>CM022406.1:40868588-43583985 GCA_011833715.1 Carcinoscorpius rotundicauda | reverse complement strand
AACTGTATGCAAATAGGTCTTGCACTTCTTGTGCGAACGTTTTAAATACAAATACAAAAATTCTACAGGAGTCGATCTGATAACTTACGATATTGCTCTAAAATCCTTTAGCCAATGACCATATGACTTTTGGATGATAGATAGATTGAAATCTCGTTTTTACACACATCTAATTTTATACTCATGATGAATGAAATAAGAGGAACGTGAATTTAAACGATTGTTTGTTTTTAATGCAGGTAGTGAGATTGATCGTTACGTTATAACGTCCCACGGATGTTCGGGGTGACGTGGATTCGATTGGTATGGTAAAGGGTATTTAAAAAAAAACTGTGTGAAATATCTACTAAAGAATGGTGAAATAGGATATAGTATCTAAACCTGTTTATGGACTTTGTGTATGGAAACCTTCCATACACAAATGACTTGATTGAATTGTTAGAAGAATGCAGAACATTGGGAACAACTTTACACAAAGCTGTATCCATAAGGCCTGGCATGGCCGAGCGCGTAAGGCGTGTGACTCGTAATCTGAGGGTCGCGCTAAACATGCTCGCCCTCCCAGCCGTGGTGGTGTATAATGTGACGGTCAATCCCACTATTCGTTGGTAAAAGAGTAGCCCAAGAATTGACGGTGGGTGGTGATGACTAGCTGCCTTCCCTCTAGTCTTACACTGCTAAATTAGGGACGGCTAGCACAGATAGCCCTCGAGTAGCTTTTTGCGAAATTCCAAAACAAACAAACAAACAAACTGTATCCATAAACTTATGATAGCTTTAAAATAGTGTACGTTTTTCAAGTAATTACCAAATTTATTTCATTGTCTTCTGTATTTCCTGAAATACTGCATTAAGCTAATAATCAAACCCATCAAATTATTCTGCTAGAGAAAATAAACCAATACATCATAATTAATAGTATTGGATCGAGATCTTTCTACAGGGAGAGATGTAAAGCTGGGGGAGGGGTAAATGAGACTTCTTACAGAGAATGAAATTCCCCCTGAACCCCGCTTGAATTCTACACTGAGTATTAAATCGTACTGTATGCATACTTTATGTATCGTATTGATAAACATGTGACAACTGAGACTGTATTGTAGCATATTCAATTTACAGTTAGTGGTTCACACGTCCAATATAGAGTAATCACTCAGGACTAGAAGCTCCCGCTAGTACAGCAGGCAGCCTACGGATTTCCAACGCTAAAATCAGGGGTTCGATTTCCCTCCGTGGACTTAGCGGATAGCCCCATGTGGCTTTGCTATTAGAAAAAAAAACACACAGAACTACAATTATTAGGTGTGTTAACACTAAACAGTCCCCGTATTCTCATATTGTTACAAGTTTCATGATTGGTTGTTCTTACTGATAATGCAGTATCTTCTTACCTATACAAGTTTCATAATTGGTTGTTCTTACCGATAATGCAGTATCTTCTTACCTCCACAGAATCGGTAGGTTTTACCCATTCGGAGTCATCGGTCATAAAATAACGAATCGCACACAGGGATACAGAAATTGTCTTTGGACTCCTGAGTCGGTCATCGTTTCTTCCATGGCTGTGGAAGATTTTCAAGGTGTTTTCTATCTGTGGATAGGTGGAATTGCATTAGCATCTGTGGTCTTCATTGTGGAAGTTATTATAGAATCCGTTTGTTGCAGACCAAGCATCTAAAGACAGAACATTTTCCAGGAGGTGAGAACACGACACTGGTTTCTAACTGATAGACTAGAAAGAAGTCACAACACCCTCCGCTAACTTTTGAGATACCCTTATCTGATCTAAAAGTAGGATTTGACAGTCACTCCTATAGCACATCACGAACACTTGAAATCTCAGTCTGGGTACGCTTACCTCTAGGCCACGATCGACACTGCCCATAGAAGAATTGAATTATGAGATATGTTTGACAACACAACCAGTCTTTAAGTGATGTTTCAGAACGAAACCGAATAAATAGCCGTTATATTTGTTAGCTGTTACAAAAGACATTATGATGAAACAAAATTAAGCTGCTAATAAAATAAAACTCAAGAAGAAAAGAAAATGGCCCCTTGCTAGTACAGTGGTAAGTCTCCAGATTTACAACGTTAAAATCGGGGGTTCGATTCCCCTCGGTGAGCTCAGCAGATAGCCCGCTGTGGCTTTGTAATAAAAAAAATATACACACCAAAAAGAAAATGACTCGTTAGGTTATCCAAAGAAGAAAATCAGTTACCGTTTACCAGTTAAACCTCAGTGAAACAAAGTAACAAAAATTATTCAATTATGAACATAAACTAAGCTTGTAAGAATGTGGAACTTATTAGCCTGTAGAAAGAGAAATTTGATTTTACATTGTTATTATGATATGACACACACATTATTACCTGAAGTGAATATTTACAGCAGCTGTTTTACCGATAAAAGAACGATTCCTTTGTTTAAAGTGATAGAACTGAAAGCCATAAACCCCTCAAGAATGATATAAGAGTTAGTGTTATTTTTGTGTAAACGGGTTGACAAAATGCAAGGACCTAGTAGTTTTTTTAATTCTAAAGTATATGTACTTCTGCAAGGTTTCCGCATGTGTTATGTTTCAAGAGTAAATAAAACAAAAATTAATAGTACAAATACTTTTTATTTCTTCTTTTGAAGTTTATATGTAATGCTGTATTGTATCCTACAGAATGTATCATTCTTCTCGTGATTCATGGCATGCACACTGTCCACTGACGTCACTACAGTGCAAATTGCAACGTTAAGCGTCCTTTACGTGACGCTATTTTGATGTCTACTGACTGACAGACGACACACTACTGTACGATAGTGGTTAAATACAGGTAACCTTTGGCCACCTTTCGAGACAATTAGAAGTACGTGCAGCAAAATAGAGTCGTTGTCTTGCTATCATGCGTGAAGGATGAAAATAACGGTGATAAATCAATTTATTTTAATTCTTATAAGAATATGTTTTATAATATCTCTCGTTTCAAGCCAGACCAGTATATTAAATTAGCTACATTATTTATTACGTTAATCGTTAGTTCTGTGCTTGGATAGCTTACTTTGATAAACATTTATTAATTATTCGTGAAGTAAAATTTATATTTAACCCAAATTATATTTTTATTTTACTGTAATCTCTGACCTCTAAGAAACGGAATGTATAACTCAGGGAGATATGACGCAATCCGAAAAATCTAGTTTTCACATATTTGTTTTCATCGTCACATATTCTATGTACTTACGATTCTTTACAAATAAATCAACACCATTATTTAAATTAAATTATTATTTTTTTCATTTTACGTTCAATGTTGTCGGCATGTCTTAGATCACATAACCTTAGAGGCCCGGCATGGCCAGGTGGTTAAGGAATTCGACTTGTAATCTGAAGGTCGCGGGTTCGAATCCACGTAACACCAAACATGATCCCTTTCCAGCCGTAGGGGCGTTATAAAGTTACGGTAAATCCTACTATTCGTTGATAAAAGAGTAGCCCAAGAGTTGGCGATGGGTGGTGATGACAAGCTGCCTTCCCTCTAGTCTAACACTGCTAAATTAGGGACGGTTGGCGCAGATAGCAATCGTGTAGCTTTGCGAGAAATGCAAAACAAAACAAACCACAGCCTCATTTGAAACACTGAATAAATGTACGTACCAACCTTAAACTGCTGGGTTTTTACGATTTTTTTGTAATAAAAAGAAAACTGCAATTTTATTCATCACGCCAGATATGAACGTTAGTAAAATTATAGTCTCGAGTTAGTAAGAGTTTAGCAGTAAACTACAAATGTTTGTTCAACTAGGCCTAAATTGTTGCATCTACCTGATATTTTGGAAATGAAACTAAAACACAATCTAATTTATCAAGCTAAATTTGCGTTTGTTTGTTCGCGCCTTTCAGTCCGCGTAACTGCATTTTGCGCAAAGCTACACGAAGGCTATCTGCGCTAGCAGGTTCCTAATTTAGCAATGTAAAACTAGAGGGAAAGCACCTTGTCAACACCACCCATCGTCAACTCTTGGGATACTCTTTTACCAACGAATAGTGGGATTGACCGAATCATTGTAACACCCCACGACTAAAAGGGGCGAGCACATTTGATGTGACGGGGAAGATTTGTACAGAGTGTGATTAAAGTGTAACAGATTTAGGGCCTATGCTTATTTCTGTGATATTTTCTTTTTTGCATGTGATGTATATTCTCGACTGTATACTGCACAATTCCCGCCTGTTTTCAGGATTTGCAGAAGATTCTTGGAAGCGTGAAGCAAGAATATTGGTTTCACGAAAACGCACTAGAATATTGTTGAAATTTCTACACTCTCGCGTGATTCATATAAAAAGCAGCTAGCAACAGACAGAAGAATAGATTATTATTCATCAGCAACATTAAATTGTATTGTTTTCTTGTTTGTATATTAAAATTATTTGTGTTAAAAATGAAAATTGTGTGTATCACTCTTGTTAGCAAATATAAATTTAATACATATTAACATTTGAAATTCGTTCGAAATAGAATCACGTAAACACACGTAACATAATAAATGTGAGACTGGTCCGAAATAAATTATAATACGTAATAAATACAACAATAAGACGTCTTGTTTCATAATATTTATTTAAATCTAACTTGCTATTCAATAATTGAATGATTTAGTTTAAAATTTTGAGATAGACAAGGGATCTGTTATCAGATTTCCCATGTTCTAACTAGTTGTTTCTCTTGTAGAAAGATTAAATAAATTTGTGTTTAAAATATATTGTATTCTGTGCCATTCAATTCCCTTCTCATGCTACATAGATAAGATTGTGCATTTACATTAGTTATTTAACTTGATTTTAAAACACAGAAGGTTATATAATGTGCCATCAGATATTACTTAATGAAACAAAACCTCTACTTTTTTCTTTCACAAAACGAGTTTTATGCAAATATAATTATTTAATTAACCGTTTCCAATACAGTATTATTTAAATTTAACGTGTTTTAAAACACAAACATATTAAAAAGAAACACCCTTTCATCAGATATGGAGCGGGTGACACTAAGGCCAAATAAATCGATAATAGTGAGGTCACCCAGTTGTTCCTGAGGGACACAACAGTTACATTTACGCACTTGTAATGCTAAAATCCGGGGTTCGATTCCCCGTGATGGATACAGCAGAGAGTCCAATGTGGCTCTGCCCTAAACCAAATAGACAAAGGCACACGACTGATGAAACAATACATTTTACAGTTCATGGATGATAACTTAAGAACACTATTCTATATTAGCTGTATTCATTATATACCAAACAAAGGTACACGACTGATGAAACAATACATTTTAAAGTTCAAAGATGATAACTTAAGAACACTATTCTATATTAGCTGTATTCATTACCCAAGGGCGTGTGACTGGGTTCGAACAGCAGACTTGTACCGTAAAAACCGGGTTTCCATACATGTGATGAGTAAAGCACAAATATTTCTATATTTTTATATGTACAACAATAAAACATAAATGAAATTAATATATAATAAGTGATAGGAATAGTTTAGTAAAGAATCCCTTGTCAGTCCTGGTTGTGTCCTTAAAGACATAACAGATGTTGTAAGCCCTAATTGGGCCTGGTATGGCCAGGTGGTTAAAGCATTCGACTTGTAATCTGTAAACACGCTCGCCCTTTCAATCGTGTGGGCGTTATAATTTGACAGTCAATCTCACTATTCGTTGGTAAAAAAAAGTAGCTCAAGAGTTGGCGGGTGGTGATGATTAGCTGCCTTTTATCTAGTCTTACATTACTAAATTAGGGATGGCTAGCTCAGATAGCCGTCGTGTAGCTTTGCGCGAAATTAGAAACAAACCGAACCCTTCAAATGTCCTTATTATTCCTAAAATAGAAATGAAACCACCTTAACATCTTAATATTTCTATTGTATGTAACTCCCAACCTCACGAAGCTTGTTGTTGTTGTTTTTGAATTAAGCACAAAGCTACAGAATGGGCTATCTGTGCTCTGCCCACCACGGGTATCGAAATCCGGATTTTAGCGTGTAAGTCGGCAGACATACCGCTGAGCCACTGGGGGCCCTCACGAAGCACTTAACTTCATACTCTTAACTAACATACCATAGTTGCTGGCTAGTTTAATAAGTAAAACTAGGTATTACGAAAAAAATAGTTTAATTTCGAAGTCTAACTTCAAGGTAGGTCTAGTACAATCTACACTTTGATAAACGTGTGTTATTGTGTTATATTAGTTTTGGAGCATTCCACTTTTCATCAGTAAACCTGCAACGCTAGTTAACCAAAGAAAAATCAGCTAACTAGTTAATTATCCACCATGATTTTAAGGTGACAGCTAAGATTGACATCGGATTCTTTACTGTTGTCTTCTCAACGCTTATTTTATAAAATATTAGATCGTTTCATTAAGTCGACTACCACTTGGTTGAAGAGTGACTGCGATCAGGATAAGTTAAATACAATAGTTTGATTGTATGCTATTCAGTATTGATGACAGTGCTGTGTTTCTATTTGTCTGTCATGCCAAGTTGTATCATAATTGTTTTTGTGTTTCTTTGGAGCCCTAAAGAAGATCATGTCTTAAAAAGAATTGAGACTACTTTTTGCATGAGTTCAAATTTGATAAAAAAAAAAACGCGGCCAAAGCTGTTAAAATCGCTAATTTGGCGTTTGAAGATGGAACTACTTCTCAACGGACTATCTGGCGTTGGTTCAAGAAATTTTGTTCTGGTGATATGAACCAGGAGGAAGGGCTCAATCTGTTGTGAATGAGGAATGATAAAGAGCTATTGTGGAAGATAACCCCCAAACAACAGTTTGGACACTTGCAGCAGACCTAGGAGTTTCTAGTGCAAATGGTTAGATGGAAGAGATCAAGACAATGGCTAGATGGAAGAGATCAAGACAATGGCTAAATGGAAGAGATCGAGACAATGGTTAGATGCAGGTGAGTCTCCAAGACATGCGCTGAAACCGCCTTTGCACCCAGAAAAGGTTACAGTGACAGTATAGTGGTCTGCAGAGAGAGTTATTCATTACTCCTTTTTGTAACCAAGTAAGACAATTTAACCAAGATCTTACTGCCAACAAATGACAAAATGCATCGAAAATTAACCACCAAACAGTTATCATTGGTAAATGGACCGATTCTGGCATAAGATAACGCCAGACTCCATACCTCACAAATCACCATTTCAAAATTAAAATACGAAATTTTGAATTATCCACCATACTTACATGACTCCAAATGATTATCACCTTTTCCGGAATTTGAAGCTGTTTTTCTCCGAAACAAAACATTTAGGAATCAGGAAATTATTGTTGAAGGCCTTTAAAGAGTTTCTCTCCAGAACAATGGAGTTTTATAGAAACAGGATATTTTCATTAATATCCCTTTGAAAGAAAACAGTTGTAGCCAACTGAGAGTATTTTGATTAATAAAACTGGTGTTTGTTAAAAATATGGCGTTTTAGTTTCTACTTATACAATCGGCCATTTTATATAAAACGAACTAATCACGTTCTTTGATAGATTGTTTAGGCAGAGTATTTGTGACGAAACTTTGTAGAATGGACGACAACTGCCTGTTGTGGAGACACAAGTGTAGAGAACGACTTGAAGAGGAAAGGCGGAAGACTTTCGAAACGTCGTCGTCTACACTTGTATCTCTACAACAGGCAGTTGCCGTCCATTCTACAAAGTTTCATCACGAATTAATTATACATTTATATATAAAAATTACTGGTTACAACCTTCATGAATCATTGTTTTCCGTAAGTCAAACCTATGTTGATTGATACTTTAACAACTTTCCTACGTTTTCTCGTTTAGTAAGAGTTTGCATAACTAATGAAAAGAAATTCATTGAACAAGAGTTGCATTTGTGGAGGATATTTTATTACACGTAAAATATCCTTTGTATTTACACTCTTTTAATTTAGCATACTTAACAATAATGTTAATGTTGTTCTTGATTTTCAAAACAAATTATCGGATTTCTTTGCTAAACGCCAATAATGTATCAGCCAGCAACATTGAAACAATGCGAAATTCGCTGTGTTTATTTTATATTCAGATGTTACCTTGTTGGTAACCTTCCTAACAAAAACATTATTAGGAGATCTGAATACAATTACTACCAATAGCAATGCATTTCCGCTACGTTTATTTATCTGGTCTTCAACCAACAAATATGGAATTTGCCGACTTTATTACCTTTCCGTTTTCTATACGACTGAATTTGTTGTCTTCTATTGTCTTGTGTGAATACTGCCAACACACACTGAATTTGTTGTCTTCCACTGTCTTGAGTTAACACTTTCAACAGTATTACTGTCTGCTCTCTACCGTTACCGGTGTGAATGCTATCAACAAATTCTGAATTTACTACATGGTTACGGTTCTGCCCTGAAAGTTTTAGGCCTGTGTATTACAGAAGATTTATTGATGGCACTTTGCGATATTTAACAATGTTACGTCATGAAGCTGCTTCGTACATACAAGCTGAGTGAACCTTTCTGAAAAGTAAACAGGTAACACTAATAATGAAAACCAACAACAAAAGTTGAGAAAAGAAAAAGATTTGTTTGTTTGTTTTCGAATTTCGCATAAAGCTACTCGAGGGCTATCTGTGTTAGCCGTCCCTAATTTAGCAGTGTAAGACCAGAGGGAAGGCAGCTAGTCATCACCACCCACCGCCAACTCTTGGGCTACTCTTTTAACAACGAAAAGTAGGATTGACCCTCACATTATAACGCCCCCATGGCTGGGAGGGCGAGTATGTTTGGCGCGACGCGGGCGCGAACCCGCGACCCTCTGATTACGAGTTGCGCGCCTTACGCACTTGGCCATGCCGGGCCGAAGAAAAAGAACAAAGATGTTATCTCACATATTACACTGCAGTCAGCTGGTACAGCAGTAACTCTGGAAGTGAAAACAAACAAAAATGTTTAAGTAAGCACGTGCTACTCCAGTATGTTATTAAATCTTACATGAATTGAAACGACTTCATGTACTTTAAAAAGATTCTCATTAAATTTTATACGATGTATATTTTATTTTATTGATGTATTTCATACTTTTTTTTGTATGTGTGTCACGTGATGGGGTCGTGGGCTGACCCCGTCACGGGCAGACCGAGTGGGTTGAATGGGTTTAGCCGTTGGAGCTTTGACAAATACTACCCGCGTCACGTGCAAAATTTATTTTTAAATCAGGATGTCGGGAAGAAGGGAGCTCATAGGCACTAACTCGAGGCTTTACAGTTCGAACCCGAGACGTCCAATAAAACACTTTATTTATACTTTCAAACATTTAGCATTCCACACATATACATCTAAGTTGCTGAGGTTTATTACAGACAGTTACTTCTATTACCATGGTGACTGATTTTAAGGAACAACAACAATAATAATACTGACAAAAAGCTCGGGTATGAAAACATCTCCCGTTGATACAGGTGCTTGTGGTGTAGTGGTTATTACATCCGCTTTACATGCGGAAGGTCCTTGGTTTGATCCCGGGCAGCTACATGGTCATCTTCTTATTTGCCCGGAATGACCAGGTAGTTAAGGCATTCGACTCCTAATCTGAGGGTCGCGGGTTTGAATCCCCGTCGTACCAAACCTTCTCGATCTTTCACACGTAGGGGTGTTATAATGTTCGGTCAATCCCACTTTTCTTTGGTAAAAGAGTAGTCCAAGAGTTGGCGGTGGATGGTGATAACTAGTTGCCTTCCCTCTAGTCATACACTGCTAAATTAGGGACGGCTAGCGCAGATAGCCCTCGTGTAGCTTTGCGCGAAATTCAAAACAAACAAACCGTTGAGATTGTGATTGAGATACTGAGCTAACTAACTAACTCCTCGGGCTTATTTTCCAAGCCCTTTTATATTTGTAGAAGGGTGATTATCGGACTAATAAACAGCTGGTTTCCTGTTTACTATTGCTTTGAGTCTGTTTCGTGAAAAAACTCTTACCGACATATCATTAAACTGTCAAACTTTGTTTACAAACTTGTAAGTTCTCCAATGAATTACTAATCCTGTTTTTAACACGGGCTTGGTTGATTTAATCGTCCACGTGATCTCTTCTCTACGCATGTAAAGTATTTCCTCCAGCATCCGAGAATAATGGTCCGATTACAGCGTCGCCTCAGTAATCGAGGTTTTCAGGTTCAACATCTAAGTATGTGCATCTCCTTACAAGCTCGCTGATGTCTGCTTATTTAGTTCAACATTCACGAGACATAAACTCGATTTTAGTCTATAGCTTCGGCAATCTCCTATAACTCCGTTCGTTGGTACAATTAATCACGTGGGACATCCACTGATGCCTTATTTGTTTTCTTATCGTTATTGCAAACGACTCCATCAAAAACGTAAATACGTTTCGTGACTTGTGTCAGTAAATACCATTATATTCTTCTGGTTATTTTTGTAAATCTGTTTTAAACCTGTTACGTATCACAATATTTCACCGATAAAGTTTTATTATTATTATTATTATTACTTTTCGTTTGGTGTAGCTTTATCAACGAGTTCATAAAACGCAGACAGTATTTTAACGCATGCTTGTATTTCCATAGATTTGCTGTAAAGACTCGGTAATAAGACCTCGTAATATTTTGTCATCCTTACCGAAACTCGTTCATAGAATCGATTTTCTGAAGAAAATCGTTGCTTTAGTTCCAATAAAATCCTGTAGGAAACCGACATTTATGTATGTAGTTAGAGTTTTTATTGAAGGTTTTTGTTGTTGTTTTTTTGTTTTGTTTTTTCAAATCAGAACCACTTCAATCGAATTCTCCATTAAATACATTGAAAGAAAGTTAATACTTGTGGACTAAACGAGTACCTAGTTTGTATCACCCGCGTTAGTCGATTGGATAATTTGCAAGATGAAAGAGTAGTGGCTAGAACTGATAAAGAATGTCGTGTCCTCGGAAAGGACAAAGGTCATTCTTCGAATTTACTATGCTAAAATTAGGGGATCGATTTTCCTCGCTGGTTTTGTTTGTTTTTAAATTCCGAACAAAGCTACACGAAGGCAGCTTGTGCTATCCATCCCTAATTTAGCAGTATAAGGCTAAAGGAAAGGCAGTTAGTCATCATCACCTACCGCCAACTCTTGGGCTACTCTTTTATCAACGAGTAGTGGGATTGACCATAACATTATAACGTCCCCACGGCTGAAAGGGCAAGCATGTTTAATGCGACGAGAATTCGAACCCTGAACCCTCAGATTACGAGTCGAGTGCCTTAACCACCTGGCCAAGCCGCCCCTCCAACCCCTTTGCTATAAGCAAACACGACACTAAAAACGTGAATATACCAAATAAAATACTAAACGTGAGCGTCTTCTACAAAAATAGTTCATATTAATATGTGGAAGAATGAAGAAATAAATCATTAAAACCGATATTAATCTTTTCACAATCAAGTCAAAAACATTATTTTAATGGTTTTATTTTATGACCAATAAAAATTTAAAAATAAAAATATTAAAACGTGATATAGCTACAGAATTTTTAATCTTGTAAGCTTTTTTACCCTTACGACTCTTTACGACTTGTACGGGTCGCGGATTCGAATTCCTGTTATATCAAACATGCTCGCCCTTTCAGCCGTGGAGGCGTTATAATGTTACGATCAATCCCACTATTCGTTAGTAAAACAGTAGCCCAAGAGTAGACCACTCCAAAAAAACTATTAGTTTAGAGCTAAGCAAAAAGCTACATAATGGGCTATCTGTGGTGTACAAAGCATTGGTATCTCAAACCCAGATTTTAGGTCTGTGAGCCTACGGACTTATTGTTGTGTCACTAGGCGGTGGAGTAGCTGTGACAAAATAAATAGGTTTAGGTTTGGTTTTGAATTTCGCGAAAAGCTACACGAGAGCTATCTGCGCTAGCCGTCCCTAATTTAGCAGTGTAAGACTAGAGGGAAGACAGCTAGTCATCACCACCCACCACCCAATTCTTGAGATATCCTTTTACCAACGAATATTGGGATTGACCGTACCATTGTAACGTAGTTTTTCCCACTATGGGCATCGAAACCAGGTTTCTAGCGGTTCAACTCCGGCGACATTATGTTGTGGCACTGGGGTTCTACACACTACTCACTAGAGGTCATCTCTGATCACTTAAACAACAATAAAATTTCACAAAAATTTTCTTCAAATAAACTTGTTTTTTACGTGTTTCACTCTCTACATTGCACGGTTCACAATACTAATGAACTTATGTGTAATCGTTTTCATTATCACAATAAGAATTTTTAAGTCGAAGTTAATGGTGAAACAATCACTGTAGTAGTTTATTATGTGTTTGTGTTTTCATGGTTATTTTTCTTGAACCGACTTGAGAATACTTTATTTCAGCACACACTTTTTCAGCCTGCCATGTCCTGGTACTTAGGGCAATTAATGTGCTCACCCTTTCAGTTGTGGAACGTTACATATTTTGGTCAGTCTCATTATTTGTTGGTCAAAAGACCAGTCTAATACGTATGTAGTTGCAGGTGCTCCGCATTATTTGCCTCTCCTCTGGCCAGCAATTGAGAATTAGGGGCGACGGAGAATGGTTTTAACATCTTTGTTATAAAGCATTCTTTTTCTGTTGTTTAACTTTTAATTTTTGACTATTTCTGGTACTAAACAGCTTGAAACTATATTTTAAATTTACAACTTTTTGATTTGCTATTTTTCCGTGATCAACCAGCGCTATTTCTCAGATCTAACAATCATACTGTGATAAGATCTTCTATTCTAATTTAATTATAAAATGATCTGAACATTTTCGGTGCTTATTTTACGGCTTGAAAAGGTGGGAAAGTTGTGGGTGGATATAAGGTCTGATACAGAATGACTTATGGATATGTGATAAAAAATGGAATTTCAGGACCATAATTGAATCAAATCCAGCAATTTATGTAGATTATTTTCTTATAAATGTATAATTTTGGAGACAGAAGCAGTCACTGACCGATAGACTCTTCAGTAGTTTGTTGTTGTTTATTACTGCTTGTTTTACTCAGAAAACGATATGACCTTTCTCTAGAACTCTAATTGTGGAAACTTGGTTGTCGACAGTTTTTTCCTTTTGTTAGAATGATAATCTTGAAATCAGTGGATTCTAAGTTAAGTAAGACATTTCTATCTATGCTTCAGAAATATATATATCAAAATTTTCTACACTTGATTATGCGATATGATGGTATTTCGAAAGTTCTCAAAAGATGGCGCTACCTCGCATCAGGCATACATACTTGCCCTTTCAGTCGTGGGGCGGTATTATGTGATATTCAATCCCATTATTCGTTGGTAAAGGAGTAGCCCAAGATTTGGCGATGGGTGGTGATGACTATCTGACTTTCCTCTTGTCTTACGCTGGTATAATAGGGACGGTTAGCGCTCTTCTATCTATGCACGAAATTAAGAAAACAAAACGAAAATTATTCCGAAACGACCCGTTTTGAAGTTGTTGGTGACTCTACTAGTTGTGTTCCTCATTTGTTTATCATTAATTTTAGATCCTCCATCGCAACTCGCTACCAATTTGGATATCTGTGGTGGGCGCAACACAGGTAGTCAATTATGTAGTTTTGTGTTTAATTAAAAACAGTTTAACTCCTCCGGTGTCTCAGCAGTAAGACTGAGTGATTCGAACCCGTGACCTTCAGATCGCGAATAAAGAGCTCTAACCACCGTGTCGGGTCAGAATCGAAAGCAGATTTCTATTAGTACAAGTCCTACAGACATACCGCTTTGCAGTAAAGGGTAAATGCTTAGTTTTACTCTGAAATTTCCATAGCATTCTTAAAATATGAGCTGTGTAGTCTGTTGAATAAGTTTGATAAATAGTATAAGAATGGTTACAAAGAAAAACTTTATAACTAGCTTAAGAAACCACCAAGAACAACCATGTTTATTGACGTTAATTAAGATAATAGTAGATTGAAATAAACTACAAATGAAACCAAACGACAATAATAACTAGTGGAAGGCTCTCAGAACTATCAGCCAGGAAATCTTAACAACTTCCATCACGAATCATGTGACTAAATGCTTTTATCTTTTACAGTGCGTTGTATTAATTAAACCCTCAATCTGTGTATTTTTCCACTTCACATACACCTCCTGTCCTCAAACGCTTCACAATTAGAAACATAAAATTACATTCATCTTTATGGATACATTTGTTTGTTTGTCGTTAAGTACAAAGCTACATGATGGGTTACCTGTGCTTGGCCAATCACTAGTATCAAACCTTTAATTCCAGTAGTAGAAGCGCGCAGCGTTACTGCTGTACCAGGGTACAAGTAGCTCGTAAATAGAAATTTTGGGTATTTTCAAAGCTTTCAAGAGATGGCGCTACCTACCAGTGGGCAATGTGGTTGAAGGTGCGAAGTCTAAACGGACATAAGAATTTAAGATAGAAGTATTCTGTATATTTAGTTCGTTTGTTTTGAATGTCGCGCAAAGCTACACGAGGGCTTTCTGCGCTATCCGTCTATAATTTAGCAGTGTAAGATCAGAGGGACCCACCGCCAACTCTTGGACCACTCTTTTACTAACAAATAGTGGGATCGATCGTATTCTTATAATGCACCCACGGCTGAAAGGGCGAGCATATTATTTTTTGTGATGGGGATTCGAACCCGCGACCCTCGGATTACGAGTCGAATGCCTCGACCACCTGGCCATGCCGGGCCTGTATTTTGTATAATGAGTATGTATCAGTCAGAGAGTCTAATATTTATTTATAATTGGGCACGGTTTCTACGCCCCCCCAGTGGCTCAGCGGACTTACAACGCTAAAAATCGGGTTTCGTTACCCGTGGTGGGCAGAGCACAGATAGCCCATTGTGTAGCTTTGTGCTTAATTCTCAAACAAACAAACTGTTTCTAGTTCATAATTACAGTGTAATGACATCAGGAGTGGGTCCTTCTCCTCTCCTTTGGGGTAGCAGTAAAACTTTTACTAGCCCTTCTTAGCGATTTTAAACAGATTTTCGAATTTTAAAAATTAAGTTTTTGAAACCATTAAGGATAACGAATTTGGATGAACCAGCAACTCCCCCTAGCATCACCTCTGACATACTTTATAATGAATTTGACATCTTTTAAACTAATAATCATCCGTGAAAGTATATCAGTAGATTAAAGACACAGTGACGAACAGATCTTTTATCCAATAGGAGACAGGCTGGAATATGACAGTTGTAGTGATAGATGAGAAGAGACGCCATTTATATCAGAAAAAAACCTTTGACAACAGCTGTTTTGTGAATTGGGTGAAATCGGTTTGATTGATGTGTGTTCTGTCCACCACGGGTATTGAACCCGGTTTCCAGCCGTGTGAGTCCGCTGTGCCACTGGGGTGCACGAAATTGGTAATGCACAAGTTTTCATCAATAATAAGCATATCAAGACACGCTGTTCCTGTTAAGCCATTGTGCTGACTAGAACAAAAACAGGTTTACATATATATGTATGTGCTTCTTTTTTTTTTTCCTTCTCCGCGGAAATATAACTGATTTTAGGTTCACACTGTATTCTATTGGTGATGAATTATTACAAAAGGAAATATTTCCTACGTTTCACTTTGCTTACTGACGTCATTCTGTTTTTTCCGTATTTGATACCGGTGCTCACAATTTATGGGATATATTCCTTTAATTATACCCCCCCCAGTGGCTCTGCGATATGTCTACGGACTTACAACGCTAAAAACCGGGTTTCGATACCCGTGGTGGGCAGAGCACAGATAGCCCATTGTGTAGCTTTGTGCTTAATTCAAAACAACAATAACAACCTGTGATTAGAAAAATATTATACACTCGCGTAAGAAGTGAATGCGCGCGGGAAGGGGGGTTACCAGTCAATGTGTCCCGGCAAAAATGCATCAAAATTATGAAAATTACTCAGTTAAATATATCTTACCTTCCCTCCCTAACTTTTAACTTGCTTCCTATCTTTCTGGTATAACGTGAAGTGAAATAATTTCAGTTAAAAACCCTGACTAAACTATAACAAAGATTTTCGTTTTTCGCATTAAATACATCTAAAATAGTTTTTTTTGAAAAACGGAAAACATGAATTATATCTTGCCTACTAATACAAACAATTTTTATTTGCGATTACTTTTTGTATTGTTACATTTCTCGCAGGTAGCTTGCATTCTTACAAACAGGAAATCGAATGTAGGTATGTGTAATTCACACATATATTATATTTTCACGCTGCATTTCAGCGACATCTGTTGAGTTAGATGATTCGCTTGTTTGTCGTCTGCTATCCAATCGAGCGTCACTTTAAACGCTTTGCTAGAAATTGAACTACCTGTGTTGAGTGTGGAGGGACGCGAAACTGAAATTGCGTTGTGTGTTGTCAGAGAAATGTCACTGATTTTTATTTTTATCTTGGTTCATCGAATAGAAAAGTCACCTTTGAAACTATGTTGATAACTTGAAATTGTATAATAAAACGAGTCATGACCACTGGAAAAACAGAGCTCGGATGTTGGCGGAGTCGTAACAACCTTTGTTTAAAATTGCAGGCGGATATAAGGATGATGGAAATGAACGAAAAACCCCATGCATATAAGCTGGACAGATAACTATTATAACGTTGATTTGAAGGGAATAATTCAGTTTAATAAAAAAAATGAATATGGTGTAACAGAAAGAAACTCAAAGGTTGTGAGAGGAAAAGCGAAACAAGAGCTCAATGTTGCTAATGTCATCTTAAGTAAAGACGGAACAATTTTTGACATGAAGAAAAGAATGAAGCAAATAGCCTATAATCACTGCAGATGAAACGATTGAAAGCCATTACGATCACAATTTCGAAACAAATACTATTTGACAGTCAACTGAGTACTGCTTTTATATTATGGAATGTCTAATGATTACTTCATATGCCTGCCTTTTACAATATACTTTCATTTTACTTCAAGCTCACGAGATGCAGTAAAAAAAACAAAAAAAAAGTATGGAAGTAACCCAAAATTGTATATAATTGAGGCCTAATATTTTTCCTTAGTTATTGATATGTTGTAATAATGCAGTGACTTGTTACTTATAAAACGTTGTGTTTTAAAATTCGGACACAGGAAAACATTGTTGAAGAGTTTGGCGTCATGATTTACTGTTAGATTGTTAAACACACGTAGTAACATGAAAGTTACTGTGAAATTTGGAGATGTAGGTGTCATTGTGCCTTGTGGAAATGGTGACATTCTAGTTCAAGATCTAATGAAACTTGCTATCACAAGGTATAAAAAAGCAACAGCTAAGGTAAGTACAATTATGTGAACGTTTCTTTTTAAATTTTCTCGTAATAAGTTCTAAAGTTATCTTTATAATTTATAATATAAATGATTAATAATAAGTTATTAAACTGCATATTCAATGGTTGATGTCATGGTAACATATAAACCAGTGTTTTGAAAGTAGCATATTGTTCTTCCAATTTTGAAAACTTTAGTGTATTGACCAGTCTTTTACAGTACCTAATAGTGATATAATATATGATTATTTTATACAGAACTTTGAACTACTAGTTGAAACATTTCCTTTCAAAATGTACAAGCACTAAAATAGAATATATTATCATACTGAATTGTTTTCAATAAGATGCCAAACTTGTTTAAATTGGGTTTCTTGTTTGTGTTTTTACACTATGTTTATGATGTGGATGGAGAAGGTTTTGAAATATAATTCCAATTAGTTGTAAACAAGTTACTTCTTTCTACTATTTAATAGTTTTATTTCCATATGTAAACATTTCATGAATTACAATATTCATGTTGAGAATTATGAAATATTTTATTTTTACCAGTCAGTAATCCATGTAACTACTGTTTTAAATAATTAATTAGTCTAGGTTTGATATTTTGAATGTATAATTAAAATGTGTTTAACACAGGTTTATATTCAAACAATCATTGTCAGTTAGGAACACAAATGATGTTTTTACCTGTATAATTAAATAGCAGGATCATATATAGAAACATCCGATATATATATTAGCAAAATTAAATAATTTATATCTAAATGAAGTTAAATGAATAAAGAAAATCACGAGGAAGGACTGCATTAAAAACAGCAAATCCCAACATATGATTAATTGTATTATGACCATAAAACATTCAAGCCATAAACCAAGACACATTAACATGAAATTTTTAATGCACTAAACATTTTGTTAATAATACCACCTTGTAACTTGTACCCTCTTTTTAAAAAAAAATGTGCAGCATATTTAAAAAAAAAATTAAATTTCATGTTAACCTGTGTTGGTTTATGGCTTGAATGTTTTATGGTCATAATATATAAGTATATAATATAAAGTATTTATTTTCTTTTATAGAGTTGTATTTAAAAATAAACATACTGATGAAGATAAAATAATTACATAATTATTCAGTGGTGCAAATATTGATTGCTTGAATTTTTTATGTGTAAACTGTAAATTTTAAATCTATACTTCGTGAAATGTAGTTTATATTAATTAAGATAAAAAAAACATTTTAAAAATAGGGTTTTCAAATGTGAATAATAGTTATATTAATTACAAAGTCAAAATATTAAGAAATGGATATAGTGCACACAAAATACAACAAGTTTCTCCTAAGAATAATTATTTCCAGACATGATTGCTGTGTAAACCTTTTAGAAAGCTTGCATGTTTCATTTATACTGATGAAAGTTATGCTGACAACTGCATGGTATAAAGTAGGCCACAGCAAACCTCCCAGTGAAACTACTGAAGCCACTAGTACTGTTGTTTTTCATGTGAATATTTATAAGGGCTTTTATATCAGATGTCATATAATGATAACTATCCTTAACTGTTTAAATAAATATTATGTATCTTGAATTTTAATTTTCCTTAAATTGGGAATTTGCTTTGGCCCACCTTGTATACACTCTGTCTTTAGTTGAGTTATATTTGTACGTTTTTGTTCATATACTACACCACTACTAGTTGTCCCTATTTTAGTTACAGAACTCATACACAGTCTAACAAAGGTATACATACACAGAGCAACCTGACAAAGGTTGCTTGTCAATATTACGACCTTCCAACGTACATTACCTTACCCTGATAGCTTGAAAATAAAACATCTGAAAGCCATTATTTTATAAGCTACTGTAGCAAACACTGAGATATTTCAAGTCGCATACCTTTCTCTCTTTCACTTGAAGTAAATTGGTATACACACAGATATATTCATTATCCACCTAGGATATCTGTAAGCTGGCTGTTTGTCCCTGCTATTTGTAACACTGTTACCTTCAAACGAAACTCAAGACTCAACCCATAGGAAAAGGCTTAAAACTGACTGCCTTACTATTCTGACAATTATCAAGTTATACCAGTGTACTTTATAGTTCTTCCAAGTCTAATGGTGTGGGGTTCTGGAATAAGAATTATAAATTATGTAATAATGAAACTGGATATGATCATTGCTAGTTTGCCTGGAGAAAGCTGAAACTTGGTGTGGTTTCTGTACTTGACATGTTTTCATGATGCATGGTGCAAGTTTTCATTTTTTGACATTAGTTGTGTAAGGAAGCAATTCAGTTGACATTCATGCTGTAAGTAAAATGGCTGAGAGTGACACATAAAATAGAGTTTTTAAGTTAACCTGCTGGATTTCTCACCTTCAAGAACAACTTCCAACTAATCCAATCAACAATCAGAAGTTCTGTATTTCAACATAATATATAGTGTTAAAGTACTCTACATATCTGTTGTAAAAAAATGAGACAAAATTCTGGTTATTACACAAAATACCTTCAAACTCTCTTCAATTTAATATCGATTTTACACAAAACACTACAAAGAAAGATTTCTATATATTGTTGTTGTTAATAAACAAGCACGTTTAAATAATCAGTAGATAATTAACAACAACAACAAATATCTATCTATAACCTCCTTTCATGCTTAACGGTTTCCCTTTATTCATAATTAATACAGAAATTTATACTCTCCTAACAACCAAAGTTAATTCATCTTAATGTTTATGTTATTTACATTTTAAAAATATTTTAAGTTATTTTAAAATGTTTGTGCATCCACATAATTATGTTGTTTGTCAAGGGATTTTGTTTTCCAACTTGACCACAATAGTTTAGGAACAAATAAATCATCAGACAGACTTGTTATTTACAAAGCAGAATTTAGCAGTGGAAATGTCATAAATCTTAAATGTGGTTTTGAAATAACTGAAAATCTAGAATAATAAACACTTGTTAAGTAACACAGAGTAAAAGACAAGAAGTTGTTTAGCCATACCACGAGATGTAATAGTTCTGTTTCTCACACATTTATTAAATCCTGTAGTCTATGTTCGCAGACCACCATCAGCCATTATTGTACATGTAGTGCAGAGCAACATACAATGATCAAATGGTACCTAATTCTTTCCTTACTAATATAGTTTTAAAATGCTTTAAAGTATTTCTATGATCACTTGAAAAATCCCATCACACACTAAGTAACAGTACTAGATTTTACCACTCAGTTTAAGCTTGTATCCTCTTTTAATTGTGTTGATTATCCTCAAACGGAAGAAAATAAGTTCTTAGTCTGTATTAGTTATTAAATAACTATTTTTTCCTCAATACAACTGATGTGTACTCAAAACTGTTTCAGAGAGCTCCCTTCACAAGACTTTACAAAAATGTCTTTTAAACCTATTTTTCTTTTGATCTGCTCCTGTTTCTTATATTTGGTCTTCAGCGAGTCAACTTTAAAACATTTCATCTATTATAGTTTGAAAACTGAGATGCCAGTCATTTTTATGACTTTGTAGGCATATTTGGAGTTGAAAAATATTGGAGAAAAAAAAAGAGGTATTCTGTATGTACATTGTATTAATTTCAAAAACGTCTTTGTAAGTTGCCCTTAAATGGTGGCTTAAAACATTGTAGAGCCCTAATAAACCACTCTTAAACTTTGTGTTTCATACATACAATCCTATTAAAACACTCTTAATCTCTTTGTTACATACGAAAATGGCAACTAGCCATCACCACACACCACCAACTCCTGGGCTTCTCTTATTACCAACGAAGAGTGTGATTTGCTGTAACAATATAATGCCCTTATGGCTGAAGGAGCAAACATATTTGATGTTAAAGAAATAGCCATATATCTTTTTCTGCGTAATATTTGGCAATTTTCAACAGGTTTATAATTTTATTTGAGTACGTATTGTTCTTGAATTAAAGACTGCCTTTATCTAACCACCATCTTTTCATTGCTTCAGTTCCAAGCTTGAAAGTTTATAACGTCAAAATTAAGAGTTAAACAAAACAATAGAGCAGTATCTTATCGCTAGCTTATAATCTTACCTTTTTTTGTTGGAATGTTTAAGTGAAAAATACTAAATACTTTCCAAACGTAGACTAACATCGATTAGGTTAGTGTTAACACTGATGAGGTTAAAGCACTCACAACAACAACAAATGGAAAGGAACATTAAACGTTAATATCATGGTGAAAATGTATTTAAGTACAACAAATATAACATAGTGTGTGGAAAATTAAAGAAAAAAATTAGGGCCTTTCGATTACGTTATTGTTTACGATAAAGCCACAGTTACATACTTTATGAAGCTGGTACACGTTAAACTATTTTAAGGAACTATTGACAACCAGCGAGCAAGTAAAACACACTGCATGACATCAATTTAGCGCGAGACGTTAGTGTACGCATGCGCTTAGAGCGCCACACACATTTCATATATTAAATTACTATCAATCAGCTGCTCGTTTATATAGTGGATGGGTGATTTTATTTGCTGCACCCACCCATACATTAGAATATATCTCAGGAAATTTGCTATTGATGCAAACGAATAAAATTGCCCTTTATGTGGCCTTAACAGAAACGCAGGTTTTAAACAGTTCTTGGAACATATGTATTTCTGTGAATACATCATCCACTGGAAAGAGTTTAACTCAGTAAAATGTAAAGCAGATTTTTTAATTTTGTATCCCTACCCCAACGTTCAGCGGTAAAACTGTGGGTTTATAACTCCCAAAATTAGGTTTCTATACCCACAGTGGGCAAAGTAAAGATAGCCATTTGTTTTGCTTTACGTTTAACAACAATATCTTTTAATGTTTGTTTCAATCATGTGACAACAATGGCAGTGTTGAGCAATCTGAACAAATCCGTGGGCCACATGTTACGGGCATCGAACTCCTTCAAGGGCATACAGAAAATAAATAATCAAAGCTGTTTACTTGTTAATGCATACGGACTTATTCTACTATAATCACCAACAGATACTGTTAACTCTTTCATTCGTCTTTTGCTGTAATAACTTATTATTTTTAGGTTGCGAGGTCTTTCGGTTACGTCATCTGATCTCTTAGACAGTTGCGAAGCATTATGGATAAAATCGAGTTTATTTTTTTGTTCAACCTTGAGCATTAATCAGACATTGGACATATACATATTGTGTAACATACAACAAACCGAAATTTGAGGACAACCCATTAAAGATCATTACAAGTTGTCTTTAATGTCAGCAAATAGAATATCCAATATCATTCTTCCCACTGTCTAATCTAATGCTGACTTAAACTACGTAATTCTTTTATATGCAAAAACGGCTGTTCTGGGCCCAGAAAACACTTCAAATAGAAGAGCGAACAACGTTTCGACCTTCTTCGGTCATCGTCAGGTTCACAAAGAAAGGGTTACTGGTCGGAAGCTGACCACGTGTTTGGGAGGGGTTGTATAATTGAGTGTTGCAATGTAGAGGGCGCGGTTTGAATATATAATTTTGTCTATAATATTAATATAGGTATAATGGTGTTCCTTTATATTGGTTTATTTTGGGTTTGAGTTGTTGTATAAGTAAGGCTTCTTTAATTTTTCGTTTGTTTATGTTTGTTTCTTTATTTAGTATTTTAGTGTTTTCTATGGTTATGTTGTGTCCATTTGACTTGCAGTGTTCGAAAACGTGTGAAGGTGACTTTTTATGTTCTTTGAATCTGGTTTCCATTTTTCTACTTGTTTCTCCTATATAGAAGTCGTGGCAGTTATCACATTGTATTTTATAAATAATGTTGGTGTGGTGTTTGTCAGTGTAGTTCTTACATAGTATAGACCTTAGTTTTGTGCCTGGTTTTTGAATAAATTTAGTGTTAACTGGAATGTTATATTTTGTTACTAGTTTTTGCCAAATGTTGGTTATTTGTTTGCTGATGTCAGGAATATATGGTATACAGCAGTATATGGTTTCGTGATTTTTTGATTCGTGAGATATATTTACTTTTGTTGGTTGATTTTGCTTTCTGTCTAGGTGTGTGCGTATAATGTTTTCTACGGTTTGTGGAGGAAACTTGTTAATGTTGATGAAGTGTTGTTTTATTTTATCTAATTCATCGTTAATTTTATCTGGTGAGCATAGTTTTATGGCTGTGTTTATCTGGTTTCTTAGTATGTTGAGTTTTTGTTTTGTTTCATGTGCTGAGTCCCAAGGAATGTATAGACCAGTATGGGTGATTTTTCGGTGGATTTCTGTTTTGAATTGTGTGTCGGTTCTTATAATTTTGAGGTTAAGAAATGATATTTGATTGCTTTCTTCCTGTTCACATGTGAAGTTAATGTTGGGATGTATAGAGTTAATGTGAGTGAAAAAGTTAAGTATGTGTTCTGTAGATTCGAATCCCGCAATCGTGTCATCTACATATCTGTACCAGTATAGTGGTGGATGTAATGCTGTATTAATTGCTTGTGTTTCAATTTGTGTCATAAAAATATTGGCTAGAACTGGCGATACTGGGTTGCCCATGCTTAGGCCATTTGTTTGTATATAGTTTTGGTTGTTGAACATGAAGTTTGTCTTTATTGTGGTGAATTCTATGAGGGTTGCTAACTGGTTACTGGGAATGTCTATGATCGGGTTAGGGTCTCGAATATAGAGTTCTAAGGCTATCTTGCAGGCTTCTGTTGTTGGAACTTCTGTGAAGAGGGATATAACATCGAAACTGGCCATTAAGGCTTTATGATTAAGTTGATTTAGATTGGACTTGAAATTAAAAGAGTCTTTGATGAATGAGCTGGCTGATGTTGCATATTTGGAGAATGCCCATGCTATGTATTTACCAAGATTGTAGTTAAACGATTCATATGTTGACATTATTGGTCGTAATGGACAATCTGGTTTATGAGGTTTGGGGATGCCGTATATTTGCGGTGTGCGTGAGTCGGTTTTACGTAGGTAGGAATAAAGTGTTTGTGAAATTGTGTTGGCTTTTTTTATTTGTAGTAGTAATTTGTTTAGTTGCGTCTCATGTGTCTTTGTTGGATTTGTGTGTATTGGTTTAAATTTGTTCGTGTCTGATAGGATGTTATTCATTTTTTGTATGTATTCATTCGTGTTCATTATTACTATAGCGTTACCTTTATCTGCTTTTAGAATTTTTATGTTTCTGTCTTGTTTTAGGTTTCTAATGGAATTAATGTCTCTTTTTGTAAGGTTGTTTTTTAGTTTTCTGTTTTGTGAAATTATGTTGATAGTTTTGTAAGAAAATTCTTTCAAAAAATCGTTTAAGATAATGTTTTTAGGTGGTTCTGGAAAATATAAATTTGTAATTTTACCTGGGAAGTTTGGCAGTTGGATGTCAATAAAGTTATCTAAGTTGTCTTCTTTCTGTTTGTTGTTTTTGTTTTCTGTAGAAGGTATCACAAGTCTCCTGGCTAGGTCTTCTAAACATGTTTTGATTTCTATGGTTGGAATGTACCTTGGTGCTATTGCGAAGTTGAGTCCTTTGTTAAGTAGATGTATCTCGTCTGTGTTTAATTGTCTGTCAGATCTGTTAATTATTAGGTTGGTCAACGGTTTGTCATGTTGATGTCTTTTCTGTTGCTTACATCTTAGTTTTTCAAGTTTTTTGTTGTGGCGGATCTTTTTGTCTCTATCGTTTTTAGTATTGATTTGGTTTATGTTTCGTTGTATTAGTCCGTAAATCTCTGGTTTAATGCAGCATGCTAGTTGATAGTCTAAGTTCATTTTTTGTTTTTGTAAGTCATGTAGTTCTTTGTATTTTGTGTTCAACATGGCTTTAAGAAGTTTTTTCTGTAAATTTTGGATAATGTTTGTGTATTTATTAAAATCTTTTGAAAGTTTTACCTTTACAAAATTAGGGGTTAGTTGTTCTTTTCTACATTCTTGAATAAAGTTGATGTCATTTCTTCTATTAATGATACGTAGGTTTAAATTTCTTAGTTTCTTAACAATCGTGTGAGCGTGTACTGTTAATGGTGGTGTACTGTATGCTTGTTCAGACATAATGGAAACAGGTAAGTACAAATACACTGAGAAAAAACACAAAAAACTTACACTTCTCGAACAATTGCCGTGGTGAAATAACAATCAGTGATGTCGAGAAACCCACTTGTTGAGAACTTTTATATGCAAAAACGGCTGTTCTGGGCCCAGAAAACACTTCAAATAGAAGAGCGAACAACGTTTCGACCTTCTTCGGTCATCGTCAGGTTCACAAAGAAAGGGTTACTGGTCGGAAGCTGACCACGTGTTTGGGAGGGGTTGTATAATTGAGTGTTGCAATGTAGAGGGCGCGGTTTGAATATATAATTTTGTCTATAATATTAATATAGGTATAATGGTGTTCCTTTATTGTTCGAGAAGTGTAAGTTTTTTGTGTTTTTTCTCAGTGTATTTGTACTTACCTGTTTCCATTATGTCTGAACAAGCATACAGTACACCACCATTAACAGTACACGCTCACACGATTGTTAAGAAACTAAGAAATTTAAACCTACGTATCATTAATAGAAGAAATGACATCAACTTTATTCAAGAATGTAGAAAAGAACAACTAACCCCTAATTTTGTAAAGGTAAAACTTTCAAAAGATTTTAATAAATACACAAACATTATCCAAAATTTACAGAAAAAACTTCTTAAAGCCATGTTGAACACAAAATACAAAGAACTACATGACTTACAAAAACAAAAAATGAACTTAGACTATCAACTAGCATGCTGCATTAAACCAGAGATTTACGGACTAATACAACGAAACATAAACCAAATCAATACTAAAAACGATAGAGACAAAAAGATCCGCCACAACAAAAAACTTGAAAAACTAAGATGTAAGCAACAGAAAAGACATCAACATGACAAACCGTTGACCAACCTAATAATTAACAGATCTGACAGACAATTAAACACAGACGAGATACATCTACTTAACAAAGGACTCAACTTCGCAATAGCACCAAGGTACATTCCAACCATAGAAATCAAAACATGTTTAGAAGACCTAGCCAGGAGACTTGTGATACTTTCTACAGAAAACAAAAACAACAAACAGAAAGAAGACAACTTAGATAACTTTATTGACATCCAACTGCCAAACTTCCCAGGTAAAATTACAAATTTATATTTTCCAGAACCACCTAAAAACATTATCTTAAACGATTTTTTGAAAGAATTTTCTTACAAAACTATCAACATAATTTCACAAAACAGAAAACTAAAAAACAACCTTACAAAAAGAGACATTAATTCCATTAGAAACCTAAAACAAGACAGAAACATAAAAATTCTAAAAGCAGATAAAGGTAACGCTATAGTAATAATGAACACGAATGAATACATACAAAAAATGAATAACATCCTATCAGACACGAACAAATTTAAACCAATACACACAAATCCAACAAAGACACATGAGACGCAACTAAACAAATTACTACTACAAATAAAAAAAGCCAACACAATTTCACAAACACTTTATTCCTACCTACGTAAAACCGACTCACGCACACCGCAAATATACGGCATCCCCAAACCTCATAAACCAGATTGTCCATTACGACCAATAATGTCAACATATGAATCGTTTAACTACAATCTTGGTAAATACATAGCATGGGCATTCTCCAAATATGCAACATCAGCCAGCTCATTCATCAAAGACTCTTTTAATTTCAAGTCCAATCTAAATCAACTTAATCATAAAGCCTTAATGGCCAGTTTCGATGTTATATCCCTCTTCACAGAAGTTCCAACAACAGAAGCCTGCAAGATAGCCTTAGAACTCTATATTCGAGACCCTAACCCGATCATAGACATTCCCAGTAACCAGTTAGCAACCCTCATAGAATTCACCACAATAAAGACAAACTTCATGTTCAACAACCAAAACTATATACAAACAAATGGCCTAAGCATGGGCAACCCAGTATCGCCAGTTCTAGCCAATATTTTTATGACACAAATTGAAACACAAGCAATTAATACAGCATTACATCCACCACTATACTGGTACAGATATGTAGATGACACGATTGCGGGATTCGAATCTACAGAACACATACTTAACTTTTTCACTCACATTAACTCTATACATCCCAACATTAACTTCACATGTGAACAGGAAGAAAGCAATCAAATATCATTTCTTAACCTCAAAATTATAAGAACCGACACACAATTCAAAACAGAAATCCACCGAAAAATCACCCATACTGGTCTATACATTCCTTGGGACTCAGCACATGAAACAAAACAAAAACTCAACATACTAAGAAACCAGATAAACACAGCCATAAAACTATGCTCACCCGATAAAATTAACGATGAATTAGATAAAATAAAACAACACTTCATCAACATTAACAAGTTTCCTCCACAAACCGTAGAAAACATTATACGCACACACCTAGACAGAAAGCAAAATCAACCAACAAAAGTAAATATATCTCACGAATCAAAAAATCACGAAACCATATACTGCTGTATACCATATATTCCTGACATCAGCAAACAAATAACCAACATTTGGCAAAAACTAGTAACAAAATATAACATTCCAGTTAACACTAAATTTATTCAAAAACCAGGCACAAAACTAAGGTCTATACTATGTAAGAACTACACTGACAAACACCACACCAACATTATTTATAAAATACAATGTGATAACTGCCACGACTTCTATATAGGAGAAACAAGTAGAAAAATGGAAACCAGATTCAAAGAACATAAAAAGTCACCTTCACACGTTTTCGAACACTGCAAGTCAAATGGACACAACATAACCATAGAAAACACTAAAATACTAAATAAAGAAACAAACATAAACAAACGAAAAATTAAAGAAGCCTTACTTATACAACAACTCAAACCCAAAATAAACCAATATAAAGGAACACCATTATACCTATATTAATATTATAGACAAAATTATATATTCAAACCGCGCCCTCTACATTGCAACACTCAATTATACAACCCCTCCCAAACACGTGGTCAGCTTCCGACCAGTAACCCTTTCTTTGTGAACCTGACGATGACCGAAGAAGGTCGAAACGTTGTTCGCTCTTCTATTTGAAGTGTTTTCTGGGCCCAGAACAGCCGTTTTTGCATATAAAAGTTCTCAACAAGTGGGTTTCTCGACATCACTGATTGTTACGTAATTCTTCTTCCCACTGTCTAACCTAGTGCTGACTTAAACTATGTAATTCTTCTCACTGTCTAACTTAATGCTGACTTAAACTATGTAATTCTTCTTCCCACTGCCTAACCTAATGCTGACTTAAACTACCTAATTCTTCTTCTCACTGTCTAACCTATGCTGACTTAAACTATGTAATTCTTCTTTCCACTGTCTAACCTAGTGCTGACTTAAACTATGTAATTCTTCCCACTGTCTAATCTAATGCTGACTTAAACTACGTAATTCTTCTTCCCATTGTCTAACCTAGTGCTGACTTAAACTACGTAATTCTTCTTCCCACTGTCTAACCTAGTGCTGACTTAAACTATGTAATTCTTCTTCCCACTGTCTAACCTAGTGCTGACTTAAACTATGTAATTCTTCCCACTGTCTAACCTAATGCTGACTTAAACTACGTAATTCTTCTTCCCATTGTCTAACCTAGTGCTGACTTAAACTACGTAATTCTTCTTCCCACTGTCTAACCTAGTGCTGACTTAAACTATGTAATTCTTCTTCCCACTGTCTAACCTAGTGCTGACTTAAACTATGTAATTCTTCTCACTGTCTAACCTAATGCTGACTTAAACTATGTAATTCTTCTTCCCACTGTCTAACCTAATGCTGACTTAAACTATGTAATTCTTCTTCCCATTTTCTAACCTAGTGCTGACTTAGTGATCGTTTTTCTGCTTCCCTGTCTGGTTTAGTTTTGTTGTCTCTTTTCCTGTTGCACTATCTGATACCCTTCAGACATATTTAGTAAAAAAAGACGCTTTGAGCTAAATTGTGTGACCAAGAAATGATTTACCGATTGATTTATCTAATAAGAGAGGACAGGTCTATCGACATTTTTCAAAACTCGGGTATCAGAAGCTAGTGTTAAAAATCAATGGAATAACGGTACTTGTACTCTGAATGTGTATGAAGAAATTCCCACACAAAACATTAACACGTATAAACTGCTGTTTGAGAGGTGATAGATCCATTCTCCAAATATTTTTCCCTTTGCAATGCATACTACTATTTACAAGCCCCTTTCCTTACGTACATGATGACGTCATTTGTTCTATCATACTCATTATTTAATTTTTGCGTAATTCAATGCAGTTGGGAGCGATTCCCCTGCATGCACACACATCACTCTTTTAATTATATAGACATATAATTGTGTATTTCATTGTTTACACAAATTGTTGTTGCAAGGTTTTTATAAGAATAAAGCTTCATCTTATTTCTAATGATAAAATTGAACTCTAATTTTTATTTTTTCATTATGTAGATATTATTTTTCGTTGCATCACATACTTTCAGAATGTGTCCAAATTTACGGTCTTTAATTAACCCTTTCACAACTGTTTATTAAATTATTAAATACACTTCCTTTAAAAATCTGGTTTTCATTTGCAAAAGCCTTGTAATGCTTATTAAAGTTTACCACATTTTGTGATTTTCTCTTAATGTATTAGAAATTAGTACTCGTTGCTGCTTACATACTACAAATGGTTACAACTTTGGTCACATAGACGTATGCAGTGTTGGCACAACTTTTATAACTTAAGTACACAACTCGCTTTGAAAGCATTTGCCTTAAAGTTTACACATTTTTAATTTATATAAAAAAATATTGTTTTGCATTTTTGTAACAGACTTAGATAAGTTTAAATAAAATTGAAACACAGTCCAAAAGAGTTTAATAACTCGTTGAGCCAACATGAGTTTTCATGACAGCACTAACTTCCTCTGGACATTATTAATCAATTAGGCATAAGAAGATTTCACTTGTTATCTCCAGATTATTGAGAAAACTGGTGTAGGAAAGTGATGTTGGAATACAATTTCAAATATTTCCAGTAATAATTCGATAGTATCAAGATCTGATGATGAAACAGGCCAGCGTAGATGACTAGGAACTTTTCCATGTTCGCAAGAGCTATTCTACACCAGCATTTGCAGTGTGGTCACCTCCAAGACACCCTCGCCAACTGGACGAAGGAATTATTGATTTCCTAGAATGTTCTTGTAATGCTTTTCAGATCTATTTTTGTAACACGTTCCTGCTAAGTTGTTTGTTTTTGAATTTCGCTTAAAGCCATACGATGGCTATCTGCGCTAGCCGTTCCTAATTTAGCAATGTAAGAATAGAGGGAAGAAAACTAGTCAGCACCATCAACCGCCAACGGTTGGACTACTATTTTACCAACGAATAGTGGGATTGATCGAAACATTATGACTCCCTCATGACTAAAAGGGCGAGCACGTTTGAGGTAACAAGGATTCGAACTCATGACCCTCAGGTTACGAGTCGAGCTCTCTAACCACCTAGCCATGCCGGACCTACGGTCTTGTCAACAGATTTGTGGCCTACCACTTATTAAATCGCCCGTGTCCTTTAGAGTCGCAACTAAGTTCTTGGAGTGTGCGATTTCATGGTCTGGCTCTGAACTTCATAAAATAAATAAAAATAAACATAGCAAATGCTGAATCATCTGACTAGATCACCTTTATAGTCACCGTTTCTGACTCTGCTTTTATACTTATTGCATAACTGTATGACGAAACATGCGTTATCATCGTAGTGAGCAACTTTTATATGGTTTCTTGTGTGATTGAGCTCGACTTGTGCATTACACCCCTCCCCCAATGTAGCTGTTGTTTAGGACTGACCTTTGTTTCTGTTGATGTTGTCTTCTTGTTTAATTTAATATTGATTGGTCACTGTTTTGATCTTGCATAATTAATAGTCGTTCTATTACCGTTTACTTTTGGTATTTGGGGTTTTTATCCTTGTGGTCTAGAATAGAACTTTTTTTTTTATCAGGCGGGCCTTATTAGTTACCACATCCAGATTCTTCCTGGAAAATTTAAGCCTTGAAAGCAAATGTTTGAAAGAAAAAAATATAACTCTAAGTTATATACTCGAGAAAGAAAGTGCATCTGGTTTGCATTTTTGATATGCTGACTTGTATGTGAAGCTATGTGGAGGAATGTTTGTGCATTTCAAACTAATGAACGTCGCAGTTTTTGTGGATTCGAAATTGCTGAAAGCTGAAGTTTGCTTTAATATAAAAAGTTCTGTTCCTCAAATATCTTACGTATAAATTCTCTGTTATATCTTATGTAAATCACGTCATATTTTGAGCACTTAGAAACTTTACTACTAAGTTGTTTTGTCATCTGGGAAGTAATTTATTTTTTTGTGAACAGTCATTGACTCTTTAATGATTTACAAAGAGTGTAACAGAATATAACTGGACATTGTAACCTAAGAATAGATCATAGATGAGAACCAAACCATATCTAGAACAGTGGCTTTACTATTCGAAATCTTTATAGCCCTCTTGTTGCTCTTAACAATATCCTTCTATACAATAGAAACTCTGAAGATGAGAAACCCAGATGCGAACTAATTCATACATAGTTATTCAGTTATGATTATTTGTGTCTTTTGTGTCATTTTTTCGTACTCGCTAAAAATGTTATCTTTACTGGGAGTTCATTGGAACGAAGTTTACGAATACAATAGTGTCTGGAAACGTCTGTTATGTTACTTAAATGACATTAATATTATATAATTCCTATCCATACTGTTTCGTAAATATTTTGTCGTCGGTATTTAAAGGAACTTTAAGCCAATGGTCAAATCCGAAACCCAACTGGCGTTGCTTTCTTACGATGTTTCATTGTGTCTTGTGGTCTTGGTGAATTTGTTTGTTATGAACAAAGCTACACGAAAAGCCATCTGTGCTTTACCCACCACGGGTGTCGAAACTCGGTTTCTTACAGTATAAGTCCGCAGACGTACTATTGTGCTACTAGGGGGCGTCTTGGTATACCGTTGAACTCGGGTAAAAAAATCATAGAAGTATTACTATTTCTAGCAGGTTATAAATCAATTAATTCAAATCTCATTCTTTTTGAAACTCTTTTCTCAGAAAATAGGCATCTATAGAGCGACGGGGAATGCCATCTGTCGGGTGTAATGTCTTACGTGTGAAACGAAACTAGGACTTAAAAACTACGAACAGCTATGAGTGCTCAGACTTCTAATGCCTCTCATCGAAAACTACCATTTGCGATGCCAGTTGTAGTAAAGAAGTTGTTTCTAATCAAACATCAAACCGACAAAAAAATAATATTAATAGAACAGATTACTTAAGCAGACGTTTGGATTAGTAAGCACAAATTACCTTCTGAATACTCCATGCCTATATGAACAACATAGTGAAAACTAAGGCGTCTTGGTCAGTAAGTCTGTTTGTTTTTAATTTTGAGCAAAATTACACGAGGGCTATCTACACTAGCCGCCCCTAATTTAGGAGTGTGAGGCTAGAGGGAAGGCAGCTAGTCATCATCACCCACCGTCAACTCTTGGGTTACTTTTTTATCAACGAATAGTGGGATTGACAGTAACATTATAACGCCCCCACGGTTGAAAGAGTGAGCATGTTTGGTGTGACGGGAATTCAAACCCGCGATCCTCAGATTGCTATTCGAGTGCTTTCACCACCTGGATATTCCGAGCCCTAAAAGTTTTACTGACAGAAGAATGAAAAATGGAACTTAACTTCATATTAATTACAGCAGTTTAATAATACATCTATTATCTTCCGTTCTCACCTCAGTTTAGTAATAAACCTATTTTATTTTGTCTTTATTAGTCTCTGCATCATTCTCCAGAGTTCTGAGTTAGAGTTTGGCTAATCACGTTTCACTTCTTTATGTAAAACTACACCGTGGAGCATTCTGTTCACCACAGAGAATCGTACCATGGAGTTTAAGAGTTGTAAGTTCGTAAACTTACCGTTGATTAACTATGAAAAAGGACATTTTTAGAAGCAAATTATGGAGCCTTATAAGGGGAATGATTATCTAAGAGCCTTATTTTGAGAAACGTTAAATATTTTAACTGTGATGTTTCTTTACGCTATATGACATACTTTATCGAAATAACTCGACTTTTTACCTTGTTCACACTATAAGTATATATTTATATACATTTTAAATATTTACCAGGAAAGCACCAATTTTTTAATATTCAGTGTTGTTATAGTGGATTAAAATTTAAGTTGCTTCAAGATATTCACTATACGATTCTTCCTTTCGATGTCGATTGAAATAATGTCTGAAGCCTATTGAAGTTCGTTGGGTCTTCCGTGTTCTGGTGCTATACAATGTCTTGAACTGTGTGAAAACATTTGAAACATTCCACTCCCCACAACATACTCTTACAAATGTATACGAGTACAATAGGCAAGCTCAGAGCCGATTACAATACAAAATGGGGTAAAATAGACGCTCTGAAGTCCGAAAGTGCTACAGAAATGTAGTGTTGAGTGTCGAGGTGCTTACTGGTAGTGTGGTCACTGAACCGATAATACAATGAGTGGGTCTAAACTCTTGGCCCAGAGAATAGCTTGTTGCCCATTTGACAAATAAGTCACGTTCTGTGTGAGAACTTTATGCAGTATTTCGATTTATCATACCGTTTAAACCTAGCCTAGATAGAAAGGTATTGTATTTCAATACAAACACGTCTCGACAACCAAACAAAGTATATGGGTTGAAGTTTGTTTGTGTGCAAAATAATTTTTATATTATCACCGCATAAAGTTCTGGTAGTTGACCAAATATATTATGTGCTAAAGTGCAACCTGTATTCCCAAAACGTATTAAGTAATTATCCTGTTGTGTTTACAAGATAAAAATATATTTTAAGTAAATGTACATGTTTGTTTAAAAGGAGTTGTGTACAGTGTTAAAACTTAGTGATGAACGCTCTGTTATTATACGAATAAAGTATGAGAACTCGGTGTTGAATACGTGAGTGCTAGGTGGCGACATATGTTTGTTTAAAATGAATTATTTGCGGTGTCAATGATGAGCACGTTGAAGCTAGGTGATCACAAAGTAAACCTTCATGGTCATACAACTAAATCAGACGTTTACGTGGTAAGAATTGATCGGCCTAAAACTGAAGGTATTGTGTTTACTGAATAAAAACTAAGCGATAAAAATCTTGAGGTTAGATTATTACAGAACAAGAATTTGTTATTAGATTTAACATAGTACGGTAATATGCAGCAGAAATTACATTGCTTACAGTAAACTATTTACAGATTTACACTGATGAATTTACTGATTCTTTCCTTCCTGTTTTAGCCTCAAAGACCCGGCATGGCCAGGTGGTTAAGGGAATTTGCCTGCAATATGAATGCAGCGGGTATGAATCCTCGTCTCACCAAATACTCGCTCTTTTAGCCATAGGCCGTTATAATGTAACGGTCAATCCTGGTATTCGTTGGTTAAAGAGTGTAGCCCAAGATTTGGCGGTGGGTGGTGATGATTAACTGTCTTCTATCTAGCCTTAAACTGCTTGTTGTTTTTTTCAGGAATTTCGCGTAAAGATACACGAGGGCTATCTGCGCTAGCCGTCCCTAATTTAGCAGTGTAAGACTAGATAGAAGGCAGCTAGTCATCACTACCCACCGCCAACTCTTAGGTTACTCTTTTGCCAACAGAGTGGGATTGACCGCAACATTATATCGCTACCACGGCTGGGAGGGCAAGCATGTTTGGCGCGACGGGGATGCGAATCCGCGACCCTCAGATTACGAGTCGAATGCCTTAACTCACTTGGCCATGCCGGGCCCAGCATTGTTTCTATCAATAAAAAACATTGTTACTGACTTTACGTTATTTTCCATTTTAACCCCCAGTATTTTTAGATTAAAATAAACGATTCTTGTTCTTCACATTCCTGTAAGGTTCTTTACTATTTACTAAATTGTGGTTAATATCAACGGTCTGTGAAATTATTAAACTTAAAAACAAAAAAACAAATGTTCTTTTCATTGGAAATATTACGACTTCATTCTCTTCACACATTTACAGTGTTGTACCATCCCCGAACATCACACAAAAAACAAAGACTTCTCTGATTCTCAACAAATATGTCTGATGATGTGAAATCAAAGTAAATTCGTTGTGTTTCCTTCCTCTCCAATGGAACAGCGATAAGTTTGCATACTTAAAACGCAAAAATCCAGGGATCGATTCCTCAAATCTCCGTGATAGAAACAGCTCTGAGTAACAAATGAAAATCACACGCAAGCATTTTGTTTAAAACACGATGTTTTGTTATTATGTATAACATTGTTTTTTGTTTTTTTCACCATAACAAAAATATTAAAGACTCGTTACACACACTTCTGGCCAAAATCTTAAGGCCAATGAACATAAAGAAAAAATATGCATTTTGCGTTGTTAGACTCAACCACTTATTTGGGTAGAGCTTCGAAAGATGAAAATAAGAAAAGGGAAAATAAAAATAACAGTCTTTTTCAGCATTTAATAGGGAAAATGTTAACACTATGAAATAAGCTTAAATACTAGCTGTTCAAAAGTTTAAGATCATACCAAAAAGAAGTCCTAAACAGGGTAGGAAATGCTCAACAAGAGGTCTCAGTAGTGAGTTTGCACGGTCGTCATTGCGAATAACTACAAACATTCGCTTTGGCATGGTCGATGTAAGCGTTTGCAGAAGGCTGGCTGGAATGTTATTCCAAGTAGTGAAGTTGGCTTCACGAAGATCATGCACTGTTTGGAATTGACGCCTATTTCTATAGACTTCACTTGCCATCCATCCCCAAACATTTTTAATGAGGTTCAGTTCCAGAGAACACGCTGGATGATCCAAAAGAATCGCGTTATTCGCCATGAAAAAGTCCTTTGTCTTGCGGGCATTGTGGATTCCAGCATTGTCCTGCTGAAAGATTAAGTCATTTTCACACAAGCGAAGGCCTTCAGTCAATTAAGATGCTCTCTCCAACATGCCAATGCAGCCAGCTGCTGTTTGATGCTCCTGTATAATCTGAAGCTCTATTGTTCCATGGAAGGAGAAAGCCACCAGATCATGATGGAACCTCCTCCAATGTGTCGTGTAGAAAATGTGTCCGGTGGAATATCCTTATCGTGTCAATAACGTTGGAAGCCACCTGGATCATCTAGGTTAATTTTTTTTCTCATCAGAGAACAAAACCTTCTTCCACTTTTCTACGTTCCATGTTTGGTGTGGAAGGAGGCTTAGCCTTTGAAGATGTTTACGGCTTTTAAACCCTCTCGTAGAGGGCCCGGCATGGCCAAGCGCGTTAAGGCGTGCGACTCGTAATCTGAGGGTCGCGGGTTTGCATCCCCGTCGCGCCAAACATGCTCGCCCTCCCAGCCGTGGGGGCGTTATAATGTGACGATCAATCCAACTATTCGTTGGTAAAATAGTAGCCCAAGAGTTGGCGGTGGGTGGTGATGACTAACTTCCTTCTCGCTAGTCTAACACTGCTAAATTAGTGATGGCTAGCACAGATAGCCCTCGAGTAGCTTTGTGCGAAATTCAAAAACATATATTCTCTCGTAGATGCCGTCTTATTGTTGTTGAGCTGCGTTCTGCGTTCGTAAGGGCCTCAATCTGGTTCGACGATCGGCTGGTATTTTGCCGGACAACCCGTCGAACCCTCCTGCTCAACACTGGCGAAGTTTTCTTGGGCTGACCACTTGAAATTTTCGTTCCGTATCCCTCAGGGTCTTTTAAGAAATTTGCAAGAGCAGTTTAACTACGATGGCACGTTGAGAGAGAGAGAGAGACCTTGCTTTTGCAGCTCGACAATTCTGCCACTTTTAAACTCTGTAAACTTTTTAGCCTTTGATATGTTTTTATCCAATGTAACACAGGAGATGTCAATGGGAGGTGATGACAACGCTAATGCTTGAACACAAATGACTAAATTACGTTACGTGTTTACCGATTAACGCTTCGTTTCAGTATGGCCTTAAACTTTTGACTAGCTGGTATTTAGGCTTAATTCATAGTGTTCATGTTTTTCCTATTAAATGTTAAAAAAAGTTTTTTATTTTTATTTGCACTTTTCTTAATGTTATGGCCTGGCATGGCCGAGCGCGTTAAGGCGTGCACTCGTAATTCGAGGGTCGCGGGTTCGCGCCCGCATCGCGCTAAACATGCTCGCCCTCCCAGCCGTGGGGGTGTATAATGTGACGGTCAATCCCACTATTCGTTGGTAAAAGAGTAGCCCAAGAGTTGGCGGTGGGTGGTGATGACTAGCTGCCTTCCCTCTAGTCTTACACTGCAAAATTAGGGACGGCTTGCACAGATAGCCCTCGAGTAGCTTTGTGCGAATTTCCAAAAAAAACAACAAACAAACAACTTAATGTCATTTTTCGAAGCTCTACTTAAATAAGTGGTTGAGTCTGACAACGCCAAATGCGTGTGTTTTCTTTATGTTCATTGGCCTTAAAATCTTGGCCAGCAGTATATCTACATTTGTTAAAGCATAACATTCTTGTTTGTGTCGTAAAGCTAAATCAGTTTCGGAACTAGTGATAACTGACGTAAGACAATCGGTATTTTTGCGAACTATTCTTTTGTTTCCAAGTCTCAGGAACTTCACAAGGTCACCCTTGACTGTTGTACCTGAAAGTGAACGGAGCTTGCCGCGTGACAAACAGCTCAGTAAAGTGGCATTGTGTAACTGTTGTAACAAAGACTGGTGATGTGATGTGTGACCGACGGATATTGTGTGACGTGTTTACTAGCTAACAGGGAGATTTCAACATTTCTCAAAGTTGATAACAAAATTTCAGTACGTCATTTTTAGAGATTCGTCGTACCTACTGCAACACCTTATGGTAACAGCTAATAGCAAGACACGTGTTAAAAAACATTCAGTTACATTTAAAATCGTTTATAAAGTTTACCGTGTTCATAACATAAGACCTAAATATTATCATCGTTTTTTATTGTGATGATTTATGTTGGCTTGTTTTAAGCACAAAGCCGCACAATGACCCGTTTGTGCTGTTCCCGCCACAAGAATTCAGCCCTGAGTTTTGTTTATGAGGCCGTAAGTGTACCATCGAGTCATTGAGGGAGAGACGTAGTGTTGAAATAAAAGTTTAATTCATTGAGTAGCTCGGTCTGAAATGATTAAGTTACAAAAGATATCCGTACCGTTGTTACAGTTCTTATTGTTAAAATAACATGTGCAAGTTTTAAAAAATCGAAACATGCAACAAGTAAGTAGAATTCTAAACAGTGTAGATACCTTTCCCTGAAACCAATTAATACCAGCCGGTTTGTACCTTTTTACTCGCTCTCCGAACCATCATGGCCATGTTGGTTAAGGCGTTCGACTCGTAATCTTAGGGTCGCGGGTTCGAATCCCCATCGCACCAAACATGCTCGCCCTTTCATCCGTGTGGGCGTAATAATGTCACGGTCAATCCCACTATTAGTTGGTAAAAGAGTAACCCAAGAGTCGGTGGTGGGTAGTGATGAGTAGCTGCCCTTCCTCTAGTTTTACACTGCTAAATTAGGGACGGATAGCGCAGATAGCTCTCGTGTAGCTTTACGCAAAATTCAAAAACAAATTCCGCTCCTCTCTTAACATAAATTATGGTTACTGACGAAAAATCAAGTTTTTAAAGACAATCTCATTGGCCAAGGAAGTGTTTAGTTTGAATTAATATTGTTGTTCGCGTACTTTTCAAACTGTAATGAAGCGTATTTGGTAAAAATAGATCTTATATAATTAAACATAAAGAAACACACACCGCTACCTGCGCTATGTCCATTACATCTCTCTCTCTGCATGGATATTGATGTTTGTCTACCTAGGAGGGTCAGGTTTCTTTAACCTTTTCCTCCTTTACAGCTGTTGAATGTTTGTTTGTTTTTTGAGTTTCGCCAAAGTTACTCGAGGGCTATCTGCGCTAACCATCTCTAATTTAACATTGTAAGACTAGAAGGAAAGCAGCTAGTCATCATCGCTCACCTCCGACTCTTGGGCTACTCTTTTACCAACGAATAGTGGGATTGACCGTAACTTACAATGCCCTCACGGCTGAAAGGGCGAGCATGTTTGGTACGACGGGAATTCGAACCCGCAATCTTCGAATAACGAGTTGAACGCCTTAACCAACCTGGCCATGCCGGGTCTGCAGTTTTTGAAAACCTGGTTGTTAGTATCATAAACCTTCAGACTTACCCGTTGAACCATTGGGTAGCTAAGGAGAAGAAAAACCTTTGTTTGAACTTGACTGAAACCATGGTTACTTGCATGCTTTTTTAAACGATATAACTTGTTAATATTATGGTTCCTTATATGCTTAATCAGATATCCAGAGAAAAAGCTAATTTTTATTGCAAGAACAAACGTATCATTGCAAGTGGTGGCTCAATTGTACGTTTTGTGTGCTTATAACACTAAATATTGGGGTTCGATACCCGCGGTGATCACAGTGCAGATAGTCCATTGCGTTTTTTTTCCGTTTATAAACAACAAAAAAGAGTACATGTGCTCTTATAGATGAATCAAAGGAAAGTTTGCGAGCTTATAATTCAAATAATCGAGGTTTGGTACCTACGATGGTCACACCATAGGTTATCCATCGTATAACACACGTAAAACTTTCTATTGTTTATGATAATTTATCATTTTAAACTAATAGACTTGAGAGAGAACGGTTAGCTGTCTAAGACGACACCCATCATTAATGTTTAGGTTACTCTTGTCTGATTAAATTTTGAAATTTTAATACCACTCTTATAACGCATTAACTACCTCAAAGTGCGTTTTGTAAGTTACAAGACATGAGCCGTAAGCTCACGGATTTACTGTCAGGATACTCAAGTAATTCGAATGATGGTATTTTGTCTTCTGAAGAAGAATAGGCCTAGCCTAAGGCACTTGAATTAAAATTATGAAGAAATAATCACGTGGGGGTGTATAATGTAACGGTCAATCCCACTATTCGTTGGTAAAAAAGTAGCCCAAGAGTTGGCGGTGGGTGGTAATAACTTGCTGCCGTTTCTCTTGTCTTGCACTATTAAATTAGGGACGGCTAGCGCAGATAGCCCTCGTGTAGCTGTGCGCGAAATTCAGAACAAACCAAAAACACTTTAGTCCACACTTGCTTCGTCGAAATAAACTACGTACTGACCAAGATTTGAATAACTTCACACGTCAGAGAACTTTAAACTCTCGAACACAGATGCCCCCCAGTGGCTCAGCGGCATGTCTGCGGACTTAGACGCTAAAATCCGGGTTTCGATACCCGTGGTGGGCAGAGCACAGATAGCCCTTTGTGTAGCTTTGTGCTTAATTCAAAACAACCAAATCGAACACAGATTTAAAACGTTCTATTTAGCGAGCTGCCTTTTTCCCTAATTTTATACTGCTAAATTAGAGACTGCTAGCGCAGATAGTCCTCGTGTAACTTTGCTCGAAATGAAATAACACAAAAAAACATCACCTTAGGAACGTATACAACGAGAGCATGTGTGTGTGTGTATTTTCGTATAGCAAAGCGATATCTTTTTTTACCAGCTACCATTTAGTTGATTGAACCTGAGAATTTGAAAGAAACAACAACACTCTGAAGTTAAATAAAACAATCAAAGTAATATAGATAAAAAAAATTCAGACAAGACTGTCAAACTTCGTGGCAAACCGTTGATAAAACTTTTGTATCTAGATGAATATCGTATTGCGTCGTCAATATAAAATATTCTACCAAATCCATATATTAAATTATCTCATGCAGTTCTAAATATGAAATAACCTTAACAGTTGGTTGTTTGGTAAAATATGGTTTATATGTTCAAATCATTATACTAAATTGTTTTGTTAACTATACCCATGCTGATTGTTTTACTGTTATAACAACTGCTTTTTAACGTTCGTTCACATCTGCGCTGTTCCACTTTCTCTCCCTCTTCTGTTATTTGGTGTTTCCTGTTCACATTGGCGATCGTGGCCGACAGAAGACAATGTACTGTGTGAAATATACCTCGTGAAGGAGCAGGTGTGGTCTGATAAAGGGAAACAGACGGTGGGAAATAAAGAATGAAACTGGGAAACCGCAATGGATGAACTTGTAGTTAATGGTGGCCTGATATCTATTCGTGATAACACGTATATATTTCAATATATTTTTCAGCGTCATAAGAAATATTTCATTAGAACTTATCCTTTGGATTTATTTATTTAAATTAGAACCCGTATGTGAAGTTGACCAACCAAAACCACGCTATTGTAACAATGCACTACTTCATCTGACAAAATGTCTCTCGGTAGTCCAGCAGTAAGTCAGCACGCTTACGATGCTTAAAATCGGGTTTCGATACCAGTGGTTGGCAGGGCACAGGTGTAGCTTTGCTTTTAAGAACAATGACATCTGGCAAAACCTCTAAGAAGAATGCGATGTTTGGACAAACGTGAAAAGTGAAGGGATAACCAAAGACGTTCACCTAATGGTACATCATGTTACCGCAAGAGGAAAGTTTATCAAAGATGTTCGCCTAATAGTGCATCATGTTACCGCAAGAGGAAAATTTATCAAAGATGTTCGCCTAATAGTGCATCATGTTACCGCAAGATGAAAGTTTATCAAAGACGTTCGCCTAATAGCGCATCATGTTACCGCAAGAGGAAAATTTATCAAAGATGTTCGCCTAATAGTGCATCATGTTACCGCAAAATGAAAGTTTAGCAGAATTTTTTCATGTCAAAGCCGATGAATTGTTCGTTTGAACGTAACATACGATAATGTTTGAAGCATCATTTTCGTACTGCTGTGCGCTTTGTTTTGTATAAACATGAATCATGCAATTGTTTTTCATAGTTCTGCTGGAAGACCTTCAACCACATCATTGTGACTAAAAAAAAGAAAAAGAAAAACCTCTCGGAGGGAAATTGGGGAGACATTTAGCGGAAACGATAAAATTCGCTAGAAGAAACTTAACAAGCAATCATTGATGATGTAGCAAGAAAACAAAACCATAAAAGTGTCCCTGAACAGTTACAAGTGCTTATTGTTTCCTTCTTTTATTATATCCTCTTATTTAATTTATTTTTCACGTATGTGCACGCGAGCAAGTACGTAATGCTCACGCTTCAGGGCTGTTCTTTGATGTTCTTGTGACAAATTTTCGTTTGTATTTTTTAGTCGCGGCATAGTGGCTCATAGAACGGCTATGAGTTTGTGGTTTTTTGGTGTTTTTGTTTCACGTACGAACCTCTGGTTCGTAGTTCCGTCATCTCTTGATCTATTTCAGATTCAATTATAATTTTGGACTCACGAGGTGAAACCCATTCGGTCTCACAGATCAATTTACTCTTATCCCATTTAAAATGATTTCAGTTTGAGGATAGGCTGGTGGATATCCTTATGAGTGATAAGATTGAATCTCTAAAATGCGCGCCCCATGCTTGGTATTGTTAGCGCACAAAATTATAACTAATAAAAAGGATGAGAGGTCGCGTAGATTCATATACAATAATCCTATTTGAAAGAACGTCAAGTGCCGCTGCTATTGAGGATTCTCTCTTGAGTACCGTTGTTATCCCTTCATCGAAATTTCTCATTTTGTTTGTTTGTTTTTTGAATTAAGCACAAAGCTGCACAATGGGCTATCTGTGCTCTGCCCACCACGGGTATCGAAACCCGGATTTTAGCGTGCAAGTCCGCAGACATACCGCTGAGCCACTGGGGGGCATTCCCATTTTGTTTCTTAGGTATAAATGGTTTAGGTTTCATATTTTTTCATCGAATATGTAGACACTTTCTCATTTTCTCCGACTATATGCTTTGTGTTTGTTTGCAAAACCACATTGTGTTATCTGCTGTGTCTACCGCGAGGAATCCAATCCTGGATTACAGCGTCATAAACCCATAGATTTACGACTATTCCACCGGAGAAATTTTTATATGCATACTCACGATTTTTTTTTTTTTAATTACCCAGGATGGAGAAGCAGATATTACTTTAAACAAATGAGGAATAATATTTCAGAATGCTGTTTTAAAGTTAGAAAATGACTAATTCTTTAAGCCAAACCAACTGCAAAAGGCTCGACATACCTAGCTATTTAGGGCTCTCGACTCGTAATCTGAGGGTTGTTGGTTCGAATTCCCGTCACACCAAACATGCTTGCCACTCTCAGCCATGGGTATGTTATAATGTTAGAGTCAATCCCACTATTCATTGGTAAAAGAGTTGGCGGTGGGTGGTGATGACTAGCTGCCTTCTCTCTAGTCTTACACTGCTCAATTAAGGACGGCTAGCGCAAAGCTACACGAGGACTATTTTTTCTGGCCGTCCCTAATTCAACAGTATAAGACTAGAGGGAAAGCAATTAGTCATTACCACCCACCACCAACTCTTTGGCTACCTTTTACCAACAAATAGTGGGATTGATCGTACATTGTAACGTCTCCACGGCTAAAAAGGACGAGCATGTTTGGTGTGACGGGAATTCGAATCACTTGGCATGCTAGGCATGGTTGCGGTGTCATCATTGATTAAAAAAAATTTGCTGTGTCGAACCGAAACGAGAAGGAACGTTTTTTTCTCTCGTATTCATACTATCTTAGAGTAAATGTTAAGAGGGTTATGTTACCTTTGTGTCGTTAGTAAACCTCCAATCATCTAATTAGATAATAACTGATTTATTCTACTGATAAAGTACTGGTGTCTTTCAGTTCAAAACCAAAAGCCTATAAAAAAAAATGGAAATGTGCCCAAATTTGGGATAATTTTCATTTCCTTTTGGGGCAAAAATCCCAAAACAAGATCGCCCAGGTACAATTTCCAGTTGCCATATCGAAAGTTACGGTAATGTAGCCAATCAAATTTGGCTAATGGATGCTACTAACACAAGCTTAACTGATTCTTTTCGAGGTAACATAAGATGTATTGTTTTACTACACGTATTTTGGTGACGTTTTCTGTTATTTATACAATTCGTCCAATAAAGATACGATTTTCCTGGATCAACGTTCTTACTACAAATGATATCAATATTTTTTTATAAAATCAATAAGTAGATCAGAGCTAAAATATGGTAAAATGTAAGCAACTCGGTAAATTCTGTATATTTTTATAACTAGTAGTTATGTTATATCATGAAATAAGTTACAAGAAAAGTAAAACTTATGACGTTCTGATTGATCAGTTCGATACTTTGCGGTATTTTCTGCCGTCATCCTATTGATTACTACTGAACCCTGATATTGTCGATAGATGGCGTTGAAACAATAACACACGCGCCTATTAGAAACAGTCAAAATAAGAACTGAAATATATTCGAGAGAACATTTGTTTTCATTTATGTGGTATAGAATTCAATAAGTAAACCCTAACTACATAAAAAAACGATTAAACGATTTGTTGGTTTTGAATATTCACGCAAAGCTACACGAGCGCTCTCTTCACTTAGTCATCTGTAATTTTGAAATGGAAGAACCAGAGGGAAGACAACTAGCCAACTTAGCCACCTCTCGGACTACTCTAGTCCTAATCGAATTCTGTGATTTGACTGACACTTTTATATCATACCCACAGTTCCGAAATGTAGAATGCATTTTTAAAGCTTAAGGAAGCAACCCTCGAACCATTGAATTCACAGTCTTTTAATGCTTATCAATAGGCCACGTTTAGCACTAGATGAAATGGCATAATGTGATCTCAAATACTTTTATCAACTCTGAGTAAATGGTTCGAAATTAAAGTGAATAGCAAAAAACAAGAACTATAAGAATTATGAATACACAATTTACAAACTTCTTCGAGTACAAGACTACCCAGTAGGCTAACTTAACTCTCTTTCACTGCGAGGAAAATCGAACCAGGAATTTTTACGTTTTCAGTCCGTTAGCTTATTGCTGAACTCAGTATTTAAGTATAATAAATTATAAGTGATTTCACTTATTTTTTTTCTAAGATACATCAACTGTGTTTGTAGTTTTTAGCTTATGAATAACCATACAAACCTGTTTACGTTCACAGTGGGGAGTTATTCAATTCGTACGATGTGCCTTCTACAGATATTTTAAAAATTTATCAACCCTACGTAAATGTACAGAACGGAGAGTACACAAGTTGTCCCATTTCTGGAGAGCAAAGTGTGACAAAATACGTGTTAGTGGTATGATAAGACAATATTCATATACGTCACAGTGCGAGGTGAAATTATTGCTGTTGGCTCAGAGCTTTATTGTTCAACAATGAACAGAATTGAGATAAAGCAACATATGATATTTATAATGTCAATAAACAGTGGATAGGATCTAGAACAGGTGATTTTTTAAATAAACTTTAAAACGTGTGTTGTAGTTAACAAAGTTAGCCTTTCGGGTAAAGAAATAAGGACCGAATAAAATGAGACATAACATGTGATGAAAATATTTTCTACTAAAACCATGTAACTCACGACACGCTGATAGTTGTTAGTATACTCACAACTGTAGATGATCTAAGGGTCTTCCTGATTTTGAATTATAATTGTGTCGCATTGTGTCTAACATTTGTATTTCGTTTGTTATTAAGCACAAACCTGCATAACGGGCTATCTGTGCTTTACCCACCACAGGTATCGAAACCCAGTTTCTAGCGTTGTAAGTCCGCAGGTTGTGCTGCTTTTTGTATTCTTAATGTTTGATGCACTTCTAGCTATTATTACTAATGTCATATATCTTTTGTGTCATTAATCTGTCTTATTGTCCAGTATTCTCTCTGACATCCGTAAGATACGCCTGCTGTTATTGTTTGATGTACTTACCACCATTATTGTCAGTATTTTCATTCTTCTCTACAGTCAGTTTAATTGTCCAATATTTTCTCTAATATTGTTAAGGTACGCATATTATTAATATTGCCCACATCCCTGTATTCAGTTAATGTCATATTCTGGTTCTCTGATTATCCAGTATTATCTTTAACAAACGTTATGTATGTCTATTTGGATGTACGAGGTATGTAAGGTACTCTTATCGAGGTAAAACACTGCAGTCAGCACGAAAGCTCAAAATCTTTTTTTTTTTTGTACTTTGACGTAGTGGGTGAACAGCAGCGATATCTTTCCAAACATAATGGCTTAGTTAAGTTAAACACGATATGATATATCCTACTCTGTTCATTGGACAATTCGAGTAAGTTATCACTTCAGTGTAGAGTCTGTCCTCCATGAGAGACGGGGTCAAGATGAATAGAAACGTTGTTACTCTTTTGCCGTTTCGTTTATAGCTGTTGAACTGATATTGCAATTTCGCTCCCAAAAATTCCACACAAAAAAGTAAGCCTAACAACCCAATGTATAGTGATGGCACTAAGGATTCAAATACGTCATAGGAAGTACCATTGCAGCAAGACTGATATGAGAGAGTTGCAAAAGGTAAGACGATGTTTATTTATTTGTCGACATTTTCGCAACATTTATTCAGAGTCGGAACTTTCGGTTGATGCAGAAAGCCCCACTAACAGAAAGGTTCGGCTCAAGTCACTGAGACACATTAAAATACATCGATAGTTTTACCTCCAGGCATTCTGAAGCACTTCACATTAATGTAGTTAATATTTCCAAGACATCTTCCGAGTTGTCTTGATCGCTAAACAGAACATTTTAAATCTGTGTTCGAGAGTTTAAAGTTTTTTGACGTCAAGAGTTATTCAAATTTTGGTCAGTACATAGTTTATTTCGACGAAGCAAGTGTAGACTAAAGTGGTTTTGGGTTGTTTTGAATTTTGCGCAAAGCTACACGAGGGCTATCTGCGCTAGTCGTCCCTAATTTAACAGTGTAAGATTAGAGGGAAGGAAGCTAGTCATCATCACCCAACGCCAACTCTTTGGCTACTCTTTTACCAACGAATATTTGGATTGGCTGTTACTTTATAACACCCCCATGGCTGAAAGGGCGAGCATGTTTGGTGCGACGGGAATTCTAACCCTAAAGTGTGTGTGTTTCACGTCGATTTTAAATGTATGATATATACTAGATGTCCTAAAGTATGTGGACACCCCGTCTAATTCGTGAGTTCGGCTATTTCAATCACACCCATTATTTACAGGTGCATAAACTCAAGCATACAGCCATGCAATTTCCATAGACAACCACTGGCAGTAAAATGGGTCGTAGTTTGGAACTCGGTAGTGATTGTTGAAACTGAGGACAGACAACTTTTACTCGCTTGTGTGGCCTACCACTTCGTGGCTGAGCTGTTGTTGCTCCTAAATGTCTCCACTTTACAATAACAGCACTTACAGTTAAACGGGTCAACTCTAGCAGGGCAGAAATTTGACAAACTAACTTGTTGGGAAGTTGGCATCCTATGACAGTTTGTCACATTTCTGCCCTGCTAGAGTTGCCACGTTTAACTGTAAGTGCTGTTATTTTGAAGTGGAGGCGTTTAGGAGCAACAACAACTCAGCTACGAAGTAGTAGGCCACACGAGCGCGTAAAAATCGTCCGTCCACAGTTGCAGCAGTCACTACCGAGTTCCAAACTGCCTCTGGAAGCAACATCAGCACAGGAACTAAGATCACCATGCGCACTGTTAAGCGTCAGCTGAAGTGATGTAAAACACACCGCCATTGGAGTCTAAAGCAATGGAAACGCGTTCTCTGGAGTGATGAATCACTCTTCACTATCTGGCAGTCTGACTGACGAATCTGGATTTGGCGGATGCAAGGAGAACGCGCCCTGCCTGAATGCACAGTATCAACTGTATAAAGTTTTGTAAAGGAGGAATAATGGTCTTGGGCTGTTTTTTATGGTTTGGGCTAGGCTCTTTAGTTCCACTGAAGAGAAATCTTGATGATGCAGCGTGCAATGACATTCTAGAGAATTGTGTGCTCTCAACTTTGTGACAACAGTTTGTGGAAGGCCCTTTTTTGTTTCAGCATGACAATGTCTACGTGAGCAAAGCGAGGTCCATAAAAACATGGTTTGTCGAGGTTGCTGTGGAAGAATTTGACTGACCTGCCTCAACCCCATCGAACAGTTTGGGATGAATTGGAACGCCGACTGTGAGCCAGGCCTTCTCGCCCGACATCAGCACCCGATCACACTGATGCTCTTGTGGCTGAATAGGAGCGAATCCCCGCATCCATGTTTCAAAATCTAGTGGAAACCCTTCCCAGAAGAATGGAGCTCTAAAAACAGCATAGGGGGATTAACTCGATATTAATGCTCATGGTTTTGGAATGAGATGTTCAGCAAGCACATATTGGTGTTGTGGTTGGATGTCCACATACTTTTGGTCATGTAGTGTGTGTACACGTGTTTTATAAGCATTTTAGAACTGTTACCTCTCCCCACCCCCATGATGAACATGTTCAAACGCACAAGGACAAGTATCTTGTATTTAACCATATTTAAAACAGAATGAGATAACTGGTGACTCATAAAATCGAGGGCAAAATTTGCATCTGTTGAACTTTGTATCGCTCATTGACGTGGTTAGGGTGAGTGTTTGGCTCGCAATCTTCCGTGATGACGAGAAAACCCACTTGTAGAGAAAAATATGTGTGTAAAAACGGCTGGCATGAGTAGAGAAAAACTCTATGTATAGGAACGAACAAGGTTTCGACCTTCTTCGGTCATCGTCAGGCTCACAAAGAAAGAAAGAGGTAACTGACCGATAACTGACCACATGTTTGAAGGCGGTTGTGTAATTGAGTTTAGGAATGTAGAGGGCGTGCTTAGATGCTTGATTATATTTATTAATATAGGCGTAAAGGTGTTCCTTTGTATTGGGCTTGAATTGTTGTACAAGTAAGGCTTGTTTAATTTTGTGTTTGTTTCTTTATTTAGTGTTTGGGTGTTCTCTATGTTTATGTTGTGTTTATTTGATATATAATGTTCGAAAACGTGTAAGGTGACTTTTTGTGTTCTACTTGTATCTCCAATATAGAAGTCATGACAGTTATCACATTGTAATAATGTTGGTGTTGTGTTTGTCAGTTTAGTTTTTACACAGTATATACCTTATTTTTGTGCCTAGTTTTTGAATAAGTTTGAAACTGGAATGTCATATTTTGTTACATAGTAACAAGCACCACACCAACATTATTTATAAAATACAATGTGATAATTGCCACGACTTCTATATTGGAGAAACAAGTAGAAAAATTAAAACCAGATTCAAAGAACACAAAAAGTTACCTTCACATGTTTTTGAACACTGCAAATCAATAAACACAACACAAACTACAGAAAACATCCAAACACTAAATAAAGAAACAAACATAAACAAACGCAGAATTAAAGAAATCTTACTTTTACAACAACTGGAGCCCAAAATAAACCAATACAAAGGAATGCATTTACACTTATATTAATAAATATAATCAAACATCTAAGCACGCCCTCTACATTCCTACACTCAATTACACAATCGCCTTCTAACATTTGATCAGCTATTGGTCAGTTACCGCTTTCTTTCTTTTTAAACCTGACGATGACCGAAAAAAGTGGAAACGTTGTTCGCTCCTCTACATAGTTTTTCTCTACTCATACTAGCCGTTCTTACACATATATTTTTGGACTCGCAAACTGTTCGAATTCTCTCCTACCGAACATGCTCGCCCTTTTAGCCCTCGAGACGTTATAACGGCGATCCTTCCCTCTGTTTTATTAGTAAAAAAGTAACCCAAGCTTTTGCTGTGCGCGGTGATGAGTAGCTACCTTCCACCAAGTCTTTTGTTGCTAAATTAGGGACGTTTAACGCAGTTAGCCCTAGGATATTTTTGCTCAAAATTTATAACGAACCAAACAAACTCGGCCTATAGTCAACGTGGGTGAAAAACAACAACTAATTTGTCACCAACTGGATGACACTGTTAATATCTGTTTGAAGTGAGCACAAATTTGTCATTATTTTTACAACTTATATTTACTTCAGAGGCATTTTCTTACACGACATTACATTTTAGGAATTGAGACTTCAAAGGCCTGGCCAAGCGCGTAAGGCGTGCGACTCGTAACCTGAGGGTCGCTGGTTCGAATCACTGTCACACCAACCATGCTCGCCCTCCCAGCCGTGGGGGCGTTATAACGTGACGGTCAATCCCATTATTCGTTGGTAAAAGAGTAGCCCAAGAGTTGGCGGTGGGTGGTGATGACTAGCTGCCTTCCCTCTAGTCTTACACTGCTTAATTAGGGACGGCTAGCACAGATAGCCCTCGAGTAGCTTTGTGTGAAATTCCAAAACAAACAAACAAAAAGACTTTAAAGAGAGAAAGCTTGTAAAAATGTAGAGCCCTTTAGCGTTCAAATATAAAGATATTTAGGCTTACACCATAGAATCAGCGAAGTTGACCTGAGGTGTTTTAGGTCTGAACTCGGTAAGCTGCATATAGTTTTCAAGAAAAAGAATTTTCTAAACCACAAAAACACAGACTATGTGAATTTTAAGGAATCACAAGTTAAAAAAAACAAAAACAACTGGATGTGGATGAGCTTCCCTGTGGGTTAAAGGTAATTTTGAGATCTTACAACTCTAAAATTCAGGGTTTGATACTCGCAAAAAGGCAGAGACTTGTGGTTGAAAATGAAACGTTATTCATAATGAAAAGGGATTTTAATATATGAGTTTCATGATCAAATCACTCTTAATATATACATTGGTTATACTCGGCTCTTGTCTTAAGGCGTAATCATTAAATAACTTCAATTGGATACCTTCCACGATATACCTGTGAAGTGTAAACAGTGTAGCATTTTCTATAATGGCTTGATTATTTATTTCGTTTAAGACAACACTACACTTGTTCAATATATTTGAATATTTGAAGACGTTTTCACTCTCTTGTTCACTCGATGTTTTCATGAATTTAAAAGTGTTCTAGACACTTGATTTATGGCTGAGTATTTTTTTCTCGCAAGTTATAGATGTTGAATCGAGTGTGTAAAACATTTATCTTTGTACCTTCTACAAGTTATACACAGTAAAGAATTAGATGATTGTATTAAACTTGTTATGATATCTAAAAGGATATTTTCGTTAAAAAGAAACCGAGTATATTTGTATATATTTGTCTTGTTTTTCTTTTATCTGTGCGAATTGTATTTTATGCATGCCATTATTAAGACATAATGGTTCTCAGCCCGCGAAACATACTATCATTATAATTAACTTTATTTCCAGGTAAATTTTTCGAGTAGTATCCAGGGGATTACCCCTGCTCTCTGTCGTGTAGTAAAGTGAAATGGAAACAAAATATTACTTTGGGTTTTAATTATAAACGCTTATGTTCTTTTGTTTGTTTGTTTTTTTAAGTTTTTTTCTTTCACTCCCAGTTTTCAAGGTAAACAGTAAAATATTTTTTTTGCGATACATTTTGAAGTCTGTAAGAGGTACACATTCAAACGTTTACGACATATCTGAAACTTTACTCTGGTTCATTGTTTAAAAGGCCCGGCGTGGCTAGGTGGGTTAAGGCGTTCTATTTGTAATTTGAGGGTCGCGAGTTCGAATCCCCGTCGCACCAAACATACTCGCCCTTTCATCCGTGGAGGCGTTATTATGTGACGGTCAATCCCACTATTCGTTGGTAAAAGATAGTCCATACTATCACATTAGACAAGGAAATGTTTACATTACTTCTTTAACGTATTATCCAGTTTCAAAATAATTTAGGGTAATATTACCGTAATTGAAAGTACAACTATTCTGATCTGGATTGTACAAACTTACGATAAATTATTACTCTTTATCCCAATGTTGTTTTTATTCATCTTTGAAATACAGTGAAAATAGTAGAAGAAAAGTACAAATTCAATTCATTTTGGGAATGTAATTTTTTCTAATACGTTTTTATAAATAAAGACGTTAATTATATATTGAATTTTATATATCAAAAGAAAACTCAATATTTTTAATTTTGCGTGCTTTTATATGTCTACATTTAATAAATATATGTTTTGAGTATCTTGGCTTGCTTACTTCGTGTTTTCAAAGCATATATACCAATATAGTGCTTAAGTTTGGAGAATGTGCGTTAGTATTTACCTATACGTTAATACTGATGTGATTTGAAAGGCCAGAAAAACGATGTTCCTGAAAACAGAATAATAGACAAAAATTTAAATTGTTCAACCACAAAATTTATCAACTTACGTTTTAAAAGCAACATATGTGAAGTTATCGGTCACGCATTTGAGTAGGAACCGAAAAAAAAGTCGGTCTTTATTTAAAAGAGTGAGGAACTTCTAAATCATGACCTTGAAAGAAGTAAAAAAAGTGGTTTGTATTTTTTTCGTTTTCGTAAAATGACGAATTTGTTGTTTCGTGTGTATCACATGCTTATTCTGATGGTTCTAATGAAGGTTACGGTTTATTTTGATATAAAACTCGACATGATCATCCAACATAAACTTCAGTACTCCTGTTTCATAAACACTGGTTTGCTGTAGTTTTAAATGAATATCTAAGTAATACTTAGCTTACATTGTCAGTGCAGGTGTGAAGATAACATACCACACTTACGTCTCTGTCAGTGTGAGCTTACAAACAGCAAGTGAAGAGAAACGTCAATCTCTCATACGTACATACATGCAAGCAGTTCTTTGCATATGCTGCAAACACGTTACATCTATGTGACACTATGTAACAAAATATTTACTTTTTCTGGTTCCTGGGCTAGAAAGTGTTATTTCCTAATTGGTTATGCCTTAAGTAAATGGAAAACACCTCTTTTTCTCTTCAAACTTTGCTTTTGTGACCTGGAAGCGTATAATGAAAACTTGGTGGGAGACTATATTTGGGGGCTGATACGTGAAAGTGATTTACATTACAGTCGCAAACCTCGAAAAACTATTCACTTGTAAACATTTTTATATAATTTAGTATAAATACATGTAAATCTTGATTCACATGTTGTTTTATTCAGACCTTATGCAAATGAAAATGTGCAAATTTGCCCGTTTTTTACATAGAAAATAGGTTAATTTCTAAATTTCATTATCCAAGTCACAAAAGCAAAGTTTGAAGGGAATAATGGTCATTTTCTGTACTTTTACAACATAAGCAATTAATAAATAGCACATACTATCCAGGAACAAAATTTGTTACGTAGTGTAATCAAACCTCCTCTAGACTTACTGTTATAAAACCGCAAATTTCGTATCAACGTATTATATATAAATTCAGTGAAACCAAAGAGAGACGCTAACTGGCAGCTTGTAGTATCATGTGTTTACTCATGCAAGAACCATTCGCGCCCTAAAGTTAAAACGCGCTCCGCACTATTCCGTCAGATAGAAATAGCTCATGAATTAGTAGCATTGTGTTATTAAATAGCTGCCTATCCGTCAATTCATCATTTCAAAATTGGGACGGCAGATAAACTCCCTGGGGGTAGCTTTTCTTGAAAATTATAAACAAAGAAACAGTGTTTTCGTAAGTGAAGTGCTGCATAGATGAAACAGTGGCGTCATGCTTTTCGTCTTTGAAACAGCATGTGCAATTTTAGCTGAGAAACTGTATGATTCATTGTCTGTGGAATCACACATGTATCGTATTATGATCTCAAGTATTATGTAGAATTATGAAACGATTTTGTTTACGATGTGGGGTTCTTCGCCCTAAAAAATAATATATGTTTATCTTTGCTTTTTCCTGAGATTGGTATTGGAAAAGTGAAGAGCGATTTGCCATTTATTGAATGTAATTTTGCTATCGTTTTGAAATGGAAAATTCTATCAACCCGAGGTCAAAGTCTTTGAAGTGGTCACTGAATGAATGGAGGATTGATTATTGAACGTTCTGTGTGAGGATGGACAAATACATTACCCGTAACATTAAAAAGAAAATACTTTGGAGAGTGAAATAGTCAGTCATGGCCTCGTGCGTTGTTAGGATCTTAGATGTGAGTGGGCTGGGATTCTTTAATAGTAGAGGTCTGTGACTTGTGAGCGATAATTTGGAACAACAAACGGAGAGCACACAGTACACTTGTTTAGCAATAAAATATTCAAAAGAAGTCAAACGTATGTACAATATGATTGACAGTATATGATATTACAGCTTTACCTTAAACTCTCAATAATTCTCTTTTCTTCTTAAAAGTTGAAACAGGCTTGTTCAATTATTTTAAAATCAAATTAACGAAAGCAATTATTTTTTTTAAATATCCTCTGTTAGCCTAACGCGGTTTAACTTCAATTCAACTACTTAATTAAACATATTATTCTTCCTGTCATATCCCCCGCTAGTACAGCGGTATGTTTTCGGATTTACAACGCAAAATAAGGGGTTCGATTCCCCTCGGTGGGCTCAGGAGATAGCCCGACGTGGCTTTGCTATAAGAAAATACACATCTTTCTGTCTTTGTTGTTACAACACAGCTGTGAAACGCACAACAGAACCCATCCATTAAGGGTAATTATTCATATGTCACCCTTTAAATTCTATTAATTTGTTATATCTTTTATTAGATAACAGAAACATATGTAAAACTATATGTTTTTATAACGCATTCGAAGAGACCTTAAATCCTAATTTTAACACTGGCTTTTGTAAATAACTGAGCTTTTCATTATTTTAATTATATAACGGCCTGGCATGGCCGAGCGCGTAAAGGCGTGCACTCGTAATCCGAGAGTCGCGGGTTCGCGCCCGCGTCGCGCTAAATATGCTCGCCCTCCCAGCCGTGGGGGTGTATAATGTGACGGTCAATCCCACTATTCGTTGGTAAAAGAGTAGCCCAAGAGTTGGCGGTGGGTGGTGATGACTAGCTGCCTTCCCTCTAGTCTTACACTGCTAAATTAGGGACGGCTAGCACAGATAGCCCTCGAGTAGCTTTGTGCGAAATTCCAAACAATTATATAACATCATACAAAGGGTTGTATGATGTTATGTCTTAGAGCTTATTCCAATTAGCCTAACACTTAAGGGTGGAACCGCAAAATATGGACTCACGTATCAATTCAGTGATGACGGAAACATAATTTGCAAGTTAACTCTAAAACTAATAAGTGACCAAGTTATCCCTAACGCACTGTGCCACGGACAGGAACAAAGTGAAATAAAAACTGGTTGTCCGAAATTTTATATGTTCTGTGCAAGTAAGATTTCCCTCGTGGCACTAAAGCTTATTGGATCTTTGTTGTGCTGCGCACCCTACTTATGACAGTTCCTGTAAACTGAAAACAACAACAAGGACAAAAAACAAACTTTTAGATCACTTTGTTTACTAAGGAGCAGAATTTAAGGTCCTATTCTTTCATTTATGTTGTTATAAAAGGTTGAAACGTTGTATCTAAGGTTTCATGTTGTCATGGGAGAATGACACATGGTACGCCAGGTTTCTCTATAATATTATCACGTCTACGAGTATTATCGTGTAAGTAATGAAGTGAAAAAAAATATATCGAAAAGGGTTAGCAGTACGTACTGGGCGGTTTCTAAGAACTTTGGTGAAGAGAATTAATGACAAACTATTATTAACTTGCAATAATGTTTCTGATATTATCTGTAAAATTTCCGACTGACTGAAGATTTTTATCAGAATCTTGATTTATAATTTAGAATTCAGACATCTGTGTGCAAATATTGAAGTTGAAAAGCTGTACTGATGGAGGGATCCTAGACCCTGACGATCAACTTAGTGACGTAGCGGACGACCGTGAAAAGGTGAGGTATTGTTTAATTATTTCCAATGTATTTGAATCCTATTATTAGCGATGCCATTATCTCGAAATATGAGTGATGAATTTAATACCACTACAATGGCTTAGAATGAAATTACGTAATGAGAAATAATCTTCGCTAGAGAGCCAAAAGAAGAAAAAATGCAATAACATACTATTTCATACGTTTGTTCCATGTTTAATTCTTTACATATCACATTGCTGTTTAACATATTCATTGATTGTTGGCCCGGCATGGCCGAGCGCGTTGAGGCATGCGCTCGTAATCCGAGGGTCGCGGGTTAGCGCCCGAGTCGCGCCAAACATACTCGCCCTCCCAGCCGTGGGGGCGTTATAATGTGACGGTCAATCCCACTATTCGTTGGTAAAAGAGTAGCCCAAGAATTGGCGGTGGGTGGTGATGACTAGCTGCCTTCCCTTTGGTCTTACACTGATAAATTAGGGATGGCTAGCACAGATAGCCCTCGAGTAGCTTTGTGCGAAAATTCAAAACAAAACAAAAACAAATTATTGATTGTTGTCTGTAACTGCATGTTATACGTTTATACGATTATTTTTGGTGATGTATACACAAGCTCGTTGCAAGTTGAAAATAAATTATATATATAAAATTTTAAGAATCACTTACTTCACGCATGAGAGTGTTTAATAATATTCATTCCCACGTTTTTCCAAAATATTTTCATTAATAATCGAAGTAATAACAGTCCAGACGTATCCAGGTTTTTATTGTTTGTTTGTTTTTTGCTCGGGAGGGGGACAAAAAATTAAAAGCTGAAATTGATCTGAATTTTTAGTAATATGTTAGGCCTGGCATGGCCTAGCGCGTTAAGGCGTGTGCTTTGTGATCTGAGGGTCGCGGGTTCGCGCAAAACATGCTCGCTCTCCCAGCCGTGGGGGTGTATAATGTGACGGTCAATCCCACTTTTCGTTGGTAAAAGAGTAGCCCAAGAGTTGGCGGTAGGTGGTGATGACTAGCTGCCTTCCCTCTAGTCTTACACTGCTAAATTAGGGACGGCTAGCACATATAGCCCTCGAGTAGCTTTGTGCGAAATTCCAAAACAAACAAACAAAAGTAATATGTTAATAAAGGTAAATGAAATCAAATGTAATAGTGTTCATAGAAGTTTATATTTTTATTAAATTATACAAAATACGTTTATTGTATATAAAAGCTGAAAATAATGTGTGATCAGTGTATGTCTGGTAGGTCAGCAATACGTTTTTGAACTTATAATACAAAAAAATAATTGGGTCCATTTATTGTGTTGGATAGAGCACAAATTTGTTTGTTTGTTTGTTTTGGAATTTCGCACAAAGCTACTCGAGGGCTATCTGTGCTAGTCGTCCCTAATTAAGCAGTGTAAGACCAAAGGGAAGGCAGCTAGTCATCACCACCCACCACCAACTCTTGGGCTACTCTTTCACCAACGAATAGTGGGATTGACCGTTACATTATACACCCCCACGGCTGGAGGGGGGCGAGCATGTTTAGCTCAACGCGGGCGCGAACCTCGGATTACGAGTCACACGCCTTACGCGCTTGGCCATGCCGGACCGTCTAGAGCACAAATAACCCATTATGTTACTTTGCCTTAAGGGTCTGGCATGGCCAAGCGCATTAAGGCGTTCGACTTGTTATCCGAGGTGCGCGGGATTCGAATCCCGGTCGCACCAAAATGCTCGCCCTTTCAGCCGTGGGAGCGTTATAATGTGACAGTCAATCCCACTTTTCGTTGGTAAAAGAGTAGCCCAAGAGTTGGCGGTGGGTGGTGATGACTAGCTGCCTTCCCTCTAGTCTTACACTGCTAAATTAGGGACGGCTAGCGCAGATAGCCCTCGAGTAGCTTTGCGCGAAATTCAAAAAAACAAAACAAACTTTGCCCTGAAGAAAAATAAACAAACAAAAAACTGCAAGTGTAGCAGCTGATAGATTAATACATGTTTCACCAGAACTTATATGCATTTACTGAAATGGTGTAAATCTTAAATGTTTAACATTTCACATCCCTCCCGTTCTAACCTTTGCCATTTCCAGTCCTTGTTTTCTTCATTTCTAAAAATGGGCCTATGCGGAATTTAGAACAGAAAGAGAGGAAAGCACGAGAATGAATGGAGGGGGGGTAGAAACAGTCACATGACTATGTGCCTGCCAATAACATCTGAGTAAATAGATTATATTGATTTGGTTATACGCGTATCTTTAATTCTGTATTTGAAGTTGGTTGTCCTCTATATTAACGTTGTAATGTTGCAGAAAAATGTTGATAATATTTGTCATACTGTGCGTTGTTCATTTTGAGTTATGTACTTAGTAAATTAATACTTTCACTTCCCGTGGTGGTGCCGCCCTTTGGCTCAGCGGTATGTTTGTGGACTTACACGCTAAAATCCTGGTTTCGATACCCATGGTGGGCAGAGCACAGATAGCCCATTGTGTAGCTTTGTGCTTAATTCAAAACAACAACAGCCCCTGGTGGTTCATTGGTAAAATAGACTAATACAGCGTCTGTCAACCATTTTCGATAGCAGAAAATGGCTTGTCGCGTATTAAAACAAAGCAGCATTAGGTTATTTGCTGTGCCTACCAATCTCGGGGAATCAAATCCCAAAATTTAAAATTGTAAGCTTGTAAACTTACCGATACCCCACCGGTGGCTGAGAAGTACTGGCTTACATACCTAAAATTCAAGAGTTCTATCTCCACAGTGGATACAATGCATATAGTCTTTGTGTAGGTTTGCACTCAAAACTGAATAACGATTAATGAATTAAAAAAACAAACTATACAAACTCTATTTTGTATACACGACACACACATATATAACACAGATGCGAAGAGCTTCTAGGAGCCAAATGCAACATGCAGTAGCTTTAACAATGCGAAGTATAAACTTTGTTAGAATCTAAGAACTAAACACGAGATACAGTAGCTCTAACAATGAGAAATAAAAACTGTACTAGAGCCTAAGAATCTAACTCTCTCAATACATGACTAAAGCGTGGCTTAGTAGACAATGTGTTCTGACTGTAATACTAAAGTAGTTAGCGGACAGATGCCACAAACATGCACACCTCGCTGGGTGCAGTATGAGACCAACAGTCAGATAAGAGGTGGCAGTGGATACTATTGACTAGCTTCCTTCCTTTTCGAATGTCAGTTAAAAATTAGGGTTCCCTCTAGAACACTGTTATTGGCACATGCATATAGGATACGTTATACGACCTTTGACCTAGTTTTTAAAAGTAAATGTTTTGAGAAACAGATGAATAGTAAAATCAGTAATTAAAAACAATTTATGTGTTACTTATTAATTTGCAAATTTTAAAAATATATGCATTAATAATTATTTTACGTAATACTTCTTACTATCGGATTATACATTAAAATCTGAAATATTTTTGGATAATTATCCAAATAAATATTGATATGACGAGTAATGAGTGAAATTAAAATAATTAATAGAACATCACATGTTTAGACGGTGTTGTGGAAAAGTTAATCACTGAAAACAAAAATATTCATTCCCCCAATGGGTCTGCAAAAAGTCTAAGGACTTAGTGGCTTTGCTCTGAAATAAATAAACAAACAAACCAAAACGTTCACTCATTATGGCTTTATAAATTGTGGTCACATGCTTATATGTACATTTTGTTTCTCCGTTATTTACTGGGTCATCATCATTGTATCTGTTCATATTAGCATTAAGTTGTTCTGCTGTTTGGCAGACATGGGTCAAGGTTTCGCTTGTCATGGATATAGTGCACACAACCATAAAAGGGCCATCTGTGCTAGCAAATCCTACTTGTGAACTAATATACTAGAGGGCAGTCAACTAGTCAACAGCATCCATCATAAACTGTTGGGTTGTTGTAGTTGAATTATGGAAATTAATTAAAGTCTTATAACACATTTCTAACCTCAAAGTGCTAAAGACCACTTTTTTTGTGACAAAACATGAACCTATAACTTGGGCACTATAACTAGTTGACCACTCCCAGTCCTTAATATAAATCTTTATCCCAGAATTTGGTTCACTTTTCCACATTGGTTTTCATATGTTTATCCCATAACCTGAGTTTTAGTGGTAAGACAATATGCCAGGATAAAATTTATTTTTTACAACGTGAATTTAAGTTTATTAGACACTTTGTGCTGGTTTGAGGGTACATGAGCATGCAAAAACAACTATATGATATTAATATGAAACTTTGTTTATGTTATAATGTGTTTTAATTAGTACAATTAAGATTCTGGTAAAAGATCTAATTTTCCTATAAATGCGAGTTTGAATTTATAAGATACTATCGCACTAGTATGGAAAATCTGTTTCAGCATGACATATTGGTGAGAAGACTTATTTTAGTGTAATATCAGGTTAAATTTATAAGGTGTTAATATTAAGAATGTTTGTTTACTTTTAAGACACTAATAATTCAGTATGAGGATTTGTTTACTATATATAGACTGTGTTTATAAAACATTATTTTAAGACATTTACTGTAAAAGTTTTGCATAATTAGGTTATTGAAAGGATGCAATTCCAATTGTGTGTCACAACAGCTCTTTCAAGGTTTATGATACTCAGAGCTATGAAATAGATGTTGTAGTCCTAAGCAAAGTTTGATCTAGAGCCAGCTTATAACAGCCGTTAGTTTGGGTCTCAATTAAGGCGAAAACAACTTCATATGTGGTTAAGTGTTAGAACTAATTTGTACATGGGTGCCTCTGACACTGGGGATTTTTTAAATCTTCAAGGGAAAAAAATAATACTGGTAATTACACACACATCGCAGTGTTTCTCCTGCTTTGAATTCCTAGTAGAGGAATTGCTGAGTACTTAAAAATTTGGTGCTTAAGTCCATAGGCTCAGGAATGTTTGGCATTTCAGTATTATATTAATCATGGATTTCTGTTCTGTCTTTTCAAGACACTAACTGGAGATTCAGGACACTGTCAAATAGAATTAGTGCATGGGCCCCATGGGCCACTACCTAGTGATGCCTCTGGTTTCTAGTTATAATAAACGCAAAAAGAGAAAAAAAGTATATTGATGTAGTATACAACATTAACCAGCATGATGAACATTTTGAAGTGTCTTTCAGAATATATTCTACATGTGAATTAACCTCTCTTACCTCTAAACTGAGTGTATATGTATAAAGCTTTATTTATCAACTTTTTATCACAAGATATATGATAAAGTCAGGTCTTACTATCTTTGAAGTTTGTTTCAATAGTTTTAGATAAAGATTGTTATTGCAGTCCTGAGATATTTTAAACATTTTATTACCAGACACAGTTTCACTAAACATTAACTTCTGAAAGATGGTTAAATATGATAACTTCATGTGCTACAGTTTAATTAACTCTTTCACTGTCATATTTAAAGGTAAACAAGTCTCTTGCTGCCAGAGTGAATTTCAGATACCTGACAAAAAATAAAACACATTTTAATAATTCATCACTTATCCAAAACTGGGCAGTTTATAAAGTTTTAAAAAGGAATACCTTTCTTCATTGTGATCCATAATTCCAAAATCACATGGAAGCAAAAAGAGTTACAAATAAAAGAAGTTTACATTAGGTGATACGTATCAAAGTTAAAAACTCAAATTCTGAGTGTTAAAATAAATTTTATATCAGAAGATATGTTAATAATGTAGAAACTTTTAGTGTGAAAAAAGATGTTTCTGTGTGAAATTATTGAACTATTTTTATGACCTATTTCTTACTTATCTTACTTATCTTGATGAAATGTTCCAGTTAACCTAGCTGTATTGATTAGCGTACTATCAGTTAATGTAAATAATTAGCGAATGCAATTTTTATTGCTGTTAACAGTTTTAAGTTTCAGTAAAAGATGTTATTATCTGAGGTAGAATTTGAGAGACATAATCATTGATTAAGTCTAAATTTCTCTGAAATACAATATTAAAGCTTGACCAATTGACAAAAGTTACAAGAAAGTTTGATAAGCTCTGAGTATGTGCTAGTATCAGTTAATTTTAAGTCACTACAGTTTGAAAAGAGATTTTCCTACAACTTATTAATAAATTCATGCACTTCATAGAAGGTTGTTTGTTTAGATTATTGCCATTTATGAAGAACAGAAATCATCTTGTTCACATTACAATAATGGTGATGGAATAAGTGCTGATTTTGTTGGAACTCGAAGTCCAGATATAATTAATGAAGATAAAACATACAAAGTCCAGGAAGAACTTAATTCATATATTAACGATTATGCTCACCAAGTTCCTTCAGGTAGGAGAGGAAGATATTTTATGTTTATAAAATCATATCAGCTTTATTCATCATCAGAATAGAGTTGTAATAAATTATTCGAACATATTTAGAAACCGCTACCAACACTGTATAGGAAAATGTAGTGGAAATAAATACAAGCTTGTAACTCACCGTCTGAATGTAAAAGAAAAACCAATGAACATTTCTTAGTCTTTTATTTTTTTAGTAAAAACAAACATGAAAAATTTTTTTTTTCACCCTTTAAAAATTAGTCATTACACCTGTGGTCATCATTACCAGTTGTGTGCTATGGTTACTTAGCATGGAAAATGTATATTAACTTTGATGTAATTCTACATTTTTAACTTTGAAACAGTTATTACTCTTGTGGCAATCATTATCAGTGGTATACAATGTTTACTTAGCATGAGTAATCTATAGTGACTTTGTATGCATAGAAAGATTTGTTGTAATTATGAGATATAAAATGGAAAATTCCGAGTGGGATGTGAGGAACATTTTTAGACTGAAAGGAATTGGAACTTTGTGTATGTTATTCTTCATTAGTAGACCTAATTCCTTTGTTACAGTAGATGTAATAATCACCAAATTGTTAAACGTTTAAAATATAATGTTATTGTTTGAAATCAAAACCTGTGACAGTGTTTTATTTTTTGTAAAATGATAATTTTGTTTTTGCTAGTGTGAAGGGACAAAAAGCATCTTTAATTACTAGCTATTTTTAAAGTAATAAAATAAATGTATTAAGAAGTCTTTAAAATGTCCAACTGTTTACTTTATTTGTTCAAAAACACTTTGATGTTACTTCTACTTGTATTACATGCTATTATATTATTAAAGGAGTAAGTCACTTATAATTGTTTTTCTGATCAGATGTTACAATTTCTGGTAATACACAAGTGTTTTAATAGTTAGATTCATGTGGAAAATTGTATCATCCATGTATATTTACTGTTCTGCATGGTTCATTGGCCAGAGATGGTTGTAACTGATTGTAGAGGTTTTATACGTAGCTGATGTAAAATAATTAACTTATCTTAGTACAATTTGCTAGCTAAAGCTTATAAACATGTAGGGCATCCAGTTGTAAATGTATAAAAAGCTTTAGGACAGTACCTATTCAATTATATGTGAGCACTACAATGATTTACACATTTGTAAGAGAATAGCTAAAAGTTAAAACTTCTTACAGAATAGAATGTTTTTCACAGGACCGTAGTTGTAACGGTGGTAGCTACGTTACAATTTTATGGCAAAAACAATTAAAATGTTTTGAAATTATAACAGTTATTCACTAATAACTCGCAGTGTTACATGTCTTGCTGTGTGATATTTGGATGCATGAGTGTTTCAGTTTATAAAATGAAACAAACCTATTTTTAACTGCCTATTAACCTTAGGAAAAACAGCATCTCCAGAGTCATCATTAATTGCACACAATACATCAGCTGAACAGGTAAAAGAAGCCAGTAGCACAAATAATCAAAATCATTCTGAGGTAAGCTTAAATTCAAGCACTTTTTATTCATTCAGAATAAAAATAAAAAGTTTTTCATTAATGTTTATAGAAATACCAGGAAATCTGACTACAGATTATTGTAGGTATTAGCATGTTAAGTAAATATTATATGCACGTTCAAAGGTGTGAGGAACCATTTGAGTGTTATCTGTTATTTCAGATATGGATATCTAATGGTATGTAATAATTCATTTCACTTGTTATCACTGTCATACATAATCACTGGCTATTTATTTTATGAGCAGTCTACTCTTCAAAGGCTTAAGCACTTAGCACCATCTAAACTATGATGCCACAACTCAGTATCCAGCCGTATGACAATAAGTGATATTAGGTTATATTTTGTAAGATGTGTTCATAATTTATTTCTTATTTTAAGAGAACCATTTAAAACACTGTAAACATGACATTAAAACACTGTAAACATGACATTAAAACACTGTAAACGTGACATTAATATAAACTGAGCTACAACACATAGTCTTATTGAGGGAAATATAAATCGATATTAGTAGGAGTAGGACTTTTGTGTGAATAACACAGTTAGTCTACACTTTGTATTTTACAGTTATCTGTTATTAGTAGTACTAATAAATTGGTGTTCTTGTTGCTCATTGTGTAATTTTATTATCTCTTCTATGTAAACTGTGTGTCATGTGTAATGTTTAATAAAGAGTCCATGGGAGCTAACAATGTCTCTTTTTCAAGGTTAATGTTGATGTTATAGTACTCATGTATGTGAGATATTAAGCTTTTTGTGTATGTATGTGGATGGGTGTACAGTTAAATTAGTTAAGGGAATTTTAATATACCAATTACTGTGTATATGATGATTCAATTTTATAAGAATTACAAATTGTATTTGATATAGGTGCAAGGTTTAGTATCTGAAGTGATATTTTCAGTTATGAGATAATGACCATTATTTCTGTGTGTATGCAAGGTTTAGTGTGTGTAATGACAGCCTTTTATTTTCAAACACCAACAATCATTTGTATATATGCAAAATTTAGATGATAGCTTTACATAACATAAATTGTAAGGACAACAAAAGACGTAATTGTCCACCTAAGACCTTCCAATCTGCTAACAAAAGAAAAGAAAAGGACAACAAAATACATCATTATCCACCTGAGACTTTCCAATCTGATAACAAGAGAAAAAAAAGAACAACAAAAGACATAATTGTCCACCTAAGACCTTCCAGTCTGCTAACAAAAGGAAAGAAAAGAACAACAAAAGACATAATTGTCCACCTAAGATCTTCCAGTCTGCTAACAAAAGAAAAAAAAATGACAACAAAAGACATAATTGTCCACCTAAGACCTTCCAGTCTGCTTAAAAAAGAAAATAAAAAACACCTCAAAACCAGCATCTGTCATTAAAATATTTAACAAACCTTTCCTTAATTTATCTTCTTACCATTAACTTTGGTGCATCAACAACATGAATTTCCTGAGTAGTCATAAACACTTCTATCCCATCTAACTTTCCTTTCTCTATGAAAAAAATGTCTAAGATCTTAACCTGTTTATGACAAGCTTTTCATCTCTGATGCCATCCAAGTAGACTTCTGCTGAATCCTTTACAACAATTCAGTGTCATTCCTAAAGCAAGGAGACCAAGATTGAACATAGTACTTTGTATAGGTCATTAGTTGGGCCATATTTAAAGAAATTATAATCTCTTTAAGCCTGCATTTAGTATTTCTGTTCATAAAATCCATAATCCTACTTGACTTGCCATTAACAACAGCACATTTGTGTGAAGGACTTAAGAGACTGATCAACTGGAATAACAACAATATCCTGTTTTACAATAACCTGCTAAGGATATTCTTATCAGAATTAACTTCATAATTAAGATTAACACATCCCACGTGAAATTATTGTAATTAAAAGTCATGAGCAATTTACCTGTCAAATTCACCAGATGATCCACGTCGTTTCATTAAACATCCTCTTTACAGCCAAAACCTTAATATTATCAGCAAATGTAAGTAATTTATTGACCATTCATTGATGTAAATAAAAGAAGAACAAAGTTTCTAACAATGAGCCTGACTTAACCCATTGGTGATGTGAATCTAGTTTGACTGAACTACATTTATATTAACCTTCCACTTTTTTCCATTTAGCTAATTTTCTGTTCAATGAGCCATCCTATCTCCCACACTTACAAATGTAATATTTTAACAATCCGTTTATCTCTTAGGTTTTCTGAAAATACAGATACACTAAATTCATACTCAAACTTTATATAAACAGTAATCTCTTCAAAGAACTTCAAAAGACTATTAAGGCAATATTTTGTATTAGTACAACCATGTCACATAAGGAGAGATTGAGATATCCAAAATTGTTTTCTTTTAATAAAAGAAGAGTTTGACGAGGTATGATTGACGTTTCTGAGATTCTTAAGGGAATTGATAGTGTTGATGCATCGTTTTTTGTTTTTATACTTAATGGTAGGACTAGAGGACAGAAATACAATTTTGTTTGCAGATAGCACAGTTGTATTTCTTTAACAGGGTGGTTGTGCATTGGAAAGGGTTGTGGAGGCAGTCATTTTAATTAAGTTTGGAAGAAAGCCTGATAAATATGTGAATCATAATAGCTGGTATTTAGGTTGTTTTTTTTTCAGTTAATAGTTTTAACTCAGTGAATGTGACAGCCTAGATATTTCTTTGACTGCTGATGTTATGCTAATTGTTTGTATGATGATAGTTTTAATTACAAAATGCTAACTTTGCACAATAATTAAATGTGTTTGAAAATTATTTGTATTATTTTCTATAATAATTTACCATCATATTGTATAATTACTTAGAGGCTTTAATCAGCTATGCATATTCTTGAAAGGGTATTTGAAAACTAAGTTTTTGCATGGATTATTCTTTGCACAATCAACAGGGTTAGTGGGGGATCTTAACACAACAGTCTGGAGAATTTGTAAAAGATCCTGTGAAAAATAGTTATGTTTGGATGTAATTTGAATTAAAATGATTAAGCATTGATAAGTTTCTTTAAATAAAAATTAACTCAGAATGAAAGTTTTTAATTGTAGTTAAAATGCTATAACTTTCTCTTTGAATGGTGTGATAGCAGTACTGTGCCATGGCTCTTTTAAACTTTCTCAGAGTCAAACAGTGGTGGTTGACATGAATGTTTTGGTGCTCACATTTGAAGAGATATCCAGTTTTGCTTGACTTTGAAAGTTGGTAATATATCATGTGTGTTTGTGTTGAGAAAAAGGAAGTTAAAACTGAGTTTAATAGAAATAACTAGGAAATTAGCACTAGATAGTTGTCAGGTTAGTTTCAACATAAATCAGACTATTTCATCTGATTTAGTTAGTTCAGGTTAAGGTTTTTTATTATTGAATTGTGAGTTGTGTTCAGGGTAAAGATGTTAAAATTTATTACTTTTAAAATGGCCTGCCCAAAATGTATTGTTAATTTATAAATAAATTAAATTATTTTGGGTTTTAAATTTAATCAGTGTGATATACAGTTCTGCTTTTCTTGACCAGTGCCAGTTTTTAGGAGATGTATTTTATGATAGGTGTCTGTGATTTGTTGGCTATATATGTTAACAGTAAACAGGCACACACAATCTACTTGTTTTAAAAATAGTATATTCAAAACAAGTCTAATATGTGTTCAAAAATTTGTTATGCTGGTGGTTATCACAGCTGTAGTCAGAGCTTGAAATAATTGTCTGTTTTCAAACAGAGTCTACATAAGCTAGTTCAGTTTTTCAGAACACCCTTTGACAAGATAAATTATTCTTCTTATTTTTGTTAATTGTGAAACTTACTTTAAATGTCTGTTATGGCTAAACTAACAGTCATGCAGCCTAACTTTACTTTTATTCACTTAACTTGTGCTCACTTATTTGCCTATATGTATATTGCACAACTAGGGCCTAGAACTTTCTAGGCCCTACACGACACTATAATGTAACAATACTCACTTAAGGCAATGAGAAAATACAGAAAGTTTGAATAATGGGACATTAATTTACAAAAACTGAACCACATCCATAATGCACAACCTTTACCTAGTTATGTAATGAAAGTTATCCTCACTATCACCTTTTAAGCTGATTAATTTTAACACTCGTCTTATGAAAATTAAATAATGAATATTATGTCATAAAGTAAACTAAATAATAAACTTTACACAAAACAGTCTGTATATCCACTAACCAGAAGTTTTTGTACCTGTTTTCTATATCTTTGAAAGCTGAGTTTAAGAGAGCCAGAAACTGCATCAATCAGTAACAGTTTGACTTCTGATGAGGAGGAGTTCAGTTTTACTCGCCTGGGGCCCCGTTGTTCTGTTAGACTGTCTGTGTTATCTAACAGTAAAAACATCTGTCGATGGGAAGAAGCTGCTGAAAGACGACTGTTGATGGTTAGTTTGGGAATAGTCTTTGTTTGATATTTTTGTGATACTTGTAATGAAGTGCATTTTTACTTGGAAAAATGGAAAATTCTGATATGTAAGTTATCCTACAGACAAACATTTATACTTGTTAATCTAAGGAGAAAGAGAACACTTGATATTATAATTGTGGTTTGGCTTTGTTAGAATGTTTGTGGTTGAGTACAAATCTCCAGAATTGGCTATCTGTGCTGTTCCTGTCACAGATATCAAAACCCAGATTTTAGAGTTTTTTACTAAGTGAACTTGTGCAGTGTCCTTGAAAGTGTTGTTTTGTTTCAAGAGTACATAAAACAAAAATTAAGAGTAACAAATATTTTTATTTTGTGCTTTGAAGTTTATGTGCCATACTATGTTGTAGTATACAGAGGGCATAATTCTTCTTGTGATTCATGGTATGTGCTTATTTTACTGATGTCATGACTGTACAAATTGCAATGTTAAGCATCCATATGGACGGCATTTTAGTGTCTATTGACTGACTTACAGAAAATACACTGCCATAAAGTGGTGTGAATAGTTAAAATAAGCCCCCCTTTTGTGGAAATTAACCTTTAGGTTTACCACTGAGCTAATAGAGGGGGGCTTCCTATCAACCTGTAATGATTAATCTTCTAAACCATGCTAAACTTTCTATTTTAATGGCCTTCCCAGTGGCACAGAGGTATGTCTGTGGACTCACACTACTAGAAACTGGGTTTCAATAGTGATGGGCAGAGCACTGATAGACCATTGTGTAGCTTTGTGGTGAATTCTAACAAATAATCTATTTTAATAAACAGGTTTTATTTGTACATCAAGGGCTGTATAATACCAATAAAAATAAATTATCCATTTGTAAGTATTGACTTCCAGGTACAACCTAGTGAATAGTTTTAGTACAAGAATAACCTTACTTATTTAATACTTACTAAATAAATTATCAAAACCTGTTTGTGGTCATTTTAATCATTTTAACGACCAATTTTAGGTCTTGACCCATGTAAAAAGAGATTTAATATTTATAAATCACAGATTAAGTTAACTGATATTATAAACCTCTGTCACTGTTTGAAAACACTGAAATGTAGTTTCTGATTTTTAAACGGCAAAATATAACTATGTACTTTGTTGATGTAACTAATTTTTTTATTGAAATTTGAATACAGACACAAAAGAAGGAAATGAAAGAACCAGAAAGCAGACCAACAGCCACAACTTATTCAGAAGAGAAAAGTGAAGAAAATGATAAACAGTTAGTTCTTTGTATATATGTTTGTTTCATAGTATCCAGTTAAGAAGTTATAACGTTTTTATCAATCATATAAGAATGTCTGAAATTTATTTGGTTTGTTTGTTTTGGAATTTCGCACAAAGCTACTCGAGAGCTACCTGTGCTAGCCGTCCCTAATTTAGCAGTGTAAGACTAGAGGGAAGGCAGCTAGTCATCACCACCCACCGCCAACTCTTGGGCTACTCTTTTACCAACGAATAGTGGGATTGACTGTCACATTATACGCCCCCACGGCTGGGAGGACGAGCATGTTTAGCGCGATGCGGGCGCGAACCCGCGACCCTCGGATTAGGAGCGCACGCTTTAATGCGCTCGGCCATGCCAGGCCGACTGAAATTTAAAGCAAAAATGTGTAAAGTTGAGAATATTCATAAGAAAAGAAATTAAACTGTGTTTTCTGAAAAAAAAATGTGTTCATACTTGGACCCAAGTTATGGTAATTGTATTGTATCTGCACAGATAATTAAATGATTTGTAAATTAGAAGTAATCATTGTTCAACTTTCAAATGTAAACATTCTTATTGATATTATCCAAAAATGAGGAAATGGTGCTTTCATTGTTGTTTATCAAGATACTTAATGTTTCTTTTTCTGAAAATCAGTAAATTGACTTACTGTAAAATACACTAGCTGGAGATGTAACTTATATTAAGCTTAATTTATTAAGTTACTTGTTAATAATTTTTGATCACAGGTTATGATTAACTCAGTGAATAATGTAGCTAACTTAATATATTGATCTTACTAGGGATATTCAATGTCAAAAAACAAATACTTTTAATTATTAGAATTCAATGATTCAGTTATTCAGCAACAAGTCATAAGATTTATAATAGTGAACATTGGGTTTTGATAACTGTGGCAAGCACATCTTGAATAGCCCATTATGCAGCTTTGTACTTAACAACAACAACCAAAGAAAAAGAAACAAGAACAAACAAATAATGCATTGATTAATCAGTTGTAAATATTTTCAGTTGGATTATAATAAGTATATAACTGTAAATTTTCAAACTTAATTTGATCAAATGTAAATTAAAACGTACTGATATGATTGAATTTGTCTGAATATAAACTAAGAGTAAATAAATGTGGATTGGAATATTTAGAACCGAGCATTGCTGGTTTATTTTGAAGCCATATAACAACAGTAAACAAGTGTGATCGTTTAGAATCAATGACTAGCAGGTGGCTAGTGTGAGTGGCTAACAGTTGTAACTTTATCTTTGTTTACTTGTCTTCAGAGTTAATGGACATAGAGTTCAAGGAGTAGAACCAGGTAATAAAGCGGGGAAAGATGGAAAGTTGCAGGTCAGTGACAGGATTGTTGAGATAAACCAGCAAAACCTAGTTCATGTCGATTTTCCAGAAGCCCAAAACATATTCAGAAACGCTCTTCAAAGCTCTGAAATCCAATATCAAGTGGGAAAGAAATCCAACTCTTTTTTAGGGTGTCTTTCTCCCTCTTCAGAAAGTATTAAGAGCACTTTATTTGAAGAAAGAATTGATGTTCAAAGGAAAAACTTACAAGAAGATGGAGAAAAAGGTGATGAAATATAGTTAAAAAGTTTGTTGATGTTAGTGTTTCAGTCTGGGTTTTTGAAGTCTTTGTTACTATGGAGATAGCAATTAAAAACATTTTTACACACACAATCACTTGGACTTTTCTGGATATTCATGAAATAATTGCTGTTGTTAAGGTGATGTTGTTAGCCTATAACTGTTTGTTTTTTGTGATTCATTAAAGGTACAACTAGTCTCATGGTTAGTTTCAGAGCTTTAAGCAGGAACTTTACTGTTAACAATATTTTAGTTAAAATCGTTGATTTAAAAAATAAATGTTACAGGTACAAAGTCTGATAGTAGGATTTCAACACCAATTAATACAGTCTCACTTGGCCAAAAGAATGTACTTCTTGCTTCTAATACCAGAAAAATGGGAAGGAAATTTAAAGTAGAGCTAACAAAAGGTAAAATATCCGTTTCTACCACTTTGTAGATAGGCATCGTGTGTCCCACCATCAGTGTAGAATACCTAAGTACTGAGATACTGGCTTTTAAATTATCTTGATAGTTTATAAAAGTAAAAGTTCTTTGTAAAATTTATTTTTCAAGTTTAGTAATTGATCATAAAAGTTCTCTGTGAGAAACTACTGTGAAAACATTTGCTCTCATTATTATTCTGTATACAGCATGGCAGATGACCTTTAACTGTTTTATAGTGTCATATGGTGTAAAATTTAAACCGTATTATGTTTTTAAAATGTAAATATGAATAACGTTTTGACTAAGAACTTGTATGTTATAACCCAGCTAACCTGATAAGCTCTAGTAATTCAGAGAAAGGTCTTGTTATCATTGACATTCAACAAACAATGTGAAGTTGAAATGTTTTATACACTCTCTGGAAATCCATGCTGGGAAAGTAAAATTGTGATATAATATACGCTATTAATCGAATTATAATATGTTGTCACAACAGTATTATAATACTCTGAAGTTTTATTGTACAGTTTATAGTTATCTATTTATAATGTTGTCATGTTATCTTTGTACAGATGAAATACTGTATCTAAATACAAAGTTAGTATTATATGCCACCTGTCTGTCTTTTTTTGCAATGATGTATGTTTAGCATTTATTTCAAAAATGTGTTTTTATTTTAAGTGTACTCACCAAAATTGATTAATATTTTGGTGTAGGTATGAGGTTTGATCACAGTTTTTTACAGAATCCCTCTAGTTTCTAATATTGTCTTTGTATTTTTCCCATCTTTATTATATAATCTGTAAACCAACAAGAATGGCTACTTTTATGAAATAAACTGTTAAAAACTAGTTATACTTTATCAATTTTTTTCAGGACCTGATGGTTTAGGTTTCAGTATCACTACACGAGATAATCCTGCTGTTGGCTTCTGTCCTATTTACATCAAAAATATTTTACCAAAAGGATCTGCAGTAAAAGATGGAAGACTGAAACCAGGAGATAGACTCTTAAAGGTGTTTATTTTTATTTTATTGCTTTGAATTGATGTTTGAGTTTTTTAAGTTTCCATCATTTAAATGTGGGGAAAACTTTAATGAAATGGTAGTTGTTGAGATGTGTTGCTTCCCAGTGACACAGTGATATATCTACAGACTTACAATGTTAGAAACTAGGTTTCAGTACCTGAGGTGAGAAGAGCACAGTTAGCCCTTTGTGCAGTTTTGTAATTAACTACAAACATTTAGGTGTATTTCCTTTGTTATATTAATTATGCATCTGGACATTAGTAATTGGTTTTAATCAAAGGTGTAACTCGGTAGGCATTAAGATTTTATGAAACATTCACAGCTGCATATTACCAACAGGTGACGATCTTTGCTATTCCATTTGATAAGACGTTAACCTTTTCAGTGAGACTTTTTTATTTTTAAAATCGAAATTATCAAGGCCAAGGATTATCAAATAGTGATATGTGAAACTAATATAAACTACATAAAAAATATTAGTTTATAATTATAAAATTTGTAACAAGTCAAACTTGATTATTCAATTTGTGTGTGTGTGTATATATATACACACACACATATACACACATACATACTCCACTCTTTATTTCTACATTCACCAGTGTTTTCTTTGCTTTAAACTGAAAGAAAAATCACACCACACATTGTTCAATTCTGCTAGAAAAAATCGCATCCTTCCCACTAGCTGGAAAGAGTTAAGCTAGATTATTAATATTTGCTACTAGCTTTATGTTTTTAGTTAGGTCTATGTTTGTACTCAAAGATGTTTAAATAAGAAGGGTTAAGATCCAAATTAAGGCAAGATGAAGGAAACTTGTTTGAAAAATCACATTTCTCTCATTAGTATTCACTTGTTTTTTTCTGTGGCTTTTGCAGTATTTGTCATCAAAGCAGAACTATAAAATTATTAAGTTGTAGTAAAGACATTTTTATTTAATTAAATATGGTGGCTATTGAATAGATATTTTGTTTTTTACCAGGTTAATGAAGTTGAAGTGACAGGTCTATCTCAGGCTGAAGCAGTAGCAGTTTTAAAGAATGTGTCACCAGGAAGTGTTGTGAATCTACTTGTGTCAAGACAAGATGTTGATGTGATTTCTAATCTTCCCAGGAAGATAGTAAGTTACACATAAAAACACTAATATTAATTATATTTTAGAGAAAAAGACACCTTTGGTATGGAGAATCATGAAATACTTATATAATAATCACTTTCAGATTGCAACAACTGAGATGAGATATTAACACAAAATAATTCTTACCTTTCTTAAAATATGATAAATCACAAGACAGACAGATGATGCAGTAGAAATCGCATTTTTTATCTTCACAGTTATTAAAACTTTGGATTCGATATTCTTATGTAATATTAAGTTCCAACTTTTGTAAGGTGCTGGAAAGTTAGAAGACAAGATATTAACATGAATGGTGCTGCTTATTTATTGACTTGAGAAAACTAATTTTACCTACTAATATGAAGCATTATTCAGTTTAGCAGTAAAGAAAGTGAAACAGATTTCACCCACTAGTAACTACCATCATTCAAAAAATTTATTTAAATAGCTTGGCATATTGCATTTAGTATATTGATTTTTCTTAATCTCTTTATAATAAGATTATACATTTTAAACAACATTTTGTGAAAAACAAAATCCTTATATGCTACGGGTACATTGGTTAAGTGTTTAATTATTAAGAAGTTCCAGGGTTGATCCTGGTTGACCTTCACGTGTAAAACAAGCCAGAGAGAGGGAACCAATCAACTACTGTCTTACATACACACTTATCACTTTTGAGAGGTTTCGGAGCAGAAGGCATTGTGAATCTATTTGTATTTGCACGTGACATTAAAATTGTAAATTTGAAACAGTATTTCATTTCAGCTCTGTTTGAATATTTAAAAATATGTCCATAAAGTGTATAGACAAATTAATAAGTTGTAATATATATACATGTATGTGTTCACAGTGAGTGTCTCATTTCAAAATTAATATTAGAAACTCACTAAAATGATTCCTCATTTTTTTATTTGAAATGCCTTAAATGCTTCATTTTTTTTAATTTAACCAAATGTAAAATAGCAATTAATAATCTATTTGAAAGTAAGAGTGAAAAATCAAATGATAAATTGAAAAAGATTTTATAGCCATGTGCTTTTTAGGAAGGGGAATTATGAAAGATGGGTGTTGTTTTTTACATTTATCTGTTCTGAATAGTTTTCTATCAGACTTAAAGTATATAACTTGAAAAATTTTGACTGTCACTGGCAGCCAATCATATTAGCTCAAATATATTCTGTGAACTTGTTAACATCATGATAGGTAGATTATTCTTGTTATATGCTGTTAACAGAAGTATTTCCAAGATGGCTGTATGTTCAAAGTTTAGATGTGTTATTGTTATTTCTTAATGCTCACTTCTTATGTGATTCCTTCCTTCATTGAATAAATCTCACAGCTTCGATTATGTTTTGTATTTATTGTTGGTGGGTATTTTATATATATCTTTTTTATGTGATGACAAGAAACCTAACTGAAATGAATATATATCTCAGGATGACTCATATGGCTATTAACATTTCAATCAAAATATAGTAGATAATAACATTTCGACCTTCTTAGGTCATCTTCAGCCATCCTAAGATGCATGTCTGTTTTTTAATTAAGTGCTGTTAAGTTTAGTTCTGTATGCTATCTTGTAATCTCTCTCTCTCTTTACATAGATATATATAAATAATACATGTATTTTTTTACTTGTATTTTTGATGTAACATGTACTTTGTTCTTACTATTAGCCACCTGAAAAGGCAAGTGATGCTGTTAATGTAAATCCTTGGGAATACAAAGACGTTTTTACCTTTGACATTCCTTTGAATGACACAGGTTCAGCAGGATTAGGGATCAGTGTCAAAGGTCACACATCAGTGACCCATAAAGGACCTGTGGATTTTGGAATATTTATAAAGTCAATTATCCATGGAGGAGCTGCTTCCAAGGTTAGAAAAATTAACTAAACAAAAGCATGAGTTGTATGTGAACTTGTTCCTTTAAAATGGGTAATATTTTCTCATCTTAAAATCTTAAAATAGATATAAACCAAGAAAAGTACTAGTTATTATGTATATATATATTGTTCTTTTAATAAAAATGTACTTGAGCAGTTATGTTATGAGGTTTAACATTTGATGCCACACCATTGCAGAGTTCTTGTCATCATATATTTTATCTGTAGGTTTTGCAATGGAATTTTATCAAAACTAGTAATAAAATTCAAATATTAGGAAAATAATTTGTAATGGTAAGCATTGCCATGTATCACAGCAGAAACAGGTATAATATATAGAGGAAAATATTATGCAATATTTATATAATTTTAAACATTGTGAAATTCTTTAACAAGCTGTTTTATGTCAACAGAAAGAATTTTAGTAATATGCTTAGTGGGTTGGGCTCCATTGCATCCAAAACAGCATAACCAATTTACAAGGATGGATAGGGCATGATCTGCTGAATGTTTTGTCACAATTGTAAAGTGTGAAAATTGTGCAGGTGAAGAGTTACAAATTGCCAAGGTTGAAGAGCTTTGGACAATGGTCATTCTTTAAACCTAGCATAATGAGGTAAACAACTCACGAACACTGCTCGTTGGCCCTAGACTACTATTCTCTCTCAAGTTCTTCTGTTTCCAAGGCTTCCTTGTTTAATGTGCTTCACTCTGTACATTTATTTAGCTCATTGGCTTTATCGGAGGCAAAACTCCTTTCACCAATTTTGTTGCTTGTCTTTTCATTCATGAGTATCCCATCATAGTCTTGTCGACACATGCTGCACTGGAAATGTTATGACCATTTTATGATCTTGTAACCTTCAGATCAGTGTTGCAATTGATGCTTCTTACATTTGTACACAGCATGGAATGACTGATGTAAGCATTTTTGAATAAAAACAGTATGTTCTCAGTGAATATTTGAGGACCAGAAACCAGTTCTCAGAGAAATATCATTCCCTCTAATCCTACAAAAGAGTCTGTATCTTCAAGTGCTTCTCTCCTTCAGGATATTTCTATACCATTAAATTTGTTATAAAATGGCCTGGCATGGCCAAACGAGTAAGGCGTGCTACTCATAATCTGAAGGTCACGGATTCGCGCCCGCGTCATGCTAAACATGCTAGCCCTCCCAGCCGTGGGAGCGTATAATGTGACAGTCAATCCCACTATTCGTTGGTAAAAGAGTAGCCCAAGAGTTGGCAGTGGGTGGTGATGACTAGCTGCCTTCCCTCAAAATTAGGGACAGCTAGCACAGATAGCCCTCGAGTAGCTTTGTGCGAAATTCCAAAACAAACAAAACAAATCGTTATAAAATAAGTGGACAAATTTGCAGGAAATGCAAAAAATTCAATTTTTGACAGTCTGAGAGCAGCAGTTTAGCAAGCACATTCAGGTTAATTCAGACATTGCTTGTTAACTTTTAAATAACTTCATCTTATATAAAGTTATCTTAACTTTTAAAGATGTAAAATTCAAGTAGTGTTCTGACATAACAACTTCAGAAATTCATCATAATAGATATTAATTTATATACATACACTGCTGGCCAATAAACATAAAAAAAAAAAATATGCACTTTGCATTGTTAAACTCAACCACTTATTTGAGTAGAGCTTCGAAAGATGAAAATAAGAAAAGGGAAAATAAAAATAAACTGTTTTGGCATTTAATAGGAAAAATTTGAACATTATGAAATTAGCCTAAATACTAGCTGGTCAAATATTTAAGACCATACCAAAAAGAAGACCTAAACAGGGTAGGAAATGCCCAACAAGAGGTTTCAGTAGAGAGTTACATTGTGAATAACTGCAATAATTTGCTTTGGCATGGTTAATATAAGCGTTTGCAGAAAACAGGTTGGAATGTTATTCCAAGTGGTGAAGATGGCTTCACAGAGATCATGCACTGTTTGGAATTGAAGTCCATTTGTATAGACTTCCCTTGCCATCCATTCTCAAACATTTTTAATGGGGTTCAGTTTGGGCGAACATGCTGGATGGTCCAAGAGAATCACGTTATTCACCATGAAAAAGTCATTTGTCCTGCGGGCATTGTGGATTGCAGTGTTGTCCTGCTGAAAGATCTAGTTATTTCTACACAAGAGAGGCCTTCAGTCAATAAGGATACTCTCTCCAACATGCCAGTGTAGCAAGCTGCTGTATGATGCCTCTGTGTAACCTGAAGCTCCATTGTTCCATGGAAGGAGAAAGCACTCCAGATCATGATGGAACCTCCTCTCCTGTGTCGTGTAGAAAATGTCTCTGGTGGGATATCCTTATCGTGCCAGTAATGTTCTAAGTCATCTGGACCATCCAGGTTAAATGTTTTCTCATCAGAGAACAAAAACCTTCTTCCACTTTTCTACGTCCCATATTTGGTGCTTCTCAGCAAAGTTTAACCGAGCTGTTTCATAGTGTGGAAGGAGGCATGGCCTTTGAAGACTTTACGGTTTTTAAAGCCTTTCTCTCATAGATGCTATCTTATTGTTTTAGAGCTGCATTCTGCATCTATAAGAGCCTTAATCTGGTTTCACAATTGGCTGGTATCTTGTTGGACAACCCATTGAATCCTCCTGCTCAACACCAGCAAAATTTTCTTGGGCCGACCACTTGAAATTCTTGTTCCGTATCCCTCAAGGTCTTTTAAGAAATTTGCAACAGCAGTTTTACTACACCCAATCTCACCAGCAATGGCATGTTGAGAGAGACCTTGCTTTTGCAGCTTGACAATTCTGCCACGTTCAAATTCTGTCAACTGTTTAGCCTTTGCTATGTTTTTACCTAATGTAACACAGGAGATGTCAGTGGGAGATGTTGACAACGCTAATGACTAAATTTCGTTACTGTTTATTGATTAATGCTTCATTTCAGTACGGTCTTAAACTTTTGACCAGCTAGTATTTAGGTTAATTTCATAGTGTTCACATTTGCCCTATTAAATGCTAAAAAGTTTTTTATTTTTATTTGCACTTTTCTTTTTTCATCTTTCAAAGGTCTACTCATGTAAGTGATTGAGTTTAAAAACACAAAATCTTCATTGGCCTTAAGTTTTTGGCCAGCAGCATATATAATAAGCATCTTGCTTCAGAGTAAACAAAATTAATATTATCAAAATGTTGCATAATTTAGTTTTTGTAAATTTCTTCTTTAGATAACTGTAAATAGCATACCATGTGGTATGATTTTCGACATTTTAACCATAGCTTTATGAGTTACATAAAAATTTATATAAACCATTGAAATGAACTAAAATAAAATTAGCTTAAACAACTTACAGTATTTCTGTTTTGGGTGCTCTTGACTGGCTGCTATGGTCGGTGGTTCGTAATTAAGAGATATTCATACTTGAATGTTAGGGTTATAATATGTAGTCCACATATTGCATAAGGTGATATAAAGGAGGAAAAAAGCTTGGCATGTTCAGGTGGTTAGGGCACTTGACTCACCATCTGAGGGTCGCAGGTTTGAAACCACATCATACCAAACATGCTCACTCTTTCAGCTGTAGGGGCATTTTAATCTGACAGTCAAAAAAGAGTTGAGAGTGGGTGATAATGACTGGTCACCTTCTCTCTAGTCTTACACTAGGAACAGCTAGTGCAGGTAGCCTTCACATAGCTTTGCACAAAATTCAAGAAACAAACAAACAGGTAAATATAGGTGAAAAGTAATCGTACCACCAGTAGTTTAGATATGGGAGAAAGATTTATAGAAGAGTGACATTTAAGAACTTTTGGAGTATCTGCATTGTTTTTCTGCAGTTTATACAGCTTGTGGGTTAAATTCCAATATTTAAGAGGGTAGCAGACAAGACAGTAATAATGAAGTGAAGAAGCTATTTTTTTTAGATGTTTGGTTTAATATTTAATTGATTTTAACATCTTAGAAATGTACAAAAGAACATGTCTTTAACCGATAAATGTTTTTATTTAGTCTGCACTGCCAATGAGAGATGCATTTTTAAAATAATTAAATGTAAGAATTATAGACCTCTGCTTTTTAGTTTAATCACTTTCTCCTCAATTCACTTATTTTTGCTTTCTTTTTTTTTTTTAAGGATGGCCGTCTTAAAGCAGATGATCAACTTTTGAGTATTAATGGTATTTCTTTACTCAATATGACAAACACAGAAGCTTTGAAAACTGTAAGAAAGACTATGACCCAAAATGAAGGTCCAAATGTTCATCCTGGTGCTATCAGCTTAACAGTTGCTCGTATGACTGTATCACCCAGCACTGATGAAGTGGGCAATGAAAACGATGGCTCGTCATTTTTAAATGATTTAAATGACTTGATGCTTAGCTCAGGAAGTGACTCTAGATGTGGATCTGCAAATGGAAGTTTCATTCACAATTCATTTGCTGAGACAGAAGACATAGTAAGTGTAGAACCCAGTAAAAACATTGAGGATCGTATGTCATTGAACCACAGAACTGTCTGCACTCTCGACGGTAATAATTTGGATTTTGATGAAAACATGAATCAGAGAGACAGTAAGTGTCTTGAGAAAAAGAATCTTATTTTTGATTCTCCTGTCCTATCTATCAGAAACCCTGTGGTTGACAGGCTGACAGAACAGGGTTATTACAGCCAAATAATTCCTAAAAATACACATCACAGTGAATCATATCTGTGTGCAAGTCATGAAAAACGGAGTGACCATCAACTTCACCATGCTAGCTGTGATCTTGGTAAGTCAGATGGTTATACTGATGAGGACACTACTCAAAGTGTAGTGAGTGAAGAAGCAAATAAGCCATTGTATTCCACCAGCCATCCAGAATCATCATATAACATGCTGTTTACATTGGAAAATGAAGACAAGAAGGATGATAAACTTGAATCAAAAGCTACCCAGAATAATAGAGACAGTCTGTAAGTTACTATAAAAATCTTACATCTGGTGTTGACATTATGTATAAATATTTTCCCCATTTAATTACATCAGCAAACTTGTAAATCTACTTTATTTTTTGATAGAGACATGTTTGGTTTTTAAAAAAGGGATAAGCCGACAGGTAACATTGACTCAGAAATAGTCTTCACAAAATTTTACAAGCTATTTTTTTATTTATTTATTTTATAGTCAAGAAAAGTAACTTTTATGGCTTTCAAGAAATTATTTGTGAAATAACTTATACTCATGGAGTCCTTTAGTTTCTCTTTAGGTAGTATCAGGTGACACAGTGTGTCACAAAAGTGCCTTTTAAGCTTTATGCTAGAAAATAAAAAAGCATTTTATGTACATGTGTCTTAATAAGTTTGTACATCATTTATTTTGTAGCTAATTTTTTATTGATTTAAAGTAAAATTTCTGTAGGATATCTTCTCTGGATGAAGACTCTTTTAATCTCTCTCGAGACGGTGTTGGTCGACGTAGTGTATCAGAAAAACGACATGCTAAGCTGGTTGCTACAAAAACAAATACCTTTAAGAGAAATAAACAAGGGAGAGAAGACGGAAAACATAAGGACCAGTATCAGAGAAATGATCGTGAACAGTTGACAAGACATTTGCAGATAGCAGACTTACAGTGCAAGCAAAGTGCTTTTGAAAATACACATTGCAGAGATCAGTCTTTGGACAAAATTCATGCAGATGGTGAGAGCTTTTGCATTACTGATTTACCGTAAAATAGTTTTTAAACTGTTTTTTTATGTAGACACCACCTTTTATTAAAAATATAGCTCAAATCAAGGATGCTCCTCCCACTCCCACCCACATATTACTCTCTAAGGCACATACAAGGTGGACCCTGAGCGACTGTTCATTTTGTTCATTGGATAAAACGATCCTAGTTTGTACTGAGTTCTGGTCAAGTTCTGTGAATGCATGCATTATTCAACATTAAATTATAACATTAGTCTAAGTATCTAACACTTGGTTAATGTGATTATGTGTTCCTTAGTAGAGATAAAATGTCATCATAATGACACAGTTTTTAATATACTTCTTTGAACCTTTTTTTTGTAGCTAATCATGAGGTGTTTTTTTTTTCTTTCAGTGGTGTGAGATCTACTGTTTTGAAAATTCCATGTTTGATAGTCAACTGTGATTTTTTTCATACCCACAGAAATGATCCTAGTAATAATTAGATACTTGATTGTTTTTATTAACTGTTTATGAGTCCTAGCTTCGTGGATCCATGGTTTGTAGGCCATTTCTACAGAATAGCTTGGGTGCACTATTAAGAGTAAAGTCAAATCCTGTTGTTTGATTATCCCAAGGGTTGATGGTGAGTGATGTTTATCACTCTCCTGATGTGTAGAGATAGCTATTGTTACATACCTTTACACATGATTCTGAAACAGGTCAACTGTTTGTGGGTTATGACTAGTAATATGCTGTAATGTATTGTTGTAAAGCTGTATTTGTTAATATATAAGTTTAATTAAATATTGAATAGAGTGCTTTGTTTCTCATGGATATTTTTGGATCTGTCACTCAGAATTTGTCTTGAAATCTGAAGGTAGAAACACTATAATCTATTTTAAAACACCTTAGTTGCATTGCAGAACTGGTTTTTGATTATGTGGGCAACTACATTACATCCCTCCAGCCCCATCTGTAGTAGTGACCTTCTTAACATCTAAGTATTGATCTTCATTGTGTTCCATTTTAAACGATGATTCTCTACACTAATTTCTATAAATTAATTTCAGATAAAATGTAATTGATATGAACAAACAACATCCTTTTGTTTTATTTTGATACAGCTGGAGTCCCAAATTATGTGATATTTGTAATAACATCATAATGACAGAAGACATCTAATATTTTGATGATAGTATAGACTGTAATGAAGACAAGCTGTTTATTTTTTATCATTAACACACGAAGTATAGGTATATTGTATTGGTTATACTGGTCATAAAATACCAGCTTATTATATTTTTATAACACTACATTCTGTATTTTTTTCAAAAAGAGGAATATATAATAGTATTTCAACTGTGCTTGTCAAAGCCATTGCCAATCTTGCATTTTGATCAATACAGAGTTCATCGAGTCAGTGGGAATGCATAAAATACAGAAGTGATTGGAACACTTTATATTAATCATTTTTTACTATGACAGTTGCCATCATGTAAAAATCTTTTTAAAGCTGGTTAAGCATGATTATAATTAATTATACTTCTCATGAGTTTTTATTATTAGAAATATTATTTTAGAGTGAACTTTTAACATTTGGATACCAGAATGTTAAGGGAGATTTTGAAGAATTTTATTTATTTTTATTGAAAGAGTGATTTTAAGAGTCTTTAAAATGTATGAGATGTTTGCACAGAAATATAAACTGAGTAATAAAGGATACCTTAAAAACCATAACTTTAACCCCCAGTAAAAATTACTTAAATTAGCTGAATAGGACGAGGCACATCCTAATGTTTCACAGAGGATTGAAAAATTTGGACCTCAAGATATGATGTTATATATCATAAACTTTTAACTTAGATTGGCACTGTGGTAGAATTTTAGGTTTTAGAGCTGGCAAAATAAATTTATGATATACATCAAAATATTCCTATTACTTTAAGTTGTTGATGTGTTATTAGAGTCACAGACAATCCTTCTGTTTGGATGGTGGATAAAAGTGTTATCCTGACTGGTGTCTTCAGTAATTTAGAATTAGGAGTGACTACAGACACCTTTAGTAGTTTTGCCATGGATCCAAACCACAGATACTTTTATTTGTTAGTGCACTATAAGAGTCGAAGTCAGTTCCATTATTTGTTTTGAATAGTTAGACAAAGCCATTATGAAAGTGGTTACTATTAATTGGCTGTTTTCTCTTGGGTCAGTAGCTCAAAGTTAATGGATACTCCTATCCAAATACTAGAAGTCTCTGAGCTCATGTACGGATCAGATGCTATTTACGCTGAAAATGTGATTCAACTTTAGCTGTATGAATAGCTAGTTCTACTTTAAGTATAGTTTTGTATTTTGTTGATAAATTTAAAAAAAGTGTGTTAAATTGGATTTTTAACAAGTGACACAATAGTTTTATATACACACTTTAGAATAAGCTAACTTTATCTAAACTCCCAATGTTTAGATTAGTGTTATAGTGAACACATTAATAATCATTTACATGTGTTAATTGTGACAACATCAGTTTCTATAGAATTATATACGTCAGTTGAAAATCATTATTTTAGCACATAATTTACAAATTGATTTTTTTCTCACAAATACCCATAGCAAAAGAAAATGAGAATGTTCAAAAGATGCCTCTAGAAGTTAAGCCTTTAATAATTGGGAAGAAATCAAGTAATTCAGAAAGTACTGAGAATGTTCAAGAACTGAAGAAGGACAAAAGATCTGAGATTTTGAAAGACAGCTCTGCTGCTGCCGTTAAAAACATTGATGGTGAAGAACATTTTTCCGTGACATGTCAATCACCTGAAGTAACTCTAGAAGTGAATAATCGTAAGTTTTGTTTGCAGAAAGTGGATTAAATTGTTCAGTACGACAAACAACTTTATCTTCCTCTGATTACTTGTTTTTTAATATTTTGTTTATATTTGTAACTGTTAAACTGACAAGTGTACAAGTGCCCAATAAGAAAGAAACTTCCAGTTAAACTGAAATCTGTGTCTGTAGTTAGGGTTATCAAATACAGGAAACAATTTTATCATTCACTTATAATGAATACTATAAACAATAATTGCAAAATTAGAACAGTGGACAAAAACAATTAAATTTAACCTATAATTGTTATCACTTAACAAAATAAAACTATATTCCTAGATAAATAAAATAGAACACTACAATACAGTTATTTGTTTACAAAAACAATCCTCAGATTATCCATTAAAACCACAGCCAAATTACTTTGCACTTTATCATAGTTAAGAAGAAAGAAACCAAGTTGGAACATTAAAAAATACATACATATCTAAAAGCACTCGTGTATATGAAATTGAAAGAAAAATTGTATGTATACACATGCAGAAAAGCTTTGTGTAATATGTATTAATTTATTATATATAAGCCTCTGCCTAAGCAAATAACTGCTAAACTCTTAGGGGATAATGACAATATGAATACTGTAAATCTATAAAGTATTATTTCATCTTTGCAACCAAAGACCCAGCAGCTACAGTTTTTACTTATACCAGACTTATATTGGTTTTTGTTCTAATTCATCACCTGTTGATTGGTCAGTAAGATGCACCTTTGAACATTTTTATGCATGACAAATAAAAACCACTCTTTCCTCTACACTATCATTATGGATTAATACTGTTCATTAAATACATGTTATAGTCATATAGTTGGATTAAATAAACTTATTTTCATATCTTGGACAAATTAACAAACATACAAATAAAATATATTGTCCATTCACTGACACATAAATTTATTTTAAGAAATATTCAGCAAATGGCATTTTATCCTTTCTTCATTTCTCCTAGGGGAACGTTTAGTTCAATTTTTTTTCATACGGCTCTTACATTTTTCAAGTTTTAGATTCGTAATTTCTCTCTAAACTGTAGGTTTTTTTTCTCAGTGCTGACAATAAAGCAATCAATTCTTTATTATCCTTAGCTAAATTGTTCACTATTTAACTGCATGAAAACATTGCACTAACTTATTCATTGCCCTGTTTTTAAGTTGTTTAAACCTAACTTTAATATCAGGTATGTTTTTATATTGAATAGGTTGAAAGTAATGATATTTATATTTTACTAAAATTACATCCTGGAACAGCAATTACATTAAAAAGATAGAGGGCTGAAGTACCAATACGTAAAGTATTAACCCTGCACACAAAAGGAAGTAGTTGTTAGGTTCATAAATTGTATGCTCCTTGTTTTATCAACATGTATTTTCCAGGTTATTACTCTTAAATTTTTGCATATTAAGTTTTCTGATATGTATCAGTTTTTAGGTTTATTTTGGACACCTGAAGGGCATCACGATGAGTATGATAAAATGTCATTGAACTTTGATTTTTGTTTTTCATGATATATGAAGAAAGTGAAAACGGTAGCTTAACCAGTGTTGAAAGTTATGGATGTTCACCCCTGGCAGCAGTTTTAAACCGTCCATCAGTCAGTAGTGACCGCACTCCAGATGATGTCCTTAGTCCTGATTATAAATTTTCTAAAAACAAGAAGAAAAGTTTATTGAAAGGACTGGGTTCATTATTTAAGTAAGTGTTCCAACACAGCTTATTATTTAGAATGGCATTGAGTTTGGCATACTTACAGTAAATATTAAAGAATTGTTCTTGTGTCTCATATTCTACATATGCAGTTTTTAAAGCAAATTTTCAGTTCGAATCTGGTTGTAAGGTTTGGCATATCGCTGTTGAACAGTTAATCTAGTTTTTCTTGAGAATCTGATATTTAGTCATTATATCTATGTAATGATCTCGCAGGACACAAAAACTACAATGGAACTTTTCAAGTTATTTTTCATAACATCTTCCATGAACAAATTTTCTTCATCCTTGTAATCATTCCTTTAACTTGGTATTGCTAGACAATGATGAAAAGAGAATAAAAGATCTGATAATTTAATATGATGTTATTGTTCTAAATAAAAATATATTAAACTCTAAAGCATTGAATTAGGCCTAACTTCTTGATATTAACACTCCTACGAAAATTGGGGCCAAATAGGCCCCAGAGCAACTTGAAAGGTTATTAATATTAGTCTAATAATTTTGTATTTAAATGAAATTGCCATTAACTGACCCTATCCCTTCATATTTTAAGGAGCAATAACATTGACTTTTCAGACATTTGCAAAATATCCACTAAGGGTATCATTTTAGTGGATGTAAATATTTTTTTTGTAGGAGTGTTAAGCAAGAAAATAATTCATTTATTTCTAGTCATAAAAAAATTCCCAAACAAGTAGCTATGTGACAAGTTTTCAAAATAAATTAGTTTCTGTATCACATTGTATTTATAACCTGCCTGGAGAGTGTTAAGTGAATTCTGGTTAGGTGTAACAAGTTTCATTAAGTACTTATAATATTTTTGCTAAGTAATTGTAAAAGAAAAGATAATTGCATTATTTGGAAAATGCATGTTTTACTTGACTGAAATGAAATTTCTTTTTGTTTTGAATTTGACATGTGAAAATTTTGTTCCAGTTGTACAAAATATATTGGATAGGAAATTTTAAAAACAAAATGGCAATTTGTTTTTTGCAGTTCTTGTACTCAGAATTTTATCATTTTTTTATTTACAGACAACAGTTATTTGCTCTCAATGGTTCACACTGCTTAAAACTGGGTTTTGATACTCGTAGTGGGTACAGTATTGCTAGCCTATTGTGTAGCTTTGCACTCAACAGCAAAGAAACAAATTAACAGCTATTCTACAATATTTTATGCAGATAGGGAACACCTCCTTCTTTAACCTGGTTGTTACCAGTCTCTATAATGCTAAATATGCTCTACTCTAAATTTAAAAGCTAAGTAAACAACTCAAAAAGTGACTGTTAATTTTATACATCGGTGCTTCATGTCTGACAAATTGAGAGGCATCTGTAAAAATCTACGAGGGCTCTCAGCAATTGTTTTTCAGTTGTAGTTTCTAAACAGTTTAAATATTGTTGGGGATAGATTGTAGTAAGAAACAAAGCAACACACATGTAATGGCCCCTGCAAAATAGAAGTTTCACAAGGTGACACTTATCAAATCATGCAGAAAGAAAAGTTTTTGAAATGTGTTTAAAAAGTTTCACGTAACACACCCATTATTTAGAATTGATAAAGTATTATTTTCTGAATGATCTGTATAAAATGTTTATAATGAATTAAATGGTACCACGTACAAAAACACATATGTGTTTCAGATACCATGCTGTCATGAAAGAAAAATCTGTGATATCAGATTATTTCCAATAAATGCTGTAACAGTATGTTGTTCTCATTTCATCTGAATCTCTCCCATTACATGCAAAAATAGTGGACTTCATGCCATTTACAGGGACTGTAAGAAAAGTACTCGCGAAGTACCATATATGGGCAGTTGTAAGTGCCACTGGGACTTATCAAAACAGAAGCATGGATATGTGATAGTTGACTCTCAAATTACTAAGTTGTGTTTAAGCACTCTATTGCTGGTACAGTCTATATATTACATCAGGTTGAATAATTTTCTGCTTCTAGATGCTACAATGTCCATTGTAAAGAGCTGTTCAAAAAACATTTGGGTGAAAGTTACTAATTTTCCATGTAAGATACCCAGGAAACCCCACTATTAATTAGTTTAATAAACTGGGATATTCGTGAGTATTTTAATTAAAGAGTTTTTGTTTACATTGTCAGTTATTTAGTAGCCTACAACCAACAGAGCAATAAGCCCATAAAGAAACTAGTACATTTTTTTGTAGCTTAGAATAATATGTTTAACAAGCTGGTGGGGACCCGTCACTAATCCTAGTATTTAAGTGATACATTGTTCACGAAAGTAGCTACATTAAGAACCTGTGTCATCAACTGTTAAGGACAGCTCTTTTAGTGTTAATGTATTCTGCTAAGTTAAAATTGTCACGTTCTTTGATCTTTGTCAAAATACCAATTAAATGTTCCATTAAACAATTAAGATACTGCTTAAGAGCAGATGGAACACATTGAAAAGTATGTTTTGCATGAAATGTATTAAAAACAAAAAAAGCAGAATGAAGCCACTCATAAAACACAATTTTTCAAAATGATAATTTCAGACTTGGCAAAAATAAAACGTCAAAAGTTTTAGAAAAGTCTAAAGAGGTTCAGAGTGATGAACTAAAGAAGGAGGGAGAAAAACAAAACAAAACAAAAGAATCTTTTCAAGAATACCAAGAAAAGTAAGTTGTCCAAGTTTTACTTTCCACCTTCCACACATGCAGAATTAGTTTTCTCATAAATAATTAGGAATTATGAAACATTTATTTAAAAGTTGAAAGTCTTGAGGCACAAAAAACTAAAATCTCAAAGCCTTTGTTTATTTTTTGATGATTAATAATTTCCTGTTAGTCAAACTAATGTTAAGATGAACTTATCAGCAACTTTCTTTATCTAACCTTTTTGTTTGCTGAATTTGAAAACTTTTGTCTAATATTGTATATTTTTTCTGATAGTGATAGTTTTTAACCAGTCTGACACATTTCTAAATCTTAAAAAATCTCTTTGACTGATTAACTTAAAAGGAAACTTCCTTTAAAAGAAGTATGTAACTAATTATTTCTTTAATTATCTGTAATATTAATATTACTGCTCTGTCCATCTGGTGTTCCATCAGTGTTATAAAGCTTTTATAACAGTAATAATACTACTCTGTACATCTGGTGTTCCATCAGAGTTACAGAGATTTATTAATAGTACTAATTCTACTCTGTGGATCTGGTGTTCCATCAGTGTTATAGAGCTTTTATAACGGTAATAATACTACTCTGTACATCTGGTGTTCCATCAGAGTTACAGAGATTTATTAATAGTACTAATTCTACTCCGTGGATCTGGTGTTTCATCAGTGTTATAGAGCTTTTATAATGGTAATAATACTACTCTGTACATCTGGTGTTCCATCAGTGTTATAGAGCTTTTTTAATAGTACTAATTCCACTCTGTCCATCTGGTGTTTTATTAGTGTTATAGAGCTTTTATAATAGTACTAATACTACTCTGTCCATCTGGTGTTCCATCAGAGTTATAGAGCTTTTTTTAATAGTAATGATACAAACTTGTCCATCTGATGCACAATTAGTTTGAATGAACTTTTGTACAAGTGAAAGTACTAAATTAATTTTGAAGCTGTTTTCCTGATAATTTTAGAAATGTTAATGCCAATATAGAACAATATTTCTTGAAGGATACCTGAAACATACTGGAGAGTGGCTTACAGAGACAAACAAAATCAAGTTTTATATGGATCAGCTCGCTACTCTTCTATGAACTGTAGTAGATCTTCTGCCCCTATCACAAAGAACACGTGTCAAGAACAAGAACAACATGTGCTCTGTCATCTAGATCCAGAAAAAGAGGGTCATTACATGAGTGATAAAAAGGAAATATTTCATGAGACAGAAAGAAAAGAACCACTTGTTCAACAACCGGTACTTATGATATATAGATAAACCTGACTTTCTGTACAATCCTTTAGCTAAGAATACGTCTGAACTTTTCCTTGTTGTGGTTAATGGACAAAAGTGATTGAAAACTTGCTAACTCATTCTGGCTCTGTACATTGTTCTCATTAAGTGTGAAAACGTTAATCAAATATTTTAAACATTATGACTGAGTGAGAAATAACAGCTCTTTTGTGTAAATAATTCTACTCTTGGTTAATACAGGAAAACTAATATAAGTAATTTTGTCAAATCTATATGGTGTGTGGTCCTCTATATTCCAGAAGGATACAATGAAAATAAGGAGAAATGTTCGTTACAAATTAGAAGTATTGCTGTGAAATTTGAAGAAAATATTCGTTTTTGGGTAATGGCCCCATGTTTGTTTTAGCCCCTGTTTATGTACATGTGGTTTCATCAAAGATTAGAAAAAAATAAAAAAGAATACATTTCAGAAATGTCATAATTTTGGTGTAGAAACTATGTAGTTTAATTGAATTATTGGATCAAAATCCAGGAAGACAGATAAATGATAGCTTGGTATTGACACTTTGTAACTTAATTAACCTGAGCTAAACCTTTTACGTTCAGTATTAAAAACTTATATTTCAATCCAAGCCATAAACCCTGAAGTAATCTATTATGTTTAGTAGTAAAGATTGCTGTAATAATTTTGATTTATTAAAGTTTTTGTTTTTTGCTGATTGTGTGAAATCCTAGAAATATTTTAAAAGTTGCACCTAGATGATGTCTTCAAATAACATAGCTCTCTTTGTGGTTGTTTTCACTGCACAACTCCGAGTATAATTTAAGCACCATGTAGGATTTGTTGACAGTCTTACACAACTTGATGTCTTCATTTGTCATCATTATATAATGAACATCATTGATGACTTGCATCCAATAAACTTCTGCCTAAAATTGTTATTTACCCATTCATTCATTAGGGTACATATATTTGGAGCTTTGAAACTTCTGTTTTCAATGTAAAAATTCCCTAATATGTTTGAATGGTGCATATTTGTTGAGATCCCTGTGGTTAGGTACTGATGTATGTTGAATTTGGCTTGCATTTTCTCTTCTTTCTTTTACCATTGTTTGCTTTAATACAATTATTGCTTTGCTTACAGCCCAGATATCCTTTTCCTCAAGTCTACGCTCAGTTTTGTCAGCCTCGACGGATTTTGCCAAAGGTAATGCCCTCTGTGAGCTTTTTAAATAGGTTATCTTTATTCCCTTACTCTTGCTTTTGTATTAGCAGTTTGTGTGTTAAAATGTGCTGTATATGTTATAATTTAATATTTTTGAAATAATTTTAGTTACAGTACCTTCTTAAAAAGTGTAAAGAAGATTGAGCAAACCAAGGTGAAGTGTTGTGAATAATAAAACTTATTTTTATTGCACCTTCTGCTTAAAAAATATTTCTTGGAAGTCGTATCCACAAAGAGATTATACAAAATTAAACATAACTTTTTGTGTATACAAGAAATAACAACAGAACAGTTATTTCTGTCTTAAATAATTCAAAGTTATGACAGCAAAAGAAATTTAAATAGGAAAGAGGACTTATCAGATATAACATGGATATATCTAAACACAAAAGAACTGATGTGTTCACAATACAAACAAACTGTTCACCTGTAAAGAATATAAAATGCTTACAACTCTATTGTTCAGATATTTAACATTCAATATTACATGCAGTAATAACATCCATTATTCATGTGGGAAGGCTTAGTTTGCATATAATTCAAAGTAAAGGTTTCATTTATATTATAGCTTCAAAGATAATTATTGTGTATATAATCATTAACATATGTGATCTTCAGTGACATATTTGAAGGAGTGGAATTGATGTTTTTTGTACATTACAAAACTACTTTTTATGCAGTTTTCAACTAGATTCAATGCTAGTTTTTCACTGTTCATAACTGAAGGATATTGACTCACTGCATGAAAAACACACTGCAGTTATTGGTAACATATTTAATTTTCAAACAGTTTGGGTTACATACCTCCCATTGTCAGCAGTCTGTAATTATGTAAGTTTGTACTTTGGTACACTGTTTGCAGTAGATATATATTACGATGGTGGAATACAATTAAAGGAAAAGAACAGGATGTAAGTAACAGAACAATAAATATTTAGAATTATGATGGCTGATACAAGTTCTTGTTATTATCAAATTCTGAATAATTATTATTTAAGTGATGCCAGAATTCAGAAGTGATTTATAAATATTTTATATTTGTAATGTTCCTTGTGTAACTGTATAGAATAGAGATACAAATGTATCTCAGAATAGCTGGTATTAGTTTTAACATTTTTGTATAGAAGAGAGAAACAAATATATTTCAGAATGCCTGGCTTGGGTTTTAACACTTTTATTGATAAGCAGAAAAAAATGTTTCGACCTTTTTAATTCATCATCAGGTTATCAAAACAGGTGTTTTATTTGGTTTTTTGTTAACCTGAAGATGTCCTAGGACTGTCAAAAGGTTATTCTCTGCTTATTGTTAAAAGTGTTAATACCCCTATCAGTTGTTTGGAGATACATTTTTATTTCAAATGGATTTCTTGTCGTCAAGAGATACAAATGGACGAGTTTCTAATTAGTTATGTGTGATGTTCCTATATATTCATGGGCACATATTTTTAATTGCCAATATAGGTGGCCTTCAAGTATACATAAGTATGTTGATAAATGACACCCATTAATATAGGGGGAAATAGGAATGTGTCTTTGTGATGAAATAAGTCATGATTTTTGTAATATAATTCTTACAGTGTTGCTCTACCTTCTTTAAAAGGAGAGAATTACAATTCATGGAGATTGTGTGTAGTTTCCTTATTTTATTTTCCAAGAAATGTTCAGAAAAAGTGTTTTTACTCAAAATATTCTGTGTAGATGCAAATTCTGAATGAAGAGTAAAATATTTTAAACGTTCACAACAGAACTTTTAAGCCCTACATTTTATTTAAAGGGAAATTTTGTAAGGTTATCAAAATGGTAGTGGAGAATACCAAAGGTTTTTTTGTGGCAACTAGTTGGAGTAAATCAGTTATTTAAACATTTAGACATATAAATATTTAAAGATATCTAGAAATAATAATGTCCTTTTACCATTGATTTTGGTGGAAACCTAAAAATTAGATCATTGGTTTGACATCATGAAAAACTAGGAATGTGTCATCAACATATCTTCTGTTGAGAGTAGCCTTAAAATCCACAGGGCACCTCTTTAACCACAGCTGTTCATAGTGATAAAGAAACAAGCCAGCGAGAGTTGAACACCATCACTACAGCACATATCTGGTCATAAAGCTGACTTTTAAAGACCAAGCAGTTGTTCTTAAAGGCATGTTGAAGCAGTTATTCCATGGCAATAAAGATATTGATAGAACAGGTCATTATTTGAATGGTAATGATGAGTTTCCATTCTGTTTTTAAACTCAATTGTCGACAAACTTAATGCTGTGTAGGATTTGATATTTTGTATGTTTAATAATGTGTGCATGCGAAGAACAAAATGAATGAAAATTAGACAAAATTACACCATAGGATGAACAATTATATCATGAAATGTCTTAATGTATGTTAAGGGTTTCATAGATGTATCTACATTGAAACCATTGGTCTATGGACAGAAATAAATGATTAAATTTAAATATTAAAGCTCTTAGAGTGCACAACTTAACACACATTCACTTTTACTTAAATAATAGCTTATATAGTTACCTGTGACTAGTTTTGCACATCTATACATGGGATAGTAAAGGGAGTCTGTAATTGTAACTTGAAGGTTTTGAGTGGTACTGAAAACTGGCTTACTTTCATAATTGTGAAAGAATTGTACAAGATATTAGAAATTGAAAATATGCTACAGAATACGTGAAACCCAACACATGAATAACTGTACATTGGGTAAGTTGTCTAGAACATTGACAGTAAGTACATACCATTGAATACATACAGAGGTAGTTTGAAAAACACAATTGGGCTGACAAAAGTAAAACTGTATGTGTAACAAGTTCATGTTATTCACTATGGTAACATGATCATCCATATGTGAGTAATGCTGTTCACTATGGTAACATGATCATCCATATGAGAGTAATGTTATTCACTATGGTAACATGATCATCCATATGTGAGTAATGCTGTTCACTATGGTAACATGATCATCCATATGAGAGTAATGTTATTCACTATGGTAACATGATCATCCATATGTAAGTAATGCTATTCACCATGGTAACATGATCATCCATATGTAAGTAATGTTATTCACTATGGTAACATGATCATCCATATGTGAGTAATGTTATTCACTATGGTAACATGATCATCCATATGTGAGTAATGCTGTTCACTATGGTAACATGATCATCCATATGTGAGTATTGCTATTCACTATGGTAACATGATCATCCATATGTAAGTAATGCTATTCATTATGGTAACATGATCATCCATATGTGAGTATTGCTATTCACTATGGTAACATGATCATCCATATGTGAGTATTGCTATTCACTATGGTAACATGATCATCCATATGTGAGTAATGCTATTCATTATGGTAACATGATCATCCATATGTGAATAATGTTATTCACTATGGTAACATGATCATCCATATGTGAGTAATGTTGTTCACTATGGTAACATGATCATCCATATGTGAGTAATGTTATTCACTATAGTAACATGATCATCCATATATGAGTAATGTTATTCACTATAGTAACATGATTATCCATATGTGAGTAATGTTATTCACTATGGTAACATGATCATCCATATGTGAGTAATGTTATTCACTATGGTAACATGATCATCCATATGTGAGTAATGCTGTTCACTATGGTAACATGATCATCCATATGTGAGTAATGCTGTTCACTATGGTAACATGATCATCCATATGTGAGTAATGCTATTCACTATGGTAACATGATCATCCATATGTGAGTATTGCTATTCACTATGGTAACATGATCATCCATATGTAAGTAATGCTATTCACTATGGTAACATGATCATCCATATGTGAGTAATGTTGTTCACTATGGTAACATGATCATCCATATGTGAGTAATGTTGTTCACTATGGTAACATGATCATCCATATGTAAGTAATGCTATTCACTATGGTAACATGATCATCCATATGTGAGTAATGTTATTCACTATGGTAACATGATCATCCATATGTAAGTAATGCTATTCACTATGGTAACATGATCATCCATATGCGAGTATTGCTTCTGGAATATTGAACAGGAAATTTAAAAATGTCATGTGAATCTTAAGAATGTGTTAAACAAGGACCAAGAGGTTTCATTTGTTACCATAAACTGGAGGATATTATACCATATCCTGATATCTAGTTTATCTACATCTTATTATATCTTGGTAATTATACTAGAATGTCTTTATAACATTTCACTTTGTTGGGTAATATTTGTCAAGGAACCCCTGGTGGTAAATACCTACACACACATAACTAGACGTGTAGACTGAAAGATAACGATAATTTTTACCACAGAATAAGTGGGCAACTTGTGCAATAACTTGGGAGGTAGTTAAATCTTCTGAGTATTTTCTTGACAATATGAACACTATAGTTAAAAAAAATTAAATAACAAAAACTAGGATAATTTTTTTTTTTTTTTTTTTTTGTCAACCAGACTAAGAATGTGACAAAAATCAAAAAGAAAAGCTGACTTAAGTTAATAATTCTGGTTTGGTTTGTTTTCAATTTTGCTCAAAGCTACATGAGGGCTACCTGTTCCTAATTTAGTAGTGTAAGACTAGAGGAAAGGTAGCTAACCGTCGCCACCCATTGCCAATTCTTGGGCTACTCTTTTACCAATGAATAGTGCAATTGACCATCACATTATAACATCCCCATGGCTGAAAGAGCGAGCATATTGTTAAAATAGCGCACTAAACTCTTTCTATTACATCATTAAAAGATTGTCCAAATAATACTTTTAATTTATTGATAAACAAGTGGATAGACTTGAGAACTTTTTTTGGAATACTATGTATTCCAAGTTTACTTAACATTGGCAGGTGGTAAAACACAGCAAAATGCAATGTTATTTAATTTCTGCAGAGTAGATTTGTGTATAGAAAACATTTTAATACTAGAAATAAACAATCTATAAGAACAAATTTATTATTTATTTAATTAGATGCTCAGTGTTTTGCTTTATGGCTTTTTCAGCAGTATTCACTAAAACACAAAATAAAACTCATGGTACAAAGCTTTGTACCATCAGTTTCAGTGAATGTTCCTATAGAAGCTGTAAAGTGAAACTTTGAGTTTCGAATTAAATAAAATCATTTTAACATTTGTTTGTTTGTTTTCTAATAACTTTGTGCAGAGCTGCATGAAGGCTCTCTGCACTAGCCATCCCTAATTTAGCAGTGTAAGACTAAAGGAAAGGCAACTAGTCATCACAACCCACTGCCAACTTTTGGTCTACTCTTTTACCAATGTATGGTGGGATTGACCGTAACATTATAACAATCTTATAGCTGAAAGGGTGATCATATTTGGTGTGACGGGAATTTGAACCTGCGACCTTCAGATTACAAGTTAAGCACCCTAACCACTTGTCCATGCCAGGCCTCATATTGGTATCATAAAGTCATTTGTTCCTGTTATTAAAATTCAATGTTTTTCAAAAAAAGATATATGTAAACATATCTACTTGTTTATTTTTAAATAACAAAAAGTTACTTAGCTTGACATATTCTGCCTGTAAATTATTGCCCATACAGAAGTTTATATAATTTTTTGTCTACATCTTTCTTATGAGACCTCAGAAAAGTAAAACTTTACTTACATTGTGTGATATTGTTTTTTAACAACCATAATGATTTAACCTGTAAATTGAAAATAAAAATAAACGTTCACAATGTTGCACTTATTATTTCAATTTACTAATTCTTTCCAAGGAAGTCATGATGTATGTTATTTGATGGATTAAAAATGCAATTGCTAGTTTGTGTATTAAATGTATATTCATTATTTTGTTAACTGAATTTGTTACCACTAGGTGAGTGGCCTGGATTCATTGATGATCTAGTGCTGTAGTAGTTATGTTGTTTTCTTAAAATATTACTTATTTACACTAGTAAGTATCATTAATATACATTCTACTGATGTATTAAAAAATAAGGCTAACATTCAATAACACACAATTAATATTTTTGAATCAGAGTTGTTCCAGAGACACCTAGTATTTATGCAGTGAAACAATGAAACATGTATGAGACTGTCCCCAATATCACAGTGTTTTATATTTATACAGTAAACTTGTCATGTAAAATAACTGTATGTTGAGACTGGGGACAGCATAATTTTAAAGTATTTATAATGTACTATTAAACATTGGTTTTATTTCTTTAATACATACATAGGAAAAATAGCACAAGCCTTATCTTAATGCATTCTGCTGATCTTTCAGGACTCGCCTAATTTAATATTTAGTTAGGATGAATGAAAGTATTACAACTTGTGTCTTTACTCTACTTATAAGTATATACTTCAGTTGTCTTCATACTGCAGTTTACTTTTCATGAGAGGCCTGGCATGGCCGAGTGTGTAAGGCGTGCGACTTGTAATCCGAGGGTCACGGGTTTGCGCCCGCGTTGCGCTAAACATACTCGCCCTCCCAGCCGTGGGGGTGTATAAAGTTACGGTCACTCCCACTATTCGTTGGTAAAAGAGTAGCCCAAGAGTTGGCGGTGGGTGGTGATGACTAGCTGCCTTCCCTCTAGTCTTACACTGCTAAATTAGGGACGGCTAGCACAGATAGCCCTCGAGTAGCTTTGTGCGAATTTCCAAAACAAACAAACAAACAAATTTTTCATGAGGACTTATGCTCAGTTTGTCCACATGACGATAGGTCTATAGCATATATTGATAAGCAGTGTTATAGTTGTGAGAGTGAAGTAGATAGTGTAATAATCGTCTTATTAGGTGACCATGAACATTTTTACACTTTAACAATATCTGTGCTACAATGTACATTGATGGAGTTATTTCATTACATTGGGTTCAACATTAAAAAGCTTTGATGAAATTTCATTTTGTGATTTTACTCTTTTAAATCTTTAATTCTCATCGTTTGCACATTACGTTTTTATAGGTATTCACTTCCCACCGCTCCCATCCAGCATTGATTCAACGTGCTCAAAGCCTTCGGTGCCCTGATGCCAAGTTAGCTTTTAAGAAACAGGTATGTCCTGTGTGGAAACTTTCTTTCACTATCCAACTTTTGTGGTTCATAAGAATTTGAAAAAGTACTTATGTTGTTAAACATTACAGAATCTATTTCAAATGTTTTATTTTGTTTTGTGCACTGCTAATAAAAGTGATGTTTGCTGTAGAAATGAGGGAAAAAGAAAACGATTGTACATTTCACAAATACATCATTTATTATGACCATGGTTTCATCAATAAATGCATGATCAGGTGATGCCTTTACTGACGAAACCACAGTCCTCGATAAATGATTTACAGTTGTCTTGTTTGTCCTCAATTTTGTAATTATGGAGTTTCACCAAGTACCGATGGTTTAAAGTTTCAATTATGTAATATTTGTTGTTTAAATGTCAAGTATATAAAGCTAAATGTAATATGCTTTTCAGATAAATATGTGTATAGATTAATTAAAGCCTGGCAATACCTTATTTCTTGTTTTTTTTCTTTTTCTTCTTTCTCACTTTGGAGAGCAGTCATCTTTCTACAACTGTCTGCAGACAATGAAGGATGATACAAATGTGGGAAATTGTGGGCTTGAGCACCCACATCTCGCACTCCTAATTTCTGTCTATTTCGATTACTTTATTATTATTATTTATTTTATGAATATCTTCATGTGAGACTGTTGCATGGATGTTAAAACTGATAGATGGTGTATCCCCACCACAATGTGGGTCCTACTTCTTCAGTAAACTCCAAAACCTGAGGTGTATTTTCTATCCTACATATATAGCCTGTACTCTTGAACCCTTTTGATTAGTTCAGCATTTTAAAATTTTGTCTGGGCTTGTTTTTGTTTATTAGAAACACACTCACACAAAACAAAATCATTTTTACTTTTCATTCTGACTTTGTCAGAAGTATCGTTAGGTGCTTAAAAGATGTATTGAACTACATTCATAAGATGAAATAAACTATTTCAGCATGTTTAGTGAATTTAAACGGTAACACGATATCTGTAAATTCACAAAATGCAAATTGATATGTAAAAATACATTCGACATCATGCTTTCAACTATTAAACTTTATTTACTATTTATGTCATAACATAAAATGTTTACTTAGAGATTATTTGGGAAGAATCAATGTATACCTAATGTTCGTGTTTAATAAAGTGGTCAATAATGGCATCCTTAGCATAGATTTTAACACCTTTTTTCTGGTCATAAGCACAGCAAGGTGCTGCAGTCTTGTCCAATTTTACTTCTCAAAAACACTGAATGAACTTTCATAGTACAGCTATGCACTGGGATGGTGATTAACTGTTTTTTTAAGGTTGAAAACTGGAGGTGGTTTAAACACTAGTATGCAGCTTTCATGGTGAGATTTTTGCCATTATTATGTTTGTGGGATAAGTAATGTTTAGCAAGGAATATACTTCTTTGGGTCTTAGTTCTGTTTTGTAGTGTTTATCATTTGTGGTTAAGTTCTCTACAGGGAGAAAACTTCATGAGTGCAGACTGCATGACTGAACTCCCATTATTATCTTTGTTTTAATGCTAGAGAGCCACTGGTCAAGGTCAGAAAGCACATGGTGTCAACAAGGACAGAATACTTTTGTTCTCTTGTTTCTGGTGTGCCAATACTCTGGTATGCAGTTTTAATCACGAAATCTTACGTGCATTTTTGTTTTCTCTATTACACTGAATTTTCCTGAATATCAGTGCCATTTTGGTGCACCAAGCCATTGTTTTATCATATATTTCTTTTGCCTTTTTAGTTCTCATATTCTTTAAAGTGCTGCATACTGCTTTTACCAAGTCAAGGTTTTATTTTTGAAACAGTTTATGAAAGCCATTTGTTGCATAAGGAGAGAATGGAACATAAAAAGGCCATTGTAGGTAATGTGTGCATCTTTCCACTTTACTAACAGCTGTTGGAGACTACATTTTAAAAGACATTGCACAATAGCTGGGAAGTTTCTTATCAGGACATTCACAGAACATACCTTGCAATACTATCATGTATTTGAAAACTATAACAGTTCACTGTGTTTTAATCCAAGTTGAGCTTGGACATTGCCAAATCTCTGTTAATGTATTAATAATGTGGTAAAGGAGGTGTGGTACATACACTTTCCAATGTATTGAGAAAATCAATAATTTCTTTGACTGCTCTAAATGTGTGACAGAACACCAAACTGCGTTACTTCGTGTAACAATGGACATAAATAGCATCTGAATGATGTTTCTGGAAACTAGTGTAATTTTGAACACCACCACTTGTTCCATATATTTGTACTATGCATTAAAGATTGCCTCACTCATTGTCTTTTATACATTGTTGTATCAATTCATTAATTGAATCTTCATTAAAGTGTTTTAATTTGCTGAATTCCAGAAAATACTCTTTCACTGAACTGTTGTTTGGAATTTTTAAGTTTTCTTTGTTTCTGATAACTTCTGTGACACTAACAATGTGCTGTAAATACTTCCATTTTTCTATGATTTCATTTTCATTGGCTACTAGCAAATGTTTCATTACAGCACTGTGTGCCTTACCCTCTCTGAAGACTGCACATGTCAGCATGTTTACTTTATGAACCTTTGACTTCTCATTCTCTCTTCCACTTCTGAAGCCATTTTAAATAATTGCATCTATGTTACGTGTAGTGCATTTGGGCCCAACGTTTTTGCACACAAAACAGAATCCATCATAAGGAAAACATACTGACTTGGGCAGTCTTCAGATAGGGTAAGGCACACAGTGCTGTAATGAGACATTTGCAAGTAGCCAATGAAAATGAAATCAGAGAAAAATGGAAGTATTTACAGCACATTGTTAGTGTCACAGAAGTTATCAGAAACACAGAAAACTTAAAAATTCCAAAAACCAGTTCAGTGAAAGAGTATTTTCTGGGATTCAGCAAATTAAAACACTTTAATGTAGATTCAATTACTGAATTGATATAACAATGTATAAGAGACAACGAATCCATCATATTTGGTGAACAGATTATTCCAACCATCTGTGCTTCTCAAACAAGTGGTATTGAAAAGGGCATTCTGTTGACCCAAACTGCTCAGTAAGAATGCTGCTTTAACCTCAGCTCCTCTGGCTATTCTTAATATCTCAAAAATCACAGATCACTTTAGCTTCACGAGCTACTCTGAAATCCACTAGTCTAACACATGATGCTTCTGCCTCTTCTCCTAACTGGAGCCTTTCTCTGCTCATGACAGATCACAGTGATTAAGTTGCTATGCACTCCATATTCTTGCTGACATTGCTTTGATGCAAATGTACTGGCAAAAAATTCCCAGATATCCATTCCCTACATAGAGTCAAAATTACTTTTTAAGCACAAACGAAATAAAACACTCCATTAGTGTGCACTGAAATGAACAAGATTGAATACTAAAGTTCTTTTTGTTTTTGCTAATTGAAACTACCTTCTAGTTTACTTCACAATACCATGTTCTAATTTCTAAACAGTAAACACCATTATCTGTTTTATCAATAAATTAATTTTATGAGGGTATTTACTTTATCAACTTGCCAACACTGTGCACTAATCCTGTTATTAACCAACCAACATTTATTGGTCAATAAGAAGGCTTTTGAAAATGCCTTCAAAATACTAAAATAAACTTGCTCAAACATTCACACTTAAAAAAATGAGTTTACAGACTCTTATCAAATAATGCAATTGTACAAAACAAATTTCAGATTCAGAACAAGGTTTAGCTCGAGGAAGTACCACGTTAATCATTCATGAAGTTCAGAATTAAACAGTACCTTTTACTTCGGTATGTCAACATCATGAAAAAAACCCTTTTGCACAGATAAAATAACATTGACAATAGAACGTTTTAACCAATAACCCATATGAATTGTACCAATTTCTGATTTGTATTTGTGAGATTGTAAAATAAAGCACAAGTATATATATTGTTAAATGTCAAATTTTTTTCTTAAAAAAGATAAATTCTTTTATATATAAAGTCAAAGAACTTTCTTCATGTTTCCAGGTTGTTCTATGTTACAGTTTCTTACTGTGTTTGACGAAAATGCAACTTGATAACATAAAACCCTGGATGACTCTTTTTATTGCACAAAAAGTGTAAGCCTTCACCTTTCCACTCCTTGTATTGAAGGTTTCCAAGTTTGATGTGTTGCTGAGTTCCAGAACTTGGAGGAATTTGTTACTTTTCAGTATGATATTCATCATTGTCTTTTCTTATGATTTTTTAAGACACCAATAGGAAATTAGAATTCAGGCCACTGTTAAATTGAATCATGACGTGGCCCTGAGCATCAGTGTCTGGCAGTATATCTGAATTTTTCATTGTATTTCAACACAGTAATAGCTTTACAGGCTATTGTTTATCATACACTAAGGTGTGTAGAGGGTTATTTAGATATTTTAAATTAGTTTTAGATAAAAGAAAAGCAGAACTGTAGTTAAACTCTCCATGTTAAAGTGTTTTTAATAACATCTGGTAAAATTAATGTGATATTAGTAAGTGTGGAAGGGAAGAGATGCCTACAGAGAACTTGGTCAACATGGAGAATACACCACCTAATTATCCTCTTTTTGTGGGTTCTTTGTTTCACTGAGAACTCAGCATAAATCTCGATAACATCATCTTGTTTCAGAACCAACAAAAACAGCAGAAGGTATCCACAGAGAACTTACTCAACATATTAAAATGACTGTATGATTTTAATTTCCCCACTGAAAACACTAATCAACACAGTTATCTTTTAAGTTAAAGAAAAATTATGACTTTTCAGAGGGACACAACTGACGTGCTACACAACAGGTCATGTAGGCTGGAAACATCTACAGAAGACAAGTAAGCCAACTTTTCAGTCATGCAGTTTTATAATAAGTTCTAAAATGCTTGCTTGAGAATTGTTAAAATAAATTTTTGTGGTAAGTATGTTACTTGCCTTATATTTTATCATGAACTATCCTCTCTCTTGGTGGTTAGGATAAGATGCTTTTTTCATTCTTATCATATTTCATAACATTACTTAACTGATAATTAATTGAAGGCTACAGCAAAGGCTAAGGCAAATCCACGTATCAATCAAGAAATGGCCATTTTAGCAGAGAGATGAAGAATTCTTAAACTGAACTCTTTGGTTTTGATTGAACTTAATTTTAGTAACAACTGCATTTATATATGCGTTACTTTATGTATCCATTTTGCTGTAATGGTATAGTGGTTTAACTTTCACAGATTATAATAAAATTCTTAGTGGAACGAATGCTTTAAAACTCAAATACCTTAAAGTTATTGGTTAGTTAATTATTTCTAATAACAATTTGATTATATATATCTATGTGAGATATAAAAATAAATTTTCATATTTGTAAAGAAGTATGAATGACAAAAATGTTGTTAACTTGTATGTACGTGGATTGTATGAGATACTGCAAGGAATATAATTTTCTGAAGTTTTGTAAATGTATATTAATGATGTGATTATAACAGTTGGGTATATGTTATTTTTAATAATGGATAGATGTGATTAGTTAATTTATATTAGCATCTAATGACACAACGTTTCTAGAATATCTTATACCTTATTAAACATTTAAAAGTGGTTTCAAAAATTTTCATTTTTAAAGCACTCCTTGGCCTAATATTACAGCCATTTTATGCATATTGTAATATATCTTTCTTAAGCCTAATAAAGGATTGTGAGTTTTTAATATACTTAAACCTTAGTTCTCTTGAAATGGTTATTTGTATGTATTTTGAGAATTTATGTACAGTGGACACTTGCTTTTCACGAGGGCTGAATATTTTATTTTTCAGAATTGATACTCAGTTGAATTCTGTAACAGTCAATCACTTCAACAGTCAAAATGAACTCCAACAACAGCAACAATCAGAACACAGAAAAAATCAACAGTTACACTCCAAAGACCAACAATTGCAGTCTTTGCACCTAAGGCATCACACTGAGCCACTGAGACAACTTTCAAGGCCAACTTCCAATTTCAGACGGGACAGAAGTGCTTCTGCATATTGTAGGATTGGTCAAATGCAACCAAAGTGTTTGCCCACCAATAGAAGTTCCCATACTACTTGTGTTCCAGCACAAATTTCTCAGACAACAAATTCTTCCCTGTCCAGTTGTGATCACCACTATGACAGTACTTTTCAGCCAAATGTGTGTGAAACCCCAGAACGATGGACTGTATACAACATTGGCTACTTGGACAGGCACCTAATGCCTCATTATAGTTTACAAAAGGATCCTTCATTAAAGTACTCTTCATTCAGGTCTCATCAAGACACTAGAGTAGGATACTAAAATCTGTAGTATTACAGTTCTACAAGATGCCAAAAATAAACATTAAGAGGTTGCATTGGGTAATCAATGGAACAGTACTGCAAACAGCGGTTTAGGTTTTGTTATTCAAAAGATACTGAAAAAGTAAATCCATGAAGTATGTGTTTCTGTAACATAGGTAAGAAGAATTGGTAATTGTGAACTTTGCAATTAGTTCACAGACTTTGACTTTGGTGCACGTGACCATCATTAGCATTTTGTCCATTGTGTCTTAAAGTAAATTTGGGAAATAAGGTTGGTATATAGTGTTACCTAGCCATGAATTGAGTAGTTTATAGTATATCGCTCGACATTTTAGTATTAGGGATTTGAGTTTTCTTTTTGTATTGATTTAGACATTATGTATGTCTTGTCAGTTTGTTTATATAAAGAACTGATTTCGTTAATTTATATATTACTTCCGAGAACAATTTATTTTGTAGAAATAGATAAGACTTTAGTTTTTGATGCTGTTTGGATTTTAAAATTCAGTTTCTTTTTTGTAAATAGGGTTCAAAGCTGAATTGCTACAGCACCACAAAATTACTCGAGTAGTCTGAATCCATTAAACAAGAAAGGTCTAATCTAAGCTTTTGACTGTTTCATGTGATAATAACATGACTGGTAAGATTTTTGTAAACATGCATAATAAAATTTTAACGTATAAAATTAAACTTGCTAGAATTACAAGCTCTTCCTTTGATTCAAGCTACCTCATTCTAAGTGAAAATTATACCGTATTATCTGAGATTTTCCTTGTTACAATAATATTTTTCAGATGTGTAGCACTGTTCTGCCAGTAGTTTTCATCACGTGTAGCACTGTTCTGCCAGTAGTTTTCATCACGTGTACTTTCGTACCTCCGTGTTGAATGTGAGTTTATTATACTTAATGATTATATACTTGGCACTCCTAAAACTACTATCCAGAATATCTGATGCTTGTGCAGTCTCAAGTCATGAGAAGGCATCATAATAAAACGCTAATTTCAACATAGACACCATTAGAAATTTTCCTGTTCAATATCATACTTTTATACAGGTCGATAGTCTAGTCACAGCTCAATAATAGCTTTTATTACTCTTGGTTGTAATTACTACATTTCCATGTGTAAAATTGAACATTCCAATCAAGTAATCACAAGAAACATCACCTTGTTCCAGTGTTTCGACCTTCTACTTGGGTCACAGCTAGGCAAGAGGACGTAATATAGTTGATTGATTTCACTTCATGTGACTAGAACATTATCTTAATCTTGTAATTACTAAGGTGTCAAATTATATTTATGTTCCTACGCTTGACGATGATCTAAGTAGAAGACATTGCACAGGTATGTTTATCTATGCGCGTGTATTTCTCTGTAAGAAACATTTCACAAGTTAGGAATTAAGTAGTATTTTTTTATCGTGATTTCCTTAAGTACGAGTGAGTTCTTGATCCAAGGAATGGTTCAGTGTGTATATTGAAATACTTTGTTGAAGTGCAGTGGGTTAAAATATCGGGACAAATGTGTAACCCATGGTAACTTAAATAGCACTTTCAACCAAGCTGTGTGTAGTAACAATTAACTTTTTTTGTTTAGTTCTCATAACGTGAAACTGGTGTTCATAATGCTTTTACAGAATTGTATATTGCAGTTTATATGGATATGTAAGTCATCCCATTATGAAAACCACATCAGTACACTAATAAACAGTATGGATATCTTCATTTATACAGTTTGGTATAAAAACTTTAAAACACGTAATACCTCTTATACTATACAGTTACAATTTTTACAGCAAGAAGGATAGGTTTTTAGAACAGGTACAGTGTTGTGAATTTGAGGATGATTGTAGCAGTGATCGTAACTGTTCTAAAACCAATCTTATTTACTGTAAAAATTATAATTTGTAATATAATGTAATTAATCAGTAAACTCATAACTATCAATACCTCTTAGATCTTTAAAAGTTTTTGGATAGAAACAATAGTCTCACCTGTACACACACTAACTATTATTAACACAGGACAGGCAGCTGTACAAAATACTTGGAACTTATATCCATTAACACAGGACAGGCAAGTGAATAAACACTTGGAACTTACATACGTTAACTCAGTAATGTTTTCTTGTGTATTAGTGACTTGTAATATTTGGTCACTTTGAGTTATCAGTAATTAAAACACATTAGTTACATATAAAAAAACAGTTTACTCTTTGTTTTAATACTATATAATCAATGCTACGTTACAAAGACTTCTCAGCTTTTGAAGGTGGAGAAATAAAGAAATTTTTGGAATAAATAATTCTTTTTGTTTTATTAATATATTTAAATATCTGTGATTGCTTTCATTTCAATCTGTATTTATTTTAAAATAACACTAAGTGGTTTTGGAAAACAATGGTCTTGCCACAATGAAACTGTCAAGGCTGCCAGATGACATCTGGTATGCTGGCCTTCGGGACAACAAGTTTCTGAGGTTGAGCTAAGGTTATTTCTGTTTTTCACTGAAGAGTGAAATTTAAAGTGGAATAGAGATTTTTTTTTTTTTGTAGAACAACTTAAGAAAATATATACAAATTTAACATATGTTTGGAATATTTTTTCCCCACATTTCAAGAACCATACATCATCTGAAGACCAACCAACAATTTTTAAAAAAAGATTTCTAATTCTCAGTTTTTCAGCCATTAAAAAACAGAATAACAGCTTTACAAATTTAAAACATTTCTTTTAGTATTTTTGCCTATATATCTGAAAAACAAACTATATATTGTGCTATCTTGTTGAGCTCCAGCCTCTCAGTGTATCATGTACGAAGCCTGAAATGTTTTGTTGAGTTGTGATCTCTCAGTGCATCAGCCTAGTAAGTGTTAATATGTGCAGTCCCAGTCTTTTAGTTAGGAAAAGATGTTAGCTGAAATGCCTAGTCAGCCTTAAAAAAGGTATTGAGTGGGCTTTATTCATACCAATATTATTTATGAAGCAAAAGCAAATAGGAGCTTTAGCTGACCATTAAATCCACCCATGCTTTCAATACATCAACCTCCAAAAGGTTGTGTTCACATATTTCCCAAGTTTGTCAGTATATCAACCCAGAAAAAATGTTTTACATGTCTGGTCCTAGATAAAGCACCATGTACAATCACAAATGAAATATAACATTCAAAACCACTCAATATACTATATTTTCTATGCATTTTTACTAATGTTGGTTTTATATGATAACAAGCATATTGTAAAATGGCACCTCAATCATTGTTATATCTTCAGCATATTATACAAATGTATGTTGCAGTCATTTCCTTACAGTAAGCTGTATTAACCGTTTTGTAATTTTTTTCAGAAGAATTATATGTTTGATATCTAAAAAATTTATGATTTAAGTTTTTTTCAAATGATGGTGTGCATTTGTGATTAGTTCGATTTCAGTTTTGAAATAATTTTTTTATATTTTTGATAGAGGATTTGATATACACAAATAAAAGTAATATACATGTAAGTTGTTTTATCATTTTGACTCGCATACTGCTTTAACTGGTAATTACTCAGAAGTTTGAAACTGTTCATTCATTTATATGTTAAAATGGCTCGTTTGTGTTGAGAAAACATCTCACGTAGAGGAGCAAACAACATCTTGACCTTCTTCGGTCATTGTCAGGTTCACAGAGGATGACCAAAGAAGGTCAAAACGTTGTTCACTATTCCACGCGAGGTGTTTGATAAACCCAAACGAACCATTTTTACATTTATATTTTTTTGTATAAGTGGGTTTTCTCGACATCACTGTTCATTCATTGGTTCGGCTGATGTTAAAAACAAAATCAGTAATTGTAAATTTTATCTTCAGATATGGTTAAGAAATCACGGTGATTTGATTTTCCACTGGAAATGTATTAGCAGCAGTATTGTTGAATTTAAGACTTAAAAATACCATTAGCATAAAAAATAAATTAAAACCTTATATAATGTTAATTAGCATAAAAGTATTTAATTAATTTGTTACTCACAAGATAGCACTGAAATCAATGTAATTTGTTTTTAACTTATGGAAACATTTTACGAAATAAATAGTTTGTTTTGTATTTACTTATTTCATAACTCATATGATTTTTAATATTCCTCCATGTGTAATTATTTTTGCAACACTAGAGGGTGTTGCCCATAACTGCTTTTATACATATTAAATAATTCAAGAATTGTTTTATATCTTTGTAAATAAATACATAGAACAGTAAAATGGCGTCCAAATAATGTCTTATCTAACTGTACTTTATGTCACACAAAAGTATACGTTTTGTGTCTTCCTTCTATAGTTATATATATATATATTTGTTTCTTATATACCTTTAAATTTCATTTCAACTAAAGCATAGTTTTTAACACTGTTATTTCATACTTTATTCTCCTTAAAGACTTATAAAATATGTTTTGATATTGTACATCTATCTAAAGGTTGCAACATAATGCTAACTCTTACCAGTAAAGTGGACTCCACTGAACTACAGACTGTTGTAGAAGTAGTAGGACTTTTACAAAGGCTAAGTAAAGCGTTTACAATAGCATTTGGTTTTCCCTACTGGTGACGGGCAGGTGAGTGTTTGTTTTTCTTACAGCAAAGCCATATCGGGCATTTTGCTGTGTCCACTGAGGAAAATCGAACCTCTGCTACATTGTAAACCTGTAGGCTTCCTGCTGTCTCAGCAAGGGACAATAACCAGATGAACCTCACATAATGTGTGTGTGTACAAGTATATCAAGCTACATTGTATTTGCAATAAAATTTGCATTTACATAAAATGAATGTGACACTTGAGTAGAGAAGCATCACAAGACAGGCACGAATTATTGTTCAAGTACCTACAAATATTATCATGGGAATTGGTTTTTCATGAAGTTGTTACAATATAATTATACAGTACATATATAATCTATTTTTTTATAGTTGCAAAGATTATATCTTTTTTTCGTAACGAACCTCAATTATTCTGGTCACAAAGCTTCATGACTGAAGAATCGATAGATTATTTGTATAATAGTAATTATGCTAATCTTCACGTTATCTTTGTGCAATTCCTTTAGAAACACACAATAACATGTGTGTGTTCTATGCTGCTTGAAAACCTCTTTTGAACACTGTACATTAGAAAACTGAAATTATGAAACAGTTTAAATGAGTAATAACTACATACACTAGAGGATATATTTCTACACAAATTAGAAAGACAGGTTGCAATGAAATTTGTTTCAAATAATAAATTTTATTGGTTCATTTTCTCATATCTGCAGGAAAACAGTCACAATTGTTTTGTATCTTTTTATTTTCCAGTGGAAGGAGAAGTAAAGGCTTGCTAGTTGGCAGGTCTTAGGCACTGTTTTCAAGTTTTAAATTCCCTTAGTGGTGGCTGTTATTATTCAACAACTGTGAAGAAAATTCACTTCTTTTGTATACAGTTATTGTTGTTCATTTTTGGGGGCTGACGAATCTCCAAGAAACTCAATCAAGACTACAGTCCTTATATAAATTCTGTAAAGATACTTCTATAATTTACTGAAAATGGTCTTAAGAGTTTTCAGCAGAGAATTCCCCATACACTTTTTCTTCCAAGTCTTTTTAACTTAGTTTAAGATCATCTAATTTCTTCTTCTTGCACATATTTAATAATAACTTTAATAAAAAAAAACCATGACAAACACATGAAGCTATTAAACTTCCATGTTCAACCTAGGTGTTTTTTTTTCGTAATGGTAAATTTTTCTCTGTGGATGCAAAATCTTCCCTTAGAAAAATGTTCAAGTAAGTTTCAAGCCAGCACATTCTTCTTTGTCTTGAGGAACAACTAGCAATGGAAAACTAGAGAAAAACGTGCCACGCCTTCAATGCTTAAATATGGAAATGGTGTGGCTATTTGCCAAGAATATCTAACATTAAGATTCTTTGCTCATATTTTACTATCATATTTAAGCTTTAAGTTAGCTGGAACCCACAGTCTTATATCTATGCACATATAAGGCTATTAAAAATACACCAGAAACTTGCAACACTTGTGATAACAACCTCCATGCTCTGAAAGAAGGCAATCTTTTAAAACATTTTATGAGAAAAGAACGAAAAGAGTTTTTGTACCCTTTGCCCTTTGTTATATAACACAAAAAAGGACAATCAAATCTTTCTTGTTTCAAAAAATACTTTTTTTCTTAAATAATACGATAGAAAAATTTATTTGTATACATAAAAACATAAATTATTTTTGAAGTCGAAAACTCTGTTTCATAACCATTAAAACATTTTTGCTTACTGGCTAAACTGAAAAGAGAATACGATAATTTAATTATTTTGCCACCACAGTTTCGACATTTCAGTAAAACCAGTTTGATTTACCCACACATCGGTTGATAGAACATCCAACTGAAATTCTTTACATAAACAAAGGAGTAAAAGACTTGAGCATCAAAACTGAGTTATATCAAGAAAAAAAACTCACCAAGGAGAGTAAAACATTTGTACAGCCCAGAAACTTCATTTCAAAAAAGGTTCTTAAATGTTTAATCACTTAGGATTTTGTTCTTTCTCTCATGAAAAATAGATTGAAAAATCTAAACTATTAGGAATGTTAATAGACACAGATTTGGCTGGCTAGTTTAAAATCTACAGGAGTTTAACATAGTTTTCTGAGACTCTCTTAATCTACGAATCCTCATTTTTGATGACTAGAAGCAGCTGGTGAAAATTTTTAGTATTCGACTTTGTCACACTATTGACATATGTGATAAAAATAACCAAAAAATTTTGTTCAATTTAAGACAGAGGCTACAAAAGATGTGAAACACAAAGTGTAAACTTACAGATTTGGGTCACATTAAAACAAGCTTGCTCAAATAGCCAAGTTCAGCCAACCATACAATGACATCTCAGAGTAACAGCAAAAACCTACAGGAATGTTCTTAAGGCAAATAAACTCCAGTTCTATTGCAGCAGTCATACAAAAAATATCTTTTACAAAAACACAGTCATAAACTTTACATAATATTATACGTAACATTTTTGTACAAATCTGTTACTAATTAAATTTGTTTTTATGATAAACTGTATAGAATAAAATGTATCCTTCTCAACTTTAAATATTTTAATAGAAATAGATAATTAATTCTAATAAATAATATATTTTTTCTAATACTGACTGTTTCACTTCCATGACGTAAAGGGCACACTATACAGGAATTTAGCTTAAAACGTTCTGTAGTGCATATAATGTATACATTTTTATAATGAAAACTTTAAATATATCCAAAGTAAAACTTCAATATTTCTTGCAATTCGTTTAAAATTAATTAATCATTAAAACTGAACACATGAGATAATTGTAATCACTGGTGGGGTTTCACATTTCATGCACCAAGAAATCGTACACATATTACCTATCCTAGAAATCAAAAGGTTACAGATAAAAGAATCCAACAGTAAAAATGAATAAGAAAAACAAAATGGAGACATAATTTTCAATTACTAAAAACTGCCATGATAGGAAATAATTCCCTTTTACAGATAGCCTACTTACGATAAATGTTTAACGTCTTAGTTTAAAAGCACTTACTTAACCACATTAGTTGTTCTTAGATGCACGAGGTTTATCTTAATACACTACATATTAACCTTGTACAAAATGTAATCTTTTAAATCTCTATATAATTCAGAACTATGACTCTTCTTCCAGAAAAGAAAAATTAAAAGTTTAAAATAATACAACTTTCTATTTAATACATTTAGTATTTTTATATTTTAAAAAAATCCCAGCAACACTATGAAAATAGATAGAATTTTAAATCGATTATTAGATGATGTAGAATTATTATAAAAATAGATGTCATGAATCTAACATTTCAAATGAATGTTTTAAATTGAAAATGGTTGCGGTTTTCATTCGTCAGAACTTGAAATGGTAGTAGCATTTCTTAGTCGTTTTAAATAAATTGCTTAGAATATAACTTCATAAAATGTCTGAACAGTTTGTTTCACACTCTTCTGTGTTTTTCATTAATATTACAACCATGTTAAAGCAATCTCTGGTTTTTGATCTACACCTTAATAAATACTATGGAATACAGTCACAAAAACCACTCATTACACATAGAGAATGAGAAGGAAAGGCTGCACCACCATTAACCAATATTGTATATTTACATCATCTGTATTGACTTTACTATCCTTTGGGCACCAATACCAAGTGAATAACTTGAGCAGTACTTGTATACTGGAAAATAAACCACAGATAAGTGTTAAGCATTGTTTAATTATCACTGACAAACTCCTTGAGATTGATATGACATGACAGTGTTGATTGGAGAAGTCATCTGGTTCAGTGTGACTGTGATATATGCAATGTTTTTATGCAGGATATATTCCACATTCAGCCTTGTTAACACACCTTTGAATACAAGAATGTAATAGTTTCACAGTCTAACCAGTCAGTTGCTAGGTGAAGTAACTGAATATTTATTATTATAAAACTAGTGAAGTTTGATGTAACCTGTTTCTTTACCAGTTCAACCTTAATTTCTGTGTAAAAGACTCACCTCTGATTCATGGACGTTTGTTTTAATTTTACCAGTTTTTATTGTCCATCATCTATTTAAAAACAAATTCACTTTTGCTTCATGGACTTTCTAAATTTTACCAGTCTTAACCATCCATCTTGTATTCTAAAACAAATCCACTTCACTTCCACTATTTGCTGTTCATCTTCTATTGAAAAAACAAATTTTCTGTTTCATTTGTATTCCCAAGTCCCATCACACTTTTCTATACAACTCTTTGACATTAAACATATTTTTCAGGGTAATAATGATATTTATACAGTGTCTCTAAAATATTAATTCTAAAACTCTATACAGAAGTATAACTGTAATTCAGTTTGCACGGAACAGTTGACTGCTATATATCAACCCGAACGTGATGCCTATCCAAATCCAATGTACACCTTTAAAATTTTGCCATCAACTTATTAGAAATTTGCAGTGATAAACCTTATGCCCTCAGAAGTTCTTGCTTAAAAATGATGCTTCAGTAATGTTTCTGTCTCATCGTTTTTACGTAAAGGCACAACATATAAAGCAGTTGGGTTAAAAGGCAAGTTGTCAAGTCATGTGACTACTCAACGTTAAGTGAGGCAGTAGCCCACACTTTTATATACAGTTTACAACCAACCTTCACTAGTGCAATTTTCAACATATCTCTAAGAAAAGATATGAGAAATTCAGAAACACTTTTTTGTGTTTGTTTTCACGATATTAGACTTCAGCAATAATGTTATGTTTTAACGTTCAATGTATACAAATCCCAGTCCAATGATACATTCTCAACACCAACTAATGCCTTATTCAGGGAAAACACATCTCATAGTTACCCCTGTGGAACCATAGAACCCAGTAATTACAACAATGAATTTATTTATTTTCAAGTACTGTGGAAAGGAAAGGCAAGCACATGTAAAGGATTTAAACCAAGGATACTTACTACGACAAATAGCCTTCTCATATTGCTTCAAGTAACAAAAGACACAACAGTGAAAGTTTTTGCACATTTAAAAGGACATACACTTTGAAAACTAAGGGCCAAAAATCTTTAACACTTGAAACAAAGCAAAATCATTGTGAAATAATAATAGAGCAAAAATGACCACAATGATAAACTTCTTTGTAAACACAGTTTTAAGGTAGCTGTCAGTTGTGGTGCACATATATCATCTTAACAAAATAAAAATAAATGAAACAAACAAAATCGTTCAATAGAATCTTTAGGTCTCCTGTAAAATTAACCATACTATGAAGTTGTATTAAGTTAGAAGACGAAAAATGTGACTGACAAATTAAAAAAAACAACACCTTATCTAGAATCAAAAAATAAAATTGATCTGAACTATGACTCAATCATCATATACGTGGAGCTACCAACAACAACTGTAAGTCTATTCACATTTGCTTTCTGCATCAAGTTAAAAATAACAACAACAAAAACAAACATTTTTTGACAGGCGAAAATCTTTTACAAGCTTTCTCTGAAACACCATTTGAAATGAATAATAAAATAAAGATATTTATGTGACAAAATATTCTTTCTGTACAATACTTTTTTATCTCTTTAAAATAAGGAAGAGGAAAGACACATAACAGTTGTAAACGGCACTATCAGACACAAGGAGTTAGGACACTTTGCCAATGCTGGTATCATCCAAACATATATCTCTTTTTCAGGTTAATTCTGAAAAGAAAAAACGTTTCACTAAATGTAATATGACAAGTAACAGTGAGGTAAAATTATAAATTTCATTCAAATATATTTATGCACTTTTGAATCATACAGAAATATTAGAATAAAAACCAGTATGGATCAGAGGAAAGTTACACTTTTTCTTTCAATACAACTCATTAAAATACAAAACAGAATAAAAAAGTGTTTTTTTTTCAGTGCCAAAACATAATACATAATTCCAAAGCCACATAAACACATTCAGTTCAAAAAGAAATTGTTTGTAATTAAGAACAAAACTAAAAACAAGCAGACAAATAACAATTTCAAAGTGTAAGAAAAGGTTTTACTGATGGTGAATATACAACATTAAATGTTTTGATGGATAGTTGCTGTTGAATCGTGTAGTATGTTCCACAATCAATAAAACTTTTCCTTATGCTTAGAAACAGTTGTTTACGTAACTATTATAATATTAGCATAATGTGCTTCCCCACTTAAATATTCACAAAACTATATAGCTTTTTGTTCTGCCCAATAGAAGTAATGTACTTTGTATTTTAATAAGTCTTAAGATTAACCATTAATGGCAAAAGAAAGTTGGTTGGTTGGTTTGGTGTTTTGTGGTGCAAAGCAACTAGGTTATCGGTGCCAAGGCAAAATAATAGCAGGTTTTTTTGTTTATTTTTACACAGTTACTCACCAACATTTAAGTAGCTTAGTTAGGACTGTAAGTTGGAAGAATGTTATGCTGATCTTCAGACAAGCTACCAGTGAGACCTGGGTCCTAGAATAATAATTAATCATTAGCAGTCGGTGAAAACTCTTTTTCTAACAATTCAGTTATTCAAATACACACAAAAAATATTTTGCACACAGGTGATACCTAACTTCATGTTAATTCCAATAGAAAGAACTGTATGTATGAACTTTTGATAAGTTATAATAATTTCAAACAATTCATTTAAATATACACAATTCAACTTGCAAAATGTTAAGACAGCTTAAAAATATATTTTTGTAACATTAATTTTAATTACTTCCACAATGTAATTTTTCCTATAAATATTTGCTTTGTTTTGTTTTTTGAATTTTGCGCAAAGCTACTCAAGGGCTATCTGCACAAGCTGTCACTAACTTAGCAGTGTAAGACTAGAGGGAAGGCAGCTGGTCATCAACACCCACCACCAACTATTAGGATAATCTTTTATCAACGAATAGTGGATTGACCATCACATTATAATGCTCCCACGGCTGAAAGGGCAAGCATTTTTGGTGCGACTGGGATTCAAACCCATGACCATCAGATTACGAGTTGAATGCCTCAACCCACCTGGCCATGATGGCCATTTTCCTATAAAAATTCCCTTATTTCATTCTTTAATTCGAAAATAACTGCTTTTAAAGATTTCTCTATATACAAAAAATATAATTAACTTGACTAGTATTCCAGGCATGAACGTTAGCACAAATAACAAAAGGACAGTTCCTTCGGTAGGTACTGATTAAACAAACTAAAACAGAATTCTTTAGAGTCGTTTATCTTATAGGTTTATTGCTGTCTGAGCAGCAATATCTTTTCTTGTAATATAATTTCTTTTACTTAATAAAAAGTAGAAAATAGCCACTTTATTGATAATATTAAAAAAGTCATTTTGAAGGAGATTACAAAAATAACTTACACATCCAGGGCAAAAATTGTATGAACTTCTAAAGTATTGGAGAAAATACTGAAAAAGGCTTAATAAGCTTGGATAAACTGTAACACTTTGTCAAAATAATTGTCAAATGTTCAAGCCATTTCTAGTCAAAATAAATTAAATATTTAATACATCAAACTTTTTCCAAATTTACCAGACTATAAAATAACTATCATGACAATATTAAATTTTACACTGCACAAAACACTTTGTTGTTTACTTCTACACACAGTTACTTGGCGATTATCTTCTGACTTAAGTCGACATGAGGTTATCCCGAACTGTAATAAGGTAAACGTGAGAGAAACTCATTACACACCTCTGCTATATGAAGTGGTTGAACAAGATGTGTAGGCTGAGGGTATAGAGAGGAAGTTCCGGGTCCTGTTGCATAGTGGCCTGGAATATACTGGAAGACGAGAAATGTGACACAAGTTCATACTTAAAGTCACAAAACAAAATCAACAATTTCTGTTAAAATGATGTCAGGAAGCATATCCTGTATGTGTCCTGTTATGTTATCTGCTTTATAGAGAAATAGTTATTTCCCTGTTCTGTCTGATAATAAACACACTTTTATGACTGTTTACTTTGATTTTTCAGCACAGTCTTTCAGACATATAACTGCAGCACAATTCTTACATATTGGAGTACAAACAATCTTCATGCTTAAATATTGGTAACAGTAGAATTGTAAATACACAAACTTTGTGTAAAATCATAAAAATGTGCTTGTACATTAGTTTCCTGAAGACTTGAGAACAGGATATCTGTACTCTCTGACATATTTTTAACTGCAAGATCATAAAAAAGTACTTATACAACTCTTTCCTAAAGATTTGAGAATAGGATATCTGTTTGCTTGTTTTTGAATTTCTCGCAAATCTACATGAGTGCTATCTGCACTAGCCATCCCTAATTTTGCAGTGTAAAACTAGAGGGAAGGCAGCTAGTCATCACGACCCACTTTTAACTCTTGGGCTACTCTTTTACCAATGAATAGTGGGATAGACCATTACATTATAACATACCCAAAGTTGAAAGGCAGACATGTTTGGTGTGACTGGGACAAAAGATCTGTACCCTGTGACACACTTTTAACTGTTGAATCATAAGCAAGTATTTGTACAACTATTTTCTAAAGACTTGAGAATAGGATATCTGTACCCTCTGACACATTTCTAACTGTATGATCATCAACATCTGTTTCCAAATGAAATATGTTTCACATTCTGTAAGTTTGTACTGTTTAATGTATGCATTCAGATGTTTATAAATGTTACTTGTACATTGCTTATTGTATTTTTATAGTAATATCCAGCTGTTTTGTGTGTACCATCTAATTAAATCCCCAATATCTCACACAGTTTTTATAAAAGTTTCTAATCGAGTCTAACAAGAGTGCTTGTGAGTTATTCACTTTATGATTCAGAAACAAATTAATAATTATTATTAATAATTAAATAACCAGTCATGTTTTGGAACTACAATTTTTCACCAAGAAGGACTTTTGTTTAAATTCAACAGTCTTACCTTCAAAGCTAAGTTACCTAACCACGTCGGTTAATTACTGATCTGTTCTAGATCTTTCACTGCTCGTAAAGATAACTTGTTGCATAAGATTGGATAATTCTAATGTTTTGCTGTTAAAATATCTGGTGTTAAGAGCTAACAAGGAAATTAGGTAAGAACCACTCAATTTTCTGTATGAAATACACAGGGTATCCCAGTAGTAATTAGTGGGAATTTGTTTAAATCTTTTTTTAGTATGATTCACAGGTTATTAAGGACTCTGTAAAATGTGAAGTCTTGAACTCACAAACAATTTGACAGAAAATAGTTTCAACAAATATTGTAAAACAGCTAGTTAGTATTACAATACTTCAATGATTATTATGCATAACACTTCAGTTTAAAGTGTCACTACACTGTGAGACAAATATACAGAAATGAAAGACGTGTCTTAGGCCTAGGTAAAAAATGTTCACATATCTTACCGAAGCTGGTGGTGATAGCTGTAAATGTGACATCTGTGTCGTAAGGTGAGGCACCATGGTGCTGTAATGTAAGGTATTGGGGTCTAACGAAGGCTGGATCACCTGCAAAATAAAAAACAAACATTTGTTTATCTACTGTTTTCTTTTCTGTTTCCTTTCATTTGCATATTACAGTGTGATAAACGATAAAGTATAAATACATAATTAAAAAATACCCAAACAACACATCCACTTAGTTTATAATGCTTACATATGCTTCATTTCTAGATTAACTCATTCAAGAAAGTAGGGGTCTCTTATTTTATTTTTATTTTTACAATACATGTTATATAACAGGTTTTAAGTCTTGGATTGTAAATCAAAAATCAAAGATAAAAGTACCAAATAAACTGAAAAAAAATGTAAGAAATGGATAGCATATAAAAAAATCAAGAAAAAAAAAATCAAAAAGAGATGTTTAGTTACAACATGTGTAAATAAACATAATTAAAAAGGCTGAAAAATGTACATGTTAACAGTCATAATAGAAAAATCAGTCTGAAAAAATCAAGTTCAAATTATGCATGTTTATACATTGTGTTACTAAACACTAACTTGTGAATATCCCACAGGAGACTGAACTATGTATTGTGGTTGATGCATCCATGTTGTTCCTGCTTGTAACGGATAATTTGATACATGTGTCGAGTAGGTTCGGGGATAATTACCCAAGGGATTCATTAACTGAGCTGCTATTCTGTGAGAGAAAGACAGAATAATATGATAAGTTCAGTAAATACTTAATAGCAGACACTGAGAGGATGTGACCCATGGCTAAACTGAAGATTAAGATTTAGTTGTTAGTAGACTATTAAAAGACATGCATTACAATGAAGTTACAAGATAAAACAGAGTTGTCTTATCCAACAATATTGTTGTTTTGAATTAAGCACAAAGCTACACAATGGACTATCTGTGCTCTGCCCACCACGGGTATCGAAACCCGGATTTTAGCGTGTAAGTCCGCAGACATACCGCTGAGCCACTGGTGGGCTCCAACAATATATTTGCAGCATATTTGTATGGGATAAGACAGACTTGGTCTATCCGACAATATATTTGTAGAATACTTATACAAGATTAAATGGACTTGGCCTATCCAACAATATACTTGAAGCATACATTTATAAGATAAAACAGATTTGGCCTATCAGAAAGTACATTTGTAGCATACTTATAGATTATATTATTCTCAACATTGTCTGATACCACAGAAAAATGAGTTAAGTCCACTTTTTTTTCTACTTTTAATTAAGTAAATACCAACAGAAAAGCCTTTCTAAGTTAAACATACAATAATAATCCAGAGCATAAAACATTTTTTGAAACACTATCACACAAATTTTTTACTTTATAAATTACTGTGTTCTATCATAAAATATTTGACACCATTCAACTCCCCTTTATATATGGCACTCACTCAATTATATTACCATTCCCAGTTTATAACTGAAGAATAAAATGTGTGTGGGTTATAGGATTTCCATTGTTAAACATTAACACCTGTTGAAACTACGTGTTTTTATGATATCAAGAGCATAATATTTTGTAAGTTTTAATAAACAGTCTAATATCAACTGTTATACTTTTTGACATCATTTTTAGGAAATACATAATTTAATTATATGATGTATCTATGAATGTTTTCATAATCCTTAATTAAAAATTCTGAATTATTTTAGCATTTACAATGAAATTAAAATCCAATAAAATTATTCCAACATAGCTAAATCAATACTCTTGTATAAGCAAGTTATTTTTCATGTTAACTACGATACCATGTTTCACACCAAAAGATTTTGAGATATTTCTCAGAAGAAATAACACCTGCACTATTAAAATAATTTAAAGAATTTTGGCTAAGAATACGAACAAAAAAACTCACTGAACTTCAAACATTTTAAGATTTTAACATTTTTTGTTTAAGAGTTTAATTCAATTGAGATGGATACGTGTTAATTTACAAATTATTTCATATTTTCACACTTCTTCCAATTATTATGATTTATTAAATGGCTTCTTGTATTCAATGTCTGAATCACCTTTCTATATATATATAAATTATCTTTTAACAGAGATTATAGTTAATATAGAAAATAAACCAGTTCATTTCAAAATTTTGAAAATTTAAAACATTGAACTGTGCAAAACGTTTTAGCGTACAAAACAGATTACACAATAATGAAAAAATAAACAGTTTATTCATAAACATTATTGTAAATTTACTTAGACAGAAGAAGTAAAACCATTGAAATGTTACCCGTTTTGTGGTATTCCAGGTTGGTCATAAGTTAGTGGAATTCCCTACAAGGAAAGACAAGATCACATTACCACAAATGTCCACCAGTAACATCCACAGGTATCAAAATGCAACAACTCACAATGCTGAAACAGTATAAGTAAGAAATTACCCATTTGGAGAATGAATGCTTATGAATAATTGTATGGATTTCATTGTTGTACTCCTACTATTCAATGGTATGGATTTCATTGTTGTACTCCTACTATTCAATGGTATGGATTTCATTGTTGTACTCCTACTATGCAATGGTATGGATTTCATTGTTGTACTCCTACTATGCAATGGTATGAATTTCATTGTTGTACTCCTACTATGCAATGGTATGAATTTCATTGTTGTACTCCTACTATTCAATGGTATGGATTTCATTGTTGTACTCCTACTATTCAATGGTATGAATTTCATTGTTGTACTCCTACTATGCAATGGTATGGATTTCATTGTTGTACTCCTACTATGCAATGGTATGAATTTCATTGTTGTACTCCTACTATGCAATGGTATGAATTTCATTGTTGTACTCCTACTATTCAATGGTATGGATTTCATTGTTGTACTCCTACTATTCAATGGTATGAATTTCATTGTTGTACTCCTACTATTCAATGGTATGAATTTCATTGTTGTACTCCTACTATTCAATGTTTATTGTGCTTGAGTTTTCACTGATACAGAAGAAACAGTTTATTGTTGTTGTTTTGAATTAAGCACAAAGCTACACAATGGGCTATCTGTGCTGTGCCTATCACGGATATCGAAACCCGGTTTTTAGCGTTGTAAGTCTGCAGACATACTGCTGAGCCACTGGTGGGCCTTAGTTCATTCTATACAAAGTACCAAACTGTACTTCAGTATCTACTTATCTAGATTTATTACCTAATTCATCTGAATTTATTACCCAGTTCTATCTCAAAAATTGGTCAGTTTAACTGGCAAGAAAGTTTACACATAAACATATACTTGTGACCAAGAATGATAAAATAAATAGTTTATAAAAATACTTATAAACAGTTAAAGCCTTTATCACTTACATTAGTTGTAATGAACCAGATTTCCTACAACCTAGCTGATTTGTATTAATATAACTTTTACTACAAACAAACAAGAACCGTGTTAAGAAATGGCTGAAACGAGACACAAACTGCATTAACACGTTAAATTACGTTCAGTATAAGTACTACAACATCTCATACGCTCACTTCTCTTTCTCTCCATATCCTATCTTCTTGGCTTTTGTACTGATTTTTTTTCTTATTTCCTCCATCTGCAAACTTCACCAAAAGAGGTTCCTTAGAACCTAATGGATTAGATTAAATAATAAGGAGACCAAATGACAAACACTACATTAATTTATTTTCAGATGGTAATACATTATTCAAATTACTTTCTCATAATACTAAATCTTAAAAGATCCAACCTTCCATTGCTTATAAATAAAATTTCTTTAAGTTTGAAACAATTTGTATAAAGCAAAAATGAGTTTTACCATGTGTTATCACCAATTATGCAATTTCCAAAAATCAATTTTTTGGAAGAATTAGGAAATACAAAAATGTCTATGCATTTATTGACCTTAAAAACAAAGCAGTTGAATTTGTTAAAACATCTGAAAAATGACTATAAGTTACCATGTGTTAATGTACTTAAACCTTGATCAGAATGCTTCAGTATCTCTTTAAAAGGTATAAGAAAAAAAGAGAAATTATCATCAAAATATTAAGTAATGATTGGTTATTTTTAGTAATTGTAAAAAACCAACAAAATATCTGAAAATCACATATCTTTTTGATTTAAATTAATATGTGTAAAAATATATTTAATCTTAAACCATAGCCACAAAATTCAGAGAGCTTCCACAAGGTCTTACAAGTTATAAATTTAGTTATTCATTAATGCATAATTAAGTAAAAATTGTCTTAACTACTGACCTGCAACTCTAGAGACTGAATGACATTGAGCAGTGGACATCACTTCTATTTATTAACATGCAAAATTTAACTTTAAAAATATTGTATGGCAGGTCACACCTCATTAAACTTAGAAACCATTTTTATATTTGATGTTGTACTTTGACATTTTGACCACCCTGTAGATAGTTCAGTCTGCTTCTTATTTGACCAAAAAAAATAAAAGGAGAAACTGATAAAAAAAAAGATATTTTGCACAAACTGTTCAAATTGATATACTTAAAAAAAGTGATTTAAATTTGAAGATAGTGGAGTAAGAACAACAAATTATGCAAAGTCATTTTAGGGCTGGTACATATTTCAATAAATTATTTTAGTGTTGTTCTTTAAAATGTGTGTACTCATATACTTTCCTTACTGATACTGACTGACCAAGTTACTATACTTTCCTTACTGACTGACCAAGTTACTACACTTTCCTTACTGATATAATTGACCAAGTTACTCTACTTTCATTAATGACACTGACTGACCAAGTTACTATACTTTCCTTACTGACTGACCAAGTTACTACACTTTCCTTACTGATATAATTGACCAAGTTACTACACTTTCTTTACTGATATAATTGACCAAGTTACTACACTTTCTTTACTGATATAATTGACCAAGTTACTACACTTTCTTTACTGATATAATTGACCAAGTTACTCTACTTTCATTAATGACACTGACTGACCAAGTTACTATCCTTTCCTTACTGACTGACCAGGTTACTACACTTTCCTTACTGATATAATTGACCAAGTTACTCTACTTTCATTAATGACACTGACTGACCAAGTTGGTACACTTTCATTACTGGTAATAACATACCAAGCTGGTATGTTCTTGAGTGCTAGAAGTGTTGGAGAAGTTATTTTTGACAGTCTAAGTTAACATGCACCACTCACCTGGTATATGTTGACCATTGAAGTTCTGAATAACAAGCTCGCATTTTTCTTTAGACTCTAATCTGAATGATGAAAAAGAAGACAACACACAATCTACTAATACTGTAGTTGTTTGTGGAATATAAAACTTCATGTGAATATAAATATTTTTTTATGTAATAAAGTTCAACTTTCATTTTGTTACTTGAACTATTCATTGAATCTCTATAGCCGATTCAACACAATAAACAAATTCACAAGAAACTAAAAATATCCTACTCCTTTTCAGCAACGTTCCTTCAATCCATGTATCAAACGCATTTTTTTCATGTGCACTAGTATCAAAGCAATGTGCAGAAGTGTGTTAAAAGCTTGTTGTTGTTTTTCTAAGGAGGAGGGGCTATTTTCATACCATCAAGGCTATTGGATCATAGGACACTCTGAAATGCTGCCAGTTGGTTATTTGAGTTTTAGGCCAATCAATTGCCAGAATCAGTAAAGCCATCGACATTTTGAGACTCCTTATCATTACTGACCATATGTATAGCTGGAATTATTAAGTGTCGAGCACTTGATTGCTTGTTCTGTGGCCATGCAGCCTAGAGGGAAAACCGCTCCACACGTTTGCTTTCTTGTAGAAACAGCATTGCATGTTCAACACAATTCAAAAGATATAAACAATAGCAATTATTTTGAGTATGTGCCACTCATATCAATAGTTTATTTCATACACTCACTTGAGTGTGTCATAAGACTTCCTCACATTCTCAGAAAATGTTAAGACACTTTATACAAGTTAATTAACTTTGACGTGATATACTAAATGAATTTTCCAATATAAAATAATGACAGTTTATGGAAAAACATCAAATAATGCTAGAAAGGTAGTGACCATTTAACTTTGTATATGAACTGAAACTAAACATTAGAAAAAAACTTCTTGAAAGCCACTTTCTAATATATAAACTTTAGTGCCTGAAATAAATATGTTTTTATTTCTATAAGTGAATTCAGGGCTTTTTCTATTACACTACAATGTGTTCTACACCCTATAATCTATCAAAGTTGAATCCTTCTTGTCTTCAGTACAACATTTGTAGGTTAAAAGTGGATTTCTTTCCTTATGAAACCTGTCCGTCAAATTGGCTTCTCTCCTGTATAAAGAATGTCAGTCCTGTTTTTTTCAGCAACAATTTTGTGACTTTAAAACCCAACACAAAGAAAAATTTAATGAGCATAAAAAAATACGAATGTAAAACATTTTGAAGATTTAAAGTTTGAAATCTATTTTTAAGACAAGGAAATAAGTGTGCAATATTTAAGATTATAAAATAAATGTTAACACATTCTAATTTAATAAAATTTTTAAATGTAAGTTAAATGAAATAATTATAATGAAAGTAATGTCTCAAATCTTAAATTTTTTGACTAATAACCACCACAAAGTGGCTCTTACTAACACGTGTAACTAGAACTTGTTCTGCTCCAAATGTATCTCAGGACAGTTGGTATGGGTATTAACACTTTTATTAATAAAAGCACAGAACAACATTTCGACCCTCTTAGGTCATCTTCAGGTTAACGTTAACCTAAGGAGGTCAACACGTTGTTCTCTGTTTATCAATAAGTGTTAATTATCACACCAACTGTCCTGAGATATATTTTTACTTCAAGTGCGTTTCTTACAATCATGAATTGTTCTGCTCCAATCAGCATCGCATACTTTAATATCCGATACATTTCACATAATAGTAAATATAACTACAGCATGCGTATACATGTTGTACATAAATATAACCTTGGTTTTCCTTATTCAAATTTAATAGAAGTTGTTTTCTACAAAATCTTATCTTACTGATAAACCAGTGTGTACATTTTTCACAGTTTTCTTCACAACGTACATTTAAGTAATCAAGTTTTGTGATGATAATGCTAACAGACATTCACAGAATCAAATTAAAACTATTCACTAAAAGTTTATTTATTCATTGTTGTCGTTGGTTTGAATTAAGCACAAAGCTACACAATGAGATATCTGTGCTTTACCCACCATGGGTATCAAAACCAAGTTTATAGCATCAAATTGCTAGTTACAGTTTATTTTGGTTTTCTTTTTTATATGCAGGAATAATTTTGATTAAAATATCAAGTTAAATTTGACTATAGAAGTAAAGTTCTAACAAAAACTTAAAAGACTTAAGTGAACTGATCAGAGATAAAATCAAAAACTACACAATGACATTTCTCACGTGTACCTAGGAAGTACTTTAAATTCATCACATGTGCCTTCTGAAAAATACTGACAATACAACAAAAACTGTCCACTTTAAAAACATTAGGAATATTCCAATATCTTCCACAAAACCATACCTGGCAAAACCAACACCTCTTGAGAACATGGTGCTATCACGAAGAATCCTGGTAGATATTACAGATCCATAAGGTGAAAGCAGCTTCTCCAGGTCCACTTCCATCATATTAATAGGGAGATTGGCTATGTACAAGTTGGTGGGGTCTTGTTCTTGTTGCTGGAATTGAGATTTTCATTTAACTACAACAAAAAAATTATACTAATTCCATACATTCTTATTATCAAAAGTCAAGCACTACAGAAAAATTTGTTTATGATGAGAACATTGTAGGCCTTACTAGCATGAACTGTGAAATTGTCTCTTTGTGAGTAGCTTTGGGAATCTTGTTATGATAGAGCTTGTAATGTATGTATTCAAAACTTGAGTCTCATTACTATTCATAACTGAGTAGTACTTTTTAACTGAGCAATAAATAAAACAACTGAAATTTCCATAAAATGATACGTTTCAGATTTAACTAATAAAAATAACAAAAAAGGGGTAAATTTGAAGTACAAAACAATAAAAAACAAACTTTAGTTTTCCTTTAGTGAACGTCTCACGAATGTTGCAACAGAAAAGCACTCTGATCAATAAATGCATCTATAAAGAAATACTTCAGAAAATCATTGCTGTCTTCTGTACGTAAACTTGTTTTATTACGCATGCCACAAGCCTTCTTCACCCACTCTTGGAATCAAACGATTTCAACGAGCCTTTTGTGCAAATCATCATGTGTCACTACTCCACCAATGGGAGTACAGTACATTCATGTGTTGCATGCGATTCCCTTTATGCACCTCTATCAAACTATTACTTCGAAGTTGGGCAGATGATGGAAGTATCAGGAGTGAGAGGGAAGAATGAGTGTGAGAAAATAGACATACATATCACAAATATATGTTATGCATAAAAAATTATGACTTCTGATATGGTACTTCCTTCCACTCATAATTTAACCAAGATCCCACTTTGATTAGGAGGAAGATTTTGTGCAACAGAAGTACAGATTACTTCCCCACAAAACATCCGAAGGGCACCTCCTGTAGGTAAGACAAACATTTTTGGTTGTGATGCTACATTATCATGTACCTGTCTCCCAGACCCTTATCTATGCAACCTTCAGATGGCCTCATTTTTGAATTAGTTTAGTGTTTGGCATAATCTCAGAGTTTTTGGACTTGAGGGTAGCTTTGGTTGAACAATAATCTAGCCTTTCTCCTCTGATGGCCTGTTTGCCCCAGTCAGAGCTGAGTGTGGCACTGATTCCTATTTTCTGAATCTCCCCTTTCTAGTCCTTGCCTATTCCTCTTTGGTGTGCTACTGTTCTTCATTTTTCTCAGTGATACCTCCAATATGTGTAGGCTAAAAGGAGATGGAAATACACCTTAAGGGGCAGATGAAACAAAGAATACAAGGAAATAGGTTCAAAGAGAGGTAAAGTAAGGGAATGGAGGACCATATTAATATCTCAACCTGAAAGAGCATGCCAATAAATCCAGAAGGAATGGATTAACACGGTAAGTATGAGTGAGAGAAAAATTCTAAAAAAAGATGAAACAAAGGAAACTGAAGACCCTTTGCATGAAAGCCATGTGAGAATCTTAGAGGCATGAAAAACAGTAAGATGAGCAGCAGGATAGTTCCAAGCCTGTTCCCATGTGCTAAAAATTTTCCATTTTTGCTCATACATTTCCATGGAAGAAGGATAGGTGAACTGAGCCAAAGAAAAAGCTACATGACAAAAAAACCAGATCTCTTTGCCACAGAACAAATAAAACCCAGGCATAAAGTGCAGAATTCAAAACCAATGACTGAGGTTGACAAAGGAGGTTGGGTAACAAGGAAAGCAGTAAAGGAGAAAATAATTGTAACTGGAGTAAATGAGGACAGTATGGTTAAGCCACCCAGTAGAGAGCAATCGATAGGACCAAGCACAGAGTGACATGGATAGGGAAACTACCAGATGAAGCAACTGGACAGAAAGATAAACATATATGAATTATTTTGCCAATCCTTGCTAAAGGCATTTGTAACCAAAGCCAGGGGCCAAAAGAAGGGTAACTGGTGATTTGAGAATGGTGACAAATGTATCAAATGTGAGAAAAAGACTATAGATCACAAAACCATCTGAAAACAAAAGGTTTAAGAGACAGTAAATCTTGTCAGGGTGGAAAAGATGATCTGCCAAGAAGCAGAAATTACCTGAGATGTAACATGCAATTAAATAAATGTGCTGCACATGGGTCTAATATAGGAGATCCAATGTATGATAACAGAGACATATCAGCCTGATGGATCCTTTGTAATTGCTATAAGCCACTACTATCTAATTGTTAGAATGGATCATTGCCAGACAACATTGAGACATGCATTTTGGTCATCTATAGATCTAGAGAAAATGTCCACTAAAGAGTGAGAGAGGACTCTATGGTGAAACAGGGGAGGTGACCAAAACAATTGAAACTGGACAAATTGATGATGGACCTCCAGTTGCTGGTCTTTTTAGGAACCACAAAAAGATAGAAGTAAAACCCCAATGAATGATATGGAATAGGTCTGATAGCCTCTTCAATGTGGAATTGGGGCCCTGTACCATCTCTGTTAGATACTGGTAATTTATGGGATCCCAAAGAAAAGAGAAGGAAACACATACCTGGGGTAAAGAAGGTGTGGCAAAAAATGGAATTTCAAGTCATGAGCATCATGTAGGTGTACAATGCTTCTACCGGTGAAGTGAAAACACATGGTGATCTGCATGACAGACACAATGGAGTCATCTGACTCGTGGCATGCATAATAAAAATGTTTACATATAGAGGGCAAGAATGAACAAGAACAGTTAATCTTACAAGAAGAGAGCAGTATCATATATATCAGAATAGCAATTATACCTGCCCAAAGAGTGAATATTTCTGCTTAGTCTTAGTAACTGAAGAACAATCACAGATTTTGTTTAGAGCACCAAACAGCAAGAAAGTAAAATTTATTGAATCTTGAATTACATCAGTTGCCTACAAATATGTGTATAAAATAATAAGTTAACAAAAAATGCATTATTAAGTCCTTTTCATGAGAAAACATTCTTTACAGATCCTTAACATTAACATACACAGCACGAGCGATCTTCTTCACGAGAATCAGCATTCAACAATTTTCCAACAACCACACTGTAAACTTAAGTTAACATTCATATCTCCACGTTTATTCACATCACAAACTTCTAATTCTATATTTAAATATTTATGTAGTGACAAAATCCAACCCTACTAAAATAATTTAAAAACTTTTTAATGTCTGGTATTTTCATGCTTACCTCTGTAACACACAAAAAACAAAACATATGAAACTGTAACTAAATGTTTTTAAAACATAATATCCTGAGTTCTCAAAAACCATCAAACACCTCAATATCTATTTACCATCTATCCAGATACATTAAGATAATTATAATGTGAGCAATAACTTTTGATCACAGTAAGCTGTGTACATAACAGCAAAACTTTAAACCAACTTTACAATCAGTATAGCTGAGTAAGAGGAGTCCCCAATCTTCCAATTTTAACTCACTGAATAAATGAAATAATTCATAATAAAGTGCATTTCCACTGATGTTTAATCTGCTACTATGATGTCCAAAGACAAAGTTTGTTGGAAGGATGGTTAGTAAGAAGTTGTCATTGCTAATAAAAAAACAGCTAAATACTTAAACTCCAATCAAATCTGACGATGTCAGGTAATTTTTCTGAAGAATCTTACAGTATCAGTGATGAGCTCCCAGTAGATATAGCTCTGTCTGAGAAAACTTAGAAAAAAAAAAGAAAAAGGAACCTATCAAAAGGTACCAGTATAATCTGTTGTCCAAAACTTGAGTCCTTTATAAACCTTGCATTCTCTATTAGAGAAACATATAAGAAAAAGTAAACACATTTCAAGATTAGCATCTGTATGGGTTATCACTGAATATTATTCTCAAAAGAGAATTCAAATACTGGAGAAAGATTACAACCTAACAAATGTTAGCTTTCATAATTTGCTTGGATTTCAGCGAGACTTTACACAGTTTTGTATCTCTGAACGGCTGGTTAAAAAGACCTGAAGATGTTGAAACATTCTTCTCTCCTTGTCAGTAAAAGTGTTAATACCCATACTAACCATTCCAAGATACATTTTTATTTCAAGCGAGTTTCTCATCATTAAGATTTACACAGTTTTGATAAGCAAAAGTGAATACATGGAAAAAAGGAAAACATTAACAAGGTTTAGACTCAACTAATCAAAACTAAACAAGTTCAAAGTCACTTTTTATTTATTACTCTTTAAACAATTGTACCTAAATGTGTGTAATACACATACAGAAAAACCTAAATTATGTAAAAATATTCAAACCATTATGTTATACATATTTAATGTTCTCTTGTAGTGAACAGACAACACATTTATAAGTTCTGGCACTTTTATAAGCACAAGCAAGATAAGGAAAGATTTGGGGCCTTGCACTAATAAGTTAAAAAATAACAAGTCATTAGGTACTAATTATTTTTCTCATAAAACTGCAACAAAATTTAAGATGTTTACAACTTAGAAATAACAGTTAAATACCTAACTTAACTTTTAATTTAAAAAAAAATATAGTTTTGACAGAGGAACAAATCTCTGTGAACTGTTGACTAACCAACAACCTGTTAACTATCTGACCAAGTGACTTTGTTGCTCGGTGTTTCCTACATGCTAAATAGAATCAAATATTTTAGTTTCAAATATTTCTGTGTATTTTACATAAGAACCAAGCTACAGCATATGACTCACACACATTGTACAGTCTGAAGCTTGGATATGACTCGTACTTATTGTATAGTTTGAGACATGGATACGACTCATACTTATTGTATATTTTAAAGCTCTGACTTACTTTTTGTACAGTTTTGTTAGCAGTGTTACTAAGTTTCAATTACATGTACAGTTCCACGTTTAACAAAACAGGATCTTGGCTTAAGTAATGATCTAACCTTGGCCATTTGAGCTTGTATTCCTTGAGCCTGAAGTGACTGGACTGCATTTTCAGCAGCTACAGGAGATTCAAAATCTACAAAGCCATAACCTGAAAACGGAAAAAAACTCATTGTACTTCCAGCTCAGTCAACTGAACAATAAAGGTAAGGAAGTAACCTTACAAGTTTTGTATTGTCATTCTGGATATTATTTTGAGGCTTAGTGTTATGTACTTTTACTCAAAATATTAAATTGAATTTGTTCTTGAATATATATGTGCATTTGTTGGTTTATTGATACAGAGAGACAGAATAACAAACCAATTTTCAACTCAACTGCAAAATGTTACATGAATTATGTTATAGGTCATGACACCTACCTTTACATTTATTTGTTGCTTTATCTAGAATAGCCTTCGTTGATATAATAGTTCCATAACTATAACAAAACAAAAGAAGGAAATTTAAAGGACAGCCAAACATGAAATGAGTGCAAATGTATTTGTAATAACTAAATATATTTAGAAAGCATAGCAACTCGATACTGAAGTTATTAGTGGTACAAAATATTATCACAGAAGATACATAAAGAAATCACTAGTCTCTTCTAAGTGATGAGCCCTTTGTTTCACTCGGGTCATCTTAGTTTCATATAATTTACCAATGTATAATTACAGACTACTGTTTCAAATACTAATTACTTTCCACAATTTAATCACACTATTTAGTTGTCTTCCAAGATTCCCAGTTTCTGCATAAAGACGTACAGCCTCAGTTGTTTTCATATTTGGACTACATATGAACCAAGCTACACTTCCGACTATTCTATTGAACTCTTTACCACCAAGAAATTGTTTCACCTTATATGCTGTTTGCTTGAGATTAGAGTTTTGCTGGAAAATTAAACCTTACCCAAAGAGCAGCTGACATAACAGCCCAACATCATTTACCTGTTTCTATTTTACTTCCTCATACATCAGGAATACTTTTGTTACAGATTTAAACATCAACTGGTCCAAACAGCATCCATTAAGTACTGTTGAATATGATGATTCTAACATGTTCGGTTTTCACATCATTATTTGTTCACTTGTTGTTGAGGACAAAACTAAAATATGAGCTATACAGGCATCAAAAAGTGGGTTTTTAGCAACAAAAGCCCTCAGGCTTGCAGCTGAACTACAGGGTAATAATTTCATATCATGCATCTATTAAAATATTTGGAACTGAATATCTCTAAAATAAAAATGTAATAATTAAAACAATTTTCATTTAAGCCAAGTTAAGAAAAAATAAATATTTTTGGTGTCCCTATTCATTTACATTTTTACAGCCACCTTTCTAAATTTGTTCATTTTTTCCTTACTTCTAAATAACACATGAGATGAACAGGATTGACTTATTTTGCCCTCTTTATTTGTCATAAACTCTGTATTTTTGGGATGAAAAAAATGGAAAATAAGACTTTTGTTTAATGATGATTTTTTTTATTTCAAAAGCTTAAGATATTATCCAACTTCACAATGATATGTTTACATTTGTTTGTCATTTAAATCATATATGTTGTTTGATTAAATTTCATTATTATTTGAATATTTCAATTCAGGTTTCAGATGAATCACCCTTAACTCCCATAATGAACCTACAGCAAAAAGACTGGAAAATAAAAAAAATGAACCATTAATTTGTCAAACAACCAAATTAAAAAGTTAATACAACTTACGGACTACAAAGATTTAGCAAATCTTTGTCTGTCGTATTGGGAGTGAGGCCACGGATATACAGGTTGGTTCTGCTAAGCTGCTCTGTTCCACTAGATCCTGAGCTAGAACCCGAGTCCGGTGGTGAAGCTACTGAAACCCGTGTAGAAGAGTAGGCCTGAAAATATAAAAAGTTAAATAAAAATTACAATTTTTTGAATAAGTTCTGTTTTAAAACAAATACTGCAAAACAATTCCAAGAACTAATTATTTTTCTGTACTAAGTACTAGTTGAAGTATCCATCTGTTGGACAAGAGAAATAAAAACGCATCTGTAACAAAAGAAAAGAAATCATGCTATTTTCATTTTTATTAACATTAATAAACGTTAAGAGTGCAATAATAGCACACAGAGGAAACAAAACTGAAAAGAAAAACACACCATTTGTAAGGATTCTATTAATATGGCCTTCCTCATATCATCCCGTATCAAGTCTGATAGTAACTGATCACAAAATTACAGTATTTCTATTCCAAAAATCCATACCATAAAAAAATAAGATTTTTTGGTAAATAATGTAAAACTGTTATACATTTTTAACAAATCTACAACATCAACTTTTCACACCAAATGACCCTCGTATAGCGAAAACTGAATCAACACACAACGCGTGAAAGTGTTTATCCTTTTCTTCACGAAGCTCAATGATAAAATTGATATACCTCACACTCACACTTTTACTGAAACAGCAATACACATCCATTTGCTGTTACAAAAATTTATATTCTACTGCTTTAAGACTGTTGATGCAGCACAATCAAAAATTATCAAATACCAAACCAGTGTCAATGAAACAATGTCTGACTTGCAGATTCAGTGCCTACAAGTATATTCTTGTTAAGAGGTTTTCCTATTGTGAAGTCCTCACAAATAATTGGAAAATTTACTCCAACAGAAAACAGGTTCTAATAAATTGTCCAAAACCATCAATAATTACAATAGGGTGATTACTCTTTCTACAAAAAATTATTAATTAATGTGTAAGTACAACTGATTATTATTATTATTTTAATGCTAATGGTAATCCCTCTGATATACATACATTAATGTGTGACTAAATGTGGGCTGGCAACATTATAATTCAGTTTTAATGAAATACTTATCCATGGCCTTTTTCTTTGTAACCGACACCAGGTTTCTTATTTTACCGAAATCAACAAAATGAAACAACTTTTGTTACTTATGGATTTATGGACAGTGTTAAAACTTTACTAATATTTTTCTAATCACTTATAAATGTACAGACAATTGTTATCCCTGGTGTAAACCACATTAGGTTATACTTTCGTTGTTAAGCAACAAGACATAAGAACCATTGTTTGAACATAGTGTAACCAAAATGCACTGGCTTTTACACATGCTAAAAGTTGATAATGTAACCATTTTTTACTAATAATTTATTCTATGAACATGCCACAAATTTGTTTTGTGAATGATCTTAATTTTGATTGGCTCACAAAGGAATTTACTGTTGTTTGAACATCTTTTGCTTCTTTTATTGGTCAAGCTTGATTTCACAAAATGTATTTATTTCAGTTAGCCATAAAATGCAATGTTAGGGCATACTAAATCCGTGGGGCAGTAGTACTTGCTTTGTCATTTCTAATGGGTTAATACACTAGTAAAGAACATTTACTACATTAATTCTTACCATTTGGGTATTAATAACAGAATAACTATTATCTTCTATTTTATAATGTTTTAATATGGAATTCAAACTTATAAGATTCTGGATGAAATTGTATATTATGTGGATGTCTTTGCACAGATAAGTCAATAGGTTTCCAATAGATTTCAGTTTAATTCTTGCAAAAAAATAATAATAAATGTGGTCATGGAATAACAAAAGATTCTTCTGTAAAAATCCTTGTAAGCCACCCACATGTGGCTCAAAATCAGCAACTTAATTGATATAATTAATTACCTATGAGCAGCAATTACATCAGTTAGTATAAAAACTAATTGGTTAATCAAAATTACAGTTCAAGTAACTAAAATCAGAAGTTCTGATTTCTACCATTTTTTTATTATTCTTACAAATCAATATTAGACCAAAAATTGTGAAAATGACAATCTAATTAAAATCATTGTTTCCAATTACATCAAATTATAATTAAACAAAATACTGTGAAAGTAAAAATCTAATCAAAAATCAGTTTCCAATTATTCCAACTATCAATTAATTTTAATTATAATTAAAACAAATATTATGAAAATTACAAACTAATCAAAATCACTGTTTTCAATTATTTTGACTATCAATTACTTAACATTATAACTAAACCAAACGTGAAAATAACAATATAATCAAAATAATTGTTTTCAGTTATTACAACTGTCAGTTAATCCAAGTAATCAAAACATTAATGTTATTTTCTTGTTAACAACTACAACAGTAGACATTTAACTTTTGCTGTTGTTGTTTTACTTCAAGTTTGCTCAAATTTAGTGAACTGGGTGTGGAAAGGATGGGAGATTGTAATTTGATGGCCTCGGGTTTAATTTCCATTACTGCCAAACTTATTCATCCAGTCTTCATTATAACAATTTTAAAATGCTGTCAAGAGGGAAAACACCTGCTAACACCTTTATTTTGTTGTCTTGTTTTACTGTGGCTTGAGGATCACTGCACTAATTAATTAGCATTAATTAATTAATGCTAAGAACAAAGTTCACGGCAGTTAGACTCTGTTCAGTAGTCAGCTGGTTCTGAAAATTACACATTCATCTGTTTACAAAGTGTCACACCAGGGGAAGAATAAATTATGACACTTTTCAAGGCCATGCTTACATGCGAAATATGACATAATGTTCGCTTGCACATAACTTTTGTTCCAGTCTTTAGAACACATTCGTTGTTACTTTATATTATTCATGAAATCATAACGATTTTTTTCCCGTTTACAATTTACGTCACACATTTCATCCTTGATTTGATAACAACGTTCCTCCACTAGGCCTACTTCCTACATATGTTATAAGTATATACGGCAAATATGTCAGCAGTACCATATCGAAACCACCAGGAATGAAAGTAATGTGATGAAACCTAATTATCTCCAGCTTGTTTCTCTTTGGAAATTCACTCAAAGCTATCAAGCTCTGTTTGCATAAGCCGTCCTTAAGATTGAACTGTCACAATAGATGGAAGAGACTTTGCTAAATCTTGGGTTACTCTGATTGAATAGTGGGGGCTTACCCGTCACCCTTATAACACACTTGTGGCTTCAAAGTGTGGTGTGCGATTTGTTTGCTTCCGACAACGAGACATAAATCATGGTTTTAGGTATTCACAGTCCGAAACGCAAACTACTGAGTCACTCTCACAAAGATAGGCACAGATAGCCTAGTTGCTTTGCGCCATAAAACACCAAACCAACCTCACAAAGATAAGAGGAATGAGTTGATATAAGTGTTTACTCGTAAAATGTGAAGTGTGATTACATTTTTCAGTATTTGTTGAATGAATATACAGTTTTTGGTTCATTAGAGCACATTACATATACATAACGTCTTATTGTTCGTGGAATTGAATTATAGCAACAAGTTTTGTAAATGTTTTAACAAGATATCTAGCGATGCCTACTACCATGATCCCTCGATGGGGCAGCGACAAACCTTCGGATTTACAACGTTAAATTTAGAAGTTCGATTTCCCTCGATGGACACAGCAGATAGCCAGACGTGGCTTTTCTATAAGCAAACAAAATACTTTACAATCACCCAGTAGTACTTTTAAAACACCGATAAGATAAGTAAGCATATTTAATCTCAGCTGAAAGGTTTGTTTGTTTGTTATTAAGCACGAAGCTACACAATGGGATATGCCCGTCACGGGCATTGAAACTCGGATTCTGGCATTGTACAGCTAGAAAGAAAAAATAGTTTCAGATGTTTCAAAAAATAAGTTACCATGCTGTCAACAAGAGAACACAGTGCTATATACGCGACTTCGATTACATAACTAATTAATTTTACAGACGTAGTTTTCCGAGAACAGTGAACTTCGAAACGAGTTATCAAGTTTCTTGATGTTGTCATTTTAATACTGTTTTCGATAAAAAGTTATTAGTGTATTATCTTTATGGTCTAACTCACAGTCCATTCGAATACCAATGATTCGACAACTGCTGGTCGCGAGTAAACAAAAGGAAGGATAGCGATATGTTGAGAATAATTATTATAAACATACGAACATAAATGTTTTTGTTTTCACCGTTTATTGGAAACGTCATTACCACTGAGCGCTATCAGTTACTTGTACTGTAAACTTATTAACTACTACCACGTTCACTTTCAAACCTATATTTGCCGGCAGAATCCATGGGCGCTTTAAGCTTTGCTGATACATTTGTCTAAATTATTTATGCATTTTTTGTTTGTTTGTTTGTTTGTTTTGGAAATTCGCGCAAAGCTACTCGAGGGCTATCTGTGCTAGCCGTCCCTAATTTAGCAGTGTAAGACTAGAGGGAAGGCAGCTAGTCATCACCACCCACCGCCAACTCTTGGGCTACTCTTTTATCAACGAATAGTGGGATTGACCGTCACATTATACACCCCCACGGCTGGGAGGGCGAGCATGTTTTAGCGCGACACGGGCGCGAACCCGCGACCCTCGGATTACGAGTCGCACGCCTTACGCGCTTGGCCATGCCAGGCCGTTATTTATGCACCAAACCGTTTGTGAATCCCTAGCTTTGTTGATTGTAAGACCCGTAATGACATATGATCCACAAACATTTAAAAAGTAATACCATCATAACTACAATTAATACATTAACTACTACTAAAGTTCCCTGTGAATTTTTCATATAAAATAAATGATTTCAACCTCTCATTACTTTCTTGTTTTATTTACAATGTGTATCGCGATAACAAAAAAAAAAGAAAAAAAAGAACTTTTTTCTACATGGTGCACAAAATGTAGGCTCATTCATAGTGGACGTTTATTACACAGCTCGGTGGTTACAGGGTTAATAATATGGTTTCTCGTGATTGTCGTTGTTGTTTAGTACCACTACGTTATTCATGGCGTTATTATAAACGCCGTTATTGTTTACTGTTGTTATGTTCATTTTTGATAACTATTACTTGTAAACGTCATAATAATCTCGTACCGTAACATTTGTTCTTCATACGGGCAACTTGTACACGTCATTATTATTTAGCACTGTCACGTTCATTTCAACAAGGGTTCCTTATAAACTGTTGACTATTCTTGCATCGTTACTAGGTAGTCAGGGTGCTCGACTCGCAAAGTGAGAAACGTAGGTTCGAATCCCAGTCCTACCAAACATGGTCACTCTTGTAACCATGGGGGTGTTATAATGTTTGGTCAATTCTACTGTCTGTCAGTAAAAGAGTAGCCCAAGAGTTTACGATGGGTGGTGATAAATAGTTGCCTACCGTCTATCTTTTGTAGACGTAATTAGTAGCTACTGTTATTATTACCTTTATTCTTGAAACGGCTGTTTTAGTGTAACTGTCATCTAATATTGTCACGTTCATTTCTGATGACTGTTTGTAAACGTCATCATCTGATAATGTTACGTTCATTTCTGTTAAGAACTGCTTGTAAACGTCATCATCTGACAATGTCACGTTCATTTCTGATAAGGTCTGTTTGTAAAAGTCATCATCTGACAATGCCACGTTCATTTCTGATGAGGATTGCTTGTAAACGTCATCATCTGATAATGACACGTTCATTTCTGATAAGAACTACTTGTAACATCCTTACGATCTAGAACTTATTCATTCATTCTTTAGATATGCCTCATGATATAGATATTCGGAGTAGTTATTTTCTATTTAACCTCAGAGAACGATTTGTTTGTTACTCAACAAATGCCTCTGTCAGTATTACCTCTCAGTTATTAAGGGGTTCGTGATTAGTGTTAATAATCCAGAAACAAAAAAGGAATAAAATTATTTCCTTATTTATAATGACGGTTTAAGGCTTTAAAATCTGAATTACCATAAAAGTATATAAATAATGTTTTAACCTACACAGACAAAAATAGGTTAATCGTTTCACTAAGCACGCGACTGTATTTAATCAGATGCGCATGGCTCTGAAGAGAGGTTTTTACTCACGTACATTCATTTTACTGTTAGATTAACACAACTCCAGGTGTAAGTAAACGTTACAGGTGGACGTAAAATTAAGCAACTGTACAAAATACGGTATTCGTAAAGACTGAGTCGGCACAACTAGTGTAGTGTTCAGATGCTGTAAAACTAAAATGTAATGAATGATTGAAATTCAGGCGTAGTCTCACTGAAACATGATGTACGTAACAAGAGAGAAGAAAACAATGTAAGATATGTACAGTACTTCCCTGGACACATAGAGGGAAATAATACACAGTTTATTCTTAAGTTGTTTATTATTCATATTTCATATTATTAAGAGCCATGCACATATCAGTCCTTGATATACTGTACAGGGTGGCCCGTAAGTCCTTTCCATCCATATATCTTATGTATCTAGTTAATTACTGACTTTTCCACACCAGCACATGACTCTCTACGTCTTCCTGAACGAGGTGCATCCTTAATGTTGCCAGTTTCAAACAATTTGCTCTCCCAAATAAAGGAACAAATTTATAATACATGCGTAATTGAATATAACATAATAACATATGGATGGGTAGGGACTTACGGGCCCACCCTGTACTATCAAAAAAAATTATTTCCCGACATTAGAAATATGTTTATGGAGCCTTAATAATGTAATCTCCATTTTCCCCATGGGTCCAGACTTCTAGAACACCCTGTGTAATACACACCCAGGATTGTTTGTTTGTTTGGGAATTTCGCACAAAGCTACTCGAGGGCTATCTGTGCTAGCCGTCCCTAATTTAGCAGTGTAAGACTAGAGGGAAGGCAGCTAGTCATCACCACCTACCGCCAACTCTTGGGCTACTCTTTTACCAACGAATAGTGGGATTGACCGTCACATTATACACCCCCACGGCTGGGAGGGCGAGCATGTTTAGCGCGAACCCGCGATCCTCGGATTACGAGTCGCACGCCTTACGCGCTTGGCCATGCCAGGCCCACACCCAGGAATGCATATATCATATACTTATGTGAATCAAAAGTTTATTAACGTTTATTTAGAAATTATTCCCCGAATACAGATAGTATGAATTTTTTTCATTTTGGGAAAAAGTATAGCGAAATTAATCAGTTTTTCTTTATATGTCACATCGTGTCTTATCCTTGATGATCACGGGAAATTGAAAGTTCTATTGGGTTAATTTGTTGAACTTCGCGAAAAACTACTAACGCCTATCTTTGTTAGCTTTCCCTATTAATGAAGTGATAGGTTAGAGGAAAGGTAGCCAGACAAATCGTGAGCTACTGTTTACCAACGAATAGTGGGATTGACGGTGACATATAACGTCTCTGTAATAGCATGTGCGGCGAGGGTCATCGAGATCTCACGACTCGCAAATGGCAAGTCGAGCGTCCTATGGCCCGGCATGGCCGAGCGCGTTAAGGCGTGCGCTCGTAATCCGAGGGTCGCGGGTTCGCGCCCGCGTCGCGCTAAACATGCTCGCCCTCCCAGCCGTGGGGGTGTATAATGTGACGGTCAATTCCACTATTCGTTGGTAAAAGAGTAGCCCAAGAGTTCGCGGTGGGTGGTGATGACTAGCTGCCTTCCCTCTAGTTTTACACTGCTAAATTAGGGACGGCTAGCACAGATAGCCCTCGAGTAGCTTTGCGCGAAATTCCACAAAAACAAAACAATAGCACCAGACCATTTCACGTTCAACTTTTATGTCAGTTAACGTCTATCCAACGTTTATATTAAACAAATTACTGTGTTCAAGAGTAGAGTCTTCTACGATACGGAACAGATATTTCAATTTCAGATGTACATACGTATTGAAACATTTTTATGTGCATATTTCTACATAATATAATTTCCGATAGCGTCCACGTCAATTTTAAAGGTTTTGAACAGGCTCTCTTTAGTTTTTTATCCAACAAATTGCTTATAGGTCCCTGACTTTATCAGGAAGTTCCTAGTTCATGAGTCACAAAAAACAACAACAACAAAACGCTATCATTATTGTAATTAATCTCAGAAATTACCGCCAGGGTTTCTCACGTATTTCATAGTAGAAAATGGGTAAAATTTTGGTCTTCATTTTTCCACAGCGAAGACACACACGCTAAGTACCGACTTTATTTCTGCAGATGAAAGTATGACGCCAATCAATATAAAAATATGTCGGTAATATGAGGGTTAATAACGTTACTTCTGCAGATCGTTGGACCGAACCTTCAATCCTGTACTATCTGAAGTCACAGAATAGGAGTCAAAGCCACGCATACAGTTTAAGCGAAGCGCCTGCCAGAATTAGTGAGATATGATTTTGTAAACGCGTTCATCCGAGCCAGCGAGCAGCAACGTGTACGTGCATGGAATAGGTTTGAAGAAGTCTAACAGGTGACAACATAGCCTGCAGGATCTGCATTTTCTAAATTCCAGCATTCCCCCCTCCCTTCGCCACTCCCCTGTAGACTAGTTTTTACGACTCTCACGTGCTTCAAGTGGTTTGGTAATAGAGTATTTATTTTACTAAAAGTATCATAACGCAATGAAACTATTGCGTTATTTATTAACACGACCAACTAGGTAATAATTATTTCTCTGTATCTCTAAAGCAAAACCAATAGGTGAACCTCATTCTGTTAACAGACGCAAATGGTGAATGATGCTATCAAATTTGTGTGTTTAATAAATGTTAGCCCCATGGGAAAAACGTGTTAATACGGCCAAGACACTTTCAGTTCAGCTGCTTACTGTTTTGTACCAATATGCAAGACTGAGAAAACTGGTATTGTTATAAAGTGAATAATTGTAACATTCGAAACGGATATTTTCAGCAATACTAAAACACAAGCCGTATGTTTTAGCGGAAAGAAGCTGTAAAGAGAAACAATGAATATCCAATTACATAACAATAACTGTGTCGTTATAAGGTCGTTTATGTCTAGTGTTAAAATGTCATTGATACACCAGTATGTACCACAGAAGTTATATGTATACAAAACTGTAATTTTCAGGCTTAGAAAAAAATAATAACCCGGTTCGATTCAGAATAATTTCAGTATTGTTGACTTCACCAAACGAACGCGCATTGAATTGACTTGAGTTTTTATCTAACACTTCAAACTTTAAAACAAAGTCATGTCTATTTAATAACGTAGCTTTTTAAATTAAATAAATTCATCTAATAAAAAAGTCATGTCTTTTTAATAACGTCACTTTTATCTAACACTTCAAACTTTAAAACAAAGTCATGTATATTTAATAACGTAACTTATCTAACACTTCAAACTTTAAAACAAAGTCATGTCTATTTAATAACGTAACTTTTATCTAACACTTCAAACTTTAAAACAAAGTCACGTATATTTAGAAATTTAACTTTTAGTCTTTCCCGCAATAAAGTTAGACTTAAGCGTTAAAACCACGACAAGTTAGTTTAAACCTTACTATCAATGTTGAACTGTTAGATCTCTCAGCTTAAATAGAAAGATGGTAAGGAGTAGCTTTAGTTTAATGAAATTTAAAAACAAATGGAAGAACAGTTGTCATGCAACACCTTCCTCAGAACAATGAATGTTCAAACACAACATTGTCCATGCAACACCTTTCATGAACAGTAAATAGTCAACACCTTCCTAAAACAGTGTATATTCGTTATTTTTGGAACTCCAAGTGGAACAAGACACTTTTCTTTCTTGAAACCAGTACAGGTTTCCGCTACTTTTATGTATTTTTCAGCAGTTCAATTTGAATAGCGCATAGAGAGATTCCTTTAACAGGTAGAAAACTTGACAGGTATGAGGTCATATCCTGGCAAAGGTGATTACCTACCCTTATTTAAGGAGAATGACACCATTGAACAGACTTGATAAACAGTTCCTTCTCTTACAACTAAAATATACCAACAACTACAAAAAGTTTCAATCGAGGTACTCTCTAGAATATTGAAATACTGGACAGTAAGAAGAAACCACAATATTGTAAAACCATGTTGAAAGACAGTACTCAGCGCATGCTCCTTAACCTTTGAACTCAAATAACAAATAGTAGAGCCTACAGAGGCATGTTTACACCTTGTATGTGAAAATTTATGGATGACGTAAGCCCAGTGCGTTTTAAAAACATTGTCTTTATACCTAAAGTAATTACTTAACTTAAATTTCGGATTACAAACAATTTTTAGTCGAATATGAGAACAAAGTAAAAAGAGAGAAATAAAAGTTTACGACTGTTTTGAATTGTGAGAATCTAAAATATGTTTCTCCGCATAAGGTTTGTTTTGGAATTTCGCATAAAGCTACTCGAGGGTTATCTGTGCTAGCCGTCCCTAATTTAGCAGTGTAAGACTAGAGGGAAGGCAGCTAGTCATCACCACCCACCGCCAATTCTTGGGCTACTCTTTTACCAACGAATAGTGGGATTGACCGTAACATTATACACCCCCACGGCTGGGAGGGCGAGCATGTTTAGTGCGACGCGGGCGCGAACCCGCGACCCTCGGATTACGAGTGCACGCCTTAATGCGCTCGGCCATGCCAGGCCTCCCGCATAAGGTAAAACAAATTATTTAGTTGTCGATCATTTGATACAATAAAACATCCTAATATTTTTCAACAGCCTTATCAACTACAAAAAATGAAAACTATTAAAAAAAGAAAAGAAGCTTTGTTTATGCTATAAAAATAAATAAATAAATAATAAAAATAATAAAAAAATCAATTTTTTGATGCTATGAATGTTCGGGAAGGAGGAAGAGGTCAAATGTACCTGACCCTCCTGGATATTTAACAACAATACTCAAATACCGACACATCGGACGGAACGATTGACGCCGTTTTAGTTGACAATAACCACATCTCAGTAACTCTCAAACGAACGAATAGCTCTGACGTTCAATAAACATATTGTAGTCTTTTATTACAAATCACGTCTTCTTTCAGAAATATCCTCAAGGCTAAACAACGGATAACTGCGAATAGATGTTGCTAAGATCGAAACAATAAATAAGAGGAAATTCTTTATTTGTTCTCAGATAATCGTGCAAAGTTACTTGAGATGTATCCGCACTAAAGGACTTTAATTTCGAACCAGGAGACTAGGATGAAGATAGCTAATCAACAGCACCCACTGCCAACTTTTAGGCTATTCTTATCTTAGCGATTGGTGCGATTTGACTGTCACTCTTATAACATATCCACGGTACCAAAGTGCGATGCACGATTTATATATATATATATATATATATATACACATACATACATGTGTGTGTGTGTGTGTGTGTGTGTGTGTGTGTGTGTGTGTGTAGTAACGCAATGCAAACATGTAATCCTCAGATCCATAATCTGACAGTTCTGAACAACCCCAGTTACTAGTAGAAGAGGAAAGAATCTTTAGCAAGTTAAAATTATCAGTGTTCTATTACTAACTCAGAGAAACTGACTGGGATTACCAGTAACTGAAAGTCACTTATCTCACAAATATTATTCCGTAAGACATTGGTCCTACAGGATAATATCTTTGTTTATTTGTTCGTTTAAGAATAAAGTCATTTTGGGCTATCTGCTGTATTCAACGTAAGGAATTAAGCCTAAGATTTTAGCGTTGTAAGCCTGTAAACTTTCGAGATAATTGTGCACACATTTCAGTTTACGTTAAGTGTGACGAAAAGTAGGCCTAGCACGAAATGCGTTAAATTGGTATTTTGCAACACAATTTGTTTTAATTATTTACAATTAAAAACTTAGCATGTTGTTCTGACTAACCATAGAACTTGTACAAAATTGCGGTTTTGTGTTGTCTGTTAAGTAATCAGTTGTTATTTTATCAAGTCCGTCAGTGATGAATCATTTTTAAAAATGTCAACTGAAAACCCAGTACGTGAAGTAAAGCGTTAAAACCGAGGCGTTGTTCTGAGTTATTATTAAAGGTCGACGTGTTAAAAGTGGAAGAGACAGTTTAAAAATGGTTAAAAGTCAAGGAAAGGCGATAAAACAGCACAGAAAATTAGGATACGATAACACTGTTTAGAAGTATTATAGAATCTAGAATTTGTGCCAACAAAACATGATTATACTTATCGCTATAGTCGATGTGACCATGCTTCAACTCTTGGTATCATGCAACATGTTGAATATAATTTCAATATAATTGAGGTTTTGTGTTGTAATAAACAGAAGATCTCAGTGACAGTAGTGTGTTAGGAACAAGATGGAGTCAATATATATATATATGTATGTATATACATGTATATATTACCAGTAAAGGGATGTAATTATATTGATTATGAGTATCACAGGAATGCCATATTAACTACCGACCAACACAGAACCTCAGTGAAACTTCATAAGCATGTCAAAAGAACCATAAAGAATTGTGGGAGAGAGCAAAACCAAGCACGTGACCTGGAATTTATAGACACGATGTAAGTACGCGACCAAAAATTGTATGAGCCATTGGAAAGGAATTGTCAGAAATTCAAATAACACAAAAACAAAACGATAATAAACTGCATGGTATAAAAATTTATGACAAAATGTTTGACTACAAATATATATTTGTAGTATACGTTGGTATACCCGACTGAAACCAATAAACTGTCAGGAAAACCTGTCAGCCTTTCTATGGAATTTTAGTACATTAAGTCTGCTGAAAATAACAAGTCTAAACAGATACCTGTGGTGACTAATTTTATATGCAAAAACGGCTCGTTTTGGGTTCAGAAAATATTTTAAATAGAAGAGCGAACAACGTTTCGACCTTCTTCGGTCATCGTCAGGTTCACAAAGAAAGAGGTAACTGACCGGAAGCTGACCACATGTTTGGAAGGGGTTGTATAACTGAGTGTCGCAATGTAGAGGGCGCGGTTAGATGTTTGAATATATAATAATCTATATTAATATAGGTATAATGGCGTTCCTTTATATTGGTTTATTTTGGGTTTAAATTGTTGTATAAGTAAGGCTTCTTTAATTTTCCGTTTGTTTATGTTTGTTTCTTTATTTAGTATTTTAGTGTTTTCTATGGTTATGTTGTGTCCATTTGACTTGCAGTGTTCGAAAACGTGTGAAGGTGACTTTTTATGTTCTTTGAATCTGGTATCCATTTTTCTACTTGTTTCTCCAATATAGAAGTCGTGGCAGTTATCACATTGTATTTTATAAATAATGTTGGTGTGGTGTTTGTCAGCGTAGTTCTTACATAGTATAGACCTCAGTTTCGTGCCTGGTTTTTGAATAAATTTAGTGTTAACTGGAATGTTATATTTTGTTACTAGTTTTTGCCAAATGTTGGTTATTTGTTTGCTGATGTCAGGAATATATGGTATACAGCAGTATATGGTTTCGTGATTTTTTGATTCGTGAGATATATTTACTTTTGTTGGTTGATTTTGCTTTCTGTCTAGGTGTGTGCGTATAATGTTTTCTACGGTTTGTGGAGGAAACTTATTGATGTTGATGAAGTATTGTTTTATTTTGTCTAATTCATCGTTAATTTTATCTGGTGAGCATAGGTTTATGGCTGTGTTTATCTGTTTTCTTAGTATGTTGAGTTTTTGTTTTGTTTCATGTGCTGAGTCCCAAGGAATGTATAGTCCAGTATGGGTGATTTTTCGGTGGATTTCTGTTTTGAATTGTGTGTCGGTTCTTACAATTATAATTATTATATATTCAAACATCTAACCGCGCCCTCTACATTGCGACACTCAGTTATACAACCCCTTCCAAACATGTGGTCAGCTTCCGGTCAGTTACCTCTTTCTTTGTGAACCTGACGATGACCGAAGAAGGTCGAAACGTTGTTCGCTCTTCTGTTTAAAATATTTTCTGAACCCAAAACGAGCCGTTTTTGCATATAAAATTCTCAACAAGTGGGTTTCTCGACATCACTGTGGTGACTAAGTCAATGTCTAAATAATCTGGTTAGCATAGTGAAGTAAAGAGGGGTCAATTCATTACCCACGAAAACAATTATCGACAGATGACACTTGATTTTAGTGGTTAAACACACTGGAAGTTCGCATTGCAAACAACATTACAAAATGGGATTCGAACCCTGTCAAAGACAGCTGTGTAGCGAGCGGAAACATCTCTGTAGCGAACGATAATATTACGTATGTAACAACAAAGTAAAATTTTAAAACAAAAGGCAATAGCTGACACAGTCCACAAACGAATAGTTTTGGGGAACAGAGGATGATGTGCTAAGAGGAAACAGTTCTTAATTACACGCATTAAGCACATTTCAGTTCCAGTGGGTTGGAATTTCGCGCAAAGCTACATGAGGGCTAGCTGCCAATTTTTAGTAGACCAGGTGCCCAAATAGATATACCCTTCTATGTGCTTTTAAACAATTCTTTGAATTATTACTCCTGTAGGTGCTATAAGACAGTTCTTCCCATTAGTACCTTTGTAAGCGTTATAAAAAAACGTTCTTCCGGTTAGTACCCTTGTGGGTGCTATAAGAACGTTCTTCCGGTTAGAAACTTTGTGGGTGCTATGAGAACGTTCTTCCGGTTAGAAACTTTGTGGGTGCTATGAGAACGTTCTTCCGGTTAGAACCTTTGTGGGTGCTATAAGAACGTTCTTCCGGTTGGAAACTTTGTGGATGCTATAAGAACGTTCTTCCGGTTAGAACCTTTGTGGGTACTATGAGAACGTTCTTCCGGTTAGAACCCTTGTGGGTACTATGAAAACGTTCTTCCGGTTAAAACCCTTGTGCGTGCTATAAGAACGTTCCTCCAACCAGTATCAGCATCATAACATTCCAAAATATATTCTCGTTCCAAGAAAAAAACAGACAAACTTGTTACATATGGATAATGAAAAAACATCTTTATATTGCTTTTTTTAATCAAATTTTAGTTAACGTCACGTGTTACATTTCAAGGTCCCCCCTTCCTCCATCTACAAGAACACGAAAATTACAAGTTCTTTTACACAGCTTGTTTACATTCAAGTCAAATACAGCCTCCCTGGCATGCACATGCATAAAATTTTGCCCGATGACCTTGATGTAACGAGGACTGAATATATATATTTTTTAATGGTTATTCTGTTTACTCTCGGAGAGATTAAGATGAGCTCACATCATCTGTATACACTAAAACTTGCACGAAAAGCAAGTAAACAACAGGGCGATTTGATGAAATGACACATGATGGACTTGTGTCTGTTTGATCTCAGGAAAAAAATCCACATCCTCCACAAATACATCAAAAGTACGACCTAAAACTTTGTTCGGGTTTGTAGACGCTTAGAAATACATTACCGATAACAGCACCACGATATATTAGATTCAATGCTTCTCACTACAGCATAAATGAACACATATCGTATGATGATACTACTCCTAACAAGAATTTTTGTTTTGAATTACGTGCAAAGCTACACGAGGGCTAATTTAGCAGTGTAAGACTAGAGGGAAGGCAACTAGTTAGCACCATCCACCGCCAATTCTTGTGTTACTCTTTCACCATCGAATAGCGGGGTTGACCATCACTTATAACGCCCCACAGCTGAAAGGGTAAACTTGTTTGGTGAGACGGAGATTCGACCCCGTGACTCGCAGATTATAAATTGAGTAGCCGTGCCGGGACCCATTCCAAGAAGGAAGGTAGTACAAAAACTGTTGCAGCAAAACAAATCTCCATAAAAGGCCGACAAGAGGGGTTTTCACATAATTAAAAAAATTATTAAATTACTTAAGGTTCGTTTAAGAAAACTTTTGCGCTTGTAGATATCTTATTCAATATTCTGCACCAAAAAAAAAAAAGTTTCGACAACCTAAAGGAGAAATAAATATATTTCAAGTTACACAAAATTTGGTTGGTCAAAAGTGCAAGTATGTTATGAAGAGAAACCTAATTTGTGGAGACAAACAATTAACGCATTTACAGAAATGTCATTCTTTAAAAACGACGGTGCTCCCTAAATCTGATTGTCATTGTCAGATTCCAAGCTTATCCCCCTCACTTTAGTCCATGTTAAGTCTACAGTGCATGATAAAACATAGAACTTCCTCCTCTCCGGTTTTATATCCTATGTTATTTTCTATACCATAACTATGGGGTCTGTTACTTGACCAACCTCGTAACCGTCATAAGAATATTAGGAAAAAAATATAAATTATACTTTTTTCATGCTAGAAAAATCTAGTCAAAACAGAGACCTTTGGTGAAATTGAAACGCCGATACGACATGCGTTAAAATACCTCAGACACAGTGAACCGCTTTATTAGAATGTTAAAGGTTTTGATTTAATTGGAATGTACAAAAACTTGGGGTGGCACGCAGTCATAAATTAATAAAAACTGTTTCACAACCAAGAAAAATACTTTAAAAAATTGTCAGTTAGATATTGGGGAGCGCAATGGTATTTGGACCCCCAATTCAATTGCTGAAGCATATGCCCCCTACCATTTCCAACGTCTATGAATAACAGAAGAAATAATACCCACCTAATACGTTTTTGTTTTGGCTTTAAAATACGGGAAGATGAAATAATCCGTGGAATAAGGGAACACAATTCACTTGATGAATGTGAAGATATACAGGGACTAAAATTCTTGTTTCGTTTTTAAATTAAAATAAAGTAAATTGTAATCCTGGCATGACCAAGTTGCTAGGGTGCTTGACTTGTGATCTGAAGGTCGCGTGTTCGAATTCCTGTCACGGGAAACATGCTCGCCTTTTCAACAGTTATAACCTTACGATCAATTCCACTATTATTGGTAAAAGAGTACCCCAACTGTTGGAGGTGGGTGGTGATAACTAGCTGCCTTCCTTTTAGTCTTACACTGCTAGTGAAGGTAGCCCTCATGTAACTTTGCGCGAAATTCATACAACAAAGTTACAATTCCTACCTATAAGCGGAAATGTGTTACACAGAGGTCCCCATGCTGCCCCAGAGACATATATTTAGCTCATGAGAATCTGTTGAGCGTCATATCAAACAATTTCTAGCGTATGACACTTGTCACGCTAAAGGTCGCGCGCGCATGACCCTCGATTCTTACTTAATGTTGTTGCTTCATTTAGTTTATGATATAAATTATTTCTTCGCTACTTTTGTATAATTCTGAATTAAAAATCTACCATTACGAATCTTCTGGACACAATAAATTAGTATTTTTAAATGTATTATTATGTTTGTTTTGTAAGACTAGAGGGAAAGCAGCTAGTCATTACTACCCATCGTAAACTATTGGGCTACACTTTTACCAACAAATAGTGATATTGATTGTAACATAATAACGCCCCCAGGGCTGAAAGGGCGAGTATGTTTGGTGCAATGGGGATTCAAACCCGCGATCCTCAGATTACGAGTCGAACGCCTTAGCCATGCCGGACCCTATTGTATGTATGTAACAGAGTTATGAACCCTCGCGGAATTTGGTGCAAAAAACAGCTTAAAGTGTTCCTACTGTAATTTTTGGGTTAATATGAATCATTCTTTTATAAATAATTTGTTATTTTACGATAACTGTCAGTTAAAAACAACAACAAACATCAAATGTATATGAATTTATTACAGGAATTGTATTTATTGACAATAAAAAAAGGTAAAAATTATTTTTTCCTTTTTTGATGACGAAAAACCCACTTGAAATAAAAATGTATCTCAGAACAGCTGATATGGGTGTTAACACTTTTACTGATAGGGAGAGAACAACGTTTCGACCTTCCTAGGTCTTCTTCAGGTTAAGAAAGAGAGAGTGTTTGAAGTGACCGTTGAGATATATATTTCCTTATTCGAATCTTTACTTTTCCATCATACAACACCGTACTATATAATTTTGGAACAATTACACTTTGCCGTACAAAGATATAAACCTGAGATCGGGAGTTATGTAATAATTATGTAAAAACAGAAAAAAGAATCTTCAATAGCAGCGTCACTTGAAATTAGTTTAGACAGAATTACAGTAAATTTATCTACGAGGTTCTCCTCCTTTTATTAGTTATATATTTGGCCAGCAATACCAACCGAGGTGGCGCGCATGTACCTGATTCGACTTTATTAGCTCATTAGGATCTCTATCAGCCTCACCACAAATTGGATTGAGGCACGATTAGAGCAGATTTATTCCTGAGGCCTTTGAAGTAGTCAAAAGAATCGGACTTCTAAATCTGTAATTAGATCTCAAATCGTCAAAAGAAAAACTCACAGAAACTCCATAAGCCGTTATGCCGCAGCTGAAAACGTAGTGTGTCATCTCGAGCCGTTATGCCGCAGCTGAAAAACGTGGTGTCATCTCGAAATGTTTTAAATACACTTGAACAAGACCAGTCCTGCTTGTGTATTTGCTGGGCTTCAGGAAAACTACTCAAGGGTTATGTGAGCTAGTCATAACTAATTCAAGTTACAGATCAGAAGGAAGGTCGCCGCTAGTCAACATCAATCACAGCCATTTTCCAGGATACTGTAAACGACTGTTACAATACAGCACCCCCGTAGCTGGAAGAGCCTAGATATTCGTTGATCATATTCAAACCAGCGATCCTCAGATTTTGAGTCCATGCGAAGCCATGATTTCGCTGCTGATATGGTAATAAGTTATCTAAAGAATCGGCAATTTTTAGATCAAACATTAGCATTCTTGGATGTTTATTTGTCTGACAAATAGACAAACAACGAAATAAGAAAACCCATAATATGAGAGTTTTCTGGAATGGAGAAAGATATTCCTTTTTCTCCTAAAACTAAATTATTTTATTATTACTACTACTAATAATAAATACGCGTAGTTGTATCCTTCGTACTTACAAACTGTATCTTTCTCGATAAACTTTTTTTGTTTATGTTAAAAACAGGACACCATTTATTCCATACTTTGTACGTGAAGATCACAACAAAATATATTATTACCGTTTCTTCATTTTAACTTTATTCATAACAGATGAGCACACACAAACAGATAAATAAAAACACGTGGTTTTAGAAACTGTTTAGGGATTCGCCTAAAAGGTGCTATGGGCCACGCGCAAGTAATATCCCTTTGATCAAACCGAATTATCACTCTTCACGCCTCGCATGCAACATCACTTAAGCGCCATAATTCGAAATTATCGTTTATAATCTATTGTACTGTCTATAGGTTTAGCGCTATTTGCTTGCGACCAACTAAAAATGTTATTTTTTATTAATACGAAACCCTAGCACTTTACACATCTGCATATATATCAGATTGGATTGTTTGACAGTTATTTTGTAGCACGAAGCCACACAACTGGCTAGATGCACTCTGTTGATCGCGGAGGATCGAACTTCGTATTTTGACTTTGTAATTTTATTGCTGTACCATCGGGGGGCTTTAACCCATTGACCGAGGCTGCTATAAATGCGCGTGATTTTTTTTGTGTGTGTGTGCAAGCCACCGTACATCGCATATAACTAGCGTACCCTATACGTTGACTCAGTAGTCAATTGGTTAATCACGACACTTCTATCCCAGAATTATGTGTATCATTTGTTTGTAATTTGTTTTGTAATTTCGCACAAAGCTACTCGAGGGCTATCTGTGCTAGCCGTCCCTAATTTTGCAGTGTAAGACTAGAGGGAAGGCAGCTAGTCATCACCACCCACCGCCAACTCTTGGGCTACTCTTTTACCAACAAATAGTGGGATTGACCGTCACATTATACACCCCCACGGCTGGGAGGGCGAGCATGTTTAGCGCGACGCGGGCGTATCATAAACAAACTAATCGATTTAGTTTCAATAATAACATACTTATTATCAGGGCATGTTAAATAAAACAAAAAATACGAATGATGGGAAAAACATTCTTACCAAAGACAAGGACTGTAGTAAGTCGTCAACCTGGTAACACAGTAAAATATTTTATATTCTTTCATAAAACATGAAAGACATAGGTGTTCCATAATGTATTTCTCAGTATTCAGATAAGCGTTTATAGTGGTTTTCTTTTAAACGTGTCTTATAAAGTGCGATACACATTAAAATGATATTAATACGTAGGAAATAATGTCACTTTTCTGATACCAGTCAAACGAGAATGACACAAAATTCTAAAAATACGCTAGGATATGAGCTAAAATTCGCAATAACGGTTGGTTTGATTTGAATTCAGCGCCGTCCTTAATTTAGCAGTGATAACTTAGAAGGAAAGCAGCTGGTGAACATCATCCGCCGTCATTTCTGAGGCTACTCTTTTACCAACGAATAGTGAGATTGACCGAGACATTTTAACGCCCCAACACCTGAAAGGGTGACGGTGATTCGAACGCACGACTCTCAGGTTTCCCTAACTACCAGGAACGTGAAGAGACTACAATACTTTAATTTCTTAAAATAGTATATGTTGGTTTTCCTAAATCAAGTTCATCGTTTATCTCTATCTAATTAGCAAGATTAATTTCATCAGTATTGTTTGGTTTGATTTGAATTTCGCGTAAATCTAATCAAGGGCCATCTGCGCCAGCCAGTCCTAATTTAGCAATGTGAGACTAGAGGGAAGGCAGCTAGTCATCACCACCTACCAACAACTCTCGGGCTATTCTTTTACTAACGAATAGTGGGATTGATTGTCACGTTATAACGCACCCACGGTTGAAAGGGCAGGTACGTTTGGTGCGACGGGGATTCGAACCCGCGACCCTCAGATTACGAGTCGAACGCTTTAACCCACCTGGTCATGCCAGACCCAAATTGGAAGGAGTTGTTAAATGTAACCGCACGTGGAATCTATTTCCTAGGATATGAAAATTACAAGATTCTATAAATCAATACACTGATTGTGTTCAGGAAACTTCGTACAAGGGTTGTAGCTCATTAGCTGCTCGCTGTAGCCGTGAAATCAAGACACCAACTGTCACTATGCCTTGACTGTCAAAAATGACATGATGAGATACAGAAAGCTATCATGTTGGACAATAAATTTTCATTGTTTACTGTCTGCTGGGTTTGACAACACTGTGTGCCTTAGATACGATTCCTGTGTGTACAGTCGTGAAAACTAGCGGAATAGTAAATTGGAGTGAGCCTGTTTAACTAGTTTGTCATTGTTTCACCAGTAACAGCTAAGAGAGCCGTGAATACCTTATCATATTTTTATATTCTGAGCGACAGATTGTTGCCACTGATGAAAACATAGTGAGGAAATTGTAGTATTCAGTGACGTATTGCACCACTTCACTCAATTTGTTTTGGGGAAACGCTTAAAAGAAACGATAAGTTACTAAATACCACTGTATTTGAAGCTGTTTCGTAAGGGAGTGGCGTTCTATTCCAACAGGTGAGTACCAACGATTAGTAATAGGTGTCAGTAACGAAATACAGGCTGTAATTAACATCTCTACTCTTAATTAAAATGATGTACTGTCCAAACGTGCAACGTTAGTGCAAGTACAGCTGTTTCTCATTTATTGTACAGTGGATAGCGTATATAATTGCTCACCCCAGAGAACAACAAATATTTTAGTGATCTGCACTTACCTGAAGAAACGTAAGGCATAGTAGGACAAGCTACAAATAACAGTTAAATATACAATTATCGACTCCAAGACACAAAAAGTTGTGTTTTCAAAAAAAGATAAGATATACATTGTACTCGGTCCCGGACCTTGTAAATCTTGATGATCATTGGTCCAAATCTTGCCAGTAATACGTTATATTTCACACTTTTCTTAGGTGTAAATTCAAGTTCCGAAATTAAATCTTGAACACACGTGTAATTTAGCTGACACGTATGGGATCTAACTTCTTTCAGAAATGTTTAAAACGTTTGTTTAGCGTATGATACGGTAATTTTAGAAGCCAAGAAAAGAATGAACACATTTGCAGTTTCTTCGAGTTCACAACTGAAAGTACACGAATTATAATACTGTAGCAGAACGTGTACAGTATCGCTTAAGGCAGATGTAACAAAACTCGCACTTGAAGAATGTTTTGTTTTTTTCTGTTTCAGCTAGTATTCCACGAAATAACTATCATGTATTCACGAACGCACTGATAACAATCTAAATGAGACTTCTTACTCAAGTAATGAAGGAACCATTCAAACAGAGTCCCTGTGTCTGAAACGTAATGAAATAAGAACGGGTTAAAGATGAAGACGCCATTTGTCCCTTCAACCAGTACTGAACCATGGTAAAACGTACAGTACGTATGCGTATCAGGTTACGTTATATCTTAATCACACAGAACATCATGCAGGAGAACGTCCGTTCACACGAAATTGGGGCATGACATTCTTTAAGACATTTTATTTATGATATATTTGTTGTTGTTTTTATTAAGAGAAGCTTTCTGACAGACAATTGTATCTATATGTTTAAACGATTTTTTTTATTTCTCTTTACAGGAGAAGATCCGTAGAATTCCACAGTCTTCTGTCACTGTTCTTTCCAACCCTGATGACCAAAACTTCGTAAATACCAACTAACAAAACTACACCTAAGCGCTTTTCTGTTAAGCCTCCATGAAACTGGCTTGCAAAAATGTAGCCAAACAAAACAGACCCGGTTATTTGTTTGTTAGTTTTGCTTTTTCCGTTTGACGACTCAACGAATCTCGAGTTTTTAGGGTGGCTTTGTTTGTGTTTTTTAAAGTGAGCAAAATACGAAAAAAAGAAAAGAATGGTATAATAAATGTCTAAAAGTTTCCGAAAATGCTTAACACAAATTTTGATAGAAGTACATAAAAGTTTACTTAGTGCCACAAACACACACAAGTTTTAACTAACCGGGTAAAACATATGGAACCTACTGTAAGAAATTTCCAGAAAAACTTAAACCGCCTTATGCGCGCGGACAGGTACGCTTAACAGTTTTAAAATACGACTTAGAACGCACACAGAACCAAAAAGCATTACGTAATGATAAGAAGTTAATATAGAGTGAAACAGTGGTGCAGTTTAAAAGCAAAATATTCACCATTAAATTCTATGTAAGAGACTAGACATAACCTATAATAAGCTATCAGGCAGGGTAGATTGCTCTAAAATAACGTTTCTACATATCTGCGCTTACCTTTTTCAAACACGCAGGTGTGTCAAAACGTCGGTCCTATATATATTCTAAAGTAATGGTCTTACATGTTAACAATGAGGCAACTGTTATCTAACAACTCTTCCCCAAGGGAAGGGGTTCCAATGCAATGTGACCATTTCAACTCTATGTTGTGTCATAACAGAGTGGTTCAGCATGTCTATAGAACCCATGACCAGCATAATGTCCAGTAAAATCCAGAAGGATCATTCAGAATATTCATTACATTGTGAACCTATTTATTGATGTAATTTAATTACGTCTTCCTGTTTATTCATTCGTTTGTTTCGAAGAAACTGTCAAAACCAACACGGACACCACTTCATACGGAATTTTGCACGTATACACATACGTAATTTTGTTGCAGTTTGAACGAACTTTACGTGACCCTAGTGGTACAGCCGTGTTATGCCTGCGGACGTACAAGGTTAGAAAGCGGGTTTCGATATTCGTGGTGGGAAGAATATAGATAGCCCATTGTACAGCTCTGCGTTTGATTAAAAAAAAATGATTAATTATTACTTGATTAAAATTCCACATACAGGTGTACTTCAAGTGTAGTGTAAAAAGGCTGAAAGATACGTTCAGAAAACCAATGCAAAGCTCTCAGTACCCCACCCCGTCTATAAGACACAACTAAAACATTTAAATAAACCACCACAGTCACATGTATAGATAATAGTGTTGACCTTGAAATTTTCCCAAAATAAACAAAGGTGCTTAAGCCTTTAATTGGGGAAGATTTTAGAAGTTACGATATACAGTTCACGTGATACTAATATCAAACCAGAAATTTCCATAAACCTCGACGCCAACGAAAGTAACCAGATGGGTCTCACCGTGAGTTTGACTTGACAAAAGCCCATAGATTTAACGCCACTGGAAAAAAAAGGGTTAACAAAATTCTTCAACTACTATCTTAGCTGTTTCTCTCACATCGCGTAACAATAGCTGTCATCACCTGATGAGCTCTAATACAATACGATTAATATAAAGGAAACTTCCACTAAAGGTTTATTGGTAGTTTACTTGTACTTTGTTTCCATTAACTGGAATTTCTATCGCATCTTGAAACTTTAAAATACTTTGTCTATTTGTAGCACCTGTTAAAACAGTTAGTGATGTTGACCTTTCGGTTCTTAAAGAGGGTTTGACCTGACATATTTACAGATAAAATATGTTTAATGTTTATCTTTAATGTTAAGTACATACACAACACTGAACTACAATGAGCCTTTTTGGTTCTTTTACAGGGTTTGGCCTTGACATTATTGATAACTTACTTTTACTCCAGAAGAACACAGGTCCATTTGTCAAATACCGCTATGTATAAATGCAAGACGTATTTATCCATAATGCATTCAGAGACTGCTTTACCCACAGAAGGTGGGAAGATACATATAACAAAAACGTTACATAGCTGCTTAAAATCGAAGTTCTTGAAACGTACGAAATGTCACCTGTAAATGTGTCGGGTCAAACTGTCTCAAAACCAAAAGGTCAACATCATTTGATCTATTAATAGTTACTACCAATGGTTTTGTTTGTTTGTTTTGAATTTCGCGCAAAGCTACACGAGGGCTATCTGTGCTAGCCGTCCATAATTTAGCAGTGTAAGACTAGAGAAAAGTCAACTAGTCATCACAACTCACCGCCAACTCTTGGGCTACTCTTTTACCAACGAATAGTGGGATTTACCGTAACGTTATAACGCCCACACGGCTGAAAGGGCAAGCATGTTTGTTGTGACGGTGATCCGAACCCGCGACCCTCGGATTACAAGTCACTTGCCTTAACCACCTGGCCATGCCAGGCCGACTACCAGTGGACAAAGTATTTTAAAGTAGCACGATGGACAGGAATTCCAGTTATAAATAAAGATTAATAAAAACAAAACGTATAAGTTAACACAACATACAACACTAACAACAAACTTTAACCTGCACTAAACACTTCGTTTCCTAAAGAAATAAAAATATGCATTAAAAAGTGTGCGAGCTTCAGAAGTGTCTCTTCTTCAACATCGCCAAAAAGGACACTTCGACGAAGATAGCAATACATTGTTTGGTACAAATATTTAACATTGCGACATGTGCAAGAATAGCCTCTCATAGATTTCTATCATAAAAGAACAGTTAGATAAATACTGAAAGTATCTATTTCTATGTTATTCTTTCTAACCCAACAATCTTACAAATTATTCGTCCAAACCACCATCCAAGTTTAATTTTTTTTTTCTCACGAGCTTTATCCCCTCCCCCCAAAAAATGTTTCTCACTACCTTTTTTGCAATATTAACAGGGTGAAGCTGAAATAAGTTATTCACGCTGTGACCAACGAAGGGATTGAGCTTCGAATTTTAGCGTTATACCGGGAGCGACCGAATTTAATAATAAAAAAAATGTTTTCGTGAACCTTGAGACGCACGTACATACTTTCACGTTCAACTGCTTTTAAATTGAGAAACGGGTGATTCTTTCAGAGACAACAATGTTCTATTTGTGTTGGTGGAGGACTTGTAAATGTAAAAAACACGTACTGTGAGATCAACGAACCACCGAAGGTCTGAATGGTTCAGTCTGTTGACTGAAATATTCACTGGTCTCTCAACCAATGCGAAACTACAGGTCATCTAAAGTATGCACTGACTGAACTACTATTTCTGTAATTCTCGATAAAATAAATTTGTTTAACTACGTAACAAACTTAAGTTTTGTAGTTTACGTTTGTTTGTTTGTTTTTGGAATTTCGCACAAAGCTACTTGAGGACTATCTGTGCTAGCCGTCCCTAATTTAGTAGTGTAAGACTAGAGGGAAGGCAACTCTTGGGCTACTCTTTTACCAACGAAAAGTGGGATTGACCGTCACATTATAATGCCCCCACGGATTACGAGTCGCGCGCCTTACGCGCTTGGCCATGCCGGGGCTTGTAGTTTACGTACTCTTCATCGTGTATTTACAATAGCATGCAAGTAACCCAGCAGTGTATCGCATACGCTGCTAATAAGAAATATGAAAGTTTACCCTACGCATAAACAACTTACGTATTACATTTACATACTGTTGTGAAGCGCCCCGCTAGTACAGCGGCAAGTCTAAAGATTTAAAACGCTAAAGTCAGAGGTTCGATTCCCCTCGGTGAGTTCCGCAGATAGCCCGATGTGACTTTGCTATAAGAAAAAAACCAACACACAAACGCATAATATTGTGAAAACCGCTTCATACTCGTATATTCTCATACAAACTTCAAACATACTATACAAAGTCACAGAGTGACCCAAAGGTTATGATCTTACGATTGTTCGATTTGTCACTTCTTCAGTCAGGTTACTGCTCACCTTGATGGAAAATTAGCGGTCTTAACAGGAATTTGTTACGAAGCTTCGCGCAGATCTATACGAGAACTACCTGTATTTGCCGTTTCTAACTTAGAAGTAAAAATTACCAATAAATAGCGGGACTGTATATCACATAATAAGCGGCTGACGGCATTTCAAATCCTCGACCATCAGAGCGCAAGTCGAGCGTCGTCTAAACCATCAGGCCTTTAACGGGAGTTAATATCTTTCACTTTAACGTGTGAGAAACATCAAAGGTTTGATGTGTCCTCGATACAAAAACTGCAAAAATGTAAGATTTGGAAAACGTGTACAATCACTTGCACACATTCTTGCAAGGTTTATGACAGCCAAATCAATTATTGGAACAGAAAAAACAACAACATATATATAAATTGATATGACTGTCATCTGATGACAACCGTGAAATCAAACTGGAAAATGAAACTGCTGAGAGAGTGACAAACTACAAATACCTAGGGCAAACAATCTACATAAAAATGCAACAAATGACGATTTAGGTTTTTTGTTTTGTTTTTGAAGTTTGCGCAAAGCTACACGAGGGCTATCTGCGTTAGCTGTCCTTAATTTAGCAGTGTAAAACTAGAAGGAAGGCAGCTAGTCATCACCACCCACAGCCAACTCTTGGGCTACTCTCTTACCAACAGATAATGGGATTTACCGTCACGTTACAACACCCCCCGACTGAAAGGGCGAGTATATTAGGTGTGACGGGGATTCGAACTCGCGACCCTCGGATTACGACTCGAGTGCCCTAACCACCTGGCCACGCCGGGCTTCAATTGGAAGACCCCACAGAGGGTGGAATGATGACATTGAAAGAGAATGAGGGAATCACGTGACCGAGAAAAGCAGAAGATAGACAGACATTATGGATTTCTTTGATGAAGGGTTACGACCTGTAGTTGGCAGACATAGCTTAAAATGAATGAATGGACAGAGAAAGATAGCCTCTGAAACATATCCATGACTTAGTGAACCCACAGTGACCCGGCATGGTCATAAAGTAAGGGCGCTCGATTCGTAATCCGAAGGTCGCGTGTTCGAATCCCCGTCACATCAAACATGCTTACCCTTTCAGCCATGGGGCGTTATAATGTAACGAGCAATCACAATATTCGTTGGTAATAGATTAGCCCAAGAGTTGGCGGTGGATGGTGAAGACTAGCTAGCTGCTTTCCTTCCGGTCTTACACTGTTAAATTAAGAAAGGCTATGGAAGATATCTCTAATGTAGCTGCGCGAAATTCAAAAACAAACAAACATAAGCCCACAGTGAGAGTAGGAAATATGGTGGTGACACGTGGCTTCTGTATCACCCTACACTAGAAGTGAGCAACTGGTGAAGTTCTAGTCGTTTCGGAACCCTAACCACTTCTCTAGTACATCTCTGAAGTGCCCTCTTCATGGTCAACATAAGTTGAAGGTAAATTCTGTTTGAATTTACTTCCCATTGAAGAAGAAATGCATTAGATTCCGACGAGTTTAGGTTAAGGGTTATTCTAAGCTATATTGTATTGATTTTTTTTTTCCATACAAAATAACTATTTTTCAAATGTTTTTACAATATTATTCTCCAGGACAGTTACTTAACAATTTTTCTTCATGTTAGGCCAATTGATCAGCCCCCTAGTGGCACAGCGGCATGTCTGTGGTTTAACACCACTAGAAACTAGGCTTTGATGCTCGTGGTGGGCAGAACATAGATAGCACATTGCGTTGCTTTGTTTTTAATTTTAAACAGTTAAATAGTCAGCCAATAGATCGATAAATGCTGATTAATTAAAACAAAAGGTTTAGATATCGTTTCTCACAAATACATTTCAACGAGACTGTTCATGTTGAATTTAAAATCAAGATTCCCTGTTACAGTTTGTGGATTATCGACTTTCTTGCTTTAAGGGTCATCTCTTCGAAGCCATTCCTAATTTTGACTGATAGAACACAGTGTGTTTTCGTGCACACTGGGATATCTGCTGTGCTAACCATGCGCTTGGAACTTTGGATCTTAGAGTTGTAAGTCTGTAAACTAACTTAACGGAGTTTGACTTAAGTTTACGAAGAAAGAAAAATTGCCACACACATCTTTCCCAGCCTTTTGTGAAAAAAAAAACAAATCTTAGCGATCTGCTCCAATTATCAAACATATCCGCCTTTTTAACAAACTGTATCTTGCACAAGACTTACATTACTGCGTAATTACACATATTTATTTGTTTTTTGTGTTGAATTTCGCGCAAAGCTACACGAAGGCTATCTATGCTACCTGTTCTTAATTTAACGGTGAAAGACCCAAGGGAAGGCAACTAGTCATCACCATCCATTGCTAACTCGGGAGGACAACTTGTCGTCACCACCCACAGGTAACTCGGGAGGACAACTAGTCATCATCACCCACAGCTAACTCGGGAGGACAACTAGTCGTCACCACCCACTGCTAACTCGGGAGGACAACTAGTCGTCACCACCCACTGCTAACTCGAGAGGACAACTTGTCGTCACCACCCACTGCTAACTCGGGAGGACAACTTGTCATCACCACCCACCGCTAACTCTTAGGCTACTCTTTTACCAACTTCACATTATAACTCATCAATGGGTGAAAGGGTGAACACATTTGATGGGGCGATGATTCGAATCTACGACCCTAAACCTGCCGAATCTACATTTTTTAACATTTAATTATATTGGCACATTCAATTATTGGTGTTTGTTTTTACCGGTACACGTTATTGTTTATGTATTTAAAGAATGAGTCAAGTACTACAGACAACAAGAACGGTCTGAAGGTTAGAGAATCATTAAACTAGCTGTAAAGATGACCACTGTCACTTTGTAGGTTACTGTCACTCTTATAACGTACCCACGGCCCCAAAGTGCCGAGCACATTTTTGCGTCAATAGGTCACAAGCCATGAGCCCTCAGTTTCACATTTCGAAAAAAACCAACACTTGGTATGCGCCAGTGGTCGTCATACTTTAAATTCACTAACTTGCACAAAACACGCATGTTTTGTAAATGTAACATCATACGTAAAACGTGAGAACACATGATTCGAACAACTATGTAGAAGATTTTGTGAATACATGTATGTTCAGTATAAACAATGAAAGACACTGTACGACCTAACTTTCAAGCACCACAATGATAAAAGAAAAACAAAAACAGAATACAAAGGTCAGTGGAAAGACAATTGTGGGCCGGCCGTGCTGTTGTTTCTTGGGTTATATTTAATTGTTTCCATGGCTACTTATCTTAAGCTCTCATCATTAATTGATACGTGGCTACATAGGAACAATCACTCATACACACGTAGAGGTACACAATTGGCGTTGTCCCGTTTCTACTCTCATACACCATGACTGTATATACACGCATGGGTAAATATACCATTGAGGAACAACGACATCACGGTCTCTAAACCACACAGTTTCGGTTACAGGAACATTGTAATACGCAGACATTATTCTGTTGAACGGTTTTATTTGTTTGCTTGTAGTTAAGCGCAAAGCTACACGATAGTATACATGTGTTCTGTTCACCACGGGTATCGAAACCCAGTTGTTTTTAGCTTTATAAAATGCAAAGATACCGCTGCACCACTTGCAGAAATTTATTCAAAGTTGAGCTCAAAACTACGTAATAGACGATATGTGCTCTGTCCACCAGGGATATCGAAACCCAGGTTTTAGCGTTCTAATTTCTTAGACATACCGCTGGGAAGCAAACAGTTTCGTACAGAAAACTATATATAAAACTTAACAAACGGTCAAACGAAATTTTATGCGTTAGGGGTTTTACTATATATTTAAGCAGCAATCAAACACGACGTTGTAATAAGTTAATGAAAGACATTCCCTCTCATCTCGTTCTTTGCTCCAGTTTTCAAATTTTTTAGGATGAGGCGTCAACTTCTTCAATCTTTTTATTTTTTCTGCAGAAAACTACTGAAAAATGCACCAGATTTCAAATTTTTAGCAGGTAGGGGGCGCAAAGTCATTTTACTAAAACTTATTTTTAGTTACTACGGAATGACATAGAAGCTAGAAACTCATATGTTAAGGAATTTAATTTTGGTTTCACACAAACACACAAAAATACAACAACAACTATTTAACTACTACACTTAAAGTCCTTGCTCCAGAAACAAAAAGACATTTTTGTTTTCATTGTTTTAGAATGTAGACGAAGCGTTACACAGACCTGCTAATTTAAAACTTCATAAAAAGTTGTTTTGGTTTTCATAACGGATTTTCAATAATTCAGTTTCGCAGATTTCGAAAATAATATTTTTGTTCTACCATGTAATGATTTTTTTTTTACAAATCTCGAAAGAACAACTCTTACTTAGATCAAATTATTACTTTGTTTACCAAAATGAACATTTATTATTATTATGTTTAAGTTCTAGAACGATAGATAAGACTCTCACGTCGCGATTAGTCAAGAGAAATCCACAGACAGTGGTTGTCAACATTTTAAGCATAACAAAATGTGACCCAATTTCAGTGGAAACGATTCACTTATGTAAACTTACGATACTCATGACGTTTTGTGAAAAAGTTGTAAGTAATGGAGAAAAATGGGCATCGTTTTCTAATTCCCAGGGCCCCGGCATGGCCATGTGGGTTTAGGTGTGCGACTCGTAATTTGAGGGTCGCGGGCTCGCATCCCCGTCGCGCCAAACATGCTCGCCCTTTCAGCCATGGGGGCGTTATAATGTTACGGTCATCGTTGGTAAAAGAGTAGCCCAAGAGTTGGCGGTGGGTGGTGATGACTAGCTGCCTTCCCTCTTGTCATACACTACTAAATTGGGGACGGATAGTGCGGATAGCCCTCGAGTAGCTTTGTGCGAAATTTAAAAACAAAACAAAAACTAACATCACGACCCACACGTTCCTTCTGTGAACATCGTACTAAATGAACACTAACATGGCAGTTTTCAGCACTGGCATGTAATTAATTAATTAAACAACTACAACTATAAAATTTGAATAGCGTATTGACATCTAACATGACAGCAGTCTGTAGCTGTAGCAGCATTAAGGACCATGAGTCCCATGAGGTCTAGTTGTGTTACTGAACTAAACATGACTGTTCTCAAAATCCTTGAATCCTTTTTTCTCATGTATAACGAAAAATTTTAACTTTTTTTTAGCATAATGTCGCTCCCCGCCAGTACAGCGGTATGTCTTAGGATTTACAATGCTAAAATCAGGGGTTCGATTCCCCTCGGTGGGCTGAACAGATAGCCTTTGGCCTGGCATGGCCGAGCGCGTTAAGGCGTGCACTCGTAATCCGAGGGTCGCGGGTTCGCGCCCGCGTCGCGCTAAACATGCTCGCCCTCCCAGCCGTGGGGGTGTATAATGTGACGGTCAATCCCACTATTCGTTTGTAAAAGAGTAGCCCAAGAGTTGGCGGTGGGTGGTGATGACTAGCTGCCTTCCCTCTAGTCTTACACTGCTAAATTAGGGACGGCTAGCACAGATAGCCCTCGAGTAGCTTTGTGCGAAATTCCAAAACAAACAAGCATAATGTCGTAATTTGTTTTTAAAGTAAAGTATGAACACCCTAAAGAAACGGTCTCGTTAATTTATTTGAAATGTTCTATAAATAATCAACTAGAAAGTTATACAATAATGCGTATGTACGATTGTATTAACAAAATACTTTTGTACACAGGGTTTGAATACAAAATCTAAAGCTTTTGTGTTTTAAGAAAAGTAAAGCACATAAGTTGTTGTAAGTAGAACTTCTATACAAATTCAATCATATAATACTATAAAATATAAATTATTAAAAACAACTGTTAGGCCTAATCCATCATTCAAGTTACCAATAGTCACTGAGCTATAGCGGATAAGAGGGAATTTCACCTCTAATCAGTAAACCTGGCGAAAACTACTCGAAAGAATAATATCAGATTTCATATGTTTGTTTTTGAACTTAGCGCAAAGCTACACGAGGGCTATCTGCGCTTGCTGTCCCCGATTTAGAAGTGTAACAGTAAAGGGAAGGAAGCTAATGATCACCACCCACCACCAACTCTTGGGCTACTCTATTACCAACGAATAGTGGGATTAACTAAAACATTATAACGCCCTCACGGCTGAATAAGCGAGCATATTTGTTGTGAAGGGGATTCGAACTTGCAACTCTCGGGTTACGAGTCGAATGTGCTAACCACCTAGCCATGGCACGCCAGTTTCAAAATTAAAGCCAAATTACTTAATAATTTCCTTGTAAATTTACTTAATTGTTCACAAAAAACGGAAACTCGCAAAAAGTGGTAGTTTAAAGGGCACAAACTGCTTTAAAGCATAAACAACTTATTAATCGTGGTCTTTATAATGCTGTGAAGGTTCTAACATATGATTTCAATTTTAGGGTTAGTTTGCAAGTCAGAGTTATGACGGTTTTCTTTCACAATAAGTGCACTAGAGCATGATGTCACACAGGAAGTTAAATCAGTCAATAACACTTAAGATACATACGTACAAAATGATACACCACAAATCTTCTCAGGGTGCTAATCATGTGGCACTAAGCACTTTAAAACGTCTACAGTTTTTTTTCTTATTTTTGTATCATTACACGTGTTTACAAACACAATGCAAGAGGGAGAACGTTTTATACATGATATGGCCAGTTTGTCTATTGCACAAAAGTGTATTGTGTCCAGAAACTCATAAATATACACATTTTATGATATAGCTTCGCTTGTTGTTAACTTGATAAAATATGAAAGATTTCACCAACTATCACCATAATGGTGAGTGTGTGTGTGTGTGTGTGTGTGTGTGTGTGTGTGTGTGTGTGTGTGTGTGTGTGTGTGTGTGTGTGTGTGTGTGTGTGTGTGTTTTCATAAAGCAAAGCCGATAAATCAGGCTATCTCCTCAGCCCATCTAAGGGAATCGAACCCCTGATTTTAGCATTGTAAATCCATAGACATACTGCTGTACCAGCAGAGGGCACGATAATGGTATTCAGGATGTTAAAAAAAAAAACACATAGGTACAAGAACAATAGATATGAAATAAAAACCCCATTTATGTGTATTTATTGTATAATGGTATTTCAGTATTGTTTGTGATAACACATTTAACAAAATCTTCAGAAAGTGTGTCAATAAAATAGCAAGTGTATATACAATGTAATTAAACATTTTTTCTTCTAAAATATTACTTTCACTCCTACATTAAGCCTGTGCTGAATTAGTATAGTTCCTTTATATAACAGATTCTAAACTGTCATTGTCTTATCTAAGAGCATCTTAATGGGTCAACTTCTATCTATGGTTCATGTCAAGCAGTTCCAAAGCATTCCTAGCATGTAGTAAAGTCAAGATACCCTCAAGATTAATTGACTGTTTGTTTGGAATTAAGCGCAAAACTACACAATGGGTTATCTGTGCTCTGCCCATCACAGGTATTGAAACCCAGTTTTTATATGTGCAAATCCACAGAGATACCGTTGTGCTACTGGGGAGCATGCTCTAAGATATGAAAATGAATTTCGAAAGAAAAAGGAAAGAAACTTCGTTGGTGAAACATGTAAAAAATATATATTTCTAGAATACCTAGCTAAATTATAAAATAAACTTTTTTTAAAACAAAAGGTCTTGTTAAAATTTATAGATAAATTAATTTTGATAAAAAACAAAAGAAAAGAGACTCGCACACACCATGTGACATGGATTAAAAAAGATTACGTTACAGACAAACGTATATCAAATATTTTTACAGCATACTGTTCATCATTTATGAGATAATAATAACAATGATTAAAAGTATGCTTATACTTAATTTGCTCACGTATTTGTGCAGTAGAAGAAAACATATCTCAGTCTTTTCTTCTATCTTTTTTATGTTAGGCTGTCTGTGGTTGAATATTATATAAACAGATGATTAGTCTTCTGAAGTAGAGAGAAAAAGTTTTTTTTTGTATCTTTTCATGACATGCATTATTCATACCATTAGCAATAACGAGTAATTCTTAACTTGGTTCCCATGATCCAAAATCTGTGGTGTTGTCACTTAAGAATATGAAACTTCAAACACAGGCATTGAACTAAACAAGATTCCAACTTGGCTTGAGCTTATCTTTATCTTGAGTAAGAGATTATCTACTGACTCAAGGGTCATTTTTCAACTTCATTCCTCAGGGTGCGACATAGTTAACAGATTTCAAAGTAAGAAGGTTACATCATTCTTGTCATGAAATTTGAACATAAATATGTGTATTATTTCTACATTTTTAGACCACTAAAAGACACATAACTACATAACGTAACAAGATCCTTTACAAAATAATAACAGCTTAAAAATTAGTGTGGGCTTTATGCACATGCAAAACAGGTGTTGGACAGTTAAATAATAATATTCACAACTACAGAATATTTCTTTTCTTATTACCTACAAAAGTGAAACAAAATATGTAATGCCTAATCACATAAAACAACAGTTAGTGGCAACTAATTTAAGCCATAATTTGAAACAAATCTCTATGTTTTGAGAGATAACCAGAAATGTGTATGACCAATGTATTATCAGAAACAAGTACGAGCAGTGAATGTAGTAGTAGTAGTAGTGTATTATCAGAAACAAGTATGAGCAGTGAATATAGCAGTAGTAGTGTATTATCAGAAACAAGTATGAGCAGTGAATGTAGCAATAGTAGTGTATTATCAGAAACAAGTATGAGCAGTGAATGTAGCAGTAGTAGTGAATTATCAGAAACAAGTATGAGCAGTGAATGTAGTAGTAGTAGTGTATTATCAGAAACAAGTATGAGCAGTGAATATAGCAGTAGTAGTGTATTATCAGAAACAAGTATGAGCAGTGAATGTAGCAGTAGTAGTGTATTATCAGAAACAAGTATGAGCAGTGAATATAGCAGTAGTAGTGTATTATCAGAAACAAGTATGAGCAGTGAATGTAGCAGTAGTAGTGTATTATCAGAAACAAGTATGAGCATTAGGATAAACACCTATAAACACCTCATAAACACACAAGACTGTAGACAAGCAGAAACTTTATAAACTTAAAACATTAATGTCTAATGCACATGATATGATGAGTAGAGATTATCAAGTGAATATTTTGTGAGCCTTAATGATTGAAGCATACATTACAACATCCTTAATAACAACATTATCAGGACATGTGCCCATTACAACTTTCTAATAGTTTTAGTCCAAAGCTACCGACTACAAATCAAATTGACTACTTTGGTCAGATTCAAACTGTGGGCACTATTCTTGCCAATGTATATTATGGTAAAATCTACAACAGATTAATAAATTCATTGGAAGTTGGTTGTAGAGCCCTACCTGTACCAGTAATATCACCAACTAACATTTAAACAAAGTAAAGGCCAATCAAAAGTAAAATCTTGTCTATAAGACTTATTGGAAAACTTAACCTTACATGCACAGATAAGGATTGAAATGTTCATGCCAGGACTTGTTACATAGTGCCACTCAACACGATATTATATTTAATGTAATTTACTCCTTCATTGTAAATTTAACAACAGGTCATGTTAAAAGACAATAAATACCAGATACAACATATGGAGATATTGAAAAAATGTTAATATGTCCTTCTGAGGTTCTAGAGCAGTGGTTCCCGACCACTTGTGGATCTCACACCATTCGCCTAAAGTGTGCATTCATGAACACACGAGCACCTACATCACATTGTTCTAGAAGTTATCCAAATGTAACATACAGACTAGATGCTTTCCAGCATGCCATTCAAGAAAAGTAGGGACTTTAGCAGGGTAAAGTAGGGATAACTTATATTTTGTAAGGGACCTATTGGTGTACTTTTATACAAGTACCTACCTTGTAATAGCTGTTAAAACAGTGAAAAATGCACCAAAACATATTTATCTAATCTGATTTACAGGACAGTTCGTACACATTAGAACCAATATTCACCTTAGCCAGTTGTGTTTATCTTCCTGTAAACGTTGCAAGAGTCGATATTTATCACTATTATCACAAGCTATTGTCTTTTTGACAAATGCCATAAAAACAGTGAAACTGACTGTTTAACAATTATTGATACCAAAATTAAAGGTTTTTGAATAATGTTGTCTACACAGATTAACCACTGGTGCTGGAATGTTTTCTTCTGAATATCATGCAAGTTTGTTTTTTTACATTACATTGAAACTTTAAAATTTGTCAAAGAAGCTGTTTCAAGCACCATTGCCATGGATACGTCAATTGTATGAGAAATACAACATCAATTGCATGTTATATTACCATAAAATTAACAACGTCTATTACAGTCACTTCACACAGGAAAATGAAAGAACGTGCAGCTAAAGTTCTTGCAAACAGCAACGATAATAAGAAATGCAATTTATCTGTGTTTGCTCTGATTGAAAACCTCAAAATGTATTAAGCTAAAGAAAGGTTTGATAATCCTTCAGTTATTCTTCATTGAGATGGAGGTTATATCTGTTCTAAAGTAACCTAACAGAACACCTTGCTCATCTTGTCAAAAGCACCCATCTCTACCCGATTCAGACAAGAACTTATACATTTTGCAAACCATCAAAGCCTGAAATACTTTTCTATCTTAAGTTAACAATAAAACAAGGTAAATTATACTCCCAATACAACCGTGCAATTTTTTTTGACAAGCTCTGTATTTCACACTGGATTAAACCAAAAAGGTATATCAAAATTAGGATAAACTTCCTAAGTTGGATTGTTGAGAGGCCTCAGCGTGTATGATTGACAAATAATTTTTTTTATTGTTCATATGAAGATCATATTTATATTCGGACTTCTTTGTCTCAGATGGACAGACTTCATCAATTAATGGGCATATTTTGAGTAAAAGTATGTTTCTTAATACTTCTGATATTTTGTGTACAATAGACCTGTACAAATGACTAAAACTTACTGAATTTTGTTCAGAGACATGAAGTAAATCTAGAATTATAATTAACATTTCTTTCACCATACAGAATTGGACCAACTCCATATAGATTCTGGTAGTCAAGTTTATATGATATCCTTAAAATTCTTTTCTTTTCTTTCAAGACCTCAAAGGTTATGATTAAAAAATCAGCTACATTTTTTATAAGTAAAGAAAAATTTACAGAAGATTTAATCACAACTTCTGTAATTCCTACTATATTGTGTATGCAAAAAAGAGACAAATAAATGTCTAGTTTGCTCACACTTGAGTCAAAACTTCAAATTCTGATTTGTAGTTCTTGGAGCTTAAAAAAAAATTAAATTGACTGCATCCTAGAAAATAAGCATATGGATAAAAAATGCAATAAAAATGTATTGATGATGGTTCTTTTAATTCTATGAAGCACAATTCTGTTAATGAACAATTCAAAATGTGGTTTCACTCTTAGTGTTTATAATTGGCCTTTAACCACGTTACCTTGTGAGCACTCACATTTCTTAACATAAGTGTGCTTTTACAAGTATCTCTAACTGCATTTATAATAAACAGAGAAACTAATATTCATTTACAGCTATAGCTAATTTGATGCTAATCAAAATTCTACTGTTAGCTTTGAGAAAACTCTAGTAATCTGTTTTCCATTAAATGCATTTATCTGAACAGCAATAATGACAGCTACCAATGCCAAAACCAGGGACAGGTAAGTGTAGTTTGTTGAAATAAAATAGAAAAACAAGAAAAATTCAGGTTTTACCACTGGACTAGTAATTACATTATTCAAGTCTACAAATGAAAGCAGAGTATATCAAACAGGTAGCAAACCGTATAACTATGATAGTGCTTGAAGTCAGCCTTGAGGCATGGTGCCAAACAAGGATATCATTCTATGGCAGCCAGGAAAAAGATTCAGCATACTCACTCATCAACTATACACAGAGGAACTGAGCACAATTTTTCCATTTCTCTCCAGAAACAAATACATAAGTAGAGATTACAATCAAAACTGTAAACAAGTAGTTCCTGAATATTTTTCACTGGCAACACCTCAACCCAATTATCTTGATTTGTGTGCCATCGCTGCTGTCATGTGGAATATTTTTTGTATATGACTATCACAGCACAAAGATTTAACTAAATCTGGAAAAATACACATTAAACCACACTAGCTGTCTGTTATAAAACACAAATTAATAAAAAAAAAACATTTAAAAATTATTTTTTATGGTTCACTGTTTACCTTTAAATGTTTGTCTTGAATTAATCCTATCAAACTGACTCTGCATCAAATGAAACTTCAATACAATACAATTTTTTATTTGTTTACAGTACTCACCAACACTTTAAATAGTATTTTGATATTTATTGTAAAGGACACACAAAGCTTTTATTATAGGAAACAGGGTACTGTGAAAATTGAAGAACTAGAAATACCTAACTATTTAGATGTATTATTAAAGTTAAACAAAAAATACTTTGTGTATAATGCAAGGCAATGCATATTTCTTTTACTTTATTCAATCATAAATAACAGATGGAGGACTTGTTTAAAATTTGTTTCTTTACTTCAAGATTCAAATCTATTATCTTGTCATATTTACATAGAATCTGTCATTTTTTTAAACATATTTTTTCACATCCAAATATTACATACAGAGGATAAGACCTATAATGGGTTTACAGACATTCACTCGTGTTCAACTGTAATTAGTGCAAACATATCAAAAATCAATTCACTACCAAACTGCTAATTCACAGCATGAACAGCACGTACGGTAGAGATGCTAGGGCTTTGAGTAAGTTTTGAATTGCATTATTTTGCAACTGTTTCTTGTTTAATTTATTTTCATAAAACAAAGCTAAGTTTCCTTTGGTTTACTTGTACCTTTCAAAACTTATTACCAGAATCATATTCTGAGCTGATTTAATGAAGAAGTAAGTTTTATGTTGTTACTTACTTCAGTTATTGTTGTTGTGTTGTTTTTTGTTGTTGTTGTTGTTGTTTTTTTTTGGGGGGGGCTCTCATTGTGTTTAATTGCAACTGATCTTCAATTACATGTAATTTTGTTTCTGTTCCCCCATTCCTGGGCTACTGTTGTCAGAATAAGCAGGGAAGGGAGTGGCCATTGATGCACAACTGTAGAGAATCAAAAGGTTTTAATCCAAATTTTATAATCAAGGAAAACAAGATGGGAATTTCCACTAGAATGGAATCCTGTGCATGCATGAACTGAATTTATTTTAAATTACAAATCAGAAAGAAGTCAGAAGCACCAAACAACACAGAGGTTTAGACCAACTCTTTCAACCAAATAATTGGTTTGGCCATCACCTTCAAAATATGATCATAGCTGAAAATGTTAACTGTGTTAGTCACCATTTCATTTTGAACAATGAACTCTTCAATTCATAAGTTCACATGTAACCACTGGACACACCCACACTTCCACAAGGTCCATTACAAATAAATGAGGCTTCCACATACTATATTCATTCCAACTGTGCAGAAAAGAGGTCTTTTTATTACTATACTTATAAGATCCACTATATAAAATAAAGGATTTTTTTATGCAATCATATACCTGAAACTGAAGATACTGACCTAATAAACTACCACATAGTTGTCTGTCTTCATAGAAAAAGTTTAATTTACAATATCAATGTTGCCAACCTAAAGAAAGTCATTGTCCATATTCATAGGGAGTATCCCGCAACATTAAAGCTCTGTAATATAGATCACCATTCTAGGAATAAGTAACATGTTAGGTAAAATTACGCATCCATTATATGTCAAAATAAGTGTACTTTAAACACATGTCGCTACTTGTGAACAAGTTCCTTCCATTAAAGCATTTCACAGATATGCACAAATAACAGGCTGGGTGTGGTATAATGGTTACCATGCCACATTATGAAACAAAGAAAGATCATGTGTTACCATCAAACACTCTCCACACTTTAGAATGCTGGCATGTGACAAAAAGTTACATTAAATTTCATTACACTGTCCAAAGAACAGAACAATATCTTTGCTGAACAGTGGTTAAAAACTATGAATGGGTATACTTAAATCCTAAAGGTCTCTGACCTGTCTGTTCACCCCTTGTGTATGTGAAGTGTATAATAATGCCAAAAAGTAACAACCACAGTTAAACACCTTGCACATTTCTTTGTTTGGAACTGTTAGCACAGATGTAGAAGTAACAGCTCAAAAATAATCCAAAACAAAACTTACTAGACAGATAAGTCTATTCAAAAATCCTTTTCAAATACATTGTCCTCTGTCTGAACTTTCTCTTAATCAATAACATATTACTTCAACTAATATTCAGTAACTATGCTCAGCTCCAGCAGTTCAGTGTAAATTTATTTACAACACAGAGATAAGATGCAGCTGTAATACTTGATATGATGTTTATTCTAGTATGTGTTTTTGATATTAAAAGCAAATTTGATGTCAAAATAGGTCACTAGTGTTGAAATAATGTGCATCAAGGTTTAATAATTCTCCTCAACATGTTTCACGACCAAGTAAACATTTTTTTCTTTTTACAATAAAGCTCTGTGAACGACTCTGGTAAAAATGTTTCAAGAACATTAACTTTACATAAGTGTGAAATGCCTTCATCAAAATGAGTGCCATTTTTTCAACATAGGGCACACATCACCCCTTTGGAGTACCTACAGATTTCATAGCTACAACCCAGGTTTGAATCTTTGTTACACTGCTAAATACTGCCTTCACTTTAAGCTGTGGGTGCAATATGAGAGTTATAGTAAATCTGTTAGTGCAAATGGTGAGTGGTAGGGTGCTGCTGATTGGTTGCTTTTCTTCTGGTCAGTGGTTGGACATTTTGATTCAAAATACAAATACAAATCTAATCGCTTAATTCTGAGTTTTAAATATCAAAAGACTGTGCTGCAACTGGGAGTAAAAAAAGTTACTTTTTATATATTACTTAGCCACAGAAAGTATTTCCTTGTCTTAAATTATCAAAAGTAATATTTTCCACCACAAAAACTAATCTTACAACTGTCCCACTTATTAAAATAATGGATATCAAAGTTCAAAACTACATGGACTAGCACATCTCAGAACTGGACTTTACGTTTAAAGTTCCATGATTCTTGTCCAATTCCTAATCAGAAAGATTTTAAGAACCATGATCTCAACTTCAGGGTCATGCATATATTGTAAGAGCAATGTTAAATTCCAGTATTCTATTTAACAAGAGCAACTCAAAAGTTACCAGTGGGCAGTACTAACTAATTTGTAGTTTTTCACTGCAAAATCAGAGACAGCTAGCAAAAATAGCCCTTGAAATTTGACAAACAAAAATATATACCACATTTTATAAACCAATAAATAGAAGTAGATTTGTTTTAATATCTTTGAACAATCTGGTTTCCATGATATTTTAAAATATAAACACACAAAGCAGTTACAAAAGGTGAGCAAAACAACTCACAATTAGACAAGTCAGCTCTGTATTATGTTTTAACTGGTCATCTACAAACAAAAGCATGAAAGTAATTTTAGTTTAAAATTATTTGGCCCAAAACAAAGATTTGGAATCAAATATAACAAGGAGCTTTCAGAAAATCATTTTCACTTTACCTCCAACAAGTTTCAAAATAACTTGGAAGGCTTAATGTGAAGAGACATGAATAAAGAGAAAAGGATTAATTATATTATTAACAAGAAGATGGTGTGATTACAACATCTGCAGTCCATATGGTTCTTCAAGGCAGTGGAGGATCTGTAGATCCAATGCTTAGAATTAGATGTGATGAGAGATAAGAGGGCCAGGAGAAAGGCCACCTGCAGTGGCTGGCACCAATAAATGACAGATAGTGCCTTTTATGTGCATGATTATATATTACAAAGTCCTATAGCCAGTGGCATATTTAAGATTGTGTTGGCCCAGGGGATAATAATATTATTTGGGCCCTACACTTCATGTAATTGTACATATAATAAAATTATTAATGGACCTCATTAAGACTGAGTCCCTACCTAATATGCCACTGATCATAGCAACAAAAATACGAGTTTAGTAAACAGTAGTGGAAATCCTTTAAAGAATGTAAATATTGTAATATGTGCAGCTGTGTTTTAAAACCAACTGAAAGAAGTAGGTTTTTAATTATTGATATGTTGTATGTTGAAAAGTGTCATGAATATTATGAGAGAAAAAGGTATGACATATCGATTGTTACAGCTGATAAAAAAAAAAAGTGTTTGTTGATTTTTACAGTGGACTTTGGTAAAATGTAATACACAGCGTTTCCAACACTTAAAAATGAAACATGATAAAAAATTTTAAAAGAAGCATATACACTTTAAGTACAGTATTTGTTTATATGTCTGGTCATACTTTGATATTGGCATTTTAAACCTGACTAATGGGATAAAAATCTACCTCAGGTCCTTCAACTTCAACATTAGACATCCTTATTTTACAAATAAGCGATAAACCAGTGAGCAGCACCCATCACAGGAATGACTGACACAATTATAACACCCCACAGCTGGAGTTGGTGCTAACAAAGGGGCACATTCAATGATGTATTTAGATGGGGGCTAGAGAACTCAGCCCCAGGGCCTATGGTCTTAATGGGGGGCCACTGATAATTTTATTCTATGTAACATCACATGGGAAGTGGGGTCTACAATATATAATTGTTAACCACAAGGCCCATACAACCTTATATCTTCCACTGGACACAGCTAACTACTATAATACATCTGATCTATCCGGCTTTGCATTAAAAAAGAAAACAAGAGTGAAATACGGGTATAATCATTTTTTTGTGTTATTGTAACTTGTAATTTTATACCATGGTATTACAGGGTTCACATTAATATATTTATTATTAATGTGTCAAATAATTTTATTAGAATACATCAAGCCCTTACTTTCCTTGTTTCATATATTTCCTTTCGACAAGTATATAGTTTTAATAATAATCATTTCAGTTATAAATACAGCGAACCTGTACGATGAGAATGAACTAATCTCTAAGTTCGCACTCTGAAATCCGATATTTGAGGAAGAACACGTAAGTAAGCCTCGTTTAGATACACCGTATTGCCATTGTTAAGCCTGATGTCCAGATATTTTTCGTGTTGTCTGACTGAAACACAGAAATGAAATTCCTCAGTATTTTCATGTTTTGAGAAGCCAGTGTGGAATACGCATGCGCTACCGGCACACAGCAAACTAGTCGACGTATTTTAGCTGTTGTGTCACGTGCGTATTAGAAGCAACTTGCAATTGTTGTCCGCTTTCATCACTGCTAAACAAATCATCAGTTGGGGAACACTGTTAAAACTGATCACGTATTCTCGACATGTATTATTATTGTTGGCAAAGGACATGGACAGGTTTTTAATTTAGGGTAAACAATGAACTCTGTACGTTTTTTGCTTTTTTTTTCCCCAACAACAGATAGTCCTATGTTGGAAATGGGAATAATAGAGGCTTTTAAAATTCAGTAGTAAATTTCACTGGCTTTGGAAAGTGTTGCAGGTGAACACCGACTGAAAGTGTCATATAGAAATTTTAGAATGTTAGTAATGTAACACAATTCAGAAGTTTTAAAAAGTTGATAGTCTATATCAGAAAGAAATAAAACATTGAATAAAAACTAACTTTCTGAAACGGAAAAATATGGAAAACCACGAGGAAATGTTAACGTTTTCACAGTACAAAGTGGACAAAGTTACCTACTGATCATCGTATTTTGCGTTTGACGTAAAATGAGGAAAAATGAAACAAACCTAGGGTCTTGGACCTTCCATAAATGTATGTCCTTATGAATTATTTTAACAGTTATTATTTAGTAAAATAACTAAAACCTACATTTAAGTTCATGTTTTAGGCCTCTGCGCGACGTAATCACCGGCCATCATTGTCTTGTTAATACAAGCAGTAACCATAACAACGTGATAGTTCCGTTGTAACCCTTTTAACATTACGCGTTAAATTTCTCGTGTCAAAAAGTGTAACAATACGTTTTTTGGTCTTAATTCACGTGAATACAATAACAATATAAAAATTACATTTTTTGACAATATGTTTTCATCGAAATTTAATGTGGATAAACAGTTTTCCATCTTATTACATCCGTGATACGGATTCAAGGCTTTATGATTCATGTTCCATCAACACCACTCCCCCCCGCAAAACAAAATCGAATAAAATATCGCGTTCCGTAGTTCAGTGTCATGAATTCGTAATATAATTGCCAGTAGCTCAAGAACTGCTAATTAGTTGATTAGGTGGAGCTAACTAATTTTGGTAGTTCACGGTGCAATTAATATAAAAAATAATAGAAACTGTAACATCCCCTATGTAAGTTTAACACGTAAATACACATACTACTACCCTCACTCTATATGTTTACCACCAACATACACACACTACTATCCTCACCCCATATAAGTTTACCCCGAACATACACAACTAACCTCACCCTATACAAGTTTACCCGGTACATACACATACTACTATCCTCACCCTCTATAAGCTTACCCCGTACATACACATACTACTATCCTCACTCGAAATAAGTTTACCACGTACATACACACACTACTACCCTCACTTATGCACTTCACTCTCTATTTACATAAACTCACCAGTATTTCTTCCCTTAAAACTGAAAAAAATTGTACCATACATTCTTCAGTTACATCCTTCGCATTAAATGGTACGTTTTGAAAATGTGAATTTTTTACATTAATTAAAAAAAAAAATGAGGCCTAGGTTTGTAATTAAAAAAAAAGTGGGGCACGAGCCCAAAATGTTTGAGAACCACTGCTCTGGTCGGTCATTTCAAAATCAACAACGACTGGTTGAAATGTCTTTCGTGTAATTTTGCGCAAAAATCTGAAAAGCACGAGTACTATTGTTATATAATTAAAAATCATCTAAGAAGCACACCATTTTGTTTCGTGTAACCATTGCTAAGTTTTCTTTCGCTACATTCGAGACACGAAATACTTCATTTATTTTATTATAAATTACAAATTTACCCAACTCGCTTGACAAGTTAGACGAGTTGTGGTTTTGCGTAATTAAGCACAAAGCTACACAAGTGACCACCTACACTCTGCCTACCGCAGGTATCGAAATCTGATTTTTAGCGTTGTAAATTCACAGACATACTACTGTACCACTGGGGATGGGGGCAAGTTAGACTGGAATTGTATTCATCAAATACAGATGAAGTTTTAAACAGCAGTTCATAATATAAAGAGAGAGAAAAAAATCATAAATTGAAACATGTTTACTCCTTCAGGGATCAATGACTAATTTTGTTTTTAAGAGAGACACGCGCCAATGATCATCCATCAAAGTTGTTCGCTGTCTTAAACTTTATAAATTATTCTAAAACATAATTCATAGATAATAAAAGTCTGTTATTAAAAGTTAATGATGTGATATCCACTGAATTAAGTAGATGTAACTTTTGTCATTGTGGAATAAAACTGACAAACTTCCTGAGAAAACCCCCATGTCGTACGTTGCTGCTTGACTTATATGTTGTCATATTTTCTCAGTTAAATCTTGCTTATAAACTTTCAACGCCTACACGATATGTTTTCACGAAGCATAAACACATTTAAATATACTGAACACAGATAACACTGTATACTCTTTGGAAGCTAAGGCGTTCAAATGGAACAATTTCAAACAGTAACTGGTGAAGGGGTGTCAAAAATATCACAAAAATGATTAATAATAATGGTTACACTAACATTTTAATGCAGTCGTCAGATATTTCACACTTGTGCCCCGCATGGACAGGTGGGTTAAGGCGTTCGACTTGCAATCTGAGAGTCAAGGGTTGGAATCTCCGTCGCACCAAACATGTTCGCCCTTTCAACCGTGGGGGCGTTATAATGTAACCATCAATCCCATTATTCGTTGGTAAACGAGTAGCCCAAGAGTTGGCGGTGGATGATGTTGACTAACTGACTACCCTCTAGTCTTACACTGTTAAATTAAGGACGGCTAGCGCAGATAGCCCTTGAGTAGCTTTGCGCGAAATAAAAAAAAACTTTTTACAAGTTTATATCGTTCAACATAATTACAGTGAACGTAGACACTAAATGAGTATTATATTACACATACACAAAGCTAACATCTATACGACACAAATGTAGTTTATGTAATTATATTAATAAATGTTAAAATTAACGAATCTCAGCTTTTACAACAAGCATAAAAACACTTTTATCAAGTGGAACCGTTAAAGTTTCGAAAATGTTTGTTTGTTTTCCCTAGCTATCCCTAATTTACCAGTGTAAGGCTATAGGGAAGGCAGCTAGTCCTCACCACCCACCACCAACTCTTGGGCTACTCTTTTACCGACGAATAGTGGAATTGACGGTCACACAATAACGCACCCATGACTGAAAGGGCGAGCATGTTTGGTGCGACGGGGATTCGAACCAGCGACCCTCAGATTACGAATCGAACAGCTTAACTGGCCTGGCCATGCCTTTGAAAATGTACATGAACAAAATATCAATTAGATTAGTACCCAGCCCTATGGTGACTCAGTGGTGAACTTAAGGGTTTACAAGTCTAAAGTTTTGGGTTCGATCCATGCAGTAGGCACAAGTTATATATATATATATCCCTTTGTGCAGCTATAGATTTAACAAATAAACACTTAAGATGCCAATAAAAGAGAGCTGAGTCACGACTGTCTTTTTTATAGATCAAATGTTCAGTCACTTGACGTTGAGAAAAGGTTTTTCTTGTGTTATACATTTTGGATGACAGCACAAGTAGTGTTAGTAATACCGTATTTCCAGGTTACATAAACCAATTACAGTGTCATAAAAGTTCGTCTCGTCGTTACCATAGATACGCTTGTTTTAGCAAGGACCAATAGGCGTTTACAATTGGACACACGTCGATCATCGAAAGGCAGTAATGAAAAAAAAAAAAAAAGGTAATTGGGCAAACAACAGTACGTGAAATATTTGTAATTGTTTTTGACACACACATATATCAAATGTCTTTTTTTAAATCAAGTTTAGAAAATACAAAGTATTAGGTTTGTAAAAATATAACTAAGTACAGCCTAAAGAATGTTCAAATCTACCACTAACATAAAAAGTTACTAAATTAACCATTTAAAAAAATCCTACATTTGCAGGTGGTTACACGTGGATGGCTAATAAACGAACGTACTTTTAAAAACTCGTTTTGTGATTTTTTGTCTTAGACCAACAAGCTACATCTGAATAAATAACACACAAGTTCCTAGTTAAATATCGTTTTCGATGGAGAAAATAACAGTCAAATACACGTTTGTTTGTATTTAAATTTCGCGCAAAGCTAGACGAGGGCTATTTTCGCTAGCCGTCCCTAATTTAGCAGTGAAAAAAATTAGAGAGAAAACTGCTAGTCATTACCATCCACAGCTAATTGTTAGTTTACTCTTTTACCAACGAATAGTGGGGTTGCCCGTAACTTTATAACGCCCCTACGGCTGAAAAGAGAAGTATGTTTGGTGTGACGGGGATTCGAACTTGCAATCCTCAGATTTCGAGTCAAGCGCCATCTGGCCATACTTAATGAATGACCTCTTTTGAATATATTTCATACAACTAGTTTTAAAGTTCTTTGAAATATTTAAAATGCCAAACACATAAATTGATAATTAATTGATTTGCTATCGATTATGTAACATCCACGTGGAGAAGAATTTGTTTTCTGATCACATCGTGTACGAAATCTCAGTAAAAAATAAAAACTCGTTCTCTCGTGTCCTGGAAGGGTTAAGACAGTCATAATCGATTAGCCAATCGCGAACATCAAAAGTGCTTTGCCTTTCAGTACTAGGTGTACGTGTGTTACATTGACAAACGAAGTAGGTGTGCATGTGAATAAATCCTAAATTTTTGACGATTTATAATCGGTGGAATGTTAATGGTTAACCAATGCTTGTCATTAATCCAATGATTAACACATACTCATAAGTTGTGACAGCAACGTTACGTTTTATTCAGATATGTCGTGTAACGCTTGATTTGGAGGGTTTGCTCCGTTGCACAGATGAGAAAATCACCTTATCTGCATAATAAGATTAACCTATTTTACAAGAACATTCCGGGTTCTGTGCTGCCACTGGAACAACTTCCTCAATTACCGCTCTTTCTCAGTCTGACGACCATGATTACACAAATTGCCCAACACACAAACTTCCATTGCAACAGCTTTCTGCGAAGAAAGGCCAGGTCAGTCTTGGTCCACATTATCTTTACAAACTTCCCAAAGACTGCGCATGTCTACTATACGTGGAATTCTACTTCAAAGAACGAGTTGAAAACAACAAAACTTCAAGTTTCGTGACGTTGCACGATATACTTGCCAAATATTTGATCCAAAATTATTGGTTTGGTTTGAATTTTGCGCAAAGCTATACGAGGGCTATCTGCGCTAGCCATCCCTAATGTTGCAGTGTAAGACTAGAGGGGAAGGCAGCTAGTCATCACCATCCACCGCCAACTCCTGGGCTACTCTTTTACCAACGAATAGTGGGATTGACCGTCACCTTATAACGCCTCCACGGTTGAAAGGACGAGCATGTTTGATGCGACGGGGATCCAAACCCGCGACCTTCGGATTACGAATCGAGTGCCTTATCCACCTAGCTGCGAGTCTGTAAGCCCGCCTTAACTTTATATCCTTGTTGATTGTTATATTAATGCCACCACGTCCAAGTTTCTTCACAGTGGCTTTGTGTCGACGAGAAAGTTGTTACGGATTGGTTTAAGGAGGATACTCTCGTATTTTGTTGACGCTATAAACACTCCTCTTTGACATGCTTTGACCTTTGACTTTATATCATTTAATGACCTTGCTATATTAACATCATCCTCAAAAATGACCGCGACATATTCCTACCGTTCCAAGTTTATCTTTGGTGGCAATTCACGTCAAGTAGTCATAAATACATTACGTATAATACATGTGGATGCTAAAAAGTTTCTTAGTGGCGTTACATCTTATACGTGCAGCGATATGCACCGAATTACCGTACACGAATCGTTTTTATAAAGTGTGGAGTCTGACATTTAAGAACCCAAACCACACTTTATGTGGCACACTGATTAAATAATGATGACATGTACTCTTAAGATCAAGAAATGCCCTTTCACTTTCTGGAGTGCATAAAATCAGCACCACATGTGAAAACACATCATGAGGCTTAGTTATTAAGCTAAACATTCATCAAAAGTTCAGTTAATACGTCGTATTCTCCTAACCCAATAACAATAAAGAGCAAGTCTATACGTTGGATAGAGGGAGTTGTTGATTGTAACGCTAAACACTGACCGCTAGGACAGCGTTTACAAATTACCTATGCGGAACCATAAAAGCGAAACTTTAATAGCCATCCATAGGTTCCACCACAGTCATGCTTCACCCAGCTCGATAATCAATATAGAGAAATAAACTAACACCAACCCCCTCTCTTCAGGAGCTCAGTGAAAGACCTTCCCTACAGGCTTTGTAGTAGTAATTAAGATAAAGACGGGTGAGATCAAACCAAACTAAACTGATCTGTAAAAACGTGTAAAATTGTTACGTTAGTTTTATTCTTTAAGTTTCGATAAACGATTTTCAAAAGATAAAACCTCTTACATTTAAACATCTTATTTTTATATCTTAAAAAAAAAAACATACGGATAACAAAAACAAACACACATTTTCCCCAATTGGTCTTCTTAACATGCTACATGTTTTGGTTGTAAAAACGTTACTTCCTCCAATATATATATATATATATATATATATATATATATATATAAAACAAGTTTTTATTCTTCGGCCGGTTCTATTTCACACCTTTCTTTATGATACCATAATAGTTTATAACACAATATTAAAAATAACAACAGACCAAAATGTCTTAACATTCAATCCAGCATAATGAAATAATTAGCACCAGTCACAAGAAGTAATACAACGAAGATGACTGCTTATCACTCACTGGGTTATGGAAATCATTATGAAAGTTTAAACACCTTGAAAACAAAAGGTGGAAGAAGCTTCACGTGTTAAACTTGTTGTTGTTACGACTGTTTTAAAAATAAAAACTCATTTGTAACAAGGGATAAGAAACTGTTCTTCAAAATTCAGTTTTTTCTTGACATAAGAAACATTAAAAGTACAATAGAAATACATAAAGGCGCGAATACTGAAAAGAAAAAACATCCTATTTTCAGCAATTTTAGGAATAATGATTACATGGCTAGGTGGTTGGGACACTCGCCTCGTAATCTGAGGGTCGCGAATTCAAAACCTTGTCACACCCAACCCAAACAGCCGCGGGGGCATTATAATGGAACGGTTAATCCCACTATTCGTTGGTAAAAGAGTAGCCAAAAGTTGGTCGTGGGTAGTGATGACTAGCTACCTTCCCTTTACTCTTACACTTCTAAAGTAGGGACAACTAACGCAGATAGCCCTCGTGTAGCTTTGAGCGACATTCAAAACAAACCAAATCATTCTAAACACTGAAGAATATATAACATTGGTGTTTTTCTGTTTTCTTTCTGAAATTAGAGGGGGAAATTCGTTCCCACCATATGACCTTTCTCATGGCATCCTACATCACTGTGTCAAGTTTGATGCTGAATGATCAAGAAACGTAGAAACGCATAAGGAACAGACACACTGACGTTACTTAAACAGATATATGTACGCTACAAATATCTACGCTGGTTTATAAGTAATTTAAAACAACTGCTAACGTTTTGGAGCTTTGTTCGATTAAATTTAAAACTGGAATCACTAAAGGAAATTGATTCCAGCAAGAAGGAAGTAAATTTCCTCACTATCGACCCTTTCTCTGTCATTTACGGGCCCTAGCATAGCCAGGTGGTTAGGATGCTTGACTGGCATGAGAGAGTCGTGGGTTCGAATCCCCGTTCCACCAAACATGTTTGCCCTTTCAGCCGAGGGGGTATCATAATGTTATGGTCAATCCCAACACGACTAACTGTCTTTTGTTGCTAAATTAGGGGCAGCTAATGCAGATAGCTCTCGTGCAGCTCTGCGCGAAATAAAAAAACAACAAAAAACCTGTCAACTACGATTAATATTCTGTGACAACTGATTAAAGTTGTCTCCTGATGGGAAAGTGATAAGTTGCAAGTCTTCGTACTTACAACGCTAAAATTAGGACTTCGATTCCCTTCGTTGGACACAACAGATAGCCCGATATGGCTTTGTTGTAAGTGGTTTTCTTGTAGCCATTCCTAATGTTGGGTTACTGACTAAGGCAATCTGGCAGGAGCATAAGCCGTCCCAAAGACCTTGTGTTGCTTTCTAAACAAATTAACATTAAATACTCGCGTTCTATTTCAGAGTTCGAATTAATACAAGATAACATAACTGAGTTATATAACACCCACAGCTGAAAGTAAACCGAGAGGGGTCTAAAGTTTAGCAATTTAATGTCTGATCGCGTCCTGTTAACGATAAAAAACAAAGATGGATCCTCTCCATGGGTGCATCATAAAGATGACGACAAAACCCAACTATTCGGTTAGACAAGAGTATCCCAATAATTGGTGGTGAGTGTTACCGACTAGTTATTTTCCTACTAGTCAAGCAGTTCAAATCAAGTATCCCAATAACTGGTGGTGGGTGTTGCTGACTAGTCATTTCTCTTCCAATCGAAAAGTCCAAAATTCGGGACAGGTAAATCTCGCGCCTTGCACCCTTCGATTCACATCAAGACTCGCTAACCACTAGAGGCCACCTCCGATCCAAGCACTAAATTATCATTCACAATTTGATTATTTTATTAAAAGTGTAATAAAACTACTGAAATGATTACCGCAACTTACAATATTCAACACAAGGTGGAGTGGAAATTTTTAGTGTGATTAGAAACCAAAACTTGTAGCCTTTATATTTAACACAATTATTTACGTACGAAACAGCAATATGAAAAGAAAAAACAAACAGTTATTTAGATCACACAGACTATTAATTGTAGTTATCGTTTTCACGTTTCGAACTTCGAACTCAACGTCTGAACATTTACTTCGAGATTCGAAATGCTAAATAAACAAAAAAAACACTACATATAATGGTCTCTGAAATTTCTCATGCATAGTATCATGACCAGCATAACAAACTTTAATTATAAACATAAAAACATAAAAAGTAATTTTTATTACAAAACGACAGCCGTTCCCACAGAAAATATGCGCGTAAGTAACAGCTAACCCTTCAAGTACAGGAAGGTTGACGTCATATGTTGCGAGCATTCTGCGCTAAACATTTCGAATTTTTGCAGATGAGGTTTTAGGCACAAACTTGTTAATGAATGATTATATAAACCCTAATGAAAACACATTCTTGTCAAAAGCCCATGCTTACCCTTTCTTTTCTGCAGCTAAGGTTTAAAATTGTGTTTAAAACAAGCGTGATCGGCCCGTTTTCGTAATATTTCATGACGTGTATTTTCAACAATTATATTTGACTAATAGCGAACAATACAACTACAAAAGTTATTGAATTAACGTTTCGGAATAAACACATGCAATTTGAAGCGAATTCCTACGGTGAACACAAAACTACGATTACACGTAATAACCACAGTGTTGAAGAGAGAAAGTTGTACTACCATAACCATTTGTAAGGGCCTTGCTCGAGGGCTTCCGCAGAAGGGGAGAGATCAAAGTAGTGTGAAATTGTGAATTTAATAAAAATGTTACATACATACGCTGAGTGAATAGAGAAATAATTATGTTTCTCATTTTCCACTGGGGGCATGTACCCCTTTTGCCCCCCACGGCGAATGCTCATGGAAACGTTAAGACTCGAGGGGAGGGGGTAAGAACTAGTAGATGAGTCTAGATGTATTTATACAGCTAATTAGAAATGATTGATACAGGCTTGGCCCAGTATTTGCATTATTATCACGCCTTATTTCAGACAATATTGGTTTACAATAACGTCTATTTTACAATCGCGGGTTCGCATCCTCGTCGCGCCAAACATGCTCGCCCTCCCAGCCATGGGGACGTTAAAATGTTACGGTCAATCCCACTATTCGTTGGTAAAACAGTAGCCAAAGAGTTGGCGGTGGATGGTGATGACTAGCTGCCTTCCCTTTAGTCCTACACTGCTAAATTAGGGGCGGCTAGCATAGACAGCCCTCGAGTAGCTTTGTGCGAAATATAAACCAAACCAAACTATTCTACAATAATTGATAAAACAACAAAGAACTACATCCAAATATGAACCACAAATAAATAATGAAAACCCTTTTTGTGTCCGTTTCCTTGACCCATAGACCGCTCCTCTTTTATCCTCCCCCCATTCCCAAATGTGAAGGTAAATCCAGGGCTGAATGAAGTGCTAAAAGTCAATAGGACCATAGCCTGGCCACTTTCTACAACTTACGTAACAAAACTTGCTTCTTTTACTTTAATACATTACGTTGTATCTTTGCAGCATTTGTAGCTAAAATGGTGGAAGACTGAATCTCGTAGCATTACATGTTCAAAAACTTTATCAGAGATCATGCCCCCAGACCCCCATGGAATTGATAATGTGGTGACAGCCATATCCAAAATTACTTCCTACGACACTGAAAGTGTTACTAAACTCATCAACATAAACATGACACACCTAAATAATTTGGTCGTGGCTGATACATTACGAACATTTATACATACAGTTTCATTTAACATACACCACACATGATAACTACGGCCTGTAGGAGCGTGGCATATTAACACTTCTTCGCCGAGACTTACACACGTACAACCGCCGCTACATCGTTCAACCACATAAAAACTTGCCTTAAACATGAAGGGGGAAAAAAATCATATCCGTAACTCTATTTTAGCAGCCACGTTCCTTTCGGTAACAATTAAAACGAACTGTGAAATATAACTTGGTGCAACAGTGCTAAATTTTACCAAGTATGATTACTGTAAAAAGTTCTGACCCAGTTGCGATTAAAGTGGGTAAAATAGATACGGTATTGCTTTGGTTCTCTCAGTCAGTACAGTACAATACACAGTTTATTCGCGAAAAGTTGTTACAAGTCTGTATTTTCGACAGTTAAAAAGAAAAGATTTTACCTTTCTGGAATAATAATTGCCATAAATATTCCTTCGACCTTGGGCGTTCGTATCTCGGTAAGTACTTCTAGACTGTTGGAATGAAGGTTGCATGTCGAATGGAGGTTTAACCTAACACACGTACTTCGTAAGTATCTCTGGTAATGAATGAAGGTCAGTGGTGAATGTTCGGGACTACATTTCACAAAATCAACACATTACGAGTCTTAACTTCAATTCTGCTATGAACTTTAAAATCAACTTCTGTTTGCCACCGTTACGTCCTCACCACGCCGGGCCAAATATATTCGTGAGAACGGTACAGCTTAAACGGATGGTCCGTTAGCAACAACTCGGGATTATAGACTTTACGGCCCTATAGAGGGATATGAATTGCCAGTATGTGATGACAATCCAAGATCACACCGTGCGGAACCAGCCACGCATGCATACATACACACACACACACATACACTGCAGTCAGTCCAATAGGTTAGCACATACCGAGAAAGCGAATCAGACTCGAAGACAAATCAAATAATTGTTACATTCCGTAACCGTGTTTTTCACACTACTCGCTCTAGAGTTGGCTTTTCCACATTACACTTCAAACAAACTTCATTTATTTATTTATTTTCTGATGATCTCGCATGCGTAATTAAGAATACGTGAACTTATTAAAACCTTCTCCTGACCTCAACGGCAGAAAATGGTAATATGTGGGAGCAGAATACGCTAAGTTGTAACCGCCCACCGACTGAATGACCGACCACGTGATTTTTATGTCTCGACAGTATTTCATAAAATCATTTGACGAAATTTATACTTTAAAAAGACAAGACACTGGATTACACTTGAACTATATTTAAAGCTAGGTACGTACAGCTTCGAGTGGATTTTTGTAATTGATGTACCTCTACGTTACATTGCGCATGTGCTGCCATCTATGTGATAAACGTGGAAAATCTGTTCCAGGAAAAGTTTAATACAGAACATTCTATTCTGTCGTATGATATTTCTTTCGAACTTATTAATGAATCAAATACAAATAGTTTCTACTGTATAAATATGAAAAGTGATTTAACAAACCTGTTGCTTCAATAATATGAATCTAGAAAATACGTTTGTTTGCTTGGAATTAAGCACAGAGCTACATAATGGGCTATCTGATCTCTGCCCATAATGGGTATCGAAACCCGTTTCCTAGCGTAGCAAATCCGTAGATATACCACTATTGTGCTTAAAATCATGATTATAAAAAAAGTTTTGCTTCCCAGTCAAAACCTTGATACGAATAGGTTTTTAAAATTCTAGCATATATGTGTGTGTGTGTGTGTGTAACATGCTACGTGGATACTCACAATATTTGTGCGTGTGTGTGTATTTTTCTTATAGCAAAGCCACATCGACCTATCTCCTCAGCCCACCGAGGGGAATCGAACCCCTGATTTTTGCGTTGTAAATCCGGAGACATACCGCTGTACTAGCGGAAGACAATATTCTTGCATAAACAGCATTTAAATTAGACATTATCATTACCGTTTCTCGCAATTTTCAAGCTATGGGTTGAAAACAAACCATATTGGTGAATAGTTGACGTAAACGTAGCTACATATTGTGGCCCAGATGTATCTTATAAAAATTTCATAAAATCAAGGATTTAAAACAATAAAAAAATTAAGTACCCCTAATCATTTCTCTACTGAGTGATTAGGTTAAACACTAAGAATTATCTGTAATTCCTTTTTCTGCAACAATGAGCCATAAAAACACAATCAAAATAAGTCTGTAAAAAACAATGAAGTTTACAAAATGTGGAACTATATCACGTATTTAAAAATAATTAGGGGCAAACACCTTCTAGACGCTAGAGTTTTCGAAAAGGAGGAATATAGGTATAATCGAATTATAAAACAGTCTTATTACTTTTGGTCCACTCTGTATATCAGTTCCTTATGTTACTTTTTTGTTTTAACTTCCACAGCAAGCTGTCATAGGTAGTTAAAAAACATCCTTATTATTTAATCATGTGTGATCTGTCAGTTTTATACAGTTTTTCGTTGTGAAAAAAGTATAATCCATTTGTATTTTGTACACTTCGAGAATAGGACTGTATTTTAATGTAACCATTTTCCCAAAGTGAGTCTCGATTCAAGTTAAAAACACTAGAAAAAATGCATAACAATAAATAAATAAGATTGGTACATAATCGTGTAGGTGGCAGCACGGGTCAATCCAGTTTGACTGAACTCCATTTGTAACAATTCTACGCTTTATTCCATTTGGCCATTCTTCTGTCCAATTTGCTAGCTTATCCTCAACACCTTCTGAGATTTTTTTTACAAGCCTTTTGTGTGGTATCTTGTCAAATTATTTCTAAAAATTCAGCTACACCAAATCTACACCCTTCACTTTCATCTTCACAAGCAGTAACCTTTTTAAAGATTTCCAGAACAAAATTTTCCTTCAGTGAAACCATGCTGGCTATCCAATAAAATCCTAAACTTTGTTAAATGACTTTAAAAAGCATCTTTTATCAGACTTTCCAAAATTTTTCTCACAACTGATGTAAGACTAATAAGCCTATAGTTACTTAAGAAAACAAGTTTTTACTACTTCAAGTAATATAGTATTAATAGAAATGATTATTTGTAGTTGAATTTTTTGAGGAAGCAGAAATAACCTGGAAACAAGTAGCCAAAATAATAAATGCTCTATACATAATTCAAAAACTTGCATTTATCTAGAAATAATTTAAATAATGTTAATTTATTGCTTATGTAATTGGAATCTGTGAAAAACAAAATAATTAAAAATAATTGATCTATTACAAAACACAGAATGAAACTTAATATAAGGTTTTTAAAGTGAACATCACAGGACTGGTAAACAATACTGGAATAACACTTATGGATGTAGGTGGATTGAACAAAATGTTGATCATAAAAGTTAAGGAAATGGATTTTAAGCTGAGGAAAACATTCTTCATCTAAGGCATTATAAATATGGAATGTATTAAAATGTTTCATTACAGTTATTCAGTTACAGCGTGTTCCTTAAAAGGTTTATAAGTTGTTGATTTATAATCTTAACAACTTATCCAAGAAGTAGGTGATACTTGACTGATGTATCCATTTATCTAAACATTCAATAGGAATGGACATTAAAAATAAGAATATCTATATAACACACTTTTTTCCTTTTAACGAGTATTTTCTATAAGTTTAAAAGTTTCCAATTTAATATGTAAATGGTTTTTGAATAAGGTTTATTGATACTTTTAATCTTTAAATATTAATAGATATAAATATTTTAAAATTAACTATTAACGTATCAGAAACAACTATAAATTGATAAAAATAACACCATCACAAATAATTAACGAATTACAGTAATTTCGTCATCATCATCTACGACTCGATTCCATCAAGAAACGTCGGGCTGCAATCACTTGCAGTTTCATGAACAGGTATTTAAGTAAGTAGGTTGTTAGCCCACTGCACCGAGTCGTCCCTAATTTAGTAGTGTAAGACTAGAGGGAAGGCAGCTAGTCATCACCACCCACCGCCAACTCTTGGGCTATTCTTTTACCAACGAAAGTGGGATTGACTGTAACATTATAATGCCCCCATGGCTGGAAGGGTGAGCATGTTTGGCACGACTTGGGCACAAACTCGCAACCCTCAGATTACGAAAGCACACGCCTTAACGCGCTAGGCCATGCCAGGCACAGTAATTTAGTGTAGTTAATTATGAATGCATTTCAACTGCACAGCACAAAACAAAATTTATACCAGCTACAGAAACACTGTAAAAATATAAAACTGAAGGCATATGAACTGCACTAGCCTGAGAAAACCTCTCAGTTTTCATTCATGGAGTTTTGTGTGATGTTTAGAAAGTTACATTGCTTGTTGTTAAATTATATATGAGAGTATGTGTATTATAAAAATAATTATAATACAATATTATATCATAATAATACAGCAATATTTACATATTGTCACCTGTTGGTGGTTTGATGTATTATATAAAGTATACAGGTAAATAACAAGATGTTTTGTTTTACACCAGTAAAATCACTACTTTATTTACAATGAGTCATCCATGCATGGATTGTGAGAACTAAGTCAGCTTATAATGATGTGAGGTTAACAATTTAATGTCCTCTCCTGTTTCATTATTGTTCTCCAGTCACTTGTTTAAGAGTTTTCACTTGAGATTCAGTGAAACAGGAAGTGTCCAACACCTCCAGGTGCTATTTTAACAGTTATTTTTTTCTCCACGTTTATATGTTTGGCACCAATTCTCCAACTGCAATATATATTTTTCTGCATTATTTAAATGGTTCATTACATCAGATTAAATATTCTAAATATTTATAGATCAACCATACCATCGAGTACTGAATTACAATATGTAGATGAATACAGTGCTCATAGTTAAGATATGTATAATTTGTATTTATGCTAAAACTACAACCTGTATTTATTAAACCTAGTACATACATTAGAAATATCTATGAGCTAACAATATAAATAAAGAAACAATCAAATTTAAGTTATATTGTGTTTTTCTGTCTATTAAATAAATCTATCAGTACTTTTCAAGAATATTAATTGAGGTTTGTTTGCTTTTTCAATTCATTTAACACGTAATTCATTCAAAGATTATTTTACTTCTTCACTGAAATTGCATGTTTTAGTAAGGGAAAAGAAAAATTCAGAGTTAATAAATAGTCCACTACACTTTACAATGTTAAAAACTGGTGTGATGAATAGTGTCTTTAAGATAACATACTAAGTTTGAAAGAGAGAAAATGGTTGTGAATATTTAAAAAATACACAAAATCTTTGTAATATTAAGTTTCTGTTCAAAAGAATCTAGTAAATTTAATGTTTGATTGCACTTTTGTCAAGCATTCAAAAGCTCTGAAGTGTAATGATATTAAATGGATATGATGTTTATGTCTACCAAACACTACTGATGAAAAAAAAAAGATTAAAATTAGAAAAAACACAACAAAAATAAAGCCCAACAAAACACACTCACTGATGGATGAGAATGTCCTCTATATGGTAGTGACAGTGCTGAAGCTGTATTGTATGGAGTAGTAAGACATGGTATTATACAGCCTTGTGGCCGAAACAGAGAAGCACAAAACACTGGAGAGGAAAGAGCTGGGCTGGGCCAATGTGGCTTGTTACTGCTATCTGATGAGTGCTACAAAAGAAATAAATTAAAATTTACTTTCTATTTCCAGTTCCCATGCAATCTGTTTTTCTTGTATGAAATTTAACCATCACTAAAATACTGTAATTTGACCAATGTAAATATTAAAGATGCTTCAACGAAACTTTAGAAAATGTGTAATTATTCAATAGACTGAATATAAACAATTCAAAACCACAATATTTTGTATGTAAGATAAACTGGTAAAATTCATCATTTGTTAAAGAAGTAAAACTGGTAAAAATGAGACCAAGACATCAACAAGTGTTGATCCAAACATTTTTAATTCATTTTGTCAGAAAACAACAATAACTAATCTCCTCAAAGAGATGAAAGCAATTATTTCCTGCATAAAAAATATCTCTTACAAAATACCAAAACACTAGTCATATACTACATAATAGTAAACAAAAGGTTATGTACCACAGAAGACCAAACCAGAGATTATGTACTACAGGTAAACACAACAGTAGGTATCTATTAAATAAAAAACTGTAATAATGTACTACAGAAGACCAAACCAGATATTATGTACTACAGGTAAACACAACAGTAGGTATCTATTAAATAAAAAACTGTAGTAATGTACAACAGAAGACCAAACCTGAGATTATGTACTACAGGTAAACACAACAGTAGATATCTATTAAATAAAAAACTGTAGTAATGTACTACAGAAGACCAAACCAGATATTATGTACTACAGGTAAGCACAACAGTGGATTTTTATTAAATAAAAGTCTGTAGTAATGTACTACAGGTTAACAGAACAGCAGTTATCTATTAAATAAAAAAACTGTAGTAATGTGCTACAGAAGACCAAACCAGAGGTTCTGTACTACAGATATACATGAGAGCAGTTATTTATCACAAAATAATATAAAACGCTAAGTACTACTACAGCAAACTAAATCAGTGCTGGTGTGCTGCATAATACAAAAACTACAATTATTACAGAAAACAAAAATAACAGTTATATGTTAAAAAAATGAAAACAGGAGACACCTACTAAAAAATAATAATTTATTCAAAAAAACTTGAAAGAGAATATCTGCTGTAAAAGAATGAAGCAAAACAAATGACCATTTGTTACATGAAAGGAAAATATTGTCTATTAACTAAAGAATAAAACAGCAATTATGTACTCCTGAAAAATAAAAATGATTATATGCTAAAACAGAAGATTACCTACCACCGAAGGTCAAAATGGTAGTTATTTTTACAGAGTAGTAAAACTGTTGTTATATCTACAACACTTCCTGTATAACAGAGACAAACCAAACCAATACTTATCTAAAACACTTAAACTCTTAAGATAGAAAATATATAAAAGAGTAATTATATCTCTGCTAAAAGGCAAGAACTATTGTATATTACATGAAAAACAGTAATTTTATAGGAAAGAAATGTAATAATAACTCTTTACTACTGATGAAAAATTGTAGTTATATGGAGCACTATGAGTAATCATAATTCCCAATAAATGATAAAATATGTAATATTACATACTGCAAAAAAATAACAAATATCATAGTGCTTATAGGACGAAACATCAAGGTTTTCAAACAATTAATGTACTGACTGAAACACCATATTGAATTTGTAAGCAAAAAAAATTGACCACTCAAAGTACTGGTTACAGTATATTACGCACATATACACTAATAATATGCTAAAGAGGTATTTAACTTTTCCAGTATAACAATTGTAAAATTTCTAAATTAGCAAGTTTTTCATCTACAACCAAATCACATCAGTGGGGCCAGCCTCTAGACAGCTCAGACTATCACTATGAGCTTAGTTGTCTGGTCTGTAGGTATTCGCTTTTGATATATAAATACATATATATATAGAGAGAGAGCTTTGTATATAAATGGTAAACATATCATGCATGTACTTAAATATATTTTAAACCTAATTTATATATAAACGTGACAGTTTCTAATGGTAAATTATATACTTTATACAAGTAGAACATAAAAAGTAAACGAATAAGGATATTGAAAATTACTAATTTCAGAATGAACTAGAGATCCAGCTGCAAAATATAATGAAACAGGAATTAAATCACAAATTTATAAAATGAAATCCCTGTTTTGTCAGCTTTATACACTTATAATATGAAATCCCTGTTTTGTCAGCTTTATACACTTATAATATGAAATCCCTGTTTTGTCAGCTTTATACACTTATAATATAAAATCCCTGTTTAGTCAGCTTTATACACTTATAATTTGAAATCCCTGTTTTGTCAGCTTTATACACTTATAATAATATGAAATACCTGTTTTGTCAGCTTTATACACTATAATAATATGAAATCCCTGTTTTGTCAGCTTTATACACTTATAATATAAAATCCCTGTTTAGTCAGCTTTATACACTTATAATTTGAAATCCTTGTTTTGTCAGCTTTATACACTTATAATAATATGAAATACCTGTTTTGTCAGCTTTATACACTTATAATAATATGAAATACCTGTTTTGTCAGCTTTATACACTTATAATAATATGAAATCCCTGTTTTGTCAGCTTTATACACTTATCTGTGGACCAAAGTTTGGATTACATTTTATAACTTTGTGATTGTGGTTTTAACTTTTGTAAAAGTTATAACTGCCAGGTAGGTGTCTATACTGAAAGTTTACAGATTTTGTGTTCAGTTCACGAACATATCAAAACCGAACAAACAATTCAATGAAGAGTATGAATGGTTGGTTATTCGTAGAGTTGTTATGAAAAGTATTGGAAACAAAATAAATACTGTCATAAAAAGTACACAAACAAGTAAAGTGATAATAGTTGGATGGATTTTAAAACAAATGTCAATCCATACTTTGGTTGGCCTTGTGACCTATATAGCTAAATACATATACCAATATATATATATATATAAGACGATAAGTGTAATAACTGTCTACACAAACGCTTTTATAATAACACGTATAAACTTTTTAAAAAATGTAACAAGTGTTTTGAAAAATTAAAAATGCTTTTCTTGTATGAAACAACACGTCTGTAGTAATTTAGATATATAGCTTCAATGGAAAGGATAATAACACACACATATACACCACTTACAGCGCTATTGTTACGATAAACAATTCACGTAGACGTCAAATAATGATTTCGAAATTATCGTTGAAGTGTTACGTAACAGAACGAAATCGATGTGTTTATGTAACAGCTGCGTAATAAACACACAATTTCTTTCCTGCAACCTTTGACGCAAATAAACTGTACTGTGTACTTTTTTTAAAAGCAAATAAGAATTAATTTGCAATTGGCACGAGTCATGTGCGTGTTCGTACAACCTCTACTACGTGCAATTCGATCGAAACTTTTCCACTAGCCACGTGCAGGGCGATTTGCACGAGCTTCCGTTTTCTTGTTTGTTCCAATACGTCCTGAGACAATCAAATATCGTGACAGATACAAGACTGAATAAAAGAAGCGAAATATTAACGTCACAAATAAAATCTTAAAACTATATAAGTTGGAATACAGTTCATAGACTGTGAGATGCCCTAATGTCATTTTCAGTGTTAATAAAATCAGAATAAATTTCCTCCTTGTTTACTTTTAATGACGTGAAGCAATGCATTTTTTGTAGAAGACATGCACACGCATGTATATATATATCCACTTTCCTTTCTTTATTGGCTCAGCGGTAAGCTTCAAAGCTTATAATGTTACAATTCGACATTAGATACCTGTGATGGACACAGGACAGACGGCCTATTGTGTAGCAAGCAAGAGATTCGCTTAAATACAAACCATATGCCTTTAATAGTGGGATAAATATACACATAGGTATTCACACAAATACAAAACTACAAACTATAATTAACTTAAATAGCTGTTCGATAAATACGGTTTATTTCCTGCAGCCTTGAAAAAACAACAACAAAACGTAGTGTGAATTCTTCACACATAAAAACTGCATTTTAACATTCACACGCGTACTGAAAACTTCACACTTATTTTTTTATACGTGTGATTGTGTGTGATAAACTCGTCTAATTCTTCTCAAAACAAATCAGTCACATTGAACGTAGTTGTTGTTTTCTGTACGACCCTGCCTTAATTAATACATTATAACAACTACTGTCAATTTACACGAGATTAATGTGAAGTCTATATGAAAATCACATCCCCCGGTAGGGCAGCGGTCAATTTAAGGACTTACAACGTAAAAACATCCAGGGTTAGATTCCTCTCGATGGACGTAACAGGTAACTCAATGTATCTTTGTACTAAAACAAATACGCACCTTTGGAGTTTTTTTAATATAACTACTATCGCCGCTATACGCTACGCTACTCTGATGATCTTGTACAGTTTGAAAAATATAAATACTGTCGTATAATCACATTGGCTTATGTACGTTCACAATAATTTTAGTTTGAATTTCGCGCAAAGCTACTCGAGGACTATCTGCGCTAGCCGTCCTTAATTTAGCAGTGTAAGACTACAGAGAAGGCAACTAGTCATCACCACCCACCGCCAACACTTGGGGGTACTCTTTTACCAACGAATAGTGATTGACCGTATCATTGTAATGCCCCCACGGCTAAAAGAGCGAGCATGTTTGGCCGAGTGCCCTAACCACCAGGCCATGCCGGACTACAATATTCTTGAAACAATGGTTCGGGAGTGTATCCCACAGTTACGGATGCATCTCATGAAGAAAAACAAAAAACAATGTGACTGGTAATTCGACAAACGAGATATTGTAAGGTTTTTCTTTACACATTCACTTATTACTTTCAAGTTCTGCATATCAATGTACACTTAACAGTTTGTCAAAAACATGGGTAAGTTATTGTTGGAATAGACAAAGAAAGTCATGTTTCTTCGAGTAATATCACCAAATGGTGGAGATGATGATGAACCAAAACCAAAGTACCACAAGAAACATTTAAAATCTGATTTCACAAGAAGAGTTGTTAATAACGAGGAAAACTGCAAGAGAAGAAATAAAATTAAAAGAAATTCAGAAACTAAACAACGAGAACACGTGGTTAGAACCATCGAGTTCTTCAAGCGATAAACAGAAACAAATGAAAGGACAAAGGACACTGTTTCAATAAAAGTCTTAAATGTGTTTTTAGAAACAAAAAGAAACACGAAGTCATACAATTTAGGAAACACTGTTTCTTCCAGTTGCCATGAAAACGTAACACCATATATGGAAAAGAGGTATGGTGATGTGCTCAAGTCTATCCCTTTGTCTCGTATTACTGTCACTAGCGAGGCGGAAAGATACAATCTCTACTGATGTGATAAACAAGCACCCAAAAGTGTACAAAATCTGTCAAACGATTTGGCAGAACCGAAGATGTTGCAAGTTCACCTTGGGGTCTGGTATTTATACGATACTGTTACAAAACCTGTGTCAAGAGTTTTTATTTTGCCAAAGACTAAAATGGGCCCGGCGTGGACAGGTTGGTTAAGGCGTTCGACTTAAAATCTGAGGGTCGCGGGTTTGAACCTCTATCTCACCTAACATGCTCGCCCTTTAAGCCTTGGGGGCGTTATAAAGTTACGGTCAATCCTACTATTCGTTGGTAAAAGAGTACCCCAAGAGTTGGCGGTGATGACTAGCTGCCTTCCCTCTAGTCTTACACTCCTAAATTAGGGACAGCTAGCTCAGATAGTCCTCGAGTAGCTTTGCGCAAAATTTACAAAACAAACAAACAAATGCTACAAAATGACGTAATTGTTCTCAACTTTGGGAAGATATAAGCAATGAACAGAAAGCTGTTTGCTGTCCTTTATGGAAAAATTGGATACACATACGACAAGCTCTTGTTTCATACACCTGAAAGACGAACTTAGGTTTTTGGTTGTTTTTTAAAGACTGTAATCCACATACTAGCGAGGCATTTTATGGATAAAACGTGGCATGTAGTATAATGCCGCCACCTGGTTGATATTTTTAACAACTTCAATGACCTCAGATTGTTATCGCAAGGTCGGAATAGCAATACTTTCCAGGTGAGCTACAAAGTTTGTGTATTTCACAAAAACCAAAACCACTTCTGTTGTAGAAAATCTAGCTGGAAAACGTTTACTGACCTCAGTGAATTCTTCGAAGAAAATCCATTAAACTGTGGCATTACTCACGTCATTGATTCTTTTCAGCTCCAAAAACAACTTCGACGTTAACTTGCAGATTGATTCCAAGAAACAATGGAAGAAAAACGTTGGATCCGAAATCCATTTAATGACAGAATAGCTTCTCATCTCTCAGTGGTAGCTCACGAGCTCGCAGAACTACCGACAAACAGAATTCAAGAAAACATATTTTGAGAATTTGTGGGTGCTAGTTCTGTAAAAAATACCCCGAAGTGTCAATAAAATGGGTGCTAGTACTGTAAATAATACCCTGAAGTGTCAACAAAATGGGTGCTAGTTCTATAAATAATACCCTGAACTGTCAATAAAATGGGTGCTAGTTCTGTGAATAATACCCTGAACTGTCAATAAAATGGGTGCTAGTTCTGTGAATAATACCCTGAACTGTCAATAAAATGGGTGCTAGTTCTGTGAATAATAACCTGAACTGTCAATAAAATGGGTGCTAGTTCTGTGAATAATAACCTGAATTGTCAATAAAATGGGTGCTAGTTCTGTGAATAATACCCTGAACTGTCAATAAAATGGGTGCTAGTTCTGTGAATAATAATCTGAATTGTCAATAAAATGGGTGTTAGTTTTGTAAAGAATACCATGAACTGTCAAGAAAATGGGTGTTAGTTTTGCAAAAAATACCCTGAACTGTCAAGAAAATGGGTGCTAGTTTTCTAACGAATACTCTGAGCTATCAAAAAAAGCCATGGACTTGCTTTTGCCCTTCATATCAACACACCCATACAAGCCGACGTATTTTGCAATAAAAACAAAACTGACATCTCGTCTGCAGGTAGAGGGACATTTACGAGTTGCTGTGTCAATAGTTCAGCCAAGAATGGATCTGTTATTATTCCATGCTTAAGTCCATTCTTCCCGTGAAGCTCAGTTTTCCTTATGCTATACATTGTTTGAAGACTCGTTCTGTTTTTATACCACGTGCAGGGAAGGGAAGGGAGCCAGGAATATATTTTACTTTATATCCAGTTTCTTAAACTGACTTTCCTTTGTTAATTATTAAATGTTATCCCGCCGAGTTTAATTTGTTTTCCTAGGCACAAATTTACACTGTGTATTAGAAGTTTGTTTGTTTGTTTTTGAATTTCGTGCAAAGTTACACGAGAGCTATCTGCGCTTGTCATCACCGCTCACCGCCAACTCTTGAGCTACTTTTTTGCCAACGAACAGTGGGATTGATAATCACATTATAACGCCCTAACGGCTGAAAGGGCGAACCTGTTTGGTGTGACGAGGATTCGAGCCCGCGACCCTCGGTTTACGAGTTGGGTGCCTTAACCACGTGGCCGTGCCGGGCTGTATATTAGAAGTACAAATCGCATTCCTCTCAGTGCACCCTTCTTTCTCTCAGTGGCTCAGTCTGAGGACTTATCACGCTAAAAATCAGGTTTCGATACACACAGTAGCCTGAGAATAGGCAACTCAGTATGTAGTTTTAGGCTTATCAGCAAACAATACACAATACTCTCAATGCATTGTAGATACACCACAAGTAGCTGGAAAAATATAATCGTTGCTAAAACATCTTGGAGAATCAAAATGTTCAACCGTAAGAAACAGTCAATATAAACTTCCACAATGCATATTTCAGAAAAGTTCGTACGTGTTTTAACAAACGATTGTTGCAGTATCCTTCAAGACGCATGCGCAAAGATGTTGCTGAAGGACACTCAACATCAGTCGAAATCTTGTATTGATTTTGGGTACGATACACGTGAATATTAACAGAAGAGAGAGTGTAGTGGTAAGAGCTACATGTTAAAGGTCAGCTTTCGTTGCCAGCGTACGGTTAAAGTAAGGTCGACGCCGATAAGTGTTCAGTATAATCCAAACGAAACTTAAAAGTTCAGTTTTGAATCACTAGGCACTGTGACAGTATGAATGTAAGCAGTGTCACATTTAGGTTGGAGCTAGAGGGGTACCAGCACCAGGGCCCACGGTCTTAGTGGAGGACCATTAATAATTCTATTCGATATAAAATTACATGGAATGTAGGGCCCATAAAAATTATTAGCTCCTGGGCTCACACAACCTTAAATCTGCCACTGAATGCACATGTAATTCACAAACGTATCGGGATCCACGTTAAACGCCGTCAAAACTACCTTGCAATCCTCTCTAGAAATATAAACCGCTTATAAAAATAGTTTCATTATAAATATACTTCGGAATTTTATCCTGACACAATATTTCGGCTAACTCTACACGATTTTCCTCTAGAAATAAAACAACTAAAACCTTTGTTGTTCCTTGTCATGTGGTATTAAAATACTACAGAAGTCAATATTTTTACGGTTTTGTCCACGTATCTTTCTGTGTACAAGACAATTATTTAACTGGTTTAATTCTTCTGTCTTCATCAAAATAGAAATAAAGGGAAAAATGTATTTAAAACGTACGTATCTCAGGACCACAGTAACCAATAGTAATAAAGAACAAAAATAACAACTGAGATTGAGTGACACTTATGAAAAGAATAAACTGCAAAACTCACCACACATTTCCAAGTTTTCTTGCATGAACATAAAGTGTTTGTACGAAAAGCCATATTTAAGGGGTCCGGTAACACTTATGTTCAGATTTAATATATGGAAACGGCAATAACACGTGACTCTACAAAAACAAACACTTTAAACGCACGTTATTTTATGCGTCATTACTCAGCTGACTTTGCAACAACTGTGTTTAATTTTCTGTCGTTACACTGTGTATTCAGTAAGTGATTTAGTGGGTAGTTAAAATCCAGAGATTCCACTCACGAGAGTTCAACAAACAAATTAAACTCGTTTCCCATTATCGTACGCCTTTACCAACGCTTTTATATCATCTTTAAATGTCTAACAATTCGTTACCCTAACTGTCACATTACTTGCGTTCAACAGTTTGGCTGACAACAGTGCACCGTAACGCATTTGGCTCACACCTACGACTAGGTGAAGCTCGTTCGAAGAATCAGCCAGTTGTTGGTCGGTTTGGTTGTTTACGTCGCAAAGCAACTTGGCTAGTTGTTACAAATAATCAGTGATGTAGAGGAAACCCACTTGTAGAGTAAAATATACGCGTAAAAACGGCTCGTTTGGGTTGAGAAAATATTTTACGTAGAGGATTTGTTGTTTTGAATTAAGCACAAAGCTACACAATGGGCTATCTGTGCTCTGCCCACCACGGGTATCGAAACCCGGATTTTAGCGTGTAAGTCCGCAGACATACCGCTGAGCCACTGGGGGGCACACTTCATGGAAGGCTATCGCCCGCCCTCTGTAGCTTGTCTAATAAGATTCACACCGGGATATCCTGCTGACCAGTCAATGTTTTCGATTTAGTTTTGTTCAAGCTAACAGTGATGGCCCTTATTTGGTGTAGTAGAGACCATCACAATTTAAGGCCCCTGGCATGGTCTTTATTGTACTGTACAATATTCTCTTCCATATCAGCTTTGTTTAACGTTAGTCAAGTTATTATGCTTTTTTGTACAATTTTCTGTTTTACCATATCAGTTTTATTGGAGAAGAAAAATCTTACCACCTTAGTTCAGGTGATAACCAGATTTGTACTCATAATCTGAGGGTCGGGAGTTTGAATCCCCTGTCGCACCAAACATGCTCACCCTTTCAGCTGTGAGGATGTTATAATGTAATGGTCAATTCAACTATTCATTGGTAAAAGAGTAGCCCAAGAATTGATGTCTTGGGTGGTGACGTCTAGCCGCCTTCCCTCTAGTCTTTCACTGCTAAATTAGGGACAGCTTGTGCAGACAGACTTTGCATAGCTTTACGTGAAATTAAAAACACAAACAAAAAACTAATTATTTTTGGTCATAAAAAACACGTGCTTTTAAAATATTTTAAAAATAACCATTTTATGCTCCAAATAAAATAGATTAGTATACAATGTACCTCAAAATAATCCCTTATAAGAAATAAGTTTCACATAATCAAAGTATCATAAAACAGCTTTGTTGAGTTACTCTTTAAAAGCACACTTACTTCACTTGTACCACTGTGCTACTAATATCCAAAAATATTCATCATTTATATCAAAATGATTAACATGTGCAGAAAATTGACTGCTGTCTGTTATAACGATTTTGAGCATGAAAGTTAGTAAGTCATTAGTTATGTGAGGTCATAATTAAGCAGGGTGCACTAGAATTAGATTTGGCCATTGTATGGTGTTTTGTATGTAGTGTGATGACACAGAATACTGACAGCTTTTGAAAAGGAGTTTGTAAGTGCCATTTCCATGGCAAAATGTTCATACAATCAGTTTATAAAGATATGTTCAAATTAAGGATTTTGAACTCCCAAGAATTAAAGACAGGAAAAAAAAATCAACATGGGAATGAGGCCCAGCAAAAAAGCATACCTTCAATAAACTGTATCACAACAATGATGAGGAACGTGCAGAGCCTTGTAACAAGTTACAATCCACTGGCACAAAATGTCAGTGGCAAAAGGCATTCATATACCCCTGGCAATAGTATGTGATATAATCTAGGATATCTGCCAGGAAAAGCAAAACATGCCCTATATATACAAGTTCTTTTCACAACATATCTGTTCAAATGTTGCATATCTCAAGCAGATGTACAGTGAAGTGGGTATTCATGCTATTCCATATGAATATATACTAGTCAAGTCACCAGATGCAGCATCTTTGGATTTCTGTGCCACTGAACTGTTGAAATGGTGATGGGAAGCCACTAGCCTCAAACACTAGATGGTTTATGGAAATGAACCAGAGAGGAAGAGTGTATTTAGGCATGAAAGTGTCATTTGCAACAAAAACTAAAATGCAGGACTATTGTCAAGAAACATAACACTGGAATATACAGGAGCAAACAGAGTCAAACATTCAGTGAGTCAATATAAGTTTTTATTTATTCTGACAGTAACTTTTGCAACATTACTGATTTATTAAAAATAGAATACCACTACAGATAATACAAAGAGAAATGTTGTAACTTACACTTCTGGGATTGCTGAATGTTGGTTTACAAACACTAACAGGTCTAGTATTTTGTGTCTTCTCCCTAATTTCATTCATGTTAACCTACAATTACAAAAAAAAAGAAACAATAGAGTTACCGTATTCATTGTCTTTTTCAGCACTTACAAATGTTAAAATAACAACTATTGTGTATACAAAAAAAAGTCACTTTAACCATACAAGTACACAAAGTTAAATCTTACAATATATATAATAATTACGTCAACGTATATTTTTTTTGTGCTAGCTGCTGAGAAAGCGTTTTTCTATGAACTTAATATTAAAATACACAAAAACAAAATAAGCAACAAAAATAGTGTGTGTGTTTTGTTATAGCAAAGCCACATTGGGCTATTTGCTATGTCCACCAAGGGAAACTGAAACCCTGATTTTAACATTGTAAATCTGAAGACTTGCTGCTATTTCACCATAGGATGGGCAGAAAAGAGTGGTATAGAACTACATATACAAAATATAATAGGCCCGGTATGGCCAGGTGGATTAAGGCGTTACACTTGTAATCTGAGGGTCGCAGGTTTAAACCCCCATCACACTAAACATGCTTGCCCTTTCAGCTGTGGGGGCATTATAATGTGACGGTCAATCCCACTATTCGTTGGTAAAAGAGTATCCCAAGAGTTGGCAGTGGGTGGTGATGACTAGCTGCCTCCATTTTTGCAAACAGGGAAGCCTTAAACGGCAGCAGTTTCTTGCTTCTCCAGTAATTTTTTTGTTTTGGTATTATGCAAAAAAGAGCTACCTGTGGTCTGTTCACCACAGGTATCTAAGCCCGTATCTAACAGTATAATCCGCAGACATACCGCTGTTTGTCACTGGAGGGCGCTTCAGTGGTTAAAAAAATCATTAAAGAGAAAACATAAAAGAAACATTTTTTAATTCGTTTGGTTACTTTTAAATAACAAAGTAGCAACATCAAAAGCCAATGTAAAATTAGTTTAATATGTATTTACGAATGTGCAATCAATATATTGCACCAGCATATTTTATATAGATTTGTTTAATAAGTTTGCGCAAAGCTACACGAAGGCTATCTGCACTAGCTGTCCCTAATTTAGCTGTGAAAGACTAAAACAAAGTCTCTTGGGCTAATATTTTACCAATGAATAGTGAGATCAACAATAACATATAACATCCCCACAGCAGAAAAGGCGAGTTTGTTCTGTGTGACGGGAATTAGAACCCGCGACCAGCAGAGTGCGAGTCCAGCGCCCGCCCCACCTGGCCATTTTATATAGAAGTCTTCAAAATATACATTTCTGCCTCATTAACGTGAATTCACATTCTTGACTAAAGGAAAGTTTCAGAAACTATTTATCTTTGCACCACGCACAATGTTATGTATTCATAAAACAAGATGCTATATTGTAAATACTTCTTCACAGTCGCTGGTTAAACAAATCATTTGAGATATTAAATTACGTCAAAGCTCATTTTAAAACTTTGTCTCTTCGCGATTTGTCAAAAGCAATCATTAAATGCATAAAAGAGTGTTTTGAAAAATCCAAACCTCCTTATACACATCAAATAAGAGTTGGGAGGGTCTATTTAAGATTGTAAATGAAATTGATTGTTTTGAATCATCATATTTCTCCAGATTTAACAGTAAGAACCGTACAATTAGGAAACACAAATATAAATTTTGACTTAGTGGGAGTCATCTTCGGATGAGACAGTTTTATTATTTTAGCAGGGTGTTGGCCTATGAAATGGGTTTCATTCGGATGTGGTGGTTTGATTTTGTTCGTTTTGAATTTCGCACAAAGCTACACGAAGGCTATCTGCGCTAGCCATCCCTAGTTTGGCAGTGTAAGACAAGAGGAAAGGCAGCTAGTCATCACCACCCACCGCCAATTCTTGGGCGACTCTTTTACAAACGAATACTAGGATTGGTCACCACATTATAACGTCCCCACGCTGAAAGAGCGAGCATGTTTGGTGTCACGAGAAAAAAAGAACTTTTGAAGATAATGATTAGAACTAACAAAGTTTTAGTTATTACTCTCTGTCCAGCTTTTCTAGGACCTTAAATTTAAAAAGTAGATACCTATTCACACGTTAATTAATGTGTTTGCCCCCCAGCAGCACAATGATATGTATGCGGACTCACACCGTTAACAACCGGGTTTCGATACCCGTAGTGGGCAGAGCACAGATAGTCCACTGTGTAGCTTTGTGCTTAATTCTAAACAAACAAGCAACAAAGTAAAATGCCCAAAGTTAAATATATATATATACACACAAAATATTTATACACAATAAATAGTTCCAGTAAATTCTGAAACGTTTTCAGCTGCTTACCTTATTTTCGCTTTCCAACTTAAATATTAATACATTGGTTTATAAATATCATCAACATACCAAATAAAAAGTACACAGAAATTTGCGATTTTAAACATAAGAGCGAAACGTTCGGTGACCAAACTGTTACACATGTCATGTATGTGATTCAGATACATTCTTATACAAACAACTACAAATGTCTCCCGCTGGGACAGCGGTAAGTCTTCGGATTTACAATGCTAAAAATCAAGGGTTCGATTCTCCTTTGTGGACACACCAGATAGCTGGATGTGGCTTTGCTATGATAAACACACAAGTAACGATATTTACTACCTACATCTCACACAGCCCCCATACATCTCACTGTATCTACTGATGTACAACGCTAAAATCAGGGTTCGATTCCCCTCGGTGGGCTCAGCAGATAGTCTGAGGTCACTTTGCTATAAGAAAACACACACACACACATACACTCACTGTACCTATTTATTTATTAAATAATCCATTCTAACATACGTACGTTTATATCTGACGTTCGAGTGCCTACGGGTTACGAGTATTACCATATGGCTAGGAGTCCGGCTCTCTCCCTCTCTCTGGAACTACTGATCCATATGGTAAGTTGACGACTACTATTACCAACATGTGCCACGTTTTGTGCTTTAATGTATGTTGACAAACATTTCAGGAATGCATACATACAACTTATATCATTTTCACGTGTCGAGTTTCATGGAAATTTTGGGTTGCATTACTTTAAGTTTTCCAGTTGGACAACTCTGTATCTTGTAAATATTCCAGAATTGTGTTACTTAGCATTGCTGTTACATGTTATATGTACGAAAAAGATACGATCCCTTATATATATACACACACACACTCAAGGAATGTATGTTTAAATGGTCTGTTATACGCTTATGACTGAAGTTCAGCGTCTATCAAGAATGTGAAATGACAATTTTTGTGTCAGACATTATGTTCACACTAGCGACATCTCACGGACTCATTAATTACCACAGTGGACTATCTAAAATTTATACTCAATATGTGTATTAACTGCCCCCCCCCCAATGGCTCAGCGGTATGTCTGCGGACTCACACGCTAAAATTCTGGTTTCGATACCCGTGGTGGGCAGAGCACAGATAGCCCATTGTGTAGCTTTGTGCTTAATTCAAAACAACAACAACAACAAGTGTATTAACTGGATCGCTTTCCGGACACACAGTTTATTATGTTTTATCTGTCTCGTCTCGGTGTTGAGGCATGGCCACGTAGTTAAGATACTCGACTAGAAATCTGAGGATCGCTGGTTTGAATCCCCTTTACACCAAACATGCTCGCCCTTTCAGCCGTTGAAGTCTTATAATATTATGATCAATCCCACTATTCGTTGGTAAAAGAGTAGCCCAAGAGTTGGTGGTGTGTGCTGATTACTAGCTGCCTTCCTCACTGCTATATTATGGACGGCTAGCGCAGATCTCCCCTGTGTAGCTTTGCGCGAAACAACAACAACCAAATCGGAATTGGAAACAACGACAGGACGATTCACCACGTTAACAAACCCATTACAACAACAGCAAACTGTCACAACTGTTCGGTTAAAAACACAGTAGTAGAAAAAATAATTACTAGATCACCTTATTTTTCGACACTTTCCTGGTTCCTCTGTTAATTTATTTTTTTTAGAAAACTGTGCATTGTGTCAGGACTAGTGTAGAACAGTTATGAAAATTTTGTGATGTGAACTGGCTCATGAGTTGGTCGTTGAGACAATAAATGCATCTCTATTAACAAAGAAACCATAACAAATATATTATAGCAGATTATAAATACTTGGCAAATAGGAAGATGTCCTCAGAGTAAGAAAAGCCCAAATTTAAATATAAAACAATTGAAGAAACTGACGAGAAATGCTCACAGTGTTTTAATATTCAGTTGTGTCTGCTCTGATCTTGATAACTGGTTGACAACGTTGTTACAATTTACACGGAAGTGCAAATTCATAGTACTACACGCGGTTTTAGGGCATCTTGTAAAGGATTTCTCAGGGTGCTTCTGCTCCCCTCCTAAAACACATACCAAAGTTCAAGCAATAAAATTTTGAAGGACCATGAGTGCGATGATAAACGTCAGGTGGATGTGAAGCGATGAAGTGACACAGAGATACCTCCAAAAACATCAAGAATGACAAAATAAACACCTTAAACAATAGCCCCTTAAACCCAAAATAAAACAGTTGTTTCTCAGCGTCTCCGCAAGTCTTCCTAGGTTTTACCTCTTAAGTTTGTTTTTTTAACACCAGAATAACTGTGAAGTTTTTGGATTTGGTTTTTTTGGTTCCTGTAAATAACATATACTTCTCGGTTTCGTCTCTTACAATTTGTTACCCATTACCTTCCAGAAATGTTTGATAGGGTTGAAATCTGGGCTGACGAGCACGGTATACTAATACTGTAGCTTCAAATAAAGCAGTAAAACAAATTCTAAGATGTCATTTCAACACAGGTAAAGTGAAGTTTTCTGGTTTTATTTTACGTCCACTACACAGAGTACATGACTGTTAACGACAAGGTTTCCCTTGTGGCATGGAGAAGAGTCATGCTCGAATGTGCACTGGTCAGTTTCATCAAAAAATCCACCAACTGTTGGCTTTAACCGGGACTCGGGGATCTGGATATATGGTCGTCATTAGCAGGCGCTCCACGTCCTGGCCATAGATGCATTCTCCTATCATGATAATGCTTCACACATGCTGAATGAAACTCCTCTCCATTTCAAAGTTGTAAAAGTTTCTTTCCATCAGGCTCGCGCCAGTTGAACTTTGAAAAGAACACTTTTGACTACACATGGCCAAGTGGTTGAGGCACTCGACTCGTAATCCGAAACTCGCGGGTTTGAATTCCCGTCGCACCAAACATGCTCGCCCTTTCAGCCGTGAGGGCGTTATAAGATGATTGTCAATCCCACAGTCAATTGTGAAAGATTAGTCCAAAAGTTGGCGGGTGGTGATGACAAGTTGCCTTCCCGCTAGTCTTACACTGCTAAATTATGGGCGTCTAGTGCAGATATCCTTCGTGTACCTTTGCGCGAAATTCAAAAACAAAAGTAAATATCACTTTTTTTTCACGTTACTTTAGTACCGTCATCATGTTCTTCACCCCTCTTGTTCGTTAGACTGTTGATGAGGACGAGTTTATTTCCTGGCCGTATTGCTAAGGGGTCAATTAAAGACAAATGAGACCGAAAAGTGAGCACGGTAACAGTGACCTCTGCTTGTTCTTTTTTATATTTCTCGGCGATAGGCAGTCAATGATCCTCCAGGCACGTGCGGTTCACAACTAGATCATGATCTGCTCTAAAAGCTTTTTTCCAACTCCTCTCCTTCTGGTACACCATCCAGAGAGACTGTCTAAATCTCTGTCATAATCTGCTCTAAAAGCTTTCTTCCAATTCATCTCCTTCTGAAACACCATCCATACAAACTCTCTAAATCTTTGTTATGATCTGCTCTCAAAGCTTTCTTCCAATTCCTCTCCTTCTGGCACTCCACCCAAACAGTTTATCTAAATCTCTTGTCATGATCTAAAAGCTTTCTTCCAATTCCTCTCCTTCTGGCACACCACCCAGACAAACTCTCTAAATCTCTGTCATGATCTGCTCTAAAAGCTCAAACACACAATTACCGCCTTTTATCTTTGGTGGACTTAACTTGAAATCCTTTGCTATAGTTGCATCGAGCACACATTACAGCAAATAGGTTTCTAAACTGTCTCTCAGTAAGAACCTCTGTTGAGAGCCCCAGAGAAAACAAGCAAGCAATAAAAAACGGTTGATGCAATAATTAGACAATACTGTACCACCTTTGAAACGTATTTGCAAATTACATCCAATAGGGCTTTAAAACACTCTATGTCTCCAAAGAGTCCCCCACTCGTACAGCGGTAAGTCTACGGAGTTATAACGTTAAAATCAGGAATTCTATTCGTTCTGGTGGATTCAACAGATGGCCTTTTGTGGCTTTGCTAAGAAAAACACACATATTCACGTTTCCGAAGAAAAGTGTGAAAAAATTGGGAGATGCAGTACATTTTTCCAAGACTGTAGTTATAATTATATTCAAGGAGACGATACAAAAATTAGTAAGTAGCTACATACATTAAAAACAAACAACAAATTATAAACTACAGTATCTTTTATCCAAATTAGTCGACATGTATCACTTGGCTGAAGTGAAATAGCCATACGACGCCAAACTATTCAGCATTAACTTTTCATAATAAACCTGATAATTAAATGAAATATATATAAATATATGGTTTGTTTGTTTTTCGCGCAAAGCTACTCGAAGGCTATCTAGTGTAAGGCTAGAGGGAAGGCAGCTAGTCATCACCATCCACCGCCAACGATTGGGCTACTCTTTTTTTTTCAACGAATAGTAGGACTGACCGTCACATTATAACGCCCTCACGGCTGAAAGGACGACTATGTTTGGTACGTTTGTTTGTTTGTTTTGGAATTTCGCACAGAGCTACTCGAGGGCTATCTGTGCTAGCCGTCTCTAATTTAGCAGTGTAAGACTAGAGGAAAGGCAGCTAGTCATCACCACCCACCGCCAACTCTTGGGCTACTCTTTTTTTCTTTCAACGAATAGTGGGACTGACCACTATTATAATGCCGCCACGGCTGAAAGGGCAAGCATCTTTGGTGTGACAGGGATTCAAACTCGCGACCCTCGGATTACGAATCGCGTGCCTTAACCATCTGGTCATGCCGCGGCTTATATTTTTTATGACATCCAAAACACACATGTAAAATTCAATATAATTGTTTTTCTAGGTTGATAAGTTTAAATGTATGGTTTGTTTTGAATTTCGTGTAAAGCTACATGAGGGCCGTCTGCGCTAGTCGTCTCTAATTTAGCAGTGATAAACTAGAGGAAACAACGACTCACCAACCCTTCAGTCTTTTATTACCAATGAATAAAAGAATTAACCGTCACATTATAAAGCTTCTACGACTGAAAGAACGAACATGTTCGGTGACAGGGATTCGAATCCGTGAACCTCAGATTGCGGGTCGAGCACTCTAACCACCAGGCCATGCCAGTTGTTGTTTTAATTTAAGTAAAACCACACTGAGATATCTGCTATGTTCACCGCGAGGAATCGAACCTCATGGATTTACCGCTGTCCCATCGGGGTGCGTTGTGTACTGGATGACTGTATAAAGTTAACAGATACAGAAACGTTATGATATCACGAATGTTTAAGAGCTAGGATATTCTCTAACTTTAACTGGCCCGGTATGGCCAGGTGGTTAAGGCACTCGACTCGTAATCCGAGGGTTGCGGGTTCGAATCCCCGACACAGTAAACATGCTCGCCCTTTCAGCAGTGGAGGCATCACAATGTGGCGACCAATTTCAAAATTCCCTTGTAAAGAAATAGCCCAAGAGTTGGTCGGTGGGCGGTGATGACTAGCTGCCTTCCCTCTTGTCTTACACTGATAAATTAGAGACGCCTAGAACAGATAGCCCTCGTGTAGCTTTGAGGGAAGTTCAAAACGATCCTAACTTTTACAAGTGCATCTTTAGTGTATGTCCAGTAAGTGTCATTAACATAAACCATTTCTTCGATCGACCGTTCTGTTAGAACAGTGTATCAATACTAGCAATCAAAAGTGAATAAGTGTTGCTTGGAAAGCCTGTAACTGACTGAGCGACTACGTAAGCTTGTTTCTTTTAGAGCAAAGCACCACTGTACCATTTGGTTTGCCTACCGAAGGAAATCGAACCCCGGATTTTAACATTATAAGTCCATAAACTAAGTCCATTGGAGGTAAAACCGTATTAAACGTTACACTGTAGAACGATTCTCTGGATTTGATTATTTTCAGTTTCACCATACAAAGTCTGTATTATAAAATCTGTCATTTACAGCCAACAACCAGGTTGAAACTGCTTATTTTAGATACAAGGAACAAAACACGTTTTCAGAGGTGCTTAATTAAAACAAAGGTTGACAATGAATGACAGGCAGTACGTTATGCATTCTATTACGACGTGTTTCCCGTTTTTTTCTTGTACCTACAGTAAAAATATAAATAAAATATCACGAGGGAACTCACTCATACGTTCAATGAAGCACGCGCTGTTGAAGTTTTGTCCAAAAGTGGTTCAATGAATATAAAAGAAACTCGAGGCACTTTTTGTGGTCAGCACAATCCATGAATCACATTCCAATTGTGCTTCTTTATTACAAGGCCCAGCATGGACAGATGGTTAAGGCACTCTACTCGTAATCCGCTGGTTAGAATCCCTGTCGCACCAGACATGCTCGCCCTTTCAGCCGTGGGGGCGTTATAATGTTCGGTCAATCCCACTATTCGCTGGTAAAAGAGTAGCCCAAGAGTTGGCGGTGGGTGGTGATGGCTAGCTGCCTTCCTCTAGTCTTACACTGCTAAATTAGGGATGGCTAGCGCAGATAGCCCTCGTGTTGCTTTGCGTGAAATCCAAAACACACCAAACCAATCTTTATGATACACTCACACATCATGTTGGAAAACACAATCTCTTTACACATTTGTATTAACTGAACACTACACTTTTAAACAAAGTATATGCTACTACGTGTGTACAAAGTGGAATATATGCATGATTAAACTCAGCTTACTAACATCCTTTAACATTTCACTTTTAAATATCAAATAGAAGCAAAGTGATTGGTTTAGCCTAATCTTAATTACATACAGTAATGCTATTACTGAATTCTGTTTTTATTACATTAGTTTATGCGTTGTTTTGTACACGTTAAAGAAAGTTTGGGTGTGATAGTTATAACGTGACATTTAAAACTTCCCAAATGTTTAGGTACAGATCTGACATGACGTGGGATTTTTCGTCAGATTTGGGAAAAACAAAAAGAGTTAAAAATCAGTGAGTTAGGAAGTCAGTTCATCGTTGTACATTTTAAATGTGTTTAAAACAAACTAAAGAGCTTGAAAATGAGTGATGAGTTTGTTTTGTTTCTATGTTAATCTTATCAACGAAGAAAGAATGTAAAAATTTGTTGGATATATTTGAAGGTAAGTGATCTATTCCTTAGTGATGTAACACTATTATACAAAATTTGGTAAATATGAAATTTAATTACGTTTTCAATATAAATTGCTCATTCTTAGTAATAACGTAAAAATTACAAACAGTATTGAAAACATTATTTAATTTTAACAACCAAGTACTTTTATCGAAAAAACACCAGAACGAAATGTCGGTTTAGAATCATTTTCCCGATTTAAATTGTTTTTGAAACAAACAGGAACTTATGTTTTTAAACCAGATCATTGATCATAAATTAGAATTGTAGCTAACCAGCTTTAAAAGACTTCCTTTAAGATATGAAGTCTTTCTTTCTGTTTTAACCTCTGTAAAATGATAGACGGTGTATCCTCATCGTAATGTGGGTCCTACTTCCTACAATCACCTCCAAAGCCATGAGTACATTTTATATCCCATATTACAGCCTGTACCTTGGAGATCCTTTGATTTGTGTAGTCTTTGATTTGATTTGTGTTAAAGCTTGTTTTTACTTTTTCAAAATACCATTAGTCAGAAGTTTGGATTTGCTGTTTTCAACGCAGTCCTTCCTTTTGATCTTGTTTTATTTTACTTTGCTGTTGAATATTAATCTTACTAGCCGATTTCTCGTGGCGCCAGTGCATTAAATCCGTGTGTAATGTATTCATGACGTCATATCTGCACCCTGAGAATAAAGAATATAAAAGTTCTTCGTGATGGAAAAAGGAAGCAAAGTGGCAAAATCGCGACCTCTAATGCAAGTCTACATACACATAGGGTAAACATTTCGTGAAGTCGGGGGTTGCACACTGCGTAATAAAAACGTTTTTCCAGTATCATATAAGCTATGTTCCATTATAGCATGATGATTTTAAAACGTGGCATCTAATAAAGAAATGGATTCTTGAGAACAATAGTTACATACCTAATAACTGAAAAATTTGTAACAAAAGACCAACCACAATAAAAATTTAAACACAGTAGCTTCAATTGACACTAGAATTCACCATATACAAAAGATACAATATTCTTCAAAGCACAAAAATATAATTTTGTTTGGATTACTAATCAGTCCCAAGAAGAAGTAACTTGTGTCGGATAACAAGGAAATAATTTCATTTAGATGAGATAAAACATGAGATTAGTTCAAATCTATTTAACACTAATAAACATGGTATGTGGGATTTTATTATCAAATGTACATACACAAAATTGCTTAGTACAGATCATGCTTGTCAGAAGAAGACAGATCAATATTTTGTCAAAAATGATGTTTGTTCTTATAATCATAAATTGTTGCTTTCCTACTCATTATTAATTGAAACAGCATGATGAAGTACACAGGTTAATAAAATACATTAAGTAAAACATTCTCTCACATCTCACACATACAAACAGATGCTACAGACGATAAGCCTAAATGGATTGGCTTTACACCGTTAGAAAAAGATTAACATGCGTTTTGAAACCAATTGCGTTCTTATATTAAAATATTTAACCTACAAAAATCATCCTCACATTTTAATACATAGTTATAAAAACCTGGCTACAATCGTGAAATTCTTCAGTTATTCTTAAGGACTACTCGATAAAAGATACCAAAATATAGGAACAAATATTTTGAAAACATATATATTATTTACCATTAAATTCACAGTGAAATAACTCACCATTTTGTTCTTTCAACTCCTAAATTATTACGAAATAATTGAGCCCGACGTGTTTCAATTACTTCTTTAATAACAATAAAATTGAACGTAAAAAAGGTTTCAAAAATACTGTCTTATTAAAGTCACGATTTTCCTAACCAACACAGTTGAAATAACTTTCTAGCAGGAAAATCAGTAAACCGGTAATCTTATTCAAACATTTTAACATCACAACCCCATTCTAAGTTTTCGTGATTAAAGTAAAAACAGTGTCGACCCACATAGAACTAATGATTTAATGTCGGGACGTGTCATAAAAATGGTGCTTAACGCGAGGCCTACCGTTAAGCTTATTTTTGTGTACGTTGGTAATACAGTAGTAGGTGACAAGCTACAGTTAGTGGTTGGTACGGAAATTCCCTCTTTGCATTACTCGCTCAGCGAAACATAAATTATAAACACAAATTTCATTACACCTCACTATAATTTATTTTCTACCAGTTTTGTACCTTAATTACTGTAGCCGGCAAAGTACAAGTCAAGAATAAGTGTGTTCGAATTTACTCCTAACTTAAAATAAAAAAAAACACAAAATTAATTAATTATGGCATAAGGTTGTACGTCTACTAATATTATCATACACAATTTAGGTAATTTGACTATGATTAAATCCGAAGTAGAGCAGATTTCAAACTGGTATGAATGACTGTTTTAATTTGCTCCCCACCCGCTGGTACAGCGGTATGTCTCCGGATTTACAACGCTCAAATCAGGGGTTGGATTCCCCTCGGTGGGCTCAGCAGATAGCCTCTAGGGTCAGGTTCTATTTGACATCTTCCTCCTCCCCGTACTTATGTGGTCTTGCAGTATTGAAATTTGTAATTATTCTACTGTTATTTGTTATTTTGAATTTCGCACAAAGCTACACGAGGGCTATTTGCGCCAATCGTACCTAATTTAGCAGCATAAGACTAGAAGGAAGGCAGCTAGTCATCACCACCCACCGTCAACTCTTGAGGTACTCTTTTTCCAACGAATAGTGGATTGATCGTTACATTATAACGCCCTTCTGGCTGAAAGGGCGAGCATTTTTGTTGTGACGGTGATTCGAACCCGCGACCCTCAGATTGAGAGTCGAGCGCCCCCACATGGCTTTGTTTGTTTTGGAATTTCGCACAAAGCTACTCGAGGGCTATCTGTGCTAGCCGTCCGTAATTTAGCAGTGTAAGACTAGAGGGAAGGCAGCTAGTCATCACCACCCACCGCCAACTCTTGGACTACTCTTTTACCAACGAATAGTGGGACTGACCGTCACATTATGACGCCCCCACGGCTGAAAGGGCGAGCATGTTTAGCGCGACGGGGATGCGAACCCTCGACCCTCAGATTGCGAGTCGCACGCCTTAACATGCTTGGCCATGCTAGGCCTAATCATTCTACTTTTAGGTCAGCGTGAAATGAATATTATTCTGATCCTTTTCAGGACAATGTCCATTTATTGTGGTACATATATGATTGTTATTGTGCTCTATCAGTAGAATGTCAAGTTTGTTGGTGGCACTTTTTTAAAATTAATTTTTATTTATTTGTATTTATTTATTTTTTATGTTCAAAATATAAATTGACTAACTTCATCATGTATGAGGTACCTGTCTTGTTCCCAAAGTAATTCGTTTGTCATCCAATTTTTATTAAAGTACATTATTGTAATATGTAGGAGTCTATCTGGTATGGTTGGTACGTTCGAGTATTCGTGAATGAACTGAGATAATATAGTTCTTGGAACTTTGTATGCAGTTGTGAGGAGTGTGTTTTGGATTGTTTGTAGTTTGGTTTTAATTATTTTATTGCTTACAGTTATCTATGCTGGAGCAGCGTAGTCTATTACAGGTCTAATATATGTTTTACAGAATTTTAGTATGTTGTCTGTAGACTCCTGGCATATTTGGTTCTTTGTCAGACTTTATTTTAATTTCATTGGCATGATTGATCCAAGTTAATTTTTAGTCATAAGTTAGACCTAGCAATTTGGCCGATGGGGCAATCTGAAGTGGCGTACCATTCATATATAATTCTGGCTGTCGTTTTTTTGTTTTGTTAATTTCGTAAAGGTTACGAGTTGTGTTTTCGCTGTATTTATATTTATTCTATATTTTTGACAGTATTCACTTATTCTATTCAGTTGTGGTTGAATGTTAGTGGCTGCTTTCGTGGGTGCTGCGGCACTTTTCCAGACTGTCACATCATCTGCGAACTGTGAAGGGAATCCATGATTTGGATCCTTCAGTGGCATATTGTGTACATACATGATGAAGAGTATAGTGTTAACTACCCCTCCCTGAGGGACACCAGCTTGTGAAGTAAAGTGTTCGGAAAAGGTACCCTCTACATTCACTCTACACCTTCTATTTTCCAAAAAAGTTAGATAACCATCGAATAATTTCACGCGGTAGTCCCATTTCATTCATTTGGAACCTTAGACCATCGTGCCATACAGTGTCGAATGCTTTCTTAATATCAAAGAAGCAAGCAACAGTGCATTCTTTTTTTATTGAAGCTATTTATTATAGTTTCGGTTAATCTAATTAAATGATCTGTTGTTTGTCTGAATTTCCTGAATCCATTTTGTTCTTTTGGTAATTTTGATGTTATCTTCAAGAATGTGGAGAGTCTATTACTGATTATTCTTTTGAGAATTTTGCCTACACAGCTGGTCAGGCTAATTGGTCGGTAGCTGTTAGGTTTATTTGCTGGCTTTCCTTCCTTATGGAACATTAATATATCAGCGAGCTTCCAAGAAACTGGGATGTATCCTGAGGATACAGATTGGTTAAAAAGTGTTTTTAGATGGTCAAACAATTTCGGAGTGCCCTTTTTTAGAAGGATGGCTTGTATTTCATCCTCACCTGGAGATTTGTTTTTGTTTTTTGTTGCTTCAAGAAGTTCTTGTAGGGATATTTCTTTCGTTAGTATCGTGTTTTCAAAGTTTGTGATAGGTCTTGTGTTTGTCTTTGTTATGTTTATAGGGAAAATTGGTTCAAATTGTTTTTTATTGTTTAGTATATGGTCGGTGACTTTATAGTAGAAATATGTATTAATATCTGGATCAGAGTGAGTTTTAAATGTATTTTGAGGATGAGCTATGAAAGCTTCGGCTTTTTCATTATTTGTCTATTTCTACAGATTGATTTGGTTTGTTTTTTGAATTTCGCGCAAAGCTGCCCATGAGATATCTGCGCTATTCGTCCCTAATTTTTCAGTCTAAGACTAGAGGGAAGGCAGCTAGTCATCACCACCCACCGCCAACTCTTGCACTACTCTTTTACCAACGAATAGTGGGATTGACCGTTACATTATAACGCCACCACTGCTGAAAGGACGAGCATGTGACGGGGATTCAAACCTGCGATTACGAGTCGAGTACCTTAACCACTTGGCCATGCCAGGCCTTTAATGGTGGGTCACGGGTTTGAATCCACGTTATATCAAACATGCTTGCCCTTTCAGTCTTGAGGGCGTTATAATCTGACGATAAATTTCACTATCCGTTGGTAACAGAGTAACTGAAGAGTTGGAGATGGGTGGTGATGACTAGCTGCTTTCTCTCTAGTTTCACACAGCTAAATTAGGGACGGCTAATGCAGATAGCCCTTGTATAGCTTTGTGCGAGATTCAAAACAAACAATCAACTTAAAATCGTTCCAAAATGAAAGATGTTATAAAATATAACCTCACTAAAATTGAAGAAATAATTGACTTATTTTGTAACAGTGCATTAGATCCGTGTGTGATGTATTCATGACGTCATATCTGCACCCTGAGAAGGGAAAAAATATAAAATTCTCCGTGACAGGAAACGGGCAAATTGTTACCCCTACTGCAAACTTACATGCACACAAAATTTCACGAAGTTGAGTGTTGAATATCGCGTAATGAAAACGTTTTTTTCAGAATCATTCAAGCAGGAGTTTTATTATAATACGATATTTATTATTATAACGAAATAAATTTTTGATAAAACTTTTAAAATTGTGTTAAAGTGCGTTTCATGCAGCATTTCAAAACGGCTCTTCCAAATGGAGAATTACTGACATTTCAGAAAAGTGCCTTTTTATGCTTGACAATTCAAGCGTATATTATGAATTGGATTGTTCTGTGACCGAAGCAATCGCAAGTCCTTTATACGGGACTCATTCTATACACCTTTCCAGGAATTTAGTAGTAACTTGATCTTCGTAAGTTACGTCAGTTGTGTTTTTATTTCAGTGTGAAAATAAATCGATCAAAAACGTCGAAAAACATGATGCCATAATTGCCAAACGGAAAAGCAACTCATCACGGATATAGTCTGAATCATTGAGAATATTTGTTTGTTTGTTTGTTTGTTTTGAAAATTTCGCGCAAAGCTACTCGAGGGCTATCTGTGCTAGCCGTCCCTAATTTAGCACTGTAAAACTAGAGGGAAGGCAGCTAGTCATCATTACCCACCGCCAACTCTTGGGCTACTCTTTTACCAACGAATAGTGGGATTGACCGTCAAATTATAACGCCCCCACGGCTGGGAGGGCGAGTATGTTTGGGGCGACCGGGATGCGAACCCGCGACCCTCAAATTACGAGTGCATGCCTTAACGCGCTCGGCCATGCCGGGCCACATTGAGAAGGAAAATGAGACGTCGGAATGCAAGTTACAGAGAGAAATAGATTGTCTTGCTACCAAATTATGAGACAAGATCCTGAGAGAAGAAGCTAGAAAAAAACCCGAAATTTAGACGCACATCAAAAAGCTGGCCAAAATGTAGTTACAAAAAGTTAAGAGCAAATTTTGAACAGAGAATCAACTCCGTTCAACTCGTCAAGATCCCCACCATAGGGCAGTGCTTCTGCTAGTTGTACGACATCTATTATAAATTCGGATTCATCTTGAATTGTTTCATAATTAGTAGTAAAGGTTTAACGAAATATTTATCTATAACTTAATGAGCTCTTGGCATATGTTACTTTACTCTCTAACTTGTACCCTGCTGGTACAGCGGTAGGTCTACGGATTTACAACGCTAAAATCAGGGGTTTGATTCCCCTCGGTGAACTCAGTAGGTAGCTCGATGTGGCTTTGCTGTAAGAAAACACACGCACACGCTTTAAGTCGAAACTTGGCACAAAGGATAATGAGAACTGGTTTTATCTTTCACAACTAAAGAAAACTTTGTGGAGCCTGGAAAGAAGTTCAAATAAAAATTGTTACGTGTTGTAATTTATCTTGGACAAGTTTCGAATTTATTATGTTAAAGTATTTCGATTTTAATTTAAAAGTTAATTAAATGTCGATGGCTATAATTTTGATATTTGCCAACAAGATTGATACAAACAATTTTATATATTAATACAAATATATTTTAATATACAAATAATAATGCAATTTATAATGACGGTTACTATAAATAGTTATTAAGAATATTGGTTTATATATAAATATTTCTCAAACTCACGAACAATATTTAGTCTTCTCTCTGATCTGGAGCTGAATATTTTATCAACAGTCCAGGTTCACGAGGCATAAATTACTTTTATGTTGATACACTTCACTTGACAGGAATGCTAGCTAGCTCCATTCCTGTTTGACTTAACGCAGTTTACAAGCTCACTTTTTACCGAGGAGGATATCTTTTGTCCTTATATAAATATTAACTAACATCCAAAGTTCGTTATCTGCAGTTGGACGGTTTGTAATGTTCAAAATCTGTACATTTTCCTGGTCGAATATCTGTAGTTATTCCGATAAGTTTTAATCATAAGCATAGCTTCTGAAGCTTACAGTGTATGGACTGTAGCAACCAAAAGTTACTCTATTACTATCTCTCGGCTAGCTTTTATGCCAATCACATGAGATTCTCGAACGTTCAACAATGTTCGAAGACACTAGGATTTTCTATATATTGTTGATTCTTGCTCTTGACAATCTTCTACAAATTTAGAGAATAGATGGGACTTGTGCAAAGCACGTCACATGCATTAAACGTAGGTATTAAAATAAATGAACAGCAGTAACTCTCTTACAAAATATCACTTGCAAAACTGAGTTTATAAACTTGTGATTTATTTGATTTAAATGGCCCAGCATGGCCAGGTGGGTTAAGGCATTCGACTCGTAGTCTAAAGGTCGCGGGGTTTTGTAGGAGAAACAACTGTGATGAACCTTCATTAGGAACTTCCACTTATGATGTTGAAAAATCGTGGAGAGTTTCACCCAAACTGGACTTATACTGTGGGAAGAGTTCTGCAGAGAGACGAACATTGGTCTCTTATATATACACATAGATAATGAGGGCTGGAATGCCAATTCCAGGAGGTAAGTTTATTTAACATACAGGCAGTGAGGGAAGATACAGATGTGGGACGTTGTGGGCTTGAGCGCTTACATCTCGCTCTCCTAATTTCCATTTATATTCCTTTGATTATTTAATTATTCGTCATGTGAGACTGGCAAACAGAGGTTAAGACTAATAGATGTTATATCCATTATATGAGTTCTACTTCTACAATCACCTCCACAACCTATGGTACATTTTATACCCCACATTATATTATTATATTACGTACCATGGGGATCTTTTCAATTAGTACAGCGTTTTTAATTTTAGTTTGGGCTTGTTTCTATTTATGACAAATTATCAATAGTCAGAGATTTGGATTTACTGTTTTTAACGCAGTCCTCTTTTATTTTACTTGACTGTTCAGTATTCATATTCTATATAGATACATAGATAAGATTAGATAAATAGCTAATTTTTTTTAAGTAGACAGGTTCATAGCCGTTGTTGTGTTTTGAATTAAGCACAAAGCTACACAATGGGCTATCTGTGCTCTGCCCACCACGGGTATCGAAACCCGGATTTTAGCGTGTAAGTCCGCAGACATACCTTTGAGTCACTGGGGGGGCAGGTTGATAGCGAAATGTCTGTACCTGTCGCTCTTTATTTCCTGAATTGTTAATCATAATAAAAAACAAATACTTCTTTACAAGAGTATATTACAGAAAAAGTATTAATTTGTTTGCAGTTCCTAAAATTTGCTATTGACATCAACATCAATGTATCAGTCTTTGTATATATTGAATGGTCACTCTAAGAAAAAAACTTAAGAAAAAAGTTGAAAGAAATGTTTCGAAAGAGCATAAACGGTTTGTTTTGAATTTCGTGCAAAGCTACATGACGGTTATCTGCGCTAGCTGTCCCTAATTTAGCAGTGTAAAATTAGACGAAAGACAGCTAGTCATCACCACCCACCGCCAACTCTTGAGCTACCTTTTTACCAACGAATATTGGGATTGACTGTCACATTATAACGACCTCATGGCTGAAAGGACGAGCATATTTGGTGCGACGAGGATTCGAACCTCAGATTACGAGTCGAGCGCCTAAATCCACCTGGCCATGCCGGGCCAGCATAAACGGAAAAATGCATTATATATAGAAAAAAGTGTTTGACAATATGTTTGTTGTTGCTCGATATATATATTTCATGTTGGTATTATATACATGCATGATTTTAACATACCATGAGGCGTAAATTGGTTTGAATATCTTCCCTCTGACGTTTCTTATAGAAATAGGAATTGTGTAAAACCATTCACTCCAGTAGCGGTCTTTTCTTGCGCTCAGTAAATTGATAAGGAACGGTAGCATCGAGCGACAAAATCTCCTCGACCACTTAATGAATCTGAACGTTCTGTTGTGTTGGATGTACCCAGCATCAAAACCAAAACATTTTTGCCAACAATGCATTACAATCCGTCTTGTTTGCAAAATAAAAACAAAAAATAAACAAATGCAATGCAATATTATTTATGAGAATAACATATGAAAAGACAAAATATAGTTGTACATGGACCACTAGACAATAATATTGCATATACTCTATGATACGAGTCATTTTGTTGACTGCACATTTATTCATTCATTACCGCTTCAGGAAATTTGCCTTTCAAGTGTTTGAACAGGTATCTGATAGTATTTATAAACATGCAAAATTAATATTGTAAAATTATATCCATCACACAAAAGTACACCCGTTTACTGCCATGAAATTAGCCACCTAGCAACAGTCGTGACTTGAAATGCAAATTACTGGTCATTGAATTTATACACAACTGTTTCATCGATAAAGCGATTGTTTGTTTGTTTTGGAATTTCGCACAAAGATACTCGAGGGCTACTGTGCTAGCCGTCCATAATTTAGCAGTGTAAGACTAGAGGGAAGGCAGCTAGTCATCACCACCCACCGCCTACTCTTGGGCTACTCTTTTACCAACGAACAGTGGAATTGACCATCACGTTATAACGCCCCCACGTATGAAAGGGCGAGCATGTTTGGCGCCACCCTCAGATTACGAGTCGTCCGCCTTTACGCGCTTGGCCATGCCGGGCCACTTTAAAGCGAATCACAAACTGCAAAGTACTCAATGTTTTGTCAATCGCGGCTATCTCAAAAATGGTATAGGTACTTTACTTGTGTAGAAATTTGTCTAACAACTTGAACCCAGTTAATCATATCACTATGCTGTGAATTGCTTTATATGCCTTCAGTAGAATGTGACCATTTATAAACCAGTGGTACGAATATTCTGCCACCTAAATACAGTAGACCACCCTCACTGTGAGCAGACAAACAAGGATCATCCATCAATTCTGCTTCATTGTAATCGTGAAACACACTCTTGAAGATTGAATCAAATTGACTGACTCTGTAACATTATGTAAAGATGGTTAGAAAATGTCGTTACAAGATAGGTCTGTATTACAGAGGCCCGGTGTGAGATGCATGTTATTCAAATACAAAAGAAACAAAACAAAACAAGTCTCTACACGCTGTAAAATAATTAAATTAATAATAACACGACTGGTCCGGCATGGCCAGGTGGGTTAGGGCGCTTGACTCTTAATCTCAGGGTCCCGTGTTCGAATCCTCGTCGCACCAAACATCCTCGCCCTATCAGCCGTGGGGCGTTATAATGTTACGGTCAATCCCACTCTTCGTTGGTAAATGAGTAGCCCAAGAACTGGCGATGAGTGGTGATGACTACCTGCCTTCCCTCTAGTCTTACACTGCTAAATTAGGGACGGCTAGCACAGATAGTCCTCAAAATTCAAAAAACAAAAAAACAAACAACACCACTTGTCAAAACTCCATCCTCGACTCTTGTTGCTACCATGTCATGGTGGAATTGAACCTGACGTCAGCCTACCGTGTAGTGGTTGATTAACCCAATTGACTATGGTAAATTGGTCGACACATTCGACAAACAAACGGAATTGGAGTAGTTTTCACGACTGTGTGAAATGCTCGTGGGGGAAGTGTCATATTCGTTTACGTGACTCGAGATATTAAAGATGTTCTAAAAACAATTCTTTAACAGGATTGGTCAGGATTAACCTGGAGCTTTATAAACGTTCTGATTTAAAGCATGCAGCATTGGTACTAAGTCGCCCTTTCTGAACTGTGTAGATATATAACCGCATCTACCGTGTGTTTATTTATAACAGAAAGCCAAATAACCAATCTCTTGCAAATTAGATCACATGGCTGATCATTCATTTCCCGATTTGCATACAAATTAACAACGTTGAGTAACAGATAATACTTATTACCAGCAGTAATAGTCCTAGTTGTATGAATATTACAAATTCCGACTATCCTTTAACAGTTTTAAGCAATGTAAAATTACCTAGCTCTGGTTGAAACTCATTTTTAATTTTAGCAGTTAATGAAACATAATCCAAACACCTGAATATGTTCGAATACTACTGGCCTACCAAGTTTCTAAATATATATTCTGAGCATGAAATATGAGAATATTTTAAAATGTATTAATACTAATACTCTCGAACCCTTCTCCACGAACATACTTCCTTTTAATATTCGTAGTAATAAAAATTCTCGTACAGTTGTTGTTGTTGTTTTGAATTAAGCACAAAGCTACACAATGGGCTATTTGTGCTCTGCCCACCACGGGTATCGAAACCCGGATTTTAGTGTGTAAGTCCGCAGACATACCGCTGAGCCACTGGGGGGCTTCTCGTACAGACTACAGATCTCAAGCGTCCTAACGTTCGTTTGAACTGTTTTTAGCAACTGTATAAAAAGCAAATTCTGAACATATCCTTAAATATTAAGTTTAAATTCTTTAAATTACTGAATGAATAAATTTACAAAATATTACACAGATATACAGTTGTGTCCTAATTCTTACATGTTAATAACCAATTATTTTAACTTGTTAAAACTAAGTAAAATGAAACTAGTTAAGGAATAAAACCGTCGAATGAACACCAGTTTAAGGCCTGGTTCCAGTAACTTTTAACAGTTACCTAATACAATACTTTTATAATTTACTGTAAGCTTAGAGTTACAGCTACGTCACGATATTAACTCTAGAGTCTAGATAATAAAGTATTACCTTCATGTTGCAGTTTTCCAGAAAATTCACAACAATACACACAGATTTATTTTAAAATACTTAAATACTTGACAAGTATTGTCCAAACTTGCCACTGTTTAAATTCCTTGTTCAGTCGTGGAAATACCGTTAAAAATCACCTACAAAGTTTCCTGTTAGCGTTAGTCCCGCTTGGATAGGCCTTTCTTTACGACGTGCGTTGTTCACACAGTCTCAAACGAAAGTGGTGAAACCAAAAAAATAAACGATACGACCAGAACTTCTCTGTAATTATCTTACATATTTAGCGAAACATTTCACTCCAGTTTAAGTCTACATCCGACAGTTAACATTGTAACATGTTATATTTATTAAAGATATGAAACCATAAAGTCACAGAACCAAACTAATTGTGTTCAATAACGATTATGTGGTAATATTTAGAGATTCAACACTTTTCTTTCAACGTCTTATTCTCAACTGCGCCCGCCTAAACACCAAGTCGTCTGACAAGGACGTCTGCAACGAAAGCTTAAACCATTACTTCCAATTGGGGACCGTTGAAAAAGTTCAAGATAAGCATAAATTACTTTGATTGAAGATATCTAATCACAATTACAACTTTAATTCACATTATCCATGGTGTCGGTTTAGCAAAATTTGAAGAATATTCGCAATATTATTATGTTTTCTTTGCTTAACGTAATAATATTCCGCGAGCTGAAATGTTATTGGCTCCCACACAGTTATGATTAAGATCCTTGTTCATTCACACCATAGTGACTAAGCCAGGGGTGTCGCAGGATATCTACGTCAATCCAACCACTTCAGAAAAATTCCAAGTGAATGTGTACATGTGTGCGTTTCTTTTAGAAAAGCCACGCCGGGCTATCTGCTGAGTCCGCCGAGGGTATTCGAACAACTAATTTTAGCGTTATAAATCCGTAAACTTACCGCTGTACCAACGGGGGGATTCAAGCGAATATAAGCATTTATTTTAAGCATTGAGTTTTGTACACCCAGAACTCAGACCTTGATAACATAAAATAGTAAGTCGACAACTCTGAAATTTATTCATACTATTATTTAACTTGAATTTTTCCTTAATGTTAGGGGTCAGAGGCGTCCATAAAACTAAAAACAGAGCGTGGTAGACGTCGAATACGATTCTTAGAGGCAAAAATTAGTCAACATGCTGGAGAAAAGCTTGTATGTAAACAATAGTTCGATCATTAAAATTGATATTTATTCTATACTTGCTTACAAGTGTATCAATTTAAATATTTTATTACTGATTACATAAGAAAGTATAAATTATCAGCGTTTCTTTAGAAAATCTGAAAAAAATCAAAATGAAAAACATTTTCTTTGTTAAAGATGCTTTAGATTTTATGATTGAAAATATTCTAATTGTGAAACGTTTTATAATTTGTATTTCTCATTTTTAATTGATTAGAGTAATATACGTTTCTTATTAGCTTCGTGTGTTGTGCCCATCCCAACGTAAAAACTAAAATAATCTAACAAAATAAAGATGTCGATTCGTTTTTAAACAGGAAACGGCGAGTGAACATATCCAATTTGATATAGGGAGAAGAAAATGTAATATTTCAACTAAAACTGGCATCCTACGAAATAGTCAATAAACCTATTGTTATAAATATACTAAATGTATTCACATTAGTTTTAAATGTTAATTTAAAAACATAGAAAGATACAGCTTAATAAACTATTGTGAATCATAAATTATCATAGCAAAGCATTATTGTAAAGGGTGCTTCAGTTTAGCCCACCGCTAGTACAGCGGCGTGTCTATGGAATTCAAACGCTAAAATCAGGGTTTCGACTTCTCGCGGTAGGCTTAGCAGAGAGCTCGATGTGGCTTTGCTATAAGAAAACACACACACACACGCTTCAGATTATCACCTCTAAAGATACCTTGTTCTTACGAAATCTGAAGGTAGTGAGCTCGAATCCCCGTCACCAAACCTGTTTGTCCTATGCTGTTGCCGACTAAATTAACCATCCGGATGTAAAAATTCTTGGGTTACAAAACTACTGGTCGACCCCAAACTGGTTCAGAATAAGGTCTTAAAGAGAGAAGGGGAAAATACGAAATTATTAACATAAATATAGTTATTTAGTTAATAAATATGAGCTTAAAATAACATTCAGCAACATTTTAAGTGGCTTTTCAACGATTATCAAGGAAATAAATCCCGAGTTTCTAAAATCATGCGATTAAACTTTATAAGTTTTCACAGATATGTTACGGTCAGGCATGGCCAGGCGTTTAACTCGTAATCTAAGGGTCGAGAGTTCGAGTTTCAGATACACCAAAGATGTTCACCCTTTCAGCCATGGGGGCGTTATAATGCTCGGTCAGTTCGTTGGTAAAAGAGTATTGTTTGTTTGTTCTGAATTTCGCACAAAGCTACTCGAGGGCTATCTGCGCTAGCCGTCCCTAATTTAGCAGTGTAAGACTAGAAGGAAGGCAGCTAGTCATCACCATCCATCGCCAATTCTTGGGTTACTCTTTTACCAACGAAGAGTGGGATTGACAGTAACATTATAACGCCCCACGGCTAAAAGGACAAGCATGTTTGGTGCGACGGGGATTCGAACCTGCAACCCTCAGATAACGAGTCAAACGCCCTAATCCACCTGACCATGCCGAGCCAGGTAAAAAGTAGTTCAAGAGTTGGCGGTGGGTGGTGATGACAAACCGCCTTCACTCTAGTCTTACATTATTAAATTAGGGACGGCTGGCTCAGATAGTCCCCGTGTAGCTTTGCGCGAAATTTAAAAGCAAAAACATATGTTAAACGAACAAACTGTAAAGTCGTACAACAAAAACATTAAGGTTGGTTTTTTAGACAGTTCTGTTTCATAACAGTATAATCGTCATGTGACTTGCTCACGTTATTTTTTGTGCTGAGATTACAGAAAGACGTATTGTTGTTGTTTTCATTTCGCCATCCGTAATTTAACAGTGTAAGACTGGAGGGAAGGCAGGGAGCCATCACCACCCACCGCTAACTCTTAGGTTACTCTTTTACCAATGAATAGTAGGATTGACCGAACATTATAACGACCCTGCGGCTGAAAACATGTCACTCATGTTTGGGGTGACAGGGATTTGAATCAGCAACCTGTGAGTTACAAGTCGAGCACCCCAACCACCTCGCCATGCTGGGCCTTTGTTCGTTTATGCATACACAAATAGGTTATTTGTACTCTGCCAACCATGGATAGAAAAATGAGATTTTTAGTATTATAAGCCTTTAGATTTATCATCAGCACTTACATGTTTTGTTTTGTTTTCAGAATAATCTATTCAACAAACTTTATACTTGGTTTATGTTCTAATATTAAGTTATGAACCACATTTTAATTTTTCAATATTTTTGAAGCAACATGACTTATCATACAACTTGTTTAATTTTTGTTTGTATGTATGTGTGTATTTGCTTTTTGTAAAGTCATATCGGGCCAGCTGCTGTGTCCGCCTAGAGGAATCAAGCCCCTGATTTTAGAGTTGTAAATTCGATCAGGGAACTTTTCCGTTTGTATCATGCTATGGAAGCAAAACAAAATCTGCGAAAATATTATTGGGCTGTTTATTCAAGCTACTGCTGGGAATCGAACCTCGCATTTCAGCTTTGTAGTTCCGAAAACTTACCAGTGTTCCAGTGGAGGACAATTATTTACGTGCAAGGAGGTTGGCGAAGTACAATGAAAATTTAGTACATTTTTTGACGCAACTATGCGTTAACTGTTTACTTTATATTCGTGATAAAAGTACGACAGAACAAAAACGTCGTGTTTCTTCTGGTTACTTCAGTGGAAAGATGTCCAAGCAGTAAAACTAACAGACTCGGTATTCGTGACAAACAAATTTCAGTAGATTTGACCCATTATGGACTTCAAACCAGAAGCATACAATGAACTTATTATTAAGATGGAACTTTGGAAAAAAGGAGTATTTAAAAATTTAATATCAAATATCATTTGATATTATTTGTGCACCTCGGCCTACAACTTGTGTCAAAGTGAATGTACTATTCCCAGGTTAAAGGGTTGTACTGCAATAGCATAAGGAACATTGGAAATGAATTTACTTACCCTTGAAGAACATTGTTGTTGTTGTTTTGAATTAAGCACAAAGCTACACAATGGGCTATCTGTGCTCTGCCCACCACGGGTATCGAAACCCGGATTTTAGCGTTGTAAGTCCAAAGACATACCGCTGAGCCACTGGGGGTTCTAAAATTTTCAGGTTATTAAGTTCAAGTTTTGTTTGTTTGTTTTGGAATTTCGCACAAAACTACTCGAGGGCTATCTGTGTTAGTCGTCCCTAATTTAGCAGTGTAAAACTAGAGGAAAGACAGCTAGTCATCACCACCCACCGCCGACTCTTGGGCTACTCTTTTACCAACGAATAGTGGGATTGACCGTCACATTATAACGCTCCCACGGCTGGGAGGGCGAGTATGTTTGGCGCGACGCGGGCGCGAACCCATCACCAAACAGTAGGTCAGCAAAGTATGTGTGAGGGTCCTTAGAAAGTATTTAAGGAGAACACATACAAACTGTAGTAAATGAAGAACTACCAGTATTTGACATGTATCAAATTTTTTTATTGGATACATATAAAGATATAGATATTGATTCTTACTCTTAAGGAGCAAAGATCAAAAGAAGTACCAGATGGATAAGTAATGTGTTGGCCTTCATGTTATCCAAAGTGATGACTTGACTAAAAATAGCCAACTCTTAATTATTCAATAATCTTTGTAGCACACTGATTAAGTAATTACCACTAGCAGCAAGAAATGGAGATACCTGCTATTTAATGCTTTAAGATTGTGTGAAAATTCTGTTCACAGATTCTAAAACTCTAAATCAAAAAGGAGTAAAGGTTCTAATATTGAATTTTGAGTCACTTCACTTGTAACATTAAAATCAACTTTGACTGAACTCCAGTGAATTAATGTGATCACCTTGTTCCACATTGTTTTCATCTATCAGCTGTTCAAGATCAGGAATATTGCTTAAATTTCCATTGACAAAAATTGAAGAATAATCAGAATGTAACAACCCAACCACTTTATAATTATCAGATAGGTTTATTTTGTTTGAATTTTAATCTCGCGCAAAGCTACTCGAGGGCTATCTGTGCTAGCGGTCCCTAATTTAGCACTTACGGCCAACTATTTGGCTACTCTTTTACTAACGAATTGTGGGATTGACCGTCACATTATAATGCTCCCATGGCTGAAAGGGTGAGTGTGTTTGGTACGATGGGGATTCGAACCTGCGACCCTCAAATTACGAGTTGAACACCTTAATCAATCTGGCCTTTCCGGACCTTATCAAATATGAGTTTTACTTTATTTTTGAAAGGGGAACCCCCATTCTAACATTTTGTTTATTCTTAATGTATTTAAAGAGCTCTCCACTGTTAATTGCGGCCTGGCATGGCCGAGCGCGTCGCTCTAAACATGCTCACCCTCCCAGCCGTGGGGGTGTATAATGTGACGGTCAATCCCACTATTTGTTGGTAAAAGAGTAGCCCAAGAGTTGGCGGTGGGTGGTGATGACTAGCTGCCTTCCCTCTAGTCTTACACTGCAAAATTAGGGACGGCTAGCACAGATAGCCCTCGAGTAGCTTTGTGCGAATTTCCAAAAAAAAACAAAAAACACTGTTAATTTTTACACTTTTAACTAAGGTTTTTCCAACTAGTCAATTTAAATTCCTTATATTTTTGATATTTACCTTAATTTTATATCTTATATCTTTTATGAGCCAACCTTTTTTAAATTGCAACTACCATTTTATTTTTATGAGGAAAACGTTATTTTTAATATTTTGAAATCATCCGGTAGGCCAGCGGTAAGTATTCCGATTTACAACGCTCAAGTTAGGTATTCATTTTCCTCTGTGGTCACAGTATGTTGCCGATATGACTTTGTTATATGAAAATAAATAAAATATCCTAAAATTTATTTGAAAGAATGACTTGGATTTTGCACAAAGCTACATGAGGGCTATCTACGCTGCCGTACCAAATTTAGCAATTACCACTCACCGCCAATTCTTGGTATGTGTGTTTGTGTTTTTCTTTGAGTGTGCAGCTTCAAAATGTATTATTTACACTGTTTTTACAGCAAAATTCGAATTTCAAATTTTAGCGTTATAAGTTTGTACAACTTATCATTTAGTCAGTGGGTGACGTATGTGTGTGTATATATATATACATATATATCCTTTGTCTCTCTTCTATTTATTTTCCCGCCAATTTATAGTTTGCTCAACCGCGCCACCTTTCGTGTCTTTGCTTTGTTTGAAACAAAAATTTGTAAACGGTGTAACGTTCGTCAGTTGGGAGAAAAATGGCTGATCATCAGGTAATGTATTTGTAAAGAATTTTAAACTTGAGAACAAATTATAAAAAAATCGTTTATTTTTCTTCCTGATCTTCAGATTCTTGTTATTTTCGTTTTAGAATAAGAAACCAGAAGGGGGCGATGCTGGGTCAGAGTACATTAAATTAAAAGTGGTCGGTCAGGTGAGTTATACACTCAAATACAAAATTAGGCTTAGGTATGATACTGTGAGGAAATATTTTTAAATATGTGTATTAAAAAAAGGAACATGATACAATAAGAAAAAAATTCCAGTTATATACGAGTTATTTTTAATAACAGTGAAATTATTGTATTTAGGTTTTAGAAGTTTATACATACTGGAATTTGATAAATTAATTAGTAATTAATATTAACAAAAACTTTGATATATTTTAATTTTAAATCAAGTTTGTTTATTTTATCAGTATGTGAATAAGCGCTGATTAGATCCAGTATTCCTGTCGATTTAGTAGTAATCTTGGTTAATAATTATTTGTATTAAATTTAAAGAACTCCCTTTAATAAGTTTATGTCATTGTTGATGCATGGTTGTAATAAATTATTTAAGATTATAGATCTGCTTTCTAAAATATGCACAAATAATAAATATAGAACAGTTAAGTGGGATTGCAGATAATGCAACATTGTTTAGGGCATTTAATTATCATATTTTTTAAAATAAAAATATGTAAATAAGTTATTTAAATTTTATCTGGAATTTGATGGAAATGAAGTAGGTTTTACCTTTAAATTTAAAACGCATGTTTCAAGATGCACACATGATGGATAAAGTTTTTAATCTGTACATTCTTATTTGAGCTTCATTTTATAATAATGTGGTATGGATCCTAATTAAGAAGAAACTTTTTCTAGTAACTCTTAGCTTTATTTAGTAGTATTTAAAACTTGAAATGAGTTCAAAGATATAACCTGGGGAATTTAAAATTTTGTATTTGCTATTCAACAAGAAGCTGAAATCAATATTATGATCAAAGCAAAGCTACCTGCATTGTTAAATTGTTGAGCAGGCCGTTTATCAAGTTTTCTTTTAACCCATTTTAAAGTAAAGAATGATATTTTTAACATTCCAGTTTCTCATTGCTTTTCTCAGCCTTTAACATTTCGTCATTCTTCTTACAATTTTAAATAGGGTAAATTAACATAATAAACAAACCTCACTTTTGAAATAGAATACTATCAGAAAAATTAGGAAGTTAATGTTGACATGTTCAAACATCCTACACAGCCAATTTCAAGTTTTTTTTGTTGTTTTTTTTACAGTACAGTGCTCTTTCTTTCTTTTTTACATCAATGGTATTTGTAAATAATTCCCTCCCACTTCTCAGAAACATGTTTACACAAAGTAGCTCTTCTTCAACTTAAGTGGGAAACTTTTGTTAAAACATACTTCTTTGGCAGTTATCTTTATGTTCATAATAAGAGCTGAGTAGTTAATTGATTAATTTGCATAATCAATTACATTGAATAGTGTGATGGGAAGTAATTGACTGATTGAAATTTTGATTTAATCTATTAAATGTTGGGAATTAATAATAATCAGCTGTTCTTGCTTTTGGTTGATTTAATTTCCTAAGTAATTTATTGCAATTATAATTTTCCATTGTTATTTTAAATTAATTCATATTTGTTCATCTTAATCATTTAGTGCCATGACCTACAGAAAGTAATAATGAAAGCAGTTTTCATTTTGAAGAACTTTGTCCATTCACCCGATCTGTTAGGTTGTTTTTGGAAAGGTGTTGAAAAAATGTTTTTTATTTTGATTTTTGAGAGTCTATTGTACCACATAATAACATGGAAATAATTAAAGATACAGCAAGGAAAGGTTTGTCTGAATTAACTCGAGTATTTTGTGAAATGTGTAAAGTGCCCAAGGTATTTCAGGTGAGTCACAGAAGAAGTTAAGTAGCAAAAAACTCCAGATTAATGAAGTTGAATTGTATGTGAAACTATTACTTACATTGTGATATATCTATTCAAAGTGCTTCTATATCACAAAAATATGTTAATCACATCTTAATCTTTCTAGGTATTAACATTTTTAATTATACCCATTATCCAGGTCTTGTGAGAATAATTTAAGAATCAGTAATTACCAAATTCCACGAATTGCTTAGTAGTATTAAAAATTATCCATTAAGCTAATTTATGCTTACAAGAGAGTAAATGTTAAAAAAGTTAACATTTTTAATTATACCCATTATCCAGGTCTTGTGAGAATTTAAGAATCAGTAATTACCAAATTTCACAAATTGCTTAGCTCCATTAAAAATTATCCATTAAGCTTACAAGAGAGTAAATGTTAAAAACTTAGTTGAGCAAAATGTCATAATATAGTCAAAATTTAAAAGTTCTTACGGGGGCAGAATTGCTTTATATATGAAACACAATAATATTAACACTAATAAAAAATACAGAATTACATTAACTTCATCTACTGTTATCCAAGAGTATGGATGTGGCCATAATCTACATCATCAACATGAAGACAACCACATATCTCAAAACAGTATGAGCTAATTTCTAGTTTGTAAATTAATAACTTGTGGGTAATATAGAAAGGGAAAGACTTTTCTGCATCCAGTTTTCAACTAAACAAAGTACAGAAGATTTAAAAAAATTGTATTAATTATGGATGGAGCTAATGTGTGGTGCAGTCCTGTACTGCAACTATAAATACAACATTTTTTATGTTAATGTCCTCTTCACACATCCTAACCTAACTGTGTGTTAGCTAATAAGTGAATTCTAAGACTAGTTTTCCTTCAATTCTTTCATTGGAATTTACCAATTATTTTAACACGCGTGAGTAGTGCATTTCTTAAAAATGTATTTTTGCACTTTGCATATCAACATCAAAAGGGTTAGATCTATAGATGGCAAAACTATCTACGTCATTGGTTCCCTACATTAATTTTCTAATTGGGGTATCGTACTTGCACGTGACTGATTGATGCCAGGATAACAGCTATAGAGTTCTCCGTACTGGTAAGTATGAAAGGCAGTGATTTGTAATGTAGTTCGGCTCAGAGTCAAGACGTTATTTTGGCTTGCTTAAATTAAGCCCAATCAGCAATTTACGTCTGTCGTGTATACTTAGAACTATTTCTTACAAATACATACGCCATCTGACACAACTGAATCATTAAGCTCAGGTCTCGTGCTCTTTTTCACTATTGTAAACCCAAGGTCATCATTTTCAATATTTTATGAATGTGATTTTTTTTAGTTTTTCTTCTGAGATATTTTTTTCGTTAAAACTTCAGCTGTTTCTGTAGCAACTGGACTGTAAAGACGATTCATGTAAACTGACGATTGAGCTCTTAAACATATCAACCTTCTTCTTTATGTTTTAAAAATAAATAAGTGTTAACAGAGTTCTTTAAAGAGAGCTAACAAAATAAAGTCAAATGCCATGCGTATGAAACTTCAGAAAATGATAATACTGTAAACCTATCTTAATTCTCTGGACAGTGTGGTATTAGTATCTTGTATATTTTCAGGACAGCAACGAAATACACTTTAGGGTGAAAATGACAACTCAGATGGGGAAGCTTAAAAAATCATACAGTGACCGAGTGGTGAGTTTTTTTTTTTATTTTCATGATCATTTTCCAACTTACATTGAATTATTTTAAATTTGATTGGCAACATATGATACTATACGGACATTGAATGGTAATTTTTATGAGCGAGCTGAAGAGTGACCTCACTGGGTCAAATGGCTTTCTATTATCTTATTCATTATTTCTCATAAATATCGTAGACTGCTTCTGGTTTTTCTTTATTGGAAAAAAAGTATTTTGTATATAACTAAATATGCAAAATAAATATCAGGACAACATATTTGTAAAACGCAGTTAAACATTTCATTTCGTACAATAAATGGAAAAATATATTCATAATTAATGATGAAGTCTAAATACAGAAGTTAGAATGCACAATTTTAATATATTTTACCAAGTGTAAACATTACTAATAATTTTACTGTACAAAAATGAAAAAAAAAATCAGAATAATGAATAAATGAAAGTCCTGAAGGAAGCAAGTAGTGTGAGATGATTGTATGGCTTTGATTTAGAAAATAAAAACAAACGTTAATAATTTTAACATAATGTTTCTAAGTTTTTTTCGTTTATATACGTAAAAGATACCAATTTGCAGGGTGTAATGAATGGGTTGTTCGTTGAAAAGATGTAACAGTTTAAAACTTAAACACTTGGACTTTAAGGAGAAATATGTTCAAAATGGTACGGATCAGAAAAACTGCTTGCTAGTAGTCTGTGTTTTTTCTGAGAAGATAAGATCGAAAATATTCTTTAGAACGAAGAGATCTGTTTATGTATCTGTTAATGTTTTATTTCTCGGTTATATAGCTATATAAGCAGAAATAGTGCATTTAATGTTGAGTCCAGGAGGTGGATAGTATGTAACATCGAATGTCCCCACTCTTGTCGATCGTATGCAAAAGTAGAGCTAACTTTTTAAGATGACAGTAGGACTTTCTACCTGTCTGAAAAGTTGGTATCAAAATGATTTATTTACTAACTGTTTAACATTTGAAAATATCTAAATACAAAACTTTCAAATCGATTAGATAATTTTTATTACCCTATAATACTGTAGACTGCTTTTATTACCCTATAATACTGTAGACTGTTTTCCTGAAACCACTGTATGCTTCACTGATGTTAGAATCTTTTATGATCATTTTTACATGTACTGTAAACTTTGTTTAAACCTGTAATATTTAACTTTCTTTTTATTAAGAAGGGTATAGTGAAAAAAAAAGAATACAATCTTTGGTAAATATTGCAGAAGAAAACCAATCTTTTATCAGCACTGATTGGATTCTATTCTTTTAACTTAGAGTAATTCAAATGAATCTTACTGTTCCCTCTAGTCTTTTTGGAATCTTGATTGTCTTGAATTACCACATAGATATTTATTACAAGACAGCTCATTCTAGTGAGGTACCAATAGTTAAAATAAGTTTACAACTGTGTTATTCTGAAATACATTTGTAAAGACTTGCAGATTAATAAATATACAGCTTTTGAAGTTTCTTTAAGCTAAAAAATGCTGTAACATTTATATATTACATCCTTAGCTTTTGTTATTATTCCTTTTATCTAAATGTTATTTCAAACTTTTAATCAGATATTTAATTTAGCACTTTTGAGGAAATATATTCACACAACTTTCACAGTATGTTGTAAGAGGAAATAAGGAAAATTGTGTACAATTTAAAACGAAACAAAATTGGTGTCATTGTATGAACTAGTCTGTTTGTACTTAAGTTCATTATCCCATCTGTAATGCATTTTACTTGTTTAAGAAAAAAGACAGCATGCGGTTAATCTGGTAGTGTATATTAACATATTTTAACAGTGTCATCTCATCTTATCGTTGACCTATGAAACGAACTTCAGACTTTGAAAATTTATTGAAGTTATCAGTGGACTGTAAATAAGAGTCCCCCCGGTGTCTCCATGGAGTGGTGCAACATCGCATTATCATCGAACACTAGTCAGGAAGCTCTATAGATATTGCATTATCATCAAACACTAGTCAGGAAGTTCTATAGATATCGCATTATCATCAAACATTAGTCAGGAAGCTCTATAGATATCGCATTATCATCAAACACTAGTCAGGAAGCTCTATAGATATCGCATTATCATCAAACACTAGTCAGGAAGTTCTATAGATATCGCATTATCATCAAACACTAGTCAGGAAGCTCTATAGATATCGCATTATCATCAAACACTAGTCAGGAAGCTCTATAGATAAATTCAAGTTCACGAAAAAAAATGCATTAGTTGAAGCAGCGATGTAACTGTTATTGACTCCACGGTTAATGTCAGTGTCTGGCACACTTCTTGAAGTATTTATTATGTAACTTTATGTAGTATGCAGTGCTGTTTAGTTTGTCCTGTACAAACAGTCACTCGTGTATCATTGAAATGAGATGATGTTATAAGATCATATTTATGGGTGAACTGTCAACCAGGCGATCCGTTAATTGGTTATATCTGATTAGTCTGAGTTTCATACCTGCACAGTTTGCAACCAGGGGAAACACAACTTTAATTTGATTATTAATTGATCAAGAGCTAATATTCGCTGCACCTTAATTGGCGAGCAGTCTGATTATTATGTTAAAGGACACATGTGGACTACAGAAACTTGGAAAGAAAAGTTACATCAATATATGTAAGAAAATAAAGTAGTGTGATTTTAACAGGTGAGCTTATGCAACATTGACAGTCCATTCAAACCACTTAAAATGGAATTTGTTCTAAGCTCTGTTAACTGTTACAAGTGTGTGCTTGGCGACTTAAATCTCGGGCTGATGCCTGTGTCTTATTAGATGCATGACTAACTGGTCCATATATGTATAGTTTTTACTGTGGTTATTAATACAATGTTATTCAATTGTTTTCATATTTAATGGATTTTTTCTTATGCATTCGTATTATTTTTAATGTGAAAAACAACTTTATATAACTCGTCATTTGATATAATAATGCTTTCAGAGTGAATGGTTTAATAAGTATTAATGAAGTTATATTGGTTTGTATTTCTTGTCATTTAGCAGCTCGGCTCGTTGTTTAAAACGCAGTGCTGGTTGTATGAATGTATGTTTCTTTAATATCTACTGTAATAATAAACATTTTTACAATTATACCACCAGTTTACATAAACCTATATATATTTTACTTCAAATTTAATATTGTGTGATTCAAAAATATTTTAAAGTTGCATCAGTAATCCTTTGATAAATTAAAGACTGTCACTTCTCACTTGTATTGTGTTTGATCTTTTGATAAATGAAAACTTTTTAATTCTTGTTTGTAATACGTATGATCAAATGTTTGTGTAGTTTTACAACTTTTGACTTATTTCAGGGGGTTCCAGGTAGTTCTTTGAGGTTTCTTTTTGATGGGAGGAGAATAAATGACGATGAAACACCAAAACAGGTATCGTGAGAGTTACTTTCTTATAATTAGGGCCGTTCCGTAAAACCATTATAAGCTAGAAACTTCATAGGGTGGAAACCTGTACAAGCTGGAAATATCAAAATTTTGTGGCATTATCTTAAGATTTCTCTTATAAAACGCCCTCTTTTGGGCAAAACCTGTGTAATATGGACAGAAAACTATCTTTCACCAACCTCATCTATCAACATGTAGGACCTGAGTAAGGCAGAAAAAAATGTTTTTGATTAAATATTAATTTATTTAATTAATAACTTCTTTAAATATTAATAAATTCTTGGACACTTTGTTACAGTAAGTATTGGTTAAATATATTCTGTTCTTTTTTTCTGTTGTCATTATTTATGCAGTTAAATTAGACTCATGACTTGTAGAAATATATTTGTCTTTAAATGCAAAATTCTACTCTTTAAATAATTCTTACAAAAAATAAATTTCTATCTTCCCTAATTTTAAAATTTTAAGGAAAATTTACTTAATTCCCTCATATATAAAAAAACGCTACTAAATACCCTCGTTTTTTTAAAGTTGTTTGTTATGATGATTTTAGTAAAATTCAGAGTAATTGAGAAAGTGATTCTGTTAACATGGAAGGTTTTTTAAACATTGACAAGAATGTTTTAACAGAAACTGATGAAACTGATTTAAAATCTATAATAAATTGCAAGATGATAACAATGTGAGAGATTCAGAAGATGAACAAAATGGAATAGATAGTCAGGAAATAGAAATTCCTACTTCATCACCAGTGTTAAGTTATATTAATACTATTAAATTGTATGTAAAAATGAAGGGGGAAAATGAACGTTGTGAAAAGGCCATAGAATTGGTGTTCTCTTTTAACCACATGAGAAAGTCCGTTAAAAAACAAAACAGTTGAAATTAGACACTTTCTTCAAATAAATGTGATTAATATTTTTTGTACTTATGTATATTTTGAATGTCTATTTTTGTCCTTATTCTAATAAATATTGCATAAACAGTATAATAACTTTATTCACAAATATGTTACTTCCCTTGAGTCAGGCAAGTATAATGTTCTGCTTAAAAAGTATGAATGATTAAGGAAATGTATGTTCACTGTCTAAGCCAGAAAAACCTGCTTAAACTGGAAATTTTACTCAGTCCCGTGCAATTTCACCTTAGACAGGTTTTACTGTATTTGAAATGTTTGTTTTTAATTTTAAAATGATTTTCTGACTTGTACTGGAAAAAAATTTATTTAAGCGACTTCCCACTGAAATTCATTAAAATGTCTCGGTTATTTGGTTTGTCTTAAAACAAATGTCATAAATAAGCATGCAGAATTTTATCACACAGTCTAGTAAAGTGGTGGAGAAAGCATTTTTATAAATGAAAACAAAAATTATTGTGTTCTTTTCTTACCTTATTTTTTACCTTCTAGTGTTTTGTAGTGCAATAAGCTTCATCAAGCTAATTTAAACTAATAATTTGATGTCCAATCAGAAACTATCAAAACATGTATAACATCTTTTTTATAGTTGTTCCTAAGAAAAATACTTAAGAGTTTTCTTCATGAACTTTTGTGATTCAGTATAATCAGTTCGATATTAAAAACATGGATTTGAAAGTAGGTTTTCTATGTTGAACTGTTAAGGTTAGAGAGGAGCTACCAAGAAGATTCCAGGATTAGAAGGTTATCATTAAAAATGTTTTGACAGTTTTGTTTTTCAGGAGAGAAGAATGACTGAGGGTAACATTATTTAGGTTTCTAAGACTACTAAAATTCTGGGAATCTCGTTTTCATTTAACAAAATCCAAACGGTAAAACTAGAGGCCACAAATGTAAGAGGTGGAAAACTTGTGGGCAGTATCAGTTAAAAAATGTGCTTTTTGAATATGGTAATTAGCCTGTGTAATATATGATTACGTGTGTTTGAAACTGCTTCATTAAAGAAATACAAGATTAGATAACTTTTATACATTAGGGTTGCATGCAAGAAAGGGGACTTTTATATGTTGTTTCAATCAGGATGATGTTAGAAAAGTGGTTACTGTAAACTTAGTCAAATGACCACTTGTTATTCATTGGAAATGAATATAAATTTCAGTTGTTTTTGTTTTTTTAAGGCTATAAGTAACTGAGGATTTGTTTTGTTTGGGATACTTGAATAAGAAAAGAAATTACTAATTCATTGTATGATATCCATGATGATGGTAAAAAGTGACTAGTCAAATGACAAATCTAGGTCTTAAGATATGTTTTGTGGCCAGAAGTTCTTGAAGAAAGTAATGGCAGTTATGTCAGAGTTCTTAAGTGATTTTTCAGTAGTGTAATTTAAGTGTTGTATGTATAAAGATACAAGACAATAACTTGGAAAGAAGATATCTGAATTCCTTTATGGCTCTTTGGGGAAAATGTACCAGAAAGTGTCTCAAACGTTATTTGTTAACTCACAAGATGTTAGGAACTTTACAGGGAAGGAAACCATTACAAATTTACAATGTATTAACAAGCTTGTCATCATCAACCAGTAATGACACAAGGTTTCCAGAAATTGTACATTTGTAATAATTTCTTTCTTTACCAATTCTAGCTGTCTCTAAACTTCATTAGGTATGAGATGCTGAGACATAACAGAAATTGGTTCAAAGTTCAGTGGATTCAGATTGCTTAAGGGAATTCGTTTGAAGTGTTGTCATGGGAAGTTAATCATTACATGGTAGTTAAAGGACTTACCACAAAGTTATTCAGTAACGGAGGAACATAACTCCTCCAAAGTGAGTGGTACTAGAAAATCTGTAGTCTTTCCTAACTAATTTGTTTAAGATTCACTCATTGTGGTTTTTCAGAAACTACTTTTCTTTTCAAAAATTAGAATACAGAAAAAGAATAATTGGTTAAAAAAAACCTAATTTTTAAAACGTATTTTGATGCTGTATTGTTTCAATTATGTAGTTTTTACTTCAAATTCTAGGGGAAAATAATGTAATTCGTGAATTTTCTCATTTCAGTTAGAAATGGAAAATGATGATGTCATTGAAGTATACCAGGAGCAGACAGGGGGTTTGTAACAGTTGTAGCATCTACAAGCACGTGCTTATGTTATTCTTTGAAGTATACCAGGAGCAGACGGGGGGTTTGTAACAGTTGTAGCATCTACAAGCATGTGCTTATGTTATTCTTTGAAAGATATCAGGAGCAGACGGGGGGTTTGTAACAGTTGTAGCATCTACAAGCATGTGCTTATGTTATTCTTTGAAAGATATCAGGAGCAGACAGGGGGTTTGTAACAGTTGTAGCATCTACAAGCATGTGCTTATGTTATTCTTTGAAAGATATTAGGAGCAGACAGGGGGTTTGTAACAGTTGTAGCATCTACAAGCATGTGCTTATGTTATTCATTGAAAGATATCAGGAGCAGATGGGGGGTTTGTAACAGTTGTAGCATCTACAAGCATGTGCTTATGTTATTCATTGAAAGATATCAGGAGCAGACAGGGAGTATATAACAGTTGTAGCATCTACAAGTGTGTGCTTATGTTATTCATTGAAGTATACCAGGAGCAGACAAGGAGTTTGTAACAGTTGTAGCATTTACAAGCACGTGCTTATGTTATTCATTGAAGTATACCAAGAGCAGACAGGGTGTTTGTAACAGTTGTAGCATCTACAAACACGTGCTTATGTTATTCGTTGAGTTTCGTATTGTTACGGGATCTCTTCATTTTTTGCTCATTAAGGAAGAACATTTATAAAGCCAGAAGTATTTCTTTGTTTAAAGCAATTAACTTCTTACAGGATTGCTAGTTTATTTCCTTGTGTAACTTGCTCTGTTTCAGAAACTCTGTACGTGTTACAGATTCTTTACGTCATTTGTAACACTTTTTTTTTTTAACCCTAAGTTTGTAACTTAACCAGGACCATATTGGTGACAAATCTGGAGAATGTAACATTTAGAAACTTTTCAAACAGTACTGAATAAATTACTGTGGACTACAGCTCTTATTCTTTGAAAGTAAAATGTCAGTAACTTGTTTTAACTGAGGAGTTATTTAATGTAATTTGGCTTTTTCTGTTTCTCTTATTTATTGCATTAAAGCAAATAAGATGAATTATGAATATTATGCACTTCAAAAGGTGTTCCTACATTTTCTGTTACAACTGCAAAGTGAAAACATGTTTCAGGTTGAATACATACAATCTGTTGGTATTTGACCACTGTAGGATATGCATTGAGAGAAATTTATCATGTAACAGAGGGTAAACAGAATTATCAGGGAGTAAAGGTAAAAATAAGAAAGTTTCTTCTCTTCTGTGACATAAACCACACTTCTGTTGTATCTTGAACTGGTCAGTCAGGGATGAATGGGTCCTTTCCATTGTTTCTTTTGGTAAGACATTTATAAAGGTTACCTAATGTACTTTGTGTTTTATTTCTCTTATTCAAATACCTATGGTTATTATTTTCACTAAAATATCTCAGGTGTTTTGGCCGATTTACACATTTAAAATAGCAAATAATTTGCATTAAAATCAGCAAACTATGATGCCCAGTTTGGAAGCTGTATCAAAATTACTCAGTTTTTGTGCTGGTTTTTGACTCTAAATGATTCAAAAATAAAAATTTAAAAACTAGTACTATTGGTTCTGATTATATGAACATTTAATCACCAATTTTACTGATTTTTGTCCTGGTTACGTCGAGAATTCAGGGTTAAGTAAATGCATAGCTTCAAAGCACACAGTTTGAGTTATCTGTATTCAAAAGAAAAAGTAGATAAATATTTAATACTTTGAAGTAATAATAGATAATTGGGAATTATGGATTTGTTTAATCTTGTCAGTTGTAATTAGACGTTTGATTTTTTTTGTAAAAGTTAGTACTTTTAAGAAACAAAATTTAAAAATATAAAAGAAATTTGGTGGTTTTATATATAAAAGTCTTGATTATAGGGATCCTTTTAAGGTTAGACAGCTGTAACACTTGTTTATGAAATACTTTGTGTCAACCATGTTCATCCAATCAACAAGGATAACTGAGAACCAACAAGTTCTTAAGTGAAAATAATTTATTTAGGTGAATGAACCGATACTTTGTATGATCTGGTTGTCCTTTTCCTGACTGCCATTATTCATTTTGTACCACCGATCTTCAGTGTCATCACTAAGCATGTCTGAAGTTATCCTCACCTGGATGAAAAAAAGAGTAAAACATCTAACGTACATTTCTGATATACTGTGGAAATGAAAATGCATTATTGTTACATCCTGTGACCTGAAGGCAAGTTTTGAAGTGGGGGTTAATTCAGTGTCCCATTATAATGAAAATGGATCAAATTTTGACTTGTGGGATGTGTGTTATTTGTCCATCTTTATAGCCTTTTGTAAATACATTTTAGACAAATCTTTAGAAGTTATGAATCAGATTTCATAAAGGAATTTTTTATGAATCAGCTTTGACACATTGTTTTTATTTATATATATATATCAATGTGGTAAAATAATCTTACAGTTTGCATCAAGTTTTATACAGCTCATCTTGTGCCATTTAAGTGGCATTAAATAAATAGTGTGGACGTAACTGTAATGTCATCCATTTTTGGCACTGCCAGGTGCATGACAGAGATAACTTTTTTTTCAAGAGTTTCTGGATACATTTTAATTTTAGTGTATACAGAAATTGGAGAAATATAAACATTTTATCACTGTGTAGTTCATACACATTTGAATACATTTTGTTTCTTCTGCCTTTATTTTTTTTAAGGCTGTTTTATCTAGCTGTATTTAAAGGGCATTATTAGTATGGTTTCATTGACTGAAGCTTTAGAATAACTAAGACTGTTTTAATAAAGTCTTCACTACAAAGTAAAATCAGACAGAGCCTGGCCTCTATTATTAGTGTTTACCTCAATTGTGATTATACCATATGCACTGAACGTGAGAAACTCCATTGCTAAGTAGGCGCCCTGTGGTACAGCGGTAAGTCTGCATATTTTCAACGCTAAAATCAGGGTTCGATTCCACTCGATAGACTCGGCAGATAGCCCGATATAGCTTTGCTATAAGACACATGCACACGTCCACTCATTACTAAGTAACTGAAAGGTCAATGTAAGAGTAGCATATAACTATTCAAATGAAGGTAGTTGTGAAATGCTTACCTAATCTCGAAAGTGCAACAAAAGAAAAAAGTTAAATGTTAACCATAGTATAAGACAACCATGGAACAGAAATGTGTCCAGTACTTCATAACAACCTGGCAAGGCTTGGTGGTAAGGGAGTTCGACTCATAAACCGAGGGTCGTGGGTTTGAATCCCTGTCACACTAAACAAGCTCAACTCCATTGGCGTAATGGCATGTCTGTGGATCTGTGTCACAAGAAACTGAGTTTTAATACTCAGAACACAGATATCCCTTTGTGCTTAAAGATAAACAATACCCCAAACATGGTTGCACTTTCACCTGTGGGAGCTTTATAATCCAATAGTCAACCCCACTGTTGGTAAGAATAGCCTAACAGTTGGCGGTGGGTGGTGATAACTAGCTGCTTTTCCTCCAGTCTAATGATTTCAAGTTAGGGGCAGCTAGCTCTCGTGCAGCTTTCTGCAAAATTCGAAAACAATGTCGGGTTAGACATTTCCAGTCTTGCTGTTGAACCACTAGGGGGCGTTACCAATGGTAAAGAGATATTTCAAATTATGTTTAAAATCATTTAACACAATGACCTAAAAACATTAAAAATTGTATTTTTATGAATAAAATTGTGTTGCACTAATCTTGTATGTCTTTAATCCAGTGGTTCTCAACCTTTTCTGACTTGCGGCACACTACGACAATCTGAAAATTTTCGCGGCACACCTGGAAAGCCTTAGAACTAAAATCACGGCCAAAGCAAGCGATATTAATGTCACCTGCACATTGACAATACCATCATTTGCTTTGGCTGTGAGTGTCGTGTTAAAGTTTCTTAACGATTTTGTGGTATTGCAGAAATATCAACACCTTTTATTTTTACATGTTTTCAATGTGACGCTTGTGCCTGCTTCCAAGAGCAAATCGAAGCGAGGCTCTGACGTAGACAAACAAGCTTGAATTTCATCAACGACTGTAAGAAGCCTCTCTCTCTCTCTCTCTCTGGTTTTAATTTTAGTCAATGCTGAAAATCCAGTTTCACAAAACCACGATGATGCAAATGGAAGCAGAACTTCAACTACTTTTGTACTGATTGCAGGATATGAATTATTTATGGAGATCCCAGCTCTTTTCGGGAAACAATGACGGATAAAATATGTAGTTTCGTAAATCAATAAGCTCTTCTTTCTCCTCAGTTAAGGGTCGCGCTAAACATGCTCGCCCTCCCAGCCGTGGGGGTGTATAATGTGACGGTCAATCCCACTATTCGTTGGTAAAAGAGTTGGCGGTGGGTGGTGATGACTAGCTTCCTTCCCTCTAGTCTTACACTGCTAAATTAGGGACGGCTATCACAGATAGCCCTCGAGTAGCTTTGTGCGAAATTCCAAAACAAATTCTCCTCAGTTGCAAGATTTATCTCGTTGATTTCGAATGGATCGGTCATCCAGTTATATTCGTCGACATCAAGTGACGAGAAGTAATGTTTCAGTGCAGACTGTAGGTCGCTTAATGTGTTCAAAATTTGAGGGATAAATTTCTTCTTTGACGGACATTCATTAACAGAAGGGAAACAATCAAGGACTCCTTTCGAGATTTTATTCTTCCACAGCGTCACCTTTTCATCGAAGGTCTTCAGTTTGGACGTTGCAGTAATGTTTTCAGATGGTCCTTGGAGACTTAAGCTCAGAAAATTTAATTTGTCAAACAAGTCAGAGAGAAAATGAACCTTCAGCCACTAGATCACATCATGAAAAGAAAATTCAAAAGCTGCTTCCTCAATCTCCAAGAAAAAAAACACTTCAGTTTTTAATCAGTGATGACCGAAGAAGGTCGAAACATTGTTCGCTCTTCTATTTAGAATATTTTCTCAACTCAAACGAGCCGTTTTTGCATATAAAATTCTCAACAAGTGGGTTTCTTGTCACTTGTTACGTTTTTTTTATATATATAGATTGAACGCAACAGAAAAACACAGATAACAGCTTGTATAATTTATTACAACAAACTGTTATATATGTAACAGATATAACATAAGTTACATAACAACAATGACAGATATTAAGTTCAAACCTTCAAAATTAATTACAACACAAAATGGTACTGGCCTGTATTTAAAATAATGATCTAGAATGAAAGTCCAGATCAGAAATCCAAAATTCCGGTCTAGGGTGTGAATTTGGTCCCACGAAGAAATACCGAGGTTTGAATGGAGAATGACGAAGTTCTTTTTACGGTGCTTCTTGATGAACGTCTCAAACTTGCCGCCTTTCAATTTTCCCAGTCTCCCCTAAATAGTCCGTACGTGCCGACTCTCAGCACAACCAGTAATTCGAATGAATCGCAAAGATTGACGAGACAAAATCACAGCTTCTGTAGATCTAGCTTCAGTCACAAATCCAAGTTGAATAAAATCACAGCAAACACTTAAACTTTCTCAAACGAATGACTGACTCTTCTTCTTTTTTTCGAATAAAAACTAATGACTCTTCTTTCTCTCGTGCGTCTCCGTCTGTTTATATATTAGTAGGCCACTTCTCGAACAATAGCGTAACTTCTACAGAACTCCAGAGGAATTCGCGCATGTCCGTTCTTGCACGAGACTCAACGTCTAGACACTAGGCCGCCATACATTTCCGTTTATAGTCATATATTTGATCTACCTATTTCTAGAAATTTCTAAATGTTATTTTAAATGAATAACAACATATTTTTTAATTGGTTTAAACTTTTAAACAATAATATAAATATGGAAATATAATAGAAATGAAAATTTAAACACAAGACGACATGTTGTCGTTTATAAAACATTTACACGACATTTACATAACATCACTGATTCATATAAAAAACTTCAGTTTTTAGTTGGACAAGACACTCTAACAACTTTCCTTTCGAAAGCCCTTGAACTACATTGTGATACAGTAGCTTTTTGTAGTCTAAATCCCTCACCTCACAGAAAAGAGAGAAAAGTCCAGATTGAAGTGGCCGAGACTGGATGAAATTCACCACTTGAATAACTTAATTCATAACAGACTGTAAATCTTTCGGCAAAGATTTGTAGACAGCGCCTCTATGTGAATCATGCAGTGAACAGTCCTAATGTTTAGATTTTGTTGGCGCACCAGAGTGACAAATCCCTTTTTTTTTCTTGTATTGAAGAACAGCCATCGATGAAAACACTGACACAGTTATTTCAATGTAATTTGAAGAGCAAACTGTTTTCATTCACCCACTCGAAAATGTCTTGGCCTTTCACTGTACTTTTTAAATCTTTGCAGAATAAGTATTCGTTTACGATTTTTCCATCTTTTATGAATCAAAGAAAAACCAGAACCTGAGCTTTTCCACTAACGTCAGTAGATTCATCAGGTTGAAGAGACCACAGTAGAAACAATTCATCTTCAGGCGCTTCGAAGTGTTGGCAAACTTGGTCCTTCAAATCCAACGACAAGTCTACATTTCTGCGCGAAATTGTGTCATTGGACAGTGGAACTTGCTTAACCTTTTTGGCGGCATCCGTTCCAAGCATAGTTTCAACGATGATAAGTAACGCTGGTGCAACGACTGATTCGGCCTCCGTATGTGCTTTTTTGCGTTTTGCCAACAATTGAGCAACCTTACAACTTGCAAACAACACGTTTTAGAACAGCTTCATGTGGTTCACAAGCTTCCTTGATTGTTCATGTTGTTGAGCCGCGAGATTTTTGAAGTATTCCTTTGGTTTATCCTTCACAGCTGAATGTTTTGTTTCCAAGTGTCTCTTCAGTTTGTTAGGCACAAGCGCTTCGTTCGATAAAGCTGCATTGCAGAGTAGGCAGAATGGTAACTGAGAATGTTCTAATTCCAAAGTGATAAAACCGTGTTCGTTTTTATACCTTCGTTTGATTCCATGCTTTTAATTCAACACATTCTCTTTGTAACATTCTCTTAATATTTTTCCATGGATAAATGATAAAGCTAATTCATACACGATAAGCACGAAGTCCTGCAGTTGATATAAAATTCCTATCTACAGCGTAGTAGCTGTAGCTTACTACAGAAGAAAAAGTGTTCAAAAAAAGCAGTTTGATTGTTTGATGAATCGTTTATGACATACGAAGTGCTTGTTGTGCCACAATTAAACTAACAGTCGAACAGTTGCAGTCGAAAATGAATTTTAAATACGAACTTCTCAGTGATCGAGTTCAATGAAAACCATCGAATGTTTTGGAAGGTTTCAGAGTATCTCTGTAGTAGTTTTTATCAACTAATGTGTTCGACTTGCTTGTAAAATCCCAAGAAAATTGAATGGGTTTCAAAAACACCGCGGCGCTCCTGCCAATCTCTCGCAGCACACAGGTTGCTTTAAACTAAAGAAAACAAAAAAGTGCCTCAATAATTAAGCCCGGCATGGCCAAGCGTGTTAAGGCGTGCGACTCGTAATCTGAGGGTCGTGGGTTCGCATCCCCGTCGCACCAAACATGCTCGCCCATTTAGCCGTGGAGGCGTTATAATGTAACGGTCTATCCCACTATTCGTTGGTAAAAGATTAGCCCAAGAGTTGGCGGCGGGTGGTGATGACTAGCTCCCTTCCCTCTAGTCTTACACTGCTAAATTAGGGACGGCTAGCACAGATAGCCTTCAATTAGCTTTGTGCGAAATTCAAAACAAACAAACAAACAAGCCTCAATAATTAACAAGATTGGTCGTTTCCAATGTTTCTCACCCAGTATGCAGCCTATTCTTTAATATGTAGAATATTAGTATTCCTGAAACTGTCTTTCTGAGCTTTTAAAGACAGATTTTGCTGTCATTTATTTCTTTTAACATCATCAGAAATTTTGTCAACTGAAAGCCAGTGGGAAAAAATGGAAAATAAATCATGGTTATTATGCCATCTTCAGCAAAGCCCTAAGAAGGACTGTCAGTAGTGTCGAGATTATGAAGGAAGAAAATGACCATCTACCATAAATCAAACTTAATTCACAATATGAAACATTACAGATTATTCATCAGTAGATTGAGAATAATGGAATTTTTCATTGAATATGTGATCTTCATAAAATTAAGGCTTACAACTTGCTGTATCAACCCACGTTCCACAATGTTGATAAATCCCATTCACGACAAGAAGGTCAGGTCACCGACTCATCTGTAGCATTAGGAACATCAACATAAAACAGTATGGCTTATGATGATGTTTGTTAGTAGTTCTTATAACGTCGGAAACTAATTACCCCAATAGTGACATAAACTACACGTTAGTCGTACACAGATTCGAACATTAATCTTGTAGTCGGTCTCGTCGATGTGTAATTTGCAACAGAAGATGCAAATTGTCCAATAAATAGCTGTTCATGATATAGTACATAGGGACAATGAAGAATAGTTTGAACAGTTTGCAGTGGTTTGTCGTCACAGATTTCCTTGGACACTCCACATGGATTAAAATGTTCTCTTTCGAATAAAGAAGGCTAAACCCAATGGCTATCTAGTAAAGGTTTGCTTCTTTGGAAAGATCGCGAATCCTGGTGGAAACAAAATAATTCTCAAGATCATCCCTTGTTCATTTATTTTGAGGTACAAAATTACGAAAGAGACCCAATTTTTTCTACAACCATTTCTTTACAGCTTACTGAAATCCTACTTAGGTAGTAACATTTATTCTTCCTTTAGTTCAGTGGTAAGAAGTCTAAAAACAGGGTTTCGATACATGTGGTGTGTACAGTACAGAAAGCCCACTGTGTAGCTTTGGCCTTAACAATGACCAGATATTTATTTTCGTTAACAAATTCAACTAGTGTGATTAATAAAGTATTTTTGTTATAAATATTATTTTGTGCTGTTAGCTTAATGTGAGGACTAACCTAAAACTCAAAGAAATCAAACTTCGTGCAATATTAATAGTTGAGATTATGTGTTTAACTGCGTCAAATTCTCAGTGATGAAAAAAAAAATCCATTCCAATCTTTATCAGCAAGAACATTCATTCCGTTAATTATACTCATTATCGGGTTGATTATCAGTAAACTTGTTTTGAATTAAGCACAAAGCTACACAATGGGCTATCTGTGCCCACCACGGGTATCGAAACCCGGATTTTAGCGTGTAAGTCTGCAGACATGCCGCTGAGCCACTGGGGGGCAATTATCAGTAAAAAACATTGATTAAAAATAATGTTAAGAAATTTTCACTTGGGTAAATCTTTTACAAAGAGTTATTCGGTTCGTGCACGAAAATCTCGAGCGGGTATATCAGCTGCGAGATCAAAAACAAAGTTGTCCAGAGTACTTACGAAATCTGATCTTCAAATTATTTTCTAGTTTTACGAGATAAGATTTTTAAGAGTTTGTGTGAATCCCTGTTTGAAGATTAGGCAGTAAAAGTGGATTAGGGATCTTTAAATGTAATTTTCTGAAAATCAGTGATTATTGATAACTGTACTGTCATATAATCATGTCGTTGTTGTTCACACATGATGTTACTACATCAGTTTTAACTGTAGTTATCTAACTATTTGTATTTCTCATACAGTTTTTGTTTTTATAAGTTATAAATCCTAAAAGTGATTCAAGTTTTATATAATAAAAATAGTGTAGGAAAGTTTCAATTTACTCTGGAAAGGGACAGTGATAAAAGTATGGATGTATGACATCAAGATTCCCGCCATTGGAAACAGCAGATCGTCCAATGTTGTTTTCTTTAAAATATGTGTTAAATGTATGAATGGAAAAACTGGTAACAACTTTGTTTTTTTCCATGATTTGTTTTATCTCGCTTTCTTCTCTCTCTCTTTACATATATTATTTTGATATTACTATTTTTGTATATTTCAGTGTATTTAAGAATTTGGTTAAAGGGATCATTAATGTTGTTGGTACATAACAAAGAACAAATTAATTCCCGCTTTTATCAAATATCTGCCATCTGTAGGCTGTTTTATGAACTGAACTGGTTTGTATAAACGGAAATGTTCCTTTCACTCAGCTTTACACGAATTAAAACTTGATAACAAAGAGCTCACTTTAAAGAATATAAAAGTTTTGAGAGAGCTTGACTGGATAATGAAAAGTCAAGCCGTCTAAAAACTATTATTTAACACGAATTTTCTTTTCAAATATTTGTTATGTGAAAAGTGAAATTGAATAATGTTTATTTGATAAAATACGCATTGTAACAACTTTAATAAGAAGTAGAAAACAAAAAAAGGTTTGATGAGATTTTTAAAATTTCAAATAATTTTTAATCATTGTTTGTTATTAATCACCTTATTCTTTAAGCGCGTAAAGTAAACGAAATCCTTTAATATTTAATATTTATTCCCTGGTGGCTCAACGGTAAAGCTATAGGCTTGTAGCGCTAAAAACTGGACTGGCTTCGTGCTTAATGACAAATATATCGTTAAGATTTGATGTATATTGAGGACAGACTCAAACAAACCGTGATTTACATTGTCTTGCTGTTTATCGTAAATGTTATGGATCTGAAGGTTTATATTTTGCTCTTTTTAATTGTTTTCATATATTTTTTTGAATATTTATGACAAATGTTTCAAAGCGTTGTCTTTGGCGAATTGTTGTTTTTCCTTTCATGCTCTGTGAAAAAAAATCTGAAGTTAATCAATCTCTAGAATTACTTAAATGGGTGATTATAGGGACTTATGGCATTAAAATTCAGGGTTTGATTTCCTGCGGTTGAAACAGAATACAGATAGCCAGTTGTGTAATTTTACGCAGCACAGAGCTCACAGAATGACTCGAAGTTTGCTTTTTTAAATGAAAGTTTGTAAACTTTCAGCTCGTAGTTCCATTATCTCTTTACCGGTTTGAAGTCTAATTACAGTTTTGAGCTCAGTAGGTCAAACCCTTTCGATTGTTGTGTTTGACCACGCCTAAGGTCTCGTAGATTAATTTACTGTAACCTTGCCGAAAATAATTTCAATTTGAGGGTAGGTTGGTAGAGGCCCTGATGAGTAAAAAAATTGAAGCAGGTACACTTGTGCGCCACCCGTGTTATTATTAGCGCACAGAAGGGCCCGGCATGGCCAGGTGATTAAGGCATTAGACTCGAAATCTGAGGGTTGCAGGTTCGAATTTTCCTCACACCACACATGCTTGCCCTTTCAGCCGTGGGGGCGTTATAATGTGTCGGTCAATTCCACTATTCGTTGGTAAAAGAGTAGCTTAAGAGTTGGCGGTGGGTGGTGGTGACTAGCTTCTTACGCTCCTAAATTTGGAACAGCTAGCGCAGATAACTCTCGTGTAGCTTTGCGCGAAATTCAAACCAAGCGCACAGAAGTATATATCTAATAAAAAAGGGGTGAGATCTATTATCGGTTAATTTACTCTAATCCTGACTAAAATAATTTCAAGTGCTGAGTGTATTGCGGATTTCGTCTTGTTGTATTTCCCATTTCGCACAGAAAGTTTTATTTTCTCTATGTGAACATGTACTGTTGCTACTTGCTGGTTATAGGTTGTTCACATATGCATGTAAGTAACCAACGTCAATATTTTCATTGTATTTTAGATTTAGTATGAAATTTTCTTGTGAAGATTTCGAAGTTTCCAAGAACATTCCTCACACACAAAACAGATAATGATTACGTAAATTGAACCAAATATTTTAGTTAGCACGTGTATTCTATAAACTCAGAACCAAGTTTGACTCGGTGGTTATCTTAGTGGGCTGTGGTCGTTCAAATCCATGTTCGCGTCTCTTCACAGCAGAACACCACAAAATACTCCCCGCACTTTAAAGACAGTGGGTGCATAACAAGAGTGGCAGTCAATCTTTTAGCGTGGATTGTTGGTGATGGTTTTACTTTTAGCACTAAGCTTCCATCGCGGGAAATCGAACCCCGCATTTTAGAATTGCAAATCCATAGACTTACTGCTGACGGTATAGGATATTGTTGATTTCCTTCTTATCATTAAGGCCCGGCATGGCCAAGCGTGTTAAGGCATGCGACTCGTAATCTGAGGGTCGCGGATTCGCATTCACGTTGCGCCAAACATGTTGCCCTCCCAACCGTGGGGGCGTTATAATGGGACGGTCAATTCCACTATTCGTTGGTAAAAGTAGCCCAAAGAGTAGCCTAAGAGTTGGCGGCGGGTGGTGATGAATAGTTACCTTACCTCTAGTCTTACACTGCTAAATTAGGGACGGCTAGTACAGAATTTCAAAATTCAAAAAACAAACTAATCGGTAATTTATAATTATAGAGAGCAGCAGATGGCGTTAGTTTGTTTGTGTTTTGAATTTCGCACAAAGCTACTCGAGGACTATCTGTGTTAGCCGTCCCTAATTTAGCAGTGTAAGACTAGAGGGAAGATAACTAATGATCACCACCCGCGGCCAACTCTTGGACTACTCTTTTACCAACGAATCGTGGGATTGACCGTAACATTATAACGCCCCTACGGTTGAAAGATTACGAGTCGCACGCCTTAACACGCTTGGCCATGCCGGGCCAGTGGCGTTAGTAGCTTTGCCATAAATACAGAATGCTTTGGGCCACGGGTACATCTGTGGTTTGGTGACGGTCAAATCCTTCTTCATTCGAATAACAATGATTTACGTTTTTAGTTATTAATTTGTATATTAAATAAATCGAAACATCAGAGAAGGTAAATTTCACAAGGTCAGTAGTTGAATGTGTAGAAACGTTTAATGGCAAGCTGTCTTATTATATCGTATTTCAAGAACATTGCTTTGGCATCCTAACATCAGTTTTAACTGAGTGAGTAACGTGATCAAATAATTCTGCCACTTAAACATTCTCATAGTATATTAAGTCACTTGAATAGTCCCTCACAAAAATATCATCTTAAAATCTCTGAAAGATACACAGATAATTAAAGCTATTTTTTAATGGATAGGTTACAATTGAAACATCTACCTTATCGTAATTAAATTGTCAAAATAACAACAATGCAGCTCCAGATGCCGGGCTCATATAGTAATGTAAGTCTTTTTTGTTTTGTTTTTTTAAATATATTTTTACTATCGTTTTGTAGTTTGTTAAAGTGATTAAGTTGAGAAGCTTGGTTATTATCCAATTAAAGTTGGTCTTTTTCTACGTTTAAAAAGTCCTGCGAAACGATTCTTTTCGGTTGTGGTAGTTTCTTCTTCTACACTGTCAGTTTTGTTGTAATTTTCGTCTGCAGGTTCTGTAGAAGCTGGTGTAGTGATGGTGGTCTCAGGCGTACTCCCAGCTGCTGCAAATGAGCTAACAGCTTGTTCCTTTTCTTCCTCATCGTGATGTCCAAATCTTTTACGACTGCTGAAGAACGGCAAGCGAGGCCTGCTTGGGGTTTTTCTGCGATTGAAGACACTAGGCCTAGAACGAGAAGATTCAGTGGAAGAAGTTTCTTGGGTATTTTCTGTGGAAATACGACTTGACGTTCTTCTACGTCCATAACGCCTGGAGCCTCTGTATCGTCGGAGTTTGCTACGATGAGAAGATTCAGTTGTTGTTTGTTCTTCTGTCACCTCATCCGTGGTAGAAGTTTCTTGAGTACTTTCTGTGGAAATACGACTTGACGTTCTTCTACGTCCATAACGTCTGGAGCCTCTGTATCGTCGGCGTTTGCTACGACGAGAAGATTCAGTTGTTGTTTCTTCTTCTGTCACCTCATCTTCTTCTTTGTCTTTTTCATTATCATCATCATCATCACTGGAATGACCAAAACGATTTCTTCGAAAAGAAGATCGAAGGCGGCTTCTGCGGAAAGATTTACTTCCAAATCGTGACCTAAGCCTTTTAGTTGATGATTCCTGGGTTGTTGTAGACTCTGTACTTGTTGTTGTTGACGATGGTCGCCTTTGGCGCAAGGATCCTGGTCGTCGTTTTTTAAAACCAGAACCTCGACGAAAACTAAATGTTCGTTGCCTACGTTTTTCTGTGGTAGTTGGTTCTTCAGTTGTAGTTGTAGGTTCAACAGTTGTAGTAGTCGGCGTTTCTGTAGTTTCTGGCTCAGTTTTAGTCTCAATTACTTCATTAATGTCTTCAAATTCCTTCTCACTTCTTTGTTCAACGTTTGGTAGTAGAGTTGATGTATATGACAGAGTACTTATTGGAACATCTGTGTTAACATCACCAATAGGTGGAAGTATCACATCACTAGAAGATTTGCGATCATATGGAATTCCTCTATTGGATATTTCTTGTTGATTTTCAATTGGATGATTTACCAGGTTGGGGGTTGAAGGAAACCTGGGAACATTGTTTCCATAACGGTAAATGTTAGAAACAAGCGAACCCTCAGAAACAGTGGTCACGTCAGTTTTGGGGGCTCTTGTTACTGATGTATCAATTATATCTTCCTGACCAGTGGCTTGAGACAGTAGGGTTACTGGTTGCAGGGTTGAGGAACTGCTAGGGCTCTTGAAGGCTTTGTTGATATTTTGTGGTATATTAGTTCTGATGTTACTTTTTTCTGGTTGGCTATTTTCTTGTATTTGATCATATACCTCAAGATTGGAAATATCATCAAAGTTAAGAGTGGGATTAGTTACACTTGTTTTATTATCATCGTCATAATAATAATAGTAAATCACGTACTGATCTAGTTTGCTGTCTTTGTCCATTGCACTAACACCCTTGCTGGATTCGATCTCCGAAGCTGGCAGTTTCTCGATCACAGATTGGACAGGTGGTTGCATAGATCCAATTTTGTCATGAAGGATCACTTCAGTGGAATGGGAAGTTGAAATGGTACCGTGCTGTCTCGTAGGAGATTCTTTTAGAGGTACATGCATGACAGTCGATTGATCATCACTGTTGTTTTCTTGTGTTTTGGCTCCTTGCTTAAAATGCGAAAACTGGGTGTAGTTGTTTGAATGGTATGGCTGTTGTTGAAATTTAGGAAAGGATGGTAGAACGTATTGATGTTTCTGTGGTGATGTTCGAAATTTTGCATGAGTTTGAGTGCTGGTCTGCTGAGGGTGGATAGGAGGTTGATATTGTAGTCGTGTTGGTTGGGTGTATTGGTTATGTGATACGGTTTGGGCATTAGCTTTCACTTCAGGTGACAATTGCAAACTACGTATTTTGGCCTGAGGTGGCAAAGGAAATTGATAGGAAGAGCCTTCATGTTGCAGGCTTGAAATACTATCCAACAATGGTTCGACGTGCGACTGTCTCTCGTGAGATAACTGACGCTTGTTTCGTGAATTTTGTGCACGGATCGCAACTAGAAATAACAATATTATCGTTGAAGACCTGTAGAGAAAAATGACAAATCACCTACTGATAATACGAGAAAAAATCATTGCTTTAAATTGAATGTATGACATTAATTCAATACAATATCATCGACAATAAATGCATTAAAATCAAATGTAAGTAAATCAGGTGATATATCAATAAGAAATTCACATTTCTCAACCCAGATTTGAAAATTATGTGGTTTAAATAAACCACATCCTAAGATAAAACGGTGTATGTTTGTACACTTTAAAACTTTTACTATGCTACAGCAGGTGTACAACACTTGTTATAATAAACTACAGCAGGTGTACAACACTTGTTATAATAAACTACAGCAGGTGTACAACACTTGTTATAATAAACTACAGCAGGTGTACAACACTTGTTATGATAAACTACAGCAGGTGTACAACACTTGTTATAATAAACTACAGCAGGTGTACAACACTTGTTATAATAAACTACAGCAGGTGTACAACACTTGTTATAATAAACTACAGCAGGTGTACAACACTTGTTATGATAAACTACAGCAGGTGTACAACACTTGTTATGATAAACTACAGCAGGTGTACAACACTTGTTATGATAAACTACAGTAGGTGCACAACACTTGTTATAATAAACTACAGCAGGTGCACAACACTTGTTATAATAAACTACAGCACGTGCACAACACTTGTTATAATAAACTACAGCACGTGCACAACACTTGTTTTTATAAACTACAGTAGGTGCACAACACTTGTTATAATAAACTACAGCAGGTGTATAACACTTGTTATGATAAACTACAGCAGGTGCACAACACTTGTTATAATAAACTACAGCAGGTGTACAACACTTGTTATGATAAACTACAGCAGGTGTACAACACTTGTTATGATAAACTACAGCAGGTGTACAACACTTGTTATAATAAACTACAGCAGGTGTACAACACTTGTTATAATAAACTACAGCAGGTGCACAACACTTGTTATAATAAACTACAGCACGTGCACAACACTTGTTTTTATAAACTACAGCAGGTGCACAACACTTGTTATGAGAAAATGCAACTAAAATCAAGATAAGTTGGGATATTTACAAAAGCCAGTGTTTTAACTAGAATTTGAAACCACATTTGAATAGATTCCGTCGAGTACATTTTAAAAACGTATGGTTTTATATCTATATTTTTTTCTGTTATCTAATAAAATATATAACAAATTAACAACGTTTGCAGGGGGTCTTTATTTTGTCCGCCTCTTGTAAATCATTACACGAAAAACAGAAATCCAAAAGAGGGACTGTTCGTATAACTCTATTCCACATCGTGATGGGTATATGTTAAAACTTACCCACAGATGAGATCCCCCCCAAAAAATGTATCAAACCCATCGAAATGGTAAAACAAAGCCATAAGTAACACAACATATGGGCCCCCCCGTTGAAGCAGCGGCAAGTCTTTGGATTTACAATGCTAAAATAAGGGGTTCGATTTCCCTCAGTGGACTCAGCAGATAGCCGGATGTGACGTTGCTATAGGAAGAACATACACACACAACAAATGGATCGCTATGGTCAGGTGGTTAGGGCGTTTGACTCGCATATCTCAAGGTCAAGGGTTCGAATTTCCGTCTCACCAAACATGCTTATCCTTTCAGCCGTGGGAGCATTGTGAAGTTATAGTCAATCCCACTATTTGTTGGTAAAAGAGTAGCACAAAAGTTACCGTTGACGACTAACCGCCTTTCCGTTGGTAAATTAGGGACGGCTAGCTTAGATAGCCCTCGTGTAATTTTGCGCAAAATTCAACCACCCAAACAAATACAAGAAACCTTTCTAAAAGGTTGAACAATGAATTGAATAGGAGACGGAACATAACAAAACCCGCAATAAAGTAAAAAGAAGTTACGTGTTCATGATTTAAGTTATAATTGTGTGATCGTTTGTTTTGTTGAATTTCGCACGAGGGCTATCTGTGCTAGCTGTTCCTAATTTAGTAGTGTAAGACTAGAGGGAAGGCAGTTAGTCATCACCACCCACCGCCAATTCTTGGGCTACTCTTTTTCCAACGAATAGTGGGATTGATCGTCACATTATAACGCCCCAACGGTTGAATGGGCGAGAATGTTTAGCGCGACAGGGATGCGAACCAGCTACCCTCAGATTACGAGTCGCACGCTTTAACATGCGTGGCCATGCCGGGCCTTCTGCAATTGTTGAATCAATCTGATATCACAAGTGTTAGAAGTTATCACAAACATTATGTCAGCACGAGGAGCAGTTGATAACGGTAATATTATCCGTATGAAAAGTTTACCATTTTCTACTTGGAGTAGGGTTCGCCATCACCCACCCTTCATACCGTTATGAACCTAAAAGGGTTTTCATTGCAGATGTATTTCTGTGTTTTGCAGGAGGTCGCCATCATTTAATGATGTGTATTATAACATGAACATTAAAACCACTATATACAGTTTCTCTCTAAATGATGACTGATTAACCTTTTCGTAATGTGCTCTAATAGGCCAGGTAACAATGAAAAAAAACGCGTTCTATTTGTAGTAATACTAATATAAATGTGTGATGTTGCTATTATTATGAAAAATGGGTACCAGTTGTTGTTATGACGACTGTTGCTAAGGGCAAGAAATTGGTGTGTCATCAATAAAACAAGCCTCTTTTCATAATGGCAGAACTGTATGTCTGCGGACTTGTACTGCTAAAACCAGATTTCGATGCTCATGGTGGGCAGAGCACAGATAGTCTTTTGTGTAGTTTTATGCCTAATAACAAACAAACAGATTCTTAAGGGAAAGATAGTGAAAAATCTTCTTGGTGTTCTTTGTGACGGTTTACTTTTCACTTTTAATTTTATTCCCTAGATGGCAATATTGCAACCTAATCTCCTGTTAGTAAATGATCTGATAGAAAGGCTGTTTCTACACTAAATAATAATAAATTGTGTCTAAAGGTACAGTAATTATTATTATGCTAATATTGAATGAAAATCAAGAACATCGAAAGCTGTATGGTAATTCTGTAAAAACATGTCTAATAATAAACGCTTGTGAAATTAATTTTGCTTATTCACTGTTTTGTTTTAGACAGTCAGGGGAAACAAATAGTTCACTAAATCTCACAATACATGGGGCCTGGCTTGGCCAAGCGTGTTAAGGCGTGTGATTCGCCAAACATGCTTGCCCTCCCAGCCGTGGGGGCGTTATAATGTGACGTTCAATCCCACTATTCGTTGGTAAAAAAGTAGCCCAAGAGTTGGCGGTGGGTGGTAATGACTAGTTACCTTCCCTCTAGTCTTACACTGCGAAATTAGGGACGGCTAGCACAGATAGCCCTCGAGTAGCTTTGTGCGAAATTCAAAAACAAACAAACTCTAAATACGAAACGAGCTTCTTTCTGAGTTGGATACAGACGTATTAATGTAAAGAAAGAAACTTTCTTCAAACATTGGAATGAGAAAAGCTTTTATACAACGGATCTAGAAAGTTAAAAAAACAAAAAAACATTTTTGATAATATATGTAACGTTTGTTTTATATTCAGATCTTAGGAAGGAATACCGGACTTGAAAGGTTCTGTTAAAGTTTCAGTCCAAATAGAAGAATGCAACTTATCTGGAAAGGTTCGTTGTTTGTCCCGTTTGTGCAGTACCATGCAGTGTATTTAAAAAGGTTTGTTGGTTTCCACGTCTGCGTAGTATTTGTGCAGTGTACTTGCGAATGTTTGTTGTTTGTCCTGTTTGAGTTGTACTGTATGGTGTAATTGGGTAGGTTTGTTTTTTGGTATGTCTTGGTGATGCTGTATAGTGTATTTGAGAAGGTTTGTTGTTTGTCCAGTCTGAGTGGTACTGTATAGTATATTTGTAAAGGTTTGTTTTTTGTCCGGTCTTGGTAGTACTGTGTGATGTACTTGGGAAGGTTTGTTGTTTGTACAGTTTGGGTGGTACTATATGATATATTTGGGAAGGTTTGTTGTTTGTACAGTTTGGGTGGTACTATATGATATATTTGGGAAGGTTTGCTGTTTGTACAGTTTGGGTGGTACTGTATAGTATCTTTGGGAAGGTTTATTGTTTTTCCGGTCTTGGTGGTACTGTATGATGTACTTGAGAAGGTTCGTTGTTTGTCCCGTCTGGATGGTGCTGTACTTGGAAAGGTTTGTAGAATACGTATAGTATTAATGTTTTACTAACATCATACAGCCAAACCATTAAATTAATGCAAACTTTAATCAAGGATAATCAGTTTGCTAATGATCAGTAATACATTTTTTCCTGTAACATCACAAACAAATAAGTGCTTGTGAGTTTGTAACATTATAAAGATGAAGGAATCCTATTATTAGGAATTCCCCTGGTGTTTTAGTTTAACGATTTAATTCATATATATATATACAGTCATGTGAAAAAATTAGGACACCCTATGAAATCCTGTGTGTTTTTGTAACATTTTTGGACATATAGATATTTAATCTCAATTTCAACAATACTGATAGATTATAGGAATATAACTAAACAATTAAAACTGAAGAAAAGAATGTCAAGAGCTGTAAATGTAATTCTAAAAAAAAATGCATACTCTAACTGAGGGAAAAGTTAGAACACCCTAACCCCTAATAGCTGGTGTTACCCCCTGTGGCTAAAATAACTGCAGTGAGACGCTTCTTGTAGCCATCTACCAGTCTCTGACATTGGTCTGAAGAAAGTTTGCCTCACTTCTCAATGCAGAATTCCTTCAGCTGTGAGATGTTTGAGGGGTTTCTTCATGTACAGCCCGTTTCAAATCACTCCACAGCATCTCAATGGGATTAAGATCTGGGCTTTGACTCGACCATTCCATGACTCTCCATTTCTTAGTTTTCAGCCAGTCCTTGGTGGATTTACTGGTATGTTTTGGATCATTGTCTTGTTGCAGGGTCCAGTCCCGCTTCAGCTTTAATATTCTCACAGATGGTCTCACATGTTCCTCAAGAACCCTCTGATACACAGTAGTGTTCATGGTGGATTCTATTATTGTGAGCTGTCCAGGTTCTGCTGCAGCAAAGCAGCCCCAAACCATGACACTTCCACCTCCATGCTTCACAGTTGGTATGAGGTTCTTTTCCTGGAATGCTGTATTTGGTTTACGCCAAACATGTCCTCTGTTCTGGTGTCCAAGTAATTCAATTTTTGACTCATCTGTCCAAAGAACATTATTCAAGAAGTCTTGGTCTTTGTCTACATTCTCTTTGGCAAACTTCAGTCCGGCCTTGATATTTCTCTTAGAGAGCAAAGGTTACCTCTTTGCACACCTCCCATGCAAGTTAAACTTGTGCAGTCTCTTTCTGTTTGTAGAGGCATGCACTTTCACATCAACAGTAGCTAGAGCCTGCAATAGGTTCCGTGATTACATGTTAGGGTGTTTGGAGACCTCTTTCAGCACCTTGCGGTCTGCTCTCGGGGTGAACTTGTTTGGACGACCAGATCTGGACATGTTGGCAGTTGTTTTGAAAGCCCTCCACTTGTTGACTATTTTTCGGCCAGTGGAATAGCTGATTTTATAATCTTTTGTTGTCTTTTTAAATCCCTTAATTGACTCATAAGCTGTTACAGTTTTCTTTCTGAAGACCTCAGACAGCTCTTTTGCTCTCTCCATGGTGCTCACTTTCACTTCAACAGTCAGAAACACACCAAACTAAATGTCTGAGGTTTAAATAGGGCAAACCTCATTCAAAATGTTGAGTAACGATCTTCTGATCATGTGCACCTGGTGTGATACACCTGTGTGTGAGGTGGGCCATTTTAAGTGGTAATAAATGTGGGGGTGTCCTAACTTTTTTCTCAGAATATGTATTTTTTTAGAATTACATTTTCAGAAGATCTTGAAAAGTCTTTTCTTCAGTTTTAATTGTTTAGTTATATTTCTATAATCCCTCAGTATCGTTAAAATTGATATTAATTATCTATATATTCAAAAATGTTAAAAAACTACACAGGCTTTCATAGGGTGTCCTAATTTTTTCACATGACTGTATGTTGCAGTGAATGATACCAGTATACTCACAAGTCTAGATTCAAGGTTTTAATTTTGTACCATTTACATGGGAGAGAATTTTCCGTTTCTTTCGTGATGAGGAGAAATCAACTTGAAGTAGAGATGTATCTCATGACGGCTGGTGTGGGTATCAACACTTTTATTAATAAAGCAGAGAACAACGTTTCGACTTTCTGAGGTCCTCAGATACATTTCTGCTTCTTTTTTCTTCTATGTATAATAATTTTTTATTTCGTATTAGCCCTGTTCCATTAATTTTTCGCACCATTTTCAAGTTCCAAGATACACTTCTGCTTTATCAGGTGCCCCCCAGTGACTCAGCGGTATGTCTGCGGACTTACATGCTAAAATTCGGGTTTCGATACCCGTGGTGGGCAGAGCACAGATAGCCCATTGTGTAGCTTTGTGCCTAATTTAAAAACAACAACAACAACTTTATCAGGTAAATCAACGCCACTCTTTATGATTTCACGTTCCGTTTACTTCCCAGCTTACCGTTTTAATGAAAGACATACTTGTAGAAAGTACTTAAGTTAACATATTTATTTAATTGTAGCCCCATATGTATTAACTAGTTTTCTTTTTGTTTGCTTTTCTGAGGAAATGATGTATTCCTCTAATACATATACAACACGCTAATTAATAGAAATTGCATTTATTTTATGTATCGTAGTAGTTTGAGTTGTTAACAAGTGTCTTGCTAGCAAGCCCAACATAAATGACCTTTGGGGTAGAGAGAGCACTTGCTTAACGTGTAATAACAGGTCTTGGGGTAAGATCTAAGGTTAAGAATTATATTTTGTAAAAAAAGAATAAACACTACAGCCTTCTTTTTTTTCAATGGCAGATTTAAGGTTGTGTGGGCCCAGGGGCTAATAATTTTTGTGAGCCCTAGATTCCATGTAATTTTACAGGGAGAAAAATACCAGTGTACTCCTATTAAGACCCTGGGCCCTGGGGCTCAGCCTGCTCTAGCTCCTACCTAAATATGCCACTGTTATTTTAAGGTTAAATGCTATAGCCTTCCAAGAGGTCTTATAAAACACGTGGTTTAAGCGGTTAAACCAAATTCCCTTCGATCAAGTGCATAACCTTCCCTACTTTAAAAGTGAAAACGGGACTCAGAGCCACAGTTCAGACAACACACATACTGGTTTCTCCGTCTTTTCAAAACTAAACATCTACCTCGAAATGAAGAGCCACAGTTATGATGCACCAACTGTTGATGTTACGGAACATATTCCACAGAATATCGTAGTTCGAACCTTGACTCCTCTATATTCCACAGAATATCGTAGTTCAAATTTCGACTCCTCTATATTCAACAGAATATCGTAGTTCGAACCTTGACTCCTCTATATTTAACAGAATATCGTAGTTCGAACCTTGACTCCTCTATATTCCTCAGAATATCGTAGTTCGAACCTCGACTCCTCTATATTCCACAGAATATCGTAGTTCGAATTTCGACTCCTCTATATTCAACAGAATATCGTAGTTCGAACCTTGACTCCTCTATATTTAACAGAATATCGTGGTTCGAACCTCGAATCCTCTATATTCCTCAGAATATCGTAGTTCGAACCTCGACTCCTCTATATTCCACAGAATATCGTAGTTCCAACCTTGATTCCTCTATATTCCACAGAATATCGTAGTTCAAACCTTGTCTCCTCTATATTTAACAGAATATCGTAGTTCGAACCTTGACTCCTCTATATTAAACAGAATACCGTGGTTCGAACCTCGACTCCTCTATATTCCACATAATATCGTAGTTCGAACCTTGATTCCTCTATATTCAACAGAATATCGTAGTTCGAACCTTGACACCTCTATATTTAACAGAATATTGTAGTTCAAACCTTGACTCCTCTATATTCCACAGAATATTGCAGTTTGAACCTCGACTCCTCTATATTCAACAGAATATAGTAGTTCGAACCTTGACTTCTCTATATTCAACAGAATGTAGTAGTTCGAACATCGACACCTCTATATTCCACAGAATATCGTAATTCGAACCTTGACTCCTCTATATTCAACAGAATATCGTAGTTCGTACCTTGACTCTTCTATCCGCAGCCTAATTACTTGTAGTATTTATTTTTTTACGAAATGTGATTTTTCACCATGGATGTTAACTCAAGATCTGTTATTACATGTCAAGCAAGTGCTTTCTCTACCCCAAGGGTTAGTTATGTTGGGCTTGTTGGCAAGACATCTTTTAACAACTCAAACTACCACGATACCTCAAATAAATGCAATTTGTACTCACGATACCTGAAATAAATGCAATTTGTACTTCTTACCATGTTGTAAACGTACTATAGGAATGTATTATTTCCTAAAAAAAAACTAGTTAATACATATAGGGTTACAATTAAATAAATCCTGGCCTAACTGACAAAATGGCGATCTCTACGTTTTGCTTCCACAGTTTGAAGATGTGTGGATGCAATCATTTTACCTTTTAACATTTTTATAGACGTTACACCCCCTCCTTTATATCTCAGTGGTAAATTTAAGGGCTTATAATGTGCAAGACTGAGGTTCGATACTCGAGGAGAGCATGTAACAGATACATCACTGTGAAACTTTGCGATTAAGAACGAACAAATAAACAACGTATCAGGAAGGTGATATCAAGTATATAAAACACGTACAATGTTTTACCATAGCGAATTTATAGTCAAATATGTTGTTTAAAAGTTAATTAACAAAAACCTACACGTTGGATTAAATTATCGTAAATCTTGTCGTATAAGAAATTAGGAGGAGGATCTGGACTTATTTCTACTTTTATTTGGTTCGTTTTTTGTTTCGAATTTCGCGCAAAGCTACACGAGGACTATTTGCGCTTGCCGTCTCTAATTCAGCAGTGAAAGGCAAGAAGAAAGGCAGCTAGTCATCACCACTCACCGTCAACTCTTGGGCTACTCTTTTACCAACGAATAAATGGATTGACCTCATCAATATAACGCCCCCACGGCTGAGAGTGCGAGCATGTTTGGTGTGACCGAGTACCCAGTCAGAAGAACCCTATCAGTTACTATCCATATTAACATACTGAAATCTTATAATGCGAGTGTGTGTTTGTGTTTTTTTTCTTATAGCAAAGCCACATCGGGTTATCTGCTGTATCCACCGAAGGGAATCGAACCCCTGATTTTACCGTTGTAAATCCAAAGACTTACAGCTATTCCAGCGGGGAACTCTTATATGACACTCCTAGCTTAAAGTGTGTAGAATATTTTCTGGCATCTCGAGGATTCGAACCCAATTCGCCGGCTCCGAAATCTAGAGCTTTACAATTTCTATTTCCAAAATATTATATCGTCAAGCGGCAAGTTTGGTTTGTTTTGAATTTCGCGCAAAGCTACTCGAGGGCTATCTACGCTAGCCGTCCCTAAGTTAGCAGTTTAAGACTAGAGGGAAAGCAGCTAGTGACCACCCCCCAACGCCAACTCTTGAGCTACTTACTGTCTTACCAACGAATAGTGGGACTGACCGTAACTTTATAATACCCCCACGGCTGAAAGGGCGGTATATTTGGTGAGACGAGAATTCGAACCTGCGACCCTCAGATTACAAGTCGAGTGCCTAAATCATCTGGTCATACCGGGCCCAAGCGGCAAGTCTGACATTTTATAACGTAAAAACCTGGATTCGATACCCATGCTTGTGATACCTTGCGTCTTACAACAAACAAGTAAAAATCAATATAAAACACTATAGGTCCTTATTTTTTCCTGCACTTCGTTTTGTTATAGGTTTATTTCGATAAACATCGGAATTTGATATCCTTGGTAGGCCCAACACAAAGAACCCATTGTGTAGTTTTAAGCTTAACAAGGTATTTTGAAACAAACTTTTCTTTAGTAAGATATAAATTTTACAGCCAGGAAATTATTTGTCCTGTACTCCCACCCTACTCCAGAGTGCCACAGCGATATCTCTGCGAATTTACGACGCTAGAAACAGGATCTCGATACCCGTGTAGCTTTGTGCTTAACTTCAAACAAACAAACAATCGTATTGTAGGGTCTAACCTTGATGGGTGTGGTTATATGTAAGTGACAACTATTATAGTAATAATTCCAACACAGGTAACTGTTTTTGAAATGGTGTGATAACGAGATAAAATTAACAAAACCGACAGGGCTTATTCACCATTCGCAAAAGAGTCACCGCGGAAGGTTACAGTCAATTTCCGTTTAACATGTCCGAGAATGTTGTCAACCTGTACAAAGAAACTTCTAGGTTTTGTATCGCTTATACGGTTTTACTGTCTCGGGTGTCGTCCGCAAGAGAAACAGGTTAGCACGAGCAAGACAAGTTGTTAGTATCACAAATCAACAAATTCCTGTGAGAAATAATGCACGTGTAGGATGAAAAAAAAAGAAAAGAAAAACGACATTCAATCATTAGTCCTAGCTTTTTCTTTTCATTTTCATTTTCAATGCTTCACGTGCTTTCAATACTCAATTACAACATTCGAGTCATTCAACATGCCTGTAACATACGAAAGTCACCGAAGGCCAAAACTCAAAGAAAAACCGGTTATTCCAAAGTTATCAAAGAAAAGCATATATTTATATATATAAAAAATGCTCTACTTACATTTGATAATGGCTAAACTCTTACCCAGCCAATAGGAAAGCTATGTAGAAATGTTTATTTATTTAATAAGTTCACGATAGGGAAAAAATACTTACAAAAAAACAACAACAAAAACTATCTGACGGACTACAAAGAACCTAACTCGGTTTTTTAAGAACTTAAATAATATTAAAGTAAGCACTTTAATCAACATTCGACTTAACAAATAATAAAGTATTTGTTCTGAAGTGTCAGTAACTTTTTTATTTCTTTAATGAATGAAAACTAATGACGAATACGAAAACAGTTGATAAAACACAAAATATTTTATTTGTTCATGTATTTTTTCTAAGCCCACCGAGGGAAATCGAACCCCTGATTTTAGCGTTGTAAATCTGGAGACATACCGCTGTACTAGCGGGGGGCATATTTTATTTACAAGATTCATACGTTACGAAATTTATTCATGTCATCTTTAGCGAAACATGAAAATCGTGAGAAAAACAGGATTTTTACTCCAATTATTATATCATAATAACTAGTTTACTTAGTTATTAAGAGAAATCGTGAACAGTGTTACGTAATTATCCCCCAAAATGACCTGTTTCCATGGTGTCCGTTTTGTTTGGATTCTACTATTATTTTAAAGGAATTTAATTAATTAACATATTTCATGAACTCTAATAAATTTTACCTAATGCTTTAAGTCGTTAAGTAACATTATTTCCCTGACTTAGGAAAGCCTAATGATTAGGGGTCTTAACTCCTAATCGGCAAGTTGCGGGTTCAAACTCAAATCATTAAACAAGCTCGCCAATTTAGGCGTGGTGGATCTCTCACCTATTATTGTTAAATTAGGGATGGCTAGCGCATATATCTCTCGAGTAGTTTTGCGCGAACTCCAAAATAATCTATTCTCCTAGTGGATGAAAGGTAAATTTGAAAAATCATAACACTATAATTTGGTATATAACTCAAGCTACAAAATGCTACGCCTATCGTTTCCTATGCAATAATGCTGAAACAGGGTCTGGGAAACTACCTTTATCGTGCACTAGATAGTAAATGAAAGCTTCTTAGGGAAATGTAGCCTAATTTCAAGTTTGGTCATAACAGCCTCATGATAAATCTCTTTACAACTCAAACTTCGCTGCAACGCTTTTGTTAAAATGCACGATTTCCAAACAGAACGTGACCGAACGTGGCGACATGAACTGTAACAACGTGTGTGGTTCCAGAATTGTTGTAATGCAATACACTCAACTTCTGTATAGAATAAAAATATTCTTTTGTGTGACTGCTTTTTAGGTTTGACCGATATAAACCAGATTTGACGTGCACTCTGAGGACCCCTAAGTGGCGTAGCCGTTGGGACCTGACTTCTGTATGTTACTTGTACTATTCCACATATTTCTACTAAGTAAAGTTGCAAAGCACCCTTTACATTAAACAAGTTCATCAGATACTAACTCATACACGAAAACTGTGTTTGAGTAAATCGCGATTAAAATCACGCCTGTGGTCATTAACAAGCCCCCATTAATTTGACGTATTTTGAAGATTGGTTTGGTTTGTTTTGAATTTCGCGCAAAGCTAATCGAGAGCTATCTGCGCTAGCCGTCCCTAATTTAGCAGTATAAGACGTAGAGGGAAGGCAGCTAGTCATCACCTTTCACTGCCAAATCTTGGGCTACTTTTTTACCAACGAATAATGGGATTCACCGTCACATTATAATGCGCCCACGGCTGAAAAAGCGAGTATGTTTGGTACGACGAGGTCTCGAACCCGCAACCGTCGGATTACGAGAAGAGTGCCTCATCCGCCTGAACGGACCACACTTTGTATTATTTTTAAATAATGAAAACGAACCTGCCAACTATAGAAACCGTTACAACGCTATAATCCAAACCTATTTAAATGTGAAATTTAATTACGTTTTCAATATAAACTGCTCATTCTTAGTAACAACAAATAATTTTAGACAATATGAATAATTATTCAATTTTAAAAACGAAATAATTTTATCAAAGAAATGAAGAAAACTGACGGTTTAATTTTTTTTAGCAAACAGGAATTTATGATTATGAAAAACAAGGTGCTTGTAATATTGGTCAGAATTTAGAATTGTAGCTAACCCCATAAAGAAGCTTCCACATAGAGACATTAAGTCTTCCTTACAGCCCCCCCCCCAGAGGCACAGAGGTATGCTTGCGAACTTACAACGCTAGAAACCGGGTTTGGATACCCGTGGTAAGCAAAGCACAGATAGCCCATTGTGTAGCTTTGTGCTTAATTCTAAACAAACAAACAAAGCGGTTACTTCATTGATAGTTGAATGTAAAAGAGATTTAAAACTGTAATTAAAGTCTCAACACAGTGGGCCATGGATTCGTTGTCCTGACGATGACCGAAGAAGGTCGAAACGTTGTTCGCTCTTCTATTTGAAGTGTTTTCTGAGCCCAAAAGAGCCGTTTTTTGCATATAAAATTCTCAACTAGTGGGTTTCTCGACATCACTGAATGGGCTATCTGTGCTGTGTCCACCAGGGATATTGAAACGTTGTTTTGAATTAAGCACAAAGCTACACAATGGGCTATCTGTGCTCTGCCCACCACGGGTATCGAAACCCGGATTTTAGCGTGTAAGTCCGCAGACATACCGCTGAGCCACTGGGGGGGCAATATCGAAACCCGGTTTCTAGCATTGTAAGTCATCTTTTACAGAGAAAAGCTGAAGCGCTGTGTTAACAGGGTGCATTTAAACCCTAATAAATCGGTTGTAGTGAAATAGAAGCCCTTGAAGAATTCGAATTAATAATGTAAAGGGCGTTTCATGGTACCTTTCTCGTGGGAACTGACCATTAGGCTTACATCCACGTCATCCAGAACTAGAAGTTTCCTCACAACAATTTAGTGCAGAATTACAGTTTTGTCTACTTCGTTTGACGCCTGTTTTGAATAAAGTACATTGACCTGTGTGTGATAAACAGGTTATCCTCGTAACTGTGGAAACACGAAAACTGATACTATTATCACCGCATGCTTTTCTTCGGGTTAGAGCTGAAACAAAAAAGCATTATTACAATCCAGACCCAGAGTTAATGGCTTGTTAAGTATTACTTTACTTCCAAACACTAATTTATAAAATTATCTTTTTACTGTGTGATAACCACTTGAGGAGTCAGTTACCTTCAATTTTCTTGTTTCGTTTTCATAATATAAAACATAGTAAGTAGGCTAGTCGTGCACGCCATTTCCTGCTCTTAACAAGTAGGTTTCTTTTATCAAGATGAAAATAACATGCAGGTGAACTGAAATTATGTCTAAAATTCAGAACAGGTTTGGTTTCTGTAAGAAAGATTGATTTCTTTAGAATTTTGCGCAGTGTTACACGAAGACTAACTGCGCTAGTCATCCCTAATTTAGCAGTATAAAACTAGAGGGAAGGCAGCTAGTTATCACCACCCACCTCCAACTGTTGGGCTACTCTTTTATCAACGAGTAGTGGGATTTACCGTCACATTATAACGCTCCCACGACTTAAAGGTCGAGCATGTTTGGTGTGACGGGGATTCGAACCGTGACCCTCAGATTACGAGTCGAGTGCTCTAACCACCTGGCCATGCCTCGGCCCGGTATGAAAGAACGAATGAGATTTGTATATACTTACTCATATATGAGCAGAAAGAATTCAAACAGGTAAGGAGGGTGCATGGCCAGGGGTTTAAGGCGCTGGAGTCGTACTGCGAGGGTTGCGGGTTCGAGTCCTCGTCCCACCAAACATGCTCGCCTTTTCAGCCGTGGGGGCGTTATGATGTGACAGTCAATCCCACTATTCGTTGGTAAAAGAGTAGCCCAAGAGTTAGCGGTGGGTGATGATGACTAGCTGCCTTCCCTCTAGTCTTACACTACTAAATTAGGGACGGCTAGCGCAGATAGCCCTCGAGTAGCTTTGCGGAAATTCAAAACAAACAAACAAGGAAGAAGGAGGAAACTGGATTACTTACAATAAGAGAGTTCACTTATGAAGGAATAAACAAAAACCTGTCTACTTACGTATGTAGACTTTTTGTAGGTACTTGCAAAGAGAGTGGAGGAAAGAAAACTGGTTTCTAAACAAAGTGCGCTTTCAAATAATAAGCGATGAAAGATATTTTCGGACAGAGTACACTGTTCGTGTAAGAAGGTAAAAAAGAAAACTGGCGTCTAAGAAGACAGAGTGTACTGTTCATGTTGTTATTCACTCTTGTTCTTTTCTTCATGCAAGACTTTTGTTTGTTTTCTTGAATTTCGCGCAAAGCTACACAAGGGCTATCTTTGCTAGCCTTCCCTAATTTAGCAGTGTAAAACTAGAGGGAAGGCAGCTAGTCATCACCGCCCACAGCCAACTCTTAGGCGACTCTTTAACCAACGAATAATGCGATTGACTGTAACACTGTAACAACCCCATGGCTGAAAGGGGGAACATATTTGGTGTGACGATGATTCGAACCCGGGACCGTTCAAGACTACTTAGTATGTTGCATGCACTCTGACCAGAGAGGAATATTGAACCACGAATTTTAACCCTGTAAGTTCATGAACCTACCGTTGACCCGCTAGGCAACTAAAATTGGAGGGGGGTAGGACTGAACAGGAAAGGACTGATGTTGGAAAGAAACAGAAGTCCAGACATCATGTACAAATAATATGATATGTGTTGGTTATGTGCGAGCATGCGTCGTAGCACGTCGTTCAAAGGAAAGTCACTGACAACCTTAGCCTAACATTTCTTGATTCAAGGATAACTTAATTATGTGCTTGTTAAACAACACCCACAGTCTTTTCAGATGGGAAATTCTCTGTTAACGAAATTATAGAAAGTTAGTTCACTTTGTTTAAGTATACAGTACAAAACATGGAATTAAGAGCTATATTATTCGACCAGTTTTATTTATTATAAACTTGTGTAAGTAAATAATTCTCAGTTGAAAGATAGATCAAGTAGGAATAGTAAGTTAAACTGGATGTTATTTGCTGCATCTTCCAAGACATTGAACCAGGTTTTGCTCTCAAAATTGAACATTTTACCGTGTTTCTCCGAAAATAAGACAGGGCTTATATTAATTTTCACTCCAAAATATGACACTAGGGCTTATTTTCGGGGAATGTCTTATTTTGATATATTAAAAAAAATATATTCTATTTAATGTTGCAAACTATTAAACTAACCATTTAAAATAAACTATTATTAAACTATTAAACTGACTGATTAATACTTAAACAAACAAATTAACTAACTATTAAACTAATTAATAAATTATTATTTTTTATTTCTTTCCTCTTCCTGCCACTCTTAACTAGGGCTTATTTTAAGGGTAGGGCTTATATTAAAACTATCCCCAAAAATCACACTAGGTCTTATTATCGGAGAAACACGGTAATGTACAAAAATAACATTTATTTCCATAACATTAAAAGTAATCTGTGTCGAGTTTCTAGATGCAATGCTTAACTTTGCTTTCAGTGTGTAAAGAATGATTTCCCAATAAATAACTCAAAATAATATCTTACTGTTAAGCCTTTAGTTACTGCACTGATTAGTTTGCTCGTGTTAAATATTTCACGAAAACTTTGTTTAAGTACAAACAAGCAAATCACAATAATTTGGAGTTCGAAAAACTGTCAGTGTAATAGAAACAAACAGTCTTATTGTAGAATACCAAGTGAACGACAAAAAATGGAAAGAAGTGACTAAATAATCTAAGACAGTGCCCTCTATACAAATCTTCGCAGGAATATTTATGAAAAATAAGTGTATTTAAACAATCATTCGCTTTTAAGCGCAAGAAAATTTTGAATTCAATAATTTGATATGGATTTTTCTCACTAAACAAGAATATGGTTGGACATGAACTGTATAAAATAAAGTTCGTTAGGTAAAAACTTACCTGAGCCACATGTCAATTGAAATCTAAACCAAAAGACTCAAAATGGTGTAGTTGGACACCTCAACTTAAAACAGAAGCTACTGTATTCAATTTTTTAGTTAATCTGATGACTTTATATAACACATCAGGGAGATGACGGAATACGCTTATGGAATAACAATAAAACTAGTAATAGAGTTTCTGACCCCACTTGGTCTCTTCTTTCACTGACAGTTTAAAGGACCGGTGCTCTATATAAGTAAGATTTTATATGGGAGGCCAGCTTGACCTTGTGCTACTAGCCTACGTCACGAGTAAAGTCAGAGCTTAAGCATCTGAGTGGCTGGATAAGTTAGTTAACGTCAAAACTGGTCCATTCGTTACTCGTTTTGAGCATCTACCGAAACAACAGTTTAAAATGTTTTTATTCAACAAAGTATTTGTGAAAAAAATAATGAAGTATTCCTTAAAAACAGTTCAAAAAAGGAAAAAAAAGAAACACAAAAGTAAATTTTAAACAAGAATCTTTTCGTCATACATATATTGCTTGAATACTATATAAGTTTGTCGTCCCATAAATAATGCTCGCAAAATTTAATACAGAAAGTGCATTATAATTTCTGTCCTTACAGAGAGCTTCACCGACTAAAATATGTAGTAGGACGTGAATAAAAATGTTCAAACAAATAACAAAAACTAATCCAACTTCACTTTTTCAGATAAACACAGCCATAAAACTATGCTCACCAGATAAAATTAACGATGAATTAGATAAAATAAAACAATACTTCATCAACATCAATAAGTTTCCTCCACAAACCGTAGAAAACATTATACGCACACACCTAGACAGAAAGCAAAATCAACCAACAAAAGTGAATATATCTCACGAATAAAAAAATCACGAAACCATATACTGCTGTATACCATATATTCCTGACATCAGCAAACAAATAACCAACATTTGGCAAAAACTAGTAACAAAATATGACATTCCAGTTAACACTAAATTTATTCAAAAACCAGGCACAAAACTAAGGTCTATACTATGTAAGAACTACACTGACAAACACCACACCAACATTATTTATAAAATACAATGTGATAACTGCCACGACTTCTATATAGGAGAAACAAGTAGAAAAATGGAAACCAGATTCAAAGAACATAAAAAGTCACCTTCACACGTTTTCGAACACTGCAAGTCAAATGGACACAACATAACCATAGAAAACACTAAAATACTAAATAAAGAAACAAACATAAACAAACGAAAAATTAAAGAAGCCTTACTTATACAACAACTTAAACCCAAAATAAACCAATATAAAGGAACACCATTATACCTATATTAATATTATAGATAAAATTATATATTCAAACATCAAACCGCGCCCTCTACATTGCGACACTCAGTTACACAACCCCCTCCAAACATGTGGTTAGCTTCCAGTCAGTTACCTCTTTCTTTGTGAACCTGACGATGACCGAAGAAGGTCGAAACGTTGTTCGCTCTTCTATTTGAAGTGTTTTCTGAGCCCAAAAGAGCCGTTTTTTGCATATAAAATTCTCAACAAGTGGGTTTCTCGACATCACTGATTTTTCAGATCATTAATCAAATAAACCCTTATGAAGATGGATGTGTCTGAGGAGCATATTAGGCATATAATGCTTAATGAGTTTAAAAAAGGCAACAGTGCAGAAGAAACTACACGAAACATTCAAGATGTTTATGGTGCAGAGTCTCTCAGTGAAAGAAAATGTCGAAGGTAGTTTTACAAGTTTTATCAGGTGATTACAGCTTAAATGATGCGCCACGTTCAGGTCGTTCTGTTGAGTTTAATGATAACTTGCTACTGGCTGCACTTGATGAATATTGTTGTGTAACAATTGAAGAACTAGCACAGAAACTTAATTCAACCCATTCAAGAGTTCACCGTTATCTGCAACAGCTTGAAAAGTGTCAAAAGTTGTAAAATGGATCTCCCATGATTTGACAGAAGCCAACCTAAGAATAAGAGTGGACATTTGCACTTCTCTGCACTCTCGTGAACGTAACTTACCTTTGTTGGATAGGCTAGTGACTGGAGATGAAAAATGGATATTTTATAAAAATGTTAAGCGCCCCAGACAATGGCTCAGTGCAGGTAAACTGGCTAAAGCACATTCCAAAATGGACCTCTACCATAGGAAAGTCTTGTTAAGCATTTGGTGGGATATTGTTGGTGTGATCCACTTTGAGTTGTTGCCACTGAAGGTAACGATTACATCAGACTTCTATTGTCAACAGTTAGAGCACTTGAATATTACACTAAAAGAAAAGAGGCCTGCTTTGATCAATTGTAAAGGTGTTATGTTACACCAGGATAATGTACAGCCCCATACAGCAAGGATTACATCTGCAAATATTGAAAAGCTAGACTGGGAAAAACTTCCACATCCTCCTTATTCTCTAGATCTTGCCCCATCTGATTATCATCCATTCCGAAGTCTGCAGAACTATCTTGATGGAACAAAACTTGGAACATATGAATATGTCAAAACTATTCTCTCTACATCCTTTTTCTCCAAACCCCAAGAATTTTATAGAAGTGGCATTCAGAAGCTTGTGAATCGTTGGCAGGAAGTAATTAATAATAATGTAACATGCATTATTGATTAAATAACAATAAAATAATTTGAAATTATTTCTTTTTTTCTGAACCTAGAATCAGATATAACTTAAGGGATGAACTGATAGAAATGAAACAAAAGAAAACGTGATTATTTCCCTGATTGGCCTTTTGAGAAATATAAAGACAAAACATACAAGGAGGACTACTTCTTAATACCAGAAAGTGTGCTCTGTGAGTTCATACCCCATGAAGACACGAGCTGAAAATTACCGACACGAAAACTTGGGACGTTAATTTGTTTGCTGGAAGTGTATTAGTATTCCAAGAGGAGCAGTACAAATTTTTAAAATGTGGAAAAATTGCAGGTAATGTAACTACGAATATCTTATATCATCTCTCTTTTTTTTTCTTCAGTTAACATATTTTTTGACTCATGTTTATTGTTTTAACAATTTTTTAATTGATATAGAGATAATCATACTGAGCAACAAATAATTTGAAACGGTAAGTATGAACTGTCCAAAAGAAAAAGTTGAAACTAAAATTTTCAAAATTAAAAAATAACAACAGAGAATATAAGGGTAAAAAATTTCAAGAATTTTTATGTTGATTTTACACTGATAAAGGTAAACCATTTTTAATCTTCACTTGCTTCAAACTCAAAATACTATTCGTTATTTATTTCGTGCCCCCCAATAGTAAAGCGATATGTCTCCGGATTTACAACGCTAAAATTAGGGGTTCGATTCCCCTCGGTGGGCTGAGTAGAAAGTCCGATGTGGCTTTGCTATAAGAAAAACACACACACAAAACACATTTATTTCATAATTAGTCATCACAATCTTCAATTATTCATAATAATACTTGTGGCCTCTGGTGGAGAATGGTAACTTTACGGACATACAATGATAAAATAGGGGATTTCAATTCCCATTTTGAATATACATAAACCTGAAGAAGCCCCAAAGGGGAAACTTTATTTGAAATAATAAAAAGAAAATATATTTTATGTATATCTGTAGTGTAAAGGTAGATTTTCTTGTTTTTATCAAAATGCATGAGTCTGAAACGAAAGCTGCTAAATTATTGCTACTTGCGTGCCCTGTGTGAAAGTCGAATTTCTTTTCTTTATTAATTATAAAAATCTCACGATCACTATTATAGTGTAATAGAAGAGACCAGTAAAATATTTGCGGTTGAAATAGTATCTTCATTTCAACAGTACTTCTTTAAAAACACGATAATTCTTGAATAATTCAGAAGAATTCTAATCGACACAAGAAATCTGTCACTTGTTTTAGGCCTAACGTTATTTAAGCCTTTTCAAGTATGGCCTATATTCGGTAAAGAGATAAATTAACATTGTAACCTGTGTATGCTTCTTGCTTTAGTATAGTTTAAGCTAAACTTCGTCATATTTAATACTATGTGTCATTAAATGAACTTATAACATTAATCCATCACCTAATGTTGGACTTTTTAAAAAACTTTGATGAGCGTTTAATATGTTGTACAAAATATGCACTAAACTATATTTACTCCCGCGTTTTGTTCACAGTTGCGTGCGCATGTTTATTTAAATCGTAAGTTGCGCACGTGTTTACGATATAGACAAAAACCGTTACTTTAATAACTCAGTCTCTCACCTTTTCGACCTTATTAAATGAGTGTACACTCGTTTTCTACTTTATATGACGAGAATTTTCTTATTTGATTTCCTGTCCTACTTTGATTTTATTAATGCTATTAACAGAACCTGAGGTGAGATTATACGAAAATGTCAGAATCCAAAACAACCGGTTTCTTTCAGCATAGTAAAACTCAAACGACTGGAATAGATATTGCTGGTCATTGCGTTACGGGATTTTTTTTTGTTTTAGTACATTTTTAATGCTATTTAGATCACGCAAACCTAATGGGATACGGGATACATATATACACGTACACAATTATACAAAGGGAAATATTCGAAGTGAAAAACAGGAAACGTTTGTCGTACGAAAGTAATAAACTAGCGTATTTTCTGTCAGATATTAAACTGTTTTGTTTGGATTTATTGGACGAAGGTTTAGTTCCAAGTGATAATTAAATACGTACAATTTAAGAAGCTTGGAATATCCTTTACAATGTTCAACTCCATATAGGTTCTCTTATCAGGTTTTTTTAAGACTCATCCTGGAGCTTTAAAGGTGTTTTAGTACCATGGTGTTAATTAACATGCTTTATAGGAATATTTTGTGTAGCTTCCATGGAAAATGAGCATTTCTTTAAAGGTATTTAAATACCACGGAACAAATATGTTTTCTTAACATTTTCTATCCACATGGAGCTTGGGCTTTTTGTAGCAGTTGGAGTTAAAGTATTTTGATATCATTATTTTAATTATAATAAAAATACAAAGAGTGTAAATAATATATTCTACGTTGTATTCATGGATTTCAGGTACCGTTTAGTCTTTCAACAGTTCAACATTAAATTTACACTTAGAGTTTCATGTCAACAATATGTAGTGACACTATATATAATCTACTTAATAAGGATATTACTTAGGCCAAGTTTATTCATCTGGCAAGATATAAGTCAACAGTCGAATGAAATAAAACAAAATAAAAACGAAGGACTGCGTTAAAAACATCAAATCTGACTATTGATATTTTCTGATAAAAACAGCTTAAACACAAATAAAAACGCTACACGAATTAAAAGGATCCCCAGGTTACAGGTTGTAATATGGAATATAAAATGTAACCCAGGTTTTGGAAGTAACTATTGATTAGAACCCACATTGCGGTGGGGATACACTGTCTATTAGTCTTAACCTCTGTTCTCCAATCTCACATAAATAAATTCATAAATAATAATTAAATAATCAAAATAAATAGAAATTAGAAATTAGGAATGCGTCCCATATCTATATCACCCCTCACTGCCTGCAGGCAGACACAAACATACGCATATTATTCGCTCTAGTGTCCTATTTGGCCCTGTTACGTGTCACATTAAGCCCCTATTAATCCTAATTTAAAGACAATAGGATGAAAATGAACCCACCCATCGTCTTGGCCAATCATACTACAACTAATATTTTATTTACCTACGAGCCCTTTAACCTAATCCAAGGACTCATCAGGTCGGCTGTGATACAACACATACAGCATCAGTCGAAATGTTCATTACATTTTCAAAATAATTATTGTAGGCTTAATTTAATATTTTAACGGTACTGATCGTTAAGACTTGTTTACGTCACAAGCATGCGCTTTACGGTCAAAGGGACAGGATACAAATAAGATGGGATTTTACATCACAGTAATTAACTCCTTTATGGTTATTTATCTTAAGTTTAAAAGTTTTAATTTTACACTTCTGTTACAAGCCACAAATAACTTATAAACACGTGCATAGCAGGTGGTATTTCACACGGTTGTTATAGGTTGGTATTTATTAAAACTGTCGCATCGTATTAGAATTGTTTGTTTGTTTTGAATTTCGCGCAAAACTTCACGAGGGCCATCCCTAATTTAGCAGTGTAAAACTAGAGGGAAGTAGTTAATCATCATCACTTACCGCCAACTCTTGGGCTACTTTTTTACCAACGAATAATGGGTTTGACCGTCACATTATAACGCTCCCACGGCTGAAAAGGCGAGCATATTTGGTGTGACGGGGATTCAAACCTGCGATCATCAGATTTCAGGTCAAGTACCTAAACCACTTGTTCATGCCGGGCCAGGGTATTAGGAGAGCTTGTTTCTTTGAAGTTAAGCACACAATGAGCTGTCTGTGCTCTGCCCACCACGGATATCGAAACCCGGTTTCTAGCATTGAAAGTCTGCACATATATCGCTGTGCCACTGGGGGGCGTTAGGAAAATATAAAATTGGAGACTAAATGCTAAATTCCAGGGTTCCATTCCCCGATACAACAAACAAATAGAATTAAAACTGCTATAATAAGTAATTTTGTCATTAATACAACTTGTATTAAACTGGGGTTTCATATTTCACTGAACGAAATGTTCGTTTTAATGATATCACTGCATGAGGAAATGTTTCGGATACATGTAAAGAAACTCGATCATAGTATTTGTAAAAACGGTTGGTTGGGGTTGAGAAAATGTTTTTGTAGAGGAAAGAACAACGTTTCGACCTTCTTCAGTCATCGTTAGGCTCACAAAGAAAGAAAGAGGTAACTGACCGAAAGCTGACAACATGTTTGAAGGGGGTTGTGAAACTGAGTGTAGGAATGTAGAGGGCATGCTTAGATGTTTGATCATGTTTATTAATAGAGGTGTAAAGGTGTTCCTTTGTGTTGGCTTTTTTGAGCTTGAGTTGTTGTTCAAATAAGGCTTCTTTAATTTTCCGTTTGTTTCTTTATCTGGTATCAAAACCTGATAGAAACGAAAACAAACTTGATCGTAGTTGATTTTGAGACCCGGCATGGTCAGATGGGTTAAGGCATTCGACACGTAATCCGAGGGTCGCGGGTTCAAATCCCTGTTGCACCAAACATGCTCGTCCTTTTGGCCGTGGGGGCGTTATAATGTTACGTTCAATTCCACTATTCGTTGGTAAAAGAGTAGCCCAAGAGTTGTTTGTGAATAATGATGACTTTCCTCTGGTCTTACACTGCTAAATTAGGAACGGCTAGCGCAGATAGTTCTCGTGTAGCTTTACGTAAAATTCACCAACAAACAAACAAATCCATCGAGAACAGACCCTGATTGGTAATTACTAGTACAAACACCTACCTGAAGGTAAGTTAAATAAAATATTTCAGTAGTTCCTGGTGGATAGATCCATTTACAATAATGACTTACTTTTAAATACCTCTTTTTTGTTTCAGTACAAAATGATTTTCCATTGATCTGACTTCTCACAAATGACTTGCTGACAGATGTGATATACAACCATGATTTTTGGACAGAAGGTCAGATAACTCTCTCTCTATAATGATGTTTCTTCATATCAATAATGTAATTTACAGACACATAAATACATTGTATACAGTATGGAACAAAAAGGTCACACGACCAGAGTTTGCTTCATACCTTGGTAAAAGTATCTTGATATCCCGGGATGCTCGAGTTGAATTTCTTGATACCTACACATAGGTATTTTGGTTTTAAAACTTTCTGGTTCTGAAAGTAACCAGTGATGGTGAAACACTATTGTTTGACTTCACTTGTAGAATTAAGGTTTGTTATTTTAGTGAATGTATCAGGTTTTGAGTTAGTGTCCTAGATGTTAAGTAATTTGACTAGTATTTACCAACAGGGTGTGTGGATTATTAAGTAACAGTCTGTTGTTTGATAGACTCTAATGATCTGTGGAATAAACAATGTTAATAAAATGCTTGATGCACTGAGGTAAGATCTGGAAGTCTGAGAACAGTAAGTTGTGAATAACAGTTCAAGGTATTGATATAGAAACAATGTGGAGGTTGATATAGACCAAAGTTGTGACAAAAGATCTGGAAGTCTGAGAACAGTAAGTTGTTGTGAATAACAGCTCAAGGTACTGATATGGAAACAATGTGGAGGTTGATATAGACCAAAGTTGTGACAAAAGATCTGGAAGTCTGAGAACTGTAAGTTGTTGTGAATAACAGCTCAAGGTACTGATATGGAAACAATGTGGAGGTTGATATAGACCAAAGTTGTGACAAAAGATCTGGAAGTCTGAGAACCGTAAGTTGTTGTGAATAACAGCTCAAGGTACTGATATGGAAACAACGTAGAGGTTGATGTAGACCAGTGGTTCTTAACCTTGTTGGAGGTACTGAACCCCGAAAGATTCGTACTTGCATTCACTGAACCCTTCGTAATTGGAAAAGTAAAATATGATTTTTTCAAGTTCAAAACATAAGTACATATTTTATTGGTGCACAAAATGAACCATGCATGAGTTGCACACAATATCACTGTGTTCAAAGAACAAAACCAACAAAACGTGAATTTCACACAAAAACAAAAACACAACTCAATGAATATTTAGTGCAAATCAATGTAACTTTTGCTGTTGCCTTTCAGAGACAAGTTCAGATATGCGAAGCTTCACCTTGGAAAGTGCCACTCATATCATTTTCGCAAGAAAGTCTGTTCCTTTTCTTTGTTTTTATGTCTACCATCCTCAAAAAGGATTGCTCACAAAGATACGTTGTAACAAACGGTATGAGTATCTCAAAGACTTTCTAAGCATTAAGAGGGTACGCTACGATTTGGTGACACCAAAACGTTGAGAGCGTTGTTGTTCTGAAAAGTTACTGTTAAACCTGTCTCTGCTGAAGTTCACTAATTTTATCAAGGTATTCATCATTGACATCTGTTGTCACAACACTAAACTTGAACGGCTGTCTCACCCATGCTGGATATGACTCTCTGGTGGGGAAGTATCCGTCGAGATACTTTGCGAGCTCATCTAAATGCATGGCAATTGCTTGCTTCAGTTTCCCAGGTAAAGAAATGTCTCCGATTTCAGACACATCTTCAATCTTACTTACACAGTCGTCCAGCAGGGGAAAGTTTGAGAAGTTATCATTCACTGTTCGTCGTTTCCGGAACGGTAGCTTTTTTTGAAAAGTCTTCAGGTTTTCTTCCGCTTCGATGATGTTGACTCCACCCCCCTGCATCTGTTGATTGAGATGATTGAGAGTATTGAAAATATCGGCCATGTACGTCAAAATGAGAATGAACTCAGATTTTTCGAAGCAATCTGCATGACAATGTGGTTCTTTCGCAAAAACAGGGCTTATTACACACGCATGACAAAATCACGATTCAGCACCTTTCCCCAGGATAACCACCGAAAGTTAGAATGGTACAGAAGTACCTCGAATTCGTAACCCATTTCATTACACACTCCTTTGAAAATGCAGTGCTTCAGGGCACTATTTCACACAAAGTTCACACATTCCACTACAATATTTAATACTTCTGCCAGTTTTGAAGGCAAGGATTTTATTGCCAACACATGCCTGTGCAGAACACAGTGCGTTACAATGATGTGTGGTGCATCGGCTTTCACCAGCGCACCAAAACCAGAGTTTCGTCCCAGCATGACTGGATCTCCGTCCGAACAAACTGCAGAAAACACATTCCACGAAAGATCGTTGTCCCTGAAAAAGTCATCTACAAGTTTCTTCACGTTGGCTGCCTTAGTTGTTGTTGTAAGAGGTTTACAAAATAAAAAATCTTTTTTTATATCGTCGTTCTTCACAGAGCGCACGAATACAACAAGTTTGCTTAGATTGGAAACGTCGGTGGTCTCTTCGAGGTGAAGGCTGAATTTTTCTGGGCTTGAAATAAGATCTGCAACTACTTGAACTGCTGCTGATGGTGTCATTTGAAAGAGGAATTTGGGATAACTTATTTTCAGCAGCTTTTCTCAGCATGATATTCGCCATCTTCAATGCAGCTGGTTTTACGAGTGCTTCGCCAATGGTGTGTGATTTGCTTTGTGATCAAGTATGCAAATTTGTACAATGCTGTGAGGATCGGTTTGTCGATGGATACAAAGCCAAGAACAAGCAAAGTAGCCTTTTCATCGAATCTGGCTCTCTTTACCCTTGAATTCAGCAAGTGTTGTGTTCTTGTATTTCCCATCTCCATGCATCTTTAGGGAGTGTTCTCTTAGTTTTGGTGGTGCCAGACTAGAATTGCTCAACTTGGCTTTGCAAGCCATGCATTGAGGACGCTGACTCCTATCATGTTCCGTTATACACGTGAATCCATATTGTACGCATTCGTCCGACCAATTTCTGTTTTTTCTCGATGTAGTTAGTATGAAGGGATTGAAAGATTAGGAAAAAATCACAAATGACGCACGATTACTACAGTTACAAGTCGACTGCTAAGCGCACGAAGTTCCCTGCAGCACAGATATTAAGGCCAAATGATGTGACGTGATCAGCCGCAACCAATGATGGCCAAGTGGAGCATGACGTCACGAATCATACGAGTGGGGTAAACGGAACGGACACACACACAGTGTGTGTGTCTTGACCTTCACCGAACCCCTAAGACTGACTCACTGAACCCAGGTTAAGAACCACTGATGTAGACCAAACTTGTGACGCAAGAACTCATAGAAGCAATAACTAACACAAAAATAAATCTCCAGGAAAAGATGGTATACAAGCCGTCCTTCTTAAAAAAGAAACTCTGAAATTACTTGAACATCAAACAGCAATTTTTAATTTGTCATTATACTCCGGTTATATCCCGGTTTCTTGAAAGCATGTAAATGTATTTATGTTCCATAAAGAAGGAAAGCCAGCCAATAACTCAAATAGCTACCGATCAACCAGCCTGACCAGCTGTGTAGGCAAAATTCTTGAGAGAATAATTAGTAACAGACTTTCCACATTCCTGGAGACAACATCAAAATTACTAGAAGAACAAAATGATTTTAGAAAATTAAGACAAACAACAGACCATTTAGATTAACCGAAGCAATTGTTGATAGTTTTAATAAACGAGAATGCACTGTTGCTTGCTTTCTTGATATCGAGAAGGGATTCAACACAGTTTGACATAACGGCCTCTGGTTCCAAATGCAAGATATGGGGCTACTGCGGGGAATTATTTGCTGGCTATGAAACTTTCTGGAAAACAGATCATGTACAATAAATGTTGAAGGGACATTCTCTGAGAGTTTCGCTCCAGAAACTGGTGTCCCTCAAGGAGGGATGGTTAGCTCTATTCTATTTATCGTGTACGTGAATAATATGCCACTAAAGGATCGTCATCATGGATTCTCCTCACAGTTCGCAGACGATCTGGAAAAGTGCACAAACACCAGAAATAGCAACTACAAACATACAACCACAGTTAAATAGAATAAGTGAATACTGTCAAAATATAGAATCAAAATAAACACAATTAAAACACAACTAGCAGTATTCACAAAGTTAACTGAACATAAAAAACCACAACCTCAGATCTATATAAATGGTGAACAACTTCAGACTGCCACATCTGCAAAATTTTAGGACTTACATTCGATTCAAAACGAATGTGGGTAAACCACAGAAATAATATAAGAACAAAAAATTGGCGAAGAATAAACTGTGCGTGGAGTTTAACTGATACAAACAGTGGAGCAACTGCAGATAACATAAAAATATATAAAACATAAATTAGACCCGTAACTGATTATGCAGCTCCTGCATGGATAAACGCAAATAAAGAACTACTTCATACAATACATAACTTATAAACTACCCAGAACAACATCACCTGAATTCGTGTATAAATACGCACACATGGAAACAACAGCAGACAGACTCCTACATAGTACAATAAACTATTTTGACAAAAATTGCAGAAAAAATGAACTGGTGAGCGAACTTGAGAGGTATTGTTTACATGGTGATGATAGGCCTAAACACCTTTCCCTAGTGTATATATATTTTCTAAATACAAACAAAATAAATCAAAGGTCACCTATAAACTAGGCTCCACAGAAGTATAAGGATTAATTACTAAACATTGAAGGGTTTTTTATGTAAATGCTTTATAATTAATACATAACTAATGAAAGTGTAAATAATTTATGGAACTACAAGATAAATGTTTAATTTATAGCAAGTGTATGTGTAGATAGTACATGGACATTGCCCTGCAAGGGTCCTGAGTAAATGCGGGTTACTCTGGCCCTCGAGAACCATACATAAATACACTTGACAATTGTAAACCCAAAATACAAAGGAAGGAGGAAGAGGTTAACGAAACCTTATCCTTCTGGGAATATAAATATCAATACCCAAATACCCATACAGAGAGAGAGCGAGAAAAGACGCTGCGGAATATAGAGTTAAACGTCGGTTTGTTTTTATGAAATTAGGCACAAAGCTACACAATGGGCTCTGCCCACCATGGGTATCGAAATCCGGTTTCCCTGGATGCGACTTCTCACACATGCCACTGGGGAGTTTAAACATTCGTATTTGTTGCAAGAGAACCAAGTCTGTTTTAAAACTTGCTAGCTGGCCTTAAATAATTTAGTATGATAAGTTTACAAAGTTTTTTGTGCCTCAACAAATTTTTTGTCCCACTACGAATATTATTAATAGAAGAAAAATGGGACCAAAAAATCCGTGAAGGGTCGTTGTACAGTTTAACGCAGTGATGGCGAACCTTTTAGAGATTGCGTGCCTCAATTGTGACCCACAATTATTTTGTCTATCCGAACGTGCCAGGATTTTCATGAAAATGACAGTTACTTTCCAATAAAAAAAAAACGACTTTTTGATGAGTATCTTTATTTTTAAAAAGTCAAATTACAAAAGTTTTAATGAAACTAATAAATAGCCTTGACTTAAAATTTGTATATTTTGTCTTGAATTTTAATAAATCAATGCGATCTCTGCTGTTGTGAACACTCGGATAACTTGTTAATTGATGGTTCATATTTTGTTGATTTGAGAGCAACACATGCAGCACTCAGTTCATCTGTAAGCTTGTTTCTTCTGTCTGATTTGATGAAATTCAAAGTTGAAAACAGCTGCTCACAAGCGTAAGATGATCCAAAGTAAGAAGAGCTATTCCAAGTAATTCCATTGACTTAAAATTAATTGGCAAAGAATTCCACACTTTAAGAATTTCATTTTCACAACTCTTTGCAACGTTTTCTTCCAAGATCCCTCCACTCTCTATTTTCTCAAGTGTTTTACGCAGGGAACAGAATTTATTAGTCCAAATATAGTTTTTCTGAAATTCTACATCTTAGCAAAGATGCGGGAATCCTATCACGTGCCAGCAATCGTGGCCTTGCGTGCCATAGGTTCGCCATCACTGGTTTAACGTGTTTTATTTCACGCTTGCATTTTGCCATTGTTTACAAAAATAGCTGTTAATCAGACTGGTTACTAAAGTAGCTGTTAAACAGACTGGTTACTAAAGTAGCTGTGAAACAGACTTGTTACTAAAGTAGCTGTTAAACAGACTTGTTACTAAAGTAGCTGTGAAACAGACTTGTTACTAAAGTAGCTGTTAAACAGACTTGTTACTAAAGTAGCTGTTAAACAGACTGGTTACTAAAGTAGCTGTTAAACAGACTTGTTACTAAAGTAGCTGTTAAACAGACTTGTTACTAAAATAGCTGTTAAACAGACTGGTTACTAAAGTAGCTGTGAAACAGACTTGTTACTAAAGTAGCTGTTAAACAGACTGGTTACTAAAGTAGCTGTGAAACAGACTTGTTACTAAAGTAGCTGTGAAACAGACTTGTTACTAAAGTAGCTGTGAAACAGACTTGTTACTAAAGTAGCTGTTAAACAGACTGGTTACTAAAGTAGCTGTTAAACAGACTTGTTACTAAAGTAGCTGTTAAACAGACTTGTTACTAAAGTAGCTGTTAAACAGACTTGTTACTAAAGTAGCTGTTAAACAGACTGGTAAATTGAAGGTCGTAATGCTAGAAATGAACGATAAAAACATATTTTTGTGTTTCTTCAATTAGACATTCAACGTTTCTTTATAGCTTGTTCAGGAGTGTTCCACTCAAACAGAAACCGAAACTGAAAGTACAAAGTTTCAAATGATTTACATGATAACTGTCAGTGAAACACTCCTGAAAAAGAAATGTAAAGCGAAACGTTGAGTATCCAAGTAAAGAAACAAGGATTTGTTGTTATGAGGTCGATTATTTCTAGTAATAAAATGTCTTCTATACACTAATAAGTGCAACAGAAATAAATTTAAAGGCCTCGTAATATATTAGTGTGGCTTTGGCATGGCCAGGTGGTTAAGGTGTTTTACTCGTAATCTGAGGGTTGTGGGTTCGAATCCTCGTCGCACCAAACATGCCGTTTCAGCCATGGGGGTATCATAATGTTACAGTCAATCCCATTATTCGCTGGTAAAAAAATAGCCAAAGAGTTGGCCGTGGATGGTGATGACTAGCTGCGTTCCTTGTAGTCTTATACTGCTAAATTAGGGACGGCTAACGCAGATAGCTATCGTGCAGCTATGCGCGAAATTCAGAAACAAACAAACAGTATATACAGTTTAGAGCACATTTTCAGTTTACCTTGATTAATATCCCCCCCGCTAGTACAACGCTAAGTCTACGGAGTTATAACGCTAAAATCATCGGGTTTGATTCTCCTTGGTGGGCTCAGGTAACACACAACACATTTTATTAATATTCACATTTTACAATGATTTTACCTTTTTTTTACAGGTTGTTCAGTTCAGCCCAGTTGCTTTGCTCCAATAAACGTCACCAGTCAAACCATAATTTCATTTTACCAGTATGCTTAAGGGATTATAATACTAAACACTGCGGTTTGATTGTCCATTATGTCTTTGCACTTAACAACAAATAAAAAAGTAAATTTAGAAAATATTCCAACAAAAAAACAACCTTGGTAATTTATAGTAAGCGATGGTTTTAAGTGGTTACAGCTTCTGTTAATATGTCTTTTCCATCTCTGTTAACTTGACACCATCTACACATATATCTCTATTATTGTTATCAAACTAATATTTTGTTATTTTTCGAATTTGTTTATTACTTTTCTGTGTCCTTTTAATTTCTAAATTCCAATTTCTCTCACTTTACTTTTTTCATTTGAACAATGTTACTTCTAACAATATTTTTGTTATTATTACACTCAGTACGCATCTAATTTAGAATTTTTGTGTATTCTAACTCTTCAGGCCCGGTATGGCCAAGTGTGTTAAGGCGTGCGACTCGTAATCTGAGGGTCGCGGTTTCACATCCCCGTCGCGCCAAACATGCTCGCCCTTTCAGCTGTTAGGGCGTTATAATGTGACGGTCAATCCCACTATTCGTTGGTAAAAGAGTAGCCCAAGGTTTGGCGGTGGGTGGTGATGACTAGCTGCCTTTCCTTTAGTCTTACACTGCTAAATTAGGGACGGCTAGCACAGATAGCCCTCGAGTAACTTTGTGAAATTCCAAAACAAACAAACAAACAATCTAACCCTTCAACGACTTTATCCAAGTCTTTTTGCTTTCCTTGTAATACGGTTTATAGTGTCTGACGAAGGGCTTTTGTTCGAAATGTTGCAACTGATAATAAAGTAATATTGTTTAAATAATAGCGCCTTTAGTATTGTATAAATAATTTTTACTGCTGTTTTACTAGTTGGTGCAAATGTAACAAAAATGTGGGTTTTAAATGCGGTTTAAACAAGTCTAAGATTTATTTAAAAGCAAACTGTATAAGTTTCTGAGATTTATATACCTGTATTGTGGGCATAAGACAAACATTGAATTTCACAATACGGGTAAAAGTGAATACATTTTTTCTTTATACACATAAACCTTTTGTCTGTCGTAACTGTTGTAACAGATTTACATTTATTTTAGTTCCTACACTTGTTTACACACACATACAGTTGAAGAAACAAAATTTCTCTTATTAGGTCAAAAGTCCCCTGTTTGGTCGGCTATAATCCAGGGTTTGATTCCTCGTTGTAGTTATGTATATGTCTCGGCTGTGTCGTACAATATTTTTGAGACCCAATGCTGTTCATATAATTTAAAAGCCACTTGATAGAAGTCGTTTGGTTTCTGCCTCTAGTTCATACAATATATTCTCCGATGAAAAGGATTTATGGTTATTTTTCGAGATCTACAAAACTCCTTGCATTTTGTTATAATCCGTATGCATGTTAAGAAATCGCTGTTGTAAACAAGTTTTCTTTGTCTTCTGCCATGTTCATCCTGATTTAATGTGAACTGTTGCACCTGTTGTCAAAGTTTCGTTTTTTTATTGTGCGTCAAAAATCACAATCTGTTGGAATTTACACAGACGCAAAATAACACCCGTTTACTGACAACAAGCCTCTGACACGCGAAAACGAAAATAAAAGAAAGAAATAGAAAGCGAAACAAAATGGGGCTGACACAGAAAGAGTAGGTAAATAGAACACAGCAGATGGCGCTAGTTTTAACATCAGAGTGTTCTATCCTTTCTTAGTATGTGGCTGAAAAAACTGAGAACAGGGTCATATATTTATTGAAAGTTTCGCTGTTGTTTATAAAGAGCTGTGTTTGTTAATCGTTTCGTTGTTGTTTGATAAGATCTGTTTTTGTTAATCGTTTCGTTGTTGTTTGATAAGATCTGTTTTTGTTAATCGTTTCGTTGTTGTTTGATAAGATCTGTTTTTGTTAATCGTTTCGTTGTTGTTTGATAAGAGTTGTGTTTGTTAATCGTTTCGTTGTTGTTTGATAAGAGCTGTGTTTGTTAATCATTTCGTTGTTGTTTGATAAGATCTGTTTTTGTTAATCGTTTCGTTGTTGTTTGATAAGAGCTGTGTTTGTTAATCGTTTCGTTGTTGTTTGATAAGAGCTGTGTTTGTTAATCGTTTCGTTGTTGTTTGATAAGAGCTGTGTTTGTTAATCATTTCGTTGTTGTTTGATAAGATCTGTTTTTGTTAATCGTTTCGTTGTTGTTTGATAAGAGCTGTGTTTGTTAATCGTTTCGTTGTTGTTTGATAAGATCTGTTTTTGTTAATCGTTTCGTTGTTGTTTGATAAGATCTGTTTTTGTTAATCGTTTCGTTGTTGTTTGATAAGAGCTGTGTTTGTTAATTGTTTCGTTGTTGTTTGATAAGAGCTGTGTTTGTTAATCGTTTCGTTGTTGTTTGATAAGATTTGTGTTTTGTTGAACACTTCGTCATTGTTTGTGTTTCTGTACAATAATTTCTTGTTTTCAAGCCTTTTACTTGAATGATAACATCCATTTGTTTCAAGGCACACAACACGTATATACGTGTACATATCACATGGATTTCTGGTTTATGCATACAGGTGGAGTCATAATCTCGTTAACAGGAATTCATTGATGTACACGTAAATACGATTGTTTCGTTTGTGTTACTTTTTTGCAGTACATTTAAACATTTCTCAGGTGTGAAACTTTAAAGTACAACTATTTTCTTCTGTGACGACTAAAGAAAACAGTCATAGCTGTTGTTTTTTTTTACGTAGATTAAACACACGAAGGTCACCCAACAATCTCTGTGATAATCAACATCTTTATCAAACTGTTGCCAATTCCTATGGCAGCATTATTCGTTGAGTTCGCAAACAGGCAAAACGAGAATTTGTTTGCTGTTATTGGGCTTCCAATGAAATGCCCTTGGCTTACTTTTGAGACTCAAGATTGTTATATTGAAAAAAAAACAAAAAACGACCTTCGCGATCGATCTGAAGTCATCACTGATATAACATTGTGCTACTAGTCTTCACCATTACCTAGTTTAAAGAGAACAAGTAGGTTATACGTTATAGCATAATAGATGTGTTCTTTAATAAAGAAGGGTGACACAAACTGCTTAGAAGAGTAGGGATTCAGAATCATTAGAATCTACCTTCAGCTGAATGTTTGTTAATGAACTTTAACAGGTATTACTTTCAAATCGAAAAGTTGAACACTCGACCAATTATAAATCAAAAACCTTGACTTATCTCATTTACAACTTTTTAACTTGCAGCTTTGAAGTGTGACTTGGAAATCGAGATTATGTCGAAAAACTCAGACGTACCTCATGAGTACCTGAAAACCCTCAAACTTTAACTTAGGCTTAGGATCTGAAAGTTTTCAGGTCATAGTAATTTATAATATTAATTTCCGAAGAACTGAAAATCTAACAAAGATTATAAAGGTTATGTAGGCAATGTTTAGATAACAAATGTAACTAAAACGTGGACAAGTTCAAGACGCCAATTTCACTTTGTAGGACTTAATGTTTTTTTGCTAAAATTAGGACAGAAAAGTGTTACGAACGAAGAAAATATCAATGAAGGTGGTGATCTTCCAATCAGAGAAGACGTGCACTTTTTAATGTAAACAAACTCTTCACCCCACAGAATATAAATGAAGAATTTTCTTTTTAAAAAGAGAATTGTGAGGGCTTCCAAAATGTGAGAACAGAAGATTTGTGGTTTTTACCTTTGACTAAATCAATTTATTTGAAAGTAGGTAATAAAACGTGAAGAGTTTCTCACAACAATAATCTAAATTCCATTTTCGTCAAGTTTTAACTTGTAGCCTATATATAAGGGTCAGAAAAGTTTACTAGAGCTCCATGGATTTACATAAAGATTAGTCTGAAGCATTAGAGTTCCCAAATTAGGATCAAGGGTATTTCGGACTGTTAGATTTAGTTGCACTGATCTGCATGAAAACTGGAATGGAAACTAAATATTTACGTTTAGTTCACTTACATTTTTCTAATAAGGCGTCAAAGAGGTTTGAGGGAAAGTCATAGAATTGGCTGCATTAATTTACTTTAAAACTGACAAAAAATTGTGAGTGACAATCAGACACACACGTACAAAGTGCACAGAGAGTTTTGAATAATACTTTCCCGAGATCTTCTTTGTGAAAAGTGTGACGGTAGTATAAATGTTTGGAGCAAGGCCACCTAGTCTTGTTCCACGTTAGATATACAATAGAATCAGCTCTCATGGTTCTATTTGTTTGTTTTTTGAATTTCGCGCTAAGCTACTCGAGGGCTATCTGTGCTAGCCGTCCCTAATTTAGCAGTGTAGGACTAGAATAAAGGCAGCTAGTCATCACCACCCCCTGCCAACTCTTGAGCTACTATTTTTACCAACGAATAGTGGGAGTGACCGACACATTATAACGCCCCCACGGCTGGGAGGGCGAGCATGTTTAGCGCGACGAGGGATATCGAAATTCAGTTTATATAATACTTACCGCTGAGCAAGCTAGACTAAAAACTACAAAATTAGTTATTTTTGCGCGAACCGAATCTCGGATTTTAGCGTTGCAAGTCCGCAAACCTACTGCTGACCCACCAAGGAACTAAAGATTCAGAATCGACTGTGTTATATGTACAATAAAAATATATTGCCCCCAATGGCTCAGTGGTTTGTTTTCGAACTTATAACACTAAAAACCAGGTTTCGGTATCCTTGTTGGGCTGAGCACAGATTATTCATTGCGTTGTTTTGTTCTTAATCACAAACAAACAATAAATAAATTATAATATGTTTCAAACAAATAACCATATTTTAGTAGTTTCTTCAATGGTTTATCCAGTAGAATTATCTGTAACTACGTCAAGGAAACCGCAGAATAGGGAATGCTTGTTAATTTTATAATTTTCAAGGAAGGCTACGAAGTAGCAACTTAAACACACTTGTCTTTAATTTTGAATTAACAGACAAGAAGAAAAGCAGTTAATTAGTCAGTATCACCCGCCACCGACTCTTGAGCTATTCTTTATTTGTTTTGGTGTTAATTTGATCGTCAATCTTATAACACACACAAATCAAAAGAACAGGCTGCATGTTTTGTGACAACTGGACTCTAACCATGAACCCTCAGATTCGCGGTCCAGGTACGCCAAAACTACTCGGTCCTATCCGGATCTTCTCATAATGGGAGAAAGAGGAGATTTAGAAAACAATTTTGGTGTTTGTTTGTTTTGAATTTTGCGCAAAGCTACTCGAGAGCTATCTGCGCTAGCCATCCCTAATTTAGCAGTGTAAGACTAGGGTAAAGGCAGCTAGTCATCACCATCCACCGCCAACTTTTTGGCAACTCTTTTACCAACGAATAGTGTGATTGACCGTAACGTTATAACGCTCCCACGACTGACAGGGCGAACATGTTTGGTGTGACGGGGATTCGAACCAGCGACCCTCGGATTACGAGTCGAACGCTTTAACCCACCTGGCCATGCAGAGCCTCCTGTTAGCATGAATAACTTTATTCTTATGTACTTTCATTATTCATATTACCACTGGCATAATTGGGCAAAAAACAACAACTACAAAAAGTTTCACGAACCTCTAACAGTGCATCACACATGCAAGTCTGCTAGTACATTAAACTCACAACTTGGAGTAACATGTACGTTTTTAATGCCAGTATCGTTTGAAAAATTAAGTATAAACTTTGTTTTTAATCGCAGCTTAGCAGCTCACAGAATGGCTTTGAGTTTTGTTCACGCACGAACGTTTAGCTCTTACCTTCATCTCTAGGCCGATTTGAAATCTCATTACAGCCGCAGCTACTGAGGATTCCATTTTTTGTATTGTATGTTGTAAGAAAGAGAATGAATTACTGATAATCGCATCTAAACCGTAGTTATTAAACCAATAGATTTTTGTTACATCAAGAGCAATTAATTCTCAACATATTCTTTAATATTTTCTATATTTTGTTTGGAAAGAAATGAAGCTGTTTTATTTCCACCAGATGTGCGTGTATGTGTTTTCTTACAGCAAAGCCATATCGGGCTATCTGCTGAGTCCTCAGGCAGATGTAGGATGGCTCGGCATGACTAGGTGGTTAAGCCACTTGCCTTCTACTCCACGAGTCGCGGGTTCGAATCCCCGTCACACCAAACATGCTTGCCTTTTCAGCTGCAGGGGCGTTATAATTTGACTGTCAGTCCCACTGTTCGTCGGTAAAACTAATAATTATATTGTTAGAGTTGAACAACAGCTGAAATGTTATAATACTACTAATAATATTATTATATTGTTAGAGTTGAACAGCAGCTGAAATGTTATAATACTGATAACAATACTATAATATTGTTAGAGTTGAACAACAGCTGAAATGTTATAATACTGATAACAATACTATAATATTGTTAGAGTTGAACAACAGCTGGAATGTTATAATACTGATAACAATACTATAATATTGTTAGAGTTGAACAGCAGCTGAAATGTTATAATACTGATAACAATACTATAATATTGTTAGAGTTGAACAGCAGCTGAAATGTTATAATACTGATAACAATACTATAATATTGCTAGAGTTGAACAACAGCTGGAATGTTATAATACTGATAACAATACTATAATATTGTTAGAGTTGAACAGCAGCTGAAATGTTATAATACTGATAATAATACTATAATATTGTTAGAGTTGAACAGCAGCTGAAATGTTATAATACTGATAACAATACTATAATATTGTTAGAGTTGAACAGCAGCTGAAATGTTATAATACTGATAACAATACTATAATATTGTTAGAGTTGAACAGCAGCTGAAATGTTATAATACTGATAACAATACTATAATATTGTTAGAGTTGAACAGCAGCTGAAATGTTATAATACTGATAACAATACTATAATATTGTTAGAGTTGAACAGCAGCTGAAATGTTATAATACTGATAACAATACTATAATATTGTTAGAGTTGAACAACAGCTGGAATGTTATAATACTGATAACAATACTATAATATTGTTAGAGTTGAACAGCAGCTGAAAGGTTATAATACTACTAATAATATTATTATATTGTTAGAGTTGTACAGCAGCTGAAATGTTATAATACTGATAACAATACTATAATATTGTTAGAGTTGAACAGCAGCTGAAATGTTATAATACTGATAACAATACTATAATATTGTTAGAGTTGAACAGCAGCTGAAATGTTATAATACTGATAACAATACTATAATATTGTTAGAGTTGAACAGCAGCTGAAATGTTATAATACTGATAACAATACTATAATATTGTTAGAGTTGAACAGCAGCTGGAATGTTATAATACTGATAACAATACTATAATATTGTTAGAGTTGAACAGCAGCTGAAATGTTATAATACTGATAACAATACTATAATATTGTTAGAGTTGAACAGCAGCTGAAATGTTATAATACTAATAATGATTTTAAAATGACAAACCTATTGCTTATCCCCGCAGGTTACGTAAAAAATGAGTGAATAGTGAAAGTTAATTCGATAATCTTTAGTGACATCATGTTGAAACAATAACTTCGAGGCAGTATATTTCTTTTATTATTCTGAATTAAATTATCAGAATCTTGTTTGATGAAAACACACTTTTACATTAATACACATTTAGATAACAGTAAATACAATCGGGTGGATTAGAAATTCATGTAATTTTACTCATGACCGACTCTTTAACGTTAATGATCGCAGCAGACGAACAATTGTATTATCCGAAATTTTATGGGTAACATAAATATTAAAACGGCTCTCCTTTCAGCCGTTGGGGCGTTATATTGTAATTGTCAATCCCACTATTCGTTGATGAAACAGTAGTCCAAGAGCTGGCGGTGGGTGGTGATGACTAGCTGCCTTCCTTTTAGTCTTACACTGCTAAATTAGGGACGGCTAGGGCAGATAGCCCTCGAGTTGCTTTGCGCGAAATTCAAAACAAACCAAATTAGATGTACGAACGTTATATTTAAGTATTCAACAATTTACAATTATATTAGAGTGGGAAGGTTTGATATTATTTGTATATATGTGTGTGTGTGTGTGTGTATTTCTGTATAATTAAGTTTTTACTGACATGTTTTTATTGAATTATTTTATGTTACCTAACTCCTCGATGATAGGCGTGCGAATAGGAAGGCTTTGTGCTGGAGTCAACATAATTTTGTCTAGTAGTTACCGCCATCTAGTGATATAGTTATTAATTACTAGTGTCTTTTATATGCAAAAACGGCTCGTTTGGGTTCAGAAAATATTTTAAATAGAAGAGCGAACAACGTTTCGACCTTTTTCGGTCATCGTCAGGCTCACAAAATAAACCTTTTGACGATGACCGAAAAAGGTCGAAACGTTGTTCGCTCTTCTATTTAAAATATTTTCTGAACACAAACGAGCCGTTTTTGCATATAAAATTCTCAACAAGTAGGTTTCTCGACATCACTGATAATTACTAGTGTCATTAGTTCTCTTCTGCGCAGAGGAATTAAAGATTAATCAAAATTGATCAAACACAAAAAACAAAATAATTCTTATACACTGAAATAAATAACTCACTTCGGTAATATTTTGCCGATCAATATTAGACCGCAATTGTGTCTCAGTTGCCGCTTTGAAGAGAATCCCAGAGTTCAAAGTGCTCTAGATACTTGATGAATCGTGACTATAACTTAAATGCGTCACTCACGAGGAGAGTCACTGTACGAATGGAATCTGTTCAGTCGTAGTAAAATGGTGAGAATTGGCTTCAAGCGTCTCAAAGTGTCATAAGCAAAATATAGTAATGTTTCAAAAGCGAGGAAAATTTAGATGAGACAACGCAAGTTGTCCACTAATGTCTATTCTTATTTTGCCGCAACAACAGGATATCTGCTTCGAGACTGAATAAAATGTTCACAGTCGTAACTGAATGCTAGATCAGTCAGAAAACAATTGAATTTACAGAGATAGTCTGTAAGTTAGACATTCTGTGAGATGCATTGTGCTAATAGCAATGCAGGAAATAGGTCATTTGCAATGATATCAAAGAAAAAACCAGAGGACGGATCGCGGAAGCAACATTCTTTTTACAAATCACTTATACTTCCCTCCAAAGTCATGTAACAGGAATGTATTTATTTGGAGAAAATCCAGAACCATAGATCCACCATACAGGAATAATACTGGTGGTACTGTTGTCATCTACGTGGAACCATTAATGCCACTGGTTGCATTTGGTTCTCCGTGCTGTCACAATTACCCTGAATTTAACCTAACAAATGGTGACATTTGACCTCATCGTGCTAAACTGATCAATCTTTTTAAAGAAGACAGAAAGACCTAATAGAATGGTCTGGACACTCAATGGGCTTCTTTCAAATCCATTGAACATGAATGGTAGGTGTTAGACACGTCACATTCTGTCAAGTGATTACATGTCCTAAAGATGCCCTGGAAACAAGAGTAGTCAGGAATCCTTCAAGACATTTTCAGCACTCTACTTCTAGTTCCTTGCTGTTTTTGCTACAAGTGGTGATGGTGACCCTATGTAGCATGCAGACATACTATAAGTTTACTAATTTTTCAAAAAAGAAAAATTTTTGAAAATGTTTATTACAGTTTTATTATGTTCAGTCCAGAAATATGTTAATTATTTTTGTTATAGTTGTCGTTGTTCACTTCTAGTCAATACTATCTACTACGTCAATGGGGATATTGCTGCAATCTCACAGACATTGTGTAGAAACACGTCAACGACTGTAGCGTCCTTGTTATGTTTTTTTATGTTTTATGTAGACTGAACGCAACAGAAAATTGGGGTGATGGCTTGTTTTTAATCTTATAGCACTCAGAAATAAGATGGCCAGGTTTCTTACAATAAGCACGTTTTGGATGAGAATGACACATTTTTGTTAGATGATGAGCTTTGAGAATAAGATGAAGTCTTTGTTTGAGAATTAGAAGTTTGCTCTTTTCTGCCTTTATTGACATTTGCATAATGCTTGAATGAGTCATTGGGTTTCTTTGCTGTGTGATATGTTTTGCTTTTGTATGACAAAACTGTGTGAGTCAAAGCATACTCGTCTGCCAAGACAGCAGCATCATGAATTTTGGAAGCTTTTTGTTCATCAATGTAAGTTTTGAGCTCTACAGGAATACATCTTTTAAACTCTTCAACTAACATGAGTTCTCTGAGTTTTGTGTAATCATCTTTGCTTTCTTTGGAATCACACCACCTGTCGAACAGAGTTTCTTTTTCACAAGCAAATTCGACATAAGTTTGGCTGTCAAACTTTTTGTAATCACGAAATTTTTGTCTGTATGCCTCTGGCACCAATTCATAAGCATTCAAAATGCATTTTTTGACGTTCTCGTAATCATAACTCTGCTCGGCCGTGAGTTTAGAAAATACTTCCTGAGCTTTACCTTTGAGAACACTCTGAAGTAATATTGTCCAATATTCGGTAGGCCATTTTAGCCTAAGGGCTAATTTTTCAAATTGCTGAAAATATTTATCTACAGCCTTCTCATTGAATGGAGGTACTAACCGAATTTGTTTGGAAGCATCAAATTAACCAACCGCATTTGGACAACCATTTCATCTGTCTGTGCCTTTCTCATACTGATTTCTTTATCCGCTTTAATGCGTTCTTTTTGTTATTTCGGCATCAAGAACAAGGCGTTTGTTTTCTTGTTCTGCCTCAATAAGTTTGTTTCTCATTCTCTTCTACAACTGGTTGTTGATGAAAATGAAATAGGAACTGTCCCTATTTGTTACTACCAGAAGTCAGGTGTGTTAATGAGAAAATACAGACCTCCTGACGTTGCTGCTGATGAAGAGTGGAATGTTATTCACCAAATCGTCATTCCAAAATGCTATCGGAATGATATTCTAAGTCTTGCTCATGATCATTTGTTGTCAGGACACTTAGGTGTAAGAAAGACCCTAGATCGTATCCGACGACATTTCTATTGGCGAAAGATGCGCCAAGATGTTGTTGACTATTGTAAGACATATCATTCTTGCCAAATGACTGGAAAACCAAATCAGGGGATTCCCAAAGCACCACTGCAGCCTATTCCTGCCTTTGAAGAACCGTTCTCAAGGGTCATTATCGACTGTGTTGACCTTCAGTATAACCAGTAATTCGAATGAATCGTAAAGAATGACGAAATAAAATCACAGCTTCTGTAGATCTAACTCTAGTCACAAATCCAAGTTGAATAAACACGCAGCAAACGTTGAAAATTTCTCAAACGTAGACAACCTCTTGATTTGAATAAAACTAATTACTGACTCTTTTCTTGTCGCCGTCTGTTTATAAACCAGTAGGCCTACTGTTTTCTCGAACAATCTCGTAACTTTCACAGAATTCCAGAGCAATCCGCGCATGTCTGTTTTTGCACGAGACTCGTCGTCTAGACACCAAGGCCGATATACACATTCTATCTATAAACATATGATTGATCTACCTAATTCTAGAAATTTCTAAATGTTATTTTAAATGAATAACAACGTATTTTATTGGTTTAAATTTCAAAACAATAATATAAATATGGAAATATGAATAATAGATATGGAAATCCAAACACAACACGACATGTTGTCGTTTACAAAACATTTATATGACATTTACATAACAGTCCTTCACTGACCGAGTAAATGGTATCTAGAGGTTACAGCATAAAGTATATTTTACGAGAATGATCAGCCATGTATTAGCATTCGCCGTTCGGAATAAATTCGATGTTTCTCGTTTGTTCGGAATATTGAATTCAAGAGGGTCAACACAGTGAATAATTCAACGCAAAGACTTCGGTTAGCGGATTTATACATCCTACAGAGGGCAACTGTTCGGTGCCTTCTCAGGTATGCATATTGTATTTTTGTTTTGCTTCTCATAAAGATTGTCATTTACTTAATCATATGCCCACTATGGATATATCTTTAGCTTAAACTCAGACACATCACAGTTTTCCTGAGCAAAATCTCAATCTCCCTTAGCAGGCTGAACTTCACGGGATGTTGATGGGATTATGGCCAAAAGTGTTATTATTAACTAGGGTACTCAACTAGCACTATTCGATGCAATTGAATTATTATAAGTTTTAGCTCCATGATGTTTTGATTATTTAAAAAGGATCAGTATATGTACCTAACAGGTTATGTTAAATTGCCTTAGTTAATATATTTGTAATTTAAATATACACTTCAGTTCTGATATACATAATTGGTGGATTATGTTTAATAACACATTCTTAATAATAAAGTCAATTCTGTTATTATTTATTCGAGAATGATAAGTTTCAAAGCTGTAATGCCTGCACCACTTCATAAAAAATCTTATTTTTATTCTAAAAGTCGACTGTTATTTTCAACTAAATCAAGTCATTGGTTCTAGGTTCTACTTTTTAAGAAATAAATGATGACGTCCATCTCTAAAAAATGTTATTTGTTGTTAAGCACCAAGCTACACAACAGGCTATCTCTGCTTTGCCTACTACGGGTATCGAAACCTGATTTATAGCAGTGTCAGTCCGAAGACATGCCACTGTGCCACTAGGGGGACGCCTTAAGAAGATGTTCGTTCGTTTGTTTTGTTTTTTTAATTTCGCGCAAAGCTACACGAGGGCTATTTGCGCCAATCGTGCCCAATTTAGCAGCATAAAACTAGAAGGAAGGCAGCTAGTCATCACCACCCACCGTCAACTCTTTGAGGTACTCTTTTACCAACGAATAGTGGATTGATTGTTACATTATAACGCCCTTCTGGCTGAAAGGGCGAGCATTTTTGTTGTGACGGTGATTCGAACCCGCGACACTCAGATTGAGAGTTGAGCGCCCCCCACATGGCTTCCCCAAGAAGAACTTGGAATGAGATACACCTACAATATGGCCAACTGCATCATGTTTCATATCAGTTAATCTGTCAAATCTACAAACAATCAGGCATCAAGGTATTCAAGCTACCATTAGAAGTGAAAAACTGTTATTTGTTATTCACTTAAAACAAACAATATAAAACGGTGCAGCTCATATCGATCAACATTAATAAAGATTAACTTCATATCATCACAAAACGAGTTTTTTCATTGTGAAGCCAAAAGGTACACAATGGGCTACCTTTCTTACCACGAGTATCAATACCCGGTTTTCAGCATTGCAATTCTGTAGACTTACCGTTAAGCCACCGAAGGGGCTGGGAAGCACTCAGTGAACAAGAGGTCTGTGCTTTTGAGTACATTTTGAAGAGTATCGCGTTAGTTATTGGTCCAAAACACCATATTTTCGTATATTAATGTGTTATGGATATGAGTTTTGTATTCTAAATTTTGTTCAAATAACATGAAGAAAAAACAATTGTAATTCATTACTAATAATATTTATTTTTGTTTATATATAAAAAAATTCTAGATTGCGATTTTACAAGATCGTTGAGTTAAATAGTGAATAACCCTAGAGCGGGATAATTGTGAGGCAGGCGTGTCGTATGATCCAAATTTTATTAAATAACATTTAATCGTTGTAGGAGTGCTGAGTGGTTAATTATTATTATTTTTTTAAATATTGCTTAATTTATAAACAGCAAGGGATTGCTGAGCGAGTAAACACTTCAAAATACTATGTGAAGTCTTGCCTCATTCTTTCAAAGTATCTTTGTCCAGGGTTACCAATGATGGGTAAATTACCCCAAACCGGTGTAATTCAATGAAAAGTAATAAATCGAATGATAGACTGAGTTTAAACATCGTTTTTTCCAGGTATTTTAAATAGTTTGGCATTTAAATAACTTACAGGTATAATATAAATGCATTGTTAAAATAAATGCTCTACGTTCTTGAAATTCCTAAGTAAACATTGGATCATTGTGTGAGTGAAAGACGTATAAAAATTCCATACACGCATCATTAAATTTATTTACTTAATTCTAGTTACAGTAACATATCAATAACAAAATCTGGTGTAGATTGTAAGTTTCACATGTTTTTGATGTTGTATCATATTTTTTCTTTCAGAAAGATTGGGCGCAAACATTTTGCTTGAGAAGTTTACACTTTCGTTATTTTAAACATTTTTTCAAGGTCGAGGTGACGAAAAAAATAGTGCAACACTGGCTTCTGCAACTAACAACAGCGGCTTTTTTATCTTTAATCATGATTTGAATAAACTCTCATACTTATAAGATAAATTTGATTGTTAACACTGTTCTTCACAATTTCACAGCAAAACTAGTAATAACGTTTAGCGTGACGATTTAATAAACGACCAATGAAATAACCCCGCGTTAAGCGTTTTCAGCTGTCAAATCAATCTTAAGCTGTATGACGTCATGCGGAACAATACAATTTATTCTGCGTAGACACGGAAGACTATTTCTCTCGGTGACGAAGTTGTTGTATTTTGACGTGGCTGCTACGTTTGTGTAAATTTATCCACTCGGGTTGTGGCAAAGTTGGTGACGAGAAATACGTAACCGGTAAGTTCTCAGCTGAGCATTAATAACATCGGCTTGTCTTGTCCAGTGGGTGACATACTGTTTCTGAGATATTGTCAGTGTGTTATTTGTAATTTGTGTTTCGTTGCTCTTAAGCTGGTCCTCATTGAACGAGTGTAGTAAAAAGGGAGTTTCCGTACCAACCATGTACTATAGCTTATCCCTATTACTGTGTTACAACATACATAGAAATAGGCTTAACGGTAGGCTTCGCGACAATCACCATTTCTGAGATGTGTTCCGCCACAAATTAAAACCAGTGCTGTTTCGAGGGTTTTTTGTGGTAAACATTGTTTTAATTCTATCAGTATATTTTCTATTAAATTACTGGTTTACAGATGGAATTAATGAAAGGTTATTCCAGCTTTTAAACGGATGTTTATTTTTCCTTCTTTGCAAGAATGTAAAGCGCACTTTTTATAGTGTTGATAGGTTGTGTATAATTAAAATACGATATAACGATACGTTTTATTATTGTCTATTGGTCTTTACTTGTAAGCTCTCAAAGTGAAATGAAATTTTATTAACATATTTCATACTGAGATGTACTGTTTTAAGGCACCTTATTTCGCTACAATTATTGTTTACATTTCACACAGTGTTCCATTCGTACAAATGTAATTGTTAATGTTTGATAGGGTGTGTCATATATTTTTTTACTTCCATTGAAGTTAAGAGGTGGACGTTTAGAAGTCTAATTATAATAAGAAAATATAAGTGAAATCTGTTATTGACATAGAATAACACTCAAATCTTGTTACACAAGAAATAAATTGCTGGCCATAGTTTTTGTTAACACCAGTGCTAAGTTAAGTAGCACTGAAACATGCAAGATTAATGATAAAATGTAATTATTAATATAAACACTGAAGAAAGATAAGTGATTTTTGTTAACACTGCATAACTTGCAGGATTTCATATTTTCATACCTAGAAATGTATTTTATGTACTTTAAGCTTAGAGAATATTCTCATGTTTCAATAATAAACTACTTTTAAATATAACTGGAAATGTAATAAGTTGATTTTCATTGTCAATAACTAGTGTGAGCAAATAAATTACCTACCAATTTATTTTTTCTTTTGAATGAAGTTTTCTTATAGTAGACAGCTAATGTATGTTAAATTTTTCATGTATAAACACAAATGCATATTGCTTATTGACAACATGATCTCAAGTTAAAATAATGGGTCTTTTCTGATGTTCAGTGTTAGTTAGGAAAATTGCGAGTTCAAGATAGTATTTTTGAAACTTGCAAGTTTTATTGCTATTAAAGAAAGATGTGAAATATATCATGCTAAATGATTTTTTAATAACTTAGGAGTGGAAAGAAGAAATTGGTTAGTTATTTCAATGTAGATTTAATGGTAAATAATGTTTTCAATATACCTTTTCCTATACTTTTCATATCTCTTTTTATAGATTTGTCATTTAAAAATAACTAGAATATTTATTAAAAATTGCAGCTGGATTTTTATAACTACTTATTAAAATGTTAGAATGATTTTTGTAGGTTAAATATTTTAATATAAAAACATGATTTCAAAGTGCATGCTAATGTTTTTCTAACAGTGTAAAACCAAGTCATTTAGGCTTACCATGTGGTATGTGTGAGATGTACAATAATGTTTGATATAATGTATCAAGCTATGTATTACATCATGTTGTTAAAATTAATAAGTAGGTAAGCAATAACTTAAGGGTTCTATTGATGGTGGAAAATACTACATGCTTGACAAAATATTGGTACGTTTTCTGACAAGTATAATCCGTATTAAGCAAATTTGCATACATACATTTGATGATAAAATTCTGCATACCATGTTTATTAGTGTTAAATAAGTTTGAACTTGTCTTCTGTTTTATTTGATCTAAGTGAAATTTCTTTGTATTCCAACATAAATCACTTCTTATTAGAACTGAGTAATGTTGGTAATCCAAATACAAACATGTTTTTGTGCTCTGAAGGTTTTTCATTTTGTATAATGAATTTTAGTGTCAATTAAAGCTATGTCAATCTTTATTGTGGTTGGTCTTTGGTTATGTTTTACCAGTTACTAGTTTTTATGTATTTCTTGTTCTCAAGAACTTGTTACTTTATTAGATCGTGTGTGTGTACATTTATATAAACAAAATCTGTGTGTGTGTGTGTGTGTGTGTATGTGTATGAAATAAACTGCTGTTTGCAGTTCCATTTGTGATAAATTATAATGCCTGTGGTAATAGCAGCTAAGTGTATTGGGGATATTCCATTTGTCGAACATTGGAATGTGAAGGATAAACTAGCCAGCTATCGTGTAAAATCAGTTGGGGTTATAGGTCTGAGTGCTTACACCCACAACATCTTAGCTCCTAGTACCTTTCACTGTCTGCAATTACTTGAAGACAGCCACCCTTAGTTCATGAACATCTCAAAGTAAATATGAAGCTGTCCTAACATTTCTACAATGTAAAGCTCTAAACCTCTGCCCTCGCTGAAGGTATAAAATGGAACAAAATTATCTTAGACAATTACAAACTGTACTTCAAGAACTCTTAGAGGTGTCTTTCACAACTGGCTGAAAACGGTGAAGGGTAGTGGTAGTTGATGTGGGTGTAGGCACTTGACTCCATATCCTTAACTGATTTTTCCTAGAAGTTGACAAGTGTATTGTCAGTATTTGGATTTTGTATGGTAGATGGGATGTTCCCCAGTCTATTTAATTGTTATTACTATGGGGTGTTATATGTTATGGCATGTTAATAACTAGGACTGACATACAAATTCACGTGCATGTGTTGTTTGCATTACTGTGATATTATTGGTGTTTGAGATTAAAACCTGAAATTGAAAAATTGTTAATGTAAGTAGGCCTATCTTTGTTGTTTTTTTTGCACTATAAATTCCAGAACACAAACACATGCAGAGAAATTTAACATTTTTCATAAGTGCAAGGTGTTATGTGTTATGGGGTTCAGCAGTGCATGTTTGCTTATTAGGGATAGTATTAAAGTTAATGTACAATATAATTAGTTATGACAGTAAATGTCCAACTACCAGCAGCATCGATGTCAGTCAGCAATGATGGTTGAAATGTAATAAATCTGTTACTATGAACATCGTAGTTGCATGTCTAGAACTGACTGTGGCAAGTTTAAGTTTGTAACAGACGTTACTCTATCTTAGTTAAGGGATGGCTTCAACAGTGGTTGTGATATGGCTTTTTCCAATTACACTAAACAGAAATGGTTGCATAACAGCTGAAAACCAGTCTGCTCTTCAAAATACAGATGGAAACTCTTTCAGAAGTATGTCGGAAAGAAATTGTATAAGTGGATGCATGTGATGTGTTGACTTTCCATTAACCATTTTATTTTTTACATCAACAGCAAGTTAAATATAGAAAAATATGCACGACATGATTTTACTTGTGTTATCGTTGTAGTCAATGCTGATTGTAGAGCCTAGACACCTTATTTTCATAGGCCCTACCAGCTTTATAAGTTAAACCAAAAGTTAGATGTACATGTAAAAATTCTGGTTTTAAATTTTGTAGGAGCTAGGCACTATGTCTGTTGTGCCTAATAAATAATATGGCACTGCCTATAGTGAGAAAAATAAGCAAATTATTGACTTAAGTTATCTTCTATAGACAAAAAGGATATTTCCTGCTGGACATCTTTGGAATAAAGTTGGACATTGAATTCAATGTTGTAATCTAGTGCCATTATTTGCTAACTGTACTACTCAATAAATTACTTATTAAACAATACATTCTCAAAACATTTTTGAAGTACGGTGGCAAAAGATGGTTTAATCTGAAATTACGCAAGAGTTTTAACAAAGTGAATTAGCCAATGGGTACTGGGTAGAGGTACTTTATTGACGTCTGTTGACTTTAATAGATAAATGTTATGGGAAAAAAATTAGTATTTGCTATTATCAGTGGAGAATTCTGCTGCTTACATTAGTTCACTGCTTGGGAAGAGTATCATACGAGACCATTGTGTATCTTGGTACGAATAGGGAAAAACAGTGATTTATCTACATATAAGAAGGTATTATGCAGTGTGTTGACATTATGCCTTTTGTTTTTCTTCCTTTCTAAGGAGGTATGTTTGTAGGATTCCGTGCATGTTAAATTATGTATTTTTTGCAACAAGCTCATGTATTAATTGGGTTTACAGAGGTATATTGAATGTTTCCATCCTTGCTGTTTATTTGTGAATGGGGTAAGGAGTTTCTATGCAATTCTCTCTTTACTTGTGATATATGGTATGAACAAATGGATTTTATTTTGTTTATATGTGAATTGTTGAATAGAATACAGTATATTTGTGTGAAAAACCATCTGTGTAATAAAAATCTGTTATCCTTGCTAAGGAGCATTTTTAATGTGTAGGGAAAGAAGAATTTTTCTTTTAACAAGTGAGGATCTGTTTGATGGTATGTGTGGATGAAAGCATTAATTCTATCCAAAGCATGCTAGTATTTTAAGATAAACTATTGAATCTGTGTGCTACATAGAGATTAGAAGTGTTGAGTCTCTGCTAAGTAAAAATTGTAATTTTGATAAGGGCCAAGTTTACTGTAATGGTTAAATTTCATGGCTTCAAAAATTTGTTTTGCACATTAGGGTCGAGTTCCCCATAAAAGCAATGGTCAAATCCTGTTATTTATATAAGATACCTTCTTGTGTGAAAAGGTAATGGTTTTCAAATAAGTGAGTAATATCATTGATCAAAACATTTTCTCCATTGCATAAAGATTGCAAATGAGGGTCATGCAGTGGCTTCTTGTAAGTTAGAGGTGGTATGTGTGAACGAAAGGTATTGAGTGTTTGATAGATAGCGTGGTAAATGTGGCTGCAGTTCATTCATTTTTATTGATAGAAATTGTGTGTATCAATGAAAGGAACTAAACGTGTAAGATATGTTTGTGTGGTAGATGAGTTAATGATTCTCTGCTGTGCAAGGCCCATGTGTATGTGCAATTAGAGTAATTTTGTCTAAATAAGATAGTAGCATGAGTAAAGATGTTCCTTTTCTGCTAGAGAAGGAAGTGTGTACTGAATGAAGCTGGTTGTTTACTAGGATTCTAGTTTAATGTAATGCAAGCTCGAAGTTTTAACTTAATTGGATAGTTATTACAAAAGCAACAGTATTGACTTCATAAATTTGGACAGTAAATTGAGCAAGCATGTACAGTGCCGATTGTTTTATTAACGTGTTAGGTTGTAAGTGTGGGTGTCCACATATATTTTTACAGGGAAGAGCAGTGTTGCATGAAATTGAATTTAATACAAATTAATATACACATGCTGGATGAATCAAGAATTGTCCTTTCCTCTGTGGACGTCCATGAGATGAGCATCCTTGGTGGACATGTCAAGATGGAAGCAAAGTTATTCTGTCACACAAAATGCATCTTGTTTGAACTCGGATGGTGGGAAGACCACAAGTAATTTTAAACAAATTTTAAAACTGTTTTATACAGAGGAGTGTCTATTTTATTTATATATATAGGAGGTTGAGCTCACTAAGTTTCTGGTCTTTGTTTGTCATTTTCCAAAGCATTTTATATAAGGAGTTTGAGTGTCTATATTTTCATGCTAGCAGAATTTATTTACCATTTTTTTTAATGACACAACTGTCTTTGAACAGAAATAAGCCAATGAAATAATAGCTTTTACATTTATATTGATGGGTATTTGTATAAAATTTGAGAGAACTCAAGAGTTATTATTTCTCAGTAAAATAAAGTGAAAGAGAGGATGCTATCTAATGTTTGTAATATATTTCAAAAAATATGAAAATTAATAAACTGTAAGGGGTAATGCATTCAATAAACCACAGTAAGTCTGGATTTACAACACTAAAATTAGGGGTTTGATTCCCCCTGGTGAATGTAGCAGATGACCTTGATGTGACTTTCCTATGAGAGAAACAAACATTCAATAAAACAATTATTTTTATTGTAAGTTTTAAGAACGTTACTGCATAAAAAATTAATTGAGATAAACTTGATCATACTACAAGAAAAAATATCTGAACCACATACTTTTTCAAAATTGTATTTGCCAATTTTGTGAACTGGAGAATTTACAGATATGATAACCGTAATTTGATAGCACTACTACAGAGGTACACAGTATTGTTCAGCACAGTGTATTCTGTTTCAATGTGATTTTAACCTTGAGCAAATGTGACAAATTAGTTCGTTATACAATATCGTTTAACAATAAAGATATCCTCACCCTTTGTGTTCTATTTACATTCTGATTTGCTCTTTAAAGTACTGTAATGTTTAGGGACACAAATTGACCAATTTTACCCAGTATATGTAAAGTACAAACCACAAAAATCAAAGGGACTATTTTAAAATGATCTAACAATACAGGGTGTTCCGAAAACAAAGATGTTGAATTAATTTGATGACTAAGTTTTACACTGCAAAATTAGGGATGGCTAGCGCCTCGAGTAGCTTTGTGCAAAATTCAAACCACACTTTCCAAGTATTGTTAAGTTCATTACAAATTATTTTTTTAAAGTTGATAAATCACATTTTAAGGCATTTTTATAGGCTGGAAATGCCTCAGATTAAAAGAGCTTCAAAACCATTATACTTAATGATTGTCACCTGGAGGCATATGTTAGAAAAACGATGAAATGACAGATATTTTTCAAAATAAATTTGGTAGCTGAGTTCTAAAATATAAGATATTCTTGAAGTAAATGTATCATAGCAATGGGAACATTCACGTTGCTGAGTTATTTTACGGAAAATATCGTTATTTTATTTAATTAATATGCGAAGCAATTGCAGAAGTCTATCCTAATTTTATACGTGTTACGAACGAAAAAGACAATCCTAAAATCGTGTACGAAACCGCAGGATTATTTCTACCAGCTTTCTTATCTACAGAAAGTTTGTTTTGAATTTCACGCAAAGCTACTCGAGGGCTATCTGCACTCGCCATCCCTAATTTAGCAGTGTAAGACTAGAGGGAAGGCAGCTAGTCATCATCACCCACCTCCAACTCTTGGGCTACATAAGAGGAATACCAACTCTCAATTAAAACTACGCCGTCTATTTTAAAATTCATTTTTGGGAAAATAAAAAGGGCAAAAGGAAATTTTCTATCGACAATTCTAAAGATCGCCGGGTCTATCCAGCTGTCAATAGTGAAAAAAGCTCGGCTGAAGTAGAGTGATAAAACGTGTCTTCAAGGAGCAAACCATTCGTGTTTGATGAAACTGGTTTTAAACAATTGTTTCTTTACGTCTGTTCAATGAAGCCGATAATGGAATCGATTGTTGATTTTTAATCTTCTGTACGCTTTTTTAAAAAATGAAATCAAATATTCAATGTTTTTTTTACTTCTGTTCTACCCTTTACCGTTTAGTGAAAAAACAAACTCTTTGGTTTTTGTTTTGTTTGAATTTCGCACTGAGCTTACGAGGGTTATCTGCGCTAACCGTCCCTAATTTAGCAGTGTAAGACAAGAAGGAAGGCAGCTAGTCATAAACACCCACCGCCAACTTTTAGGGCTACTCCTTTACTCTGTTTGGCCGTCAAACAAAACTGATTAGAACTGGACATTTCCTGTCTGACGGGCTTGGCATGGCCAGTTGGTTAAAACACTCGACTCATAATCCGAGGGTCGCGGGTTCGAATCCCGGTCGCACCAAACATGCTCACTCTCTCAACCGTGGGGGTGTTATAAAGTTACGGTCGATCCCACTATTCATTGGCAAAAGAGTAGCCCAAGAGTTGGCAGTGTGTGGTGGTGACAAGCTGCCTTCCCACTAGTCTTGACATTGCTAAATTATGGACGGCTTGCGCAGATGGACGTTGAGTAGCTTTGCGCGAAATTCAAACCAAACCAAACTTGTCTGATGAAGTAGGTAACGTTAGTTGATGCTTGTGCGTAATTACTTTCCTTAACTTGTATAATCGCCAAAATACTGGTACGTGACATAGCAATAATTCATTACGATATTGACCAACAAGGAGGTTTACCTGTACTTTATATATTTCATTTATTTTATGTCATAGAAGCGATACTTTTGGCACCTACCATAAGACATAAGATCGCGTTAAATCCCTCGTATGTCTAAAATACTTAGGATCCAGTTTTGAACTGAGGCTTTAATAGAAGAAGTGGAAAGGATTGGTAACATGTTCTTCCTTGACCGAATGTCAGTTAATCACAGGTTAACCTTCAAGCTGGATAGACTGAAACAATTGAAGTAAAGTATTTCACCGAAGGACACAACAACATGTCACGAGCAACCATCCAACCAATTAGTCCAAATCGCAAAGCCACTGATTCATACTACCCCAATTTCAAATACGTGGGGGTGTATAATGTGACGGTCAATCCCACTATTCGTTGGTAAAAGAGTAGCCCAAAAGTTGGCGGTGGGTGGTGATGACTAGCTTCCTTTCCTCTAGTCTTATACAGCTAAATTAATGACGGCTAGCACAGATAGCCCTCGAGTAGCTTTGTGCGAAATTCCAAAACAAACAAAATTCAAATAGGTGTATAACGTCATGTTAGTTTTTTCCACAGTGTTACCACGTACAGCTACATAAAGTGCTATCCGTGTATAAAGAGTCACCATTTTCAACTATAAAACTGTTCTTTGATCCAGAAGCAGTATTTCACCATGTGACACCAAACACGCCCATGACCTCATTGCGACCTTGTGGTAACAGGAAGACGCACTGCGCAGTTTAATCACTAGGGTCACGCCCATCCGCCACTATCAGCACTTCCACGTATAAAATACGATTTTGGTCTGTCTTTGCGAAACACTTACCGTTGACATAAGAGTTGCAACTCTAGTTACATCAGATTGGGAGTGGCGTTTCGAAGCGTAGACACTGCAATGCTACTCCGTTTCGCAATGAAGCACCTACTATTTAATTATGACAATACGTACCCGGTGGCTCAGTGGCAAATCTGGGGACGGGTGAAACTAAAAATTGGGTTTCGATAACTCATTTCATAACTGTGCGCATAACGACCAAGAAACAATACAACAGTACAATCACAGTTTATAACCCTCCCAGTGGCACAACGAGATGTCTGCTGACTTACAACGTTATAATCCGGATTTCGATACCCGTGGTGGGTAGAGCACAGATAGCCCATTGTGTAGCTTTGTGTTTAGCTACAAACATACAGTTTATAAAATCTTTAAAAGCTGTTTTTATTTATCAAACTTTCTAGTCACTGATGATTTTTTTTATTTGATTATCTTTGAAAACATTGGGTTTCGAATCCCCGTTGCACCAAATATGCTCGCCCTTTCAGCCGTAGGGGCGTTATGAAGTGACGATTAATTCCTCTATTCGTTGGTGAAAGAGTAGCCCAAGAGTCGGCGAGGGGTGGTGATAACTAGTTGCCTTCCCTCTAGTCTTACACTACCATATTAGATTTGATCAACCTTACTGTATAAGTTGATTGATTAGATTTGATCAACCTTACTGTATAAGTTGATTAACTGAAATCTACAGCTTCTTGACGTATTATTTAATAGTTAGAGAATTTCAGTTCATACCCCAGTAATACAAAGCAGACTTATACCGCTAGAAATCGGGTTTCGATACCCGCGGTTGGCGGAGCACAGGTAATGCTTTGTGTAACTTCGTGCTTAACACCAAGCAACAATGTACTCCAGTATTCGTGTTTGTTTTTTATTATTCATTTAGACAACACAATACAACCTGGCATAAAAAACATAAAAAAAAGAAAATTCGTAGAGTGGCCGTTCTTACCGATTAACTCTTTCAACCTGTACAAATGATGTTTAGCTTTCTTCATGTGTGAAAGGTGAAAAACACCATATCATCAGTGGTGTATAGTACACTAGTTCATAAATATTAGGTGTTTTCTATCAGATCGGCACATGAGTCAAACGGTTAGGGCATTTGACTCGTAATCTGATGGTTCTTGGTTCGCAGTGCATTAGTTCTTAAATATTTGATATTTTCTACCAAAATTGCACTTAGTGGGACGCCTCAACCAAATGGTCAGGGCAGAGACTTCAAAGCTTATGGAAGCGTTCGACTCGTAATCTCAGGGTCGTGGGTTCAAATCCCGTTCCTGAAAATGCTCGGTCTTTCAGCTATAGAAGTGTTATAGTTTGACAGTAAATCCTGCTATATTCATTGATAAAGAGCAGCCCAATAGATGGTGATAGGTGATGTCACTCCAGTTTGTTGCTCTAAAATTAGAGATGGCTGGTGTAGATATCTTACCGAGTAGTTTTGCACGAAATTGAAAAAAAATAAAGAAAAACCAAATCTTTAACACAGTGTCCCTAATTTTTCTTTAATGGGTGAATATAGTCAGAATTCACTCGAATTCGTAGATGGTAATAAACTTGGCGATATAGAAATTCGCCTATTCAGCATCCTCACTTCGGTCCTCAATTTGAGGCCCTTGTCTTTGATGACAGTAGACTCGATTATTTCAGTATATATCTTTGCTTCACTGTTTAAATGACAATTGAATGAGTGCCATTGGCATTCATCTCCAATTTATTTACTTTTAGATGACTTTACACCCAGTCGCATTGGAATCTGTTTGTTGCATTACTTAGTTAATAATAATAGATTTGATGGTAAAGAAATACGCTTGTTCAATTTCCTCACGTGCCAATAGACTAAGTGGTATTGGAATTCACCTGTTGTATTCTTATTGCTGACATGGCCAGGTGGGTTAAGGCGTTCGACTCGTAATCCAAGGGTCGCGGGTTCGAATTTTGGTCTCACCAAACATGCTTGCCCTTTCGGCCGTGGGGGCGTTATGATGTTACGGTCAATCCCACTATTCGTTGGTAAAAGAGTAGCCCAAGAGTTGGCTGTGGGTGGTGATGACTAGCTGCCTTTCCTCTAGTCTTACACTGCTAAATTAGGGACTGCTAGCGCAGATAGCCCTCGAGTAGCTTTGCGCGAAATTCAAAACAAGCAAACAAAAATCGAAGATGGTATATTTCTTTCTTGTAGTTTTGCCACGATAGAAGTCAACAGAATATTAGTGTCATCTGTAAACTGAAGTAATGTTATTATTGAGGCTGATAATACTGTATTATTTAGTATTACAAAGTGATGTGTTTATCACTTTTCACAGCTCCACATGAGGGCACCCTCTATAAGTGTTTGTTTGAAATCAGACACAAGGCGACACGCTAGACTACCTCTGCTCTGTTTACCATGAATATCGACACATAGTTTCTAACGTTGTAAGTTCGCATACGTGCTGCTATTCCATTGGATGACAGGTGTAAGTGTTTGATGTTGAGGTGTTAACCTTTTACCAGTGTATTTGTAAAGTTAATCCTAAAACCACTTTACTAGTGATATTTAACTTTATTATATTTTTTTTTTCAATATTGAAGTCGTAAAGACTGGCAATCCCCTGTTTGTGGAAGAAATTGTTTCCAAATCTCGCCAGAAAAAAATAATTCGAAGTGCCTTTGGAAAGAAGCCCAGAACATGCGACTTTCAAACCTGCTCTTTTATGGCTTACTCCCAAAATGGTGATTTTTTTTAAAAACTGTACATGAGTGGAAATAGGATAATTCTAAAGCTGTAACCATGTGTGAGCTATTCATTTATGTGGTCAGTTACCGAAACCACTCCTATATCCATTTTATTGTGTATTAAGGTCAGCCACCACAAAATAGCTTAACAGAACTCGTAACTCTCACAAAATTAAAGTGGCTTTCAACAGAAACAAACTTAATTCATCTTATTAAAAGCGGTCTTGGAGAATGGAAGAAGCCTTGTACGATGTCAGGTTTGAAGTTTAAACCTGTATAAATTGGTTCTGTGAGTCGAACATTCGTTGGAAATTTAGTTTTTAAATATTTTATGGTTGTAGAAGAATAATATTGTAATCACAATTTTCACTAATTACACGATTGGCTTCTGTTCGTACCAACCATGAATGATTGCAATTTCCCAGTAGCTTAATGTTAATAATGAGAACTTATAACAATTAACATTATGAGTTGAGTTGTTGCCTCCCGCTAGTACAGCGGTAAGTCTCCGGATTTACAACGCTAAAATCAGGGGTTCGATTCCCCTCGGTGGGCTGAGCAAATAGCCCGATGTGGTTTTGCTATAAGAAAAACAAATTCGTTGTTTTTCCTTATGATGATTGCAGCTCCTCGGTAACTCGAAAGTAAGATCGAGAACTTTGTAATGCCGAAATTTGGGCCTCGATTCCTCGCGGTGAATTCAGTTCATGTAATCGATTTTGTAGTTTTGCATTAGAAATTAACAACAAATATCTCAGCTTTATGGTTGAGGGCTTATTGTTAAAATTCAAGGTTCGATCTCTGCGGTGGGCTTCGGCAGATTTCCCATAGGGCAGCTTTGCGTTTAAAACCAAACAACCTCGGTGTGCGAAAAACAATTGTACTAACGACAGACAAGGTGGAAAAGTAATAGGTACATATGAATCTTTAATAATTAGTTTAGAATGTTCTAAACGTGGTAATAAGAGTGCAAAGTAATGTTTTTATTTTTTATTTTCAGCTAACACGGTTCATTTGTTAGTTTGACGAAACGAAAATCTAACTGGTTGAGTTTTAAATTCCGAAAGAAGTCTTTAAAATTATTCAGTTTTGTACAGCAGCGTTTAAAATTTTCGTTTTGTTGTTGGTAGATTCTTAAGTCGTGCCAAGAGTCGTCGAAAGATTCGTAACATTTGTTTAGTGTTAAATTGTTATGAATTCTGTTGTGGAATTACTTATGTTTGATTTGCGGCACAGCGGCATATCTGAGGACTTGTAACGCTAGAAACCGGATTTCGATACTCATTATGGGCAGAGCACAGATATGCCATTGTGCAGTTCTTTGCTGAATTATATGCAAACAAACCCGTTTGCCCGCCATCCTCAGTGGAACAACGGTATGTTTGTGGATTTAGAGCGCTAGAAAATGGGTTTCGATACCCGTGGTGGGCGAAACACGGATAGTCTATTGTATAGCTTTGTGCATGATTACATACATACAAACAAATCAACTGTTTGTTGTGAACTTTCATAGTTTCTTAATTATGTCCTTTATAACTTAATTGGTTGAGTACACGTTGAGAAGAAACTCAAGACAAATGACCATAGAACAAGGCAGTAGCACGAGACATGACGAAAGAAAGTGATATGTACGTTAAACGTTTCTGCAACTTGATTAACAAGAGAGACGTGAATCGTGTTGTGGTGTTGTGTATAATTATCTTGTGTTTAGGATCGGTAAGTTCGGGTAACGGTTTCTAATCCGTGGGTCGCAAATATTTCCATTTTGAAATGCTCGCCCTCCCAGCCGTGGGGGCGTTATAATGTTACTGTCAATCCCACTCTTCGTTGGTAACAGAGTAGCCTAAGAGTTGGCAGCGGGGGATGATGACTAGCTGCTTTTTCTCTAGTCTTACACTGCTAAATTAGTGTTTTTTCTTTTTAAACGTAATTAGAAAACAAATATAGCAAATTAAACATTTTTCACTGTGCTACTATTAAGTTTTACATATTCACGTAAGCAGTTAAACTAGAACCCAAGATGAGCCTTAGGATACTTTTGATTTTACCAACGTGTATACCAGTTGTTACAGAAAGAAGTCTTGTTTTCACAGTAAATATTGGTATCTCAAGTGAAAAGATAGAATAAAAGTAAAACAATTCTTCATTGGCCAGTTTTTGATTTCAGATAAACTATGGACACTCTTGTAGAAGACCAAAGCTCAGCTAATGCAGCTTCTGTTGAACGAGCTACAGCATCACCTATTCAAACTGTGGTTAGCCGGGGAGGAGGTCAAAATGGAACAGTGCCATCTGCTGGTATAGTGTCAGCAAGCTCTCTCACACCTGGTACACAGGTCAGAGGCAATGGAACCATATTGCTTATGCCTCGTAGCACAGAAAAGAATGTGGGTACCCACATGAGTCTGTTGTTTTTTTTCATAGTTAGTTTTGCTTCACAATGACCTTATAAAATATTGTGTTAAGACATAACTCGTGTAAAGCTGTTGTTAAAGAGTTTTGGTTTTCCATAGGTTGCATCAACAGCATCCACAACAACACAAGCCATTGCTGTGCCTCAGCCAGGAGGTGGTGTCTCCATTGTTCATGTTTCTATTCCTAGTGGCACTCAACCAATGCATATGCAGTCTGTGATACAACCAAACCAACAGTCTGTAATACAAGCACCAACAGGCACAGGACTTCATTCGGTAATAAGAAAAAACTTTGGGGATCTAATAATGAGGCATACAGTTTATCTGGATTTAAATATTAAGTTTACAACATGTTTTAGATAAACAATTAGCAATTTGTAAGTAATACTGACACCATCAGGCAGCAGGCCTCATCTGGTGATGAACATTACACCAAAACTGTAAAAGTTTTTAAAAACAAAGATGTGTAAGTTTTGATGAAGCAAAGATGAAATTGTTAACAGCTGATGACAGTTGTGAAGAAATCCTCGGAAGACTAGTCTCCTAAAGTAGCTTGAGCGAAAGGATGAAAAACAGAAGACAAAAATCTACAAAAGGATCATCCTTTCCACTTGAACTACCTTTGTAGATTGGTACTCCAGGACTTTCTCAATTCCTCTCATGTCAAAGTAAAGAGTTGCTGTCCATTTAACCATTGTTTGTTCATTATGAAGACCTTGCTTAAGCCATCTATAAAATAATTAAGGTTTTTAACTTCTTTTTTTTTCTCAGAATGTGAAAGCAAAATTAAGCACTGGTAGCACCAGAGAAAGCTGTACAATATTTGGTAGCTGGCAGCTGTATATTGTAGAACTATTTGTGTTTTAAAAATTGGTGCAAAGCTTTTAATTCTGTGTACTTTTTTGTTTTAAACATGTTTTTTAAAGGCTTGCAAAATCAACATATACTGTTAACATCACACTTGTTTCTAAAGCAAGTCAATGTTCATGGAATATTTTGTTGAAATAATTTATGAAACATCTTCCATATCAAGAGGATAGTAATAGTTCTACACTGTCATTTAGTTGTAGTGGTACATAGAGACTGTTAAAAGTTGTGTATAATAATGATGTTTTTGGTATTGTACTGGAATCCATTCAGACAGATTAAATTCTGGGCTATGGATCTATTGTTCCACAGTTTTGTGCTCTGCACTTTGAAGCAGTGGAGGCGCTCTAAGAGTGACAATCAAGTTTCACTATTTGGTCTGATAAGAGTAGTTCAAGAGTTAGATATCAACCAGCCTCATTCCCTCTAGTCTGTGGCATTGCAATTAAGGATGGCTGGTACAGATCGCCCTCAAGTAGCCTGGTGTGAACTTCAACAAACAAAGAAAGCATTGTAGAACTTAAGAGATTACCTTTATTGATTGAAAAATGTAATGTAGGTCACAGTAACATGATTAATGTTGTTCACTCTGAATTTGTTGCTTATTTCACTACAAATTTTATTTTCTAGTTTGGAAAAAATGTGATTTTAGTGAACAAGGGATCAGTAATTCACAGTGCTGAGGGAGATGGAGGGGTTCACCCTGTTCAGGTGGGTGTTGTGCAATTCATTTTAAAACATTTTACTCTTTTTTTATATAAAATTTGAACTGTATGGGTGGGTGTTGTGTAATTCATTTTGAAACATTTTACTCTTTTTTTATATAAATTTTGAACTGTATGGGTGGGTGTTGTGTAATTCATTTTACTCTTTTTTTTATATAAATTTTGAACTGTGTGGGTGGGCGTTGTGTAATTCATTTCGAAACATTTTACTTTTTTAACATTTTAAGAAATTGATTGTGTTTGTCTGTCTCTTTTATTCTACCAAAATGTGTTTTCCTTTTGTTTGGTTTATTTTCAACAACAGTTAAATAATGGTTTTTAGTAGTATTTATTTAAATAATATCTTATAACGTTTCAGTCAGTTTGCTTCATTAACAACTCACATACTTTTGGTTTTCTTTATTTGAATAAATAACATATTAATAATTCAAGCATGCTATTTTTTCTTCTTTGTCCATTGTCTTTGTATAAAGAACATTTAGTCACCTGTAAAACCTTTGGCCAAAACAATGACCGTTTAATTCTTTACCCCTACTGTCATGTTAACAATTTTTTTTCTGTTTTGAAACTGGATCATGAAACAGATGCACTTGTTTGTTATTTGTATTACTTTAATAACAGTTGACTTACATGTATTATGATGTATTTCTGTATGTCATTTAGAAGGTATAATAATTATTTAATACAGTCTATTATAATATGCTTTATGATGTAACTTTATATTTTAATGTGGTTGAATTCTGTCCTTACCTCATTTAAAGTTTTTAAAAGAGTAAGTGATAATTTCAAAACATATTTAATAATATATTAAATGTACACTGTCTTTCTCAGCCTTTCTCTAGTGGATTTAATTAATAGTTAACTTGAAATATGTATTTTTTCTTTAACTTTTTCTTTCACATCAGTGAAGTAAAATAAAAAGGTCAACTACACCAGTGGTTCCCAAACTAAAGAGTTTTGAGAAGTCCTGAATTACAGCTTAAAATTTGACATGAGACTTAAACATGGAGATGTAATGAAGTATTTAGTTATAATTTTGTTTTGGGCCTTTATTTATGTCTGTTTACAAATAATATATTATAGTTTTGATAGTTGTCATATTTATTATTAGTATCTCTGTCTTGTGGCCTCTTAGCTCATCACTGCTGGCAAGGGAGATGCCAGCGATGGAGACGGCATTACATTTACTTTAGGCACAGGAGAGGACGATGCAAAGAAAAGACGGGAAATTCTAGCCAGGCGTCCTTCGTATCGCAAGATTTTGAATGAGCTCTCATCCACGGAACATCACGGAACTGTTGTTTCTCTTGAAGCAGGAGGAACTGGAATTGAAGTGAAACAAGAAAGTGCCACAGGAGGAGAGAGCAACACTCAGGAGTCGGATAACAGTACAGCCATCGCATCAAACACCATAAATGTTGCAGGCACTCAGTACCATACAGCCCAAGGTTTGTTGCAAGTAAAGCTACGTTATGCATGTAAATATATGCTGAGTAAAAATATAGGGAAGAAAGTGTGAATAATATTGCACTTATTAGTAGGTACATGTGTATTAAGTGTAATATGCATTTCACGGTAAGTCCTTCTAGCTTAATGTTACTCTTCTATATACATCAGGTTTTTCGTATCTTTGATAAAGACATCATGTATCATAAGTCCAAAACTAATATCAAATTCTGTGTAGTGTATCTAGGAACAAGTTGGGATTTCTTTTCAGATGTTAACATGGCAGTAAATTAGATTCCAAGTAATAAGTGCTTGTTAAGTTGTTTCTTATACTTGATTCATTTTCAGATGTTAACATGGCAGTAAATTAGATTATAAGAAATAAGTGCTTGTTAAGTTGTTTCTTACACTTAAATGTTTCTAAAGTAGTTCCAGTTTCAGCCATTCAGCTGGCAACAGGCTCACAGGATGGCACTCTTCAGGGTCTGCAGACACTGACAATGACCAACTCTGGTTCTGCAGTCACAGGGGCCATTGTTCAGTATGCTCAGAGTCAAGATGGCCAGCAGTTCTTGGTACCAGGTGAGATGTGCATTGTGTATTTCTTTATTGCCATTCATACAGTCAAATCTTTAGTCATATTTCGTTGAATTCTCCTACTCATTTAAAAACTGTGTACAGTTCTGTTACTATCAGATGCTCAGTATCATCCCTTATCTATACATTATGTATTCCTTTATCATCACTAAGCTACAACAAAACAAAATTAGTTTGTTAAATATTTATGGTTTACAAGTGAATCTGTTTTTTTGCCAAAATCACTTTCTCCAGATCTATTCAGGAATTAATTGTCCAATCAAAACATTAGGTTGCTTAAACTGTTGTGTCTCTTTGACCAGTAACACAAGTGTTTTGGTGAAGAACTTTATATAACTTGTAGACTGTATATGAGGAAGACATAACATTATAAATGCTTGTGTATTGTGTGCTATTGTCAGTTATAATTGAAGAAAAAAAATCGTAATTGTTTTTTTGTTGTAATTGAATAAACAGCTTTTAATTCTCTAGTTTAATAAGCAAATTACTAAGTTTTAGTATTTTTTGAAGATAAAATGTATGGTTTTTAACACTGCACTGTCACTTTAGTGGTCTGGAAGTGAAGTGTTGGTATGTTATCTAGTCTCAACTTGTATTCATAAAGCTATTCTGACAGGTTATTATGAACCTCGTTCAAACTGACTCCCAAACAGCTGAAATTCATTCTAAATATCTATAAATAACATTATTATAGAGGCATTAAAGCATACTTAAACAACTATTAAGTTAGTTTAATACAATTGTTATGTCAAAATTTTGTGCCTGTTGTAATCCAATTTTGTAAAGGGTACATCTTGATTATTAACTTCAGTTATGAACTTATGTATATACCCACCTGTTAGTGTCAGTTAACTATAGTTATGAACTTATGTATATACCAACCTGTTAGTGTCAGTTAACTATAGTTATGAACTTATGTATATACCAACCTGTTAGTGTCAGTTAACTTATTCAAGAATATCTCATGAGTGGAGTTCACAGCTGATGTTCTGGGGGAAAGCTGCGTGTTCCAAAATTTGTGTCGTCGATAAATACGACCAAGTTTTACTATATGTTTGAACTTCTAATAGATATGATGTACTTATTTCAACTGCTTTATGTTTTATATATTACAAGTAAAAGTATTATGATTTTCCAAAGGACAAAAATAAAATTCCACTTCAATCAAGTCGTTTTAACTTCTTACTACTTGTGTTTATTCTTTACTGGTTTTAACTTTACTTCAAATCTTATTGTAGAGTTATTTGCATCTGTTAATGTGACTATTCTGCAATATGTTCAGAAATAAACAAGTTCTTAACTATATCTGTGTTTTATTAACAAGTTAACAGCCAAAAGTGTTGCTGAGAGATGAACTATGACACCAGCAACATGAGACAGAGCTTTAAAAAATCTTTCAGAGATGCAAGCCTTACTCTGACATTGTTTGTGTTTTCACTAATTCTCATTACTGTTAAAATTAGAAAGTATCATTCTATTGGCACACTAAGAGATGTTGATAGAAGTTTGAACCAACAAACTGTTGTAAAGTCTGGACGACAGATCACAGACCATGGGAGTGAAAAATGGGTTGTTGAAGAGGTGTTTATAGTTCTCCTTTATTTGTACAGTGGGTATTTATGAGCTTTCATGTAGTGTCAACAGCTAGTGTTTCTGGCTGCGTATGTTGTGATGCTATTCATTTGTAGCTTTCGTTTGTTTTGAATTTTGTGCAAAGCTACATGAGGGCTATCTGCACTAGCTGTCCCTAATTTTGCAGTGTAAGACTAGAGGGAAGGCAGCTAGTTATCATCACCTACTGCCAACTCTTGGGCTACTCTTTTACCCAGGCATAGTGGGATTGACTGTAACATTATAATGCCCACACTGCTGAAAGGGGCAAGCATTTGTAGTTACTATAGGAACTCTGCATTATTTTTGTTTTGTACTTTCATTCATTGTTATTTATAGTTTCTGTTTTCAGAGTTCCTTTTATTACAGTTGATGTGAGTCAATGTTTTATTTTCATTTAAACTATCTGGGCTATTTAAAATGGAATAACTTTTCTTATATTCTGTCAAAAGCAAAAGTACCCAGCCTTAGCAACAGAAAGAAATTGATCTAATTTATCGATTTAAATTATTTCAGGGTCTTTGAAGAGGTTAATGTAATTGAACTGCTTGTAGCATGACTGAAGTGCTCAACAATAACACACAGTAATTCTACATTTTTATTCTTTAAGTTACATTTTGATATATGAACCACAGTATGATGAATTATTAACAGTTCAGTGTATAATATTTGGCAGCAACATTATTCATACCTCTTTTCTCATCACAATAAAAGTGAATATTAAGTTTTACCTGCAGTGCAGCTTGTGAAATGGTTAAGACAGACACCACGGTTTGGAAACATTTCTGATGCTACAGTGACTTTCTTTACCCGTACTTATTTAAGCCTTATTTAAGCACCTTTAGTAATTGTTACATATGTCTTAAAGCTCTTGTTAAATTCTTGGGGTTTTATCACGTTACTACTAAATGAAAGTATTTTATAAGTAAAACAATGTTTTTTTGTTTGGATTATCCATTGCCATTACAAATATATCAGGTAACTCAACTCTGTATTGTTTTAAAAACACTTCTTGTTATCCATACACTGAGTGCATATTTGAAATACGTTTGTTTTTATGATCAGAACTTTTGAGGACGACTTAATTTGTTCATGTTTACCAAGAGATTTCCTCACTTTTAATAATTTGTTGCAAGCCAACAGCTAAATCGGCAATTTAAATGACTGTAGACTCTTCATTTATTTTTTATCATGTCAAGTGACCCTTTCGGCAGCTGACCTTCAGGCCTATCAAATAAGAACAACAGGAGGGATTACAACAGCTGGGCTTCCTCAAGGAGTTGTGATGACATCAGCTTCGAACATCCAAAATCCACAACAGTTAGCAGAGGAAACATCACGTAGAAGGGAGCTGAGGCTTTTGAAGAATAGGTTAGTTATTTAAATATTACTGCTAAATATCTCTGGATTAAAGCATGGGTTTGCTGTGCTGAAGTTCAGGGCTTCAAACTAATTAGAGGGTCTAAAATTATGGCTATAAATGTATTACAGTAGAGGTTCTGCCTCAAGGGGGACTTTAATTAGTTGAAAAGCCAATAAAACTTTTAGTTTGGCCTTGCTGTTAAGACTTTCAAGAGACATCACCTAGACATAAATTCACACTTCTGAAGAGTAGGTAAGCTATATAAATATCACTACTAAAATCTTTCAAGAGACATTACATAGATATAAATTCAGACTTTTGAAGAATACGTTAGTAATGCAAATATTACAATAAAAGAAAAAGAAGCTAACAAGAAATACAATGACTTTTGGACTTGTTAAAATCACAATATTTATTAAAGCTACAGAAACATGAATTATGACTTAGTTGCATCAATAAATAATTAAAAAATAATGAGGTCTCTACTTTTATGTGCAGGCAGTGTATAAGTATATTGTATGGATAAACATAATCTTTTATTTTATAAGTCTATTGTCCATAACATTTGGCACTCATCTCAGTTTGTAATGTGGTCAAGTTGAGAGTTTTGTTCTGCTAGGGAGATTTTTTAAGATTGTAAAATGTGTCCACCTGAACCATTTTCTATATACCAGATTGGTTACAGTTCAACAATGGAAGAAGATGAGAAACTTTTAACATTAACTTACTTTAACTAACTTTTAATAATGGGTGCTCTTGAGCAGTCACTGACATTTTTTATGCCATTACACTTGTCAAAGGAAGTAGATGCAAATATGATTGTGATGGCAAATTTCAATCAGCTGGTTATCTCAAAAGTAGCAACTGTAATGATGCTGCTACTGTGTTGTGGATTTATGTCAGACCCACATTACTGGCATTATCACCTGCATTGTAACAGTGAAGTAAGTATGAAGAAGGCTTTTAGTATGAACATATACAGTAGAGAAGTAACTGTAACCTGAAGAAGGCTATGAGTATAAACATCTACAATACAGCAGTAACTGTAACCTGAAGAAGGTTCAGAGTATGAACATTTACAATACAGAAGTAACTGTAACCTGAAGAAGGTTCAGAGTATGAACATATACAGTATAGAAGTAACTGTAACCTGAAGAAGGCTATGAGTATAAACATCTACAATACAGCAGTAACTGTAACCTGAAGAAGGTTCAGAGTATGAACATTTACAATACAGCAGTAACTGTAACCTGAAGAAGGTTCAGAGTATGAACATTTACAATACAGAAGTAACTGTAACCTGAAGAAGGTTCAGAGTATGAACATTTACAATACAGAAGTAACTGTAACCTGAAGAAGGTTCAGAGTATGAACATTTAAAATACAGAAGTAACTGTAACCTGAAGAAGGTTCAGAGTATGAACATTTACAATACAGAAGTAACTGTAACCTGAAGAAGGTTCAGAGTATGAACATTTACAATACAGAAGTAACTGTAACCTGAAGAAGGTTCAGAGTATGAACATTTAAAATACAGAAGTAACTGTAACCTGAAGAAGGTTCAGAGTATGAACATTTACAATACAGCAGTAACTGTAACCTGAAGAAGGTTCAGAGTATGAACATTTACAATACAGCAGTAACTGTAACCTGAAGAAGGTTCAGAGTATGAACATTACAATACAGCAGTAACTGTAACCTGAAGAAGGCTATGAGTATGAACATTACAATACAGCAGTAACTGTAACCTGAAGAAGGTTCAGAGTATGAACATTTACAATACAGCAGTAACTGTAACCTGAAGAAGGTTCAGAGTATGAACATTTACAATACAGCAGTAACTGTAACCTGAAGAAGGTTCAGAGTATGAACATTACAATACAGCAGTAACTGTAACCTGAAGAAGGCTATGAGTATGAACATTACAATACAGCAGTAACTGTAACCTGAAGAAGGCTATGAGTATAAACATCTATAATACAGCAGTAACTGTAACCTGAAGAAGGTTCAGAGTATGAACATTTACAATACAGAAGTAACTGTGACCTGAAGAAGGTTCAGAGTATGAACATTACAATACAGCAGTAACTGTAACCTGAAGAAGGTTCAGAGTATGAACATTACAATACAGCAGTAACTGTAACCTGAAGAAGGTTCAGAGTATGAACATTTACAATACAGAAGTAACTGTAACCTGAAGAAGGTTCAGAGTATGAACATTACAATACAGCAGTAACTGTAACCTGAAGAAGGTTCAGAGTATGAACATTACAATACAGCAGTAACTGTAACCTGAAGAAGGCTATGAGTATGAACATTACAATACAGAAGTAACTGTGACCTGAAGAAGGCTATGAGTATGAACATTACAATACAGAAGTAACTGTAACCTGAAGAAGGTTCAGAGTATGAACATTTACAATACAGAAGTAACTGTGACCTGAAGAAGGTTCAGAGTATGAACATTTACAATACAGCAGTAACTGTAACCTGAAGAAGGTTCAGAGTATGAACATTACAATACAGCAGTAACTGTAACCTGAAGAAGGTTCAGAGTATGAACATTTACAATACAGCAGTAACTGTAACCTGAAGAAGGTTCAGAGTATGAACATTACAATACAGCAGTAACTGTAACCTGAAGAAGGTTCAGAGTATGAACATCTACAATACAGCAGTAACTGTAACCTGAAGAAGGTTCAGAGTATGAACATCTACAATACAGCAGTAACTGTAACCTGAAGAAGGTTCAGAGTATGAACATCTACAATACAGCAGTAACTGTAACCTGAAGAAGGTTCAGAGTATGAACATCTACAATACAGAAGTAACTGTAACCTGAAGAAGGTTCAGAGTATGAACATTACAATACAGCAGTAACTGTAACCTGAAGAAGGCTATGAGTATGAACATTACAATACAGCAGTAACTGTAACCTGAAGAAGGCTATGAGTATGAACATTACAATACAGAAGTAACTGTAACCTGAAGAAGGTTCAGAGTATGAACATTACAATACAGCGGTAACTGTAACCTGAAGAAGGTTCAGAGTATGAACATCTACAATACAGCAGTAACTGTAACCTGAAGAAGGTTCAGAGTATGAACATCTACAATACAGCAGTAACTGTAACCTGAAGAAGGTTCAGAGTATGAACATCTACAATACAGCAGTAACTGTAACCTGAAGAAGGTTCAGAGTATGAACATCTACAATACAGCAGTAACTGTAACCTGAAGAAGGTTCAGAGTATGAACATCTACAATACAGAAGTAACTGTAACCTGAAGAAGGTTCAGAGTATGAACATCTACAATACAGAAGTAACACTGAAGTGCAGAAAGCTTATAACTGTAGATATCATTCACCTCAAAAACCGTAATGGGAGCAGTCCATATGAAGTTCCACCTTTACAGTGTATAATTTCAGTACAATAAGAATCCAGTATGTATTTGGTGCATATTTTACCTGTATTGGTGGCAGACAAGAGGAAGATATGGAGGAAATATTGTGTATATAGTAGATATTCACATGTCCATACAAGTTCTACAAAATTGATGATGTAATGGGATGACATACCCAGTTAGTTAAGACATGATATAGACAATTTATCATATTATATGTATCTATGTGGTTTTGTACATAAGTGAAATTTTTACCTTAGCTGTCAGTGTTCAGTAGTGCAGTGTTGTAGCTAAAGAGGTAATTCCAAACATTCAGTGTACAACCAGAGAATTTAAAATTTGTGTTACTTTTACAAGTTTTACGTAGCTAGATGAGCGGTAAGTTAGATTTGATGCACACTTGTAATCAAAACATAAGTTTGACTGTTGTATAACTTCCAACAATTATTTCCAAGGACTTAGTTGATTTATTAACTGTTTTGTATAGAATCAGTTTTTCTCATTCTCGGAACTTAAATCTTTTCTACGTCAGCCTCAATATGGAGTTAAAGAAGAGTCAATTTTTATTTCTTATTTTGATCGCCTGTTGTGATACATGAGAACGTCTGAATAAAATTGACCAAATAATTCAAAATATGGCAAAAATAGTTTGTGTGAATCAACCCTGGCAAATATTTCTTTTGAAATGTGGAAGGTGCCCCACTTATCATGGAAGGGGTTAATGCTCCACAGATATCGCCTCCTAATCATTATTTGGTCTTATAGTGAAGTTTATGATTGGTATATGAATGTATGTCATGTACCTTAGGTTTGATAGTAAATTCAAATAGTTCTAATGATTTTTCTTGGTTTAAAATGTTTCAGTTGATCCTTGGGATAAATTAACTTGTTCTGAACTGGTCAACTAGTTTAAATACTACCATATTCATGAACTCTTCCACTACAATGACCATTGTAATAACATATATGAACCAACTGACATTAGCCATTGATAAAAATGTTTGTTTGTAGTCTTTTTTAAAAATTCAAATAAAAACAAAATTTGAACGTCATAATGTATGTTGAATCTGACACGGCTACTGAAATGTAATAAAGACGGGCTTTTTAAAATAAAGAACAATTATATCTCTTTGAATGCTTAGCTAAAAGCAGCTTTTGTTTATAATATCATAACCAGTTCATTAAATATTCAAAAACTAGGAATTAAGTACTGTACGAAAATGCATGCAAAAATTATTAAAATTATGAAGAATTTTATTATAATAAAAATGTCCTTTCTAACTGTGATAACACTAATATTGACAATAACCATGAAGATTATAACAATAGTTTTTAGAAGAATGTTAAAATATTCTGGCCACATCTCAAGCTGTGTCTCTTTCTGAAATATAACTGAAAATATTTCACATCTTAGAAATTAACAACAAGTATATCTTTTAGGGAAAAAAACCAGAAACATACGAAATCTTGCAGAAAGCATGTAAAGTGATTGATAAATGGACAATAATTTGTGTTAATTTTGTAGGGAAGCAGCCAAGGAATGCAGAAGGAAGAAGAAGGAATATATTAAATGCTTGGAAAACAGGGTTGCTGTGTTAGAAAATCAGAATAAGGCACTTATTGATGAGTTGAAGTCTCTCAAAGAACTTTACTGTCAGAAAAATGACTGAGGGGAGACTTGTGAGCTCGAGTTACTTATTTTTATCTCTGGTTCTAACAGGTTGATACCAGGAAGGAATCTAATTTGGAAATATGAAAACCAGGATACATGTTTCTGGATGTTGAATGCACCGGTACCATGAATCAAAGGTGCTTGTTGCATAGTTGACACTAGAAAATGTTGAAATTTTGCACCAAATAGAAACAAAAATGACTCGGAGTATGATGTCCTGATACGTACTGGTTACATGTAAAACAAACGTTATGTAAGAGTGAGTTTCATGTGGTAAAATGAATAGATAAATTTCACTTGACCTAATGTGTAACCAAATTTTGGTATAATTCTTTTTAGTTTTATCGTTGTTTTGTATTCCATTATTTCGAAAGTATCTGTTGTTGTGTAGTTGATTATGTTATTGTGCTGTTTTTGTTTATTCAGTTTTCACTTTCATTGGTTGATAGTAGAGCTTGTACTACTGTAGTTATAAAGAGTTAATAATTATTTTTAAGCATTGTGAGTTACTGTTGCTTTACATCTGTGCTTTTCCCCATGTATGGTAACTGCAAATAATTATCATAAATTACTTCATTAGGGGATATTTTCTGATATCACATCTAATATAAATGATAAATATTCACATATATATACATATATGTATGTATATTTATACAAAATGTCCTATTATTCAGCTGAATATATCTGACTAGTGTTTGTACATTGCATTTTAATTACAAGTCATCTGACTAAATCTGAAGTATTTTTATTTTATACAGACTATTTAATGTATATACACAGATATATTTTTCTGTACTCTGACTTTGGTGTGAAATAAACACTACAAGGTAGAAAATAAACTAATGTTTTTTTGTTAAGTTTTTGTTACTTTGTTCATTATCAAAACTCAGTTATGCATTCTACTATATAAGTCTGTTTGTGTTTTCTGTTACTTTGTTTATTATCAAAATTTAGTCATGTCACTATATAAGACTGTGTGTGTTTTCTGTTACTTTGTTCATTATCAAAACTCAGTCATGTCACTATATAAGACTGTGTGTGTTTTCTGTTACTTTGTTCATTATCAAAACTCAGTCATGCATTTTATTATATAAGACTGTGTGTGTGTTTTCTCTTTGTTCATTATCAAAACTCAGTTATACATTTTACAATACAAGATTGTGTGTGTTTTCTGTTACTTTATTCATCATCAAAACTCAGTTATACATTTTACTATGTAAGACTGTGAATGAGGGGAGTACAGTTTTATTGTTTACCAATTCTTAATGAAGGCAGTGGTACACAAAAGAAACCTTTACTGTTCTCATGATCTCTAGAAGACCAGAGTGGCTAAGACTAGAATAACTACTCATCTTTCTTGTGACATCATATTTTCATATAGTTCATAATTAGTTCTAAATAATTCATCTGACTATTTACAAGCCTTAACCTAAGCTATGATTAAACCATCAAATTCTATGAAAAGGGAAAAAAAAAGTAATTTTGTTAACAAAAAATCTTAAATGTAAATACATGTTACATAATTCTAATCAAAATTTGTCACTGTTTGTTATACAGTTTCTAGTAAAAGTTTTTGGTATCTGATGGATCTTTACATGAATTAAATTTTTATTTTGTTGTCTAAAAGTTTCTTTTGCACTACCATTTGTCCAATGGCTGTCCGTCCATACTTATCTAATTATAAGTGCTATTACCTGACTGAAAAACAATAGGAATATTAGATTAGTATCAGATGCCATTTAGTGTTCAAGCTGAATAGTTAACATAGTCAACGTGACAGATGGAGCTGAATTTAGACCTGTAGAACTTCATAAGCCAATGGCATAACAATACCCTATTATGTTATTACGTGTTCTTACAATCCCATAACTTGAGTGTCTTGGAAATTCGCCTCAAAAGAAGAAACGTCCACATTTTGAGAGCCATCAGTTTATAGGGTTTTATTCATTTCTATCAAGACTTCTGAAACTGTTGTTTTTTTAACATCCTGAATGTTTTTATAACGTACTTGTTATCGTGCATGCTATGTATACACACGAAAGTGTAGACAATTAAAATAAAATTATATAATGTTTCTAACAAAAATATGTGATATTTTTAGAGTTTAATTTGTCAAACCTTTTACAGTGTTTATGTATTTAAGTTAATTTGCATAAATGGAAACCAGTAATTTTTCTAAATGAAGTAGTTTTGCAAATCTAAAAGGAAAAAAACCAAGTTGTCACTAGTGGCTGCTGTAATATTTATTATACAGTAACTAACTTGTTTCAAAATAATTCTTTTTTCATGATTTTTACTTGCATTATTATTTCATGGTTATTTGTGTTTCTATATTTTCCTTATGCTCACCTTATCGTTGTACAGACATCAAGGTTGTTTATTTTAAATGCAGCTGTTTTTTGTTTACTACAAAGGTAAAAATTCTAAAAATGATCACCTGAAGGAACTAAGAATTTTAAGTAAAACAAAGAATTCAGATAATTTTTATACTTTTTTTAGGTATCTAGTATTTTAAAAAATAATTGAAATAGCAAGGCGATAATGTTGGTAGCTTGTAAAGAAGGAAACAAGGAATCAGTGTTTATAATTAATTGGATATTGTTAGGGTTAGTTATCGTGTTTTGACACATTTGAAATGAATAAATTATTATTTTGGTGGCAGTATGGTTATTAAATTTGATGCAGTGTGAAATGACATAAATGAAAGGTTGTAAACATTGAGTAATAAAATAAAAATATCTTCAGAGAAAAAAGAAAGTTTTTAATTCACTAGATACAGTATATTTCTACTATTATGCACTTCTCTAAGTATTATTAAAAACTTAATTTTTCTTTATTTTCTATGCCATTTAGATTTCAATACTTACTTACTTTAATAGTGTAAGGGCTTTCAAATTTTTCAGGTGCTATAATATTACACTGTGAAAACATGATAACCAGTAAAAATGATGTTTACCACCAGTTGTTAAATTCACAGAACTTAGGGAGCAAATGATGTAATGTGCTAAATAAGATGCTTTTCTTACATCAGTTTTAAACTATTAAATAACTAGTTTTGTACATCGTCAGTGTTTTTCAGTGCTATTCTCTAATTTAGAAAAGAAAAACGTTACTATGGGCAGTATTTAGTACGGCTCAAATACAACATTAATGTAAAATATAATTATTTTCATATCCTTGTACTTTTAAATGTAAAGGAATTATAGTGCTTAGAAATAAATCAAAATACACATGTAATCTTAATGTTCGTGCACCTGATAAACACTTGACGTCAGTGGCTCATGTAACTAGATGTAAATAAATTATGATTTTACAAGTGGGTGAAAGGTCATTTTCGTCACCAGAATGTTACCAACAACTATTCTTTAGTTACCTTTTTCATAATCCAATTAATCTACAAAATATCAAGGCTTAACGAGTAGGTTGATTGCAAATTCCAAGACAAGAAAGTGCTTAGTAGAGTAGACAATAAAAAAAAACATCTGCCACATATATTGATGCATTTGTGAAGGTAAGGTATATATATCATTTAGTGCGTGTGAAGGTAAGGTATATGTTATGTAAACGACAAACATGTGTTGTGTTTGGATTTTCATATCTATTATTTATATTTCCATATTTATATTATTGTTTCGAAGTTCAAAACAATAAAATATGTTGTTATTCATTTAAAATATCATTTAGAAATTTCTAGAATTAGGTAGATCAATCATATGTTTATAAATAATTTGTATGGCGGCCTGGTGTCTAGACGACGAGTCTCGTGCAAAAACAGACATGCGCAGATTACTCTGGTATTCTGTGGAAGTTACGCGATTGTTCGAGGACAGAGTAGGCCTACTAATATACAGGGTGGTCGCTAGAAAAGCGGAAAATTTGAGGGTCAGATGAGATCATGAATAAAATGCGTGCTTACTCATTTCCATTTTGACTTCTTTACATCATGAATAAAATGCATGATTTTAATATCATAAAATGCATTTTGAGCATCTATGAGTATAATATAACATATGCCTTTAAAAAACTGTAAAAATAAATAGCTGTTTGCCAAATTTTCCGCTTTTCTAGCGACCATCCTGTATAAACAGACAGTTAGTCATTCGTTTTTACTTTCGATTCAAGAGATATTGTCTCCGTTTGAGAAATTTTCAACGTTTGCTATGTGTTTATTCAACATGGATTTGTGACTGGAGCTAGTTCTACAGAAGCTGTGATTTTATTTCGTCAATCTTTACGATTCATTCGAATTACTAGTTATAATGAAGGTCAACACATATAGGACTGTTTAAGGGAGAACGGGAAAATTTGGAGAACGACAAATTTGAGACATTCATCGAAAACATCGTAAAAAGAATTTCGTCAAATTTATTGAACTGTGAATTGTTTCTGGACTTCTCCATTCAAACTTCGGAATTTCTTCGTGGGACCAAATTCACACCTTAGACTGGAATTTTGGATTTCTGATCTAGACTTGGACTTTCATTCTGAATCATTATATTGGACACAGGCCAGTACCATTTTGTATTGTAATTAATTTTAAACTGAATATCTGTCTTTGTTATTATATAATTTATGTTATATCTGTTACATATATAATAGTTTATTGTAATAAATTATATAAGCTGTTATCTGTCTTTCTGTTGCGTTCAGTCTACAGTCAACATAAAAAAAAACGTAACAATGTATCATTTAGTATTTGTGATTTAGAAATTGTATAGTTTGTTGATACTTTTATTCTTAGTAGCTTCACTGATTTAAATGTTGTAAAATAAACTGTATTTTGGTCCTAAAAAAGGGCACATATTAATTAAAGGTAATTCTCTCATACTAGAATGAACACCTGTCTAGATTTTTCACAAATAATTAAAAGGAGACTACATATCTCTAAGTATTGTCCCAGCCACTATAACTGGAAATTGTTTTATGCTGAACAATATGTAAAACAGTACGAGTTTTTAAATTAATATTGTCATAGGCATGTAAATGATTTATTTTGTATACATGTATAGTAAGTGTATAAAATTTAATTTTAAGATGTTAGAAATAACCATTGGATGTTGCATGTTTACCCTCAGTCAGTAAGTTTCCTTAGTGTATTTGTCTGTAACAAAGTTGTCAAGTAGGAGAATCCAGGTAACTGACAGAAAACAACTTTTAATTTAAACAATAAATTAAATATATTGTAGTTCATAAACAACTATTGTTTGTTTATTTTTTAATTTTGCACAAAGCTGCTTGAGGGCTATCTGCAATAGCCATCCCAAATTTAGCAGTGTAAGACTACAGGGAAGGCAGCTAGTCATCACCACCCACTGCCAACTCTTTACCAACGAATAGTGGGATTGACTGTCACATTATAATGGCCCCACGGCTGGGAGGGCGAGCATGTTTGGCGCGACCAGGATACGAACCCGCGACCCTCAAATTACGAGCGCATGCCTTAACGTGCTCGACCATGCCAGGCCTCATTGAGAAGGAAAATGAGACATTGGAATGTAAGTTACAGAGAGAAATAGATTGTCTTGCTACCAAATTATGAGACAAGATCCTATGAAAAGAAGCTAGCTAGTCGTGACCACTCACTGCCAGCTCTTGGGCTACTCTTTTATCAACAAATAGTGGGATTGACTATCACATTATTACGCTGCCATTGTTAAAATGGGGAGCATGTTTGGCAGAGCGAGGATTCAAACCTACAACCTTTAGTCGAGCATCCAAACCATGTGGCCATGCAAGACCAACAACTATTGACTACATGTACTTTGAAGTTTACGAAAGAAAATGTTTAGATCACACCAGTAGCTCCAAAGTTGACAGTTTTTAGCTTCAAAATATAATAACAGCTTGAAGCCCATTTTATTTAATAATCATTTGTTGTCAGATCAGCATTACACTGACATTTTTTAAATATTAAAAAATACTTTCCATACAACATGACATCTCATGCTCTATTGGATATTTTACCTCTTTGTACATTTTTCATGAGTATTAGTGCTAGCTTGAATTTTAGAAGGCTGATCTATGTTTATAATAACAATAAAAATGCCATTTTGGAGATGAATCTATGGTGAAACATCTTTCAGTCTAACAGTAAAAATTTTACTGCTCTTTTGATCATTGTCTTAAAAAGAGATTAACTTTTCCATTATACTTCTTTTACTGATGAAGGATTGTATTTATTATGGAGATTTGTTCGTTTACTCCTTTTAATAGACCCCTCTAACTATTGGTAACTTTTTGACTGATGGTCAATATGGTGAAATTACTTTAATTTACATTCACATATTTTTAACCTGTAATTTGATTTGTGTTTGAAAGGTGTGAAAAATTCACTTTTATGTAAAGACAATTTTACTCAATAAAATGGTTAAAGTTTGTTGAAAGTGCTTACAGTTCTTAGATTTGTTGAAATAAAAATGCAGGTAAGTTTGTATATGCATATTTAAAGTATCACTTTCTCACGAGTTCTGTACTTTCTATAAAAATTTTTGTTTTGTGTAATTAATTACTTGATTAGTTCATCAAATCACAACACTCTAAAACAGTGGTTCCTAATCCTGAACAATTTTAATATGTTCTCGCACTCCTTACAGTAACTATTTATTTAAGAATAGAGGTGAAGCTGGCCAAAACAAATTTTTATAAATAGTTTTTAATGATATATAAACAAAAACAAAACATTTGGAAAAAAACTAAAATGTTATCTCGCACCCCTGGTTGGGAATCACTGCTCTAAAAGGATGGGTAAAAGATGTACTGTTGATGCATCCTGGGTTGTGATTTAAATCGACATTTTTTTTGTTAAACGATTTCTCAAGGCTGTTTTTTAAAGGACATTTATTTTTAATTTCTTGTAATAAAATTACTTATATCCATTTGACATTAATTTTCTCGTGAAATCATTTGTTAGATATTGGAATACGTTTAAACTTTTGTGATGTTCCAATCAACACTTTGGAACTCTTATGATACAGAAATGTGTTTTTTATATCCATAGATTCAATTTACTTTTGGTGTTTTCCCTATGTTGTCAGAACCAATACTTTGTCTTAATAAATAAATCACCATATGAAAACAAACGTGGGTATGTGATTATTTACACATGCTGTTTCCTGCTCATAAACATATATTTAACTCTTCATTGATTATTTTTAAACAGCTGAATACTAGCGGTTAATCAGTGTTCAACAGAGAGCTTTACAACAAAGCCACGAGGTCACCAGCAACATGCCATTAACACAGACTGGTTTCGTAGCACTGTAACTAACAGTGTTAAATATTGTCAGTAACAGTACTGAAACAATATGTGTAATACTCTAACACTGTCAGATTAGATGACTGTTTTTTATAATGCTGTAGCTAATTCAGTGACAGAATAGCCAGATTCGTTTTACAATGCTGAAATTTTTATTCACTGATACACCTGACACTTTGTTACATTTTGAAATATATTGTTGAAAATAATTGATTGTTCACAAATATGTTTTGCTTTTATTTCCTAGTCTAAACGAACAAAAATATTTATAATTTAAAAACCTTCATGCACAAATACCTTAACAGCCAGTAAAACAGTACAGTCACACTGAAATATATTTTAGAATTGTTCATAAAAACTATATGAATAAATCAATTTTTCAAAATTTGAATAACCTTCATACACAAACAGTTTTCCAGAACACTAACCCAAATTTAAAATATATTAGGAATAATATCAAACACAGAATAGTTAAGTAAATATAATCACATATATACGTTATTAAAATACCCATTTAATCTTTAACCACATTTCAACTTTTTCAATGGATATAGTTCAACGGCATTATTTTTTTTCTTTGATCTAATGCAACAGAGAAAACAAATGAAATGTTCGCTTTATTTAGGGATATGTTAAACAAAACTTGTGCTTGCATGAATAGAATAACTTAGGATGAAATAATTTCAACAATTATCTATTGCTAGAACAATAAAATAAATGAAGTGCCTTCAATAAATAAAAGATGTATCACAGATTTAACATCAATACACAGGTGAAGTAATAATTTTAAGCCATGCACAACATTCATTTTGCTCAACTGTTCAGCTTACGATAACTAATTTATAGTGAGGATTTTCTCATGAGTGATTAAAGGGTAGAATTGCTGGCAAAGCTAAACTTATAAATCTGTTATGGTCAGAAATTTTTTTACCCGTGAACTAGAGAGAGAGAGAGAGAGAGAGAGAAAAAAAAAATTCAAATGTAGAAGGCAAGGCATACTTTCATAAACATCTGTCATTTCTTTAAAACCTTTAACTAATTACTAGTGAAATACAAATATTCATACAGCAGAAGTAATAGGACCTATTACAACAACACGTTACTAAAGACTAGAACCTTTAAAATACACTTAAAAACAATGAACAAATAATACTGTTCGTAAGTGTTTACACTAAAAGCCATGTTTATAAAAGTAAAATGCAATTAAAAACAATAAATTTTATAACAAAAAAATTTTTTTTGACTAAAATGAAACAAATCATTAAGATGGGAATGTAATGAAAACTAATAACAAAAAACTTTAAATATTTGTGTCCAAGTTTGGTACAACGTATATGTATATTTAATGCATTTTAGAATTCATTTTAAACTTGAATTGGATAAGTCAAGAGTGTCAAATACTCTTCTAAAAAGTTTGTGCTTATTAGAAGTGGTGCTAAAGTTTTGGTTTTGTTTTCAATTTGAATGATAATTTTTCTCACTGTTAAAAATGGCAACAACACTGAATACTCAATTTCACGACTAATGACAATAATTTAGAGGCTTTAAAGACCATTCTACTGAATGGAGAGTTGTATATTCATACAGAATATTATCGTACAACTTGTTACTCCATGGAACAGTTTAATGGAGTGAATGATTCAACACTGCTGCTTCATCAGGGCTCAAATAACCGTGTACTGCATCAACTATTTTGTGTTTGGACTAAACGTAATCCCCTCAGCCCTAAGGAAGCATAATGGTGAACCACTGCATCCAATAAAATAATCTGTTATCTGGGATAACAGGTTTCAGTTTCATTTTTCCTAAACATTAAAAACTATTGGTGGGTGAGGTGTCCTTCTGATGAGAGGATTCCTGGATGAGTGGAAACTAAACTATTCATAATATAGGATCTACATTATTTGAAATCATGTATTCAAGGGAAGTCAGTAAATGTTTTAATAATTTGAGTTAATAAGGAAGACACATGTATCAAACAATCAGGAAATACATTTTCCTTTTAAAACTTTACACATTTTGTAATTAACAAAAAGTAGTGTAACACAAATCTGTATGTAGCCATGACTGTAAATATACAATACAGGTAATAAATAAACCTTGAGAAATATAATACTAAGCAAATGTTGGTTGATATTTCTTCAGGTAATTTATTACCATCATTGAAGAACATATATAGAACACTAATTTAATTTGACGCATGCATTTACATGCACTCTCTCAAAAACCGAACTGAAAACAACTTTTGAAGTTATTACAAACAATTTATGGAGATCATATATGGTCACTTAAACAAGTGATCATTTCTTAAATGCATCTTAGCTGTGTGCATGTGTTCTTTCCTCACTTAACATTTGTTTTGAACATCAAAACAAGCAACCAGTAATAAACAATATTGCTTGGTATCAGTACTTAAACCCAGAAGTATTGCAAGCCACAAAAGAATCATCTGAATGAATAAAAATACTGACATACTGTCTATGATACTTTACGTAATTATTCCATAAACCTCATAATTACTGATGCCTTCACGAGAATGCTATAAGTTACCGAGGTTTTTCCTTGTATCAGTCTAGCAGTTGCAAAGATCACCTTCAGACAAAATTCACTTCCAAATTAGATCAGATTACTTGCTATACAATTGTATTATAAAATAGTGTGTTTACAAAATATCAAAGCATGCTGAAATATATATCAGCACTCAACAGACCTCACCTTATAAATAACATGCAATTGGATATTGACCAATCAAACTGAGTGTTTCGTTCTTTTTTTTTTGTTAGAACAGAAATGTTAAAATATTTTTGCACAAAACAGCGAGTGTATTTGTCTATCGACCTACAACTAGCAACTTCCTTTAACCTTTTCATTCTATGAGTAAAATAACAGGCGACTCTGACTAGAAAAAATCAACTTTGTTGTTGAACACTGCAACACAAGTTTATCGACCAGTTTAATAATACGTATATATAAACACATGAGATAAGTTGGTTTCTGAATTTCTAGCTAACAATCACATTGGTCTTGACTATGGAATGCTGGTACATTATTATTAAAAAAAAAAAAACAAGGAAAGAAAGCACGTTACACATTTATCAATGTTCTCATACAACTAAAATAAGAAAAATGTTAAGAGTATTAATGAAATAAATATATATACATTTACATCAATGTGTGTTCGTAATCGATGCATAAAATGTATATTTACCTATCATTACACATAATGCATAACCACATAATTAACAATGGTATCACAGTACGTAAAATATATAAGAATTATAAATACATCCAAGTAGAGGTTGTCATAGCAAACACAAAAGATAAAAAGCACAGCTAACAGTTATAGTATTTTATCACGGAGTTACAGTATCAAATGACAATTTATTTGAGACTTTTGCTCAACAAACTGAGTTTTATATTTTGTATAATGCACGACAATAATAAATAAATTAAAATTAATTTTGAGTGACTTAGTTCATTTACTTTATTAATAAATATGCACACATTTTTTTTTACTTAATTTTGATTAAAACAATGAAAAACACATCAGTATTAAGCCTTGCCCTTGAAACTTTTTAAAACAGAAAATTCAATTTCTTCCACCAATATCTACACTGTAACTGAAAAAAATTCCACATGCAACATTTTAACAGATTGAATAAATGTATATAAATTACATTATCTTAAATGTTAAGCGAGTATAAAAACAGTTACTCTGAGTAATATTACACATAAATATGGTCTCTGTGCAGCATTAGGTTTTCTGTTAAGGAAACATTTCGCAATTCACTCAATTTTATATTTGTTGTATGTCGCTTAAATAATTTTTATGAAGTAAACTGGCCTGATTAAGACTATACCAACTTAATCCAATATCACATAAGGATTTGAAATACAATTAAACAGATTGTTTGTGCAGGGTGAACCCCCATCACATTAAGTAACAACACTTGAACTTACTGGATATGGGAAAAAAACAAAATATATATGTATATGTAGATGTACCTGCTTGTTAATCTTTAATATGACTGAAAAAAATACCAGTGATATTAAGTGGAACAGAGGTGTTTGGGTTCAGTGGGGAATGCTTGCAATATGGCATTTCTTCACCATGACTACAAGTGGATTGGTCCGTCATGTTGACAATTGCAATTACTAGTCCACATACAGCAACAACCATTCCCCAAAGAGCCATCAGAAAGGCTGGGAGCTTCTGCCAGGAAAAGAGTGATCCGCTTTCCAGTTTCAGGTAAGTGATGGCAGGAAGAACATAGGCAAGTGGAACAGCTGTCAGCACTCCCTAACCGTTAAAACCGTTAACAGATTCATTTTATTACTTGTTCAGTTTCACTGTTATAGTATACATACTTATAATTCAAATAATGTGATTTTAAGGTTTTAATAACTGTTAACAATTTCTCATGCTTAATATCAATATCTGATTGCCTTTAAAACAACAAAGAATTAACTTGAAATAATCATTGTAAATGATGAATTAACAATGACATCTACAACCTTGGTGAAAAACTTGAGTATTTTACTCAGGACTGAGATAACTATTGTTAAGTTGCAACACAAACTGTTAAAATATCGGCATCAGACTATTAGAATGTAGGTAGTTTTTGCTTTTAGATTTGTAAACTAAAAATGTACAATATTAGGATATTCTGGGAGCAATACACTGTTCAGTTTTAAAAATGTGACCTATAGCGAAATTCAGCATTTTCCTAAATTTTTCAAAGTAAAGATACAACCTAATATTTACAACATGATATGTATTATACATTTTTTTGTAAGATAAAGTTTACTAGTTTTCAACCGCGAGAGATTAACAAAGCTTTTTATTAAAATTATCTTTCAATGTGATATGACAATCATAATTTTGTTCATTTCTGGTCACTGGATATTGCAGGTCACCTAGATTTTACAGCATGGAAAACAAAGAGACCCTCACCTTTCAAAACATATATACACTATTACACAAATTCATGACTGTAAAAGTTGCAACTTGTATACAGAGAAAAAAATTCTGCAGAGTAATAAAGTAAGAAATAAACTCATATTTATCATAAGTTCATATAAATAATATTACAAAAAATATAAACTCATAACTTCTTTCAGTTCATATAAATGATATTACAAATAATATGAACTCATAACTTCTTTCAGTTCATATAAATGATATTACAAATAATATGAACTCACACCTTCCTTCAGTTCATATAAATAATATTACAAATAACATAAACTCACACCTTCCTTCAGTTCATATAAATAATATTACAAATAACATAAACTCATAACTATTATCAGTTCATATAAATAATATTACAAATAACAAACTCATAACTTCTTTCAGTTCATATAAATAATATTACAAATAATATACACTCATAACTTCCTTCAGTTCCTAAAATTAATGTTACAAATAATATAAACTTATAACTATCTTCAGTTCCTAAAAATAATATAAATAAAAATAAAATACTTACATTAAGCTCCAGAACAATTCCAAGGCAGTCAGTAAGAGTAGAAAATCCAAACGTAGTAGCGACAATCAGGACAGTAACAACCGAGTGTCTCAACATGGATGATGGCTGACTGCTAGCAAAGAAAGCAACTTCCACTACCTACGGATAAATTTGTTTATTAGTAACTGTTCAAGTTTTCCACATTCTGTAGGAAACATCTTTACAGTTCTTGGAAATTTCTTCATGCACTCTGTAAAACCTTGTCAAATTCTTTGCTTCACAACAATCTTTAATGTAGAAGTTAGAAAAACTCTGGGGAAATCCATCTGTCAACATTACTTTTAGGATCTGATGTGGCTTGTTTGAGAAATACTCGAGAATGACAGAGAGTAGCATCAGATACTTATCCTTCAAATCTTATGTTAAAACATTTTCACTGTGGCAATTGAAACAACTAAAAACACCATAAATAAATGCACATTTCAACACAATAAATCTTTTTTTGTTGTTTCTGTGATGAGAAACAGAGTTTCCCATGGCAGTATAACTCAGTGAAAAGTGGTTAATCAAAAAACAGATCAGACTAAATAGCATACAAGTTCTTTATGGCATGTAAGAGACAATTAAGAACACAATGCTATCCATACAATAAGTACAACTTCTGTTTACTATTTATTAACTTTGATCACTTTGTTTATATATTCATTTTTTCATTACTTAAAAGGTAATAATTATTTCAAACATTCTTCATTATGCAGAACGTTATCTTAACTTACATGTGTCTGTTATTATTCCCATGGAAGACAGTCTACAACATTAATTATAAGCTGCTTTAGAGCATATGTTAGGAGACATAATTCTGCAGTATGTATAAACAAATAAATACAAGGACACAAATCACAATATTCAAGTAGAATAGAAATAGTACAGCAAAACCAATACAATCCATTCAGTATGTCAAAGAAAGAAAATCATCTGGGGTAGACAAACTGTTGACATTTCACTTCTATGTTCAATCATACAGAGAGAACGTGTGTATCTTTCAAACACTTTCCTGAAGGGGCAGAAATATATTTATTCATACTTTAATAATATACAACATGGAAGTACATACCACAACACATAAAACTTGCTACAACTTATACAAAGAAAAAAAAATGGCCCCATCTGTGTGTAATATTAGTGTTTTCTATAATTAATAACTCATTTAATCTGAAAAAACTGCTTATCATACAAACACACATAAAAAAACTGTACCTCTCTTGTAACGAAACATTCGATAGGATAAGTCAGCATTATTGTTATGGTAAATACCAAACGTGCAGCATTAGCCCAATCGTCATCCATGCAGTAGTTTTCAAGAAGATCGCCTGTATAAAAACACCAGGTGTCACTCAAAACATCAAGTAGATTAGGGACACTTTAATACACATATGTTCCGTTATATGAATACTCATAACCTAACTATATTAGACAAGTTCATGACATATTGCACAGGTCTCTGAGAACACTTAAGACATTTATTTCTTCATTCACTGAACAATCTTCAATTTAAAAAAAACAACAAGAACAAACAATTTGTACATAATATAAGCTATAAAACAAATTTCTACTTGTCTGGTATCACAAGTTGTTTTGAAGAAAATAGCATGTCATACCAGGAATATCTTTGGTTGAAATCAATTTATAAGTGATAAATATAATTTCTTATCAATAAATAATAATTTCTTTTAGTTATATGTCTTGCTGTAATGTGATATATTCAATAATAATTTTCAATAATAATATTTTTTTTATTTTTTTTTTAATTTCATGCAAGCTACACCAGGGCTATCTGTTCTAGGCATCCCTCATTTAGCAGCACAAGACCAGAGTGAAGGCAGCTAGTCATCACCACCCACTGCTAACTCTTGGGCTGCTTTTTTACCAATGAATAGTGGGACTGATTGTCACATTATAATGCCAACACGGCTGAAAGGGAGAGTATGGATGGTGTGACAGGGATTCGTACATGCAACCCTCAGATTACGACTCATGTGCTTTAACCACTTGGCCATACCTGGCCAAAAAATGAGTTGAGTCACACTGGAGCCATCATCTAATACACTCTCTAAACCCAACTAAGTTTACCTGGTGTGTATGTTATCATATATGAAGGTGTTCATGGCTTTCAAACAAGTATTATAATTTAACAGACAAAAATTTTGAGGAACAAAAACTGACATAACTGTAAGGAAAAAAAAAATCAGTAACAGTACTATTAACGGGCAAAACTTCCTTCGATATGTGCAAAAATTCAAGTGTGGACTTTATTGTTTTTGGTAAATTTCACAAAATGAATGCTACAATGTAACAAAATATCTATTTTTGAATGAAAACCCGAGGAAACATCACTGAAATACAGGTATGAGCTCAACACCCAAAAACGTTTAGGTTTCTTTGCACATTGTGTAGGTAGAAATTTTGGACTGGTTGTAAAACACAAGTATATAAATATTTAATGTACACAAATATGTTATATTAAATTAGAATACCTTGACTAAACCCTGTGAAAGTGACATAGCCACAAATTCCAAAGACCAATGTCATCATGCATGCAGCACTGATACTGATGTGGGTCACCCGATTCCATCGTTTCTGTGAGGGGTTCTCCAAAGCAGAATATAACAGGAAAGAATTGTGATGACACATGTATGCTGACAAATAAAGTAGAGATATATTGAAACTTTACACTAATGATTATGCAGAGAGAGAAACAGCATTTTGTTTGTTAATACTTTACTTGTAGTAAAAAATGCTGTATTGTGTTTTGAGGCGTGTTCGATTAAGTTAATATTCATAACCATATGTTATGAAACCATATAATTTATTCCAAACATTCAGATCAGGCAAGAAACACAATAAAATAAAATACAGTTATCAAGTACATACTGGAATGCTTCCTTTGATACAAAAAAATGTTTTGTATAAACTATTTCTACCAGTTACTGTGACTCACAAAGACACTGCAGTTTTTATTGGTTACTGTTACAAAGAGATATTGAGGCTTTTGTGCGATAATATCCATATATACTAAAATTCAGTTCCAGGCCCACATATGAGTACTTACAAATATAACAGTTAACATCATAGCATGAAACAGTCATGCTTGTTTTAAACAACTTGCTAGTATTAAGTATTCGTAAGTCTTCTTGATCATTAAGTATTAAGTATCTGTAAGTCTTCTTGATCATTAAGTATTAAGTATCCTTAAGTTTTCGTGATCATTAAGTATTAAGTATCCTTAAGTCTTCTTGATCACACAGAGTTTAAGAACTGGATTTTTTTATTGTTGTGAAACTGGGAAACGGATTTTAAGACTTGTGGTGTTTTTGAATGATACTGCAAAACTGGGAAACGGATTTTAAGATTTATTATTTTTTACTGATTTTCAAATCTACATAACATATGCAGCTTAGAAGGAAAAACTTACCAAAGGCAATTACACCTATAGCATTAGTGACACCATAGTTTGCAAAAGCATATGCTCCTTCAGTGACAGGGCTGCAATATAATTTCATTGTTAATGTTATTTAAATAACCTATAAACTTGGTTATCCACAATAACGAGAAAACCCCCCTTGTAGAGAAAATTATATATTTAAAAACTTGGTTAACTTAAAACATGTTAAGCTTGTGTCATAGTTACCAGAAGACTCAATCACACAATTCAGAACATGTTAAAACTGAATTTAATTAAATATAACATAAACAACGGTGAAAAAAACTACTGATTTCAATGCTTCAGTATTTGTTGTGGTTGTTGATTAGTTTTTGGAAAGTATGTGATTCAAATTATTCCAAAACTTTTCATAATCTGACTTAAAAGAGCCATCAAATTAAAATGATAGAACAATTTTACACATTTAGAATTAAAATGAATGTGAAACGCACACTCACTTCTGAAATGTGAAAAGCCTTTTCTTGCTGAGCTGCTCTAAAGTTGTCAACAGGCATTACTAAAATTATCAATGCTCTTGATCCAATATAAAGCATACATAAACTTGCCCATAGTTCTCTACTCTCACACGTTCATTGTGATTTATATTATTTGTATCAGATAAGCTCTGCTTTTTTTTTTTTGTAATAATTCAAATTTCAATGATGTAGTCATGATGAAAACCACATCTTCCAACTGTTGGAAGAAGGGTAAGAATACTAGTTATAAATAAGTACTCATCTGGAATTCATTTTAATCCAAGAAAACATATAATTCAAAATAGCCAAACTTACCTTTGCAATAAAAGAAACAAAATATCCAGACTGAGAAAAGAAAAAGGAACCAGAAATTATCATAAGAATTACTGGGCTACCAAACTATGGTTCTTAGGAAGTGACAAAAACTGAAATAATCAACCGCAGTCCAGAACCATAGCAGTTTTAATGGATTAGACTAAAGGGAAACTTAATGGAGTTGTCCAGCCTCCTAAGATATTGAGTCAAATCAGGACACTCAAAAAATAAGAGACTTCTCAGCAGGGTAATTCTTTGCCTTCATCATCCTTTAGTCAGGGTCATTGCAAAGCATTGTATTGCACCTGTAATGGAGAAGTTTCTGATGAGTAGACCAGCAATAGCTAGTGACTAGATGTACTTTTGGAACTAAAGCCACTTTTCTCCATACCTGAAAAGCCAAATCACAAAACTTGCTTAGTCAGTAGGAGCCAAGAGAGGATTAAAAATATCCAGAGATAATGGGCTTGACAATGGTATGACAGTGTAACTACAATAACAAATAGGTTAAGTCATGATGTGGTGTTTCCTCTTGAATGGAGATATGAGACATTCTATGGAGAACAGTTGTCTCACTTCTGAAGTCCCTAATGACATGCAAGGATATACACATAGAGGTAGGAAAGGTACCAGATGAGACATTATCAGCCAAAAGATGATACCCTTTGTCTCCTTCCAAAGGACATCACCTCTCATAAATTACTAGTGCAATGGATGAAATTTTATGACAAAAGCAAAGGTATACATAACATGCAGGAGTTTCAACTAGACAAATACATTGAGACATGGAGTCTCATCTATAATGAGATACTAAGTTCAAGTATTTTATATTTTGTTTCTGAATCCACAACTTTGATTATCATGTACAATATATGGGTGAACCCAATTATAGTCTGAAGGGTCCACCCACTCTGTGGGAAGAAGGTAATGACCTAAAGAAAGAGAATTGGTCAAAATCTTCATCACACCAGAAACATGACAGGCTCAAAGGTAAGCTTGTTGAAAACAAAGACAAAGCATCCAAAGCAGAGTTGTCTGTATGAATAAACACAGAATGGTAGAAAAAATGACGCAGAAACTCAAGAGATATGCATGTTGAACAGTCGAAAATTCTTATCATGTTGATGTAGGTTGTTGCTTTTTCAGGAGCCCAGAACAGCATTAATTCACCAAACAAAGTATCATAACATATGTGAAAAAGATGAAGGTCAAAAGAAATAAGAATTAAGGACATTTTTGTTGTCATATAACTCCTGGATGACTTAAAACCAGAAGAAACTGAGAATGATAGAAAAAGAGTGATGCTATGTGATAATGGGTCTGAAGTCAGGTGCCATTGAGAAGCACAGTCCAAAGGTAATAAATACACGAGAGCACACCCCAAAGAAATAACTGTGAAGTTAGAATGAATGTCTTTGGTAGTAGGTGTGGGAAGGCAGAAGAGGAGAAACATGAGGCTCTAAGTTTTCAATGCCATGGAAGATAAGTGAAGTGTTCCTTCAACTGTGTTAATTGAAAATTCTGGTTGTATCAAATACTTTCTTTTGGATCTAGGACTTAGAGTTGAGGATGATCCACCTAAGAGCAGTAGTGAAGTAGGTCATCAAATGAGTAAAAAAAGGTCAAAATAATTCCATTTTTCTTGTACAAGTAAGAGTCAATGTTAAGATAACTGAGAAGGTGAATGAACACTGTGTACCTCAGAAAAAGTGTTTCAAGTTGAGATAATGCATAATGGAAGGGCAGTGAACTGACAAACCATCCCTTAGTGGTTAAAAGGAAAAAAAAGAAAAAAGCTAAAGTGTCAAAGGAACATAAGTGCTACTCCACTGAAACTACGGATAATGAAAACTGCGATGTAAATGTACGATCTTGAGAAGGACAATAACTGTACAAAAAAAACAAGACATACTGTATTGCATAAGGAAAAAAAAACACCAAAAAACCTATGACAGATCAAATTAGAAATCATAAGGAGGTCCTTGCCACAATAACTAACCTAAGTATAAAGAAATTGAGAAGTAATATGAACAGTAGAAGATGACTCCATGAAAGTCCATTTGCATGATGAAAGTGAAGGAAATCAAAGCTATTAATATCTTGCTAGCTTCTATAAGATATCAGCAGCATCACAAGTACCAGAAGTAAAGACTCGAGTATTGTATTATGGATAAATTCCATCCTGTTCGAAATGATGTGAAAATGGCAGGTGTTCTGCAACTTAAGCACCTACACAATAAAGAAACCTGCTTGCAACGCCAGCAAACAATTTAGCATTAATGCCTCCAAAATGTTGGTCAATAACAATGGAAAATCACTCTGGATGCTATGAAATACTGCATGAGCAAGGCCTCCAAAATAAGTTGCAGATGTTCCAAAACTGTTGGTAGTGCATGCATAATAATCAACAGTGACTTCCAATTTCATTGCAGCATGACTGTCAACAAGAAACTTTAAATTTATGGCAGAAAGCAGTGTCGTTATATATGTCCTCCAGATGCAGTCTCAATAACTTGCATGTAAGATGGGAGAGTGGAGAACAATGGATAAATAGATATATGCTTGTCATTGCATCACAGACATTCAGAATTTTAGTCACACATCTGTTGACAACATAAGATTAGCTTGAAAATGAAGAGGTTTTCATACTTTAATGGTAACTGTCTATTGTGAATACTGCAATTGTAAGATATAAATATTCTTTGTTCAAACCACAATATGCAATGATTATCATTTCTCAACCAAACTTGTTAAATAATTTGAGAGATTAAAAACATTTATATACAGTCACAATTTTGCACTAATACTTAACTTGAAGATTTAAGCTCATTTCACCTTAAAACTAAGTATACATTGTGAGGTGATATCACAATGATAACAAAATAAAACATGTAAACTGTACACATAATCAACTGACAATTTAAACGTTATTTAGTGGGTTTTGTTGTTTTTAATGTTTATCAATCAATCTTGGAATAAAATACCACAAATACATGCCTTCATGTATATCTCCTATTAATATAATATCTTTAACTTGTTTATTTTTTGAAAATAAATAAAAGTGAAATCAATGATTTAACACCAAATGGGTTCAAAGTAATTACTTCAACAAAATATTAAAAAAAATGAAATTCTGAGATCAGAAAAAAATCAGTCATTATTTACAGTTCATATAAGGTCAACACACTAAAAGTATTTAAGCCTAAAATATAAATTGGTTATTAATATGTGCAATTAGGCTTCATTTGACACCTCGTCTGCGAGTCAATGAGACTAAATTTTAGGGATTGGGTGAGCTACACAAAGATGTCATAGTTCATATTATTTGAATTAAAATAACAAAAAATTATGTGATAAAGGGTTTGATCTGTTAGCCTAAAGAAAATCTTTGCTTGAAAATTAACACGTCTTAATACTGTTTGGCAACAGAGATGTGTTCCTCTTTCACAAAATACTAGAAGTGTTTGGGTTAGGCACATATTTTCTTGACCATCTCTGTTAACAAAAATGCACAAACTCCAATAAGAACATGACCAGGGAACCACGACTTGTACTGTGCAACACAAGCAACCTCTATGGAAATTTTTGTGGGATTTTCAATGAATGTCTGGATTTTACTCTCTCACAGCCTGGAAGTTACAGTGGATTTCATTAAGCTGATGGACAAATCAGTTTACATATATAACACAGAATTCTAAACTCCATTCAGAATTAAAAATATAATAAAGAATAGCTGAAAGCTCAGTTTAGGAACTAACCCACTACATGTCTCTACGACTCACAAACTGGGTGTTAATAAGACTGATATGATTATGTCTGTATCAACAGGTTATTAAAATCTTCATTCATTATTTTCAGTTCTCAAAAATAATTTCACTAATCTTACATTCACAAGTACATGGAAATTTTATTCCTGTCATAATATATTAAGATATTATATGCTATGAAACTCACACAAATTTTGTCATTGTTCCTAGACGGACCAACACAAACAACATTATGAACACAGCAAATATCAGGGATATCAGGGACACCTATATTAAAACATGAAATGAATAATATAATTCAACCTGGACCACATTTTAAATGTACAAATAATCTGTAATGAAGAGCATATCAGGCTATTTAAAAGATACTTTTATTTTAATAACTGTCAGATAAAAATGCAGAATTAACTTTCCTTACTACCCAACAAATACTTTTTGCACGAGAATATTTAATATCTTACTTATTGATTTGTTAGATACTGTCAGAAAACTAAATGCATCATATTTCAGTATTATTTGAAAGTCTTTCCAAGCACTAATCGGCACTAATTCAGTTGCCTGGTACATGTGTCAGCACAGTATATTTTTTTGCCATGTGAAGGTTAGTTTGTTTAAACACATCTCCACATCAGTCTATCATTGCTCAGCCCACCACAGGTATCAACTCCAAACATTCAGCATTATAAGCCCTCAGACTTATCACCGAACCACCAGGACGCATCAAGAGAAGAAACACTTTAAAATTTACCAACTAGGCATTTAAGATATCATCAAGGTAAATGTTTGCAATCTGCATTGATGTGTAAAGGGCTTACCTTCTCGTGAGAGATAAACATTACACATTTTTACCTTATTCAGTCGGGAGATGTTTCTCAGAAGTGACAGAGGGAGTGTGATGATGAGGGTACACACAAGAACCACCAAGTTACGGTTACCCAAAACTGAATCCCTTGGAACTAAAGAGGTAAAAGCATAACAATGAAATTAATTTGAGCAACTCATTGACAAAGAGTGTAGAAATAACTGTTCCAGAAATTACTCCATTAATACAATTCAATAATTATAATTACAAATTAATGGTTATTAGTAAGCTGTCATCATACCTTCCCTTTAACTTCTAGTTTGACCTGTACATTTGTAGTTATACATGAAGTTACACAATGGGTTATCTGTGTTGCACTTACCACATATATTTACACTCAGTTCCTAACATTACACATGCACAGACTTACCTCTGTGTCACTGTATATGATGTGTGAACTGGTCTATAAATGATTTCTCGATAACAAAAAACTACCAGCTAGAAATTAAAAGGAGTAACAAATCAAAGTTTACAAGAATGGATTCAAAGTAAGCAAACAGTAGATCTCTGTATGAAAATATGTTTACCCAATTCAGTCTAACAAAAATCAAACTTAAAAAAAAGAGACCATTTACTGGTGATAACCAACTGCACAGACTGCAAAGAAGAACACAAAACATGTTAAGTTTGAAAGAAAGGGGTGCAGTAGAATGGATATTTAAAAAAATTCAACCTGAAGGAAAGAAAGAAAATCCAAGTCAGAAATTAATATATATTTGTTAAATGGGCTGCTCAAGAGAAGTAAAAGGTAGTAAACAAATGTTTCTGAAAGAAACTCAAAAGAAAAATGCCCGTTAGATCTTTATGAAGTGAATAAAATGGTCAAATAGTTATTCAAAGACTGCACAAAAAAAGAATAAAAATTGTAATTTCATCAACAAGTTAGAGAACTTAAACCTCTAGCCTTTACTGCTGATCATAATTCAAGATTTTTGTTGTTTAACATTTCACACCCTTAACTTTTTACTTCTTTTGCCAAAATTATTTTCATTATTTCCTAAAAATTATCACCATAACTCATAAAATTTCAATTTTCTTAACTTTGTGAATAATAACTTAGTTTCGATTAGTTTCCAGCCAAAGAGGCATAAATATTATCAGACACTGTCACCTATACTAAATGGAGCCTGAGGGTGTGCACTTCAGTATTATCACTATCTTATCCATGTGCATGTTAGCATCTTTTTAATGAAGCAATCTAGCAAAAAAAACCCACAACAAAACACATAGAAAATAATTTGTTTCTTATATTACAAATATAATCCACAGATAGACAGGTCAATGCATGTCTGTGTATATGTGACTGCTACAGAGCCAAGAGAAAAGAACCTAAAAACCTTAATTTTAGCACTCATAAGAAGTGGCCCCTGAGGGTGTGCACCTGAGTATTACTTATCCACATGTGCATGCATGAGCATTTTTTTTAATGTAGCAAGCTTGATACAGAAACAAAAAAACACATGAAAGAAGTGGTTCCTTAAATAGCTTCTAACATGAAGAAAAACCAGGGCATTTTGATAAAAATGCATTCAAATTATAAATTTTATGCCATGCTATTTGGCAATAAAAGTATACAAGTTATAATTCTATGCTAAAATATATTCAAATACACACATTATCAACCTAACAATCCGAGCAGAGCTAGGTACTTTCATTAGTCTTCAATAAAAGTGCTTTAAAGCACTATTTGGTATCGGCAGCTGGAACTATGTCCAATATGACACACTGGCTACAGAAATCACATCAGAAATTTCTAAGAGCCAGGCAAGCTACTTGTTATTTCAGAATTGATGAGCAGAAGGCAACCGAATATTGATAACCATTGCTTATGCAGCTATGCTTAGTCAAATAACAGAATGATTGCCATAGTAATACTTCCGAAAATGAAATTAAAGTGTACCTTCAACATTGTATTGTGCCTATAACTTTGGATGTTTTGATCTGCAGACTGGTATGTTAATTATTAGGCCATATTCAACCGATCTTAAATGTCACAGTAATGTTTTTAAAAATACTTTTATTTAGAGAAGAATCCAACATACTTTTATGAAGTACGTTACATTGATGTCCATTGGGTACTGATTCCATTTCACTATATACAAAACTTTTTGTTACAAAAGATTATCAATCTTGTGTTGACATCTGTTAAATAGTTTTGTTTTCATCTAAAAACATACTGTTTGTAATATGGTGTTTTTATGTTGTCAAATGTGAATTAAAATGACTCCTATTTCCATTTTGTAACTAAGTGTATTTAAATACAAAATACACAAATTTATACCAAAAAACCTAACAAAACATTAATATTCTTTGTTCTTAAAATGTTAATTTACAGGACAAAAATGATATATAACATAATGAAATGTAATATTGTGGTATGTAATGAAAAATTTCAGTAAAACACATTTGTCTTTGTTAATTTATACAATTGAATCTTTTTTATCAGTTTGGGTAAAAAATATTTATAAAAAGACATACATTCCAAAAATATTTAAGATACTTACGTTTAAACACTCGCAAAAAAACTTTTGTGATGGTGTCTCCAATGATTACATTGTAGCTTACCATAGCTGGTAAAAACAAACATACATTGAAATATTCTACAAAGATAAATACAGCATAAAAATTGATAATTGTTGATTAAAAATTTGAATAGATCAAAAACACATCTACAGAATCTGTCTCTTTCATTTCAAACTGAAACAAGAAAATACTGTATTTTCATGCAAAAGGAGAGAAAGAAAACAACTCTTCCCATGAAAAAATTAAATTTATTTTTTAGCCACTAAGCTAATTGGAGGATTCTTATTTTTAAACTTATTAATACCACCACAAATTTCCACCAAGTATTCAGTGTTTGCTAAATTTCCAACTGTTACAAAATAATACGTAAAGATAAAATAGCATATTTTCTGCCACATAGCAGAAAGTAATTAATTACTTCAGACATTTGCTGTATTACAATACAAATATAAAATGTACTCATTCAATTTTAAACTCAGGTAAAACAGGACAATAATTACTAAAAGGTCTTTGCATAACATACATCATAAAAAGCTGTAGAAGTTTATATTTCTTGAACACATCTTACCTATGTAAGGATAAACAAATTGAGTTAAGGTCAAAAAATAGAAGCCAGGGCTGCCAAAAGCTGCATGCACAAGGTCCTTGTTTTAAAATCAAAGAAAAGATACTTCTATAAATATTAAAATATATACCAGCAAATTTTTATTCCAGTAATTAAACTAAAACAAAAAGACTATATTGCCTTTTCTCAAAATGTGTTTCATGTACACTATTGTGCATAGAATAGAGACCACCATTCACTATTCCATCCAGATTGAAACTAACACTAATATAAAACCTTCATTTATTTAGATATTTTTAACATCAAAAATTGATGTTGTTGTTTTTTGAATTTCATGCAAAGCTATAAGAGGACTACTTGTGCTAGCAGTTGCTAACTTAGCAGTGTAAGACTAGAGGGAAGGCAACTAGTCATCATCACCTACTGCCAACTCTTGGGCTACTCTTTTTTACCAATGCATATAGTGGGATTGACCATCACATTATATTGCCCCCACGGCTAAGAGGGCGAGCATGTTTGGTGTGTCAGGGATTCTAACTCGCAACCCTTGGAATATGATTCGAGTGCCTTAATCACTTGGGAATGCCGGGGCCAACATCAAGAGTTAGGTTCAAGTGAAATCTAAAAAATGTTGATGCTGACAACAGTAATGTTTCTGAAGACTGGGACATGTAACCTTTAGATGATGTCATGCTGTGGTTATTACACTAATGTCCAATATCAAATAGTACTTTTCACACATATATCTTCTATTGTAAAACTATTAAAACAAAATCTTTCTTTGACCATTAGAGTTACCACTTATTTACTTAAAGAGTAAGAAAAGTATTATTATGTTATTCTGATATAACTGTCCTAAGATGCATCATTTCTGATAATTTGGTTTGCTTTGAATTTCAGGCAAAGCTACATGAGGGCTATCTCCACTAGCCATCCCTAATTTTGCAGTGCAAGACTAGAGGGAAGGCAGCTAGTCATCACCACCCACTACCAACTCTTAGGCTGCTCTTGTACCAACGAATAGTGGGATTGACCATTACATTATAACACCCCCACAGCTGAAAGGGCAAGTACGATTGGTGTGATGGAAATTCGAACCCATGATTCGAGTGCCTTGCTGGGCCATTTGTGATAATGTAATACATAAGATAATCCGTTTCAATAAACATCAATATGTGTGTATATATCTGCTCCTTATATATGTCCACATTTCCTGATCAATCAGACTAAACTTGACACACTGATGCTGGATGACACAAGATGGGGAGGGAGTTTCACCTCCCAACCTCACCTAATTTCAGAAAAAGAAAACTACCAATGTTGCAACATATCCCTCATTCTTAGAACGAACTATGTTGATAGAATTATTGAAAACAGCATGTCTTTTCAGTGTTAGTGCCTTCACAAATTTTCACTGCACTTTAATTGATTATTATGTTAAGAAAAGAAAAAGTACAATTTCCTATTCTTTGTCACAAACAAGTTTTTATTTCACCTGTTCAAACGATAGGTGCTCCATCTAGTAGCCTTATAGAAAGAGAAGTAAATGCAAAGGTAGAATGAAATTTCTTTAAAAAAGAAAGCATCAAAAACAGAAATAAAAAAATATCAAATGATTAAATGAAATTGGTACACAGACCACAAGAGCATGCCTAATATACTCCCTAAACTTTTCAGATCAAGCACTAAGTACCTTAGCCTTTCTTCACTCAGAGACAGATCAAAATCTAGAAGATGCACTGCTGCAGTACATCATGAAACCACTGGAGTTAAAGTTCATCCCTTCACAATATGATGTAGGTTGCATCAAGAAAACCTCTGTTCAGGAAATGTAACAAAACAAACAGACTTGGGTTTGCCAGAACTCAGAACATTAGACAAACTGCATGTGGGGAAGGGTGTACCTTGATTTGATGAATTAAAGTCTTAGATTTTTGGAATTAACAGATGAGAGAACAACTGTTGTAGGAACAGTGAGAGTTTAAACACTGTCTATGTATTTTGGTTAAGCACAGTGGAAGCTGCTTCTACATTTAACCACATTTGGAGCTGGTGATCTCTGCAACACTGGTAGGGTTCTGAATTCCGGTCAATACAATTAACTACACATTCGCGATGTTGTTTCCTCTGGATGCCATTTAATGAGAGAAATTTCATTTTCAAACATGGTAAGAATCTCAAATACAACAGTGAATATAGGAAAAAACAAATTATCTTATATGAAAATATCAGAGAGAGCCTTTGCATGTTAAGTTAGTGTGGCCTTAACAGAGTTCTGACCTTAGCACTTTTCAGTGTGTAAATCTAACTTGATCCAGAGAAAGAACAGGGGGAAGAAAAAATCAAAGGAGGAGTTAAGAGAAATACTTCAAGACACCTGATATCCAATTCCTGTTGAGTATCTACAAAAGAGTTCCTCATTGGCTTCAGGAAGATATTTCATCTAAAAGAGGATGGTTACAGCAAATACTAGACATTTTGCAGTTTTGAAATTCCTACACCAGAAAGCACTCTGCATATTTTAAATACATTTGGGTGGCTGATGGTGGTATCCAATTTACACACAGTACTGTAAGTTCAGCAAGGAGTTTCTTTTAATATTTGCATGAACTTATAAGAGTTAATGGAAACCAAATCAATAACAAACATACATAAAAATGTTAAATGGTTCTGGAACGTTCTTTCTTGGTTATTATAAGTATTGTCATATCTTGATAATTAAAAAAATATACATAATACTGAATGTAATAAATATTATGTCAATTCAAAAGTAGACGAACATCAGTTATTAGTTAGCAAATTGTAACATAAATATTGCAAAATATAAAATATAACATGTAAAAACATTTTGAATTATTAGTTTTCACACCAACAAAATCTTTAGTTAAAACAACACCTGAATAAACTAAACATCAACAAAACAAATTTACCATAAAAAATGCTTTATCTACTACAATGTTCATCATAAAAATGTCCATTACATCACCAGCTACATATATGTTAGAAGTCTCACCTGATATGTTGTGGAACCAACAATATTTCCACTCTTGACAAACATACAGTGGAAAGTTAGTTATCAAATCTACATAAATGTTAGCAGCCTTACCTGATATGTTGTGGCACCAACAATATTTCCACTCTTGACAAACATACAGTGGAAAGTTAGTTATCAAATCTACATAAATGTTAGCAGCCTTACCTGATATGTTGTGGCACCAACAATATTTCCACTCTTGACTAATATACACAGTGAATAATCGGTAATCAGAGCTATAAACAGCAGCAAAATAATTCCCAGTCCAAACCCAGCCTGTCGCAAGGCATATGCTATTCCTGAAAAATGTTTATGGGGAGTTTCACACAATCAAAAGAACAACTGAAATTGCATGTGTTGTTTTCTTTCAAGTGATACCAAACATATCAGTAGTCCTGTTTCAAAACTAATGGGTTCTTATAGGAAAAACATTTCTTGGTAATTTTCAGAACTTTGTGAAGTGTTTCTCGAAATAAGTGTACTACAGGCTTGAAAATACAGAAAAGTGGTTTTTAACATGTTAATGTCACGAGTTTATTTAATTTCATTGTATGTAAACATATGGCTGTTCAGTAGTGGAAATGAAAGATAACATAAAAGTTAAAAATGTGGTAAAAACTGGATAAAAAGACATTATATGAAATATAAAAACTCTGAAAGTTGTTGAGAATACAATACTTCATTGCACACCCGAGGGTATATAATATGTAAAACCATCATTTTTTCTTGGACTCATGCAGTGTCATACATACTTTAAATATTTCATTGGTCAAACAGAACACAAAAGTAACATAAATGTGAATATTTTGCAATTAAGTTTTAACAGCACAGATTAACTGTTCATGTTTTCAACATGAATAAAGCCTGTTTTTATTATAAAACTGTTTTTAATAACTAATCACATATTCATACCTTAAATAATATTTCATTCATCTAACCATGTTCAGATGGCTCATATCTCAAATAGTGTTTCATTCATCTAACCATGTTCAGATGGCTCATATCTCAAATAGTGTTTCATTCATCTAACCATGTTCAGGTGACTCATAACTCAAATAGTGTTTCATTCATCTAACCATGTTCAGATGGCTCATATCTCAAATAGTGTTTCATTCATCTAACCATGTTCAGGTGACTCATAACTCAAATAGTGTTTCATTCATCTAACCATGTTCAGATGGCTCATATCTCAAATAGTGTTTCATTCATCTAACCATGTTCAGGTGACTCATATCTCAAATAGTGTTTCATTCATCTAACCATGTTCAGGTGACTCATATCTCAAATAGTGTTTCATTCATCTAACCATGTTCAGATGGCTCATATCTCAAATAGTGTTTCATTCATCTAACCATGTTCAGGTGACTCATATCTCAAATAGTGTTTCATTCATCTAACCATGTTCAGGTGACTCATAACTCAAATAGTGTTTCATTCATCTAACCATGTTCAGGTGACTCATAACTCAAATAGTGTTTCATTCATCTAACCATGTTCAGGTGACTCATAACTCAAATAGTGTTTCATTCATCTAACCATGTTCAGATGGCTCATATCTCAAATAGTGTTTCATTCATCTAACCATGTTCAGATGGCTCATATCTCAAATAGTGTTTCATTCTTCTAACCATGTTCAGATGGCTCATATCTCAAATAGTGTTTCATTCATCTAACCATGTTCAGGTGACTCATAACTCAAATAGTGTTTCATTCATCTAACCATGTTCAGGTGACTCATATCTCAAATAGTGTTTCATTCATCTAACCATGTTCAGATGGCTCATATCTCAAATAGTGTTTCATTCATCTAACCATGTTCAGATGACTCATATCTCAAATAGTGTTTCATTCATCTAACCATGTTCAGATGTCTCATATCTCAAATAATGTTTCATTCATCTAATCTCTTTAAGAAATTAAGAATTTCACTCTGAATAATGTGTTTCACTGTTAGTGTCATCACTAATTGCTTTTCAAACAGATAACTGGAAAACCTGAAAAACATCTACAAGTCTCTAAGAATCATTAGATTCTGATTTAGTGCATATTTTAAGTACCAGAAATTAACAGGTTTCTCAAACAAGTAAATCATCTTTCACCCATAAGGAAATATATATACAAAAAACAAGTTTGAAGCTCATGGTATGATCTGAATGTACATAAAATCATGGTGTGGAGTTTCAAATAATGTGTGAAAACATTCTCATCAATTATAAGTACAAGTGTTCTGTCAATATAGTTAACAAAATAAAAAGTTCTCCCACCCCCACAGCTCAAGTCTTATATCTCAAAAGTGATACCCTTTCAATTCTGCTATTACACACGAACATTCTGCATTGACAGAAAATGGAAAGAAATTCATTATTCAGTTTACAAGAGATATAAATTGAGCTGAATTTATATCATACATGTTTAAAACAAAATATTTGGATTCTATAAATTCCATCCTACAAATACAACCATGTTTTAATATGCAATTTCATTTGATTTTATACCCTTGAATTTAAAATATTCATGTTGAAATATTATAACAAAATCTCATTGTAACTTGTGATTTAGAAACAGCCTGAACATTAAGCGTCTGAAAGCACGACACACATACGTGGATTAACAGAGTTAAATTAGACTATACTTTTAACATCAACATTAACATTAACACATCTAAACCTAAACTCTGCCTGAAACACCAAAGTGAGGTTAAAAAGTTAACTTATTAAATATGAATTGCAATACTCTTAAAGAGTTGCATCAAAATAAACACACACCTATTATTCCTGAGCCAATGATACTATTAATGTAGTTAAATCCAGTTTGTTGTAAGTTACTCATGTACACTTTCTTGTCACCCGGTTCTTCCTGGATAAAAAAAAAATAAATGAAAAAATCAGTGTGTTAAATTACTGCTTTACATATTAGTAGTGTTTTTTAAGCACAAAGAAAACTTAACTCACACTAAACTTCATAGTTTGTTTATGTTTCTTTCTTTGTTTTCAAATTTCGTGCAAAGCTACATGAGGGTTATCTGCACTAGCCGTTTCTAAATTAGCAGTATAAGACTAGAGGGAAGGCAGCTAGTCATCACCACCCACTGCCAACTCTTGGGCTACTCTTTTACCAACAAATAGTGGGATTGACAGTTACATTATAATGCCCCCAAGACTGAAAGGGAGAGCACGTCTGGTACGAACAAGCGACCCTCAGGTGACGAGTTGAGTGTCTTAACCACCTGGCCATGCCTGGACAGTTTGTTTATGTATATTCTAAAATAAATGTTGTTCTGCACTATTGATTCGGCAATAATTTGAGTAAACTTACACCAGGAATGAGCTCATCAAAACTCACATAATGCTACTGAGTACCAGCTGACATTCATCCTTATCTACAATATAAATAAAAATGTTAGTGCTATAAAGCAAAAACTTCATCAGCTGCCTCAACTTCATCACTTGAAACTGTAATAAATACAATAAATGTCACACCTTGAGCATTTTGTTAACACCAACTTCTTCACTTGAAACTGTAATAAATACAATAAATGTCGCACCTTTTGTCACACCCTGAGCATTTTGTTAACGCCAACATCACTTGAAACTGTGATAAATAAAATAATGTCACACCTTTTGTCACAACCTGAGCATTTTGTTAACACCAACTTCTTCACTTGAAACTGTAATAAGGAAAATAAATGTCACACCTTTTGTCACACCCTAAGCATTTTGTTAACACCAACCACATCACTTGAAACTGTAATAAATAAAATAAATGCTACACCTTTTGCCTTTTAACACACCCTGAGCATTTTGTTAACACCAACTTCATCATTTGAAACTGTAATAAATAAAGTAAATGCCACACCTTTTGTCTTGTAACACACCCTGAGAATTTTGTTAACACCAACTTCATCATTTGAAACTGTAATAAATAAAATAAATGCCACACCTTTTGTCTTGTAACACACCCTGAGCATTTTGTTAACACCAACTTCATCATTTGAAACTGTAGTAAATACAATAAATGCCACACCTTTTGTCTTTTAAATTTCATGTTTTTTTCAGCAGAGAAGACCAAACAATGGTGAGAAATACAAAACTTTAGTAACACTTGTTGTTTAAAGAAATTTATTACTTTAAAGCAATAACAAAACATATCAAACTTATTATGAGACTAAAGAGAAAAAGTTCTGGTTACAGCTTTCTTTTCTCCCTGTTAAAACAAAATGATTGAGTATTAGCAAAGAAACACAATGGCTGAATGTTGAACTTCTAATCTAACAGCTGAATCAAAACTTAAGTACTTGTGCAGGGACAAGAAACTGTGCTGTTATACAACTAGTGCAAGATGGTCATACACGTAACTTCGATGTCATACAAGTGAAAGGGCCTGGCATGGCCTGGTCTAAAACAATGAAACTAGAGACTCATTGTTCTCATTTTCTAAAACTTAACTTTGGTACACCATGAAGATTATAAAGTCAGAATGGCATCAACAACTGAAACAATCCACAATTACAGAGGCCTTTTCTACTAACAATCTTGCAAGATAAATTACTGAAATGTACTTATCATAAGTGTATTGAAACCTGAATGAGAATCCATGAATCTTGCTTCTAAAATGTGAAATTGCAATTTCTTTCTAGTACTTTCCATGTTTCACTAGTGAAACCAGAATGATATCAACAACTTCCTAGTTTGCAAGCATTGATTACAAACCATGTAAATACAATTACCAAGATCCTGTAACTGAAATCTAACATTAGTATTTATCTAATACTGGAATTTATAGCATTTAGAAGGATTGTATTTATGTATTAATATAAAAAAGACTGAATAATGTATTAAGGGAGTTAGTTCAGAGTAATAAGAAATAAATATCTTTATTCTAGAGAAAGTTTATGAATAATGGACAGCTCACTGACATCTGTACAAAAGTGTAAGAAATGGATATCTTATGCTAACACTTATCAGTTCACGTTTTTGTATATTAATAACAAAATGTAACATGAAGGTTAATTTTAAAGTGCTAACATAAAAAAGATAGCAATTATATTTAATTTCTGAAGACCACCTGCTCTCCTACAAACAATGACCTCCATTCCACGAGTGCTAAATGACATCTAAGACTTAAATGAAAACTGGAATAAGCTTAGATGAAACCTAGATTATGGTCTGGATCTAAAAACAAAACTAGATAAATGGAAAATTTTAGAACTGCAAAAGAAGTAAAAAGTGTGCAAAAAAGGCTAGAGATACTGCAGGTATTATTTAATATGTTTTGGGACAATATGAGACCTATTGGTCCATCTCAGCTGTTACACACTCTAAAATAACTAAATAAAACAATTTAAACCCAGTCCTCATCATTCATATACTTGTCAAGGTTTTTCTTAAACTCACTTACATTTACTGCCTCTACAACATCTGGAGGCAACCCATTCCAAAGGCTAAGTACCCTGTCAGAAAAATAAAGCCTTGGTGAAGATTACTTCTTCCCAGCCAAAATATATATGTTTTCTCTAGTCCTACTATTTTCACTGTTAAACATGAAAAAATGTTGATGTATCAACATTATCAATTCCCTTTACAATCTTAATGACCTCAGTCAGACTCCCCCACCCCTCAAACTTTTCTTTTTTAAGAGATAATTTGAGAGATTTCATATGGCAACATCTCCATCACAGGCACCATTCTTGTAACCCTTTCAGACAATTTGATGCCTTTTCTGATGTAAGGAGTTTAAGACTAAACATAATATTCCAATGTGGCCTAACCAGTAACCTGTACAGTGAAATTACAACCTCTTTACACTTACATTCAATACTTATATAGATACAATCTAAATACTATTTGCCCTACCACTAACAACAGCACACTTCTTGGATGGTTTCAGAGACTAATCAAAGTACACCAAGATTGTTTTCTTTCTTAATACTGTTAATGTTATTCTCATCCAAATCATAACAATACACATCTTACATTTATTATAATTAAAACCCATATGCCATTTATTCACCCAACTAAATAAATGATGTAAATCCTTTTCTGAGGTAGCAGCATCCTCTTCACAGGTAGCAACACCCAAGACCCTAACATCGTCTGTAAATTCATGAAATTTATTGGCTTTTCTTTCAACTTTGTCATTGATGTAAAGTAAAAGGAGCAAAAGTCCTAAGACTGAGCTCTGAGATTACCCCACTTGTAACATTAATCCAGTTTGACTAAACTCCATTTATAACAACCCTCTGCTTTCTTCCATCTAGCCACTCTTCTATTCAATTTGATAACTTATCCCAAACACCTACAGAGCAACTTTTTAAAAATCCCTTTATGCTACACTTTGTCAAAAGCTTTCCAGATATATCAAATCTACACCCTTACCCTCTTTTACGTAAGCAGTAACCTTTTCAAAGAATGTCAAAAGATTTGTAAGGTAAGATTTTTCCTGAGTAAAACAATGTTGATCATCCAATAAAATTTACTCAAACTACAAACCCTTATTTTGTCTCCATGGTGTTATCTAGAACCATATTTGGTGAAGTCAAAAATAGAAATTTGTAGTTTGACTAAATGATGTATACAGTAGCTCCACCCATGTTTGCTTGTTTTTTTTTCTAAAAATCCCTATTTGCAGGTTTTCAAATTTCCATTTCTCCATTTATCTTATTTACTAGCTTCTTTTACACTCAACTATAAACAAAGGATTACCTTATATGGTAGCTAACTTTGTACATTGTAGTGATAATAAACACAGCTGACACTGATTTACTGTTCCTATTTGACTACTTGGCCAGATTTGTTCAGACGTAAAATTTTAAGCTGCAAGTGGAGATTATCTTGAAGATTTGTCTGAGCATTTACAGTTTCTGTGTAACTAAATTCTCTATATATAATGCATAACAATGGGTACATATTTACCTAGACAAAGACACAACTCGTACTAAACCCACATAAAAATGTACAAGTAGAAAGGCAGCCTTTTCAAATAAGACACATACATCTAAAACATCGATTAAAATAAACCTTTGTGTCTATTAAAGTAATTATTCTTCAAATATGTGTACTAAAATTTAATATCATTTGTAACAACTTTTCTTTTTACTACTTCCCACATAATATAGGGATTGGTTCCAATATAGACACTTACTGTACAGTGTACAAAGCATTTAGTATATCTAGATGTTACAGTCATCTAATGTTCATCCATTAAAACGTTTTAAGCACAGGGTGGTTTTAAAGTTTTGTTTGAACTGAATCTCGACTGCTTAAGGTGCTTTTTACCCAGACATTTCATTATGACATTGTACAATTTCTTGCAATCCTATTATGAAACACTATTTTGGTCCACAATATCTAAATGTGAGTCATGAGATCTCACTATGTGAAAGTTCAATGGTGCAAAAGGAATTTTGATGTTTCTCAACTCTAACGTATCGAGTTTCTAACGAAAAGACTTATTTTGACAACACTTCTTCCATTTTCTAAATTTATTTCCAATTGTTGTAAATTAAGATAATAAATGTAACATTTCACACTCTTATTACAGCTATTAACACACGGTTGTCTGATATTCCTCACAGTTATCGTTCACGACTTACTCAACTGTACAGATGAAAATAGAGAAAAATTTTAATACTATGATTCAGAACTTAAAATATTTAGTTCAACAAATTCCACATGTCAGTCTTATTTCCACATTATGAAACTATTAGCAGCCAAATACAAACACATGTTCTAAGCATACTTTGTTCATGTGAACTAGTAATTTCATTTTCTCACCAGAACAAGCATTTTTGTGTCTTGAGGGCTTCCACTGGCAGTTTCTTCTTCCTGATATATAGCGAGAAACAAATTGGATGCATTCAAAATCCTATGAAACCAACATACTACAAAGAATTAACATAAATCTACACTACTTAAGTACATTATCTTAAATTATTTTCAGCATGAATTTTATAAAATATTTTCAGAATATTCATTTAAAAGTAAAATAAGAAACATTTACCTCTTCGCAAAACAGTTTATAACTCACACTTTCTGATGAAGCCCACGTTTTGCTTTTTATTAATTCCAAGATTTGTACAACTAATGTGTAAGTAAAAAAAAACAAAACACAACAAAACTGAATACTGTTCACTGTTTATCTCGAGAAATTTCTTGGAGGATACACATGTGAAAAGCAATTTTCTGAAAATACCAAAAGTTTGAACTCAGAGGATAGCTAGATTCTGATAAGAAACCTTGTTTACTTGTATATGCATATGAAGGGAAATAAAGATCATTGTATCTGTCATTAACCTATGCACATATCAATTACTTAAAGAAAAACACACATGCACACACAAAAACAAAAGATTATACAATTCATTAGATACACTTACTAAAGTTTGGAAAATGTTAATTCAATTACATATGCACATTCTATGGTAATTCATTACTCTTTTGAATTTCTTCTTTTGCCATCATACTGTTAACACCTTTCCAAAGTTGTCAGAAAAAGAAAAAAATTAATATTAAACATTTTTGACATTTGCTAAAACCAATCACTCAGCATCCACTTGGTTTTGATATTTAATATGTATTTACACAAAAACATAATGATCTTTGACTAATTCTGGCTATACCCATGTGTGTGTGTCACCTCTTTATGATGCAATTTTCTTCAAAATAAGATGTTTGTGTATTTTATGTTACTGTTATGCACAGCTAGCTATCTATATTATGCCAACCAATAGAGTAGCAGAATGGCCAAACTTTTGGGGTACAAACCCAAAACCTTCTGGAAATCTGGAGAACTTAGTGTAAGTGAATCACAGCTTGTTTTTATCAAGTCTCCAGTGAAAGTACGTTATGCACTTCTGTCTCATGGCTTCTCTACAACAGTGAATGAAAAACAAACACACCTGACAGAGACGTACACTGATGCCATGCTCACAACGAATGACTTTAAACTTGAATGAGATGTGCTGATGAAAATTTAGAGTAAATTAAAATAAGCTTACATATTTCACAATCTCAACACTGGTGATTTACCAAAAGTCGTTTATTGGCATGAGAGTATTCCTGTCAACTCTAGAGTAAAATCTCTGGGTCTCAACTGAATCCTTTGACACACATTGCATATATGGGTACAATTACTCTGAAACTCTTGCATGTCCTCAAACTTGCATAGTACCTTACAAGTTCTCAGATGCATATTGTACCTCAGTACCAGGTACTAAGTAGTAGGTGACATAATTATAGTTTAGGTTATATTTACCATATTTCCAGCCTGAATTAAGGTTCCTGAATCTCTTTGGTCCAACATGTAGGTGTTTTCTGTAGGTGCAGCCATTCTAATAAACCTTCTTCTCAGGTATTTGCTAACCACAAATAATTTAGTTGTCTTCCTAACAGGTCAGTTACTAAATAAATATTAAACTTTTCTTTATGAAACACATGCATAGACTTTAAACATTAATAAACACTAATTTGACAACAATCCTAGTTTTGGGATTTCTATAGAGTAATATTCTATAACCATTTTACTTTCATGAACTAGTACATAACACTATGACAAATCTTTAAATATTAACTCAACTATAGACTTACTTCGTGAAATGTTATTGTGGAAGCAACTATTCATGTGACATGTAGAAAAACAAGGATAAAGTAATGGAAATAAACCTAAAGGCTAACTTAAATTTTTATACTCTAAATATGAAATAATTAATACAAATCAGACACATTTTAAGTGACCGACAGGAATTCTACATTTTGTTAATATAACTTAGAAAAGTGCTGGTGGAATCTGTTTTTCAAGTGTTATTAGATATATATATTTCACATGAAATATACTACACAAATGTGAAGCACATGGACAAAAAAGACTTAATATAAATATTTGTGATATCATAGATTTGTGGTTTACCTGCTATTTGAGAATTTTGAAATTTTGGTGTGGGAGAAATACCGAAGGGGGTGAAGCTATTGGTACAGTGTCTGGTTGTGATGAATAAACACCTTTAGGATATACCTATAATAAGTAGGGTATAAATACACATTATTAAAAAATATGAGAGTAATAAAGTTTACACATTTAGACAACAATATTTAAGGCACAACAAGGGGCCGTTTACCCTATCATAGCTGTTTCATTTTCATTTTCTCTACCATTTGCTTGCTTGATTCAAATCCTTTCATGAAATAACACCTTCCTCCAAACACCTACCAAAATTCTAATGATATCAAAATAACTGATAAGGATAAGAAAAATTATGGAATTCTTTCATAAAAATTTAATCTGATTTCAATAACATTTTGTTTGTGAGAGTTGTAGAAAGAAAAGGCACAACGGTAACAAGTTTGTGTTTCCCCTAATATAGTTCATCACTTTAATTTTCAAGGTAAAACAAGGGATCATTTGGACTACATAACTTACCCAATTAATTAGACTGGAAATTTTCTATTATCACTCTATTCAAAACTACTATGTGTCTAAAACTTTTTTCTTATATCTAAACAACTCATCCAGTATTCTCTTAAAAATTTTTCTTCCACACCTGAGGTCACACTATTTCAATAGCTGATTATCTCATTATAAACAAATACTGCCTTAAATGAAAGTCAAACGTTATCCATAACTTGTGTCCATAACATCTACAGTTTTCTTATAGACTTCAAGTCTCTAGCAATCTAACATTAATACACTCGAGTTGTAAGTAATCAAATGTTTTACACTTCAGTAAACGTAGGGCATGATATTCCAACTTATTTTAATAAAATAAAACCAGAACTGCTACAAGCCCAAACTTGTCTTGTTTTCCATTTTCTGGAGATTTTTATCTCAATATCCTTTTTTTAAATACAGATGGCCAAACATGAATACAATATTTCAAATAAGGTCTAACCAGTGCCTTATACACCACTGGGTCAGTTTAAACAGTAACATACCAGTGAAAAATAATTCAATAACTGGAACACAATGAATTTTATTGAAATGTTAGCATCTCAAGTGAAAATAGTTATATTTCCCAATGTCTGGCCCATTCACCATAACTGTCAAAATTCTTTTGAATACAAGCAGCATTTTTAAACAGAATTAGCCCATTCCAGAATATCTGTATCATCAGAAAATTGTATAAGAAGTTAACAAAATAACTAATTATGATAATTTGGTTACTTGTGAAGTACGTTACCAGTGCTTTTCCAGTTTTTTTCTTTTTACATAGAACATTTAAAAAAATAAGCACAGCTATTTCAGTCAATATATAACAAGTGAAAAATATCATAACCATTTGCACAGAAGCGAAACTGAGATATGTAAGGTTTACATACAAGTATGACAAACTGGTAAGGGGAGGACCTATAGTACTTATACTATCTTACACACTGTGTGCTACCAGTATTATTATTTCACAGTTTACTACTATAGTACCAACTGTATATTAGGACTAGAGTTTGATATCACACCAAATGTTCGCAACTTGTTGCCAACGGTCAACAAACAAAACAAGAATATTTATTGAAAGTTTGATTTTACGTGCGTATTTCAAATTTAAAGCACATTTTCACTTATAAGCATAATTATGTTTTTACCAAATACATTACCAACCTAATTCCCTCGTCTAATTTGCTTTTTGATATTTATTTCTATATATTCATCTTGTCGAACTTCAATTCAAATACCATACGTCATGGTCCAAAAGCGGTCAGCAGGCCTAACGAAGAAGAGTTAAAAGCTGCGCACGTCTGTCAGTGTTACTATAATGTTAGTCTAAGAGTCTAATAATAACAAAGTAAACAAAAATTATAATGATGCGTTTTCCTACATGAATTTTTTTGTAATAAAGAGTAAAAGTAAATTTAGAATTAATAAAATAAATTCAGAATAGTTCCTTAAGAAGGATCACCAGCCATATAATTACTTAGGAGATGAGAAATACCAGTCTGTACAAGTAACGTATGCCACAGCTAATGTAAGATTTAAATAACTGCGTAGATGAATGATGTACATAACGTATTAGTTCGTGTTGACGAGAAACCCACTTGAAGTATAAATATATCTTATAACGGCTGGTAAGAGGTTTTGTTAACCTGAAGATAATCAAAAAACGTCGAATCTTTATTCTACTTTGTAAGTAAGTGTTTATATCCACACCAGACGTCATGAGAAACTCATTAGCTTAACGCAAAAACAGGGTACGTGTATTCAGCATGTACTTTTTCGTAATGCAGCTGTCATAAAAGATTTCCAGACTGAGAGCATTATATATTCTCATTGTGTATATTCCTACTTTTACTCTTAAAAAACCACATGTTTAGTAATGATTGTTTCAGATATAACAGCTTGAAACATTTTAAATGGAATAATAAATGTTTCTTTGCTTTGAATTTCGCACAAAACTACACGAGGGCTATCTGTGCTAGCCGTCCCTAATTTAGCAGTGTAAAACTAGAGGGAAGCCAGCTAGTCATCACCACCCACCGCCAACTCTTGGGCTACTGTTTTACCAACGAAAAGTGGGATTGAGTGTGACATTATAACGCCCCCACGGCTGGGAGGCCGAGCATGTTTGGCGCGACGCGGGCGCGAACCCGCGATCTTCGGATTACGAGTCACGCGCCTTACGCGCTTGGCCATGCCGGGCCAGGCAACTAGTCATCACCACTCACCGCCAACTCCTAGGCTTCTCTTTTACAAACGAACAGTGGGATTGACCGTCACATTATAACGCCCCCACGGCTGAAAAGGCGAACATGTTTGGCGCGAAGGGGGTGCGAACCTCATATTACGAGCCGCACGCCTTAACACGCTTGGCCATGCCGGGCCCAGAATAATAAATTTTCTACCTTCAAGGATAATTCAATTTATAAAAGTGAGTAAATATGCAATATCATATGAAGTAATCTCAAATAAAATTTAGATTAACTATTAGGTGTGTTATTCATACCAAAATTACATCAGGCTATCTGCTGAGCCCACCGAGGAGAATCGAACCCCTGATTATGGCGTTGTAAATCCATGGACATACCGCTGTACAAACGGGGGGCTAACTATTAGGAAACTACACGAACAGGACCCATAAAAATGTCAAACTTGTGTATATGTAAACTGGGGCCCAGCATGGCCTGGTGGGTTAAGGCATTCGACTCGTAATTTAAGGGTCGCAGGTTCGAATGCCCATCGCACCAAACATGCTCGTCCTTTCAGTCGTGGATGCGTTATAATGTGACGGTCAATCCCACTATTCGTTGGTAAAAGAGCAGCCAAAGAGTTGGCGGTGGGTGGTGATAACTTCCCTCTGGTCTTACACTGTTAAATTAGGGATGGTAGCGCAGATAGCCCTCGAGAAGCTTTGCGCGAAATTCAAACACAAAAAACAAACTATATGCGGATTTTATTTTTTTATCTGCCAAGCAGATCTTACTTTAAATTAAGTGTAATTCTCGATAACGAAAGAATGAATATGAAATTCTCCGCTCACGAGATTAAAAGTGGTTTTGAACATAAGTCTTTGAAACTGAATCGAGGCTGCACGCAATATGCGCATGCGTAATTTTTATCCAGGTAAAAATTTCAAATCTAAATTAAGACGATTACAAAAATAAAGCCGAAAATGGTTATGAAATAAAAAAAATGAAATAAGAATTGTTGTTGTTGTTGTTTTGAATTAAGCACAAAGCTACACAATGGGCTATCTGTGCTCTGCCCACCACGGGTATCGAAACCCGGATTTTAGCGTGTAAGTCCGCAGACATACCGCTGAGCCACTGGGGGGCTGAAATAAGGAAAGAACCCTGTTTTCTGTAATTACAGAGCATCCGAAAGGCTTTACCCTAATCCTTCTGTTTTTATAGAGGCTAAGATTGACACTCTTGTTTGTTTTAAATTTCGCGCAAAGCTACTCAAGGGCTATCTGCGCTAGATGTCTTCAATTTTGCAGCGTAAGACTAGAGGAAAGGCCACTAGTCATCACCACCCATCGCCAACTCTTGGGTTACTCTTTTACGAACGAATAGTGGGATTGACAGTCATTTTATAACGCATTCATGGCTGAAAGGGCGAGCATGTTTGATGTGACGGGGGTTTGAACCCGCGACCCTCGGATTACGAGTCAAGCGCCTTAACCACCTGGCTATTCCTGGTTCATAAGCATTCAAACTGACAGCCTAGCCATTATAGGGGACTACCTGGAGATTGTTTGTTTAAAGTCAAGCACAAAACTTACTGCACAATGGGCTATCTGTATTCTGCTCACCACAGGTATCAAAACCCCGTTTTTAGCGGTCTGAGTCCGCAGACATGCCGCTGGCGGTTCAAAATTAAGGAGGGCGTTGGACAGCCTTGGTGGCTTTATCATAAATACAAAATGTGAGTAGAAAATTACGTACATTATTTCCCTCATTAATATTTTTAAGAATAAAATTACAAGGCAAATAAATATAAACCTGCCTATATCAGACTAATTTATATGTTACCATTTCCTTCATTTCGTCGAATGAAAAATTATAAAGTAATTAATTTATTTAGAAAAAATAAATATTTTATATCATAAGTATATTTTCTTAGGTTGAGCACAAAATAACTTTACACAGATAAAAAGTAGTTTGAAAGCTTTACGGGCTGGTACAGTAAATACCTGTTGAATGAAAACATATGACGTTTCAGTTTGTACATTGAATCTTTTTGCTCTTTATTGCATGTACCTAAAGATTTCAATACAGAAGTCAAATGTCGTTCCGTTTTCGCTTTTCGTTCAACAGCAGGGGCGTAGATCCCGGGGGGGGGAGGCATACATCCTCCACTTCATTTTAGTCTGTTGAATTGTTTTATAGCATCACCGGCCTACAAATTGTGTGTTTGTTCTTGTGATTCTCGTGTTCTTACCAATCGAATTACATAATTAGGCCTAGATGTAGGCTTTTTCAGTAGCCGAAATGTACATCTTTAATAGAGGCGTGCTTCTAAGTTTTTCGATCTCAGCGATAGTTCGTAAGTATCAGTCAGTAGGCCACAGTATACATGCAAGTATCGTGGCAACAAGATTACTCTGTGACTGCATGTTTACAGCTTTCAGGTTCACGTAATCAGAGATTACCAATTTGCAAGTTGAACAGTCCACATAAGTGGTTTCAAAAATCACTTCCCTTCCATCGGGTGTAAAAGATCTACGCCCCTGTTCAACAGGCAGTTGTATTTCATTAAATTTCTCAAACCTAATATGTCTGCTTGAAATTGTACATTAAGCGTTTGTTTTTGTAATGGTTCAATACAATTAATTATGCCTTACAAGTTATTTTTCCTGAAACTTTATAAGTTATAGGTTTCAATAGGGCTGGAATTTCTTTTCATAATAATAAAATTATTTAATTCTAATTTTTCTTTGTACTTGAAATTATGGCTATTAATCTGTAATGAGGTTAAAAACTTTTCAACTCTCTCAAGTTTTCTTCATGGTTCTCGTGAAAGCTTGTTTGATTCTAAACATTTTTAACAACTAAATCCCACATATTTACTTGTTAATGAACATTTTCACCTTACTTCAAAATTAGTTATTAGTCTTAAATTATTTAGGCATAAATTTAAATTTGAGTTAGTTTTTTCGAAATTATTTACTGAATAAATTTATGTTTTGTTTGTTTGTTTTGGAATTTCGCACAAAGCTACTCGAGGGCTATCTGTGCTAGCCGTCCCTCATTTAGCAGTGTAAGACTAGAGGGAAGGTAACTAGTCATTACCACCCACCGCCAACTCTTGGGCTACTCTTTTACCAACGAATAGTGGGATTGACCGTTACATTATACACCCCCACGGCTTGGAGGGCGAGCATGTTTAGCGCGACGAGGGCGCGACCCTCGGATTACGAGTCGCACGCCTTACGCGCTTGGCCATGCAATAGATTTATTCAAATTAGTTAAAGATTATTAATTACGTACATTGAATTTATCCTTTTGGTTGAAACAAAATTTCAAACTGTTTCAAAATCACGTTTTACATCAATCACTTTTCGATAATTTTGGTGGGTACGTTTTACCACTTATATAAACTGAAACTTGTACATCGTCACATTTTTTTAAAAAAGCATAAGCTAATGTTTTCAATTTGTGTTATTTATAGATGATAATAACATAGCTTTATTGAATGATACCACCCCAACACATACATCCTATGCCACTAACACTAGTGACATACTAGATCTGTGTATGTGTACATATAATTTAAGCCAGAAATTAATAAAATTTCAAGTGGGAAAAGATGTAGATAGTGATCATCTCCCAATTTTTTGCGTCTTCGATCTCACCCCCTATAAAAATATAACATATAGGAAAGAAAAAATTAATTACAGTAAAGCAGATTGGCAATGCTATAAACAAGAATTAGATAATCTGTTACCTAATAAAATTATTAAAGAAGTTAAAACGCATGTCGAAATGGACAACTATTGTCAAACAATCATGGATTGCCTTCAGAAAGCAGCCAAGTTAACAATACCAAAACAACACCATAAAACAACAAACAACACATGGAAATCCACCACAGAAATAATCAACCTAATAAAAAAACGCAGACAACTAAGAAGACAGTACATGATTACAAGAAACAGAGAAACTAAAACACAAATAAACAACATTAGAAATCACATCAAAACTCAAATAAAACAAAAAAACAAAATAAATGGGACAATTACTGTAATAAACTAAACGATATAACTGACCTGAAAAAATTCTGGTCACATCTTAAAAGATTCACAAATGAAAACACAAACACAAAGAAATATCCTCCACTTGAACATAATAACACCACTGCACACACAAATAAAGAAATAGCCGAAGCTTTCAAGGAACAACTCCAAAATACATTTAAAACTCACACAGATCCAGATATGAATACAAACTTCTACAATAAAGTCACTAATCACATAGCAAACAATAAACATCAATATGAACCAATATTTCCAGTAAACATAACTGATACAAATACAAGTTCTAACACTGATTATGAAAGCACATTACTAACAAAGGAAATATCCCTACATGAAATACTAGAAGCAATAAAAAACACCAAAAACAAAGCACCAGGAGAAGATGAAATACAAGCTATTCTCCTAAAAAAGGGCACTCCGAAATTGTTTGACCACCTAAATTCACTATTTAACTTATCGCTATCCTCAGGATATATCCCAGTTTCTTGGAAGCTAGCAAATATTTTAATGTTCCATAAGGAAGGAAAAGCAGCAAATAAACCAAATAGCTACCGATCAATCAGCCTGACCAGCTGTGTAGGCAAAATTCTTGAAAGAATAATAAGTAATAGACTCTCCACATTCTTGGAGATAACATCAAAATTACCAAAAGAACAGAATGGATTCAGAAAATTTAGACAAAAGACAGACCATTTAATAAGATTAACCAAAACCATAATAGATAGTTTTAACAAAAAAGAATGTACAGTCGCTTGCTTCCTCGATATCGAGAAAGCATTCGACACCGTTTGGCACGACGGTTCTAAGGTTCCGAATGAATGAAATGGAACTACCGCGAGGAATTATTCGCTGGTTATCTAACTTTTTGGAAAACAGAAAATGTAGAGTAAATGTAGAAGGAACTTTTTCCGAATACTTTACTCCACTAGCTGGTGTCCCACAGAGAGGGGTACTTAGCCCTATACTCTTCATCATGTATGTAAACAATATGCCATTGAAGGATCCAAATCATGGATTCTCATCACAGTTCGCAGATGATGTGGCAATCTGGAAAAGTGCTGCAACACCCACGATAGCAGCTACAAACATACAACCGCAATTAAATAGAATTAGTGAATACTGTGAAAAATATAGAATTAAAATAAACACAGCAAAAACTCAGCTCGTACTCTTTACGAAATCGACAAAACACAGAAAACAACAGCCAGAAATATATATGAATGGCACTCTACTCCAGATTGCCCAATCAGCAAAATTTTTAGGTCTGACTTATGATTCAAAATTAACTTGGATCAATCATGTCAACGAAATTAAAAATAAAATTTGGCGAAGAACCAACTATGTAAGGAGTCTAACTGGTAAACACAGTGGAGCATCTACAGATAACATTTTGAAAATATACAAAACATATATTAGACCAGTAATAGACTATGCAGCTCCAGCATGGGTAACTGTAAGTAATAAAACAATCAAAACTAAACTACAAACAATCCAAAACACACTTCTCACAACTGCATACAGAGTCCCGAGATCAATATCATCTAAATTCATTCATAAATACTCGAACATACCAACCACATCAGATAGACTCCTAAATATTACAATTAGGTACTTTAACAAAAATTGGATGAAAAATGATTTATTATGCGAACTAGACAGGTACCTCATACATGATGAAGAAAATCCTAAATATCTTTCCCCAGTTAACATATATTTTAAATATAAAGAAAAATAAATTAAAGTAAAATATGTATGTATATAAACTTTAAATCTTATATTAACAGTTTACATATTTATGTATTAAAAAAAAAAATTGCCACCAGCTTACTTGACCTACTGTGAATAATAGACTATAAATGGACATTGCCCTGAGAAGGACCTAACATACAAATAGTTAGGGAAAATAAGTTCAGGAAGGAGGAAGAGGCCAAAGAGAACCTGATCCTCCAGGGCAAAATACCCAGATACCATTGATTCATCAATTTGTTTTAACATTATTAATCCAAATCGGGATTTCTTTTTTTATTTACAGGTAAAGTTAACGTAGTTTTTAATTTATTTTTTTAAAAAAATCACTAAGTAAACATTCTTTATTTCTTATTTTACGTCTGAGGAAACATTAATATCTCAAAGTTATAATTACCGAGAGTTAATATCCCATATGAAAGTACAAATTAGTGTTAGCAAAATAACTTGTTCTTGAAATCAATGTGAAAGATATCAATAAATTTTAACAATTAACATTGCTTCGTGTGAATGCCAAATGTTTATTGTTGTGTGTTTGACTATTTAAACATTTAATATATCTATTCAAAATAATTAATATGAAATATCTAAAATGCAGTTTTGGGGGTTTGCATGAGTTGTTGTTGTTGTTGTTTTGAATTAAGCACAAAGCTACACAATAGGCTATCTGTGCTCTGCCCACCACGGGTATCGAAACTCGAATTTTAGCGTGTAAGTCCGCAGACATACCACTGAGCCACTGGGGTGCGTTTGTATGAGATTAGAATTAACTTGTTAAAGTGGACACGATACGGTATAAATTGTCATGCATCTGTTCTTCTGCAATTACAAATTATTGCTAGAAAGACACGTTTTTAAGATTTGATGTGACAGCCATTAAGAAAAAGCTTGAATTTAATGTACAAGAAATCTAGTTTATTTCTAAGATTTAAAGTACAAATACATTTGTTAATGATTTATTTGCTTTAAACGTATAACAATATAATAAAGACTTGTTGTTGTTTTTTTTGTTTTTGAATTAAGCACAAAGCTACACAATGGGCTATCTGTGCTCTGCCCACCACGGGTATCGAAACCCGGATTTTAGCGTGTAAGTCCGCAGACATACCGCTGAGCCACTGGGGGGCATAATAAAGACAATAAACACACTAAAGGAACTACAGGACATAATATTCCATTTGCAAAGGACAGGGAACAATGAAATAAACAGCGTAAATGTTATATGCGAAGTTTAGAAGAGAGTTAATATAATATACCAATACTGAATTATATTTTAGTAATAAGTAGTAGAGAGTATTATGTCTTAGTTTAAAAATATATATATATGTAAAGATATTTATATATCCACGCATAATTAGAGCGAACTATGTTTTATTTTTTATTTTTGCCAAAAATGTTTTTTACGCCTATGATAATTATTCAACGGTTATTTTCAACGCCTGGAAATTACAGATTAACAGAAATAAGGACTTCTGATTATAAAACAAATTGAAGCAGGGTGTGATCCAATGGCTGGCCAATGGAGGGTCTACATTTAGAGGGTCAAGGCTTGCCTGATGTTTCAAAATATAATCCGCACTTTAGATAATAAGAGTGACAGTAACTATTAGCTCTAGTAATTCAAAATTAGGAACGTCAATTTAATTTCTTACCAGACTTCTCGTCCATTCCACATGTGTTTACAGTGCTATTCAGATGAAGAATACCAGTATCATAATAAATCACACTTTATTATCAACACATGAACTCGTAATCGTGGATGAAAAATATTTATAGCTGGTGAACGTATTTTCTAATATTAGACTAGATTTATATGTGCAAAATAGAAGTCTTTTCAATTTCCAGTTTTATTTCTTTGTTGTTACGTGTAATATAATAAAAAGTACCTTTTAGGGCTACATTGGATATTAGAATATTTTGGTTATTCACTAAGAAAGTACTTATCTGTGACATTTCGGAAATAGAGCTGAAGTGCTCATTTCGACACAGTTTAAAAATGTACAGTCTTTGTGATATTTAAAAATTGATGTCATAAATACCTTGAAAGCATTTGTTTGGTATTATATTGTCTGGTTAGTTTAAAAATATTTATGTAGTTTTGACCACAAAATAAAAGGTGACTAAACTACCGGAATTTTTCAGATGTTTTTCTTTCCTTTTCCAGGTTCAACGGACAAGTAGTTTATTTCTGATACACGCGTAAAAATGCATATTTTGATAAGTTTGTATGTTTTAATATCTTACGAATATCGCTTCTCGGTGTAATAAACTGAAATCAAATACGATGACTTAGATATTTTCAATAAAATAATTATAAATCGGTTCTATTTCTTTGAGAGACACCACATAATATTTTCTTAAATGCTTGACGAAAATCTGGGCTAAAAATCGTATATATAATTGGATTAAGTATTAAATTAGTGTGAATAGAGAATAATTAGTGGCTCAGCGGTATGTCTCTCGACTTACACGCTAAAATCCGGGTTTCGATACCCGTGGTGGGCAGAGCACAGATAGCCCATTGTGTAGCTTTGTGCTTAATTCAAAACAACAACAACCTAACCACTGGGATGCCGTAAAAAAATCTTTCGTCAAAGTAACAGCTTCTACAAATGGGCATGATGAATGTTAAAATGAAGAATGACATCCAACATCGGATAAACACACTAGTAATTATCGCAAGTTTTTTTTGGCAGCTTTTATCTGGATTCCAGAACTCGTGGTTGTCTGTTGGAAAAAGTGTCAATACGCAGCTGGTTTTCTTTCATTTTTTTGGTCTTTGTAAATGTTCGAGTATAGCTTCCATAAGTTGAAGCCATTAAATAAGATGGTGTAGAAACGCTTGTCGTCGTTTCTGTAAAGTCACTGGTAGTTGGCTCTGAAAATTTTGCGTAGGAATGTCTGTCCAAAAGAGAAATCGTAGTTCCTGGCTTGTTGCGGATTCTTTGACGAGCCTCGTTGAATATCCCCCAATAGAGAATAAGAATAATCACTAGAGGCAAATAAAACGACAACCATGTGGTAAACACTTGATAAGCGACGTCTTGACTGATTAGGCATTTCTCTGCCATCACTATCCGATCTCGGGAGTTTTTGTCTTTCCACCCGAAGACAGGAAACAACGAAATCGTGATTGCAACGACTCAAGCAAATACAATCGTAAGCCCAATGTCCATGGAACTTCTCTGTCGGACATAATGCAAACGAGTGACTGCTCTGTACCGGTCAACAGCGATGTTCAACAGATGAAGAATGGACGCTGTGCAGCACAACACGTCACAAGACGTCCATATATCACACAACAGAGATTCAACCCGCTGTTCTTGCATAACCTCGTAAACAGCACTTTAAGGCATCACGAGAAAGCTACCATTAAATCTGCAACGGCTGGAGAAAGAATTAAATAATTACGAATCGTCCTAAGAATTAGATCCGTTAAAATGGCCACAATAACGATGATGTTACCGGTTGCTGTGATTAGAGTAAGGAAACCGAATACTACAGAAATAAAGGAAAGGAGAAAAAACATTTCTTTCGTTGATTGTACTGTCAGCTTGGGAAAGGTTAAAAGAACACGTGGTATTAATGTCATAGTTACTGGCGTTAAGAAATTTGACATGTAAGGAAGGTAAATAAGAATAATTGGAAAGATACGCTTTTAATACAAGAAAATTAGGTAACATTTTGTCCATTTTGTTAATTATATAAAATAAACCATAGTCTGATGATTTCACATCTTTCCAAGAACGATTGGTTACAACTCGGTGGTTACAATCGCATTTACAGGGGTGGAGACCATACCTATATTATTGAATATTCGGACCTAATCATAAGTGATCATGTTAATGTTTACCAGGGATAACAAATACATTAACTGGTAGTCGCAGTCGATGTGATTAAGAACTGCAATTATGTCAATTTGGGATCACAGTTACATTAATAATGGATCACAGAGATATAAAGGAGGGACATATTTACATTCATAAGGGATCATACTTTAATTAATATGAGGCACACTTAAAAGCATTTATTTTATTTGTTGTTAGATGAAGACGCTAGTCTGTTTCCCCGTAGGTTCAGCGGTAAGTCTACGAATTTACAAAGCTAAAATCAGAGGTTCGATTTCCCTTGGTAAACTCACCAGGTAGCCCGATGTGGCTTTATTGTAAGAAAACACACACTAGTCAACAAATAAGTAACACACAACGATATTTTGTTTACATCCCCTCAGGGCGCAGTGTATTTCTGAGTGTTTGTTTCTAGCGCAGATCTACAGCATGCGCTTCGATCACTGCGGGGAGTGAGTTCTGCACATTTCTGTTTTTAGAGATGTCTGGTTTTAACACGCTCAATTCATGCAGAGTTAGAATTTCAAGACATGTTTAGAACAATTAACTGACACTCTTTCCTTCTCGTTCGCGGCCTGGCATGGCCAAGCGCGTAAGGCGTGCGACTCGTAATCCGAGGGTCGCGCTAAACATGCTCGCCCTCCAAGCCCTGGGGGCGTATAATGTGACGGTCAATCCCACTATTCGTTGGTAAAAGAGTAGCCCCAAGCCCAAGAGTTGGCGGTGGGTGGTGATGACTAGCTGCCCCTTCCCTCTATTCTTACACTGCTAAATTAGGGACAGCTAGCAAAGATAACCCTCGTGTAGCTTTGTACGAAATTCTAAAAACAACAACAACATCCTTCTCGTTTGGTCTGTTTTGAATTTCGTGCAAAGCTACACGAGACCGTCTGAGTTAGCAGTCTCTAACTTAGCAGTGTAAAACTAGAGTGAAGGCAGTTTGTCATCACAACCCGCCTCAACTCTCGAACTTAAACAATTTTACCAGCAAGCAGTGAGATTGATCGTTACGTTATAACGCCCCCACAGCTGAAGGGATGAACATGTTTGGTGTGACGGGATTTTTTTTTTTTTGTTAATCGACTGTTCTTTGCGTTGAAATTTATATTTGAAGCAATCACTATTTGGGGAAAGAAAACTCTGGAATGTATGTTGATTAGACTAATCCACATTTCTTTTATTGTTTTTCCATCGTCTTTCGTTTCTATAGTCTTAAGTTTATTGATTGTTTCATTGTTTTGTTCCAGTTTGCCCCCCAGTGGCTCAGCGGTATGTCTGTAGACTTACACGCTAAAATCCGGGTTTCGATACCCGTAGTGGGCAGAGCACAGATAGCCCACCGTGTAGCTTTGTGCTTAATTCTAAACAATAACAACAATAACAACTTCCAGTTCATTTCCGGGCACAAGAAATGTTTGAAAGAGCGCCATCTGTATGAAAGAAAAAATACTAAATACAGCTACACTTGCTGTGAAGAATGTATTTTCATGGTAGTAGCTATTTTTAAAATATAAGAAGTAAACCTTTGTTAATCAAGTTTGGATAACTAAAATAAATCTTTTTTTTCTTTATTAATCCTGTCGAATGTTATTTGCACTTTAAATAACCTCTTTATATGAAAAAAGTGTGTAATTTAGTTACTCGGACTTATGCTCCTTTATTCAGTTCACGTGAACGCGTGCTTTTATACGATGATTTGGTTTGTTTTTGATTTCGTGCAAAGCTACACGATGGCTATCTACGCTAGCCATTCCTCATATACACTGTTAGACCAGAGGGAAGTCAGCTAGCCATCACTATCCACATCTTAGGCTTCTCTTTTACCAACGAATAATGGATGTTGTTGAATTAAGCACAAAGCTACACAATGGGCTATCTGTGCTCTGCCCACCACGGGTATCGAAACCCGGATTTTAGCGTGTAAGTCCGCAGACATACCGCTGAGCCACTGGGGGGCACGAATAATGGAACTGGCCGCACTATTTAAAAGTCCCCACGTCTAGAAGGGGGTGAATATGTTTGGTGTCACGAGAATTCAAATCCTCGACCGTCAGATTGAGAGTCGAGTGCCTTAACCACCTGGCAAGGCCGGGCATTATACGATGGTAGATTTTTATAAGTCTCAGTGATATTCTCTGGAATTTTGAAGAGTTTTTATTTAATATTTAAGAAAAAACACACTTTGTTTTGGGTTATGACACTGAACAATGCTATTGTTTATTTTTAGATCTTTAGTTTCAAAACTTCTGAATAATTTCAATATACCTTCAATATGTATATATTAATAGAGCATGTTTATTTGAATTTCTCGCAAAGCTATGGTCAATCCCACTTTTTGTTGTTAAAAAAAAGGGTCCAAGAGTTGGTGGTGGGTGGTGTTTACTGTCTTCCCTTTTGTATATCACTTCTATAGTTGGGATGGCTGGCACAGATAGCCCCCGAAAAGACACACCACTAAACTTGTTGTTGTTGTTTCGAATTAAGCACAAAGCTACAAAATGGGCTATCTGTGCTCTGCCCACCACGAGTATCGAAACCCGGATTTTAGCGTGCAAGTCCGCAGACATACCGCTGAGCCACTGGGGGGCAACACCATAAAACAACAAAACAATTACTGTATTTTCCTAGCCTGCGATAGAAGGTAACCTTGGTGTACGCCACCAAATTACAGTTTTTGGTGGCGCAATTTGAAAAAATTCATGCCATAAAAAAAACTGTAAAAGATTTTTTTCAGTTTTTGTTAGTTTGTATCTTTACTAACTAATTCCAAACTTCCTGAAGTCACCATGACTGGAAAAGGTGTTCTTTAGGGTAGTAAAGAAGGTCAAAGATCAAATAAGCGAGTCTCTCTCTCTTTCAGTTTTGATAAGTCCATATAGATAACGAAAAGGACTCCGAAAGTTGTAGAGATTCCAAAGAGGCATATATATGTTAAGCTGGAATTATTAGTTAGTTTCACCCTTAATAAATTTTATAAATTAATTTGGTGAAACATGAATCATTACACCTACACTAATGACATTTCTTATCGTTAAAATGAACAATAACGCATGCACGCGACCTGAGCTGACATAGGCTTATATCTAGTGGTGGTATGTTGTATTGTAAAGGTTAATATAATGGATTTATATAACCTGAAATTATTTTAGAGATATATCTAGTGACATTCCGTGTTGTTGAAACGAACAAGAGTACGTGGTTCTGAAAATGATAATTAACAAAACGACGACTCCTCGTTCAGTGGAAACTGTAGATATAAACTTACGAAACCATTTTTGGCTCTATGGTATTATAATAGATAAATCAGTTTTATTATGATAATAAGTAATACAATTAACGACCTGGGTTCCAAGTGGACACGGATGTGATGACCTTCATTGAAAATAATGATGAACTATAAGTGTATTAGATATTATATATTACGTATCTCCGAGGATGTTATATCTGTCTCGATGTTATTTGATGTACATGGTGTAATATATTGTGTCAGTAATGATTTTGAATAGACACTGATGGTATGATATTTACACACAGAAGAATATTCAGTCAACTATTCGAAAGCGCTCGAGTTTTGGGTCTTGTTTGAAAACGTCACTTGATGGTATGTTACGGACAAATGACGTTATGTTACGGATACACATTTAAAGCTGTATTACGAGCACATTAGAAGTTGTGTTACGAGCAAATCAGAACTTATTTTACAAACACATTTGAAGTTGTGTTACGAGCAAATCAGAATTTATTTTACAAACACATTTGAAGTTGTGTTACGAGCAAATCAGAACTTATTTTACAAACACATTTGAAGTTGTGTTACGAGCAAATCAGAACTCATTTTACAAACACATTAGAAGTTGTGTTACGAGCAAATCAGAACTCATTTTACAAACACAATAGAAGTTGTGTAACGAGCAAATCAGAACTCATTTTACAAACACATTAGAAGTTGTGTTACGAGCAAATCAGAACTCATTTTACAAACACATTAGAAGTTGTGTTACATGATGAAATATTTCCATGTGATTCTTAGGTATAAGGTATTTAATTTAAGTAAACGTCACTTATTATTGTTATTTTCTTTTCACATTAATCAAGTTACTGAGCGATGAAAGGTACCTCTGAAAAGTTACTTTCGGTAATCACGTGTGATAACAAAAATCTGAAATTGACATCATTCGTAATTATAACTTTTCCCAGAAGTATATAAGTTAGTCAGTTTCTATCGTAACACAGAAAATACACATTGAATGGAAAGTCGTGTATTATCATGATCAAAACCATTTGCCATCCTTGGGCCACTATTTCAAGAGTGCTCGAAACGTAAACAGGCGGTTCAGTACCAGCTGTGGTATAGTACATAAACATGCTCGCCCTCCCAGCCGTGGGGGTGTATAATGTGACGGTCAATCCCACTATTCGTTGGTAAAAGAGTAGCCCAAGAGTTGGCGGTGGGTGATGATGACTAGCTGCCTTCCCTCTAGTCTTACACTGCTAAATTAGGGACGGCTAGCACAGATAGCCCTCGAGTAGCTTTGTGCGAAATTTCAAAACAAACAAACCCAACACCGAAGAAGAAATAATTAAAAATATCATTTTGCGACAGGTCTTCGAGAGAAAGAAGAAGAGAAGCCTTACTGAAACATTTCACTTTCCTAGTGATGTGGAACAGCGTCAGAAATACAAGAAATTACAAGAATTTCTATATTAAGTTTGTCCAAATCTCCACGCAACGATAACGAGAAATGTGAAATAATCTATTACACTAGCGCCATCTAGCAGCGATAAACTGATGAAAGAAGTTCATGTAAAATTGGAAATGATCAGAAAAATGTAAAAGACAATCTAAGTGATTCTGTAGCATTTCATTCTCAGAACAGCTAGAAATAATCAAGAGTTTAATGTCGTGAGTACAATATCATTAATACAAAAAAAACAACAAAGGCCCCAAGCACTAACGTCCCGTCATGGCCAGATGGTTAAGGCAATCCCCGTCACACCAAACATACTCGCCATTTCAGCTGTGGGGACTTTATAAAGTGATGGTCAATCCAACTATTCGTTGGTAAAAGAGTAGCCCAAGAGTTGGCGGTGGGTGGTGATGACTAACTGCCTTCCCTCTACTCTTACACTTCTAAATTAGGGATAGGTAGCGCAGATATCCCACGGGCAGCTTTGCGCGAAATTCAAAAACCAAATCAAGCACTAACCCTTGAGGCATTCCATTAGTAACGAGGGTGTCTGTGAGTGTGTTTCTTTCTTGTAGCAAAGCCATATCAGGCTATCTGTTGTGTCTACCAAGGGAAATCGAACTCTTTGTTTTAGCGTTGTAAATCCGTAGACTTACCGGTGTTCCAGCAGGGGACAGTAACGAGGGTTACAAGAATCCAGTTACTCTGGACGCCATTAACGATAAATTGGACGGTAACATAACATCAAACGGGGAAGATGTTTGGTTAAGAATGCATGTGAATATTAATAAAAGAACAATAACTGTAAACAATCAATATATTATGTAGACATACGAAACACGGGGGCCCTGCATGGCCAAGTCTGTTAAGGCTTGCCCTTTCAGCCGTAGGGACGTTATAATGTGACGGTAAATCCCACTATTCCTTAATAAAAGAGTAGACTAAGAGTTGGTGGTGGGTGATATTGACTAGCTTCTTTCCCTCTAGTATTACACTACTAAAGTAGGGACGGCTAGCGCAGATAGCCCTCGAGTAACTTTGTGCGAAATTCCAAAACAAACAAACAAACTGTTTGGTGATTATATCACACTTGCATCATTTTGTTTAGTTGGATTACCAAAGGCTTAATTTGAATTGTCAACTGGTAGATATGATTGAATATGCAAGCGAATTTAAATGTCACGAGTAACACATTCTCATGACTCTTAGAAGTGTACTTTTTGCATTTACTATCTCTTAGTTGCAAGGAACAAAGTGAATAGAAATTATCTGTAATGTGATAGCCTATCTCTTTTTCACGTTTGGTGGGATAATACAGATAGTTCTTTAGTAGCTTTGTGCGAAATTCAAAACGCCCCCGCGGCTAAAAGGAGGAGTAGATTTGGCGCGACGGAGATTCGAACCCGCGATCCTCAGATTAGAAGTCGCACGCCTTAACACGCTTGGCCATGCCGGGCCGTGCTTTAAAAAATTCAGTTTGTGGGTAGGCTGGTAAAGTGTCTAATGAGTTATAAAATCGAAGCTGGTATATGCGCGACCCACGCTTGCTTTATTATTAATAAAATGGGAAAAAAGGTCTCCTAAATTAACATACTCTGGTTCTACCTGAAGGATCTTCAACTGAAGAGTAGGTTCTTAGAGATCCTGATGAGTAATAATGTTAAATCGCTTCTAAAAATGCACAGAAATATAGATGAAAAGAATGTTCTAATAGATTAATTTATTCTAATTCTGCCTAAAGGAACTTTAAGTGTCGCGGCTATTGAGGATTTCCTCTTGCTGTAATTTAGAAGTTCACTTCTTTTCACGCTTCAATATCTATTGGCCCGGCATGGCCATGTGGTTAAGGCACTCGACTCGTAATCCTTGGGTCACGGATTCAAATCCCCGTCACCCGAAATATGCTCGCCCTTTTAGCCGTGGGTGTGTTATGACGGTCAATCCCACTACTCATTGGTAAAAGAGTAGCCCAAGAGTTGGCGGTGGGTGGTCATGACTAGCTGTCTTCCGTCTAGTCTTATACTGCTAAATTAGGGACGGCTAGCACAGATAGCCCTCGAGTAGCTTTGTGCGAAATCCAAAACAAACAAACAGAGGTCATTAGTTCTGTCCAGAGGACCTCATCAGTTCTGTCCGGAGGAGCTAATCAGTTCTGTCCAGAGAAGCTACTTAGTTCTGTCCGGTTGGAGCTCATCAGTTCTGTCCGGTTGGAGCGTATCAGTTCTGTCCGCTTGGAGCTCATCAGTTCTGTCTAAAAGAGCTCATCAATTCTGCCCGGACGAACAAGTTAATTCTGTCCGGAGAAGCTAATTACTTTTGCAAGAACTGCGAGGTAAGTAGTGTGATAGTTGCAGCTTGTTTACTGTATATAAAACTTTATTTAAATTTATTAAACGAGCAAGACTTTGAATATTAAATCCACTTTGTAAGTAACATATAGACATGAAAATTTTACTTCCTCAAATCACGACCATCAGAATTTCTGTATGCAATTTGTATTATTCATGTTTCCCCCCAAAAAAATAGTCTACTATTTGGAATTGTTCAAGCTTTTCGCTCGATTTAATATCTTTATTTTGAAAATGAAAGTTAATAACGTGGAAAAACTTAATTTATTGTGGTATTGGTAAACAATATTAAACTTTTCTACCGAGTCTCTTATGGGGTCTTAAAATGAGTTTTACCTGAAATCAATATATTGACATTGCTATAAATCCTTCTCTTGTGGCTCTAAAGTCATTTTGTTTTATATCAAGTTGTATCCTGAAGATTTACCCATCAGGATACGTTACTTTCTGTTAAAATGTTTTTTATCCTAAGTTTTATCTACCAGTTTAAGTTTATTGCAAATACGATTTACCTTTAGATCATAAGCTTTATTATCAGGAGACCTTTCTGAGGACAAGTGTAACGACCTAAGCGGCATGTTTTAGGTTGGCTAATTCGTAGTCTGTATTTGGAATACACGTATTTATGTTTTAAAGAGGGCGTATCATTTTGAAACATGTAGGGCATTTGTGGAAAAATAATTTTCCATTCGTCTGACAAAAATTTGCGCTCCCCCAGCGGATTAGCGGTATGTTTGCAGACTTACAATGCTAAAAACCGGGTTTCGATACCCGTGGTGAGCAGAGCACAGATAGCTCATTGTGTCGCTTTGTGATTAATTCAAAACAACAACAACAACGACAAAAATTTGTGTATAAAATAGGAATAATTGTCAAAGCGAATGTTAAGAGAGTTCACATTTGCGTTTGTTCTTGGTTACAATATCTTTTGAATATATTGTTTTGTTTTGTTCTTGGTTACAATATATTTAGAATATATTGTTTTGTTTTGTTCTTGGTTACAATATATTTAGAATATATTGTTTTGTTTTGTTCTTGGTTACAATATATTTAGAATATATTGTTTTGTTTTAAAATAATTTTATTCGATATCAAAACTGGACACCGTTGGTTAGATATTTAAATTAATTTGTGTTTTCAGTAAAGCGAATTAATGAAAATAAATAGAAAGCTTTATAGTTTAAACAGATTAGATTGGTCGGTTGTTTCATTCAGCATGTCGAAGATATCAGTACTAGATTAAAATGAAATAATTAAGACACATTGCGATCCGACACCGTAGTGACTCCACTGTTTAATGTTAGGTTAAGTTGTGCCTATTCGCCCCCCAGTGGCTCAGCGGTATGTCTGCGGACTTACACGCTAAAATCCGGGTTTCGATACCCGTGGTGGGCAGAGCACAGATAGCCCATTGTGTAGCTTTGTGCTTAATTCAAAACAACAACAATGTGCCTATTAAAAATATTCTAAAGGTTCGATCAATTTATGTTATATGGATTAGAAAGCTCAGTTGTTTTGTTTAATATTTCAAAGTTTCAAACATTGGTTTGACAATGTCGGAGCTGTTATCTCACATATTGTGTCCAGCGAAATTTAACTACGTTAGAGCAGTTTTGGTCTGCAGGTGATTGTGTGTTATTCAACAAATCTCTGGTCTGAAAGTTCACCTGGGTTATGATGGATCTTGTGAGTGAAAGAATTTCTCATTTTTTTCACACTGAAGTTTAGTTAAGTTAGGTTTGAGCTATTGGAAGTTATGTGTTATTTAACAAATGTTTGGCCCGAAAGTTTAGCCAGGTTACGTTGGGCCTTGTAAGTAAATGAATCTCACTTTTGTTTTTACATTGAAGTTTAGTTAAATTAGGTTTGGTATATAGGAGATTGTGTGTTAGTTAACTTATCTCTGGTCTGAAAAATTAGCTGGACTGTGATGCGTCTTGTAAGTGAACGAGTTATATCTTATCAATGTCGACAGTTGTTTCAGGTTTGGTCTTTGAAAAGATGTGCTTCCTTTAATATATACCTGATGAAGAATTTCTTATGAGGAATCCAGAAGATTACTGTGGTTAATTTAAAGTCTTAGTGACACTAAACTTAGATGTACTTAAACACTTTTTAATTAATCATTTTACTAGATGATTATGTCACACACATAACGAGAGACTGTCTCTCATTGAGTGAATGCATTTGCACGTTAAGTAATTTACAGAGTAACTCTGACGTTATATTAATTAAATAACTTAACAGCGGATATTTCACAGTTTCTGTACAATGTTATGCAGAGCAAGTTTCATTCGAACGAGTTTGAATATATAAATCAGACCGTCATAGCCAAATGTTTAAGGCACTCGACACGTTATCCGTGTGTCGCGAGTTCGAATCCCCGTCGCTCCAAACATGCTTGCCCTTCCAGCCATGGGGGCATTATAATGTGGCGATCAATCCCACTATTCGCTGGTAAAAGAGTGGCCCACGAGTTGGCAGTAAGTGGTGATGGCTAGCTGTCTTTCCTCTTGTCTTACACTGCTAAATTAGGGACGTCTAGCGTAGATAGCCCTCGTGTAGCTTTGTGTGAAATTAAAACAAACAAACAAACTATGATATTAAAACCAAAACCAAACTGTGTTTACATTACATAAAGTTTCACTGATGCCATATAGTGTCTTGTGGATTTATCTTCTATTTATCATCCATCAAAGTTCTCGTTATAAAGCAACTACCTCCACAAATATATACCATGAAAATTAAGGGGTTTGTCACGAAAATATATCAAATGTGTGTGTATGGTTTAGATTTTCGTCCAACGATACCCAAGGGTTACCCTAATTTTAAACTGATAGGGGAAGGGTAGATGGTCAGCAGTACCAACATCATAGAATTAACGACCTGGGTTCCAAGTGGACACGGATGTGATGACCTTCATTGAAAATAATGATAAACTATAAGTGTATTATATATTATATTATTATATGGGCAATTCTTGTCTGACCAAATAGTTCTTAAAATACTTCCGTAATACCAATGCGCAGAACAACCTGTTGCAAACCATGAACCTTCGGATTCACAGTCTGAGTATTCTGATCACTGGAGTGCATCTCTCTCCCCCGACATATGTGTATATGTATGTCTAAACGAAGTTTGTTTTTGAATTTCGCACTAAGCTACACGAGGGCTATCTGTGCTACCCGTCCCTAATTTAGCAGTGTAAGACTAGAGGGAAGGCAGCTAGTCATCACCACCCACCGCCAATTCTTGAGCTACTCTTTTACCAGCGAATAATGGAATTGACCGTCACATTATGACGCTCGCTGAATGGGCGAGCATGTTTGGCGCGAAGGGGATGCGAACTAGCGACCCTCAAATTACGAGTCGCACGCCGTAACACGTTTATCCATGCCGGGCCCATGTCTGAGCGAAGCAATTTTTAGCGTAGGACGTCATGATTAAATACTTATTACATATTTATCAACATTTGGTTATTTACATGGTACATAATGTTACATTATATAATTACTTGACAAAGAGGGAACAACATGTAGAGGCTCCGAAAATAGTATTTACAAAAGTTTCTAATTTTTATAAAAGGCTGCTTTTCAATTAAATTTAATTAATATCATTTTCTAACGTTGGCGTTAAAACATTTCTGCCGGGATTCACGTAACTACAATATTTTCCATTATGACCTCGATGTAATTTACTTAAATGCCGCTAGGGATAAAGAGAAGCGAGACTTAAATGGAATTCGGCTTCCCAAATGTCAGGACTGGTTTATTGTTGTTAATACAAGTACCCATTACAAGCGGTCATTCAAACACATTACAAGCATACTTTTAAGTATAAACAACCGAGTAATAAAAGGGTGAAAATGTGAACTTCTTTTCACATTAGCCCCCCGCTAGTACAGCGGTATGTCTTCGGATTTACAACGCTAAAATCAGGGGTTCGATTCCCCTCGGTGGGCTGAGCAGATAGCCCGATGTGGCTTTGGTATAAGAGAAACACACTTAACTATGCTCTGCCCCCCAGTGGCTCAGCGGTATGTATGCGGACTTACACGCTAAAATCCAGGTTTCGATAACCCGTGGTGGGCAGAGCACAGATAGCCCATTGTGTAGCTTTGTGCTTAATTCAAAACAACAACTTCTCACATTATTTTTAAACCACTTAAATTAGAAATTGATCACGAAGTGCAAGTTTACTTGTTGTTGTTTTTTAATTTCGCGAAAAACTACACGAAGGCTACCTACGCTAGCCGTCCCTAATTTAGCACTATAAGACAAGAGGGAAGGTAGCTAGTCTTCCCCACTCATCGCCGACTATTTTACAATAACATTATAACGTCCCCACGGTTGAAAGGGCGAGTATATTTGGTGTGATGGGGATTCAATCTTGCTTCCTCTAGATTGAGAGTCGAGCTTCCTAGCACTTGGTCATGCCTGGCCCACGTAATGTAAGAAACGTCAGAAAACCTCGTCTAACCAGGCATCAGATGACGAACCAATATGGTGAGAGGAATACGCTAACACCCATAAATAACCTATACATTTTACTTTGAGATTCTGTGGAGAAATTTGGTATTATAATATTTATTAAGTTATATATTCAAAGGAAACTTTAATATTTTGCCTTCAAAAATACAATTTTTAGCATAATAATATTCCATGCTAATTACTTTATATCCCCTAATTCTTGGCCCTCTGTCGTATTTTAATTCCCCTTAATTACACCAATAACAAGGCCAACTCTAAATGTTCTAAAATAGCGTGAAGTTTCGTTTGGTTCATCTGAAACAATAGTTCCATGTTTTACTGTAGAAGCAAAAAGTACATACGTTACCTTAAAAAGTGTTATGATAATAATTAGGCCTAATATTTGAGATAAAAACTTCGTTAGATTAGAGTTTGGTAAAGTTTTCTTTTTCCCAGATCACTACAGATAGAGGTAGAGCGAAACCTGGAGGAGAATCCATGACCTAATCTGATAATTGTGTTACATTTCAAATCTATGGAATTCGGTTTTCCATAATTATATAAAGAATTAAACGAAGATTATTTAAATAAAATTATACGACAAATTCAATGTTTCTCAAGCATACAACATCATTAATGCGAGCTTAAACACGAGCGCTATTATAGTTAACGTAATCAACGTAATGTGTATATTAATAACATCATTATCTGATATCAATTCAAGGCCCATTTACTCAGACGATCAGACATCTGATGACATTTATATGACTTTTACAAATGTATAGTTCAATTCTTCCTATGGTTAATTACAATTTAAAAGTTCGTTATGCTTTATGGCAGAAAACCTCGTAATAAGCTAACTGCAATGTGGCCATCACGGGTATAGAACCCTGGAGTTTAATATTATAGGTCTTCCAGCTTGGAGTACAGGGTCTCGTTTTAATGTTTTAGATTTTCTAGGATACATTCGTGTTTAATTTTGTTTTCATTCACTGCGATAGAAGAATACTTTACGGAATAAAACAGATCGTGAAGAAATGTGTGAACTACAGATAAAAACTTCAATATTCATTGTCTCTACTCATTTGGTTCTACAGATAAAAACTTCAATATTCATTGTCTCTACTCATTTGGTTCTACAGATAAAAATTTCTATATTCATTGTCTCTACTCATTTGGTTCTACAGATAAAAATTTCTATATTCATTGTCTCTACTCATTTGGTTCTACAGATAAAAACTTCAATATTCATTGTCTCTACTCATTTGGTTCTACAGATAAAAACTTCAATATTCATTGTTTCTACTCATTTGGTTTGGAAGAAATCTTTGCATCAACAAGGATGCCAGATTCTAGCATCTGTTTTATGTGAACTGCAAGCAGCAGAGAACAAATAATGCTTGTTTTTAGTTTTGTGTGAGAATGAAATATTTACATTCTTTGTGTATATCAAAGACAACAGAGAACAAATAATGCTTGTTTTTAGTTTTGTGTGAGAATGAAATATCAACATTCTCTGTGCATATCAAAGACAACAGAGAACAAATAATGCTTGTTTTTAGTTTTGTGTGAGAATGAAATATTTACATTCTTTGTGCATATCGAAGACAACAGAGAACAAATAATGCTTGTTTTTAGTTTTGTGCGAGAATGAAATATCAACATTCTCTGTGCATATCAAAGACAACAGAGAACAAATAATGCTTGTTTTTAGTTTTGTGTGAGAATGAAATATCAACATTCTCTGTGCATATCGAAGACAACAGAGAACAAATAATGCTTGTTTTTAGTTTTGTGTGAGAATGAAATATCAACATTCTCTGTGCATATCAAAGACAACAGAGAACAAATAATGCTTTTTTTAGTTTTGTGTGAGAATGAAATATTTACATTCTTTGTGTATATTAAAGACAACAGAGAACAAATAATGCTTGTTTTTAGTTTTGTGTGAGAATGAAATATCTACATTCTTTGTGCATATCAAAGACAGCAGAGAACAAATAATGCTTTTTTTTAGTTTTGTGTGAGAATTAAATATTTACATTCTCTGTGCATATCAAAGTGGAATTTAATTTTAGTTTTGTGTGAGAAAAATGTTATTAAACTAAACATCTGAATTCCATTAGAAAAACTATAAACTTTGTTGTTGAGGTTTCATTGCTGTCTGAGAGAAAGGACATCAAGGCTTTTGAGAAGTTAACAGTTGGACTTTTGCTACCCAATTTCACAATAAACAAGTTCCAAAGTGTGTAAATATGCTAATTTATAACAATGTTCTTAACGTTGCATTTCTAATGTTAGGCGTTATACTGGAAGTTTGCAACATAGAAAAACAAATTATCACAACAAGATTTGTATAGTTTAACATTATTCAGAAACTGGTATATTTATCTTGGTTTATTTTTAACAATGAAGAAACATCTGGACCAGTCTTATAATTCCGACAATGTGTGTAACACAAATGTTTATCATGTATCTTTTCGTGTCTCAATATGATTAAAAATTACTCACCAAGAAGTACTCCTGAAATAACGTCTACTTTTGAGTTGTTTGTTTTGGAATTTCGCGCAAAGCTACACGAGGGCTGTCTGCGCTAGCGTCCCTAATTTAGCAGTAGACTAGAGGGACTAGAGGGAAGACAGCTAGTCATAATCACCCACCGCCAACTCTTGGGCTACTTTTTTACCAACGAATAGTGAGATTGACAGTCACATTATAACGCCTGAGAGGGCGAGCATGTTTCGTGCGACTGGGATTCGAATTCGCGACCCTCGGATTACGACTCGAACGCCTTAACTCACCTGGCCATGCCGAGCATAACGTTTACCTGTGAATGTAATAAACTATTTTGATAAAATATTTAAAGCAAAAAACAATGAACCGTTTACAAAAGGAGAGAACATTCGGTCATCAAGAATTGTGAAAGTGGACAAAGTTACTAAAAACGTAAAAGTGGCTTCCGTTCCTAAAAAGAATCTTACTCTGAGCACAGAATGTGTAAAGGTAATGAAGGTAAGAGTATGTGTAAAAATAATAAAGGTAAGAGTCTATGAATCCTCAGGGCACGAAAAACAAAAACAAACAATGAAAAGAGAGATTCTATACTTGACTAAAACGGTTTTACTGAAAGAGAAGCAATGAAAGGTAGGATATATATGTGTATCTTTAGAGCTTTTACGTCACTCTAGAAGACACATATATATCCTAAAGACTTAATATATTCGCTAATATAATTAGGTAAGAGGATCATTGTAAGCTACCTACTGTTAAAGGCTATTAAACAGTATTTTTAATCTGTTATTTAGTGTTTTTATTATGAAAACTATTATCTGAGACGCGTCTTGGCTAAACTTCCAGGTTGAATACCTTGATAGTTTAGGCTTAATGGTCTCTGTTTTGATCTTTTGAGCAAAGGAAAGGCACCTACAGGCATCATCTGCCATTACAATGGCTTTGATCCACTTTAGTTGAATAAACGTATTATTGTTTATCTTATAACTCTCAAAGAGTGTCTTCATATGGAGCGACACGAGCCGTGGATCTTCCTTCGATCCTCAGATTAGGGTTAGGGTTATACAAATTCTTACTGGTTCGTTAAACCATAAAAAAGTAGTTGTTTAATGATGTAATCCCTCTTCTAAAAAGTAAACTTTATCAAACGTTTTCAGGCTTGTTGGTGAGGTGTTTGTTGGTTTGGTAAAAGAGTAGCCCAAGAGTTGGCGGTGTGTGGTGATGACTAGCTGCCTTCCCTTTTAGTCTTACACTGCTAAATTATGGACGGCTAGCACAGATAGCCCTCGAGTAGCGTTGTGCGAAATTCCAAAACAAACAAACTAGAATTGCTTTTAAAGTATATTGATATTTTAAACGCAGAAAAAAAAATGAATGAAGATATCGTGAACCTCTAAATTTAAGCAATTTTTGCAACCAAAAACTTTTGAAAGAGCTGCACCATTAACAACAGTAACAAAGTATTAAAAGAATATTTATGTGAATAATTTTTCACATCTCCGTGAATTCAGGCGCCGAAATCTCTCTAGTTTACACAAAATTCCGAACTACGTAAAAAAGAAAATCTGATGACTTTTTTTTAATGTTTGTAAAATTTGCATATTTAAGTAACTTATCCATGCTTAGGTCCAAATATCTTACGTTTGTTGAAATCACGAGCCCATATTTCTCAGGCGCGCTTTTATTCTGTTCGTGAAAATAGCCCCCCAGTGGCTCAGCGGTATGTCTGCGGACTTACACGCTAAAATCCGGGTTTCGATACCCATGGTGGGCAGAGCACAGATAGCCCATTGTGTAGCTTTGTGCTTAATTCAAAACAAACAAACAAACAAACAATCGTGAAAATGAAACGTTACCTACACTGCAGAAAGAGATCGAAGTTTTATACTTTGTTTTTGTTTTCAGCTTTTTCGCGCATAATCTCGCATGATTTTACTGCGCATATCCGCTAAGAATTTTGCATTGATAGACTAGTGCGATGGCAGCTGGTCAACGTGTGGGATAATGTTGTCTGACCGAATAATTGGATTTGACAGTCACTCTTGTGGCGCACCCATGGCTTTCAAGTTCTTTTCTACGTTAACAAGACGAGAACCATGAATCCAATGGTAAATAATGCCAGTCGTTGGGTTGGTGTTTGCCAAGATTCGGTTATAAAAAAGAAAACACACACACCCTAAAACAGACTAAAGGTTTGCCTAAAAACTTGAAGTTTGATGTCTTAAAACGCTAAAAACCGGGTTACGATACCCGTATTGGTTACAGCACCGATAACTTATTGTGTAGTTTTGTGCTTAACAAGAATGAAACAAATCACTTTATTCTGGAAATAAGAGTTATGTGAACTTTAGTGTTTATAGCTAAAGTGATAAGTAGTAGCATGTCATATGGAGTATTATTTCATATCACGTATGACATCACCCGTACTAAGAAAGGAATGACATACCGGACGTCTCTCAACTTAAGAATAGAATAATATATCAAACATTACCTCCTTGTAAGGATGGAATGATATATTGGACATATCTCCCGTATGAAGAAGGGACAAAATAAATGGTCCGATGTAGTTTTGTTCTGAAGCAAATAACTATTATTAAATTATCTAGTATTATATTTTTGTTTAAAGCAAATAGTACAAAGCCTTGTTGACAACATAGAGTTTCGTAACTATTAATATTATGGCCTGGCATGGCCAAGCGCGTAAGGCGTGCGACTCGTAATCCGAGGGTCGCGGGTTCGCGCCCACGTCGCGCTAAACATGCTCGCCCTCCCAGCCGTGGGGGTGTATAATGTGACGGTCAATCCCACTATTCGTAGGTAAAAGAATAGCCCAAGAGTTGGCGGTGAGTGGTGATAACTAGCTGCCTTCCCTCTAGTCTTACACTGCTAAATTAGGGACGGCTAGCACAGATAGCCCTCGAGTAGCTTTGTGCGAAATTCCAAAACAAACAAACAAACAAACAATTAATATTATAGTCTTAAATTTAAAGTAGGAAATCAATAGTGAAATGTCAGGTTGTGAATGGAAATATTTAGCAATGTAATGTCCTAACTTTAATACGGTAGTGGTATTATACATTGTAATGTTCTAATTTTAATACGGTAGTGGTATTATACATTGCAATGTCCTAATTTTAATACGATAGTGATATCATCATTGTAATGTCCTAACTTTAATACGGTAGCGGTATTATACATTGTAATGTTCTAATTTTAATACGGTAGTGGTATTATACATTGTAATGTCCTAATTTTAATACGGTAGTGGTATTATACATTGTAATGTTCTAGTTTTAATACGGTAGTGGTATTATACATTGTAATGTTCTAATTTTAATACGGTAGTGGTATTAAACATTGTAATGTTCTAGTTTTAATAGGGTGGTGGTATTATACATTGTAATGTCCTAATTTTAATACGGTAGTGGTATTATACATTTTAATGTTCTAATTTTAATACGGTAGTGGTATTATACATTGTAATGTCCTAATTTTAATACGGTAGTGGTATTATACATTGTAATGTTCTAATTTTAATACGGTAGTGGTATTAAACATTGTAATGCTCTAATCTTAAACAATAGCGCTAACCATTATGACCCCAATGGCACAGAGATATAACCTAGGTTTCGATACCTGTGTTCGGCAGGACACGTATAGCCCATTATGTGCGTTACTTTAAACAACTAATATTTATTATTAGCCAGGTGCTTAAAGCGCTCGACTCGTAATCTGAAGATCGCGGGTTCAAATTCTGTCACACCAAACATACTGGCCCTTTAAACGGTGGGGACGTTATAAGAGTTGACAAGTCCTACAATTCGTTGGTAAAAGAAAAGCCCAAGAGTTGGCGGTGGGTGTTAATGACTAACTGACTTTCCTCTAAATTTTGGTTGTGAGGATAGGAAGCCTTCGTGTAGCTTTGCGCGAAATTATTAAAACAAAGTATCTATTGTAGTATTCTAATCTCAAACAGTGATGACATCCATTGTAATGTTCTCACCTGAAAAATGGCAGCTATATCCACTGTAATGTTATAACCTTAATACAACGATGGTATTCATTGTGATGTTATAACCTTGATACAACGATGGTATTCATTGCAATGTTATAACTCTCGTGTAGCTTTGCGCGAAATTCAAATCAAACCAAGATTAGCATAACAAATCCTCTAATTTGTTTGTTTTTGAATTTCGCACAAAGCTACTCGAGGGCTATCTGCGCTAGCCGTCCATGATTTAGCAGTGCAAAACTAGACGGAGGGTAGCTAGTCATCACCACCCACCGCCAACTCTTGGGCTACTCTTTTACTAACGAATAGTGGGATTGACCGCCCACACGGCTGAAATGGAGAGCATGTTTGGCGCGACGGGGATGCGAACCCGTGACCCTCAGAAGACACAGGGGATCAGATCCAAACGACGATCAACTGTGTCACTTTTGCAGGGGATATAAGGATATACATCAACTTTTGGTGACAATCATCCAGCGGTTCTCAGTTATAAGCAACAAACAGGATCACGTGTGGATTCAGTCAAATAGTGGTTTTGATAAACAGCCGAGTGCCATAAACAAATGTCACAACTAACTTACAAAGTTATTCGTAGCTCTAGATGTTTGAAATTCTAAAAGGTTTAAATTACACTTCTAAATAATTGAATACGTTGGAAATCAGAGAACCGATATAAAATAATGATAACAAGTTGCGAAATACCATGTATATTTTAAAAGTTGGGTTACGGATGAGCGGTTATAACCTAAAAGAAATGTAGATAAATTACAAAGAAAAAGCTACCTGGAGTAAATCATAAGATTCACTAATTTCGAATATTTTATCTTCAACTAAATTGTGTTAGTTTCAATTCATGTTTGTAACAACGATTTAATGAATGGATTGAATGGAGTATTAATATTAACGATTTAAATGGGTTTGAATTTCGCGCAAAGCTACACGAGGGCTATCTGCGCTAGCAGTCCTTAATTTAGTAGTATAAAACTAGAGGGAATACAGCTAGTCATCACCACCCACCGCCAACTCTTAGGCTACTCTTTTATCAACGAATAATGGGATTGACCGTTACATGTTATAATGGCCGAAAGGGCGAGCGTGTTTGATGTGACGGAGATTCGAACCCTCGACCCTCGGATTACGAGTCGAGTGCCTTAACCACGTTGGCCATTTAAAGAGGAGACTAATTAAGTGTTAAGACAAGTTAACGTCGGTGTAAAAAGTATATCATAACAACGGAACATTCGTAATATTTACGTAAACTAATTTTATTCATAAAGAAGTACAACATTACGGTATGCCTACTGTAAATTTTAGATTATATGTTCTGATAGCTCAGAATTACGGTTTGTTCCGAATCAGAGAAATTAACTCGTAATTTTTTGTCCATTTCGATTATTATATTTTAAACATTGTAAATTAAGGCAAAAAAATGTTCTGTTGGTTAAATGTTCATATCATTTAAGGTTTCCTAATAAACACATGTGTTCACATCGTGTCAGATTATAGATCTTTCACCACATTTATTTGTGTGGAAAGAAAAATAAAATGGATTTTATTTCATCGCAAAAGTTTATCTAAAGACAACTGTAATTTTGTCTTGATGTCATGACAACAAGAGCATTGGGAAAATTCACCTAAAATCAACATCAGACACTTGGTGATTTCTTCGAATAAAACAATAACAGAATTTTTCCAAAGTTGAAACTTAATCACACAACTGTAGTAATCTGCAGAAAACAATCCGTGTTTTTTTAGCTTATATTCTTAATTTCTTTTATGATATGAACCCTTGAGAGAAAATATATAAACATTAAAATTATAAAAGCAACCCCCCCAAAAAACAAACAAACAAAGAAACAGATTTTGTTATGCGAAATTTCTTTAATGTTGAAAATCTCAGTATTTCTATCTAGCAGTAACAGAAAGAAAGACCAAACGTACTAATAAAATATCGACTGGATTTACGTCGTCATCTGATAACATTCTTTAGTAGTGGCAGCTTTTTATAGTAATGAGTTGATGTGAAGGAATATTGTAGGTTTTATTTGTCTCTGGTAGATTGCTGTACGTCTTTAGTGAGGGCAGTTTATGCACATGCGCATCACGTTGAACGTACTGATCGATCTTAGAAAGATTTAACTCTGGGCTCGGGTTTGTAAACTTGTGTTAAAATATACTGTGATTTTGGTGGGACAAAAATATTTGTTAGAGACTAAAACAAGTGTTTTAGTTATTTGTATTCTGTATTACCTCTCTTCACCTTCAATTCAACACACAAGAACGAGTGTTTTTAGTTATTTGTATTCTGTGTTACCTCTTTTAACCTTCAATTCAACACACAAGAACGAGTGTTTTAGTTATTTGTATACTGTGTTACCTCTTTTAACCTTCAATTCAATACAGAGGAACGAGTGTTTTAGTTTTTCGTATGCTGTGTTACCTCTTTTAACGATGAGTTTAAAATCCATGTATATTAAATAGAACAATTAGAAACACACTTAGAATAGAAGCTGATTGGTTGGAAGTTATTCAGTACACCACATAGGAATGGCTAAATCGTCGAAATCTCTAACAAAACTGAATTGGTTATTGTTGGTTCGTTGATCAGTCACTCAGAATAACTACACTGATTAATTTGTTGGTAGAAAAACTGTCGCATTAGTTCCAGGACCTTTGGAAAGGAATTACAGTTCTAACTGAACCACGTTACAAAAACCCAGCAATTGTTCATGACGACCAGTTTAAAAAGATAAATAATTTTAGCATAAAAACAGAACATAAAATGATCAGAAATGAATAGAATCTCTCTCTCTCTATATATATATATATACACATACTAACATAGTTAGTGTCTAAGACTTTATTATAGTGTTCTTTATAAAATGAAAATTAAAACAAAACATTAAAAAATCTAACTTGTTTCGTCACTGAATGTGGGAAATTTACTGAAACACAAATTTAACAGATTCGTTAAAATAAAAAAGAAAGAGTCTGAGCTTGTAAGAAATTAATTTTGAAGAATGAAAAAAATATATACATTTTTACCAGATTTGTTCGAATAAGTAATACACAGCTTACAGGAAATCACTGGATGAGAAAATTTTCGAATATGTTAATTTAATAGATTTGTTAAAATAAAATTCAAGTCAGAAAGTTTTACAAAGCTATTAATCTAGTTCGTTTGATTCTAAAAACAAACAGTTTAAAATATTTTTGTTTGTTTGTTTTTGAATTTCGCGCAAAGCTGCAGTTATCTGCGTTAGCCGTCCCAAATTTAACAATGTAAGACTAGAGAGGATGGCAGCTAGTCATCACCAACCACCGTCAACTCTTGGGCTACTATTTTACTAACAAATATTGGGATTAATCATTACATTATAACGCCCCCACGGCTGAAAGGGCGAGCATGTTTGGTGTGACGGGGATTCGAACCCGCGACCCTTAGATTACGAATGAAGTGCCTTAACCCACCTGGCCATACCGAGCCCCAGTTTATAAGAAGTCAGTGAATGTGAAAAAAGCTATGAAGATGTTAGGTGAACAGGTTCGTTAAAGTCTGTTATAAGCCAGTGGGTTTGAGGAATGACTGAAACATTAAGTTACTGCATTTATTTAAAACGTACAGCTTGTAGTTTTAAATTGAGAATGAAAATATTCTAACATATTGACAGTACAAATCTTGAAAATCTTGACGATTTTGAGGAGTTACTTATCATGAAGTAGGGTTACATATGAATTACTAAAATCACTATGGTGATTAGGGCACTCGACTCGTAATCAGATGGTAGCAGGTTTCGATAGTGATGATCTAGCTGCCTTCCCCTAGCATTACATTACTAAATTAGGGACAGCTAGCGCAGATAGCCCTCGTGTAGCTTTGCGCGAAATTCAAATCAAACCCTTTAAATCTTTAATTTTTTCCATTGTTTGTTTTAGAGCAAAGCCACGTTTTGCTATCTGTTATGTCCTGCGTGGGAAATCGAATCTCGGATTTTAGCGTTATTATTCAGCAGCCTTAACGCCTTTCTACCGGGAGACATTTCACGTTTTATTCGTATGGAGTCACTGATGACTGTGAAAGGTTTGACAATGGTTCTTTTTTGACGATTTTACAGTTTTTGTTTTAATACTCCTTGATGTTTTTAATTATTAGAATTAATAAATTAATTACGTAAAGTAAAACTGATTGTAATTAATAAATCCCTAATCTTAGTCTTTCAAGCGTTTAAATCTTTTTTTGCGAGTTAGAAACCAAAAATAATTTGGTTATTACAGTTTTTCACCGAAGATGATTTCAACACGAAATCAGCTACTTGCGATAAACACATAGCAGGTATCAAACACGTAATTTTAGCGTTATAAACCATTATACCCGATGAGCCACTAAAGGATTAAAGTCTGTTCTGACAACACCTGAAATTGTTTATGTATCTCGTTACCTGAAGGTACAGGTGTTTGTTTGTGATAACACCTGAAACTATTTACATATCTCGTTACCTGAAGGTACAGGTGTTTGTTTGTAATAACACCTGAAACTATTTACGTATCTCGTTACCTGAAGGTACAGGTGTTTGTTTGTAATAACACCTGAAACTATTTACGTATCTCGTTACCTGAAGGTACAGGTGTTTGTTTGTAATAACACCTGAAACTATTTACGTATCCCGTTACCTGAAGGTACAGGTGTTTGTTTGTAATAACACCTGAAACTATTTACGTATCTCGTTACCTGAAGGTACAGGTGTTTGTTTGTAATAACACCTGAAACTATTTACGTATCTCGTTACCTGAAGGTACAGGTGTTTGTTTGTAATAACACCTGAAACTATTTACGTATCCCGTTACCTGAAGGTACAGGTGTTTGTTTGTAATAACACCTGAAACTATATACGTATCTCGTTACCTGAAGGTACAGGTGTTTGTTTGTAATAACACCTGAAACTATTTATGTATCTCGTTACCTGAAGGTACAGGTGTTTGTTTGTAATAACACCTGAAACTATTTATGTATCTCGTTACCTGAAGGTACAGGTGTTTGTTTGTAATAACACCTGAAACTATTTACGTATCTCGTTACCTGAAAACGTTGGTGTTTGTTGATTACATTCCAGCTCATTGCACAAAGTTGGGATATGTTTTATTTACAGATGTATTGGTTTGTTATTGAGTACAAAGCTACAACACGGGCTATACGCGCTGTGCCCACCAAGGACGTCGAAACCCATTTCATAGCTCTACAATCCCTCAGACTTACCGCTGAAAACCAGGTGGTTTTGTTTTCTATCTTCGCACTCGTAAACATGATTATTTGTAACTTAATCGATAGAAGTGACGACGTATTCACCAACAAAGATTCTACGATTTCAATGATGTTTTATTGTATAATGTCATAACATATTCATATTTAATAGTAGGAAAGGAAAGTTTTCCCTTAATATCCACGAATCTTGGCTTCAACGCTTTTCTTCCAATCTTTAAATTGGTTTATTTTAAAGTTTTGTTTTTCTTTTTTTTAAATAAATATTTATATAAAACTCTTAACATGAGCCATTCCAATTAATTCTAGTACATTACAAAATTTTGGACATTTTATTGATGAGCATCGTAAAAATCCGTGACAAATTACTTTGGTTTTATAATAATTATTATTTTACATTAAACTTTTTGTGATTTAAATAGAAGAGTTTGTTTCTTTTTGTATTTCGCGCAAAGCTACACGAGAGCTATCTATCCTAGTCCCTAATTTACCAGTGAAAGAACCAAGCCCCCCCCCCGCTCATCGCCAATTTTTGGGTTACTCTTTTATCAACAAATAGTTGGATTGATTGAAACATAATAACGCCCCTGTAGCTGAAGGGACGGGCACATTTAGTGGTACGGGGTATCGAAATCGCGACTCGACGTTGTTTATTCAAACAATTAATGTTTCGAACTTATTGTTTGTTATTTTACGAACTTACAACATGTTTACGTTTGTCATTGTTTCATAATGAACTGCCCCCCACTCACCCAATAGCAGAGCGGCCTGTCTGCGGTCTTACAACAGTAGAAATCAGGTTTTGATACTCATGGTGGACAGAGAAAAAAATAGTCCATTTGTGCAAAGAAATATAAAAACGTTTTTTGTACTATCCAATTAATGTATTTGAATGGTCAAATCCTTCGTCACGAATATCCACATTTCTTAACCAGTGTATCGTGTTACTTTATTTTGTAAAAGTCTTTATTCTAGTCAACCCAACGCCATTACTTGTCCGCGTTCAGAATGGTATTGGCTATGTCTTTTTGAGATCTTTTTATCATAGGCAGTTTCACTTACGACTATAGATATAAAATAACAAGCAGTTATACCTGTAATAAAAAACAAACGTTATTCATGGCATTTTGAGGCCATGTGGTGAAAGCAGTCGACTCGTAATCCTTGGCTCGCGGGTTCAAATCCCCGTCACCCCAAATATACTCACCCTTTTAGTCGTGGGTGCGTTATGACGATCAATCCCACTACTCGTTGGTAAAAGAGTAGCCCAAGAGTTGGCGGTGGGTGGTGATGACTAGTTGCTTTCCCTCTAGTCTTACACTTCTCAATTAGGGACGGCTAGCGCATATAGCCCTCGTGTAGCTTTGCGCGAAACCCAAAACAAACCATGACATTTTGATATAACTAAATAATAATAGTATTTTTAGGAAGTTTCACTTAAAAATAGCTGGACTAGAACGTGCATCATTCGACAAGAATTGAACACAAGCTATGCCAAGTTTTAAGACTACTTTAGGTACGAAAACCACAAAACAACTCTTTTATTTGTTTGTTTTGAATTTTGTGCAAAGCTACACAAGGGCTATCTGCTTTAGCCGTCCATAATTTAGCAGTTTAACACCAGAGGAAACTCTTGGCCTACTATTTTATAAACGAATAGTCGTATTGACTGTTACATTATAACGTCCCACGGTTGAAAGGTCAAGCATGTTTAGTGTAACGTGGATTAGATTTCGCGATCCTCTGATTACCAGTCGATCGCCCTAAATTGGCAATGATTGGTAACGACTCTTTGTTAGATTATTGAAGTTGAACAATTTGCGATACAGAGTGGGGTCACGGTCTATTGTAAAGTTACAAAGTTGACATTTTACCCTGTAGTTCTTTCTTCAACTCTCGACACAGGTTTCATTGTAATGCATTGAGGTCAATACTGTCCTCCTCTTCAAACATTCACGCCCTTTCAACCGTGGTGTCGTTATAATGTAATGATCAATCCCATTATTCGTTTGTAAAAGAGTAGCCCAAGAGTTGGCGGTGGATGGTGATGACTAGCTGCCCTGCTTCTAGAATTACCCCAGCATTGGCTTTATCATTACAAGTGTGGTTTATTTGTCATTGTGATTTTTTTCATTCATGATACTGTTTTATGTAAAACCTGCTTCCCTTCTTTATCTTCAGAATTTACACATGATTCCATTTTTAGTACATTTTTAGGGACAGCTAGAGCAGGTAGCCCTTGTATAATTTTGAGCGAAATTCAAAACAAACCAAACCAAAAGCCAAATTACATAAAATGTGCGCAAATAACAACTTTTTAGGGTTTGTTTGGCTAAATCAGATGAATAGGTGCTTATGAGTAATGACACGTTGATTTGGACATGCTTTGGGATGGTTTGTCTTGAAGGAATCGTATTTTGGAAAGTGAGTTTGTACAAATTGGTACTTCCTCGCGTTATAGTGGAGATGACATGTTAGCTTGAAAGTATACAGATGTCACCTTATCCTCTGATATTCGTTTGTTTTCAAATTTCGCGCAAAGCTGCACGAGGACTATCTCCGTTAGCCATCCTTAATTTAGTAGTGTAAGACTAAAAGGACAGCTAGTCATCACCACCCACCACTAACTTTTGGGCTACGCTTTTACAAACGAATAATGGGATTGGTCATCACATTATAACGCCCCATGGCTGAAGGGCGAGCATATTTGGTGTGACATAAATTCGTACTTAACAACCTGGCCATGAGGGAACTTCTGATATTTGACTTATCTGCAGAGCTATATCTAAAATTATCACAAATTAATCGGAAAAATCTTTTTTTTTGCGTCATAATCTATACCATATTGTCCCGCAATACGATAATGATCAAATTAAACATTTGCAAACACTCGCATGTGATTCGTCTAGTATGACAAGGTGCTTCTAATTACCATATGTCTAACTTCTGTTATTGCAGCTCTTAACAGTTGGCCTTTGGAAAATGTTGTGAGAGAAAAACTTTTGTGGACCTAAATCCTCGTGAATTATATGTTTACAGTTATACCTCTTTGTTTCTTGGAGTAATTACAGTGACAAGTTGTTTAACTAATCTCTGGTGTGAACTGGTAGTCGGTAGTGGAGTTGTCAGTTTTCCTTGTTGGAATTGTGCATTTCTTTGCTTTACCGATATGATTCAACACTATAAGTAACTCATTCTTCAAGGTACTAAGTTTCATGCCTCGCATAATTTCATAATCACTGAATGGTAGAATATGTGAAGAAATATCAGAATCTTCTGAGAACACGTCAATTTCAAGCGCCATCTGCACTTGTAAATAACAAGCAAATAAATTTATCTTAAGCAATCTTTCAAAGTCACTCAGCTGTATTATGTTTCAATAAATATGTTACATATCGACTACTTTCTGCCATGATTTTACTGGCTGAATATTCTAGTACTAGAGTTTCGTGTGGTAAGACGAAGAGAATTTTATGACCAGTGTTACATCATTCTTGGTTTTACCTATCTAAGAATATCTGCCCTACAAGACAACAAACAGATTACACATGATTTGATGCACGTTAAGCGAGAAGTCACTTATTTTACTGCAAGAGTTTCTAGTGAAAGTTTGGGAAACGTTACAGCTGTTTTTGTTCTAAAGAACAATATATCATGGAAAGACAAAAATTAGGCTTAGCTATGTTATTGGCAGTGCGTGATTTCGTCATGTACACGGATGCCACTAAATTATTTTTCGGTTCATACATTTATACTTTTTAAAAAATATAACAGCATTGTTTGTTTTGTTTTTAATTTCGCGCAAGTCTACTTGAGGGCTATCTGCAGTAGCCGTCCTTAATTTTTGCATTGCAAGACAAGAGGAAAGATAGCTAGTCATCACCACCCATCGCCAATTATTGGACTACTCTTTTTACCAATGAATAGTGGGATTGATCGTAACATTATAACGCCCCTACGGCTTAAAGGGTAAACATGTTTGGTCCAACGGGGATTCGAACCCGCGACTCTCAGATTACAAGTCGAACGCCTTAATACACCTGGCCATGTCGAACCGTTTCAATATTAATTTTACTTATAGAATTTCGCACAATACAATTGTTAGTCTATTGTGATCAGTAGCGATGAGTCAGTCTTGAGCAAAATTACACGGATTTCTAATCAACCGACTGTATTTATTGTTATATAGATGTGCATTAAACTAAAAATGTGTTTTTATGACATAAGATTCTGACAATAAAATTCACAACAATAAAAAATTATGTAGTCTGGAAGTTATTGTTTCAACATGAAGTCACTAAACATTATCCAATTAACTTTCACTATTCTCACTCATTCTTCACATATCCTATGAATATAAGCAAATAGGTTTGTCGTTTCTAAATCTTTATTTAAAAACATTGTTCGTAGTAGATAGTGTTTGATAAGCATGAGTAGCTTTAACGTGTTATAAAAGTTAAAATGATGAAATCTTCATGAACTGTATTGTTGTATAACTTTGATAATATTACAGTCGCTGCTCAGCTCTAAGAATAGTGTAATAATATTATTATAACATTTCAGCTGCTGTTCAACTCTAACAACAATGTAATATTATTATTAGTATTATAACATTTCAGCTGCTGTTCAACTCTAACAATATTATAGTATTGTTATCAGTATTATAACATTTCAGCTGTTGTTCAACTCTAACAATATTATAGTATTGTTATCAGTATTATAACATTTCAGCTGTTGTTCAACTCTAACAATATTATAGTATTGTTATCAGTATTATAACATTTCAGCTGTTGTTCAACTCTAACAATATTATAGTATTGTTATCAGTATTATAACATTTCAGCTGCTGTTCAACTCTAACAATATTATAGTATTGTTATCACTATTATAACATTTCAGCTGCTGTTCAACTCTAACAACAATGTAATATTATTATTAGTATTATAACATTTCAGCTGCTGTTCAACTCTAACAATATTATAGTATTGTTATTAGTATTATAACATTTCAGCTGCTGTTCAACTCTAACAATATTATAGTATTGTTATCAGTATTATAACATTTCAGCTGCTGTTCAACTCTAACAATATTATAGTATTGTTATCAGTATTATAACATTTCAGCTGCTGTTCAACTCTAACAATATTATAGTATTGTTATCAGTATTATAACATTTCAGCTGCTGTTCAACTCTAACAATATTATAGTATTGTTATCAGTATTATAACATTTCAGCTGCTGTTCAACTCTAACAATATTATAGTATTGTTATCAGTATTATAACATTTCAGCTGCTGTTCAACTCTAACAATATTATAGTATTGTTATCAGTATTATAACATTTCAGCTGCTGTTCAACTCTAACAATATTATAGTATTGTTATCAGTATTATAACATTTCAGATGTTGTTCAACTCTAACAATATTATAGTATTGTTATCAGTATTATAACATTTCAGCTGTTGTTCAACTCTAACAATATTATAGTATTGTTATCAGTATTATAACATTTCAGCTGTTGTTCAACTCTAACAACATTATAGTATTGTTATCAGTATTATAACATTTCAGCTGTTGTTCAACTCTAACAATATTATAGTATTGTTATCAGTATTATAACATTTCAGATGTTGTTCAACTCTAACAATATTATAGTATTGTTATCAGTATTATAACATTTCAGCTGCTGTTCAACTCTAACAATATTATAGTATTGTTATCAGTATTATAACATTTCAGCTGCTGTTCAACTCTAACAATATTATAGTATTGTTATCAGTATTATAACATTTCAGATGTTGTTCAACTCTAACAATATTATAGTATTGTTATCAGTATTATAACATTTCAGCTGCTGTTCAACTCTAACAATATTATAGTATTGTTATCAGTATTATAACATTTCAGCTGCTGTTCAACTCTAACAATATTATAGTATTGTTATCAGTATTATAACATTTCAGCTGCTGTTCAACTCTAACAACAATGTAATATTGTTATCAGTATTATAACATTTCAGCTGCTGTTCAACTCTAACAATATTATAGTATTGTTATCAGTATTATAACATTTCAGCTGCTGTTCAACTCTAACAATATTATAGTATTGTTATCAGTATTATAACATTTCAGCTGCTGTTCAACTCTAACAATATTATAGTATTGTTATCAGTATTATAACATTTCAGCTGCTGTTCAACTCTAACAATATTATAGTATTGTTATCAGTATTATAACATTTCAGCTGCTGTTCAACTCTAACAATATTATAGTATTGTTATCAGTATTATAACATTTCAGCTGCTGTTCAACTCTAACAATATTATAGTATTGTTATCAGTATTATAACATTTCAGCTGCTGTTCAACTCTAACAATATTATAATATTATTATTAGTATTATAACATTTCACCTGTTGTTCAACTCTAACGGTATTTATAATATTGAAATCATATTTGATTTTTTGTACTTTATCAAAGTTGATTAGGTTATCTGCTGTTCTTCCTAATTTTGCACAGTTAGCTAGAGAAAAGTCAGTGAATCATTGGCATTCTTTTACCTGTCATGGTGGATATACACCTTTGATCGTAACTGTTAACCTGTCATGGTGTATATACACCATACGGCTCACACAAAGGCTCTTATTTCTTTTTTTTTTTTCAAATACCAACTTTTAGCCCATAGCCCCATCTCTTGCCCAATTTTAAATCTAATTAAAGCTGGGGCTATTGAGGAATTCCTCTTGTTTCTTGTTGATGTTGTGAAGCAAAGAGTAGCTCTGTTGGTTTTTTGTGCTGTTTCCACCACTTGTATCGAAATTTGAAAGCGAAAATTTGATAAAATAAAACTTAAAAAAACAACACAAAACAGGAGATGATCCTTAAATACCAGAACAGCAGTTTCAATATTATAATATTATATTAAAATAAAAAAAAATAGCACAGAGAGTAATAAAATGTTTACTTAGTTGTTTCGATAACAGTTACGATCAAAGGGGTATATACACCATGACAGGTTAACAGTTATCGAAACAACTAAGTAAACATTTTATTACTCACTGTGCTATTTTCTTTTTAATTTTAATATAATATTATAATATTGAAACTGCTGTTCTGATATTTAAGGATCATCTCCTGTTTTGTGTTGTTTTTTTTAGTTTTATTTTATCAAATTTTCGCTTTCAAATTTCGATACCCGTGGTGGGAACAGCACAAAAAACCCACAGAAATATGACCCTTTGTATGAGTCGTTATGCCGTGGCTGAAAATACTAGACAATACAAAATAACCTCTCGACATATTATAAACGTCCCTAGTTTGTAGATCACAAGGAATACTTTAACAGGATGGGAACTTGAAATTTTTGCATTCAGTGATTACGAAAGAGAAGTTTTGCATGGAGTATCTCATTAATTTTTTTTTCTGTTCAGCTAGGTGTGTAAAGTTGTGTTGCAATCTTTTACAAAGATCTTTTGAAATGCAAAGAAATTATTTAGCTATCTTCTAACTAAAAGCAACACATGTCTATTTAACTCAAATGATACTTGACACACTCTATGTATTTATAATGATCCCATTATTGTAACAAATAATAGAATATTAAAATTCGGTGTTATAAATACACAGACAGCAGTGAACACACTTCTGTCATCTAGTGCCCAAATTCACAGACACTTGATATGATGTGAACGACTTTTCTAAGCTGGACAAGCATGATTATAATTATTAGGTTGTCTAGAAATAAATGTTAGTATTCTCACGATGACACTTAGGAGCTGAATATTGAGTAAGTTATCGTTGACTTGTTGGCTGATTTAATTCAACGTTTGTTGTTTAAAAGATGTCTTAATTGTCTGCTGTTTTAACTCTACTCAGAGTAAGTTTCACAACTTCCAAGACAGCATGGACAAGAAGAACTTTTGTGTGATTTTACTCTACAATTTCAAACTTAGACGAAAAGCTACATGGAATATCAACCGAGTATTAGGCCATGGATCTGTTTCTGAACATAGAATTCAGCGTTGGTTCCTTGGGTTTCGACATGGAGATGAAAGTCTTGAAGACCACGAAGGTCGTGGAAGGAAGCCATCTTTAGATGAAAACACATTAAGGGAAGCAGTTGAGACAGACCTTCACACAACAGTACGTGAGCTTGCAGAAAAGCTTGGCACAAGCAAATCAAAAACTGCCAACCAGCTGAGTGTGATTGGAAAGACGAGAAGGCTTGAAAAGTGGGTTCCGCATGAGCTAAATGAAGATCAACAAAATCGGCGTTATGAGACCTGTCAATGTTGACGCTCCAAAAATTGAACGTATTGGTAATCGAGGTTTTACCTCATCCACCTTATTACCCAGACCTTTCCTCATACACATTTTCATTTTTCAAGTATTTTTACAACTTTTTGAACAATAAACGCTTTCAAAACCAGATAGCTGCAGAAGAAGCTTTGAGGAAGTTCACTGATCATAGAAACTCTGATTTTTACAACAGGGACATAAACAGCATCGTTACATGTTGGCAAAAGTGTGTTGAAGTAAACAATGCTTACTTTGATCAAAGCATGCTTTACAACACTCGTTTACACTTATCCAAACGTCGCAGTTCAAAAACGACATTTATTTCTGGACAACCTGATAATTGTACTTGTTATAAAACATTAATGTTAGGTTTCGTAGTCTTTGAACTGAATAAAGAATATGATGTTAAAGATATAATAGACGTAATAATGGTGTCTCATCACAAGTATAAATATTTATAAGCACGCTTTCCTATTCATAGTTTGATGGTAGTGCCATCTAATGACTCATTAAGAAACTATTTTGCACAATGCCTTTTAATTTTAGGATGATAATATTTTAATTAAGGTTTCGCAACTAACATAAAATGCAAGTCAAAACAAACACAATTCTGTGTTTTATAAGAAATATTTGAAGCAGTTTCATACATGATGACTTAAAGGTGGATATTAATTGAACATGCTGTAACATGACGAACTTTGTTTCTTTGCCCATCACCAGAAATCAAAACACATATATTTTTTCATAGCGTGAAAGTCCTTAAAGTTACAGTTGATCAAAAATGGAACAATATGCGATTCAGGGTCAAAGTTAATCAAACAATTTTCTCACTTAAACAAAGACCAATAAATATTAAAACATATAGCTATTCAAGGTTACCCTACTAGGAAATGATGCACTGTGGATAATTTTAGTAACGTGTTTGCGTTTCTAGAAATTCTGTTTATCAAATGAAAACCAACAGGAAGAGCTAACACGCCATCTCTTAACTTTACTAAAAACTGAGTTTCGAAACCTGCTGTTGGTACGGAACAACAAAGATATCCCATTGTGTTTTATATATTTATATATTTTTACTTAACTACAAAGAAAGAAATACAAAATATTTCATGAGAAAAAATACCAGTTTAAATTAACATAACTAATGTAAGCTAATTAACCATATTTCCCTTATGAAAATGTTTGTAGTTTCCGATATATTGTTGAAGTTGCTTTGTACGGATAAAGCGTTTTTTTATTTAGTAATACTCATAAAACTTTATTTACGTTTTATATAAACTTGTTTATGATACTGAGTTATAGATACATTTTTTTTTTAAATTTACTCACTTTTACATATTTCAGCTGTTAATGTTTGTTTGTTTTTATTTTCGCGCAAAACTACACGAGGACCATTTGCGCTAGCTATTCCTCATTTAGCGGTGTAAAACTAGAGGGAAACTACCTAGTCATCACAATTTACCGCCAACTAATAGTGGAATTGACTGTTACATAAGAACGCCTTCACGGCTGAAAGGGCAAGCATGTTTGGTGTGAGGGGATTCAAACCCGCGACCTCAGATTACGAGTTCAGAGCCTTAACCACACAGGCATGTGAACGAAACATGCAATTTCTGTCATTAAACGGTTATTAAGAGATATGTACCTTGTAGGTGTGAATAAACAAAAAACACGTTTTTATTCTGTATAATTATTAGTTTAGGGAATTTTCGTTTTCTTTGTCGATTTCTATGTAGTTTTTATTTTCTCCATTTATATAGTTAATTGGTTTTTATTTTACTAATTGGACACTTTTATAATTGGTTCACGTTTTGAAAGAATTTGAACCTGGGAGGAAGGCGCATTTATTATGTTCGTAGATTTGATCAGGCCCAAAACTACTAATTAGGAAAAGCATAATTTTTTACATTCTGCCTAATTGTACACAATCTTCAAGTATATAATACTTTTATTTGTGTATCTTTTTGTTTGTTTGTTTGGAAATTCGCACAAAGCTACTCGAGGGCTATCTGTGCTAGCCGTCCCTAATTTTGGAGTGTAAGATTAGAGGGAAGGCAGCTAGTCATCACCACCCACCGCCAACTCTTGGGCTACTCTTTTACCAACGAATAGTGGGATTGATCGTCACATTATACACCCCCACGACTGGGAGGGCGAGCATGTTTAGCGCGACGCGGGCGCGAACCCGCGACCCTCGGATTACGAGTGCACGCCTTAACGCGCTCGGCCATGCCAGGCCTATTTGTGTATCGTAATAGGGGAATAGGTTATACCTTTCTACATGTGTAGAAATTCGTGCTTGTTTAATAAATACTAACTTTTTAGTCATGTATTTTACCATAACTTTATAGAGGTTAACTTAAAGTAATTCACATTAGAATAGCTACGGGATATTCTAAAACTAGATAAAATTTAAATATATATCTACAAGAAGTAAAGAAAAAAACAGAAACATTTTCTTTGAGTGATTACAGATAGAAGTTCTTAGGCACAAAATGTAGAAATAGTACCTTTTACATATCTTATCTGACACAAGGCCCCTTTGTCATAAACATTTTGTACGTAAGAATGATAAGCTTTGTAACAAAAAGCATATGGTAATTAAAGTCGATTTCAGCTACTCTAGGTTTTGTAACAGAAGGCGTGTAGAGATTGAAGGAGATATCATTGGTTCTGTAGGTTTTGTAACGGAAGGCACATAGAGATTAAAGGAAATATCGTTGGTTCTGTAGGTTTTGTGGCGGAAAGCACATAGAGATTAAAGGAGATATCGTTGGTTCTGTAGGTTTTGTAACAGGAGACATATAGAGATTAAAGGAAATATCATTTGTTTTGTAGGTTTTGTAACGGAAGGCACATAGAGATTAAAGGAGATATCATTGGTTCTGTAGGTTTTGTAACGGAAGGCACATAAAGATTAAAGGAGATATCGTTTGTTCTGTAGGTTTTGTAACGGAAGGCACATAGAGATTAAAGGAGATATCGTTGGTTCTGTAGGTTTTGTAACAGGAGACATATAGAGATTAAACGAGATATCATTAGTTCTATAGGTTTTGTAGCGGAAGGCATATAGAGGTTAAGTGAGATTTCATTGGCTCTGTAGGTTTTGTAACGGAAGGCATATAGAGATAAAAGCAACTTTAATTTGGAATGCTTTCGAATGTCAGTTGAAGCGTATAATAAGAATAAAAGTATTTTTTTGATATTTAGTGTACTTAATACTTTTGTGGGTAAAGTTTTCATTTCAACGACATTCATTGTTATACTTCGTAATTTTGATGTATTCTTGGTTTTATGCAACACAGTTATATTATTGTCTTTGTTGAAAAAATGTTTATTTCTATTTAGCACCTGGCGGTGTGTCTCCGGATTTACAACGCTAAAATCAAGGGTTCGAACCCCCTGGGTTGGCTGAGCAGATAGCCCTATGTGGCTTTGCTATTAGAAAACACACAAACACACATAGTGTTAAACGTGTTCTCTAAATGCCTTTGTCTTTCCTGTGTTTGCTTTCGTATTTTGTGTTTCAAAACGTGGAAAGCTGTTTCTTGGGTTTCCTGTGTTTGTAAATCGATTTAAGTGCATTTGTTTGTTTTGAATTTCGCCCAAAGCTGCATGAGGGCTGCCTGCATTAACCGTCTCTAATTTAGCAGTTTAAGGCTAGAGGGAGGACAACTAGTCATCACCACCCACCGCCAACTCTTAGGCTACTCTTTTTACCAACGAACAATGGGAGTGACCGTCATGTTATAACGTCCCTACGGCTGAAACGTCTGGTGTGACGGGTATTCGAACCAGCGATCCTTAGATAATGAGTTCAGTGCCTTAACAACCTGACCGTGCCGGTTCTGTTTTAAATCACTTATAGCGTTTGGTTGATGGCATAATGCATTCCAGCTATTTTGTGTTAATTGTTGGACTTCGTTTCGTTTTGAACTGTGTTTAGTTTTTCAAGTGCCGGTTGCCTGCTTTGTACGAGTTGTCTACATGGTTTTCTTCTGTCTTTTATCATTTCCAAAATTTGTGCATGAGTTTGTCGTGTTTGTGCTCTTGCTGGTTGTTTGTGTCCGGTTATATTTTGTTTCATTGCAGCGATTGTGTGAAAATAAGCATCTATTTATGACACATTCGTGACGTCATTAAATCTTTTTCTTTCCGTATAATTTTGTCAAGGGTTGACTAATATTCAGCCCACTCAGCTTCTGTGTGGTTGAATTTTCCGATTCCTATAGATTTATGTGTACAGAGTTTCTCTGTGTGTGAGATATAGATAAATGTTCACTGTAGACATCCTGTTCTTAACTTGAAAATGTACTCGTTGTTGACTCATATTATACGAACGTTAACATAGATCCAGTGTGTCAGTGGTGCCACGTGCGTATGAATTACGAATCATTGTTGTATCGTTTAATAATTAATAATCATTTGATAAATACTTATATAATGTTCTGCCATTTATATTTATACTTATAGCCCGGCATGGCCAGGTGGGTTAAGGCGTTCTACTCGTAATCGGAGGGTCGCGAGTTCGAATTCCGGTCGCCCTCCCAGCCGCGGGGGCGTTATAATGTACGGTCAATCCCACTATTCGTTGGTAAAAGAGTAGCCCAAGAGTTGGCGGTGGACGGTGATGACTAGCTGCCTTCCCTCTAGTCTTACATTGCTAAATTAGGGACGGCTACCGCAGATAGTCCTCGTGTAGTCTTGTGACAAATTCTAAAAAAAACAAAAAAAAAAACACTCATTGAATGCCTTTCAGTAGTGACACAGCGCGATGTCTGCGGACTCTCACCGCTAGAGATCGGGTTTCGATAGGTATGGTGGGCAAAGCATAGATAGCCATTTGTGTATTTAATTCCAAGAACAAATGTACAATGACTACAAACATATCTGGTTATGGTAATACCTCAAATCTCGTGTGGATTTATCTTGTTAGTGAATCTTTAACTAATGATGTAATTTGCAGGAAACGTGATTGTATCTTTTGTGTCATTATTTTTATTAATACATCGATACAACTGTTTGTTTGTTTTCAGAATGCTGCTCTGAATTCTGTAAGCGAACTCCTCAGTAGTCCTGAAAGTGAAACTTCAGTTTTTTCTTCGTTAAATTGTGCGGAAGTTTATGGCGTTTCTACGGTAATTTTGAAACAGGTAATGCTGTTTATTTTTTGGTAAAACTTTCATTAAACTATTTATCTCCGTAGTTTTTATTTTGTTACAGATTGTAGAAATCTGTATTTGGGTTTATCGTTTATCAGTTGTTAATTCAATAGTCGGTTGTGTACACGGGCACAGGACGGAGGCAACAGGGCGGTTTTCTAGTGGTAATGATGGAATAATAGCGGTTATCATATATCGAAGAAGGCGATGGTCTAACAGACGATAATTGCTCCGTCGTCAGACCGCATGGCGCAGGTGCGTGATAAATACTTGTCTAAGACTTTCCGAATGAAGTACGCGATCTTCCATTCAGTCCAAGCTAGGTCGATATGTTAGTTAGTTTTTCATTTCGTATACAAATTTTACGAAAATGAGGGCAGAGTTTGGCACACAGAGGTACCAAGTATGATAGAACTTGACTGAAACCAGATCTTTCAACCAACTAACGGTACCAAGTAGGATAGGACTTGACTGAAACCAGATTTTTCAACCAACTAACGGTACCAAGTAGGATAGGACTTGACTTAAACCAGATCTTTCAACCAACTAACGGTACCAAGTATGATAGAACTTGACTTAAACCAGATCTTTCAACCAACTCCCGGTACTAAGTAGACTAGGACTTGACTGAAACCAGATCTTTCAACCAACTCCCGGTACCAAGTAGGATAGAACTTGGCTGAAACAAGATCTTTCAACCAACTCCCGGTACCAAGTAGGATAGAACTTGACTAAAACCAGATCTTTCAACCAACTCCCAGTACTAAGTAGACTAGGACTTGACTGAAACCAGATCCTCCAATTAAGTCCTCTTTATTGACGTCATATAAGTCTGCATTTCTTAATCATACCCACCGATTACTTGATAAACTCACCAGTAGATACATTTGCTACGAGGTTTAATTCATGTTTATATGCTTAGGATGAATTAGAGTAAAGACGTGTAAGAAACCAAGTTCCTAGTTTACTATATATCCAAGTTTGCTTGAAGGCACGGGCTGGAGTCCGAGAAATGCCAACACAACTTTCGTCTAATGCTCTTAGAAGGAATGAAACTAAAATGGTTTTCTTGTCGATTTTATTTGTACAAATATATTTGGCAGGAGGAATCGATTCTGGTGAGTTATTGTATATTTCGTTGCTTTACATATGCTTAACTTTAGAGTTATCAGTGGTGGTCCATGGACCTCATGTTTTTTTTTAAGAAAACACATTCGGTTAACTATTTATGCTCCAAGTTGTTTGTTTCTGAAGCTAAACATAAAGTTACACAATGGGCTATCTACTCTGCTTACCACGGGTATCGAGACCCGATTTTTCCAGCATTGAAAGTCCGCAGACATACTGCTTGGAAAGTCTTTCCAAATTGTTTATGGGTCTATAAAGCTGTTGGTTACGAATGCCTGGTATTACATAAAAACTTTAACACAAATATTATTAATTTTTAAATTAATCCTATTAATTGCCACTAGAGACCTCTGTGTACTTCTCACAAATTAAATGATTACTTTTTGAAATTCACGCAAAGCTACACGGGGTTTATCTGCGCTAGCCGTCCCTAATTTAGTAGTGTAGGACTAGAGAGACGGCATCTAGTCAACACCACCCACCGCCAACTCTTGGGATACTCTTTTACCAACGTAATCTGAAGGTTGCGGGTTCAAAACTCCTTCACACCAAACATGTTTGCCCTTTCAGTCGTGGGGGCGTTATAATGTGACAGTCAATCCAACTATTCGTTGATAAAAGAATAGCCCACTAGTTGGCGATGGGTGGTGATGACTAGCCGTCTTCCCTCTAGTCTTACACTGCTAAATTAGGGACGGCTAGCGCAGATAGTACTCGTGTAGCTTTGCGCGAAATACAATAAACAAAGAAATAAAAAATATGTTTTTATTCAAACCAACGTTTTGCAGTTGCGGCTTCTTCAGGGTTAATACACATAACTGTTTGATCTTAAAAAATGTTCGTTAAATTCCTTAATATGCACTACAAATTTTGACAGAAAAAGAAATTGTTTTTGGGGAAAACAAATTAGCCATCGAACATTTGTTCTTGTTATGGTATTGAAATATCAGTTAACAAAACTCACACTTGTCATCGCTGTCTCTTGTTTCGACTGTCAGCACAAACAATCTTAGAAAACATTTCTAGGAGGTTTTCTTCATTCTAGGTAATTATAATTTTGTAAAAATAAAGTAAAACAGTACAACGTCCGTTGACAAGAGCTTTTCAACATCTCGTGAGGTTTCTAAACCTTCTGAGCGTTCACAAAAATTCTGTCAGTATCAGGAGGTTAATACAACATCCACGGACAAAAATTCTTCATCTCGTGGGGTTCCCCCCCAGTGGCTCAGCGGTATGTCTGCGGACTTACACGCTAAAATCCGGGTTTCGATACCCGTGGTGGGCAGAGCACAGATAGCCCATTGTGTAGCTTTGTGCTTAATTCAAAACAACAACAACTCGTGGGGTTTCTATACTTTCTGAACGTTCAAAAGAGTTCCACTTGTATCAGGAGATTATACAATATCCGTCGACAAGAGCTATGCCAATAATTTGTGGGGTTTCTATACTTTCTGAACGTTCACAAGAGTTCCACTTGTATCAGGAGATTATACAATATCCGTCGACAAGAGCTATGCCAATAATTTGTGGGGTTTCTATACTTTCTGAATGTTCAAGAGAGTTCCACTTGTATCAGGAGATTATACAATATCCGTCGACAAGAGCTATGCCAATAATTTGTGGGGTTTCTATACTTTCTGAACGTTCACAAGAGTTCCACTTGTATCAGGAGATTATACAATATCCGTCGACAAGAGCTATGCCAATAATTTGTGGGGTTTCTATACTTTCTGAATGTTCACAAGAGTTCCACTTGTATAAGGAGATTATACAATATCCGTCGACAAGAGCTATGCTGGAGATTATACAATATCCGTCGACAAGAGCTATGCCAATAATTTCTGTATTCTCTAAACGTTGACAAGAAGTGAGATCATAAGTTATTGAACAAATATTTGTTCTCTTTATTAAGGTTTTATGACTGGTGGCGCTGTTGATTAAAATGGCCACTATATTTGTTTGAGAAACCGTAAAAAGTTGAAAATTACTGGGGTTGAACAAAGTTAAAAATTCTTAGAAAAGGAGTAGAATAAAATTAGGTTACCCTCCTGGACCACAACGTATTAATAGTGCATAACAGTTTTACCATGATGAATCTTGGTAAAGTTATGTTAACCTGGATATAACTATTTAACCCCTAACCTCAACAAAGAAACGTCTGGTAATATCATTCAAAAATGTAACAAAAACAAAGAATTTTTTTTCCGACTAAGCTTATAAGTACAGATGGTTACCAGTTTAGCGGTTAGGAACTTAATAACTGATATTGTTTGTCTGAATAGTATCTGAAAATAGAGTTAAAAATCGGTCAATGTTATAAAAAAGACCAAAACTGGTTTGACCTCATGATGACCAGAAATGCACTTGGAATGAAAATCCATTCTGAAGACGGTTGGTGTAGGAACTAATACTTTAATTTAAATAAGGTACAGAACAATGTTTTGACCTTCTTGGGTCATCTGAAGTTTAACAAAAGGCTCAATATTTTTTGTTTACCTGAAGATGACCTAAGAATGTCGAAACATTGTTTTGTACTTTATTTAAATTAAAGTATTAATACCTACACCAACCGTCATTAGAATAGAGATTTTTTAATTTAAATTAACGTTTAGTGTGTGAATGTACTTGAACATAATTTTACTCTGTACACTGTGTTACTATATTAACGTGTGTATAGACTTCTAAACTCTTATGTTTGCGTACATGAACGTGTAAAACACGCTTCCAGAAGTTAACTAATTTCAGGCAGGACTATCGACCAATGTTCGAGTGTTTCTAAAGTGATGGAACAGCTTAAATCAACTGTTGACAGTTGGACAGGAGGATTGGGTGTTGTTTTTTCCAGCGATTGTAGAAGAGACTCGAACAAGAATTTTCAAGGTAACAGCAGGTCAATAATAGGTCTTAGGTAGATCATAAGGAAAACAGCACAGAATCTTTCCCCTTAAGTAAAACGGTCCAGCTAGAGTTTCCCCATTGATATGTGTTTATCTCTGACATTCGTACTTTTATGGTTTGTATTTGGTAGGATATTGAAATATATCATGTTTGTGTTACTCACAGTACTGATGCTGGGGAGGGGGAGTTATACGAAACGATAAATTACAATTAAAAGTTTTATTTACGAAGACATCGAACAACATTTGTAGTAGTTCAAAGTCGAGTTATTTCTACGTTGTTTCGTGTCCTTCAATTGTACTTAAGAATCGTTCATTCTAGAAGACCTTTTACTGTTAAATTTGTTTTTGCATCGGTCGATAATACACTATGGCTTTTATTGATAGTTTAAAGCACACTTTCTTGTCGTGTTTATTGGAAAAAGATATTTTTAAGGCAGAAAACAGCTGACTTTTTACTAGTTTTGTCCTACTGTGTAACCTGTTGTTGTGCTATATTATACATTTTATTAGTTTTGTCCTACTGTGTAACCTGTTGTTGTGCTATATTATACATTTTATTAGTTTTGTCTTACTGTGTAACCTGTCGTTGTGCTATTACACATTTTATTAGTTTTATCCTACTGAGTAACCTGTTGTTGTGCTATATTACACATTTTATTAGTTTTGTCCTACTGTGTAACCTGTTGTTGTGCTATATTATACATTTTATTAGTTTTGTCCTACTGTGTAACCTGTTGTTGTGCTATATTATACATTTTATTAGTTTTGTCCTACTGTGTAACCTGTTGTTGTGCTATATTATACATTTTATTAGTTTTGTCTTACTGTGTAACCTGTTGTTGTGCTATTACACATTTTATTAGTTTTGTCTTACTGTGTAACCTGTTGTTGTGCTATTACACATTTTATTAGTTTTGTCCTACTGAGTAACCTGTTGTTGTGCTATTACACATTTTATTAGTTTTGTCCTACTGTGTAACCTGTTGTTGTGCTAGATTACACATTTTATTAGTTTTATCCTACTGTGTAACCTGTTGTTGTGCTATTACACATTCGTGTGATGTAGCAAGTTTTTAGTGTGAGTGGCCAAGTGTGTTAAGGCGTTCGAATCCTCGTCATACCACACCCAAACATCCTCGCCATTTCATGCGTGGGGCGTTATAACGTGACAGTGAATCCCACTATTAGTTGGTAAAAGAGTAGCCTAAGAGTTGGCGGTGGGTGGTGATGATTAACTGCCTTCTAGAGGTCTTGCACTGCTAAATTAGGGACGGCTAGTGCAGATAGCTCTCGAGCAGGTTTGTGCGAAATTCAAAAATAACGAACTTTTGAAACAAAGATTTATTTTGGTAATTTTCTTAAAATTTTGTAGCGTTTATAGGTTGGAGATACCTGCTGTAGGTGCGATTCAAGTTGATGCTTGGTAATTATGACCAATAATGCTGTTCGGTACACAATCATATTTGAATAGTTTTATTGAAATCCATCGAAATATTGTCACTGTAGCTATTAATTAACACACTATTCAGCGAAACCAGGTGGCGCTACAAGTCCTGAAGGTACACCTCACGAGCACGCGTTTGTGTTGTCGGTGGTTGAAAATAGCGTTGCTTATTAACTTTTTGCCTCGCATATTTTCTACTCAATTATTGAACGGAAAATAGCTGTAAACATAATCGAGCATTTTAATTATATCGCATTTTGTATTTTATCCACTATAGATAAAAAGTAACCATTATGTCGTATCGTACGCACTTGAAACTTTTCAGAATAATAGATACATTGTACAAGCTCGTGGATCAGCGGTAAATTTGAGGGGCTTACACTGATAATAACCGAGTTTCGATACTTGAGGTTTGTACACTACAAATAACCCATTGTTTAGCTTTATTCTTAACGACAAACCAACAAATATTATTCCAGAGATAATAAATCTAAATCATATCCAAGTCGAATTAATCTACCACGTTTTCGATTAGAACGAGTTTGGGGCCTAATATAATGTTATTATACATATTTATATATCGTTTGTTTATAATTAAACACAAAGCTACGTAACGGGCTATTTATGTTCTGCCCATCCCGCGTATCAAAACCCGGTGTATATGCGTCTTAATCGAAGTAATATATTGCGTGTATGGGCTGAAATATCACATCTTATTATCTGTTTATGAAAAATAAAACTTCACGTAATGTTTGACATAAAGAGATCAGCATCCATTTATCGTCTTTCAAATAAGTTATTGCTAAGACCACCAGGTGTTCTACTGAGCTATTCATTTATTGACGAGCCTTCCAGGTGTTATTGTCAGGTGGTTGATGAAAAACAAAATAAACCGTTAGAGCCAAGATATTTCTTGGTTCGAGTCAGAATTGATGGACATCAGAACATGCTAATGTTCAGGAGAGATACTGACGCCATTTCTATTATCTGGTATCCAAATTATCGTTTTGAATATAGCTACACTTCTTTATTCTCCGGTCGATCGATTTCAATTGATGCACGCGGCAGTTCATGTAATTTGTTACCAGACTTTATTGACAGCAGTAGATGCATTTTTTTTTTTTTGCAATAACATAAAAGGACATTTAACTAACATTAACGTTCCCTCTATTATTTATGTGTCATTCATTTCTGTGTGAAAGAGATCGAATGATAGGAAGGTTTTAATGACTTATGGCGCGTGCTGTTCTTGTCTCCGTTACCTCACCAGTTTCTTTTCTGGCGCAATTTTTCTTAGAAAGACACGAACTTTCTTCGAACTGTCGTATTATGTGACGAAAACCAAGAAAAATGTAAAACATATTGGTTTAATTACAGGCCCCGGAATGGCCTGATGGTACAGGCACTCGACTCGTAACCTGAAGATCGCGGGTTCGAACTCCAGCTGCGCCAAACATGCTCGCCCTTTCGGCTTTGGGGTATTGTAATGTGGTGGTCAATCCCACCATTCGTTGGTAAAAAAGAGTAGCTCAAGAAATGACTAGTTGCCTTTCCTCTAGTCTTACACTGCAAAATTAGGGACGGTTAGCGCAGATAGCTCACTATGGGTATCGAAACCCTACTTGTAGCATTATAAGACTTCAGACAAATCGCTTTGCCATTACGAAAGACAGAGTATTATGCCAAAGAGGCTATAATTCTTTGTGTGGGTGGTAAGTTTGTTTTTTTTCGAAAGTTCTGACGTCAGAACACTAAAAGTTGAAGCCAAAAAAGTTCTTCATTCGTTTTGTTTGTTGAAACACCAATAATTTACATTTATTAGAACACTGTTCTAACTACATTTTCTGTCGTTTATTTTAAGATAATAAAACGGATTATGGTTCAATTCAAGATTGTTGGCCAATTCATTGCGCGTGTTCACTTCTTGTTTAATGACAAACTTTTCAACCAAACTGTTGGAGTAGAGGGGTCATGACCTCAGAATTAATACTTATCTTGTTTGTCAATCAATTTTCAGTGTCACAACACCACCTGTGAAACAATAAATAATGTCAAAATGTCATAAATAGATGTCGCTCCACCGCAGCTGAAGTTATCAATTGTTTTTTTTATTTCGCGCAAAGCCATACGAGGACTATCGGCGCTAGCCGTCCTTAATTTCGCAGTGTAAGACTAGTCATCACCACCCACTGCCAACTGTTGGACGACTCTTTTACCAAGGAATAGTGAGATTGACTGTACATGATAACGCCCCCACGGGTGAAAGGGCGAGCATGTTTGGTGCGGCGGGGATCGCCTTAACCACCTGGCCATGACGGGCCGAACTTAACAAGTAACTTCTTAATTTGCATATTCAAAATCGTCTTAATCTAACACATTCAACCCAAAATTTTAAACCAATATGTCCTGAAACAAATAAAAAAATTAATCTACACGATTTTATCTGTTTTTAAAAGTCAAATACTCCATACCGGTGGTGTGTTTGACTGAAAATATTGTTCTATACGTATTGCAATATCGCACTATAAATTTTTGGGAACTGAAAATATATTAAACCAGACAAGGGAAATTAATGTAAGCTTTACTTTTCACAAGGAAAAGCGTTTTATTTTTTTTTGCAATCGTGTTAATTTGTCTGCAGTCCTCAAAACCTTATAAAGGTTAGCGTTGTAAGGTTAAATTAATGGCCTGCTATAACCTTTGGATCTCGACTGACACGTGTGCTGCAGAGTTTTTTTGTTTCTTTTTGTTCTTATTGGAAGTTGACATTATCTTCACTAGATGGGGTGCCCGTACCCTAATCGGAACTTCTTACCTAAATTCATGATTAATGAAAGGTTATCTTAGGATATGAAAAGTTGTTTCTTTTATATGTGTGTGCTTTCTCATAGCAAAGCCACATCTGCTGGAATCACCAAGTGGAATCTAACCCCTGATTTTAGCGTTGTAAATCCACAAACTTACCGATGTACCAGCGTATGACTCCTTTATATATAATTTAAAATAACAAACCTAAACATCCATGAAAAGGGCAAAACGCGAAATATGAAACCGTGAATTTGCACGGTTCATGCCAAATTTGGTTAAGATTCATCAACAGTAGTGGTAATAAAAACCAAAAAAACGCTCGTAAAAACCGAAAAATGGACCTAACGAACCTTCGTTTTAACAGAAATAGGTATAAATTACACATAGTTAAAAGGACGAGTTTGAACGACGCACAAAGAGCGTGTTTAATCTGATCTTTCTTTGTATTTTACAACATAAATGATGAATATTTCTACTGTTTTAATAGCTCTGATCAAGTCGTTGGAGAAAAGCCCATCCACTTTAGTGCTTTCTGAGCAGCCATCTAAACTGAGATTTTTCCAGAACGTGGCCAAGGAGCTAGGCCTTATTCCGCTGAGCGTGTGTTTTGGATCGAGCGCCACGTGCCGCTTACAAACTGCGTTTCCGAGAGTTTCATTCGAAGATGCCATCACTGTCCTTGTTGACCTGGCCAGAGCAACATGCGAGAAACGATCTTGGATGGACGTAGTGTTTCTCGTGGACAACTTTTACGGTGAGGAAACAAATGACCCAGTATGTACAAATAAAAAACTGTAATCTGTCAGTTGTGTATTGTTTATGTAATTTGATCAGACATCTTGATACTTACTTTAAATAGAAACTAAAATATGATGTAATGTCTTCATGATTTTGAGAGAAAAAAAGGTAACATGGCGTTTGAATAAGTTAACCCGGGGCTTTCCAGTGTAAAGGGGTAATAAGACACGAGTACGGGCTATCTGCTGTGCGAGTTTACCCTTGTAAATCCGTAGACTGACCTCCGTCCTACTTTTAAGGCTAAAAAATTCCATAGTTTTGGAATGTTTTTCTTCTTTCTTTTTGTCTCAGCTTTCGCTCCTGCATGGGCAGGTAGGTGGTTAGGGCACCAGCTTCCTAATCTGTGGGTTGTGGGTTCGAATCTCCGTCACACCAAACATATCCGCCATTTCAGCCGTAGGAGCGTTATAATGTTTCAATCAATCCAACTATTCATTGGTAAAATAGTAGCCCAAGAGTTGGCGGTGGGTGGATATCACTAGCTGCCTTTCCTCTGGTCTTACACTGCTGAATTACAGATAGTTAGCGCATATAGTCCTCGTGCAGCTTTGCGCGAAATTGAAAAAAACAAACAGACAAACAACGTCAGCTTTTAGACAAATCTGGATAAAGCAAGGGTAAGTTGTATACTATTGAGAAAAAAATCGAGTTATCTTTCTCTTGTCAATAGTACCAAAGTTCAGTTCTTGTCTTTTATAGTAATCTTTAATTTTTTCATTGTTTTCTACCATTTACTGTTTTTTAATGTCTTCAACGAAGTTGCTTGTGGGTCCAAAACTAAATTGGTTATTAGGTCACTAATAACATATCAGGCCACATAAAAAAAGTTAAACAAATACCATTAGTATAGAGGCCCGGCATGGCCAAGCGTGTTAAGGCGTGCGACTCGTTATCTGAGAGTTATAATGTGACGGTCAATCCCACTATTCGTTGGTAAAAGAGTATCCCAAGAGTTGACGGTGGGTGGTGATGACTAGCTGCCTTCCCTCTAGTCTTACACTGCTAAATTAGGAACGGCTAGTGCAGATAGCCCTCGAGTAGCTATGTGCGAAATTCAAAAACAAACAAACAAACCATAAGTATAGTCCTGAAAACATCCATAGGATACACATGGTCTTATAGTCTTTTTAAACTGTTCATAAACCTCGTGAGGCTGTGAATAAATTGATAACATATCAGTAACACGCCAAACATAATTAACACGAAAACACTAACCTTCTAGTTACTGCTGGGTTCTCTTATAAAAATGTCCCACGCTGCTACAGTGGTAAGTCTACGGGTTCATAACAATAAAACCAGGGGTTTGATTCCCCTCGGTGGGTTTAGCAGATAGCATGGTGTGACTTTTCTATATGAAAACACAAACACAGTTTTATAAAACGTATTTTATAAATACAATGATGTATGTTTGTTTTTAGAAGTTAAGCAGAAAACTACACATTGCTGTACTCACCACGGGTATCGAAACCTGATTTTTAGCATCATAAGTCTTCTGATTTACCGCTGTGTCATAGAGGAAGGGGCGCACATGATTTGGTCATTTTGTTTGGTTAGTTATTGACACTGTGTGGTTTAACAGGCATAAAAATTCTTCAGTGTGATAAAATACCTTATTGGTAGTGACAAATGTAAGACGTGTCAATAGAATTTGAGGGGTTAAATAATTATTAAGCTAATACGAGGCTTAAGAATTAAGAAGGAAAATGAACAACCACAATTTGACGAAACAAACCAAGTAGCAGTTACGCAGGAAAATCTTTAAAGTTGTTGTTGTTGTTGTTTTGAATTAAGCACAAAGCTACACAATGGACTATCTGTGCTCTGCCCACCACGGGTATCGAAACCCAGATTTTAGCGTGTAAGTCCGCAGACATACCGCTGAGCCACTGGAGGGCGTCTTTAAAGTTAAGTTTCAGAATACTGGGGTGTTATTGGGGTGTGTACCAGAAAAAAAGAAGAAAATTCCAAGTTGTTCTGGTTTGGTTTGAATTTCGCGCAAACCCGCTCTAGAGCTATTTGCGCTAGCCGTCCCTAATTTAGCAGTATAAGACTAGAGGGAAGGCAGCTAGTCATCACCACCCACCGCCAACTCTTGGGCTACTCTTTTGCCAACATATAGAGGAATTGACCGTAACATTATAACACCTCTACAGCTGGAAGGGCGAGCATGTTTGGTGCGATGGAGATTCGAATCCGCGACCTTCGGATTACTAGTCGAGTGCCTTAACCACCTGACCATGCCGGGCCGTCCAAGTTGTTCTAAATTCGTTGCTCTGTGGGATGCTCACACATCTAGGAAATATAACGAACTTTTATTGTTCACTTAACAGCTCAGCTTTGTAATGTGTTTAAAATTTTTTTCTGCTTTACCGGAATTGAAATGCCAAGAATCGATGTTTGAAGTCGAAAGTTTTAAATATGTAAGCAGATGAGACTTCCTGCAGTCGTAAACTGAATGGCAGATTTCAACAGCACGTATTTGCAATAAACATCCAACTTAACCGACTGTTAGCTAATAAAGGACAGAAGTATGTGTCGTAACTGGTAACCTACAAGAATCAACCGTTACGACACGTGCTTGGAAACGTAACATTAAAATTATAGGGTTGGTGTTGTAAAGAACAGTTCTAAGAGGCACTTATTATATATATGTTAGGTGTGGGTATTAACAAAGATCTGTGAAACCGCAACATTTGTGAATTATATTTTGACGTCACACGATGCTTACTATCAGCTTGTATATTCTCAACAGTTTATTTTGATCCATAACTATAAAGCATCTTGCGTTCTAATCTCTAATTATAAAGCGTGTTATGTTCTAATCTGAACTATATACATACATACGTAAATCGCACCAAACATGCTCGCCCTTTCAGCCGTGGAGGCATTATAAAGTGACGGTCATTCCCATTATTGGTTGGTAAAAGAGTAGCCCAAGAGTTGGCGGTGGGTGGTGATGACTAGCCGCCTTCCTTCTAGTCTTACACTGCTAAATTAGGGACGGCTAGCGCAGATAGCCCTCGAGTAGCTTTGTGCGAAATTTAAAAAACAAAAATACGCAGATTTTAAAAAGAATACACACACAATAATGTAGATACGTTCATTTGTTTGATTTCTTGTTTTGAATTTCGCTCAAAAATGCACCCACTGCCAACTCTTGGGCTACTATTTTATGAACAAATAGTGAAATTGCTCGAAACATTATAACGGCCTCACGGCTGAAAAAACGAGCATGTTTGGTGTAACGGGGATTCGAGTTGATGATCTTCGTACTGGGAGACGAGCGCCAAAACCACATTGCCGGGCGGCGCCCAACAGTGTAAAATGTCTGAAATTTTGACGTAATTTACTTTCAGTGTCCGAGTTGCTTTTCTTTTCTAATTAAGATCCTAGGCTGCAAATAGCTCTTACATTAAAAAAAAATATATGTATCTATCTATATTTATGTAGGCCCGACATGGCCCAGCGTGTTAAGGCGTGCTACTCGTAATCTGAGGCGAGCGGTTTCGCATCCCCGTCGTGCCAAACATGCTCGCTCTTTCAGCCGTGGGGGCGCTATATTTATGTAACTTATTTATGTTCACGTCTATTTCACTGGAATAATAAATCAGCAATTAATAGTTAAAATAGTTTGTTTTATTTTTATTTTAGTTTTCATTAGGTCGCGTTGGTTCTCAATGGCGTTTGTCTCTTATTTGCTTATCGAATTTCGCGCAAAACTACTGGAGGAATATATCCCCCAGAATTCCCTAATTTTGAAGTTACATACTATAGAAAGACAGCGAATCAACGCTATCCACCGCCAACTCTTGGGCTATTTCTTTATTAACAAATGGTGTGATTAAAAATCACATTATAACGATCTCACGGCCAAAATTGCGGGAATATTCAGCGATGGGTTTCGATTCTGTGGTCTGCTAATTGTGTGTTGGCCGCTCTAACCATCATCAGGCCATGCCAGGTTTTCTGTTTCGTTTTTTATTTTGTAGTGACTGCGTTAATTTTCCATGTTCTTAATCTATACATTATGCGCATATACGTTCTATTCTTGGTTTTAAAACTTTTATATGCAAAAACGGCTCGTTTGGGTTAGGTTCACCTGACGATGACCGAAGAAGGTCGAAACGTTGTTCGCTCTTCTATTTGAAATATTTTCTCAACCCAAACGAGCCGTTTTTGAAAAATAAATTTCTCAACAAGTGGGTTTCTCGACATCACTGGTTTTAAAACTGTTTCTTTTTTTATTTCGCTTATTAATTATGTTTAATTATCTTTGTTTGTTTGGAATTAAGCACTAGCTACACAATGGGTTATCTATGCTCTGCCCACCACGGGTATTAAAACCCAGTTTCTAAAGGTGGGAGTCCGCAGCCATGCCGCTGTGTCATTAGGGAGCCATTAAATTATGAAAAAGGACTCCTTTTCAAACGTTGAATTTTTATTTGCTAAATTACTGAAACAAAACGAATTAAAGAGATAATCCCTCTGAGGCTGCAGCAGATCTTCGCGTGCAGAATTATTAATAAGTTGAAATATCCACTGCTTGTTTTATTTAATTTTAATCTACGTTTTTCTATTTACGTAATAATATGTCAAAAAATACGAATAACATATATTACAATATATAATACCAGATCTTCTTGTCTTAGCCACTATCAGACAAGTTCAAAATCATAAGCCTATTTTGTTTTTCTGTTAACTTTTCTCTCTCTATTTTATTTTAATATTTTCAATTAATCAGTGAGATAGAAACCAAGGGCATTATTAAAATCTGATTTGGGGGGGATTAGGGTGAGGCTTAGTGTATAACATCTCGGGCTGTGATCGAAAAAAGTCATGGTTCGTGTCTCGTTGCTCTTTAAAAGTGTTTTGAGAAAAAAAATTCTGATTTCAACAATTTTATTTTCCGAAAACGCCCTCTATATGGAATGCTATTGAACATTAGTGAACAACTGCTTGAAAATTATATATATATACATGTATATTACTGTAACAATCTCAACTTGGGTATTTCTAATGCTGTAGCAGATATCTCATACTTAAATATGAATATAAATAAATACTTTTGTTATTAATTTCAAAACAAGTTTCCAGTTGTTCAAAAATGTACGTTAAATGAGAAATTTCTATAAAATAATAATTTGTATGTATAATCCATTAATTACTCAATCTTACAGAAGCAGTTACCATCGCAAGACATACACTCAAACTCAGAAACTCGGAGAAACAGCTCCGGATTACAGTAAGGAAGATTTCCTCTGACAAACCAGTAATCAACAGGTTTCTTCGTCAGGTATCCAGTACTCTGATGCGCGAAAAAACGGTTTTTATTTTGTTATGCGACAAATTCACAAGTGCTGTTATTATAGAAGAGGTGAGTCTACCATTCGAGTTACACTTCGTGGTAGTCAGGTGACAGGCACGTGAGGTATTCTATGACAGGCATATCACCCGTTATTTTGTACCCTTAACATTTAAAAATGTTATTTAACTAGAGCTACATTTCCTTGAACCAATATACTGGTCAACAATTAACATCACAAAATCGTCATACAATAGAGCTACACCTCCTTGAACCAATAGAGTAGCCAATCATTGTTATGTTATGTTACGAGAATGTCTTGTTCGAGGTAACAGAAAGCTGACCGGTCAGTGCTACATAATCAGTTTTAGGGATGTTTTATAACTTAATTTCAAGGTACTTATAACATCCAGAGTGTGAAGTTACAACTTGTATTCCGATAAAAGTTGTTTAAATCCGGGGCGTAACCTCGCTTCTTTTAACAAATATCGGGGTAACTGACTGTCTATGAGTGAAAATTGTAATTTTTTTTGGCCAGCATATCTTTACAAAAGTTAAACTATTCTATATTCTAAGATTGATTTAAACGAAACGGAAATGAAAAACAGAGAAAATCTCGAACCTTATTCTTACAAAAATAAGAAAGATAAAAAATCTTTTTAATAGTAGATTAGTTTGTAACTTAGATTTTAGTATTTTCTGAAATCATGTCTCTCTCTTTTCAGGCTATGGAACTGTCTTTGTTCCAAACAAACGTATTTTGGATTTTGTTTTATCCTGACTTGGACCTACATCAAATGTTGCCTCTCCAAATAAGAAAAGTGACTTTTGTTATTCAATCTCCAGAGGTCGAATTCTCTAAGGTGAGGAAACATTCTGTCTCAATGGACATCATAATACGTAAAAATCTCACTACACTGCATCAAGCAGCTCTAAGTTTACTTCATTTGACACTTGGTGTCGTCAACTGAGAGTACGTGTAAGAGGCAACAAAGCTATGAAAAATATAATTTCCTTAAGAGTTACAAATTTATGATTTTTTTTCGTTAAATCGTAACACATTTTAAAGTAACAAGCGTGAATACCATTACATTATATTTTAGAGAACCTAAGTTGAAGGTCTAAGCATTATGAAAATTGTATCTTTAAGAACCTAGGTAGAAACTCCACGTTGTGTGTGAGTGCTGGAATAACCGACGTAGAAAATTTGGATAAAAACAATGTCGTGTCTGTGATAATTTGTAATAAATATTATATAAACACACCTCTGATTTTGAGTTTAAGGTAAAGAAGTTAAGAAGACCTGGAGGGGAGTATATGCAGTTTTCATTATTTATATCATAAATGCGAAGCCTATTAGTTTTAAATTAATACCTTGTTTAATACCGTTATGCAGCAGTTACAAGGATATACGTATACCAGTTGTTGTTTGTTGTTTTGAATTAAGCACAAAGACTACACAATGGGCTATTTGTGCTCTGCCCACTATGGGTATCGAAACCCGGTTTTTAGCGTTGTAAGTCGGCAGACATACTGCTGAGCCACTGGGGGGCTATGTACGTATACCAGAGCTCTAGAATGTAGATTTCTTTTTGGCGGCATTACGAAAGTTTTATCCTTTCGACATAATATTTTATGAAGCGTAGCCGTACAAAACTTATCAGTGATAAACTCTTGGGTCACTCTTTTACCAACGAACAGTGTATCAGTCACATTATAACGATCAGACGGCAAGCATATTTAGTGTGACAGTTATTCGAACCCAGCACCCATGGATCATGAGTCGAGCGCCCTAACCGCCACAGTTTTAAGGATGCTAATGTACAAATTATTGTATGATTTATTTTTCTCGTACTCTCCAAGTCTTTCGTTTCAGAAAATTCCCGTTAGAGTTTTGGAAGAAGTAAAATCCAATATAGAGAGAAATTCTACAAATCCGGTTGACGCTTCATCGTTAAAAGGACCTTGTGGTCACCAGTTAATCAACTCAGAATATCCAAACAATACGGTAAGAATTTTTTTTTTTTTTTTACTTTTTAATCCTGATACACGAATATTTCGTTTTAAAATTATCTTATGAAATTAGTTAAATGTTCCACTATATCTACTGTTCTGTAGACGCAAACACGTACATACATATGTAAGATTGACAAAATTCAACAGACTATGGCAGCAACATAAACTTTATATCTCTTACAAATAAAATAAAAAGTAAGAATAATATTAGCCGTACTCATTTGACATATTATAAGAAATAAAAAGTAAGAATGCTAATATAATAAGATAAAGAGAAGGCGTAAAAATAAAAAAATTCACAGGTTATTATTAAAGAGTTTTATGAACAGGGGTAAGGCATTAATTTATATGGTCAAACCCCCAAGAAAAAACGGAAGGGAAAACTCATTGACTTTACAAAACGTAACATGCAAGTAACGCATCCGTTAGGAACTATGAAAGTGTACACGAAACATGGTTTAAAAGTAAGATTTCAATGAACTAGCGTCCAAAATTAACCCAAAACGTAATTTTAGGTAAATATTTTAGAATAATTACAATCAAAGCAAAACTATCAATTCAAAGACGATACAAACTTCCCCCCTTCCAAAGAAAAGCTATAGTGTATAACATTAACTACTACATTGAATCTTCAAGAGTGATTAAAATCAGTGCATACGTTTGGGGTTTCTGTTAGTTTACTGTTACTGTTTACACACAAGCAAAACGATGTTTTGCAGTAGTTTCTTTCGTTAATTATTAATTAATTTCAAGACAATTTAAGTCAAAAACGAATGTTGCTGATAGAATAAGTGGTCATCATTTCCGAGTAGGGAGGGAAATATAATATTCCTTTGGCGACTCAGCGATAAACTCTAGGGCCTATATCGCTAAAATTCTGAGCTCCGTCATAGCGTCAGACACAGCTCGCGAAACCCCTTGCGTAGTTTTGCCCTTAAATGAACAACAAAGGGTGATTAAAATGAACTGGAAACATTACATTGTTGGATTTTTTGAGCAGAATAACAACAGAACAGAAACAGTTTTATTGGTTACTCCTCGATTGGCAATTCTAGCTTCTCATGAAATAAATAGAATATAGGATTTCAGAGAGCTTCAATTTATAATTTGTTTGTTGTTAAGTGCGAATATATACAACGGCTTACCTGTGCTGTTTCCACCACGGGTATAGAAACTCGGTTTTTAGAGTTATAAGCCAGCAGACTTACCGATGTGCCACTGTAATGGTGCGGTGGAGGACATTAGTTATCTGTCTTAAATGTAAATTTTATTCGTTACTGATCATGATTACAGAAGCGCAAGTCGACTTAAAACAAGATGGCCGATTTTATTTTGCTCTTTGCAGGTTTCTCCAAGTGACAACTGCTTGAATGGTCAACTAGAAGTAAATATTAATCTCGTGCACGTTCTTCAAAACTCAATGGGAGAGGGAAAAGAAGAAAGAATAGAAATAGAATGGTCTTCTTCAGATGGACTTCGTTTCCTTCGCAATGGAACTAACACACATCTACTCGTTACAACAATACATGTTAGTACAAAACGGATCTTTTTGTAACACTATGTTAGTACACAGAGCATCATAATGAAACTCTTGCTTATATGATATTTGAAAAACCTTTTTATTACGCGTTATGTAACCACCAAGTTTACGAAAGTTTAATCATGTGTGCGTATAGATTTGTAATCGGGATCACGATTTTCCCGTTTTGCCTCTGTGATCCGACACTGAAAACTTTTATTTTTATCCATTTGAATGTACAGAAAAATTGGGTAGCTGAATTTACTGCTCGCAGTGGAGCAAAACGAAGGTGAAGTGGTCACACGCATATTCGACGGTCATAGAATATTTGGTATGTTTTTGTCTTTGGACAAGAAAAAAAGATTTTAACAGAGATTATTATACAAGGCTACAAATCGCTAATAGCTACTTCATACTGTCATTTCTACCAACTGCTGGCACCCCAAGTGAGCATTGGCGTCATGCGTAGTCAGCTAGTGCTAAATAACCTGTGAATTGTGAGCTTCTGGCATATTGCCGTGCCTGACTGCTTAATGTCATAACAGAATAGTAAAATAACTAAGTCTGATAGAGCAATAAACAATTATTGACTAGTTTAGAGGAAAACACGCATCTGTCTAGCTACAGCACATAACTAGTCTAGAATACCGCCGAGATTTCCGACAATGTTTGCAAATTCACCCTTCAAACTTCTGTTGTAACGTCATGTCTGCAACCAGACAACATTGAAATTATTTGTTGACTGGTTTTTCAAGGCAACAATTAAAATGTTTCATACCACGAGATGCACGTTCTGTCGTTCACGGCAACTAATTCATACTAGACATAGAATAACGTACTTTTTACAGTATTTTCTCACTAATGGACACTATCTTATAGGACATCACAACGTATTTAGGACTTTCGAAATGTTATGCTTACAAGAATGAACACTTTAGTGTACATGGTTGATCTACAGTTTTGTATCTGATAGGACACTGTAACTAAGAACTGTCAGCAGTTTATTACATACGTCATTCGTTTTTCTCAGTGTTATTATCACGTTACATGGTATCTTCTGCAGTAAATTTTATTATTTATGTAGCACGAGTCTAGTTTTTTGCTAGTTTTGTTATGTTACGCCAACTATGCAGTGTCTTTTTACATTAGTTTTGTTGTTTTATGTTTAATAGGATATCGTAGTTTCTTTCGCACTTTTAAATATTGTATTTGCAGTGCCCTGAAAAATAGTGTTAGGACAAAAAGATACCCTGTGATTCTTTCCAATTTCTAGGGTTAATTCTTCCATGCCGTTACACAATGAATATTTCAACAGTGTTGTAACGTTCCACTGATACCTGTTGATAAGTGAATGAGCCCAAGGTTAGAATATTTGTCATACATTAGAATTTCCATATACTTGTACCAAGGGCATGACATAAGGGTTTTGTTTGATCAAATTTATGTTGAGAAATAAGTGTCGTGGTACCCCATGCAGTCTTAACCATATAGAAAGAAGCTAGCAAGGTGCTGTTATTTGGTACCAGTGTTTACAAGAATAAATCAATTCACTGGTACTCCACTAATAAACCTTTATAAAAACAAAGCTTAACAATATATATTAAGCAGTCATATCACGGCCCAAAATGCATACAGAATTGTCAGTTCGTATTGAATCTTTATGTGATGTTAGTTGGACTCTCCATCAAATTGCCACAGACTTGAAATACTCTCCCAACATTGTCAAGTGGACAATAGATTGTGAGACTGAGACAGGTGAATCTGAAAATATGAAAGTAAGAGACAAAACATCCAAACTGAACAATACTGATGTTAAGTATCTTTGTTTATGTCATTATCAGGAGAGAAGGAAGACTGTCACTGATCTCAAGCATAAGATAAACAACTATGTATCAGATGACAGAAAAGTGTCCAAACCCACAGTATTAAGATGACTCAAGGAGAATGGAAAAACTGATCATGTAGCAGTTTAAAACGTTACTCCAGTCTCCAAATATTGTCAGCAAACTAATATTTGTTACAAAGTACAAAAACTGGACTGTTGATGATTAGAAAAGTGTGTTATGGACGGATTAATCCAAGATTAGAATATTTGATTCAAAATGTAGGTGTTGTACATCCGGCGGAAGAAATGTGAAAGATATTTACCTTAATACATAATACCTACTATGAAGTATGGGGAAGGCATCATAATACCTGCTGTGAAGTATGGGGAAGACATCATAATACCTGCTGTGAAGTATGGGGAAGACATCATAATACCTACTTGAAGTATGGGGGAGACATCATAATACCTACTGTGAAGTATGGGGAAGACATCATAATACCTACTTGAAGTATGGGGGAGACATCATAATACCTACTGTGAAGTATGGGGAAGACATCATAATACCTATTGTGAAGTATGGGGAAGGCATTATAATACCTACTGTGTAGTATGGGGAAGGCATTATAATACCTATCGTGAAGTATGGGGAAGGCATTATAATACCAATTGTGAAGTATGGGGAAGGCATTATAATACCTACTGTGAAGTATGGGGAAGGCATTATAATGGATTTGAAGCGTTTTCTGCTAAGACGACAGGACGGTGCTTTATGAAATACAACATAATTAACATAGCTCTTCAGAGGAAACCGTTTCTTTAGTACCTTGTTAACTGTGTTATATTCAGTACAACATAGTTATTTTTACGATTGGTTATATTTCACTGGATATCGCTGGTTTATTTTCCATTGAGTATTAAAGTCGCCGATTTGTGTTACATAAAAAGAAACTCTGACTATAAAGATACCACTAGCTGTTGGCGTGTATTTTTATATTGAACAGATATCACTAGCTGTTGGCGTGTGTTTTTATATTAAACAGATAGCACTAGCTGTTGGCGTGTGTTTTTATATTGAACAGATATCACTAGCTGTTGGCGTGTGTTTTTATATTAAATAGATACCACTAGCTGTTGGCGTGTGTTTTTATATTGAACAGATATCACTAGCTGTTGGCGTGTGCTTTTATATTAAACAGATACCACTAGCTGTTGGCGTGTGTTTTTATATTAAACAGATATCACTAGCTGTTGGCGTATGTTTTTATATTAAACAAATACCACTAGCTGTTGGCGTGTGTTTTTATATTGAACAGATATCACTAGCTGTTGGCGTGTGTTTTTATATTGAACAGATATCACTAGCTGTTGGCGTGTGTGTTTATATTAAACAGATATCACTAGCTGTTGGCGTATGTTTTTATATTAAACACATATAACTAGCTGTTGGCGTATGTTTTTATATTGAACAGATATCACTAGCTGTTGGCGTGTGTTTTTATATTGAACAGATACCACTAGCTGTTGGCGTGTGTTTTTATATTAAACAGATAGCACTAGCTGTTGGCGTGTGTTTTTATATTGAACAGATATCACTAGCTGTTGGCGTGTGTTTTTATATTAAATAGATACCACTAGCTGTTGGCGTGTGTTTTTATATTGAACAGATATCACTAGCTGTTGGCGTGTGCTTTTATATTAAACAGATACCACTAGCTGTTGGCGTGTGTTTTTATATTAAACAGATATCACTAGCTGTTGGCGTATGTTTTTATATTAAACAAATACCACTAGCTGTTGGCGTGTGTTTTTATATTGAACAGATATCACTAGCTGTTGGCGTGTGTTTTTATATTGAACAGATATCACTAGCTGTTGGCGTGTGTGTTTATATTAAACAGATATCACTAGCTGTTGGCGTATGTTTTTATATTAAACACATATAACTAGCTGTTGGCGTATGTTTTTATATTGAACAGATATCACTAGCTGTTGGCGTGTGTTTTTATATTGAACAGATACCACTAGCTGTTGGCGTGTGTTTTTATATTGAACAGATATCACTAGCTGTTGGCGTGTGTTTTTATATTGAACAGATATCACTAGCTGTTGGCGTGTGTGTTTATATTAAACAGATACCACTAGCTGTTGGCGTGTGTTTTTATATTGAACAGACATCACTAGCTTTTGGCGTGTGTTTTATATTGAAGAGATATCACTAGCTGTTAGCGTGTGTTTTTTATTAAACTTCTATATGTTTTTGGTATAAGTCATCATTCTGTTGGTTAGTTAATATAGACTGTATTATGAATTTGTTAGAGGACTTTCATGAAGGTTTTATTATCTTTTTTCTAGTCCCCTCCATATGTTTTTGTGGATAAGGACGACCTTGGGAAGCTCGTGTTTTCTGGTTACCTTGTTGAAATAATCGAAACACTCTCAAAGAAGCTGGATTTTAGGTGAACCAACCATGAAAGCATCTTATGTGCTGAGTGGATTACATGTTATAAGAATAAAGCTATTCTATATAACGATTAAACGTACAAACTAATTAGAGTAGCGAGTTGGAGAGTATATGATCCGCATGTGACAAGAAGTGACGTGAGGCGTGTTTCCTATGACGTATGCACATTTGTAATATAATTAAACGAACGTGTAGCTAAAACTAAAATAATTTCCAGAAACATAATTCTTAACACCAGTATCATCAGTTCTACCTGGTATACACTATTTAAAATCATAATCTGAATTTCGAATCGTTGAATCAGATATCTTACTTCACACCAGTTTCATCAGTTCTAGCTGGTACACGCCACTCCATCAGCAATCGCCATTTTAAACTGGTAAATTATGTAGATTGTTGTAGGTGTTCGCGTCGTGTTTTCAACGCCTTTGTAACATTAAAAGTCATTTCTTTACACAGCTTGAAGTTCATTTAAAGTGATTTCAACGTTTTACAGGTATACACTTAAAAACATTAGCGATGCATCCTTTGGACTCTATCACCCAGAAACCAGGACCTGGGATGGCATAATCGGGGAGCTAAGTCATGGGGTGAGTACACTGGTGAAAACATTTGAACCACTGAGTGAACCATAAAAACAACGGTGGTTCTTATTAAAATGGATAAATGTATCGAAGAAACAGATTTATATACATATTTGCGTAAGTAAAAGTTCATTTTTGGTAAAACTTTCATAATTTGAGACAAAGGCCTATTTTGAATTCGCGCAAAGCTACACAAGGATTATCTGCGCTAGCCGTCCCTAGTTTAGTAGTATAAGACTAGAGGGAAGGCAGCTACTCATCACCACACACCGCCAACTCTTGGGCTACTCTTTTACCAACGAATAGTGGGATTGATCGCGCATTATAATGCTCCAACGGCTGAAAAGACGAGCGTGTTTGATGTGACAAGAATTCGAACCCATGACCCTCGGATTACGAGTGGAGTGCCTTAACCACCTGGCCATGCTGGGCCTGGGGACAAAGTAAGAAAGAACTGTGTTGAGGAATGTTGGAAAAACCTGTCATCTTGTCGACAAAAGCGAAAGTTTTGAGTTACAGCACGTGTACAATCTTGACTCAGTTTAAGGGTGTTTGTTAACTTATATATTATTAGAAATGTTATATTGCAAGGAAAATACGATGCTTGAATTGGAAGTTTATGTCAACAGAAATTATTAATGTACTTAGTATTGTGTTGAAATTCCTAAACACGCCTGAAGTCAATGAAGTGTCGTGGAAGCTATAAAAAGCTATATTATAGACAAAGATATTTGAATACACAAATCAGTAGGTAACCAACATACGGTTATTATATCGTATAATTTACCTGGTTGTAGTTATAATTAGATGTTCTAAAATGCTCTACACAAATAAGGTGATTTAATATTTTCAACCTTATTCAGGTAATGTATATGGAAACACAGATATAAAGTTAAGTTACCTGGTGGATATAGAAAGGAGGAATTATTAGCTGTTAAACACATACGATGTAAGGTTACTTCTGTTAGCCAGTTTTTTAACACATGTACTTGTGCAGCAATGAGAAATTCTTTACAGATTCTTATGGTTTCATATTATTATCATTAATCTACTAATTAGTTTATATGTTGTATAAATGTAATATTTTTCATCCACTTGGTACAAATATATAGCTGCATACAGTTTTTTTGTTAAGCGACCTCGTAAATAAAGAAACTTTGAAAATTGGAGTTTTAGCTATTTTAAATTTCCCCTCTTTTTTTATCCCCATTTTTAGACATCGGACATTGGCCTTGGAAGCTTCAATCCAACCAAACAACGTGCCACGGTTGTTGACTTTTTGACCCCAAACATCGAGTATGGCGGACTCAGTATTCTTACGTTAAGAAACAAGAGGAACGTCGACAACGTTTCTTCATATGTTAGCACCTTTAACTGGAAAGTTTGGCTATGCTTGATGGTCACCATGGCAATTACTGGGACCTTAACGTTTCTGACCAATCGCGTATATCTCCATAAGCACCATAACGAAGCGGAATATAACAAGTCACCTCTAGACTCTGTGTTATTCATATACGGAGCTTTACTGCAACAAGGTAAACACTATTCATGTTGCATGTTTTAAATATACAGTGTTCCCTCGTGTATCGCGGTAGATGCGTTCCAAAACCCCCCGCGAAAGGAGATTTTCCGCGAAGAGGGATCGCCGATTTTTAAGTATATATTTATGTGCATTTAGACTTTTAAAACCCTCCCTGTACAAACTTTTTAACCCTCCCATTACAATACTGTTCATTATTGCTGAAATAATAAGAACAATTATTAAGATATTAAGCCTTAAAATTAAAAATTACATATCTTCAGCAGGTGGTGTCTTTTCGGGGGACACCACTTCCTCTTCTGTAGAAGGTAATTCGGCAATTTCTTCGTCGGTCGTTACAACTTCAGGAACAGTACTTGCTACCGGTACCCTTTCTTTCATTTCTGCACCAATCATTTCCCCCTTCTGGCACATCGCTACGCCATGAAGCTGATCTCGCGTAGCCTTCGCAGACGCACAATGCGTACATCTACAGCCTTTCCAGTTGGTTCTGTTTCCATTTTTACGCTGTTATAAACTCAAATATATGTTTATATTTCAAAATATACCTGTTTTTTTTCTTTACACTATTAATTATATTTATTTTAAATATTTTAATGGTATTTAATGCTGTATTTTAGATTTAATGTTTATTATTTTATATATATGTAGTTGATAAACGGCATTTTCAGTTTGTCACTTAAGCCACAATTAAATAAAGAACGGTCATAAAACCTGACCTTAACTGAATACCTAGAACAATAGGTTTCTTGTCATCAGACTAGCCAATGGTAGCAGAAACTTTGTTTTCGTATTCATTAATAAAACTATATTAATTTCGCGAGTGTTTCTCCCCAGTTGTTTTGTTTGCCTGTTGTTAAGAGCAAAGCTACATAATGGGCTAGTTGTGCTGTGCTCATCACGTGCATCGTTTGTTTTGGTTTATATTTGGAATTTCGCACAAAGCTATTCGAGGGCTATCTGCACTCGCCGTCCCTAATTTAGCGGTATAGAACTAGAAGGAAAGCAGCTAGTCATCACCACCCACCGCCAACTCTTTGGCTACTCTTTTGTCAACGAATAGTGGGATTAACCGTCACGTGATAACGCCTCCATGGCTGAAAGGACGAGTATGTTTGGTGTGACCGGGATTCGAACCCACGACCCTCAGATTACGCCTTAACCCATCTGGCCATGCCGGACCATCACGTATATCGAAGCTGTTATTTTTTTATAGCGTTGGAAGCTTTCAAAACTTACCGCTGAAAGGCCAGAGTGTCTAGGCTTCATTTCGTAATTTTTCTCACCCACATGATTGTAAGTGACAACCAAAAGTAATCGATCTTAGAAGACATTGATGGATTAACAAACATACTGATTGATAACTATGCAAGGGTTGGATAAAATGTTTGTTTGTTGTCAAGCACAAACTCGCATTACCTGAGCTGTGCCCACCACGGGAATCGAGATCCGGACTTCCGTGTTTTTAACCCACAAACATACCGTTGAGAATGGGGTAAAAATGAGACAAAAATTAGCAATGGGGTAAGTAGGGTTTATATGATAGGGTACCTGTTTTGTTTTTTTCTTGTTTCTTCGAATTTTGTACAGGTTCGTTTGAAGGCCATCTACTCTAGCCGTCCTTAATTTTGACATTACAGACTAGAGGGAAGGTAATTTGGAAAAGCCAGCATGGTCGGTGTTGGGATTAGAGCCACCTAACCACAAGGTGCAAATGGGGACCCTAACCACCAGTCCATACCAGTCACCTGACTGTTGTTAGACACGAAGTTACACAGTATCTCATCTGTCCTAAAATTAATTATTCGCACGAGAATGTATAAGGTGTATTATTAAGTAAGCACAAGAACTGTGTATGTGTGTGTGTGTGTTCCATTAAACTTTTGATACTGTCTAATATTAATCACTGGTTGACGTATTCATTCAGTGCAGGGGAAAGACACAGGAGGCATCCAGGGTAGACACCAGTGGAAAGATACAATTTGAAAATTCCCCTGGCACTCCTTTGGGGGTCCTAAGGTGCATATCAAAGTAATTGAATCAGTATTAAGCGAATACACGAACTCACAGAGAAATGTGTCAAATAATGCTTTAGATTAATGGATTTTGGTAATTAGGTTTGTTAGAAAAGGAATTATATGAAAACAAACAGGTTACATAATAGGCTACCTGCAGCTTATTTTCCACAGAGATAAATGTTTTTTGTTCGTTTTGAATTTCGCAAAAAGCTGCTCGAGGGCTATCTGTGCTAGCCGTTCCTAATTTAGTAGTGTAAGACTAGAGGAAAGGCAGCTAGTCATCACCACCCACCGCCAACTCTTGGACTACTCTTTTACCAACAGATAGTGGGATTGACCGTCACTTTATAACGCCCCCACGGCCGAAAGGGCGAGCATGTTTGGCTCGACGGGGATTCGAACCCGCGACACACAGATTACGAGTCGCACGCTTTAACATGCTCGGCCATTCCGGGCCCTCCACAGAGATAGAATCTCGAATTCTAGCATTATAAGCCTTCAGGTTGAACTTTGGATGCCGAAATAAAATGGAGTTCTGACGTTTTTGTATTAAAAATGAAAAAAAATATGCGTATTAGTACATAAATATTCTGAAGGAGAAAAAAAACTATCCAAGAAAAGTTAATGAAAACTAATAAAAAATCATCTTCTGCGTTCGTTTACATCAGCAAAGATAAACTAGTATCTACATTATCTTGTTAGCGGAACTATTCTTCTGAGCAATTAATAATTGAATTCGTTCTTTTATAACGTTTCCCAGAACTAAGCCTAAGCACGTGTACTGACATCCATCTTCATGATTAAAATTAAAAGCTGACTTTTAATGAGAACCTTTAACTCTTTTATATCGATTCAGTGAACTGCATGAAATTTATTCCTTCCTAATTTCTTAATAATTAAGAGTCAATATAATTTTGTCTTACCGAAGACGAAATGAAATAAGTATTTAACGCCAGGAGGCAGATCTACTGAAGAGATTCGACTGTTAGATATTTATACATTGGAGCGTAAGTAAGAATTTTTTACTTAAACGACGAGTACAAAGTTATACCAATTCTTTAAATCTCGACTTTTGAAAAGGCTGAAGTATTGTATTTATTGTTGACAATGGTTATTCTTTTCAAACCTCCCTGTAACTTTGAACATGTGGGCGGGAGACCACATCACGGTCAAACATCTAGTGTACGTCGAACAATATTGGAAATGTACTCGAACCAAGAATTAGAGCGATATTTTACGTGATATCCCAATGGGATCGACAGAAGCGCCCTCACGCGCTGGCTATCAGAATTACTAAGTGGCATGTGAGATAACTAAATTTAAATTTGAAATCTGGAGAAAGACAAACTCCAAAGAAGTCTAGGTATGACTGTTTTTATTTCGTTTCTGAATTTCACCCAAAACTACACGAAGACTATTTGCGCTAGCCGTCCATGATTTAGCAGTGTAAGACTAGATGGACTCCAGGTAGTCATCACCACCTATTGACAACTATACGCTTTCACAAACGAAAAGTTAGATTGACTGTTACTTTATAACGTCCCCACGGCTGAAAGGGCGAGCATATTTAGTATGACGGGAATTCGAACCTACGATCCTCAACTTACGAGTTGAGCACCCTTACCACCCGGCCATAACGGGCTCGAGCAAAACTGAGGAACGTTTTTAGTTATCAAAGTACAACATGGACAACATAAAACCATTAAAAATATCCAATTGTAAAAAAAAGAAAAAAGACCCCCCTCAGCGGCACAACGTTATATCTTCCGGCTTATAACGCTAGAATCCGGGCTTCGATACCCTTGGTTGGCAAAGCACAAATAGCCCATTATGTTGCTTTGTGCTTAATTTGAAAACAATAACAGAAAAGAAAATGTATAATAAATTATCTAGTTCGGAGAACAACATACCCGTTTGTTAACCCACAGGCTCAATATTTGACTCCTGTAGAGCATCAAAAAGAAATTTCTCATTAGAATCCTAACCCAAAGAGTACAGCGAGGCTTACAAGATTAAGCGCAACGTTTCAATAAATATTCATAGCTTTGAACAAGTTCGCTAAAATTACTTATACTCTTCCATGCAAAAACGTTTCAAGTCGAGGGAGAATCTCTATATTTCATCCGATGGATAACGTTTCCTTTTTATCGGATAATGAAATAGTTCTGCGTGAGATAAAGACGACAGTGAAGTGATTGCGTTTTCAGGGTAAAACTGGAAAGTTGTGTATGGTTAAGAAGTCGTTTTAAATAAAATATTTATTTTTAAAGGTGCTGATGGAACACCTAATGAGATGCCCAGTCGAATTATATTCATCACATGGTGGATTCTTTGTGTTATTTTCTATGCTTGCTACACCGCAGTTCTTACGTCATCCTTCACAGTGAAGGAGTATCCTGTTCGCATCAACTCGGTTGAAGAACTTCTGGACATTCCGGACTATATATTCGGAATAAGGCGAGGAACATATCACATGGGTTATATTGAGGTATCATAAACTTACAAAATTACAGATTCCTATTTAATGTTCTTGTACTATTGTCTGATATACAGGGAAGGCTTTACCTACTGAACATTGTGTTCGTGTATTCTCAACTGTAATAAGATGCCACACTTTACTTATCACGGCTGGGTAGGACTTCTTGCGAGTCTCTTTGTGGATGGTCCTGGTGTCTCATATTGTTACAATTTATTTATCACTGTAACTAAGTACAAAATAAATACACTTCTAGAGGAATTGAAGTTCTCGATCCGAATACACTTTTATTATCCAAATTTACGAATATTTTGCGTTAGAAAGGATTGTTACATACCCTTCTCCAAAACAATCTTTATTTGCATCGTAATGCACAGGAAACGCTAAATAACGCCAAAATGTAAAGTTTTTGTTTTTGCATTCTATTCAGCAGCGACTTCAAAGTCTTTGGATGTTATATAAGTTACAGATTTGCACACACACTCTCGTAGTAATTAGGTCAGCTAAAGGACTCACTGTTGGCGTCTCAAAATATATCGTTAGATGTACTGGTAACTTTGTGTTTTTTTCATATATGGTAATCAAATAAAGTGTTAATAACGTTTTTTATGGAGTCTTGAAAAATTATTATAGAAAAGTAATTTTCGTGTTTGACAAATAACACTGCAAAATTAAAAATAGCTACACTACTGAAGTGCAGTATTCTAATATTGATAAAGAAACAATAAATGTGACAGAAAACTATATAAGATGGCCAGGGGACACTTGAGAATTAAAAGTGAAACTTAAGATAGTTTTAATTTTGAAGAAACGTGATGATTGACAAGTAATACCTTCTGGTAATACCTTCTAGTAATACCTTCAAGAAATACCTTTTAGTAATACCTTCAAATAATACCTTCTAGTAATACCTTCAAGAAATACCTTCTAGTAATACCTTTTAGTAATACCTTCAAATAATACCTTTAAATAATACCTTCTGGTAATACCTTCAAATAATACCTTTTAGTAATACCTTCAAATAATACCTTCTGGTAATACCTTCAAATAATACCTTTTAGTAATACCTTCAAATAATACCTTCTGGTAATACCTTCAAATAATACCTTTTAGTAATACCTTCTAGTAATACCTTTAAATAATATCTTCTAGTAATACCTTTAAATAATACCTTCAAGTAATACTTTCTAATAATACCTTCTAGTAATATCTTCTAGTAACACCTTCAAGTAATATCTTTCCAGAAGAGAGACATGACTGACCGAATATACTAGTGCTGAAGTCCCACCAATGGCCAACAACGTTCAGATACGGGCAGACATTCTTGGTTTTTAAAACATAACAATTCCAGATAGTAAAATATAAGATTAACAGAAAAACAGCCAACATTGGAAAAACAGACAGAGCATTAGAAATGACAAACAACACTCCAGCACTGACATACAATGCTTCAGAAATAACCAACAACATTCTAGTACTGACATAAAATGCTCCAATATCGACAAGCAACGTTCTAGTACTGACATAAAATGCTACAACACTGACAAAAAACGTTTTAGTATTGACATAAAATGCGCCAACATTGACAAACAATCTTCTAGTATTGATATGAAATGCTCCAACATTGACAAACAACGTTCTAGTACTGACATGGAATGCTCCAATATTGACAAACGACGTTTAGTATTGACATAAAATGCTCCAACGTAGTGACAGACAATAGTAAATATCAAGATAGACACACAACAGACCAATCAAGGCTAAGGAATACGTAGTGACAGACAATAGTGAACATCAAGACAGACACACAACAGACCAACCAAGGCTAAGGAATACGTAGTGACAGACAATAGTGAACATCAAGACAGACACACAACAGACCAACCAAGGCTAAGGAATACGTAGTGACAGACAATAGTGAACATCGAGATAGACACACAACAGACCAACCAAGGCTAAGGAATACGTAGTGACAGACAATAGTGAACATCAAAACAGACACACAACAGACCAACCAAGGCTAAGGAATACGCTGTGCCCGTTGAAGTTTCCACTTATGATTTTTCTGTATTACCAGTTTTCATCCTTTATTTTGACAAGGAAACAAAACGATGTATTATCATAACTGATTGTTTTCTATAATTAGATACCCCTACTTTATTATTCTACAATTAGATACCCCTACTTTATTCAATAATTAGATACCCCTACTTTATTCAATAATTAGATATCTCTATTTTATTCAATAATTAGATACCCCTACTTTATTCCGCTATTCAAGAATATTTTCAAACATCTGCATAATTTAGACACTAAAGTCACGATGGTGGTCAGAATCTCTAAGGTTTTTAAACAATCCTTGTAGGAAAACTTGCCCGAGCTGTACCAGCGCCTGAAAGAATTCGAGCCTTACCTAGCACTGACCGAAAACGAAGAAGAGGGCGTGTCACACGTTCTTCGGTACGAATCGTATGCGTTTTTGGGTGATGACGTAATACTTCGTTACCTGACGGACGGTAACTGTGAACTTCAGCTCGGCACAGAGGTCATGCTACCCTCCGGCTACTACGTGATCGTTCGGAAAAACCATCCTCTTAAAGAGTTTTTGGACAAGGCGTGAGTGTCTTGATTTTTCTATTTAGAGAAGAATTATGTAAGAAATTATAGTAGTGAGGAAAGTGTTTTTTATTAGAATCCAAAATATTATGATTCCAGTTTCTTATTTATGGAAATTATTATTCTGTTTATTTTATATTACTTTTTATAGTGAATTGTGTTCCATCAAAGCTTGTTTGGTTTGTTTTTAATTTCGCACAAAACTACTCGAGCGCTATCTGCGCTGGCCGTCCCTAATTTAACAGTGTAAGGATAGAGAGATGGTAGCTAGTCATTATAACCCACCGCCAACGCTTGGGCTACTCTTTTACCAACAAATAGTGGGATTGACCGTATCATTACAACGTCCTATAACGCTGAAAGAGCGAGCATGTTTAGTGCGATGGGGACTCGAACCTGCGACCCTCAGATTACGAGTCTAGTGCCTTAACCACATGGTCATGTCGGGCCCTCTAGCAAAGCGATTACTTAGGGTCAAAGAAGAAAGCGCAAACAGTCCTCGAGTAGTTTTGCGCGAAATAAAAAAAACAAACAAGCAAACAGAGAGGAAAATCTTAGCCCGAGTACAAAACCTAAGATATACAGTAATAATATACGAATGCTGCTAAACTTCACTAAGAATTGCATTGACCCAAACTACTACTTTATCTGTGGGTTTATTTATTTGTTTTACTTATAACAAAGCCACTTCAGGCTATCTACTGAGTCCACCAAGGGGAATCGAACCCCTGATTTTAGCATTATAAATCCGTAGGTTTACCGCTCTACCAGTGTATTTGTGTTTTCTTATAGCAAAGCCACATCGGGCTATCTGCTGAACCCACCGAGAGGAATCGAACCCCTGATTTTGCTTTGTAAATCCGAAGACATTCCGCTGTACTAGCGGGGGGCATCCTCTGTACCAGAGGTGGTCTTATTTGTAGGCACAATAAGTGTTTCAAATGAAAAGATTGTCGTAATAATATTTCATACCCAGTGGTAATAGCAATAAATTTATTAGCGGTATTTCTGTATTATCTGTCATTCATTTTCATCCGTACACAAACGCACAGAGGCTTGAAAGTTTGAATATACAAATGTTAACAGTAACAGCTATTTTAATTAACAGAAAAAAATATCCATTCGTGTTTTAACACTTTTTAAAAAGTCGTAATGGAATCACAAATTAGTACACACTTCACGTGATCGCGTGCAACGTGACTAGACGTTAAGAATGACGCACAAAATTGTTAGTTTACAACAATGTAACACGAAGCCCAACAATATTGCTTTAAAAAAAGATTTTGAGAAACCAGTTTACTGGCACTAAAGTTCTGATCGGTAGTCTGTACTGGACCTTATTACTTCCGGTCCTCGCTAGATTTACAACGCTAAAATCAGGAATTCGATTCCCCTCGGTTAACTCAGCAGATAGCTCGATGTGGCTTTGCTGTAAAAAAACAAACACACTCTACATACGCTACTGATTGTACCCTGTTTGTTGTACGCATCTGCCAGTGAGACCTCGTACGAGAACACAGTTTTGGAATTTCAACTAAGGTTTATGTACGTTGAAATACAACTGTGATACTAAGCCTCGTTTGTAGTGAAATACAACAAGCATTGTGTGCTCGTACAGAGGTTCCCAAACTTTTTAGACCTGCAGAGCTTGACATCAGAAAGAGATAAAATACATTAAAAATAGAAACAATCGGTCATTAACACAAGATGAAGTTTACTTCAAGCTTTGAAAATATAAATTTATTAAAGATATCAATATTTAAAGAAAAAAATTTACTTATACTTGTTCAAAAATTTCTGTTTGAAAAGTTTATATCAGTAAAAGTACAGTGTACTTATTTATTTATTAGTGGCTCGGATGGACTTGCTTTTGTTCACAAAGTGATTCGATATTTGGAGTTATTGTTGTTACCTGTAAACGCAAGTCATCTTCAGTATTTAACCTGTTTCTAAGTTTGGTCTGTAGTTTATACAGTGAAAGTGTTTGCTCACAAAGATATGTTGTTGGAAAATGTTCAAAGCTCTGTTACTTATTTCAGGGTATTCAATGGCCATTTGAATCCAAAATTGTGTAATTTCTTTCTGCTGGAATTCTGTTTTTAGGGTGTAAGGAGTATAAATTTCTATAAGCTGATGTTTCTCTTTCAAAGACAAATCGTTGGTATTTGTAGAGTCAACAAAGGTATTTTAAATCCACAGTAGTTTTTCTGAATGAGGAGAGAAGTACTTCCAATAGTTGTACACAAAACAGATATGTGCTGCAGGACTGAAACTTTGGTATCTTCACTTAAGGAAGTTTCATTCATAAGTAAAGAATAAACACTGAGATTTTTGGAACAGTCAAGTTCTTCCATAAGTATACATTCACCACAAAGTTTTACCTTAAGTTGAATAACTTTCATTTTAATACGATCTTTGAAATACGTTACCATACTTTGTAGCATTCATTTTATTTACACAGGTTGATACGTCCGGAAGATAAGCCACTTCCTGTATCCAGCATTTGTCCCTTAATTTGTATACCAGTTGAAAAATGGCATTCAGATAAAAAGAAACCTGTACTCCTCTCGCAGTTCGTAAAACCGAGCGAACACTTTTCCCCGAGAAAGTAATCGGTTTGTTTTGTTTGTTTGTTTTGAATTTCGCGCAAAGTTACTCGAGGGCTATCTGTGCTAGCCATCCCTATTTTAACAGTGTAAGACTAGAGTAAAGGCAGCTAGATATCACCACCCACCGTCAACTCTTGGGCTATTCTTTTACCAACAAATAGTGGGAATGACCGTAACATTATAACGATCCCACGGATGAAAGGGCGAGCATGTTTGATGCGACCGGGATTCGAGCCCGCGACCCTCGGATTACTAGTCGAACGACTTAACACGCTTGGCCATGCCGGGCCCAAAAGTCATCGGACTTCAGAATGAAGCAGCAAATTTCTATGCAAACGTCCCACATCATCACAAAGTAAACTGAAGATCTTCACATTAAGTGGTCTTGATTTTATAAAATTAGCTAACTCTATGACCTCTCCCAATACCTCTTTCAAGTCTTCTGGCATTTGTTTCATTACAAGTGCATGACGATGAAGACAGCAGTGGGCTTGATGTCTGGGTTTTTCTTTCTTATGTATGTCACTACGCCTGAAAATTTTACAGTCATATCTGCAGCCCGATCAGTACAAATACTTGAACAAAGCTGCCACTGGACCTCATGTTCTTCCATGAGAAAATCGATCAGTTTAAATATTTCTTCGTCTGTTGTTTAAGTGGACAAAGGTTTGTAAACGAGCAAGTCTTCTTCAAAACAAGCCTTGTGAATGTATCTAACAAACATGTGTAACATTGTATGACCTGCCGCGTCTGTTGATTCACCCATCTGAAGCGAAAAAATTACATTCACGTTTACTCGTCTTATTAACTCTGTTAAGCAACTTGCTGACATATCCTTGATTCTTCGAGAAACCGAGTTGTTAGGAAGAGGCACAAAGTTAATGTTTTAAAGAAATTTCTCATCAATCGTGCTCTCTACCAGTTATTTTGCGCATGGTTTTATCTAATTTTTCTACAATTGTATGAGGTTCACCTGCTTTTGTAATACGGTAACTAACACGATGTGAAGCCGTAAGAACACCTTTGTTGCCCTTATGGACAAACTAGCGAAATGTAGTTTTACTTATATTTAATTGCAAATTCTTTCTTTCGAAATACTCGAATGTTGGATTTTTTAAATAGGAGTGTTTGGTTTCTAGATGCCGTTTTAGCTTTGCTGAATGCAAACTAGTGTTACTCAACACTGTTCTACACTCAACCCACAACCCACTAGGTCCATCTTCATTACCTGTCCATGTAAACAATAAAACTTTCATCAAACTTTGTTTTATTTCTTGTTTCGACACTTCTTGCATCATCCTGTGTTGAAGTGCTTGCAGACGACGATAACGCCGATGAATTTGTATTAGGCCTAGGCCTAGGAAGTCTTTTACTCGTATCAGATTTATTACTGATATTTAGCCACTTATCCATCATAAAGGTGAACATTAATTATTAATTTGTCTAAAAACGTATTCTTGTATCTTTCGCACTTCAAAAGTATTTTCACGGAGACAAAATAGCTTCTAAATGAAAACTCGTTTAAGCAGTCGAGTTTTATCATCATACAACGACAAGCTGACTTAAGTTCAGTGTTAATCGTAACAAAGTCAGAAATAAAGATTTGTGTAAAAAAGGCTAGGCCACTGGAATGACATATTTTCTGAAGGAAAAGGGTAAACTATAATTTTTAAATTCTTTAACAGAAATTTTTAAGCCAAATAAGAAAATATTAGGCGAGGTCTGACGTGCGTCAAAGTCTCGGGCGAAACAAAACAAAATGAAACACATCATGAAGGCGTATGACGTCATAGAATACATTAGTACAAAGTTTGTCCAGTTAAATTACAACGAATCTAATCTGACCTAACAATTACCAATTATGATTGTCATAAATATACTTTGAAGTTGAAAAAAATTGATACTGCATCTAATTACATCACAAAGTTTCAAATTTGGACAAGTTTCAGCTATGACGTCATGTTTCATTTCCTTCGAGATTTAGCCATTAATCCAGATCTGGCTTTTAAAAGACGGTTGGCATCACTACTCAAGGCTGACCGATGTTTCACACGAAAATTGCTAGGCTATCTTGCATCTCTAATGACGTGTGCGATTTATAGATGAAGCCATGTCTACAAGCAACAAATGGCGCCATCGTCGAAGTTCATTGAGATTATATTAACATTTTCACCGCCAGAACTTACCATAAGCTAAATAAAATCGTATGATAGGCAATGTACCCGGCATGGCTGAGCGCGTTAGGCGTGCAACTCGTAATCCGAGGGTCGCGGGTTCGCATCCCAGTCGCGCTAAACATGCTCGCCCTTTCAGCCGTGGGGGCGTTATAATGTAACGGTCAATCCCCCTATTCGTTGATAAAAGAGTATCGCAAGAATTGGCGGTGGGTGGTGATGACTAGCTGCCTTCCCTCTAGTCTTACACTGATAAATTAGGGACGGCTCAGGTTTATCCTCCTGATTGGGGGTTGTGCAGTAGGCTAACAATCTGCTCGCTTAAAAAAACAGCCTATTAATTAATCCGCAAGTGGAATCGAGAGGCTTAATAATGATAAGCAATACGTGATAAACGTGTTATATTAAAGATGTAGTTTTACTTTTTATTTTTGTGTACAGCGTATTCTGATCAATTTTATAGATTTAGGAAAAGATATTAGCATTTTAAAATTTCCTCGCGGAGCCCACTGTAAAAGAATCCTTAGTCCAACAAACAAATTTAAATTATTATATACACTATTTAAAAGTGAATTTTTAACTGTAATGAAATCAGAACTTTGGAATAATTGTGGTTCTTCACAAAGCTGTAGGAGTGGGTGTGCTTTTAGGTCTAATGCACCAGTGTCCAACTGTATTTCATAGTCACCAAAACTGTTTAAAATGTGTTAATATTTTCACTTTGAGGCAAAATAATTAACCGTGTTTTTAATGATGGGTAAAAAATATATAGTAATGTTTTCAATTATTTATTAATAAAATGAATTATACAAAAATAGGTGGTAGAAGTAAAGTACCAGTTCACCACAGGTAAATAGCTGTTTTGGCATGTGGCAAGTGATGACCATGTTGGACACCATAGGTCTGAGAGATCTAGAGCAGGTGAAAAACAATACTCTTTTATCTCTTCACATGTTGTCCAAAAAAGAAGGAAAATAACTTTCTAAATCCTGTCTTGATTTGTTTAAGGTAGAATTAGGTGGTGTACAGGTACCATATACCTCATTGCTATATTGTGTATACATAAAAAATTCTGTGTCTATCTCTTGTTCCATTATCTAACTAATCCAGGTCCACTGGACCAGTCTTAACCAAACTGTGAATAATGTTTTCAAAGGAGCAAAAACAGTAGTGCTTTCAATAGATGACTATCCTTCTTAATGAGGGTAAATGTGAAGATAATTTGGAAGTGGCCATGCTGATGGAGGGTTCCTAACTCCTCCACTCCATTATTGCTGTTATTGAACATTTGATTAAGTTAACATTAATTATATTCATAGATGCACAGAGCACACAAACATTTAATATGTACATCTCGAAGACTGTGCTGGGTTCTCTTTTGAGGCATAGTTTGAAAAACATGTGCGATTATACATTCTTTGATAAGGTACCGTTATCAGGCCGGAAAATTTTGATATTACTAATTTATTATCAATTATTTACTGCAGTATTACATCGCTTAAATAATTGTTACTTACTATAATATTGCCTCACTTGAATATTGCTAGTTACTGTGATATTACCTCATTTAAATATTGTTACTTACTATAATATTACATCACCTGAATATTGCTACTTAATGTTAATATATGTAATATTATAATTTCCTCCCATTTCATTATGGAATTTTTGTTATCAGACTTCTTCAGATGCATGAAGGCGGGATTCTGCATCACTTGAAGCAAAAATGGTTTCCTCAACTTCCAGCCTGTCCCATGAATTCTTCTGGATTTATCAGTTTAAATATCCACCAGATGATGCTACCATTTGTGATTCTTTTGACATGCTTAGCTGCTGCCATCTTTTGTTGCATTATTGAAACACTTATCGTGAAGTGCAAAATTTAAAGTAGATAGCTTTTTTTTTTTTATGTAGCTGTGTTTAGAACATACATCGGAACTGTTTCCGTCTCTTAAAACGTTTAAATAAAAATAAACACCCGTTGCATACTAATAACGAAAGCACCAGCAGAGGAACAATGGATTCGTTAAAAATTAATGTTTAATAAGAAAAAACAACACGGAAGAAATGTTGTATATATAATAGTTTGTCGTTACTTTAATAGCTAAAAAAATTACGAACTCAATTTAATTGATTTCGTATCCAACTATTATAAAGCTGTATTTTTCTGAGTTTCGTATAATCGTTTATAAAATAATAATGAAGTTAAACACAATGTATAAAATAAGATTGTAATGTACAGTGTATTTATAATAGAATAATTGTTATTGGAATTAAAACACACGATAAGTCTAATTATTCTGTGTGCTGTAAGTTTCTCACTATATTCAAGAAAAGCCACTGACCACACTGTCATGGCCAGGTAGTTAAGTCTATCGACTCGTGGTATGAGTGACGCAGGTTCGTTTGTAAAAAAGAGTAGCCCAAGAGTTGGCGGTGAGTAATGACGACTAGCTGCTTTCCTTTTACAATCTAGGTTATTTGCAAACCTGGTTTTCCAAGTGAAATACTAAAAAAAATGCATTTATTCAGAGTCTTTGGATTGCATTTAGAAAAAGTAATATAAGCTAGTTGATAGCAGGTTTCTTAATTAAAATTCCATACAAATCAAGCTTAAGTGAATTCCGTTAGCCGTAACAGCAAGAAAACCATTTTTGATTGCTTTACTTGATTTCGCGCGAAACTACTCGAGCGCTTCATGCACGAGCCGTCCCTACTTTAGAAGTGACAAAGTCAACACCATTCACCAGCCAACAGAGGAGTATGGCAAGATACGTTATATATCACACGATAGAGAAATATGTTACTGGATACTTTATTAGCGATATACGTTGGTAAAGCCTTCTTATAAACCATATTGCAGTGAAACGAGAGATCAAGAAACTCTTTATGAATCGGACTGAACACTGAAGCTACCAGTAACAGACATTTCAGGAAGGCTGAGTTTAAAATCAAACAAAAATTATTTTACTTTATAAGGCATGGTTACAATGACGAGGCTGAATGGAAGCCACGCCTACTGAAAATAGTACGCACATATATACAATTTCAGAATGCATATTTGACTAGAGAACAAATATATTTATGTTTCTATGGTTATGCGAGCTCAGCGGAGGAGGAGCGCGAGAGAAGAATGGGTACACGTGCCCCCATTAATATCAAAACGACGGTCTATTTAAAACACATAATTACGCACAAACACACGTACATATATTCCACAGTAGTTAAATGTATTGATATATTATAATTAATGTTTTGTTTTGTCAGTAGGTAAAGTACAATCTACGTGTATGCACATGTTACCTTCCTGGTTGTATTTAAATATACTTTGCATTTAAACACAAAGTTACGCAATGGGCTACCTGTGCTCTGCCTATCACGGGTATCGAAACCTGGTTTCTAGCGTTACAAGTCCGCAGGCCAGTATGCCACTGGAGGTGTGGGTGGTATATTTAGTATTACGGCTGTAATCAATGACGTTTACACAATGTAACTGAAAATATTATAAAGTTATAAAATGAGAAGTTACAGTGAAATACGAAAAGTATTTCACCGAATTTGTAGAAATAGCAAAGTTAACCCAAATATGACTTAATGTTGTCTCAATAAAACAACTACAAACAATGAAAGACAAGGTAGATCTTGTGTGAAAGTTTTGATAACTTGGAACGTGGATAACCAGTAACGCATTGTGAAACATTTTTCCTCCATGATTTAGAGGGCCCGGCATGGCCATGCGCATAAGGCGTGCGACTCGTAATCCGAGGGTCGCGGGTTCGCGCCCGCGTCGCGTTAAACATGCTCGCCCTCCCAGCCGTGGGGGCGTATAATGTGACGGTCAATCCCACTTTTCATTGGTAAAAGAGTAGCCCAAGAGTTGGCGTTAGGTGGTGATGACTAGCTGCCTTCCCTCTAGTCTTACACTGCTAAATTAGGGACGGCTAGCGCAGATAGCCCTCGAGTAGCTTTGTGCGAAATTCCAAAACAAACAAACAAACCATGAATTAGAATAGTCTGGTGGCATCTGATTGGCCAATATATACGGGAGCGTAATATCCTACTAGTTTTTTTTCCGAATTTCAATGTGAAAAATTCTTTTCACGTGTGTATATTTTTCCTCAACTAAGATATTACTTGATAACAGTACTACATTTATTATTATATATTCATTATTTTATATTATATATCAATAATATTATATATGATATCTCAAGACTATTATACCAGGAACGGAATTATCCGGTAGAGGTCAGCAGGAAGTTTACAGTGTTAAATGCCAGGTTTAATTTCCGCGGTAAACACAGCAGAAGGCCCAAGATGACTTTGAACTATTAAAAATAAAACACCCTAAAGAAATAAACACTCGCTTCAACATATTTTTTTCTTCACGTAATAGTTTTAAAAACGCCAAAAGAGGTTTAGAAAAAGCTAGTTCCTGTGTTATGTCTGCACTGCGGGAATCAAACCCCAGATGTTAGTGTTACGAACCACAAAGAACCAGTGCAACCGAGACTTTCGAAAAAAAAATCAAATACCCGAAGAGAAAAGTTATGAAATAATTTCTTTACGTTTTGACAAAGTAATAACAAGTAACATAATTCATGAGAACTTGTTGAAACTCCAAACGTTTCCTCGCGGTCACTTCCAATGATCGACAACCACGTGGGTGGGGACAAGATTACAAATATGCATAAAGTTGAGAAACTAATACAGTTTAGACTTCAAGTAAATAGAAAAGTAATCAAAAGCCAAAAAAACCCCTTTAGATTGCAGGTTTCGTTTAATCAGGATTTTTGAACACGTGATGGACAACGTAACGTAGATTACACAGGCCTGCGAATTTAAACTTTATAAAAAAGTTGTTTTGGTTTTAATAACGGATTTTGTATGATGATATTATATCTCGTAAGGGTGTTTTTTCTTTAAATTAGGAAGAAAAACACACTTACATAACGTATTTCTTGGTGTACAAGACGCAGTTCTTAAAAAAAAAAACGGGTCTCAACCCATCCCCCGCGTCCTATGCACCGAAGGTAAAAACCTTTTATGTTTCTATTACTTTTGAAGTACTCTAAAAAATAATAAAAGATTATGTTGATGTTGAACAAATAAATATATGAAAATTATGGAAATTTTTTTTTCCCTGAAGATAGCCTTGAAAATAGGAGTCCGTCTTATACACCGAAAATAATGGTAGGTCAAATGTATCACAAATATGAGAGAATATATTTACATCATTTAAACAACCTTTTGTTGCCATAGCGACGAATAAATGATGCTGAAAAGAAAAACATAATGCTATCATGCAAATAATAAGCAGAAATGACACATCATGTGAGCTGTTAACCGTTTATATATTAGCGTTATGTTTCTCGTGTTTTGAGAACATTCTGTACATGATGGAGAAAAATGGATGTCGTTTTCGGATTCAGCGTACAGGAATTATAATAGAGCATATAAAAATTTAAAGACAACAAATCCGTTGCAGGCCTGTGTTATGATAGAATACGAATCCGTTGTGATTTTAATTAAATGTATTTAATTTGTTTAAACAACGGTTTGTTTCCAGTTAATTGCACGTTCACAAGATGCGTTATCTGTGCTCTGTCCATCACGGGTATCGAAGCCCGGTTTCTAGTACTGTAAGTCCGCAGACATACCGTTGTGTCACTATGGTGTGAATGTATTAAAGTTTTGTTTGTTTGTTTGTTTTGGAATTTCGCACAAAGCTACTCGAGGGCTATGTGTGCTAGCCGTCCCTAATTTAGCAGTGTAAGACTAGAGGGAAGGCAGCTAGTCATCACCACCCACCGCCAACTCTTGGGCTACTCTTTTACCAACGAATAGTGGGATTGACCGTCACATTATACACCCCCACGGCTGGGAGGGCGAGCATGTTTTAGCGCGACCCTCGGATTACGAGTGCAAGCCTTAACGCACTCGGCCATGCCAGGCCATGTATTAGAGAACAGAACAAAATGAGAAATGTAAGCACAGTTATTTTACTTTCACTGTTAATTTTTATTATACATTATTTGCTTGGTAAGATTTACTTTCACTTATAGATTTTTACATCAGTCTATGGACTAATTATTTTTTTCTATAAAATGAGGATCCGTATATGTAAGAGCCTCTCACAGATTACTGTTTGATTCCTATAGAACATCACGTGCAGTCAGCTGCTTCATCAATCATAACCCTACAATTTTGCTGACTTTGGTTGTCATGAAATATTCTCATCAGTTTCTTCAAGGCTGATGAAGTTCGTGTAAGTATTTAATTCAGAGTTCTCAGTGAGGCAAAAATAAGGAAAGACATCGAGCTATTTGATGATTTCGAATTCCACTGCATAAAATATTTTCCTGTCAGTTTTATTGTAATTTTTCGCTAAACAAATGCGTTATCAAAAAAATATATATATTTTTTAATCTTTGCCTTATAAACGACTTCATACTGTTTTGTGAAAATACGAAACGACTGGGAGAGGGCGTGTTCTGGTGGTTCGCGTGCCGGTCTTTGAATCGCAGAAGCCATTTCTCGATTTCCTCTTCCACAAGATTGCGTCCCGCACTTTGGTATTTTGTGTGCGTTTTAATGGTGACATTCAAGTCCCACTGGCCCGGCATGGCCAAGTGAGTTAAGGCGTTCGACTCGTAATTCGAGGGGTGTGGGTTCGAACCCCGCTTGCACCAAACACGCTCGCTCTTTCAACCGCGGGAATGTTATAATGTGACGGTCAATCCCACTATGCGTTGGTAAAAGAGTAGCCCAAGAGTTGGCGGTAGGTGGTAATGACAAGCTGCCTTCCCTCTAGTCTTACACAGCTAAATTAGGGACGACTAGCACAGATAGCCTTCGAGTCGCTTTGTGCGAAATTCAAAAACAAAACAAACTTTGATGCTGTACGGTCGAACATTTTTCTGTACTGGCGTCTCGTGTTTTTTTTTTCTTTTAATTTAAGGAAGTGACTGCAAGACTCAAGGTATTCTAATAATAATTTTAGCAGCAAAATACTTGTAGATAATCACGTATCTTGGGAGTCCTGTTAATATGTAACAGCGAACGTGCAAAACTCAAAGCTTTTTCCTTTCTTTTTACGAACTATTATTTTGTTAATTGTAATTTGTATTCACATCAAAGCTTTGAGCTTATCTATCGTTGTCTCTGATTTTGAACTATTGACCAGAAGAAAGGTAGCCAGCCAGCCAACTTTCCACCATCCTCTGTAAAGGATTGGTCACCGTTATAAAGCACCGGAACATTTGGTGGTGTCGCTCTGATTCGAACCTAATTCATTACTTTCGAAATACGGGTTACAGATGATATCTGGCAAGCCAATAAAACTAATAAAAATCACAGATTATAACTTTACAATGACCTGAGGTCAAGCAAGTTTAACTTATATCGTTCGGTTGTACCAGTTACCTGTGAGGCAAGGTCATCTGAGACTACGTTTACAACGTCCGGATATGCCAGCATTAACGTCACTTAAATCACGTATAGACAATCTGCCACTGATTTAAGGTCCCATGACCCCACCCTTATATCGATCGGACATATCAGTGCTTGAATCTAGGTTAGTCTAAATTTAAAGCTACTGGACATACTAGGTCACTCCAGATCAGTTTTTGTCATTTTTACTAAAGTTTTCACTTGACATAAACACACAACTGAAACGTAGTTTCTTACACACTGTAATGTTCTCCAAGTGACTTATCGGTGAGTCCAAGATCTTATAATGCTGTTGTTTTGTTGTTTTGAATTAAGCACAAAGCTACACAACGGGCTATTTATGCTCTGCCCACCACGGGTATCGAAACCCGGATTTTAGCGTGTAAGTCCGCAGACATACCGCTGAGTCACTGGGAGGCCGCTTATAATGCTGAAAATTGAAAAAACAACACTCGGCTATCTGCTGTGTCCACCGAGGGGAATCGAACTCCTGGTTTTAGCGTTGTAAATCCATAGACCTACCAATGAATGTCTCAGCGGAAGACAACGCTGAAAATCGGACTTGGATCCATTGTGTAATTTTGCGCTCAAAAGCAAACAACTAAAGAATATTCGAGCCTATTTTTACTCTTAGAATAAACTAAAAATCATTCTTCAAATTAGAATAGCGTTCAACTCGTTTCAGTAAATTAGTAAATCGTGTCTTATGTGTTCGCTTACTTTATTTTGTATTCGTTGTTAAGTTAAACAGTAACAAGTGATGTGTAGCTGTAGGTAAAACTGGAGTCCACATTAAAACAAAGGCCATTACGCATCACGCGCACAGATGGTTTTTCTATTAAACATTACTGGACACAAACTATTAAAAGTAATTAATTACTGTTGAAAAGTGTTGGTATATCTCGGTTTTTATTTCAACAGATCTCAAAGTGTACAGCATGTTAAAAGTTGTAATGTGACAAATACAACACGAAAAAAAGGTTAAATTATCCACTTAACACTGACCACAAAAGGCTTTATTATATACTTAACACTGACCACAAAAGGCTTTATTATATACTTAACGTTGACCACGAGGGGTTTTTACAACTCTGACTTTCAGTGATGTCGAGAAACCCACTTGTTGAGAACTTTTATATGCAAAAACAGCTCTTCTGGGCCCAGAAAACACTTCAAATAGAAGAGCGAACAACGTTTCGACCTTCTTCGGTCATCGTCAGGTTCACAAAGAAAGGGTTACTGGTCGGAAGCTGACCACATGTTTGGGAGGGGTTGTATAATTGAGTGTTGCAATGTAGAGGGCGCGGTTTGAATATATAATTTTGTCTATAATATTAATATAGGTATAATGGTGTTCCTTTATATTGGTTTATTTTGGGTTTAAGTTGTTGTATAAGTAAGGCTTCTTTAATTTTTCGTTTGTTTCTGTTTGTTTCTTTATTTAGTATTTTAGTGTTTTCTATGGTTATGTTGTGTCCATTTGACTTGCAGTGTTCGAAAACGTGTGAAGGTGACTAAAAAAGCCAACACAATTTCACAAACACTTTATTCCTACCTACGTAAAACCGACTCACGCACACCGCAAATATACGGCATCCCCAAACCTCATAAACCAGATTGTCCATTACGACCAATAATGTCAACATATGAATCGTTTAACTACAATCTTGGTAAATACATAGCATGGGCATTCTCCAAATATGCAACATCAGCCAGCTCATTCATCAAAGACTCTTTTAATTTCAAGTCCAATCTAAATCAACTTAATCATAAAGCCTTAATGGCCAGTTTCGATGTTATATCCCTCTTCACAGAAGTTCCAACAACAGAAGCCTGCAAGATAGCCTTAGAACTCTATATTCGAGACCCTAACCCGATTATAGACATTCCCAGTAACCAGTTAGCAACCCTCATAGAATTCACCACAATAAAGACAAACTTCATGTTCAACAACCAAAACTACATACAAACAAATGGCCTAAGCATGGGCAACCCAGTATCGCCAGTTCTAGCCAATATTTTTATGACACAAATTGAAACACAAGCAATTAATACAGCATTACATCCACCACTATACTGGTACAGATATGTAGATGACACGATTGCGGGATTCGAATCTACAGAACACATACTTAACTTTTTCACTCACATTAACTCTATACATCCCAACATTAACTTCACATGTGAACAGGAAGAAAGCAATCAAATATAATTTCTTAACCTCAAAATTATAAGAACCGACACACAATTCAAAATAGAAATCCACCGAAAAATCACCCATACTGGACTATACATTCCTTGGGACTCAGCACATGAAACAAAACAAAAACTCAACATACTAAGAAACCAGATAAACACAGCCATAAAACTATGCTCACCAGATAAAATTAACGATGAATTAGATAAAATAAAACAACACTTCATCAACATTAATAAGTTTCCTCCACAAACCGTAGAAAACATTATACGCACACACCTAGACAGAAAGCAAAATCAACCAACAAAAGTAAATATATCTCACGAATCAAAAAATCACGAAACCATATACTGCTGTATACCATATATTCCTGACATCAGCAAACAAATAACCAACATTTGGCAAAAACTAGTAACAAAATATAACATTCCAGTTAACACTAAATTTATTCAAAAACCAGGCACAAAACTAAGGTCTATACTATGTAAGAACTACACTGACAAACACCACACCAACATTATTTATAAAATACAATGTGATAACTGCCACGACTTCTATATAGGAGAAACAAGTAGAAAAATGGAAACCAGATTCAAAGAACATAAAAAGTCACCTTCACACGTTTTCGAACACTGCAAGTCAAATGGACACAACATAACCATAGAAAACACTAAAATACTAAATAAAGAAACAAACATAAACAAACGAAAAATTAAAGAAGCCTTACTTATACAACAACTTAAACCCAAAATAAACCACTATAAAGGAACACCATTATACCTATATTAATATTATAGACAAAATTATATATTCAAACCGCGCCCTCTACATTGCAACACTCAATTATACAACCCCTCCCAAACATGTGGTCAGCTTCCGACCAGTAACCCTTTCTTTGTGAACCTGACGATGACCGAAGAAGGTCGAAACGTTGTTCGCTCTTCTATTTGAAGTGTTTTCTGGGCCCAGAAGAGCCGTTTTTGCATATAAAAACTCTGACTTTGTTTGTTTTTTTTAGCTGGAAAGTGATATTTTATCCACAATCCACTGAAAGCAAATGGACTAGATCAAACGTCGTTTTTTATTCTAGGGACAATAGGGTTTCAAGTCACAAAATATTGGGTTATATTGACGAATGTACATGCTACTGATCTATACGTATAATACGTGAATAGTCAAACAATACATTTACGTACATACATAATTAATCTCTTCATGAACTTTGTTAATTAAAATATATTATAATGTAGATTCGAGAGGAAACAATTATTAACCACTGCCCTGCACTTTATTAATTAATTTTATAATATCAAGAACACTTTCGTCGATTTTATAATAACAGTAATAAACAAACATTTTAAAAGTGCCAAACCTGGAATATCCAGGTTGATCATGATTCAAACAGAGATTACAAAACTCTAAAATAATAAATAAAAATTCAAATAATAATCCAGCAGACCCATGAATTTAAAATTTTACGTTAATTTAAGAGGCTAGCATAAAAGAAAACGTTTCTAAACACATTTTTTCCTTGTGAAATCACACGTATCGTATTTGTTTGTGTGGAATAGCATGCTACGTTAGAAACACAACAAGTTTTGTTTTGTTTGTGTGCAATAGCATGCTACGTTGGAAATACAACGAGTTTTGATTTGTTCGTGTGGAGTAGCATGCTACGTTGGAAATACAACGAGTTTTGATTTGTTTGTGTGGAATAGCATGCTACGTTGGAAATACATAGAGTTTTTATTTGTTTGTGTGGAATAGCAAGCTACGTTGAAAATAAAACGAGTTTTGATTTGTTTGTGTGGAATAGCATGCTACGTTGGAAATACATGGAGTTTTTATTTGTTTGTGTGGAATAGCATGCTACGTTAGAAATACAAGGAGTTTTGATTTGTTTCTGTGGAATAGCATGCTACGTTGGAAATACAAGGAGTTTTGATTTGTTTGTGTGGAATAGCAAGCTACGTTGGAAATACAACGAGTTTTGATTTTGTTTCTGTGGAATAGCATGCTACGTTGGAAATACATGGAGTTTTTATTTGTTTGTGTGGAATAGCAAGCTACGTTAGAAATACAATGAGTTTTGATTTGTTTGTGTGGAATAGCAAACTACGTTGGAAATACAACAAGTTTGGATTTGTTTGTGTGGAATAGCATGCTACGTTAGAAATACAACGAGTTTTGATTTGTTTGTGTTGAATAGCAAGCTACGTTGGAAATACAACGAGTTTTGATTTGTTTGTGTGGAATAGAAAGCTACGTTAGAAATACAAGGAGTTTTGATTTCTTTGTGTGGAATAGCATGCTACGTTGGAAATACAATGAGTTTTGATTTGTTTGTGTGGAATAGCAAACTACGTTGGAAATACAACAAGTTTGGATTTGTTTGTGTGGAATAGCATGCTACGTTAGAAATACAAGGAGTTTTGATTTGTTTGTGTGGAATAGCATGCTACGTTAGAAATACAACGAGTTTTGATTTGTTTGTGTGGAATAGCAAGCTACGTTGGAAATACAACGAGTTTTGATTTTTTTGTGTGGAATAGCATGCTACGTTGAAAATACAACGAGTTTTGATTTGTTTGTGTGGAATAGCATGCTACGTTGGAAATACAACGAGTTTTGATTTGTTTGTGTGGAATAGCATGCTACGTTGGAAATACAACGAGTTTTGATTTGTTTGTGTGGAATAGCATGCTACGTTGGAAATACAAGGAGTTTTGATTTGTTTGTGTGGAATAGCAAACTACGTTGGAAATACATGGAGTTTTGATTTGTTTGTGTGGAATAGCAAGCTACGTTAGAAATACAACGAGTGTTGATTTGTTTGTGTGGAATAGCAAGCTACGTTGGTAATACAACGAGTTTTGATTTGTTTGTGTGAAATAGCAAGCTACGTTGGAAATACAAGGAGATTTGATTTGTTTGTGTGGAATAGCATGCTACGTTGGAAATACAACGAGTTTTGATTTGTTTGTGTGGAATAGCATGCTAGGTTGGAAATACATGGAGTTTTGATTTGTTTGTGTGGAATAGCAAGCTACGTTGAAAATAAAACGAGTTTTGATTTGTTTATGTGGAATAGCATGCTACGTTGGAAATACAACGAGTTTTGATTTGTTTGTGTAAAATAGCATGCTACATTGGAAATACAACAAGTTTTTATTTGTTTGTGTGGAGTAGCAAGCTACGTTGGAAATACAACGAGTTTTGATTTGTTTGTGTGGAATAGCATGCTACGTTGGAAATACAACGAGTTTTGATTTGTTTGTGTGGAATAGCATGCTACGTTGGAAATACAACAAGTTTGGATTTGTTTGTGTGGAATAGCAAGCTACGTTGGAAATACAACGAGTTTTGATTTGTTTGTGTGGAATAGCATGCTATGTTAGAAATACAACGAGTTTTGATTTGTTTGTGTGGAATAGCATGCTACGTTAGAAATACGAGTTTTGATTTGTTTGTGTGGAATAGCATGCTACGTTGGAAATACAACGAGTTTTGATTTGTTTGTGTGGAATAGCATGCTACGTTAGAAATACAACGAGTTTTGGTTTGTTTGTGTGGAATAGCATGCTACGTTGGAAATACAACGAGTTTTGATTTGTTTGTGTGGAATAGCAAGCTATGTTGGAAATTAAACGAGTTTTGATTTGTTTGTGTGGAATAGCATGCTACGTTGGAAATACATGGAGTTTTGATTTGTTTGTGTGAAATAGCAAGCTACGTTGGAAATACAACGAGTTTTGATTTGTTTGTGTGGAATAGCATGCTACGTTGGAAATACAACGAGTTTTGATTTGTTTGTGTGGAATAGCATGCTACGTTAGAAATACAACGAGTTTTGATTTGTTTGTGTGGAATAGCATGCTACGTTAGAAATACAAGGAGATTTGATTTGTTTTTGTGGAATAGCATGCTACGTTGGAAATACAACGAGTTTTGATTTGTTCATGTGGAGTAGCATGCTACGTTGGAAATACAACGAGTTTTGATTTGTTTGTGTGGAATAGCATGCTACGTTGGAAATACAACGAGTTTTGATTTGTTTGTGTGGAATAGCATGCTATGTTAGAAATACAACGAGTTTTGATTTGTTTGTGTGGAATAGCATGCTACGTTGGAAATACAACAAGTTTGGATTTGTTTGTGTGGAATAGCAAGCTACGTTGGAAATACAACGAGTTTTGATTTGTTTGTGTGGAATAGCATGCTATGTTAGAAATACAACGAGTTTTTATTTGTTTGTGTGGAATAGCATGCTACGTTGGAAATACAACGAGTTTTGATTTGTTTGTGTGGAATAGCATGCTACGTTAGAAATACAACGAGTTTTGGTTTGTTTGTGTGGAATAGCATGCTACGTTGGAAATACAACGAGTTTTGATTTGTTTGTGTGGAATAGCAAGCTATGTTGGAAATTAAACGAGTTTTGATTTGTTTGTGTGGAATAGCATGCTACGTTGGAAATACAACGAGTTTTGATTTGTTTGTGTGGAATAGCATGCTACGTTAGAAATACAACGAGTTTTGATTTGTTTGTGTGGAATAGCATGCTACGTTGGAAATACAACGAGTTTTGATTTGTTTGTGTGGAATAGCATGCTACGTTAGAAATACAACGAGTTTTGATTGGTTTGTGTGGAATAGCATGCTACGTTGGAAATACATGGAGTTTTGATTTGTTTGTGTGAAATAGCAAGCTACGTTGGAAATACAACGAGTTTTGATTTGTTTGTGTGGAATAGCATGCTACGTTGGAAATACAACGAGTTTTGATTTGTTTGTGTGGAATAGCATGCTACGTTAGAAATACAACGAGTTTTGATTTGTTTGTGTGGAATAGCATGCTACGTTAGAAATACAAGGAGATTTGATTTGTTTGTGTGGAATAGCATGCTACGTTGGAAATACAACGAGTTTTGATTTGTTCATGTGGAGTAGCATGCTACGTTGGAAATACAACGAGTTTTGATTTGTTTGTGTGGAATAGCATGCTACGTTGGAAATACATGGAGTTTTTATTTGTTTGTGTGGAATAGCAAGCTACGTTGAAAATAAAACGAGTTTTGATTTGTTTATGTGGAATAGCATGCTACGTTGGAAATACAACGAGTTTTGATTTGTTTGTGTAAAATAGCATGCTACATTGGAAATACAACAAGTTTTGATTTGTTTGTGTGGAATAGCATGCTACGTTAGAAATACAACGAGTTTTGATTGGTTTGTGTGGAATAGCATGCTACGTTGGAAATACATGGAGTTTTTAGTTGTTTGTGTGGAATAGCAAGCTACGTTGAAAATAAAACGAGTTTTGATTTGTTTGTGTGGAATAGCATGCTACGTTGGAAATACAACGAGTTTTGATTTGTTTGTGTGGAATAGCATGCTACGTTAGAAATACAACGAGTTTTGATTTGTTTGTGTGGAATAGCAAGCTACGTTGGAAATACAACAAGTTTTGATTTGCTTGGTGGTGTTTACGTTTTTATTGTTTTTGTTGTGATGTGAGAAGTTATCAAAACGAAATGTTTAGTTCTATCACAGTTGTTACCAACAGGTGGTGTTGAAAACATCTGATGATGTGCGTCAGCCAAATCAACAGCAAACACATCAAAAACACATCAGTGTTAGAAAGATTCGTCAAACACATCAAAAACACATCAGTGTTAAAAAGATTCTTCAAAAACATCAAAAACACATCAGTGTTAGAAAGATTCGTCAAACACATTAAAAACACTTCAGCGTTAGAAAGATTCGTCGAATTGGATCTAACGCCGCCTTCCAACGTACTAATTAGTGTCACAAACACGATAACTCCAGTACTGATGAAACGTCGTACAAACCTAAGGCTTTGACGACAACGTTTAAGACAGATTGATCCGACCAGTGTTGAGAAGAGTCCATGAGGGTACAATCAGAAAGCACACAACGACGTTTTAATCAGAGGCGGACACGTCAAAGTAAAAACTGCTTTGTTTGCAAAGGACTTTATCAAGCGTAATTATCTGGGCTTTTTCCCCTCTTATGTACGCAATCGATCTGGGAATCAGAAATACACTAGATAAATTTTTAATCAACAATATGATAACCAAGAATAATATAGAAGAAACAGAAGCCAAATCGTCTACACCGTTTCACAATATGGCACAACACACATTTTAAATGTGATTTTTTATAAAACTCAATAATGCCAGTTGCTATCATGATTAGGACCTTGATTTTATATCTTCTGTCGTAACAAAGACTGGATGTCACAAAATGAAAAATGGGATTTTCAGTCACTTTTTCTGGTCTTACTGTTAAAACAACTTATTATTTTTTAAATGAAAATATTCTAATGTTAGCAATAAAGCAAAACAAAAAACAGGGTAATTTCAACTAATTCGAATAATCGAGGACGTTAGAAGAAACCTGTTCCAATGGGAAAGATGATTTCGTTAGAAATTCCGAACTTATTTTCATCTAACCGGCTTTAGAAATATAGTGAGATCTATCAAAAGTCCACCGGAGACTGAAGACAGATTGGAACAATTAAGTTTTCTTTTTGCCACTAACAGCACAAATTATCGTGAATTAATTGTCGTATCAAAGATGAGCAAACACACCTTTGGATATCCACCTTGATTGAAAATGTATACAAAAATAAATTATATCAAACTGTTGTTTACATTGGAATATACTGCTTGGTGGATGGTGATAAATCAAAGTCTACAATCACGTTTTGTGCAGTCTTTTCCATAGATGCAGCTTTACAACGATAAGTTTGTCGTTAAGTTGAAGTCACCGATGACTGCTTTGTTTCATTTCAGGTTATACTCTCGAAATCCCCGTTAAATCTCGAGAAAACGTTATCGGGGTTCAAAATTAAAGAAGCATCTTTTCTTTATAGGTGCAGTCTTTGAGAAGAAACTCTTGAAGGACCCTTCTTCTTTCAGTGACTCAGACATTAAGAACGAACTCTTGGAGGACCCATCTCTTTCAATGACTCAGACTTCGAGAAGGAATTATTGGAGGACTCTTCTCTTTGAATGGGTCAGACTTGAACAGGGAACTCTTGGAAGACCCTTCTCATTTAGTGACTCAAACCTAGAGACGGAACTCTTGGAGGACCCTTTTTAATTCATGATTCAAACTCTGAGAAGGACTTTATGTAGGAGCTTTATCCTTCAGAAGCTCAGACTTCATGAAGAGATTTATTCTCAGGGATTTAGCCATCGTATAATACCTATCTACTATGAAGAAATCACGGATAAATTAATCTTGTTTGTTTTAAAGTAGGGTTTTTAACTTTCTATTATTAAATTCCACCCCACTGTAAACAATTTTTTCAAATGTATCTCTGATTGGCTCTCTATTTAAAAAACACAGTTTAAAAAAATAAAATAAAAATGATAATAGAGTGCTAATCTGTTATATATATATTTCAATATGATTATGTTGTAATTTATTACAGCCCGCAGGCACATCGCTGTGCCACTGTGAGGGCTGAAAAACAACTAGTAGCAAATATATTATTATGCCCATTTATATCTAAACATTAAATCTAAAAAACAAAAAAATGGGACAATATGAGAGAAATATCAGTTCTTTTTATATTTTCCAAAATTATTAATATAATAACGTTTAAAGGTGTTCTACAAATCTTTTCACATCTTGTTCTTCAAACTTCTATTCTGATTTATCTGCAGTAATAGTAGCTAGGATAAAAATAGGACGGTAGCGCAACCTAGGTATCAAAATATAGCTGTTTATCAGTGACAAAAGGTCAATAACAGATAATGAAAAGTCAAATATAACCTGCCTACATGATGCTAAACATTATACTTTAGACAAATTTATTTTCCCAATATTAGAAGTGGGAACGTACATCGCGCGGATTTGAAATATTGGAAATAAATATTAAATTATGTTTGTTTTGTTATCAGACTTTGGTAGGTTTCTTTTTTCTAAAACTTAATGTTTCTCGGGAAGATTTTAGGTGATGGACATTTGAACTGCTCTTCGTGGTAAGATGACGTCGTATACTAGGTCTGACTGGACGACCTGGGCTCAGGGTTATAAGGTCACGTAAAGGAACAAGCTCGCCATTACTGTCCAGTGGTAGAGGGTCGTGTTCAGATCGGACTGGAACATCAGGAAGTGACACTGTGAGAACAAAATGTTAAACTTTTTTATTCCAAAAAACAACAATAAATACACGCTTAAATGTCGCAAAATTGTTCAAAGTCAATTATGCTATAATGAAATTCTTGCTTATATGATACTAGAAAAACGTTTTTATTATGCGATGTGCAACCCCCAACTTTGCGAAATTTTTATCCTGCGTGCATGTAGCTTTGAAATAGGGGGTCAAGATTTTTTCGTTTAGCTTCCGTTTCCTGTCACGGAAAACTTTATTTTACGCCATTGTCAAGGTGAATATATATCGTTATGAATAGGTCATACTATAAAGGAACTTTTGCTTATATGTATGACATTGGAAAAACTTTTTCATTACGCGATGTTTCCATTTCATCACTGTTTCCCATCACGGAAACGTTACTTGTTTCCATTGTTATGTAAATGTCGTGTAAATATTTTGTAAACGACAACATGTCGTGTTGTGTTTGGATTTTCATTTATATTATTCATTTTTCTATATTTATATTATTGTTTCGAAGTTTAAACTAATATGTTGTTATTCATTTAGGATAACATTTAGAATTTTCTTGAATTAAGTAGACCAATCATATGTTTGTAAATGAAGTGCTGGTGACTTCGTGTCTAGACGTGTAGTCTCGTGCAAGAACGGACATGCGCGGATTGCTCTGGAGATCTGTAGAAATTTCGCGGTCTTTCGAGGAGTTTAGGCCTACAATATATAAACAGACGAAGATGCGAGAGAGAAAATAGAGATTCAGACGTCAGTTTTTATTCAAAGAAAAGAAAAGGAGAGTCAGACATTAGTTTTATTTCAAAAGAATAGAGTCAGTTATTTGCTGTGATTATTCAACTTGGATTTGTGACTGAAGTTAGATCTACGGAAGCTGTGATTTTATTTCGTCAATCTCTACGATTCATCTGAATTACTGCTTGTGCTGAGAGCCGGCGAATTTATTGAACTGTGAACTGTTTCTGAACTTCTTCATTTAAACTTCGGAATTTCTTACACTACTAAATTAGGGACGGCTAGCACAGATACCCCTCGAGTAGCTTTGTGCGAAATTAAAGAACAAACAAACAAATGACACTTGATGTATCATACAGGCCCGGCATGGCCAAGCGCGTTAGGCGTGCGACTCGTAATCCGAGGGTCGCGAGTTCGCACCCGCGTCGCGCTAAACATGCTCGCCCTCCCAGCCGTGAGGGCGTATAATGTGATGGTCAATCCCACTATTCGTTGGCAAAAGAGTAGCCCAAGATTTGGCGGTGGGTGGTGATGACTAGCTGCCTTTCCTCTGGTCTTACACTGCTAAATTAGGGACGGCTAGCAGAGATAGCTCTCGAGTAGCTTTGTGCGAAATTCCAAAACAAACAAACAAACAATGTATCATACATAATTTTTTCACCAACTATCTTTCGTTAAACATATCAAACAAAAATGATGAACTTGAATAACAATGATTCAGGTAAGAAACATATTTTAGGATGTGGAGAAAAGGGGTTCAAATTTACCTCCATAAGGTCGTGAGGATTGCCTGCTACTGTTCTGTAGAACTGTCCAGTAAAAACTCGACCAGAAGACACTTGTATGCTATATAGTGCATAAACATATCCTTTATTAATTCACAGTTCGTATGCATTTGTTTGCTTGTTTGTCCGCGAACTCCTCTTATAATCTGGAGCCAGCGTGTCAAATTGGCAGATGGATGGCCCGGGGGTATATTTATCTGTGACGCTAAAAAGCGTTCGGATGATGTTGGTCGGTCAGAGATAGGTTTTCAAGATTTTACTGATCTTCAGATTTTATGTTCCTAACCCGTTTTGGTATCCCAAGGGCGTCATGTTTTAAACTTGCAAGCTAACGTGACACTCGCGCTCGCTCAAGTACTAACACAATGTTCATTTTTGGTTCGGACTTACTACCTGTTTCCTCTTATGGTAGCCACAGAAAGTAACAGGGGCCACTATGATTCATGTAGGGGTCTTTGAACTCCGTAACGGAACGCTGGTGTATTTTATGATAGTCTACATTATTCAGACTTTTCTTACCAGCATCATAGACGCCACTGGGCTGAAAACGTTGACAGCAGTGACAGATGATGATATCCTAGGTCATCTGGACAGACTTAATCAAGTCGATGACCAATATATTTTGATCACTTATGAGCCCATAGTGAAGTATTTTTTATTGAGTACAACGTTCATAGTGACTTGATTCTGTCATCCCTGTGTAGCAGAATCACAACTTCTTCTTTCATTTTGTGCATAACGGACGTTACAAAAGGTAACGGGTGCTTCGAACCACTCGGTAAAGTTCTGTTGAATTGGGTACCACTCTGGTGTTCATGTTGTTTGGATTCTACAACAACAAAAATGTCAATATTCTTAGCAACGTTAGCAGTATATAGCTATTCCACTTCTTAGTAACGTTAGCAGTATATAGCTATTCCACTTCTTAGCAACGTTAGCAGTATACAGCTATTCCACTTCTTAGCAACGTTAGCAGTATATAGCTATTCCACTTCTTAGCAACGTTAGCAGTATACAGCTATTCCACTTCTTAGCAACGTTAGCAGTATATAGCTATTCCACTTCTTAGCAACGTTAGCAGTATATAGCTATTCCACTTCTTAGCAACGTTAGCAGTATACAGCTATTCCACTTCTTAGCAACGTTAGCAGTATATAGCTATTCCACTTCTTAGCAACGTTAGCAGTATACAGCTATTCCACTTCTTAGCAACGTTAGCAGTATGTAGCTATTTCACTTCTTAGCAACGTTAGCAGTATACAGCTGTTTAATTTTAACTTGTTCTTAAGTTTACACAGACCCATCTTTCGATCCCAAATTCCTCGATTGGAGCCCAAATACAGAGTTAAGCTGGGGAGGTGATGGATGACAGGAAACCTCATAAACAACATGTTATAAACACCGCATTACACAGAAAGTCCATGGCTTGAACAACATGTTATAAACACCGCATTACACAGAAAGTTCATGGCTTGAACAACATGTTATAAACACCGCATTACACAGAAAGTCCATGGCTTGAACAGCACGCAACTAATTTTTTTAAAGAAAAGTTCATGCTCACCAATTATTGACTTCTGGGAATCACCAGTCATGGAATTCATTAACGAAAAACGAACCCTGGACACCCTGGTTCGTGCTGGACTCAGGAATGGAGCTGTTGACAGGGTGTACAATAAAGGATTGACTGCAGCGTTGAGCGGAAGAACAAACACAGCAACCCATGCAAATACCTGCAACAGAAAACCACAGTTACTTCATCAACGGAACCTACAACAGAAAACTACAGTTACTTCATCAACGGAACCTGTAACAGAAAAACACAGTTACTTCATCAACGGAACCTACAACACAAAACCACAGTTACTTCATCAACGGAACCTACAACAGAAAACTACAGTTACTTCATCAACGGAACCTGCAACAGAAAAGTACAGTTATTTCATCAACGGAACCTGTAACAGAAAACTACAGTTATTTCATCAACGGAACCTGCAACAGAAAACCACAGTTACTTCATCAACGGAACCTGCAACAGAAAACCATAGTTATTTCATCAACGGAACCTGCAACAGAAAACCACAGTTACTTCATCAACGGAACCTGCAACAGAAAAGTACAGTTATTTCATCAACGGAACCTGCAACAGAAAACCACAGTTACTTCATCAACGGATTATACACATGACACTGAGCTCATTTGTAACACAAAATTACAAGTTAATCACTATTAAGTAAGTTTGTTTGTGTTTGGGTTGTACATAAGCACAAAGCTACACCACCGGTTTCTGCCAGTTTCCACAGACGTATCACTGTGCCGCTAGGATGCACTAAAATTGATACTAAGTATTATTCTATACGTGTGCCTTACACGATCGCAAATTCAACAGTCAGATCATAGACCTCGCAGATCGTACGTATAGACGTCTTCAATTTGAATCTGCTGACAAAGAGAAAATGATATCGATCAGAAGGACCCACTGCCACCCACAGCTGAAAGTATCAAGTAGTTGACAGCATGAATATTAGACCTTCCGATCCACAGCCCTGTGTGCGAACTATCAAGTCATCACGACAATTTTTTTGAATTTTTTTTTATTTTAGAAATAAAACAAAATTTGCCTAGCTTATGTAAAATATGAGTTATTAGAAGTTTCTGAAACTCAGCTGGGTTGCTCGGGGTATATGTCCGAGGTATATGACAAAAACATATGTCCCTACATTATATAAAATAACTCTACACATGAAAAATGTGTTGTTTTTGTGATAACCTGACATAGCCTGGTGTTAGCGCACTAAAATCGTAAATTACGGGTTCGAATCTCCGTCGATGAGCTCGCCCTTTCAGCTGTGGGGACATTATAACGTGACGGTCAGTCCAACTAATCGTTAATAAAAGAATATCTCAAGAGTTGGCGGTGGGTGATATTGACTGGTTGCTTTACCTCCCAAAACAACAGCAACTTTATATCTATTACCTCTACCAAGCAGTGTGAAACAAACAGCTGAATAACATATATATTTTATGCGTGATATTTACACAACTTTATATCTATTACCTCTACCAAGCAGTGTGAAATAAACAACTGAATAACATATATATTTCATGCGTGATATTTACACAACTTTATATCTATTACCTCTACCATGCAGTGTGAAACCATCAGCTGAATAACATATATATTTCATACGTGATATTTACACAAGTGGATAAAATAGATTTCATAAGCAATATTCACATACATTTACAACTTTGAAAGCTCAAAATAATTTAAAATGTTTATCTTTATTGTAAATGTCAGTTATTAGCTTTCAGGTTTTTCTACATTATTACAAAGTCGTTTTGATAGAACGATACATTTCTTCTCTGTTTTGAATTAAAAATACCAGAGACAGCTTCACGATGTGAAAGATCAGAGGTTTAGAGTGAAAATAAATTTTATATCATATCATAATTATAAGCTGAGCGACCTTTTTTTAAAAACAATTTGTAACCAAAAGGTTTTATTTGATAGACGTAATAAGTTTCATATTCTTAAATTTACATAAATACGGGATCAAATTGTGAGAAAAAAATACCTCGCGATACAATACCTGAAACTTGAGATAGCCGATGACAAAATAAGTTAACTAAGCCTTTTTCATATTAGGCCCCGGCACGGCCAACTGGTTAACGCACTTGACTCGTAATCCGAGAGTCGCGGGTTTGAATCTTCGTCACACCAAACATGCTCGCCTTTTTAGCCGTGGGGCGTTATAATGTGACGGTCGAATCCCACTATTCGTTGGTAAAAGAGAAGCCCAAATTTGGCGGTGGGTAACTAGATGCATTCCTTCTAGTCTCATACTGCTAAGTTATGGACGGCTCGCGCAGATAACCCTCGTGTATCTTTGCGCGAAATTCAAAAACAAACAATTCTTCATATTGTTTCACGAAAAGCGTTTCTTTTCCTATCACATTGTAATACTAAAACATATTTTTTTTTTACATCTCATTATAACATTATAATTTAAATAATGTATTATTTGTTTGTTGTTATACACAAAGGACTATATGTGGTCTGCCCACCATGGGTATCGAGTCCTGGTTTCTAACAATGTCTGCTGAACTGGAAGCCAGTCAATTGTGTATTTGAATCAATAGGCTATGACTTCGCGTTGCTGGGATACGGGCAAATACATTACAACATGACAACCAATGTCGAGAAACAGTAACTGATTAAAAATCGATAAAGCCAACACTTGCATACAGCTGACAGGGTGAAAATAGAATCAATGTATTTATAAATATTAAAGCCACGAAGGTCGTAGTGGGACCATAAAATCAAACACCAATAAGCGTGCCAAAATAAACTCATAATGATCACAATTATTTTTATTTATAAATGAAATTAAACAAACAAAAACTTTCCATTAAACAAACTTTAGCTCTGAAATATTTTCTTAATAATATGGAAGAGAGAAAAAAAACCTTATTTTCCGTAATTTGTTTTTGATTCAATGGTACAGCTTTTGCCCTCTAGGCGGATAAGCTCATCTGGGAGTGGTAGAGCTGATAATCTGCTTGCATAAATAAAATTATGAGATATATGGTAATTATAATCTCAAACACTTGTCTCAGTTTTCAGTTGGATCAGTTTTTATTTACGTGTTGTGGTTACAGTCCAGTTGGAACCACGGGAAGGCAGCAGTTCATTGGTAGTTTTGTATTATTTAGTTACTTGTTAATGGATCTGGCATGGCCAAGTGGTTAGGGTGCTCAATTCGCAGTTTGAGGGTTGTGTGTTTGAATCTCCGTCATATCAAACATGCTCGTTTGGGGCGTTATAATGTGACAGTCATTCCAACTATTCGTTGGTAAAAGTTGTTGTTGTTTTGAATTAAGCACAAAGCTACACAATGGGCTATCTGTGCTCTGCCCACCACGGGTATCGAAACCCGGATTTTAGCGTGTAAGTCCGCAGACATACCGCTGAGCCACTGGGGGGCCGTTGGTAAAAGAGTAGCCCAAGAGTTGGCGGTGGGTGGCGATCACTAGCTGCCTTCCCTCTAGTTTTACACTACTAAATTAGGGACGGCTAGCGCAGATAGCCCTCATTTAGCTTTGCGCGAAATTTAAAAACAAACAATTACATTCCTAACCCTTCTTTCATTTTTTTACCTCTTTTGGAATTTCTTTTTAAAATGTACATTAACTTTTAACTAGTAACTTTATCCAAAACAGCAAATCAATGTTAGAAAAAAAAACTATTTAAATGGTAAGTTAACATGAAACCTTTGTGAACTTTCTTTGTGGGAAAAGAGACAACGGCGTCGTCGAAATAACTTGTTTTACAGCTTACACATGTTTTACAGATGGCTGTGAAACATCATATTAAAAACAATTTAGATTATTCAGTTCTTCGGGTCCCGCTACATGGGATGCAACATTTCCTACAATTATCGTCAGATCTGATGCAGGATGCAACATTTCCTAAAATTATCATCAGATGTAATGCAGGATGCAACATTTCCTAAAATTATTGTTCGATGTGATGCAGGATGCAATATTTCCTAAAATTATTGTTCGATGTGATGCAGGATGCAACATTTCCTAAAATTGTTGTTCGATGTGATGCAAGGTGCAACATTTCCTTAAATTATCATCGGATGTAATGCAAGGTGCAGCATTTCCTAAAATTATCATCAGATGTAATGCAGGATGCAACATTTCCTGCAATTATTGTCGAATGTGATGAAAAGTGCAATTTTTTTTTCTCCGATCTGAGTTTCTACCGACGTGCGTGTCTCTTTCGTCCTTCCCTTTTCTTCCCTCTTGGTTCCGTATTCTTTTCCCTCCGACAGATCTCGTGTTTACTTGCAGTGAATCCGATAAGCACCATTAAGAAAAAAGTACTGAGCCCTTATGACGCTGTAGAAGTGAAACGTTGAACGTTGAAAATATTTTGAATATTAAATGTTTCAGTTTTTCTGCTGTAGTAGAAAGTTCTGATGACACCGTAGAAACGTCGGATGTTGAAAATATTTTGAATATCAGACGCTTTAGTTTTACAGTTGTAGTACGCTGTAGAAGTGAAACGTTGCACGTTGAAAACATGTTATATATTAGACGTTTCAGTTTTACATTTGTAATACTGAATCTTAATAGCACTGTATAAGTGAAACGTTGGCCATTTTTGATGCAAAGAAATATAAGATTCGAAGCACCTTTATCGAAATCACGTACATTTTTATGTATATAACAAGAGTGACAATTACATTTCAGTTTACGAGCTAACCTCTCAGCATAAACATTTAGTAACCTATTAAAAAACCCAACTGTGTAGTTTCTGAAACAGTTATATATATATATATATATATATTAAGCATAAAGCTACATTATTATGCTGTCCGTAGCAGGTATCGAGATCAGATTTTTTAAGTGTATAAGTCCACAGGTCCAATACTGAGCCATCAGAAAGAGGACTACTATTTTAGAAATCAAACAGGGAACCCACCGAGTTAACAAACCAACCTTACTGAAATGTTTAGTAACTAACTACAATACATAGTCACTTACTAATCTACTGGCCCGACATAGCCCGGTGGTTAAGGCACTCAAGATGTAATTCGAGAGTCATGGGTTCGAATCACCGTCATAGCAAACATGCTCACCCTTTCAGTCGTGGGTGCGTTATTATGTTACGGTCAATCCCACTATTTGTTGGTAAAAGAGTAGCCCAAAAGTTGGCGATGGGTGGTGATGACTAGCTGTCTTCCCCCCGGTCTTACACTGCTAAATTAGGGACGGCTAGCGCAGATAACCCTCGTGTAGCATTGCGCGAAATTAAAAAAAAACTAATCTACTAACGTGTTTAAATGATGATCAAATGAACGTCCGTTCGGTTAGTTGCAAACTCTCTTTTTTAACCTGAAGATGACCTAAAAAAGGTCGAAACGTTGTTCTCTGCTTTATTAGTAAAAGGCCCCCAGTGGGTCAGCGGTATGTCTGCGGACTTACACGTTAAAATCCGGGTTTCGATACCGTGGTGGGCAGAGCACAGATAGCCCATTGTGTAGCTTTGTGCTTAATTCAAAACAACAACAACAACTTATTAGTAAAAGTGTTAATACCCATACCAGCCGTTCTGAGATACATTAATTTCCACTAACTAACCCATTTACGTGCTTATGTCACTATCACATACCAACCCACTGACCCAGACATATAACTAAACGCTAATCTACCAAAATCATCTCATAATTAATTTGGCGTTGATTACTAGTTTACCCATCAGTTTGTTACCTATTTTGACCTACCTGTGGAGATATGGTAGCTCCATTAAGTGATGCAACACCCATCAGTTTGTTACCTATTTTGACCTACCTGTGGAGGTATGGTAGCTCCATTAAGAGATGCTACACCCATCAGTTTGTTACCTATTTTGACCTACCTGCGGAGGTATGGTAGCTCCACTAAGTGATGCCACACCCAACAGAATGATGGGCATCCAACAGCAGAAGTCCGTGGCAACTATAACAGTCATCCTTCTAGCCATTGTGGCATCAGCGCGTGAATCCCTCGAGCGGACAGCTGTCTGGGTTTTCTTAGCCACTCCAAACATCCAGGCGTAGGCCAAGACTATGACAGCAAAAGAAACGAAGTTTAGAGCCAGGAAGACAGACACCGAGTATTCCCAGCCATGTGGTCTCTCAGGGGTGATGTGTAGCGCCAAGCACACCCCTGACCGCCCGTAGAAGTTAGAGAAATAGCTAGTTTGTAACAAAGGGACTCCAGCTAGAAGAACTACCACGACCCACACGGCACCCATGATGAGGGACGTCTGCTTCATACTTAACCTCTTCAGACGAAACGGGAAGATGATACAGACGAAACGATCCAGAGTTATTATGGTCAGTGTCAAAACAGAAAGTTCACTGGACAGAGTAGAAAGGAAACCAGCAAACTGGCAGAGGGTGCTATGCTTCCAAAAGCTGGCGTAGATGAAGTAAACACCTCGATAGTAAGCGTCCACTGTCGCTATGACAAGCAAGTACAAACCCATCAGCATGTCCCCAATCGCCAAGTTAGTGATGAGAAAGGAGTGAACCTGCAAGACATTTTTAAACGAATCCTTGTTAATATTCTGATGCGAGAATAGTGGCTGATTCGATATTATATTTATTTCGTGACTTCTCCACCAGTAAATCGTTTACAGACTTCAAAACCCACCAGATGTAATTTTCGGCCACAGTGCAGCGATTCATAGAATGGCTCTGAGTTTGTTTAGGTTTTTCTTCAATTAGAAAATGTTAACCTATGGCTCTGCCTTATGCGGCACAGCGGTATGTTTGCCTACTCACACCGCTAGAAACCGGATTCCGGTACCCGTGGTGGGCAGAGCACAGATAGCCCGTGTGTAACTTTGTGAACCGGGTTCCGATACCCGTGGTGGGCAAAGCACAAATAGCCCGTGTGTAACTTTGTGAACCTGGTTCCGATACCCGAGGTGGGCAGAGCACAGATAGCCCGTGTGTAACTTTGTGCTTAATTCCAAACAATCAATCGCTGATCCACCTTTTAACCGATTTGAGATCTAATAGCAGAGTGAGTCTTCAATGGCCGCGGCTGTAATTAGATCTCCAACAAACTGATCAAGATATGGAGCCAAAATCTAAAAATTTGTGTTTGGAAACCAGAACAACTTTAATGCCACTCTATGAACCGCTAGGGCGCGCTGTTTAGTGGGTTATAATCTTAGTATTCAATTATATTCATCATATTTTATTGTATCCTCTTTTCCCATTCGAAATACTACATAAAAACAATTAAACACTTGTACACATTAATAATGAGCTTCTTGTCATTGGCTAGCAATGTTTGATATATTCATTTGGATAAATAATGTGATCTGAAGACGTTTCGCTAAGCCTTGTCACACGAGTGAGGAATATTAGCAAGAACTGATCTTTGTCAAAAAAATATTTACAACAATTAAATTAATCGAATCATTAAAGAATAAGATGGTTTACCTTATTGTTAAGCCTATATATGGATCTCCATACAATGACGACAATATTTCCAGCTAAAGCTAGCACTCCGAGGAACCAGATGCAAATTCTCAACACGATGTTGGACATGAGATCTTCGCAAGATGAAAATTCGTCAGCCTTTGGGTAACATTCGTCAACATGAGAGGCCAGACAGCAAAAGCGAAACTCGTCAGTTCGTCTGAAATGATGGAAAGCAAATAGTCATCATCATCCAATGCCCAACTTTTAGGCTACTATTTTACCAACGAATATTGTGATTGAACGTCACATTATAATGCACCCTCTTCCCGGCTGAAAGAATGTGGGGAATGAGGAATCAAAAGTACGACCTTCAGATTAGGTATAAAAAGATCCCTAATCACCTGGCCACGCTGACTCCCATAAGTGTTTAAGTATTTATTCATAATAAACAAAAAAAATATAACTTTGTTAAAAATTTTATGTTTCAAGCTAATATGACTAAAGTAGGGACTAGCATTGGAAGTGTTTCTTTGTTTTATGACATTCTAAATTAGCCACAGATAGGCTTAGCTCTTCCAAATTTTGAACTGATAGACAAGAAGAAAAGCAAGCAGTCAACAGCACCTACCGTCATCCTTTGGGCAATTGTAATCGAAAGTAACCTAATAATATCGATTTAGCTGTTAATTTTATAAAGCAATTTGTTTTGTTTTCTTTGTGTGATTGTGAGACGCGAACCCTGGACCTTTGGATCCACGGCCTAACAAGCTAACCATTCAGTCACTTCCAGTCAACTCTGGTGTTTGACTCAAATAAAACAAACGTAAAAAGCTAGACAGTACCATACAAATATATAAAGTCAGAATTAAGAACGGAATAAACCTAAACTTGTGTCTGGAACTTGGACATGACGTTCAGGGCTTAAACTGGCAGAGAGAGAATGTTGGAAGTTTCGTGGATTTATTGGAGTGATATTACAGCCAGGGAATCTTTAGAAGCAGTCATGAAAATAGTACAGGAAAGACCCGTATATTTTAAGACGTATACGAGTATTACAAAAAGATGGCGCCATAACTCTGATGATGAACTAGCAGACAAAATGAGCTTATGACAGACCAGTGGTTCTCAAACTCTTTTAGTCTTGATACGAATAAAGAGTTTTAGGCTCCCAACTTATACCTTTAGCATGGTAATTGAAAAACAGTACCGTAATAAAACAAAAATAGAAACGCCTCCTTTCGACATACTGTATCATTTAATTAATTCAACATATTTTTATCGTCTTCATATCTATGTTTTCGACTCATGTTTGGCGGCCCCTCAAAGGAAAAGCTTCGCTGTCTCCTGGGATTCCGCGTCTCCCACTTTCGGGAAAACTGTGATTGGCGTACGTTTTGTTTTTTTTGTATAAAAGTGCAGCACAGAAACAGCTCCACTGCGCCATCTGCTGACAATGTAGCTATAATTAATGACGATTAGAACGATACAAAAATGTTATACGTTAACTAGCCATCAGTTGAATATTTCAAGTATCGTAAACAAACACAAAAATTGCTTCTGATTAATAATGAAGTCAATTCAGTCATTAAAAGTTAGATGGAATGCTAAACTAATTTAAAACTAAGTTTTGTATAATTAGTTCATTCTTCAATAGCTCGTTAGATCTTGAAACTGAACCACACAAAGCTTACAGTTACATAAATCATTAGGCTCACTGAAATGTTCCTTAAATCCGGATTATGTTTCTCACAGCAAAATCAACAATTTAACATATGAAATGAACACCATTGTACCAAACACGAAACAAAAGCTAGTGATCGGGTTTCGATCCTGAGTCTGCGTGATAGTCTGTGTTTTCTTTCAGCAAAACCACATCGGACTTTCTGCTGTGTTCGACGAGGAGAATCGAATCCCTGATAACAGCTTTGTAAATCCGAAGACTTAATGTTATCTCACTGAAGGACTTGCGTGATAGAAGCTGGAAATTGTTACTGGTCTAGCTACTACTGTTTCCCAGAGTATTACTTCTAAGTGATAGGTCTAGCTACTACTGTTTCCCACAGTATTACTTCTAAGTGATCGGTCTAGCTACTACTGTTTCCCAGAGTATTACTTCTAAGTAATAGGTCTAGCTACTACTGTTTCCCACAGTATTACTTCTAAGTGATAGGTCTAGCTACTACTGTTTCACACAGTATTACTTCTAAGTGATAGGTCTAGCTACTACTGTTTCACACAGTATTACTTCTAATAACATCTATTAGTTTTCACAGATAATGTTAGTGTTTGTGGTTGTCACGTGTTGACATCTCTAGTCACTTCTTGTTGTTTGGCCGGGGATTATTTCTAAAAATATCTGTTACTGTTTTCACAGATAAAATGTTGAAAACTTAAGAGTGAAATTTGTCAAGTTTAGTTTTTCTCAATATCTGTAAAGCATAACATCTAAGGCGCTAGTAAGACAAAACCTATGGGGCAGAGATGGTGAAAACCACAGAACGGTGTAAAGACATGGTGTGAAATCAAGTACTGTGAAAAGAAAATTCACTTCACTGTATCAAGAGCTACATATGAAAAAAAGGATAAATATTTAAATGAATCAGGAAACCACAGAAAGCTAGATCTGCTGTAATAATACCTTATAAATAGGTGTTTGTTAGAAGTCATACAGGGAACCACAGAAAGCTAGAGCTACTGTAATAATACTTTATAAATAGGTGTTTGTTAGAAGTCATACATTGTTGTTGTTGTTCTGAGTTAAGCACAAAGCTACACAATGGGCTATCTGTGCTCTACCTACCACGGGTATCGAAACCCGGATTTTAGCGTGTAAGTCCGCAGACATACCGCTGAGCCACTGGGGGGCAGAAGTCATACAGGGAGTCACAGAAAGCTAGAGCTGCTGTAATAATACTTTATAAATAGGTGTTTGTTAGAAGTCATACAGGGAACCACAGAAAGCTAGAGCTGCTGTAATAATACTTTATAAATAGGTGTTTGTGAGAAGTCATACAGGGAACCACAGAAAGCTAGAGCTGCTGTAATAATACTTTATAAATAGGTGTTTGTTAGAAGTCATACAGGGAGTCACAGAAAGCTAGAGCTGCTGTAATAATACTTTATAAATAGGTGTTTGTTAGAAGTCATACAACACTCGGTGCTTTGTGATACGAAGATTTTATTGGTTTATTTTGATTCCAGTAGGTGTTACCATCTCGGTTGCGAGGTGGGGTTATGCGATATTGTTGTTGATGTACTGTATGAATGATGCAAACACATCATTAGTTATTAATGTACTACATAAATGATGCAAACACATCATAAGTTATTGATCTACTACATAAATGATGCAAACACATCATAAGTTCCCAGATATCATTTTAAATAATTCCAAAAGTCAGTTTTATTTTCGAAACGTTTTAGCAATCTTCTCAAGAGCATTTACAAGAGATTGGACATGGACAAACGTACTTAAATGTTTGGATGAAAGTGTTACATATTTAGTGGATACCGGATTCGGGATTATAGAAATTGTTATATATATATTCGGCAAACACCCGATTCAATATAATAGTACTATCTAGTCGGTATTTGGCCATTTCTTTACCATTATCTTTCGCAAATGAAATGACGAATCTGTAACAACTAAATCTAGAACGTTGCGATCAAATTTTAGTAAAGTGTGATAACGAGAAGCCATGTGAACTAGATAACGGTGAGCCACACACGACATTATTCAGTGAATAGAGTTTGTCAAATAACAAAGTATTTTATTAAACTCTTCTCATTTTTACACATACTAATTTAGGATTAACAATATTGTAAAACAGAGCTTTAGGATACATTCTCGAGGTTACGAAGTCGTGCTTTAAAACCGAGATACTAGGTCATAGCTATCAAAAGAAAATTACCAAGTTTATTATAGACTAGATTATCACGTCTTACTTACAGGTTTTTTAATGCAACCAATCCAACAAATACTCGGCTTTCCATTGTTACTATGTTGTTGTGAGTCAGATCCCTGAAAAAAAAAAGTCATTGAAGTTGCTGGGTATAAATCTTTTGATAATCAACCATGTTATCGGCATTAAATAAAACAACAACCAGAATAACCAGACATTTATCGTATTCTATACGTTTTTCAATTATGCTATAAAAACCAATATAAAGTAACTAACTACTGGTAACTTCATCCCAATGGCAGGGATAATGTTCTGTATATCAAAGGTCAAGGTCATTACAAACAACGAAGGGGGACAGCTTTCGTTAAGATTATAGGCTTACATTTCGGATAACTATGAATTGTTTAATGTATTTTTTAGATTGGTTGGTTTACCAAAAGCCAACAAAACCAAGCAAAACCCAACAACATTGCATAATAGGTTTATACTGATTGAATGATTTATGGTTTGTATACCCTTGCTTATTTTCATTGCTGCAGAACAAATTATCTAAATCTTTGTTCTCTCCAAGGATAGAAAGAGTCAGAAAAAATATTATTTTTGTACATTAGAATATTTGTTTTTCAATGATGCAACGACATCTGTTCTTTAACCTCTTTTTGTTTTTAATAAAAGGATCGTCTATTACGAGAGTTCCATTTTCTATTTCCATTAAAGAAATCGGGGTCACCGTAACTTACACTGACTTCTTACTCTAAACCAACAATACAAAACCCATGACCACAGCTGGAATCATGACGCTATTCGTGTAGAATGGTCTAATGTTCGGTCACCAAATATGCTCGCCCTTTCAGCCGTGAGGGCGTTATATCGTGACGGTCAATCCCACTATTCGTTGGTAAAAGAGTAGCCCAAGAGTTGGCGATGGGTGGTGATGACTAGCTGCTTTCCCTTTTGTCTTACACTGCTAAATTAGGGACGGCTAGCACAGATAGCTCTTGAGTAGTTTTGCGCGAAATTGAAAACAAACAAGGAATCTAACGTTCGAAATAGATCGGGTTATTTTACTACGGCGTGTTTGACTTTTAAGTAATCTTTTGGACGTAATTGTTTCTCTGACGTCATAAGTTATGACGAAGTGATCTCTGGCCGACGAACGTGAAACCAAGCTTTGATAAAATATAATATCGTAAGCGTCACTAGACACTGACCCACAGAACAGATCTCCAGTATCTACTTCACAGAACTATAAAAAAAATCATCTGAAGACTTAAAACATATTTTACTGTTCCGCTTTTTGACTTCGTCATGTGTTTGAGGTTTAACGAAATGCAATAAACAAGTTAAGAGATGCGCGTTTGAACGTCACGTGGTGAGGAAGAACGACAGCGACGATTATGTTGAAGTGACAAAAGGAATATTAAACTTACTAAAGAAAGGTTAGGATTACTAAACTTACTGAAGAAGTTGTTGTTTTGAATTAAACACAAAGCAACACAATGAGCTATCTGTGCTCTGCCCACCACGGGTATAGAAACCCGGATTTTAGCGTGTAAGTCCGCAGACATACCGCTGAACAACTGGGGGGCCTTACGTTTTAGTTTGGTTTGTTTAGAATTAAGCACAAAGCTACTCAATGGGCTATCTGTGCTCTGCCCACCACGGGTATAGAAACCCGGATTTTAGCGTGTAAGTCCGCAGACATACCGCTGAGCCACTGGGGGGCCTTACGAAAGAAAGGTTAAGATTACTAAACTTACTAAAGAAAGGTTAGGATTATTAAACTTACTAAAGAAAAGTTTATCAGATAGAGTTGAGGAAAGAAGGTAATTACAGGTAGAATGGTAGATGGACATACCGAATAATCTTAATACCACTTACAGTGATAATAACTGGTCCAATCCATTAAATGTTCCATCAATTACTTTCACCAGGTTGTTGTGTGACAAGTCACTATCAGAAAAATAACCACGTTATTGACAAGTTATCATCAGAAAATAAACAAATTATTATCGGAATGTAAAGAAATTATTGACAAGTTATTATGGGAATATAAAAAGGGTTATTATCGGAATATAAACAAGTTATTGACAAGCTATTATAATATAAATATATTATAAAAAGGGTTATTATTGGAATATAAACAAGTTATTGACAAGCTATTATGAGAATATAAAAAGGGTTATTATCGGAATATAAACAAATTATTATCGGAATGTAAACAAGATACTGACAAGCTATTATTGAAATGTACACAAGTTATTGACAAGTTATGTCGGAATGTAAACAAGTTATTGACAAGTTATTATGGGAATATAAAAAGGGTTATTATCGGAATATAAACAAGTTATTGACAAGCTATTATGAGAATATAAAAAGGGTTATTATCGGAATATAAACAAATTGTTATCGGAATGTAAACAAGTTATTGACAAGTTATTATGGGAATATAAAAGGGTTATTATGGGAATATAAACAAGTTATTATTGGAATGTAAACAAGTTATCATAAGAATGTAAACAAGTTATTGACAAGTTTTTATGGGAATATAAAAAAGGGTTATTATCGGAATATAAACAAGTTATTATGGGAATATAAAAAAGGGTTATTATCGGAATGTACACAAGTTATTGACAAGTTATTATGGGAATATAAAAAGGGTTATTATCGGAATATAAACAAGTTATTGACAAGCTATTATGAGAATATAAAAAGGGTTATTATCGGAATATAAACAAATTGTTATCGGAATGTAAACAAGTTATTGACAAGTTATTATGGGAATATAAAAGGGTTATTATGGGAATATAAACAAGTTATTATTGGAATGTAAACAAGTTATCATAAGAATGTAAACAAGTTATTGACAAGTTTTTATGGGAATATAAAAAAGGGTTATTATCGGAATATAAACAAGTTATTATGGGAATATAAAAAAGGGTTATTATCGAAATGTACACAAGTTATTGACAAGTTATTATGGGAATATAAAAAGGGTTATTATCGGAATATAAACAAGTTATTGACAAGCTATTATGAGAATATAAAAAGGGTTATTATCGGAATATAAACAAATTGTTATCGGAATGTAAACAAGTTATTGACAAGTTATTATGGGAATATAAAAGGGTTATTATGGGAATATAAACAAGTTATTATTGGAATGTAAACAAGTTATCATAGGAATGTAAACAAGTTATTATCGGAATGTAAACAAGTTATTATGGGAATATAAAAAGGGTTATTATCGGAATATAAACAAGTTATTGACAAGCTATTATGGGAATAAAAAAAGGGTTATTATTGGAATGTAAAGAAGTTATTGACAAGTTATTATGGGAATATAAAAGGGTTATTATCGGAATATAAACAAGTTATTATTGGAATGTAAACAAGTTATCATAGGAATGTAAACAAGTTATTATCGGAATGTAAACAAGTTATTGACAAGTTATTTTCAGAATATAAATAAGTTTTAACATGTTATTTTCAGAATATAAACAAGTTTTAACAAGTTATTTTCAGAATATAAACAAGTTATTGACAAGTTATTTCTTATAAAAACACAAGTCGTTCGTAAATTATCAAGAAAGTATGATTTGTCTCAGCAAATAACAATCAGAGAAATAACCAAGTTCCTTACGAGTGGCAATAAACAAAATTCAAGTTTTCTGATAATTCACCACCAGTAAAAATAAACAAGTCACTGAAACGTCATTAGTAGCTAAAACAGATGAATTACAGATATTTATTCACGTAGCGTGTTGTTAATTAACTGTAGGCCTTCTGAAGTGCACGTGTGAACAAACACTACAAAATAATGTGTACCTTCCATATGAGTGTTTTTTCTTTCACTGTTTTTCGACACTCATTTTTTTTTTCGCTGAGCTTTAATCTTGGTTTCAGAAACCAGTGAAATGTTCATTGCGTGTACGCAGATACTGTTTTAAGTTCGTTTTCTAAAATTTGAGCTGTTATTATAAAAAAACAGCAATTTTTACCCGGAGGTCCATAAAAGATTCGGAAATACTGAATATTACATTCCTAAAAACGCCCCCCAGTGGCACAGCGGTATGTCTGCGGACTTACACGCTAAAATCCGGGTTTCGATACCCGTGGTGGGCAGAGCACAGATAGCCCATTGTGTAGCTTTGTGCTTAATTCAAAACAACAACATTCGTAAAATTGTGTCAGAAAAAGTAGTATTGTCTCTGGTTTTATGAAGCCAATTGGGTTAAAAACTAAGGCTTCAGTAGTTGGAACTTCTGTAAAGAGGGATAAAACATCGAAACTGGCCATTAAGGCTTTATGATTAAGTTGATTTAGATTAGACTTGAAATTAAAAGAGTCTTTGATGAATGAGCTGGCTGATGTTACATATTTGGAGAATGCCCATGCTATGTTTTTACCAAGATTGTAATTAAACGATTCATATGTTGACATTATTGGTCGTAATGGACAATCTGGTTTATGAGGTTTGGGGGATGCCGTATATTTGCGGTGTGCGTGAGTCGGTTTTACGTAGGTAGGAATAAAGTGTTTGTGAAATTCTGTTGGCTTTTATCATTTGTAGTAGTAATTTGTTTAGTTGCGTCTCGTATGTCTTTGTTGGATTTGTGTATTGGTTTAAATTTGTTCGTGTCTGATAGGATGTTATTCATTTTTTGTATGTATTCATTCGTGTTCATTATTACTATAGCGTTACCTTTATCTGCTTTAAGATTTTTTATGTTTCTGTCTTGTTTTAGGTTTTTAATGGAATTAATGTCTCTTTTTGTAAGGTTGTTTTTTAAGTTTTCTAAGACAACTTAGATAATATTATTGACATCCAACAGCTAAACTTCCCAGGTAAAATTACAAATTTATATTTTCCAGAAACACCTAAAAACAACATCTTAAACGATTTTTTCAAAGAATTTTCTTTCAAAACCATCAACATAATTTCACAAAACAGAAAACTAAAAAAACAACCTTAGAATAGCCTTAGAACTCTATATCCGAGACCCTAATCCAATTATAGACATTACCTGTAACCAGTTAGCAACCCTCATAGAATTCACTACAATAAAGACAAACTTCATATTCAACAACCAAAACTATATACATACAAATGGCCTAAGCATGGGCAACCCAGTATCACCAGTTCTAGCCAATATTTTTATGACACAAGTTGAAACACAAGCAATTAATACAGCATTACATCCACCACTATACTGGTACAGATATGTAGATGACACGGTTGAGGGATTCAAATCTACAGAACACATACTTAATTTTTTCAATCACAATAACTCTTTACATCCCAACATTAACTTCGCATGTGAACAGAAAGAAAGCAATCAAATATCATTTCTTAACCTCAAAATTATATGAACCGACACACAATTGAAAACCGAAATCCACCGAAAAATCACCCATACTGGACTATACATTCCTTGGGACTCAGCACATGAAACAAAACAAAAACTCAACATACTAAGAAACCAGATAAACACAGCCATAAAACTATGCTCACCAGATAAAATTAACGTTGAATTAGATAAAATAAAACAATACTTCATCAACATCAATAAGTTTCCTCCACAAACCGTAGAAAACATTATACGCACACACCTAGACAGAAAGCAAAATCAACCAACAAAAGTAAATATATCTCACGAATCAAAAAATCACGAAACCATATACTGCTGTATACCATATATTCCTGACATCAGCAAACAAATAACCAACATTTGGCAAGAACTAGTAACAAAATATGACATTCCAGTTAATACTAAATTTATTCAAAAACCAGGCACAAAACTGAGGTCTATACTATGTAAGAACTACACTGACAAACACCACACCAACATTATTTATAAAATACAATGTGATAACTGCCACGACTTCTATATTGGAGAAACAAGTAGAAAAATGGAAACCAGATTCATAGAACATAAAAAGTCACCTTCACACGTTTTCGAACACTGCAAGTCAAATAAACACAAAATAACCATAGAAAACATTCAAATACTAAACAAAGAAACAAACATAAACAAACGTAAAATTAAAGAAGCCTTACTTATACAACAACTAAAACCATTGGAATTATTTACTTTATACTGTATAAAATATAACCATTGGATTCATTTACTTTATACTGTATGAAATATAACCATTGGATTCATTTACTTTATACTGTATGAAATATAACCATTGGATTCATTTACTTTATACTGTATAAAATATAACCATTGGATTAATTTACTTTATACTGTATGAAATATAACCATTGGAATTATTTACTTTATACTGTATGAAATATAACCATTGGAATTATTTACTTTATACTGTATAAAATATAACCATTGGATTCATTTACTTTATACTGTATGAAATATAACCATTGGATTCATTTACTTTATACTGTATGAAATATAACCATTGGATTCATTTACTTTATACTGTGTGAAATATAACCATTGGAATTATTTACTTTATACTGTATGAAATATAACCATTAGATTCATTTACTTTTACTGTATGAAATATAACCATTGGATTCATTTACTCAAACTGCTCTGGTAACTTCAACTTGTAACCACCTAGTACAGAGAAGATTCACATTAATATTACTAGAACTAAAAACAAACACCAGATGAACAAAATTTCCTTGATGACAAGAAACCCACATGAAGTAAAAATGTATCTCAGTGACAGCTGGTATGGATAATAACACTTTTATAGATAAAACAACGTTTTGCACTACTTAGATCGTATTCAGGTTCTCCTCTGCTTTATTAGTAAAAGTGTCAATACCCGTACCAGCCGTCCTGATATATATATAGATTTTACCTGACTTCAAGTTTTGATCAACTTTACGTTTAGTGTGTTTTCACGAGTAATCAAAATGATCTAATTAGATCTAATGACCAGTCACTCGATGACAAGACTTTGTGTTTGGTGGGTTTTCACGAGTTATTAAAATGATCTAATTAGATCTAATGACCAGCCACTCGATTATAAGACTTTGTATTTGTTACTTACAGATGAAGGAGTGATCGAAGACCATAGAAGGCATTGAGAGACAAATTTGATAATTTTTGATGGCTTAAGCTCCTAAAAGAAAAAGAAAAAGTCATTACTTCAAAGAGGAATTGTTTAAAACTACATAGTAAATACACATTCATGAATATTACTATAGTTTAAAACTACATAGTAAATACACATTCATGGATATTACTATAGTTTAAAACTACATAGTAAATACACATTCATGAATATTACTATAGTTTAAAACTACATAGTAAATACACATTCATGGATATTACTATAGTTTAAAACTACATAGTAAATACACATTCATGGATATTACTAGTAAAACCTTAGATAGAAAGAAGAGATATGTGTTCTTCACGTGTAAAACATCTTTAAGAGTAAGCCAATAGAAGACATGAACCATTTCCTAAATATATGAAGAAAGTAAATGCCTAGAATGGCTGGTTTCCAGAAAAGTCTGTCGAGTGCCTGATATTCATGTTGAGTGGTCCAATCATGTGTTTCATCAAACACCTGCAAAACAGTCATTGGTGAATTGCACAGACTATCCGACCCAACGAACAATCAAGCAATCCAATGGTTCGAGTTCTAGGTTTACTAGAGGAGGTAGATAATTACCACCGTTTATTCGGTGTTCGAAACTTTCCTTTTGTGTGTTTACAGGATTATATTTACAGTAAAGAACAAATTTCAAATATAGCTTCTTACTAGTAGCCGAGTATTTAAACAAAAAGCTGTCAGCGTTTAATAATTATATTCGAGAAAATCCCCTCGAGGTGATAGGTGTGAATACCGAATTAAATTTTCAACAATAGCACGTGATATGGCGCTGCAGTCAAATTATTCGGTTCTCACCAAGTTGAGTACCATGAAATAATTACCACTTTTAGTTAAGAAGATAAGTTAAGAATTAGGGTAAACTAAGAAAACAAACAAATTAACTTACAATGTTTTAAGCGAGAGTAATCCGCTGAAAGCCAAGGGTCGAATTTCTTGGATGAAGTTTCCCTTTAAGATACTGTAAAAACAAGAAGATATCAGACATAATATAACGTTAATTAACATTAAATAATCCGAAACACACGTTGACAACAACGCTGTTTTGTCTGTTATCAGAGTTCAGTGAGCTCAAACTCAGTTTTGAACGAAAAAATTTAACCGCAACTTTTTATTCAGGATGAAACTATTTCTGACTTTTAAAAAGAAACTATAGAAAAACTACACGTGAATCTGAAAGTTCTACAGTAAGAAAACTCCCTTGATATCAGAGAACTACAACAAGAATTTTTCTTCTGACATCAGATAACTACTATAACAATTACACTGATTTCAGAAAACTGCTAAAGAAAACTTCTAATTTTCAGAGGGCTACTCAAAAAACTTGCTCCTGATTTCAGAGTGATGCTTCAAGAAAACTGGTCTTAATTTTAAGAGAATTAATGAAGAAAATTGCTCCTGATTTCAGAGTGATACTTCAAGAAAACTGGTCTTAATTTTAAGAGAATTAATAAAGAAAATTGCTCCTGATTTCAGAGTGATACTTCAAGAAAACTGGTCTTAATTTTAAGAGAATTAATAAAAAAACTGCTCCCAATTTCAGAATGGTACTACCAGAAACCTGTTTCTAATTTTCAGAGGGCTAATAAAAACTGCTTCTAATTTCGGAGTGGTACTACAAAAATTATTCCTAATTTTCAGATTGCCAATAAATAAAACAGCTCCTGATTTCAGAGTGATACTACAAGAAAACCGCTCTTAATTTTTAGAGGGCTAATAAAGAAAATTATTCCTGATTTCAGAGTGATACCATAGGAAAACTGATCCTTACTTTTAGAAGGTTAATACAAAAAAAATCGCTCTTGATTTCACAATACTACAGCCCCCTCCTCCCCAGTGGCACAGCAGTATATCTGTGGATTTACAACGATAAACACCGGGTTTCAATACCCGTGGTGGGCAAATCACAATATCACCATTCTGTAGCTTTGTACTTAATTCAAAACAACAACACAGTGCTACAGGTACTTCCAGTTTTAAAAAATTATATTGTCCAAATCTTTGTTTTGGTTCAGTGATGTCAAAAACCCACTTGTTGAGAATTCTATATGCAAAAACGGCTCGTTTGGGCTGAGAAAATATTTTACATAGAAGAGCGAACAACGTTTCGACCTTCTATGTAAAATATTTTCTCAACCCAAACGAGCCGTTTTTGCATATAGAATTTGTTTTAGTTCATCTGATAATATTGAATATTGAATAAATTTAACCTTGTTAGGTGGATGATTCCACAATCTAGATCAACCGAGTTGATATTTTTTGCAACACAGATCATATCATGTAAGTAAGCACTGATGGACTGATGCAAAATAAAACACATGAAAACTTTAGTCTATTAGAACATTTGTTATCACACGGAAAACAAACCAATATCTGTGTATCCACATACAGGAAGCATGTCACGCTTCCGACATCTCAGATAGAGAGAAAAATTATTGAATATTTTCTTGATAAGAGATCAATGTAATATTTTTGACAGAGTCGCTGCAAATAGATAAAATCTAACTTTATTATAAAAATATTCAAGTAAATACATATATATATATATCTGTGTGTGTATTCAGGGTTAGGTGTATTGTTGCTGTTTTGAATTAAGCACAAAGCTTAATCGAAACCCGGATTTTAGCGTGCAAGTCCGCAGACATACCGCTGAGCCACTGGGGGCGGTTAGGTGTATTATAAGAGTGAAGTTTAAGTCTCAAATGTATTCGAATACGATTAGCTCAGTAGTTGCAGTTACACCGCTGTGCAAATTAATTGAAACAAGACGGAAAATTTACGATTTTTTTTTCAAGTTTTTGAGTTTTATTTCTGAGAATCCAAAAATTACTCACAAATTAATACATGATATAACCGGCTTTATTTTTCAGAAGATCATTAATCCACTTCGGCATAGAGTCCACGAGATGAGTGCAATCTTTACTAATTTTTGGATCGTGGTACCCCACCTCAATTGTGGCCTCAATTAGCTTATCTTTCGTAGTACAGTCTTTTCCCCGAAGTCTTTATTTACAAATTGCCCAAAGATTTTCAATAGGATTTAAGTTCAGAGAGTTTCCAGCACAATCCAGCACCATTGTTCGCGTTGTAGTCATAAGATTCTTCACAAGTGTCGATGTGTGGCACGGAGCCATATATTGCTGAAAAATGCCAGATTCATCTGGAAATCTCTTTTTCAATTCTGGAACGACTCTTCTCTGCAAAACTTCGATCTATTGTGGTCCTCGTATCATACCTTCTACGATGTATAACCCTCCGACGCCATAATAACTGAAAAAGCTCCAAAACATTTTCAAGGGATGTTTAACGAACAGATTGATGTGAGATTCTAAAAGTTTCTCACCTGGAGATCTGCAAACATGTAGACTTCTTTGACCCTGTACGAAGAAATGAGTCTCGTCACTGAATAACACCTTCTTCCATTGTTCTTGTGTCCAGCTCTTGTATTTCAGACCCCAATGATACCGTTTTATCTTCATTGAGTTGGTAAGAAGTTGTTTTTTGACTGGTCTCCTTGCCCTTCTAACGCAATTTCGAATGACGTAATATTCCTCAAAATTTCGTGATATATCCTCAAAATAGATCAACCGTACTGCAAAACACAGCTAATGACGCCGTCTGTGTGAAAAAATGACTATTAAAGGAAATCAGCCTACACCGACCGCCATGCTGAAAATATTGTAAAATGACCATTTGTTTCAATTAATTTGCACAAGGGTGTAGGTTCTGTTAACCAATCTGTTAGTTTAAAATCTGGAATGGCTTGGTACAGACAGCCACCAACGTAGCACTGCATGAAAATTCTATAATCATTTGTTTATTCTTTTTTTAATTTCACGCAGAGCAATACGAGGGCTATCTGCGCTAGCCGTTCCTAATTTAAAAGTGTAAGATTAAAGGGGAAGACAACTAGTCAATACCATCCATCACCAACTCTTGGGTTACTCTTTTACCAACGAATAGTGAGATTGACTGCTACGTTATAACGCCCCATGGCTGAAAGGGTAAGTATGTTCGGTGTGAAAAGGACTGGAACCCGGGATCCTCAGATTGTATGTAGAGCGATCTAACCACAAGATCATGAGAAACAGAATCACGGATTTTCGGGGTCGTTGGTCTGAAACGTATCGTCCTATAAAACTAACCCCTTTATAATATACAGTATTTCTGAATTTGGCTATATTATGTAACCTCAGTTTCATTGGCGGTTCATCAGTAACTACAGATTTTCAACACTGCTGTCGGAGTTTGATCTCACGCGGTGGACAAAATGCAGACAAACCATTGCGTAAAAACAGTAATAAATACAAATACTTAATTTAAACTCACAGTGAACGCAGTTGTCCGAGTCCCTGGAAGGTATTAGATTGTAGTGACGTAAGGAGATTTTCATCAAGATATCTAAAGGTAAAAAGAAAAAAAGAGAGAAAATCTTTCTTTGAAGGATTAACACACTTTACTTAACACTGGAATTAACACACTTTACTTAACACTGGGATTATCAAACTTTACTTAACACTGGGATTATCAAACTTTACTTAACTCTGAGATTAACAAACTTTACTTCACACTGGAATTAACAAACTTTACTTAACTCTGAGATTAACACACTTTACTTAACACTGGGATTATCAAACTTTATTTAACACTGGGATTATCAAACTTTACTTAACTCTGAGATTAACACACTTTACTTAACACTGGAATTAACACACTTTACTTAACACTGGGATTATCAAACTTTACTTAAAACTGGGATTATCAAACTTTACTTAACTCTGAGATTAACAAACTTTACTTCACACTGGAATTAACAAACTTTACTTAACTCTGAGATTAACACACTTTACTTAACACTGGGATTATCAAACTTTATTTAACACTGGGATTATCAAACTTTACTTAACTCTGAGATTAACAAACTTTACTTAACACTGGGATTAACACACTTTACTTAACACTGGGATTCTTCAATTGTTTCTTGTTTTATTGACGGGATTTCTACTCATTTTTAGTGATTGTTTAGTTTAAATCTTAAGACTAAAATGTTTTGCCACATTTGATCTTCTGCTTCTGTTCGTTACCTAACATGCTTTGTCCATCTGGTGGTCTAGTTGGCATTTTCAGGCAATAAGTAGATCTTTAGTATCAAATTAATTGGCCAACTTCTAATCAAAATTACCTTTATAAACAAACAATATTGACTTTTTCTCAAGTAATTAAAACTATTAATTAAAAATTTTAATACTTATTATTTATGTACCCTAGGTTTCTATACTTATTATTTATATATACCCTAGGTTTCTATACTTATTATTTATATATACCCTAGGTTTCTATACTTATTATTTATATATACCCTAGGTTTCTATACTTATTATTTATATACCCTAGGTTTCTATACTTATTATTTATATATACCCTAGGTTTCTATACTTATTATTTATATATACCCTAGGTTTCTATACTTATTATTTATATACCCTAGGTTTCTACACTTATTATTTATATACCCTAGGTTTCTATACTTATTATTTATATACCCTAGGTTTCTATACTTGTTATTTATATATACCCTAGGTTTCTATACTTATTATTTATATATACCCTAGGTTTCTATACTTATTATTTATATATACCCTAGGTTTCTATACTTATTATTTATATACCCTAGGTTTCTATACTTATTATTTATATACCCTAGGTTTCTATACTTATTATTTATATACCCTAGGTTTCTATACTTATTATTTATATATACCCTAGGTTTCTATACTTATTATTTATATATACCCTAGGTTTCTATACTTATTATTTATATACCCTAGGTTTCTATACTTATTATTTATATATACCCTAGGTTTCTATACTTATTATTTATATATACCCTAGGTTTCTATACTTATTATTTATATACCCTAGGTTTCTATACTTATTATTTATATATACCCTAGGTTTCTATACTTATTATTTATATATACCCTAGGTTTCTATACTTATTATTTATATACCCTAGGTTTCTATACTTATTATTTATATATACCCTAGGTTTCTATACTTATTATTTATATATACCCTAGGTTTCTATACTTATTATTTATATACCCTAGGTTTCTATACTTATTATTTATATACCCTAGGTTTCTATACCTATTATTTATATATACCCTAGGTTTCTATACTTATTATTTATATACCCCAAATTTAAAAAAAATAGTGTCAATAATGGATTTGGGTTCATTTTAATTTGGATGGTTCTACTTGAAAACAGTAAACGCATTTTAACATGAATTTCATTCTTAAAGAGAAACAGCTGTTAAAAGAACAAGTGAAACTGGTAATCAGGTAAACAAGAGAATGGTTCGGTTGGGTATTAAGAACGTCCGTTAGACAAGGATCTAACATTTTAACACCAACATATTTTATGTAAAACATATCTTGATCATGCTAAATGGTGTAGTTTGATTTCAAGGACACTAGATCAGCTATCAAAGAAGTAACACTGTAACTGTAGGTTATAACGAGAAACTTAGGAATAGGCGTTGATAGTTTTATTACTGCATTACTTAATTAATAAAATTATATCCATGTTCTCAAAATTATAAAACTATTTGAAAATACACATCGTGTTCAGTGGTGATGTATACTGGATGTTTTCAAACAGTTTTTCTGGACTTAATTAACAACAATATAACAATTGTGAGACTAGTACACAACAATGAAATGTTTATAATACACTGTTAGCAACGTTTAGACTAAATAATAATATTACAACAACCTCAAACTAGTACACAACAATGAACTGTTTATAATACACTGTTAGCAATGTTTAGACTAAATAATAATATTACAACAACCTCAAACTAGTACACAACAATGAAATGTTTATAATATACTGTTAGCGACGTTTAGACTTAATAATAATATTATAACAACCACAAACTAGTACACAACAATGAACTGTTTATAATACACTGTTAGCAACGTTTAGACTTAATAATAATATTATAACAACCTCAAACTAGTACACAACAATAAACTGTTTACAATACAATGTTAGCAACGTTTAGAGTTAATAATAATATTATAACAACCACAAACTAGTACACAACAATAAACTGTTTATAATACAATGTTAGCAACGTTTAGAGTTAATAATAATATTATAACAACCTCAAACTAGTACACAACAATAAACTGTTTATAATACAATGTTAGCGACGTTTAGACTTTATAACAACCATGAGACTAGTACACAACAATAAACTGTTAGCAACATTTAGCCTTAATAATAACATTATAACAACCTTTAGACTAGTACACTACAATAGGCTGTTAATAATACATTGTTAGCAAGATTTAGACACAATAATAACATTATAACAACCCTCAGTCTAGTGCATAACAATTAATTAATAATACATTGTTAGCAACATTAGAAACTCTAAAATGGATATAAATATAAATGTAAATATATTTACTATTGGTATTTTTTGTATTACAGTTAATTTGTAAATCATTAAAACATATACAAAAAAATAATGTTTACCTGAGAAATGTATGAAAACTGTTAAGCGCATTATTTCGTCAGCCATCGCCACGAGCTACACATTTGTAGGAGTTGTTTATTCTATATATTATCCATTAAAATCCGACTATCTATTCACATTTTCCTAACTTACAGGTCTGTAAGTGTTAGCAACTTTGAAGGAACCCAACTAATGAAACAACATATTTCAAGTAGCTTAGTTTCTTCATTATAAGTTTAATAGTTTGAACGTAACATGTAATCAGCTACGCTCATTAACAGGTATGTATAATTAGTTTTGATTTATTTTGGTAGCTTGCTTTATTCAGAAAGTAATATTAAACAATTTTATAAGGATGCCAACAAAAATATTAACATTTTAAAGAATGAGAAACTACATATACGTTCCCCGCTAGTACAGCGGTAAGTCTACGGATTTACAACGTTCAAATCAGGTGTTCGATTTCCCTCGGTGGGCTCAGCAGATAGCCCAATGTGACTCTGCTATAACAAAGCACACACACATGAACTACATGTAAGCAAACGCAAACTAACGTGGCAGAGGTTTAGTTTAGAGAGAGAGAAATCAGAAGAGTTCTCTCTCAAACTGGGGTGTTCAGGAACGTTGTGGTTCCTCTTCGTCCCCTTACATGAGAATTTTTTTTGAAATATCCGTGGAATTTTTACTTTATTTTTAATATTTCAAAAATGGAGTGGGGTATTTGTGAGTGAGAGGAAGGACGGGAGAACTGGACGAGAGCAGCGAAAGTGAAGTGAGCCAAAACTTGGCCCGAGGACGGAGTACACTGGCAGCTGGCGAATTGATTTTTAAAATTTACTATAATTGATTTGATACCCTGTGACTGGGTAAACGGCCCTTTTCAGAAATATATGTCTAGATCTTTCTCTATTTAAGTAAATAGGTGCATATTTTTTGTTATCAGTGGTATGAATGGTGAAAACAAAAGATTCACTTTTTAGAATAGCGAACCCAAAACGTGCACAGATCATCTGTCATTTTTTCTATGAATAGCGAATTCAAAGGGTTTATCTATCTTCTGTTGCCTTTACTGTAAGTAGCAAATCTAAAGGGTGTACCAATTTTCTGTTGGTATCGGTAATAGTCGGTAACCCTTAAGGTGCGACATCTACTTTCTGTTATCACGGTCCATACACAGTAAAGCCAACACCTATTTTGTGTTAAAAGTAGTAAGAATGACGAACTTAAAAGGTGCCCCTATTTTCTGTTCTCATTGGTTAGAATGGCGAGCCCTAAAGTTACACCTATTTTATGTTATGTCTAATATGAGCAGCGAATCCAAAAGATTCAGCTGTTTTCTCTTATCATTCTTCAAAATACCGAACCTAAAAGGTGCACCTATGTTCTGTTCTTACTGGTTAGAATGACGAATCCAAAATAATCGCTTATTTCCTGTTAGCAGAAGCATAAATACAGAATAAAGGATTAATCCATTTGAAAACGAAACAAAAAAATAATTGTTATTGTTGAGAAAAACAGCGAATCAAAAAGAGGCACTATTTTTTGGTTCGCAGTTATTAACATTACCAGTTAAAACGTTTCCTCGCGGAAGTACGTTTAGTTTAAAATATTTGAATAATTCAAACAAAGCACAATTTTTATTCCATTTATGCTGATTCTCGAAGGTATTGTTGACACTTAACCTAACATTTATATAGGCTAAACTTACACAAGAGAATTAGAAAGTTGTGATAATTAGAAATACAGTCGAATTTTAGTTATGACATATTTAGCTAGTTGTGATTTACAATAAACTAAATCAACTTTGCAGAAGGTACTTCGTACAATATTTTCAGTCGCCACAAGTTGCTAAAAATGCCTGAAGAAAGGTTATATATTCCGTTCATTCCAAGGTCCCTGAAAAAAAACAACAAAGAAAGACAAAGTTAGTTCATTACCAGTATAACATATTTTAAGCCTCAAAAGTCACTGCAACTATAATATGTGGCTTAACACAACAGTGTTTGAATAAAACTGTTACTTTGGTAATTTCTAAGCCTGAGCTAAAGTCGTAGTTTGGTCTGTTTTTAATTCATCGCAAAGCTACACGAGGGCTGTCTGTGCTCGCCGTCTTTATGATTGAAATCAGTTTAAGGATGTGTTGATCTTGAATGGCTTGATTCCAGTCACTCGCGTAGTTTTGTTCAGACACACGTGAAAAAATGCCTTACGGCTTTCTGCAGGATTGTTTTTACATTCTTCTGTGTTAAGCGCACAGCTGCACAAGAGGCTATCTGCGCTGTTTCCACCTCAGTGACTGAATCGTGAAATATTCAACTTCGTTCGGCATGGCCAGGTGGGTTAAGACGTTCGACTCGTAATCTGAGGGTCACGGATTTGAATCCCGGTCGCACCAAAAATGCTTGCTATTTCAGCCGTGGGGGTGTTATAATGTTACGGTCAATCCCACTATTCGTTGGTAAAAGAGTAGCCCAAGAGTTGGCGGTGGGGCGTGATAACTAGTTGCCTTCCCTCTAGTCTTACACTGCTAAATTAGGGGCGGCTAGCGCAGGTAGCCCTTGAGTAGCTTTGCGCGAAATTCAAAAAACAAAACAGACAAACAATATTCGACTTCGAGCCTTCCGCTCAGCGTGCAGAATTTAAGCCTAAAAGATGGAAACTAGTGATGCAGTTGTAAAACACTTATCTTTATCGTTGAAGCTGCACAGCATTTAATACTTTAGACCTCAGAGTAAAATCCGACTGTAACATCACACGAGACAAGATCCTTTTTTGTTTATGAAACTGTTTGTGAGCAGGTTTTACTAGGAGTGCATGAGATAATTCGTATACGGACCTTATAATACTTGTATCAAAATAAATAAAACCATTTCGAGAAATTAAGTAGGTAATAATATCCCCCAAAACCAACAATAGAAAGTTTCGTAGCTGTGTACGTTCAACCTATGAAGTTGACATAAAAAAGAAATAACAACTCCAGGAAGAAATAACGCGACATTTTATATTACTTATCCTGCTTTATCCTCCTGTTATTTTATTTATCCTACTTCGACAAAAGTTTTCTAACAACTTTTTTTTACTTGAGAGAAAGCTTCAAGAATTTGTTATTGTTACGATTCCTCCCACGTGCTGGCTATTAGTCGCGCACGCAACTTTCAACTTTGATCCGCCATTTTTTTCTTGCTCAATGGATTTCGAGTCTCATACATTTCTAGTGATGTATATATATAATATAATTGGTTCGTTTCTTTGTTAACCGTATTTTCTATACCTACTGTATATATTTATAGAAGTTCATTTTGTAGTGTTTTAAAATCCCAGACGTTCTTATGAGCCAAACGAGTCTCCAACTTACATCATTCTAGCCTTTTCCATGCCCATCAAAGCTCCTTTCTCAAGATTTCCGCTGAGATTATTGCCACGAAACAAGCTGTAGGACAAAGTAAAATAACTGTAGGAACGAAGTGATTTAATCTCGTGTAACAACGTATTATATATATAATGAAGAACACTGAAACGAATACGTTAATAGGAGATGATGAAAATAACAGATATCGTAGAAATATTATTTCAATAAACTTCTATATTTATTTAACAAAATCAGATATATAGAAAAATCAATTTGCATTTCAAATACATTATTTTGTCAGTTTTATTTAAGGAAACTAATTTGGTTTTGTTTAAGAAAATTGTCATGTTACAATAACGAGAGTATTTCATATTCTCGGGAATATATTGTTTTCAAAATGTTTTTACCGTTACATATTAATACCGAGTTATGCCGCCAGGTGAAAATAAAGTCAACCTCGAATGTTTTGGTTTATTTGCTGTTAAGCGTATAGCTGAATGATGTGTATCGAAACCCGGTTTTTAGCGTTGTAATCCATCAGATTTACAGTTGAATAACTTAGGGTGGGAGTAAAGACAACAGTAGCTCTTAAGTTACTCTGATTGAACAATATGATCTGACCCTTATTTTTATATAGTCACTCACGGTTTCAAAGTATTAAGCGAACCATGAATCCTCGGCTTCACAGGTATGCCAAGCCCAAGCTGAAAACACCTACAATGTGTATTACATTACATGTAAAATAAACCGTAGTCATAAATTTAAACAAAACAATAAATATTTACGAATTTATCTGAATTGGCTACAATGACTAAGCGAATAATAATATTTTAACCCTAGTTAATGTCTTTACGTTACTACGGCTTCGATTACCCACATTTTCTCGTATTAAATCTATTGAAACATGCCAAACTAACATTACGAAGTTTCTGGGCAAACTAAAGTAGAGCTTTAAACTAAGTTCTCAAAGTGAGCTAAGGAAAAAAACCAAAAAAAACGTTACTCACAATCGTGAAATTTGGTGTTCAATTTTCTTCGGAAATGTGGTTAATCCAACGTTCGTACAGTTGATGGTTATGTCAACACAAGGACAGCGTTCCTCGAGTGAACACTGGAAAGCTGATGGAAAAAGAGAAAAGCATTACTCAGAGATAAATACGGCAACTTCGTTTTAAAATAACTTAAATACGAATTAAACATACAACTAAGATTCTGAATGATTGCTCTTTTGCAATTAAGTACAAAGGGCTATCTGTGCTGTGCCCACCACGGGTATCGAAACCTCAGATTCTGTAAGTGCGCAGACATGCCGCTGTGCCACTAGAGAGCAATTCTAAGGGAGAAAGGAAATATATTGAAATATTGATTGTTTCGAATTTTGCGCAAAGTTACACAAGGCAACACTATTTGCGTTAGCCGTCCCTGATTTAGCAGTGTGAGACGAGAGGGAAGGCAGCTAGTCATCACCATCCACCGCCAACTCTTGGGCTGCTCTTTTATCAACGAATAGTGGGATTAACCGTGACGTTATAACGCCCCCACGGCTGAAAGGACGATCGTCTTTGGTGCGACAGGGATTCGACCCCGCGACCCTCAGATTACGAGTCGGGTGCTTTATCCACTTTGACCATGACAGGCAATTGAAGCATTGAAGGCTTAGGCATATATACACTGCTGGCCAAAATCTTATGGCCAATGAACATAAACTTTTGACCAGCTAGAATTTAGGCTAATTTCATAGTGTTCACATTTTCCTTATTAAATGCTAAAAATATTTTTCATTTTTATTTTTCCATTCCTTATTTTCATCTTTCGAAGCTCTACTCAGATAAGTGGTTGAGTCTAAAAACGCAAAATGCATATTTTTTCTTTATGTTAATTGGCTTTAAGCTTTTGACCAGCAGTGTATATACACCCAGTTACTTTGTCTTTAAAAAGACCCAAAACTCGAGTGTTTTCGAATAGTTCTTTATGCTCTTGAACAAAAACAGATTAGGGATAGCAAACTATTTGTAAAGCGCTAGAGTTTTAAGATTTTAAAAAAAACATAACCATAACAACTTTTGTGTGATCCCCTGTGTTGACTTCTTGGTCATAATTTATACCCAGTTATCTGTTCTAGAATTACTAGAAGAAACTTAAAGTTCCGGTCTTTACGCCAACTTCAGACTTGTTCGATATATATTTTTTAATTTAAGAATCCCCCAGCGGAGGCCTCAAAATCACATTCATTACAAACGCGACAAATACAAATATCAAACAAATACTGTTATACAATTAAATGCATCTCAAACTATTTGTAATGGTTCATAATAAAGGACGTGCAATAGTATAGCGTTCTGAATCAGGTCGAACAAATTTAGAATAAAAGCGAATAAAAAAAAATATTATAGTGAATACATCCGGGTGTTTTTTACTCAACATAAACGACATTCGAAGTTCGAGGGTGGATTTAAATATTTAGGTATAATTAGTAGATTTACTGTGCTGAGGGTACAAAACATTATGCTTTGTCAATTTAGATAGTGAGTACGAAAACAAATTGTAATCCCTCTTAAGCTTCTTTATTACTGTTTACGAGTCTATATTATAGTACTTATTAAGTATCTCCATGCAAAGTACTGAATACGTATTGTACCATATAGATTTTAGGCCGCACCAGCTAAGTTACTGTTTATGAGGACACGCTCTCTTATTTTTAAACCATCTTCGCCAACTTACTGAGTACGAAAGTGTATATTAATACCACGAGATCGAGTACAATGGAATATTCTATTGTTGCCTAAGCAGTTTTTACCTTTGACTGATTATTTTTGACGTATTCTCTAAATAAAAACAAACAAACAAACCGTATACAACTATATTGCATTGTTCCTCAACAAATTACTTGCTGTTCGGATATAGAAAAATGCTCTAAAAGTTTGGTCATTTGATTGGTGTAATGTTTTTATGAAACCCAAACAAAAACACCACATTTATTTCCTCTGTATATTTTATGCCCAATTACTTTGGGTATGCTCTCATAATGGGTACCACACATGGAAAGTGAGCGACAATTATGGTTTATGAACAGTGAGTCTAAAATGCTATTTTCTGCTACTATTTGGTGACCTACAGAGATTCTAAAAGGACTTTAGGGATAACTGTTTGATCTTTCCCTGAGTGAAGAGAAATGATAAGCTTATCAAATATCCTTATTTGTTGAGTGTCCTCATCAGCTCGGAGAAGATAATCTATGAATATACCTATTTGTAGCATCAAAATGGGCTATTGCACTTAATAACACATTTATTTGCTATTTGTTTTATAAAACTACACTTTAAAACCATGCGCTTTGTGCATACTTCAAACTTTATTATATTATTATTTTTTGTTTGTCATTTCTCAAAGGTTTTTGGTTTCTGCAGAAATATTACGTGTCATGATAACTTAACAGGAGCATATCTCAATACTATGTTACTATTTACAGACACTCTCATCAAATTTGTTTCGAGGACTGAAAATAAACTTTTAAGCTATTAAGCCACATTATATTGGGTCAATTCCGAATGTTTTTAGGCTTATGTACTCTTCAAAGCAAAGTAGAAATTTCCTTCAAAACTTGGTAGGTTTAAAACTTCAGATAATTATGGCGAGTACTCAGCTACTTATAATTAAATGAAACTGAACAGACTTACTTATTAATTCAGGGTTTATTGAAAATTAAGTTGGGTTTGTTGGATACATTTCATAAATAATTGTTAAATACATACAACAAGCGTTTATACAATAGGTTTTAGTTTCCTTTCATAAGCTCCTAATAAAGCCGACTATGGTTGTTACATGATTAATTCAGTACATTTAACGTAACAGTAACGAACATCTGAAACATCAAAAATTACAGAAGAGAATGAATTTTATTTGCCAGGAAAGCAGTGTCTTTTTGCTCTGCCCTCTACGATTTTAGTTTTATTTAACTTGAGGGAAAAAGTAAACTTGTTTTGTGGAGTTTAACTCAAAGCGTGTATTTTTTTCGGATTCACACTGTCAAGCTGGATTTAAGAGAAAAGTTCTGGCTAAGGATTAGAAACATTAAAAAGGGAAATAAAAGCACTAAACCGTTCGAACGTTTCCGATTACTTTCGTAAAATGGTAATCCGTCATTCATTGTTGTTGTAGCTTTGTTTTTATATTTTCAGACGGACAGTTCCTAAAATAACGTACGACCAGGCGAACTATGTGTTTATCTTATGTATGCCAAAATAACAGCTTAATAGCAGTAACAACTAGCAGCATAGACAAGCAAAATATTTTAAGCATTTACGTTTACCAGGACAAACTTGTTTCCATTTCTCATCACTTGCCTCAGGCTAAACAGAAAAAAAATCTATTGCTCATAAGTAGCTTAATAAAATAAGTCCTCAAGCTTACCGCTGAGCCACCAGAGGGCTCTCCGAGTTTCTTACTTTGTTGTAAGCGCAAAGCTACACAAGGACTATCTGCGTTGTCCTCATGTCAAGGATCGAATCTTGATGTCATAATCATTTTTTTTGCTTGCTTCTGAACTTCGCACAAAGTTACACAAGGGCTATCTGCGCTAGTCTTCTCTAATTTAGTTGTGTAAGACTAGAGGGAAGGCAGCTAGTTATCACTACCCACCGCCAACTCTTGGGCTACTCTTTTACCAACGAATAGTAGGACTGACTGTCGCATTATAACGCCCTCACGGCTGAAATGGCGAGCATGTGTGGTGTGATAGGGATTCGAAACCGCAATCCTTGGATTACGGGTCGAGCGCCGTAACCACCTGGCTGTGCCGGGCCCATAAACATTCAAATTTACAGCTTAGCCATCAGGGGGACTACTAAAATATTGTCTTTCCCTTATTTAAAGTCACACGCAAAGCTTACTGCATAATGGGCTATCCGTGTTCTGTTCACCACAAGCATCGAAACCCGATTTCTAGCGTTGCAAGTACGCAGACTTACCGCTGTGCCACTTGGGAAGCTTTCCCAAAAGAAACGGTTACATTTTTATTTCTCAGCGCGAAGGAAAACGGATTTCTGTTTCGTATCACTGAAACAAAACAAATAAAGTGATTAATATTTCTCATTAATAATCTATAATGCCCCCCAGTGGCTCAGCGGTATGTCTGCGGGCTTACACGCTAAAATCCGGGTTTCGATACCCGTGGTGGGCAGAGCACAGATAGCCCATTGTGTATCTTTGTGCATAATTCAAAAACAACAAAAAACAAAAACAATAATCTATAATAATCATCCATAAACACTCGCAATATAACGTAGAGTTTCTATCTTAGCAGTTAGGTTTAACACACCATATTAACATGTAGTTATCGTAAAAATTAGGGTGTACGACTAAACAGACTGGGCTAAGAAGAGTCGTAAAGATGTTCTTGTCTTAGCAATGGGCTATATATACCTTTTGTATTGCACGGCGAATTGAACCCCGGACATTAGAGGCGTAAGTCAATACATTTGCTCCTGACCCAACGGGAGAACAAAAAAGGTGTAATTCTAAAGTACATATCGACATCACGCCACACACTTATTTCACTTACGTTTATTAATTTTGTAGTAAGAGTTTTAACATTGCGAATCAAACTTTGTTGTTCAACAGAGGACTGTGACAGGACGAGCCATGTACAATGAGAGACATCTAGGGAATAACTCTAGTATTTAAAAAAAAATTTAAATACTTTCTGGGTTTTTGCCCTCCACGCGAATCTAAAGTATTGTTTTTCCTCATTCATAAATATAATTTCCGATAAAAAAAATTCTCAAAGTCAGTAAGGCTTCATCAGTTTGACAAATGTTCCAAGAAGAGTCATGGCAAAGCTGAGAATACATATTACATTACAGTGAAGTTATATTTCTCATAGATTATTTTTTTTATTTTGTTCATGTGATAATAGGTTTATGTAGCACAAACTAAATGGCGCGATCACTGACTGTCATTGAAAACGTATACAAGACTCTGAATATACCTTGAATACACACTTACTTCTAATGGGTTTTCCTTTATTCTGCAAATTGATACAAAGAGAATGAAGCCTTATCGCTAAAAAATACAAATGAAGTTTCTTCTTGAATGCCCTAAAATGTTAATAATATCCTCGAAGAAAATTCAATTTTATAGGTTATATAACGTTCAATTTATGATAGGAAAAAAATTCAAATTAGGTTTAGTGTTTCTAAACAAATCGTTTTAACGTGTTGGAAGCCAACAAAAACCGAAAGATGAAATGGTAAGTTTTGAGAAAACAAAGTGACTCCGATTTTCCACTTCTATCTTTTAAATTATCTATATTCGTTCAGTTTATAAAACTCATGTCTTTGTACACAATGTTCTTAAATATAGAAATTATTTGTATGTTCAGGTAGCCTTTTAACATTAGAATACGTTCATCTTTCAGTTTCTTTTTTACTCAGCTCGTTAAGCCTATTAAAGTGACTTTTACTTCTTTCAAACCAAGATAAGAAATAAGTTTACCGTCTTATTCACTTTGGTTAATATGCCAAGTTAAGGCTAGTTAATTACAAAACAATAACATCAGGTCGGGTTGACCACTTATTGTTAATAAGTACAGATTTAAATATCAAGAACTTTTTAGGTCTTTTTATACAGTAAACCTTAGCAGGGTGTAAATAGTAAAACTATGAATCTCAAGGACAATTTTTAGACAGTAAACTTTGGCAGGGTGTAACTAGTAAATACATGAGTCTGAAGGACCTTTATTTAGATAATACACTTTACCCAGGTCTAACTAGAAAAAATGTGAGCCTGAAGGACCTTTATTTAGATAATACACTTTACCCAGGTCTAACTAGAAAAAAATATGAGCCTGAAGAACCTTTTAAGACAATAAGCTCTACACGGGTGTAACTAGTAAAAATATGAACCTGAAAGTAGCTTAATAAACATTATAAAATCGAATTGCTTATTTTAAAATTTATTTAAAAAAGTTTCGACCTTTATGTCCGACTGTTTTATTTCCACAGGAATAACGTGTAACGCTGATTGTAATGAGTCTTATGTAAGTCAACGTGTAACACTGATAGTAATGAGTCTTATGTAAGTGTAAAAAACAACTACTCTTTTTCGGAATTTACTCCTGAAACATTTAAATCAGTGGATAATTTTTAATAATTTTGTACATATCTGGAAATATGAGCGATTTTAAAATCTGTGTATTATGGAAACTATCCTGTTCTTATTGTTGAATTTCGCACAAAGCTACTCGAGGGGCAACTGCACTAGCCGCCTCTAATTCTGAGACTGTTGCGACAAATAATGGAATTGACTGACACATTATAACGCCCCGATGAAGTAAAGGATGAGCGTGACCAGAAATGGGTTTAATCTTGCGACTCGAAAAAAAACGAGATGAGACCTCTAAACAGCAGGTCGTTTAAATAAAAGGCCTAAACGGCTCACTAAAACAAACTTACAGACACACTCTGTAAGACTTCAGTAAAATAATTTCAGTATCGATAAACATTAAAGTAAATAGTATGCAATGACGAAACACGACCACTGTGAGAATTAGAATGCAGGTGTTTTGATTTTTAGACGTGCCCTTCCTTCCTTCGTAATGGCATGTCCCCTCCCCTTTGCACAGCCGTAGGTCTACGATTTACAATGCTAAAACAAGAGGTTCGATTCCTCTCGGTAGACCCAGCAAATAGCCCCAATGTGGCTTTGATATAAAAAAGAACACACTCATAACGGCGAACGTAAAAAACAACAACAACACAATATGTTGGAAGTTTTGTTAGGAGTTTTGAAGAAACAGAAAGAAAACAGCTTTTGTTCGCACGAGTAGATTCAACTCCTTCTGCCACAGTTAACATGTTTAACGAATTAATGGAGTAAGTTTTATTTTAAATCATCAACTCAGAAACAAAATGCTTTCTTGTATCTTTCTAGAACACGTTTTCTTTTATATTCATATACATATATACGTGTATGTGTGTCTGTGTGTGTTAAAAATGATACAGAACACTTTGATGGCCCGCTACAGAGATATAAAGCAAACGTTCCGACTTGAACGTTTTCAGTCATTAAATAACACTTAATTACTGACTCACTGCTCAGCAAAAATCAGAATTATTTACGTTCAAAATTCCGTAGGCTCTTTACATTCTTTGAGCATTAGAAGTTAATAAGCTTCGTTATAAAACAGACTTGTTGGAACCGAAGCAATAAATTATGGCATCAAATTAATTCGTATTCATTTTCAATTAATGTGACTAAAACACGTCACAAGCGCCAAGTGAAAACCTTCTCTGTAATCTGGTCCAGTAAGGATTTCCAACGATCGAGACGAATAAAAACATTTTAAATAAAGTTATCAGATTTTAACAGTTCGATAAAGTTATAAAACTACAAAACGATAGTAGAGACAATATTTTCCATTTCTTTCCGGTTACTCAGCGGTAAACTTCGGCGCTTAAAATGCTAAATTTTTAGGTTCTATCTCGGCGGTGGATACAGCGAAGATAGTACAATGTTTAAATTTCGCTAAAACAAAATGAAACATATCAGGTGAATAAAACTTGAATGAGTAACTTACACTCCAATCGATTATCGTTTTCAAACATCATATACGGATAACAAAGCACTAAGTGGTCCTTCAGAAATGTCCCTGCACATTTACCCTTTGAACAAAAAAGGTATAAATTAAAATTTACCCTTTATATTTATGGAAATTATCGAATTACCCTTTTAGATTACTGTTAAATAGCTCACTTTCATTATCCCAGACAGCGACTTACTCCGAAAGCTAATTACCATGTTATGAAAATAAGTGTCTTAACTAGAGCCTAACACATATTTTCCCAGTTTCAATCTTGTGCCCTTTATCTTATTACCTTCATAACATAACAGGCAAGCCAAAGATGTTTACTCTTTCTGTCCACTGGATGGTAAATAAGAGCAACTGTTATCTTTCTTTTGTAAAGAGTTGTTTGTTTGGTTTTTGAATTTCGCACAAAGCTACTCGAGGGCTATGTGTGTTAGCCGTCCCTAATTTAGCAGTGTAAGACTAGAGGGAAGGCAGCTAGTCATCACCCCCCACCGCCAACTTTTGGGCCACTCTTTTGCCAACGAATAGTGGGATTGACCGTAACTTTATAACGCCCCCACTGCTGAAAGGGCGTGCATGTTTGGCGCGACCGGGATGCGAACCCGGGACCCTCGAATTACGAGTCGCACGCCTTAAAACGCTTGACCATGCCGGCCCTTGTCTCATGAGATAATTTTTCCGTCATAGGATGTATCCTATATAATTGGTCTTTACTGACCCGTTTCCAATAATTATTATTTCTTAACTAAATAGAAACACATGTATATAGTATTTCAAGTGATGCCTAACTCGTGATTTGTGTGAAAGGATAACTGCCCCTTTTGACTTGCAATAAACATGATAAGTAAACTTTATAACTTATAATTAGTATGATAAGTAAACCTTTTAACTTGCAGTAAATATGACAAGTAAACCTTTTGGCTTGTAACCAATATAATAAGTGAATTTTTTGACTTGTGATAAATATAAGTAAACCTTTTATCTTCTAATAAATATTATAACTACTCTTTTCAACTTGTAATCAAACTGAGCGTTCTATGCGACACGTGGGCTACATGATCACTATAGACACTTTATGTGACACACAGGTCACGTGGCTATTAAAGACACTTTTTGCGACACAGGGATTTTATGACTACCTCGATGATCCAACCACATGTATATAGGGTTCATACTATCAATATTTTAGGAGTGTATATATATATATATAATCGGCCCTAACTTACATGACCATAATTCATACTTCTAAAAAACAACTACTATGACAATTAGTGTCCTGAACTCATAATTACCCACCGAAATACACTGAGACCAGTGATAAATGAGGACGTAGGTTAGAGAGCAATTACCCAAATAAATTTTCAAATCTAATTTTAAAGAGTTACAAAAAGCTTGAGAGAAATATAAGCAAAAACCATAAATAAAAATCCCAGAGATTTTTAGCAAATCCATTTTTACATGAACGCAACAGACAACAAATCACAGTTGTTGTTTTTTCACAGTCCATGTCTGAACAACTTTTTCATTGGAATGTTTGAAACAAGCTATTCAGATGTTAATAATATATCGTAGCTCTAGGTTAAGTAGCTATATTACTGGGTACAACCTGGATGTTATTATTCAAGTGTTGGTAAAATTTTATTCACATTACTGGGTATAACTTTGAAGTTATTTTTCAAGTGCTGATAACATTATATTTACATTACTGGGTATAACTTGGAAGTTATTTTTCAAGTGCTGATAACATTATATTTACATTACTGGGTATAACTTGGAAGTTATTTTTCAAGTGCTGATAACATTATATTTACATTACTGGGTATAACTTGGAAGTTATTTTTCAAGTGCTGATAACATTATATTTACATTACTGGGTATAACTTTGAAGATATTTTTCAAGTGCTGATAACATTATATTTACATTACTGGGTATAACTTGGAAGTTATTTTTCAAGTGCTGATAACATTATATTTACATTACTGGGTATAACTTTGAAGTTATTTTTCAAGTGCTGATAACATTATATTTACATTACTGGGTATAACTTTGAAGTTATTTTCAAGTGCTGATAACATTATATTTACATTACTGGGTATAACTTGGAAGTTATTTTTCAAGTGCTGATAACATTATATTTACATTACTGGGTATAACTTGGAAGTTATTTTTCAAGTGCTGATAACATTATATTTACATTACTGGGTATAACTTGGAAGTTATTTTTCAAGTGCTGATAACATTATATTTACATTACTGGGTATAACTTGGAAGTTATTTTTCAAGTGCTGATAACATTATATTCACATTACTGGGTATAACTTTGAAGTTATTTTTCAAGTGCTGATAACATTATATTTACATTACTGGGTATAACTTGGAAGTTATTTTTCAAGTGCTGATAACATTATATTTACATTACTGGGTATAACTTTGAAGTTATTTTTCAAGTGCTGATAACATTATATTTACATTACTGGGTATAACTTGGAAGCTATTTTTCAAGTGCTGATAACATTATATTTACATTACTGGGTGTAACTTGGAAGTTATTTTTCAAGTACTGATAACATTATATTTACATTACTGGGTATAACTTTGAAGTTATTTTTCAAGTGCTGATAACATTATATTTACATTACTGGGTATAACTTGGAAGTTATTTTTCAAGTGCTGATAACATTATATTTACATTACTGGGTATAACTTTGAAGTTATTTTTCAAGTGCTGATAACATTATATTTACATTACTGGGTATAACTTGGAAGTTATTTTTCAAGTGCTGATAACATTATATTTACATTACTGGGTATAACTTTGAAGTTATTTTTCAAGTGCTGATAACATTATATTTACATTACTGGGTATAACTTGGAAGTTATTTTTCAAGTGCTGATGAAATCTTATCTGGAGTATTTGTGGAAAGTATTAAAGAAAGATGTGAATCTATTGTTAATCAAGCCTTCTGGCTTTCAATTCAAACAATACAGGAGCAGACGAATGAATATGAACTTTCAGCTTGTATCAAGCTGTCTACTTAGATCAAACATATAATTAAAAATTGAATCGCTAATGAGCATGGCTAATTAAGTATATTACTATTTTGATCTGACTTTCATCCTTTCATTATCCACGACATTTGTGAAGCTCAGGTTTGCTTTGAATTTTGCGCAAACTGACACAAGAGCTATCTGCGCGAGCTATCTCTAATTTAACAGTAATAAACTAGAAGTAACTCGTCAGTATCACCCTAAATAGTTCCCAGGCCACTTTTTTCTTTCTAACGAAAAGTGAGACTGACCACACATTATAACGTTCCCACGAAAGGGCGGTGTGACGTGGATTCGACCCCACAGAGTGCGAATCGAGCGCCCTAACAACCAGACGATATATACTATGCTGACAATGTAACACAATATTTTCGACAAGGAAATAATCAAAACAAATGAAAAATAATGAAATTTAGACACGTGAAACATTCTAACCTATAGTGTTAATGAAAGTAACACTAAAGAAAAATCAGAGTGTACCTCACGGAATAAACAAATTCCAGTTCTCAGCTTCAAAAATACTGTCGTATTCTCGAACAATCACATTCCACTAGGATATAGAACCAGCTTTTTTCTTTGGTTAATTTATGTTCAGGGTTACTGATAAGGAGTGGAATTCTCCTAAACTAGTACAACACAATAGCACACGTAAATCAAAATATAGATTGTACGAGACCTACCTTGAACTTAGACTGAGAAATTAAACAATTTCTGGAATACTGAGTTTATTAGGCCCGTCATGACCAGATGGGATAAGACGTTCGACTCGTAATCTGAGGGTCGCGGGTTCGTTTCCTCGTCGAACTAAACATGCTCGCCCTTTGAATCTTGTGGGCGTATAATGTGACGGTAAATCCCTCTATTTATTGGTAAAAGTGTAACCCAACAATTGCCGGTGGGTGGTGATGAATAGCTGCCTTCCCTCTAGTCTTACACTGCTAAATTAGGGACGGCTAGCACAGATAGCCCTCGTGTAAATTTGTGCAAAATTCCAAAAACATAACAAAACAAACAAACTAAGTTTATTTATCACTGTCGTAGTAAGCAGTAGCCTAGGTTTGTGAATATGTGAAAGGATATGATTTGGATTGAATTTCACGCAAATTTTAACAAGTGTTATCTGCGATGGTCGTCCGTAATTTGGCAGTAAAAGACCAGAAGTAAGGCCGTTTGCCAGTCAACACCACCAACTGCAGTCTTTTGGGCTACTCTATTTTCAACGAACATTAGGATGGACCGTAACATTATAACGTTCTCACAGTTGAAATGGTGAGCATATTCAATAGAGCGGGGATTCGAACTCGCGACCCATGGATTGCAAAGAGAAAATCCTGACCACCTGGTGATGTCGGGTCCAAGCGCTTTACTTTCGACCGTGAGATGATGATATGGACTTTCAAACATAACATATACCCTGTTTTCTGGGCTTTATGATAAACTTCACACAACCCACAGCTGCTTACCGTCAATACAATGTAGCAAAATCATTTATGAAAAAGAAAATAATTAATAAACGTTCTCAATACGAGTGTGTTTTTTCTTATAAGCAAAGCCATTTCGGGTTATTTACTGAGTCCCCCGAGAGAAATCGAACCCCTGATTTTAGCGCTGTAAATCCGTAGACTTACCGTTGTACCAGCAGGGAACATGATACGATACGATTATGATAATTAATATTAGTTGTCCTACAACAGACAAAGCAGTTGAGAGTTTTGTTTGTTTGTTTTGAATTTTCGCGCAACATTAACTACACGAGAGATATCCGCCCTAGTCGTCCCTAATTTTCCATTGTAAGACTAGATAAAAGGCAGCTAGTCATCCCCACCCACCGCCAACTCTTGGGCTACTTACTCTTTTACCAACGAATAATGGGATTGGCCGTCTCATTATAATGCCCTCATGTATGAAAGGGCGAACATATTCAGTGTGACGGGAATTCGAACCCTCGACTCTCGGATTACGAATCGAGTGCCTTAACCACCTGGTCATGCCAAACATGCGCGCCCCTTTTAGCTGTGGGGACGTTACAAAGTGACGGCCAATTGCACTATTCGTTGATAAAAGAGTAGCCCAAGAGTTGGTGGTGGGTGGCGATCACTAGATGCCTTTCCTTTAGTCTTGCACTGCTAAATTAGAAACGGATAGCGAAGATAGCCCTCGTGTAGTTAGTGTTGCGCGAAATTTAAAACAAACAAACAATCATTTTATTTCAGTGTCATCTTTTTGTTTTTTCTGACAAAATATATTAAATATATATCAACATAATATACTCTTCAAAACAAGAAACACAAAAGGGATATTCTTTTTATTTTAAAGAGAAATATATGTAATAACGTTACAAGCTCAGAGTATGTGATGTTACACGTGTTAAGGCACTGATTGTCAGACCAAAATGACAATAAAAGTTGTGCACTTTGAAAATGGAGGAAAACATTGGATTTTTCGCCAAAATAAATTTGTGTCCAATAAATTTGTTTGAGAGATCTACATGTTCTGCAAGTGCAACATGTACAAAATCCCTAAAAAAGTGGCGGGTTCTAGGTTTCCATAGCTCAGTGTTAAGCCATCGACACGCAATACAGTTACGCTAAGACTGACTGAAGCACAACGCAACAACGCCATTGGTCGTTTAGAAGCAGGAGAATCTCGATCAGATGTTGCCAGAGCTGTGAATGTCCACCCAAGCACCATCACAAGGCTATGGACGCGTCACCAACAACATGGATCAACTCGTGACCGTCCACGATCTGGCAGACCTCGTGTGACCACGCCCGCACAAGATCGCTGCATCCGGTTACGTCACCTTCGTGATAGGACCACCACTACTGCCTCAACCATACCAGGGCCGCGTAGGATTTCCGATCAGACCGTACGCAACCGTCTAAGAGATGAAGGATTCCGAACTCGACGTCCAGTCAGAGGCGTCATCCTCACCCAGCAACATCGTCAAGCACGGCTGCAATGGACTCAGGCACATCGGGTATGGCCTCACCGACGATGGAGGCATGTTTAGTTCAGCGATGAATCACGTTTTATGCTTCGTAGGCAGGATGGAAGGACCAGTGTTTACCCTCGCCAAGGTGAACGATTTGCAGCAAACTGTGTGCAGGATGTTGACAGATTTGGTGGTGGCAACGTCATGATGTGGGCTGCCACCGCTTACAATGCCAGAAGAAACCTTTTGCACATTCGAGGGAATCGACGAGATTCTTAAGCCCCATGTGCAACCCATCATGGTGAACGTCAACGACGTTTTTCAACATGACAACGCTCGTCCTCACACAGCCCGACTCACCACTGTCTTCTTGAGACACCACAACATCAACGTTCTTCCCTGTCCCTTCAGATCACCAGATTTAAACTCCATCAAACTTCTTTGGGACGAGTTGGACCGACGTCTGCGACGGCGACAACCTCAACCGCAGACTCTACCTCAGCTTGCAGCAGCTTTGCAGGCTGAGTGGACAGCCATTCCACAGGATGTGATTCGTCATCTTATCTCTTCCATGGGGAGGAGATGCCAAGCAGTTATTGATGCTCACGGGGGGCATACTCGTTATTGACGTTGAGTGACGTTAAACTTCAACTAGTGAGCGTGGACTTCGCCTTTGCAAACTTTGGATGTTCAGCAGTGAATGTGCAAAGTTTCACACATGTCATACAGAACTACCCGGAATAAACTTGTTAACAATTTGTCTCATATTTTGCCTTTTGTGTTTCTTTTTTTGAAGAGTATATATTAACGTGCATACAAAGGGATGAATTTTTAATTTACGAGATAATTAGTTGTGTATTATGAATTTATATTTTAATCACATGGATATATTTTGGATAACTGTCATCACGTTATATTCATCTGTTGTATCACTGGAATTCAAAGATGTTTAAAACATTGGTTAAAGTTTCATATAGAATAGTGTAACGTACTTCTTACATTAGCGGAACTTTTTAAATAACGTTTTGACCTTCAAAATCAGCACCACCAGCTGATAACTTCGTTTCATATGCCACAACATTGGTTTCGCGTTTTCAAATCAAAATTTGATTATCAACGCTACTAGCTCAAAATTTCAAACCATCAGCCAACATAGTCCGTTTTCTCACGCCACCAGCTTAAAAGAATAACCTCCACGTCACCACACGAACACTACATTCTCTACACCACCAGTTCAAAACTTTGTCTCCTCATTGATAGTCAAAACAGTTCCCACGCTACCAGCCCAAAGCGTCGTTCCTACACCTCCAGTTCAAACTTTAGTTTTCCATCAATCAGTCCCAAAATATTCATTGTTTTTACATTGCCACAGTTGAATTAATGTCGTTACATTATCCTAAATGAATATTAATAGCATCTGGTTATACTTACGACATCCTACTTCATCAGTCCAAGAAAACTGACAATGAATGTCACCATCACAAGCCAATCTCTTATCAATACAGTAACTGTTGGAACATTTCAGTTGGTTATCTGCACACGTCGAATTCTCTAGAAATTAAATTATTTTATATTATCACAAAAGCTGTAATTTACATTTGTTTCTATGTAAGTTAACTTAAAACAAAAATAAACATATTTACGATCTATTGCTATATTTCTATATCCAATATACTCGACAAACAATTGTTAGATACATGGATTTATACTTAATATATCTTATTTCAATAAACATACAGTGAGGAATGTGGATGCTCTTCAGAATATTTCGATGGAGGCCATCACAAAGATCATTTCCAATGGCACCTATCTAGCACTACTTAAAGCAAATGATTCATATATTATGACGAGAAATTGTTAACCCAAAATGATTCGAGCAAACATTTTTTTTGAAAAGTGGGAGGCGCTCGAGTTATCTTGGGCAAGTCACTGAAGGGTTTTAAAAAATGTTGAATGAAAATACATTCAATGTGATAAAAGCTATTGACAGATTTTTCGAAAGCCAAAAAAAGTTAAATATGTATTATACATTTATTATACCTTTATTCCTCGGAAATCTGATGTAATAGGGGTTTTTAATTTATGCCGGGAACTTGTAAAATGCACTATTTATTCTAACATGTCACTTTTATTTGGTTAGAAAATAATTTTCCTTACATTTTATCTATTAGAATTAAAATAAATTTTAAACGATGGACAAATAACTCAGCAAATGTAGTTTTAAGACGGCCTTTAGTACTTCAAAATCAGCGCCACCAGCGAGATAATTAAGAACTGTTTTTAAACGAAACTGTTGTAAATAATATCAAACGCACCACAGCCTATCAAGTGAGAGCCGTCAGCACATCCTTCTCTGGATTCTTTGTTTCGGAAGCATCTGTGATGTTGAGGAACACACTCTCCATTCACGCACTGGAACTCGTCTTCAGTGCATGTTTGTCTTCTGTTGTCTGAGTAAAACACAAGCAATAAATACTCCCGTTTGACAACGTTTTATAAGTTTGAGTAAACGGTTCTATTAACTATAGGCTTCGTGTCGTAAAAATGTTATTTTCCACTACGAACTAGCATAAAACAAGAGATAAGTCCAACAAGACAAATTGATTTTAGGAAGAAGATAGTTTTTCTTTTTCGAGAACCTGCGTAATTACAAAAAATAAAAAATAAAAGAAAAAAGAGAGAAAAAAACTAAAAAGAAATAATGTTCACGTCCAACAGAAAGTGGATGATAAAGATATTAGAAAACTTAAACACGAAGATCGTTTGTTTTGGAATTTCGCACAAAGCTACTCAAGGGCTATCTGTGCTAGCAGTCCCTAATTCAGCAGTGTAAGACTAAAGGGAAGGCAGCTAGTCATCACCACCCACCGCCAACTCTTGGGTTGCTCTTTTACCAACGAATAGTGGGATTGACCGTCACATAATAACGCCCCCACGGCTGGGATGGCGGGCATGTTTGGTGCGACGGGGATTAGAAATCGCGACCCCTCTGATTACGAGTCGAATGTCTAAATCCACATGGTCATGCCGGGGCCTTAGGAATAGAAAAAAGCCGTGAAAAATATATAGAACGAAAAAAAGTGAAATAATAAAAAGACATTTAACGACACCAGAGTGGATAGTAAAGGAGTAATATGAGTGTATAAGATATTAATAAGGTTTGAAGACATAAATATTAATTAAAAGTATTAAGAAAGTGAAAAAAAACCATAAGAAAGGAAAACTTTAAAGATTTTAATCTGACCACAAAACTTTTCATCAGAAAAATCCGGACAATCAAGTCGGAAATCACACCACCAGTCTTGCCGGATACATTGTCCACTGGAGCATTTCGCGTAGTCATCAGGGCAATCTTCGTGGACTGAAGACAAAAATAACAATTATTTGTATTAATAACAGTGCTTACGGAAAAATTAAATATAATGTTTGTAAGTAGTTAATAAAAGTAGTTTGATTTCTGACACATGAAATTGTTCGATAAACTGCATCTGGACCATTACTGTCAAATAGTTTAATGTAACAATCAGAAATATTGTAACAATTAGAACGTGCGTGACGTTTTATCGTACTTTGTTTGTTTGACTTACAGCAAACTAACATTGGGCTGTCTGCTATGTCTACAGAGGTGAATCGAACTCAGAATTTTACCGTTGTAAGTCTGTAAACATACCGTTTTTATTCTGAGCTTAATAAAGTAAATAGAGAAGGAAATACTGAGTACGTCCGACCTTCTGCTGTGCCCACTGAGGAGAATCGAACCCCAGATTTTATCATTGTAAGTCTACGCTAGCCGTCCTTAATTTAACAGTGTATGACTAGAGGAGAGGCGGTTAGCATTCACACACACACAACTCTTGGGCTACTCTTTTACTTCCACCGAATTCGGGTCACAGCTTGTTATGCGTAAAATGTTGGCAGCTACTAACCATAGATTTCTCTAGACCAATCGCGACGTGGGATTACTTGTTTGTTTGTTTTTGAAATTCGCACCAAACTACTCGAGGGCTATCCACGCTATCAGTCCCTAAATTAGCAGTGTAAGACAAGAGGGAAGGCAGCTATTCACCACCAACAACCGCCAACTCTTGGGCTACTCTTTTACCAACGAATAGTGGAATTGATTACAACATTATAACGCTACCCCACGGCTGAAAGGGCGAGCATGTCTGGTGCGACTGGGATTCGAATCCGCGACCCTCATATTACTAGACGAACGTCTTAATCACCTGATCACACAAGTGTATTATAATTCTACAAAAACACTAACATTTTTATACATTATGAAGGTAAAATAAAAAGCTATTCATAGAACAATGTTGTTACTTATGACTTTCCATATTTATTAATGTTGTTACTTATGACTTTCCATATTTATTAATGTTGTTACTTATGACTTTCCATATTTATTAATGTTGTTACTTATGACTTTCCACAGTTATTTAAAGAAATAAAACATTTCAAATTTAATCTACAAAGACATACATAGTTTTATAAGTATTGAAGAAACAACAGTTGGTAATTATTATTATTTTACCTACCACAGTTGGTTATTGTTATTATTTTACTTACCACAGTTGGTTATTGTTATTATTTTACTTACCACAGTTGGTAATTATTATTATTTTACTTACCACAGTTGGTTATTGTTATTATTTTACTTACCACAGTTGGTTATTGTTATTATTTTACCTACCACAGTTGGTTATTTTTATTATTTTATTTATCACAGTTGGTTATTATTATTATTTTACTTACCACAGTTCGTTATTATTATTATTTTATTTATCACAGTTGGTTATTGTTATTATTTTACTTACCACAGTTGGTTATTGTTATTATTTTACTTACTACAGTTGGTTATTGTTATTATTTTACTTACCACAGTTGGTTATTGTTATTATTTTACTTACCACAGTTGGTTATTGTTATTATTTTACTTACCACAGTTGGTTATTGTTATTATTTTACTTACTACAATTGGTTATTGTTATTATTTTACTTGCCACAATTGGTTATTGTTATTATTTTACTTACCACAGTTGGTTATTATTATTATTTTACTTACCACAGTTGGTTATTGTTATTATTTTACCTACCACAGTTGGTTATTTTTATTATTTTATTTATCACAGTTGGTTATTGTTATTATTTTACTTACCACAGTTGGTTATTGTTATTATTTTACTTACCACAGTTGGTTATTGTTATTATTTTACCTACCACAGTTGGTTATTTTTATTATTTTATTTATCACAGTTGGTTATTATTATTATTTTACTTACCACAGTTGGTTATTATTATTATTTTATTGATCACAGCTGGTTATTGTTATTATTTTACTTACCACAGTTGGTTATTGTTATTATTTTACTTGCCACAGTTGGTTATTGTTATTATTTTACTTGCCACAGTTGGTTATTGTTATTATTTTACTTGCCACAGTTGGTTATTGTTATTATTTTACTTACCACAGTTGGTTATTGTTATTATTTTACTTACCACAGTTGGTTATTGTTATTATTTTACTTACTACAGTTGGTTATTGTTATTATTTTACTTGCCACAATTGGTTATTGTTATTATTTTACTTACCACAGTTGGTTATTATTATTATTTTACTTACCACAGTTGGTTATTGTTATTATTTTACTTACCACAGTTGGTTATTGTTATTATTTTACTTACTACAGTTGGTTATTGTTATTATTTTACTTGCCACAATTGGTTATTGTTATTATTTTACTTACCACAGTTGGTTATTATTATTATTTTACTTACCACAGTTGGTTATTGTTATTATTTTACTTGCCACAATTGGTTATTATTATTATTTTACTTACCACAGTTGGTTATTATTATTATTTTACTTACCACAGTTGGTTATTGTTATTATTTTACTTACTACAGTTGGTTATTGTTATTATTTTACTTGCCACAATTGGTTATTGTTATTATTTTACTTACCACAGTTGGTTATTGTTATTATTTTACTTGCCACAATTGGTTATTGTTATTATTTTACTTGCCACAGTTGGTTATTGTTATTATTTTACTTACTACAGTTGGTTATTGTTATTATTTTACTTGCCACAATTGGTTATTGTTATTATTTTACTTACCACAGTTGGTTATTATTATTATTTTACTTACCACAGTTGGTTATTGTTATTATTTTACTTACCACAGTTGGTTATTGTTATTATTTTACTTACTACAGTTGGTTATTGTTATTATTTTACTTGCCACAATTGGTTATTGTTATTATTTTACTTACCACAGTTGGTTATTATTATTATTTTACTTACCACAGTTGGTTATTGTTATTATTTTACTCACCACAGTTGGTTATTATTTTACTCACCACAGTTGGTTATTATTTTACTTGCCACAGTTGGTTATTGTAATTATTTTACTTACCACAGTCAATCTCATCACTTCGGTCACGGCAGTGGTACTGTGCGTCACAACGGAACTTCTCTTCGATACATTGGCCATTGTGACAACGAAAGTGACCTGGACCGCACGTTTTGAGCGCTGTCCAAAGCGATAAGAAACACAGTAATTAGGACATCATTTAATAAAACGACAAAAAAGTTTTCACATTCAATTCAACAGCTACAAATTCGAAGATCCTTTTCTAAAATTATCCAAAACCTCAGATGTTGTTTGTCTTTTATAGTTTGCTAGAAATATAATAGCTAACAAACGCATCTTGAGAAAGTCGTAACTTTAAAAAATAGAACACGAACTTCTGAAAAGTCTGTATTTGGCAACTCGTTAGTTCGTTTTAACATAACTGGAACTTTTAATAATTACGAAACGGTAGATTTTAGCTTTGTATTCAAATAGATTACCAAGCGATAGATTTTTGCTTTACTTTTATTGAATAATTACAGGCCGGAATTATTTTATTTTATTTTCGAATTGTTACCTAATGGTTTATCTTTTTGCATTTTCAAGACGACTGGTATGGGTATTAAAATTTTAATTAAAAATAAAGTCAGTAGTTTATATTAATTAAAGTTTTAATATACATATCAGCAGTCTTGAGAATACGTTTTTACTTCAGGTAGATTTTTGCTTTATTTCTTCAACAGTTCTTCACTGATCGCTTTCTTTGGTTTATCGTGGTTGGATCTGCTTATAATCTCTAACTTATTATCTGAAACACTAACGTTACTGTATCTCTAATAGTTTTTTTGTAAGTAGTCGTTCGTTTGATTTTTGGTAATAGAACGTTTGAATAATTTCTAACTGGTTATTTGTTGTGTAATAGAACGTTTTTAATGATTTCTAACTGGTCATTTGTTGTGTTTGTATCTTCAGAGGACTTTTGTGGTCATTAATATTTTTATTTTACCATGATTCCATCTTTATCGGTTCTTTTGCTTTCTCACGTGTCTTCACTGACGTGACTCGATATTTGTTTCGCATGACTAGACGTTACTTTTTAGTACGTCCCTCATGAGCAAATGTGTGTCTTTACCCTATAATTTGTTGAATATTAAAAAGTAATGCCGACCTCGAAAATCTCAAAGAAGACTGTAAAGCTGAAACAGAAACCCTTATAACCCGAGCGCTTTTGTAAGATGGACCTTTGTGAAGCTGGTTTTACATATACTTTTTGAGACAGCTTTGAGAAGAAATTTTCGTTTGTCAACTGATAAATTTCAAAGTGAAATTGAACATCTTCCAGTCTCAGTACTAGCTAGCAACAAAGTATGTTTCCTGGGAGTAAATTCAATATATATATATATATATATTAATAACTCCATATCCTTAGCAACTTGCGATTCCATAGGGAAGGTCGAATTATCATGATAGTCAGCAGTGGGATAAGCAGCACCAGACATAATATTGTACTCGGCTTGCAGCACAATATCTATCAGATTACCTCTAAACGGTCCATGAACATCTCCATGTGCCATTTGAAGACTTCTGTGTTTCTTGTGATTGGCTGTTTAGCTCGTAATGAGCTGGCAGATTTTTGTCACTTTATTACTTTCAATCACAGTTCGTAGCCACCAACGCTTAACGAGTGTGGGAAGTGCTTCCGTATTAACGAATAAACATGTCCAAAAATATCAGTTCAAATTAAAAAAAAACAAATCGGGAAGTTTTTGTTTTTTAAATAAAAATGTTCGCTGGTTTTTGAGGGGTAAATCTATTTATTTCATAGGTTTTCAAGATAATATTCATCCAGCCAAGAAACCTGATAAGTTTCAAGCAAACTACTTTACTGTTCACAACTTTTCTCTGACAAGAGTATATTTTAGTATTTTTTAATATGATAACTCTTAACTGTTAGGCTTAGAGTGGTGTCGCATATATGCAGGGGGTAAAGAGACAATGTCTCACACAAATATTTCTTCTACAGCCTACCCTTGTATTTATTTTTTATAACCATTTCTGAAGACATTTTGAAAACTTATTTGTTTCAAGATTAGAATCTAATCAGATAGTTAATTTGGTAATTATGGCTCGTGTATTTCAAGATGATAATTTATAGATTGTTGGAAAAGATTCAACACTTTGTTGCACAAAATTGGTGTCTCATTAGATAGAAATGGTTATGTCTGTTTGTCTTTGGATTTCGTACAAAGCTACACGAGAACTGTCTGCGTTAGCCATCCCTCATTTAGCAGTGTAAGACTAGAGGAAAGGCAAGCTAGTCATCTTCAACCACCGCCAACTCTTGGGCTACTCTTTTAACAACGAATAGTGGGATTGACTGTCGCATATAACGACCCGTCAACCAAACATGCTCACCCTTTCAGCCATGAGGGCATTATAATGTTTCAATCAATCCCACTATTCGACGGCTAGGGCAAAATGCTCTCGTGTAGCTTTGTGCGAATTTCAAAACAAATCAAGCATCTAGTTAAGTGTTTTTTCAAACTTCGAACAGCGGCGCTCGCGATCTACATAAAGTTTCCGTTGCGCTGCCCTTCAATTGAAATAATTTTTGCAAGTTATCACAGTGAAAATCAATATTTTCTTTGTCTGTTTTTAACAAGTTTTTAAAAGAAAAAAAAACATATGTGTGAGAATAAAAAGAATAGAAAAGGCCCTGAGAACAAAATAATAGTCTGTTAGGTTGTCGTCGTCTCCAACTAAACCACTTCTTTTGTCGTTATTTTGGACCTTACTTGCCAAAATGCCGCCCCTCAAAATGCAATAGCACGCGGGCGCGCCCAACAGGATGGAAAACTCTGTTATAATTAACAGTATCAATATGGGGTTTGAAGAAGTATACTGTTATTCATTCCGCCACGCGTAGTATGATGGTAAAGACAGCAATGTGTTATTAGTATGATGGTAAAGACAGCAATGTGTTACTAGTATGATGGTAAAGACAACAATGTGTTATTAGTATGATGGTAAAGACAGCAATGTGTTATTAGTATGATGGTAAAGACAACAATGTTTTATTAGTATGATGGTAAAGACAGCAATGTGTTATTAGTATGATGGTAAAGACAGCAATGTGTTACTAGTATGATGGTAAAGACAGCAATGTGTTATTAGTATGATGGTAAAGACAGCAAAGTGTTATTAGTATGATGATAAAGACAACAATGTGTTATTTTAGTAACGTATAAGGATTGGATGGAAAACGTCACCTGACTCACCTTTAATGACCATTAGAGATACAATGATAAAGAGCGCGTTGATCACAAGGGTTAATCTGCTGTTTATACGTTGTTGTTGTTTTTTATTATAGTACAAATTAAGATGTAAACAAGTGCCAAACTGCCACAATGCAATGAGCAAAATATTCTAAAATCCATCGAAAACAATACTGATTAATATATTTTGAAACTTTGGAATATTACATCTTATCCACATAGATAGTTTATGGAATGGATCGTTTTGTTTAATTGTTTTGAATTTCACGTAAAGCTACTCGAGGGCTATCTGCGCTAGCCGTCCCTAATTTAGCAGTGTAAGATTAGAGAGAAGGAAGCTATTAATCACCATCCACCGCCCAATTCTTGGGCTACTGTTTTACCAAGGAATAGTGGGATTGATTGTCACATAACAACGCCCCCATGACTGAAAGAGCGAGCATGTTTTGCGCGACGGAGATTTGAACTTGCGTCCATCAAAGTACTAGTCGAACGCCTTAACCCACCAGGCCATGTCGGGCGTATTGTTTTGGGAATAGAAGTTTTATGTGCTTCAACAGATAGGATTTAAATTATCTCTCATAAAAATAAAAACAATTCCTTGTATATTTTTCGTTTCATCAGTTTAAAAATTAAACTTAAAGAATTAGAGGAAATATCTTATAGTTCTCATTGATAAAGCTAGTTGAAATTTCAAAAAAATTCCACAACAAACAATTAAAATATTATGTGATAAATATAAGAATATATTAAATAAATATAAAGTAAAAATTAAGGACTTTTTACTGAACGTTTCTGATAACTATTTTTAAGCCATTGAAACAACTCGTCTCTACTTATACGCGGATAAACATCTTATCACATACAAAACTGGTTTAGAGTATAAAATTGATAGTTACGGTGGAAATAATGGGTGGTAGTTGGGGGTTATTCTGGTTAGATAACATAACTGGTTGGGACTCTAGTATAATTTGTATACTGTGCTATTAATTTGTGCTATACCACTTCTATGGGGGCTGGAATGCCAACTTCTGGAGGTATGTTTATCTTACCTAACCCCAAGTGGCAAAACCTTATTTCTTGTTTTTCTTCCTCTTCCTCACTTTGGAAAGCAGTCACCTTCCCACAAATGTCTGCAGGTGGTGAAGGGTGATATAGTTGTGGGATTTTGTGGACTTGTGCACCCACATCTCGCTCTCCTAATTTCTATTTCTTTTAATTGTTATTATTTATGATTTTCTTCACGTGAGACAAGCTAACGGAGGTTAAAACTGATAGACAGGGTATCCCCACCGCAATGAGGGTCCTACTTAAATTGTCACCTCCAAAACCTGGGGTACATTTTATATCCAACATTATAGCCTTTACCCTGGCGATTCTTTTAATTTGTGCAGAGTTTATTTTTGCTTTGGTTTGTTTATTATAAACTATCATTAGTAAGAGGCTTTAATTTGCTACTTTTGTTACATTTTACTTGACCGTTGTGTAATAATCATCTATACGTATATGTATATACCTATTTTCATGAACAACAGCTGTTGTGTTGGGGAGAAGATTAATTACTTGTATTTATTATCAGTTTTATTTAAGCCATTTACAAGTCAAGTTTTTATAGCAATGATAAGAAATTAAACATTATTTGAACATCTTGTATTCTCAAGGCTGTTGGTATGGGTATTAAAACTTTAAGCAAAGTAAAACACAGAGCAAAATTTCGACCTTCTTGGGTCATCTTATTTTTAACTTCATCATCATGAATTTGAACATCTTGTATCAAAACCTCACCAACCATATTGTTTCAGCATAAGCTACAAGTAAGGGGACTGATCATGTGGTTGTATTTAGTAACTCGTATGTTAAAACCAGTAAATAAGTCGTATAAAACTAGTAAATAAGTCGTAAAAAACAGTTGTTAGCTTACTGCAGTTTGACTCATCCTCTCCACCAGTGCAGTCCCGGATGTGGTTGCACTTCACACCTTCTGGTAGGCATCTTCCATCGGAGCACATAAAATGGTTGTTTTGTATGATGCAGTCTTTTACTGAATAGCCTACGTACAAACATAGTCTTTTACTGACTAGCCTACGTACAAACATAGTCTTTTACTGAATAGCCTACGTACAAACATACGACCAAAAACATTTAATGATTGCTAAGTTCTCTCTGGAAGTAAACAATAATATAAAACGTTGAGAAAAATGTACCTAATACTGGATTATTTCGGAAGAGTTGACAAGTTTTAAACAAAATTATTCAGTTTAAAGAAATTGATATGTTTGACATTTATCTGAAACGAAAAATATTACGGAATCTGAAAAACACGTGACATATGTCTGTTAGAAAATCCCGGCCTCTTGAAACTAACATGAGGGATCTGCGTGCTAATTTAGCAGTGTAAGATTAGAGGGAAGGCAGCTAGTCATCACCACCCACCGCCAACTCTTGGGCAACTCTTTTACAAACGAATAGCGAGATTGACTGTCATGTTATAACGCCCCCATGGCTGAAAGGGCGAGCATGTTTGGCGCGACGGGGATGCGAACCCGCGACCCTCAGATTACGAGTCGCACGCCTTAACACACTTGGCCATGCCGGGCTCACTTAAAGTACAAGGCACTTGTTTAGTGTAATATTTGTTGTTATTGTTTTCTTCAACGGCCCTGGCATGGCCTAGCACATTAAGGCGTGCGTTTCCTAATCTGAGGGTCGCGTGTTCGCGCCCGAGTCGCTCAAATATGCTCGCCCTCCAAGCCGTGGGGGCCTTATAATGTTACGGTCAATCCCACTATTAGTTTGTAAAAGAGTAGTCCGAGAGTTGGCGGTGGGTGGTGATAACTAGCTGCTTTTCCTCTAGTCTTACACTGCTAAATTAGAGTCGGATAGCTCAGATAGCCCTCGAGTTGCTTTGTGCGAAATTCAAAAACAAAAACAACAAAACTGTTTTCTTCAAAGACAAATTTACGTGTTTGAGAAATAAATTATTTTCATTAGTAACAATAATTATCTTTGTGATTAAATCAAAAATAAATAATGAAAAAAAATCTACAGTATTTATTTCAGGGATTTCAAAATTGTTTGTTGAAAAACGTCACACCTGAAATTCTATTCCTTGAAACATCAAATGCGTTTTACACATAATATTAGTACTTGAAAGCTCACTAAAGGAACATTCCAAACTGCTTCTATAGAAAATCATAAAAGCTTCTCTCTGTATTGATACAAATTCGGTCCATTTTAGTGTATTATATTTCAACTAGTAAATGGTATACTGCAGTTTATGTACCCTAAGTGTAACTTTTAGCACTGTGTTAAGACTCCTGAAACAGATCCTACAATAATATTCGTTCTAATTTGGTGACTTAGTTTACTCATGAACCTGACACGATACAAACATCAACTTGACGACACAAATTTCCAAATATTCGTAAACAACTTAAAGTCGGTGTTACCTTCTCATGGTTTCTGTTTTCGAGAGGGGTACTTATGAAGAATAAGTGTGAGGATTCATACTCCGGATCACATTAATTGTACGGTTTGTGTATAGAGGGACACACGGTAAATCTGTTTGTTATATAAAATACAGCGTTTTGTTCAATTTGTTTGTTTGTTTTTGAATTTCGCACAAAGCTACCCGAGGACTCTCTGCGCTAGCCGTCCCTAATTTTGCAGTGTAAGACTAAGTCAGGGATGGACAACTTATTTTTCATAGTGGCCACACTATTCAAAAAAAAGAAAAGAAAGAAAGATGTTAGTTTAATCAAAATAACTGTATTTTAACTAACCTTCAATGTGAAAATTGATGGGGTTTCATCAACAAGTTTCGTGAAATTTGACTCAATATCTATGCTCAATGAGCATCTTGTCCAGTCTCTAAATTTATATCAGTAAGCTAAGATCTGTATTTAGGCTTAAGAAAATCTAGCGCATAAAATGTTGACTCACACACCGACGAGGATCCAAAGATGGAAAATAATATTGAAACTGCTATCTTTAAATTTCGAAGATTCTCATTTATCAGAACAGAGAGCCACATCTCTCTAATAGAACGTTTTTGTTTACCTTTTACGTGTTATACGCTTTCCAGAGTAAACATCTCGTCTTCAATTCCACACTTATCCAAAGACAAAAAAAGTAATTTCCTTACTGAAACTTCCTAAGTCAAATTGAAATAGATCATTCGAAAATTCAAATGTTAATTTAAAATTTTTAAATTCGGAAAAACGTCATTCAAATTTTTGAGATACATTTTTGATCCAGATTACATAGAGATCATCTTTTGCATCAGAGAAATCATAGTCCTTATTGTTTTCCAGAAATCTATTCAACTTTGCAAAATGTATCAAATTATTCTTTTGCAATTGTTCCGCAAGGAGGTTTAGCTTTAACTGAAGTTTTTTAATAGACTGTGATTACTCTCTTATTATTTTACCTCTTCCCTGTATTCAAACCATCCAAGTTAACCATCACGTGGCACAGAAAGTGCAGATCACATTGGCATGACAAAGTTTCAATTTCAGAGAAATTTTCAATCTTACCTTTTTCAACAAGAAACTCTTTTATTTAAGGAAATAAGGAAGCGAAATATTCCAAGACTTTTCCTCTACTTCACCATCTTACATTTCCAAACTCAGTCAGATCATCAAAAGTACAGTCACAGCTTTTCTTCAGAAACTCAACAAACTGTCGATGGATGAGAGAGCTTCCACTTCTAATATAATTCACAATTTTTACAACAATGTCCATCAAACGTTTCAATTTTTAGACATCTGAGCACATAAATTTTCCTGATACAAAATGCAGTAGAAAGATAGCAGCGTGGACTTCACATTATTTTCAATTAAATGCTATTTCAAAAGAGAAACAAATCCTAATTTCTCTCCAGTCATGGCGGGAGCACCGTCTGTTGTGACAGAAACTAGATTTTTAAAATCCAGATTGAATTTTTTTTAACATTTCAAGAAATTTTTCACAGACGTTTTTTCCACATGTTCAATCTCGTAATCCAGAAAGGCCAAGTATTTCTTCCCTTACTTGAAGATCTGAAGTTATATATCAAACAAAAATATCAACTGTGTAGTGTTACTAACATATGCGGGCCCGGCATTGCCAAGCGTGTTAAGGCGTGCGACTCGTAATCTGAGAGTCGCGGGTTCGCATCCCCGTCGCGCAAACATGCTCGCCCTCCTAGCCGTGAGGGCGTTACAATGTGAGGTCAATCCCACTATTCGTTGGTAAAAGACTAGCCTAAGAGTTGGCGGTGGGTGGTGATGACTAGCTGACTTCACTCTAGTCTTACACTGCTAAATTTGGGACGGCTAGCACAGATAGCTCTTGAGTAGCTTTGTGCGAAATTCAAAAACAAACAAACTAACTAGCATCTGTTGAGTAATCTAGTGCTAAAAAAACATGCAAACAAGCTTTTTGTTGTTCAATTAACTGATTTCCTGTGTCTTTCGCTAACTCTCACATCCTGCGAACAATTGTTCTTCGACTTAATTGTAAACTATTTACCTTTTGAAGAATATCATATTCTATTTTTGAATCATAATTCTCCAACAGAGTTTCAATGACATTTTAGCATTAGAAAATGATTTCTTTTTTTTCAGCTAGAATCCAAGCTACTTTATAGCTAGCTAACGTAACTTATTCTGTCAATGATAAAAATCATTTTAGGTCCCCCATTTGTTCATGAAGTTCTGCTTTCAGACGGCTAATTTCATTCATACGATTTTTGCTATCAACTGGAAATTTTACATCAAATTCGTTGTGAAAATTGTTAAAGTGTTGCTTAAGGTTGTATACTTTATTATTCCTAAAATCTTTGTAACACAAAAGACTAATTAGCTTATTATTTGCTTCAATCACTTCAACTTTCATTAAATCCTGTTTCACGTTTTTCTAGTCACGTGACATTGTCTTATCGTCAGTAACGCAAGAACAATTAACTTGTCTTTATTTTCTGAGTGTTCAACACCACCTAGATTCATTAGTTTTCTAATTATCCACATTATGCGATTAAAAACAAAATATATTTAAACACTTGAAAGTTACACAGTAAAAATATGCAAGCGCATGCAAAACAACGCACATTCGACAACAGACGTCTAAACCAGACTGACGTAACAAAATAAAGAAGCGGGTGACATTAGCAATGACACGAGGCAATGTAGTTGCTGAGTACCGAATTTGCGATAAAAAATAAATAATGGAAAAAAGTTGATTTCTAAACTCAAGCTGGCCACAACTGTGTTATCCACTGGCCACATGTGGTCATGGATGAGCCCATCCATGGAGGGAAGGCAGCTAGTCATCGTCACCCGCCGTCAACATTTAGGCTACTCTTTTTACCAACAAATAGCGATATTGACCATAACATTATAAAACTCCCAGAGCTGAAAATATGAACATATTTCGTGGGACGGGGATTCGAACCCGCGACCTTCAGAATACGAGTCGAGTGTCTTAATCACCTGGTCATGCCAAGCCTACATTCAGTTTCAAACCAGAGGCACCGATTTAATAAACCTGAATTATATCAACTCGACAATCTTCTCAGCAGGATGATATAAATGGTAATAAAACAATCAATACACCAGCGCACGAGCTAAGTGTTCGTTTAACCTGAGCTAACGCTAAAATTTCAGTTTGTTTACTGCACGTAAGTTTAAAGAAACGCATATTCACAACATCAAAACCATCAGCAGTTTCTTTCACATTTATTCAAAACGTACCAATCGTCTGCCAGTTTATTCAGTATTTGATTAAATCTTACTGATTTGTTCCGAATTGACCAGGTGGTTAAGGCACTCGACTCGTAATTTGAGGGCCGAAGATTTGAATCCCAGTCACACCAAACACGCTCATCCTTTCAGCTGTGGGAGCATTATAATGTGAGAGTCAATCCCACTATTCGTTGGTCAAGAGTTGGCGGTGGGTGGTGATGACTAGCTGCCTTCCCTCTAGTCTTACACTACTAGTCTAGGGAAGGCTAGCGCAGATAGCCCTCACGTAGCTTTGCGTGAAATTCAAAACAAACCAAATTGTACGGAACTAAAGCTGGGAGACCCGAAGCAAAATGGTATTCCAAAGTGTACAAAAAGTGGAAGGAAAAACAATTTTGTCTTCTTTGAATTATCTAAGTCAACGAAAATAATTAGAACAATATATGTGCTGACATAATAAACCTCACTTTCCACACTCGTACTAATAGCATCTCGAGAAACAGCTTTAGGGTACAAACTCAGCTGGTGAACATTAAGAATCAAAACAACCATTCATAATAAAGATTTAAACATCAACCAAATTTTACTCATCACAGACGTACTTACTAGATCCCGGGGAACAAAAACGTAAACACACCTGGCGGACAATATTTCTGATTATGGTTCTACGAAATACATCCAAAATAAAGATACAAACATAACCAAACGTAACTTTTTTGAGACCTATCAACATAATAAACAATGTTTATGAACAGACACAGAAAAGATAAAACTTACCACAACCGTATTCATCTGCTCCGATTGTTCCAAACTGACAGTCGTTGGACCCATCACAAATATTTTCAGCTCGAATACAACGGTTGGTGTGAGCGCAAAGTATTGTTTCTTGTGATGTACACAGGGCGACACCTGCAAAATAAAGAATTACGAATATAATTATTTTATTTAAAATTGGTGAATTATTCCACAACTATTTCACATGGTTTTGTCTTATTTCAGTATTTTTAGTTCAAGGCTTTTATGGTAATATATACCAAATAAATAAGGTAATGGTTAAGGCTAAATGCATCTTAACGATAATACATTTAGCACATAAAAGTAAAGAAGACAGTAAGTTGATAAACAATTAGCGAAATTAAAAGTAACAGAATTTTATCACATTAATTTCTTATTTTGCGACAGCATATTTCATTGATCATACATTCTGTACATTAGTACGATGTTGTTATTGTGGGCGTCGTTGTGTGTATGTGTTTTTTCTTACAGCAAAGTCACATCGAGCTATCTGCTGAGTGTACCGAGGGGAATCGAACCCCTGATTGGAGTCGTTGTGACGTTGAAGTTATAAAATATGTCAGTTCTCATCAGTTATCTCCAAAGTTCATATTGTAGAACTTCAACGCGCTTTGAAACTTAACCCTAAATTCAAGAGTTCTATTCCTAACCTCGAACGCAGCAGATACCTCACTGAAGAGAAAAATCTGTATGTATTTAATAATTAATATAAATTATTTGAAAATTTAAACTTCATTGGACATACTAGGATTCGCATTGTGAAGCAGTGAATACTCAGAATTTCTTTTCTGAAATTATTTTCATTAGAAAGGTGCCTCGCACACGCATGAGTTATGCAGCCATTTTGGAGACCTGTAGGTTAGAAGTGTAGCTGGCACTAATTTCGTTAAGCAAATAAGAGGTTCTAAGCCTGATAGCTACATCCGCCTCAAAAAGTTCTTTCTGAGAATTTTCGAATAAATTAATTAACTGTCACTTTTATAACGCGCACAGAGCTAAAAGTGGGGAGCACTTTCATCAACAAATTTGGACCCTTCATTCCAGAGCCCGCTACGTCGGGCAAATCGATCAAGTCACGCCCTTAGAGATCGTAAGACACGTAGCAGTGCGTTCAGGACCACTCGGTGTACACCTGTCCGAAATTTTTTACATCTAATATTAGAGTGTTAGGTGGAAAAAAGGCCTCCTGGAAAAAAGGAAAAGGTGGAAAAAATGCCTCCTGTGGTTCTTACAAAAGTGTCCAAGTATTAATAAATGTGTTTTTGTTTATCATTACTGTTTACTTATATGGAGTTTATTTATGCAGTTATTTATTTTTATAATTATTAGTCAATTTTTACGTGTATGTGTGTGTGTGTGTTTTTTTTAACATCTTGCGCAAGTAAATTTATTTTTACTTAGAAAACTTTTCACATGCACTGCATCGCCTTCTTTCGGTAACCCGTGGATTCATGGAAATTTCCGATACTATACGTTGTGTAATTTTATTTCACTCGCAACTGGTTTTGTAACAAATACCGTTCAACATTAGTAACGACAGCTTACCATTTAACACTACGTAAAACCTTTCACAGTTCTTCTCGTCGTCACAAGCGTCGCCGCAATCGCACACGGTATCACAAACATTGGCTCTACGAATGCATCGGGTATTTTGGCACTGGAACTCATTTGGCAAACAATTTCTACCTGTGTAAAACATCCTAAGTGTTATAGTTGTACTTTTAGTGTAATATTTCAATTTCAAACAGGGACAAAATGAATTTTCAAATAAAAGAAGTCAACAGGGAAAACAGCGGTATAATATTTTTTTTTCTCATGACTGGATATCTATTTATTTTAACACCGTATAAGAGCACATATCTTGATGTAAAGCGAGCGCTCTTTCTATCAGATTGCATACAATACATAATTTGGTTATGGAGGTATAGTTTACAGACGAATACATCTATGTATGAAATGTTTTCCTTCTACCAGGCCCGATATGACCAGGTGGTTAAGGCACCCGACTCATAACACGAGGGTGATGGGTTCAAATCCTAGTCATATCAAACATGCTAGCCATTTCAGTCATGGGGGCGTTATAATGTGACGGTCAATCCCACTATTCGTTGGTAAAAAAGTAGCCCAAGAGTTGGCGGTGGATGGTGATGACTTCCAGTCTTACACTGCAAAATTAGGGACGGCTATCACAGATAGCCCTCGAGTAGCTTTGTGCGAAATTCAAAACAAACCAAACAAAAACAAGCCTTCTACTATTATTTCTTTTTAAAGTAAGAAATTCGATTTTGCTTGAATCTTTTAAGCTGATATTAGACACATTTTAGAACAATATCCTAAACATTTAATCTCTTGAAAGGCCAACGATAAAAACTATTATCTGGATTTAGTGACCGACAACTACACTGTGCGAAAGTTCGTGATGTTGGAATGAAATGCCCATGTTCGAGCATGTCAAATGGATAAAACGACAAGGAAAGAAAATTTATGTGCATTGATCTGAAACTAACGAAAAATACAAATAAAAGTTATCTAACAACCATGGCTTATGCCAAGTCTTGGTGGAATGGAATTAACCTGAACAACATCTAACATTGTTTGGCATATGGGAATGTTATAATTACACCAAAGACTGATCGTGTTTGGTAATGATTTGCAAAAAGTTCTTTCCGACGTAAAATATTCATACACCCGTTTCATAAAGATGTGCTCAGTTTAGGAGATTTATAAATTTATAGATATAGATATTACTTGTACGTAATGGGATTGGAAGACAAAGAAACACAAACCACCTAAGAACACCGGAACCGAATAGAAGGGAACCTTCAACAAGTCGTACTCCAAATGTGTTTAGCAAAATTTCATGTCTTGTGTGTGTATTTTCTTATAGCAAAGCCGCATCAGGCTATCTGCTGAGTCCATCGAGGGGAATCGAACCCTTGATTTTAGCGTTGTAAATCCGTAGACTTACCGCTGTATCAGCAGGGAACTCATGTCTTGTAATAAGTACAAATCCTTGAACACGTCAGTGGTAAACGCTTCTTACATGCCTCAGGCAACAGCACATAATCTCCGCGTCAAAGCGAGACCAACATGCCATAGACTCAGCAAGATGAGGCTTACAAGAGAGTATCAGTTAAGTCGCTGGATCCAACGCCTATAAATTATACTGTTGAAAAAGGAGCTACAAAACCATCGTCGTCACATACTGAAGGAAGTGTGGAAAGTCGACATAGAAAAGTGGTGTGCTTTGGACCTGACAATATTACGAAGTTACCTTTTGCAACTGAAAATACGCTTCAAAAGGTGTTATTATGATTCGCGGTAGTCAAGTAGATCGTGACCAGTGGTTGAACCATGACCTTTAATTATGTGGTGATTACGTAGATTTGTGGTGAAACAGTGCATAATGATTTATTTTTGCCCTTTTCGTAGAAGGGATTGAACTTGAAATTGTAGTAATGTAAACATTGAAAATTTCCGTTGAGTTACTAGAAGAAAATGGAATTGGTCCTGAAGCTGAAACCTGGGCTAGTGATGGTGGGGAACAAATAATAGTTAACGTTTAATTACAGAGTCAAAATAATAAAGGTCCTTAAAAATTATTTATTTAGAATATAAAAAGTATTAAATATCGACTCGGCATGTCCAGGTGGTTAAGGTATTCGAATCGTTTTCTGAAAGTCGCGGGGTTCGAATTACCGTCACACCAAACATGTTTGCCCTTTTAGCTGTAGGGGCGTTATAACGTAACGATCAATTCCTCTAGTCTTTGGTAAAAGAGTAGCCCAAATGTTGGTGGTTGTTTCCTCTAGTCTTACACTGCTAAATTAGGGACGGTTAGCACAGATTGCTCTTGAGTAGCTTTGTGCGAAATTCAAAAACAATCAAACAAACAAATCGTCTTGTTTTTTTTTATCTGAAATAAAGTTAAAAAATAAACAAAATAGAAATTAATTAATTAATTATAGAGAACTTTCCTGACTGAAGGTCACTCGTGAATTTTAATTCTCCATTGTTTTTTAACATATATATTAGTTTCCCAGAACAAATATTTTATTGCCAAATTATAAAGTGTGAATCATTATATAATGTATTATTTAAGTGAAAACAATAAGAACAAAAACAACTGTATGTTTGTGTGGCTCATCAGTTTTAACACCTGCCACGTGAATCTTGATGTGGGTTCACAAATAAAAAAAAAAAAGAGAGTCCTTGGACTTTGCACAGAAAGAAGACGTTTGGCACAATTTGTGGGGTGTAAATCGCTGAAGCGACCTGAGACCATGAGTTAATCTGTAAATGTAAAGTAGAACAACGCAGTGAAACGTGCTTAAAATGTTCTTCACGCGGTTGTGAATCCAATGGTTCAAGTGTAAAAATCCAGCCAAACTCAAGCCAGATGTGGATAGAACTTCCCAATAGAATTGACATATAACAAAACCGGAGAATCGTCAATTCAGTACTGCACTGATAGCGAAACACAAAAGAAAATGTGAACTATACTACGGTATTTTCAACGAAAGGGATTAGGAACATATATGATAAATCCTTAGTTTCGATATTTTGTGGCACAAACAGCACGTAAAAAACCCAAAGATGCAATGATAAAGTTAAAGTAGATGCATACTTAGAGATTATTTCTCTTGCGTTTGTTTTGGAATTTCGCACAAAGCTACTCGAGGATTATCTGTGCTAGCCTGCCTAATTTAGCAGTGTAAGACTAGAGGGAAGGCAACTAATCATCACCACCCACCGCTAACTTTTGAGCTACCATTTTGCCAACGAATAGTGGGACTGACTGTCACATTATAACGCCCCCACGGCTGAAAGGGCGAGCATGTTTGGCGCGACGTGGATGCGAACCCGCGACCCTCAGATTATGAGTCGGACGCCTTAACACGCTTGGCCATGCCGGGCCTGATTTCCATTGTATGAAAAATGCAAAATATGAGTATAGAAAAATGCCCAGTATGGTCTCATCATAGTATAATCCATGTAGATTTCATAATGTGATGGTTTCATTAACACTGCTTTTTTATTTCTTTTTTTCTAGATGCTGTGCCCAGTTTCATTCACTAAGATTTAAGAAATAACCCTAAATAACCAGTTTTTTTTTAAATGACCCCTTTGTTGACCATCTTCAACATTATAAGACACTGAACTGGTTCATGTGGCAGGTGCTTAAACATAAACATCTTGTATGGTTTGTATGCATATTGTAACACAGGACAAAAAAAACACTCTTATTCTTGTACGGTTTGTATGCATATTGTAACACAGGACAAAAAAAACACTCTTATCACGCACCCAGTTTTCAAATTGCAGAGTGGTGTTTCGTGATTACAAATTTACAGTAAGCACACACCACTAGGTCAATACTTTCATTAAGATTTATCTTCTAGGCAAATACTGTTACATCTATATCTTTATCTTTACAAGCATAAAATAGTTACAGTTAAGTTAAATCAAAACTAACCAATTACAGTTTTGGTATGTATTTAAAGGAACAACTTACAATTCAATTCATCGGCTTGGTTCTTCGCACAATCCAGCCATCCGTCACACCAAACCGAAATATGCGCTCGCGTTCCATCAGCACAGTCCTTGAAATGTTCTGTTATGTTGATAAAAATAAAAGTATTATCAAATCATGTTCGCTGTTAACAAAACATGAAGATACAACACTTAGGCTTAAATATACTCTCCATGATCCAATACTTCGGGTCAACTATACTCTCCTCGACACAATATTTAGTCTTAACTATACTCTCTACGACAAAATATTTAAGCATAACTATACTTTCCACGACAGTCAATACATAGGCTTAACTGTATCTCCACAATACAATACTTAGGCTTAACTACAATCTCTACTACATGATCTCTTTCTAAACGGAAGATGTCGTATTTTACAAGATCTGATCCACTAATACAAAATTAGAGCGTCTCAAATGAAGCTAAGTTTTCATAACAGTTTTGGCACCAATAATGAGGAATGATATAAGATATTTATGACACCTAACTTTTACTTTGATGAAAGAAGAAAAAGATTTAATCCCTGTTGAAGGAGGGAGTGTGGGATTTTAACGATAATACTTCCAATCTTTGGGCGAGCCCATTGCCTCCTTGGTCAATGGTATCTGGGTATTTTGCCCTGGAGGGTCAGGTTCACTTTGACCTCTTCCTCCTTCCTGAACTTATTTTCCCTAACTGTTTATCCCATTGCCTACGAAAACCACATAATGTGGTTTGAATTATCCGCTAAAAATGTGAAACGAATGCAAACAATCAACAGACACATTTGCACATATGATATTAGCCGCAGTTTCGTATCCAATATGGCGTAAGTTGCTATCGAAAACAACCGTTAGTCTTGCGGCAGAAAAATATTACGAGAAAACGTATAAAAATGGCATCAAATCGAGCCAGTGTTGTGGCATTTGAGGATGTAATTAAATTTGTTCAACCTGACGATGATTTTGGTTCTAAGCTTAAACAATGCGACGATGATTTTGAATATGATATGAACGAAAGGATGGACGCGTCATAAGGGTTAAACGTAATTGAAGTTGTTAGTTGAAACAGAGCTGGTAGAAGAAGTGAAGCAAATGATAGCCAATTAGATATCAAACCACAAGGTAACTCCGCCTCCAGGTGGGACAACGATATGTCTACGAATTTACAACACTAGATTCTGGAGATAGAATTCCTGTGGTGAACACAAGAGTGGCTTTGCTCTAAAACACACAAGCAAACAATCGAGGCAGATTTAGAATTGCAATGTTCCGGTCATTAGGTTTAAGAACCAAAATATAAATAGATTTAGTAACTCAGACTAAGCTCTGATGACATTCGAAATAATAAATGCTCTTGACTTTTATTCTGTTATTTAATAAATTTATTAGCACTAGGCTTTCGACAATAAGAGCTTATGAAAGAAGATATGATATTCTGCGAAAAGATAGTTACTAATGAAATTAACTGAAGATAAGCTGAGTTATTTCATGGATATCAACAACGGATGAACTCAGCGTTCAGTATTTACGAATTAGGAAAACATTGGTTTACTCTAGCTGCAGCTTTCTATTTGGAAGAGCGGAAAAAAAAAGTTTCTAAAAGAGGCGAAGAACTATAAATTGTAATAAATGGAGTAAACAACCTCTCCGTGGAACTGAAATAACAGCTTCACATGCCAAATTAAACCACAAATAACACTGTGTGTGTTTCTTTTCTTATAGCAAAGCCACATTGGGCTATCTACTGAGTCCATCGAGGGGAATCGAACTCCTGAGTTTAGCGTTGTAAATTCGTAGACTTACTGCTGTACCAGCGGGGAATAAATAAGACTGACCCGTCGAATAAGTAGCTTGGATATTTATGAGTGCGTCCTGAGTGGAATTAGGCTTGAAGAAAGTGGGTGTGTGTGATAAACCTGCAGTGTTGAGTAAATGAGAAAACAGAGTTGATGAGACTAAGTGCATCTTGAGTGGAATTAGGCTTAGCGGAAGTGTCTGTGGCAAACACGTAGTGTTCAAAAATAATGTTGTTGTTTTGTTGTTTTGAATTAAGCACAAAGCTACACAATGGGCTATCTGTTCTCTGCCCACCACGGGTATCGAAACCCGGATTTTAGCGTGTAGGTCAGCAGACATACCGCTGAACCACTGGGGGGCTTTTTTTTGCGAAATAGAAAAGAAATTATAACTCAAGTGACTAAAATCGTTTACATGTCGTCCTCCAGTGCTAGAAATGGGGTTATGATATTCGTGATAGACAGAGTACAGCTGGGATAACACCATTCATCATATGCATTATTTAGGTTGTTGTTACACCCAATACAGCTGCCTCCTGGCACCTATCTAACCATCGGCACCTACATCTACAAGGTGCAGAATAAGTCTGAGTACCTAACTACGTAGTGAATGTAGTTGAGAACCTTGAATTAGAAAGGTTGGTACAGAGAACAATGAATAACCAACTGAACTGGGCGGAACACCAATTGTGACTGGCTTATTAACTAACACAAACATCAGAAATCAGCAGCGGATGGACAGATTCACAGCTCGACATGATGGTTTCCGATTGTTGCGCCCTAATATTCCAAACCAGAGGGCACCATGTAAGTAGACAGTTTACCCTTATGGCTCTGACGGACTGCAGTATGGTAACACTGCCTAGCAGCATGTAGCTATCTACATTCATTAGATGTGGGAGGTCCTGATGCAGGATTTCTGGGTAATTGATTTCATAGCATTTATCAAAGTTTGTATAAGTGTGTGTGTGTGTTTCGTATAGCAAAGCCACGAGGGGCTATCTGCTCAGCCCACCGAGGGGAATCGAACCCCTGATTTTAGCGTTGTAAATCCAGAGACATACCGCTGTACTAGCGGGAGGCTTTTGTATAAGCAAATAACATGGATTTAGCTAGGACGGTTTGGCTGACTTTATACACTAGTTACTGGTTATACCAACAGCATTTCATCTAATAACGTATATATATATATATATACCACTAGCTGTTGAGTTAATTTTTATTAAACCAAACAGTGACAATCACACTTATAACGCATCCACGGCTTCCTGGTTGTTATGTACTAAATTAATATTACGATTCAATACAGAAACACGTATTGTTAAGCATGCACTGGGTCTGTTGCTTGCTTGTTTTTGTTTTCGCGCAAGACATCACAGGGTGAACAGCGGTCTGTCTACCGCGGAGAATTGAATTCAGAGTTTTAGTGTTGTAAGTCTGTAAAATGACTCAGTTTGTTTATTTGTTTTGAATTTCGCACACAACTACACGAGGACCATCTGCACAAGCCGTCCCTAATTTATGTAGCGTAAGTCTTGAGGGAAGGTACGTAGTCATCACCATCCACCGCCAACTTTTGGGCTACTCTTTTACCAACGAATAGTGGGATTGGCCGTATCCTTATAACTCCACCACGGCTGAAAGAGTGAGAATGTTAGGCGTGACAGGGATTCGAACCCATCATCCCTCAGATTACGAGTAAGCACCCAAACCACCCGGTCATGCCGGGCCAAAACACTCAATACATTAGGGTGAATTACACAGTGTAATCCGTAAAAAAATAATTATGTTCGTATGCAATTAAGATAGTAGACTTCACTGTATTAATATATTTATAATAGTGACTACTTACCAACTGGATTACATAATTCCTCATCACTTCCATCTAAGCAGTCACGATGACCATCACACACTGAAAACTCTCGAACACATTCACTGTTTTTGCAACGATATTCTCCATACCAGCAGTTTCTATAAGCTGACGAAAGAGAAGTATTAGAAACTTTTACTGATAAGCGTATTTGGCTTTAAAGTTTTATTATTCAAAATTTCAGAAAAAAAAGAGAAGTGAAATTCTGTTCTGTTTTATTTTACATACGTCCTTTAGTTATATGTTTCTAGTTTATTTCGGATTTTATACTTATAAGTACGGAAACTCACAGCTGTCCCACCAGGGGAAATTGTTTGTTTTGGAATTTCGCGCAAAGCTACACGAGGGCTATCTGCGTTAGTCATCCCTAATTTAGCAGTGTAAGACTAGAGGGAAAGGCAGATAGTCATCAACATCCACCACCAATTCTTGGGCTACTTTTTCATCAAAGAATAGTGGGATTGATCCTTACACATAACGCCTTCCCCGGCTGAAAGAACGAGCAAGTTTGGTGTGACGGGGATTGAGAGTCGAGCGCCCTAAACACTTGGTCATGCTAGACCTAGTTTTGTCCTGTGTGCTATTAGTGTGTTTCATACAATAGTAATTTGTATCAACTTCACAATTTACTTCAGGGTGTTCTGAGTTTTATCGGTATTTTTAAAATAATTTTAGTTAAAGCTAAATGAAAATATTGAAATTATTTCTACTATATTTTACATTCAATTGAGACTTCAGTAAGCCTAATGCTTGTTCACCAATGATATTATTTTTTACATTCAACTGACGCTTCAGTAAGCCTAACGCTTGTTCACCAACAATATAGTCAGACACAAACCTCCAGAGTAATTTGATTAACCTTCTAATCACCTAATTAAAGTTAATAAGCAATGAAACGATTTGAATTATAAGGTGATTTTAGAGCATGAAGTTTCGTGAAAGAAACTACTAAACTAATTAAAATAAACTCAAGTTTCTTTATCAACAGTGATTTCAGAGAAACCCAGGCTTCAACGTCTACTGGAATATTTAGTTTAACTAAAGTGATTAAAAGTCATTCATGCAAACAGTTTGAAACATCAAACTAAATTGATAGTTTTAACTTTTTTCGAAGCATTTTTGTCACAAAGGTTTTGATAAGCGTTCGACGTAATACAGCAGTTCTGTTGTTTTCAGGAACGTGAGTTTTTAAAGCTAATAGTACCATATTAATTTCTTCAATATACAGCAGTTATTCTGGGACAATCTTCTATTAGAATCCTATGCTATCGTAGTTCGTTTTTGTAAAGACAATTAAATAGTTTTGAAAATTTCTGTTACGTATTACTTACTGTTTTTTTGTTTTCAGTTGAAACAATTTATTGTACACACATTTCAGTTGTCATTCACTTTTTATCTTCGCTTCATAAAAGGAGTTCGTTCGTCACAAATAATATTGTTCTAGAGGAGCATTACTAAATATTTGTAATTCTAATGAATAGAAATAAAGGATAAAATATAAGATAACTGCTTACAACAGTTGTGTTCATCAGAGAGATCCCCGCAATCGTTAACAAAATCACACACAGCGTCGTTTGGTACACAAAGATGGTTGTCGCATTTAAAGTGTGTAGGTGGACAGATGTATGTTTCTGAAAATAAATATATAGATAAAACATGCAGAAACGATTTCAAGAAACACTTTGTTTATTTATTTTACAAATTTACTTCACAAGTGTCTCACACATATGAGCTTTGCCTTTACCCACAGGCTTATCAAATCTGTCATTTTACAAGGTAGGCTTATAAATTCATGACGTAATTTGTTAATCCCTCCTCATAAGTATCAATTCAAAATTTAGGATTATAAAACCATGAAAAAATAAACTTTTCTTCCATCCATAAGCTTACCAGATTTATTCTTTCACTAGTTAGGGTAATAGAGTAATTTTAAAAGTTGTTAATTGTTTTTCATCATTAGTTTATCAAATCTGTCCTTTGGTTGTTAAGGTTATAAAACGCATAGAAATAAGTTGTTGTTTTTTTCATAACTTCGCCATATTTGTTACTTCACTACCCACTCCTGACAATTTGACTGTCTTCTTCTGGGATAACGATTACTTCTTTTTTCGTTTTGTTTTGACTGAAACGCACTTGTTATACACGTAAGCAAATACTTTCAGATTCCAGATCAGCTCACTATAGTTTCGGAAACTGCAGAATCGTATGCTTATTTTATTTCCATTATCTTCAACAAACACAATAAGAAAACCAAGTGTACAGTTTGCTACGATATTTACACAACCGATTCTAAACTTGAACTAATGCTCACAGCAGCGTTGCGCTTTACGTGGGCTGTATCTTTAAGACAGATAAAAATATCCTTCGTATCGCAACATAGACCTCTAAAGATGAACATTATAGTTTGTCATCGTTTGTTTGTTTTTGAATTTCGCGCAAAGCTACTCGAGAGCTATCTATGCTAACCGTCCCTAATTTAGTACCTTAAGACTAGAGGGAAGGCAGCTAGTCATCACCACCAACCGCCAACTCTTGGACTACTCTTTTTTACCAACGAATAGTGAGATTGACCGTAACATTATGACGCTTCCATGGCGAGCATGTTTGGTGTGACAGGGATTCGAACCCGGGACCCTCAGATTATGAGTCGAATGCTCTAACAACTTGGCCACGCCATGCCTAGTTTGTTTGCGAGTCTTGAACAAAAAACAAACAGTTATTTCTACGTCTGTGACACTAAGATAAGTATTTCACTTTCACCATTGAATTTACACAAAACAATAGTATAAGCCGTGTGAATCTTAGTTTTTCAAATCGATTTGTGTTTCCCAGCGAATACTGAATGACAAGTTTTCTTATAATGCGATAATTCCAAGCAGAAAAGGCCGAGAAATTCTGTTGCCTAGCAAAGAGAACGTAATGTCAGAATTCGTTGGTAGTGAAGAGATGGTTCGCTTCATCACTCCTACACGTAACCACTCGGACACAGGTTTTAGGCTCAGGAGTGACAGGATTATCAACTTTCTCACGATTAATAAGTTTTTTTTAACGTAAATTGAAATCTCTATGTATACATTTTTTATTTTTCATAAACTTATCATATATTTTAACATTTAAATTCACAATGAACACTGGTTAGGTCTTCGTTCACTTTACACAAAACGCTGACACTTCTGTGCTAAAATATACAGGTAGTATACTTTGGTTTGTTTTGAATTTCGCACAAAGCTATTCTAGAGCTATCCGTCCCTAATTTAGCAGTGTAAGACTAGAGGGAAGGCAGCCAATCATCACCGCCCACCGACAACTCTTGGACTGCTCTTTTACCAATGATTAGTGGGATTCATCGTAACTTTATAACTCCCCCACGGTTGAAAGGGTGAGCATGTTTGGTGTGACAGCGATTTGAACCCACGACCCTCAGATTATGAGTTGAGTGTTTTAACCCCGTGGCTACAGCTGGCCAGAATGAAAGGTAAAGTTATCTGAAAATTTGGTATTAATGTCTAGATATAGAAGTAATGTAAAACACAATATTTCGCAGTCGTTGAATGGTAATTTAATATACAAATAAGAAAACTTTCTTAGTCAAGTATTAAATCATATAAAATAATTTATAAAATACATCTTTGATTACAGAACCAAAAACAAAATTCTAGTTTTAAAAAGAAGGAATCTACCTATTTCTTATGCACTAGCGGTACAGCCGTATGTTTGGGGATTTACAACGCCAACATCATTGCTTTGATTCCCCTCGTTGGATTTAGCAGACAGCGTGATGTGGATTTGCCATAAGAAAATACTCATACCAAGCGATTTTTTATTACTCATCAGAATTTTTGCAATCGCACCCTCAAACTGAAATTATTCTGGGCAGAATTAAAGTAAATTAATCTGTCAGGCCTTGGACGTGGTCAAATCATCAATCGAAAGGGTTTGCATTTCCGAGTCCTAAACTGTAATTAGATCTCAAATCAGATAAGAGAAGAGAGTTTTTAGTTCAATGTTTATATTTCAAACTGGGAGCCGTTTTGTCGCGGCTAAAAAAATAAAATAGATTTTTATTCTAAGGTTTAATGTTACATTATTTCTATAACATTACGGATAATTAATGACATTAAATACTAAGAAAGAAATTAATTTAAGATTTAATTATAAGTGGTTTTATTTTTCTATACTTTCACAAAATTGTTAGAAACATCTTTTTAACTATGTGCGAAATGTGATATTCATTATTAATTGAATGGCGAAAGCGCTGTTTAAACAGCTGAGCAAATAAGTTTTTATTGGTTTTATTTAGTGTATTACAGCAAACGAGGCTAAGTTTTTAAGATCCTTTTTTTTTCATGAAATCTCGAATGAAAATGTGGCTTTCAGTATTGATTATTTAGCTACTCACATCCGCCCGCCATGGCTGGGTGGTTAAGTCGCTCGACTCATTATCTGAGGGTCGTGAGTTTGAATCCACATTAAACCAAACATGCTTGCCCTTTCAGCCGTGGGGACGTTATAACGTTACGATCAATCCCACTATTCGTTGGTAAAATAGTAGCTCAAGAGTTGGCGGTCAGTGGTGATAACTAGCTGCCTTCCCCCTAGTCTTACACTTCTAAATTAGGGACGGCTAACGCAAATAGTACTCGTATAGTTTTGCGCGAAATACAAAAACAAACAATACTCGAATCCAGTTATATCGAAACTGTGCACAAATAGTTTAAATAACACTGTGAAAAAATATTAGAAATTGAGAAATTATTTAATTGTATTCGAATTTAATTGAAAATAAGTTACAAAATATTTCTACTTTTACTATTTTGTTTCCATTTATCTCTCTCATTTTTTCAAAAGTATTAATTATTTTAAGGCTTTTCCGATCATATTCTACGTTCTAAATTCATTATTTCAAAAGAATATTAAATAATCTGTATTATAATTGAGAAGTAATAACCTTGTATTACATAATGACAAATGTGTACTTTATTACATTAAATATAAAATAATTCAATATACGTATGTCAATAACACTATTCGACAGTTTGTCCAAATTTCACGTTTCACGTTGTGGTAATTTCAGCTTCTTAAACTTGAGGTTTTGCTAACTCATCAGGGTACGTTCCAAATTGAAACCTCTAAATTCAAAAGTCTTCGTTTTCCCTCTTTAAAACGAATTTAGGAATTACAAAACGAGAAAACGTGTTGCAGTTTATTTGATTTCACTGAATCTACAAACTAGACATGTCTTAATTCTATGAGCTAAATTAACGTACCGCAGTTTGCTTCGTCTGAGCCGTCCGGACAATCTTGCTGTGTGTCGCAACGACGTATGTCGTCTATACAAGTTCCGTTGCAGTAAAGCTCGTTTGGCAAACAACCTGCGACACAGATACAATAAACAAGAGATAAGATCACTTCTAACCAAATGAGAACTACATACTAATTGAAATTAAAAGACAAAAAACAGTGTTCGTGATGAATTTTATCCCAGAACTTTGAGAGGGGGTAACACAAAGCAATAAAAATAAAACAAAACAAACTATAATTAAGTTCACCCCCCTCCCGAATCCTGTGGAAAAAAACACAAAAAATACAAAGATTATTCAGGCACTAAACCACCTGAAAAGGAAAGACTTATGTTCTTAAATAGTTATGGAAACAGATGTTGCAATAAATTAATCAAAACGTCTATCGGGTAAATTTTTATGTATTATATAATGTCATTAAAGTTTAAATCCATCCACACATATAACAAAGACATACAATCGATATAAACAGCAAAATTGAATAAATTCCAAAATATTACAGACATTACACTTTAGAATGTGAAACATAGCATTACACAGGTTTCGGTATTGATATATAACCACATAAGCTAACGGCCACTGAGAAATGAATTCTTGTATTAGAAAAACACAAACTAGATTATTGACATTTAGGCTTAATCATCTATCACTGCTAAATAAACACGAACCTAATCCGGTAGGCGTGACTTGTTGGTTAGCCTGCAGGATCGTGAATATAAAACAACTTTGCTCAGTTACAGTAAAGTCTCATTCCGCACAGTTTGTGTTTTTAATTTCGTGCATAACGACACGAGGGTACTCTGTGCTAGTCGTCCCTAATTTAAGTGTGCGACTAGAGAATTTGTTTGTTTGTTCAGAATTTATCGCAAAGCTACACGAGGGCTACCTGCGCTAGTCGTCCATAATTTAGCAGTGTGAGACAAGAGACAAGAGGGAAGGCATCTAGTCATCGCTACCCACCGCCAACTTTTGGGCTTATTTTTACCAATGAATAGTGGGATTGACCGTCACATTAACGACCCCACAGCGAGGATGTTTGGTGTGACGGAGTTTCGAACCTGCGACTCTCAGATTACGAGTTGAGTGTCCTAACCACCTGACAAAGTCGGACCTCCGTTCCGCACATCTAGGGTCTGTGGGTGCTTTGAAAGAACGTTATTAAATCCCTCAAATACTACAGAACAGTATATTTTAGACTGAAGTTACAAAATAAAAGTAGTAATGTTTCCAGTTAAAGACTTTCCCGAACTATAAAAAAACACTACACACAAAACAAACACATGTAGGCACTAAACTACATTATTTTCCCCCAAAAGCACAGAGGTATATCTACTGACTCACACCGTTAAAAACCGGGTTTCGATACCCGTGGTGAGCAGAGCAAGATAGCCCATTGTGAAGCTTTGTGCTTAATTTTAAACAAACAAACAAAAATTACATTATAGAACACTTTGAAAGTGAAGTGGCAAAAAGTGCTATGAAGACAATGGTTGTAATTAAGTTTACTGAAGAGAAGTTCTCAACAACTTGAGCAATATGTAAAGGTATCTACTATAAAAATATATACTGAGCGTCATTAAAAACACAACAAGTAATAATATGAGTTGTTTCAAACAAGTTGAGGAATAACGGTGCAAACACGCCTGGGTTTTAATCACGATCATGCTCTGAAAACAGTTCAGTAGTTCAGATCATTTTAATCAGCGTGATCACGTGTCAGTATTTAGACTGGTCAAAACTTACCCATCCCTTACTGTTCTACGTAATTTGAGAGAATGGAAAAACTTTTGTATGTAGTACACATTATTCCTTCAGCCTATAAAATGCCAGATTTTAAATGTTTAATTTCACCTAAAAAAAAAAAGAGGCTATGGCTGACGCAAGAAAGCAGTGATCAGGAGGTCGGGATAACACTAGTCAGGGTCGGAGTGCACTTTGGGAAGCACCTTCATGCACGACAATGCACTTCTTCACACGGCACAAATTGTTGAATAAGGACAATTTCATTGTTCTGGACTGGCCTCCATATTCGTCCGACATGAATCCCAGAGAACAATGTCATTGTTCTGGACTAGCCTCCATATTCGTCCGATATGAATCTCACAGAACAATATCATTGTTCTGGACTGGCCTTCATATTCGTCCGATATGAACCCACAGAACAATGTCATTGTTCTGGACTGGCCTCCATATTCATCCGATATGAATCCCACAGAACAATATCATTGTTCTGGACTGGCCTCCATATTCGTCCGATATGAATCCCACAGAACAATGTCATTGTTCTGGACTGGCCTCCATATTCGTCCGATATGAATCCCACAGAACAATGTCATTGTTCTGGACTGGCCTCCATATTCATCCGATATGAATCCCACAGAACAATATCATTGTTCTGGACTGGCCTCCATATTCATCCGATATGAATCCCACAGAACAATGTCATTGTTCTGGACTGGCCTCCATATTCATCCGATATGAATCCCACAGAACAATGTCATTGTTCTGGACTGGCCTCCATATTCATCCGATATGAATCCCACAGAACAATGTCATTGTTCTGGACTGGCCTCCATATTCATCCGATATGAATCCCACAGAACAATGTCATTGTTCTGGACTGGCCTCCATATTCATCCGATATGAATCCCACAGAACAATGTCATTGTTCTGGACTGGCCTCCATATTCATCCGATATGAATCCCACAGAACAATGTCATTGTTCTGGACTGGCCTCCATATTCATCCGATATGAATCCCACAGAACAATGTCATTGTTCTGGACTGGCCTCCATATTCATCCGATATGAATCCCACAGAACAATGTCATTGTTCCGGACTGGCCTTCATATTCATCCGATATGAATCCCACAGAACAATATCATTGTTCTGGACTGTCCTTCATATTCATCCGATATGAATCCCACAGAACAATGTCATTGTTCTGGACTGGCCTCCATATTCATCCGATATGAATCCCACAGAACAATATCATTGTTCTGGACTGTCCTTCATATTCGTCCGATATGAACCTCATTGAGCATCTCTGGGACATTTTGGATCAGCGCATCTGTCATCGGGATCCTGATCCCAGCTCTCTCGCTGGACTACGTGCAGGATTTCTGGCTGAGTGGGACATCATCTCCAGAGGCAGATTGACAATCTGGTGGCATCTTTGTCTCCAGGATCCAGGCTCTTCTGGCGGCGATTGGAGGACTATCCGTTAATTGTGTTTTGAACGTTGAAATCCTGATTGAACTGTTTGTGTGCAGTTTCTAATCAAATTTGAATATTGTGTAGTGCAAAGACATGATGATTTCATGATATGTACGTTCAAAAGCTAGTGTATTCAAATTGTTTTTAACTTCACGTACGTTGTTTCGTTTTTAATGCCTCTCACTATATAATAAACAACCGTAATATAACGTTGCGTTTCTCAGTGCACAGCTTTGTGTAAAAAGTGAACATGTATTTGACGAAGGGTAAGTACACCTAGTGTGTCTGTCCGAATACAATGTAGTTTCACTCTGAAATCAGGAAGAATTTTCTTTATTTGCCCTCTAAAAATTAAAATCAGTTTTATTGTAGTATCACTCTGAAGTCAGGATCTGTTTTCTTTATTATCCTTCTAAGAATTACCTTTGTGCCACTGTGAGGCAAGTAATAGTAAGGCTGTTAACCAGCTATCTTTCTTCTAGTCTTTCAGTTAGAAATCAAAGGAGGCCTGGCATGGCCTAGCGCGTTAAGGCGTGCGCTTTGTGATCTGAGGGTCGCGGGTTCGCGCCCGAGTCGCGCCAAACATGCTCGCCCTCCCAGCCGTGGGGGTGTATAATGTGACGGTCAATCCCACTTTTCGTTGGTAAAAGAGTAGCCCAAGAGTTGGCGGTGGGTGGTGATGACTAGCTGCCTTCCCTCTAGTCTTACACTGCTAAATTAGGGACGGCTAGCACAGATAGCCCTCGAGTAGCTTTGTGCGAAATTCCGAAACAAACAAGAAATCAAAGACAACTAGTAGCTTTTTAATATATATTCAAACATTTCACACCAAATCAGAACGATCCTGTGATTTGTATCAACACAAGAGGCGATATTCACACATAGAGACAAACACGCAATTGCACATTATTGGTCTGTCTATATAAAGACATTAACAAGATTTCCGCAAAAGTAAAGTGACATTAATGTGTGCTTGGTACACATCAGTCTCAATGGCACCAGCCAACATTTTTCCTGTTTTCTAATGTTTTATCTCCTTCATTTAACCTCTTCGGCTTTTGTTTTTCAAACTTCCTCCACAGCCTATCGCTTCCTCTCTCACATCCGCTGTTTATGTTTGAGACAATTCGCCTTTTTAAAAATGTCTTCGAAATTGTGATTGGATGACTGCTTCACATAAAACTCTATATGTTTATGACAGTAAATTACGTTAATTGTAAACAAACAATCAAATCAGTAGCATATAGCAATAATGAAATCAATACAAATTAAAACTTAAACGTTCATCATTAAACTTCCAAGAAAAGAAGAAGTATCCATTTCCATTAACTCGTGGTGGAAAATGGCTGTGGTCGTAGCACCAAGATGTGTTAAAGATCTTTCATTTATCAGACAAATATTGTTCAAAGGCAGATGTCAGAAGTATCTAGCAGCTATGGAGAATCAATTATGGTTTAGGTGTTGAGTGCTTAAACCCAGTCCACTGTTGGTACAGCGGTAAGTCTACGGATTTACAACGCTAAAATCATGGGTTCGATTCCCCTCGGTGGACTCAGCAGATAGCCTCATGTGGCTTTGCTATAAGAAAACACCTATGCTTAAACCCATAACGTCCCAACTCCCACTGCGTTCCCCCCGTCCAGTGACACAGCGGTATGTCTGCGGACTTATAACGCTAGAAATCGGGTTTCGATACCCGTGGTTGGAAGAGCACAGATAGTCCTTTGCGTAGCTTTGTGCTTAATTCTTAATTACAAAGAAACAAACAAACCTACTGCCTTTAGCTGTCTACATAGACATAAAAATGACCTTTTAGTAGAAATAAAACACCCTATTATATTTCTACACTTGTAAGACTCCCAACACCGGCCTTTCAAAAATTATTACAAAGTGATGTTAAACAGAACTAAAAACCTTTACTTTAATAGCGATATGACAAATTACCTAAACTTCCATTCTCCTTCATCAAGATGGTCTCTCCCAGTGTTTTTAGATGTAAAAATGACGTTTTTGAAGGATCTTTATTGTTACCTAAATACATTAAGGTGTGTGCTAATTTGTCAGTTTTATCTGATTAATTCGATGGATGTTTAGTCCATCCTGGTTTATATCTATGGATACAAGTCAGAGACGAACTGTATGCTCATTTTGTTTAAGTGTGCTGATGCATTATGCATTGTCCGTAACGAGGCCACCATAAGCAAAGAACTTCGAAACTTAGCATTATAAACCCTTGGGTTCTGTGGGCATGTTAAAGAGGGGAAAAAAAAAGTTGTTTTGATATTAAGCACTAGTCGAAACTTGGTTTCTAATAGCATGAGTTCAACACTGAGAGATAAAAACTGTAATCATGGTAATTTGTGAACAACCAATCTTTGGCAGAAGAAGCTGTAAACATAACTTTCCAAAACCAAATATGGAAAACAAAAACGGTCGATAAAAAACAAATTCAACCGAAAGCAGTTTACTCACTTAACTGGTCTTATGCAAATGTCATGTTAACATGCACAGCTACAGGTTTGGTTCGTTTTCATTTTCGCGAAAAACTGCACGAGGGCTATTTGCGCTAGCCGTCTCTAATTTAGCAGTCTAAGACTAGAGTGAAGACAGCTAGTCATCACCATTCACCGCTAACTTTTGGGCTACTCTTTTACCAACGAAGAGTGGGATTGGCCGAAACATTGTAACGCCCTCACGTCTGAAAGGGGCGAGCATCTCTGGTGTCACGAGGAGTTGAACCCGCGACTCTCCAATTACAAGTCGAGCGCCCTAACCAGCTGGCCAAGCCGGGTACCTCGAGAATGAAGAAAAGAAAGTTCTTTGTGAGGTAAAACGGGAAAATCGCGTAATAAAAATGTTTTTCCAGTATCATGCATATAAGCAAGAGTTTTATTATGCTATGACATGTGACGTATTCAAGACGCCATATCTGAACCCTGAGAAGGGAGTAAAATAATGTTCTCTGTGATGGGAAACGAAGGCGAAACGAAAAAATCGTGACCCCTATTGCAATTCTACATGCACATAGGATAAAAATTTCGCCAAGTTCAGGGTTGCACATGGCGAAATAAAAAGTTATTTCCAGTATCATATAAAAAAGAGTTCTATTACAGTCAAATACACGTAAAATTATATCGAGACGAATGTTAGTCCAAATGAGGATGTATTTCTTTTCGTTACATTTTATAACTCAGTCAAGAGTTATCATTCTGATATATTGAATCCCTTATTACTTTAATATTTGGCTGTAGATTCAGGCTTTATTATCTGAATACTAATTTGAATGTAAAAAGTAAGATGTGATTATTCGTAAGTTTAGAATCCAAAGTAGCTCATGGATTAATGAAAGTATTTCTAAAGAGTTGCACAGGGTATATAACGTTGAAAAATATTCACACAAAATAATTAAACCTTTTATAACCAGAATAAGTTTGGCCGTAATCCTAATAATACCATATAAGAATTATATTACCTCTAAACCGATAAACTAAAACAATTACAGGTAATGCAAAATTTTAGTGAATACAACGAAAGACAGATAAAATATAAAGAATATATTATAAAGAAATAATAAAACTGAAAATACAGAAAACAAAAAGTCTTTTAACAACTTATTCTATAACTTTTTAAAGTAATTCACTTTCGAAATGGTTTTTTGCTGATTAACCATAAGTTTCGTTTTTCCTTAAAGAAATACGATTTATTCTTTGTTCTTATAAATTTTTATCTCAAGCCAAATTCTTTTACGTGCGGTATCACGAGATAACAAATCCTGTCCAGCATTTTCGTTTAAATTTAATAAAGCCTTTGAGAAAACATTCTATCGAAATAAGTAGTTATTTCTTGTCGTGGGCGAACAGGATAAAGTTTAAGTTAACACCAATAATACGTCGGCTGACTGTAAGAAAAAAAACTGCTTAGGTGGACTTTTATGTCACGTGACGAAACGTGAAGTCAGTTTTACTCAGAAAAACTGTTTGTTTTCTGAATTTCGGGCAAAGCTACACGAGAGCTATCTATGCTAGTCGTCCCTAATTTAGTAGTGTAAGACTAGAAGAAAGGCAGCTAGTTATCACCACCCACCGCCAACTCTTGGGCTACTCTTTTTCCAATAAATAGTGGGGTTGACCGAAATATTATAACGTCCACACGGTTGAAAGGGCGAGCATGTTTTGGTGTGACAGGGATTCTAACCAGCGACGCTCGGATTACGAGTCGAGTGCCTTGACCACCTGACCATGCTGGGTCCGTTGTTAGATACGAAACGTTGTACAGGAATAAATTTATTATCTCACAACTAGCTGTTTATAGCATTGGTTAGTTAAGTTTGTACTTCTCAAAAAGCTGATACCTATTATACTACAGTGTTGCAGTGAGATCTTAAAATAGATGTATTTGCGCAAAATTCCCGAAAGCGTTCTGTTTCAAGTGTTACGTTTTTTGTTTTGTTTATATGTAGACTGAACGCAACAGAAAAACACAGATAGTAAGTTTTAACATTCAAAATTAATTACAATACAAAATAATACTGGTTTCAACCTTCAAAGTTAATTGCGATACAAAAATGGTACTGGCCTGTATATAATAATATGATCTAGAATGAAAGTCCAAAAGTTCAGATCAGAAATCCAAAATTCCGGTCTAGGGTGTGAATTTGGTCCCACGAAGAAATACCGAAGTTTCAATGGAGAATGACGAAGTTCTTTTTACTGTGCTTCGTGATGAACGTCTCAAACTTGCCGCCTTCCAATTTTCCCAGTCTCCCCTAAATAGTCCGTACGTAACGACTCTCAGCACAACCAGTAAATCGAATAAATCGCAAAGATTGACGAGACAAAATCACAGCTTCTGTAGATCTAGCTTCATTCACAAATCCAAGTTGAATAAACTCACAGCAAACACTTAGACTTTCTCAAACGAATGACTGACTCTTCTTATTCTTTTCTTCGAATAAAAACTAATGACTCTTCTTTTTCCTCGCGTCTCCGTCTGTTTATATATTAGTAGGCCTCTTCTCGAACAATCGCGTAACTTCTACAGAACTCCAGAGCAATCCGCACATGTCCGTTCTTGCACGAGACTCAACGTCTAGACACTAGGCCGCCATACATTTCCGTTTATAGTCATATATTTGATCTACGTAATTCTAGAAATTTCTAAATGTTATTTTAAATGAATAAAAATATATTTTATTGGTTTAAGCTTTGAAACAATAATATAAATATGGAAATATAAATAATAGAAATGAAAATTTAAACACAACACGACATGTTGTCGTTTACAAAACATTTACATGACATTTACATAACACTCTCCCCCTTAAAAGTAAAAAAAAAGTTTGAACTTGTGAAAACCTTTTTTTTGTTTGTTTGTTTGCTTTTTTAAACCAACTTAAAAGGGTTAAATCCAGTCGGTTCTTGAATCACCTCACAAACTGCAAACAACAACAAGGGAACACCCTCATCCCAGTTCTTTGAGTGTTCGTGGCAGTAATTTGGTGGAAACGTTCAAGGACACCTTGTGATTCAGGATGGTATGCACTGGGTGAAACTTGATGGATGTTTAGTTCATGCATGGCTTGTTGAAATAGCTTGGACATAAAATTTGAGCCTTGATCTGATTGCACGCCTTTTGGAATCCCGAACATGGTAAAGAATTTGACAAGAGCCTTGACAATGTTGGGAGCAGTGATTTTTCTCAAAGGGATAGCCTCGGGGAAACGTGTAGAAGCACAGATGATTGTCAAGAGGAATTCATTTCCTGCTTTGCTTTTTGGCATTGGGCCAACACAGTCGATAATAACCCTTGAGAACGGTTCTTCAAAGGCAGGAATAGGCTGCAGTGGGGCTTTGGGAATCCTCTGGTTTGGTTTTCCAGTCATTTGGCAAGAATGGCATGTCTTACAAAAGTCAACAACATCTTGGCGCATCTTTGGCCAATAGAAATGTCGTCGGATACGATCTAGGGTCTTTCTTACACCTAAGTGTCCCGACAACACATGATCATGAGCAAGACTAAGAATATCATTCCGATAGCATTTTGGAATGACGATTTGGTGAATAACATTCCATTCATCAGCAGCAACGTCAGGAGGTCTGTATTTTCTCATTAGCACACTTGACTTCTGGTAGTAACAAATAGGGACAGTTCCTATTTCATTTTCATTAACAGCCAGTTGTAGAAGAGAACGAGTTTCAGGATCATTGTCCTGTTCCTCAATAAGTTTGTTTCGATGAAGAGAGTCGAAAAATGTCTTAGAGTCATCAGTAGAACTTAAAGTTGACATGAACGTATCAGATAAAGAGAAATCCTCTTTGGACTTCTGAGAACGAGTAACAGCACAGGCGGGAAAAACATCAGAAAACTCTTCAACGAGTTGCTCTGTACTGGGGCTAATAACAGGTGCTTCAACAACACGAATCTCTGGTACCACCTTACTACCAGCCAAAGCATTCCCCAAAAGCATAGACACACCTTCAACAGGCAATGAAGCTTTAATACCCACAGTCACTGGGCTTGAAACTAAGTCCGAATGTAAATCTAATCTATGAAGAGGAATAGAAACGACGCCACCTTCTACACCAGAAATGAGCACATTGGCCCCAACGGATGACTTTTCAGAAAACGGAAGTACACTTTCCAAAATCAAACTCTGAAAAGCTCCAGTATCCCGCAGGATTTTAATTGGTTGTAGACGTGAATCGCCAACAAAAGAAACAAAACCTTCAGTGATGAAAGGTTTAAATTTGTCCTCAACAAGATCTTCAGGTACATCAAGAATATTGGACTTGGAATCCACAGTGGACTGGACAGGGTCAAAATCATTGGGAACCAATGATGTATCCAACAAGGGCGAAATGAAACTATTGGATGATGGCTTGTTTTTGAGCTTATAGCACTCAGAAATCAGATGGCCAGGTTTCCTACAATAAGCACATGTTTTGGATGAGAATAACACGTTTTTGGTAGATGATGAGATTTGAGAATAAGATGAAGTCTTTGTTTCAGAATCAGAAGTTTGCTCTTTTCTGTCTTCGTTGACATTTGCATAATATTTGAATGAGTCATTGGGTTTCTTTGCAGTGTGATTTGTTTTGCTTTTGTATGACAAATCTTTGTGAGTCAAAGCATACTCGTTTGCCAAGACAGCATCATCATGAATTTTGGAAGCTTTTTGTTCATCAATATAAGTTTTGAGCTCTACGGGAATACATCTTTTAAACTCTTCAACTAACATGAGTTCTCTGAGTTTTGTGTAATCATCTTTGATTTCTTTGGAATCACACCACCTGTCGAACAGAGTTTCTTTTTCACGAGCAAATTCAACATAAGTTTGGCTGTCAAACTTTTTGTAACCACGAAAGTTTTGTCTATACGCCTCTGGCATCAATTCATAAGCATTCAAAATGTATTTTTTGACGTGCTCGTAATCATAACTTTGCTCGGCCGTGAGTTTAGAAAATACTTCCTGAGCTTTACCTTTGAGAACACTCTGAAGTAATACTGTCCAATATTTGGTAAGCCATTTTAGTTAAGAGCCGATTTTTCAAATCGCTGAAAATATTTATCTACAGCCTTCTCATTGAATGGAGGTACTAAACGAATTTATTTGGAAGCATCAAAATTATCCAACCGCATTTGGACAACCTTCTCATCTGTCTGTGCCTTTCTCATACTGATTTCTTTATCCGCTTTAATGCGTTCTATTTGTATTTCGGCATCAAGAACAAGGCGTTTGTTTTCTTGTTCTGCCTCAATACGTTTTAGTTCTTTTTCTGCCTCAAGAACAAGGCGTTTATTTTCAATTTCTAAACGAAATTTCATTTCCATTTCCATTTTTTAAAATTCAAAATCTGGGTCAAAATTATCGGCAGGCAATTGTTGTGCAACTTTTTGGCTGACCAAATGTTCAACAACAATTCGTTTGATATCTGCTTTCTTCGTTGCTTGCTTCACTTCCAAATTAAACTTTTTCCAACATCAAGTAATTCAGATTTTTTTAATTCACTGATCATTTCGAAAGATGGATTCTGATTAAATTTGTCTATAAAATCTTCAAGTTGGAATGCCATTTTGAATATACAAGCTGTCTATCTGTATAGAATATCAATCAAATTTTAGAATAGAATTAAATTGTTTGTTCGATATCCCGGACGGGCCCCCAATTTTCTGTTACGTTTTTTTTTTATATGTAGACTGAACGCAACAGAAAAACACAGATAACAGCTTGTATAATTTATTACACTAAACTATTATATATGTAACAGATATAACATAAATTACATAACAACAATGATACATATTAAGTTTCAACATTCAAAATTAATTACAATACAAAGTAGTACTGGTTTCAACCTTCAAAGATAATTACGATAAAAATGATACTGGCCTGTATCTTATAATATGATCTAGAATGAAAGTCCAAAAGTTCAGATCAGAAATCCAAAATTCCGGTCTAGGGTGTGAATTTGGTCCCACGAAGAAATACCGAAGTTTCAATGGAGAATGACGAAGTTCTTTTTACGGTGCTTCTTGATGAACGTCTCAAACTTGCCGCCTTCCAATTTTCCCAGTCTCCCCTAAACTGTCCGAACGTGTCGATTCTCAGCGCAACCAGTAATTCGAATGAATCGCAAAGATTGACGAGACAAAATCACAGCTTCTGTAGGTCTAGCTTCAGTCACAAATCCAAGTTGAATAAAATCACAGCAAACACTTAAACTTTCTCAAACGAATGACTGACTCTTCTTATTCTTTTCTTCGAATAAAAACTAATGACTCTTCTTTTTCCTCGCGTCTCCGTCTGTTTATATATTAGTAGGCCTCTTCTCGAACAATCGCGTAACTTCTATAGAACTCCAGAGCAATCCGCGCATGTCCGTTCTTGCACGAGACTCAACGTCTAGACACTAGGCCGCCATACATTTCCGTTTATAGTCATATATTTGATCTACCTATTTCTAGAAATTTCTAAATGTTATTTTAAATGAATAACAACATATTTTATTGGTTTAAGCTTTGAAACAATAATATAAATATGGAAATATAAATAATAGAAATGAAAATTTAAACACGACACGACATGTTGTCGTTTACAAAACATTTACATAACACAAGAGTAAATACAAATCTGAATAAAAAGTAACAAATATTTTCTCTTCTTACTTTTCAAATTCGTATGATGTGCTATGTTACAGCACACAGAGTGTATAACTCTTCTCGTGATTCGTAGTATGCACACGTTTTATTGACGTCACACAGTGCAAGTTGCCACGTTAAGTGTCCCTTATGTGACGTCATTTTAATGTTTGTTGGCTGACTTAAAGATAATACACTAGTCTACGAGTGGTGCGAATGATTAAAAAATGTGACCCCAACGAAGCAGTTTTCGGCCTTATTTCGGAGAAACAACCTATATACATATTTATATAAATATATGTAGTTTACATCAATTCCCAACCACAAACAGACATATTAATGGGAAAATATATAACATATTTTCTCAAGAGATTTATTCACATAGCAAGATTCGAAACCTAGAAAGAGTTGGCTCTTTCTAGGATAAAAGATGGATAAAAGATTTTAGAGAAAGAAGTTTCAACTTTCTTTGTCGCATAGCAACTGCACCTGAACTGCAGTTAATACAGTGCTATCTTTCTCATTCAGAAAGTGAAGGTTATTGTCACGAAAGAGAGCTTCTCGACCCCTTTAGTTACAGGTATCAATAACAACATCGATTCGAAGATACTCAGTGGCTGGTAAGTTGTTAGTTTAAAATGAAACTAATGATCCTATAAAATTGTTATCAGTTGCTGTTTTTGTGACGTAATATTATAACAAAATCATGTTTCGTCGTCTCAGCCTAGAGGCAAGAAGTTCAAAAGTAACATGACGAAATCAACAGTAATTTCTGTGACGAAATGAATTGATTGTTCTTATTCAACCCCACACCTGTCAAGTCCCGTAAAAAATTACAATCACGTTTTATGCCTTTTGTCTTCTTAAACATTGTCTTCAGGCCGATTTCCACACCCGGAGGAATGTCTTTTTAAAATTCGTGAAGATGTCTGATCTAAGATTGGACTAGCTGTTCGTTGCAGAAGATTGTTACAGGATAAATTGTGGTGTTCGAGTAATTGCTTTTAATTATGAACATCAAACTGTTTTGACTATCTGTAAAGCAATAAAACCTCTCTAAGCCTGAAACCGTATAGGGCAGAAACCTGGACAAGCTGAAACTATTTTTCACCTACCTCATGTATCAACAGATAATAATAGAACCTGAGTAAGGCGGAAAAATATTTCTGATTAAATATTAATTTCTTATTTAATTAATAACTTCTTTAAATATTAATAAATTGCTGTTGAATTGATAATTTGTTTAAATATTAATAAATTCTCGGGCATTTTGTTACAGTAAGTATTGGTTAAATATATTCTGTTCTTTTTTTCTGCTATTATTTTTGCAGTTAAATTAGATTCATGACTTGTAGAAATATATTTGCCTTTTAAGTGCAAAATGCTACTAAATAAATAATTCTTACGAAAAAATAAATTGTTGTCTATTTAGGAAAAATTTCCCATGGGTAATAGGTAAAAGTGAAAATCCACAGTGTTTCAAAAACTTAAGGAAGAATCAACTATCTGTGGAATGGAAAACAAGTAATAAAGTGTGGATGACAAGTGTTACATTCAGAGAATTTTTGAAAAAAGTAAACAAAAGAATGGAATAAGAAAATAGGAATATTCTACTTTTCACAGATAATGTAACTTGTCACCCAAAAGTTCAACTTTCAAATGTTCGTTTAGTCTTTCTACCTCCATGAACAACATCAGTTCTACAGCCACTAGATAATGTAATTATACAGTGTATAAAACTGAAATACAGATAACTGATGCTTCAGTATATTATTGTAAACATGGACGACTGTAAGAAAACATCTGAAATAACCATGAAAATTGACGTGTTAGATACAATTGCATTTTTAAATTATTTAATTAAATACATAATAAAGTGCTTTCAAAACTGTGGATTTATTCTTGATAATGGCGGAGATTGTGTAGAAGTTGTTTGTTATGACGATTCTAGTGAAATCCAAACTCTGAGTGAGAAGATTGATGCAGATGATTCTGTGAACGTTGACAAGAATGTTTTAACAGAAACTGATCAAACTGATTTAAAATCTGTAATAGAATTTCAAGATGGTAACAGTGCGACAGATTCAGAAGATAAACAAAATGGAAAAGATAGTGAGGAAATAGAAATTCGTACTTCATCGCCAGTGTTAAGTTATATTAACACTCAGTGATGTCGAGAAACCCACTTATTGAGAATTTTATATGCAAAAACGGCTCTTTTGGGTTGAGAAAATATTTCAAATAGAAGAGCGAACAACGTTTCGACCTTTTTTGGTCATCGTCAGGTTCATAAAGAAAGAGGTAACTGACCGGAAGCTGACCACATGTTTGGAAGGGGTTGTGTAACTGAGTGTCTTAATGTAGAGGGCGGGGTTAGATGTTTTAATATATAATTTTATATATAATATTAATATAGGTATAATGGCGTTCCTTTATAATGGTTTATTTTGGGTTTTAGTTGTTGTATAAGTAAGGCTTCTTTAATTTTGCGTTTGTTTATGTTTGTTTCTTTATTTAGTATTTTAGTGTTTTCTATGGTTATGTTGTGTTCATTTGACTTGCAGTGTTCGAAAACGTGTGAAGGTGACTTTTTATGTTCTTTGAATCTGGTTTCCATTTTTCTACTTGTTCCAACAACAGACGCCTGCAAGATAGCCTTAGAACTCTATAGCCGAGACCCTAACCCAATTATCGACATTCCCAGTAACCAGTTAGCAACCCTCATAGAATTCACTACAATAAAGACAAACTTCATGTTCAACAACCAAAAATATATACAAACAAATGGCCTAAGCATGGGCAACCCAGTATCACCAGTTCTAGCCAATATTTTTATGACACAAATTGAAACACAAGCAATTAATACAGCATTACATCCACCACTATACTGGTACAGATATGTAGATGACACGGTTGCGGGATTCAAATCTACAGAACACATACTTAATTTTTTCAATCACATTAACTCTATACACCCCAACATTAACTTCACATGTGAACAGGAAGAAAGCAATCAAATATCATTTCTTAACCTCAAAAGTATAAGAACCGACACACAATTCAAAACAGAAATCCACCGAAAAATCACCCATACTTGACTATACATTCCTTGGGACTCAGCACATGAAACAAAACAAAAACTCAACATACTAAGAAACCAGATAAACACAGCCATAAAATTATGCTCACCGTATAAAATTAACGTTGAATTAGACAAAATAAAACAATACTTCATCAACATCAATAAGTTTCCTCCACAAACCGTAGAAAACATTATACGCACACACCTAGACAGAAAGCAAAATCAACCAACAAAAGTAAATATATCTCACGAATCAAAAAATTCACGAAACCATATACTGCTGTATACCATATATTCCTGACATCAGCAAACAAATAACCAACATTTGGCAAAAACTAGTAACAAAATATGACATTCCAGTTAATACTAAATTTATTCAAAAACCAGGCACAAAACTGAGGTCTATACTATGTAAAAACTACACTGACAAACACCACACCAACATTATTTATAAAATACAATGTGATAACTGCCACGACTTCTATATTGGAGAAACAAGTAGAAAAATGGAAACCAGATTCAAAGAACATAAAAAGTCACCTTCACACGTTTTCGAACACTGCAAGTCAAATGAACACAACATAACCATAGAAAACACTAAAATACTAAATAAAGAAACAAACATAAACAAACGCAAAATTAAAGAAGCCTTACTTATACAACAACTAAAACCCAAAATAAACCAATATAAAGAAACGCCATTATACCTATATTAATATTATAGATAAAATTATATATTAAAACATCTAACCCCGCCCTCTATATTACGACACTCAGTTACACAACCCCTTCCAAACATGTGGTCAGCTTCCGGTCAGTTACCTCTTTCTTTGTGAACTTGACGATGACCGAAGAAGGTCGAAACGTTGTTCGCTCTTCTATTTGAAATATTTTCTCAACCCATAAGAGCCGTTTTTGCATATAAAATTATATTAACACTATTAAATTGTATGCCAAATTGAAGGGGGAGAATGAACTTCGTGAAAAGTCCATGGAATTGGTGTTTTCTTTTAATCACATGAGAAAGCCGATTAAAAAACGAAACAATTGGAATTGGACACTTTCTTGAAATAAATTTGATTAAGATTTTGTGCACTTATGTATATGTATATCTTGAATGTCTATTTTTGTTCTTACTCTAATAAATATAACATAAACAGCATAATAACTATTCATAAACGTTGTATTTCCCTTGAGTCAAGCAAATATAACGTTTCGCTCAAAAATTATATATAATTAAGAAAATGCATGTTCTTTGTCTAAGTCAGAAAATCTGCTTAAGCTAGAAATTTTACTCGGTCCAGTGCGATTCCGCCTTAGACAGGTTCTGGGACATGCATAGTCTAATACTGCGTTAGGTTTTTTTTTGAAAAAAAATAATATTTATAGCCCAATAATACACCTGGTATATTTTGGTAGCATTTAAACAGCATAGTGGCACATTGAGAGTTATTCCATAAAGCTTACACAGTATAGTAACACATCCATATTTTTTGTAATACTTTTTTTTGGTTTGGAATTTCGCACAAAGCTACTCGAGGGCTATCTGTGTTAGCCGTCCCTAATTTAATAGTGTAAGACTAGAGGGAAGGCAGCTAGTCATCACTACTCACTGCCAACTCTTGGGCTACTCTTGTATCAACGAAAAGTGGGAATGATCGTCACTTTATAACGCTCCACGGCTGGAAGGGCGAGCATGTTTATCGCGAATCGGATGCGAACCAGCGACCCTCAGATTATGAGCGCACGCCTTAACGCGCTCGGCCGTGCCAGGCCTTTTGTAATACTTACATCATGACATGACGTCCGAATTTTTCTTAATACACAATAGTGTTACCTCCAGAACATTTTTGAAATACTTACACGGTGTTATTTGTTTTATAAGAGCGAATAATACCATTGAACGTTTTCCAGTAACGCCTGAATGGTATGGTGTTATAATAAAATCTCTTATGTCACACTTACAGAGTATAGTCTTATATCCAGAGTTTTCCTCCAATATTTACAAAGAGTATTTTTATATCCGTATATTTTCTGTAATATTTACATTCCGTATTGTTACATCCGGACTTATTCTGCAAAATTTAAATAGTGTATTGTTACATACTGACCTTTACTGTAATATTTGCATAGTTATTGTTACACACGGACATTTTCTTTAATATTTACGTAGCGTATTGTTACATCCGAATTTTTTTATGTAATACTTACATAGCGTATTGTTACATCCGGATTTTTTCTGTTAGCATATTCTTATATCCGGGGTCCGTCATGGCCAAGCGTGTTAAGGCGTGCGACTCGCAATTTGAGGGTTGCGGGTTCGCATCCCCGTCTCGCCAAACGTGCTCACTCTTTCAACCGTGGGGGCGTTATAATATAACGGTCAATCCCACGATTCGTTGGTTAAAGAGTAGCCCAAGAGTTGGCGGTGGGTGGTGATGACTGGCTGCCTTCCCTCTAATCTTACACTACTAAATTAGGGACGGCTAGTACAGATAGCCCTCAAATAGCTTTGTGCGAAATTCAAAAACAAACTTATATCCGGATCTTTTCTGTAATATTTACATAGCGTATTGTTACATCCGGATCTTATCTGTAATATTTAAATTGTGCATTGTTACATCAGAAGACTTGTATGAAGAAGTATGTTCATCAGGCTTGTATCAAATTGTTAAGATACTCAGAAATAAAGTTGTGTCTTATCCTGGATAATTGGTTACCGAAAATAATTATTTTATGTTCATTGCAATAAGAAGATGACGGATATTCACCCTTAAAATTTTCTCGGTATCTCATTTAGTGGTTCATATTATAATTTTGTGTATGAGCAATTATACGTTGTATTAAATTGTTTTAACTGTCAAAAATTAAAAACCTTTGTTATTTGGGCACTACAATATATTTATTTAAATTTAGTTACAAGCACGTAAAATATTTTACATATATATGCAATTAGTAACTGCTTACCACATATAAGTGCACTTTCGTCATCTCCTTGAGGACACTCTGATATTCCATTACACAGCGACACCTCGAGGATACATACTTCACTATTCATACAGTTGTATTCTTCATTATTAAAGCACGATTCCATATTCTTGTGGTCAAAATTCTGTGCCTGATATTTTTCTTGGGACGACGTAATCTCTAGAAATTGAACAAAAGATCGCAGAATGCAGTGCGATACTGTTTAACAAACATCCAAGTCCAATTTTTTTGTTTTCTTTAGGTGTGACATTCTTAAAAATTAATACTTGTTCAGATCTGAGAAAAAGTGAACAACTTACTCTCTCACAAAATTTTATTATAAAGAAGAAGGAAAACTAATATCCACATTTATTAGTTGTGAAAACATGGAAAATATATTTCTGTATTTATTAACGCTGTGTGTGCAATAAACATAGAGAAAAGTGGTTAGAACATGTAACTGAAGTGAATTAAATAACCTCATGACCCATACGAAGCTAAGATAACATGTACGAAATAGCCTAATAGATCACATAAAACTTATGTAATCTGTTCCACATGGCTTCATGAACCAGATAATGCTAAAATATAAATGTACCATGTAGATTCGTGGACTACATAGAGCTTATATTACATATATCATGTTGTCTGAAAGACCGAATAAAGATAATATAACATTTAACAGGCCCAGCATGGCCAGATGGTTAAGGTACTCGAATGGTAATCCGAGGGTCGAGGGTTCGAATCCCCGTAACACTAAACATACTCCCTCCTTTCAACTGTGGTGGCGTTGTAATGTGACGGTCAATCTCACTATTCGTTGGTACATGAGTAGCTTGAGAGTTGGCGGTGGGTGATGATGAATAGTTGCCTTCCCTCTAGTTTTACATTGCTAAATTAGGAACGGATAGCGCGAATATCCCTCGTGTAGCTTTATAAAACGTTATTTATGGTCCATATTGACTCCATAAAAATGCTTAATGATAGTAATTTGGGGTTACCTTTGTGTCCTAAGAATGTCGCTTCAATGTATATGTGTGTGTGGGAGTCGCCAGGCAATAAGTAGGAAGGAAGAGGTAAAAACAATAACATCGCGAGAGAAGATGAAATAGTTCCATAAAATATCACTAGAGGGCGAGTAGTAAGAGTGTATAAAGACGATTATGATACTAGGCCCAATTACATAAGAGTTTCAAGAAATAGCACCAGAGTGTTAGTTTGTAAGGAAAGGTTGCTAGGCCACCATAAAAAGCTGACATAACGTCATAGTTCCACAAAGTGGAATCACAATCATGATAAGGTCAACGTAAAAGTGATAAACGTTTACTTTTGGATGTTTTACTCAAAAGTAAAGTTCTATTTCATTACATTTATTTCATAGGACCTTTAACTTTGGAAAGAATGAAGTTAGATAACTGAGAAGTCTACCGTGTTATATTATTAAAAGAACAATTACTTGTATTTCATTATAAAACTATAGAACCATATTTCTACTTTATTTAATTAGTGTAATCGATAAGGATTTGAGAGCCATAAAAACATATATTAACTTCCTGTATCGACTTTCTTGAAAAGGAATGTTTAAATACGGATAGTGTTTGAATAACAAGTTTACAATATACATAGTTATATGTGAATTGTTACTTTTGGTATATACATAAATACGTCCAATTTAAAGACATTCACAGTTTAAAGTTTACATAAATATGTCCGTTTTAAGGATATTCACACTTTGGTTTTCATGTCAACGTTTTTATGTTAGAACATAAAAAATGCGCCTTCACTTTCAACAATGTGGGTTTGATACTACTCAAGACTGGTATAAATAAGACAAGGTGATGAAGTGTGAACTGAACAATGTGGGTTTGATACTACTCAAGACTGGTCTAAATAAGACATGGTGATGAAGTGTGAACAGAACAATGTGGGTTTGCTACTACACAAGGCTGGTCTAAATAAGACATGGTGATGAAGTGTGAACTGAACAATGTGGGTTTGATACTACACAAGACTGGTCTAAATAAGACATGGTGATGAAGTGTGAACAGAACAATGTGGGTTTGCTACTACACAAGGCTGGTCTAAATAAGACATGGTGATGAAGTGTGAACTGAACAATGTGGGTTTGATACTACACAAGACTGGTCTAAATAAGAGATGGTGATGAAGTGTGAACTAAACTGTGTGGGTTTGACACAAGACTGGTCTAAATAAAAGATTGTGATGAAGTGTGAACTAAACAATGTGGGTTTGACACAAGACTGGTCTAAATAAGAGATGGTGATGAAGTGTGAACTAAACTGTGTGGGTTTGACACAAGACTGGTCTAAATAAGAGATGGTGATGAAGTGTGAACTAAACAATGTGAGTTTTACACAAGACTGGTCTAAATAAGAGATGGTGATGAAGTGTGAACTAAACTATGTGGGTTTGACACAAGACTGGTCTAAGTAAGAGATGGTGATGAAGTGTGAACTAAACTGTGTGGGTTTGACACAAGACTGGTCTAAATAAGAGATGGTGATGAAGTGTGAACTAAACAATGTGGGTTTTACACAAGACTGGTCTAAATAAGAGATGGTGATGAAGTGTGAACTAAACTGTGTGGGTTTTACACAAGACTGGTCTAAATAAGAGACGGTGATGAAGTGTGAACTAAAATGTGTGGGTTTGACACAAGACTGGTCTAAATAAGAGATGGTGATGAAGTGTGAACTAAACTGTGTGGGTTTGACACAAGACTGGTCTAAATAAGAGATGGTGATGAAGTGTGAACTAAACAATGTGGGTTTTACACAAGACTGGTCTAAATAAGAGATGGTGATGAAGTGTGAACTAAACTGTGTGGGTTTTACACAAGACTGGTCTAAATAAGAGACGGTGATGAAGTGTGAACTAAAGTGTGTGGGTTTGACACAAGACTGGTCTAAATAAGAGATGGTGATGAAGTGTGAACTAAACTATGTGGGTTTGACACAAGACTGGTCTAAGTAAGAGATGGTGATGAAGTGTGAACTAAACTGTGTGGGTTTGACACAAGACTGGTCTAAATAAGAGATGGTGATGAAGTGTGAACTAAACAATGTGGGTTTTACACAAGACTGGTCTAAATAAGAGATGGTGATGAAGTGTGAACTAAACTGTGTGGGTTTTACACAAGACTGGTCTAAATAAGAGACGGTGATGAAGTGTGAACTAAACTGTGTGGGTTTGACACAAGACTGGTCTAAATAAGAGATGGTGATGAAGTGTGAACTAAACAATGTGGGTTTTACACAAGACTGGTCTAAATAAGAGATGGTGATGAAGTGTGAACTAAACTGTGTGGGTTTTACACAAGACTGGTCTAAATAAGAGACGGTGATGAAGTGTGAACTAAAGTGTGTGGGTTTTACACAAGACTGGTCTAAATAAGAGATGGTGATGAAGTGTGAACTAAACTGTGTGGGTTTGACACAAGACTGGTCTAAATAAGAGATGGTGATGAAGTGTGAACTAAACTGTGTGGGTTTGACACTAGACCTGACTTTAAGTATTGGTAAACCAACTTTCTGTTACAAGTTTAAAACGATATGAAATTTGGTCAGGTCAGTCTGGGTTGTAAAAGTCATGTAACAGAGTTCGTATCTTATGTTTTGATGTTTCAAAACCTAATAGGGGTTTTATTACGAGATGACCTGGTATTTGTTTTCTCATTAAAACTAAATAGCATGTTGTTGACGCCGTTCACAGTTTGTGTATACGACAAATAACATTATTTTGAATAGAGACTATTGGTTCACATTCATAGCGAAACTAATTTAATCAAACACATAATACAGTATATCGTATTTAAGCAACGAGCCAATGTCTCTAGCGTTTGGTGTTACCAAGTAAAATAACAAAGTAATGGTTTGGAGTCCCATGAAACTGTTTTTAAAAATAACAAATGGTAATCTTGCGAAATGAAAAACAAGATGTTACTACAGCATTTGTTACCTGAGCCTTAAATAAGGTATAAGGACCACATCCGACGTGTATTATACTTATTATGTAGAAACACTTCACGGAATTACAAAGTCTGAAAACGCCTTTTATTTGTCATACCTGGTACTTACTGAGATACACGAATCAAAGTCACTTCGAGAGATAATTGTCTTAGCGATTGGTGGTGCAGTTGCCACGAGAAGTAAAGATCCTACGTTTGAAACCGGATTCATAACATTCAAGAAATAATAGTTGATGCAGCATGTTTCTCGTACGTACAAAACAACAGAGAACATGTTCTACGTTCACGTGAATTAGACAGCACCAACAAACGATTCTCTTGCTGTGATTTAAGGCTTTTAAGAATTGATGTAAACATAGATGTAATGAAGAATTACTGTGTAGATCCACCCTATGGACATGAAAGGACCACCTTTTGAAAGTGCTCGAATTATAGGGTTTCGTATTTTTGTCTTTTTAACTGATAATTTGAACCGATTTGGCTTTCTGGCATTGTGTATATTCCGTACAAACGTTCGAAGTCTATTTTCTTTCGTTTATATTAGTCGAGTAACTTTAAACCAATATTCTGATGATATGATATTCTAAATAACATGATTTTAAATTAATTATTCGAAAAACAAGGTGTCGCTTTAATCAAACGTTATCATAAAACCTTTCATTTATTTCGTCAAACTTAACGAATTATGCAAAAGTGTGTAGATATGAACAAAACATTTCAGAAAGTCAAACCTGAATATTTATTCATCGAAATCAGATTTATTCAGTTCATGTCAAATAAATATGCAATTTACATCAATATGGAGAAAATGACTCGCGTGGTGTTACAAACTGTGACATAACCCATGACAAGTACATTCTAATCAAATACGTCACTTATAATAATTCATTTGAAAGTTTAGAAATATAATAGTTAAGAATGACTCTTACAGCATTGTCAAAAAACTGACTTGTCTCGATTTTCATTTCGTACCGTAACTACCACTATTAAATAAATATCTGTACAGATGAACAACTGCCGTCAAAAGAAGAAACTAACGTGGAATAAAATCAACTTCGCTTTTCGGTACGCTCGATTATTATTTATTTAGGAAGTATATGAACTTGGTTTGGTTGGTATTGAATTTCGCGCGCGCAGAGCTACACGAGGGCTATCTGCGATCGCCGTCTCTAATTTAACAGTGTAAGACTAGAGGGAATGAAGCTAGTGATCACCATCCACCGCCAACTCTTGAGCTACTCTTTTACAAACGAATAGTGGGATTTACCGTAACATTATAACGTCCCCCGGCTGAAAGGGCGAGCATGTTTGGTGCGACGGGGATTCGAAACCGCGACCCTGAAATTACGAGTCGAACGCTTTAACCCACGTGGCCCTACCGGGCTAAAGCATACGGAACACAAGAAAAATAATCGCTTAGGGAAGTAATATAGAATGCCTGTAGAATATTGGACAAAAGGACAACATATGCAGGGAAGTCATACTAGTATCTGATTAACAGGAAACTGATGGTTTAAGGGACGTTTTTTCTTCTCTTGTGGTATTTATTGCTACCGACATCATCACGATAAAATATAACTTCACTGTTTCTATAAATCAGACTTATGTCTTTAGTTCTACGATCGCTGTTCCTGTACCCCATAGTGTGTGTTTAGTTCTACGACTTTTTTGAGTGTCTTCCACTGAGAAAGTGGGAAGTCTACAGATTTATAAAACTAAAATCAGAGATTCGATTCCCCTCGGAGGACACAGAATGGCTTCGCTATTAAACTCACACACACACACACACTGTTCTGAGTAGCCCCGCCTAGTGGTTCACCTGTAAGTTAGAGAGCTTAACGCACTAGATATTGTAATTTGACATGCGTGGTAGGTACAGAAAGATACAACATTGTATAGCTTTGTGCTTAACAAATAAGTAAAGTACTCTGAGGAACTGTTCTTCCAGTAGTAACGGTAACACTTGTGTTGGATTCACACAAGATTACTACATTTGTACAGTTGCTACTCAGCCTGTTTTCCTTTTATACGTTTTTTTTCTACGGGTAAAACTTGTGAAAAAACTTACATTTGAGATAAACTGTTTTCTTAACGCTGTGGCGGACCTACTTCTGCAAATAACCCTCTAACGTCGCCACACGGGTTGATACCAGTATCTGCTTTTGTTTACTACAATAAGAACGACAAGAACATGGCGCTGCGTATTCGTTAGTTACACGTTCAACACAGTTTCACAATTCAGTTGAAAAATCGAGAAAAAGACCTTGTAGTGACCGGTGCTACTGCCTGAGAGCCTTATTTTCTAGTCAGTAACTTAAAACTAGGAACCGCCGTAGTCAATCCATGATCGTGTAAGATATTTTGTAAGTTGTTAAAATTTCAGTCCAACAAAATATACCGACATAAATTACAATGGAATAAAAAGTTTTGTGAACTGATTGTATAAGCATAGAAGAAAGCGAACACTCACCCGAATTTGTTCAGATGGTGCCCCTGCCACTCCCACTTTGAAACTACCCCCAGTAAAAATGATTGGGAATTAGGAAGAACTGCTCGAACAAAAAGACAAGAGGGTAGATAAATGTTAATAAAAAAATCTGGAGTTTCTAGAACACAAAACGTGAGTCCTGAACCACAGTCGTAATGGGTGACGCACACCTCCTGATTTCCTGAGATCCCCACTTTACTTTCACTTCCTCCAGATAATAAAATAAAAAAAACATGAAACGAACGTTACAAAACAAGAAATTGTTTTAGTTTGTTTTGTTTTGAATTTCGCGCAAAGCTACACGAGGGCTATCCGCGCTAGCTATTCCTAATTCAGCAGTGTAAGACTAGAAGGGTCGTGGGTTCGCATCCTTGTCCCGCCAAACAAGCTCACCCTTTCAGCCATGGGTGATGGTCAATACCATTATTCGTTGGTAAAAGAGTAGCCCAAAAGTTGGCGGTTGGTGGTGATGACTAGCTGCCTTCCCTCTAGTCTTACACTGCTACATTAGGGACGGTTATCGCAGATAGCCCTCGAGTAGCTTTGTGCGAAATTCAGAAGAAACATAAACAAACAAACAATATACATCGGCAGTCACAATCCGTTTTACTTCTTGTTCGTCACGTTGAACATTTAGTTACAACCTGCACATGAAAAACAATAACAATACTGTCAACAGGATAGAATAGATTCTATGAGAAATTTAAAATTTTCATGAATATTTTACAGATCTCTGTTTCTTTGTAACTACACACAAAGCTACATATGGGCTATTTCTGCCCACCACGGCTATCAAAACTCGGGTTCTAGCGCAGTAAATCCTCAGACACTCCGCTGTGAGGCATATTTCATCTAAAAGATACAAAATTTCTAACAAAAAAAACTTGTTTTGCAAACACCAGAATTCGGATAACAAAACCTTTATAAATATTATATTTTACGGAAAACGAATAACTTAGCATATAAAAAGTTCCTATCCTTGTCCACCTGGGAAGTTCGTGAATTCGTCATACGTATTTATAAAAACACTTTTTCTAGAACTTTATAATTAAACTGTAATTCACAATTAGATATCGTATTTGTCTTATTGTTCTGTTTGAATAATTAAGATATTTTTATGAGATTTCGTAGCAACGATGTATCTGGAATGGCGTAGTTTTATTTGTTTGATTTGTTTAATTATTCGACTTTAAAATCCTCAAGGGTTCTCTGTGTGTTGGTGTTTCTAATTTTGGACTGACAGGTTAGAATGAAGGCAGTTTGTCAGCACCATTCGCCTCTAATTCTTGAACTGTCTGACTAAATTTGGAGTTTGACCTAACCCTTATAAAGTGCCCTCTGTTCCTCAGATTGCGAGATACATATGATGAACCCGCATGTCCACATGTCCACCACGCTAACCACTGGGTCGTGTTTCGAGTAGTAAAATCAATAACCAAAAGCATTTGAGAATTCGCGATTTCTTAACAAACACACGCACACATATTAACCAAGTTATTATAATTTTACAACAAATACATGTCACAACATCGCTAAAAACAAATTAGTACTGCCGTTAAAGCAACTTCAGTCGGACATTTCATTGTTTGTTTTTGAATTTCGTGCAAAGCTACACGAGGGCTATCCGCGCTATCCGTTTATAATTTAGCATTGTCAGACAAGAAGGAGGGAAGCTAGGCATCACTACCTACCGCCAACTCTTGGGCTACTCTTATACCAACGAATAGCGGGATTGACCGTCACATTATAACGCCCCAAGGCTGAAAGAGCGAGCCTACTTGATGTGACGGGGATTTAAACCCATGACTCTCAGATTACGAGATGAGTTTTTTAACCACCTGTCCATGATAATTTTAGTGAACCATTCTGTTTTCATGGTTGATGAGTGCAAAGCTACAAAATGAGATATGTATGCTTTGCCCATCGCGGCTATCGAAACCCAATGTTTAACACTATAAGCCCTGATACTTACCGCCGAACCACCAGGAGCATCGGTCTGTACTAAAAATTATATTTGTTCCTAATGGTAGAAGGATAAAATATTTATACCTGGAGAGAAATAAATTTTTGTCCCTGAACTTATGTTTGTTTATTTGTTTGGTATCGGCCTCGCATGGCCGAGCGCGTTAAGGCGTGCACTCGTAATCCGAGGGTCGCGAGTTCGCGCCCGAGTCGCGCTAAACATGCTCGCCCTCCCAGCCGTGGGGGTGTATAATGTGACGGTCAATCCCACTATTCGCTGGTAAAAGAGTAGCCTAAGAGTTGGCGGTGGGTGGTGATGACTAGCTGCCTTCCCTCTAGTCTTACACTGCTAAATTAGGGACGGCTAGCACAGATAGCCCTCGAGTAGCTTTGTGCGAAATTAAAAAAACAACAACATTGTTTGGTATTAAGCACAAAGCTACACAATGGGCTATCCGTGTTCTGCCCATGATAGGTATCTAAACCCAATTTCTAGCGTTGTAAGTTTGTAGGCATATCGCTGTTCCACTTCAAACACTACAAACTTCTTGTTTTGCATAGCTTTTACACCAAATTAAAAAGCCTGAGATTACGAGTCGCGCGCCTTACACGCTTGGCCATGCCGGGCCCTAATGAAAGGAATCTAAAGCTTCATCGTAACGTTGTAAATCCGAAGACTTACCGCTATCCCATTAAAGAACTTAGCACAGATATCATCATATTTTGTGAAGGGTGGGAGAAGTCCTATCCTGTGGTGGTTAAGGCGCTCAACTCCTAATCTGAGGGTTGGGAATTCGAATCCCCGTCACACTAAACATGCTCGCTCTTTCAGCCGTGGGGGCAATATTATGTGACGGTCAATCCCACTATTCGTTGGTAAAGGAGTAGCCCAAAAGTTAGCGGTGAATGGTGATGTCTAGCTGTCTTCCCTCTAGTCTTACACTACTAAATTAGGGACGGCTAGCGCAAATAGCCCTCGTGTAGCTTTGCGCTAATTTCAAAACAAACCAAACCTATTCTGTGCTCTTTAAGAATTTATATTTTAAAATTAAAACACAAAGTTTTGAGAGGTAAAGATCCATGCAGTAAATTTCCAATCAGTTAATAAAACTTTATTTAAGCTCGGACTCTGGTGATCTGTATTCCAGTAGTTATGTGTGGAAATGATGAATTGTATAATTCCTTTACGGCCAACATATTTTTAGGTGGCGTACGACTCGCAACCGGAGGGTCACGGGTTCGAATCCCCATCATACCGAACATACTCGCTCTTTCAGCCGCAGGAGCGATATAATGTGATATTCAATTCCACTATTCGTTGGTAAAAGAGTAGTTCAAGGGTTTGCAGTGGGTTGGTGCCTAGCTATCTTCCTTCTCGTCTTACACTGCTAAATTAAGGACAGCTAGCACAAATAGCCCTCGTTTAGTCTTGCACGAAATTCAAAAACAAACAAATTGAACAAAACGCTGTATCTTATATAATGAGCACATTTTACCTTGTAGCCATCTATACACAAACCGTGCAATTAACGTCATTCGGATTATAAATCATGAAAGTTATTCTTTTGCCTTACACTGGTAAATTAGGGACAGCTAGAACAGATATACCTCGTGTAGCTGTGCGCGAACTCTAAAAAAAACAAAAGCAAACAAATCAAATAAATATTCACTTTTCCCATTTCGTGACAAAAAATGCACGAGCCTTTCTTTCATGGTGTGGTGCAATACAACTTGCTCATTCAAACTAGAATCTTAGCCCCACTGATACAATAACTACTCGAGATTGGGTAGTTTGGACAGATTACCCTATCGATGTTAGGACTAATATCAAACATTTTCATGATAACCAACTTATATTTGTGTTACACGCCGAGTAAAGCATTTTATTTTTCACCCTAATCTTCCCGTAACGTACCAGAAGTTTATCAGAACAAAAACGAATTGTGTACTAGGCTTATAATGCCAGAATCTTCTTACAGAAAACTCTTGAGAGACAGCAAGGGACTGAGAAAACATTGTAGAGCAGAACACTGCATTAAGGTGAAAACACTTTTTCGATGATTACATTTTTTTCTTAAGTGTCTGTCCATCTGTCGGCTGAAAGATCTTTATCTGAAATAATAACACGAGAACGTGGTCCCTGAATATAATTATCTGTATTGTATTTCGTGTTTTTATAGAAAATGGGCAGCACGTTTATTCTGATGACATGATTAATATATTAATATCCAATAAGATGTCTTGAAGATTGAAATTAAAACTGCAAGAAATAGCTTTTTCATTACAGGCCTATGACGTATTACATTGCACTCGCTTCATTGGAATCTCACATTGCGATGCTCTGCCGCTAGAGGAAAATACAATCGAGTACAAATTTTTCTGCTTTTGTAAGTATGAAACGCTCCTGTTGTGCGTTATGTAAGGATAAAAATCAAGTTATATGTCATTATACTAATTAATTATGACTACGCTGGTCAAATATAACAGCAGTTGGAAACGACATGAAATATCCATTGATGAATTTCAATAGAATTGTTATATATATATATACATAAGTTAACACGTTTTAAGAATGAATTAGCAACTGAAGAAAGTAATAATAAAAGATAATTTTCGCAGACACTTTGAAACAATTTCCTAATTATAAATTAACAGAAAAGACAATATTAATTTTAGTGTCAAGAGAATCGTTTGTTTGTTTTTTTAATTTCACGCAAAGCTACTTGAGGAATTGATGGAAACACTGTAACGCCCCAATGGCTGAAAAGCCAAACATGTTTAGTGTGACGGGGATTCGAGCCCGCGACACTCGGATTACGAGTCGCACGCCTTAACCCACCTGGCCAAGCCTAGCCCATCAGACGATTACATACAAAAAAATAATTATGTTATAGAGAAACCTGATTTATAGGTGCAGTTCGTTTTAAAGAAATTCGTGTTTTGAATTATTCATAACGGTCTACATAAGTCTACCATCTAAAAACAACTCATCCATCCTGCATATTACCTTTTCCTCAGCTGGTAAATTGTTTTATTCGGAGTTGAATTGCTTCCACATCTTTCAGGGAATAACCACGACGTGAAGGGACAATGCTTTAGGATAAATTTAATTTTACACTCATTTGTTGTTGTTTCAAATTTCCCTTTTGTAACTATTTCATTCGGAACAAAAGTAAAAATGTTTACCGTCATCTTATCTAACAATATAGTTTTATTAGACAACCCGAATTATTCCTGAGATTGTTTTTTATTTATCTGGCGTCTTTCAAACGTGGAAGTTTGATGTAAACTAGTAAAAAAAAAGAAAAAAAATGATCATCACGTGAATCGTACTTTATTAGAACAGTGTTCCAGGGCACGTGCTACCCTGGAATTACTACTTCCATTGTGTTTCGTGTTATTTGGTCGTAACTATGACTACGCACTGTTCCCTGTCGGTATAATTTTCACTGTTGCCATGACTACGCTCCGATTTATATTATAGCCATGACTATGCACTTTGGCCTCACGATAAAAATTTTAATGTTGCCATGACTACGCACTTGCGTGACGCTATAGTTTTTATTGTTGCAAGATTCTGCGAAGGACAGACTTCAGCCTTTATTACAAAAACTTGACAAACTTTCCACAGAGTTAATAGTGTGCCAGTTGCTTATTCGAAAGTCCATGATTCAAAACTCGTGGTATTCTATTGAATACGCTTGTACATTTAGCCGAAGGTTCATTATAAAAGTAAATGTGGACCCTATTATTCGGTTAAAAATATCATATAAACGTTAGGATGTACTGACTAGATTTCTTATCTCTGGTTATCTTGGTTTGATTTGTTTGGTGGTACGCTACACGGGTATCGAAAGCCGCTGTAATACCCGAAACATACCGTTTTGTGCCACCAGAGGTATTCTAGTTAGCAGTTCAATATTGTGAATAACTATTGGCTAATTCTTAAGAGTGTGACTTGGCTCGATTTGAAAATATCAAAACAATTTCCAAGATAACATTTAAGTAGGTGAAAGGCAAAAACAGTAGTGTGGTCCAGTACATTGTCCATCGATCTCAAGCCAGAAACATAGGCCACAACACTGTTGAAAAATTGAAAATTTATCGAGAACAAAAATTTTATGTGCAACACAAGACGTAGTTCGTATGATACAACATATTCTAAGCAACATGTAGCTGGTATGATACAACTAATTCTATACAAGACAAGGGCGGTATGATGCAACATCTTCTAAACAAGACGTAGTTGCTATGGTACAACATAATTTAAACAACAAGTTGTTCCAATGGTACAACATAATCTAAACAAGACGTAGTTGGTATGACGCCACATATCCTAAACAACAAGTAGTTGGTATGATACAATATATTCTACGCAATATGAATCTGATATGATAAGCAACATATTTTAAACAACACGTAGCTGGTATGATACGACATATTTTATGCAAGACATAGTTGGTATGATACAACATATCCTAAATAGGACGTATTTGGTATGATATATCATATTCCAAATAAAGACGTAGTTGCTATGACAAATACTATTCTAAACAAGATTTAGGAGGTTTCATACAACATATTCAAAACAAGACGTAGCTGATATGATACAACATATTATAAACAAGAAGTAACGGGAATAGAACATGTTGTAAACAAGACGTAGCTGGTAAGGCACAACATATTATAAACAAGAAGTAACGGGAATAGAACATGTAAAAAAGACGTAGCTGGTAAGGCACAACATATTATAAACAAGACGTAACGGGAATATAACATGTTGTAAACAAGACGTAGCTGGTAAGGCACAACATATTATAAACAAGAAGTAACGGGAATAGAACATGTAAAAAAGACGTAGCTGGTAAGGCACAACATATTATAAACAAGACGTAACGGGAATAGAACATGTTGTTAAAAAGACGTAGCTGGTAAGGCACAACATATTATAAACAAGACGTAACGGGAATAGAACATGTTGTAAAAAAGACGTAGCTGGTAAGGCACAACATATTATAAACAAGACGTAACGGGAATAGAACATGTTGTTAAAAAGACGTAGCTGGTAAGGCACAACATATTATAAACAAGAAGTAACGGGAATAGAACATGTTGTTAAAAAGACGTAGCTGGTAAGGCACAACATATTATAAACAAGACGTAACGGGAATAGAACATGTTGTTAAAAAGACGCAGCTGGTAAGGCACAACATATTATAAACAAGAAGTAACGGGAATAGAACCTGTTGTAAACAAGACGTAGCTGGTAAGGCACAACATATTATAAACAAGAAGTAACGGGAATAGAACATGTTGTAAAAAAGACGTATCTGGTAAGGCACAACATATTATAAACAAGAAGTAACGGGAATAGAACATGTTGTTAAAAAGACGTAGCTGGTAAGGCACAACATATTATAAACAAGACGTAACGGGAATAGAACATGTTGTAAAAAAGACGTAGCTGGTAAGGCACAACATATTATAAACAAGACGTAACGGGAATAGAACATGTTGTAAAAAAGACGTAGCTGGTAAGGCACAACATATTATAAACAAGACGTAACGGGAATATAACATGTTGTAAACAAGACGTAGCTGGTAAGGCACAACATATTATAAACAAGAAGTAACGGGAATAGAACATGTAAAAAAGACGTAGCTGGTAAGGCACAACATATTATAAACAAGACGTAACGGGAATAGAACATGTTGTTAAAAAGACGTAGCTGGTAAGGCACAACATATTATAAACAAGACGTAACGGGAATAGAACATGTTGTAAAAAAGACGTAGCTGGTAAGGGCACAACCATATTATAAACAAGAAGTAACGGGAATAGAACATGTTGTAAACAAGACGTAGCTGTAAGGCACAACATATATAAACAAAGAAGTAACGGGAATAGAACATGTTGTTAAAAAGACGTAGCTGGTAAGGCACAACATATTATAAACAAGACGTAACGGGAATAGAACATGTTGTTAAAAAGACGTAGCTGGTAAGGCACAACATATTATAAACAAGAAGTAACGGGAATAGAACCTGTTGTAAACAAGACGTAGCTGGTAAGGCACAACATATTATAAACAAGAAGTAACGGGAATAGAACATGTTGTAAAAAAGACGTATCTGGTAAGGCACAACATATTATAAACAAGAAGAAACGGGAATAGAACATGTTGTAAAAAAGACGTAGCTGGTAAGGCACAACATATTATAAACAAGACGTAACGGGAATAGAACATGTTGTAAAAAAGACGTAGCTGGTAAGGCACAACATATTATAAACAAGACGTAACGGGAATAGAACATGTTGTAAAAAAGACGTAGCTGGTAAGGCACAACATATTTTAAAAAGGACTAGTTGGTATGATACAACATATTCTATAGAAGACGTAGGTGGTAAGACACAACATATTTTAAAAAGGACTAGTTGGTATGGCACAACATATTCTATAGAAGACGCAGCTGGTATGGTACAACATATTCTAAACAAGATGTAGTTGATATGGTACAACATATTCTAAACAAGATGTAGCTGGTAAGGCACAACATATTATAAACAAGAAGTAACGGGAATAGAACATGTAAAAAAGACGTAGCTGGTAAGGCACAACATATTATAAACAAGAAGTAACGGGAATAGAACCTGTTGTAAACAAGACGTAGCTGGTAAGGCACAACATATTATAAACAAGAAGTAACGGGAATAGAACATGTTGTAAAAAAGACGTAGCTGGTAAGGCACAACATATTATAAACAAGAAGTAACGGGAATAGAACATGTTGTAAACAAGACGTAGCTGGCAAGGCACAACATATTTTAAAAAGGACTAGTTGGTATGATACAACATATTCTATAGAAGACGTAGGTGGTAAGACACAACATATTTTAAAAAGGACTAGTTGGTATGGCACAATATATTCTATAGAAGACGCAGCTGGTATGGTACAACATATTCTAAACAAGATGTAGTTGGTATGGCACAACGTATTCTAAACAAGATGTAGTTGGTATGGTACAACATATTCTAAACAAGATGTCGTTGGTATGGCACAACATATTCTATAGAAGACGCAGCTGGTATGGTACAACATATTCTAAACAAGATGTAGTTGGTATGGTACAACGTATTCTAAACAAGATGTAGTTGGTATGGTACAACGTATTATACACAAGAAGTAAGAGGTTTCATCCACCATATTCTAAATAAGACGTAGCTGGTATGATACAACATATTTTATGCAAGAATGAATGTTCTAAACAAGACGTAGGAGATTTCATACAACATATTCCAACAAGACGTAATTTGTACGATACAACATATTCTATTCAAGACGTAGTTGATATGATACAACATATAGTTTGCAAGTTTGATTTGTTTTATTATTTCGTACAAGGCTACACGTGGTATATATGTGTTGGTCGAACCTAACTGAACGGTGTAAGGCAAGAGGGAAAGCGGCTAGTCAACATCACCCACCACTAACTCCTGGGATACTTTTACAACAACAAGTTGACCGTCACAATATAACAACAACTGAAAGGGAGAGCATATTTGGTGTGACGAGAATTCGAACCCGTGACCTTTAGATTACGAGTCGAGCGCCCTAATCATATGACCATGCCGGAACTATGCTAAGTTAACATTATACAACTGACCCCCTGAAGTTCACATTATACAACTGCCCCCCTGAAACAGTAGTATTATACGTTATATGAAGATTTATACCTCTAGAAATCGAATTTAGATACCCGTGGTGGCCAGAGTACAGATAGCCCTATGTGTATTCTTGTGCTTAATAACAAACAAACATTGCACGACTGAATTTATTTTTTTCCCCTCTAAAACCTATGTTTGAAGAAACTAAATTTGACTGTATTTATTTTAAAAAGAGGAAATCCGTTTATTAGAGACACGAATTTATCGTCTCCTAGTGTTTCAATGGTAAGTTTGCTGATATATAACGGTAAAATTCGGGGCTCTATTTACTCCAATTCACGGTGTAAACAGACCGCTGTGCAGTTTAACCCATAGCAAAAATCACCCGATGAAGAGTCAAGTGCTCTGACCACCAGACTATGTTAGGCCCAAAACTGACGTGAAACAATGTTTTCAAATACGTTATCACTACACGATTAAAACAGTACATTCTGACACATCGAGTCGAAACTATTACCAGAATATTTATAAATCAAATAAATCGTGTTGTCTGTCGAAGAGAGATCTGTCATGACGTTTCGCACGTTCTTTGGGTAATTACTGTTAACAGCACAGTTACAAATGTCGCATGAACGTATTATTTTATTCTAATGAAGTTATACGACTATGTTTAATGTTGTTTTTTTCCCAAAGAAACATTTATTTTGATCTCCTGAATTTGGAAATTAAATCCTCAAGCTTTTCTTTGTTCAGTTTTCTTTCTTACAAAACATTGGTTGTAGTTCAAAGAAAAACAGTTTGAAAAAAATTCTCGAAAGTATTACTAAATATGACTTCTACAGGTATCATACAAGATAAAAACAGCTAAATAAATGAATAAAAAACAACTTACCTCTCAATTTGCTTTCTTTAAAACTGAACATCGAAGATGAAACTGTGAGACAAAAGATAGCAGAAGAGAAGTGATAAAACTGTTTCCAAATCATTTTGTTTACGTACTGATTAATGAATTGAATTCGGTTTAAAGTATAACCCGAGTATTAAGTGTTTTTCCCTCAAACATACTATCATTCTTGTAGAACTAGCTGTGACTAAGTTTTAATTTAAGAGACCTGACTCTGGTGATTTGAAAATGTTTCACACAGTTTACGAGAATTTCAGTGTATATTTGTGATCGCTTACGTAAATCACCTAGCAAGACCTGAGATTGCGGCTACATCTAGGATTATTTTAAGTCATCGATTGAAGTGTGGTCGTTCAGACTCGACTTTTTAAAGATAGTTAAATGACGAATGTTAGAACTGAGCAAGCGCAGAGAAATGGAAAGATATAACATCATATAATATCGTCTGCTTTTCCTTATCGTTGCGTCCCCTAGACTTACAGTAACTAGAACTAGTAGAATAAAACATCAGTTAAACATTATAGATTTACCTGTATTTCACGTCTGTAATAAATAAACTGTAAAATAATAAAGTTACGATATTTGTATTTCAGGGCTATAGTAAATAAGCTTTATACGATATAAAAACTACAATACATGTTTACCAGGTTTTGTTTGTTTTAGAATTTCCCACAAAGCTACTCGAAGGCTGTCTGTGCTAGCCGTTCCTAATTAAGCAGTGTAAGACTAGAGAAGGCAGCTAGTCATCACCACCCACCGCCAACTCTTGGGCTACTCTTTTACCAACGAAAAGTGGGATTGACCGTCACATTATAACGGCCCCAAGGCTGGGAGGGTGAGCATGTTTGGGCGCGACTCGGATGCGAACCCGCGACCCTCAGATTACGAAGAGTATGCCTTAACGCGGTAGGCTATGCCGCGCCCAATCGGGTTTACCGTAGCTAAACTTAATACAGTAATTCGTAGGGTTGACGAAAGTGTTCTGTTTCTAAGAGTAATTACAAACAAAATTAAGAGTAACAAATATTATATTTACTCTTTTTCTGAAGTTTGTACGTCATGTTGTGTTGTAGCCTACATAATGTTTTTGGTGATGATTCGTGGGAAGAGCACGTTTCATTAACGTCACAACAATACAACTTTAAACATCAGCGTCTCTAACGTGGCGTCATTTTAATGTCTACTGACTGACTGAAAGACAACCTACTGCTGTATTGTGTCTCAAGTGGCTAAAACAGGTGACTTATATTTCAGATTTGCAATACCTTCACTTCACAGTGTATTAAATTTATAATAAACGTATTTTAGGCTTGCAATTGCTTAACTTCATGTAATATACTAAAACTTATTACAGTTGTATTTCCTTTTCACCAACTTCATAAAATACTTGTTCTAAGAGCTCTTCACGTATTTCTCGCTTTTCAAACTTACGAAACGAAACTTCGTAAAACTGTAAAAAAGAAGCTAACAAGAATCACTTCTTTCTTTTGCTTTCATTTGTAATTTCCAACGAAAAGCGTTTTTAAAATAACCAAATTTGATTGGAGAGAAGCGAACAAATCTTATACAGAGTACCATTAATACATTTCATATTTTTTCTCATTAATTTTTACGTAAAAGTTTATCAATATTTTGGAAAGGTTTTTATGCCGCATCGGCATTATTGACGAAGTGAAAGAAAAGGTTAATCAATAAGAAACTTATATTTGTGTGTGTTTTCTTACCTCAAAGCCACATCGGGCTATCTGCTGAGTCCACCGAGGGGGAATCGAACCCCTGATTTTAGCATTGTAAATCCGTAGATTTACCGCTGCACAAGCGAGGGGGACTCGATAAGAAATTTGAAACTTGAAAATAACTAAATTAATTAAATTGCGCTCATGCAGTTAAAGTAGAAGCAAACACAAACAATTTGAAACAGAGAGATTGCTAATACCAACTGTTCAATGTAAACAAGACAGGAAGAATGACATTTCTAACAATCCTAAATAACAGGACAGACAAGAATCAACATATAGCATGATATTTAAATATTCAATCACACATGAGCTTAACATATTCTATTTTTGTCAGGTAACATTGCACTAAATATGATGCCTATTGTATCTATAACCAAGTTCTAAGTCTAATATTTATTGTTTATTGGTAATTCTTGTTTTATCCTGTACTTGGGTTCGACATGACCACGTAAATAAAGCACTTGACTCGTAATCTGAGGTTTGCGTATTCGATTTCTTGTCACACCAAACATGCTCGCCCTTTCAGCCGTGAGGGCGTTATAAAATTACGGCCAATCCCACTATTTGTTGGTAAAAGAGGAGCCCATGAGTTGGTAGTGGATGGTGATGACTAGCTGCCTACCCTCTAGTCTTACACTACTAAATTATTGATGGCAAGTTGCGTTTTCAGCATCGTTGACTTTCACAGTGGATGTGGCTACTCTACAGTCAACATGCGGAGGGTGCTTTCTACAAGTCCTGCTGTCTTTTTGCTCCTGATGGTGCTGGTATTTGAAGCCAGAAATTGGGAAGAACTAGTGAAATTTCTATACACAAACTGGAAGAAGGCTGTTGAAGACTTCAAGGCACATGAATTAAAACAGTACCACCAAGACAGAAAAGGAAAAGCTAACAATTTTCTACAGGTAGTAAACACAAGTTCATCTGTGCACTTGCAGCTTGATGCAACTTACAAGCAAGGAATTGAACAGAACCGGCAATATTTAATGTCTATTATTGATACTATACTGCTGTGTGGGAGACAGGGTTTAGCTTTGAGGGGAAAATATGATTCTGGTCCAATGTTTATTGGTGAAACTCATGAGAAGCCCATCAATAATGATAGGAATTTTAGGGCAATTTTGCACTACAAGGCAAAGGGTGATGTCAAACTTTCAGCAAGCCTTAAGAGAACAAAGAGGAATGCTGCGTATCTGAGTCTTCAAATTCAAAATGAAATCATCAATGCCTGAAATACTTGATGTTTGGTCAACAGGGTTAATGCTGCAAAGTGTTTCTCAATATTAGCTGATGAAGCAACAGATATTTCAGGCATTGAACAGTTTTTGCTGGGTGTTAGATATTTGCATGTCAATGACAACTCTGTTGCAATGAGAGAAGATATTTTGCAATTTATACTTGTTTATGATGTGACAAACAGAAACTTGGCTGATGTTACCATAACCAATCTGACAAAATATAGTAGTTTACCTCTATGAGTGGGAAACTCAGTGATGTCCAGGGACACATAACTGATAAATTCCCACTTGCACCCTATGTACACTTCAGTGCCTATTCCCTAAACTTGGCAATTTCTGATGCTTCTAAACAAGTTTCTGTGTAGATTGCATGAGAGTAATTTCTAGCATTGAAAAATTTCTCAATACACCCAAACAAAAGCACTTTTTGGTTCTTTCGGTGGAGAATAAAGAACCTGAATCGAAAAAAAAAGTTTGAAAGGTCTCTGCCTCATCCGGTGGGTTGAGAGGCATGACTCAGTTATTATTGTCTTACCAGAATTAATTCAAGCAGTTTCAGATACCCTTGAGACCATATCAGGTTAGTAAGACAGAGATTCTGCCACACAAGCCAATCAACTGTTGTGTTCTATAACACAGCCAGAGTTCATCATCACTCTACTTACCATTGATAAATTGTTTTTCTTTAGTTTACCTCTGTGTAACTTACTGTAGCAACAGAACACTGATTTAGGTGCTGCGATGCATCACACAGAAATAGTGGAAGATTTAATCCGTTCACTCAGAAATAATACTGTGAATGAATTTAACAACATTTTCTGTGAGGCTCAAACTCTGTGTAGTGAGCTTCAAATTGACATCATAATGCCAAGGCAGGCTAAAAGACAGATGTACCGTGCTAACCTACAAACCACTAGCCTTGAGGAGTACTTTCGTATTGTTGTATTTGTACCATTTGTTGATCACTTTCTTTCACAAATATGTGACCGTCTGTCCAGTCACAAAAGTCTCCTTACAAACTTCACGTGTCTACTACCATCAGGATCTACCACAGAACGGTCAGAACATACAGTACAACAATGTGACCAAATTAAAGAGTTGGTCAATATATACAAGGCTGACATTGACAGCACTTCACTAGCTGCAGTAGGAGAACTTAGGGTTTGGTACAAATCACTTGCGAACAACAGACCAAAAATGTCATAGATGCATGTGAAATGTGCAATGCAGAAATGTTCCCAGTCATTTCTAGACTGTTGGCAGTATTTTCCACGCTGCCTGTGTGGAAATGAGCTCAGTGGAGAGTTCGTTTCCAACTCTCAGAAGACTCAAAACGTATTTGAGAAATACCACCACTGAAGATTGATTGAATGGCCTGGCTTTATTATACATTCACCGTGATATTAAAGTTGAACCAACTGTGTTGTTGATGTCCTGGCAAGAACTAACAGGCGTCTGAATCTTTCATAGATATTCGATTGTATTTCTTTGGTTCTGACAAAACTTGCTTTATTAAAAGAGTGTTCAATCAGAAATTTTTACTTGTCCATTTGTTGTGTGTGAAATTATCTGTCATGCAATCACGGATATTTATGAAACTTTACAGGTGGCAACTGAACTTGTCTAAAAAGTTTGGATACATGGGGGTTTGTTTAACACCTCTCCTTGGCTACGCCCTTGACTTCCCTCTCGTCTGTCAATTCCAAATTGGGATGGTCATGCACAAATAGCTCTAAAAACAGAAGAAATGGAGGACGTGTGTTATTGTTGTTGTTTTGAATTAAGCACAAAGCTACACAATGGGTTATCTGTGCTCTGCCCACCACGGGTATCGAAACCCGGATTTTAGCGTGTAAGTCAGCAGACATACCGCTGAGCCACTGGGGGGCGGAGGACGTGTGTTACCTTGAAGAAAATCGTCGAATAATACATAATATATTTCTCTCACGTGCTTATATTTCATTACGGATTTTCCTCATTTAATGTCACTCATTCGATATGGAACAAAGAAACAACTATGGATACGAATAGTTTTTAAAATAACACAAAGTAACCACCTTCAAATAAAAATACATTATTTATTTTTGTAATTTAACACCAACAATATGTTATGTCTAATTCATTTTGCGGGTATATTACAGACGAATTTTGGTTTTACTTTGCTGGCTAAGTTGTCGTAGTTATCTGAAGAAACTGGTTGGAAAACAAAACAAACAAGAAAGATATACGTGACAAGAAAGCGTGGTTCTGACATACTGACCGTTCTAACTTCATTTAGAAAAGAGAAATAACGTTCAAATTTAGTAAACTAAAATCTGACTGAGAAGTTTCATTGGCTCCACTCTTGGAATTCGGTTATAGATTCTACTTGCCCAACCCTAACTGTTCTAGTATTCACAACATTACAAAAAAAAGCCCAAAGAGGTCATCCAAACAAGTAAAGTTTAAGCTTTCGTTTCGATGTTGTTCAGTACAATATTATACAATGTGCTATCTCTGATGTTCCTACAATGGATATCGAAACCTTATATTTAGAGTCGTAAGCCTGCAGACTGTTAGATTTTTGTTTTCAAAACAAAAATCACCCATTAGCACAGTGGTATGTCTGTCGACTTATTTTGCAATAAACCAGGTTTCGATACTTGTGGTGGGCAAATCTTTGTGCTTAATAAACATACGTACAAACATTTTCTAACAATAAAATTAACGTTTCTCACTCGCTGTTCACTGTTTATGCGAGGAACTGAATGCCAGTACGCGAACTTTTAACACGTGTTTTTGTGTAGACATGTATCGCGTTGCAACGTTCGACTTGAAACAGCACGTGCACTTCACGTAGAGTAACATTTTTGATTCTTAAGCAAAAAAATATTTCAGTCACTGGGAACCCACGTATGATATTACTCACTGTGTCTCGCTCAAGAAACTTTGTCGGTCAAACAAAAGATTCCTGGTGGGTTGAGATTTACACTTATTAGCACAAGGATGAAGCTATTTCCTGGATTGTTCCTGTATTATACAAAGATTCTAGATTTTTCGAAAGCTTCCGTTCTACAAATTGTAACTTAACGAGCTTCGTGCAAGTGGGACTTTACAAAAACGTTCTGAAACAAAATTACCTCTTTTCTCGAAAACAGATTCATTAACTTACTATTTAACGATTAATCAAGGATCAGATAAGTTGCAGATCCTTTTGTTTTCTGCCTGAAGGATAGAAATCAGTGTTAATTAATGAAGCAAATTTCCGAATTTTTCAATCACTGAGAAAACACGCCCCATATGAGATTCAAACAGCGCACTGATGTACTGAAAAGCAAGATACGAACAGTAAAGAGGGTTTGGTGTGTTTTGAAGTTCGCGCGCAGCTGCACTAGGGCTATCTGCGCTAGCCGTTCCTAATTTAGTAGTGTAAGACTAGAAGGAAGGCACATTGTCATCACCATCTACCGCCAACTCTTGGGCTACTCTTTTACTTAAAATAGTGGGATTGATCTTCACTTTACAACGCCTCCACCGCTGAAAGGGCGAGCATGTTTGGTTCGACGGGGATTCGAACCCGCGACCCTCAGATTGCGAGTGCCTTAACCACCTGGCCATGCAAGGCCCAGTAAAGAGGAACAGAAATCAATCATATATGTGTGCGACGGGGTTTCATAGGTGAACATCAAACTCTCTTTGTACTGGTATGTTGTCTCCGTAATTAAAAGTGTCGAACGAATTCGTTCATAAGTTATTAAGTGTCCACCAGAAGACGGATACGAAAATGTAAAGGAAGAAACTGTGATGATTTTGTGCTTACAAATAAGTTAAATTATACTGCGATTAAGAAAAAAAAAACAAAATAAAGAAAAACATGAAATATTTTAAGACAACTAACGAAACAAGATTTTAGTCTGTCTTTTTTTTATTTCTTCTGACAGAGGTTCCAGGTTTAGAGTTGGAAGATTTGATCATTTCTGATTGGTCGAGATAATTAGAATAACTTCTATGCGCAGGTTCTCGAGTTGCAATGTAATACATTTAGAAGTTACTAGTGTTGATAGCTCTTTCGTGTAAAAGCCTCGCATGATAATTATTTCAAAATACTTAGTAGGTTTAACTAATGCAGTTTGTGAGTGTGTCTTATGAGCATTAAACAAACGCGTAATGCATTTTTGTTGGATAAATAAAACAAAACAAAAACAGCGGAACGTAATTTGAAACATTAGAATCACGTTAGAAATTCCTTTGTGTTCACCCAAGCAAAATCTACTATTCTGTTATTTCGTTAGATCTCTTTTTAATCGATCTAACACAAGAAATTAACGGATGAAAGGAAGTCAATCTCTCTCTCTCTCCACTCCAAAGGGAAAAGGCATTTTGTTTGATGTCTTAAATAAAGGAACGCAAAGAAATAAACTAACTCTGCAGTAGATGTTTGTTTGTTTTTCAATTTCGTGCAAAGCTACACGAAGGTTATCTGCGCTAGCCGTCCCTAATTTAGTAGCGTAAGGCTAGAGGAAAGGCAATTAATCATCACCATCCTCCGCCAACTCTTGGGCTACTCTTTTACCAACGGATAGTGGGAATGATCGAAACATTATAACGCCCCCAAGGCTGAAAAGGTGAGCATGCTTGGAGCGACCAGAATTCAAATCTACGATCCTCAGTTTACGAGTAAAGCGCCCTAACAACCTGACTATGTTTATCACACAATGTACAAATGCACTTTTGCAATACGACAGTTACCATCTGATTGCTGTGTTTTACCAACAACTTGTACCTTAAGTAAAGAAACAAAGTGCTATCTGATGACACTTAGTATGATTATACTGAGTGTTTACAACAGCAATGTTCGACAACGAGCGCGTCACGTAGTAAGCACTGGCATTTACCTGAAACTAGATATTACATTTAACAGAATAACAACAGTGACCTCCCATGCCAAGTAAGATTTATTTTAGAATATTTGCGCAAAGGAACTGAAGTGTAACCAGCGCCTAAACCTCCCTGATTTTCACAAGAGGGAAGACAGATAGTCAGTAAAACCATTTATAACTCTTGACTGTACAAACGATAGAATCTGAATGTCGCTCTTACAAAACGAGCTGATCCCAAAGTGCGGCGAGCAATTTCGTGGCAACAAACGTTTGCAAATATTAATATTTTTACGCATGTCGATGTTATTTATATCTCTTGAAAATTCAGATATTAAAAAGATCAGTAATTCAATATATATATTTCTTTCTCAATTACAGTAAATGCTTTTCATGAGCTGTAACCATTTATCGTTAAAATCGATTTTGTAAATATCTTATTCAGGTCTTTATTAGGGTCACTTCCACGTGTTTCGATGTACAGAAAATGTGTTATTACTCCTTTAGCAGTCTTCCTATTTGATGTGATGGCCATTGAAACGAAAATATGTGGTCTGGCGTGGCCTGGTGGTCAGGGTACTCCACTTGTAATCTGAGGATCGCAGATTCGAACCCCCGTCACGTCAAACATGCACACCCTTTCAGCCATGGGGGCGTTATAATGTGAGATCAATCCCACTATTCGTTGGTAAAAGAACAGCACAAGAATTGGCTGTGAATAGGGATGACTAGCTGCCTCCCCTCCATCTTACACTGCTAAATTAGGAATGGCTAGCCCAGATAGCCCTCTGTCAAAATTCAAAACAAACAAACAAACGAGAATATGTAATTAGAGTTGTTTCAGTTTGTACAACCTTTAATAATTTACATGTTCTTTTGTTCCAGCGTGTAATGGTATTTCTACTTTTCTGATGTAATAGGGCCTGGCATGGCCGAGCGTGTTAAGGCATGCGCTCGTAATCTTAGGGTCGCGGGTTCGCATCTGATTCGCGATAAACATGCTCGCCCTCCCAGCCGTTGGGCGTTATAATGTGACGGTCAATCCCACTTTTTGTTGGTAAAAGAGTAGCCCAAGAGTTGGCAGTGGGTGGTGATTACTAGTTGCCTTACCTGCTAAATTAGGGACGGCTAGCGCAGATAAACCTCGAGTAGTAATGCGCGAAATTCAAAAACAAACAAACAAACTGATGTCATGGTCACACGGGCTAGCACGTTCATAACATTTTGACATTCTTCTAGAAGCCACTTCTTTCCACCGAATACTGGACTTTGCTTTCAAACTAAACATGAATGAACTTGTGTTTTTTCTAGTATTTTTTTTTCTTTTTGGGTGGTCTGAATATTTCTTGTCTTGGTGTTCTTTACTAATACTTGAGTTAGATGTTCTACTTTTTATATTTTCTTTAAGTGATCCTTACTCTGATTCTGGAAACTTATTTCTTTCTGTTGCTCTGTGATTTAGCTTTTTCCCATACGTATCTTAGTATATTTTGGATGTAAGTAAATATGGGTTGATCCGTATGGTTTGGTGTTCACATCAGTGTTTGTTTTGTATTACCAAGAAAACCAGAAATATCCATCTCTTCATTAAAAACGCATTTAATAGACGTTGGTTATTCAGACTGAAAAATTTACACGAATTACTGAAACAATACAGGATGTAAAAGATGAAGACTTTGTTGGAATGCAGTTTTGTATCTGCTAAAATCTGGTTTCTTATTGGGAAAAAGGCACAAAGGTGGCGACGACTTACCAATATAAGTTGGTTTTCGAGTAAAAAAATTGGTCATGTTTTTGCGGTTTTTTTAAGTATTGAATTTTGAACTAATGCTTTTTTGTGTGTGTTTTTCTTACGGCAAAGCCAGCTCGTGTTATCTGCTTCGTCCATCGAGGGGAATCGAACCCCTGATTTTAGCATTGTAAATCCGAAGACTTACCATTTCCCAGCGAAAAACTGTTAAGACTAACTAAAGTGCTAAGCCTAAACTAAAATGTTAAGTCTAGCGAAAACTAAGACTAATTAAAATGTTAAGCCTAATAAAATCCAAGACTAACTAAAATGTTAAGCCTAATAAAATCTAAGACTAACTAAAATGATAAGACTACCCAGAACGTTAAGATTTGATTTCTTTGTAATAGACGTTTCACCTATTCACGTACTTGCACGTACTTATCAAGCCAATAGGAGTGTCAATTGAAAAAAACTACGTCTATTATCTCATCTAATTCTACGTCTAATATCACATCCAGAATCTTCTAACAAATGTGTTACCAAAGAAACACGTCAAACGAAATAAACGTTTTCGTTTTTTTTTTGTTTTTTACTGATGGCCAAACGTCTTGTTTAAAGGCTGTGCATTAATTTCGTCATCTACTGAAACCCTGAGATATATTTATTGTACTGAACTATTTTAATCACTTTGGTGTGAAAACCAGCTTTAATTCTCCCCTCGTAACAGAGGACATTTGAAAATCTACAGTCGTCTGGCTAGCTCAGCTACATCTTTACTATTCATCAATTTAATTCGAAGAAAAACAAAAATAGCAATCAGCAAACAGCCTCAAAAGCTACGCCCATTGCATTTAATTAAAAAGGGTGAACAAGACCTAACCCCCCAGTAGTGCATGATTTATTTAGCTCATCAGCATATAGATTTTATGCCAAGATGTAAGTAAACTGAAAAAAAGAAGCCAGTGTTTAACCAGGCAGTTTTGATCATGACACCAATGTTTCGTGATTATTATGTTCTATGAACCAACAAACTTCAGGCGTTGTGAGACCAACACTGGAATTAGGCTTAAGTGAATGGTTCATTGTTCTTGACGTGAATAATGATAGTTTGTTTTATATAAGACAAGGTACAGCTAAGTATATTAATATTTACTTTCGTTTTGTAGATATTTTAAGCGTACTTACAAAAAAATACATGCCGTTTTAAACATTTCTAGAAAACATGGTATATATATATTAGCAAGTGATATATTTACATAGGTATTTGAGTAGTAAACATATGTGAGTATTAGACGGAAAATATGTTAGTGACTGACATACTGTTAGAGATACAGGAAATATGTAATTGTCACGTAACCTAATACTGTATTTATTACTAAAATCCTGTGAAGAGCCTACTCGTACACTGGCACTGATATTTAGAATACTGACAGTATTTTGAGTAGACGACCAACTGATGAATAGCGTTCATTAACCAACCTGCTTCTATAAATATTACTCAGTAGGTTACTGGTTTATCAGTTTGTTTCTCAGCACACATCTGCACAATGTTGTGTTTTGCTTAGCTTACTGCTTTATCAGTTTGTTTCTCAGCACACATCTGCACAATGTTGTGTTTTGCTTAGCTTACTGCTTTATCAGTTTGTTTCTCAGCACACATCTGCACAATATTGTGTTTTGCTGACAGTATGGATGAAGCCTAAAATTTTAACATGATAAACTCGTCAAACGGACTGAGTTTTCAATAATTATGTGAAGTTTTTTCCGGACGGTTAAACTTTTAACAACAAACGTTTTCGTTGTTGTTGTTGTTTTTTTTACCAGTAAACAAATCACCGAAGTCCAAGTTACCGAGATATACCGGTGTTGACTAACGTCATATAAAACTACATTTACTGTCAAAACATTCTATTATCGATTTGTCGATTTGTTATTTTCATTCCAAAGTTAACTAACGTTTGGAATTGAATTGATGGTTAGACACTTACTAATTAACAACCCAAGCGTGATTTAGTGTTAACGAACACGTATCTCAGGACGGCTGGTATGGGTATTAACACTTGTATTGACAACACGTATCTCAGGACGGCTGGTATGGGTATTAACACTTGTACTGACAACACGTATCTCCGGACGGCTGGTATGGGTATTAACACTTGTATTGACAACACGTATCTCAGGAGGGTTGATATGGGTGTTAACACTTGTATTGACAACACGTATCTCAGAACGGCTGGTATGGGTATTAACACTTGTATTGACAAGCAGAGAACAAAGTTTTGACCTTCCTAGTTTGCAGCTGGCAGTGACCGGCAAAAACTCTCTCTTTATTGACCTGAAGACGACCTAGGAAGGTTGAAACGTTGTTCTTTCCATATAAATAAAAGTGTTAATACTAATACCAGCCGTCCTGAGATAAATTTTTATTTCAAGTGGGTTTCACGTCGTCAAGAAAAACTGAGCTTGTGTTTACGAACAGTTCATTTCTAGTTTACCTCTACAAATGTATACGCTAAAATTAAAACAGATAAGCATTAACTCTGATTTTTCCAGACACCAAACCAATCAGTTGTTCATGAAGGCACTCGGTTATCTTTCTTTTATAAAGAAAACATATTTAAAATTACCTTAAAGGCCTTATTAAAATTTAGACTTTCAGCTAAAGCTATTTTACTTTTAATTTATCGAACATGATAAGCAACAAGATTCTTAAAATATTTATCTAACTTAATAAAGAAGGACTGACGAAAGAGTCAGTTAAACTTATTCTATTTGCTTAATTACTTTAGAGCAAAAATTCTGCTTAAGGTTATGATCCGTGAGCCATTTACATAAGATTACGACTTGAAACAAAATGAACACTGTAACGCACACAGTCCAAAGGTAAGTTAGGCCTCAAAGATGTCGTATTTACGATAATTTTAATTTTTTAGGAAAATGACGTTTTGTGTTTCACAGCGATATTCTCAGGTGATTAAACTAGCGTGCTTACTTGGAGGAAATTTTAAAATACAAGAACGTGATTGTTTATTTGACGACACAAAGGGCTATCTTTGCTCTGTCCACCACGGGCATCGAAACCAGGTTTTTAGCGTTGTAAGTCCGCAGACATACAGCTGTGCCGCTGGGTGGCATAAACGTGATATTTCTTAATAGTTTCGTTATCTATGTACTAGAATTAATGACATTTATGCCTACTAGTGAATAAACGAATCTTTAACCCTTTCAGCACATACATCTCTTGGGTCCTTAGAATAGAAACCATATACGGACATATGAATAGCAATGAATTCTTTCTACATTGTTTTCTAATATTTTTCAACGGAAGCTTCCTATAGTTTCAGTACGGTTTACATAAATATATAAACATATTTGTCGAAACAGTCACTGATGTTGGACAAAGTGTCCCAGCAGTTATATACACATGTTGTACATATTTCCATTCTGAAACGAAAACAACGCAAGGACGACTAATAACGTAATCTAATCGTTGAGACAAATATAACTTACACCACCAGTGGCATTTCTAGCATGTTTTATTTTTATTGTGGGGTTACAAGGGGCAAAGAGTTTATTGGAAGAAGTGTTTATTAAACACAAGATTAATTGGTTGTTTTTTTATGTTTTTTGCTTCTAGAAAATGTCTGCTTGGTGTTTTTTTAATTATCAAAATGTTTAAATCACTATAGGCTCTCCTTCTACGGCTCTTTTGACCATCCTTCAACTCATACGTTAAGCCTCATCTGATTTAAGCAAATTTTATCTTTTCGAGTCACAGTTTCTAAATGCTCCACCCCAAAACAGCGTCACCTTCATATTAGTGAGAGTCACGATGTAGACAGACGTTTAAAACCTCAAACTAATAAATACTGATACTTCATATGAGAGATGGCTACTGGTGGTCAGAGCTCTCCATAGGGATCTGCATTTCACACCACTCCGTCGGACATCCTCCCATCCAATAGCAACGAAAGTAGCGAAGCCCCACCCATCCCCAAGAAAAAACAATAACATACTTTCAGTGAGGGTGTGCATCACCAACATCGATTCAGTTTAGTATCATTTTTTTAATCAATACTCGTAGTATTATATGAGGTACTTCAGATATGCCACTAAAGCATTAGACAGTTTACGGTTATTTTTATTTTCATATTCTCCAATGATTAAACTAGCAGTTTTAGTCACAAAAAATTTCAATACAAAAAATATGATGTATGTTGAAACAACACAAAGCAATATACTTTGCATAACATCTAATTTGAAAGACTCTCTTTGAAGACTCTCACAGTAGAATGGAATTAACTGTAATTTGCTTTCAATGCAATTTTTTATCCATTTATTTTTTAAACAATTTTTTTCTTTGCAGCTGTTTCTTTTTATTTTTTAAAGTCTCTGTTAGCAAAGGCTTGCATATTCTAATCCTTCAACGAATTCTTTTAAGCCTAATTTCTCTCTGACATAGCATACACTTCGTGATGAAGACATCTGCCTGAAACATCGCAAACAAAAAAGTGTCCAGCTAATCGTATGTATTACTTTCGTATGTTGTTTTCTTTTACTAGATTCACTTCTTCAGAATAATTTTTTTTCTAGTATGGTTTGTTCGTTTTTTTAATTTCGCGCAAAGCTACTCAAGGGCTATCTGTAAGTAGCCGTCCCTAATTTAGCAGTGTTAGACTAGAGAAAAGACAGCTAGTCATCACCACACACCGCCAACTTTTGGGATATTCTTTTACCAACGAATAGTGTGATTGATTCGTCACATTATACGCCTCCACGGCTGAAAGGCGTGCTTGTTTCGTGCGACGGGGATTCGAACCCGCGACTCTCAGATTACGAACGCCTTAACCCACCTGGTCATGCCGAGCCAAAGTATGGTTAAAGAGCACCGCTATCAAGCATAGGCTTTGTACTTTGTGGGTCCGACGTGCCCAGATGGTTAGGGCATTCGACTCGTAATCTGAGGGTCACGGGTTCGAATCCCCGTCAAACGAAACATGCACGCCATTTCAGCCGTGAGGGCCTTATAACGTGATGGTGAATCCCACTATTCGTTGGTAAAAGAATAGTCCAAGAGTTGGCGGTAGGTGGTGATGACTAACTGCCTTCTCTCTAGTCTTACACTGCTAAATTAGGGACGTCTAGCGCAGATGCGAGAAATTCAAAACAAACAAAACAAACCATCTAGAAGTAGAGAAACGTGTCATTCTCCAAGATAGCTCTAAATTCGAGACAGAAGTTTATTACTATTCTCAAAGCGATGAATGAAGTAAAACACGTGTCACATGCCAAGCAAGACGTGTTCACGTAATGAAAAAGACCTTCAGAATGACGAAGTGTGGAACCATAAAGATGCTGCATCTCAAAAGTAACCAAGTATAGAAGACCATTCTAATAAAAAGATGTGAATATTGTTAGGAAAGTTATAACTTTATGTCACAGTTATAATTTTAGTGATAACGTGCTTGTATACCGATGATGTGGCCTTTCTTCAAAATATTATTTACAGCAAGACTAAAGATTCACAACGCTAAAATTTGGGATTCGATTCCAACAATGGACTCACAGCAGACAGCCTCATGTGTTCTGAAAAATAAAAACAAAAACTAAATTAAGGAAAAACTCTAGGTTGTGCTTCACGGAAATTTTTTCTTCACATTTAATAAATCGTGTAATTTGCAAAACATACACAAAAACCAACAAAAAAAATGAATTCCAACATTGATCACGTATAAACTCAGAGGACGCGAAACTTTGTTCAATTTTTCTAACGTATGGTTCACGCTGCTAATAACACCAAACCATAACTGTTAGGTTTGTGTGTCATAAACATGACTCCTCAGTTCATTCTTAACTATACGGTGTAACCTACAGTAATTCATGTAATATGTTTGCCCGTTACTTACAAGACATTCACAAGTGTTTACGTTTAATAGAGTTTCGATTTTAATGAAAACATCCCGTATGAAGATTAAACGATTCCCTTCAGTGCAGCTACTTTGTGCAAACAGTTTCATTTCATCATCTTAGCTTCCTTGTTATCAAGTGAATCATCCTTGGTACTTGGAATGAAGTATGATTAGTTTTATAACAAAACAAATCGAAAATATTTCCAAATTTTGCCGTTTCTAAATAAGATAAAAATAGTACATTTAAACTTACTCTCAAATAAATTGTGGATTAAAACTTCATTAGGAACGTGGGAGTTATAAGTTTTTAAAGATAAACCGAGGATTAGAAAACTCACAAACACTTAACGTTATAAACATTTAAAGTAAGTTGGTGGTATAGTTCTTGCAGAATATCTGAGGGTTAAAAGCCTCTCAGAGAAACTGATAGTTATAGCCTATCACACAACTAGAGAGTTAAAAGTTTCACAGACAAACCGAAAGTTATAAGTCTCCGAGACAAACAAAGGACTGAAATCCTCTCAGACGAAACAAAGACTAAAAGTCTTTTAGACAAATCCAGGATAAAATCATTTCAAATGAACCGAAGGTTAAAAGTCTTTCAGATAAACCAAAGGATAAATTTTTCTCAGACAAATCGAGAGTTAAAAACAGTCTCAAATAAATCAAAGGTTAAAAGTTTTTCAGATAAACCGAGAGTCAAAGCCTCTCAGATAAACAGAGGATTAAACGTTTCTCAAATAGAATGAGCAAAAAGCCGGTGAAACTGATTCCAAATAAATGCATGATTTTAGATGTATAATAAAATCTCAGTGAAGTTTGATTCAGATCTATCTTACAGACTATGAACGTGTCACAAGTCATGATTAATAACCAGAAGACGGATAATGTGATATTTTTACCAATTACACAATCCTCGAAAACTGCTTCATGCAAATTATTAGAAGTTTTCAGCATTGAACTCGTAAATCTCAGTTAAGTACGAAAAAGAGATTTCAATTTTTTTTCAAGAATATTAAAAACACAAAAACTACAGAATGATTCACATATTTGTTATTTTTAACGACGTCAATATTTTTTTTTATTTTCAACTATAACAAAACAATTAATATTTAAAAAAATATTAGGGAGTGGCGCTCGAATCAACGGCACAAAATAACAATCAAAACGATATTTAGAAACAACACCACTCGAAATAATATTCTGAATACTGTGCAGAAACAGCAGTTCGACAAGTCTATAACAAATATTAAAAACAAACAAGCCTGATGGGACGTTACATTAGAAATAAAACAAATGGATAACACTCCAAAAATAACCAGAAATGATATTTTCAGAGAAATACAACTCTGGGGAGACCAAGATTGATTGGAAAAATTTTAACTTACGAATTATTTCAGTTAAATTAAAAGAAGCACCACAGTTTATTTGTTGCCTAGGGTTACATATTTTAAAAACGTGAATTCATGCATAAATTTATGAAAACAAGAGAAAATGTTTGTTTTTAGAATTTCGCACAAAGCTACACGAGGGCTATCTGCGCTAGCCATCTCCTAATTTAGCAGTGTAAGAATACAGAGAAGGCAACTAGTTATCACGGCCCATCGTCAACTCTTGGGCTACTTTTTTACCTATGAATAATGGGATTGGCCATTACAATATAACGTCCCCACGGCAGAAAGGGCGAGTATGTTTGGTGCAACGGGAATTCGAACCAGCGACCCTCATATTACGAATCGATCACATTAACCACCTGGTTATACCGGGCAAAAAAAACAACAAAAAACAGAAGAAAGAATCCTCAATAGTCGCGACACTTCAAATTTTTTAAAGCAGAATTAGGGTAAATTAATCTGTGAGACACTGAGTGTGGTAAAATAGATCATTCCCAACTGCCATTGGATCACAAACTGGACAAGATATCACTGAGCGAAAAGTTCTTCATAGAAAACTTTGACCCATTCTGAGAGGTGTGGCATAGCCAAAGGGTTAGGGCATTCGATTCGTAATCCGAGGGTCGCCGATCCGAATTCTCGTCGCACCAAATATGCTAGCTCTTTCAGCCGTGGAGACGTTATAATGTGACGGTAAATCCTACACTTCGTTGATAAAAGAGTAGCCCAAGAGTTGGCGGTGAGTAATGATGACTAGCCACCTTCTCTCTAGTCTTACACTGCTAAATTAGGGACAGTTAGCGTAGATAGATCCCGTGTTGCTTTACGCGAAATTAAAAAAAAAACAAGCAAAATTAACAGACTCATTCTACGAGTTGCGATGCTACGGCTAAAATTTAAAATTAAATTTAATGTTTGAAACAGTCCCTTAAGCGTGATTGATTAACACGTGTTATTGGGCAGGCTGAAGCAACTAGATTATTAATTTCCCCGAAAGAGGGCCGAAGGCCGCCTGGAGGGTTCACCTCTTACACTGTAATATAGAGTAGTGTGTTTCTGTCAAGAAGTCAACAGACACTAAAATGACTTCATATATAGGACGTTGAACGTTGCAATATGTATTGTCGTGACGTTAGTAAAACGTTCGCATATCACCGATCACGAAAAGAATAATACACTTTGTAGGCTACAACACAGTATAACACATAAACTTCCAAATAAGGAAATAAAAACATTTGTTACTTTTAATTTTGTACCTATTTACTCTGAGACACTGCGGAAGTACAGAGTGTTACAGACATACGAGGAAAGCAAAGAAATACTTAATTAAATAGGTAATATTAGGTGATGTCCAGATCATAGTTAGGTACTTTTAGGACTTATCTCAATCATCACTATCTTTATCACTGTCAGATTCACAGTTAAAGTACACAGTTCATACAACTAGCCCTTAAACACTGTGCATTGTATCTAGAATTCATTGTTCACGGAGTATGGAAAACAAAAACAATACTACTCCTGAAGATAAACCACTATTGTTATATTGAATGACCCATTCTTTAAATACATTATTTACTGACATCTCTTTATACGTGTAAAATATTATAAATAGATTTACACCGAAAGTTACATTTAGCAAAATGTGGGTTTGGTTGAAACGGGTTTTTGAAACGAACTTCACCTTCCGCCATTTTGGAAAAGTACTGAAACTTTAAGACGCTTTAGTTTAAGTTTTAGTGCGTATTGGTGTATAGAAGATATATTATTATTAATACTAGAAATACGTGATCCTAATGAAACCAAAGAGTTATTTTTATTTAATTATATACTAACTTTTATTCGTTCGTGATCTGTTGTTGTTTTTGAGATTTTTACCTGCAAGTTACCAGCAACTTCGAAAATTTACTTACTTAAAAATAGTTTTGGGGATATTTTTTTTGGCCAAAATCGGGTTTGTTGTTCACATTCAAAACGCCACCTCGTGGAGAGTACGTCTCTATGGTTCGTATCGTTTTCTCTTGTTCAAACTTTAAAACCTCTAAAAGTTTGCTATAGAATGCTTCGTCTGTTTTTCACAATACCCAACAGGTGCAGAGATGTCTGTGATTTGTTTGGAATTACGCACAAAGCTACTCGAGGGCTATCTGTGCTTGCCGTCCCTAATTTAGCAGCGAAAGATTAGAGGGAAAGCAGCTAGTCATCACCACCTACCGCCAACTCTTGGGCTACTATTTTACCAACGAACAGTGGGACTGACCGTAACATTATAACGCTCCCACGGCAGAAAGGGCGAGCATGTTTGGCGCGACCGGGATGCGAACCCGCGATCCTTAGATTACGAGTCGCACGTTTGGCCGTGTCGGGCCAGGTGTCTGTGAGCTTTAAAAGTCTGCTATTCGTTTTTACCAAGTACATAAACTACACAACAGATTAAATGTAGAACTTACTCTCACGGTAATCGTGGATTGTGAAACAATTATTAAAACCACGGACAATAACAGTAACAAAAAAGTATTTTTCCCGTCAATAAAGATAATCGAAACTGTAAGCGTATTTACCAGTGAGATTTGAACACGTTGCACAATCCGTACGGTAACCTGTAATTTGCTAATTTTTGAAGAAATACAAACGTGCTTCGTCCATTAAAACAATAACAACCAAAAAAAAGAGATAGAGACGGGTGTAGAACTACACACGTCTGCGGGTATTACTATCTTATTACAATCGGATGCTACATTCACCTGCGGCGAACGGAGAACGGGTATTAAATTATGTAGCCTTGCGCTGAACAATCAAGAACTCTTTTTTCATCGTTCGACTGTTAGAGTAAAAATATACCAGGCGAGACCTTTAGAGACGCATTGTAGTAATTATCCTACCGCTAGACTCACGCTTAAAGAATAAGGTTATATTCCATACGCTAAAGAATCTTAGCACAGGATGCATACTTAAAGCATTCTGTCACTGCATTAAATCATGATTATGGTGGTCATCAAGCTTTGGGCGATAATAATAAGTCATTTTCATGTTATTCCTTGTCTCGTTTTATAAGTATTTAAGAGTCAAGTGTCTTAATTTCACAAATAATTCTCATGAAAATTATTCTGTTTACGTATCACTTTAAAATATACTGTTTCTTAACATTTCTTTAGAGGTGTCACTATGTGCCTCGAGCTACTGTTTAATTCAATACTCAGAAGGTTTAATGTGTAATGGAATGTGTTTTTTTATGATGCCAAATGAACGCTATCGCTTCTCATAGAGCGAAGTGTAAGAAGATACGTCAAATAAATATTCTCCTGGTAGTTTTTAGGCAAGGAGTAAATTACCTTACTATATATCAGATAAAGTAAGGAAAGATTTGAGAAACATTTTATCATTTGCACAGTCGACGAAGACCCGGAAAATTCAATCTTGTACCTGCTATTTGTTTACAGTAATTCCAGACTAAATTACATCATTAATTTGTTTGTTTTAGCGCGAAGCCACACGAGATCGTTTTTTTGTCTTCGCTCCGTCGGGGTGATCAGAATCCGGATCGTCTCTTGTCGCGGACTCACTCTGAGACATTGAACCCCTAGGTTGACTAAACTTTTCATAAGGGCGCAACGCAATTCGATTAACTGGTTTAGAACCATTTGCCTTTCTCACCTTTCTCTGTGGCCTAATAAGGCCAGATGGTTAAGATGCTCGACTCGCAATCTGAGTGTCCCGGATTCGAATCCCCTTCACACCAAACATGCTTGCCTTAGTGGCGTTATAATGTGATGGTCAATCCCACTATTCATTGGTGAAAGAGTAACCCAAGAGTAGGCGGTGGGTGGTGATGTCTAGCTGCATTCCTTCTAGTCTTATACTGCTAAATTAGGGACGGCTAGCGCAGATAGCTCTCTTGTAGCTTTGCGTGAAATTATAAAAAAAACACGTTCTGTTGGCACTAAGGTTAATATTGTTTTTTCTCTTAATTTATGATTACTAGCTGCCTCTTCTCTCTTGTCTTATACTGCTAAATTAGGAGTGATTTATGTTTGAGTCTTTGCATTATCAGTTAAAAATTTAGTTTTTTACTTTTAATAGCATTCTTCAATAACTTTAGGCTTAACTAATAATATCCAGGAAACTTAATGTTCGAAACAAAGCCTACTTTGCTTGGCTAAAAGATAAAAACAAAAACGTTCCTATATAATATGCCCCACAGTGGTATGTCTGCGGACTTACACACTAAAAACCGGGTTTCGATACCCGTAGTGGGCAGAGCACAGATTGCTCATTGAGTAGCTTTGTGCTTAATTCTAAACAAACAAAGAAACCTATATAATGATATAAAAAAATCACTGTTCGAATTTTACTAATATTTTGCTTTGGTTCTTGTTAAGACAAATCTACATAATGGGCTATCAGTGATCTGCCCACCACGATCTAAACACGGATTTTAGCGTCGTGGGTCTGCAGACTCACCGCTGAGCCACTGATGAGTATTGTTTTTGGGGACGTTGAATAAAAGTTTCCCAACACTAATACGTAGAAGTTGGTGAAATTTTTGGGTTAACAGGTACTAAAGGTCATTCATTTCATCAGTAGTCTTTTGATTTTTTCTCTCCCTCACCAAAAAACAAATTTCACCAAAGAGCAGATGAGGTAAAGGTTTTATCCTGTTCTCTGTTTCTCTACTGGATAATTAATTGTGAAGGTGCACGAGTCACGTCATCCACACACCTTTCAACGTACCTTAGGTTGTTTGATTTTAAATTTTGCTCAAAGCTACACGAGGACTATCTGCACGAGTCGTCCCTAATTTAGCAGAGTAAGACTAGCGGGAAGGCAGCAAGTCATCACCACCCACCGCCAACGAGTAGTGGGATTGATAGTCACATTTATACTCCTCCACGGCTGAAAGGGCGAGCATATTCGAAGTGACTGGGATTCGAACCCCTGATTTACAGAGTGCAAGTAAAGCGCCTGAACCACTTGGCTTTAAGTTGTTAGCGATAAGTAACATATTTCGTATTAAAAGTAAACAAACATGTTATCAATTTATTATATAAATATGTTTGTTCTGCGCTGAATTCGAACAGATAGCACCGTCGTTTTTCGTTTTATTCGTTCAATGCAGCATCACAAAGTTGGACGTTAAAGACATTTACTTAGTTATAAGTGATCATTTCCAATGCATGTATAGTTTTTGAACTCCAATGTTGGATGGTTTTGGGGTAAAATCCATCCACTCAGTAGCACAGCGGTATTTCGACACCCATGGTTGGCTGGAGCTCATATAACGCTCTGTGTATCTTTGTGTTTAAATTGAAACAACTAATTTAAGTTTATTCTACTTTTTAAAATGTGTGTGCTTTTCTTACAGCGAAGCCACATCCGGGTATCTGCTGAGTGAAGCGAGGGCTTTTTCAAAACATACCAGCGACAGTTAAGAGTTAATTCCAAGCTACGGGAAACAACAACTGTAAACTAATTATTTAATCGTTCTAAGTTGCACTTAAATAAATATATAGGGTGTTTATATAATAGACTTTCTATTCCACAACTCTTTAATATCAGAGGAAGAAGAAAATCGTTGCTTATGAAGATTTTCCCCATGATAATACCCATACAGAGACTTGATTTCGTTTAATACTGAGACAAAATTTTTCTCTCATCAGTTGGATGATATAACATTATACATCTAGAAAGCGTCTTATTTTTCTTTGCTCGCTGCGTTACAAGATAAATTGACTGGCCAAACCAATACCTCGGCTCGTACGTTTTCCCTTGGCAGTGAGTGAACTTAGCTTTCGGGGCTTTGGATAATATTCGTGATGGTGGCTTCACCTTGGTAACAGGTTACGAACGTCGGTGTATCAAAAGATGATTTGATGATCATAAGAACAGTCATATTTCGAGAAATAAAACTTTTAACATATCTCTAGTTTGTGATCACGTGGACATTGCATGTCAGTTTCCAGCTTAAATGATTAGGTTATGAATGTTTGTATTTATTTACGGCCACCAACACGAAATATTATTAAGATTCAGAAGTTAAGCCTACTTGAGACACGTGGTTCATGTGAAGATGTTTGTTTGGTTTTAAAATTTCGCGCAAAACTACTCGAGGACTATCTGCGCTAGCCGTCCCTATTTTAAAAGTGTAAGACTAGAGGGAAGGCAGCTAGACATCACCACTAACCACCAACTCTTGGACTACTCTTTGACCAACGAATAGTGGGATCGATCGTCACTTCATAGTGCCTTCACGGCTGAAAAGGCGAGCATGATTGGTGCGACAGGGATGCGAACCTGCAACCCTGAGATTATGAGTCGCAAGCCTAAACCCATCTGGCCATTCATATGAAGAACAGAGCCAGTAATTTCGTCAAATGTTATAAAAATTAAACACTTTATGATTATGAACGCAAATTAATTAAGAAAAACAGCATACATTTACGAAAATAAATGCCCGACTAGTTTCGACGAACCACGTGCGCATTTCGCAAAGGTTTACAAAAAAAAACCTAAACTTAAAATAAAAATGTATCTCCGAACGGTTGCTATGGGTACAAACCCGAAGACGACCTAGGAAGGTCAAAATGTTGTTCTCTGCTTATGAATAAAAGAGTTAATACCCATACCGGCCGTTCTAAAATACAAGGGTATTTGTTTAGCGTTGGACCTATTTTAATATGTGGACGAACACGGTGTAGTTTGTCTTATGCCATTTTCAAAACAGTACATGTTAACAGGAAATCATTCGGTGCAGCGGAAGATTTAACTAAGGCTTGCACATATCGAAGTCTATTTTCTTTCAACTATTCGCTTACGGAAGTCTTAACCCGTAAAAAACCGTGCCTTCTTCGAGCGTTAGAAAATGTTTTAGTGTCAGTTTTAGTTAAAACACTTTGAGCAAATATTTAGGAAGCTCTAAGCTAAAGTTAAATACATTTAAACTACGATATCCGTATTTAACTGAATATTTACCAATCTGTTATTGACCGAGACATGTACATTACCACTATTTCGTTTTAGAATAAAGAAATAAAACATGTAGGGTTATATCTGATATACGACTACCAACGTAGGGTTTTCGATAGTTTAATTTGAGATGACAATAAGAAAGGATTTTCATAAGAACAGATCTTGGGATATTCAAACACAGGGCCACCAAAAGAGTCTAGTTGTACATTAATTTAAACTTATAAAATACTGCAGTTCGTGGCATAAAATGGAATTTTCAGAAAAAGAAATGAAAGTTTTTATGAAGAAATAAATAGGTTGATGTCGGGTAATAAATCTTTCCGCTTTACAGAATGTGACTCAGTGAATTTGTTTAGAGTTTGGACGACTTTTGATATGCGGAAGAACACATAGTGTTTTGTCCCTTCTCATCTTTCAAACAGAATATGCTAACTGGAAACATTTTAAGCTGCAGGGAAGAGCGGAATTTTAAAATATGTATATATAAGAAAAGTCTGTATCCATGCAAAGTTTAATATTCTTTGGACTTTTCGTTTGCAAAAATAATAAACTGTAAGAAGCCGTGCCTTCGCGTGTTCTTTCTTCGTCAACTTTCCCAAAGCAATCTGAAGCGACATGAGCTTGTACCACATTCTAAACCACGTGCTTTCACTATGTTTACAGAGTTTCTCTGTTTTAACTGTATTTTGCAAGATACGAAGCTTAGACATTTAAGGTGCGTCTGTTTTCAGTCAAGCGTATTAAAGCACTATATGTAATCAAAATAGGCTTAACTCTGTTCTTACAAGAGCCTAGCTACTAAGCAAGTTATATCTTTATGTCAAGTTAAATTGATTTATAATGTACACGATCCATCAGGTCGAGTGTGTTTCATATAGTTGCTGAGGTAAACGGTGCATCAGTGGGAACGAGCTTCTGTTTATTCTATAAACAAAACTGAAACCATAATATTACAACCTAAATCAGATACATCTAGTCCTAAGTTACATAGGAGTAGCGTTTATTTTGAGTGATTTCAATTTTCTCTCATTAAAACGTATAAATGTTACAGCATATAATATACTAAACAACAAAACGACATCCAAACAACAACAACGAATTTGTTATATGGCATTATATGATATCATATGTTTGCTAGCAAATCGCTAGTGTGGAAGTTCTTATGAATACTATTAAAAAGAAAAATCGAGAGAAAGCATCCGAACATGTGAGGAATTAAAACAAAACTTAAATAAAAGCGCGTTGCTTCTGCACGGGGTGTTCTGAACACGCTGAGAGCTTTAAGTTTTGGAACGCATTACGACAAAGTCACCTCCTTTGTTCAAATTAAGACAGGACAAAGGATTTTGTGGTGACATAAACCAACTTTTCAGCTCTTATGTCAAGGACCGGCATGACCAGGTGGTTAGGGCACTCGACCCGCATTCTGAGGGTCGCGGTTTTGAATTCCCATCACACCAAATATGCTCACCCTTTCAGTCGTGGGGGCGTTCTAACGTGACGATAAATCCCACCATTCGTTGACAAAAGAAGAGTTACTGGTGGATGGTGATGACTAGCTGCCTTCCTTCTAGTCTTACACTGCTTAATTAGGGACGGCTAGCGCAGAGAGCCCTCGTGTAGCTTTGCGCGATATTCAAAACAAACAAAACCTTACGTCAAATAAGGTGCCATCCAAATTTAATAGCACAAGCACATGTTTTTTGTTGGGTTTTTTTTACAAGACTAATTACATTATACAAATAGTAGCATCAGGCCTGCGTAGAAGAAATTTCATTACCAGTATTGTCTGTTTCGTCTTCATTTTGTCTTTTAAGCTGAGCTTCCATACTTCGCATATATTAAAAATATTTGATTAGCGTGAATAGCAGAATGCAGTGCCATCTATCGTACATATTATAAGCAAAGTTAATTTCTTCAGTTAACTGTATAAGATAAAAATATGGATCACCTGTTTAATTTTATGACGTACAAACTAAACGATTCGACAAAGCATTCATCTGTTTCAGAAAGCTCTGTCGAAATGTGTATTATGTATTAAATCTTTTCGTTATGCTTACCAATCGTCGTATTTTATAGACACGTGTCTCTCAGCGTAATATTAGAAACCCGTTTTCTAATCTGACATAATTATCACACGAATAACTAGTAATTATTACGCAATACTAGAATTAACCAGCAAACGTGAAATTTTCAATGAAACTTTCTAATTCATGTAAAAAAATACTGAAAGGGCTTCATTCAATTATGCTTCAAGAGACACGGTGAGTATGGTACCTTTCCTTATGTTTTGTACACACATAGTCGTATTAACACGTATATATATGACATGATGTAATGGTGGATTAATATATAATCGTAGAATTATAACAAACAATTCTTCCAATAGTTGTAATAATGGTAACATGATTGCACATGTTTTCTATACGTAATGCATGTTAAGACTTATTTCATAACATGACCTGATGTGGTTTGATCATTAATGCACAATGAATGGTAAAAAATACATGAACACCTTTATGCCTATACTGATTAATAACCTAACAAAAACTGCAACGCCCCCTGCAGTCTTGTACCCGTTTACACTCTCGTCCCTAAGACACGTGCAAAGAACGGTCAGTTGAAAATTCTCTTTGTTAACCTGAAGATGACCTAAAAAGGTCAAAACGTTGTTCTATTCTTTATTTTAACAAAAGTTTTAATACCCATACCAGCCGTCTTGAGATTCAGATCCAACTTATATCTCACGTGCATCGAATGCGGGCAAAGAACCGGATGACGACGTACGCTTTCTATCGACTGGCAATCGTATCCACGCAACGTTGTAGTTACAGGTACGTTAAAACGAAAGAATCTCAAAAACAGACTTTGCTTGTTAATCGCTGGTTGATTTTAGTGATGAGGGTCTCGCTAGTAAAGTCCACTACCGATAGGTTATTATGTTTCGCTCGTTTCGAATTTTTGCGTTCCCTGTTGCTACAACGGTAAGTCTACTGATTTACAACGCTAAAGTGAGGGGTTCGATTCCCCTTCGGTTGGCTCAGCAGATAGCCCGATGTTGCTTTGCTATAACAAAACGTACGCACACACTCGAAATTTCGCGAAAAGTTACAAATAGGCCATCTATGTTAGCTATCATTAATTCATCAGCGAAAGACTAAAAGAAAAGCAGTTAGTCATCACCACCCGCCGCCAACCCATGAGATTATCTTTATCCGAATAATAATTGGACTGACTGACACACTGTAACACCTTCACGGCTGAAAGAGCGAGCATGTTTCATGTAACAGGGATTCGAATCCGCGACTCTCAGATGACGAGTAGAGCACAATAAACCACCTGGTCATGCCGGGCCAGATTAGTATACACCAAAGCTTACAAGTTAATCGATTTTCCTACATAAACTTTATAAACTTCCCTGCGTTAATCAGTTTGAAAGCGAGAAACAGTATCGTTTTTAAACAGGGTCTAAATGGACGTCAACGACTAGTGCGGAGACAAAAATTATCTTTGTACAGTTTAAAACATAATACAGTAAACTGTGTTCGTTATGTGGAAACAATAAGAAACCTTGTTACGTTTTTCTTTTAATTTTAGGATCATCTTCTCTTCTTACAAAATAACGGTTATCAGTTTATCAAAGAACGACTTATATTTGCCACAACGGTTATCATTTTATCAAAGAACGACTTATATCTGTCACAACGGTTATCAGTTCATCAAACAACGACTTATATCTGTCACAACGGTTATCAGTTTATCAAACAACGACTTAAATCTGTCACAACGGTTATCAACTCATCAAACAACGACTTATATCTGTCACAACGGTTATCAGCTCATCAAACAACGACTTATATCTGTCATAATTTCCTTTCTCTATTTCATATATCTTTTCAATTTTACTACATTTCTTATCCTGCTTAAGGCATTAGACTCGCAATCCGCGAGTCTCCAGTTCGAATCCTCTCACTGAACAGGTTCGCCATTTCAGCCGCGAGGGCGTTAGAATGTGATAATCAATCTCACTTTTCGTTAGTAAAAGGTTATCCCAGCTGATGGTGGCTCATGATGATGTTAGCTAGTTGCTTTCAATTTAGTGTATCGTCCCTCTATTAGAGACAGCTAACGCACACAACCCTCTGATAGCTTTGCCCCAAATTAAACAAAGCAACCCAGTCATTCCCCTAACTTTTTGTCATTTCGACAAGGCATGGCCAGGTGGTTAGGGTGCTCTACTCCTAATAAGAAGGTTGCAGGTTCGAATCCCCTTACCACCAAACATGCTCATCCTTCAGTCGTGGAAGAGTAATAATTTTACGGTCAATCTCAATATTCATTAGTAAAAGAGTAATCAAAGAGTTGGCGGTGGGTGATGATGACTAGCTAAATTAGAGACGGATAGCGTAGATAGCTGTCGTGTAGTTTTGCACGAAATTCAAAAACAAACAATCTCGTCATTTCGTAACATCATAGACCATAAGACAAAATTCGCAAGGTTTCAGTGAAGTCCGTATTTAAGTATTAAACATTTTTAAGGAACTTCAACTCTCCGTAGGTTTGGTTGGATCGTCGTTTATTAAAAGTTACGACGTTGAATATATTTCAACAATCTCTATTCATTCATCGATCAAACATTATTCCTTTCATAATATGAATTTTTATTTATTGAACGTCTGCGATGACAGATTTACAATTTATAATACATTAAGTAGACTTTTATTGTTCTGTTTTTATTTAATCACAGGCATTTTCAAATAACTGGTATTTTGCAATAAATTTGGAGACGTTAGTTTTACAATGGTTTAAAATCCAAAACGCTTATGCGCCCGAAGCATCTCCAGAGCCGATTTCTTCCTTCGTGTAGATTAATTACTCTTATCAAGATGTCTTAATGGATTTATTAACCAGCACAATGTATCAAAACACTAAGTAAAAACACGTTATGTTTCTAAAATAAGAAAATCTTATCGGCACTTTGTGTAAAGAGTTTCGTAAACGAACCTTTCTGGCTGTTATATCAGTTTTGAAGAAACTGACTTAGAGAACCTGTCAGGTGGGTTAAGGCGTTCGACTCGTAATCTGAGGGTCGCGGGTTCGAATCCCGGTCGCACCAAACGTGCTTGCCATATAAGCAGTAAAGGCACTATAATGTCACGGTGAATCCCACTATTCGTTAGTAAAAGAGTAGCCCAAGAATTGGCCGTGGGTGGTGACGACTAGGTGCCTTCCCCTAATCTTATATTGCAAAATAACGGGCGTCTAGCGCAGATAGCTCTCGTGTAGCTTTGCTTGAAATTCAAATTAAACCAAACCGGAACATAAAAACGTGGCAATATACTTGAAGTATACTTAAAGGTGAATTTTCAAAAAAATTAATAATTGCTTTAGAAACTGTACTTTGGTTAGGTATAATTCCTGTGTTGTTGCCATATTTTTAAACACTTTAGTTTTTGAGTAAAAAATGAAACAAAATATGCGGGTCCTCGAACTCAAGTTCCTCTCGGTCGTTCGGCTGTTTCCGTGACGTTTCTACAACTATGACACTAATAGTTACCAAACACGCTTTGTTACGCGCCGACCATTGTGTTCCTTTCAGTGATGGTGTTTTATGTAAATCTATTGGTGCTTTTTTTTCGGATTACATACTTTGTGAGACTGTTTTTTGTTTTGATATTGCTACTTTATGTATGTTTTATGATAACGTGGTTCACTGCGTTGCTTATAGTTGTAAAAAGGGTTCGGCATCGGGCAAAAGCTTCTTTTCGTTTCCGTGCAAGGAGAAGGAACCAGCAAGGTGGCAACAGTGGGTGTGGATGGTCAATAGGAAGAACTGGACTCCTTCACACCATGCAAAGCTTTGTCAAGATCACCTGAACACTCATGTTTTGTGTTAGATCCCACTGTTTTGGATTCCGCGGGTTTCAAGCCACGCAGGTTGAAACTGAAAAAACCATCAGAACTAGACAGGATCGTCCCCACCATCTTACCTCGTGTGGAGCTGAGGACTGATCTCAGCCTGCAGCGTACAGGTTCCATCCCTTTTCATCACGAAAAGAACAAACTTAAAGGTATGTGTGCAGTATAAAGCGATAAACAATAACTAGTATAATATAATAATTTAAAAAGTACAAGTTTTTGAAGAATTTAACTAGATATACACTTTTCACATCACGAGCATGTTTTGCATTTGTGATTGAAAGTCAGTTAAACCTTGATTTCCTAGTCTAGACAGTGGACAAATCTATCCCAAATAGAGTATATTCCAAGTTTAAAAGCTGGTAGATCATTCTGTAGATGTTTTTGTATCATTTTTGAATATGGAAAAGTTTGAGGAATTATATTTTTTAAATTTAACATTTTAAGATAAATTAACTATTCAGACTGCTACCTCTAGTTTGATTTTATAGACAGAATTATGACGCATAATTGAAATTCATTTTGTTACCAGTCATAATTACCCGGTACAATGATTGTGGAAGGTTCGAGTATTAGTTACCATAGTCGGCAAAGTATAAACAAATGAACCCCAGTCTGTCACACCAATAATTTATAAACACTAGATAGGTTTCAAAATGCTTAAAATTGCACGTGAAATAATACAGACCATATTTGTTGTCATGACTTAGGCTTACCATTCTTCGGTATGACCGATTCGCAAACGGCCTGGGCGCTATCAGTATCATTCACTGTTCCGCTACTCTCGCTCGTGGAACTGTCCTCATCACTAGAACTTATCATATCTGTGTCTAAAGTAACTGTTCGAGATTCGTTCAGAGAAGGTTCGAATTGATATGACGTTACTCGACACTGTTCAGAACACAAAGTCAAAACAGACTCCGCCTCTGTTTCTCCGTATGCACTGGCCATGTTTATTTACATTCAACGCGCTGGCATTGGCGGTTTGTTTGGCAACTATTATGTCACAGTACTTTTCCTAGCGGCAAACGTAAAAACTAAAACGTCCGGATTGCCGCTCGGAAAGGGCTCTTTGTGCACCAAGTTCTATGTTTCATTTATTAGCACATATTTTTTATGAAAAAATGTGAACCTGCAAAATTAATCAGTATGAGTAGTTCTTTTGACTGCAAAGTTTTCCTTTTTCTGTAAAATTCACCTGTAACGTTTAAACAAAACTTCTACTAAGCCTAGAGAGATTAAAAAAAAAACGTTTAAGTAACGTTCAGTAAAAGTAATATGAATTTTAATTATTATATGTAAAACTAAAGAAATATATAAACTTCTGAAAAAGCCCTGAACACTTGGTCAAACTTTAGTTCCGAGGGTAGTGAACACTAGTTACAAACCCTGGCTTTATGAATATCCTGTCAAGCATAAGACCCTTGTTTAGTTAATACCCAGTCAGGTTACAGGGTCGAGACTGGTTGGTACCTTGTCAGATTACCTGGTCTTGATTGGTGGATACCTAGTCAGGTTACCTGGTCTTGATTGGTGGATACCTAGTCAGATTACCTGGTCTTGATTGGTGGATACCTAGTCAGGTTACCTGGTCTTGATTGGTGGATACCTAGTCAGGTTACCTGGTCTTGATTGGTGGATACCTAGTCAGATTACCTGGTCTTGATTGGTGGATACCTAGTCAGGTTACCTGGTCTTGATTGGTGGATACCTAGTCAGGTTACCTGGTCTTGATTGGTGGATACCCAGTCAGGTTACCTGGTCTTGATTGGTGGATACCTAGTCAGGTTACCTGGTCTTGATTGGTGGATACCCAATCAGGTTACCTGGTCTTGATTGGTGGATACCTAGTCAGATTACCTGGTCTTGATTGGTGGATACCTAGTCAGGTTACCTGGTCTTGATTGGTGGATACCCAGTCAGGTTACCTGGTCTTGATTGGTGGATAGTTACCTGGTCTTGATTGGTGGATACCCAGTCAGGTTACCTGGTCTTGATTGGTGGATACCTAGTCAGGTTACCTGGTCTTGATTGGTGGATACTCAGTCAGGTTACCTGGTCTTGATTGGTGGATACCTAGTCAGGTTACCTGGTCTTGATTGGTGGATACCTAGTCAGATTACCTGGTCTTGATTGGTGGATACCTACTCAAGTTACAGGTTTGCGCTTCTTGAACATCTCGTCAATTAGACATACAATCCAAATGCAACTAACGGAAATTAAAGTCACACAGCGATTAGTGTCATTAGTCTCTCATCAGCATTCACGTGTTTTGGAAAGCGTGAAGAACTTTTAGCAGGTTCTAAACAGCAATTACTAAATACTGAGGTTAAAACGCTTTGACTTCAGGTAAAGTCTTGATGGTATTCTATAGGTACGGCTTGTTTATAAAATTTCTTAGTTCACATACTTTTAATAATAACGTTCCTGCTACGCATAAAAGATTATTTCAGAAGATAGATAATGATGTTGTTCTATCACGTTTCGAAGCGAGTGTCTGGCGTTTTCAACCTGAAAGGCTCGTAATGTAATGAATGCCACAAAAACCATTTCTAATTTAGAATTTCTGAGCCGAGAAAAGAGGGAACCAATATTCGCTGGGTACGAGGTTACTGTCAAGCCAATAGCAGAATTGACCATAACACAGCTAAAAGTCCATGGTGTGTGTTCAGAGACACGTCGTAGATCGAACATTGGAACTTCAGAATTTCTGCTTAGCATGCTAGCCACTAGATCACGTTCAAGATTGGGCCATCCAACATCAATGGACCTTCGTACAAAATATTGTGTGGTGTTTTTTTGCTCGTTTGTTTGTTTTTTGGATTTAGCGCAAAGCTACACGAGGGCTGTCTCCGATAGCCGTCCCTAATTTACCAGTGTAAGACTAGAGGGAAGGCAGCTAGTCATCACCACCCACCGCCAACTCTTGGGCTACTCTTTTACCAACGAATAGTGGGATTGATCGTCACATTATACGCCCCCACGGCTGGGAGGGCGAGCATGTTTAGCGCGACGCGGGCGCGAACCCGCGACCCTCGGATTACAAGTCGCACGCCTTACGCGCTTGGCCATGCCGGGTCAATGTGATGGAAATTCAACCTCGCGACCCTCGTATTTCAGTAAAAGAGTAGTCTAAGAGTTTGCAGTAAGTGCTGATGACTAGCCAGTGGAGACAGCCCTCTTGTAGCTTTGTGCGAAATTCAAAAACAAAGAAACAATTTTTAATTGCTCGTTGATTGTTTGTGGAATGAAAGTCGATTATGGAAAAAGACACACATAAACTATTAACAATGTGAAAATTCTTTGACAGAAATCAAACTTCCCCGGTCTTTATTCATAACTAAAAATGTAAATTAAGTAATGCTGAGTGATGTGAATTGAAATTTCGATTTCTTTTCTTTTCTTTTTCTCTCTTCTCAGCAACTTGTTTTGGAAATCTCATGTTGATTTCGATTTCACCAACAAAATTATGTCAATTTTTAATTACTATCCTATTTTCAATTCGACATTTTGTAATTTACTAACCCACGCAATTCTTCTATTACTGTGAATATTTCATTTTCGGCATTTAACTTTACGATTATAAAAAGAAAAAAAATCCATCATAACGAACGTGCACATTAAAGCATTGGTTCAAAACACAGATCATTCAAGAAACAAAGAACTTCTGTTTTCACGGTAAGCTGTTGTTGTTGTTGTTTTGAATTAAGCACAAAGCTACACAATGGGCTATCTGTGCTCTGCCCACCACGGGTATCGAAACCCGGATTTTAGCGTGTAAGTCCGCAGACATACCGCTGAGCCACTGGGGGGCTTCACGGTAAGCAAACCCATCGGAATTTATTGTACATTATTTTGCCATTTATTACTGAGGAGTAGACATTCTGAGACTTCGAACCAGAAATCATGTGATTTAACTGATGCTACAAGGTAACCGACTGTTAATTTTATGCAAGGAATAACGTCAATTATTTAGAAAAATAAAAGGTAGGTAAAAAAACGTTATTTCAAATAAAGAATGACTAAGAAAAAAAATACACACAATCGTTTACCAACCAGCTCGTCTGTTAATCTTAGTTTTACGAAATGTAAGTATCTACTTTTAGTTTGTTGCTACAAAGATTAATTAAGAGAGAGCAGAAAGAATAAGTAATCGTATCATCTCCTAACGAGCTAAGGTTTGTATTCTGCTTATCAGGTTATAAACACGGGGCTCAGGGTTTATCTCTAGTCGGAAAAGTGACAAACACGGGCTCAGAGTTACTCTCTGGTTAGAAAAGTGACAAACATGGGGCTCAGAGTTACTCTCTGGTCAGAAAAGTGACAAACATGAGGCTCAGAATTACTCTCTAGTTGGAAAAGTGACAAACACGAAGCTCAAAGTTACTCTCTAGTTGGAAAAGTGACAAACACGAGGCTCAGAGTTACTCTCTGGTTAGAAAAGTGACAAACATGGGGCTCAGAGTTACTCTCTGGTCAGAAAAGTGACAAACATGAGGCTCAGAATTACTCTCTGGTCGGAAAAGTGACAAACATGAGGCTCAGAATTACTCTCTGGTCGGAAAAGTGACAAACACGAGGCTCAAAGTTACTCTCTAGTTGGAAAAGTGACAAACACGAGGCTCAAAGTTACTCTCTAGTTGGAAAAGTGACAAACACGAGGCTCAGAGTTACTCTCTGGTCAGAAAAAAGTAACAAACACGAGGCTCATGGAGTTAAGTGTTAATTTCTGGTTAGAAATGTAACAAACATGTTGCTTGGTGTCACTCTCTGGTCAGAAATGTAACAAACATGGTGCTCAGTGTTACTGTCTGGTCAGAAATGTAACATAGTGCTCGGTGTCACTCTCTAGTCAGAAATGTAACAAACATGGTGCTCAGTGTTACTGTCTGGTCAGAAATGTAGCATAGTGTTCGGTGTCAGTCGCTAGTCAGAAATGTAACAAACATGGTGCTCAGTGTTACTGTCTGGTCAGAAATGTAGCATAGTGTTCGGTGTCAGTCGCTAGTCAGAAGTGTAACAAACATGGTGTTCGGTACTAGTCTCTGTTCAGTAATTTGCAGAGTTACAACTCAATAGTCAGAGTAGTCACGTAAGTTAATAGAACAAAGAACACTGCACGACTGCTTCTTACTAAAATAAAAATGCAGGTAGTTACGTGAACTATGCAGAGATGAGTTACATCTCATTGTTATTTCATTTCGCTCCTGTACTTCTCCACAGAACGTGCGCTCTGAAAGAGCACACACGTAATTCGATTACTCTCATTACGCGATCGCATCAAAATCTCGTCGTCTCGACTGTTTGTTGTCTTTTCCTAGCTGTTCTAAATGCACTTATACTAAATTTCATTAATGGATCTCCTTGAGTTTTCAAAGAGAAAAAATTCGTTTCTTACCTTAAAATAACACAGTACACTAGAGCAATACGTGGTTACTGAAAACTGTTAGTAAGCTAAATATTTGTACCCGTGACCCACAATTTGATACTTACAAAAGCAAAACACTTTTGTTCTTTAAATTTCTGGACAGTAACTTTTTTGCAGAATGACCAGAGAGTAATTGCACACACAACACAGTCGACATGAGAAATAAATATCTTTCTATATATAAAACTGTATTTCGTAAACTCAAATGTGTTATTCGTGTATTTTGACATAAAACATTTCTCATCGCACAAAAAACGTTATATTTGTCATTATATAGAAACTTCCTTCAAAAGTATCTTTTTAACTGCCTCCTCTTACTTTCTTCTTATTACAAATATTTTTATAACAACGATTCTACTATAAGAAAGCTAAAGTTCTGATTTAATGTTCACACATACTTTAATCTATTTCTTACAAAATCACAAACTGAGAAATTCTAATCTACACAAAAAATACAATTTTTTTTCTTTTTTCTGCAAAAGGTTTTTAGAGAAACATGATATTGTATATATAATTGAATTAAGGCTTAATAGTTTCGTTTTGAGTTTATTTGGAAATTGAGTAAAATTTGTGTGATGAGGCTTAATAGTTTCGTCTTCTTTGTGAATCTAACGATGACCGAAGATTGTCGAAACGTTGTTCGTTCCTCTACATAATTTTTTTCAACCCAAACGAACCGTTTTTACATATACAAGTTTCGTTTTGAGTTTATTTGCTGATTAAGTAAAACTTTTGAACTAAGCCTCGTTTTGAAGACAGCTTATGTACGTGCATTTTTTTGTTGTTGTTGTTGTTTATGTTGACCAAAGATTAATTTATTTGTACGGTCAAAATACGCAAACAACATTTTTATTGAATCCATTAAACGCATGTGTACTTAACTGTTTGGATCTTCTACTCATTACCTGATAACTTTCAGTTATTCCTGGATATTTTTGATAAAATAACATGACCTTAAACAACACCGATGTTTAAGTACAAGTAAAATAAGTAGTGCTGTTTTTGCCACACGGTGAAACACTCAGTTATAACCTGTTAATGAATAACAAATATTATTTTGACACAATACTAGTATAAGGACTAGTTTCCTTGTCATTAAACTTATATTTTGTTCAAAAACAGTAGGTGTTTTTTTTCTGAATACAGTTAACATACACATAACTGTTTGTTGTACCTTTGTAACTGGCGATTTATAATGTTTAAACAGCGACTATATCTTTGTTCATAGCATGACTTAAGTGGCGATTTATAATGTTTAAACAGCTACTGCATCTTTGTTCGTAGCATGACTTAAGTGGCGATTTATAATGTTTAAACAGCGACTGTATCTTTGTTCACAGCATGACTTAAGTGGCGATTTATAATGTTTAAACAGCGACTGTACCTTTATTCACAGCATGACTTAAGTGGCGATTTATAATGTTTAAACAGCGACTGTACCTTTATTCATAGCATGACTTAAGTGGCGATTTATAATGTTTAAACAGCTACTGTACCTTTATTCATAGCATGACTTAAGTGGCGATTTATAATGTTTAAACAGCTACTGCATCTTTGTTCATAGCATGACTTAAGTGGCGATTTATAATGTTTAAACAGCTACTGCATCTTTGTTCATAGCATGACTTAAGTGGCGATTTATACTGTTTAAACAGCTAATGTATCTTTGTTCATGGCATGGCTGAAACTGACAATTTATACTGTTTAAACAGCTAATGTATTTTTGTTCATGGCGTGGCTGTAGCTGACAATTTATACTGTTTAAACAGCTAATGTATCTTTATTCATAGCATGGCTGTAGCTGACAATTTATGCTGTTTAAACAGCTACGTCTTCGACTAGAACATCGCTACAACTTGCATATATATGATCGCGTTATAATATTTAGTTTGTGTTTATTTAACTTTCAATTGTTTAAACAACCACTATGTTCTCATTCAGAACATCGCTACAACTCATATGACCACGACTGTGTTGAATTATAATTTATTTTACAAATTACCAGTAGTTAGTTGGATGATTACGTTTTCTTAATAAAATCACCTTTTAAAAATGCGTTTTTCTGAAGTAATATTCTAACGCCTACTATACCTCAAAGACAGTAATTTGCATACATAATTGAATATCAGTTTGATGTCCGTATTCATGAAGGAAAGCGTGACAAATCGATCGAACATTCATTACAACCACAAGTTCGTGACAGAATTTCAGTCCTAGAATCTCCCACGTGTCTTCTAACAATTGCATAAAACAGTCGAACCGTTTCATACGCTATAATTCAGTTAAGTGACAATTTAATTGTTTAGAAAACAAAAGGAAGATTACCCTAAAATCAACTTAGGGGGCATGTCCCCAATGTATTTGTTCAACCTCTTCTTGAGGTAAAGTAATAAATTAAATATATAAACGGTACGTTAAACATAACAATGTTAAACATCACTTAACGCAGAAAATTTGTTTCTTTGTTTTTGTTGTTTTTTTAACTTTTCGCAAAGTTACACAAGGGCTATCAGTGCTAGCCGTCCCTAATTTTACAGAGGGAAGGGAGTTAGTCATCACGACCCACCGCCAATTTTTGGGCTACTCTTTTAGCATCTAATAGTGCGATTGACCGTAACATAATAACGCCCCCACGACTGAAAGGGCGAGCATGTTTGGTGTGAAGGTGATTCGAACTCGCAACCCTGAGGTTACGAGTAGAGCGCCCTAAAATAAAAGGCTCCTAAACTGCAGATATTTTTAACGTTCCTTTCATTTTGGCTCCCCGTTAGTACAGCCGTAAGTCTAAGGATTTACAATGCAGAAATCAGGGGTTTAATTCTCTTTGGTGAGTTTACCAGATAGCCCGATGTTGCTTTTCTGTAAGAAAAAACACTCTTAATTTGTCGATTTCGGATTCAACATCAGAGGCGCGTAAAAACTGATTTCAGATTTGTACCTGCACTACAAAAACAAAAATATGCAGTTTATGTGAATTTTATTATAAATATTATATAATAACCGTGTCGTAAGCATAAAGCGTACACCAGATGGCGCGTTATAAAGTAAATAATAATTTCTGTATAAAATCGTACATTACTTACGAGAGGCGAGGTGATACAGCGATACGATTTATGTATCTTCACGAAATTAGGCAAACTTACAGTAAACATTATAAGTCTCTAGTACAGCAAAAATCAGAATTTGTAATAAAGTATTTCTGCTAAAAATTAATTATTCAACAAATGAAGATGACTCTTAAATATTACGTGTTGTCTTAATTTACTTTATCTAAAACATTACATATAAAGTAACATAACAAATTAACAATAACAAAACGGATAGGCACATAATGACTTTAATATCTTTTTTCTCTTGTCAGCTGTCCTTCAGCTGATAAAACCTGATAATTTGCAAAAAATACTGTAAATGTAAATCAGGCAATGTTAGTAATATAGATAATAAATTGCAGACAGGGCTGTCAAGCTTTTGTAGATAAACCTTTGGTAAAACTTACGTATCTAGATACGTAGAATATCGATTGGTATTATGAGTTACGTATCCTTAATATTGTCACGTGCAATACAGATGTCTTGAGTGTTAAAAATATAAACCTGAGGAATTGATTACTACAATTAAAAATAATCGATTTCTGGCGCAAAGACAATATTAAGCGCAAAATAACCTTATTTCCCAAATCACTAATTTTCATTTATAGAAGTTACGATTCGAGCCGAGTTTTGATCCAGAGTTGTTTATTTTCTGTTTGTTTGTTTTCCCTTTAGTCCCGTCCTTGTCGTGTTTTGTTCATTGTTAATAACTCGCAGTACCTTATTCCATTAGATTTCTTTCTTACTAAAAAAAAAAAACTAATGTCCATAAATGCCCATCATAAAAACTGGTATTTTGTGTCCACATTAAAAGACCTAATGCACTGTCTCCCATTATTTCATTTTCATGCTGTAAATAGCATTATCTTGTTCAGGACCTAATACCCAATTTAGCAGGCCATGTTTGGCTGGGATTGGTCAACTGGTTTAGGAGATGCGTTAACAGACAGAAAGAAATGTTTTTTTATTTATTTATTGGATTAACTATTGGATAGTTACCGCATCAATATGGCTTTGAACTTGTATAATGCATAAGTGAACATTGAACAAAGTTATCTGTATAGAAACACGTTGACGTTCAGACCCGAATGGAAGGGAAACACGATAATCAGTATATTACGTCTTCTTTTATATTCTATTCAATTTTGATTTTGAACAAGTGCCATTAAACACAGTACAACAACTGCCACGACTTCTATGTTGGAGAAACAAGCAGAACGGCCCCCCATGGCCAAGCGTGCGACTCGTAATCTGATGGTCGCTGGTTCGCGTCCCTGTCGCGCCAAACATTGACGGTGGGTGGTGATGACTAGCTGCCTTCCCTCTAGTCTTACACTGCTAAATTAGGGACGGCTAGCGCAGATAGCCCTCGAGTAGATTTGTGCGAAATTCACAAACAAACAAACAAACAAAGAACAAGCAGAAAAATGGAAACCATATTTAAAAACAAAACAAAACACCTTCACATATTTTTGAACACTGCAAATCAAATAAACACAACATAACCATAGAAAACACCCAGATATTAAGTAGGGAAACAAATATAAACAAATGCAAAATCAAAGAAGCCTTACTTATGCAGCAACTAAACCGAAATTAAATCAATATAAAAGAGCATCTTTATACCTATACTAATTAATAACCTAACATACACATGTAACGCCCCCTAAAATCCGGTACCCGTTTATACTCTCGACTCTAATACATGTGTCCGTCAACGGTAACATTCAAACACTCTCTCTTTCTTAACTTGAAGATGACCTAGGAAGGTCGAAACGTTGTTCTCTCCTTATCAGTAAAAGTGTTAATACCCATACCAGCCGTTCTGAGATACATTTTTATTTCAAGTTGGTTTTTCGTTCTCAAAAACCAACCTAGAAGTATGCATGCTGGAAAATACTTTCCAGTAACGTTTCCTTTTTCCTAAATAATTCCAAATACAACATTATAGAACAAAAAAACTTCAACGTTGCAGGTATTTAGTTTTTGAAGGAAAAAAAAAATCCCACGATCCTGAAGCGGGGTGGATCTTCAGGAATATTCTTATTCCCCATTGCCCCGCTCGGGTAAAACTTAAGCTTTGATGAAGTAGGTAGGCGAGGAAAGGATATTAACGGTGTTCAATGAACGCCCTATTAGCAGAGTCACCTAGTGGCTGGAACTAGAAAATCCAAGGATGCCGAAAAATTTGTTGTTGGTGTGGGGAGGCGCATTTAAGAGCACAAGGGCGCAAAATAACGAAAAAAATCAGTTGCTCAATTAAAAAAAACAAACCAGGGCGGCAACTTGCCTGTCAGGGATCGTACGTGATCAAGATGGAAGGAGAGAATAGAAGATAAAGCACAAACCAAACGAACCCAGCACGTTCTCGATAAATAACACCACTCAATTACAGTGCATTTTAGAAGGTTTAAAAATCACTCACAAATTAGATTTGGAACGATACAAAAGTTGGTACTCTCGTTGAAAAATATCGTGCGACACGAGAAAACGCGAGGAACCTTACCTGGTATACCATAGTTTGGGTGACACCTTACCTGGGATTCCATCGTTTGGGTGACAATCTTCAACCAGTAAAGTTGCCATAAGCCAAAGAGACAAGGCGAGGAAAGTATACATGTTGATGGATTAAATCAGTTTCTTCCAAAAAAGTTTCGAAACAGCCATTTATCTCGTTTCTTTGATTACTTCCACGCTTCACACAGGGCAGACGACTGATCTAATACCAGTACATGTAAATGGAGTTCACACGTCAGTGGACACGTGTTTTATTCTTTTTTACCACCTTATAAATTCTCCCAACTATCACTTATTTTGCAATCTTGTTACATCTGACGTTCTCTCCCTTTATATGATTTTAATTCCCTACGTTGCTAAGTCTTATCTGTAATTGTTATCATTCTAGATAGTTCTATTTCTACGTCGTGTCTTCTGTTGTTGTTCTTGTGATTGTTTTTCAGTCTTCCCTAACCTATAGCTTCCCACCCATCCCACTTGCCCTTTTCATGTCTCTCTGTTTCTCATCCAGTTGCTGTATGTTTAGTATTTAATTCACCAATCATTTAGCTTTGTTATCGAACAACCAGCCTCTAAACTTGACTGGAAAGAAGTTTCCGGTTTTAGTACGATTATTTGAGACTCTATGCTCCAGATGAGAGGGTTTCACGACTTGTACAGTCCCGGTTTTTAAAGCTTGAGATAAACAAATGGGGTGGAGAGTGCCATTACACTGGAGTTATATTAATTATTTTATTTATTTCCACATCCCTGTCATGAACTAATACCAAACCGTCCCTGCCCTGATCACAGCTAACAAGAAGTGTGAATGAGCGAGAAGACACTGCGCTGTTTATTGGTCGCTACTGCGCATGCGTAATAGAATTGTCATAGCTTCAGCGGCATCGACTGTTTTCATATAATATTTAGATCACACGAAAAGTTGTGTTTTCTTATAGCAAAGCCACATCGGGCTATCTGCTGAGTCTACCGAGGGGAATCAAACCCCTGATTGTAGCGTTGTAAATCCACAGACTAACTCTGTACCAGAGAGAAACGCTCAAAATTGTGTAGTAGCTATAAAATTAAGTAGTTAGAAGTGTACAAAACCATCATGTCAATCAGTCTAAGGAGAAAAAAAAATTGGAAGGGAAGGGTTATTGTTTTGAATTAAGCACAAAGCTACACAATGGGCTATCTGTGCTCTGCCCACCACGGGTATCGAAACCGGGATTTTAGCGTGTAAGTCCGCAGAGGAAGGGAAGGGAGAAACAGGCAACTTATAACAAGTTATTAGGCCAGAAAAACAAAACTGATTCACAGAATACGATGAGACACGACAGTTAAAGTAAGTTCTAGTTTTAGAACTACAAATATTGTTATGGTTTAATAGACGCAATACTGCTTCTTGTATACAATAGGATGTTTTTGTTATATTTGTCAGCCAAAAAACATGAAGAAAAAACGAATAAAATGAAATTATGAAAATAGCCGCCATAACGACAGACATGCGCAAATTATTCTTGCTTGTGATTGTACCTTAAATATTTATTAAATGCTTTTTATTTCTTTATTCATTAGCCACTAGAGCCCGGCATGGCCAAGCGTTAAGGCGTGCGACTCGTACTCTGAGTGTCGCGGGTTCGCATCCCGGTCGCGTCAAACATGTTCAACCGTGGGGGCGTTATAATGTTATGGTCAATCCCACTATTCGTTGGTGAAAGAGTAGCCCAAGAGTTGGCGGTGGGTGGTGATAACTAGCTGCCTTCCCTCTAGTCTTACACTGCAAAATTAGGGACGGCTAACACAGATAGCCCTCGTGTAGCTTTGTGCGAAATTCCAAAACAAACAAACATTTCCCACTGAATGAATACAAACCTTCTGGTTTGTTTGGAATTTTGTGTGAATCTGCTACAGGGCTATCTGCGCTAGCCGTCCCTAATTTTGCAGTGTAAGACTAGAGGGAAGGCACCTAGTCATCACCACTCACCGCCAACTCGTGGGCTACTATTATGTTACCAACGAATGGTGGGATTGACCTTCAAATTATAACACCCCTTCTGGCTGAAAGAACGAGCATGTTTGGTGTGGCGGGTATTCGAACCCTCTACCCTCAGATTACGAATCGAGTGCCTTATCCACCTGGCCGTGGGGGAGGTCTCAAAGTTTCTGTTGTTGTTGTTGCTGTTTAGAATTAAGGACAAAGCTACTCAATGGGCTATCTGTGCTCTGCCCACCACGGGTATCGAAACCCGGATTTTAGCGTGTAAGTCCGCAGACATACCGCTGAGCCACTGGGGGGCCAAAGTTTCTGTCACTACACTTTATTCTATCTAGAAATACACTGGAAAGTGAACAAATGTTGTTTTTTTAAGTCTTAAAGAATAAAAAGCAATATCAGGTTTAATTTCAGTTTTACTTCGTCAACTAGCTTTACGCTAATAGAAAAATCGAGAGAAACCCTTGAGTGCACGTAAAAAAAATAAAATAAGTGGACGAACAATAGATTCACTCTTACTGTGTCAATAACTGAAGAGGAAGAAAAAGAGATCTTGAAAAAAAAAAAAGATATGAACTGCTAAGTGCGCAGACAAACACGTGACACGTGTCTTATTCAAACACGTTTTATTTTAGGTTTTCGGAGCGGACGCTCGTGTTTATGCTCCACTGCAACACGTCGGTTTAACTAAAATAACTTATCTTTTTAAGGAATGAAAGTGTGTTAACAAAAAGGCTGTGAGAAGGTGTTTTGTTTATCGTGTAGTTTTTGTCTTCTTAGATACATACGTGATTAAAATCTCTTTCGGATAACACGAAATTTACTTTACAAAAACTCCTTCAACGGGTCTTGTATATATTTTTTATTTCTTGCAGTCGCCATAAAAGGTTGAAAGTGAAATAAAAAAATAAAATTAAAATGCAGGTGTAAAATAAACTGAATAAAAATACACTTAATAAGTTACTAATAACACACACATACATATATAGAGAGGTTAACCAGAAGGTAATATATAACAAATAATCCACTATTTCAAACTCGGTCTTTCGTCTCCGACGTAAACTAATACCAACTATTTGACGTAAGTAATTCATGGACAGTTAATATGTTTACAGGTTATTTGCAAACATTTCGTTCAAGATATTTTTAAGCTATATACAGACCTATGACTATGCTTCTGCACTATTAATAATTACAAATATCGTCAGATCTAGTGAGCGATTAGTTCTGGTTCATGGGTAATACATTTTGTATTGTGTGTGTGCGTGTGTGAGAGGAGATCTAAATGGTTCGTGGTGTTCACCATTACACGCACAAGCAGGAGACAACGTTCGTGACACAGAAACATTTTGACAGCTAGAAAGAAGAAGACAAAGTGAGGCGTTCAAAAGCTGGTATGTACAGGTTGATACTTAATAGGCCAGTGGGAAGCGCTTTGAATGTGACATGGCAAATAACACGTGACTTGATAGCCATGAACACCGGTGCGAGGCTATTAGTTTCAGATTAACGTGTCGTACTCGTAAAAACAAAATAAGACTAAATAAAACTTTTTTTTTATCCCGTGATTTGTTTGTTGTCAAGAGCATAGCTACACAACAGGCTGATTTGTGCTAAGCTCAAAATCCGTTTTTTGACGTTGTTAACCTGCAGATTTATTGTTGCACCATCGCAAGAAAAGCGGTCCCGTACACAACCATTGATTGTTTGTTTGGTTTTGAATTTCGCAAAAAGCTACTCGAGGGCTATCTGTGCTAGCCGTCCCTAATTTAGCAGTGTAAGACTAGAGGGAAGGCAGCTAGTCATCACCACCCACCGCCAACTCTTGGACTACTCTTTTACCGACGAATAATGGGATTGACTGTACATTATAACGCCCCCACGGCTGAAAGGGCGAGAATGTTCGGTGCGATGGGGATTCAAACACTCAGATTATGAGTCAAACGCCTTAACCCACCTGGCCATGTCGGGCCATATAATTTATTAACACTTGTTTTTTTGTTGTTTATTTTTTAAGTCCCTCCGGGCATGGCCAGGGTATTTCATTTGGCGCCCTAACCGTGAAAGTGGGCTTTCTCCCGTTTACCCCCGTAGCTTATTCTAAGGCACTTGAATTTATTGATTCCAGCTGTGGTATTGGACCCACAGATCCCAGCCATCTCGTGACCATGATCACGGGACGTTGGATGGACATTTTATCGATTTTTCTTCTGTCGTCTTGCTTCTTTCCGTTCTCCCATCAAACAAAATCATGTCACCGATCTTCGACAGCCAAAGTCATCGGCCTTGACCGTCTTCGGAAAGAAAACGATAAAAAAATTAGACTTTTTCTTATTTTGAACTTATTTCTCCCCAGCCGCCATCTTTGTCTTGTCTTCAGCGTTTTTTGTGTGTCATATTTTATTTGTTGCTATTTAAAATAGTTTCAACGCAAAGACTTGTTTGTTACTAACAACGTCGCTAAGGTGCAACACTTGTTTCGTTCATTAGAGTTCTAGGATAATGGAAATTTTGAAACGATAACACCTATGGGTTCTTATGTTCATTACCGAACGCCCTCTAGTGACTCAGCGTCGTATCTACTACAAACCATGTTTCGGTACTCGTGGTGGGCAGAACAGAGACAACACACTGTGTAGCTTTATTCTTAACAACTGACAAATCCTTCCTGAGCGTGACACATGTAAATCTAAAGTTTAGTTCTACGCGCCCTGTTCCCCCAGACAAATAAAATAGATAACGCCCGCATTTATAGCACATTGTAAGTGATGCCAAACCCGTAATTCAGTATTACAAGAGTTAACGTTGGATGGTTTCACTATTTAGCTGTCTACCTTCTAGTTTATTACTCACAAATTTGAGACGGTTGGAGGAGATGGCTGCCGAGTGCACGACATTTAATAAAAAAATAATCTCTCTTCATTACCTTAATGCGCCAACAGAGGGCGGCTCAACATAAAAGTTAACGCAGATATTTATAGTTTGTGTGTTTTTTTATAGCAAAGCCATATCTAGCTATCTGCTGTGTCCATCGAGGGGAATCGAACCTCTGATTTTAGAGTTATAAATCCGAAGAATTACCGCGCCCCCAGAAGGGGACGGGACTGTTTGTAACTAAGCGCAATGTTAATGAAACTCCTGTGTCCAACTATGGTATCGAAACTCGATTCTTAACATTACAAGCCTTCAGACTTGCTCACGAGCGGAGGGTTGTTTAACTTTAAAATTAATTTAGCAGTTAAAATAGTGCGTTTCATTTTGTTTTTTTTGTTGTTTTCCTTTGTCGTTTATATCACTGTTATCCTAACACGGCCAGTAAAAGTAGAATTATCTTCTATGTGTAAGTATTACATATTGATTACTATTTGTTCTATGTTCCTTCTCCAATGTTTCTATTTCTCTCGTAAAAGATTTACTGTTTATACATTTATTTTAATATCTACGTTTGTTTCAGTTTGATGCATGTAACTTATATTGCTATATGTGCCTTACTCAAGTCCTACCTGTTCTCTAAATTTGTAGAACACTCTCGAGAGTGAGAATGAAGAACGTACAATGTACGTAACATCACTAGTTATTGCCAGTATTGTTGCCAATTGTACTTTCTAGAGCCTCGCCTTAATGTTTATAAATCTATGCGCCAAGAGACAGTGATAGAATGTTATTGGTTAGCTACAGTCAGTGTACTATAAGCCTCCAAAGCTACAATTGGGATAAACGCTTATTACTCAAAAAACTACAGACATTTGACCAGGAATTTTCATGGATTTGTAACATTACAAACCGTTCAATTTCAAAGAATTGACTTCAAACGTTAGTATTACTACGAAAGCATCGCATAACTTCAGCAGAAAATAAACTCACGTGTGAAAAATAGAGCAAGCTACCATTCCTGTCAAGTGAAGTGTGTGTGTTTTATGATAGTAAAGCCACATCGGACTATCTGCTGAGTCCACCGAGGAGAATCGAACCCCTGATTTTACAAGTGAAGTGTATTTGTGTGTAAACATTAAAGTAATTTGTCTCTCGTGAACAGGGACCGTGAAAAAAAGTATTCGATATTAGGTAGAAGATTGAATAGTATATATGAGTTTGTAATTTTTGTTTTGTATATAAATAAATATTTGTAAAAACCGTTTTATAAGTTGTATTTTGTGTGTGTAATAAAATATATATACGTTAAGTAAGAAAATTGTGTGTGTCAATCTTGTTGATAAATATCGTAAAGTTTATACATATTAACATTCAATTAACCTCTAAATTAAAATTAAAATTTGAAATCCTAGTACCTCGTGTACGTAACATAATAAATCAAAGAATCGTCTAGAATAAACTATAATACGTAACACTTCCATTTCTCTTTACATTTTTCGTTTCTTAGTTATGTAAGACTCGTTTTGTAAAAGGAACATCGTTAAGATGTCATTGAGATAAAGACTAGTAGTTAGGCTAAAGGTTTTTTTAACTAGACATGAAATAAAATATATTCTTCAATTTGCCAATTGTCTGAGTTACAACTGTTTCAGGGAACTCTATCCTTAACAATAATTTTGAACAGTTTTCGCTTGTTTGTTGAATTTCGTGTGAAACTGTTCGAGGGTTTGTTGTCTGTTTTTGAATTTCGCGCAAAGCTGCACGAGAACTATCTGCGCCAGTCGTCCTTAATTTAATAGTTTAAGACTAGAGGGAAAGCAGATAGTCATCACCACCCACAGCCAGTTCTTGGGCTACTCTTTTACCAACGAATAGTAGGATTGACTATCACTTATAACGGCACCACGGCTGGGAGGGCGAACATGTTTGGTGCGACGGGGATTTGAGAGCTCTTTGCGCTAGCAGTCCCTAATTTTGAAGATATAGCATAGAGCCAAGGCAGTTAGTCTTCTTTAACCACCGCCATCTCGTGAGATTAATCTTTACCAACAAATATACAGATGGATGAGCATTTTCGATGATAGAACTTTAACCCGCGTCCCAAAGTATGCGAATTGAGTGCTGTAGCTCTCAAGTCATACTAAATCTACGTACACACTCAAACAGAAGGGCAAGATTAGGCTTTTTGTAATTCATGTGCAAAGTGTTTCTTTCTCGCTAAAAGTCATGATTTTGGAGTTTAGATAATTATTTTTTTTTAATCTTTGAAAGTTCGTTCATTGATGAATTTAGAAGAACAAATGCGTAGCATCAGAAATAAGACTTTCTTGAAGTACCTAATCAAATATGAGTTAATTGTGGTGAACAAAGAACAATCCAAACAACACACACTTTAAATTCATAAAATTTTAAAATAAGTTTACTAGCCAATGAAAGATATTCCTTCCAGTTCACAATTATAACCTGATTTTCAAGGTAAAGATACTACACCTGATCTGGTTAATGTACTTGATTTTTAAAGTATTCATGCTACACCTGATCAGGTTTATGATCCTGATTTTAAAGGTACAGATGCTGCACCTGATCAGGTTTATGATCCTGAGTTTAAAGGTACAGATGCTACACCTGATCAGGTTTATGATCCTGAGTTTAAAGGTACAGATGCTACACCTGATCAGGTTTATGATCCTGATTTTAAAGGTACAGATGCTGCACCTGATCAGGTTTATGATCCTGAGTTTAAAGGTACAGATGCTGCACCTGATCAGGTTTATGATCCTGAGTTTAAAGGTACAGATGCTGCACCTGATCAGGTTTATGATCCTGAGTTTAAAGGTACAGATGCTGCACCTGATCAGGTTTATGATCCTTAGTTTAAAGGTACAGATGCTGCACCTGATCAGGTTTATGATCCTGAGTTTAAAGGTACAGATGCTACACCTGATCAGGTTTATGATCCTGAGTTTAAAGGTACAGATGCTACACCTGATCAGGTTTATGATCCTGAGTATAAAGGTACAGATGCTGCACCTGATCTAATTTATGTACCGAAGAGTTGAATTCCAGGTGTCCAGATATCAAAATTATTTGTTATGATAACGTACAGCACAAAAGCTACATAGAAGCTTAATGGAAGGTTAATTAATACAGGGTGGTCGCTAGAAAAGCGGAAAATTTGTCAAACAGCTATTTATTTTTACAAATAATAACTTTTACAAAGTTTTTCAAAGGCGTATGTTATATTACACTCATAGATGCTCAAAATGTCGTCCGTGATATTAAAATCATGCATTTTATTCATGATGTAAAGAAATCAAAATATAAATGAGTAAGCACGCATTTTATTCATGATCTCATCTGACCCTCAAATTTTCCGCTTTTCTAGCGACCACCCTGTATAATCAGATTTGAGCTTTTCTTATAAATGTAAACGATCTTACGACTGTGTTGTCCTCACTTCCTGCACTTGAGTCTGATTTTCATATAGGTTACAAACTAAACCTGTCCTTAAGGTTATAGTGATATTTACTTTTGTGGAAGAGGTTTTTACAGGTAGCTGCTTCTCAGTGTAACATTTCACTTCATACAACCAATATTTATAAGGCTAGCTGTTTCTCAGGGTAACCATTTACTTTATACAATCAATATTTATAAGGCTAGCTGTTTCTCAAGGTAACCTTTTACTTCATACAACCAATATTTAGAGGGCTAGCTGTTTCTCAGGGTAACCATTTACTTCATACAACCAATATTTATAAGGCTAGCTGTTTCTCAGGGTAACCTTTCACTTCATACAACCAATATTTAGAGGGCTAGCTGCTTCTCAGTGTTACCTTTCACTTTATACAACCAGTATTTAGAGGGCTAGCTGCTTCTCAGTGTTACCTTCCACTTCATACAACCAGTATTTAGAGGGCTAGCATCTTCTCAGTGTTACCTTTCACTTCATACAACCAATATTTAGACGGCTAGCTGCCTCTCAGTGTAACCTTTCACTTCATACAACCAGTATTTAGACGGCTAGCTGCCTCTCAGTGTAACCTTTCACTTCATACAACCAATATTTATAAGGCTAGCTGTTTCTCAGGGTAATCATTTACTTCATACAACCAATATTTAGAGGGCTAGCTGCTTGTCAGTGTTACCTTTCACTTCATACAACCAGTATTTAGAGGACTAGCTGCTTCTCAGTGTTACCTTTCACTTCATACAACCAGTATTTGGAGGGCTAACTGCTTCTTAGTGTTACCTTTCACTTCATAAACAAATATTTAGAGGGCTAGCTGCTTCTCAGTGTAACCTTTTACTTCATACAACCAGTTTTTAGAGGGCTAGCTGCCTCTCAGTGTAACCTTTCACTTCATACAACCAGTATTTAGAGGGCGAGCTGCTTCTCAGTGTTACCTTTCACTTCATACAACCAGTATTTAGAGGGCTAGCTGCCTCTCAGTGTAACCTTTCACTTCATACAACCAAAATTTATAAGGCTAGCTGTTTCTCAGGGTAACCATTTACTTCATACAACCAATATTTAGAGGGCTAGCTGCTTGTCAGTGTTACCTTTCACTTCATACAACCAGTATTTAGAGGACTAGCTGCTTCTCAGTGTTACCTTTCACTTCATACAACCAGTATTTGGAGGGCTAACTGCTTCTTAGTGTTACCTTTCACTTCATAAACAAATATTTAGAGGGCTAGCTGCTTCTCAGTGTAACCTTTTACTTCATACAACCAATATTTATAAGGCTAGCTGTTTCTCAAGGTAACCTTTCACTTCATACAACCAGTATTTGGAGGGCTAGCTGCTTCTCAGTGTTACCTTTTACTTCATACAACCAGTATTTAGAGGGCTAGCTGCCTCTCAGTGTAACCTTTTATTTCATACAACCAATATTTAGAGGGCTAGCTGCTTCTCAGTGTTACCTTTCACTTCATACAACCAGTATTTAGAGGGCTAGCTGCTTCTCAGTGTTACCTTTCACTTCATACAACCAATATTTAGACGGCTAGCTGTTTCTAAGTGTAACAATCCACTTCCCACAACTGCTATAAAGTACACCAAATTAAAAAAAATTATTTTAAAATCCTCTTGTCGATAAGAATTACCATTACTAACATAATATCTTCCCCTACCCTTACTATGTAGTATCTGTCCCATAGAATAAAGAAACAGGTTTTGTTTAGATATCCACGCGATGTTATTATGGAAAATTACCGTCGTCTACCATATTACAGTGCTCAGAGGATTAATTTAATCAGAAACGTACCATATATTTCCACTTTGGAAATATACAACTTTTTATTTTTACAGTTTTAACTCTTTTATAACGGTAAATGAATAGACCAAATGGTTTTTACAAAATATCTTTAATTATATAAAAACTACCAACAAAAAACTGTCCAATCTCTCCATGTTCTGTCGTCTGCTGGTCAAAATGTACGATGTTCCCCCTGCGGTGGGTCAGCGGTAATTTTACGGGATTAGATTGCTATAATCTGTGATTCCTTTTCCTTTCAGATGTAAGCGCTTTATAAAAGTGCTCATCAGTAACTCATTCGACTTAAAGTACTGAACAAATGCATGGAAGCGTCCGTTGTTACTGGCTGGAACGCCTTTGTTAGTAACTCAAAATTAGTGGTTTCTGACACAGCATTTTTACCCCAGAAGTGTATAAGGTAATGTTTAAGCTTAAAAATCTATCTCTGACTCTATTTATTATGAATGTTTTTCTATAGAAAATGACATAGAATGACACACAAGTTGTAAATCAGAACTGTTGATATGGGTATTAATACCATTTTGACCTTCCTAGGTCATCTTCGGGTTACCAGTAAGGTCAAAACGTTGTTCTCTGCTTATCAATAAAAGTGTTAATACCCATACCAGATATTTTGAGATACATTTTTATATCAAGTGGGTTTCTCACCATCAAGAAGAATATACAGTTTATTTGTATTAAAGGTATAACAAGTAACTCACGTTGTTATTAATGTTTCACAGACTGTTTTATTATTCGTATTGCATACAATGAACAAAACTTCATAATTATATAAACCTTCGGTAAATAACAACCTTACAGCCATTAAAGTGCTATTAAAAATGTATATTATTTAAAATTCTGCAGTGCTTTATAAGATACAACAATTTTCCCAGGTTAATGGGATGTCCGTGATTTTGCTTGTTTATCCACCATTGCCCGTCTTGATCTAAAGAATTTGTATCTCGAAGCCACTTTGTGATCAATTTCCATGCTAGTTCGAGTTCAAGACGAAGCTACAGAAACCACTGTTAGCGAAGAAAAGATGGAAGAGTCCCATATTTGTATGTATTGCTAAGCCTCAAGCGTTATTTGCCACCGTCCCTAAATTTGAGCCACTGACCAGAAGGAAGGCACGCAGTCAGTCAGCATCACCCTGACACCCCAGTAAAAGACTGATTGTTACTACTATAACTCATCTACAAATTAAAATGTGAAGAATGTTTCGTGGTACCGCACAAATTCGAAGCTGGCTTGTTAGCTCCAAAGTCCAAAAAATCCTCTTTGGTAATAGCCCCTCATACCCGTGGCAGGCAGAACACAAATAGCACATTGTGTAGCTTTGTGCTTTATTCTAAACAAACAAGCAGAAAAAATATAATATGAAAATGGCTTGTTTCAGTTGAGATATATTTTTCTCTACTAGTGGGTTTTCTCGGCATCACTGATTATCATTTCATCCAATCAAACAAAATTTGTGGAAATATCTTAGTTTATAGTAAAATATAAGTAAAAGTTGAAAAATAAAAAAAACAAGATTTACTGATACACGGCCCGGCATGGCCAGGTGGTTAAGGCACACGATTCTTAATCTGAGGGTTGCGGGTTCGAATCCATGTTGCACCAAACAGCTTGCCCTTTCAGCCGTGGGGGCATTATAATGTGTCGATCAATCCCACTATTCGTTGATAAAAAGAGTAGCCCAAGAGTTGGCGGTGGGTGGTGATGACTAGCTGCCTTCTCTCTAGTCTTACACTGCTAAATTAGGGACGGCAAGCGCAGATAGCTCTCATGTAGCTTTGCGCGAAATTAAGAAAAAACCAACAAGCAAACAAGCTAATCAAATACGCGTCTTTTAAAATACCACCTGGCGAAGAAACTTAAAAAATTACCAGAAGTTAAAAGTTTAGATAAATGTTTAATCAGAAAAAAAATTATAGGCCTTGCACGGCCGAGCGCGTTAAGGCATACACTCGTAATCTGAGGGTCGCGGGTTCGCATCCGAGTCGCGCTAAACATGCTCGCCCTCCCAGCCGTGGGGGCGTTATAATGTGACGATCAATCCCACTATTCGTTGGTAAAAGAATAGCCCAAGAGTTGGCGGTGGGTAGTGATGACTAGCTGCCTTCCCTCTAGTCTTACACTGCTAAATTAGGGACGGCAAGCACAGATAGCCCTCGAGTAGCTTTGTACGAAATTCCAAAACAAACAAAAGCTTTGTGCGAAATTTCAAAACAAAACAAAATAAAAAATTATTTATGTTTAATGACGTATAGAGACTGTTTGACTACGTAACGATGAAAGAAGCGTATCATAGTTTTAACAAAATAAGAAATGTACATCGTTTTGACAAACTATCTGTTAATTATATATATATATATGTGTGTGTGTGTGTTTAGTAGTGTGTTCAGATTGTAATAAAAATTTATTCGTTACCCATTAATGCCGTCTTTATGATCGCCATCAGATATTTGTTTATTCTCGAAACCATGACGTCTCGTTTCCTTATTCAGTTTTTAGTTCCAGTTTTGCATGAAAGAGATGACCAAAATCTAGCTAAAAGTAAATAATAATAATTTTCTACAGAACCATGGATAAAGTCTGGTCTAATGCGAATTTTAAAAAAAGAAAAGAGTTTCGCAAAGTTAAAACCTGATTACTCGATATCACGTAAAGCACAAAACGGGTTTTTAAATAATTCTGAGCGCAGTGAAATTACACGTCAGGCCCTGCACATCTGAAGGTTAAAAATAACCCTAACACGTGGCTCCGCCTCTCTTGATTACTCTCTAGATTTATTCATTTAGATTCGATAACAGAAAGTCGAACGAACGTGCAGTGTTCGCCCAGCTGTTAATTTGCGTAAATGGATAATACTCTATGTTTTTAATAGTACCATTCCCGTTGGATCTTCCTTTCTCGCACGCGGAAAGACTGATTTCTTTCAACGAATATGAATCGATATATTTGTCGATGATTCATTTGGAATAACATGCATAACGTTATTTAGGCCCTGCTGTGCTTACTTGAGCGAAATCAGAACACTTTACGTTAAAAACAAGTTATTTACAGGGTAATACAGCCAGTTATTTCTTAATTACCTGCACTACCTCTACATTCTTCAGGTAACCACTGTCTAACAGAGCAGTGATCTGGAATATGAACTATTCAGTTCGCCTTTCCTACTCTCTTTGGACAAAAATTACATGTATATATGACTGGCAATCAATAATGTAGTGATGCATAGCTTTATGTGAGGCAGCAAAAAAAATTGATATCTGGTATTGTTTTTATTGTTGAAACTAGGCTAACCGTGGTACCTAACACTTACTGACTTTGATATCTGGTGTTTCATATTGTTGAAACTAAGCTAACCGTACTTTTAAATTTAATATCTGGTGTCTAATACAGTTGAAACTTTGCTGACCATGGAGTTTAAAGGCTACTTTAAACTTTGATATCTGGTGGTTTATATTGTTGAAACTCGGCGAACCGTGGTGTTTAATATTCACTGACTTTGATATCTGGTATTTTACATTGTTGAAACTCGATTAATCGTGGTTATAACTTTAATATCTTGTGTCTAATTCTGTCGATACTGGGCTAACCGTGGCGTTTATTAGCTACTGTCTTTGATATTTGGTATTATACATTGTTGAAGTTTGGCTAACCGTGGTGTTTAATAGCAACTGACTTCGATGTCTGTGTTATGTGTTGTTGAAACTTAGCTAACCGTGGTTTCAACTTTAATATCTGGTGTCTAGTACTGTTAATACTAGGCTAACCGTGGTGCTTAATAGCTAGTGACTTTGGTATCTGGTGTTCTGTATTGTGGAAACTCGGATAACCGTAGTGTTTAATTGCAACTGACTTTGATATCTGTTTGTTTGTTTGTTTTGGAATTTCGCGCAAAGCTACACGAGGGCTGTCTGTGTTAGCCGTCCCTAATTTAGGAGTGTAAGACTAGAGAGAAGGCAGCTATTCACCACCACCCACCGCCAACTCTTGGGTTACTCTTTTACCAACGAATAGTGGGATTGACCGTCACATTATACGCCCCCACGGGTGGGAGGGCGAGCATGTTTAGCGCGACCCTCGGATTACGAGTCGCACGCCTCATGCGCTTGGCCATGTCAGGCCACTTTGATATCTGGTATATAAATTGTTGAAATTTGGCTAACCGTGGTGTTTAAAAGCTACTGACTTTGATATTTGGTGTTTATCTTGTTGAAACTTCTCTAACCGTGGTGATTAATAGCAACTGACTTTGATATCTGGTGTTTTATATATTTGAAACTAGGATAACAGTGGTGTTTAGCTTTAATATCCACTGACTTGTATATCTGGTATCTAATATTGTAGAAACTCGGCTAACCGAGGTGTTTAATAGTTACTGACTTTAATATCTCGTGCTTTGTATTTTTGAAACTCGGCTAACAGTGGTTTTAACTTTAATATATGATGTCTGATACTGTTGGCACTCGGATAACCGTGGTGTTTAACTTTAACAGCAACTGACTTTGATATCTGATGTTCTATATTGTTGATACTCGGCTAACCCTGGTGTTTAATAGCGACTGACTTTTATAACTGGTGATCTATATTGTTGAATCTCGGCTTACCGTGATTTTAACTTTAATATCTGGTGTCTAATACAGTTTAAACTTTGCTGACCATGGAGTTTAAAGGCTACTTACATTGATATCTGGTATTATATATTGTTTAAACTTGGCTAACCGTGGTGTTTAATAGCAACTGACATTGATATATGGTGTTCTATATTGTTGAAACTCGGCGAACCGTGGTGTTTAATAGCAACTGACATTGATATATGGTGTTCTATACTATTGATACTCGGATAACTGTCGTGCTTAATAGCTACTGACTTTGATAACTGGAGTTTTATATTGTTGAAACTCGGCTAACCGTGGTTCTAACTTTATTATCTGGTGTGTAATACTGTTGATACTAGGCGAACAGTAGTGTTTACTAGTTACTGACTTTGATATCAGGTTATCAGGTATTCTACATTCTTGATACTCGGCAAATCGTAATTTTAACTTTAATATCTGGTGTCTAATACTGTTGAAACTTGGCTAACCATGGTGCTTAATAGCTACTGACTTTGATATGATACCTGGTGTTCTACATTGGAGAAACTCTGTTAACCGTGGTTCTTCATAGCTAATGACTTTGATGCCTGGTGTTCTATATTGTTAAAACTCGGATAACCATGATTTTAACTTTAATATCTGGTGTCTAATACTGTAGAGACTCGGCTAACCGTGGTGTTTACTAGTTACTGACTTTGATATCTGATGTTTTCTATTGTTGAAATTAAGTTAACCGTGGTGTTTAACTTTAATATCCACTGACTTTCATATCCGGTGTTTTATATTGTTGAAACTCGGCTAACCGTGGTTTCTACTTTTATATCTGGTGTCTAATACTGTTGAAACTTGGTTTACCGTGGTGTCTATTCGCTACTGATTTTGATAGATGATGTTATATATTGTTGAAACTTGGCTAGCCGTGGTGTTTAATTGTTACTGACTTTGATATATGTTTTTTATATTGTTGAAACTCGCCCTACCGTGGTGTTTATCTTTAATGTCCACTGATATCGATATCTAGTATTTTATATTGTTGAAACTTGGCTCACCGTGGTTTTAACTTTAATATCTGGTGTCTAATACTCTTGAAACTCGGCTATAGTAGTTACTGACTTTGATATCTGGTGCTTTATATTGTTGAAACTCGGCTAACCGTGGTTTTAACTTTAATATCTGGTTGATTTTAATGTTTTTTTTAATAAATAAGTTTCGAGTGTGAACAAAATATACTCTTCAAAAAAGAAACGCAAAAGGCAAAATTTGAGACAATTTTTTAACAAGTTTATTCCAAATAGTTCTGTATGACGTGTGTGAAACTTTGCACATTCACTGTTGAACATTCAAAGTCTGCAAAGGCGAAGTCCACGCTCACTGGTTGAAGTTTAACGTCACTCAACGTCAATAACGAGTATGCCCCCCGTGAGCATCAATAACTGCTTGGCATCTCCTCCCCATGGAAGAGATAAGATGACGAATCACATCCTGTGGAATGGCTGTCCACTCAGTCTGCAAAACTGCTGCAAGCTGAGGTAGAGTCTGCGGTTGAGTTTGTTGCCGTCGCAGACGTCGGTCCAACTCGTCCCAAAGATGTTTGATGGGGTTCAAATCTAGTGATCTGGAGGGCCAGGGAAAAACGTTGATGTTCTGGTGTCTCAATAAGACAGTGGGGAGTCGGGCTGTGTGAGGACGGACGTTGTCATGTTGTAAAACGTCGTTGACATTCACCATGATGGGTTGCACATGAAGCCTAAGAATCTCGTCGACGTATCGTTGAGCCATAAGATTTCCTCGAATGTGCAAAAGGTCTGTTCTGGCGCTGTAGGCGATGGCAGACCACATCATGAGGCTGCCACCACCAAATTTGTCAACATCCTGCATACGAGGTCTGCCAGATCGTGGACGGTCACGAGTTGATCCATGTTGTTGGTGACGATTCCATAGCCTTGTGATGATGCTCTGGCAACATCTGATCGAGATTAGCCTGCTTCCAAGCGACGAATGGCGTTGTTGCGTTGTGCTTCAGTCAGTCTTAGCGTAACTGTATTGCATGTCGGTGGCTTAACATTGAGTTATGGAAACCGAGAACCCGTCACTTTTATAGGAATTTTGCACATGTTGCACTTGTAGAACATGCAGATCTTTCAAACAAATTTATTGGACACGCATGCGTTTTGGCGAAAAATCCGATGTTTTCCTCCGTTTTCAAAGTGCACAACTTTTATTGTCATTTTGGTCTGACAGTCAGTGCTATAACACGTGTAACATCACATACTCTGAGTTTGTAATGTTATTACATATATTTCTCTTTAAAATAAAAAGAATATCCCTTTTGCGTTTCATTTTTGAAGAGTATACTTTAAAACACGGTCTTTTCTCTTATGAAAAGCTATTGGAACTAAATGGACGTTTTTTCTGTGTTTCAAAACATGACCTGAATAGAATTCAAAGAGTGCTTCAGATAATTTAGAATTCGTGAAATTTTGCATTTATCAAAAGGAAAAAGAAACTTCTATTAATGATTTTTTAAGCACAAAGCTGCAAAATGTGCTATTTGTACTGCATTCAGCCTACAAATTCAACTCTAAATTATAAATAATCAAGTTTAGCATTAACTCACAATGTACTTGTATCAGTGATACTGTAAAAAATGTCTTAGCAACTGATGATTACTAGAACCAGGGACAAGACACTGGTATCAATGATATTATAAAAATGTTTGATGTCTCAGTGGCTATGTCTTAGCAACTGATGATTAAAACATATACATGACACTGCCATCAATGGTATTATAAAAATGCTTGATGTCTCAGTGGTTTCGTCCTTGCAACTGATGATTACCAGAACCAGGGATATGATAATGGTATCAATGATATAAAAACGATTGATGTCTCAGTGGCTTCGTCCTAGCAACTGATGATTACTAGAACAAGGGACATGACACTGGTATCAATGATATTATAAAAATGTTTGATGTCTCAGTAGCTATGTCTCAGCAACTGATTATTAAACCATAGACATGACACTGGCATCAATGGTATTATGAAAATATTTGATGTCTCAGCTTCATTCTAGCAGCTAATGATTACCAGAACCAGGGACATGATAATGGTATCAATGATATAAAAATAGTTGATGTTTCAGTGGCTTCGTCCTAGCAACTGATGATTACCAGAACCAGGGATATGATAATGGTATCAATGATATAAAAACGATTGATGTCTCAGTGGCTTCGTCCTAGCAACTGATGATTACCAGAACCAGGGACATGATAATGGTGTCAATGATATTATAAGAAAATGAAAACGACTGATGTCTCACTGGTTACGTCCTAGCAACTAACTGTTTTCAGAATGAAAAATTGCTCACGGTATTTTTATTCAGTCAAACTTTATTGCAAGAGGAAACACACATTGTAATTAAACTGGTTTTTTATGGATTAGATGATGTCATATCAATACTTGTTTTCGGCCATTAAAGCTGAGCCTAATTTAACGTTACAAAAGCCATAAGTTATGCACTGCCCTTTCCTCAACAGCCAATGTAGTACTTGGGGTTTGTTTGTTAGACTTGGCACAAAGCACCGAGGAGACTATCTAAGTTAGAAGCCTTCAATTGTGAAGTGTTGGACCAGAGAGATAGTAGCTAGTCAATACCACCCACCGCCAACTCTTCAGCTGCATGTGTCAGGTCTAATAGTGGGACTTTAATGTCATTTTTATAACAAACTTATGTGAGCAAAGGGCAAAACTTTTTTTGGCGATAACGAGACACGAACAACGGAATTTCAGTTCTATAATCTGGCAAGCTAGCTACTTGGATGCCCTCGACTCAATACTTTATCAACTTATAGCCAATTATCAAGTAAAAATAAATCAAGTAATTGGGTAAAAATCTCTGTAATAACAGAGCAAAATAAAAAACAACAACATCATGAAAGTTGCCATTAAATTACTGTTAACCACTGTGTCTTTTGTTAAGGTTATTAGTTGATGGTATACCACATACCATAAGTATTCACCGTAGATCGCAGATTGATTAGTTGATGGTATACCATATACCATAAGTGTCATGTGCTCTCAAACAGTTTAATTCATAAATAGTTCAATTTGTTTGTTTTGTTGAACTTTGCGTAAAGCTACTCGAAAGGAATCTACGCTCGGTGTCCCCAGTTTAAAACTGTTAAACTGGAGTCCAGTTAGCTAACGGATATCTCTTATCGCTAACTCTTGTGACAAGTAGAACTGATCTCACATTGTAACGTCCCCACGGCTTAAGCTCAGCAACGACGATTCAAAACTGTGTTTGTGTGTGTGTGTGTGTTTTCTTATAGCAAAGTAACATCGAGCGATCTGCTGAGCCCACCGAGGAGACTCGAACCCCTGATTTTAGCGTTGCGATTCAAAACTACAACTTGGAGACTGCTGGTTGAGTGTCCTAGCCATAAGATTTTGCTAAACCTAAACATTTTTGTCAAAAATATCTGTTGAAATCCGATGGGAGTCAGTAGATATTTCTTAGTGTTCAAACTGTGACTAAATGTTTCATTTCATATCTTATGTTTTTCAATACCCATACAGTTAACTTATGTTTGTCTAATTTTAGGGTTACATGACCAGTGGATCACGGATTAACTCACGTTTGTCTAATTTTAGAGTTACATGACCAGTGGATCACAGATTAACTGATGTTTGTCTTATTTTAGGGTTACTTGGCCAGTGAATCACGGATTAACCTATGTTTGTCTAATTTTAGGGTTACATGACCAGTGGATCACAGATTAACTGATGTTTGTCTTATTTTAGGGTTACTTGGCCAGTGAATCACAGATTAACTTATGTTTGTCTAATTTTAGGGTTACTTAGCCAGTGGATCACGGATTAACTTATGTTTGTCTAATTTTAGAGTTACATGACCAGTGGAGTGGATCAAGGATTAACATATGTTTGTCTAATTTTAGAGCTACATGACCAGTGGATCATAGATTAACTTATGTTTGTCTAATATTAGGGTTACTTGGCCAGTAGATCACGGATTAACTTATGTTTGTCTAATTTTAGGGTTACATGACCAGTAGATCACGGATTAACTTATGTTTGTCTAATTTTAGGGTTACATGACCAGTGGCTGCAGTATTTTATTTTAGCGATTATCAGTCATATTTGTGAAGTTTAACGTTAGTATTAAATAATTAGAGAGGTCACGTTAGTTTGGTCTGGTTCGAATTTCGCGCAAAGTTACACGATGGCTATCTGCGCTAGCCGTCCCTAATTTAGCAGTGTAAGACTAAAGGGAAGACAGCTTGTCATTATCACCCACTGCCAACTCTTGTGCTACTCTTCACATTATAAGGCCCCCACCGCTAAAAGGGTGAGCATGTTTGGGGTGACGGGAATTTTTCTTCACATTATAACGCCCCCACCGCTAAAAGGGTGAGCATGTTTGGTGTGACGGGAATTTTCTAATCGGTGTAAAAATATGTTGATATTTAACGCTGCGGCATCTCGTTAGTCAAAGAAGAAATATTCACCTTTCGAAATCACTCGAGTTACAGGGTTTCAACCGTTTGTGTCAAGACTTCTTGACCCTACGTGTTACTCACGCCCCCCTCCAAGTGACACAGCTGAACGTCTGCAGACTTAGAACGCTAGAAACCGGGTTTCGATACTCTTGGTGGGTAGAGCACAGATAACCCGATGTGTAACTTTGTGCTTAGCTTCAAACAAACAAACATTACGAATGTTAAAAAGTCAAATTACCAAGGTATAAATCAGTCTTTTTGGTAAATAAAGAAGAAACGTTTCGATATGTGATTATTCGTTTCCAAGGGATGCGCCTCAGTGTTTAATTAAAGGTATTAAAAAAACATGTCGGTTTAAGAAGTCTTAATGAAAATGAGTAAAAACGCTACAACTCGAGAGCTTTCAGAAAGGCGGACCTTCTCAGAAGATTTACTTTGGATGGTTGATCCCGACTCCTGAGAAGACGATGGCTGTCATTTTGTCCATCTATTTACTTCCCGGCGAAAGCAAGAAATATAACCAGTTCCGGAGAGTGTGAAAACAGCGGTATAGTTGTTTAGAAGGACTTCAGTTACAAAATCAAGTGACGGTTGGTAATACTGTTGTTAAGTAGGTTGTATTGGACGTCCAATCATTTCAGTATCTCATGGGATGTAGATTACGTTTTTATGTACTTGTTTGATTAACTGGTTTAAAGGCAACAACATGTAGTTTCAATACCAGTCTTTCTTACGAAGTTGGCCCGGCGTGGCACTTAACTGGCAATATGAGGGTCGCAGGTTCGAATCCCCTTCACACCAAACATTCTCGCCCTTTCAGCCGTGGGGGCGTTATAATGTTACGATTAACAGCACTGTTCGATTACGAGTCAAACGCCTTAGCGTGGAACATAGCCACACCGGTCGTAACGTGATTAACTGGAGTGTGATACGCTCTATATAATCACTCCGAACATTAAATATACGTGTTGTGTCCTAACTATGGTGTGACACGTTCTATAAAATCACTCCGAACATTAAATATACGTGTTGTGTCCTTTCTCGTTTCCTTTCTCACGCTCATGTCACTAAATATCCTCAAATAATTTCAATAAACACTAAACCTATTTTTTTATTTCCAAATTCAGAATTTTAATTATAATACTTTGATACGAAAACGTGGCAATGACGAGATGTCGCCCTCTCTTGATGGATTAGTAAAGTATAAAATCGGATCTCATCAACTTTTAAAGATTTCGTAGGTTTCTAACATTTTTAGAAAAACAGGTAAATATTATACAGCTCGTGAAACTGTCCATCCTAACTTTCCATAGAAGTATAAAGAAGAAATGTTAAAGGTTTTAAAGATATCGAGATGTAATATAAATTATTAACGTGTTAAAGAAATTGTAAATATTGCTCGAGGCCCACCCTCACCAGATATCCTATATAATGTCAAGTCAGAGGAATAAGACAAATTTCACACAGTAGCAGAGCCGACCTAGCATGGGGACTAGCTCCCCTATAAATCTCATTGTCCGTTCAAGCTACTGCTGTCGATAGATCTAATTGTTAGAATTATTTTTAAATGTTTAGTTCTCATTACGTGCGTCATTTTTCTCCACCCCTATCAGGAAAACTTGTAACATACCGGTGAGCCAGAGCACTGTTTTGGTGAGAGTACAAGATGTCTCAAAACACCGTAGCAACACCCTATTAGGAAAACTTGTAATATACCGCTGAACCAAAGCACTGTTTTGGTGAGAGTACAAGATGTCTCAAAACACCGTAACAAAATCGGCCCGGCATGGCCAGATGGTTAAAGCACTACACTCGTAATCTGAGAGTTGCAAGTTCGAATCTCTGTCACACCAAACATGTCCGCCCTTTCAGCTGTGGGGGCGATATAAAGTGACGGTCAATCCTACTTTTCGTTGGTAAAAGAGTAGCCCAAGAATTGGCGGTGGATGGTGATGGCTAGCTCCCTCTCCTTTAGTCCTATACTCCTAGATGAGGGACGGCTAGCGCAAATAGCTCTCGTGTAGCTTTGCGCGAAATTAAAAACAACAACAACAAACCTTTCAATCACGTAGGCACTATAATAAAACGTCATTCAACCCCACTATTCGTTGGTAAAAAAAGTAGTCCACGATTAGCTTCCTTTTTTCTGTTCTTGCACTGCTAAATTAGGGACGGATAACACAGGTCGCTCTTGTGTAGATTTGCGCGAAATTTAAAACAAACCAGACCATAGTATCATAACATTACGTATTCTTTAATTCCTTACGTAAATGAATGAATGAGGTTGAAATCAGTTACAGACACAACAGAATATAAACGGCGAATCCGTACTTATGATATTAGGTTTACTTGGTATCATTTAGAAATAATTTTTTTATCAATATAATTCTCGGGTACCTCTTACGTTCTGTTTTTTGACTGTAGCTTGTCTGCATCTGTTAAGTTTGTGACACTGATTGGATAAAATACAAAACAAGGATTTTCACTCTTCAAGGACGGGCTTGTGTCGAAATGCCATTTAGTGTAATTATTTGATTATCCTTCAGAAAACCTCCCGAAAAAAATGCACGATGAGTAAAATTCGTATAGTATTAGATTTCTGCAGAATAATACAGGGCTGCGTTTTGTTTTTTCTGTGTGCCTTGTCATGCTGACAAGGAATTAGGCATAGGAGATTGTATTAAAAAGTCTGTATCTTGACAGGAAACCAGTCGTCATCCTGAGAAATTTGTGACGAAATATATTTTACACTAGATTACAAGTTACCCTAAAAATAATTCTCAACATTCTCATGAAATAACGTGGTTTATATTTCATTTTCTAGGGTCAGTCAACTGAAGAATGCACTGGAGAACATTACTGTGTTTGTACTTGTCGTTTGATGTTTGTCAAAAGCTAGTATTTCTGTTCTTTACATTTTGAGTGTTTAGTTTGTTTTTTGAATTTCGCACAAAGCTACGCGAGGGCTATCTGTGCTAGCCGTCCCTAATTTAGCAGTGTAAGATTAGAGGGAAGGTAGCTAGTCATCACCACTCACTGCCAACTCTTGGGCTACTCTCTTACCAACGAATAATGGGGTTGACTGTAACATTATGACGTCCCACCGCTGAAAGGGATGGCTGGCGCAGACAGCTCTCGTGTATCTTTGAGCGAAGTTCAAAAACAAACAAATAATTGAAAGAAAGATGACAATTCGAGGTAGCGCTCTTCGTCAGATCGTAAAATTTACAACAAAAGCGCATGCGCAGGATTTCTAACAGGTGTTTGTTTGTTTTTGAATTTCGCTCAAAGCTACTCGAAAGCTATTTGCGTTAGTCGTCCCTAATTTAACAGTGTAAGACGGCTAGATACCACTACCTACCGCCAACTCTTGGGCTACTATTTAATTATAACGCCCCAACGGCTGAAAGGTAGAGCACGTTTGGTGCGACGGGGATTCGAACCCGCGACCCTCGAATTACCGGTCGAACGCTTTAACACACTTGGCGATGCCGGATCGTGAACAAGTGCATACAATTTGACATGAAAGTGAAAGCATCGAAAACAATTTTAAATTTACACACTTAAAAACAAATGATAAAAAACAACCTTTTTAATTGACAGAGACTCTAAATTAGTTATCAACAAATATATATATATATATTTAATTTTTGTCGTTCATACATTTCTTTTTATACTTTCGGTACATAGACTTTCAACAGCAAAATTTGGTTGTACTTACATTGTTTGTTTGTTTTTTGAATTTCACGCAAAACTACACGAGAGCTTTCTGAGCTAACCGTACCTAATTTAGCAGTGTAAAACTAGATGAAAAACTACTAGTCATCACCACCCACTGCCAGTTATTGAGCTAGTCTTTTATCAACGAATAGAATGATCAACCATACATTATAACGTCGCCACGCACGTTTGGTGTAACGGGGATTCGAACCCCAACCCTTAGACTGCGAGTCGAGCGCTCTAACCATTCGACCTTGTTGGGTCGTTATATTTTTATTGCCAAGCAACATGGTATAAAATCCACTGTTTGAACGCATTGTTTCCAAAACGACTTACTTTCCTATATATTAGAACTTGTTTTATAAGGAACCACTTCTTTTCTATTGAGTTTTTGATAGATTGCCTCATCAAAAGCACGTGAATCTGCACGCACGAGCTCGTCTGTCTGTAGTTTCTAATATAAGGAAATTTCTTTTCTATGTGTTTCTTACCTAGCCTGTCTTTAACAAAATGAGTATACACGTTGATGAGATAAAAATATGACACCCAGGTGCACACCCTCAAGGTCCACTTCGCGTGTATGCAAAATTTCAGGTTTGTAGGTTCTTTTATTTTGGACCTATGGTGGTCACAAATCCACAGACAATCCTTTTTATTATTATAGATATACCAGCGAAAGTACCCGTCTTCGCTTTGGTTAAGATATTCTAGATAAAATTCAATGTGTGTCACCTCACGATAAGTTTGATTTCTCTAAATAAAAGGAATCATAAAAGCTAAAGCGCATTTATCCAAATAGAACAGTTCAATTACTGTCTGCCCATCAGGGTTTTAGATTTTAACCCATGATTCCATATCTTGAAAATATCATCTGTGTAACTATAGTTCAAACAGTTTGTTCCCCTTAGTAACCAAGTATTACGTTGACGATGATTCCGGAAATAGAACAATAGCTCAGTTAATTGTCTTGGCGTGTATCAATTTTATTTTACAAATTTTAAGTTTTTAAACTGAAAAATATCAACTTATCTTGATGATTTCAAACTACAGTAATTGGAGTTTATAATGCTTCATATTTGGAGATGGGAAAACAGCCATACAGCATGGAGAAACTTATTCATTTACACAACATGGGGATATGGACACGATTGTACAGCATGAAGAGACTTATACAGTTATACAACATTGTGATATAGACACGGATGTAAAGCATGGAGAAACTTACACAGTTATACAACATGGGGATATGGAGACGGTTGTACAACATGGGGAGATGGACACGATTGTACAACATGGAGAAACTTGCACTGTGTGTGTGTATTTAGAATTAAGCACAAAGCTACACAATGAGCTATCTGTGCTTTACCCACCACGGGTATCGAAACCCGGTTTTTAGTGTTAAGTCCGCAGATATATCACTGTGCCACTGGAGGGCAAGAGAAACTTACACAGTTATATGACATGGGCACACGAATACGGTTTTACAGCGTGGATAAACTTAAACAGTTATACAACATAGAGGTGTGGACACAGTTGTAAAGCGTGGAGAAACGTACACAGTTATACAACATGGGGATATGAACACGGTTCTACAGCATGGATAAAGTTACACAGTTATATAACATGGGGATATGAACACGGTCTTACAGCATGAAAAAACTTACACAGTTATACAACATGGGGATATGAACACGGTTGTACAGCATGGAGAAACTTACACAGTTATACAACATGGGGATATGAACACGATTGTACAGCATGGAGAAACTTACACAGTTATATAACATGGGGATATGGACACGGTTGTACAGCATGGAGAAACTTACACAGCTATACAACATGGGGATATGAACACGGTTGTACAGCATGGAGAAACTTACACAGTTATATAACATGGGGATATGGACACGGTCTTACAGCATGGATAAACTTACACAGTTATACAACATGGGGATATGAACACGGTCTTACAGCATGGACAAATGGCAACTAAAATTGCTTAGCTTTGCTTGGGTAATTAAACTGGAAGTGTGTGTATTCTAAACTCATTCTAACATAAAAGTATAATCTATATACTTTTATTGCTAAGCGACATAACAGAAAAAACCATACCAAAATAGTTAACAACCATTTTATAACATCCGAAAGTAGTTAAATAAAAACACTATAACATCCCATAACAACTTTAAAATCTCACTCTATAACAAACTATAATATCTAAAACACTAACTTTCTATTGCAGTTATATGTCTTTTCTGTGTGGTTTTCACATAAAAAGATGCGCTCGTAGGTAAGTAATAATACCCAGATGCATACCCTCACGGTCTACTTAGTACGGATATAAAATTTCAAGTTTCTAGGTTCTTTTTTGTTGCAGCTACGGCAGACACATTCATTTTCTATGTAGCTTTTCACTAGCTTTCCTCATTGAAAAGAATGCGTGCACTGTTGTGGATAAGTAACACCCAGTAAAATTGGTGTAAAATTTCAGGGTGTTTTTCATCCTTTTTTGATTGAAACAAGTTTCATGGGTAATCAACGAGACAACTGCTCTGTGTTTGAAGAACAAGCACATTAAAACTAAGCACCAAAATGGTGAGTGATCAGTAATTATGCTTAAAGCAGCCATAAAGTGTCTTGCCGCAATTACATTGAAAACTAATCTCCAACATAATGTGTGAAATTTGTTGAAATTTCTCTTGGCAAACTGAGGAGATGTCTAAAAATGCGTCAGTCACGCAATGATCTCGATAGCTGCCTTCGCACTCCAGATCGTTATGTATACATACGCTAATATCAGAATTATGTTTCACTGGAAAGTGTAAAGAAACTGGGAAGAGCCTAGTTTATTTGTTTTGAATTTTGCGCAAAGCTACACGAGGGCAATCTGCGCTGGCCGTCCCTGATTTAACAGTGTTAGTGAGACTAGCCATCATCCATCTCCCTCAACTCTTGGGCTACTCTTTTATCAATGAATAGTGGGATTAACCGTCACGTTATAACGCTCCCATGGTTAAAAGAGCGAGCATGTTTGGTGTAACGGGGACTCGAACCCGCAACCCTCAGATTATGAGTAGAGCGTCCTAACCACCTGACCACACCGAGATCTTAAGAGTTTTTTAATGAAAACAGTGTAAATTACTGTTACTTGTATTATAATGGAGTAGCCACGTAGTAACTTATTATCTGATACCATGCAAGAAGACAGTTTAATTTTTGTGACTAATTAAGCGTTATTAATTACCAAAGGAAAAGCGCTGAGAGTTTCACGTGAAGGTAAACATGAAAATTTATCACGTACGAAGTTTTCTTGTTCGCATGAAAAGCAGCAACTAGCATGTCTGATGGATAAAGTGATATTTGTCTAATTAAACATCCATTGTTGTGAACATCATATGTAATTACCTTTATTCGTGTGACTTCTGTTTAAATTATTCGTTACATTTTGTAGCTCTAAAGCTAAAACCTTTCACGGAAGTCCAAGCAGTGTTTTCTACAATAAGAGCTAACAGTATATTCATATAATATAAACAATTATTCATCGAATTCAGATTGTCACGTGACTAACTTATCACAACAATTACTTCTGGCCCGGCATGGCCAGGTGGTTAAGGCGTTCAACTCGTAATCTGAGGGTCGCGGATGCGAATCCCCGTCATACCAAACATGTTCACTCTTTCACCTGTAGGGGCATTGTAAAATTCCGATCAATCCCACTATTCGTTGCTAAAAGAGTAGCCCAAGAGTTGGCGGTGAGTAGCGATGACTAGCTGCCTTGCCTCTAGCCTTACACTGATAAATTAGGGACGGCTAGCGCAGATAGCCCTCGTGTAGCTTTGCGCGAAATTCAAACCAACTGATTATAACATATATTTCGTCGGTAAATCTAAGATTCTATTCGAAGAAATATAAATGATAGTTTGAATTTCAGTTTAGTTTTCCAACTTTATCAACAGGTGCGTCTACATCCTGTCTTTGTATATTATTTACTATTTATTGTACTTACATATCCAGGTACATTATTGTTTGAAAACAATCGAAATGTTGTTATTATTTATTCATAAAATCACAACAGAACTTGAAAGAAACTTTAGCGCTCGACAGTCAAACAAGAAAATAAACTGCAGTTAAATCATTATAAACATGTTCGTTTTTCTTCATTTAAACAAATTAAGGGAGTTGGCCGCCCCTAACTACAACAGATTAAGAAAGATGGCTTCACTTGACTGCTAATGATTAAGGAAGTTGATTTCACTTCACTGCTAATGACTAAGGAAGTTGACTTCCCTTGACTGCTAATGATTAAGGAAGTTGACTTACTTGACTGCTAATGACTAAGGAAGTTGACTTCACTTGACTGCTAATGAGTAAGGAAGTTCGCTTCACTTAACTGCTAATGACTAAGGAAGTTGACTATACTTGACTGCTAATGACTAAGGAAGTTAACTTACTTGACTGCTAATGACTAAGGAAGTTGACTTCACTTGACTGCTAATGAGTAAGGAAGTTGACTTCACTTGACTGTTAAAGAGAAAGGAAGTTGGCCAATCCTGATTACGTGACCATTGTGTTTGTGCTTTTCGTGTAAAATATTAATAGCATAACATTATTTACAAGGTAAAAAAAGATAGGACCGCAAATGACACGATTATATCAGTATTAATTGTATTTAGCGCTAATTTGGCTCGATGGCAAGTTAAGCGTATGGATGTAACTTCGTTCATATACAGATAAAACAGAATGAACAAAAAGACAAGAATAAACTGGAGATACTTAAGCTAACAGAAACTGGAAATACATGAAAAACAATAATAAATTATTGAATGATAAAAACAGCGATAAACTGGAGATGCATAAAAGACGAGAATAAATTGAAGGCAGACAAAAACAGCGATAAACTGGAGATACATAAAAGACAAGAATAAATTGGAGATAGACAAAACGAGCATAAATTGGAGATAGATAAAACAAGAATAAGCTGGAGATAGATAAAACAAGCATAAACTGAAGATAGATAAAACAAGCGTAAACTGGAGATAGGGTATGTGTGTGTCTTCTTATAGCAAAGCCACTTTGGACTATCTGCTGTGTCCACCGAGGGAAATCTAATCTTTAATTTCAGCGTTGTAAATCCGTAGACTTACTGGTGTACCAGTGGGGACCAAACTGGAGATAGATGAAAACAAGGATAAATTAGAGATAGATAACATAGCAAGGATAAACTGAAGATAAACCAAGAACAAAGATACACTATTTCCCTAAGTTTTCCTACTTTCAGCAGTGTAAGCCTTTATTTTATGAAACAGACACTCGTCATGTGAGTATAACTGAATATGTTTCACATTTCTGTCGTGACCTTGACTTTGTCTACAACACTCAGATACCATGGGAGCTGCTGGACTGTTTAGCAAAATCATGACCTGGAAATGTTTTTGCAGTATTGTATTTCAGGTTTTCTACCATATTATTTTGTTTTGTCCAGTTTCTTTAGTTTGTAGAATCAAATCCACAATAAAGATATGTTGTTCTAGATTGAGCTATTTGCGGGAGATCGAGCCTCGGACTTTTGTGTTATAAGACTGTAAACTTACCGCTGTTACAACAGGAAAAAAAGAAAAGAGAAACAGGAAATCAATCAAACGTTTGCTTCATTCCGACGTGACACTTACCTGTTGTTTCCGGTGACCTTTGATTTTAGTTTTCTACTGCATGCTCAAAAATTCAGTAAGGTTCATTTCGTGTCTCGCTTTCATTAACGTGATGGCTTGAAAATAAAATCGAAAAGAAAGAACAATTTTATTTACTTGTTTCGCGCCAAGCTACATAGTGGATATAGAGCACCACAAGTATTGAACACCGAATTTTTGCGTTACAGGTTTCATACTCTATGCTGGGCCACCAAGCGGATATATCATGCATTAAACGGCATCACATCTCAAACTCTGGACCTCTGGATAAAAAGCAAACAAACTGATAACCACTGGGCCACTCCAGACCCAGAAATGAGCAAATATATATATATGAAATAACTAATACGTGGTGGCTGGACACTGTCTGGACTGGTTACACCAGGGGAATGTAACAGAATAATATAAATTGATTGAAAGCCAGTTAAATGCATATACTTTTATTAAACATTGTTAATTTTGAGGTTAATTTATAATATATAAGCAAATACGTTACCAGGTTTTCTTTTCGAGAAATAGGTACCTAATTCGAATGTAGGTTTTCCTCTCCTATCCCCGTGAAACAACAGCACGTCTGTGGCCTTATAACATGAGAAACCAAGTTTCGATAACTGTGACGAGCAGAGCAAGCATAAACCAATGTGCAACTTTATGCTTACCTACAAACAACCAGAGAATCCAATCATAAAAATTAAAATTCTGCACAAACTAATTTTATGCAAAAGTAATAAATTTCGTATTTATTAACTAGTCTAAACCAACTTGTGGTTCACCTGTAAGTTTGAAGGTTTATAATTCTGAAATTTAAGGTTCAAATACCTGTGACAAGCGCAGTACAGACAACCAGCCAACTGTGAAAATTTTGTGCTTATGACGTAACAAACACCTGGTGTACATAAAAGTAACTATTATATTAAGCCTAACTTTCACAAGCAATCATAGTAACATTAAGAGACACCACAAATAAGCAAACTTTCGCATTATAATAACTGAAGCTATTTTTATATGCTTACAGAAAGATCCAATTTAAAGTGATTTTAAGGTACAATACAATTAAATTTGGAGCGTCGTTAAGCGCCATCTAGTGATTAGAAATAGCACATATGAAATAGCCCATTGTCCAGCTTTGCTCTTAAACACAAAATGCACACATATTTGTTCACTTCGAGCCTCGCAGTGGCTTAGCGATAAGCTTGAAGATTTATTACACTAAATTACGAGGTTCGATCTCAGAGGTAAGCAGAACACAGATAGCTCAACTTTGTGTTAAAAATAACAAAAATCTTAAACTTTGAATGAAATTACACTGGTACATAAAAACCCTTTCCTAAATAATATATAATACACTGATTCGTAAAATTTATTTTTGTGATATCCAGAGTCAGAAATCACATATTACGGTAATATATCAAGTTTAAATATAAAACTCTGTCAATGGTAACATCAGACATTATGAATTTATCTTCCTTTGCAAAATAGAAATTACAATGAAGAAGAGATGACGTAAAGGCCTAGTCTATTCTTTAATTCGCTACTTCTTCCGCACTTTATTATTGAACAAATAATTTCACTTCCACATACAATCACCAGATGGCGCAATATATCAAAACTAGGTCATTTGATTGCGTTTTTTGTTGTTTTTTCACTGAAGAACAATTGTAATTACAGATATTTTGAACTGTTCTCAGTAGCTACTGAAATTTCTATATCCAACAGTAACTTCTTACAGGAATGTCGTATTCTTAAATTCAAACTACTTTTATAAAGCTAATATTTAAAATGTCTTACTAGGGTGTTTGTCAGCATTTGAAATCCATTTACCTATTATCAATGATATAAAACATCAATGAATTTTGTGTACGTTATTTTAACACATCCGATGACAGTTACCGAGAAAGGTCGCTTATGAAGATCTGAGTAGTGTTGTAGTTTCTGCCAATATTTGACTACTCGCATAACAGTTCGAAAATATCTATGAAAAAACTCCACTTCTAAACTGATAAAGTAAAAACCAAATTAGCAAATGGGACAAGTGAATTGACATTAATTACTGGTTGACTGTTAAAGTATCCATATTTGTATTCCTAGGAACTGTATATACATAGTTAAACCTGTATACAGTACGAAGGTACACTAACTACTCGTAGACTGTTAAAGTGTTCCATATTTGTGTTCCTAGGAACTCCGTTATGATGAGAAAACCCACTTGTAAAGAAAGATATATGCGTAAAAACGGCTGGTAAGGGTAGGGAAACATGTGATCTACTATCGGTCAATTACCTATTTCTTTCTTTGTGAGCATATATAATTAAAGGTGAATACGCCATAAAATACATTAAGTGTTCGCGGACTGTTAAAATGTTCCATATTTGTGTTCCTACGAACTGTATATACATAATTAAACCTGTATACAGCATTAAAGTATATTGACTACTCGTGGACTGTTAAAGTGTATAATATTTGTGTTCTTAGGAACTGTATTTATAATTCACAAGATGCACCCTAATTTCTTATTGTATACAAACTGTACAATTGTATTTGTAAGTACCAATCGTAAGATGGTTTAACAATTAAACATTTGAAATAATTACAAGTCGATGTAAACAATACAACTATCTTATTGTAAAACTTGGTATTCTTGTTCTGTCTACAAAACATTCTACACACTTGTGCAAATTAATTGAAACAAGACGGACGAAAACAATACAACTATCTTATTGTAAAACTTGGTATTCTTGTTCTGTCTACAAAACATTCTACACACTTGTGCAAATTAATTGAAATAAGACGGACGAAAATTACGATTTTTTTCAATTTTTTGCGCTTTATTTCTGAAAATCCAAAAATTACTCATAAATTAATAAATGATATGACCGCCTTTACTTTTCAGAAGATCATTAATCCGCTTTGGCATCGAGTCCACGAGTTGACTGCAATCTTTACTGATTTTTGGATCGCGGTACCACACTTCAATTATGGCCTTAATTAGCTTATCTTTCGTAGTACAGTCTTTTCCCCGAAGTATTTCTTTACAAATCGCTCAAAGATTTTTGATAGGATTTAAGTATGGAGAATTTCCATCCCAGTCCAGCATCTTTATTCGCGTTATAGTCATAAAATTCTTCACTAGTTTCGATGTGTGGCACGGAGCCAGATCTTGCTGAAAAATGCCAGATCCATCTGGAAATCTCTTTTTCAATTCTGGAACAACTCTTCTCTGCAAAACTTCGATGTTCTGTGGTCCACGCATCATACCTTCTACGATATGTAAGCCTCCGACGCCATAGTATCTTAAAAAGCCACAAAACATCTTCAAGGGATGTTTTACGAGCTGATTAATGTGAGATTTTTGAGGTTTCTCACCTGGAGATCTGCGAACATGCAGACTTCTTTGACCCTGTACGAAGAAATGAGTCTCGTCACTGAATAACACTTTCCTCCATTGTTCTTGTGTCCAGTTTTTGTATTTCAGACCCCATTGATACCGTTTTATCTTCATTGAGTTGGTAAGAAGTTGTATTTTGACTGATCTCCTTGTCCTTCTAACACAATTTCGAATGTCGTAATATTCCTTAAAATTTCGTCATATATCCCCAAAATAGATCAACCGCACTGCAAAACACAGCTAATGACGCCGTCTGTGTGAAAAAAATGACTATTAAAGGAAATCAGCAGGTCCAGCGAGTCTACAACGGCCGCCATGCTGAAAATATTGTAAAATGACCATTTGTTTCAATTAATTTGCACAAGGGTGTATATCACAAGTGTAACATGTTGTAATAGGTAACTTGTGTCAGGTAATAGGAGTATTTTATAACTAAAAGGTTACGTTTTATTGTAAACGTTGAAAGAAACTATTTGATTTTACAACACTGATGTTTATCTATTTGTGGTGCTGGTCTTCAAACTAGTTATCACTTTGCACATAAAAAGTAGAAAAATTACAAAAAACAAACTTACATAACTAATTAGAACAATATTTAATCAGAGTAATTCAGACTGTAATATCTCACTTAATTAACCAACGAATAATTTCACTTCTCCATAAACCCAATAGATGGTGCCAAAAGCCTCAACTAGTGTTATATTTTTGTTGTTTTGAATTAAGCACAAAGCTACACAATGGGCTATCCTGTGCTCTGCCCACCACGGGTATCGAAACCCGGATTTTAGCGTGAAAGTCCGCAGACATACCGCTGAGCCACTGGGGGGAATTTTTGATTAACAATGAATATGTTTTATTGTAAATCTTAAAGGAGAATATTTGATTCATAACATTTATAGTCCCTGATTCGGTCCCTTTGTTCTGGTTTAATAATATTTGCACAAACTGATTGGGCATGAAAACCATCAACTTTTCCTTCACTTTTACAGTTTCACGTTAGCAAGTAACATATGAAGCATCTAATTCTGATAATATTACACTGTAAGGTAAGGGCGTAGCAACTTACCCCGCAGACTGCGTAGTGTCACGCAATAATAAATCGAATTCTACGCTATGCCTCTGGATTAAAAATATTGTTAAAAGTAATACAGGGTTGAACACAATAAATATTGTTCTAATTATGAACAGGTCATAATACGAGGTGTTCGGAAAGTCACTGTGCGCTTATGTATTTATTAACAGACATGTTTCAATATAGAATACAGGAGGTAAATATGAATGACAATTATAAACAATGTTGAAAGTGACCCCTGTTGGCATCAGTACAGGCCTGGATCCTTCTTTTGTTTCTAAACACTGCTATCAGTTGCTGGCTTGAAATAGACTGAATGAAATATAGTTACAAAACTGCCACAGTGACTTTCCTGAACACCCTGTATACGTGAAGCAATATTTTTACATGTTAAAATTATATTCTGTGTATTTTATTAGAAACTGTGATTCAAACTATCTAAACCTTGTGAATTGCTTGTTACAAGTAATTGTAAACTATTAACCACAGTCAGTAACTGAATATCCTAACCCTATGAATCGTTGATTTATAATAACAATTTAAATATCCAAACTCTTAACTCTAATAAACATTCAAACTTTGTATTCAGTGGAATTGACAAACAGAAGAAGCTATTAACTTGTTCAGTGCCGTAGTCGAGTTAATTAGTTCTCAATAATACTAACTTCAACGCTAGACGTCAGCACCGTACATGCATATCACCTACTTATAAATTGTTTCACTTTCGATCCAAAATTGCGTCACGAAAAAAAGATACAAAATGAAGAAGCGTTAGAGTTGTATTGTAGCAGCTGGAATACTTGGCAGTCAACAGGTTAAATCATCCAAGCCCTGTGACTTTGTGAACTGTTAAAGAGAACCATTCATTCAAATATATAAATCCTGTCGTGGTGGTTCTGGGCATAACGTGTCTCTGTTATAACACCCGCTAGTTGAATTGGCATCCAGTTTCTTTGTTTGTAGTGAAGCATACGATAAGCTATCCTCTGCTCTCCTCACAGTTGGTGTACAAAACCCGGTTTCTAGGGTTAAAAGTCCACAGACTTTCCACATCAGACATAGAAATTATTATGTTCATTAAACAACTTCTTTTATTCAATAGATAAACGTAACCCTAAAGGATTTATAGATTTTGATAAAAAAAATATGTCATTTTTCATATGAGATTTATTTCTGAATCTTGTTCAATAAGATTTGTTTTTTGTTCTCCAACTGATGCTATTTAGTTTCTAGAGCTCAAATATCGGTTTGGTTTGTTTTGAATTTCGTACAAAGCTACTCAAGGGCTATCTGCGCTAGCCGTCCCTAATTTAACAGTGTAAAACTAGAGGGAGGGCAGCTAGTCATTACCACCCTCTGCCAACTCTTGGGGCAATTTTTAGCAACAAATATTGAAATTGACCGTCACATTGTAACGCCCCCACGGCTGAAAGGGCGAGCATGTTTGGTGTAAGGGGATTTCGAGCCCGAAATCCTCGGATTACGGGTCAAGTGCCTTAACCACCTGGCTATGTCGGGGCCTCAAATTTCGGAAACAATCAATTCTCGACATTTACACAGTAACTCGTATTTGTTTGTTTGTGAATTTCGCACAAAGCAACACGAGGGCTATCTGCGCTAGCCGTCCCTAATCTAGCACTGAAAGACCAGAACAAAGGCACCTAGTCATCACCACCCTCCGCCAACTTTTGGAGAACTCTCATCAACGAATATTGTAACAGATCATCATTGTACGACATCTCATAGAATTTCTGACAAAAGAAATTGTTTGAATTCAGTGTCTTCGTAGTTAGAATCGCCATGAAGCAGTTTACAGTATGAAGTGTAAATTGAGAGGATTCCCACATCATTGAACGTAATTCTTTTCTTAATATTCCGTTACGCAGGAATTTTATGTTCGACTTTCTCTCCTGGCAAGTCCTAATGCTTCATAAAGAGTGATTTATTGCTTGTTACTCGACAAACCACGGAGTGTGTTGAAATTGATCTCACAAGGAAGGCACAAAACGAAGAGAGAGGACGGGCGAATATATGTACATCAAACATTTGATGTGGTTCACATACAGATAGCACGATAATTAGTTTCGCTTCACTCCGTCTGCGCAAACTCGAGTTCATCAGCAGAACGACACACAAGATTCACCTGGATGAAATATATTCTCTAACCAGCATTTAGAGAAGTGAATGTTAGAGCGATAAACTCATTTGAAAACAATAAACGCAATACCTGTTTCGGTGTATAAAGGATGAACAGCGAGTCTGACAGCGAAACCATAAGCACAAATAAAACGTTAAACCTGTCTCAAATTTAGCTTGTCTGTATCTTGTGGGCTTATTGAGAGAGATCAATTTTTCACAGAATAAAATATGGCAACCTTCAGATGTCGTGTCTGACATTTCTTTACCCTAGTTCCGTATCGTATGATATATATGGATCACGTATGTACTGTTATCACCAAAAATCAGATAAAAAACACTCTTTAGAACATTTATTTAAGGATTGAATGAATTACTAGGTTTTAATAATAATAAAAAACAACTCCGCAGTTTCAGGTATCAATAAGTTTGGTGGTCAACAATGACCAGCTGTTATGTTAGACCAGCGTTTAAGCCTGAAACAACAACGGCTTGTGATCGTGAAGACAATGTCTGTAATTTACTTTCATTTTAGAGAACTAATTACATTAGAAACCAGAGTTATCGACACATCTAGACAACGGTTATTACCTAAGATTTGCAAGAGGGCCATTCGTAGTAGAATATTTATTTTTCATGCGGTGAAGCGGCCATTAAAAACTACACGACGTTTTACCCTCTCAATGCGAATATTTTTTACATTTATTCTCCTATCACGTGCTTACCGGTAACCTTAGTAACTAAAGTTTGCGAGTACTAAATAAATAAATGACGAGTTAATCATTCAGTAAGCTATATATAAACGGGATAAAGAAAACAAGAGAGAGAAGAGGAAAATAATCTTAATTAAACAATAGATCAACAAAATTAAATATATTATCTTTTATATGCAAAAAACGGCTCTTCTGGGCCCAGAAAACACTTCAAATAGAAGAGCGAACAACGTTTCGACCTTCTTCGGTCATCGTCAGGTTCACAAAGAAAGGGTTACTGGTCGGAAGCTGACCACATGTTTGGGAGGGGTTGTATAATTGAGTGTTGCAATGTAGAGGGCGCGGTTTGAATATATAATTTTGTCTGTAATATTAATATAGGTATAATGGTGTTCCTTTATATTGGTTTATTTTGGGTTTAAGTTGTTGTATAAGTAAGGCTTCTTTAATTTTTTGCATATAAAAGTTCTCAACAAGTGGGTTTCTCGACATCACTGATTAAATATATTATCGCATACAGACAGTTCGCCATTAACAACAACAAACATTTCATGGATAAAAGAGAACCTACTGTATATTAGATTATTCGTACGGTAAAGGGGTCAACACTCCTGTCGAGAGGTGTGTATTACAATCTAACGTCAAGAGTCAGTTGTCTGGTGGGACAGAAATAAGTTTATAGACTTACAACGTTAAATTCGAGATTCGATACCCCGCGGAAGACACAGCAAACAGCCCGAAGTATCTCAGAAAGTTAACCATAGGGAGCTGGAAGTGTGACACGGAAACAGCTCAACTTGAATCATCATGAATGACATCGTGCAACATCATCAAAGACAGAACACGTATTACCTTGAGTGACATTGTGCAACATCATCAAAGACAGAACACGTATTACCATGAGTGAAATTGTGCAACGTCATCAAAGACAGAACACGTATTACAATGAATGACATTGTGCAACATCATCAAAGACAGAACACGTATTACAATGAATGACATTGTGCAACATCATCAAAGACAGAACACGTATTACCATGAGTGACATTGTGCAACATCATCAAAGACAGAACACGTATTACCATGAATGACATCGTGCAACATCATCAAAGACAGAACACGTATTACAATGAATGACATTGTGCAACATCATCAAAGACAGAACACGTATTACAATGAATGACATTGTGAAACATCATCAAAGACAGAACACGTATTTCCATGAATGACATTGTGAAACATCATCAAAGACAGAACACGAATCACAATGAATGACATTGTGAAACATCATCAAAGACAGAACACGTATTACCATGAATGACATTGTGAAACATCATCAAAGACAGAACACGTATTACCATGAATGACACTGAACGTGAAAGGAAAAGAAAATTAACAGTTTGTAGATTCAGAAGTCATCAGTCGAGTCTTCCAACTAATAAAGTTGTCCTTCATCACAACTTCCAGTATCTTTCCTTCTGATAATCCTGATAAACTAATGTCTTGCGTAAGTAACAATAGTTTACATCATCATTCAACAAGTGTTGTTGTTTCTCATTAAGCCAATTCTTGAAAGCTGTGTATATTTTACTTAAAAATGCATATGTGTACATTTGTAACTAACTGTAGCCCGCAACTTACAAACGTATATTTAATAGAACTGGAATATTCATCCATAGTTAACTTTATCTGCGCTAGAAGTCCATAAATTATCAGTGAAAGACTAAGGAATAGGCAACTAGTCATCAACACCAACCGCAAACTTTTGGGCCAATTTTTTTTGCAACGAAAAGCGAGATCGATCGTAACGTTATAACTCTCCCACGGATGAAAGAGCGATCATGTTTGGTGGGACGCAGATTGCAACCTGCACTCTGCGATTCAAACATGCAGATGCGGAGTCTTAAATGAGGTTGGTCTTAGCGCTATACCTTCAAATGTTTACGTATTGAGTCAAACTGACGTTATGAACAGACTGACGCCTAAACAGTCATTTGGAATGAAATCCAAACTTTATTAAATGTCCTTAAATTTTAACCAGAGGCGTTAGAGGTTTATTTTATGTTGTTTTTTTTATGTATACCTTAATTAATTTTCCTTTTTTTAATAATATTAAATTAAATTAAAATTTAATATTTCACTCATGTCTGAAATTATTAAACCTAAAAACAAGATACAAACAGTTCAACATGAAACGTGACTATTCACTCTACGTCGTTTATAAGCTTGTTATACAGCTTTAAGTGTCTCTAGATAGTCTTTAGTTATTCGTCCCAGTCTGTTTTTAACCACTGGTGGTATTAAGTTATTGGTTAGCTATACATAATTTCCAAGTTGGAATCTTATTACACACCACTGATCTTATACGTTTATTAATTCTGGTTCCCTAATCTTACTAAATACACTGACAAACATTCATCATCCCAGTGTTTAATTGCAGCAAGTTTGTCCTAAAGTAATCCATCAAAAACTGTAGGGATAATCTAGTCTCGAAACCAGCGTTTTTTCTTCTGGTCGATTAAGCTTATTGGAAACTAATTTTACTTCATGGCACGAGCGACTACTTCTTGATTGGATTATCTAATTAATTTTGACACCTTAATCACAATGAAGTAAGTAATTACCGAACTGTTTTCATTACTAACTTATATCTAATCTTTTCTGTGTTTACTTCAGTTTCTCACGTGTCTCAAGTTTCCTCCGTCAGTTTGTGACCAATATTAGATCTAGCCTCGACCCCATCAACTCACCACGAAAACTTGTCTCAACAACCTGGCGTTCTTCTCCAATCCCGTGAAATTCGAACGGGACTTTTAACCTATTTTTTGTTATTTTATAATTAAGTACTTGAGAGCTTTCACGACATTGTTTTTGCTCTTATAGTGTTCGACGTACACTTTATTGATTTACTTATTAACTGAGATGTGACATCATGGTTACACGAATAATCTTACAGTCTTTGTTGGAATAACCTGGTCAGTTTGTTTGTTGTTTATTTTTTTAAATTTCGCGCAAAGCTACATGACAGATTTCTGTGCAAGCCGTCCCTAATTTAGCAGTGTAAGACTAGAGGAAAAGCGACTAATCATCACCACCCACCGCCAACTCTTGGGCTACCATTTTACAGGCGAATAGTGGGATTTACCGTCACTTTATAACGCCCCCACGGCTGAAAGGACAAGCATGTTTGGTGTGACGGGGATTCAAACCCGTGACCCTCAGATTAAAACAATAGTAAAACCTCTAATATACACACTTTACAGCTAAACACAGGTTCATAGTAAATTAGTACTATTAAAACAAATTAACTAAAAAACTGAAATCGTAAAATAATAAAAACACGAAATTTCTTCGGGATTTTTTACAACGTACCGTCCACGAAGATTCAACTAACCATAAGCGTTTTTTTTTTTAAATAAGTAGGTATGATTTGTTTGAGAACCACAAAAATAAAATGCTAACTTTAAGCTTACTCACATGTTTACAAAACCTTTAATAAAATTTAATGTACTTAAAATGGATGACTTGACAAACGGTGAATACCATTCATTATTTCCTCTTCTATGTGGTGGGCAGAGCACAGATAGCCCATTGTGTAGCTTTGTGCTTAATTCAAAACAACAACAACAACAATCCTCTTCTACAGCTGTGCCTAAGTACTAGCCCAATATACAGTTTCCACAGATATTTTATCTTTAGTTATAAACTATAAAAAACCTGAAGCGAATATGAAGGCATTTATTTATTACATTTACACGAAACTTGTGAGACCTAAAAAACATTTGTTTCAAATTGCATCACTGTTTCCCAAATATTTTCGCTGCAGCGCCCCCTTTATAAAACGAGGATAGTTCATGTTCCATTCTGATAAATGTTTAGACCATTAAAACATTTCGCTAAAATGAAAATTACAAAGCAGTAAAATAGTCAATTGCGAATTTTAAAATATTTTATTTGAGCAAAATAGACACTACTGGTACTCAAACATTCATAACTCTTACTAAATCGCGAAAAAGAAACAAAACGCGTCATGGTAAAACACGTGAGTAATAATAAATTAATTTTTAATAACTACCTTGAGCATGATGTCCTCGTGCTTGCCACAAACACATTCATACATTGATTATTGATCAACCGTGTGAAAGAAAATCCCCTATTTCTTTAGGTTTAATTTTAACAAATGCAACTCTGAAACCCTCAAAACTTACTTTTCTGTCCACTTACTGCCGCTTCCTTAAAGTTTACTGCCCCCCAACAAATGTGCAAAGCATTTACACTAGGTGGCGGTACCGTCGAAGCTTGGAAACACTGCCTTAAATGATAATAAAAATTAAGGTATGTATATTTAGGAATTTTTATCAGTAAGGTAGCAGGAAACTGAACTTCAAACAATGTATGTACCTGATTGGACAGTGCCTTCAACGTATAGAAACACTGTGGGGAAAAGGTGGAGGGTGGGTTGTATCCTACTATGAGCTACACTCATGTTCTGGAAAAGCTCTATATAGTTGTAGAATGTGAACAGTTCAGCCCCATGTCTTATTTAACATATTCTACATTTCTGACGTCGACACTTAAAGTTAAGACATACAAGCTGACGTCGACACTTAAAGTTTAGACATACAAGTTGACTGTACCGTGTAAAATACAGTATAATTCTAGTCTCAAGAGACAGAGAGGAAACGATAACTGTTTGAAATTTTCCAACAACACATAAATGTTTTAATAAAATCCATTATTTTGTTAATATATATATTTTTCCCTTGTTTATTACAGTATACAATCTGCCTGTGCTGCGAGTTGAGCTTTCTGTAATTCGAACTTTAGATTCGACCCCTCACACATCAGAATTTATTGTGCTAACCTAAAATGTTGATTTTGCACTTGACGAATGTAAATTCGTTCAAAGTTACAGTTTTATTTTATTACACCTATGGACACATTGTTTGTTAACAGAAGTCAAATAAATATATGGAAGTTCAAAATATTACAGTCAACTTCTCCAGGAATAATTTAAAATTCTATTGTGTAAGTTCGTTTTCCTTTATCCTGCACTCAAGTGAAATTTGTTTACATTGGATTAAGCACGCTCGTGTTTGCATTACGGTATGGAAAATCCTGTTTCGTTATAATTCATTACATACTTACTACAATGCTTTTATTTGCATTAGGTATATTTATTTTTATATCATAACAAGTCTGTTTTCACTCCTCTCGGAAAAACTTTTAGAGTTTATAGTTATTAAAGTTTATTGAAATATTAAATACTAGGGAATAATTTACTTTTGTGACAAGTATGAATATTCGTGGCTATTTAAATTACGTGGAATTCAAATGAAGTTTCGTGAAGTACAAGCTCGCGTGGGATACAGTTTGTGTATCAGTCTCTTGGTTCACCTCGAGATACATTAATATCTCCGACGAGTCTGGTAAGCACTACGAACAATACCGGCATATTCCGAATACTTCCGAAGAGTTACGACAAATGCGAATAAACAGAATGCTTACTTTTAATATTTTTTATTACAAAGCTTCTTTTGCATTGCTTGATGAATCTCTTGAGATAATTGTTGAGATTACGCCCGAAAGTGTCGTTAAAAGCTACAGCACCGAACTGACGAAAATAATTATTCTAATCTTAATAACTGAAGACGTAAGAAAGATATATTTAATTAGCTGTACTCTTTACCAGATAGACTTTGGTTTTGGTAAGGAGAGAGCTTACTCTGACCGCCGCTGTTGTTATTTTAGAACAAGGTTACACAACGGACTCTCTGCGCTTACTGATACCAATAAAATATCTCCTGTACAAAAGGTACTTCGAACAGAATGATCTGATATCAAAAATGACAAACTGATCGACTTATCTAGTGGAAAACATCCTGTCTTCACTGACTACCGAGAGCAAATATTATAACTTTAGAATCTATCGGTTACCGGTACTATATATATATATATATAAACAAGTGAAAAAAATTCACACATCAAAATATAAAACGTGAAAAAAAATTCACACAAAAATATAAACAAGTGATTCCCCGTCGCACCAAACATGCTCGCCCTTTCAGTCGTGGGGGCGTTATTATGTGACGGTCAATCCCACTATTCGTTGGTAAAAGAGTAGCCCAAGAGTTGGCGGTGGGTGGTGATGACTAGCCGCCTTCCTCTAGTCTTACACTGCTAAATTAGGGACGGCTAGCGGAGATAGTCCTCGTGTAGCTTTGCGTGAAATTCCAAAAAAAAAAAAAAAAACACAACTGATGCATTACATTATTTGTTTTGGTGTCATTAGGTGTGAATTCACACGTTCGACTCCATTGCTAGTAACACGACCGAGATAAGAACCTTCTGTATTTGAACCATCACAACAATGACCTAGTTACAGCCTTTCCTGTCGTACGTTGGCATGATAACAAAATTACTTCTTTTCTGTAACTGGGTCTGTAAAATATATCCTCAGTTTTAGTACACGTTTGACGAAACCGACGTCATTGAACAGTGTATCCACGCGCTGTGATGAAATATCATTCCTCAAAAGATAACAACACGAAAACATCTTAATCTATCTCTACTGACGCCTTGTTTGTAACACTAAAAATACATATTAAGCAAGATATATCATTCGATTCACTACTTGTCACTAAGTTTTACCGATGTGGAGAAATTCCATTCACTATCAGTAATATTAGACAAGGACGTACCGTTAGATCACGACTTGATTTCACACAGTGGTGAATTGTACACTACACTCGTGGTGCTTGTTTTGTCTTTTACTCGGAACAATAGACCCATATTTGTATAAGACGTAAAGAATGTAAGTACTGATGATGGTGATTTATTATTTTGTTTACACTCATATATTTACTGTACCTTTGTGTCTAGGTATTCTACCGTTTAAAGAATGAGGCCAAATATGTGCTAATTTTTGGTGTGTTATCTTACATTTCAATTTACCCACTAACTCGGAAATTATTCAATTTTACTTTAATTAGTTATTATTTGGCTAATGAACGGTACAAACACTTCCAAGTCGCTGTACACGTAAATACCGAAGCATATGTTCCTGTAAATAAATATGTGTTAACTTGCAAATAAAACTAATATGAACATAAAAACTACATTAATTTTGTAGAGTCCACGAAAGTGTTTTCTTTCAATAGTAAAGAAAACGAAAATTATGTAAAACTAACTTTTTGTTTCTATTTTGCTTTTAAAGTTCATGTTTGTACAGGTTTGTAGCCCACGTAGTGCATAACTCTTCTCGTGATTCATGGCATACACACATTTTTTTCTGACATCACGACAATACAAATAGCAACGATAAGCGTCCCTTATGTGACGTCATATTAGTCTCTACCAGCTGACTGACAAAGAACTCACCACTGTATACTACAATAGAAGTGGTTCAAAGATATGGCCCCTCTAGGCCATATAAACAAACATATCTTATCTAGTATAATGTACTATTCTTTAAATAAAACTTAGATATACAAACACTTCTTATTTAGTATACTGTACTGTTCTTTAAATAAAACTCAGATAAACATACAACACAGTCTATAAACAAACACTTCTTATTTAGTATACTGTACTGTTCTTTAAATAAAACTCAGATAAACATACAACACAGTCCATAAACAAACACTTCTTATTTAGTATACTGTACTCTACATAAGACAAACACATCACCATACTTACTGGTAAATGTATGCATCTGCGATACATGTATTGTATTCGTCTATAAATCTACGAATTCTACTTTCTTATAACTAAAGAATATAATATGAATCTACCTGGTGCGTTGCTCGAGATACTGAGTGTTCTTTTCAACATTGAACTGTTTTGTTATCTGTATGTTAAAATAATCTGTATTGTCCATAGAACAGTGGCATAAAACTTGTCGCATATCTTGGAATGTAATGTTTATTCTACGCATGTGAGTGTGTGCGGGTATATGACGTGTTTTTTTCTTGACGACGAGCTTTACTTTATTCAAGTAAAGCCATAGGTTTCAGTTTTAGTTTTATTCTCTCTTAGAAGTGATTTTTCTACCGCACTCTCGCGTGCTATTTCTTTCGCATGTATATAAAGAAAATTCCCTAATGCACCATCACCCACGCGCTACATAACTTCATAACAAAGTGAGAGTTTCAGTCATTGGCAGAATAATGTAGAAGTCTTTCTTTGCTATAAACAGTCTTCGTCCGAAATCATCACATGTCAGTCGTGATTTCCCTCGGGAACATCCAGGTCAAAGAAAACTTACAATAGGTACTGTTTACTTGAGCAGCTTGCCCGAGTTAAGTGGTGAGAAAATAGAATCTTGGCTTCGAGGGCTTGACCAGCGCCCGAATACAGCACAAAAACACTTAGATTAGAAAAGTGTCTCAGACAAAAACGAGAACCCACTCGCAGATCTAATACGAAGACGTCTAAACATTTACAGTACAAAGAGCCCTGACAGTTTAATTGGGTGTCATGAGTAAAATATTTCGAATCTCTTGTGTGGGTAGTGATATCAGAGTTATGGTATTGCGTGTTGTTGTTGTTGTTTTAATGGAGAAAACACATAATTTGAAACATGCATGTTGTGTGATTTCTAGATCGCTTTAGTTCATCAATCATGTTGCAAAACTATTTCACGGATGAACGGTGAATTTAAGATTTTCATCGTTAATAGAATGACAAGTGTACAGTCATCGGCATGTAATCATCACATGGGAGGCCACAATTTCAAGTTGTTATTTTTATATTATTCAAGTCAGGTTGAACTTTTCCGAGAATACATGTTAATAACTGCAGGCATAATATGTCACTACGTGAAGCTCGAGAAACCACACGAAGCGTCACTTAATATAACGCTTTCAATTTATTTCACTATATGTTGTTTTTTTTCAATTTCGCGCAAAGATACTCGAGAGCTATTTGCGCTAGTCGTCCCTAATTTAGCGGTGTAAGACTAGAGGGAAGACAGTTAGTCACCAGCACCCACCGCCAACTCTTGGGCTACTCTTTTACCAACGAATAGTGGGATTGATCAATACATTAAACCACTCCCACGGCTGTAAGGGCGAGCATATTTGGTGCGATCGGGATTTGAACACGCGACCCTCGGATTACGCGACGAGTGCCTTATCTATCTGGCCATGCCTCACCGATTTTCTTTGACTAATATGTAATGTAAGTTTTTACTTCGTTTCTGGGTGTGCAGTAATCACCCATTAAGTTTTATACATAAAGTTCGTTTGTATAAAAATGGAAACTGAACTTCAGTTCTTAGATATACTCGTATATATTTGTTTTTGATGAAGTTGACACCAGATATCCTAGCGGTGACGTAAGTTGAGTATGTAATTTTATGATCACATGAGGATGTACTCTCGTGACTTACTCTGTGAATAAATACCCTGCAAGAAGCTTCATACAAAGAGAGAGAAAAGATAAAGGAAAAAACTGTTTGTCCATCAATATTAATAATGAAAGATATTATTTGAATATTGTAATTAATTGCTGTGTTTTTATGTTAGGTTCTTACTTTCTGGTTCCATTAATAATAATTTCTTAACACTAATTATAATTATTTAATATTGTTGTTGTTGTTGTTGTTTTTTAATTAAGCACAAAGCTACACAATGGGCTATCTGTGCTCTGCCCACCACGGGTATCGAAACCCGGATTTTAGCGTGTAAGTACGCAGACATACCGCTGAGCCACTGGGGGGGCATTATTTAATAATATTGTTGTGAAGTCCTGGCTAGTCATTTGTTTATTATCTGTGTTAAATTTATTTCTAAGGGTTGTTATTGTGAATAAACTATGTATTTGTTGAATCATGGGTTTTAGCGACGTTTTCATTGTAGAATGTTACAAATTTAGAATACAATGCCATTGACAAAAAATATTTTTTATTCGTGATTGATTTTTGCATCGGGTCGTAAAATATGCGTTTTTGTTTTAATATTTATTAAAATTATTTTTAGCCTCAAATGACCGGACTCAACCTATTCTTTAATGGAAAGGAGGGGCTACATATCGAATAATCCTATGTTTTCGTCATTCGTAATGTTTACTGTAAAGTTTCTATTGATTCTTATTCACAAAGCTACTTCAGCTATCTTTAATTTTGTCAGACTAGAGGGAAGACAGATAGTCGACAAAACTCTTTTATAATTATGGAATCTACTGTGGTCTTAACAAACGAGGTGGCTTGACCATCACTCCTATGGTGCACTTATGATTTCAGAGTGAGGAGAGTCATAAAACATATTAGTGACCCCAACAGTAACCAGTGGAGTTCAAGGTTTATTTATTTACTTAACGTATGACCTGTATGTTATCCAGAAACCTTTAGCAGAGAAAGTAATGGGTCCACAAGCAATTTCTTGCATAAATAATTTCGAATATTTTACACTTAAAAATAAACAATACTCTTTCGGTAGAGTTAAGATCATTATTGTTGTTCATTGTAAGGACAAGAAAAAAAAGAGAGAAATATTATACTTGCATCGAAATAACTCACCATCAACACCAGGTGGCGTGAAATGAAGTTTTTAAATCGAATTTGAGAAATATTGATTTTTTTCCCTTTATATTAATATATAATCTCACAAGGTAATTTTACAATATGTATATGAACACTGTGAATGTTTACTAAGACAATGTTCTCCAGTGATAAAGCGGTGTGTCTGCGGACTTACAACGCTTGAAACCGGGTTTCGATATCCGTGGTGGGCAGAACACAGATTTTTCACCGTGTAGCTTTATAAGCATAAACTAAATTTTGAATAAAAATACAATTTGCTATTGGTAATCAATCTGAATCATTGAATGGTCGTATATGAACAGTTTGTTAATTTGTACCAAAAATATGTTTCTTTCCGTTGTCCTCCAATTTTTTTCAACAAGTGAGGCTATGTTCATTGCAATTATCGCATTTTAAATGGAAGAAACCTCCATTTTGATTTGTTTCTAATTCATCAATACAAACATTAAATCTAACGATATTTTTAGTATAGAAGTTAGCTGAAATTTCCAACACACTTTTGGAATCGAATTTTCTTTTCTTTGCAGCAATATAGGTTACAGACATAGCTAGGGGGGCTAATCCCCCCCCCAAAATCAGAGGTGATCATTTTTATTGCTTTGTTCTCTTCTTTCAAACGATTCCAGCGCATTACAAATGATCCCAGTTTCCACCCACCTCCCAGCCACACAAGGAAAATATGGCTGGCCATGGCAATGGTTTCAATAGATTCAAACCACCATTTACTGTGAAAAACAAAGAGTGAGCAAATAAACAAACATCCAACGTCCTCTTTCTCGCATCTGAAAAAAACATAGAAAATGCATTTGAACAGCGTCCTCTATGACCAATTTAGTTAGAATAATAAGAGTCCATGTTAAAAAATGTAATGTACAAGAATAATTACAGAAATCTTCTGAATGTTTCATATTTTAACATACTCTATATTACAGTTTTAAATTTATTAAAGTGGTTGTTTTTAATGCATTGTAAAATGATGAAAATTTTCTTCCCTTGAAAGTGAGAAAGTAACTGATATTTCGATATCAAAGATAAAAAAAAATGAATATTTTTGGCAATTCGTGACTGTGAACTAAAGTTTGTATAAACACTCATACGTTATCATATGCAAAGTAATCAATTACTAAGTGGTACTTTTATTAATTTAATTTAACCCAATTACTCCAAATTAAAATGTCATTAGGCCAATGTAGCTATTTAATTCTTTTGTGTGTGTGTCGATTTTATGGTTATCTTACCATTTAATTACGTAAAATATATCTTAATCCCATGGTTAATTCTTTAACACTGAAAACAAATACAATTATAGCAAAGAAAATCTTGTAACATCCAATTTATTGTGTTTCATTCCTTTGAATTATATAAAACATGAAAATATACACAATTTCGTCGAATAACTCGAAAGATACGAGACCTACAAACTCGTGAACTTAACACAATTGTTATAATTTGTATTTTCCATAAAACTTTCTGTACGTTGATAGTTATTAAAATAAATTTAACTTGTATTATTTGTGTCAAAAAGACGCCCCCTTCCGTGGCTCATCGGTATGTCTATGGTTTTTACAACGCTAAAAACCGGGTTTCGACACCCGTGGTGGGCAGAGAACAGATAGCCCTGTTATGTATTTTTTTTGTTTTATGTTTTTCGTAGACTAAACGCAACAGAAAAACACAGATAACAGCTTGTATAATTTATTACACTAAACTTTTAACAGATATAACATGAATTATATAATAAAAATGACAGATATTAAGTTTAAACCTACAAAGTTAATTACAAAACAAAATGGTATTAGTTTCAACCTTCAAAATTAATCACGATACAAAATGGTACTGGCCTGTATCTAATATAATGATCTAAAATGAAAGTCTCAAATTCCAGTCTAGGGTGTGAATTTGGTCCCACGAAGAAATTCCGAAGTTTAAATGAAGAAGTTCAGAAACAGTTCACAGTTCAGTAAATTCGACAAAGTTCTTTTCACGATGCCTCCGATGAACGTCACAAAATTGTCGCCTTTGATTTTTCCGATTTCCCGTAAACTGTTCTACACGTGTTGACTTTTAGTATAACCACTAATTCGGATGAATCGTAGAGATTGACGAAGTAAAATCACAGCTTCCGTAGATCTAACTTCAGTCACAAATCCTAGCTGAATAATCACAGCAAACACTTAATCTTTCTCAAACGAATGACTGACTCTTCTTTTCTAATGACTCTTCTCTTGAATAAAACTAAAGTCTGACTCTTTTTTCTCTCTCGCATCTTCGTCTGTTTATATATTGTAGCCCTAGACTCCTCGAAACACCGCGAAATTTCTACAATCTCCAGAGCAATCCGCGCATGTCCGTTCTTCCACGAGACTAAACGTCTAGACACAAAGTCACCAGCATTTCATTTACAAACATATGATTGGTCTACTTAATTCAAGAAAATTCTAAATGTTACCCTAAATGAATAACAACATATTTTATTAGTTTAAACTTCGAAACAATAATATAAATATGGAAATATAGATAATAGAAATGAAAATTTAAACACAACACGACATGTTGTCGCTTACAAAATATTTACACGACATTTACATAACAGCCCCCTGTGTAGTTTTGTGCTTAATTCAAAACCACAAAAATATGCCGTTTCGAAGTATCGTATTTCACTTAGTAGTTGGTATACACGTTGTCACATAAAAACAATGAACATACATTGTTATAGCAAACATATTAATAAATTAGAAGTTTGACAGTATAATTTCTCCATCATTTTTAATGTAGGCATACGTTTCCTTCAGATAAAATATTATCCTTGTTCTAGATGCACATGATTCACATATATATTAAACATTACTGAATTACCTTATGGAATGACTGATTAGGCTTAACTGTGGTCTGAGGGTATGAAACACTTTTACAAAAGATATTAAAAGGCTTACCTGCTATACAATGCATAGAGAATTTTGTTATTTAAACTTTACAACGTCGAAAAATTTAAAAAATGCATGACAAAATTAATAATTATCTTTATATAAATATTTATCGACTTGTTCTTGCTTTAATTTTAAATTACAGTATGCCGGATTTTCACAAATGATGTTATTTAGAAACGTTTTTATGTTTCAGCTTACAATTACAGGCATCACTTTTGCTCGCCAAGCAAAAAAAATAAATGTTTAGCCCTCTATGTTCAAACTTTATGAATTATTAAAAATCTTATTTTTTCTCAGATATTAAATTTTGTTTTAATCATAAACTTCATCTTAGCGCTGTATAGGCTGCAAGACTCACTCCTTTCGTCCTACATGTTAAGTTTATAGCAAGAGCACATTCGAAAACCAAACATATTTTGTAAAAATTGATCGAACTCGTGTACTGCAAAGTGTCCTCAGGCTGCCAGTGAATTTTGAAAAAGACAAACGTTCGTGTACAAACATACGCATATATTTATATTTTTCTATATATATATATATATAGAGAGAGAGAGAGAGCATATTTAATACCAGGAAAAAGGTCATAGTGTGAGTTTTAAATAATGCCTTGTAAAAAAAAACAACAAATTCCTTTTCATGGCCTACAATAAATTGTCAGTTAAGTAGATTAAAACATGGCATTTTTTTATTTATTAATAAATAAATATGTTTAAAAATGTTTATATATACATTTACTTGTTTATACATTAAAAATACATTTTTATATAAAGCTCCTTTCTCCACGCTAATAACTTCTGATGCTCTAAGTATGTGAATAATATGCGATTATCACATCACAATTAATTACATACAACTGTTCGACGATTTAACTGGTATATTGATTTTAGTTTTAAAGTTGACCCGGCTTGGCCAGATGGTTAAGGTACTCAACTCGTAATCTGAGGTTCGCGGGTTCGAATCCCCGTCATGTTAAAAATGCTCGCCCTTTCAGCCGTGGAAGCGTGTTACAGTCAATCCCACTATTCGTTGGTGAAAGAGTAGCCCAAGAGTTGGCGGTGTGTGGTGAGTCTCAAGTCTTAAACTGCTAAATTAGGGACGGCTAGCGCAGATGGCCCTCGAGTAGCTTTGCTCAAAATTCAAAAAACAAATAAAAAACAAAGAGTTTCGAAATTTTCTTTCCTCACTAATAAGAGTAACTTCAGTAAAGGAAAGAAATAAATCCACGAATAAATTAAATGCATAATTTATTCTTTATTTCGTCACCTCTTTCTGCATTAGCCCCCCAGTGATTCATTACAGACAGCTAATATATTTCTTTGTGCTTAACAACATAAATTACCTGCAGCAAATTGGTGGAGAGCGAACTACTTGCGTGGCTTGATATAAAGATCTTTATCCATGTCAGAAACATTTTAAGTTGTTTATAATTAGGAAAGGGCCTTGTATCAAACCCCCTGAGCTTTACGCATTTTAACATTATAACAAGATTACTGTACTTCTTTGAGTTGTACAAGATAGTTATTAATAACATTACTATAATACAAATCTAAGTGCCCGTTCACTGGTACTATTTTTTGTACTAAGTTCGATTTGTTTGGAAAACAATATGAAGAACGAAATCTGATCGGTAAACTAACCAAACTGCTTGTTTCAGTTTCTTTTTTGATCTGACATAATACGAAACACACACTTTAAAAAATATATTTTCTTTTCTTTTTTATAGCACTGAACTTAACTATTTAGGCCTAGCATAACCAGATAGTTAGGACGCTCGACACGTAATCCCAGTGTTGCAGGTTCGAATCCCCGTTACATTTAAGATGCTCGCCCTTTCAGCCGTGGGGGCGTTACAATGGCACAGTCAGTCTCACTATTTGTTGGTAAAAGAATATCTCAAGAGTTGGCGGCTGGTGGTGATGACTATCTGTTTTCACTGTAGTCTTACACTTCTAAATTAGGAACGACTAGTGAAAATAGCCCAGGTGTTGCTTTGCGCGAGATTAAAAAACAAACATAACTATTTCCATGTTTTTGTTTCAACTTACTAAGCTTACTTTCAGAACTGACAACAAATACGATGTTTCAAGTATTTGTTATTTCTTTTAAAGATTTAAAAATACTTTAAATTAGCCGTATTCCTTTAATTCTTCTATTAAAAAAATAATGTTTTGCCGGAACACAATGGACATTTCTATCTGCTTATATTCATTGTTTTTTGTTTTTGAATTTCCTTAAAGCTACACAAGGGCTATATGTGTTAGCCGTCCCTAATTTTGCAGTGTAAGAATAACGGGAAGGTAGCTAATAATCACCACCTCCATTCAACTCTTGTGTTATTTTTTTACCAACAAACAGTGGGATTGACTGTTTGGTGTGACGAGGATTTGAACCCACTACTCTCAGATTACGAGTCTAGCGCCCTTATCGGCATATACACAAGGTGGCCCGTAAGTCCCCACCAATCCATATATCTTATGTATCCAGTGTGCTGTCCCTCATTCTCGCTGCATAATATTATGCAACGCCATGTTCTATAAGACATTTTCCTCAACATATCAGGGGTTATTGTTCCAAATGCAGCGGTAACAGTTGCCTTCAACTCGTGATTAGTATTATAACGTTGTTTAGACACAATGTCCTTTATGTATCCCCAAAGATAGTTATCAGGTGTTGTCAAGTCCGGACTTCTTGCGGACCATTTCATAAGTGCCGGGGATGTTACAGAACTACGACCTATCCATTTGTCTGGAAAAGTGTCATTAAGATAATCTCGTACAGTGAGGGCATAATGAGCCGAAGCTCCATCTTGTTAAAACCAAGCATCCTCTCTGATTGCAAGTTCATCGAGTTTCGGTATAAACCATTGTTGTAACATGTTTAGATATGAGGTATGGTTTAGTGGCCATCAAAGAAGTATGTTACAATAACATGACGCGCATTAATTGAATGTAACGTAATAACATATGGATGGGTAGGGACTTACGGCCACCCTGTATATATATATATATATCTGTGTATGTGTGTATTTTAGAAGACGTACTGCTTTGTACATATAATATGAAAATCACCATATAGTAATTCATATTAATTTACGCGTAGGAATAAAATCGTGACATTACACTTAACACATTACAGAGTAAACCAACTATGTAATGATTATATTAAAAATTAAAATCGTGACATTACACTTAACACATTACAGAGTAAACCAACTATGTAATGATTACATTAAAAATTAAAATCGTGACATTACACTTAGCACATTACAGAGTAAACCAACTATGTAATGATTACATTAAAAATTAAAATCGTGACATTACACTTAACACATTACAGAGTAAACCAACTATGTAATGATTATATTAAAAATTAAAATCGTGACATTACACTTAACACATTACAGAGTAAACCAACTATGTAATGATTATATTAAAAATTTAATTTGACTTTATTAAAGGTACAATAAAAATATAATATATGACGTAGAGACCCATCTCATTTTTTAATTCACTGAACCCCTTACTTCTGTTTCGTTTATTCGTGAGTTCGGCGAATCATAGAGTAAACTGGGCATCATGTCACCGATTTTCAGTTTCACCCTTAATGAAATTTTAAAATGTCTATAATATATGCATATATGCAACGTGTTAGTTGTTTCAGCCTTTTTATTTCCAAGACAGTATTTTGATGTTCCATTTGTTTCTTTTATTCTTTCAATAATGTATTTATATTTATTCTAAATACAAAGCTAGACGTCGTTTATCATCGTTAGTGTCTTCTGAAGCACAGAATGTTGCCAAGTCCTGATTTTCGTAGAATGAAACAGAACATTGAGAATAATGAACGTTCCTTTTTATCCGAGTATTTGCGAATGACTTTGGAAGTTTCAGAGAACTAACTTGTTAAAACTACACGCTATTCGTGATCTTACGTAGTGACTATTTTGTTATAATTGTTAAAGTAAATAAATAAATCAACCACATGTATCAGAATTTTAAAATATTTTAATAAATACAATAGCAGGCTACAAGGACCAGTTCCTTCTTAATGTGTATAGTGTTCCAAAAATGAAATATTTATGAGTGGACTAAAGAGCCCTGAAAGAAACCTAAACGGAATTAGGTTAAGCGTAAAGCTACACAATGGGATATCTGTGCTCTACCCAAGACAGTTATCGAAAGCCGCTTTCCAGCGGTGTAAGTCCACAGGCATGCCACTAGGGGGCTGTTTCCTACTTAGTGTTAAACTTATTACACACAGCATCACCTGAAAAGCTAAATAAGAAATTCGATCTTCGTACTGATTGACTTTGGTGTATTGTTGATGATCTTAAAATTGAAACTAGATTCATCCGGGCACTGCAGTTTCAGACGTCAGTAGGCATAAATAATGATAATAGTAAAATTGTACAATATCTGTCTTTTTGACACATATAGTGTTTAAATATTGATAATGTTATAACGAAAACATGACTTTCAGTCCAAGAGGAAGAAACTTTGTAAATGTACCAAACATAGTCGACTCGGAACCTTAATGTAAAAACAACAACAACAACAAAGTCACTTGTAAAACATGTTACTGAACTATTTACCACTCTAAAACAAACTGTCAGACCAAGTGGAGTCTGTCGTCAACAAGTTGCATAATTTGAAAAAGAACATTTCACTAAAGGCTACTTTATAGAATACAAAATACAAGTAGATCTTGCAACTGGTTTGATTTCACAGATAACCCTAACGAGAGATATGGGACGCACTCTTCACGTCATTAGTAAAATCAGACGCGCATAGATAGTTCTAGAGCATCCCAAAAGTTCACTGAATAAGATAGACTAGATCAAACAAACAAACAAAATCGACATCACAAAAGCCAGTTATCTTATCTACTACCACCGTAACCGTTCAGGCCTTTTCCACAAAAGCTAACATAGCTCTCAAATTAAAGGAAATGTGACCACAATCCCCGGATATTGACTGCCTTTTCTTTTGTTTGTTTTCATTCGCTGATATCTAGAGAAGAAATCGAAGACTAGAAAATTACTAGACGATTAAATGGAAAGCATGTCAATCACGTTTCGACTGTTTCCAACCAACCTCTAAAGTTCTGAGCATAACGAGTTGAAAAATAGCTTAGTAATTTGTTCTATAAAGGTTTTGGTTCTTAGCATTTGGAATGACGTATTAGATTTTCATAAGTAGATTAATGACGTTTTCTTATTCTAAAGAACTCAACTGATGATTGATAACGCTACTTTCCGATTTGTTTGTTGTCGCTTTATAGAAATGTCTTTTGAAACATGTTGTAAAAGCTTTCAATTACATAGAACTGACGCTATGGCGAAAGGAACCCACGTGCGATAACTCCACATAGTCGACTGGAATCGCGAAAAAGCTGATGAGAAGCACATTTCCAACAGACATTCTTGTTCATTTGTTTACATCTGTACAAAACTGCTCGAGGACTATCTGCGCCAGCCAGCCATCATTTTGGGATGAAAAACTAAAGGGAAGCGAATTAACACCACCCACCGCCAACACTTCGACTATTCTTTACCAACGAATAATGTGACTGACCGTCACATAATAACGAACCTTCGGCTGAAAGTACTGATACGTTCGGTGAAGGTTCTTTTTGTTGTTATTGGTTTGTAGTTAAGTATAAAGATACACAACAGGATATCTATGCTGTGTCCACCAAGAGTCTCGAAACCTGGTTTATAGCGTTATATAAGTCCATAGACTTGCCACTGTGTCGCTGAGGGAGGGGAGCAAAGGGCCATAATTAGCAGGACATCTAAAATTCTAGTTGGTAATTGTTCAAATGTTCCAGAACGGAATTTATCCAAACTCTAAATTTACAGGTATCACGTGAACTATAAAAAACGATTGACATTTGGAAGATTCTGCTAGAAACCACGTATAAGACGATATCGAAAGCTTCAACTCACAATTACAGAGGTGGCAAAATAATAGCTGTCAGGAACATGGATATCACAAAAGTGGGTGGAAAATGATGAGACTTGTATTTTAGTATCATTTCTAATTTATCAGGAATAAACTGGAGTCAGAATCCCCCATCGCCAACTCTTAGGGTACTCTTTTACCAACAAAGCATAGGATTAACTGTAACATTATAACTGCCTCCACGGCTATAAAAAAAACGAGCCTATTTAGTAAAGGAACAAAAACCCCGACTCTCAGATTTAGATGAGTACGCCTTAATCACCAAACCATGTTAGCCATCTCTAATTTAGCAGTGAAAGACCAGAGGGAAGGCAGCTAGCTATCACCATCCAACGCCAACTCTTGGACTACTCTTTTATCAACGAATAGTGGGATTGACCGTAATATTATAACGCCCCAACGAAAAAAGGGCGAGCGTGTTTAGCGTGACGAGGACTCGAATCCGCGACCCTCAGATTACGAGTCGACTGCCTTAACCCACCTGGCCATGCTGGGCCGGAATGATAGAAAAGGTATAATGCTTTTTATATTTATTGTACATATTATATTCATTTTATTAAAATTTGAAGAAACCATATTTGGCTTAATTCTGTGAACGTGATTTCGTAAGTTGTTCAATGTCGTTTGAAACACAACCAAATATTATTTTCTCTTCTACATTTAATTTGTTAGAAAAATATACATTCTATCTGACCGATCAAAATTATTTAGTGAGTTAAAGCGGTAAATTAGTCATAAAAGAATGGAATTTTAGCTTTGAAAACGTAACACAGTACCAGTAGAGTGTGTCACTAACCTGGCCATAGCGTGACACGTAGAGGGTCTAAGCCATAAACAAACACCTTAATGTCTTATCTTCAATAAGACAAAATATTAAATAATTACAAAATTTCAGAACTTTTAGTTAAAAAGAAATGGCTGATCGCAATGGTTGTATTTGAACTTACATATAGACTTCTTTCAACGCTATAATTTCTATTTTTTATATTGAATGTATCCATATACCACTGTGTTACTCTGGAGTCTAGACTGACGATAGTCTGGAGACATTGTCGAAGCTGATTTTTTGTTTTAACCATTTTCCAGCACTGTATCATTGCGCCATTTCATCCGTAAACTTAATATTTTTATTATTTTACAAATCTCTATTTTTACAGATATTCACTTACTACTGTTAAAGGTACCAGTACAATACTTTTTTGTCACTCTTTTGTTTGAACAAACTGATTTACGCCGTGAAAAAAAAACACAAAGTGGTTTTTAGTACGCTATGTAGTAATTGGTGTCTGCTTTGTTGTTGTTTTTTGTAAAATATCGATCGTTCGGACATTATATGTGTACTAGTTTCCCCCCCCCCGCTTGTACAGTGGTACGTTTACGGATTAACAACGCTAAAATCGGAGGTTTGATTCCCCTCGGTGATATCAGCAGATAGCCAGATGTGGCTTTGTTATAAGAACACACACACGCGCTTACTAGTTTAAATAGGCAGCGCCCTCGTGGCAAAGCGGTATGCCTACAGATTTACAACGCTAGAAACCGGATTTTGATATCCATAGTAGGCAGAGCACAGGTAGCCCTACGTGTAACTTTGCGCTTAACTTCAAACGTTTGTTTATTTTAGAATTAAACACAAAGCTACACAAAGGGCTACCTGTGCTCTGCCCACCACGGCTATCGAAACCCCGGTTTCATGGTGCGAGCCCGTAGACATACCACGGTACCACAAGGGGGCAACTTTAAGCGAACAAACACCCAAACTAGATGAGCTATATTTTAATAACCTGAAACTAAAATAATATAAACGTTATTTATATATTTCCTTTCTGAGTAAAACTAAATATTTTAAGTGGGCTTGCATGGATTGAAACTACCCGTGCACTGTTTTGATATATAAAATACAGATCTTTTTCAATTGGTATCGAACGATGAGTTATGAAGGTCGGAAATACATCTTTGAGCCATGCAGTATATTCCTAAGCCTTTCACTTTTCTTTTGTTCATTTCGTTTTGACCCACTTGACGTGTGCTTAGGTTGCTCGTTGCTTTACATTATAAGCGCTTTATAAAAATGGCGTTTCATTTCCCTCTAAGTTGGATGGTGTTTTATAAAGATGGTTTCCGCCTTCCACTAATGTGGATAATAGTATTCCCTACCAAACCATCCTTGTTTGGATTTGTTTGTTTGTTTGTTTCTTGAATTTCGCACAAAGCTACTCGAGGGCTATCTGTGCTAGCCGTCCCTAATTTAACAGTGTAAGACTAGAGGGAAGGCAGCTAGTCATCACTACCACCCCCTTCAATTCTTGGGCTACTCTTTCACCAACGAATAGTGGGATTACGAGTCGCACGCCTTAACGCACTTGGCCATGCTGGGCCCCTTGTTTAGAAATCTACGATCTTATTATGTCTCGCAGCTCCAGCCTCACGTTGCTTATTAGTTCCTCAATACCGTTTGTAAATGTGGCGTGTGATACTTTAACTCAACACGCTAATCTTACCGTGAATGGCGTTTACTTTTATACAAAAACTTATCATTCAGCATTACATTACTGCAACTTTAATAAAATATAATTTCTCGTTTTTCCGTGTGGTCCCAGGTTCGAGTCCCGTAATACTAATGGAAAGGTTATAATACAACGGCCAATCCCACAATTCGTTAGTAAAAGAATAGCACAAGAGTTAGCGGTGGGTGGTGATGACTAGCTGCCTTCCCTCTAGTTTTACACTGCTGAATGAAGGACGGCTAACGCAGATCGCCCTCGTGTAGCTTTGCGCAAAATTAAAAAAGAAACAAACAAACTTTCTGTTCACCTCTCATAACTTGACATAATGACCTCATTCATTCCTGTTTGCTACCCTAACTTTCCTGTTTTATCTTTTTCAGAAAATAAAAGTATTCGATTACATGAGGAAGAAGGCCAAGAACAGTTTTCGCGGTCAAATTCATGCTACGATGACGACACAGTTCTATTTTTGCACGTTCTGCACGTTCCACTTTATATTTTGGTAAACACTTTAACACCCTTGTGCTTATTTTGAACTCTCTCAGTGAACTGAAAATCTGCTTTGATTAGTTGGTCTGAAGCTTTAAACCTAAAAATGGAAAATAAACTTGTGACTACTTATAAAGAATATAAGATAACGCCAGTTGTCATGTAAATGTCTTATAAAGAATATAAGATAACGCCAGTTGTCATGTAAATGTCTTATAAAGAATATAAGATAACGCCAGTTGTCATGTAAATGTCTTATAAATATTATAAGATAACGCCAGTTGTCATGTAAATGTCTTATAAATATTATAAGATAACGCCAGTTGTCATGTAAATGTCTTATTAAGAATATAAAATAACGCCAGTTGTCATGTAAATGTCTTATTAAGAATATAAGATAACGCCAGTTGTCATGTAAATGTCTTATTAAGAATATAAAATAACGCCAGTTGTCATGTAAATGTCTTATTAAGAATATAAGATAACGCCAGTTGTCATGTAAATGTCTTTTCTTCCCATTTTTCTACAATGTGCTGTGATATAAGATGTCTACTTAACCGGACAGTTTTTGAATTCACGAAAGAGATGTAAACGTAACCTCTTTTACAACGCTAGAATCCGGTTTCGAGACACGTGCTATGTTGAACACAGCTAGTCTGTTATGTACCTTCATGCTGTAAAAGAACAATTCAATACTGAATACAAATAGTCTGTTATGTACCTTCATGCTGTAAAAGAACAACTCAATTTTATATACCTTGTTGTGTTTAATTTATCGATTAACAGCAGATGACGAATATTAAATTTTAAAAAACTATACCGAAAACGCTGATTTCAGAATTTTTCTGACAGATATGATTGGTGTAGTTTGTTTGAAATTTCGCGCAAAGATGAGGGCTATCTGTGTTAGCCGTCCCTGATTTAGCAGTGTAAGACTAAAGGGAAGGCAGCTAGTCATCACCACCCATCGCCAACTCTTAGGCTACTTTTTTTACCAACAAACAGTGGGATTGACCTTCTCATTACAACGCCGCCACGGCTGAGAGAGCGAGCATGTTTAGTGTGTCAGGGATTCGAACCAGAGACCCTCAGATTACGAATCGCGCGCCTTAACAACCAGGCCATGTCGGGCCTAAATATATCGGAAACTTGTAGCCTAAAGAAGTGTGTTTGATATGATTTCGAGATGCTCAAGTTAGACCATACGTTGTGGTAACTCTAATTTAAAGTAAAAATAAACAAGTTTCGATTCTTGTCGCATGTCTCCTAAACATTATCTTAGTAGAAAAGCTTTCGAGTAACAGCTCCTTAATAGCAGACCCCAAAGTAAAAGGTCATTTAGAGTGACAAACACAAAACAGAAAGAAATCAATGACACTTGACAAGAAAAGATTGTTGTAAGTTTTACATCTCTGCTCTAACCGTTAAAGGGATTCGCGTTTTTTTCTGTTCTTTTTTGATGGTCTATATCACTTCTTTCCTTTATCAACAAAACCTCCAAAGCTGCTTAGAATGAGAAAGGAAGTTCCGCCGGATGCGAGATACGACTCAACTTTGACGACAACAAAACGCTGTCGCCACAACCCAATGAAAACCCGATGTGGAGGTGACAGAAAACAAAAAACAAAACAAATGAGATAAAGGTGTCCAGACAGATACATTGCCAATGTTGTAGAAAAGATTCGTGAACGTATTTTTTAGATGCACCAGTTTTCTGATATTCGTGATGTATCTTTAAAGGAGCGCATGATGGGAAAGGCTCATTTTTACTTCTTTGCAACTTTCATTATTCGTAATGCATCTCTACGCACTATATTCTTTCTCGCGCTGATCTAAATCTGATGAAGATCGATCCAAGGAATTGTTAGGTTTCATTGTCTTTGTTTACACACAAAGTGCGTGTTCAGCCACATTATATAGCTTACACAAATTTATTAATTAACTTTGCCTTGATTGTTTGTTTGTTTTGAGCTTTGTGCACAGCTGCACGAGAGCTGCCTCCATCTCTAATTTAGTTGTGAAAGACTATATGGAGGGCAGCTAGTTATTGTTTGTTTTGAATTTCGCCCAAAACTACACGAGGGATATTAGCAATAGCCGTCCCTAATTTAGCAGTGTAAAACTAGAGAGAAGGCAACTAAGCATCACCACCCACCGCCAACTCTGGGGCTATTCTTTTACCAACGAATAGTGAGATTGACCGTCACGTTATAATGCCCCCACGGGTGAAAGGGCGAGTATGTTTGATGCGACTGGGATTCGAACCTGCCACCTTCAGATTATGAGTCGAACGCCTTAACCCACCTGGCCATGCGAGGCAACGAGTTATTTTTGGGATATTCTTTTACGAATGAGTTGTGGGATTGACTGTCACATTATAATGTTTAATGAATGTCAGAAAAAATTACTCTATCTTAGTATATAAAATTACATTACACGACAAAAGAAACTAGCTGTGATTATAGGAAGAGATTAAAAACCGATTTATTCGCACTGTATAATTATTACATTCAATGCCCTCCATGTCTGCGTACTCACAAAGCAAGAAACCGGGTTTCGAACTTTTTATATGCAAAAACGGCTGTTCTGGGCCCAGAAAACACTTCAAATAGAAGAGCGAACAACGTTTCGACCTTCTTCGGTCATCGTCAGGTTCACAAAGAAAGGGTTACTGGTCGGAAGCTGACCACGTGTTTGGGAGGGGTTGTATAATTGAGTGTTGCAATGTAGAGGGCGCGGTTTGAATATATAATTTTGTCTATAATATTAATATAGGTATAATGGTGTTCCTTTATATTGGTTTATTTTGGGTTTGAGTTGTTGTATAAGTAAGGCTTCTTTAATTTTTCGTTTGTTTCGATATTCGTGGTGGGCAAAACACAGATAGGTTACTATGGAGCTTTGTACTTAATTAAAAACAAACAAACACCATCTGTGTATTTGCACTAATAATGGAATATTACAGAAGTGTGTTGTTTTTTGTTTGTTTTGGAATTTCGCACAAAGCTACTCGAGGGCTATCTGTGCTAGCCGTCCCTAATTTAGCATTGTAAGACTAGAGGGAAGGCAGCCAGTTATCACCACTCACTGTTAACTCTTGGGCTACTCTTTTACCAACGAAAATTGGGATTGACCGTAACTTTATAAAGCCCCCACGGCTGGGGGGACGAGCATGTTTGGCGCGATTCGGGCGCGAACCCGCGACCCTCAGATTACGAAGCGCACGCCTTAACGCGCTAGGCCATGCCAGGTCCAAATGTGTTGTATTTAGGTTACTTTACAAACAAGAGAATGTCATGGTAGCATTTTAAATACAAATATTAAAATGCCCTTTTAAGATTGGTTAAGAACACAGTATAAAATGTTATTTAAATATATGCTCAATCGCAGTTAGAGTTCGAATCTTCGTTTTCGAACTTTTTATATTTTTTTATAAAGTTTGGATGCTCATAAATATTGCAAGCAATAAAACAGTAGTTATAAAATTGATTGAGTAGTGGTGGACGCTTTTGTCAAGTTGTAGAGAATATTAAAATTTCATTACTTCGGCATCAGTGATAAAAATTGATCATAAACGGTTCATCTAGGGACTTTGACCGTTTCTACGTCGCACTTAAGTTTTATAAGCTGATATAATCTTAATATCACCAGTAAAAAAAAAAAAAGAACTACCGAAAAAAATTTTGAACACCTAAGCGTGCAGCGTATAAACAGTGCTATCGTACAATTAATATTTATTTGGAAAAATAAGTCTTTCGAGAACAAGTATTTTGTTTGCTTTTTTACACAGTTAAGCCTTTTTGCACACCTAAACCTTCGTTGAACAAACACTACGTATTTTTTTTTTATAAATAAGGCTTCGTTTCACAGCCTCAGCGGTAGTTTTAAACTTATTTTGATTTTATTTTAAATTTTTAGAAGTTCCAATAATCCATTATGAAAAAAACGATATTTTGTTTTTTGCTTTTCCAACACGAAGTTTAGAAACACTAACCCTGTGAAATATTCATCAGTGGTCCATTAAGATGATTAATTTAGATAAGTTATGACTACTTGGGTTCATTACCAATGACTACCCAGTAATATCGGTTACACTGTCTGCAGATAATAGAAATATATTCATGGTTACTTAATACTAGCCCCCCCAGTGGCTCAGCGGTATATCTGCGAACTTACACGCTAAAATCCGGGTTTCGATACCCGTGGTGGGCAGAGCACAGATAGCCCATTGTGTAGCTTTGTGCTTAATTCACAAACAAACACACAAACAAACTTAATACTAGCAGGGCATAACCAGGTGGTTAAGGCACTCGACTCGTTATCCAAAGGGTCCCGGGTTCAAATCCCCTTCCGACCAAACTTGCTCACCCTTTCAGCCGTGGGATATTATAATATGACGGTCAATCCCACTTTTCATTTGTAAAAGAGTAGCCCAAGAGTTAGCGGTGTGGGTGGTGATGACTAGCTGCCTTCCTTTCTAGTCTTACACTGCTAAATTAGGGACGGCTAGCGTAGACAGCCCTCGTGTAGCTTTGCGCGAAATTCAAAACAAGCCAAACTTAATATAATAGACTATCTTCAGACACTTGTTACAACTTTAGAGATACTTAATACTTCTGTACTGAGAATTTTTGGACATTTAGTACTTAGAGACTGACCATCTTAGGACATTTGTTGCATGTTATCTCACTGTTAATGAACTTACTACAAGTCGCAATAAATCGTCACGGTCAGTCGTCTCTCCTGAGCTTTGTATGTGTATAGAAAAAAGTTAACTGTGAACCTACGCGATGTGGAAACTTTGTGTTACGTTTTCAAAGCTAAACTTACATTCTTCTATCACCAATTTACCGCTTTAACTTACTAAACAGTTTTGATCGGTCATATAGAATGTATAATTTTTTAACAAACTGAATGTAGAAAAGAAAATAATACTTGGTTGTGTTTTAAGTGACATTTAACAACCTACAGAATTACGTACGCAGAATTAGATTAAATGTCATTTCAAATTTTACGAAAATATATGTGCATTAAACATAAGAAGCATTATGCCTTTTCTATCATTCCGGCCCAGCATGGCCAGGTTGGCTGAGACAGTTGACTCGTAATCTGAGGGTCATGGTTTCGAATCTTCGTCGCACCAAACATGCTCGTCCTTTCAGCCGTGGGCGCGTTATAATGTAAAGGTCAGTCCCACTATTCATTGGTAAATGAGTAACCCAAGAGTTGGCGGTGGATGGTGATGACTAGCTGTTTTCTCTCTAGTCTTACACTGCTAAATTAAGGACGGCTGGCGCAGATAGCTGTTGTGTAGCTTTACACAAAATTCAAAACAAACCAATCTATTACTCCTGGCCCGGCATGGCCGAGCGCGTTAAGGCATGCGCTCGTAATCTGAGGGTCGCGGGTTCGCATCCGAATCGCGATAAACATGCTTGCCCTCCCAGCCGTGGGGGCGTTATAATGGGACGGTCAATCCTACTTTTCGTTGGTAAAAGAGTAGCCCAAGAGTTGGCGGTGGGTGGTGATTAATATCTGTCTTCCCTCAAGTCTTACACTGCTAAATTTGGACGGCTAGCACAGATAGCCCTCGAGTAGTTTTGTGCGAAATTCCAAAACAAACTATCACTCCTCGAAAAAACTTCTGGGTTTGAGATTATTACCAACACGATAAACTATTCATGAAACACTCACGTGTCTGAATCAACCTCTGAAGAATGTCAAAAATATAATGAGGTTAAGTAAATTAGCGCTGTGTTTTTTAATGAATTTTGATAGAGTTTCGCGTCTTTCGCAAACAAGAAGTTTCCTTTAAAACTAAACGTATTTATTTTGAGGAAAATCGGTGACCCATATGTTAATTAATTTATGTATTTATGCACAACAGTTGGAATATATTTGGTTATTATTCATCAGCAATCATAATTTACACTGAATTAATAATAAAATCAAATTACACGAAATATAAAAACATGAAAAAAAACATACAAGCACAGAGAGAGAGAGATTAAGCTACTAAAATAACCTTAAAGATATTCGTATTTTAGAAACTGGAAAAAAGAAATTGTGAAATGTTTTCTGTAAAGCGATTTTACTAGAATATTAAATTAGGGTTTCTTATCAAAACTTGGATAATGATTTCACTGAAGAGGAAAAATACCGCTCAGCCAATGAGAAAGAATACGTTTTTATGGGTGATTTTCCATTCCATTTGACATGGTATTCAAACAAGTCGTTATCTTGTTCAAACAATAATATACATTTACAACAGTGTAGTTTTTAGTGGTAACAAAATAACAACAATGCTTTGTAGTTAACTCGAGCTATTCCATGTTTGTTCCCTTCTACTCTCTGCCCGGCATGGCCCGGTGGTTCAAGGCGTTCAACACGTCATCTGAGGATTGCGGGTTCTAATCCTCATCGCACCTAACATGCTTGCCCTTTCAGCCGTGTGGGCGTTATAATGTCACGATTAATCCCACTATTCGTTGGTAAAAGAGTATCCCAAGAGTTGGCGGTGGCTGGTGTTCATTAGCTGCCTTCCCTTCTAGTCTTACATTGGTAAATTAGGGACGGCTAGCGCAGATAGCCCTCGTGTAGCTTTGCGCGAAATTAAAAAAAAAACAACTCTTGCACTACTTTTCCAAAATATACATAAGAAAAGAATACATAGAGTTTTACACATTTAAATCATAAAAGAAATCATAACTGAAACTATTCGTGTAAAAGAAATAAAAGTCGTATCTGGTAATTTCGCAATCAACTCACCGTTTGTTTGCCAGCACTTTGTGAAGCCAGAAGATATGTCTGTGCTTTCCCACTGCAGGGATTGAGTCCCAAACTTTAACGTTATGAGCCCTAAAGCTTGTACGTATGATTATTAACAAAACGTGATAACACTAGTTTGAACATCCAGATGTTATACACAATTTACAGTTTGAATATCAACTTCTTATACAAAATCTGATTTTACCTTGTGTTTGTTTTTTTGTTTTTCGAATTTTCGAACAAAGCTACGCGAGGTCTATCTGCGCTAGCCGTCCATAATTTAGCAGTGTTAGACTAGAGGGATGGCAGCTGGTCATCACCACCCACCACCAACTCTTGGGCTACACTTATACCTACGAATAGTGAGATTGACCGTCAGATTATAACGGCTCCACGGCTTGGAGGGCGAACACGTTTGGTGCGACGGCGATTCAAAACCGCGATCATCAAACTACGAGTCGAACGTCTTAACCCACCTGGTCATGTCTGACTGATAACATCTGATGATTTCCAACAGGTTACAAAACCTTATCATGTTGCAACACATAATCTGATAATAGCCGATTTTCTGGTGCGAGATTACAAATCCTCTGCTAGCACAGCGGTAAGTTTATGAATTTACAACCATAAAATCATGGGCTCGATTCCCTTCAGCGGACACAGCAGATAGCCTGATATGGATTTTCTGTAAGAAAAACACTCACACACGCTCAAGTTATAACATCTGATCACCTAATTTTGACTGTAAAAAACACGGTACTTTTGCTATAATTAAAGAAGATATTTGTATGTATTGCAAAACACTTAAATAAAAGAAAAATGAAACAATAACTAATGTGATGACAGAAAAATGATTTCAAAATATCCAAATATGGATCTCTTGTAACTTAAAGGTCTGTATTACTGCACAGTGCACCTTCTTGAACTTCGAGGTCACTAAAAATTGTTTGTTTGGTTTTCAATTTCGCGCAAAGCTACATGAGGACTATCTGTGTTAGCCGTCCCCAATTTAGCATTGTAAGACGAAAAGGAAGGCAGCTAGTCGTCACCATCCACCGCTACCTCTTGTACTACCCTTTTACCAACGAATAGTGGGATTGATCTCACATTATGAAGCTCCCACGGCTGAAAGGGCGAGCATGATTAGTGTGACGGGGATTCGAACCCGCCATACTCAGATTACGAGTCTAGCACCTCTGACAACGTGGCCTTTCCGGGGTCACTAAATGTAGCAACAAAAAGTAAGTACCACTCAGTTGTTTGAAAAAAGATATAAAACAGTTGTCATGGCGACCAACAGAAGCATTGTAACAGCTTATGATTAATCTGTCTTGATTAAGACACTAAATACTACTGACATTTAAATTACTTCAGGCTTTCGGACCTAAAGTAAGTAGAACAGGTATAGCTAAATGTTTACTTCGGTCGGATTGTGAATTAGAGGATGCATGGTTCGTATGCGTTGCCACAAAAACGCGCTCCACACTTTGAGGCCGTAGTGCTAATGTAAGAGCGACAGTCAAACCTCACTATTTGTCTAATGGTTGACTGTGGTATATTGGATTAGTTCCTTCTAGTCAGATAGATCTCGTTTATGGTTTGGTTTATTTTGAAATTTACGTAAAGCTACACGAGGGCTATCCGCGTTAGCTGTCCCTAATTTAACAGTCTGAGACGAAAGGGAAGACAGCAAATCATTATTACCCACTGACAACTCTTGAGCTACTCTTCTACCAACAAATAGTGGTTTTGGCCATCACATTATAACACCTCCACGTCTGAAGGGGCAAGCTTGTTTAGTGCGATTGCAGCTCGAACCCACAGCCCTCGGATTACGAGTCGAGTGCCTTAACCACCTAGCCATGCGGGGTCCCTATTTAGAGACGGTTATAAAAATTATAACATAATTTATGAATATATCTCCTAAACAGCAACTAATCTTCAGTTAAATAATATGCATAATTTGTGGATAAAGCTGCTAAGTAATTATTAGTTAAATAATATAAGTTAAATACATTTTTAATTTTCAGATGTTTGAATGTGTCGTATTTTTTATCTAACCCTGAAAATAAATTAATAATCTGATGTTTATATAAAAATTAATAAAATATTTAACTGTTTTTCTTTTAATTTCCAGAAAACGTTTCATTTTCCAAACGTCATTTTTAAAAATAATTCAGTACTATTTTCATCAGAAGTAAACTTTCTCCGTGGATATATTTGTGGAACTTTTTGTGGCCTGGCATGGCTAAATTGGTTAGGGCGTTCGACTGGTAATCTGAGAATTGCGGGTTCGAATCCCCGTCGCACCAAACATGCTCGCCGTGGGGGCGTTATAATGTTATGGTCAATCCCACTATTCGTTGGTAAAAGAGTAGCCCAAGAATTGGCGGTGGGTGGTGATGACTAGCTGCCTTCTCTCTAGTCTTACACTGCTAAATTAGGGGTGGCTAGCGCAGATAGCTTTTATGTAGCTTTGCGCGAATTCCAAACCAAATAATTTTTTTTAACTATATCTTTAAAAAAAAATAACAACCAGTGTTTTATAATACTGTTGTAAGACATTAGTTGATATACAGGTTGTCCAGAACGTTCGAGCTATATTTGTTAGCTGAGGAGAACGTACAGTACATAGGAGAAACAGTTGCAGTTTCTGGTGTAATGGAGGACAGGAACTCATGGCCAGTGTACCTCAACAACGTGCATACATGTCCGGAATAAGGGTCGTAATATCCGGTACTCTCGTCTCATATAGATCCGACAGTGTCTTAATTTTACGTAATAAACTTTAAAAAGGAGATTTTTTTTTTGCAATTTTTAACATCAGTGCGTCTAATCAAAGTGCGTTTATAAATATAAACGTAAATATTTCAGTCTTAACTCATTCTGGTCGTTGTTAAGTTCAAGGAAATACAAATTACATTGTTTGTAAAGCATTTCACTCAGATATCTAATACTCCAAGAGGAGAACCTAGAATATTAAACCAAAATACAGTGATGCATCACGTTGTTAAAACAAAATGTTTGGTACAAGGGTCATGGACTAGGACACGTTGGATCTAATAATTTACATAACGACTACCATATGCGACGTGTGTTCTCAGTTTGAGTCAGTTTATTCGATCAATAGTTAATTTTATTATTTGTGGAAAGAAAGTGTCGGAATATCAGAAACATATTGGTACTGCGGTCTATCATCAAGAAGCAGAAACATGTTGGTACTGCGGTCTATCATCAAGAAGCAGAAACATGTTGGTACTGCGGTCTATCATCAAGAAACTGGTTATTTCATGAAAACAACAGTAAGTTAGACCACTCATTCACTAACAATACAGAGGAAGACCGTAAGTTAGATCACTCATTCACTAACAATACAGAGGAAGACCGTAAGTTATATCACTCATTCACTAACAATACAGAGGAAGACCGTAAGTTAGATCACTCATTCATAACAACACAGAGGAAGACCGTAAGTTAGACCCCTCATTCATAACAATACAGAAGAAGACCGTAAGTTAGACCACTCATTCATAACAACACAGCGGAAGACCGTAAGTTAGACCACTCATTCATAACAACACAGCGGAAGACCGTAAGTTAGACCACTCATTCACTAACAATACAGAGGAAGACCGTAAGTTATATCACTCATTCACTAACAATACAGAGGAAGACCGTAAGTTAGATCACTCATTCATAACAACACAGAGGAAGACCGTAAGTTAGACCCCTCATTCATAACAATACAGAAGAAGACCGTAAGTTATATCACTCATTCACTAACAATACAGAGGAAGACCGTAAGTTAGATCACTCATTCATAACAACACAGAGGAAGACCGTAAGTTAGACCCCTCATTCATAACAATACAGAAGAAGACCGTAAGTTAGACCACTCATTCATAACAACACAGCGGAAGACCGTAAGTTAGACCACTCATTCATAACAACACAGCGGAAGACCGTAAGTTAGACCACTCATTCACTAACAATACAGAGGAAGACCGTAAGTTATATCACTCATTCACTAACAATACAGAGGAAGACCGTAAGTTAGATCACTCATTCATAACAACACAGAGGAAGACCGTAAGTTAGACCCCTCATTCATAACAATACAGAAGAAGACCGTAAGTTAGACCACTCATTCATAACAACACAGCGGAAGACCGTAAGTTAGACCACTCATTCATAACAACACAGCGGAAGACCGTAAGTTAGACCACTCATTCACTAACAATACAGAGGAAGACCGTAAGTTAGATCACTCATTCACTAACAACACAGAAGAAGACCGTAAGTTATACCATTCATTCATAACAACACAGAGGAAGACCGTAAGTTAGACCCCTCATTCATAACAACACAGAAGAAGACCGTAAGTTAGACCACTCATTCACTAAAAACACAGAAAAAGGCCGTAAGTTAGACCACTCATTCATAACAAGACAGAGTAAGACTGTAAGTTAGACCACTCATTCACTAACAACACAGTGGAAGACCGTAAGTTAGATCACTCATTCACTAACAACACAGAAGAAGACCGTAAGTTATACCATTTATTCATAACAACACAGAGGAAGACCGTAAGTTAGACCCCTCATTCATAACAACAGAGAAGAAGACCGTAAGTTAGACCATTCATTCACTAACAATACAGAAGAAGACCGTAACTTAGACCACTCATTCATAACAACACAGTGGAAGACCGTAAGTTAGACTACTCATTCACTAACAACACAGAAAAAGACCGTAAGTTAGACCACTCGTTCATAACAACACAGAGTAAGACTGTAAGTTAGACCACTCATTCACTAACAATACAGAGGAAGACCGTAAGTTAGATCACTCATTCACTAACAATACAGAGGAAGACCGTAAGTTATATCACTCATTCACTAACAATACAGAGGAAGACCGTAAGTTAGATCACTCATTCATAACAACACAGAGGAAGACCGTAAGTTAGACCCCTCATTCATAACAATACAGAAGAAGACCGTAAGTTAGACCACTCATTCATAACAACACAGCGGAAGACCGTAAGTTAGACCACTCATTCATAACAACACAGCGGAAGACCGTAAGTTAGACCACTCGTTCATAACAACACAGAGTAAGACTGTAAGTTAGACCACTCATTCACTAACAACACTGAAGAAGACCGTAAGTTAAACCCCTCGTTCATAACAACACAGAGGAAGACCATAGGTTAGACCATTCATTCACTAACAACATAGAAGAAGATCGTAAGTTAGACCACTCATTCAAAAAAACACAGTGGAAGACCGTAAGTTACACCACTCATTCGCTAACAATACAGAAGAAGACCGTAAGTTAGACCACATATTCATAACAACACAGAGGAAGACCGTAGGTGAGACCACTCATTCACTAACAACACAGAAGAAGACCGTAAGTTAGACCACTCATTCACTAACAATACAGAAGTAGACCGTAAGTTAAACCACTCATTAACAAACAGCATAGAAGGAAACCAAAATTTAGACCACTCATTAACAAACATCATCGAAGAAAATCGAAACTTATACCATTATTTAATAGGCAACATAGAAGGAAATTGAAACTTACACCATTCATTAACAAACAACATAGAAGAAAATCATAATTTAAATCATTCATTAATAAACAACATAAAAAGGGTTAAAAATAGTGGTAAGTGTGTGATTATTATCTGAGACTCCTTAGATGTCATATTAAGCTGTTGTATCTTTTCCCAACAAATCGTAATGGCTTTTTTAGGAAATAAGTTTATTCCCTTTGACTTTGTCCTCCATTCAATTGCTTTTTGAGCCTCTTGAGTTTTTATATACAATCAACAATAGGAACACAAACGATCGACCAAACCTTTACAATCCTATTCACAACTTCGCTTGAGGTCCACAAACAATAGTGGACATCATTAGAATTCCATTCACAAATTCGTTTCTTTATCTATAGTTCAGTGAATTTTTTTTATTCCGTTGACTATTCTGGTTCTTTTCAAAAATATATTTCAGAGACATACACAATGTGGATGTTTATTAAACCAATCTTCATTTATGTAGTGGCCTGGCATGGCCTATCGCGTTAAGGCTTGCGCTTCGTAATCTGAGGGTCGTAGGTTCGCGCCCGAGTCACGCCAAACATGTTCGCCCTCCCAGCCGTGGGGACGTTATAAAAGTTACCGTCAATCCCACTATTCTTTGGTAAAAGAGTAGGCCAAGAATTGGCGGTGGGTGGTGATGACTAGCTGCCTTCCCTCTAGTCTTACACTACTAAATTAGGGACGGCTAGCACAGATAGCCCTCGAGTACCTTTGTGCGAAATTCCAAAACAAACAAACAAAATCATTTATTTCAGGCTTACTCAGGCTTAAACATTTTATTTACCCCCTTGAAAGTAATACCTGGGTTTTAAACCAATCTATATGCGTCTTGCCGATCCTGATAAGCTGTGTAATATTACTGTCGTTTCTGTAGATACATTGATGTCAACTGTTGAAATAATAACGCCCTTTCAAGTATTTATGCTCAATTACATAAAACCTTTGTATATAATCACGTAAAACTTACAAATCGCCAAAATTGTCAAGATAATTTAATGTTCGACCTCTCCTGCCATACAGCTGAACTGTATTTTATCATGAGCTGTTTTCTCAATTTATTGTCAATAAACGTAATCCAAAAATACCTCATCAGACTACAAAATGTAATAAGATCAGTCTGAGAACATCACACATGAGATCAGAATTCTTTTGCAATGCTCCTTATTTGTTCGTGTTTCACTGAATATTCTCAACCGTATTATCTAATACCTACGTTTTCAGGGACCATCGTGGATCTTACTTCGAAACGTCGTAAATCCTGCCCCTCTCCCAAAGTTTCTTCTCAGACTCTCTCATTTTCTATTGGTCCCTCAACTCAGATTTTTGTCTCAAATCTGTTTCGCACAGCGCTTTAAATAGTCTTCTAAAACAGTTTCTGTTGTAGACTGTACTCGAACCTCTGATTACGTAAGTCATCTTAGGTACGTTACTGGTTATGAAAGACTTAAGTAGAAAAACAGATAAAAACCGGTTTATGCACGATATACGGTTTCGTCAAACCTTTTGTTGAAAATCCAGTCCTTAAGCGCATAACTTTATCATTTTCCCCATTCTGTGATGTTTTGCCTTTGATTATTCACAATACATTTACTACAAATACAACAGAATATGTTTGACTCATTTAAGTAACATCTTGTTGTAATGACAACAAAAAACGATATTAAAAATAATAAATGTAACATTAATATGCACACATAAACAAATGCTATGTAAATGTAACTTTATAAAAAGTCGTATGCTTTCTTAGGTGGGCCTCCCAGTGACTCAGCGGTATGTCTGCGGACTTACAACGCTGAAAACCAGGTTTCGATACCCGTTGTGGGGAGAGTACATAGAGCCCACTGTGTAGCTTTGTGCCTAATTACAAACAACAACAAAGTTTCCAGGTGGTTCTAGACCAATCAATAAGACATTCAAATAGAAGATGGTAAAAAGAAATCTATAACAGACCTGCTCTATAGCGACCTCATTAGGTAAGTTTATTAATCACCTTAGTGTAGAAATTAATAACTTAAGGGTCAATTTATATCGTTCGTTATTACAGTATTCCTATATGGTTATTAACACTACTTGTACAGTAGAGTAGAATGTTGTATCAATAAACTACACTCCAGAGTACACATGCTACGATGTTCACATTTCACAACTAACCCATCACGTAAATTACACATCAAAATATACCACTAGGATTCTGTTTCTCAAACACATCAGCAAACAGCTGTTTTAACACAGTTTACTGCAATACTTCACTTTCATTAAATATAATTTACCAGTACTTCTCATTATAAATATTATACCGATACTTATCATTATAAACATTATACCGGTACTTATCATTATAAATATTATACCAGTACTTATAATAAAAATATTATACCAGTACTTATCATTATGAATATTATACAAATAATTCTCATTATAAATATTATACCAGTACTTCTCTTTATAAATATTATACCAGTACTTATCGTAATAAATATTATACCAGTACTTAACATTATGCATATTATACCGGTACTTATCATTATAAATATTATACCGGTACTTATCATTATAAACATTATACCAGTACTTATCATTATACATATTAAACCAGTACTTATCATAATAAATATTATACCAGTACTTCTCATTATCAGTATTATACCAATACTCATCATTATAAATATCATACCAGTACTTCTCATTATAAATATTATACCAGTACGTATCATAAAAAATATTATACCAATACTTATCATTATAAATATTATACCAGTACTTATCATTATAAATATTATACCAGTACTTATCATTATAAATATTATACCAGTACTTATCATTATAAATATTATACCGGTAATTATCATTATAAATATTATACCAATACTCATCATTACAAATATCATATCAGTACTTATCATTATAAATATTATACCAGTACTTATCATTACAAATATCATATCAGTACTTATCATTATAAATATTATACCAGTACTTCTCATTATAAATATTATACCAGTACTTATCATTATAAATATTATACCAGTACTTATCATTATAAATATTATACCAGTACTTATCATTATAAATATTATACCAGTACTTATCATTATAAATATTATACCAGTACTTATCATTATGAATATTATACCAGTACTTATTATTATACATATCATACCAGTACTTATCATTATCAATATTATACCAGTACTTATCATTAGAATTATTATACCAGTACTTATCTTTATAAATATTATACCAGTTCTTTTCATTATAAATATTATACCAATACTTATCATTATAAATATTATACCGGTAATTGTCATGATACATATTATACCAGTACTTATCATTATAAATTATATACCAGTACTTCTTATTAGAAATATTATACCAGTACTTATCATTATAAATATTATACCAGTTCTTATCATTATAAATATTATACCAGTACTTATCATTATAAATATTATACCGGTACTTATCATTATTCATAGTATACCAGTACTTATCATTATATATATTATACCAGTATTTATCATTACACATATTATACCAGTACTTATTATTATAAATATTATACCAGTACTTCTCATTAGAATTATTTTACCGGTAGTTGTCATTAGAATTAGTTAACCAGTACTTCTCACTATAATTATTTTACCGGTAGTTGTCATTATAATTAATATACCGGTACTTTGGATTATAATTAGATTAGCAGTAGTTCCTAGAGTTTCATCATCAGTAATTTTTACTTTTTCTGTATATTCTAAAAACTTATTATTCGACATATTTATTTATAACATGTGCTTTGTTTTTCGGTTCTCTTGACATAATATCATAGAAAACGTTAAGAATAAATTAACATATTACCATTTGTGGTTTATGTTTACCTTTCTTATAGATGATAATTTTTCTGCTTACAGATCAGAACATATGGAACTTACGCAACAGATTACTATTACGTGTTTTAAATTTATGTGGCACGTGGGCTGTCATCAGTGACTTTAGTAATGTGTTGGTATGCTTACTGACATTTTTAGATTATGCAGAGTCGTCACCCAGCCCGATGGCCCGGCATGGCCAGATGGGTTAAGGTGCTCGACTAGTAATCTGAGGGTTGCGGGTTCGAATCCCCGTCGCACTAAACATGCTCGCTCTTTCAGCCGTGGGGGCGTTATAAGGTGATGGTTAATCCCACTATTCGTTGGTAAACGAGTAGCCCAAGAGTTGGCGGTGGGTGGTGATGACTAGCTGCCTGCTTTCTCGTCTTACACTGCTACATTAGGAACGGCTAGCGCAGATAGCCGTCGTGTAGCTTTGCGCGAAATTCTAAAACCAACCAACCCAGCCAGAGTCTTACGGTGAGAGTGAATATTGGCACGTAAACTATTTGCCTTATGTTTTCGAATCTGGTATTCAGCATGGTTTTCTCGTGGCTTGTTTCGGCAAATCCTCATAACATTCTTAAAAGTCATTAGCATTTTATTATTCAGAAGGATGAAAGCTCACTTACTGTTGCACGAGGAGATATCTATTCTCAGATATTATACCTGTCATTTTAGGTAATTACGAATTACACTTTTAAACCTTTGGTTGATTAATTTTATAACTTGCAGCAATTTCAAAGTAATCAAATCATTCAATATTTCTGTCTGCGTCAGAAAAATGAAAATAACTTTGGATTTTTATGAGGGAGGGGCTGTTGAGATCAGTATTCACGTCACAGGGTGACGACGTAATATAGATGGTAAACTGTGAGAATTTTCAACTTTCATCTTGATATTACATTTGGTGTTCTAGTTTTGCGGAGGCTGATCGTGCGTTTCCATAGAAACAAGCAGCACGGTTAGAAACCAAATTTAATAATTCATTTTGTGTTATATATATTTTCTAAAAATACCTTCGTATCTTATAAATATCGAAATTGAATATACATCACTTGTAGGTGAGTAGCTTTCTATATTTTTAATTACTATCAATATATCCTTCGTGTTATTTTTTCACGTTTGTTTCTTTTGAATTTCGCACAAAGTTACACGAGGACTATTTGCGATAGCCAGTCCCTAATTTAGTAGTGATAAACTACAGGGAAGGCAGGTAATCATCATCACCCACCGCTAACTCTTGGGCTATTCTTTCATCAACGAGTAGTGGGATTGAGCGTGACATTATAACGCCCTCACAGCTGAAAGGGCGAGCATGTTTTGTGTGACGGAGATTCGAACCCACGACTTTTTTATTACGAGTAAAGTGCCTTAACCCTCTTGGTCATGCCGGGGCCTTTCATGTTTGTATCGTAAAAAGCTTCAGATTGAGAAGCAAAGTAAAATAAGATTTTAATATCTCTTTAAAAACGTGTTCTAAAAACACGAACTTTGAGTTGAGACGAACTCGGTGTCTGAAGATAGTTTTAACAGTTCTTCTGTACGATACATTTTGTGTCTTAAAGTGGATGACGCCGGTGTTTAAAAAGATGGTTTCTCTTTTGAAATACAGGTGATGTCTTCGCTCATTTATACAATATATATATATATGTCGTCATATATACTAACTGACACACTAGTTTATCACGTTTAATATACGCTTACTGATGACATCGTATATACAATCTTGACATTAAAATAAAAATAAACCAGTCTCTTTAATTAGCCCCCTGATAGTACAGCGGTAAATCTACGGACTTACAACCCTAAAATCAGGGGTGGGGTCAGTAAATACTCTTTAATTATAGCTCCTTTATCTCAGTTTTAACCATCTGCTTTGTTTCTTTGTTTAAAATTAGGGTATTTGTTGTAACAATCACGGGAAATCAAATCTCAGATTTTACGTTTGTAATTCCGTAAACTCAGAGTTCACTTACTAACGGACTTCACCACATGCTAAGCTTTTGAGATATGTTGACGTTTTGCTGGTCATTTACTGAATTAAAGTATGGGTAATTATCAAACGTATCGTGTGCTGCTGTTACAGTAAACCATGGATGTATCACTATGGAAACGTGGTAGTAAGACAAACCCAATGGTTGATGTGCAGTTGGCTGTACTTAAGAAGTGAGTAACTGGCACTGTTACGATTGCCAAACAACACTTGGATATAACAAAGAAAGTCACAGCTTTGTTATTCATTGTTCAAACAGCGCTTTCACATTTTTCCGGATTGTTCAAATAAAGCGGTGGCGCAGCGGTCTGTCTGCGGATTTACCACACTAGAAACCGGGTTTAAATACCCGTGGTGAGTAGAGCGCAGATAGCCCATTTTGTAGGTTTGTGCTTATTTCCAAACGAACTTAAAATAGATCCGGTCCAGTTTTTGTTGTTGTCAGAATATGATTACAGTTGCTATGAAACTAGATTCAATACATGAGCGGATTAAATATATTCTGAGTTTCTTGTATAAGTTATACATAAATATACCTGTGGGTGTGTGTATTTCGGATATTATTTCAGTCGATAATCAGATTTTACGTTTTCCTTTGAAGACATCTTAACATTTAACACTCAGGTTTTTCCAAAAAAACATACACATATATATATGTGTGTGTGTGTATGCCTATAAAATCAACTTTATGATCTAAAGAAATATTTCGGCATTTTGTTTCCTTGATAAAGCCTCGTGGCCATATGTCGTTCCTTACAGTCTGAACATTCAACCACACGTGTTAAGGATTGGTCTATACTTGTTTGTAATCAACGAATCAGAACAGTTTATACGTGTTTGTTTTTTGAATTTCGCACAAAGCTACTCGAGGGCTATCTGTGCTAGCCGTCCCTAATTTTGCAGTGTAAGACTAGATGGAAGACAGCTAGTCATCACCACCCACCGCCAACTTTTGGGCTACTCTTTTACCAATGAATAGTTGGATTGATCGTACCATTATAACGCCCCCACGGCTGAAAGGGCGAACATGTTTGGCGCGACGGGGATGCGAACCCGCGACCCTCGGATTATGAGTCGCACGCCTTAACGCACTTTAAGAAATGAAAAAGTAAAACCAGAAAATGACATATTTGGTTCAGGTCAGTGTTAATGCCAAGTCGTATTATCCTTACAAGTGACTAAAGGCTTGATTAGCACGCTCAAATGAAAAATAAACCAACAAAACCCGACACGAAATAAACACACCGACAAATTCATCCACAGAGCTCTAACGTTAGGTTATTATTTCAAAAGATATAACTATAAAATGTACTAATTTTCCTTTTAAGACTAAATTAGCGCATCAAGAACAAAAGAAACAGTTACTCAACTGTGATGTCTCCAACAAGAAAGATGTTCTACGTTCGCTTTTCACTCTTTAGAGGAATAAAATATTTCTCTTTATGTAAAAAGAGCCATGTCAGTATAAGCTTGTTTCGAGTACGCATATAAAATTTCTATACAGTACAAATTGAAAGGCTGTAGTGATTGATACGGACTCATTTCATTTTCATACCATCTTGCAGTTTTTGATGTATCAGCTTTGTTACTTTATCCGTACGTTTATGCTGTCCATGTGAAGGCCCTGCTAAGCCTCGCATAATTATTAAAATATTATTGTTATGAAATAATATATAAACAAACAAACAAATGAACAAATATTCAAATTAGCTTTAGTTACGGAATTTTCACGCAAAGCAATAGTTACTGTTATACTATGCAAAGCCATCCCTAATTTTCACTTCGTCTACCAAAGGGAGATATGTACATTTATTTATTTTGAATTTCGCGCAAAGCTACACGAGAGCTATCTGCACTAGCGGTCCCCAATTTAGCAGTGTAAGACTAAAGGGAAGGCAGCTAGTCATTAACACCCGCCGCCAATTATTGGGCTACTCTTTTACCAGCGAATAGTGGGATTATCGCCACATTATAACGTCCCCAAGGCTGGAAGGGCAAGCATGTTTGGTACGACGGAGATTTAAACCCGCGACCCTCAGATTACATGTCGAACGCCATAACCACCTGCCCATGCTGGGCCTGGAGATCTGTTATTCTACATAACCCAATGCTAACTGTAAAAAATTAGATATGACTGAAACTTTTATCACACATGCATGTTCTCTAAAAGCGTTTTTTTTTTTTTTTCCTTTATGGAAACGATACTTGACCGTAAATCCTAGAATTCACAATGCAAAAACTAACGATAAAAACCGTACTGAGCTGTTTTAGAAGATAAGACTGTGTTTTGAAGTTCGGCCAGGACAGAAAAGTGAGCAAACGCTACGATATGAGAACAAAACGGATCAAACTCTAATGTAAGCTAAACACCCGGATGGGAAGCGCTAATAACAACGTGATCTTACGATACACTAAAGTGCTCGCGAATGTGCCTGACGATTGTCTTATTTAATCATAACCAGAATATTTCGAGGAAAGCTATCATGACAAGCTGTCTGAGAATGAATAATGAAACATTCGATATTACGATTTTTCTTTTTAAGTACATAATATTATATTTATCTCGTTTTCACAGACGCTAAGCTATAGAATATTCAATAAGATGCTCTAAATTGGTGAATTTATTTAACAGTCCAGCGTTTCTTTAATGTGATGTATGGAAACTTAGCTGAGATGAACCGTCCTTAAAACTTTCCTTGATTGTCGCTAGTCTACATTATGGCAGTATACTCATTACCTCGTGCTTATCTTGTAGGGCTAGCAACGATCGGATTATATTCAAAGTTAAAACAAACGTATTTTGTAATTATACACAGAGTGCTTCACTGGTATAACTTTTAAAACAAATATAGTTGTTTTCTTGCTATTGTTAAGGATTAACATGCCAGATAGACCATTCAATACATAACCTGTTATCTGTACATTTTAAAAGGCTTCATTCTCATCAGAAATTTAACTGTTTAACAGCTGAAGATTAACGTATGATATTGTTTAATGAAATTCTGATATCATTTTCCTTTTATTTTAATTCAGAATGAAACTGTTCCTTAACCCTAAACATGAAGAAAGTAAAACAACACGTAGTTAACTAGTCATATAGATGAAAAACCAAACAGAATGAAACTGTCTCTTAACCCTTAACATGTTGAAAGTAAAACAACACGTAGTTAACTTGTCATGTAGATGAAAAACCAAACAGAATGAAACTGTCTCTTAACCCTAAACATGAAGAAAGTAAAACAACACGTAGTTAACTTGTCATGTAGATGAAAAACCAAACAGAATGAAACTGTCTCTTAACCCTAAACATGAAGAAAGTAAAACAACACGTAGTTAACTAGTCATGTAGATGAAAAACCAAACAGAATGAAACTGTCTCTTAACCCTAAACATGAAGAAAGTAAAACAACACGTGTTATGTGATTTGCCTATAATATCACAAAGGAAAAACACAACCATGAAACATTCGATCTAGCCTAATATAACTGGAACCTTTAGCTCTCCACCAGTCATATTTTAGATTTGAGTGCCTTCCGTTTAGGAGTTATATGTTATATTCCACCCATTAAATCCTTAATGTTTACAACGGTATTATTATTATAACTAGGTAACCAGCTACAAACTTCCTGAAGTAATTAGTAGGTTAAATTGGAAGTTCCAAAAAATTCCTAATGTCAGATAATATAATGACATACTTTCATCTCTTGACATCGACACACCTAATGGTTAGATACTGATGTCAGAATATAGTGGTTGGAGCTAATGCTAGCTGGAGCTGGCGCTAGGGAGTACTGTTGTTGGTGAGAACTGATACTAATTAGAGCTGGTACTTAAGAAAACTGATAACTTAATATCTATTTGATAATGGGGTACTTTTTGTTACGTCAACATTTGTTATGTAGCATTTGTCTATTAAAAGATATTTATGGCTTACCATACGAGACCCCCACTAGTACAGCGGTATGTCCCCGGATTTACAACGCAAAAATCAGGGGTTTAATTCCCCTCGGTGGGCTCAAAAGATAACCCGATGTGGCTTTGCTACCAGAAAACAACATATAAGAGATGGTGTTTTTTTTGCGTCAGTTGTTGTATAGAATTAAGCACAAAGCTACACAATGATTTATCTGTGTTCTGCACATCACGGGTATCAAAACCCAGATACTGGTGGTGTGAGTCCACAGACATATTAATTTTGGAAGGGGGTTTGTATCAGAAAAAATGTTGGAAAACACATTGTCCTTTTGACTGTTTTTTGTGTTTTTTTATAATACTTAACATTTGAGTGTCAAAACGAAAAGTAAGAAACTTTGGTCTCTCGTGTTATGTCGTGAGAAAATGGTGAAATCTTTCAAGAAATACCTTACACCAAGCAGTCTTTAAAATGGAAGTATTGGTTTGGTTAACTTAATCCCTATTTGGTGTTTACAGGCTTTCTTGTCTGATGATACACATTTGTTGCAACTGATAACAGAAAAGGATAACTCACATTAATAAGAAAGGATGTGTAGAAGTTTCCCACGGGTTTCATGCTCATTAATTTTGTGTTTCAGTGTGTTCTAGTTTTATCTTTAACTGCCGACCGTATTTTTAGATGGATCGTTTCAGATAATAAACACGTGCTTGTAAACTTAAGTGTCATTTCTCTCCAGCCCCTGCATGGCCAGGTGTGTTAAGGCGTTCGACATGTAATCTGAGAGTCGCGGGTTTGAATCCCCGTCGCACCAAACATAGTCGCTCTTTCAGCCGTGGAGGCGTTTAATGTTTCGGTCAATCCCACTATTAGCTGGTAAAAGAGAAGCCCAAGAATTGGAGGTGGGTGGTGATGACTAACTGCATTCCAGTCGCACCAAACATGCTCGCCCTTTCAGCTGTGTGTGCGTTATAATGTGACGGCCAATCACACTATTCATTGATAAAACAGTAGCCCAAGAGTTGACGGTGAGTGGCGTGACTAGCTGCCTTTTCTCTAGTCTTACACTGCTAAATTAGGAACGGCTAGTGCAGATAACATTCGTTTAACTTTGGCCGATAATCAAAAACAAACAAAGAAACCTTCGAGGTTTTCCAAAGTGATGGGTATGTAGTAGTGTTTCAGTCACATTGTAACCGCCATTATCCACAGTGAACAATGGGTTTGGCTCCGTACCAGAGCTCTTCAAGCCAGCTAGGATACAATTAATATGGTAGTGGTAGGAGAGCTATTTATATAAGCCATTTGTTAAAATAAGAATTATCATTGTGTGAACATCTTTTGCTAGCGAAATGTAAGTAGAATCAATTACATTTATCTGTTGTTGTTATCTATTATTAAGCACAAAGTTACACTAAAGGCTACCTGTGCTCTGCCCACCACTGCCACCCCAGTGGCTCAGCGGTGTGTCTGCGGACTTACACACTAAAAACCGGGTTTCGATACCCGTGGTGGGAAAAGCACAGATAGCCCATTGAGTAGCTTTGTGCTTAATTCTAAACAAACAAAGTATATTTACCTAATCACGAATGCGGTCCGACATGACCAGGTAGTTATGGCGCTCGATTCGCAATCTTACGGTCGCGGATTGGAATCCCTGTCCCACCCAACATGCTTGTCCCCATTATAATATACCGGTCACTTCCACTATTCATTGGTAAAAAGAGCTGAGCCACTGGGGGGCATTTTTTGGTTTCAGTAACATAATATATTTTATAGTGCTGCATGTGTATTTTGTTACGTATTTTTTATGTTTTATGTTTTTCGTAGACGAAACGCAACAGAAAAACTCAGATAACAGCTTGTATAATTTATTACACTAAACTATTAACAAATATAACAGATATAACATAAATTATATAATAACAGTGACAGATATTAAGTTACAACATTCGAAATTAATTACAAAACAAAATAATACTAGTTTCAAACTTCAAAATTTATCACAATACAAAATGGTACTGGCCTGTATCTAATATAATGATCTAAAATGAAAGTTTCAAATTCCAGTCTAGGGTGTGAATTTGGCCCCACGAAGAAATTCCGAAGCTTAAATGAAGAAGTTCAGAAACAGTTCACAGTGCAATAAATTCGACGAAGTTCTTTTCACGATGCCTCCGATGAACGTCACAAATTCGCCGACTCTCAGCACAAGCAGTAATTCAGATGAATCGTAGAGATTGACGAAATAAAATCACAGCTTCCGTAGATCTAACTTCAGTCACAAATCCAAGTTGAATAATCACAGCAAACACTTAATCTTTCTCAAATAACTGACTCTCTTCTTTTGAAATAAAACTAATGTCTGACTCTCCTTCTCTCTCGCATCTTCGTCTGTTTATATATTGTAGGCCTAGACCCCTCGCATAACCGCGAAATTTTTACAGATCTCCAGAGCAATCCGCGCATGTCCGTTCTTGCACGAGACTAAACGTCTAGACACGAAGTCGCCAGCACTTCATTTACAAACATATGATTGGTCTACTTAATTCAAGAAAATTCTAAATGTTACCCTAAATGAATAACAACATATTTTATTAGTTTAAACTTCAAAACAATAATATAAATATGGGAACATAGATAATAGAAATGAAAATCCAAACACAACACGACATGCCGTCGTTTACAAAATATTTACACATTTACATAACAATTTGAAGTATTTTTAAGCACAAATTTGCACTAATGATTTGTTTGTTTAGCTAGAATTAAGCACAAGACTACACAATGAACTATTTGTGATATGCCACACCACGGATATCGAAACCCGGTTTTTAAGCGACGTGAATCCGCATACATATTGCTGGCTCACAATAGGGTTGCGCTAATGGAAATTATTCATTGCAATTAAGAAAGATACATATGTATTATTATTAAAGTCCAAAGTTGTTTCCAAGAATGTGTTTTTTTTAAATATTTGAAGAAAAAACTTCAATTGAAAAGTGTGTATTCATATTTTTAAGGTTCGTTTTAACGTCTTAAAATAAAAAAATAATTATGGTTTATGTACTACTGCAGGGAAGGCCTTTTTAAAGGGATAAATATCTGTAACGTTACAAACCGATTCTATTGGTGACTCCCTCTGTTTAAAAAACAACGACAAAAGCATTATGTGATCCTAAATCTAAAGCTTTAAATATTAACAGAAACCATAGTTATTGTTTGTTTTTTAGCCGCGGCATTACGGCTCATAGAACGTCTCTGAGTTTTTTGTTGTTGTTTTTATTTCAAGTACAAACTTTTAGCTCATAGATCCGTCTTCTCTTGATCAGTTTTAGATCTAATTATATTTTTCGGGTCGGGAGTACTAACCCTTTCGATCGATGTATTTGAACACTCCCAAGGTCTCATAAATTAATGTACTCTAATCCTGCATAAAAGAATTTCAATTTAAGGGTATGTTGGTAGATACCCTGATGAGTAATTAAATCGCATGGAACGTACGCAAACCGCACGTTTATTATTGGTGGTTAATATCCCCACTAAAGCAATAAAACAGTAACGTCAATTAGCTAAAACATAGCTAATAAAAAGGTTGGAAATTCTCATTAATTAATTAGAGTTACATTTCGTTCACAGTAGAGTTCAATTTAGTTCAGTTACTTTCAACATTAAAGTATCACATTAGAGTTACTTGCAATATTAGAGTATCACATCAGAGTCACTTGCAATATTAAAATATCACATTAGAGTTACTTGCAACATTAAAGTATCACAGTAAAGTTACGTGCAAAATTAATGTATTACATTAGAATTACTTGCAACATTAAAGTATTTACTCTAATTCTACCTAAAGTAATTTTAATAGTCGTATCTATTGAGGATTCCTTCTTGTCCATGGCCAAAATACCTTGTGTCTTATTTGCTGTGTCTACCAGTGAGAATCGAACCCCAGATTTTAGTGTTCTAAGTCCTTAAACTTACCGCTGTTCTATCGAGGAACAATCATCAATATTGTTTGCTTTTTGTACCCATTTCAGGAAATCGAACCTGGGATTTTAGCTTTGTAAGTTATTATTATTTCCAATGTCCCCCGACCATCTAGCCATGACTATTAGAAATCTGTACAGCGCTTTCCTTTGTTCAATGTATTCATAAAGTATTGCTAATTTGCAGTTTTCAGGGTATTTAGCATTTTTCAGAAAGTTACCACGGAGAAACGTCAGTGTAAGTTGTTAGGGAAGGTTGATTGGTAATCAAATTCCACACAATTACATGAGTTTAACTTTGTTTAACTGAAAAAACTAGGAGAGGATAAAACGTAAAGAACGAAAAACAACAACAAAATCTCATAACGTCTCTCAGCGTGTTGCGTTAGAAAATATTATATAGAAATTATAAATATTATAAAATATACTGTTGGCTATCTCTGTTCAAGATATGTTTTCAGAAGGAGTTTAGGGAGAACTGAACACGGGAACTGGTTCACTGGTTTCTCGAACATTTCGAACCCGGCATAGCCAGAGAATTAAGGCGTTCGACTCTGAGGGTCGCGGGTTTGAATTCCAGTCGCACCAAACATGCTCGCCCTTTCAGCCGTGGGGCGTTATAATGTTACGGTTAATACCACTATTCGTTGGTAAAAGAGTAGCCCAAAAGTTGGCGGTGGTTGGTGATGACTAGCTGCCTTCCCTCTAGTCTTACACTGCTAAATTAGGGATGGTTAGCGCAGATAGCCCTCGTGTAGCTTTGCGCGAAATTCAAACTCAAACAAAACAAAACAAACAATCTCGGACATTTAATATTTATATCGTATTAAATATTATATTTTCTTAACGTAGAGCCCGGCATGGCCAAGCGCGTAAGGCGCGCGACTCGTAATCCGATAGTCGCGGGTTCTCGCCCTCGTCGCGCTAAACATGCTCGCCCTCCCAGCCGTGGGGGCGTTATAATATGACGGTCAATCCCACTTTTCGTTGGTAAAAGAGTAGCCCAAGAGTTGGCGGTGGTTGGTGATGACTAGCTGCCTTCCCTCTAGTCTTACACTGCTAAATTAGGGATGGTTAGCACAGATAGCCCTCTAGTAGCTTTGTGCGAAATTCCAAAACAAACAAACTTGTCTTAACGTACTATCATGAATTGTTAGGCGTAGTGTGTGTCGCTTGAGGAACATGATATTCGTCGAATATTTATCAACCCTAACAAAGAATCTCTTATAATAATACATAATTTTTGTTTATCCTGAAAATGAGCATTCAATTTATTATCTGAATGCTCATGCGCACGCACTTCATTTCAACGGATGTAAACAACAGGCTTCAGTAGATATTACGCACAGCTTATTAAAATATTATCAAAGTTTTTTAAAAGTTTAACGTTAGGTCGTAGAATGCGGTTATAGATTAATTAACTGATAGTGTAAGTTTAACTGCAACTAAAGCAAAGCAAAAAACAAAACATATACAAGTTACAGTGTTTATTTATCTCTTTATCGAATATATCCCATACTCAATTAAGGCTTAACTAATGTTAGGCCTAAGAAAGTGGGTAAAGATTTTGGTGGCTGCGATTACAATTAGTTTGTATTATGCTAGAATTCATGTACTTAAGGAAGTATTGTTGCAGTAAAGATACCAGTTTGACAGTAAATATTTCATTCTTATCCTTGGCAATATATTGTATTAAAACTAAACAATTTTCAATCGACGATGTTATCACAAGAATATCTTTTGTTCAATGATGTTTTTTTATACTCTGATAGATCACATAAGTAGAAGAACAACAAAAAGACAAAAGCATTTAAAAGTTAAACAGAAACTTTCTACTTTCCTCAAGTATTGAGTTTTTGAAAACAGACCTGATCGTTTCGAACTCTAAAGATATACAATATCGCCAGCAAAAAATATCAAAGAAACATAGAAGTCTTTATTTATTGTGAAAAGCTTGTAAAACATGCTCTTACAGTTCAGAGAACAAACAATGAAAATTTTAAGTATAAGTAGATTTCTGGAGAAAAAAAAAAGATGAAGGTTAAAGATTAAGAGGATAAAGGACAAAGCCCTTTAACTTAAATATTTTTAGGGTCATGTGAATTAACCCTCACGAAAATACCATTTATATTTCTGTCCACAAAATTAAATGTTTTAGGAATATTTTAGTAAAAGGAGCAATGAGTATATTTGAATCAGGTCCACTACTAGGACAGCGATAAGTCTACGGATTTATAACGCTAAAATCAGGGGTTCGATTCCACTTGGTGGACAGAGCAGATAGCCCAATGTTGCTTTGCTATAAAAAAAAAACATACTCACAGTTGAATTACAATAAATAGAAGAAATCTGTTCATATCCCTAAAAATAAAGTATCTCATAGCACTTTATTATTATGCTCAAATTCTTTTAATGTCTAAGCTAATAACAAGATAACGTTTTACAATATTCGAGTGCCTTTTATACTTATAGAGGTTTTACATAGTGTCATAATAACGTGTAAGCTAATACGAATAGAACCTTTTACAGTATGTTGTTGTTTTGAATTAAGCACAAAGCTACACAATGGGCTATCTGTGCTCTGCCCACCACGGGTATCGAAACCCGGATTTTAGTGTGTAAGTCCGCAGACATACCGCTGAGCCACTGGGGGGCTTTACAGTATGTAAATGTCTTAATGTAGTCTTGATAGCCTCATAATGTCTAAGGTAATGTATATAAATCGTTTCACAACATGCGGCTGATTTTTAAACATACAGAGCTTTTTATATCCTCATAAAATTCTCTCTTTCCTCTAGATAAAGGATTCAAGAATGTTCATGGGTAAAGATGGACACTGTTTCCAGAGTCTCCGTTAAGAGTGTTTAAAACCATTTTCATTTAGAGATATTCCTAGTCTTTCAAGAAAGGTTACTTTTCGTAAACTACCATGAAAAAAGAGGTCCTAGCTTTTTTTATGCCCGGCATAGCCAAGCGTGTTAAGGCGTTCGACCCGTACAGCCCTAAGTCTATGGATTTACAATGCTAAAATGATGAGTTCAATTCCCCTCGGTGGACTCAGCAGATAGCCCGCTGTGGCTTCACGATAAGAAACACACACACTCACGATTTCCGGCTCATGTGATTATCAGAACAATATATCTAATGAAAAAATATATTATCACACTTGTGTTTAATAGTATGACTCGTTATCCATTGTCCAACATATAGTAGACTCTTAAGTTATATAGAACATACAGATGACGCCATAGAAATATCATTTGTAATATCCTGAGACCAGTGATCAATCATATTGAATTTTATACCTAAGTTATACAAGCATCCGTTGCATATTTGTATGTATGTCATGTATAAACATATTTAGATATTTATGAATTCTTTGTATTCAGGTTCCGAGTCCGACTTTTCCCTTCTTGTTATTCCCTCTGTCGGGAATTTATTCAAGCAATTACTGAATGATTTTATTCGAGAACCCCAAAGTTCCTTATTGTTGTAACGGATTTACTGTTATACGTTTATTTTAATACCCAGGTCTCTTTCTGTTTGACGCGTGTGACGTATATAGATGACCAATGTCGTAAATTTCATATGTTTCGAAATTCAATTAACTTCTAAATTTAAATTTAAGCTTGCGGCTTCTTAAAATCGTAATACGTAATGCACGTAGCATAATATATTGGAGATTCGTCCAAGATAAATTATATTACGTAATAGCGTGAAATTATTAGTGAAAGAGCAGGTTAGAGGAGGAATGTCTGCTGACATGCACTTAGAGGAACATGCCTTTGTCAAAGTGTTTCATGTTAGGACGTTCGGCTCTTAAATAAAAAAAAATGTTCTTACCGCTTAACCACTTTTTTAATAGGATTTTTTATTAACATGCTTAGAAATGCAACTACTTTTATAGCTTTTGTAAACAGAAAATTAAATTATACACTTTATATTGTTTTAATGCGTTACGTGTGTATTTCAAAACTGTTGAGGCCCGGCATAGCCAAGTGTGTTAAGGCGTTTGACTCGTAATCTGAGGCTCGCGGGTTTGAATCCCGGTAGCACCAAATATGCTCGCCCTTTCAGCCGTGGGAGCGTTATAATGTTACGGTCAATCCCACTATTCGTTGGTAAAAGAGTTAGCGGTGGGTGGTGATGACTAGCTGCCTTCCCTCTATTCTTACACTGCTAAATTAGGGAGATTCAAAACAAACAAACAAACCCAAAACCTTTGAATAACATAATCCAGTTTTAGATCATTTTCTCAGATATAACGAGCTATTTTTTCTGGTTACTTTAAACCTGATGTAACAGATAGTTCTTTAGCCTTTATTATAACGAGAAAATAGGTAAGGGCTATGTTAACTCGCTTGCTCTAAAATATCTGTCTCTCTAAAACCAATGTCAGGCCCAGCATGGCAAGATGGTTAGGGCGCTGGATTCACAATCTCTATAGTCACAGGTTCGAATCCCCATTACACCAAACATTCTCACCCTTTCAGCTGTGGAGGCATTATAAAGTGACGATCAATCCCTCAATTCGTTGGTAAAAGAGTTGGAGGTGGGTGGTGATGACTCTAGTCTTGCACTTGTAAATTAGGGACGGTTAGCACGTCCTCCAGCTTTGCACGAAATTCAGAACAAACAAACTAAACCCATGTTTCTCATCATAAGTTAGGCTTAGAATTTTCAGTGTGGGATTCGTCTTTCTAAACATGTTTTGTTTCTCAAAATCATTTATACACCAGGATACTTGTTGGTCTGACGGCTAGTTGTTCACGGGTACGCAATCACGTTTAAATCAAATGCAGACGTATAAATAAAAACACAGGTTTCAGTTAATGTTTTGGAAACGTTGCAGTTTGTCATATTAAGAGAGTGTTTATTGAACGTGATAATTAATTCCAGTAAAATAATGGGTTTTCAATATTTCCTTCACTCAGTAAAGTTAGTGAGATTGTAAAAATTTCAACTTTACACAAATTCATCCATATCTATCGTAGGTTAGAACAGTAAGGAATTTTTAACAACATTTTTAATAAAATTTATTTTCCGACTCTATCATGTGACCAAATATTTGTATAGAATTTGTGATGATGTATCTCAAGATGGCTAGTATAGGTATTAAACCTTTTATTAAAATGAAGTAGAGAACATCGTTTTGACCTTCATAGGTCATCTTCAGGTTAACAAAGAGAGAGAAAGATTCATCACAGATAATTTATGACAATTTGACTGTATCACGTGACAACCAATTATTGGTTTACTCTCAGAACTCACTTACTATTTGACTCTTGAAGTGCAAAGTAAATTACCAGCGTACTTTCCATGGGAAGAGAACGTAGTAATATTGGAAGTTAAGAACAAAAGTTTTTAAAAGTCAAGGAAAATGTTTACAAATATGAGCCAATATGTTGACCTTAGATTGCGAATGAGAAACATGTGCATTACCGGAATCACTTCCCAAAACAAAAGGACAACAAACAAGAAAAAGCACTGAGATAATGGAAAATAGGCAAATAAAGTAGGCAAAATTGTAAACGCGATTTTAATGTGTAATCTATTGCCTCGTTAGAGGGCGCTACCTCCGAGACTTGAAGTAACGCTCTTAAAAGAGATTTAGTGTATGATCAGGACGTAAAGACGTGTACGGCTTTAAAACTGGAACCAGGCGTTAAAGCTAGAGAACCTCCACATCGAGTCCAGCCAGCTCGTCACAAAACAGAATGAAGTCATATACTCTCACCGTGTTGAAAACGATTTCAGGTAAGAATTTCTGAAAAAGTTATATTTACGTTTCTCCAATTGGTGCACGTTCATAAAAACGTGTTTACAAACACCAATGAAAAACGCAACTTGCTTTTAGGGCTGGAGAAGGCGACTATGAAAGAAAACCCTCTTGTTTTAAAATTAATATTTTTGAGAGTGAACTACTTATCCTAAAATAATAAAACTTCACCAGAGGAACGCGAAAAATATTGTTTTGTTTTTTTGGGAAACTGTGGACGTTATTAAATTGTATTTATCGCCGCCAGGAGTATATTTCGAGTTTCTTGTTTTTCCTGTCTCTCAACAAAATCATGACGATGATTTCAGTAATATTAACAAGTCAGTGTGAATTATACTGGAAATATTATTAATTAATATATTACATTTCCTCTGCTTCCCTTAGGGATAAAGTTATTTACTGATTGAATAACAGAACACGTATCGAAACAGCTTCTGTAAAAGTTCAGAACTGCCCTATTTCTCTTCCAAGTTTACAAATTTTACTAAAAAAAAAAACACTTTTTCAACACACATCTCGTGAAATGTAGTTTTTCCGGAGCCACAAGGTTTTTAAGATGTACTACTACTAATAAACACGGATTTTTTTTATCTGTGTAATCACTCTAAGATTTGTTTATTTTAGAATTAACCACAAAGCTACACAATGGACTATTGAAGCTCCGCCCAGCAAGGGTATCGAAACCCAGTTTTTAGCGGTGTAAGCCAGCAGACATACTGCTGTGTCTCTAGGGGGCACTATAATTTGGAGGTAGACACTCGTATTCTTCCATTAAAGCTTTTTAGTGACAAATACATTTGGCGTTATTCGGAATTCAGAAGGAGTTTGAAAAAGTAATCTTCGTCTTGTATCTAATTTTATTTAGGTTATTTGGATAAACGTATGTATGATTATTCCTGTAAACTATGTAAGAGAATAGTGTAGAGATTACAAATGCTGGTACATTTGTTAATTATCGTATATTGAAAGGAAAAACAAAGTATTGATTCATCTATCTTTGGAGGATTTAATTCATATAACACTTCGAAGTTAACCAGGATTGTGTTTATACAGTTCAAACCCTGTGATACAAACTTGTGATATAACAGATTTTGTAATCCTATTATTGGAGTAATAAAATCTGTAGAGTAAAATAACACATTTTGTAATGTAATTATTGAAGTAGCAAACTGTGTAGAGAAACTTGTGAAATAACACGTTTTGTAATGTTATTATCAGAATAACAAAATCTATTGAGTAAAATAACACGTTTTGTAATGTACTTATTGGAGTAACAAACTGTGTAGAAAAACTTGTGAAATAACACGTTTTGTAATATTATTGGAGTAGCAAACTGTGTAAAGAAACTTGTGAAAAGTGTAGTAAATGTTACAAAGAGGAAAAGTTGCTTTAAAGGAAGTTATAAATAACATAAGTTCTATAGTGAAACTTGTTTGATAGCAAGGTCTACATTACATAAGTTCTATAGTGAAACTTGTTTGATAGCAAGGTCTACATTACATAAGTTCTATAGTGAAACTTGTTTGATAGCAAGGTCTACATTACATAAGTTCTGTAGTGAAACTTGTTTGATAGCAAGGTCTACATTATGGAAATTGTGAAATACAGAAGTTCGATTTTGGAACTTACAAAATAAAATTTCTACAATAGTTATTTCTTTTCAATGCGTGATGTAAAGTTTACTACTTTCAGTGGTAGAGATAACACAGGTAAGTTGTGTCTGTTATTCTCAGGGAACTTCTAGTAATTCAATAGTTTTTAAATATAAAAACTGTTAGTGATGTCTAAAAAGTAAGGTTTGGGAGACATTGAAAAACTTTTATCTCTAATTTCTACTATCTTGTGATTTTAATCAGAAAACGTGTAATAATTAATATACGTTCCAGTTAGAACGAATGTGATCTGTCCTGAAGTGGATTTTATTGTACATTTTCTGTTTATAGTTGGATAAAGGAATTTCTTGTGTGACTATTTATATTTACTATATAACTGAAAGAGTTTATAATGCTAGGGTGACAAGGTGTCAAGTAAAGTTACCTAAAGTATCACAGTGGAGTTTTTTACAATATTAAAGTATCCCATTAGACTTACTTGCAATATTAAAGTATCACATTAGATATACTTCCAATAATAAAGTATCACAGTACAGTTACTTGCAGCATAAAAGTATTAGAATAGAGTTACTTCCAACATTGAAGTATTACATTAGAGTTGCTTGCAATATTAAAGTATCACATTACAATTACTTGCAACATTAAAGTATCATATTAAAATTACTTGCAATATTAAAGTATCAGTTCAGAATTTCTTGCAACATTAAAGTATCGCATCAGAGTTACTCGCAATATTAAAGTATAACATTAAAATTACTTACATTATTAAAGAATCACATTAGAATTACTTGCAACATCAAAGTATCCCATTACAGTTGCTTACAATATTAAACTATGACAGTAGAGTTATTTGCAATATTGAAGTATCACAATAGTGTTACTTTAAATATTAAGGTATCACAGTAGAGTTACATGGAACATTAAAGTATTTGATTAGACTTACATTCAATAATAAATTATCACAGTAGAGTTAATTGAAAAATTAAAGTATCACATTAGTGTTACTTGCAGTATTAAAGTATCACATTAGAGTAACTTGTAACATTACAGGATCACAGTCGAGTTAACTTGCGATATTAAAGTATCAGATTAGAGATACTTGCAACTTAAGAGTATCACAATATGGTTTCTTAGAATACTGAAGTGTCACATTGGATTAACTTGCAATATTGAAGTATCACATTAGAGTTATTCCCAATATTAAAGTATCACATTATAATTACTTGCAATATTAAAGTATCACGTTAGTGTTACTTGCAATATTAAAGTATCACATTAGAATTACTTCCAACATTAAAGTATCTCATTAGAGATAGTTGAAATATTAAAGTATCACCTTAAAGCTACTTTTAATATTGCACTTTCTCATTAAAATCACTTGCAACATAAAAGTATTTCATTAGAGTTACTTACAATATTAAAGTATTTTATTAGAGTTACTTTTAATATTAAAGTATCACATTAGATTTACGTGCAACATTAAAGTATCACAGTAGAGTTACTTGCAATATTAAAGTGTCGAATTAGAGTTACTTCCAATATAAAAGTATCACATTAGAATTAATTGCAACATTAAAGTATCTCATTGTAGTTACTTGAAAAATTGAAGTATGACATTTAAGCACTTCCAATATTAAACTATTACAGTAGAGTTACTTCAAATATTAAAGTATCTTTTAAAGTTACTTGCAGTATTAAAGTATCTCATTAAAGATACTTGCAATATTAAAGTATCACAGAAGAGTTAGTTGCAACATTATAGATTCACATAAGACTTTATTATAATATTAAAGGAGCTCAGTATAGTCACTTGCAACATTAAAGTATTTCATTAAAGTTACATTCAATATTATATTATCACTGTGGAGTTGCAAAATTAAAATATCACATTATAGTTACTTGCAATATTAAAGTATCACACTTGAATTATTTGCAACATTGAAATATCTCATTAGAGGTAATGAAGTAGCGCAGTGGAGTTACTTGCAATTCCAAAGTACACTAAACAAAAATATAAACGCCCCATGTTAAATATTGGGGTCACATGAAGAGTATCACCCAAAGCTAGTGTATACTCCTTCTACTTGTACAAAATGGATATTTCTCTTGATTAGTGTCCCAAATTTGAGTCTACCACTGCCTGTGAGCATTTGCTCAGTGATACGTTAATGTAACCGAGTACATAGGTGTAGCATATCCAGACGCTGCTCAAACAAAATGAGTAGTACTTGGACACTCCTTATACTGGGGACAATAAAAGTCAACCCCAAAATGTCAAATTTTGACAAAAGCAACAATGCCTCAGATGATTCTAGTCATGCGGGAACGTGCCATTAGCATGCTGGAAGCAGGAATGTCCACCAGAGCGGTCGCTGTGCAACTGAATGTTCACTATCGGACAATAGGACGTTTGAGAGTTTGTTTTCAACAGACGGACAGTACTGAAAAATCGACTTCATCCACGACGGCCTACGTGTGACCACCCCAGCACAGGATCGCCACATCCGGCTTGTTCACACGGAGGTGGTGGTGTTATGGTGTGGGCAAAGAACACATTTGCACTTCACTGAGGGAAACTTGAATGGGCAACAATATCGGGAAGAGATCCTCAACCCAATTATTGTGCCGTTTGTCCGGCAGCATAATGTCACCTTCCAACATGACAATGCCCGACCACATGTTGGCAGGATCTGCACCAAATTCCTTGAAACTGAGCATATTCAAGTTCTGGACTGGCCTGCGTATTTGCCAGACATGTCGCCCATAAAGCATCTTTTGGATTTTCTGGATCGAAGTGCTCGCGACCGTGTTCCAGTTCCGGATAATGTTCGTTAGCTCCTTGTGGCACTCCAGCAAGATTGGAATGACATCCCACAGGCCACCATAGACAACCTGGTGAGCTCCATGCGAAGAAGATGTGTTGCTCTGACAGAAGCAAATGGTGGACACACAAGATACTGAACAGTGAATTTCTTCAGCCTGACCCTTACCATGTTTGAAGGAGTGACAGTCCTGTTCATATGCCAATATCAAGATGTAATGGACAGAGATTAGAAGATTATTCAATAACAAAATGAATTGTGGTTGATTTCATATATTGCATGTCCCTAATGTTAATAACATTCAAAAGTCTAACATGGGGCGTTTATATTTTTGTTCAGTGTATTACATTTGAGTTACTTCAATCATTAAAGTATCTCATTAGAGTTACATCCAATATTAAAGCATCACATTACAATTACTTGCAATTTTAAAATGTCTCATTACTGTTACTTCCAATATTAAAGTATTGCATTAGAATTACTTGCAAGAGTAAAGTATCACATTAGAGTTACTTGACACATTAAACGATTACAGTAGGGCTACATGCAATATTAAAGTATCATATTAAAATTATCTGCAACATTAAAGTATCAAATTAGATTATCTTGCAACGTTAAAGGATTACAGTAGATTTACTTGCAATATTAAAGTATCACAATATAGTTACTTGCAATATTAAAGTGTCACATTAAAATTACTTTCAAAATTAGAGTATCACATTAGAATTACTTACAACATTAAAGGATCACATTCGAGTTACTTGAAATATTAAAGTATCAGAGTATAGTTACTTGAAACATTAAATATCACAAAAGAGTTTCTTATGTTATTATAGTGTCACATTAGAGTTACTTGCAATATTAAAGTATATGATTAGAGTTGCATTCAATATTAAATTATCACAGTAGAGTTTCTTCCAAAGTTAAAGTATCACATTGGAGTTACTTGCAATATTAAAGTATTACATTAGAGTTACTTGTAACATTAAATGGTCACAGTCAAGTTACTTGCAATATTAAAGTATGACAATAGAGTTACTTACAATATTAAAATATCATATTAGAGTTACTTGCAACATTAAAGTATCACAGTAAAGTTACGTGCAAAATTAATGTATTACATTAGAGTTACTTGTAACATTAAATGGTCACAGTCATGTTACTTGCAATATTAAAGTATGGCAGTAGAGTTACTTGCAATATTAAAGTATGACAATAGAGTTACTTGCAATATTAAAGCGTTAAGGCGTGTGCTTCGTAATCTGAGGGTCGCGGGTTCGCGCCCGAGTCGTGCCAAACATGCTCACCCTCCCAGCCGCGGGGGCGTTATAATGTGACGATCAATCCCACTATTCGTTGATAAAAGAGTAGTCCAAGAGTTGGCGATGGGTGGTGATAGCTAGCTGCCTTCCCTCTAGTCTTACACTGCTAAATTAGGGACGGCTACCACAGATAGCCCTTGAGTTGCTTTGTGCGAAATTCAAAAGCAAACAAACAAAACATAAGTATCATATTAAAGTTACTTAGGTTATTGAATTATCACTTTTCATATCTTCAGTCTTAAGTTCTCACGGTATATTTACCTGCAGTCTTAAGTTGTCTCATTTGGGTTTTCTCTAGTATTTGAGTAACGAGTTTGATATGGCGGTATTAAAGTATTTAAGTTGGGATACCTGCATTATCAAGGTGTTTTATTTAGTAACTGAAATACTACAGTGTCACCATTGAATTAACTGCAGGATTAATATGTGTGTCACATTATAATTATGTACAGTATCAGCTTTCGTAGTTTGTCCCCCATTGAAACTAAACTAGTTTATTGGCAGCCCTGTTTGTTGTTCGAAGTTGTTCCCTGCCATTCTTTACAACTTTATAAACCTAGTTTAATATCTGCCATCCCTTTCATCTTTATACAGCCTGGTTTAATATCTGCCATACTTTCCATCTTTAAACAGCCTCCTTTAATATCTGCCATCCCTTATATCATTGTACAGCTTGTTTAAAAGCTACTATTCTTTGCATCTTTAGACAAATTGTTTAAAGTCTGCCATTCCTTGAATGTTACATTTAAATCTTTCTCGAGGATTTTGTTCCATAATCCATCCATTGTAGATGGCGGGAAAGTTAGTGGCTTTCATTTTACTTCTGTCTTTCTCTTGTCTTCGTGTTTTGTAAAGCTGGACTGGTCCATTATCAACTGTTCCTCTGATTTGTAGTCGGCGAGAGAGGAAAGGAAATGATAGAGGAACACAGCCCAGTATTAATCAAATACGCTGTACGGTGGATGAAGGAGAGACCGTACACAGAAGAACTGATGGTTCAACATCATTTGTTTGTCTTTTATATCACATGATGTGTTTTATTCTTCAAAATATTCGACTTTATTTCAGTGGTAAGAACCTCGATTTTATTTAAAAGGAGAGACAACCCATCTAACACTAGATTACAAATTCCAGTGACAATTGTAGTCACCTCACGTATTATTGTGAAATCTAGGTGACTCTCACGACTTTTCACAATAATATTTCCTTTTCCTTTTCGATTTCAGTTATCGTAACTAGTGTTCTTGGTTATATACTTTACGAAAGGCCTTACTTTTAGTGAAAACCAGAATTTATTGCACAGCTTCCAAAAAAATCCACTAGAGCCATATGAACATCATTATTCCGTGTAATTATACTGCGCATGTAATTACATGTACTCCAAATAAAATGAATATGTTATATGTACGTTTCTGTGTTTAGTTTAGTTTTGATTAAAGAAACTTAACAATGGGCTAAATGCTTTGGTTCGCTGCGAGGATTGAACCCAAAATTTGTCAAACTTACTAATGAAGCTCCGGAGGAATTCGGTTTGTATAAAACACTTATTTGAATGCTAAAATGTGCCAAATACGTAATCTTTTCACCTAACCATAACATTTTCTCTATATATGTAAAAAGTCAGTTTACATATTTTTTATTTTCGCATTAAAATGTCTGCGAAACCTTTCTGAAAGTATGAGATTAGTGAGCCTGTATTTGAATATATTAAAAAATGTCTAATATATTTAGGAGGGCCAATTACTTGACGTTTCTTTCACTGTGTATAAGAACAGCCTGGAAGGCTAGTAAGGTATTTGAATCGATACTTGAAATCGTTGGTAATTGATAAAACTGCACAGTCACAGAATTGAATAAGAAACAAAGACAATTTCACGAAACCTTCATTTATTCAAAACCAAAGTTTCGCCAGTAACGTATCTGACGATGTCGTTGCTATAGTTGTGAATAAACGAAGTTTTTGTAAATCGTACTATCCCTTTGTTCTCGCAAATAAACACCTGTTTCATATTGTCAGTGATAAAGAGTGTTTTAACATAATATTGTTGCAAATAAACAGCTGTCTTGTGTATTATCAGTGTTTGAAGAGAGTATTTTTAGAAATAATTAACTATTTTGTATATTGCCAGTGTTGAGGAATGTTGGAAGATAATGTTGTAAACAAACAGTTCTGTTGCTTATGAACAGCTAGGTATGTTGCATTTATTTAAGTCATGTAAAAGGACGTCCTGTCAGAGATGTGTAGCCATGTATCACCGCTTCTTGATTACCAAATATCTGGAGATAAAAGCTTTGACCTCACATACATGTCTGAATTTACGTATGTAAGTATTTTGTATGACAACTTGAGTGTGGTAAATGCAACCGATTATGTGATAATCTGACAAAGAGCACTTGTTCAAAGTACCCTCAGCAACAAGTTTTCTCTTCAGATTTTTAAGACAATTTTTCATAAACTGAGAGGAAAACCTAATTCTCAGCAGCCTTAATGTCATAAACTTCTATAAAGTCTATATAAAGAAGTTCTACTTGAAAATGTCTTTTCTGCTCTTTTTATCTTTAAGTACGGACCTTAAAAAAAATCCGCTGAAGAGACGCGTATTTCTTATCGTCTCCAGTGATCGTATATCACTCAAACTTCATTGTGGTTCACTCGACTTTGATGGTCAAGAGGAGGGCGTAGTGTCATCCCCTGACCATACACGGAAAATTCTATATAAATTATTCTCTCTATAACAAAAATTGTAGACCAGAAATTCAATCCATCATGCACTGATTTCAAGAACTTAAAATTTAATAGCAAACAGCTGAATACAAAAAAAAGTTAACTTCTGAAGAAAATTATGCATTTATATTAATTCTGGTAAAGGTTTGATAATTATTTTCAACTTTCCATATTATGCTATACTATATGTTGTCACAAAAAATTGAAGAAGATAAAACAAGAGGGAAACTTTAACAGCCGCGGCAATTGAAATTCTTCTATATATTTTTTTTTAATTTCACGCAAAGCTACATGAGGGCTATCTGCAGTAGCCGTCCCTAATTTAGCAGTATAAGATTAGAGAGAAGGCAGCTCGTCATCACCACCCGCCGCCAACTCTTGAGCTACTCTTTTACCAACGAATAATGGGATTGATTGTTATATTATAACGCCCCCACGGCTGAAATGGCGAGAATGTTTGGTGTGACGAGTATTCGAACCCATAACCCTGAGATTACGAATCGAGTACCTTAACCACCTGGCCATTTCGGGCCATTTTGCGAGAGAATTTCAGTCTTGAAAACATTTAGTTCCATTAAGCGTACTTGGTTAAAACACATTTAGAATGCAAAAATAAATTCGTTGAAAGGTTAAAAAAAATTCAAAATAATGAAACAGAAAACAATACAAATGTTCTTCACTTTAGAGAATCCATGTGTAAAATATTAACCTTTTTTAATTTTGTTAATTTATTGCTCGTAATAATTTAACTGCTATTTTCATTAGGAAGTAACCTCAAACAGTTTCACAGGGTTCTGTGTTACCAGATCAATATGGATTGCTACGGTGTAAGAAAATTGCCATTTTCACAAAGTAAACACTTTTCGAGTTAAGTCGGTAATTAAGTTAAGTTTTCCATTTAATATTGTTGACTTAATGAAAACGGCAATTTTCTCACACCGTAGCAATCCATATTGATCTGGTAACATACACACACATACACATACACAGGATGCACTTACTAACGATTGTTCTTCCAAAATTAATGCACCATCAAACAAAATATATGAACATAAAAACCCTTTCTTAGCTCTACCTTTTCTTTAAAACAACAGTTTGTATGATATTGTTTGTAATTTCCATCAAAACTACTAGAGGGCTAGCGCTGATAGCCCTCCCTAATTTCGCAGATAAGCAGTTAGATAACAACATACACTGCCAACTCTTGGGCTACTTGTTGTGTTTATCAAAGAAGGGTCGTGAAATTATAAAGCTCATGGCTGACAAGACGAGCAGGCTAATTTGAAGTGAAAGATTGTGATCCGTAGTGAAAAATATGTACGGAATTATTCAAACGATTCTTGACAGCTATGTAAAAAAAAGGTTTTCCCGACATGATGAATAAAGGGACACAAACTAGACTAAATAAAGAAGCAGCTCTAAATAAATGTCGTTCTAGAACGTTTGTTAAACGTGCGTTAGATTAACATGATTGGTACATTGATACTAACATTCGAAATTTTTAAAACAATAAATAACAAGTATTTAATGATCCAGCTTATCGTGACCAGGTGGTTAATGCACTCGAATCGTAATCTAAGGGTCACACGTTCGAATCCCCCTCACACCAAACATGCTCGCACTTTCAGCTGTGGGAGCTTTATAAGGTTACAGTCAATCTCACTATTCGTTGGTAAAAGAGTAGCCCAAGAGTGTTGATAACCAGCTGCCTTCCCTCTAGTCTCACACTGCAACATTAGAGACGGCTAGCGCAGATAGCTCTCGTGTAGCTTTGGGCAAAAATAAAAACAAACAAGCAAACTGAAAGAGGCTAAGGTCGAGCGAAACATCATACCTTCTGACATCGAGCACTGAAACGTTTAGCTCCCAGAGATGACGTGAACTGCATCTCTGGTCTCATCTTTGAAGAAACTCAACATGTTTTATAGTTTTTCGTGTAAAATATAAACCGTTATGCTATTGTCCACCACAAGGAACACTCTAAGAGAAAGACTGTGACCGCCATCGATGTAACGTATGTTCTGAAACTATAGAGCTGAACAAAGTGTAGTTTCGGAGGTTAAACGTTTAACTGGTGACCTGATGAAGAGCCGTTTTACTTATAAAGTTGTTCGTTTTGTTAATTTAGTGGGTTTTTTACTTTTTATTCTATTTTGTGTTTTATTATCTCCTCGCCCACGCAATTATTTTAGTACTTGAAGTGATCAACCATAACTTCATCAAAACATACAAACAATAACGTTATTCAAGTACAAACAGTAATGTGACCTTTATGTCATTAACTCTTTGGGTGTTGATTCTCTTCAACTTTTGGTATCTTTTATTCCCCATATCCTATCACGGAGATGACAGGAAAGCGATAGTTTATTTGATAAATGACTGAGCAATGTATTAGGCAGTTAGAAAGATAAGTGACTAGTAGAACGTTTGTTCCTAACACTAGTTCTTCAAGGGAAACAAACATTCACCGAAGGCACATTGTTCGTTAATAATTGAGCGCAAAGTTACACGGTGGTGTCGAAACACAGTTTTTAACGTTTCTAACGTTATAAGTGTGCAGGATTACCGCTGCTCCACTAGGTGGGAGAAAGCGAAGCACATTGTTGTACTTCTATTCTTTTACCCTTTACACTGCTAAATAAGGGACGACTAAAGCAGATAGCCCTTATGTAGCTTTGCGCGAAATTCAAACCAAACCGAACTGGGTAGTAATTTTTTTGTTTCATTTTGTTTTGAGTCAGTTAATGTTCAACTATTTTTCTTTTCATTATTAAATAAATTTATTTATGTGTAAACAGATGGGTAACGTAAAGGTACCCAGAGGAAGGTCCGAGGTTTGGACTGCGATATGCTAAAGAATAGACACATAACATATGGCGAATGTTACTCATTTATTGTCGTTTTCCAACTAACTACCTGTTCTAAACAGGAATTACCTTCTCTGAAAATAGCATCTCTAACTTAGCCATTCAATTCTCTTGTGTAGCCCCCGCTAGTACAGCGGTATGTATCCGGTTTTTACAACGCTAAAATCATGGTTTCGATTCCCCTCGGTGGGCTCAGCAAATAGCCCGATGTGACATTGTTATAAGAAAACACACGCCTCTTGTGTAGACAGGTTGAAAATACCAAATATTATTTCGAATTTCAGAATTTCTATGATTTCTTTTTCTCCAGAAATCATCAGGTTATAACTTGTGTTATCAAACATTATTACTGCCCACGTTTTACGTCTTTGTGCTTCTGTTCAAAAAGTTGTACCAGTCCAAAGCGCTCGTGTGTTAAAATCACAGCTCAAAATCTATGTGTAATTCAACATCTGTCAGATATAACTTTTCTCACGAGAACTCGCATCAGTCATGAGAATTCCCGCAACGTCATTCGCTTAACGCTAAGTGCATTTCACCTATCAAGTTCAAGCAACTAAAACATACAAAAGTAGACCCTAAACCCCATCGATTAATTCTAATGGATTTTTACATGTAAAAGCACGGTATAGTATAGAAGCCAGCCATGAATTTTTTATTCGTGTAAACATGACAGTGAGGAAGTGATGAATAATGAAGAAAGTTAAAGATGGATAACACCTCTTGGTAACGATGAAATTCTCATGAGGACACTAAGATGATAAATGTGGCTTTGACATCTTCATCAGTACAATAAGATGATAATGAAGCTCTGACATCTTCATCAGTACAATAAGATGATAATGAAGCTCTGACATCTTCATCAGAACTCAAAGATGATAATGTAGCTCTGACATCTTCATCAGAACTCAAAGATGATAATGAAGCTCTGACATCTTCATCAGAACTCAGAAATGATAATGTAGCTCTGACATCTTCATCAGAACTCAAAAATGATAAATGTACCTCTAACATCTTCAACACGACACTACGACAATAAATATACCTTTAACATTTTCATCAGGACACTAAGACGATAAAGGTAGTTCTGACATCTTCACATTTCATCGTAGCTTGCTAACTTTGAACATTTCATACATCTATCCTAGCGGGAAAAGCCTTAACTTTTATCGTAACTTCCTAACATTTAATGTAGCTACTCTAACAGGAAATGAAGTGGATAACCTAGTCATAACTTAACAAACACGAAACGTTAAGTATACTTTATGGCAATTACATTCTCTTACCGGCAGGCGTCAAAATCCTTCTGCTGAAAAATAAACTCATTTCTGATTGGAGAACTTCATGAAGTGTGTCTGAAACCGAGGTAGACGTACCGAACTGTATCGTGAGGTGTTTCAACACCACGAGACTTGCACATTCACAGGGAGAAATACAAATTTCATAAACTTTAAATTATTTTGAGAGAACTTTAGAATAAGGCTACATAATCCGGTATTCCTGATGTGACCCATACCGTTAAACTCTCAAAAGTGTCAGAAAAAAGGGTGCTGTATGAAACAGCAGCTGAAAAATTAATGCTAAATGGAACATTTTTAACAGCCAATTTCTTGTACAAGCATTTTTGTACCTATTTCAAAAGCACAATATAAATATATATTTTACGAATGTGTTTTTGTACAGTAAAGTTTTAAGTTGTATTAGGTCCGCAATGCATACTAGTCATCCTAAACTGAAATACACTGAAACTTCGGCATAAGTACAAGCAGTCAGACTACCAGCTTACGTTTTCGTTTTGTACTTCAAGCGACCTTTACGGGTGTTTCTTGGCAACTTTTCCCATGTCGCGCTAAACATGCTCGCTGCCCTCCCAGCCGTGGGGGTGTATAATGTGACGGCCAATCCCACTATTCGTTGGTAAAAGAGTAGCCCAAGAGTTGGCGGTGGGTGATGATGACTAGCTGCCTTCCCTCTAGTCTTACACTGCTAAATTAGGGACGGCTAGCACAGATAGCCCTCGAGTAGCTTTGTGCGAAATTCCAAAACAAACAAACTTGGCTACTTTTATTTGTATCAAACGTCTGTTAACGATGAAATTACCTCTTCGGCTAGCAGACGATAAACTCGTGTATCAATGAAAACTCGTCGCTTTGCGCATCTTTACGTGAGAAAAGTTTCAGTGAACATGCGGATACAGATAAGCAAATGTTTAAACATAATTTTGTGTGTGTTTTCTTGTAGCAAAGCTACATTCGACAATCTGCTGAGCCCACCGAGGGAAATCGAACCCCTGATTTTGCGTTGTAAATCCGTAAGCATATCGCTGTACTAGCGGGGGTCACATAATTTTGAATGTTATATATAATTACGAATCAAACACGTGCTACGAGTTCATTTGTATACATAGTAAATATAATTTATCTGACTTGGTGAGAAAGTTATAATTGGTACATACAAGAACATTCTAGCAATTACTCGAAGTTTTATCTTTTAAAATTAATTTAGAAAGTTAAATCCCTGCGGTGCCTTTGCGAAGCCCAGAGATTCGATACTTTTGAAGTTCTGTTTTGAGCGACTCAAGTGGATTAATGAATTAATCCTGGATAGAATACTGGACCATCATATTAATTGTAACAACTGGGGGTGAAACATCTTGCTCGAGTTAACTACTCGATCCAGCCTCGACCTCATGCGTGTTCGAGTGAGAGGCCAAACCAAGGAGCCAATGAGCTTCTACACTGTCTCAGTTGTCAGTGTTGTTAATACTTTCTTGTACCAAGATTCAAACACAATAAAATACTTTTTTGTCTACGTATGTGTACATTAAAGTACGTTCTTTTTTAAGAAAGTATACTCTAAAGCACGTTCTTTTTATGGAAGTATACATTGAAGCACGTTCTTTTTCACGTATGTATACATTAAAGCACGTTCTTTTTTAAGTATACAATAAATCACGTTCTTTCTTAAATACGTGTAGACTTCACATTCGAACACATTATCTTTGTATCGTGAGAAACTGTATCCATGTTTCAACACATACTAACATCTATCAAAAGCAAAACCTGAGAGATAAGTAATATGCAGGAAATTGCACGTGTGTAAGTAGATAGACTGTTATTCACGTTCCAACTTTCTCGTGTTTCAGTTCTTTATGGGAACAAACACAACATGAAGTATTTTTCTAATGATTAGATTTACGGTTTATAGACGACTTCACCCCTTCCCTAACGCCTGTTCGTTTAGAAAAAAATCGGTTAATAACGCTCACGAAGTATCCAGTATATTTGTGTTCAGTAGGATCTGTGGGGCAGTAAATCATATCGTTGAATCTCCAACGTGTGAAAAATAGTTTCATTGTCACACACAGCACGAGCAGATTGAAACAGAATGAACATTATTCTTTTTAATATAGATATGAGCACGTACTAAAACGTATGTATTTGCATATACATATACTGGTATTTCAAGCTTGGCCTGATACATGTATCAGTCACTTTTTTATTTTAATTTCGCGCAAAGCTACTAGAGGGCTATATGCGCTAGCCATTCTTAATTTAGCAGTGTAAAACTAGAGGGAAGGCAGCTAATCATCGCCACCCATCGCCAACTCATGGTGTCCCGTTGCTGTCTATTGTGCTAGGAATGTCTTAAACGTCAGTTACACGTTGTATTGATTCCGTGTTTTCTCGAATCTCCCCACTAGGGCTGTCTCCACGTGGTCATCCCTAATTTCGGGCCCGGCATAGCCACGTGGTTAAGGCACTCGACTTTTAATCCGAGGGTCGCGTGACCGAATCCCCGTCACACCAAGCATGGGAGCTGTGAAAGCGTTAAAACGTGAAGGTAAATCCCACTATTTGTTGTAAAAGAGAAGCCCAAGATTTGGTGGGGATGTTGCTGACTAGCTGCCTTCCCTCTACTCTTAAATTGCTAAATTAGGGACGGCTAGCGCAGATAGCCCTCGTGTAGCTTTGTGCGAAATTCAAAACAAACAAAAAAAATAAATACAGAGGCCCTGTATTTACGTCCACGTCTACTCACTCGTAACTACTTACGTACACACCATACTTACATTCATTATTTCGTGTCACGTTTTTCTATTCACGCGCATGCACACAGGTTATATAAGGAGGGTTGAGTACGTCATATTAAAACGATTTTGAATATGCAAATCAAAAAAGTCACGTCACAACCACTGGCGCGATAAAGTCATTGTTTGGCATGACTTTGCTTGTGAGATGCCAGCGAAAACTAATAGCTTTTGAGGAGGGTGTGTAACTGCATTTTGTCAGCAAATTTACAAAAACAAACTATAAAAAACACTTATACTTTTAAGATACAACTAATAATTTAAAACCGTATTTTAGTTAAAGTTTCACAACTGTGGCTTCATTATGGCTATAAATTTTTTGTGTGAGAATATACGTCAACTTAACGTTTCGTATCACGCTATGCTCTTCAGATACAAATGATAATAATTTTAATAATAAATTATTATTTCAGCTAACGTTTCGCCATTGCGCCTTCATCATGGCCAGTACACAGTAGACTTTTGGTGTAAAAATATGTGTTAACTTATGTTTCTCACATCAAATGGAGCCCAGCATGGCCAAATTGATTAGGGCGTTCGATTCGTAATCTGAGAGTCGCGGATTGGCATCCCCGTAGCACCAAACATGCTCGACTTTTCAGCCATAGAGGCGTCATAATGTGACGGTCAATCCCACTATTCGTTGGCAAAAGAGTTGCCCAGGAGTTGGCGGTGGGTAGTGATAACTAATCGCCTTCCCTCTAGTCTTACACTGCTAAATTAGGGACAACTAGCGCAGATAGCCCTCGTGTAACTTTGCACGAACTCAAACTAAACCAAACCAATCAAATGCCGCTTCTGCTTTATAATAGCCCCCCCAGTGGCTCAGCGGTATGTCTGCGGACTTGCACGCTAAAATTCGGGTTTCGATACCCGTGGTGGGCAGAGCACAGATAGCCCATTGTGTAGCTTTGTGCTTAATTCAAAACAACAACAGCTTTATAATAAGCAACGTCGACTGATGCAACAGTTTGTCATAGTCCATTCAATAAACTGGCTTAAACCCGAGTTTATTGTAGTGTTGGTTATTTGTCAAAGTTCCTCACGGTAAAAAAAGGCGTTTTAATATGTTTTAATCCTGGTAATAACGTGCCACGAAGGACATAAATTATAACATTGTATTTTCTTTAGGCTAGGCTCTGAATAACCTTTAATTTTACCGTTTTATGTTCACAAAACAAAACAATAATGACGAGATCTATATACGCGTGCTTGTGACGAGATACAATCGTTGAAGCAAGCATACTTTTACGTTGCAGTTCATCAGAGACGACTTCAAAATCCACTTCACGTTTTCGTTCTATTATTTCGGGGCTTTCTTGAATTCTAAACACTGATTTTCCGAGTGCAAAGTCAATAGATTTAAGAGAATGGTATGAGAAATATTAATCGCTGTAACTGTGGAAAGCGTTTGTTTCAACCAGCGCATATGCTTGTCATTGGTTTTAGCTCTTAATCAGAATCGGGAGTTTAACAGCTATGGCACATAGGACACGAGAGCACTAGCGTAGTTACAGTGCGGTCTATAATAGAATATTTATTCCGTCTCCTTTGTTAAAAGATGGTTATGGTGTATAGTGCAATATTGATTGTTGGCAAAATTATGGTACTTTGTGTTTAAATGCTGCCATCAGTTTAGAGATGTTGGAGGTTGGATGTTTAGGTTGATGACCACAAAACGTAGAAATTAGTTACTGACATCAATGTCTATTAATGGGTCGTTTGAATGTGTGCTATATTTGTAGATGCGGAATGAGAGTGTTATTTACTGACATTCCTACCAGGTGGTGCTCGAATCGTTGTTGTTCTGAATTAAGCACAAAGCTACACAATGGGCTATCTGTGTTGTGTCCACTACGGGTATCGAAACCAGAATTTTAGCATGTAAGTCCGCAAACATACCGCTGAGCCACTGGGGGGAAGACAGTGCATGACACCTTGTCTGTAAAGAAACACCAGAAGATGTGTGTTTGTGTTGTTTGTTTACAGAAGGTAAAAGGTAATATATGGCATTTATGTCTACAAACACATGTGAAAAGATATGTGTTTATATTGTTTGTCCACGGAAAGTAAAAGTACGTTCCTGACAACCACATAACGTACTAGCGTTATCTATTCTCTTTATTAATAACCGATGAATGATGACTGTCAAAATGTTTGTACGATATATATGTGTAATCTGTGAGTGTTTGTACTAAATATAACAATAAATGTGCGATTCGACCACAAACGTATGGTTAAAGTTAATTGTAATTATTCCAAAACAAATGTATTTTCTAGGTTGCTTGTTTGTACTGATTAATCACAAATACTTAAGTTGAAAAAACATACGAATGAGAATTAAAAAGTAAATTATAAATTAATTGCTAATTATATATACAAGAAAATCAGAACCCGTAATAACTGAATTATACTAATCAACCACTTGAGTAATCTTTAAGTACGATGTCTTACTCCCAAAGATTGTTGTTTTCGATTAAGCACAAAGCTACACAATGGGCTATCTGTGCTCTGCCCACCACGGGTATCGAAACCCGGATTTTAGCGTGTAAGTCCGCAGACATTCCGCTGAGCCACTGGGGGGCTACTCCCAAAGAACCAATGTGTTTTAACATACGCATATTGTAGTGATGATTGGTAAACAAAACCCGTGTAATTTGATGAGTTACAGCTAACAACCTCCTAAAACGTTGGTCTCGAAAATAACATCTTTAACTACGAAAGTTTGTATCTACCACAGTGGACTCCCACGCGTATGTTGAGTACGGTTTGTTTTTGAATTTCGCGCAAAGCTACACGAGGGATATCTGCGCTAACCGTCCCTAATTTAGCAGTGTAAGACTAGACAGAAGACTTTTTGTTTTGGAGTTTCGCACAAAGCTACTCGAGGGCTATCTGTGCTAGCCGTCCATAATTTAGCAGTGTAAGACTAGAGGGAAGGCAGCTAGTCATCACCACCCGCAGCCAACTCTTGGGCTACTCTTTTACCAACGAATAGTGGTATTGACCGTAACATTATACGTCCTCACGGCTGGGAGGGCGAGCATGTTTAGCGCGACGCCGACGCGAACCCGCGACCCTCGGATTACGAGTCGCACGCCTTACGCGCTTGGCCATGCCAGGCCCAGACAGAAGACAGCTAGTCATCACCACCCACCGCCAACTCTTAGGCTACTCTTTTACCAACGAATAATAGGATTGACCATAACATTTAACGCCCCCAAGGCTGAAAAAAACGAGCATGTTTGGTGTGACAAGGATTCGAATTCGCGACCCTCAGGTTACGAGTCGAGCACCTTAACCACCTAGTCGTGCCGAGCGCATATTGAGTAAGAGACTATGAGTTGTTTCTTTATTCACTGCCGTGTCAGCACTAAGATGTGTGGAATAATTGAATATATCTGTGGTGTTTAGAGATGCTTTTCATTCACGCGGGGATCCTAAATTTTTATCGATTGGTCTTTGTCCATGGTTACCAAAAAGGGATGGAATTCCGGTGTAAGTCCGTGAAAAGTGGTAAATTAAATGATAGATTGGGGTCCACGTTTGTTCTTTATAAATGTATTCCCGAACTGGTTTTGTTAGATACCATAGACATTACTTTGTATCTGTAGTGTAACAAAGGGCCTAATATTGACTCTCAGAGTAAGGCCTTGTTTACATTCCGTTCACCACCGATAAAATATAAATATCACATCATGTTTGAAAATGCTATATTTTGGTCTGTAACTACAAGAAATGGCATCCACAAATAAAATAAGACCGTTTACTTTCTATGTAAAATGCAGAGAACATCTGGTAATAAACAATGAAATGTATTGCAGTGCCGACCGTAATTTGTTTACACTTGTTTCATTGGTTTGTATCGCGTGACTCGCATGTTATTATATATTGTGGAGCTAAATAACACGTGAACGTATAGACAATTTGATGCAAAAACAGTTCGGAAAATTTTTTTGAAGTTGGTTCATCCTCATGGAGGACGTAATTATTCTAAAGAAAACCTGAGTGGTTTCATAAGAAGGACATCATTAATCGTGAAACGTTAAGTGGATCCATATAAAAACCATTACTCTTCTAAAAAGCTGATTCCATTTATACCGAGACCATCATTGTTCTAAACGTGTTGATTAGATTCATGGTGGGGCATCACTATTTTTAAAAATTGATTGGATCAATACTGAGGGCATCATTATTCTAAAAATCTAATTGGATCAATACTGAGACGATCATTATTCTAAAAATCTAATTGGATCAATACTGAGACGATCATTATTCTAAAAATCTAATTATATCAATACTGAGGCGATCATTATTCTAAAAGTCTAATTAGATCAATACTGAGGTCATCATTATTCTAAAACGCTAATTCAATTCTTGTGGAGGTCATTATTTATTTAAGGTATAATGCATGCCTTTAAAAAAGACATATGGTTTAATATGCTAGGTCTACATAGAACTGACTGTCAGATTTCACTGCTTCAAATAAAGGCCCAAGATATACGGTCCAAAACATATCGTAAACTTGGGTTGTGCATTGTAATCACATTCGTTCTGATAATAGTGAACAGGTAGCAGAGCCTATGATACGTAAAAACAACTCAAGTAACAAACAAATGGGAACACAAAGTACTTGGTAAAAACGTTTAAGGCTACACAACAGTACAAAGTAACATACAGAACAATAGTGTGCATCATATTATCTTCAGTACAATGTAACATACAGAACAATAGTGTGCATCATATTATCTTCAGTACAAAGTAACGTACAGTACAATAGTGTGCATCATATTATCTTCAGTACAAAGTAACATACAGTACAATAGTGTGCATCATATTATCTTCAGTACAAAGTAACGTACAGTACAATAGTGTGCATCATATTATCTTCAGTACAAAGTAACATACAGTACAATAGTGTGCACCATATTATCTTCAGTACAAAGTAACGTACAGTACAATAGTGTGCATCATATTATCTTCAGTACAAAGTAACGAAAACTACAATAGTGTGCATCATATTATCTTCAGTACAAAGTAACACACAGAACAATAGTGTGCATCATATTATCTTCAGTACAAAGTAACACACAGAACAATAGTGTGCATCATATTATCTTCAGTACAAAGTAACATACAGTACAATAGTGTGCATCATATTATCTTCAGTACAAAGTAACACACAGAACAATAGTGTGCATCATATTATCTTCAGTACAAAGTAACATACAGAACAATAGTGTGCATCATATTATCTTCAGTACAAAGTAACATACAGAACAATAGTATGCATCATATTATCTTCAGTACAAAGTAACGTACAGTACAATAGTGTGCATCATATTATCTTCAGTACAAAGTAACGAAAACTACAATAGTGTGCATCATATTATCTTTAGTACAAAGTAACGAAAACTACAATAGTGTGCATCATATTATCTTCAGTACAAAGTAACATACAGAACAATAGTGTGCATCATATTATCTTCAGTACAAAGTAACGTACAGTACAATAGTGTGCATCATATTATCTTCAGTACAAAGTAACGTACAGTACAATAGTGTGCATCATATTATCTTCAGTACAAAGTAACACAGAGAACAATAGTGTGCATCATATTATCTTCAGTACAAAGTAACGTACAGTACAATAGTGTGCATCATATTGTCTTCAGTACAAAGTAACGAAAACTACAATAGTGTGCATCATATTATCTTCAGTACAAAGTAACACACAGAACAATAGTGTGCATCATATTATCTTCAGTACAAAGTAACGTACAGAACAATAGTGTGCATCATATTATCTTCAGTACAAAGTAACGTACAGTACAATAGTGTGCATCATATTATCTTCAGTACAAAGTAACACACAGTACAATAGTGTGCATCATATTATCTTCAGTACAAAGTAACACACAGAACAATAGTGTGCATCATATTATCTTCAGTACAAAGTAACACACAGAACAATAGTGTGCATCATATTATCTTCAGTACAAAGTAACACACAGAACAATAGTGTGCATCATATTATCTTCAGTACAAAGTAACACACAGAACAATAGTGTGCATCATATTATCTTCAGTACAAAGTAACATACAGAACAATAGTGTGCATCATATTATCTTCAGTACAAAGTAACGTACACTACAATAGTGTGCATCATATTATCTTCAGTACAAAGTAACACACAGTACAATAGTGTGCATCATATTATCTTCAGTACAAAGTAACGTACACTACAATAGTGTGCATCATATTATCTTCAGTACAAAGTAACACACAGTACAATAGTGTGCATCATATTATCTTCAGTACAAAGTAACGTACACTACAATAGTGTGCATCATATTATCTTCAGCACAAAGTAACGTACACTACAATAGTGTGCATCATATTATCTTCAGTACAAAGTATTACTATTAAAGTTAGTATGATATACACTATTGTACTATACGTTACATTGTATTAAAGGTAGTGTGACGAACACTGTTGAAGTGTACGTTACTTTGTAGTAAAGTTAATATGATATACAATATTGTAGTACACTTTACTTTGTATTGAAGTTAATATGAGATACACTGTTGTAGTATACGTTACTTTGTATTAAAGTTAGTGTGACGAACACTGTTGTAGTACACGTTACTCTGTATTAAAGTTAGTGTGACGAACACTGTTGTAGTACACGTTACTCTGTATTAAAGTTAGTGTGACGAACACTGTTGTAGTACACGTTACTCTGTATTAAAGTTAGTGTGACGAACACTGTTGTAGTACACGTTACTCTGTATTAAAGTTAGTGTGACGAACACTGTTGTACTACACGTTACTTTGTATTAAAGTTAGTGTGACGAACACTGTTGTAGTACACGTTACTATGTATTAAAGTTAGTGTGACGAACATTGTTGTAGTACACGTTATTTTGTATTAAAGTTAGTGTGACGAACACTGTTGTAGTACACGTTATTTTGTATTAAAGTTAGTGTGACGAACACTGTTGTAGTACACGTTACTATGTATTAAAGTTAGTGTGACGAACACTGTTGTAGTACACGTTACTATGTATTAAAGTTAGTGTGACGAACACTGTTGTAGTACACGTTACTATGTATTAAAGTTAGTGTGACGAACACTGTTGTAGTACACGTTATTTTGTATTAAAGTTAGTGTGACGAACACTGTTGTAGTACACGTTACTTTGTATTAATGTTAGTGTGACGAACACTGTTGTAGTACACGTTATTTTGTATTAAAGTTAGTGTGACGAACACTGTTGTAGTACACGTTACTTTGGTGGTTTTTAATTGCACAATGTTTCTTGTTAATTAGTTAAAATAATCTTTTTGTTCATTATTACATTTTATTAGAGATTCCTCATGAGAACTAAATTATTTCCATAGAATACGGATAAAGATAACTTAAAACTATCATATAAAAATATAATGGTTACATTCTGGTACATAACATATTGACTCAAAACGGTTACCGTTGCAAGTCAGCACAAACGAAACCTACAACCTATTTTGTTTATATTGAAATCATTTGGAAACTTTAAGTCCAGTTTCTCAAGAAAATACTTTGAGCAAACAACGGTTTTTGTTTTTGACTGTGAGTGGCTGGTGGGGGGAGCTCCGCCCACCTTCTTAAATTAATGTTTCAAAACACGCTGATCTCAAAAGAATTTTGTATATGTTTATATATATTTCCAAAGTAAGTGAAAAAGACAATTCTGTGATGCTACTAATAAAATGCGTAAAAGAAAAAAAAACTGTTATATCAAGGGTAGGAAACAAATATTTTAATAGAGGTTTTCAACTATTTCCATTAGCTTACATAACATTATAGATATAATGCAACATTTTTTCCATATTTTTCAAACAAAACTGGCTGGAAATATTGAAGTATTTAAAGAAAAATTAATCCAAAGTCTTTGAACTTCACAAAAAAAATACGACACCCTATTGATGAACATAAATTAGGCTTAACACTTGTTAAGCTTACTTCTTCGTTTTTATTACCTTGTTGTATTTTTGTAACTTATTCCTATTGAAATCTCTTTAAATAGTCGCATAAAATGTGTAAAAAAAAGTGATTCGTTTTTTTTCTTTCTTTTTCAGTTAAGTAGAGGAGGAACAAAGCGGTTATCAAACCAAATAGATTTGGACTTCCTGTCTTGGATAATTTTCCGTTCAGTAGTTAAGCCACAAGATCTCATTACAAAGAAAACGTCGACCACTTTCCGAAAACATGGAGACAGAATATCAAAGATGTCTCTTTCAATGTGAAGTATCATTTCTGTGCAAGCACCATGAATGACAGCTACTGGATGGTTAATGAGGCAACCTTGAACGTTTCGAAGGAAGAAATAGAATGTTATTTACGATATATTTCAGCTTCCTTTAATTATTCCCAAGAGAACGGCAAGTTTCGGTTTTTAATATTTAAAAAATAAATTAAAATATAGATCTAAAAAAAGGCCTAATTATTTGTCAGTATGTTTTTGATTGGATGCCAAAAAGGCCTAATTATTTGTCAGTATGTTTATGATTGAGTGTCAAAAACGCCTAGTTATTTGTTAGCATGTTTATGATTGGATGTCAAAAAGGCCTAATTATTTGTTAGTATGTTTATGATTGGATGTCAAAAAGGCCTAGTTAATTGTCAGCATGTTTATAATTACGTTTTTACATGTCGACAGGGGAAACCATTTATCACAATTAAATGTATTTATGTCAACTTTCGTTTAAATCTTGGTAAACATTATAGAACGTCATAACTATAACATAGAAATTTTTTTGTACTCTACATACAATGAATAAGCTATATAATCAAAACCATTTCCTTTAAATTCTGTACGTTGTAAAAGCTATACTTTAAAATATTTTATTTATACTTAGTATATATGTTACTCAGGTTGTACAATAGATGGCAAAACATGCCATCTATGTTCTGTGCATACCGTACATGTTATGCAATTAAAAGCATTTAATTTCTATTCTATGTACACCGTACATGCTATACGGTATCTCTACTAATATTTTTAACATTGTCTGTGGTTGAAAGGCATTGTATTTGCAGATCTACAATGGATATTAAGGTTGAAGGAAGGTTTGATGTTCGTCTTACTAATGATGCCGACTGATCAGAGATTAAACGTTTCTGTGAAGTTGGTATATTTCAAGCAGCATCACACTAACATTGCGTCAGGTTCCATAAACTAACCTGATTCAACGAATAGGACTTTATTTTGTAAGATAGTTTCGATTGGTTTAAATTTTTGTTTTCTTCTAATAATTTTAGACGCTTCCATTTTTAAACACAGCCGAACGTAACGAAACCAAAACCAGCTATGAATCAACTGAACGTAACGAAACCAAAACCAGCTATGAATCAACTCAACGTAACGAAACCAAAACTAGTTATGAATCAGCTGAACTTAACGAAACCAACACCAGCTATGAATCAGCTGAATGTATCGAAACCAAAACCGGCTATGAATCAGCTGAACGTAATGAAACAAAAAACATCTGTAAATCATCTGAACGTAATGTAATCAAACCAGCTATAAATCAGTTGAACTTATCAAAACCAAAACCAGCTATGAATCAGCTGAATGTAGTACAATCAAAACAAACTATGAATCAGCTGAACCTAACGGAACAAAAACCAGATATGAATTAGTTGAACGTAACGAAACAAAAACCAGATATGAATTAGTTGAACGTAACGGAACAAAAAACAGCTATGAATTAGCTGAACGTAACGAAACAAAAACCATCTGTAAATCATCTGAGCGTAATGTAATCAAACCAGCTATGAATCAGTTGAACTTATCAAAACCAAAACCAGCTATGAATCAGCTAAATGTAGTACAATGAAAACAAACTGTGAATCAGCTGAACCTAATGAAACAAAAACCAGATATGAATTAGTTGAACGTAACGGAACGGAAAACCAGATATGAACCGTTTAAATATATGATACTACCGTATTTGAAATGCAGTTACAAATAAATCATGATATCAATCTCTGTAATCATTCTGATTGTTTCAGCAAAATCTCTTTTTTTTTAAATAGGAAATAAAAGTCGCTTTTATCAGATCATTAGGTGTTTCGTGCATCTGGTAACACCAGCAATAGAGAAAAGTTGTCTGTTACATCAACTCCTTAAAGAAAATAAAACACTCTCTCAGACCACGAGCTAGCATCCGAGATTCAATTCCACGTGGCGGACAAAGAACAGATAGCCTGTTGTATAACTTTGCGCTAAAAAACAAAAACAATACTTTTCCATATTTCCTTCCAATAACGTCCTCGGTGGCTCAGCGTATGGTTTGGGGGCTCTTTAAAGCTGAAACCCGGTTTTCGGTGCCTGTGGTTGGCACAGCAACGGTAGCTTAGCGTGTATAGCAACAAACAAACAAACTGTCCAACTCGCAACTGGTCTGTAGTTTTTAATCCAATGCATAAAGTGTAGTTTGTAATTCTACTCAAAATTATCTTTCATTCCGCTCAGCTAGTTATATTGCGTATAGTTTTTACTACTAAGCGTCTTATTGTATTCCATAACATAACTTTAAAATATATGATCGTTACCAAAACGAGTTCATATTGTTCAATTTTTAGGCAAAGAATAACATTTTTGTGCCCCCCCCCCCAGTGGCTCAGCGGTATGTCTGCGGACTTACACGCTAAAATCCGGGTTTCCATACCCGTGGTGGGCAGAGCACAGATAGCCCATTGTGTAGCTTTGTGCTTAATTCAAAACAACAACAACATTTCTGTACCACAATATACAAAGGACAAAACACATTTACTCTTTTAAGGATTTGCGATTACATTTCCTTTTGTTTTAATGAATCTGAGTCATTTGTAAGTTATTACCCATAATACACTACGGTTAATTTTATTTAAAATTATTACTTTGAAAATTTAAAATAATCTGAGTGACTTTCTGCATTTGTGCGACTCTTACATTCATGGTTTATTATACAGATTTCAGAATAACGTAAATTCTGCTAAACCTATCTTGTAGCGTATTATTGGGTTTATGACCCCAAATGTTTCTAACGATGTTTTCCCTACTAGTGATAAAATGGAAGCTAATCATTGAGCGTTTTATGCTGTATCGGTTCATGACAGCATCCACCTTCATTAATTCGTAAGTTACTTAATAAATCAACTACGTATACAAATAAGCCTTCTTTGGTCAGAGAATATGACTGATCGATAAATCGAAGCAGAATTATTGCTGCATATTTGCGTTTGATAAGAAGCTAGTTTGTTTTGAACACCGACACCCCTTTGACACGTGTGTGTCTTTCTTATGAGTAATAACAGTAAACTACATATTTCCTTGTTTGTTTGTTGTTGGTTTTTGCTGACCATTCCAAGTGCTCGCTCACAAAACAACCTTTCACATTGAATTCAAAGTATAAACCTGATTCTATTTCAACAATTCATTTTACTCCTAAGTTTAAAAGGCCTGGCACGGCCTAGCGCGTTAAGGCGTGCGCTTCGTAATCTGAGGGTCGCGGGTTCGCGCCCGAGTCGCGCCAAACATTCTCGCCCTCCCAGTCGTGGGTGCGTTATAATGTGACAGTCAATTCCACTATTCGTTGGTAAAAAGAGTAGCCCAAGAGTTGGCGGTGGGTAGTGATGACTAGCTGCCTTCCCTCTAGTCTTACACTGCTAAATTAGGGACGGCTAGCACAGATAGCCCTCGAGTACCTTTGTGCGAAATTCCAAAACAAACAAACAATCCTAAGTTTGATGGGAACAATATATTAGTTGTGTATAATGCTTATCTAATTTGTTTCGTAAATAAAAACCCAAAACACGTTCAGACTTTTACTTACTAAGGTTGTGTGAATGGTAAGCAAAACATTTCCAGAGATCATTGGATATTTACCATATGACGTTCACTTGTCTCTGTTGGAACCCAAGCTAAACACGTTTATTCTATTCAATGGTGAATATTGGATCAGTTCTCCTTTCTAAATCATAACTGCTCTGAGTTCACCATGTATATTTCTCCTTATAGATAGTAGCTTTTACTGTAATACAACTTGGGATGGAGTGTCATGTTGGCCTACAACAGTAGGTGGCGCCAGTGCAGACGTCTCGTGCTTTGAAGAACTTCATGGAGTTCGATACGACACCAGTCGTAAGTACAAAAATGCATCTTATCAGAAAATTGCATTTCAGTGATTTACCTTTAATAAATAAAAATAAAATCATTGCTTAACAGTGAAAAACATAGTTATTTCTAACTGTTTGGTTTAAACTAACTCTTACTTGCAAATTGTTTGATATTTTCTTCCTTTCTAATATTTTAAAACAGAACAAATTTCATTTCATTTAACGATTTTTTAAACCTTTTTTGTCTATTTTAGTATTCTTTCCTTAGCATTTATTCCCTGTGTACGAGGCTCGGCATCGCCAGATGGTTAAGGCACTTCACTTGTAATCCGAGGTTGCGGGTTCGAATCCACATCACATCATGTATCCTCGCCATTTCAGCCGTAGGGGCGTTATAATGTGACAGTCAATCCCAATATTCGCCGATAAAAGAGTTGTCCAAGAGTTGGCGGTGGGCGGTGATGACTAGCTGCCTTCCCTCTAATCTTACTCTGCTAAATTAGGAACGGCTAGCGCAGATAGCCCTCGTATAGCTTTGCGCGAAATTCAAAACAGACAAACCAAACCTTAAGTACGAGCATCATTACTAAGTTCTGCTATCGTGTTTTGTTTGAACATTTGAATACTAACAATATCAGACCAGAATGGGATGAAGTAAAAACTTATTTACTATCCATTCATACACAGGTTCTTATATCATTGGATGGAGTGAAAATTTCATGAAAAGATGTTGTTTTGAATTAAGTACAAAGCTACACCATTGGCTACCTGTGTTCTGCCCGCCACTGGTATCGAAACTCGGTTTTAGCGTTGTAATTCCGCAGACATACCGCTGAGTCACTGGGGGGCTTCATGAAAAGAACCAACAGAAGAAATTTCAAGAAATAATCCAAACACTGGAGGAAACATCATTATGGTGTAATTTTTATTAGGTTTTCCTTATTTTTAAAATCCGTGGACACTGATCTAACTCTTATAACACCGCTATTTAAAATTTTGTGTGGGTGCAAATGTTCATAATACCCAGTATTTTAAATTATTTCTATCTAATAAAAAATGCAACTTATTGTCTCCTGATGCACCGTTTACATCCTACATTGGTTAGATTTGTTATACTATAATCGTTATATTTTTATCACTAGTTAACTGACATCAAAAATAAACTTTATGAAGTTAATAAAAAAATTAGCTTGGGCTTAGTATTTAATTATCAGTAAAGAAACTCGATAACCTGGATAATTTTGTTTCTAAGCCCTTGACGTTTTACTTGTTGTTGTTTTTTTATTTGGTTTCTGGGAAGCTCCCTGCGCTAGCTGTCCCTAATTTAGCAGTGTCAGACTAGAGGGAAGGCAGATAGTCATCACTACCCATCGCCAACTCTTGGGCTACTCTTATACCAACAAATAGTGGGATTGATCGTAACATTATAACGTCCCCACGGCTGAAAGCGTGAACATGTTTGGTGTGACGAGGATTCGAACCAGAGACCCTCAGCATTATGATTAGAATGCTTTATCCACTTTCGCAATGCCATTGCAGACGTTTTATTTCAATTTCTTATGATTCTGAGTTGTTCGTCAGTGTACTAGCTCGCATACTTGAAATGTGAATCTGAGGATTTATGGTTTGCGTTTTGTTGCCGTGAAAAACAAGCTCAATGTTTGGGAAGGAGAGCGCGCTTTAAAGTCTACGGTCAAACTCATTATTTGGTCTGTTTTATTTGGAATCTCATGCAAAGCTACTTAAGGGCTATCTGCGCTAGCCGTCCCTCACTTAGTAGTGTAAAACTAGAGGGAAGGTAGTTGGTCATCACCACCCACCCCCAACTCTTGGGCTACTCTTTTACCAACGAATAGTGGGATTGACTGTCACATTATAACGCACGCATGGCTGAAAGGGTGAGCATGTTTGGTGCGACCCTGGATTCAAACCCGTGACCCTCGGGTAACGAGTTGATCGCTTTAACCCATCTGGCCATGCCGGGCCTTATTTGTTCAGACAAAAGTAGTCCAAGAGTTGGCAGTAGGTGGTTTTGGCCATTTTTTCACTTATTTATTTGTCTATCGGTTCATCTTACAGCAAACACACAGCCCCAAGGTACGGAAAGTGTTTTTCTGCGGCGTTGAACACTCGAATTTATAAGATGGCACTCTAACCTCTGGGCAACTTTTAGCCCTTCTTATCAAAACTTTATTTATTTAAATATTTAAGAGGACTTACTTTTAATCCGTATCTTTATTGTTCCGTTTGTTTCCTTTAAAATTTACCAAAGATACCGGAGCATTACCGTCCCTAATTCTGGGTTGACATGCGAGTACTCACTATCAACCGTTCGCTGCTCTTGTATAATAGAATTATGGGATTCGACCGTTACTCTTATAACTCACTTACGGTCATGAAGTGCAGAATGCATGTCTACATCAAGGGGGTTGCGTATCATGAGTCCGGACACAGCCACTGGACTAGCATTGTTCAGACTTTTGTCATTCACTTTCCCCCCCTTCCTTTACCATTTTAATATTGTTTATTTGTGTGGAACTAAACACAAAGATATACAATGGGCATTCTGCGCTCTGCCCAACATGCGTTTCGAAACCCGGCTTCTGGTGGTATAAGACCGAAGATTCACGGCTGTGTCACTGGGAGTTCCAGTCGAATGAATATTGTTTTTTGCGTTCACCGCTCTTTCTCAAATGAGTGAAGGAGTGAGTTAAGTGACGAGATGTATGTTGGAAAGTTATGCGTGTTATCGTGATTATTTGTTACTTTTTTTTAATAAAAAGTTGATTTAAACGCTTGATATTGCAGTGTTGACCTCAGCCACTCGCCCCACAATTCAGGAAACGCTGCTAGCCTAAACCATAGTAAATAACAGGCATCAACCATTAGAAAATAAACTTAACAAATAATTGATTTAAATTCGATTGTTTACGATGTAAAATACGTTTAAAGAGAATCATAGGTTTTGTAGATTCCTGTAATCAATATTTCCGGAAGATAACTTTGCTGTTTTATCGCTATTTCCGAAAGATGACTTTACTGTGTTATCGATATTTCCGGAAGATGACTTTACTGTTTTATCGATATTTCCGGAAAATGACATTTCTGTTCTTGACCAATTACTGAATTATTATATACCTCGGCGAGCTATCTTGTGAACAATGTTGGGTGTAAATGAGAGAATTTCAAAATATTAATATAATTGATTGTGTGTGTGTTTTTTTTTATAACAAAGCCACATCTGGCTATCTGCTGAGCCCACCAAGCGGAATCGAACCCCTGATTTTAGCGTTGTAAATCCGAATACCTACTTCTGTACTAACAGAGTGGATATAGTTGATTATTAAGATACAAAAAGTTTTACTGAAAAATAGAACTAAAACTTAATCACGTGAAATTGATGCTTTGTATATAAAGCGTGTTTTCCCATAAATGAGTTTCTTCTCAGAGCTGGATTTTATCCTGTTCATCGTGCTCTCCATACAAAGTACGAATTTGAAGTAGATAAATATATATATATATCATTTTTAGAGAGCAGCGCCCGAAACGAGGCTGTCCCAGGAAAAATAAATCTCAGTAATGTTTCTCTTTCCTTGTATGTTTATCAGCACCAATATGGCTGACAAAATCAGAACGATAAGATGAGAGGACGTCTGCATGGGAAATCGTTTAAGAGTCAGCAGTAAGATGTCTTAGTGAACGAAAGAACCGGGAATTCGAGAGAGCTATTCAGAGCAGAATTCGTAATCGTTTCTAGTGTACCATTACGTTACTTACTGGTCATCGTAGAATTTAGACAGAGGGAAACATTTAGATCGCTTTCGTAGTGGTGTACGCTCATTGTTCGTGGTAATGGATATGGTTTAATCATCAAGATATTGTCGAGAAATGTCACTCAGCCCTTCTCTGATGCCAAAAACACAATCGCTTTACGCCTGGTTTATTCGCGACTACTGAGAGCGAAGGATGAATCCTACATCGATTGTATATTATTCTTCTGCTCTGGTGGTTAATGTTAGAACAGAAAGAAAAATAGTTGCTTTTTCGACCTTTCCTTCCACCAAGTAAATTACTAAAAAAACAAAAAAAATATTTCTCTAAAGGTACCTCGTTTTGGCATGAGTGTTTTACTGTTTTGTGATGAGATTTGTAAAATTACATCAGACGAAGCAGATTGTTTTGTTAGATTGTTTTTTAATTTCGCGCATAGCTTCCCGGGGGCTATCTGTGCTATTCGTTCCTAATTTATCAGTATAAGACTAGAAGGAAGGCAGCTAGTCATCAACACCCACCGCCAACTCTTGGGCAACTCTTTTACCAACGAATAGTGGGATTGACTGTCACATTATAACGCCCCCACGGCTGGAAGGCTGAGCATGTTTGGTGCAACCGGGGTTCGAACCCGCGATCCTCGGATTACAAGTCGAACGCCTTAACACACTTGGCCATAACGGGCTCCAGACGATACAGAAACCTGACATAGCAAAGGTCATTTCTTAATTCTAACATCAAAACTTTAACGAAATGGAAGCGCTGCTTGTTAACGGGTTTGTGTCACAGGCTGACTTCCTGTAACCTAAGATCCAAATGTAACCTAGTAACTAACGTATCTCCTGGGAATGCTAGGATCTCGAGCTCGAGACTTGATCCCATCAGACACGTTTTGTACTTTCAGTTATAGGTGCATTATAACAGTGGAGTGACAGCCATTTCTACTTAAAAGTAACCCTTTCAGGTGGCGAAGGCTCAAATAGGGTATCCAGCGACTCAGAAAGTAGCTCTTTGCTAGGAGAATAATTGACTTTCTCAATATATTCAGACGGTCTGATCGTCTACTGTACAAAGTGGTTGTATAAACTCTCCCATTTTCTGCCAAATTCTCTCGTATCTAGCCTCTCGTAGTAATACTGATTTATGTAATTTGTAGTTACGGTCAGCGAATTCGCTTCATCTCGTGTCAACCTCTGTTACGTACGTTTCTTTATGCTCTGCCAACCTCGTCGGTTCTTTGTTCTGTTATCAACCTTTATAATGCAATGGTCCGTGTTATCATCTACTCTTTGTACGCTGCGCTAGTTTCTGTTATTTCATTATCTTTCTAGTGTGTCTAACTTTGTAATTTATTCTTTGTAGTATATCGATTAACATCAGTTTTGTACTGTGTCAATCTTTGTCATCTACTATTTGTACTGTGTCAATCTTTGTCATCTCTTTCATCTACTGTTTGTACTGTGTCAACAATGTAATCTACTGTTTGTACTGTGCCAACTCTCTCATTCACTCTTTGTACTTTGTCAACTCTGTCATCAACTGTTTATACTAAGTTAATAATGTGATCTACTGTTTGTACTTTGTCAACTCTGTCATCAACTGTTTATACCATGTTAATAATGTGATCTACTGTTTGTACTTTGTCAACACTGTTACCATCTACTTCTTTGAAATTTGTCATTCTGTGACGCCTTTCAGATTTTTCTGATGTAACGGTCTTTAATACACGTATTTTTTTTCTTGCTGGTCATTCACATCTAATTACGAAAGGGCAGTCTTCGTAGTTTCTCAAAGGTCTATCAAGTGAAATCAATGACTGATAAAACTTCGGATGACATTGATTCTCTCACCATATATTTCTTTGAGAAAAGACAACCGTCAATTTGAAACCACCGTATATTACAGTGAAAAAGGACAACAATCAATGTTTAAACCACCATCTGTTCATTTACTTTTTTAGCTCTTTCAAACTTTCTCAAGTTATCGTCACTTTCTTTCATTGCTTCCATAAGTTTATGACCACGTGCTTGACGCTTGTTTTAATATCTTTTTGAAACCTGATCACTTTTTTATTTTGTTTGTTCGTGGTTTAAAATCTTCCTATTACGTTCTCCTGACATTTCGAAGCCCGCCATGGCCAGATAATTAGGATGCTCCACTCGCAACCTGAAGGTTACGTGTTTGGATCCCCATCGCACCAAACATTGCTCGGGCTTTCAGCTGTGAGGTGGTTATGAAGTCTTGTTATTCGTTAGTAAAAGAGTAAGTAGTCCAAAAGTTAGCGGTGGGTGGTGATGACTAGCTGCTTTCCCTCTAGTCTTGCACTGATAAATTAGCCGATTACCCGTGGTGCCAGTGCATTATATCCACACGTGACGTATTTATATGTCATATCTGCACCCCAAGAAATGAGAAATATCGTGATCCCTATTACAACTGTTTATGCACACAAGATAAAAACTGCGTGAACTTTGGGTTGCACATCCCAAAATAAAATTTTTTTTCCCAGTATCATATAAGCATGAGTTCCACTATACTATCATTTTCCATATTTGGTTTACGTTATCTGAAAGATTGCTCTTCATATAAACAGAGTAATATTTATAACGATCTTAATATGTATTTCAGCTCGTATTTAAGTACATCACTAGAGGACTTTACATTTGTTATGTGCTGGTAGTAAAATTGCACTCATTTATTTTCACGTCTCTGTAATTCCCTATTTCTACATCGCTTAATTTATTTAGATTAATTTGCACCGTATGCGGTTAGCAATATTTTATTATATTGTTGCTTTTTAAGTGTTTAGCTATGGGTGTCTTATTCAGACAGTAAACAGTACTGTTTCTCACACAGAGACGAGTTTTTGATGGTTATTTATTTATTTATTGCTGCACGTTTTGTTATATTTTTTCACTCTTTTTTTAGAAAACGCCACTAGAGTGTGCTATGACAACGGAACATGGGCACCACGGTCAGATTACTCGAGATGTAGACCACTTACTGAAAATAATGACTTTTTAAAGGTAAATAGTGAATTTTGATTTTAAAAAATCAAATTTATTAAGTACGCTGATGAAAACTTTCTTCTTATGACCTTAGTTAAACGCTAAGCAGCAAGAAAAAGAAAATGTATGTAAAAAACGAGACCTAAACGCAAAATAGAATATAATTTAGTGGTGAAAAACTCGGCCAATTAAAAAGACTTTATTAAAGAAACGATAAGACGGTAACAACCGTTTAATCAGATTACCAGTGGCAGTGAAATTGTTTAGGGCTGTTCAAGAAGCTATCGCTTACGTTCACATATTGAAGAGTATTACAATGAAACCGGTCTAAGCCTAAACAGGGCAGAAACCTGTATAAGCCGGAAATATCAAAATTTTGCAGCGTTATCTCAAAACTTCTCATATAAAACGCCCTCTATATGGTGGAACCTGCGTAGCGCGGATTTGAAAACTATCTTTCACCTGCCTCATCTATCAACAGATAATATTAGAACCTGATTAAGGCGGAAAAAATGTTTTTGGTTAAATATTAATTTCTTATTTAATTAATAATTTCTTTAAATATTAATAAATTCTTGTTTATTTAATAATTTGTTTAAATGTTAATAAATTTTCAGACATTTTGTAAGAGTAAGTACTGGTTAAATATATTCTGTTCTTTTTTTCTGCCGTCATTATTTTTGCAGTTAAATTAGATTCATGATTTGCAGAAATATATTTGTCTTTTAAGTGCAAAGTTCCATTTTTTAAATAATTCTCAAGAAAAAAAATGAATTCCTATCTATTTAGGGAACATTTACCATGGGTAATAAATAAAAGTGAAACCCGGCATGCCTAAGTGGATAAGGTGTTCGACTCGTAATGTAAGGGTCGCGGGTTCAAATCCCAGTCGCACCAAACTTGTTCGCCCTTTCAGCTGTAGGGGCGTTATAATGTGACAGTCAATTCTACTATTCGTTGGTAAAAGAGTAGCCCAAGAATTGACGGGAGGTGATGATGATTAAATACATTCCCTTTAGCCTTACACTTCTAAATTAGGGATGGCTAACGCAGATATCCCTCATGTAGCTTTGGGAAAAAGTAAAAACAAACAAACAAACTGGACGAGGCTAAGGTCCAGAGGGTATCCAGCACTCAGACGTTTAGCTCACAGAAACGGCGTGAACTGCATCTCTGGTATCATCTTCGAAGAAACTCAACATGTTTTATAGTTTTTCGTGTAAAGTATAAACCGTTATGCTATTGTCCACCACAAGGAACACTCAAAGAGAAAGACTGTGACCGCCATGGATGTAACGTATGTTCTGAAACTATAGAGCTGAACAAAGTGTAGTTTCGGAGGTTAAACGTTTAACTGGTGACTTGATGAAGAGCCGTTTTACTAATAAAGTTGTTCGTTTTGTTAATTTAGTGGGTTTTTTACTTTTTATTCTATTTTGTGTTTTATTATCTCCTCGTTCACGCAATTATTTTATTACTTGAAGTGTTCAACCATAACTTCATAAAAACATACAAACAATAACGTTATTCAAGTACAAACAGTAATGTGACCTTTATGTCATTAACTCTTTGTGTGTTGATTGTCTTCAACTTTTGGTATCTTTTATTCCCCATATCCTATCACGGAGATGATATGGAAACAATAATTTATTTGATAAATGATTGGGCAACGTATTAGGCGGTTAGAAAGATAAGTGACTAGTAGAACGGGCCTGGCATGGCCGAGCGCGTTAAGGCGTGCGCTCGTAATCCAAGGGTCGCGGGTTCGCGCCCGCGTCGCGCTAAACATGCTCGCCCTCCCAGCCGTGGGGGTGTATAATGTGACGGTCAATCCCACTATTCGTTGGTAAAAGAGTAGCCCAAGAGTTGGCGGTGGGTGGTGATGACTTGCTGCCTTCCCTCTAGTCTTACACTACTAAATTAGGGACGGATAGCACAGATAGCCCTCGAGTAGCTTTGTGCGAAATTCCAAAACAAACAAAGACTAGTAGAACGTTTGTTCCTAACACAAGTTCTTCAAGGGAAACAAACATTCACCAAAAGGCAAATTGTTCGTTAATAATTGAGCACAAAGTTGCATGGTGGTATCGAAACACAGTTTCTAACGTTATAAGTGTGCAGGATTACCGCTTCTCCACTGGGTGAGAGGAAGCGAAGCACATTGTTGTACTTCTATTCTTTCACCCCTTTTCAACGATGTCAGACTCGTTATTTGAACACAATGTGTATCGATGTGCAAGAGGTTGCGATACATCAGCGGACACAACTCGAAAACATATTATTCTTACCTGCAGCAGTATTTAGAGAAAGGCTTGATATTTTGATTGAGAATGAAGGAAAGCACAGTGTAACAGCTATTGCAACGCCCTCTGCCATGTTCCAAATTTGCCTGCATAAAGTCAGTAAAATTGTGGTTCTTTGCTACAAATAGTATTGTTTTTTTCTAAAGTATCATCATTAGAATTATGAACTTTAATTTGTCTGATCCTTATACATCGTAAACAATTTTGTGTGTGTGGAAATACTCAGTCGTTCACATGTTGCCAGTTTAAAATTCTGAGAATCAAAATATTCACTTGCACATATATTTCTCACCTTATCAATCTGTGTCTCTTTATTTTACAGGTTCTACGTGATATTCACTCGCGTACTCAAGATATCTACCTATAAGTTTGTTTATCTATCTGTTTATTGTGCAGGTTCTATGGGATGTAAAGGAAGCCACCACTATCTACTTCATTGGTTATGGTGTTTCTCTAGTTGCCCTCTTCATTGCCCTCTGGATCTTTTTGTACTTCAAGTAAGATGCGATTTCTGCAGTTTCCGTTCACTTGTCAAGATAAGATTGCGATGGCCAACTTTTCAACATTTTAGAGAACCTTTGACGATAAAATATTTTGCTTCACTGTTTTTTGTGGGTTTTTTTTGCCACGCAATTTTTTAAAAAAACACTTGAAATTTAATGCATGTAAATTTACGAGAAGCTTAAAACTCAACAAAATGAGGTTCGAAATCTCAAAAATCTATAAGATTATATATATATTATTATTAACCCTCACACTGTCGACTTGTGTATATACCGTTCTTTACCGGTAGGGTCCTATATATTACGTCATATTAAGTGGGAGTATGTTTCTGTTCGTACAAACGTTTAGTTTAAAAGGGCTTAGTCAGAAATTGAGAAAAATCATTTACTTCTTTTGTAAGTACAGTTCTTTGTGAGATTACTTGCAATATTAACATTAGTTTTGTTTGTTTTCTTGTGTGTGTGTTTCGTGTTTTATTAGTAACAAACAAATTCACTCAAAAGCAATACTGGTGGTTAAATATTTTACAAAAATATGTCGAGCTCATGTGAACTTTCACATAATTAATTCTAGAATTAAAAAGTTCTGATTAATAAAGAAACGTTTTTGTTGTTGTTTTTAAATTTGCTGTAGATTTTTTTTCATTCATCGTCTGTGATTGGAATAAAACAATCGAAAAGCATAAATAATAAAAATAGATTAAATTCATTTTAGGCTTAGCAATAGATTACAAGCAAAGTAATCTTGTTGACACTGTAGTGTCGATTTTAGGCTTAGCAGTAGACTTCAAGTAAAATAATATTGTTGACACCGTTGTACTATCAGGAATAACGTGAACAAAGTAAAACAATAAATGTAAAATTGTTTCACAAACCAACTAGTAATATAATGGGTAACCGTACACGTTGTATATAACGCTGTAAACCAAATTTTTATACCCTTTCTGTTGCTTTGTGCTTAACTACAAACAAACAATCTCACCACGCAACGAAAAATTCTGTAAAACTGTAACTGCCATTTATGTGGAGTTGTTATAGTTTAAAGTATTTTTTAAAGCTACAATAATGAAATCTGTATTATGTGACTATTGACACCAACCTCAGTGTAACAGCTTATAAAATTACTGCGTTAGCTTCGGCCTCATTGCCGTGTATGTACATTTTCATCAGTGTTTTCAAAACCACTTGAAATACATCACACGGAACCAACAGACACATTATAAAAATTAATTTTCAGCTCAAAAACTCTAGAAGTAAAAACGATTTCGTCTTTTCTCATTAAATCTTCTAAAATGTGATGTTATCACATTTTGCCGTAATCTCTGAGGGCGAATTTTAAGAATTTAATTTTCTACAAAAAAAAAAAAAAAAAGAAATAGAGGTCACTCGTTCTGTTTAATGCAGAAGTTATTACTTTTGAAAATACAACTTTTTTTATAATTAATTATTTCTTTTAGCACGAAAAACATGAAACTAGAAAACTCGTGAGGAGGGATATAATGAATATTTTGTTCTATTTTATATTCTAATTACAATTTATAAGAAATTTTTCTAAGTTTTTATATCGTATTAGTTTTTTTTTTAAATTATGCACAAAGCTACACAATGGGCTATCTTTGATCTGCCCACCACGGGTATCGAAACCCGGTTTTTAGCGTTATAAGTCCGCAGACATACCGCTGAGCCACTGGGGGGCATATTATTGTGTTAGACTGCGATTAGTGAGGTTGTTTGTGTTATATGTTCTAAGTTCTCTGTCACTGAAGTGATAACCAGCCAGTTAACAACACCCCCAGTCAGCACTTGTTAGGCTAGACTGAATAGTGAGACATGGCTGTGATTTTTATAACACACACAAAAACCATTGTGTGTGTGTATGTATGTTGTAACGGGTCTCCAACTGGGGAACTTCAGCTCCACTGAGCCACATTCGGATATATAATTAGTGAGAATACAAGCACTACAATAATGGTGAAAATGATATCCTAGTGGTCTTCTCTGTCTTAAGTTCCTGAATCTATAAAAAAAAACGATAGTAGTGTCTGCTCTGTTGTCTCTCCATGAAACTTATTCGTTAGGTGTGGATGGATCTTCACTAAAATTGGAATCAAAGCTCCTTATCTCATTGCGGGGATGTGGAAGGTACATACAAATATTTAGTTTAGCGGTCTTACTGGACATTTGTCACCACTTTTTCGCCCTCCTATCAATGGATCTTTATCTAATTTGGTTCGAAGGTTTGTTGGGGCCGTGCGCGTAGATTCGTTTAGATTGGCAGCTTCACATTTTGTGTTTTATAGGAGTGTGTGTTTTTCCTTTTCAATTACGTATAAAGGACGCAACCTCCCATGCCCTAAGATAATCTTTCATTAGTCATGAATTTACATAACTTACATTCATGGGGAGGGATACTCCAACTAGTTACTTATAAACAGTGTACTACCGAGTAGAATATACACAGTATCATGATTATCTGATACTGGGGAAAGAGTATACATTAATATTATCAACGTTTATTCGTAATCCGAGAGTCGCGGGTTCGAATCCCCGTCAAACCAAACATGCTCGCCCTTTCAGTCGTGGTGGCGTTATAATGTTATAGCCAATCACACTATTTGTTGGTAAAAGAGTAGCCGAAGAGTTGGTGGTGGGTGGTAGTGACTAGCTGCCTTCCTTCTAGTCTTATACTGCTAAATTAGGGACGAATAGCGTAGATAGACCTCGAGTAGCTTTCCGCGAAATTAAAAAAAGAGCAATATACGTTTATAATGACTATATTATAATAGATAAACAGGGATACAGTTGTGTGCACTAAACGTTGAAAGTAAAGTCAAGTCACGTTCGCAACATGTTTAACTTTTAGAACTAAACACAAAAAAACATATACACGTTTTATAAGAAAGTGTTAGATAAATGGTCATGAACGTTTTATTACACACTGTATTGAAGTGTTAAGTGTGTTAGTACATCTGGTGGTTATGAAACAAATAAACATCCGATAAGTTGGATAGGTGTCGCTGATTAAATTTTAATATTTAAATACGTTTAGTTTGTTATGAATTTTGAGAAAAACTACGCGAGAGACATCTGCACTAGCTTTCAATAATTGATCAGTGTAAGACTAGAGGGAAGGCAGCTAGTCATCACCACCCACCGCCAACTCTTGGGCTACTCTTTTATCAACGAATAGTGGGATTGACCATCACATTATAACGCCTCCACAGCTAAAATGGTGAGTGTATTTGGTGCGACGTGGATTCGAACCCGCGACCCTTAGATTACGATTCTAGCGCCTTAAACACCTGGTCATGCCGGGCCCAGTTAATTCTGACCAGAGTTTAATTTCAGCTGGGCCACCAAATAAGGACCTTTTATGAGAAGAAAGGCCGCTCGTAAAACGTCCATTACAAAATTAGTGACCACTATATGAAGAAGAAGGCGTAAACTCAACAGTAAACACTATTTTCCAGTAACAACCCAGCTACGTTGTATTGGAAATTAAGATTTAGTCTGTAATATTTTGAACCCTAGTGACATCTAACCTGAGGCTGGGCAACCAGTCAGAAGTCCTCACCACCTATAAGGCTGCTCTTCAACCGAGCAGGAGGGTTGGATGTCATTTACACTGATCTTAAAACTGAAAGTGTAGAGGATATTCATCGCGATATTTTGGGCTCGGACCTTGGACCTTATGATCCACAGCCCATTGTTCCAGTTACTTAACCACTTCCGGTCTATATTAAGTTCTGAATTTAACTCTAGTTGAAATTAAAGAAAAATGCAGCAAGGTTTAAATATTCCTTGACAATCTCTGATTACATGTATTTAATGCTGTTTCTGATCGTATATCTTAATTAAGTCTTAATATTCAAAAGTCCACTAAAGTATACCTTTCTCTACTCTATATTAATAATTGTTTGATATCTCATGTGAAATGTTGTATAGAAATCTTACACACATATATCATCAAAAATGAGTTTCTTTTTGTGATTATTTGAAACCTCCTTTCCAAAGAATTCCCCTAGGGGACAGCAGTTACAACACCTAAATCCGAGTTTCGATTCTCTGGTGCGGACACAAAAGATAACTCAGTATAACTTTTAGTGATGTTGAGAAACCCACTTGTTGAAAAAATTATTTGCAAAATCGGCTCGTTTCGGTTGAGAAAATATTCTACATTGAAGAGCGAACAGCGTTTCGACCTTCGGTCATCGTCAGGTTCACGTCAGGAGATGTGAACCTGACGATGACCGAAGAAGGTCGAAACGTTGTTCGCTCTTCTATGTAAAATATTTTCTCAACCCAAATGAGCTGTTTTTGCATATAAATTTCAGTATAACTTTGTTCTAAAACAAGCAAATAGACATTTGAAAAAAATATATATATATATTTTAAAGTATGAACACTTATTTTCAGTTCGTAGTTAACCAATTCTAAACACTTATCTCTTCAGAGATCTGAGATGTTTGCGGAACACCATCCATACTCATCTGATAGTGACCTATATACTTATCTATCTGACCTGGATCATCACTGCTTCTCTGCAGATGGGACATTCTCCCTCGATACTGGCGACAGAGGTCAGTACCGTCAGTTAAACCTGACTATCAATATTAAGAAATAAATGACTTAAGTCAGTAGTTTCGTCAATACTGACTAAAGTGTAGCACGAGCTTTGTTAAGTGATTATCGTCATCAAGTAACAAGTACTTACTACACTGACCAATTTCACCATTATGTAATGAAAGATCAATCAGTACTTACTACACTGACCAGTTTCACCATTATGAAATGAAAGATCAATCAGTACTTACTACACTGACCAGTTTCACCATTATGTAACGAAAGGTCAATGACGTTAATATTTTCTACACTGACCAGTTTCCTCAATATGAAGTGAAAAGTCACTGGCACCGGTACTTACTAAGCTGACCATTTTCAACATTATGAAATGAAAGGTCAGTCAATGTTTACTACACTGACCAGTTTCGTCACTATGATATAAAAGAGCAATAAAAACAGTTCTTATTACCCTGAGAAATTTCACCAGGATGGAATGAATGGTCAGTAATAGCATTACTTACTCCATTCACCGACTATTCCAGTGTGGAATGAAAAGTGAACAACTTTAGTAACAGCTATACTGACTTGTTCCATTAATATTAAATTGGCATAAATTAATGCTAGTAATATGTATACTGACCAATCCTCAGAATTAATATATTATACCTACCGAGCCAGTCAATATTAAAAAGTCTATAAACCTTTAAACCGGAACTAATTTAGTGGATTCTGAAAGTCTTAAAGTTTACAAAATGATGAAACTTGCTACAAACACCATTCAGTGGTCATATGTATAATGTATTATATTGAGTTTCCGGTAACATTCTAAATATTTGAGGTGTATTGTAAGTGCTCAAAGTGATATGCTTTAAAATATGTGATGGTAAGCAGAAGATTTTAATTTATAAGAACTAGTCACCATATAAAGGAAATCTAGTCAGCACCACCCGCGGGTGGCTACTCTTAACCAAATGAAGAGTTTGTCTGCCACAATTCTAACAACTCGTAGCTGAAAAGTTCTTGGCTCGCAACTGTGTTGAAATAAACAAATATTAATTTCTTTTTTTGTATTTTCGTTTTCTGTTCTGAGAATTTTTTAATCGTGAGCTCAAGTAATAATTTTTAACGTTCTAAACTATTGTTGAATATAAAACATAAAAAAAGATAGAAAGGTTATAATTTATTAATAAAACCTGTTCTGTCCAATTAGTGCATTTATTTTTATTTCGACACTTTCTATAATTTTTAAATTCTTTCAATTTATATCTGAATAGGCGGCTTGCATTCTAACAATATTTCTGACGTATCTAATGGGGACAAACTTCTTCTGGATGTTTGTGGAAGGCCTTTACCTCTACATCCTGGTTGTCAAGACCTTTTCAATTGAATCGATTAAATTTCACGTGTATGCTACAATTGGTTGGGGTAGGTGAACTGGTATCATGTATGATAGTGTTGCTATATACGTCTGGTTGGGGTAAAATCGTTTGGTACTGTTTGTTATCAGGTATGAAATATTGTTGTCATGTGTGGAACAAAACTGTCATAAATATGAAAAGTAAATATTTCAATGGAAAGTATGAATCGGTGGTTATTCGTAGAATTGTTATAAGAAGTATTGGAAACAAAATAAATACTGTAATAAAAAAGTACACAAACAAGTAAAGTGATAATAGTTGGATAGATTTTAAAACAAAGTTTCAATTCCTACTTTGATTGACAAATTTGGACTCCTTCGTTTAGCGATACGGATCATTTTGCAGTATAGTAAGATATAAGAGATTTGGGGCAGCATAACTAAACAGTAAGGTGTAGTAGTTGTTAAATTATATTTGTATCATTTGGGTTAGTAAAATTTATTATTTAACTTACAAGAAGAATTCCGATAACAGGAAAAATGAAACATAGCCGTAAATGTTACATGTTTAACAAGAGGTTGAAACTCGTTTTAAGATTGATTCAACTGATATCACTTTACTTGTTTGTTTTTCTATGTATCTATATAAATTATTTACTTTACCTTTAGAAACAGTCGCGTGTCTATCCATCGATATATAGCGCCCTCTGTTGAGTTGAAAATATATTTAGTTACGTGCATGATATGTTTACTATTTGTAAAAAAAATCTGTATATATTTATCAGAATGTCAAAAGTGGATACTCATAAATCAAGTAAGCTGTAAAATATTTGTAGCAATAATCCGAACCGTCCAGAGTTTAACCGCACTGACGTGATCAGGTAGGTAATAAATGTAAAAGTTGCTGGTTTAGAAATATTTAAATTGTTGTACCGGAAACAATAGCGAAATTTTTAGTGTATTATTAGTATATCTGCTCATAATATATCGTAATAAATACTTTAAATGGTCAGTTTTACACTTAGGAATTGAATAAGATAATTTTTCGTTTCTGGGCTCGTGAATTATTTGGGATCCTTGCCAATCCTTTTGAGTACCACTGTACCTAATATCATATCATAATATTATTATATTGTATGATAATGAAATTTTCTCATCTAACATATGTTTACATTTCCAATCTGTGACATGAGTTTCATTGTTTGAAACTTAAAACAACATGATTCTTCTAATTATTGACTAAGACCAAACTTATTTCCGATTTTTGATTACTGCTGTAGTTTTAAACAGCATTTTTACGGTTCTTCAAATATGTTGTCCATAATTTATCATTTTAGGTCTCCCTGCACTTCTAATCTTGATTTGGGCACCTGTTAAAGCCTACTTCTCGCCCATGACGAGTGGCATCTTTTTACACCAAGGGTAATTTTTTGTTAGTATACTATTTTAAGTACAGTGGATTTCTAAACGTTACATGTTTTCGATTAAACATTTTTTAGTTTGTGTAATTTGTAATTGAAAAGTATCTTACCGTATGGTTTGTAATTACATGGGAATTTGCCCATATATTTCTGAGCTCAAACCAACTCAAATAATATAATACGTAAGAATTCCTTACAAGATGGTTTGCACACCAGAGGTCTCTTATATCAAAAGTTTGTTTTTATAAGCTATAATTCCTTAATTTAAAGTAACATGACTTACCAGCAGTTACCGTTACCATTATCGAAGGTGACAGAGGTTATGTTTTCTCCTTTGTGTATACGTGGACAGATGATATGTTTTCATCCTTGTCTGTCAGTGGACAGAGGTTATGTTTTTGTCCTTATGTGTAGATGGACAGGGGTTATGTTTTTATCCTTGTGTGAGGTGGACAGAAGTTATGTTTTCACCTTTGTGTGTGGTTGGACAAATGATATATTTCATCCTTGTCTGTAGGTGGACAGAGGTTATGTTTTCGTCCTTATGTGTAGATGGACAGAGGTTATATTTTCACCCTCGTGTAGGTGGATAGAAGTTATGTTTTCACCTTCTTGTGCAGGTGGACAGAGATTTCGTTTTCGTCCTTGTGTGTAGATAGACAGGGGTTATATTTTCATCCTTGTGTGTAGATGGACAAAAGTAATGTTTTCATCTTTGTGTGTGTTTATGTGTTTTTTGTCAGCAAGATTTCTCGAAAATGGCTGAATGGATTTGGATGAAAGTTGGTATGCGTTTTGAATATAATCAAATTTAGGAGTTTTAATTTTTGGAGAGTCGCGGTCAGAGGTTAAGGTAACGAAAATTAACATGGGGACTAAATTTCTACAATATTTTTGCTCTATAACTCAGTTATAAAATGATTGGGTATTTAATAGACATATGTATAAAATTACTTCTCATTATCCTGCATTATCCTGATAATGACTGGCATACGGATACGTTTTCGAATTTTTTTTATCAGCCGAATACACGATCAACACTGCGTGGAGGAGGTATGCGCCCTACTAAGTGCCCTCCCCTCCTCTGGTTTACTTTACATTATGCATAATCCAACATTTGTCACAACATATCTTTCTACATTCTGGTCTCCTTAAAAGAGTTTGAGAAATATTTAAGTAATTCTAGAATAATTACCTCGTTGATGAATTATTGAACGCCTTCAATTCAAGACGATAAAAGAAAACCGTAATGTTCCCATTGTCTTTACTAATAATATCTTTCAGAGTTTGAAATGAATATTTTTTTTTCTTTTACAGATGCCCTTGGCAAAGTAAAGATAATTACGATTATGTTTTCATTGTTCCGGTCATTGGAATTCTTCTGGTAAGTTACATAAAAACAAACGTCATTACGATGGAAAAATTTGATCATTTTATTAAAACAAGTGATTCAAATACAATTGGACATCTACTACCCCTTATTATTTTGTTGCGTTGCCCCAAATTTCTTCTTGTATTACTGTATTGCCTCGAATTCCTCATTGTTTTACTGTATTGCCCCAAATCCCTTATATTTTAATATATTGCTATATACTTCTTACTGTTTTACTGTGTCGTCCCAAATATCTTATTATTTTACTCTATTAACCCAAATCTCCTGTTGTTATACTGTATTGCCCCAAATTCGTTATATTTTAATATATCGCTATATACTTACCGTTTGACTATGCTGCCCTAAATGTCTTATCTTTCTCTTTTGATCCAACTCTTCAGTTGTTTTGCTGTATTCCTTTTCTTTTTTGCTATATTGCCCCAAACTCATGATGGTTTTCCTGTTTACCACTGATCTCTTGTTGTTTACTGCATTACCTAAAAAAGAAAGGCGCTTGTCATCACACGTATTTATTTTTGTATGGAAAATGAGAGAACAAATATGTTTTTGTATGTAATTAATTACGCATTTGATGTGTGCTTTTGATTATGTATACACAGGTGAACGTCTTTTTCTTGACTCGAATCATGTGGGTTCTCATCACCAAACTGAGAGCAGCCACGACTTTTGAACATAAACAGTACAGGTGAGATTGGGCTCAAATTATGTTAACGTATCTTGCAACTCGGGTTAAAACAGCTGAGACTTGTTAGGGTTTTACAAAACGAGATAGAACAGACATATCGGTAGTTTCGTAAATGTTTTAGGGCCTGGCATGGCCGAGCGCGTTAAGGCGTGCACTCGTAATCCGAGGGTCGCGGGTTCGCGCCCGCGTCGCGCTAAACATGCTCACCCTCCCAGCCGTGGGGGTGTATAATATGACGGTCAATCCCACTATTCGTTGGTAAAAGAGCAGCCCAATAGTTGGCGGTGGGTGGTGATGACTAGCTGCCTTCCCTCTAGTCTTACACTGCTAAATTAGGGACGGCTAGCACAGATAGCCCTCGAGTAGCTTTGTGCGAAATTCCAAAAAAACAAACAAACAAACAATCGTAAATGTTTAATAATGAGCTTCGAACTATTTCCTGCGGCGAATATTTTATTCAGGTCGTGAATCTCTTGTTGTTGGATTTTTTTAAACACTGGAAAAAAAAACATCTAAAAACAGTGTTCTTAAGCAGTTAATTGTAGATTAAAGTTTTACATGGTTACAAAAAAAAATAATTTATTTCTTCACAAACAGAAAAGCAGCAAAAGCTCTGCTGGTACTGATTCCTCTGCTTGGTGTCACGTATATCCTCGTGATTGTAACACCCAATCACAGAACAGCACAAGTTGTATTTACCTATTTACAAGCTACTCTACTCTCGACCCAGGTGTGTATCGAACATTTTGATTTTACTGTTCTTTTAATTCACCTAATTATTTACAAAAGCATATTTTTGTGGCACAGATGTTAAGTTTTTGAGAAGTTACATCTTTTAAAAGTCAAACATAATTTTTTTATTCGCCCTTCTAATTTTTCTTTTTTGACAATCGTTATATGTACGATACAACGTATATCACGAGACAAATCTTTGGGCGCACACACTTACACACTTCGTCAGTCAAGGTATTCCATTATATAAACATAACTATTCATGTTTGAAATAAATTTGCTTTGAATAACGTTTCTGGTAGTTAAGGCACTAGACTCCTAATATGAGGGTCGCGGGTTCGAATCCCCGTCACACCAAACATACTCGCCCTTTAAGCCGTGGGGGCGTTATAAAGTCGCGGTCAATCCCACTATTTGTTGGTGAAAGAGTAGCCCAAGAGTTGGCGATGTGTAGTGATGACTAGCTACCTTCTCTCTAGTCTTATACTGCTAAATTAAGGACAGCGAGCGAGAGTGGCATCATGTTTTACGTTTATTCCTAAAATGTGGCCACACCACTGTTCGAGAGTGGCACCATGTTTTACATTTATTCCTAAAATGTGGCTACACCACTGTTCGAGAGTGGCACCATGTTTTACATTTATTCCAAAGAAAATATTCTCTGATTGACTTCCTGTTTACACAGCTTTGAAACAGAAGAAAAACCACGTAGTCTATTATGAATAAGGTTGCTATATATTGTTTTTCCACACACATAAATCTCGTTGTTTGGAGCTAATCGAGTTAGTTAGTTTTGTATGCTAGCGATAACTTAAATACACGTTTTGAAATACTGTTCCTCGTGCGTGAAATGAAAAGTTATATCGTGGAATTTTTTTTACAGGGTCTTATCGTAGCCATTCTGTACTGCTTCTTAAACGGAGAGGTAAGTGTATGAAACATGACTTGTTACGTCACTGCTGAGAGGTAAGTGTATGAAACATGACTTGTTACATCACTGCTGAGAGGTAAGTGTATGAAACATGACTTGTTACGTCACTGCTGAGAGGTAAGTGTATGAAACATGACTTGTTACGTCACTGCTGAGAGGTAAGTGTATGAAGCATGATTTGATACGTCACTGCTGAAAGGTAAGTGTATGAAGCATGACTTGTTACGTCATTGCTGAGAGGTAAGTGTATGAAGCATGACTTGTTACGTCACTGCTGAGAGGTAAGTGTATGAAACATGACTTGTTACGTCACTGCTGAGAGGTAAGAGTATGAAACATGACTTGTTACGTCACTGCTGAGAGGTAAGAGTATGAAACATGACTTGTTACGTCACTGCTGAGAGGTAAGTGTATGAAGCATGACTTGTTACGTCACTGCTGAGAGGTAAGTGTATGAAGCATGACTTGTTACGTCATTGCTGAGAGGTAAGTGTATGAAGCATGACTTGTTACGTCATTGCTGAGAGGTAAGTGTATGAAACATGAGTTGCTACATTACTACTGAGGTGCAGTGTACGGACTATTATTTCCCTAACTACAATATATGTATGATATGTATTGTTATACATAGACATTCTGGTCAAACGTATTGTCATCTTTCCTGGAGTAATTTAGTTTGAATAAATTTTTAACCTTTATAAATTTTTATGTGACTTATATTAAGTCAAATGTTGTTTTTTCTTTCAGGTAAGAAACTCGCTACGTCACCACATGGAACGTTGGAAGATGGTTCGTACACTAGGTGGCGCTCCTCGCCATTGCGTAAATAATGGACCATCCCAACATGGCGATGTTCTACACACCTACACCAGCAGAACTCCTGACGGCAGAGGAAGCTGCGTCAGTTTCAGTACGTCAACGTCTTTCATTAGCGGTAACAATCAAAACATACACAATAAACATGTGGAGACAACGTTCACATTGCTTCCCGTAAAACACAATGTCCTTTGAACAGAAGTTGTTTTGAAAAGGAATGAAGTTTGTGCCGTGTCGAAAAACGTTTTCCAAAAAAATAAATAAATATGGAGGACTTTATCGATAGCTGCAACACTTAATATCTTTTAGGTAGGGTCAGAGTGAATTAATATCTTATACTTTTTAATTATTTTTATTGGATTTAATTCTGTATACCAGAAACACCACTAAGCGTGGAGCATGCGTGAACCGGATTAGATTTTATTACTCATCAGAATCTCTACCAGCCCACCCCCAAATTGAAATTCTTTTACGCATGATTATAGTAAATTACTCTATAAGACCGTGGGCGTGGTCAAATAAATCAATCGAAGGGGCAAAAATGTAATTAGATCTCAAACCGGTCAAGAAATGGCGGAGCTATGAGCCGAAAGTCTGTACTTAAAACTGAACCATTTTATGAGCCATTATGCCGCATCTGGTAAATACAATTTTTTTAATTTTTATTTTTAGAGCGACTTCCCGACAAGCAGTAATTGTGAATGTGGAAACTGTATATAAATCAACAGAGTAGATTCAAATATAAGTTGTATCGAAAGTCCGTAGTGTTAAGAAGTGTTAATCAAAAGTAAATATATTATTTTAAAGTATGTGTGAAGTCAAACATAGCTTTACTGTTTCAGATCAAACTCACAACCAGAAACACTTTCATATTATGTACACAGAGGATATATGTAAGCTATCTTGTTGTTGTAAACATACGTTTGTACTCCTAGTGTTTATTAGCAAACTTAACTAAATGAATGCTATGCTTTGTGGGTAATTGAAGTAGTGTGACCTTTTAACCTTTTATTTATCCTATAAATATATGTCGTTATGCAGCATTTCGTTGAATATAAGTAAAGCTTCTTGAACAATATTTGTAAAATTAATAAACATTTCTTTGTCTTTTCATGGACACTACGAGTCTCTCTTTCTGGTTATTTAACTAATTTATTTTGGAAATACATTTCTTGCCACACAGATAGAATTTCCTTCAACAGACCTAAGGATCCTGTTAACAGAATTTTCTTTTATAAACCTATAGATTCTGTACACTGTATTTCCTTTAACAAACCTATAGATTCTATACGCAGAATTTCTTTTAACAGATCTTTGGATTTTGTGAATAGAATTTCTATCAACGAACGTATGAATTATGTACACCAAATTATTTTAAACAAACCTAAGGATTCGGACACAGAAGTTGTTTTAACAAAGCTGTGGTTTCTGTACACAGATATTCCTTCATCACACTTATTGATTCTGTTTTCTGTTTACACAAAGAGTGACAAATAAATCGCACGTGATTGACTCGGACCACAATATCTTCGACATCACTAGCTTACAGAAGACTTTATACTTTCACAAGAAACTTTTAATCTTGTCTTAACTGTTATTTGATTCTTTTTACAAAACAACGTTCGAAATCTCGAGAATTAACTGATTTCGTATCGAAAATATAATAAACACAACAGCACCATCAAAAACTTAGTGAAATTACATAAAACGTGTAGATGTTTAAACAGAAACTTAAAGAAAAATAAGATATAAATATTATCATTAAAATCCACTCTAAAAAACATGCAGCTCCTCACAGAATTGCACTGATAAAAATCTTCAGGAATTTCTTTATAGGCATGGCCAAGTGGATTAAGGCGTTCGACTCGTAATCCGAGGGTCGAGGGTTCGAACCCCCGTTGCTCCAAACATGCTCGCCCTTTCAGCTGTAGGGGTGTTATAATGTTAGGTCAATCCCACTCTTCTTTGATAAAAGAGTAGTCCAAGATTTGGCGGTGGGGGTGATGACTGGTTGCCTTCACTCTAGTCTTACACTGCTAAATTAGAGACGACTAGCACAGATAGCCCTCGAGTAGCTTTGTGTGAAAATTCAAAAAAACAAAAGAAAACCTCTCAGAATTTTACTGATAAAATTTTCAGAAGTTTCTCATGATGTATTTTCAAAGTATTATTTCTTTTCTTATAGATCTGTAGGATGTTTTCCCACTTTTTTAAGTTAAAAAATAAAATGAAATTTTACATGACATCGTAAGTGGTTTTAGATGTATTAAATGACGAGACTATTGATTATTTGCGAGTTCATCATTAAACTAACAGGTCCTGAAAGTTAGTCGTAAAAAAACAGGTCGCACTTCTGGTACATTTCAATTAATCATCCTAACAACTCCGAGGATTTTCTAGCTTATAGTTGTTACCAGTGTTATTATTTCTTGTTTTCGAGATGATACAGTGTCACGTTCCCAGCACGTTCGTCACTCGCTCCACGTGGCGAAATGGCTTTAACTTTGCTGCTTTACTTGTACCACCTTCATCAAAATACAGTTAATTTTATCAATAAATAATTTAAACATTATTGGGTATTTTTAATCCTCTATAAAAAAAAAACACATTAAACTTTTTTGTCATGTGGCGAAAATTTTTACACATTATCCACAGTTTTGGAGATTGCGAATAAAAAACTGTTGGACATAGAGTATTAATTTATGAATTGGAGTCTCTGACTCTCTGTGATTCCGAGAGAAAAAAGAAAAGACAAAAAGTCCATTTCTCATGGACTCTAATGGCAGAACGACATACCTGTGAATTCATACCGCTAGGAACGGATTTCGATTTGCCAAGTGAGTTAAGGCGTTCGACTCCTACTCCGAGGATCACGAGTTCGAATCCCCGTCGCACCAAACATTCCGTGGGGGTATTATAATGTGACGGTCAATTCCACTATTCGTTGATAAAAGAGTAGCCCAAGAGATGGCGGTGGGTGGTGATGATTAGCTGCCTTCCCTCTAGTCTTACTTTGCTAAATTAGGGACGACTATCTGAGCTAGCCGTCACGTAGTTTTGCGTGAAATTCAAAACATACAAACCTATATGTGTTATTAATTTAATGTAGATTACACACTTTGTTAACTTAACATTCCAGAAGTTGTGTTAACTTTGTTCGGACTACACGTTTTGTTAACTCAGATGAGTTACGTGTTTTATTTTATGATTTGAAAACTTAATATGGACAACATATTTTCTTAATTTTATCTGTGCTATCAGTTTTTGTTGTGTTTTTTTGTTATATTAATATTTGAGAAACTAATGTGATCTCTAAGGTTCTCTTTATTGCTTTCAATTCAATGAACTTATTATGGGTTCTAATTTATGATTTAAATTAAATTATGAATATAATTTCAGTCTCACAAAGACTGATGTCTAATGTTCTGCATGTAGGACAATAAAACATGTTTAAAGGTTTTTTTTAAATGTTTAATTTTAAACAGACCCAGTATAAACCTTAGAAACAAATAAATATAAAAACAATGCGCGAACATAAAACAACCACAATGAAAGAGATTCACGTTGTTCAGGCATGAGAGTTTGCATATGGATAGTCTTATCAAATTAACCAATATTCGTTCGTGCGTTTGGTTTGTTCTGTATTTTGTGCAAAGCTACTCGAGGGCTATCTGGGCTAGCCGTCCCTAATTTAGCAGAGGGAAGGCAGCTAGTCATCACCACCCACCGCCAACTCTTGGGCTACTCTTTTACCAACGAATAGCGCGATTGACCATCACAGGGCGAGCATGTTTGGTGGGAAGGAGCTTGGAACCCGACACAATCACATTGCAAGTCGAGTGCCTTAACCACCAGGCCATGCCGGGCCAACATCTTCATATTTTCTTCCACCTAAATCAGCTAAGACCAGTTGGACTGGGGCTGGCATGGCCGAGCGCGTTAAGGCATGCGCTCGTAATCTGCGGGTTCGCATCCGAGTCGCGCTAAACACGCGCACCCTCCCAGCTGTGGGGGCGTTATAAGGTGACGGTCAATACCACTTTTCGTTGGTAAAAGAGTAGCCCAAGAGTTGGCGGTGGGTGGTGATAACTAGCTGCCTTTCCTCTAGTCCTACACGGCTAAAGTAGGGACGGCTGACACAGATAGCCCTCGAGTAGCTTTGTGCGAAATTTCAAAACAAACCAGTTGGACTGTTTATTGTGTGTTTTTTCTCTACTCTTTAAAATTCTCAGAGTGATTTAAGCATCTTCTTAAAGGCTCAAATGCGTCCAGAATTGTGTGAAAAGTATTACGTAGATTATTTTGTTTTTTACTTTTATAAAATCCTCTTACGGTAATATCCTCTTAAATATTCCACTGAAGGTTTAATCTTGCTTTTTGTGAACTACAGAACTTTCTGGAAACAGTTCTGTGATCCTATAGTCCCGTTACATAGCTGGAATAACTATCTACACCGTGTAAGTTATCAACTTGTATGTCTATGATAATGTTATTTTATCGTTGTAGGAGTTTTTTAACTGACAAAGTGGAGCCATGCGAGGAATATTAACCTCCTTCACTTTGGAAATTATTTATTTCCCGAGCGAAACATGGTTGTTCTTGTTGCTGCTAATTTTGTTATGGTTTAACAGCTTCTGAAGAACAGTTTTAAAACTACTAAACCAAGATCTCTTGGTTGTTGCTGGACAATCTATTATTATTCATCTTTCACTGGCACGTGCAAAATAGCTTATGCGAAATATTTAGGTGTGGGCGTGCAACGCTAAAAATCGGATTTCGATACCCACAGGGAGCAGGTCGCAGGTAACATCCCACGTGGCTTTGTGCTTTGTGAAAAATAAACAAGCTGATATATACGCATGTGCAGCGCACGTTATGCACTCAGTATTTAGACTTTAATTATGATAAGTTTTGGGGCTTCTCTGGCATATTCACTGCTTGATATTTATAAGATAGTAAAGAGTGATATCCCTTGTATAACTGAAAAAAAAAACAATTGTTTATATTTTCATATCTTTTTTTCACATTCTTCCTGGGTAAACGATTATTATATATTTATTCTAAATGTTTCAATATATAATTAAAGTAGAGAATGTCTTTGTTTTGTTTTTGAATTTCGCGAGCAGTTGGACGAGAGCTATCTGTGCTAGCCTTTTCAAATTTAGCTTAGTGCCAAGACAGCTAGCCATCTCACCCATAGCCAAATCCTTGACTACTCTTTTACCGATGAATAATGGGATTGACCGTCACAATATAACGCCCCCACGGCTGAAAGGCCGAGCATGTTTGGTGTGGCTGGGATTCCAACTCACGACTCTCAGATTCAAGTCGAGCGCTTTGACCTCTTGGCCATGCCGGACCAGAGAATGTCGAAGGAGCCCCAGGATGTATTCAAAATTATTTGTTAAAGCACATTATCCTGAAGATATGCAGTAATCACATGAATTCTGTCACGTAATCAAAACACAAAATATAACTAACAGGAAATGTAGGGATTCACGTTAGAATGTGTCATGTGGAAACACATCTTTGCGTAGCTATAGGTAAAGAATATTAGAATATGCAGTAGGTTCTGCAAAATAAGATATATAATGGATATTAAAACGTAGGCCTAACGGTACGACGCAGCGAAAGTGTTCGCCTTAAATCCTGTTTAGGTTAATTAAATCCTGAAATATGATTTGGTTATCGTTATTATTTTATTGTGTTGAAAAGGATATCTAGCTTACTGCCTCTTCCGCTGAAGTATTAGCTATTTAATCATCCAGTTTTTCCTGTATAAAATCTTTTTAAAGGGATCGTTTCGTAATCTACAGAAATTATAGTTGTTCTTTCAACACACTTGATATTAATGAAATGTCAACAGGCGTAACATCGTGAATACATTGTCCTGAAATAAATGGAAAGTCTCATAATGGTTCTGCAGTAAGTTTGAAAGCTTATAACGCTAAACATCGAGTTTAGATACCCCTGTCGGACAGAGTACAGATGGACCATTCTATACTTTGTGTTTAACAAAAATAAAAAACAAAATCGAAAAACTTTATTTAAAAATTAATAAAAGTTCACGTAAGAGTTAACGTTCACACAATATTTTGTCAATCAGCTAAAGAAATAGGAGTTTAAATGGAATGTTACAGTTTTGTATGTGAGCTCTTCACGTGTACAGCGTACGAAGTCACAATTAAACGTAAACTGGATAATTTCGGCACAGTGTATTGGTTTGTAGCTTTGATGTCCTTGTTCATTTCACGAGCCGAATTCTGGAGCTTGTAATTATACCCATCTAGACGAGATGAAATAATCCGGTTAAGTAGTCAATACGATATTTATAAAACGTGAAACACTCGCTGTTTGAAACAACTCAACTTACTCAGTTTACTTCAGAGCTAAATTAAGCCTCGCTAGTCAGGATAAGAAAACGTATTTAGCCTTAATGTGTTCGACGTGAGTTTACGTATTGACATATGGAATTAAATGCATTTTGTGAGCTTATATATTGGTGATAAATCGCACAATCTATATAATTTGTGAGTCATCGCTGTTCATCTAAGACGGTTTGAAGGAGAGTCAATTAGGATCAGTCGTAATTTGCCTAATGATTTTTTCTTTGTAAAAGATTAACTTATTAAGAACTGCATTAAAATGTGCTTATGACAAAATTCCAAAAAGCATCCTTTCTCCGATCAGAATAAAAAACAAAGCTTATACTTGGAAGACAGCAATAACCTGCAAAGCTTTCAGAAATTAAACTTATTAACCGACTTCGTGAACGCTAATGTTGTCCCTGTCACACCAAACATAGTGGCTCTTTTATCTGTGGGGGCGTTATTATGTCACAGTCAATCCCACTATTCATCACCCATCGCCAACTCTTGGGTTACTTTTTTACCGACGAATAGTGGGACTGACCGTCACATTATAATGCTCCAACAGCTGTAAGAGCATTCATGTTTTGTGTAACGGAAATTCGAACCCGCAACCCGCAGATTACGATTCGAGCGCCTTAACCACCTAGCCATGCCGAACCCCGTTCTGGAATGAAGTCTGCCTGTGAAGCATCCACACATCCAACGCTTATGATATGTCAAGATTTCTGAAATTAAACTGTCAGACAAGTAATTATTCCAAAGTTTTCCAGTTATGAGACAAAGGATAATGCTATATAATACAAACCATGCGCCTTATTACCACCTTAAGTCCAGATCTTAAAGTTATTTAAAACTCTGGAACCATCTAGATGGTGTTATTCTAAAAGCTCATAACCTACTTCTCCAAGCCATCTCCAACTGACAAAGTTTTTGAAAGAATAAAATTTACAATTAACATTCAGGGCCAATCCTTTGCTGCAGTGTATTAAAACAGTGGTTACGGCTGGTATGGGTATTAAAACACTTATTAAAGTAAAGAACAACGTCTCGACTTTCTTAGGTCTTCTTAAAGTTAATCTGAAGGTGACTTAAGAAGGTCGAAATATTATTTTTTACTTTCTTTTAATGCCCGTACCAGTCGTCTTGAGACACATTTCTTATTCAAGTGGATTTCTCGCCATCACGAATTACTTCACGACGGCGATAAAACGATAAGTTCAAGTCTATAGCGTTTCTTTGTGCACTGTGTTGTTTGTTTAAACTCCATTATGGCTCAACTTACCTACGTTACGTCACATGGCCAGATGGGTTAAGGCGTTCAACTCATAAGGGTCGCGCGTTCGAATCCCCGTCATACCAAATATGCTTGCACTTTCAGCCGTGAGGATGTTATAATGTGACAGTCAATCCCACTATTCCTTAGTAAAAGAGTAGCCCAAGAGTTGGCGGTGAGTGGTGATGACTAGATACCTTCCCTCTAGTCCTACACTGCTAAATTAGGGAAGGCTCGCGCAGATAGCCCTCGAGTAGCTTTGCGCGAAATTAAAAAAAACAACAACCTTGGCTAATAATACTCACTGGAGGTGTACAAATTATGTTTCGATGCATCCTAACGTAGTTCTACATTTATGTGTGGCAATTTTTATGATTACCACCTCAGAAAACATGCTGCCATTTAATCACGTGTCCATGGGGGGTATTGAATTAATGTCGTACGCAGTTCGGGAACTTTTTTTGCTGCGTTTTTGTTATATAAAATTAAACTTCTATTTTCAGAAACATCGTACGCACACATCTCAGATATAGCCTTCCCATTATAAAATCGATTGAAATAAAGAAATGTAATAACATAACAGAAGAAAATCTAAATCTGCCTAAACGTATTTGCTCTAAAACGTGTACTCGCATTTCCAGATGAGATGGAGCTATTGACGAATAGCCTAATTTAGAACATTAACTTCTAAGATTGTTTATATACTTAGCTACAATACTTTTATGTCTCTCGCTCTTAGCTGTCCTTCAGTTTTACAAAAAATAAATTAAATAAAATATATTTTTTACATTAGTCGCTTTAAAAATTATTTTAATGGATTTATTTTACTTTTATTGGAGCTTACAAAATAGCTTCATGTTGACCTTCACAGCCACACATGTTATATATTCATACTGCCTCTTGAGCGACCATTGTTAAACTGTTTTACATCTCTGTTACTGCTTATGAACGTCCATTGTTAAACTGTTTTACATCTCTGTTACTGCTTATGAACGTCCATTGTAAAACTGTCTTATATCTCTGTTGCTATATAAACGTCCTTTGTAAAACTGTCTAACATCTCTGTTACTATTTATGAACGTCCATTGTTAAACGGACTTATATCTCCATTAATTTTAATAAGCGTTCATTGTTTAGCTGTCTCACATCTCTAGCGTTGTCGTTATTTTAATACCAAAGTTAGAGTAAATTGTTTCAGTAAAAAAAAAAAAAAAAAAAAACGTTTTTTTTTCTAAATTTGGTATTTTCCTATAAAGTCGTACATTATGTATGCAGGTTAGTGGCACAGTGGTGTGTCTGCGGACTCACTTCGCTAGGAACTGGGTTTCGATACCAGTGGTAGGCAGAGCACAGATAGCCCATTGTGTAGCTTAATTCAAAACAAAAGCACAGGAGTAAAAAATCTAAATATAACTGAATTAACCTGTAATAATATAACATGTAATACCTAATTTTGTTTGCTTTTCATTCTGAATTCATCGCCACTCTTAAATATCCTCCATATTTTCTTTCATTAGAATGTATCTTCATTGACTTTTTCTCCTTTTCTTTCGTTATAAAGACAGAGACTTGGACTGTGTACTTAGAATAAGTCTCCACCAAGCCCAAGGCGAAGCGAATAGTACAACCCACAGAACAGATATGCGTCAGAGGTATTTTCCATTGGCGGTCCCTGATCACAGTATAATCACGTTTGCAATCTGCTAAAGGCCCACTAACTGAGATAAAGCCATCCTTTTCAAGTCACCAGTCTACATAGCAACAAAGGGATTCTCTGGTTTGACCATTTTACGCAATAGAGATCTTACACTTACAAACACAGATTAGGAATCAGAGAGCGAAAGACGTTCAAAGATATTCCATGTCATTAACCTGATTAGCTCAGATGCGAACAGAATTTTCAACAGAAAATTAGAACTAAATCATTATTGTAACTTTCTTGAAGGAAATTAGTTTTTGAAAATCCTCACCAAAAGGTTAGGTTCTTTTTTTTTTAGTATAAAGAGCGAAAAATAAGAGAAGGGGACCTTTGTTTGGTTGTTGTTAGGAACAAAATTATACAAATGGCTATGTGTGCTCTTTCGGCTATTGAAACTAGGATTTTAGCCACGTGATAAGCAAAGAAAAACGCGAGTGTAGCTGGAGGATTTTTGTGGATTTGAGGAGTTTATGCATTCATACCTTTCCCAATATAAATGTTATTTGTAAACCTGCTACTTTCAATCGTAATACATTTTATTTACCATACTTGCCTCTATTCAGGTGGTCCAGTGTGTTCAAGTTATTAAAGCACTCAATTCGTAATTCGAGGGTCGAAGATTCGAATCCCCCTCACGCGAAATATGATCGCACTTTCAGCCGTGGAGACGTTATAATGTGACGATCAATACCACCATTAATTGGTAAAAGAGTAGTCCAAGCGTTGGCGATGGATGGTGATGACTAGTTGCCTTCCCTCTAGTCTTAAACTGCAAAATTATGGATGGCTAGCGCAGATAGCCCTCGTGTAGTTTTGTGCGATATTCAAACCAAACCTTTATTCTGTCTTTTCTGTGGTACTATGATAACATGGTTGTGTTCCTAGTATGAATAAAGTTTAAAATAAATAATCAATTATATTTATTAACAGTTATTTGTACGTCACTAAAATTCATGGCTCGGTTCCCTCGATAGACGAAACATGTGGCTCGGCGTGGCTTTTGCTATGAGAAAAACAAACACACACCTGCAAATCAGAAGTAATATCTAATGGACGTTAGCAGCACTGTTATAATTAGGTATAAACATACACTCTACTATCTTGTACAGAACAAATACAACCTATAATTAAAACTTAAAGGAAAAGAACAACAACTAAAGGTGTGGTACAATTGTTATAATTTACTTTTTCTTTACAGAAACAAATACCAGTAGCACTGCGTTAAAAATCATGGCCTCTTGGAAATCTATCAAAAACCAAACGAAGACCCGGAAGTTATTTTAAAAACTTTTATATCGTCTACGACGAGATTTTGTTTCGTCTTTTTGAATATATCTGCGGTTCACGGCTACTGGCTTGCCCGTAATCTGCCTTCAATCTGTCAGTCACGGGAATCGAAACCCATAGGTTAGCGTTGTAAGTCCTCGAGCTTATCGCTAAACCAGGCTGCTCGTGATGGAACGACCAACTTCCACAAACACGACAGACACAAACAGAATACAGTCTCATTTAGGTTCGTTTCCAACTGAAAAACTATCGGCATTGGCGTTCCTGATTCGGCGACTGGTCTGTTAAGGTGTTTAGGATCAAGACAGAATTTAACCTTTATAAGGCGTCACTTTCTCTCGTGTCCCTGACCATCGAAATAACTGGAGCAAATAACTTTTTCTAAGCGCACTGATCCTCAGTCTCGTTTCGCGATAACTGTAAATATATACAAATATATATCCTGAAAATTATGTGCCTAATTCTGCCGGTTTCACTATTCGTAGAGCATCAATTAATTAATTAACTGTTTTCTTTCTTAACTCGTACAGAAATGTGTTACGTGTGAGTCTAGAATGTCTAGAATATCTTACCAGATAGGAACTTTTATTTTTTACTCGTAATAATACCTCTAACGTCTCGCAGAGACGTTTTTTCTGCGTGGGTTTCGTGCGCGTGTGTTTTTCGTACAGCAAAGACACAAAGGGCTATCTGCTCAGCCCACCGAGGTGAATCGAACCCCTGATTTTAGCGTTGTAAATCGGGAGACATACCGCTATACTAGCGGGGTGCCGTGGGTTTTGTAGACACAAAGTATTCGTATATATTAATAAATCTTAACGGGATATATTGTTTCCCTTTTCATTAAGAAACACGAAGCAAACGAAACAGAACTGATTTAATATTTCACTTGTGCAGTTCAATATGCACAACAATATTTATGTAAAATATAAGCACGCAAACACACACTGTAGAATTCAGAGTTAGCTAACAAAATAACACGAACTATTTTTAACAGGGACAGCGTAGACCCGCGTAGCAACCGACACCCAATCAGTGCCTTATTCTGTTGCCTTGGGCTGAGCTCCAATACATAAGCTGAATTCGTTGTTGTTTGTTTGTTTGTTTGTTTGTTAGGCCTGGCATGGCCGAGCGCGTTAAGGCGTGCGCTCGTAATCCGAGGGTCGCGGGTTCGCGCCCGAGTCGCGCTAAACATGCTCGCCCTCCCAGCCGTGAGGGCGTATAATGTGACGGTCAATCCCGCTATTCGTTGATAAAAGAGTAGCCCAAGAGTTGGCGGTGGGTGGTGATGACTAGCTGCCTTCCCTCTAGTCTTACACTGCTAAATTAGGGACGGCTAGCACAGATAGCCCTCGAGTAGCTTTGTGCGAAATTCCAAAACAAACAAACAAACATTGTTTGTTTGTTTTTCCTTCTGCAGAGACGTACAGACGTCTTAGTAAAAACAGGACGTCTTCGGTACTAGGTGGTTGTTTTACTGATTTGATCAATCACGTGTCTTCATATTTATGTATTTAACGATATTGCAGTAGCGAAGGAAGCGGAGACGTGACAATACCCTCCCCATTTTTCAAGCTGTCCTAGCATAAAAAAATTGAAAAATTACTCCCAGTACAAGTACAAGGTTGTATAATATTTGATACAGATACTAAGAGATTCCAGGGCCCTGGCCATGAGGGGTGTGTCTGTATGGAACATTCCCCTTCGGTTTTATTTTGCTTCCGACATCTCTGAACCGTAACAGATACAGTGGCTTCTGATGTATTTTCAAATTAGGCTTCCCACATCTGTCAAGATAAGAGTGAAGTATTAAGTTGAGTAATAATAGCTAGAGATTTTGTAAACTATACCAACGTGTGGTTTTAAATTAAATAATAAACAGTACAGCTTGGTCTGTATTTGAATATCGTGCAAAGCTAAACAAGGGCTATCTGCGCTCTCCAATCCTAATTTATAAGGGTAAGACTTGAGTGTTTGTTTGTTTTTCTTGAAGCAAAACCACATCGGGCTATCTGATGAGCCCACCGAGGGGAATCGAAACCCTGATTTTAGCGTTGTAAATCCGGAGACTTACTAGCGGGAGGCAAGACTAGACTGAAAGGAGTTAGTCATCACTAACTACTTTCAACTCTTCGGTTACTCTTTTACCAATGAATAGTGAGATTGAAGATAACATTGCAACGCCCCCACGGCTGAAAGGGTGAGCATGTGTGGCGTGATGGGAATTCGAACCTGCGATCCTTTGATTACGAGTCGAGCATTATAACCACCTGGCCATGACCCGGACCTATAAATAATATAATGTTAAATAACCATTATTTTAATAACGATGCACTGCGATAAAACTCAAAAGTTACAGAAAAGTACAGCTCTTCGTCTTGATCCAATTCACAACACAACAGCTGTTATCCAGCAATTTGCTAAGCCTGTCATATCCCAACCATCCAGAGAACACTGGTGATACGCGAAAGGCCTCGTCGGATATAGCGCGATTAATATATTGTTATACATTCATTTTTACTTTCACTCAGAAGTTCTTGTTAACCACACACTATGATAAGTTTCCAAGATCAGCCCTCAAATTTCCTAGATTTTTAACGAAATAAAAATAAGTAAGATTTCAGGTTGTTGACCCTTAAAAAATAGCATAGAGCACGAGCATTTATTCTGCCACGAAAATCTGTTTCCACTGATTTTTATCTTGTTTTCAATTTAATTAATACCTTTAGTCATGAACTATACTTTTAGTCAATGTAGATATACAGTTACGTAACGTCGTTTTTAAAAAAAAAACATGTAATAAAAACAGAATAAATATACGAGTTAACAGATGATGTAATGATACCCATCGGAATTTAATAACAGTTTATGAATCCAACATTTGGTGAAAGGTCCAGATAAACGTGCAAAAGTAAGCAACTGCCTTTTCTTTCAGTCTCGGACAACTGTAGAAAACAAAGCATCATAAACTAATATTCTCCGAACTCGTATGTTTGTTCGTTCTGATTTTCGCGCAAGCTACACGAGGGCTATTTGCACTAGCCGTCCCTAATTTAGCAGTGTAAGACTAGAGGGAAGGCAGCTAGTCATCACCACCCACCGCCAGCTCTTGAGCTACTCTTTAACCAACGAATAGTGGGATTGACCGTAACATTATAACCAAAGCATGTTTGGTGCAAGGTGGATTCGAACCCGCGACTCTCGGATTACGAGTCGAACGCCTCAAAACACCATGACGGACCGAACTTATATGTGCATCTACTTGCCGACACGTCTTCAGGTAATAAAGAAGAGTTAACGTTCTAGGACTACATTAATTTGATTGAATGGTGAGATTTGATTGTCACTTTTGTAACGCACCCACTATCTATATGTGCAGTATTCGATTTAGCAGTAACGGGACACGAACTATAGACCATCAGGCTCACATTCCTTGGTAAACGGTTCTAGCCACGGTTTAACGTTCCGTCACTAAGCGAAGTGTGAGGACACAGTTGACTTCATTGATTTTCTCTTTTTAACTAAGCTAGAGAATGGCCGAGACTCAGTAACTTTATGCTTCAATTTTTCCAGCTATAACTTAATTGACAATCTACATGACTTTCCCATTTTCCAACCCACAAGAAATTTATTTTTAAAACACTTAACTTAGAATGTGACTCAAAGTACAAGCATCGTGTTTAAAGAAAAAAACTGAAAACTCAGTTCTTGTCTAACGCGTCAAATTATCGGTTATGGGGAATTTTGGCCCCAAAAACTACGAAGTACATTATTTGAATGTTCCGATTGGAACATGTACAATAAATTACACAAAAATATAACGGTGACGTGGCCGTTTTCAGCCTAAATCATACCGTCAAAAGGATTAAAACGTCTCAGATCAAATGGTAATGGAGAATCACGTGCCCGTATGTATACGTGTATATCTATATCTATCTATATATATATATCATTTATTTCATAGAATCAAGAAGTCGTATTTGATGAAAAGCTAACTGAATGTATTTGATGACATCAGAGTCGTTAGTTCAGACAACATATATGTAATGAAAGTAAACTGTTTGTATCTAACAGAGTCATATCGAATATTTCTCATGATGTATCTCATAACATCAGTCAAGATACAAGTTCTGGGATCTTAATGCTTGTATCTGATGAAGTGAGAAAGCGTACTTCTAATAAAATCTGACGACGTATACCTTAGTGAATCAGACTGTATATATTTTATGGAGTCATGTTGAATGTATCTCATAGTCTTAAGTTAGATACATCACACGGAATCTTACTGGCTGTATCTAATGGAGTATGACAGCTTACTTCTAATAAAGTCTGGCTACGCATACCTCATTGAATCAGACTGTATATATCTCTTGGAAACAAATTGGATGTGTCTTATGGTATCAAGTTAGGTACATCAGACTGAATCTTACTGGATGTCTCTGATGAACGATTTTAAAGAAATCAAATTCTCCCTGATTGAGATCTCGTGGAGCGGGACATTTCATTGAAACTGACTAGATATTATTTCTGATCAATCAGACAAAGTCAGATTGGTGCATCTGATACAATAATACTGATCGTACGTGACTAGATCAGGAAGGAAATATCTGATAGAATCAGACACCTCTTGTAAATTGTTGCAACAATACTCGAACTCAATTATGTATGGAACAAAGAAAGTTTCTTCATTGTCAGACTTTCCACCCACATTGTTGCAACAATACTCGAACTTGATTATGTATGGAACAAAGAAAGTTTCTTCATTGTCAGACTTTCCACCCACATTGTTGCAACAATACTCGAACTTGATTATGTACAGAACAAAGAAAGTTTCTTCATTGTCAGACTTTCCACCCACATTGTTGCAACAATACTCGAACTTGATTATGTATGGAACAAAGAAAGTTTCTTCATTGTCAGACTTTCCACCCACATTGTTGCAACAATACTCGAACTTGATTATGTACAGAACAAAGAAAGTTTCTTCATTGTCAGATATTCCACCCACATTGTTGTAACAATATTTGAACTCCGTTACTTCTCAAGGATTCTTGGATCTATTAAGGTTTGAATAAAAACAATTTTCTCTAAATATACAAAGACTGACAATTTTTTCACAATTATTTACCGAAGATGTGACAGTTTGCTCTTTAAGTTTTTCATTTATAAGATTCATCAAGCAGGATATTAATATATATATACTGTAGTGAGACATTATGAATCGCATCTGCTACCAGACGATCACCTGGTGTTCTTTTACTCTTGAAATCGTGTTTAATGTGTGTTCCTGAAACATACTTCACGCCAATAATGTGTGGCTCCATCAAAACAAAGCGCCCTCCCACACGTACAAGTTAATAAGGAAGATTTTCTATAAAATGTGAGTAAAAACGAAAATTCATGTTTTATATTTTTAGATATTTCGGTTTATTTCAAAGATCGTTAGAAATTGAGGCTGATGAAATTTGGAAAATATGTAAAGAGGGAGCTTGTGTCGAATTTTACTGAAAGCTACTCGAGGGTTTATGCGCCACCAGCCGCCGCCCCCCTAACTTAGCAGTGATAGACTAGAGGGAAAACAACTAGTCATCACCACTTATCGCCAATTCTTGAGCTATTCTCTGACCAAATAGTAGTGTGATTGACCGTCACATAATGCGGCTTCCTCAGCTAAAAGGGCGAGCATGTTTGGTGCGAAGGGGACTCGAATCTACGGTTCACGAGTTACAAATCAAGCCCCCTTTAAGGATACAACCCTGAGCATAGCGTTATTACGTAACAGCCTCCGAACCATTTATCTAAATGCTGTTGTTGTTTTGAATTAAGCACAAAGCTACACAATGGGTGCTCTGCGCTCTGCCCACCACCAGTATTAAAAGTACATATATATATATATATATATAAACATGCATACCATATTTTACATATGTAATATATAAACAACACAACGAACACACACACACACACGAATACGACTAGAAAAAGGTGGTGTAAGACGGCCACCTTAACCATTAATGCAATTTTCATCAAATATTACGGCTGTTCTGAAGAAACATAAAGTTTTTAAATGAAAAAAATGTTTTATTATAAATTCATTTCCTGTGTTTTAGGGCTGTTTTCACTTATACGATTACATAAAACCGACCTTTCCAAAGATCAGATAAAGGGACCCTCATAACATCTGTAATTTAAAGTAAATATTACATTCAGCAACTACATTTAAATGAGATTAAGAGAAGGCCAGGTGCAAGTAGCACATTATCCGTAACAATGGTTCAAAAGGACGTGAGTGTTAGAGTGGACCAGTGACGTGTTTTGTCTCCGAAGTAAACCTAGGAATTATACACTATTTATATCGAGTAAGATGCTCCACGGGTGGGCTGTTTTCTACCCTAAATCACTCATTGTAAAGCAAGAAAATGTTATAAAAAATCAGTAAACTTGAAATGTGTTTCGTTTATGACATATTCTACTCTCTGTATGTTCACATTTTTTGAAATAAAAAGATGAAGTATTTACTTCGTAACTTAAATCGTTTAAATTTATAAATCCTTAGCTCAGATAAAAGTTGTTTAAAAACGAGAAACCGAAGTGGCGCTGTGATCATTTAAAATCGCGCTCATCCTCTAGTGTGGTTACGAGCAGGGTCATGTGAACAATACAGATGATTCACTCTGGGTAGCAATAAGCTGATTACATAGATATGTGACCTTTTACCTTATTCTCCCCTACATACGCTTAAACGTGAATAAATAACGTAATATCATCGAACAATAAAAATAAACGAAACAAAGGAAAGTTGTTCATATAAGTAAATTGTATCCACTTTTTCATTTTTATGTTTGAAGATTATAGTTCGCATAATGAGATTGGATATGAAGATAAAGTAAGTATATCATAATGCAGCTGACGGAATCGCATTAAATAATGCAATAAACTTCAGAAATTTGTTATTTAACACAATCATATTTCAATTACTAGGATGACTGATGGATACTCAGTGGTTCTTTTCTGATTCCTAATATGCCTACGTATAAAATATCAATCAAATTCTTCCTCACTGATGTTTAAAGACATTTGTCACCAAACGCAAACGAATGTAGGAAGAGTTCAATTTAGAGAGTGAGAAATCTCAAGAATTCTCTCTCCAACTGGGGAAGCCCGGCATGGCCAAGCGTGTTAAGGCGTGCGACTCGTAATCCGAGGGTCGCGGGTTCGCATCCCAGTTGCGCCAAACATGCTCGCCATTTCAGTCGTGGGGGGCTACAATGTAACGATCAATCCCACTATTCGTTGGCAAAAGAGTAGCCCAAGAGTTGGCGGTGGGTGGTGATGACTAGCCGCCTTCCCTCTAGTCTTGCACTGCTAAATTAGGGACGGCTAGCGCAGATAGCCCTCGTGTAGCTTTGTGCGAAATTCCAAAAAACAAACAAACAAACTCCAACTGGGGGGTCAGGAATCGTGTGGCTCCTCTTCCTCCCCTCACGTGAAAAATTATTGAAACTTCCTTGGGGTTTTTGCCTTTATTTTATTTTGACTCTTTAAAGATGAAGAAGTGAGGTTGGTCATAATACTGGTGAGCAAGACAAATGCGGCACCGGAGAGACCAGCTAGGTCAGAGCCCGAAAAGCATATGTCATAGCAAATATGAACGCAATACGACCAGTTTCAGGGCTGGGCAATGATGATTCAATGCCTGAGATTTGGATGTGGGGGAAAACGGGAATGCCCCGAGAAAATCCAATTTCACAGGACAGGCGCCGAAAGATTTACCTGTCCTATGCCCGAGGTCATGAGGTTAGTCCTTTATGTACTTTGATGTGTGATTTGTGATTACTAAACTATGCTATATGATGAAATATATTTTATCATTTGTCACCTCTTCAAAACTAGTATTTTAAGTTATTTTCGAATATAAAGTTAAATGGTGTGGTGACATCAACTGTTCTCTATATTTGATTTTAAACTACATAACGCTATTCTTAACAGCACGTGACATTTATCTAGAATGTTATTTAATTTACCCATAGAGATATGCAGTAGTAGTGGTAAAAACAATAATTAAAACTGTCAACTCTTGAAATCCAGTTTTCGTGACTTGTTTTCACCGCTAAAACCTAGATTTAAACTTAATATTCTTTTGACAGTTTTCCAAAACATGATTTCCCTTTAGAGAAAAACAACCATAACAGGTAAAACTTGTACACGACGTGTGTTTGTCGGTGTACTCAGTAATGCATAAAAAAATTACGAAATTTGTTTTATCGTAGAAAATATATCAACAACTTTGCAACCTGGTGGTGACTCGTGTCATTAATCAATAAATTTGTTTTGTAAAATAAATATAATTTAATTTTTGGAGTTATTTGTCTTCTGAACTTGACAAACATTGAAAGAGAAAACTCAATGTTTCTTGTTTCCTTTAAATATTAAACATTTCTTTACTTTCATTTATCTTTATTTTTCAAATATATCGGCTAATTTATCCATTTGTTGTATTCTATACGCATGTATATATAGGTATCTTTACTGCATTATATATATATATATATATATATATCGTGTTTCGAGTCCTTAAAGTAATTCTAATTATTAAAATGGGCCCAGCATGGCCGAGCGCGTAAGGCGTGTGACTCGTAATCCGAGGGTTGCGAGTTCGAATCCCGGTCACACGAAACATGCCCTTTCAGCCGTTATAATGTGACAGTCAATCCCACTATTTGTTGGCAAAAGAGTAGCCCAAGAGTTGGCGGTGAGTAGTGATGACTAGCTGCCTTCCTTCTAGTCATACACTTCTAAATTAGGGAGGGCTAGCGCAGATAACCCTCTTGTAGCTTTGCGCGAAATTCAAAACAAAGAAACAAATTATTAAAATAAATCATTTCTTACTGAACTTACTTTTACTTGAAAACTTGGACAGATTATTTTAAAGTTGGTTCTTGTAAATATTTTATTACTAAGAAAGTTTGTTTTAAGAGCGAAGCTGCACAATGGGTTAGCAGTGGTCTGACCAACGCGGGTATCGAAACCCGAGTTTTAGCGTTACAATTCCCTACACTTATCAATTGCGTTACTAAAGGATGAGAGGAGACACACACCTAGAAAGATTAATGGCACAGAGATACTAAGCTATTTCATTTTGTCCAGTAACTCAAATACTAATAATTTCAAAACGTCGTGAAATATTGTGACTCTTAGCGTACAAGTCCTAATTATTATTACTATTGTCATACGCTTGTTCCAAGTTTTAAGATTCAGTCAAATTATGAGAAAAACACGAAGTATTTTGCTCGAAATAAGCTCCAGTTGGTAAATATTTCAAACGTTGTCACTGTTACGACAATCTTATTTTCGTTTGTTTAAATTATTGGCTACTCGTAGAAGTAGCTAAAGAGTATTTAATAAGACTGTTAAATCGCCACATAAATCTAACACTATTTTTAACCTTTTGATCTCTCCATATACATGTTAAACTGCCACATAGGTTTAGACATGGCTTCGGGCACATGACTCATAATTTAAATGTTGCGGGTTCGAATCCCCGTCACCTTAAACATGCTCGTCTTTTCAGTCGTGGGGGTGTTATAACGTGACGATCGATCTATCCCACTATTCGTAATAAAAGAATACACCAAGAGTGAGTTGACGAAGAGTTGACTGTGATGACAAGCTACCTGTCCTCCAGTCTTACCCTGCTGACGATGAGTTGATTGTGATGACAAGCTACCTTTCCTCCAGTCTTACCCTACTGACGAAGAGTTGACTGTGATGACAAGCTACCTTCCCTCCAGTCTTACTCTGCTGACGAAGAGTTGACTGTGATGACAAGCTACCTTTCCTCCAGTCTTACCCCTCTGATGATGAGTTGACTGTGATGACAAGCTACCTTCCTTCCAGTCTTACCCTTCTAAATTAGGGTTGGCTAGCGCACCATAGCCTTCTTGTAGCTTTGTGCGAAATTCAATCTACATCGGTTTAACATTATTTTTCGACATATCTGTGTACAGCTTTTTTAAATCTTATATGGTAACTATTAACATACTGTTGGCTTAAAAATATACTTATGTGTCAGAAATTTCAGGCAGAAAGTGCTAAAGATAAAGGGATTTAGGTACTCGGTTTTGAGTATCATCTAATAGTCAGGAAATGCGCAGAATGTAGATTTTAGCACTGCTACTGTCCAATTAAAGTTTGTTTGTTTTAGAAATTTCGCGAAAAACTGCACGAGGGCTATCTGTGCAAGCCGTCCCTAATTTTGCAGTGTAAGACTAGAGGTAAGGCAGCTAGTCATTCATCACCACCCACCACCAACTCTTGGGCTACTCTTTTGCCAACAAATAGGGGGTTAACTGCCACATAATAACACCCCCACGGTTGAAAGGGCGAGCATGTTTGGTGCGACAGGTATTTGAACCCGTGACTCTCAGATTACGAGTCGAGCGCCTTAACCCGCCTAAACATGTTTTTAGAATAGTAGGCACACAATTTATAATGCAGTCAATTTAAATTAATGTGAATGAATAATAAGAGCGAAGAGCGTGCCCGACATATGAAATATTCCAAGGAACATTCCAGCAACAAAGATACTGTATCTTCTTCTCTGGATGTTCCACGAGTCGTGATCTGTATGATAAAACTCGCCCTGTTGCTTCGAGCACCACATATATATCTGTTCGAACTTTGCTTTGTGGAGGACTCTCTCAACGTCATATAGACGTAACTAGGCCAAATACACCCACTGTATATTAATTAAATATCACTTAGTAACGCCAAAACTGTCATATCATCACGTGCCCTTTAATACGCATGTGTAATATGTTCCACGTTATCATGCAACATTAAACTGGGCTCACGTGACAAGTTTAATCGTGCTCTGAAAGACAATGCTTTGCTCGCTATGCACAGTGATAAACTATAATTATTACGTGGCAAGTTTCACACTGCTGTTCTATTTAAAGCTCTGCTCATATAACAAGCTCCATATTACCATTTTGAACGACGCTGTGTCTATAAGATGGCCGAGCGCGTTAAGGCGTGCACTCGTAATCCGAGGGTCGCGGGTTCGCGCCCGCGTCGCGCTAAAACATGCTCGCCCTCCCAGCCGTGGGGGTGTATAATGTTACGGTCAATCCCACTTTTCGTTGGTAAAAAGAGTAGCCCAAGAGTTGGCGGTGGGTGGTGATAACTAGCTGCCTTCCCTCTAGTCTTACACTGCTAAATTAGGGACGGCTAGCACAGATAGCCCTCGAGTAGCTTTGTGCGAAATTCAAAAACAAACAAACAAACGTCTATAAGATAAAATTCACATTGCTGTACTATACCTAACTAGTTATATATTGTTTTGTTACATTAAACTGTACTTACCTAACCAGTTCCATGTTGTTATGTTACACTAAACCGTACTTACGTAACTAATTCCATGTTGTTATGTTACGTTAAACTGTACTTACCTAACTAGTTCCATGTTGTTATGTTACATTAAACTGTACTTACCGAGCTAGTTTCATATTGTTATGTTACATTAAACTGTACTTACCTAACTAGTTCCATATTGTTATGTTACATTAAACTGTACTTACCTAGCTAGTTTCATATTGTTATGTTACACTAAATTGTACTTACCTAACTAGTTTCATATTGTTATGTTTCATTAACTTGTACTTACGTTGTATTTTAGTTTTTTAACATTGCGAGAACTGCGTTAATCATTTTGTTTTTAAGATTGTGTTAACTCTGAATTTTGTTTTGTTTGTTACGTATATGAGAAAAGATAGTACGGCTTGTTTAACTCCAATGTTCTGTTTGTGGAACATAATGTTTTGATACTTTGAAGCCCTGTAAATTATGTTGTATAACACGACATTTCAAGTAAACAATCATTTGGTAACTGTGCGCATGTCAAAGAACATGTTTTTCTATTATGTATGAAGTTTCGAGATACAGTCGAACCAACATCGGAAAAATAGACAAAGGAGTGTTAAGCGAACAAAGAATTGTTTGATTGTTTTACTGAATTTCACACAAGTATGTTTGATGGCTCTCTACGCTAACAACTGTTATTTCAGTTCATCTGCCTTTTAATAAAATGAACCAACTGTTCCAAATATAAGACTGATAATGTGCTTACTGAGGTACAAAAATCTAAGTTTAGGCTTAGTCTCAGTTTTCGTCAAAACGCGATTTTTTTTAATTATTCACTGCGTGAATGTCACGAACTATTTAAGGTTTGCATGCGACACAGTATGAATGTTCGAAAGTCATAAAAAAAAACTGAATTAGTTTAAAAAGAGTAGCCACATCTCAGCGACACCTAATATAGAACAGAATAATAGATATGTTCCTCCTAGCGGCAGAACTACTACATCGGTAAAATATCTAAATAGTTTTATTTTCTTAATACAAACACACGCCACCCGGTGGTGCAGCAGAATCTCTGCGGACTTACATCGCTAAGAAACCGGGTTTCGATACCTATGGTGAGCAGAAAACATTAACCCATTGTGTACCTTTGTGCTTAACTTCAAAGAAACTATCCGTGATACACCCACCACGGGTAACAAAACCAGGTTTATAGCGTTTTAAGTCCGAAGGCACGCCGCAGTGCCTCTGGGAACAGGAGACATAGCCCTTTGCGTAACTTTATCCTTAACTATAAACAAACGAATAAATACAAACACATATCAAGTAAGAAAGAAATATAAAATAGTGTTGAATTTAAAAAAAAATGTTTAAAAGGAAAATTGTTTCGATATAGCTTAACCGAAGTGTTACAAGAAACAAAAATGTCAAATATTAAAAAATTAATTGCCAGTAGATTTAATTTGGACTGTTATTGCAATGGTATTTAATTTTATATGGTTCGTTTCTTCCAGTGTGGGGACGGTCAAAAGTGTTTGAGTTTTTTCTTACACCCTATTCAACAGCACGTAAAGCTACAATTCATTTCTTGTTGGCGGACCCGGCATGGCCAGGTGGTTAAGGCACTCGACATGTAATCTGAAAATCGCGGGCTCGAATCCCCGTCGCACCATACATGCTCGCTCTTACAGCCGTGGGAGCGTCACAATGTGATGGTCAATTCCACTATTCGTTGATAAAAGAGTAGCCCAATAGTTGGCGGTTGGTGGTGATGACTAGCTGTCTTCCCTCTATTCTTACACTGCTAAATTAGGGACGGCTAGTACAGATAGCCCTCGAGTAGCTTTGCGCGAAATTCAAAATAAAAAGAAACTTGCTGGAGCGAAATATCCGTGTATGAGGAAGAAGCAGCTACCAGGGACAAGCGTAGTCATCTCACAAGTAGTAATAAAATTTCAGTAAAACCAAGCATTTCGGTGAATTGGGATAAGCTTTTAGCCTTTCTTCGTCTGTTAGAGAAGAAGAAAATAAAACGTTTTAAGTTTTGAATACGTTTCTGTTAGAGTTTTACTCGTAGAAGAAACCGTGTTAGATGGAAAAGAATTTTATTCCATGGTCACAACACAGTAATAAGTCAAGTTTGTTTGTCTGGGATACTCGCTGTGTCCACTGCTGGTACTGAGCTCCTGATTTTAGATTTTCAAGACCTTAGACTTAACGTTCTCCCAGTAGGGGGGGCTCGTCAAGCTGAAATGCCAAAAGTGTTTCTAAGTTAAAACTGGATGGAAATATTCCAACAACTCCAAATTTAAATTGATTGAGTACTATATATAAATATACACCAATCTACGTTAATCTACCAATACTACGTATAAATTCACACACGTTAATCTACCAATACTATATATAAATACACACACGTTAATCTATTAATACTATATATAAATATACACACGTTAATCTACCAATACTACACATAAATTCACACACGATAATCTACCAATGCTATATATAAATATACACACGTTAATCTACCAATTCTATATAAATACACACACGTTAATCTACCAATTCTATATGAATACACACACGTTAATCTACCAATACTGTATATAAATATACACACGTTAATCTACCAATACTATATAAATACACACACGTTAATCTACCAATACTATATATCAATTCACACACGTTAATCTGTCACAAGTAAATTCGAAACACCACCAGTCTAGAAATATCGTATCTTGTTTTTCTTTTTTCTGTTTCAAAATTAAAATATATAAATGAAAGGATACAATACTTTCAACCTGGTGGTGTTTCGAATAGATATATCTATGTAAGTTTGTGTTGAAACATGAATTATTTCTTGTCACTAGAAGCATAATTTAACAAGCACCATATCGAAAAAACATTATCATAAGCTCAGACACCATATAAATGTGTTTGTTAGTTTAAAACACACTTTCTTTTTCTGTAGCTTTAATTAAACAAACCGTTCAAGGAAATTAATGACGAGAAAATATTTACCTTGTCTTCACCAGTATTGATGTTTATAGAAGTGGAAGATGAGATAACAGCGACATCTTAATTTTCATCCATACAAATCGTTTACATAAATAAATCAAGCACTTTAAATGTGACAAAGTACATAGAACTCACCAAATTCGGATTTCAAATGGTTCTTACTTTACATTAAGTTAAGAAATAATCTCCTATACAAACTTTCTAATCTGGAATAAAATCATAAAGTTTAAACCTGTCATTAACACATTTAAATTTATCTCAAATACTTTAAAGTAGCAGTACGTATACTGTGGATCATTACAACCTGATTACTAAAGTAAGTTACTTTGAAGTAACAGTACATACACTGTGGATCATTACTGAAGTAAGATACTTTGAAGTAACAGTACATACACTGTGGATCATTACTGAAGTAAGATACTTTGAAGTAACAGTACACAGTACTCTCGACAAGCATTTTTAACCACACTAGAAGACCACTTTGAAGTGGATATTTTGTTTTTGTTCTGTTTATCCCACATTGTTATTCTACGAAAGATAAAATATCACATTTATCGTCCACAAATCAAGGTGCACTTCCAGAACATGAAAAATATCTGATGTAAGACGTGTTTTACTGAGGCGAAATCGACTTCAAACCTATTTAAGTGGCCTTTAGATGAACGCCAGTTTCAAAACATGAATAACGTTATCCACTGATTAAAAAAAAAAAAAGACGGACCATTGAAGCGAACTTTCGGTACAAAATTTACTTGTTCCACGGTAGCGTTAAAATATTTTAAAATAATCAACTGAATTTTAATTTAAAAATTATAGAAACGTCAATTCTGTAACAAATTTGCCAACTAGACAAACTTCGTGTTTTTAATAATGTTATCGGATAACGTTGTTAGGATTACTAGAGTTAAAGGTAGGTATCAAAATTTGAAAATGTTTCTTTACATGTCTAAAGCTCAAAAAAGTTTAAAATGCCCATCAAAATTTCTTTATATAATTGTTTGTTTTGTTTTAAAACTTTGCACAAAGCTACTCGAGGGCTATCTGTGCTAGCCGTCCCTAATTTAGCAGCGTAAGACTAGAGGGAAGGCAGCTAGTCATCACCACCCACCGCCAACGCTTGGGCTACTCTTTCACCAACAAATAGTGGGACTGACCGTTACATTATAACGCCCAACGGCTGAAAGCCAAGCATGTTTGACGCGAAGGGGATGCGAACCAGTACCCTCAGATTACGAGTCGCACGCCTTAACACACTTGGCCATGTCGGGCCTATTTATATAAAGCACAACGTATCAATTAGTCTTGTAAAAATGTGAAATGGAAGCACGATGGCCCGGCATGGCCAAATGTGTTAAGGCTTTCGACTCTTAGTCCGAGGGTCGTAGGTTCGAATCCCAGTCGCACCAAACATACTCGCCCTTTCTGCTGTGGGGACGTTATAATGTGACGGTCAATCCTATTCATTGGTAAAAGAGTAGCCCAAGAGTTGGCGGTGGGTGTTGATGACTAGTTGCCTTCCCTCTAGTCTTACACTCCTAAATTAAGGACGGCTAGCGCAGATAGCCTCAAGTAGCTTTGCGCGAATTTCACAAAACAAACGAAACACGATAAAACTACCGTTTTGTAAGAAGCGACATCAAGTGTTTTCCAGTGTACTAAATATTTCATCTGCAACCACAATAGAACATTGAAAAGACATCTAGAAATAAGCGCACAGGTGGCTGAACTTACACGAACCTCATTTTATTTGTTTCGTTAATCCAATTTATTTTTTATCGTTTTTATTATTTGTTTGTTTGTAATTAAACACAAAGCTACACAGTGAGCTAGCTGTGCTCTGACCACAGCGGGTATCTAAACTCGGTCTCTTGTGAGTTGAGTCTGCGGACATACCATTGTGCCACTTGGTGGCGTGTTTGACAAACTGACTGAGTAATAAATAAATGACGTCAGACGAGGAAATCTTGTGAGGAACGAATGTGAGTTTTGATATTCAGAAGGGCCTGGCATGGCCGAGCGCGTTAAGGCGTGCACTCGTAATCCGAGGGTCGCGGGTTCGCGCCCGCGTCGCGCTAAACATGCTCGCCCTCCCAGCCGTGGGGGTATATAATGTGACGGTCAATCCCACTATTCGTTGGTAAAAGAGTAGCCCAAGAGTTGGCGGTGGGTGGTGATGACTAGCTACCTTCCCTCTAGTCTTACACTGCTAAATTAGGGACGGCTAGCACAGATAGCTCTCGAGTAGCTTTGTGCGAAATTCCAAAACAAACAAAACAAACTGATGTTCAGAAAAGATTACAGGATACAGTTTTCGAAAATCATGCTTTCAAAATTGCTGAGTTTGTTGGTAGTTTCTTTCAGAGGCTTCCTTACCAATATTTGACAAAAAAAAACTTAAAAGACTGAACATTTCGCAAAGTTCGAAGACCTCGATTTTCTCGAGAAAAGCATAGCGATAAATTATATGTGTGGATTTGTTGTTACGATTTCCTTTTCTTGATTAAAGGCCACATCACTCTGACATTAGACAATTGTGTGGAACATACTTTGAAGAACTTTTCTTATTTCGGTAGAGTTAGTAAACATCATTGGATGACAAATGATATTACACCAACAAAACCTTTATGTCTCCCGCTAGTACAGCAGTAAGTCTACGGATTTACAACGCTAAAATTGAGGAATTCGATTCCCTCGGTGGACTCAGCTTTGTTATGAGGAAAACACAATCACAAAACCTTCATACCTCCAGATGACAAAAATTTTTAATTAGCATTAACTTAGTAAAACGTGCGATTAAAAGTCCCTTCCACTTAATGTATAGAAAGTGTTTTATTTCTTCTACTACAAGTTTTACCAGTAATGTGACTTTATGTGAATTTTCAATAGTACCATTACAGGTTGGATGAAGCATCAAATTTTTTTTTATGGATTCGACTCGCATCCCAATAATTAGTTTCCGACTAGAACGCCTTCTGTAGCTTGTCTGATATCCATGTTTAAGAATCACAATCTCCAGGTTGTAGAATGCTCAAATGATACCAATTCAGAAATAATTATGCTTAAAGAGGTTGCCCCCCAGTGGCTCAGCGGTATGTCTGTGGACTTACACGCTAAAATCCGGGTTTCGATACCCGTGGTTGGCAGAGCACAGATAGCCCATTGTGTAGCTTTGTGCTTAATTCAAAAAACAAAAACAAACAAATAAACAAAAGCTTAAGGAGGTTAATTATTATCAGTGCAATATTCTCCTGTCCTTAAAAAGTCACATGATAAACCAAATTTATGATGGCCTGGCATGGCCCGCGTCGCGCCAAACATGCTCGCCATTTCAGTCGTGTGGGGCTACAATGTAACGATCAATCCCACTATTCGTTGGTAAAAGAGCAGCCCAAGAGTTGGCGGTGGGTGGTGATGACTAGCTGCCTTCCCTCTAGTCTTACACTGCTAAATTAGGGACGGCTAGCACAGATAGCCCTCGAGTAGCTTTGTGCGAAATTCCAAAAACAAACAAACCAAATTTATGATAGCGCTATATTTTGTCACTTTTTTAACAAATATTTTTGTGTGGTTCCTTAGGAATTTCATTGAGATTAAATCTTTATTTAAACTGTTCATGTTGTAACAAAACGATTTTATGACACTTCTAGAATCTAACTAATACAATAATCAAGAGAAGTTTATTACACCAATTTTGAACTGATTGTACTGGTCAATAAGCTTCCTATGATTTCTATGAAATTTTGTAATCCGAGGATGCTAGTGGTGTGTCGATATGTGCGTCGTATCATTCAGCCGTCCCTAATTTAGCAGTGTAAGACCAGATGGAAGACAGCTAGTCATTGCCACCCACCACCGACTCTTGGGCTACTCTTTTTACCAATCAATAGTGGATTGACAGTCACATTATAAGGTCCCTTTGCTGAAAATGCGAGCATGTTTGGTGTAACAGGGATTCGAACCCGCGATTCTCGTGTCTGTGACCATTGGTGAATATGGTCTAATTGTTTTGTGTCCACTTTACCGTATGAATCGTGACCAATTCTTAAAAGTGAATCAAAACTGTTTTCAACGAGGAAGCATCATGAATTTTGTCTGATCTGATATTCATGTTGGACACCAATGCTTGTTCAAAAACTCACACCAAGGGAAGTTACAATACAAGTGTTAAACATTCTCACGTTGCACGTGCAGTTTAATGACTACACCTAAACTACTGATTAAAAACACGTTTAGCCTTGTTTAAAATTTATCTAAAATTATTCCTGTCTAAACATATTTTTACGACACTTACAACCTAAGGAGATGAACCTTCAGGACAACTATGATACACAATAACCTTCACCAGATGTCGTTCTTATTATCATTATTCAATGCCTAATTACTACATTTATTATACACAAAAACCTGCACCAGATGTCGTTTGTATTACCACTATTTAGTGCCTTATTATTACAATTATTATACTCATTCGAACATTATTCTCTACCATTAATTCAGAAGTGGGTAAATAGACGTCATTGGTAATTTCAATTTTCAATTATAACACGTGTTATGGTTGCTTAAAACATCAGTGGGTTTACAAACGTTTCTAGATTACGAGACCAATCAAAATTTAAAGAGAAAAAACTAGCACTGTCACTAAATACAAACGCTTTAGATCAGCCATTGAATACTGCTGCCAGGAGGAAAAACTTCATTCTGTATCAAAACGTGGCGCTTAATGCGAAAGATTATTACGACTAGGAATATTTTTCATTTATAATACATGATATTATTGATGCTCAAAATCTCCAAAATCATAAACCAAAAAAGAGAGAAAGAGAGAGAGGAAAACAACTTAACTTCGTGACATATCACTAACACAATAAAGACCTGTTAGAACTACAGACGAAATGTAATTCATTAAAGAGTGATTTGAAGGCTACATTAGATAAACAATCGGCCCCTGAAATGAGGAGACTTCAAAATAAACGATTGGTGGAGAAAATTTATAGGAATGTTAAAAGGTTACTGATTCATAATGGGGATCGAAGCTCGGACATTTACTTCTATGCCTGCTGTCTCTTTAGTATTCAAGAGACGTTCGTTAGAGTGCCTTCCTTCTAAAGCAAAATGGTCTGTTTTTGTTGTCTTTTCTTCATCTCGATTCAGGGAGAGAACTTTGGAGCACTTTAATTTGATTATCGTGTGAGCTAGAACTTAAGGGATTTGACAAATAGGATTAGATTTTCCTGATTGACGAGAGAAGAAAAGTAAAGCGAGAGAAATTTTATATTTTTTTAATTTGATTTATCGAATATCGATTTATTTATTTATTTTTTGTTGAAACTTAATTTCCTTTATCCACTGCTGCAGTTCTCAGAAATAATATGCTACTGGAAGAATGCGTCTTTCAAATAAATATATTTTATTTCTAATAAGAATTGATGCTCATTTTTCTAAAGTAGTATGAATTTGGACTCGTAATCCGAGGGTCGCGGGTTCGCGCCTGCCTTGCGCCAAACATGCTAGCCCTCCCAGCCGTGGGGCGTTATAACGTGACAGTCAATCCCACTTTTCGTTGGTAAAAGAGTAGCCCAAGAGTTGGCGGTGGGTGATGATGACTAACTGCCTTCCCTCTAGTCTTACACTGCTAAATTAGGGACGGCTAGCACAGATAGCCCTCTAGCTGCTTTGTGCGAAATTAAAAAAAAAACATTTCCTTGCTTTGGGTTGCCGTCTTGTTTAACCTTACTTTTTAAAAACAAAATATGAGAATTTGAAATCAGTTTAACCGTTGAGCAGTTAGGCGCCCTCTTTTGGCTTATACAGGTAACAATTAAATAGTTTGTTTACTAAATTTCACGCAGATACTACTTGAGGGCTATCCGTCCCTAATTTTGAAGTGATAGATTAAAACGAAGGTAGCTAATCAACACCACCCACTATTCGGCTAACTGTATAGACTGTCACGAAAAAAAATTATTATGAGGGCGGGGCAGTAATATCGCCTGTTTCGAATCGAAAGAGGTATAACCAATCAGATGAGACTTATTCAGTGTGTCAGTGATTATTAAAAACATTAGCCGTCTTTGAGATAAGTTTAGCCTTGTTTAATCATTGTAAAAACTAGTGACCCCTTCTCACAGCCCTGCTCTGTCCCTTCCCCAAAAATTCTTGAAATGCTACTGTTTCTCTTGTGTATATTCCTCAATCATACTACGCCCGGCATGGTCAAATGGTAAAGAAACTCGACTCGTAATCTGAGGAGGGCGAGTTCTAATCTCTCATCTCACCAAAGATGATCGCCCTTTCAACCGTGGGAGCGTTATAATGTGAGGTTAATGCCCACGAACTGCCGGTGAGGGATAATGCATCGCTGGCTTCCTTCTAGTCTTACGTTACTAAATTAGGGGCGGCTAGCGCAGATAACCCTCGTGTAGCTTTGCGAGATATTGAAAACAAACTTCACATACCAATGCTCGACCAGCTTAAAACAATTAGATAATAAAGTTTGTTTGTTTGTTCAGTGGTTTATATGAGTTTTAACTGTTTCTCAACTTTTCAGTTTTTGTTTGTTTTTCAAGCATAATTCGTTAAAAGAAAGAATAATTCGTACTTACGTATTATATTGAGCATTTTTATTTTATGAATTATTAATATTAAAGTCACATCGGATGTTAGTTTCTTACAGAAAAGAACATCAAGATATCTTAAGAAAATTCATCAACGAACAAATAGGTAATTCAACTAGTGTTATCTAGTGATAGTTTTATGAACTACGCTCGTTTTGTGCAATAAAGGTATACTGTTTTCAAAATCCAACAAATGTTTGTTGTTGGTTTTTTTGTTATACATCTTTGATACATTGTATTTAAATTAATATTAAATTTTTTTTCACTCACACAAGCTAGGTGTTGGAATTTTTCGTTTCTCATTCAGTTTGTAAGAAACTCGCCTTTCCAGCCATGGGTGCGTTATTATGTGACGATCAATTTTAATTTTATCTGATACAGTATAGCCTCAGAGTTTACGGTGAGTTGTTTTTTTGCCAGGTTCCCTCCCTAACGAAGATAGCTCTAGAGTAGCAATGAGTGAAATTCAATAAACAGGCTTACAACATCCCCAAAATGTGTTACTGGGTTTTTTTTCCGGTCTTATTTCTAATTTCACTAAAAGTACTTTGTGAATTTCAAATTTATTTATTTTCGGATATTTGTGTTTGTCATATATAACTATAAACATGCGTTTCTTGCTAGAAGCGTTATTATTTCTTATTTCTGCTGTAAGTTATTGGATTTTACTTCTTTTTATGACACAACTATTTCATTGGTTGTTCTAGATTGTTGATTTCCATTGTCGACTGAATGTTATTAACTGTTTTAGTCCTTGGAATTAATAGCACTTTGCAAAGACTTTCATTGTTAAATAGGTATTGTTGATTAGTAATTATTTTTTCAGGATAACAATACTCCACTGTGAGTCGCTTTGGATAGCACTTCCGAAAAATCATATTTCATTACACTACGAATCGATAAAACAACCCTTGTGCAGATTAATTGAAACAAATGGTCATTTTACAATATTTTCAGCATGGCGGCCGGTGTAGACTCGCTGGACCTGCTGATTTCCTTTAATAGTTATTTTTTTCACACAGATGGCGTCATTAGCTGTGTTTTGCAGTACGGTCGATCTATTTTTGAGATATATGACGAAAGTTTGAGAAATATTACGTCATTCGATATTATATAAGAAGGGCAAAAAGACCAGTCAAAAAACAACTTCTTACCAACTCAATGAAGAAAAAACGGTATCAATGGGGTCTGAAATACAAAAACTGGACACAAGAACAATGAAGGAAGGTGTTATTCAGTGACGAGACTTATTTTTCGTACAAGGTCAAAGAAGCCTGCATGTTCACAGATCTCCAGGTGAGAAACTTTGAGAATCTCACATCAATCAGTTCGTAAAGCACGCCTTGAAGATGTTTTGGAGCTTTTTCAGCTGTTATAGCGTCGGAGGGTTACATATCGTAGAAGGTGTGATGCGTGGAGCACAGTACATCGAAGTTTTGCAGAGAAGGTTCGTTCCAGAATTGAAAAAGAAATTTCCAGATGGATCTGGCTCCGTGCCACACATCGAAACTTGTGAAGAATTTTATGGCTACAACACGAATGAAGGTGCTGGAATAGCCTGGAAACTCTCCGGACTTAAATCTTATTGAAAATCTTTGAGCGATTTGTAAAGAAAGACTTCGGGGAAAAGACTATACTACGAAAGATAAGCTAATTTAGGCCATAATTGAGGTGTGGTACCGCGATCCAAAAATTAGTAAAGATTGTAGTCAACTCGTGGACTCGATACCAAAGCGGATTAATGATCTTCTGAAAAATAAAGGTGGTCATATCATGTATTAATTTGTGAGTAATTTCTAGATTTTCAGAAATAAAACGCAAAAAAAATGAGAAAATCGTAATTTTCCGTCTTGTTTCAATTAATTTGCACAAAGCTGTTTGAGGGGATAGTATTTTTCAAACAGTGTTTAAAAAGTAGTTAACACATTTAACAACAGATGTCCCTCTGCGATTTGTTAACGAGCTTTCGCTGATAAAGAGTTAGAGCACTTTTAGTGCTGTCGTTCTCTCTTGTACAATGGAAAGTACCAAAAAGATTTTTACGTCTTTATCAGTCTATCTCTGTTTGCGTGTGCACTTACTTTGTGTTGCGTAGAGACTGAAGTGTCAATAAGAGCTTTCCTCGTGCTGTCCGTGTTCCTTACGTTTTCTGATTTTATAAATAACATTTTACTTTTTGTGGACTGGAAAAACAACATATACGAATATAATTGTAACATGTTAATAGTTATGGTTATAGAAGGTGATTTATTCTAATGTTAAATCCAAATTCCTGAATCACCAGAGGTCTTAGATGTATTATAAATCATTCTGAATGGTCTCTTCAAATACATAAATAAATAGTAATATCTCACCATCTGCTTCACGCTTGTTTTATTTAGCTTTCATTATCAGTGATCGTTTAAATTTCGCGCAAAAGCTACACGAGGACTATCTATGCTTGTCGTCCCTTATTTAGCACCCGGCATGGCCAGGTGGATAGCACACTCGACTCGTAATCCAAGGGTTGCGATTTCGTATCCCCGTCACACCAAACATGCTCGCCCTTTCAGCAGAGGGGTCGTTACACTGTGACGGTCAATCCCACTATTCGTTGGTAAAAGAGTAGTCCAAGAGTTGGCCGGAGATGGTGATGACTACCCTCTAGTCTTACACTGCTCAATTAGGGACGGCTAGTGCAAATAGCTTTCGTATAGCTTTGCGCGAAATTTAAACTAAACCTTTATTTAGTGGTGAAAGACATGAGGGAAGGAAGCTTGGCCTCACCACCCACTGCTAAATTTCGGGATATTTTAAAAAACGAATAGTTAGATTGACCGTAACGTTATAACGCTCACACTGTCTAAATATTGAGCATGTTTTGGAAACTGGGATTCTGCCATCGACCCTCAGGCTGCGAGTTGAATGCCCTAACTTTTTAACCATGCCTTATCAATAACACTAATACCTCATTACTTTATTTGCGTTCTTTGTTTTAAATTTTCTTTCTCAGCGATTTTTTTTCTGGTAGTAAGTTGTTTTACTTTTACTGTTTTTTTGTACAATGAGTGTGTTTGCCTTTTGTTTCTGTTTTTAAAACTGTATTTATTTAACACTGATTTAATTAACTATGCATATCGTTTTCTATTAGATTCAATAGAGACTTCGATTAAATTATTCCCCAAGAAAAAATCTGTAGCCATAATGTTAGCACAATGCCACCACCGCTCCCGAAACCATTTAGTAACGGGACCATTGACATCCTGCGCCATCTGGCGGAGGCCTCCGTATCTGTCTAAAATTACCCCCAGAGTCTCAGGTGTGAGTGACGCCATGGCTGCCCAAAGAAAGTTGTATCTGTACTTGCACACTCCGTTGTTCAGATAATCCTCTAGACCTTCCACTGTGTCTTTATTCGCCCATAGATGGGATACTGACTGGAATAAAAGATTGCTTTCAACTCGTTGTGGTGCACCGTAACCCACTAGAACACGCTTATTACTCTTCCACATATCGTTTAGTGTGGTGCTTGATCCTGAGGATAGAGGCAACATGTACTCTCCTAGTTCCTCAACGATCATCGTCATCACCTCCTGGTGACGCTCATCTGCAAGTCTTCCTCCGAATCCAGAAGTGAATCGGTGGAAATCAACGACCAGTATTTCGTTTGTAGCATCCAGGAACTGACGAATCTGCTCAAGAACTTCTCGCAGAGAAGGTTGGCTGCGGAAGGAATCGTGGTAAATCCAATATTCCTCACTGCTGTTAAACGGCTTAGACCAACCGATTCTCAGGTCAATGAATCTGATACCATAGACCAGCTGGTTCCATATGTCTTCGTCCTGGCAGATTTGGTAGCGAGAGATGATGTGATCTTTAATTGAGTCGTACTCTTGGTGACTTCCGGAGTTATGGGTCCCAGGAAGCATGACACTTTGTAGAGTTTCGTCCCCGATGACGTCACGCATATCGTGCATCCAGTTAGGCCTGCCGCGTATACAGTTACTGGCGAGAAGTCGATCTTTATAAATGAGACCAATCCAGTATCCCTGGCAAGCATCCGTTAAGTTATCTGGTAAGAATTTGGGTCGATGGTAACTGACTTTTGTCTCGTAATGGTCTTCCCCGTATTCGCTTGTGTACACTTTTTCCAGCGCATCATCGATGCCCTTTTCTGGGTCGTGGTCGAACAACCCCACCCATGTGGACTGGTCAGACAAAACTTCTGAGGGCACGCTGTGCCAGTTGAGCTCGAGTTGACGATAGGTGACCTTTCCCATAAAGCTCGTTGATGCCAAAGACGATACGGTCAGAAATACGCTTGGGGCGTCCATATCTGACTCCAGCCCAAGATATCCTAGTGCACAAAAAGTAGTTCATTAGTGATTCAAAAGAAGTGATGTACTTAACGGCGGACTAATACTCTGAAAACATTTGTATCATTTAAGATTGTGATGTCCAGAACTTTAAAACTTATTCAAATAAAGCATATTCGCGATACATTAATGTACAGACAATATTATTTTAAAACATATTATTGGAATACTTAGTATTGGTTAAGATATAATATTGGAATATCTAGGGTCGAGTAACAAACTATTGGAATTTTTTTAATTAAGCATAAAGCTACACAATGGGCTATCTGTGCTCTGCCCACCACGGGTATCAAAACTCGGATTTTAGCGTGTAAGTCCGCAGACATACCGCTGAGCCACTGGGGGGCAACTATTGGAATGCTTGGGACTGAGAAACATATATCATTCAAATACCTAGCATTGCGTAAGATATATTGTTGGAAAAATTATTATTGTAGGCTATTTGTGGCCTAGTAGCTAGCGTGCAGGAATTAGGAGTCGATGTTCGAGTCTCGCTACTTCCAAAAACAAATCGCGCTCTAGAGTTCCTGTCTTTCTGTCTATGAGCATTATTCATTCTGACTAGAGTAACCTAAGAGTTGGCGGCGGATGGCGTTGATTAATTGTCTCTCATCCAGTCTAATGTATGGAAGGCTAGCGATTGAGTAAGATATGTCATGATATCTACGAGTGAGAAGTGCATGCAACCGAAATGCCCCGGTCTGGGGAGGTTCTACATACCTTTTGCTTTTGTTTTGGCGCAAAAATGTACAATTGCTTATCTATGCTCTGCCCAAGGCGGGAAAAATAAAGACCCAGATATTGGTATTGTAAGTCCGTAAATTTAGCCAAGGATGGACTGGTACTCCGGGCCGGTGCATTTGACACATTATTAGAAATGTATGTTGGATTTGAATTGCTTAAAGCCTTAAACAGTAACCATCATGTGACATCACCCAGGGTGGTTCTTTTATACCAGTCCCGTCCCTAGAAATTACCGGTGACCCACCCGTCAGTTAATAAACGGTTAAGCTTGGAACTTCAACAGCTTTATGTTTCGGGTTAGAGTGAGGTAAGGGTGAAGTTAGATTTTTAACCTATGAAACATTTTACAGGTGCAAATGGGTTAAATGGCTCAAAGAAAGAACCTAAAGGTTCGGGTGAAACCCTCCCCAAATTCTGAACGGTTGACGAGGACATTCGGTCACAAGAACTGCCTCCAAAAGACATTGTCCAACCCTTTAAACTGAATGACGAAATTTGGCAAAACATTTATACCTCATCCCCACTTGCATAAACAGCTGAAACTTTGAAGCATGTTTAGTGGCATCACTTCTTGGACTTTAATTATTTTATCCATAATCCTACATTATACAGGGTGTTCGGAAAGTCACTGAGCACTTATATATTTATTAACAAACAAAACTGCACAGTGCTTTCCGAACACCCTGTACAATGAAGTTAACAATTATGGAAAAAAAAAATACAGCGGATACCCATGGTTTCGGCCTGGCATGGGAAAGCGCATAAGGCGTGCGACTCGTAATCCGAGGGTCGCGGGTTCGCGCCCGCGTCGCGCTAACCATGCTCGCCCTCCCAGCCATGGGGGCGTATAATGTGACAGTCAATCCCACTATTTGTTGGTAAAAGAGTAGCCCAAGAGTTGACGGTGGGTGGTGATGACTAGCTATCTTCCCTCTAGTCTTACACTGCTAAATTAGGGAGGGCTAGCACAGATAGCTATCGAAGATAGCCCTCCCTAATTTAGCAGTGATATGACTAGAGGGAAAACATCTAATGCAACCCTCAGATTACGAGTTGTGCGCTTAAACACGCTTGGCCAATAGAGGAATATTAAACGAAGAATATTAAAAGCGTACTAAAATATTAAACTTACAAGTAACGGTTAAAAACTTACGGCGTATTCTCGACAGAAGTGGTGTTCCTATTGTATCTGGAACATGCAACAGGAGACCAGCTGATAAAACAAAGATCTTCGTTACGAACATTTTCTGGATTCGTCACCCTTGGAAACGAGAAATGTATTTAATGTTGGCACGGGCATTGCTTTAATGTGCGTATAACTCTGGAAGACTTCAAAAAATTATTAAATATATTTATTATTATTAATTCCACGACTTAAAATGCGATGCACGACGAATATTCTTTAAAATGGAAGAAAAATTCGTTTTGAAAAATAAAATAAAATATCCAATTACACTGCACAACAAAGTTTTTGCTTCTTCAACACTGTGGGGCGTTCCTTATAGATTTTGGGCTGCTGATCACGAAAATCACATCCAAATTTGCCCATCACGTACCGTTTCATCGAAATAAATCTTCCGTTTTGCTACAATGAAAAAACGATATCAGGGCAACTGTAATCCGTCAATGCTTGCTGACTACTGTTGGACACTGCAACGTGATGCACCGGACATTGAATAGAAATGAAAATCAGGAGTAAAACACTTTTAATTATGTTGAACTTGGTAGCGTATTAGAAACACAAACGCAATTAAATACGTTATTACTGGTTAACAGTTAACTCTCTGTTTCTCATAGTTCCTACGTGATGAAGCGAAACCAAAACTATATTTGTGCATACCCACCTGTCAGAATCAGCAAAAACTTTTCAAACAAATTGTTGATCAATGTTGTTTCTTCAAGGACAAAACAAGCAGAAGATGTTTACAGTTCACATGAACATACACGTAAAATTAACAGTTACATTTTGAACTGTTTAGTAAAGCCCTCTTTATACATATATATGTGTACATGATCATCTTTAATACAAACATCAAGTCATTATGAACGTTATGATATTACACTACATATCTTTCACTGCCATGTTAAAGGTCACAAACAACGAACACACGTGAATGTATGGACTGTGGAATGTTGACTTCAAAAATGCTCAGTTTTAATTGCGTCATTGTTTTGTTTGACTGTTTGATTTTCTATGAACGTGTTACTTCTCCAAGTGACTGTTCTCAGCGTCAATTTCACGGTACGTTCTTCTATCTACTAGCCACGTGGCCTCTTCATGATATTGACATCTATCTGCACTATCACGTTATTTTTCCATCATACTGATATCTACACGCTGCTCGTTTGAACCTTGGTATCTCCCGAATGAGACTGCAACAGGAACAGAGTAGATTAACTAAAGTGTCAGCTGTTAATAATTTGTGTAATTAAGCCATCTGGCATAAACTATCACATATAATTTTTCCCAAGATTTTTTTTCTTCACACACTTACAAAGATATCAAATTGCTGGCGTGGCTACAAGGCCTAGCACATGTTAAACTATGAATTTCGTTTCTTCACTGACTTCTCGGTGTCTTGAGATTTTTCAAGTAACATTTCAAATATTTACAACAGTCTAGTCTTAAAAGACCGGATTCAGTCAGTAAAAAAGACATTGTAAATTAACAATTACAAGTCAATTGTCCAAACTGGTATCCGTGTTAGATGAAATGCTGTAAGATTAGAAAGTTATTTTATTACAATAGAATTCAACTTATTTCAAACAACAGCAAAAAATTTGCGTAGTATCAATATGGGTTACAATTATTACCAATACCACACTGGGAATAAAGACGTGATACTGTCCCCACCGCTGAAAGGGTGAGCGTGTCGGGTGTGACGGGTCTGTTTGAAATTGTAATACGTGGTACTGCTGGCAGGTTTCCTTTCAGCACTTTTACTGATAAGGAGAGAACAACGTTTCGACCTTCCTAGGTCATCTTCATCTTAACAATGTACACGCGCGAATGTACGGGCTGTGGAACGTAGGTTACAAAAATGCTCATTTTTAATTGCTTTATTGGAAGGTCGAAACGTTGTTCTCCCCTTATCAGTAAAAGTGTTAATACCCATACCAGCCGTTCTGAGATACGTTTTTATTTCAAGTGGGTTTCTCGTCATAAAAAATTTTGGCATGGCCTGGTGGGTTAAGGCACTTGACTCGCAATCCGAGGATCGCTGGTTTGAATCACCATCACAACAAACATGTTCTCCCTTTCAGCCGTGGGGACGTCATAATGTTTTGGCCAATCCCACTATTTGTTGGTAAAAGAGTAGCCCAAAAGTTGAAAGTGGGTGGTGACAATTAGTTGCCTTCCCTCTAATCTTGCCCCCCGCTAGTACAGCGGTATGTTTCCGGACTTACAACGCTAAAATCAGGGGTTCGATTCCCCTTGGTGGGCTGAGCAGATGGCCCTTTGTGGCTTTGCTGTACGAAAAACACAAACACACTGCCTCTAATCTTACACTTCTAAATTAGGAACGGCTAGCGCAGACAGCCCTCGAGTAGCTTTGTACAAAATTAAAAAGAAACAATTCTTTCAGCATTCTAGTGGTCAAAATGTACTCTTGTTTCTTAATATAGTTAAGTATCACCTTAAATAGTGTTAAGGTTACAAAACTCTCCAACTCACGACCCACCTGAAAAGCCAAGTAATTTCCCGAAACTCTTATTCTGTTGCGGAGAAATTAATATAATAATATATGTTTCAACGGCGTCATGCCTTGGATTTGGTATTGGTTTTGTTCCTTGAGAAACTACGGAGTCATAATTATATCCCTCGATGGACTCAGTAGATAGCCTAATATGGCTTTGCTATAAGAAAACACGCACACACATTATTAGATAACTTTTAAAGAAAAATATAATTAAATGTTAATTTTCCTCGTTCTGCGACCAACCGTTCAGAAATTGCTGAATCCAAGTGATTAGCATGTTGGACAGCGAATCGAAGGATCCGAGGTTTGAAACCTGCTGCCACTGAACGTGCTTCTCGTTTTTAGGTGTGGATGTGATATAAAAGTAACAGTTAATTCCATTCCTTCTATTCAAAGAGACTAACAGTTGGTGTTGGTTGACTGTTTTTCATCCGTCTGAAGCTATGCCTAAATGCTAGGAGTTTCTGACATCAACAGTTTCGTTTACGTGTATGATGCGTTAAGTTTGGAAAATTCTTCTCTCATTGCCAAGTTTTGACACTGGTGGAAATATCCGTTGATTGCCAATAGTTTCATGAAATCATTTGTGAATAACCTTTGGTATACATTATCCCTATTTTATATTACATACCATCCGTCACGATTCAGGGCTTAGATAAAACAACATTTCTCTGGCTTCACAAGTCATTATTGCAGTCATTTGTTTTTTGTTTTTGAATTTCGCACAAAGCTACTCGAGGGCTATCTGCGCTAGCCGTCCCTAATTTACCAGTGTAAGACTAGAGGGAAGGCAGCTAGTCATCACCACCCACCGCCAACTCTTGGGCTACTCTTTTACCAACGAAAAGTGGGATTGACCGTCACATTATACACCCCCACGGCTGGGAGGGCGAGCATGTTTGGCGCGACTCAGGCGCGAACCCACGACCATCAGATCACAAAGCGCACGCCTTAACGCGCTAGGCCGTGCCGGGCCTTTTTGTATTAGAAGCTCAACATAGTGCCTAATGCACCAGATTTCTACGAGATTTTGTTGTTATCCGTTTCAAGAAGTTTACCTAAACACTGGAAATATATACATATAGAGGATACAACAAAAAGGTCGTATGACCCGAAGCTGCTTAACAACTCAGTAAAGACATTGCACCCCGGGGTGTTTTTCTAGATTAGGGATATTTCTTGTGTTTGTTTTTTCAATTAAGATGGTTCCCCTGATTTGTCGTTTGGTGATGCGCGCTGTTTCGTTTAAAATTATACTGTTTAATACGGATATTCTGTGGTTTACGGACTAATTGTATTGGTAAACATGACGATGTTTTTGTATGTTTAGTTAATGTATGCGTGTGTTTTCTTACAGCAAAGCCACACCGTGCAATCTGCTGAGTCTACCGAGGGGAATCGAATGTTTTGTTAATATAATTTTCTTTCTATTTCTCCTACGTATAAAATTCGTTGATATTGTGTAATTCTACATAAGTAACGGTGTTAATTTAGGGTCGGGTTGTTGGGCAAATTTGGGAAGAATTTTATATTTAATGGCAATTTTTCTCTAAGTGCAGGCCCGATATGGCCAAGCGTTTTAAGGCGTGGGACTCGTCATCCGAGGGTTGCAGGTTCGCATCCCCGCCGCACCAAACATGCTCGCCCTTTCAGCCGTGGGGGCGTTATAATGTCACAGTCAATCCCACTATTCGTTGGTAAAAGAGTAGCCCAAGAGTTGGCGGTGGGCGGTGATGACTAGCTGCCTTCCCTCAATTAGGGACGGCTAGCACAGATAGCCCTCGAGTAGTTTTGTGCAAAATTCAAAAACAAACAAACAATTCTCCAAGTGTGAACCATTACGCCATGATTTCAAAAATTAATGGTAAACCTAATATTGAAGTTTTTGCTTTTAGAATAATTGCTCGGAACTCGATATGGGGAAAAATCTTGGATAAAATTGGAAACCAAATTGACGGAACTTATTTTTCAAAAATCCCATGTTTATCATATCTTAACTAGAACGTGCCCCGCTGCGACAGCGGATTTACAACGCTAAAATAAGGGATTAGATTACCCTCGGTGGACAGAGCAGACAGCCCGTTGTGTCTTGGTTATACAAAAACACACACGTTTAACTGAAACAAAGAAAACACAGCATACCTGTTTTAAAGAACAACCAAACATAAAAAACACAAAATCACGGAAGTCTCCCCCCCACCAGTGTCACAGCGGCATGTCTGCGGACTGACAATTCAAGAAACCGGGTTTATGCAGTGGTAAGTAGAGCACAGCTAGTCTATTGTGAAGCTTTGTGCTTAACTTCATACAAACAATCACATAATCTGAAAGATCAAAACAAAAACAACCTTGCTCTGAACCAACACCTCGGGGCGCAACGATACCTTTACTGCGTTGTCAAGCAGTTCCTAGATATGTAACCTCCTTGCTCTAGAGTGTATATTTGTACATTTGTGTGTTAAGATAAGCAACTTATAGTTAGTATTAACGTAGCCTTGTGTGTTAGTACGTTACTAAGGCAGTTTTCACTGTAAATCTTTCAATCCGATAAAAGACTTTATTAGTTTTAACTATTTTTTGGCCAGATGGGCGGATGGTTAAGCCGCTCGACTTGTAACCTGAAAGTCGCAGGTTCCGAATCTCCGACATTTCAGCCGTGTGGGTTTCATAAAGTTACGGCCAATCCCATTATTTGTTGGCAAAAGAGTAAGCCAAGAGTTGGTGGTGGATGGTGATAACTAGCTGCCTTCCCTCTAGTCTTATACTGATAATTTTGGAACGGCTAGTGTAGTCCTCGTGTAGATTTGGGTGAAATTCAAAACAAACCAAACAAACAGTTTGCTTGATGAAGTTCATCGCCTCAACCCAACCAATAAGCTTTAAATAAATACAAAACTGGTGTTAAGCTCCAGTTTCTTAACAGCTGCAGAACTTAAAAGGTACTAGAACATGCGAGAGTTGTAAGGACCACTAGCAAAGCACACAATATATATTTTTAACCTTAGAATCTTATTATAAAGGTATTAATACATCTTTTGATGTATTGTTTAATGTTTAGAATATCCACGTAAACACAAAACTGGTTTAGGGTTTTCATTAAACGTTCAGCAAATCACTTTCTGGCTAAGTTTCTTTATACGTACACCAAATCAAACAAATTAATTAATAAGACCTGTACTCTCGGGTGCAGATAACCATTACGTAGCTTCGCACGAAATTCAAACCAAAACAAATTGTCTTGTCACATTCCACCGTCATTCTTTTTACACTTTTTTATGTGTTGAAGTTATTTGTTGGTCTGTAACTTAGTTGTTTACAGGTACAGTCATGTAAAAAGTTAGGACACCCTATGAAAGCCTGTGTATTTTTGTAACATTTTTGGATATATAGATATTTAATCTCAATTTTAACAGTACTGAGAGATTATAGGAATATAACTAAAGAATTAAAACTGAAGAAAAGACTTTTCAAGATCTTCTGTAAATGTGATTCTACAATAATGCATTTTCTAACAGAGGAAAAAGTTAGGACACCCCCACATTTATTCCCACTTAAATTGATTCAACTCACACACATGTGTATCACACAAGGTGCACATGATTAGAAGATCGTTACTCATTATTTTTAATGAGGCTTGCCCTATTTAACTCTCAGACATTTAGTTTGGTGTGCTCCTGACTGTTGAAGTGAGAGTGAACACCATGGTGAGAGCGAAAGAGCTGTCTGAGGCCTTCAGAAAGAAAATTGTAGTAGTTTATGAGTCTGGTAAGGGATTTAAAAAGATGCCAAAATATTTTGAAATCAGCTATTCCACTGGCCGGAAAATAGTCAACAAGTGGAGGGCTTTCAAAACAACTTTCAACATGCCCAAGTCTGGTCGTCCAAGCAAGTTCACCCTAAGAGCAGACCGCAAGATGCCAAAAGAGGTCTCCAAACACCCTAAAATGTAATCACAGGACCTACAGCAGGCTCTAGCTACTGTTAATGTGAAAATGCATGCTTCTACAAACAGAAAGAGACTGCACAAGTTTAACTTGTATGGGAGATGTGTAAAGAGGAAACCTTTGCTCTCTAAGAGAAACATCAAAGCCAGACTGAAGTTTGCCAGAGAGAATGTAGACAAAGACCAGGACTTCTGGTAAAATTTTCTTTGGACAAATGAGTCGAAAACTGAATTATATAGACACCAGAACAGAGGGTATGTTTGGCGTAAACCAAATACAGCATTCCAGGAAAAGAACCTCATACCAACTGTGAAGCATGGATGTGGAAGTGTCATGGTTTGGGGCTGCTTTGCTGTAGCAGAACCTGGACAGCTCACAATCATAGAATCCTCCATGAACACTACTGTGTATCAGAGGGTTCTTGAGGATCATGTGAGACCATCTGTGAGAAAATTAAAGCTGAAGTGGAACTGGACCCTGCAACGAGACAATGACCCAAAACATACCAGTAAGTCCACCAAGGGCTGGCTGAAAACTAAGAAATGGAGAGTCCTGGAATTGCCGAGTCAAAGCCCAGATCTTAATCTCATTGAGATGCTCTGGGGTGACTTGAAACGGGCTGTACATGCAAGAAACCCCTCAAACATCTCACAGCTGAAAGAATTCTGCATTGAGGAATGGAGCAAATTTTCTTCAGATCGATGTCAGAGACTAGTAGATGGCTACAAGAAGCGTCTTACTGCAGTTATTTCAGCCAAAAGGGATAATATTAGCTATTAGGGGATAGGGTGTCCTAATTTTTTCCTCAGTTAGAATATGCATTCATGTATAAAATTACATTTTCAGAAGATCTTGAAAAGTCTTTTCTTCAGTTTTAAATGTTTAGTTATATTCCTATAATCTCAATTGTTGAAATTGAGATGAAATATCTATATATCAAAAAATGTCACACAAATACGCAGGCTTTCATAGGGTGTCATAGCTTTTTCATATGACTGCACATATAAATCATTCATATACCACTAATAACGCATATAAACACAGTAAATCATTACTTGGACCCCAAATTGGTTTTGAATAGAACGTTGACGATTGTAACCATTTATTGTAGGGCGGGAAAATCAACTGTTTACACTAACAATCCTTGTGGCTTAGCGAGAGGTCTGTAGGCTGGCTCATTACGCTATAAACCTGGTTTCGATTCCCCTAGTAAACAGCACAATGGCCATTACGTAGCATATACGTCTTATATGTGATATAGTGAAATATCAGCGTTTGAGTTCAATAATGTCACGAGAGGATTTTCAGTTTAAGTAATTCTGTTCATGCTAAAAATATAGGTAATGTTGCGAAGAAAAGAATAAGTCCATAAAACTGGCCTACAATATAAAAATTACAGTTATTATGGTTCGTGACCTTCTGTGTACCTCTTTTAAATGCGTTTTAACTCGTGGAAACTAGCGAGATATTTGCATAGTTTAAATGTGTAGTTTTGATGAACACGTGTTTGTCTTTAACCCTTTCGGTGCTGAATAACAACTTTTTATGTTTAGCATGGCGCTGAATTTACATGTTTGATACTTCAACTATCAGTACTAAATGCATGATATCTCGGCAGTAATCTAACAAATGTTCCTGAAATGTTCAGTGATTGTACCCAATACTATACATGTTAAATTCAATACATACGAATAGCAGGAGTAGAGCATGGTCGCCTGCCGTGCTGGGTTTACAAGTCGGCTGTGGTCGCCAACTACGCCGAAAGGGTTAATTAGCCCCTTCCCCCTCCCCGCTAGTACAGCGGTATGTCTTCGGATTTACAACGCTAAAATTAGGGGTTCGATTACCCTCGGTGGGCTCAGCAGATAGTCCGATGTGGCTTTGCTATAAGTAAATACAAACAAGCAAACGTGTTTTATTAGGTTTAATGGCATACCCGAGTAACTGTCGTGTGCTCTATTTCACATACCATAAACCTATAGCATTATCACTACTCAACCAACTATACCCGTAAACAAAATACAAAAAATATTAAAAGCCAGAATAATGATCGAAATTATAACACTACAAACTTTATTACCGTTTATATTCTATCAGTATTCCTGATAAGTAATGCGTGGTAAGTAAACGGAATATTTTAATATGGTGTTCAGTGGGAAGAAGAACCACTTATATTGCACTACCTTTTAAATATATATAAATATATAAAGCAGCTTACCAAAGAAACGAACATTCAAATCACACCATTTAGGAAGTGGGCTCACACGCTTAAAAACACAGAATAAATATAGCAAAATAATCTCAATATGTCGTGACGTATTAGATGACCTTGTCGGCTACACGCATCCAATTGGTGAGTTTTTGTTACTCTAAGCCCCAGGTACAGTTTTTATAAGGCCTCGGGAAAAGAAACACAAGTTTCCAATATCCGTTGTAGCTGTTAGCGACGGGCAAATATGGAGTGTGTGTTTTTTTTTTTAGCATTGGACTATCTGCTGAGCTCATCCAGGGGAATGGAACCCCCTGATTTTTGCGTTGCAAATCCGTATACTAGCAGAGGGCGAAGGGCGGAGTAAGATACGTCAAAACAATTAGATACATGTTTTATATGTACTAACTGGAGAAGCCGTCCTCTGGACGAAAGTTATGTAAGTTCATGATTAATAAAATGTTATCTTAAGACATGAAAAGTTACTTCTGTTATATGTGAGTAACGCTAAAACATCCATAAAAAAGTGGAAAATACAAAGCTGGTCGTTTGTATGTATTCACGTGACATAATTGACCTATTAGAGACACTTATGAAATGACTGTTTCATACTTTCTGAAAAATAAGGAACACCGTTTATTGTTATCAAAAGTATGCTTCTAAAAGTACATGGAAGTAGTTTTTAACCTGACCAATGAATAAAATGTCATTGGTTATACGGATAATAGACACCCTATACTGAAATTTTTTGTAAGAATTTCTTAAAATAACCCAACATGAAAAATATAAGAGAACATATAACATTTTAATTTGAGTTTTACTTAAAGCGTTTATTTTAACACAACTGAAAGAAAAAATACAAAAAAACGAAAGAAACATGAAGCAATTAGTTTATTTTCATCATTTTAAAAAAAATTATTTGACTTCAAGATCCGGCCGATAGATGGCAGGTCAGTTAGAAAAGCATTTTTTGAAAATAGCCCAGTAGTTCGTATTTAAGACCCACGTGGTGTTACAGCCAAAAGGTCCAGCTTTATGAATACGGGCGAAATCGTTACACGTAATCTTTCCATCATCATCACAGTCATTCTTCCACTTCTCCATGTAGCCTATCACAGCTTCTTCTGCACATTTCCTGTCCTTAAGACACACCTCGAAATCTGTTCAGCAACAATGAGAGAAACTTGCAATGATAAAAATGTGTTAAAATAATACAATAAATCTACGAACATTTAAATTTTAAATAAAACATTCTGCGTAATGCGTTACTACTAAATCTCTTAAAGTCTTCCGATCTGTTCCTTTTATAGGTAGATAATTTTCACGGTGGTTATTGCTCATAGAAACACCCGAAGATGTTATTTAGAATTAAGCACAAAGCTACACAATGGGCCATCTGTGCTCTGCCCACCACGGGTATCGAAACCCGAATTTTAGCGTGCAAGTCCGCAAACATACCGCCGAGCCACTGGGGTGCAACACCCGAAGAATAAAGAGATTGTGGTTATATAGATAGATACTTAGAATGCACTGAAGTGATGGTTATTAATAATTACTAATATGTTCTTAAACTGGTGCGTACACGTTTTACTAACAGGGTACTAACCGTGAGGGTTGCTGGGATCGTATCCGGGACTTCCACCTTCTTTCCAATAAGCGTAAGTAATCATATATGCGCCGCAAAAATAGTTACCATCTTCGCTACTGTGGCACTGTGCAGAAATGTCACACCCGGAACTGGCCTAGGGAAAAAACAACAACACATAGATAAATATGTTAATTTAATTAAAAGTTACATGTGGGCAAATTTACTGCTCAGAGAAAAAAAAAAAAATATATATATATATATGTTGTTAACCCTAAACGTATGAGTAGGTGTGGAGTTGGTGAAAAACAGTGACATACTGCCAGGAGATAAAAAACGTTCTACATTAACAGAATGCAAATGGAAAAAACTAAACAAATTGACGCCCTCGAGTTTGTCTTCTTGGCGTTACATACCAGTCATGAAACCTTTGTTTAAAATTAAGCGCATAGCAACACAATTGGTTATCTATGATCTGACCACACGGGTATCGAACCCTAATTTTTAAGTGTTATAAATCCATCGATATAGCGCTGTGCCACTGAAGAAGCGGTTATGAAAGAAATACCTCCACATGAAGTGGACCTCGCGACGTTCACGTTATGCATGGTATAACAACAAAAAATTCAGTTATGTTAACTCACTTACCAAAACTGAATACGAAAGACACAAGAATAGTTCTTTTGTTTGTCAGACTTGATTATGTAAATTAAGTTATAATCAGCTCTACCCTCTAATTTCAAATAGAACTGTTGCTTCTTTTTGAGGGTGTTTGAATTTCGCGCAAAGCTACACGAGGGCTATCTGCGCTAGCCGTCCATAATTTTGCAATGTAAGACTAGAGGAAAAGCAGCTAGTCATCACCCCCTCACCGCCAACTCTGGGGCTACTCTTTTACCAATTAATAGTGAAATTGACCGTAACATTATAATGCCCCCACGGCTGAAAGGGCAAGCATGTTTGGTGTGACCGGGATTCGAACCCGCGACCATCGGATTACGAGTCGAACGCCTTAACCCACCTGGTCATGCCGCGCCTTACAAATTTATTATTTTATTTTTATTTCTATTATTCTATTTCCTTCTTTTAACACCGAAAGATTTGGTTAATTCACAGTATATTATTTGGTCCACGTACGTCTGGTTAAGTTTAATCCATCAGAAATGGAAGCAACGGAAATATGAAACCTAGAAATTATTGTTTGTTTGGTTTGTTTTAAATGTGGCGCAAACCTACACATTCTGTTATCTGCGCCAGTGATCACTAACATTGCCGTGATAGACTAAAGGGAAGGCAGTTCACATAACCCACCGCTAACTTTTAAACTACTCTTTTGTCAACGAATAATGGGATTGACCGTCAGGGTATAACTCCCTCCGGCTGCAAGGGGATGTTTGGTGACAGGAGTTCGAAACCATAACCCTGAATGTCAAACGTCCCCTAACCACGAGGCCATGCTCGGCACAGAAATGACGAGCATTTTAAAACTTAAACTTTAACATCGTCCGATTCACCTTATTGGGATTAGCAGATAGCCCGATGTGACTTTGCTGTGAGGACACACACACACAACACAACGCAATAAAGTTATTGATTTTTATTTGTTCTGGTTGTTGTATGGCACAATGGGCTATTTTTACTCTGCCCACTACAGGTATCGAAATACGATTTTATTTTATTTTTTTACGTCTTAAGCCTGCAGCCATAGCGCTGACCCACTGGGGCGAGGGACTTTTTTATAGCATTAAAACTCTTGGAAATGTGTGTCTTTATAAGATTAAATCTTGGTTTCAATGATTCACGGGTGCTATTAAAACCTTATTCAGGGTTTAGTCCTTGGCCCATGTTGTCTTTTTATTGAATATTTTAAAAGGTATACAATGAGAGCTGGTGTTACAATTCTGTGTTCTGCTCCTAGTTTCTAAATGTTGTCACGTGAAAACCAGTTCTTAGATATGTGTTGCAAATACGAATTCTGATGGTAAAAACTCTTTTGAACTTTGAACTTATTAACTTTCTCCAGCGTCACTGTTGAACCACAAAACGAGGACGTGCGTGACATACACATTACAGCAACCATTGTTCATAAAGCATTACTGACAGTTACTACGAATTTTATCGTTTTGAGTGGAGAAAAGTGTTTGGGTTCTGTTATTTGAAACTAAAGTAAAACTTAAGGAAATTATCCATTCTATATCTTAAAACATTCCCCACACTTGAAGCTGCGAGTGTGTTATAAGAGAAACAGTCAATCTATAAGCGTGATTGGTTGGTTTTATGGTGTTGATGACTGGCTGCTTATCTTCTGATCGATAGTTTAAATTTATGAATGGCTGCAGCGTTAGCAACTTTAGCGTAAATACAAAGTTTTATTTAATGATTTTGCAATAATACTTAAAATATACAAGTAAAATAGACACGGCGTTGTTCTGACATAAAAAAACACCGCCATCTAGTGTTAATGCCCATTAAAATATATTCCGTTGAAATACCGCAGGCTTCACACTGTTGTTCTGTGCTAATGCATTGTGAACAACTTTGCTCGACGCTACCGCGGTTTGAATCACGAAAAGTAAGCTTATAACAGGAATGTTCTATGTAATGGTTTCCCCCATTCGTTTCATAAAAATATTTTTTTTCCCAAACTTCATGTTCAAAGGATCAAGATTTACTTGGAAAACACGGGGGTCGAGGAATGGAAGATTAAATATCAGTTGTTGTGGTTTTAGTTATGGATGTTTAGCGGAAATATTCACAAGTTTAATGTTATGAAGCTTCAGATATGAAAAAATAAAGAACAGGGAAAGTCACGATGTTTCATCACATTGCTCAGTTATCTAGGAAAACACCCGACACGATTCCGACTACCATTCTCTATACAGGTTGGCCTGGCATGACCAAGAGCATAAGGCACTCGACTCGTAATCCGAGGGTCGCGGGTTTGAATTCTCTTCACACCAAATATGCTCGCCCTTTCAGCCGTGGGGGCGTTATTATTTAACGGTCAATCCCACTATTCGTTGGTAAAAGAGTAGCCCAAGAGTTGGCGGTGGGTGGTGTTAACTAGCTGGCTTCCCTATAGTCTTACACTGCTAAATTAGGGACGGGTAGCGCAGATAGCCCTCGTGTAGCTCTGCGCGGAATTAAAAAAAAACTATACAGGTTGAAGGGTGATGACGTATAAATAACACAGCGTAAATGTTACAACAAAATGGGAGGACTAAAACACGCAGACGGTCAGTGTTTTAGGTTTCCTTAGACATCACGAAGTATTTTTACCATGAAGTCGATTGCCACACATTAGATTTACACCCAAAGTTTTAAGCATTACTCGCTAAAAAAAAACCACGTCTATCAGTAAAAACCTTTGAGCGCCCTCTATCTAACCTGAACTACACTTATTTGAGCACGAAAGAAACAATACCAGCGTGTTGTTTCATGCTATAATTTGTTTATTTTTATTACAGAATTGTGATTATAGGGCCGAATAAGATTACGTGAGAGTGTGAAATAATCTTACAACTACTACGTAGACGTCGACAAAAATGAGGCCAAATCATTCAGATATAATAATAAAAAGTCGCTTCATAATTACTCATATTGGCGCCATCTGGTGGCAATTATATATATATATATGAGTATTGGCATGAATTTGATTTTACAAGTGTAAGTAATATTCAGAGTTAGACGGACTTTGCGACTTTCTTAGACAAAATCTTCCGTTTATAGGAAACAAACAAAAACCAAACAATTATACATTTTACTCATTTAACGCTGTGTTGCACAACACGTAGTGTCAGCAAACTTACCTCGCACAAGCAGTCGAGGCATTCTTGACTCACGAGGCTGCGTTGACCTGTAATAATCATAAGAAATAAGTTTATGGAGTAACTCGTTAACATAATACATGAAAGTTAGACAGTTCGTTCTGTGTGTTAATAAAATCCACATGAACTACGCCCCTTCACAAGCAACAAGACAAACATAGTTGTTTATAAATAACCTACAGTCCGTTATAAGAACTATCGCCTCAACACGGTTGTTCGTAAACAGTCCCACAGTCTCATTAGTTTCGTATCCCTACAGCCGTTCCTAAGTAAACCCACCGTCCAGTATCAATAAATTGTAGTAATAACCCAAGTAAAAATACCAACAATAAAGTTTCGATTGATTAAGCTACATGTTTTAATATTTGACCGAGGACTGGCTGCTTTAGCCTTATTTTTTTAATTTTTGATTTTCGTTAACTAGAGAAGCCCGCCTAAAAACTAGGATAAACAAAAAACGAACACGATATGCTCAGATCTTGAACTATTGAATTATTCATTTAAACTTATATATTATTACTCCAAACATCTGCAAAGCGTTACACTAGAATTATTAGAATTAGGTCAGCAGAAAGACCGTCTCATGGCAACACCAAGGTTTAAAATAAGATATCTATGCTACAGAAGTAATTTAACAATGTAGTATATATTCCTTAACAATGTATAATGACATACACTTCGTAAACTCACCGCTAACAAATACAGTTACCACAGCAACGATTCCACATATACTGGCATAAACCTTCAACATTTTGACTAGTTTAAAACCAGATTTTCTCTTCACAGAAGTCGAATCGTGTTTAAAACACTTAACAACAAATGCGTTCTATTCCTAACCTTATAAATATTTTTCTCCTGGGGTATTCTGGGAATAAGGCCACGTATAACCATCGACATTGCTGTGCAGGTTCACGTTAATATCATGAGACTGCCAAAGCTGTCACCAACCACGAGTCTTGACTGAGTAGGCAGGCCTGGCATGGCCGAGCGCGTTAGGGCGTGCACTCGTAATCCGAAGGTCGCGGGTTCGCGCTAAACATGCTCGCCCTCCCAGCCGTGGGGTTGTATAATGTGACGGTCAATCCCACTATTCGTTGGTAAAAGAGTAGCCCAAGAGTTGGCGGTGGGTGGTGATGACTAGCTGCCTTCCCTCTAGTCTTACACTGCTAAATTAGGGACGGCTAGCACAGATAGCCCTCGAGTAGCTTTGTGCGAAATTCCAAAACAAACAAACAAACAAAGACTGAGTAGGCACGACGTTGAAATTAACAGACTTGGGTGAATCCAATGTTTAGTCTATTTAATGGTCGGCTAGAATCGGCTGATAGGGCTTGTCTAAGTTGTAAATGGCGAATCGATTTGCTTCGAAAGGCTGTCGAGTTAACGCATGATATCTGTAGAGTTGACGTGTTACAAAATGTTGTCGAGTAACTAAGTAACATCTGTGGAGTTTGTTTTACGCTCCGAGCTAAAAGAGGGCTATCTTCGCTAGCCGTCCCTAATTTAGCAGTGTGAGACTAGAGCAGTGGTTTCTAACCGTTTTTATGCCACGCACCCTTAAAAAAATTTTAATAAGTTCTCGCACCCCTCACAGTAATTTTTGAATATACAGGACAGTACCCTTAATATAAACAAAAAAAAACTGAAATGTTACTTGCAAGGGGTGCGAGCACCCCTGATTGGGAACCACTGGACTAGAGGGGAGACAGCTAGTCATTACAACCCACCATCAACTCATGGGCTACTCTTTTATCAACGAATAGTGAGTTTAATCGTCACATTATAACGCCCCCAATCATGTTTGGTGTGACGGGGAATCGAACCCTCGACCCTCAGATTACGAGTCGAATGCCTTAACCAGCTAGACATGCTAGACCAAATTTGTAAGATCATATGTATTGTGGAGATTAAAAATACCCTGTGGTATATGACACAATAATTGATTGTGTCGTTGGTTTCCCTCCCCCCAGTCCCTAAGTGACACACCAGTGTGTTTGTGTACTCACACTACTACAAACCAGGTTCCGATACACGTGGTGGACAGAGCACTGATAGCCTATTGTGTAGTGTGTGTTTTTTTTTTGCTTAATTTTAACCAATCAACGTTAATATTGAGCTGGTGTTATCTTTGGGTCTATGCTAGACACTACTCAACTAGCTACACTATATAATATAAGTTTTAATTCACTTTGTGAATAAAATATTACTATTATCAGCGCAGATAATTAAGTTACCAAGGGATAAAGTAAAATAGATATTGGTAGAAACTCTGAACCTCAATTCCGGAATTGCAATACTTCTGTTTTAAAGAAACGAATTTTAATAATATTTGGTCTTTACAAAGATGATTACCAGGTGTACATTGTAGAGGCAATCCTAGGAGCAGGGACGGTTTGAGGTTGAACGGGGCCCTAGGCACACTTAATATTGGGAAGTAATAATAACTTACCATCGCCTCTATTCTGCAAGTTTTACGAGCCTTTTTATTATTATTATTTGGGTAGATGGCGCTCTAGGCTCGGGCCTATGCGTTAATCCGGTATTGCTTAGGGTAATAATGATTAATAATTCGTAAGAACATGTTTTCCAAAATATTCATTATTTTAGGGTTATATTAATTTTCTACTTTCACACTTGTCGAATCTTTTTTTTTTCTCACCTACAGTGTGTGTTGTCCATGTCTAAAGATTCGTATTTACATCCCTAGGATAAAAAAGCAAAATGAATTACAATTGGACTAAAGCTGCGTATCGAAAGGTCAAGGATTTGAGAAGCGATACCATTGAGCACGTTCCGCACTTTCAAGTGGAGTTGCGTTAAAAAAGTAAAAGAAGTGACAGTCAAACACATTATTCGATTCAAACATCTGTACAAACTTCTCATGACCGATATGACGACGACTAAGAGTCTTCTCTTTGGTCATCAGTTTAAAATTTATGACTGCTACGTGTACATCAGCCCTGGAAGACGTTTGACCTCTCGTTTACTCCTGTACACAAAAGATGATGTTGGAATTAGAACATTCATTTGAAGTTGGATCGCACTTTATAACAAACATTTTGTACATCCCTAATAATAACTCTTAATGTTGTTAAAATTATGTCAACAGTACCACGTTTGATGCTCTTTAGTGTGGCTAGAACTGTGTTAACAGTACTACGTTCCACACTCTTTAGTGTGACTAGAACTGTGTTAAAAGTACCAAATCCCATGCTCTTTATGTGACTAGAACTGTGTTAAAAGTACCAAATTCCATGCTCTTTATGTGACTAGAACTGTGTTAACAGTACCACATTCCACACTTTTTAGTGTGACTAGAACTGTGTTAACAGTACTACGTTCCACACTCTTTAGTGTGACTAGAACTGTGTTAACAGTACCACATTCCACACTCTTTAGTGTGACTAGAACTGTGTTAAAAGTACCAAATTCCATGCTCTTTATGTGACTAGAACTGTGTTAACAGTACCACATTCCACACTTTTTAGTGTGACTAGAACTGTGTTAACAGTACCACATTCCACACTCTTTAGTGCTACTAGTACTGTATTAACAGTACCAACTCTATTCTCGTTAGTGACTAAAATTGTGTTAACAGTACCACGTTCCACACTCTTTAGTGTGGCTAGAATGGTGTTAACAGTACCAGATTCCATGCTTTTTATGTGACTAGAACTGTGTTAATAGTAGCACGTTCCATTCTCAGTGTGATTAGAACTGTGTTAACAGTACCACATTCCATACCCTTTAATGTGGCTAGAACTGTGTTAACAGCACCAGATTCAATACTCCTTAGTGTGATTAGAACTGTGTTAACAGTACCACATTTATGCGTATTGTGTTTTATAAAATTGAATTAAGCAAGGCATCATTTCTTTAATTCCTCGTTCACACGTTCTCAATGTTTACACTCGCAACTCTGTAAACCTCTACCTTTCAGCGGGTGACCTTCATTACCAACATTACTTGCACGCTTGATTGGTATAACTTCTGAGAATAAAACTTTAAAAGCGTTGTTTGGAAACCAAAAAACGGCAACACATAACATAAATAAAATAACTTAGATATACTTTTGAACAGTCAAATGTATTATTTCTTCTCTTCATGTAATAATTATTAAGTTTTTATTCTTTATTTATAGAATAAAATATACAGAAAATGTTTATCCTGTAATTAAGCGCTTTGTACAGACTTATTACTACTTGTTGTTTAACCCAGTAAACAAGTCATAGTCGTTCAGTAAGCTGCCAGTTAACAGCTATAAACACGTATGAGTTTTTCTTTCGTCTTATTTTTGTTTTGTTTTGTTTTTCAATTTCGAGGAAAGCTACACGGTAGCTCTCTACTCTAGCCGTCCCTAATTTAGCAGTGTAAGACTAGAGGGAAGACAGCTAGTCATAACCACCCGCCGCCAACTCTTGGGCTACTCTTTTACCAACAAATAGTGGGATTGACCGTACCATTATAACGCCCTCGCGGCTGAAAGGGCGAGCCTGTTTAGTGGGATGGGAATTCGAACCTGCGACCCTCGGATTACGAGTCGAGTGCCTTATCCACCTGGCCATGCCTGCCCGTTTTCTTTTGTCAGTACTTAGCTTCTCGCTTTGCTTACAAAAACCCAGGCCCGGCATGGCAAGTGGTTAAGGCGTTCGACTCACAACCTGAGGGTTACGGGTCCAAATCCCCGTTTCACCAAAGCTGCGTGATCTTTCCGCTGTTGGGGTATTATTATGTGCCGTGAGTCCCACTATTCGTTGGTAAAAGAGCAGTTCACAAAAGTTGGCGGTTAGTCCCTAATTTTACACTGCAAAACTTGGTACAACTAGCACAGATAGCCCTCTTGTAACTTTGCGCGAAATTAAAAAACAAACAAACAATACGTTTGTTTTGACGGTGATGACGTTTCAGTAAAATCTTTTAATTGGTTTACACGGTTTTTAGATGAAACCAGAACCTCATTCGTTGCAAGAGAACCTGTTTGACTTGCTTTGTACACGTACTTTGAGTTGACCAGACGACATTTCTCGTAACGTTGGTATCGCTTCATGGGTGGATAACAAGTGAAGATTTATTTGAAATAATTCTAAAAGCTGGTTGGAATAGAAAAAAATTATGGGAAAAACAGTAAGTTGTTTCTTTTACTCTCCACAGTTGTTGAACTAACTTTGTTTTCATTTCAGTTTTTAGATCGATCGCAACTTTTATACATCATTAAAGTATAAATTTGCCTTTAAAATATTTTTATTACAGAGCTGAGGTAATGCTAAATAAGTTTCTGTTTTGTTGTATTATTGTCTGATGGTGAATTGAGAAACAAATGTTTTCTGTGTTGAGATGGCGTAAGGAACTATACTTTGTGATTACAGTTTTATTGATTTAAAAAATCGTGTAGTTAGAATATGAGAAATTTAAATTATTACCATATGTGATATGAATCCTCAGCAAATTATCGAAATTTAATTGTAATAACCCTCAACAAATGATATGTTTGGCTTGGCAATTTTTAAATTGTTCATTATGGAAACTTATGTTTATTGGATAACTTTAACCTGGTAGATATGATTATACAATCTTTTAAAAGCTTGGTGATTAGGGTCTGTTTGTTTGTTTTTGTTTTATTTTGCGCAAAGTTATACGAAAACTATCTGTGCTAGCAGTCCCTAATTTAACAATGTAAGACTCAAGGGAAGGAAGTTACTCATCACCATCCATCTCCAACTCTTGGGCTTCTCTTTTAATAACCCTCGACAAATGATATGTTTGACTTGGTGTTACGTTTTTTATGTGAACTAAACGCAACAGAAAGACACAGATAACAGCTTATATAATTTATTACAATAAACTATTATATATGTGACAGATATAAAATAAATTATATAATAACAATGACAGATATTCATGGTACTGGCCTGTGTCCAATATAATGATCCAGAATGAAATTTCAAAAGTCTAGATCAGAAATCCAAAATTCCAGTCTAGGGTGTGAATTTGGTCAAACGAAGAAATTCCGAAGTTTGAATGGAGAAGTCCAGAAACAATTCACAGTCCAATAAATTTGACGAAGTTCTTTTTACGATGTTTTTGATGAATGTCTCAAATTTGTCGTTTTCCAGCTTGCCCTGGTCTCCCCTAAACAGTCCTATACGTGTTGACCTTCAGTATAACCAGTAATTTGAATGAATCGTAAAGATTGACGAAATAAAATCACAGCTTTTGTAGATCTAGCTCCAGTCACAAATCCAAGTTGAATAAACACACAGTAAACGTTGAAAAATTTCTCAAACGAAGACACATCTCTTGAATCGAATAAAAACGAATGACTGACTCACTGACCTCGCATCGCCGTCTGTTTATATACTAGTAGGCCTACTGTGTTCTCGAACATTTGCGTAGCTTCCACAGAATTCCAGAGTAATCTGCACATGTCTGTTTTTGCACGAGACTCGTCTAGACACCAGGCCGACATACATTCTATTTATAGACAAATGACCGATCTACCTAATTCTAGAAATTTCTACATGAACAATAACATATTTTATTGGTTTGAACTTTAAAACAATAATATAAACAACAACATGGTATTCCAAACGCTTTATACGTAACACTTGGCAATTTTTAAATTGTTCATTAGGGAAACTTATGTTTATTGGATAACTTTAACCTGGTAGATATGATTATACAACCTTTTAAAAGCTTGGTGGTTAGGGTCTGTTTGTTTGTTTTTGTTTTATTTTGCGCAAAGCTATACGAAAACTATCTGTGCTAGCAGTCCCTAATTTAGCAATGTAAGACTCAAGGGAAGGAAGTTACTCATCACCATCTCCGGCCAACTCTTGGGCTTCTCTTTTACCAACGAATGTGGGATTTACCGTATCATTATTACTTCCCAAGGCTGAAAGGGCGAGCATGTTTGATGTGACAGTGGTCATAGTGCTCAACTTGCAATCTGTTGATTGCGGGTTCGAATCCTCATCATTTTAGCCGCAGAGGTGTTATACTGTAATGATCAATTCCACTATTTGTTGATAAAAGAATAAATAGCCCAAGAGTTTACAGTCTATCACTGCTCAGTTAGAGGCAGCTAGGACAGACAACCATCGGATAGCTTTGCGCGAAATTCAAAACCAAACCAACTTTTTAAAAAAAAAATTATGCTTCTTCAAAGGTGCATTACTATTTAAATGCTAGGAAATGAAAACTTTTGGATTATGTCTCCAATATATCTCTCTTGGATGGAGGGTTTTTATGGGATCTATCATGCAGTGATATTGGTTTAGAGACGACGTTCTCCAGCAAATATGTTTGTCCCATCCGAGATGTGTTTTTAAACCGCTCGGGAATTGTTCTTTGGCCCACCAAAGTCAAAGTTTGGTTTGCACCAACTACTCCAGCATCTTCTAGTGGTAGCCTTGTTTAGATTCAGAAAGTTGAAGAAAGTCATTGTATATTTATAATTTTTACGCAGAGCTACTCAAGAGCTATTTACGCATAACTGTCCATAATTATGACAGAGGAAAGTCATCTAGTGAGCAGCAGTAGTTGTAAATTCATGGACTAAAATAATCTGAAAGAACAACTGCATCTACAAAGTGAGAGTACACGTTTTATCAAACAACAAGACACAAACCAATTAACTCTCACATTCGTATTCCGGGTACACTAATAATTAAAGTTTAAAACGAAGCTACACATGAAATTTACGTTTTATTGTATTTATCTAACTGATTTTCAGAACTCAGAAATTTTGTGACGAAAAGCGTAGTGAAAATAAAGTGAAAAAGGACAAGATTTTTTGATATACATAAATACTCTACTGGATAAAATCTTAAGGCCAATGAACATAAAGAAAAAAATATGCATTTTGCATTGTTAGACTCAACCACGTTTTAAATAGAGCTTCAAAAGACGAAAACAAGAAAATAAAAATAAGAAACATTTTTAGAATTGAATAAAGAAAATGTGAACACTATGAAATTGGCCTAAATACCAGCTGGTCAAAAGTTTAAGACCATACCAAAAAGAAGTCCGAATCAGGGTAGGAAATGCCCAGCAAGAGGTCTCAATAGTGAGTTGTACCGTCGTCATTGCGAATAACTTCAAACATTCGTTTTGGCATGGTTGATATAAGTGTTTGCAGAAGGCTGGCTGGAATGTTATTCCAAGTGGTGAATATGGTTTTACGAAAATCATACACTGTTTGAAATTGACGTCCATTTCTATAGACTTCCTTTACCATCCACCCCCAAACATTTTCAACAGGGTTCAGTTCAGGCGAACACGCTGGATGGTCCAAAAGAATCACGTCATTCGCCATGAAAAAGTCCTTTGTCCTGCGGGCATTGTGGATTGCAGCGTTGTCCTACTGAAAGATCCAATCATTTCCATACAAGTGAGGGCCTTCAGTCAATAAAGATGCTCTCTTCAACATGCCAATGTAGTCAGCCGCTGTTTGACACCCTTCTAAAACTTGAAGCTCCACGATTCCATGGAAGGAAAAAGCACCCCAGATCATGGTGGAACCTCCTGCAGTGTGTCGTGTAGAAAATGTCTCTGGTGGGATATCCTTATCGTGCCAGTAGCGTTGGAAGCCATCTGGACAATCCAGGTTAATTTTTTCTCATCAGAGAACAAAACCTTCTTCCACTTTTCTACATCTCATGTTTGATGCTTCTCAGCAAAGTTTAACCTAGCAGTTTCGTGGTGTGGAAGGAGGCGTGGCTTTTAAAGACGTTTAAAGAAAGCCTTTATCTCGTAAATGCCGTCTTATTGTTCTTGAGCTGTATTTTGCGTCCGTAAAGGCCTTAATCTGGTTTGACGATCGGCTGGTGTCTTGCCAGACAACCCATCAAATACAACTGCTCAACGCCGGCAAAATTTTCTTGGGCCTACCACTTGAAATTCTCGTTCCGTATCCCTCATGGTCTTTTAAGAAATTTTCTACAGCAGTGGTACTAAGCCCGATCTCACCAGCGATGGCACGCTGGTTGAGACGCTGAGAGAGGCCTTGCTTTTCCAGCTCGACAATTCTGCCACGTTGAAATTCTGTAAACTTTTTTGCCTTTGCCATGTTTTTACCCAATGTAACACAGGAGATGTTACTGGGAGATGTTGACAACGCTAATGCTTGAACACAAATGACTAAATTTCGTTACGTGTCTACCAATTAACGCTTCGTTTCAGTATGGTCTTAAACTTTTGACCAGCTTGTATTTAAGCTAATTTCATAGTGTTCACATTTTCCCTATTAAATGCTAAAAAAAAATTATTTTCCCTTTTCCTATTTTCATCTTTCGAAGCTTTACTCATATAAGTGTTTGAGTCTAACAACGCAAAATGGATATTTTTTCTTTATGTTTATTGGCCTTAAGATTTTGGCCAGCAGTTTACATCACACGCGACTAATATAACAAATAAACCTGATAAAGCATTTTTTTTTTTTTAACCGACAGATGGTGTTCATCGTCACGTGCATTCTTCATTGGTTTTTAGCGCTATCAGTTGAGGAGGGAAGGCGAAAGTAAGTATTTACCGTGTTTTGACATTGATTCTTATTAATGGAACATTGTTTTGCATAACTGAAGACTTTTCTTAATAATACTCAAGTCGCCTTCCATTGCTTGCCTTTTTTTTTTCATTCGCTTTCGAGGTAGTAAGCAACCGACGGTAATAAATTTAACTAGCTTCTTAATGTCCCGTGGCAACGCTTCTTTAGCAGATGGTGACGTCATCTGTTGCGAACGTATCTTTCGTAGTAGTAAAATATTTCTTTCTTCTTTGTATATCTATTTACGTATATCTTTAAAAACTAAAGCAAGAAGGTGTAAAATTGAAAACTTTCAAGCATATTGTATTCAACATAAGTTTCCGATTTCTGTCAGAAATGTTTACCAAATGTTCGTAAATTTTTAACTGTACTCACAAGAGTGAGAGTACGTCATCATTCTTCGGGTGCACTATACGAATTTGTGTTCTTTAAATATCTAAATTACGATGTAAATAAAATAATATTGACCAAATTAAATCACTTTAATTTGCACGATAAATCGATTGAATTTGGGTGTCCCTTGGGTGTGTTGTGTACAAACATTCAGATCGTAATAAAGAATAGAACATATTTTACATAGAAGAGCGAACAACGTTTAGACCTTCTTCGGTCATCGTCAGGTACACAAAGAAAGAGGTAACTGACCGGAAGCTGACCACATAACATCGGATATAACATCGAAACTGGCCATAAAGTCTTTATGATTAAGTATCAAGTCTAATCAACTTAATCATAAAGCCTTAATGGCCAGTTTCGATGTTATATCCCTCTTTACAGAAGTTCCAACAACAGAATCCTGCAAGATAGCCTTAGAATTCTGTATCCGAGACCCTAACCCAATTATAGACATTTCCAGTAACCAGTTAGCAACCCTCATAGAATTCACCACAATAAAGACAAACTTCATGTTCATCAACCAAAACTATATACAAACAAATGGCCTAAGCATGGGCAACCCGTATCCCCAGTTCTAGCCAATATTTTTATGACACAAACTGAAACACAAGCAATTAATACAGCATTACATCCACCACTATACTGGTACAGATATGTAGATGACACGGTTGCGGGATTCAAATCTACAGAACACATACTAAATTTTTTCAATCACATTAACTCTATTCATCCCAACATTAACTTCACATGTGAACAGGAAGAAAACAATCAAATATAATTTCTTAAACTCAAAAGTATAAGAACCGACACACAATTCAAAACAGAAATCCACCGAAAAATCACCCATACTACTATACTATACTATACATTCCTTTGGACTAAGCACATGAAACAAAACAAAAACTCAACATACTGAGAAACCAGATAAACACAGCCATAAAACTATGGTCACCAGATAAAATTAACGATGAATTAGACAAAATAAAATAATACTTCATCAACATCAATAAGTTTCCTCCACAAACCGTAGAAAACATTATACGCACACACCTAGATAGAAAGCAAAATCAACCAACAAAAGTAAATATATCTCACGAATCAAAAAATCATGAAACCATATACTGCTGTATACCATATATTCCTGACATCAGCAAACAAATAACCAACATTTGGCAAAAACTAGTAACAAAATATGACATTCCAGTTAACACTAAATTTATTCAAAAACCAGGCACAAAACTGAGGTCTATACTATATAAAAACTACACTGAGAAACACCACACCAACATTATTTATAAAATACAATGTGATAACTGCCACGACTTCTATATTGGAGAAACAAGTAGAAAAATGGAAACCAGATTCAAAGAACAGAAAAAGTCACCTTCACACGTTTTCGAACACTGTAAGTCAAATAAACACAACATAACCATAGAAAACACTAAAATACTAAATAAAGAAACGAACGCAAAATTAAAGAAGCCCTACTTATACAACAACTTAAACCCAAAATAAACCAATATAAAGGAACGCCATTATACCTATATTAATATTATAGATAAAATTATATATTCAAACATCTAACCCCGCCCTCTACATTGCGACACTCAGTTACACAACCCCTTCCAAACATGTGGTGATCCTCCGGTCAGTTACCTCTTTCTTTGTGAACCTGACGATGACCGAAGAAGGTCGAAACGTTGTTCGCTCTTCTATGTATAATATTTTCTCAACCCAAACGAGCCGTTTTTGCATATAAAATTCTCAACAAGTGGGTTTCTCGACATCGCTAAAAGAATAGAACAACTGCTTTATTTAAAGCACCTTAAGTTTGGCGTGCTGGATAATTTCAGTTTTCAGGTCAGTCATGGGTTTAATTATGAGGATTCGATACCCTTTCTGGGCAGAGCACCGATAGCTGTTTGTGTAGTTTTGTGCTTAGCTTCAAACAAACTCACGAAATGAGAAACAATACTGAACAAATGCATGTGAAATGAAACTTGAAATAATAGTGAAAAAACTCGTGTTAAATAAAACGAATAATGTAAAACGTTATTTTGTAAATTTGTGAGTAAAAGTATTGAAAGATAATAATTTGGTTATTACTAAAGATAAATTGTATAAAAATAATAACATACTGACAAAAAAAATCATGGCGTTATAATAATAATAAAACCATTAATTAAAGAGCATTGCTTCCAGTGCTCTGAAAGGCATTAGCTAAACGTGTAATGAAAATATTTTTTTTATTGTGCATTTGATTGTTTTCACGTTTTATGAAAATTCGAATTCTAAAATTTCTTGTTCGACTCCTAACTGACTTTAAGGACTTTAATGATCCTCAGAAGATTTATGGTTCGAGGCTTGTTACCTTTAAATCACAACCTACCGCCAACGTTTGGACTAATCTTTTACTAACTAATAGTGAGATTAACCGTCACATTACAACGCTCCTACGGCTGAAAAGACGAGTATATTTGATGGAACGGGGATTTGAACTTGAGACTCTCAGACTGCTAGTCATGCGCCCTAACCATCTTAAGACTAACATTTTTTTCTGCATAATTTTATGCTGGCTTTTGAGAATGGAAGACTCGGAACTTTTCATCGTTTTTGCCACCATATAGTTTCCTCTGGCGATCAGCTAAACGGATGCAAAATGTACGTTGATTTAAACAAAAACTCGGATTTAATGGTTCAAAAGTTGCTATCACGGTTACTTGTTTGTTTGTTTTTTAATTTCGCGCAAAGCTACACGAGGGCGATCTGCTCTAGCCGTCCCTAATTTAGCGGTGTAAAACTAGACGGAAGGCAGCTAGTCATCACCACCCACTGACAACTCTTGGGCTACTCTTTTATCAACGAATAGTGGGATTGGCCGTAATTTTATAACGCCCCCACGCCTGAAATGGCGAGCATGTTTGGTGTGACGGCGATTTGAACCCGCGACACTCAGATTACAAGTAGAGAGCTCTCACTACCTGGCTTAGCCGATTACTTAGTTACCATCATTTGTTTTTATTTTAGTTAAAATTTCGGGTTACGTGTTTATTTAGAAAAGTTGGTTTGTGATGCAGACTTACTAAAGTCTCGGTATCCATAATGTACTTACCGAAATGATAATCGACGGGCTTAAATTTATTTAATTTGTATTTTTTTCGTAACAGAATGATGTTTGAGATAAACCAAACGTGGGATGGTCAACCTGTAGACCACACTCCAGTATCCATTGAACTAAGTCATGATAAAGACGAGGGCTTGGTGGTCGTCAGAGTCAATGCTCCATTTTTTAATGACCCTGTTTCTCCAGAAGGCCCTCCTGGTGAGCCTTTCTTTAAACTGTGGGATTATGAAGGTGAGAACTATTATAAACACAAAAATTAAAATTATCGTAGTGTTCCTGTACTTTCTGACTCGAGAATATTTCACGTGCTATTCTAAATAAGTGCAATCTGTACGATGGCTATCTGCGATGTGTCCACCGTGGGAAATTTAACCCTCAATTTTTAGCGTTGCAAACCCAACAACTTTAACACGTGCCAGTGTTTGAAATGAGATACTTTTACGAAACTGTAAAGTATATAAATAGCCATCAAGAAAAAAACGTGTGAAACTTTCCTATTGTAGAGTACATATTCAGTAAATTATGAACTTGTGGGAATCTAAAAACAATTTGATACATCACTTGATTAATCCTAGAAGTATCGATAAGGTTCATTGGATTTTTAAATCAGATTTGTCTGATTTATTTATGCATTCGATTCTTTACGACTCCATGAGTTTGTCAGTGCCCCCACCCCACCCTTGCCCCCAGTGGCACGGTGATATGTCTGTGGGCTGAAAACGCTAGAAACTGAGTTTTGATATCCATGATGGACCGAGCACAGATAGCCTATCCTGTAGCTTTGTGCTTAAATTACAAATAATCTTTGTTGGATACAGGTTACCTAGAAACATACGAGCCATACAGAATATCAACATTAGCGAAAATATCGCTAATGTTACAGTTAATCCCACTAATAACTGTTAAATTTGTCAGTGTATTTCACATAGAACATAAATGATTTTTACCTTCTTTAAGCTGGGAGCGATTATAAATATATTAGGTTATCCAGAAATAAATGTCGTTTTTGAACTACGAAGTTTGGAAAAGTATAAACCAGTGTTATGAAACATACTTCAATCAAAGTAAGCACCATTTACTTCAACGCACTTTTGCCAACGTGTAACGATGCTGTTTATGTCCCTGTTGTGGAAATCAGAGTTTCTATGATCAGTTAACTTCCTCAAAGCTTCTTCTGCAGCTATCTGGTTTTGAAAGCGTTTATTGTTTAAAAAATTGTAAAAATACTTGAAAAAATGAAAATATGTATGAGGAAAGGTCTGGGTAATAACGTGGATGAGTTAAAACCTCGATTCCCAATTCGTTCAATTTTTGGAGCGTCATCCTTCACAGGTCTCATTGCGTCGATTTTGTTGATTTTCAGTCAGCTCATACAGAACCCACTTTTCTAAATTTTTCGTCTTTCCAATTGCACTCAGGTAGTTGGCAGTGTTTGATTTGCTTTTATCTAGTTTTTCTGCAAGCTCACGTACTGTTGTGTGAAGGTCTGTCTCAACTGCTTCCCTTAATGTGTTTTCATCTCAAGATGGCTTCCTTCCATGACCTTCGTGGTCTTCAAGACTTTCATCTCCATATCAAACCCTTTGGGACCAAACTCTATGTTCGGGAACAGAACCATGGCCGAATGCCTGGTTGATGTTCCTTGTAGTTTTGGTAGCTTTTCGTCCAAGTTTGAAGTCGTAGAGTAAAATTACACGAAACTCCTTCTTGTCAATGTTGTCTTGGGGATTGCGAAATTTACTCTGAGTATAGTTGAAACAGCAGACAATTAAGACACCTTTTAAACAACAAACGTTGGATTAAACTAACCAATCAACGATAAGCTACTCAATATTCAGTTTCTAAATGTCTTCGTGAGAATTCTCTCATTTATTTTTTGGACGACCTAGTAGAAAATTAGTCAACGCGGACTACATCAGCGGCGAAGGATATAAGTTTTCAGTTTGAGGGTTAATGAGTCTTGGACATTTTTAGAGCACTTATCTCAGCACAAAATATAAAAGTGTCTATGTTAGGAATCAAATAGCGCCTCTGATGGTCTTAATTTTACAGCTATTAAGCGCACGTCTGGGGAACTTCCTCCCCTAGTTATACATCTGAAGAAAATATTTCGTGTTTGATATAGCAGCCAATACTTTGGACAACTTTTAAAAAGGCACAATATCTTATTAAAGAAATGAAACATCGTGACAACAGCAAACAAAAAGTTCGACTCACTTAGGCTTAGCATGCATCACAAAAGCAGTGGGATTATCTAGTTCGGTTTCTTCTCTGTTTGTGTTCGGGTATGTTAAATTTTAGATACCCAGGAGGGTTAGGTGCAGAAGACCTCTTCCTCCATCCCTAACTTTCATGTCGGCTGCTACTATGTCGTAGTTGTAGTGCTTTAGGGCCAGAGTAACCCACAGTACTTCGGCCCTTTTCAGGGCAATATCCGTGTATTGAGTTGCCCTTTCTTATGTTTATTTATTTTCTTCTTTTATATATACATTTTAAATCTATTTATAAACATATATACTAAACAAAAATACAGAGAAAAAAAAGCTATGAATATTATTATGCCAGTTCTAAACGTCTCGTGCATGGTTGCCAGCTTTATATTTCTTAAATATATATTCATAGGAGAAAGATACTTAGGACTATACTCATCATTATGTTGATCACACAATAAATCATTTTTATGCCAATTTTTATTAAAATAATTTAGTGCATTATGCAAAAGTCTATCGGATACCATCTCTGTGCTTGCATAATTGTGCATAAATGTGGAGTACAGCGTGGTGCTTCATACGGCGAGGTTAAGATTGAATTTTGTATTTTTTGTAGTTTATGTTATGTTTGTCCTGGCCTAATGTATGTTTTGTGATCAGGGCGATCGTTTCGTAATATGAGGGACGCGGGTTCGAATCCCCATCACACCAAATATGGTCTCATTTAGTTCTTTGTTTGTGTTTTTTTTATTTTGCGTAAAGCTACACGAGAGCTGTCTGCGATAGTCGTCCCCAATTTAGCAGTGTGAGATCAGAGGGAAGGCAGCTAGTCGTCACCACCCACCGCCAATTCTTGAGCTACTCTTTTACCAACGAATAGTGGGATTGATTGTAACATTATAACACCCCAACGGGATTCGAAACCCCAACCATCAGATTACGAACCGAACGCCTTAACCCATTTAGCCATGCCGGGCCAAAACTAATGGTACGCATCTCAGGAAAATAGTTTGTAATTTGATGTCTGAATGCATGGTTGACTTAAAGATATGGCAGTTGCAAGATATAAGAATACAAAATAATAACGTGTTTTTTATGAAAGTATGATTTACACACCATGTAGTTTCAAATGATAAAAGTAGAAAAAGAAGTTTCATATGTTAGCACTGCAGAAAGGAATAGTCTATATTATGTTTGAGTACATTATGGTTTTCTTTTTTAATGAATAAACTTTCAATTGTTTGTGATAAACCAACAAAAATCATGTTTAACTATTTAGTTGTGGAAGCATTCTTCCTAACAAAAGATGACAAATACTTGGAAGTCGAACTCTCTCCGTAAGTAAAACTTTATCATTTGGTATAGGAAATGCATAATAAAAACTTTGTTTGTATACATGTATTAAGTGGCTTATTATAAAATATCCCCCCTCCCCTCCATAAAAAGTTATTTAACTCCCTGTGTTTATATATTCATAATTATATTTATGATTCTGGCACCATTACATCTGTGGGGACATATTTTATGTCACTGTGTGTACAAGTAACAAACAGGAATTTTACCCCTCCAACCCTTATCTTGTTTATGTTTTGAAATAGTTATACTTTTTTGTATTCTTAACAGCATGTCTAAATTTGATGTTTCAATACTGGTATCATTAACTATTATTTTTGGACGGATATTTCTTGTGTTTGTTATTTTAAATTAAGGTTAGCGTTTCGGTAGGTGATGTAGACTGTGACGTGTTTATAACAAATTTAACAACAATGATCTATTCTTTTTCATAACTTCCAATTCTATTAAGTTTAACAAACCAGTTCATTCTATTTTTCCAGTCATGGACAGCATCTGTTACTTTTGTTAAATGGAAGAAGAAATGCTATTAAGGTAAAGATTCCTTGAGGAATAATTTAAAAATTGAATGTGATGCAACAAGTCGAGTTCTTCATAAATTTAATCTTGTTTTATGGGTTCTTGTATAATGTTTAAATTGAAGGTTATAAACCTAATTCCTAAAAACCAGTACTTCTGATAAAATTATCAAAATTGTGGGTTAATTTTCATTTTCTTAAATTTATCGCATATATCTTTTCCTATTCAAATACTTGTAATAACCAGTTTATAATTACATTCCAAAGCAAAATATGTTGTCCATCTTGTACATCATATATTTTGAAAGGAAAATAATTTCACGTCCATAAAATCATCACACTAGCTTCCTAAACATTTATGAGCAAATGTTTCTAAAATCAGATTAACAAATTATTTTGCTATAAATCTCACAATTTTCAAATCATAGATGATATATTATAATCCAGGCTAAAAGATGATAAGCTTTAATATAAAAATACAACAACAAAACTCTAGTAATTATATTTAGAACTACAGTTCATTGAAAAGAAAGCTGTCTTAACACTTTTCTAGGAATATGCTGTTTGAATGGACAAACTGTTTAAAACACTTGACAAAACTCTCACGGTTTTCCAGTTTACAAAATTCTCTGTTATGCATCTTATTTAATGCATTTTGTGAACTTAAACAAGTTAGACAAACATTTTTCCACGTATCTATTCATTTTGTTATGGCCACATAGTAGTATAATTTCTTCCGACAGTTTCTAAGACAAAATTAAAGGTTAATTCCAACAACTGTGGTTTGGCTTTGTAAGCTAATTAAAGGTTTCTCTAAAAACCTCAAGCATTATTTACTTCTATTTAATATGCTTTATACCCATGTTATTCCATTAAAAAAGTTCAAAGCACTCTAGTGGTATTTCACTACAAATTTGTCATTGATCGTGGTGTTTTACTGTTCTGAAAGCATTCTCTTCCACTGAACTACACTACAACCATTAGTTCTGACCATTGGTCAGGCATAGCCAAAATACCTGTGGATTATTTCCCACCCAGTGTTGACCGGTTTAATGCCTATGCCATTCATGGATTGGGAAAAGACAGAACATATGAAGCTCTCTATCCAGCTACCCCTGGATTACACTCTTCTCCAGATTTGTAAGTATTTTACTATTTTCAGTAATCAAGAAAACTAAGTCTGTTAGATATGCATATTATAATCACGTAAACATAAGTAAAATTTCCACTGAGGGTAAAACCCTAAAACAATTGAAATAAGAGAATATCTGTCTCTAAACGAACAATAAAAAACTGAAGCTCAGATGGACATGACTGTAACTGATTGGTTTCACTATAAGATAGGAACAAACTGGCTGGTATGGGACCTAGTGGAGAACTTATGGTTACATTGTCAGTATGGTCATGTCTTATCATTAAACAAACTGTTATTCTTTGGTGACAATTTCAAGTAATTTTGTAAGATGAATTTTAGTTATGCCATTAAGTTGCGTTATCAGGAAATATTAAAATCACCACATAATTTGATTGCTTCATCAAGGAGAAGTTAATATGTAAAAACTTGTGATATATACAGACGAATCAAAATCCAAGAAATCAAAGGAGTCTTCAACATTGATGTCATTCTCAGTAAATGGAAGTAACAGCTGGTTTTTAACTGTGTGTTCGTATGTTAGTTGTAGTGGGTCTGATCGGTCAATCTGCTTTGTGTAGGTTAGGTTGAGCAAACACAAAACTAAAAAAAATTTTAAATATCTTGGAGGTGTCTAACTTTTATTGTTTATATTCTGTTGTTTCAGTGACATATATTTTAGGGAAAGGTCACGTGTGTTTTTTTACCTTACTAGTAAAATTGTTAATGGACATGAAATGTAAAGCTACTTATAAATTACTTAATACAATATTTTAATGCTGATTTTGTACAACATGCATGTAACTGTCATTTACAGAAAGAAATAAAATGATTTTTTAATTAAAAAAATTATCCATTAGAAATAATAATTTTTTTCATTTAATTTTTATTTCAGTCATCGGTTGGAATACTTTAGACCTCTTCCTTTTTCCCAGCTTCTTCCAGACAATGCAGAAAGTCCCCTTTCAGAGGTCTGGAGGAAAGCTCTTGGACAGTAACATGGAGACACTAATTTAAAGCTTATTAAATACAATCACAATTTCTTTCCTACTGTTCTGAAGGTAGTCATTGCATACCTTTTAATTTATTACAGTAAGGACCTTAAAATGTGGCACGGAGAGGCACAAGAAGCAACTTGTAGTCCAAAATTATGTAACTAAACTTGACAAAGGACAATCATGTTCACAAGTAACAAATTTTAATTCAAAGCTGACAATAAATGTAAGCATTATTTGATATTAATAACTTGCAGTTGGTGAAAAAAAAAATTTTCTTTATTCAAATTAAGACTCCTTTATGGATAATTCAAAAATATTCTATTCACATAGGTATTAAGAGAAACATAAAGGCATTTTTTTAATATTTTAAATAAAAACCTCACAGACTGAAGTCGTTTCTGATGTAGCACACGATACTGATAACTTAGTTTCATCATTTTTCTAACAACATGCTCAAATTGAAATTTCAACTGTGAAATTACAAAAAAATATATGGTATTTGAAGCTGGGTTCAGTAAGGAGAAAGATTCCTTGTATTTGTTATACAACTGAATTAATGAAATTCAAGATGTAGTTATGCAGAACTCACAAAAGTAAACCTTGAGGGTGGGAAGGAACTTTGGTACTAGAATGTTTTATATGTGAAGAAAGTTCTGAAAACTTAGTTTAATACTAGAGAATGCTTTTAAATACACATAAAACATTTCATCTATGAATGTGTGTATCCACACTCACAAACATATATTTTGTTAAAGGAAGTGATTAATGACTGAAATATTTTGAAACTTGTATAATACTGTTGAGAAGGCTTTGTTTGAAAAAGTTTTACTTTAGAAACTGAAAAGTACCATCAGATATAAAATTGGTATTTTTATGTATTTGTTTTTTTACTTATTTCTCTTAAATTAACAGTAATAGAGTTTTAAAGTCATTTTTATATTGTTTCATTTTGATATATACATCTATATATACACACACACACACATAACACTGCACAACAAAGTTTTTGCTTCTTCAACACTGTGGGTGTTCCTTATAGATGTTTGGCTGTTGATAATGAAAATCACATCCAAATTTCATCGAAATCTTCAGTTTTGCTACAACGGAAAAACGATATCAGGGCAACTAGAATCCATCAATGCTTGCTGACTACTGTTGGACACTGCAACGTGATGCACCGGACATTGAATACAAATAAAAATAAGAAGCCAAACACTTTTAATTATGTTGAACTTAACTGTGTATTAGAAACATAAACACAATTAAATACATTATTGCTGGTTAACAGTTAACTGTCTATTTCTCATAGTTCCTACGTGATGAAGCAAAACCAAAACTATATTTGTCCATACCCACCAGGTACCTGTCACAATCAGCAAAAACTTTACAGGAAGCAAAACTTTTCAAAAAAATTGTTGTGCAGTGTAATCATGAAATATGAATCATTTCATCTTGTATAATTACAAAAAAACTATAATAAATACACAGAGTAAACATGTATTGTTTAATAAGTTTGGAAAGCCAGAGTTCTATAAAGTTACATCATAATGACTTCAGTCTTAAATAAATAAAAATATTTAGTTTTGTTTAGGGACAAAACAAGTAATATGTTTTAAAACATACATTTCTATAGCTTTACCTACCATCATCAGGTGGATAGATACATTTGACAATGCTCAGTAAATCAAGCAGGGCATAGTGTTTTTTAACCCTTAAATGGCAGCCATCGTTAACTGATGCTGCTATCTACAACATTCCAAATGTTTACAGGTTAAAACATACTGTTTTGTCTCTAAAACAAAACAATATTTGTATTTTAAATGTTTGTGTCGCATAAAACAAAGTGAACTGATATTCAAGCAAACTGTTAGAGTATGAATTTATTTACCAAACTAATTCTATCAAGAAGACCATGTGAAACATTTGATTTTTGTAGATGCATCAAAATTGGATAAATTTGTGGTTTGAGGTCTTCACCTTTACCTCTTCTCAAGCTGTTTAAACTTTGCTTCTAGAAAAACAAAATAAGTAACCTACAAATCCCTATAACAAAACAAGTTGATTTATAAAGAAACTCAATTCAATAAAAACATTGTGCCTCAAAATGTTTTCAGAGTGCTTTGATATACATGTAATATAATTTTGTGCATAACACTCACATACAAACAAGCACTAATCCTAATAATGTTATTGTATAAATTTATATAAATGTTGTGACTTATTAATATACATTAATGATTGTCTGATTTAAAATAAAAAAGATATAGATTAGATACTATATCGTAACAATTAATTAAATATTAGCTCTCATTGTTACCATTAATTGTTTACACTAAACTTTAACTAAACTAATGCAGCTAATGCTGCACAAAGCATTAACAGAAAAAACATGGAACACAAAAAAAGTTTTCTTTATAGACAAAACAAGTAATATGTTCCTAAAAACTTAATTTTTTAAAAATGCTGTTTCATTAGATTTTCCTATTATCATCAGGTGAACACAACAATGGTCATCTAAACAAAATTACATGATCACTAGTTGTGCTAACTAAACCTACTTTTAAAACAAGAATAGAAGGAAGATAGACAGGAATACCAACTACCAAATTTTGGCTACTATTCTGATTGTACAGTGGGATTTGACTGTCACTCTTATTATGCAACCATGGCTCCAAAGTGCTGTACACAACTTAGCAGCAATGGGAAATAAACCATGAACCATTGGAGTCACAGTCTGACATGTTAACCCCTACTAAGGGCCCCATCCTGTCTAAATATTAGTGTTTCACATGTCACATCATTCAAAGTTAGCTAGCTAGCTGCAGACAGAATAAATAGCAGTAAAATTTACCAATGCTCAACATGTTCTTAATTTAGGAACTCTGCATCTATTTTTTGTTTAAATCTTTATTTTACACATCTTTCATTGCAAAGGAATGACTGAAAAAATTCAAATTGTATTTGAATTATTTTTTATTAACTTTTAAACTAAAACATGTGCCACATAAATATGTACCTTAGAATCTGAAATTAATTAGTGATTTTGGTTAATATAATTTATGGAGACAATACTGAGATCAGCTGATCATTCTCAAATAAATTATTTCAAGTCCTAGCTAAAGTCGATAAAGAAACTGGTCACGATACAGTATTAACATATTAATTTATAAAAAGTTTACAAACAATATTCTACTGTCTTGTATAAGGAAATCACTATAATGGAGAAATCTTGTATAATAAAGGTTCATAAAAGTATCTTACTGAAAAAAGTCCATTTATTATAAAGTTAGTTACCCTACTAGGTATTAATTAATCAACCCCTCAGTTCTCTATTTAAACAGTAACTACTTCAGAATCATTAATACCAAAAAACATCTTTACAGATCACACAGTGTGAATACAGTAACAAAAAACTGATGACTAATTTGCTTAAAAACTTTGGTTTAAATTTCATTGTATGTTTTTGGATACAATCACAGTTGTTCAAAGACCATCTGCAATAGATGGCACAAATTGAACTGAAAGATTAGAGGGAATATAGCAAGCAATCAGCAACCATTGCCAACTCTTCACTTGATCTTTCTGACTGAACAGTGAATTTAAAGAGAATCCTTATAAGGGGCCAACAGTACCAGAAAGCAAAGGATAGTTTTAAATAATAGGATGCAGATGACAACCAATATATTATGTGTGGCCCCTTAAATTTAATAAAACCAATAATTAAGAAGCCAGATTTCTTATTATATCCATAAAATATTACTTTTTAAATAAAAGCAACATCGAAATGTTTGTATTTCATTTCTCATCAATGAAACTATTTAAATAGAATATGTAATAGTAACTTTAACTCACCAAGTCTCTTTGAATATGCATCAAGTTTGTAAGCAGCCTGCTCTAGTTTAAACACACTTTCTTCTACCTCATCAATCTGTTCTAAGTATGGTTTCAGGTTCCTGTCTACATCAAATCAGTAAAGAAATGGAAACATACTAGTTACAAATAATGTTTTATTGGAATGGCTTTCCTATAAATATGATGACAAGGAAAAATCAAATCCACAAGATAAGAAAGCCAATATTTTCCATCAATAATTTTTATTGATAGATGGGTTAATTAGTGCCTTTTCGAACCAGAAAGTTAACCAAAAATGTATCTGCAATAATACTTATCTCCTTTCATAATTTAGCTTTGTTCCAACAAATGGTTCTCTTCCTTGCCTTTCTCAGTAATGGTATAAATTTTACTTTGTTTGCTCCAGTCTTTATTCCCCACTATACTGCCTCTACTGATTCTAATCTCATGAGATGCTGGCTAAAGTGTGAATCACACAGTGACCAAGTGGAAAGGATAGTGAGGGAAAGATCTATACAGAAAGCATGTGAGTAGAAAATTAGGTGTGAAATACTGAAATATAATAAAGCACACTAGTGGAAGTCCACACAACATCTAAGACAGGCATGCTCTTTGTCTAGATAAAGTGAAATCTAAATATGAACGGTAAAGGTCAACCACTATGGAGTCAAAATTGTTCATTATTATGAGATTCATCTAGGATCCAACCACACAGATGAGGTTCCACATCCTGTCATTGAAATTATAGGGCTGTGGACTCAAAGCTAGATCCAAGGTGTAGGTGTAATGGCTAGAGCATGGGAACAGCAATATTATATAATTGTACGATAAAACTGTTATATGAAGGGAGTCCAACCTGAAAGTTACAAGATGCTATGTGTTGAGTCACTGGAATTAGAAAGAGAAGGAAAGCAACACCTAAATAGACAGACCCTCACTCCAATCTGGAGAAGCACAAAATGCAACGAACCAAATTCAGAATTGTGAGCCCAAACACCCAACCAGAAGGTTACAGAATGTTGCATGCAAGCAACATTCAACAGGACTAGTCTTCCCCCAGGCTGAAAAAGCTCAGAATGAAACAAATTGAAGTTGGAATTATGAAACTAATTCACCCTTCCCTCAGCCTGGAGAAACAGATCATCTGGCCTGAGATTACAGACTGAAATCCTAACTCCACAACCTGGTAGGCAAGGTATCACCTCCTGCCCCTGGAATTACAAGGAGGATGTGGGACAAAGTTCAACCAATGGTCTATAGAGATCATGCTCTATGTGTAAAATTATGAGAAGGACCCTCTTGCAAGATTGTGAATAGTAAGAAAATGATCATTAAAAAAGGCCCATACTTACACAACCAGATAGCAAAATGTTATCTCTGAACAGGAATTACAAGGGTCCTAGATTGGCTCCCCACCCAACATCTGGGAGAATCATCCAGGATTAAGTGTGGGAAGTTAAGAAGCATTGCCTTCTTCTCCTTGAGTGTAATAATGAGTACAAACATTATGCACAAGAAACAGACCTCTGTCCACAACTCCAGTAACAAAAAACAGAGTGGTAAGAACATCTTTGCTCCAGTACAAGGAAGGAAGGAGGGTCACATTATATACACATTCAAGAGACCTCTGATGATGAGTAAACCCTTTCCTTTGAGAAACTTCTGAAGAATGTCAAATGGAATGTGACAATAAAGATGCCAGTTGAAATAGCAATCTCTGATGATGTGCAATGAACTGCATAAAAGCAAGGCGTGAAGTTGAATAATTGCCAACTGCTGGATGAACAAAAGTCCAATCAAGTCTGACATGGTACTATCAAAATTTCACAGGACATAAAACAAATTAGTGCCAGAACCATGGAGAGTAAATAAAAGGAATTCAGAAAGATGAAGAGCCATCCAATCCTTGCTGAGCTTCTACTCCCAAAGCCAGAGGATGTCACTAGAGAACAGAAGGACAAGAGCTAATCATTCTAACACATGGTAAAAAGGCTCAATCTGTGTTGTCCCAAGACAAGTTCATATCCAACAAAAAGCATTAAGATAAAGCATCCATTTTGTAGAAACAAGACAACTGTTGCCTTAAAAGAGAAAATACACAGTTTGAAAACAGATATTTGGAGTGAGTGCCACTTATCTTTCAGTAGGATAGCACTACTACAGAATTATCTGAATAAAGCACTACCACCTTCCCTGAGACCCCGAGTTATAGCTTATTAAATTGATAAAAGTTCCAAGAAAGTAATGGTGACAGTAGCTTTCTCTGCAATCCAAGTTCGTCAAATTCCATGTTATCTATATAAGGATCCCTAATCCTAAAGAAAAGCATCAGTGAACAGATATAGATAAAGGAATAGCAGAAAAAGTTGACCCTGACTGAATCTGGAAATGAAGAAAACATCCCAAAGTGTATGAGATACTGTCTGGGAGTAAGAATATATTTTTCCTTTTTTGATAAATCACCCAACTCTCTGATACCAGAGCCTGATAGTGTCAAAGTGAGAAGCCAATCATCCATGTAATGATGAGTGTGAATGATGAGGGCATCAAGATGATGCAAAAAGCTTCGACTATCTGACAAAAACATATACAAAAGATGCAATGAGAAATGGTAGAGTACACAAACTAAAAAATCTGGTTGTCATGCAAGAACGAGAGATAATGAAAACTTGGTGACTGGAATATGAAGTTAAACACCTGCAGCATCAAATGTCATCCATGGTCTGGGTGAAAAAGATCCAATAACAAGAAAGAAACACCTCCACTGTAAAATGAGGAAGCAATTGAGACAAGAAAGTCAAATAACAATTTGTCAATCACCTGTATTTTTCAATATTATAAACAGCTGACAGTAAAAACCCTAAAGAGAGGAGATGGCATGCTCTAAGGTCTCTTTGTGCAGAAGATCCTGGATGGCTTGTACTTGATAACTGGATGTAAGAAGGTTCTGTGTGAGTGAAGAGCCATATGGTATGAGAGACAAAGGAGGAGACATGGACTAAATGTCCAAACACCTCCTGAGAAGTTGAATGGCTCATTGATCTGTGGTCAATGTCTCCCATACAAACACAATCCCTCTGAGACGAGACCCCACAAAATCTGACCCCATAATGTAGTCACTGATGCAGAAATCTGTACTTCACTCTGGAGGAGAATCTCCACTGGTAAGGTTGAAATTACCCTCGTATTCTAACAGATCGTAACACCTAAACAGGAGATCTAAAAACATAAAGGAATATGCAGTAAATTTTGGGACAATCAAAACGCCATCATAGAAAACAAAGAATGTAAATGGACAACATTTGAAAGTCCTGAAAAAAAAACACCACAGACTGTTTGAGAATATGAACTACTATCAGATTTCTATGAGCCAACATATAAAGGCAAATTTCCTATAGTAAGACATCTCTCACCAAAACATGCCAACAACAAATCAACCAAGATAGCAAGGAGAGAGCACAATCCTATCCAGTAAAGTCAATAAATGATAAATATCCTCCAAAAATTTGGACAGGGGACATGTGTTACAATTCAGACAACAATTGCCAAGATAATAAAAATTGGAAACTTTTATAAGCGATAGCAAAAATTTGAAAAACTGTGATTGTGTAAGATGAACAGTGGCATCTTGTCTAGAGCTCAAAACAGGAAGTAGATGGTCGAGCCTTCAAGAGTCCAAATAAGGATTCACCATGTGATGGAAAGCCAAGACATGCTGATCCAATAAATAAGGAGGTCAGGGCATGGCAGTACCCACCCCAACTCTTTTAAATTATTTGCAAATCTCACTATATGCATTGCAACATCTGAAAAGGTGGAAGGACCAGATAAACAGACGAGCCAGTTTCTCTCAATCAAGAAGTGAAGATTCATAAGTCTGGAAAAATAGTCTATATTCGCATTAGCCCAATCCTGTACCCTACAAACTTTGATGTTTTTCCCCCGTTAGTTCCAAGACATACCACACATATGTCGTTACTCTTTTCCATATAAAAAACTATGTTCTTCACAGAATCCCTCACCTCTACGAGATAAAAGTTAAAATAATGAGGTTGTTAAGAAAGTACTTCAGTCAACTGTGCTCGAAAAATGAATGTATCAATATTGAAAAATATGACTACGAATAATTTTATTTTCCCTCATACTATCAAGAATATAAACTCAAGCCTCATCAAAAAACATCTCAAATAATTAAAATCAAGCATGGTAAATTTAGTAATAGCACAAAAGAGAAACCTGCAGTAAGCAAATAACTGTCTTCATAATTTTTGCTGTTGAGAAAAAGTAAATAAGAAACAATGATGGAGAGCTTATACACAGATTATACATTAAGGATGCATTGATGTAGATGGAAAATCATAAGATTAAAATCACTAGGCGTGATTTAATGAACTGTAAATGAATTCCTACTGTTGTTTAGATGGACAAAGAGAATCTTTCATCAGTCAACTGTGCTCGAAAAATGAATGTATCAATATTCAAAAATATGACTACGAACAGTTTAGAAATTTTCTGTTTATAGTAATGAAGTGAAACTATGAAATTTGAGAAAAATATGAAGTTTTATTTTTCATTGAGTTATTGTATATTTTATTCAAAAAAGGCTCTACAAACCAAATATCATTGGATTCAGTAGGAAAAAAAACTTTCAAAGTACAATCATATGATACCTGAAATATATATAGTGACCACACCAAATCTGTTCCCATAGTAAGCAAGGGGTTAAAGAAATGTAGGATATTTCACTGCACCAGGTTGGATTGTTTTTTTCTGAAATTTTAAAAATTTCACTACCTGTCGTGTTCATACAAGAATCCACATCACAAAGTACAATGTGAGGTGAAAACATGTCATCGGCAAAAGTCTTGTACAAATGCTTCACCTCACAAAACGTAATTTGTCAATCTTTCTATGTTAGAATGAATGAAATATACATAATTTTTCTTTATAACCTAAAACTTCACATTGGATGATTAATGCAGTATAAAACAAAATCAACATAAATATAGATAACTCAGATTTTAAAAAAATAATTATTCCTTTATCCAAAAGAGAAAAAGATAAAAAAATTTCCACAAATATTTGTTTTAGAAAATTTTCTGGATTATTTAAAGTAGTCACGGGAATTTAAAAAATAAATTCAGTAACACTTTATGTAGATATTCAAAACTAAACCTAGATAAAACAGATCTTAAACATGATGAATTACAAATTAACAATACCTAATTAAAATTACTTTGATGAACAAAAATGTGAAATAGTATTTGAATAGGTTTATAATACACTTTGACCATTTTCTCCACATTAGTGTGATATATTAAAATCAGCACAAAAATATTTCAGGGTAAAACTAACAAACAAAAACACTCACATTTCTCATTCAATTCCTTTAGTGCTTTGCTTATGTTTGCAGCAATTTGTTTCATGTCTGAATACTTGGTTATAGCTTGTCTATTCATTTCTTCTAACAACCGGTAATCATCAACAGTAGCTAACAACAAGATTAGAATTTTCATCAAATATGGACATTGTATGTGTATTAAATGTTCATTCATCAAATATGCACACTGTATGTGTATTAAATGTTCATTCATCAAATATGCACATTGTATGTGTATTAAATGTTCGTTTCTTCCCAGTTGTAAAAAACAAAATGTATCTTGACAGTAGGATGATAATTTAATAAACATAGCACACTTAAACAAGAAATGATAAATCACTAGTTTCTTTAACTGATACACTGTATAGTGTTAAACTTGGGGTTAAACATTTGTGTCGAAATTAGCACTGGCCAGTTTGCATAACATTGGTTATTAAGAAGCTGAAAATATATACAACAAATCTTCTATGGATAGCTTTAGACAATCTCGTGTATTCAGACAACCACCTGTCAATCCAACACTTAATTAAAATTAACATGATAAATAACTGAAACAAACACAGCAAAGTAAAATTAATTTGTGTTTGTTCTTTAACTGATGGTATAGTGGTTACTCTAAAGAAACCTGATTTTTTTTCAGTTTTTACAAGATGTATACAATCAGACTATTTTACATGTTTAGTGATAAAATTCTTCTGATAACAGACTGAAAATTGACAACCACCTGTCAATCCAACACTTAATTAAAATTAACATGATAAATAACTGAAACAAACACAGCAAAGTAAAATTAATTTGTGTTTGTTCTTTAACTGATGGTATAGTGGTTACTCTAAAGAAACCTGATTTTTTTTCAGTTTTTACAAGATGTATACAATCAGACTATTTTACATGTTTAGTGATAAAATTCTTCTGATAACAGACTGAAAATACTATTGAAGAAAACAAAGTCCAGTAGAGGGAGTGTTAGGGTAATAAGAAAGAGAAAAAACAAAGGATTTAAATATATTTAACACCACAATGTGTACAATTGCAACAAAATACTCTTAAATTACAAAATTTATACTTTGATAAAAACTGTTCAAATATTATAAGATAGAAAGAATGAAGGTGAGTCGTAAGTTGAAAAATGACAAATGCATCATCTAGACACCTGATTATCAAAAATGCTAAATAAATCTTCATAATATTTAATTTAGAATTTCTCAAAGTTAAAAAAGAAATAAATAAATTTGAATCAAGTTAAAAACCCATGAATGTAATTATAAATGGTACATTGAAAAATGGATTTACTTTATTTGGTGAGAAATTTTCAAAACTTTTAATAAAAACAAATTTAATGTACTTATTAGCATACTCAAATTGTCTGAAAACTAACTGACCTAAAAGATAAAGCTCTTCAGTTTTGTAATTACAAATGGAACACTAATTCTTGTATTGTGAATAAAGCTTGGGAATTAAAGTTAAAAGAGTAGACAGATTATTTCTACAAGAAAAACAGTATAATCCAACTGAAAACTTTCGGCCAAAAATCAAAACACGACAAGAGTTTCCACATTCATGCAACAACATGTTAATGATATTTTCCCAAATGTTTCATTTGATATTATATCCACATAGGAAAATTATCTGCCACTGAGCAGAGGTTTCTTGTCCATGTCAGAGTAAGAATATTCAGTAACATCAGAAAGTATGAAAATGCACTATTTCACTCTCATAAATCTAACACTGTACACCTCAATTCAATAATGCAATACTCCAAATTAATGTAGTTTTGACAGTTTCAGTCCACGTGTACTACAGATATTTTGGTGAAACAAGATACATCACACTTTTATATAAAAAGATGGAAAGATGTAGAACTAGCTGAAGTTGGAGATTAGCAAGATATATGTTACTAAATATTCACTCGATGCAATCAGATGGTAGTGACAAGAGAATAGACAAGAACTGATGAAAATGATGAAAGACTGATGAAGAAGTGAAGCATATTAAGAATGTGAAGACCACTTGCATGATAGAAACTCAATGATGAAAATGCTTCAGCAAAGAAGTCCTTCATATTTAACAGGCACAATCAATTATGCTAACACTAAAAAGCACCAAAATAAAAGAGTTTTGTGTGACTTGTTATGACCCCTGTAAAGCCTGTCATGACACCTATTGTTCTTGGTCCACTACAGATCCTCTCATTCTCAGCAAGAAATAAATACTTTTGAATTCAGGTCCTGTAACTGTTGGTCATGGCCACACAATCACATTTTGTTTGCATACACAGGTAACTATGATAGCTTCTTTTTAAATTTAGTTGGCCTGTGCTAGCAATGTGACATGCATAGTAAAACTATATTTTCAAACTATGTTGTTACATATAGATACCAAATATTCGTACCTGAGAAATTACTTGAAGGTTTTAAAGCTTAAATTAGATAACTGGATTTTAATTATTGGTAAAAAGAGTTTTAACAAATTTAACTGGAAGCTTAACTGCTTTCTTCCTTAGATGAAGTTAACTAGGGGTGAAATACTTATCAGAGGTTGTCGTAGTTGTCTCAGTTTAACCAGTAAACATTTTTTCAACTGATAGAAAATCAGTGAAATTCAATCCTTTTATTGTTTATTTTTGTAATTATGCCATCAAAGAATCAAGGTAGAGTATAAACCTGATAACAGCCCTCAAGAAATGTTTGACAAGTGCTGTGATAGAAAGTATAGTAACTAAATAGTTTACATAAGCCTGAGAAAACTGTATATCCCTTCAAGTACAATACTTTGCCTAAGCACTCTCACATGAGAGAATAAAATAAAAGACAAGAGAAAGAGAGGGAACAGAAATGTTACTTATTCAAGAGATCATGTGTACCTATACTATAGAAGTCTTCCATGTAGGTGTGCATATTTTCATAGTTAAATATCGTAATGATAAACTGTTATTTATTGGCATGGGTTAAAAATTAATGTTACTGTTGCCACAGTTATTTTAACGAAAAAGGATAAATGATGGCTCTTGGTGAAGAGCAAATAAACAAACTGGAAAAATTAAATGTATAATATCTCACACTGACACTACCAAAAGGCAAAAGCCATAAATAAGAACAGTGCATTTGATATAAAACAGATGGTTGTAAAATACATTAAGTTTAAAATGCTCAGTCTCATTTCTGGATATTTAATGTTTAATTTTTCTCATAATCCAGATTTACCGAACCCCAAGCAACTGAATTACAAACAGTGCTGCAGATTTACATTTGGTGCTGTATTTATCTTTACACATTTCTAGACTAAACTGATAAAATGTATAACAAATACTTTTTAAATCACCAATACCTATATCATATTTTAATACCTCCTATATTCCTTGATACTGAAATTCGAGAAATTAAATATATGTAAATTCTACAAATTAAACACATTAAAAAGGGAAGCTAAACTTCAAAGAAATACATTTTTTGCGTGTGCAAAATTAAGTACAAACAAATGTTTAAACTCACGCTGCATGGTAAAGTCAATCTGTGAGGAGTTTATTCTCTACCATGCCTGTTTCAGATATCTAAAGACAGAACTGCTACTGAATGTACTGTTCTATTAGAATAATGAAATATAGTATTAAGCTCATTTAAGGAATTCACAGTAATTTTTTTCACCCATCCAATGTATTTAAAATTCAAAACCTAGTTTAGAAAAATAGCAATCTCCGGTACATATTGAAAAGCAAGTATTATTACCAATTATGTGTTACAGTTAATTAACTATTTCTAACTTACCAGCTAGTTCTTCTTGTAGATAGCTTGCAGTCTTTTCAAACATGGTTGTTGCCAGCAGGTTGATGTTAGGTTGTTCAGGTACACTCTCGCTGGTTTCATTCATGATGGGGTCCAACACTTTTGTTAAAAATGAACAATATATAAACAACATGAAGCACATAATAAGCCTCAGTTTAGTACCTATGTTCTTTTTTTTATTTATATCAATGGCATAGGTGAAGGAGTAGTCAATACATTACCTGAATTTACAGACAATATTAAGGTCTGAAGCTGCGAAGAGGACACTGCTAATTTACAAAAGGATTTAAATTATTTATTGAGTTGGGTGAATAAATGGCAAATTGGTTTTAATTATAATATAAATGTAAGATAATACATTTGCATTATTATAATTTGAATGGGAATAATGTTAACAGTTTCAAGAAAGAAATTATCCTGGTATAATGGTTGATCCATTCTAGTTGTAGAGTTAAAAGAATTTTAGTTATACTAAAATATTGAGTACAAGTCTAAAGAGGTTAGTATTTCGTTATACAGATCACTGGCAAGGCCACACTTGGAATATATTGTCTGGTCTTAGGTTCCTCATCCTACAAAGGGTATTGAATTGATGGAACGAGTTCAGAAGAGAGCTACTAAAATGGTACAAGTGATGGAGGAGTTGTGATATGAAGGAAATATAAAATGTTGTCAAATTCAAACCTAATGCAGTTGTCAAATGCTAGGAAGTTTAGCAAAATTAGACTGTAAGTGTATCCAAATTTTAAAAATAAATGTCTTACTTATGTTAGATTGAATTTGTTCAAGTGCTCTTAAGTTACACCTTAACATTTGACCATGTACCTTTAAATTTTTAATAATCAGTTTATTAAAACGATTAGTTATGAAATGAAGTATACCAAATCTTAAAGATTAAAATACAAAGTTGCAGGCTATTTGTTGGACTATGAGTAACTTATAATAATATCAATATTAATAAAAATTATAACAGTGCAAAAAAATATCGAGTTATGTTACAAACACAAATTAATCGTAAGTGAAAAAAGGCCAAAATAGGTGGATTTTGACAAATTATTACACCTAATATCATCTAATTTATTATATGTATAAGAATCTAAAACACTGCAAATGATATTTACACACCAAATTGTGGCTACCAATCCTAAACTAATCTGAATTTTTACTTAGTAAACAGCATAGGCTGTAAGAGTAACGTCTTATATGTTATATGATATAGTATGACTAACACTATTAGTGTTAGAAAACCTAAATTACATTTACAACCATAAACTATAATTTACATTACAATTTAAAAATATTCACTGTGCTTTGTTCGTACCGTCAGCTTTCTTTTCCACAATTTAATATGCATGTATAACAAGCTTCTAAATTTGATTTACTTTTTTTTCAGCCCAAAATATAAATGGTCAATATCTTTATTTAGCCTTTACGTTTAAATATATTCCCAACACAGTAATTTCTGGTGATAACCTTTTCGGGAAGCTCATAATCCAGGAAAATGTAATGCTCCTAGTGCCAATAATATTAATTTTCACAAGGAAATATCTTGAAGTTTACTTTATAAGAAATCAATAATCTTCAAAGTCTCAACAAATAACGTTTTTTTTCGAACCATATTAAAATATAAATAAATAACAAATGTTATGAAGAAAGAAATTATTGTCCCGAATAATGGTTTATTTCTGAATAAGGAATTAGACTTGCTTGAATATTTTGTCCAGCTTAAAATGAAAAGTCTTGTTGAGTTGTGCTATCAAGTCATATCGCATTTTAAAAATCAGAAATATACAAAAAAAAACACTATTTACCTAAATAAATTGAAACACTTCACTAATACTAAATCCCCGTCGTACCAAACATGCTCGCCTTTTCATCCGTGAGAGCGTTATAACGTACGGTCAATCCCTCTATTCGCTGGGAAAAGAGTAGCCCAAGAGTTGGTTGTGGGTGGTGATAACTAGCTGCCTTCCCTCTTCTCTTACACTGCTAAATTAAGGACGGCTAGCGCAGATAACCCTCGAATAGCTTTGCACGAAATTCAAAAACAAACAAACTATTACTAAAAGCTCATGGCTTAAGTCTAGAGGGCGTATATGAAATACTTTAATTGGTGCAAGGTGTTGCTAAGTCTCTCGTATAAGTTATAATTAATAATAATATTAATAGCGTAATCAGGATAATCTTCAAATTTAATATCCAGTAAGTATTTTGTGTTTTGTTTTACATATTATTGCTGTTTGGCGAGTACTTTACATAAGTTTAGTTTAATCGTTGGCCATTCTGATCCATACTGTTTGATCGGAGTCTTCCTAGTACAACGTGTATAACTAGGAGGGCTGACGCTGTACAAATTAATTTACTGTTATCAATACCACTTATTATTGCCATACTCGTGTTAATTATTACACTAGTGATCTAAACGTCATACCTGTTATGAAGCTTATCTTACTTACTGTAAAAGCTGTAAATTGAAATAAAATTGCAAGTTGTAGTATTAGTTTGCTTACTATATTGTTTAATACTAAACTTTTAGGGCGTCCCCAGGAATTATGGGGTCAACATTCGTACGTCTGACTTTTGAACCACAGTTTACTTTAACGCACGCTCACAGAAAATTAAATATAGCGCTTCACAATTTAAAAACTACTGTATTTGGTGTTATAGTTTAAAATTCATAACTTATTTCGTTTGTTAAACATCGCTTCAATTTCACACGAAATTTGCTTTAAGTTTGCATAATGTATGGATGCATTTCTGATTTCTGAGATATGAAACATCACTACTTTAGTAATAACATTACTAAAAATATATTCGTATAGTAGTATCATTACAGTTACAATAAATTATAACACTTGACTCATACCATTACTAGTTATATTGCTGTATCTTGAAACCCAAACATTTGAGTTAGTGATTTAGTCTCAAAACACCACTTTTTGATTAATCTAGCCATGATGCAGGCTTGAAAATTCAGCATAGAACAATCAGCTTAAAATCAAATAGCATTTTCATATGTTATGGTTCATTTACATTTATATAATGTAGGTTACCAAAATGTCAAAATATGATTAACTGAAATTGAAGGTATGAAGTAGGAAAGAGTATTGCTAGGCTGAGCTGGTAACTTTACCAGGTCAAATTATTTGATGGAATGCAGTTTGTAATTGAAATTAGTGCTACAGCTTCCAGTTACCTAAACAGAAACTTTCCTTAATCAGCTTTCACTTATTTACATTACAGATTTGAAAGTCACTGGTGGTGTGTATTACATGACTGGCTGTACTATTGCCATGACTACTTTGGGCTAGGCTAAAGGATAGACATTTAGCACTAATTGATATTGAAGTTGCATTATATTATTAATTAAATATTAATGTAATATGTTGATAAATTGCAAAACATGTACTTGTTTCTGAAGAAGAAAAATGTTATAAGCTAGTAGTATTAATTAACACAGTTTTTCTCTTCAGAACAAAACATTGGTAAACCTCCACAATCACACCAAATACTCAGTCAGACAACAACTACTTCATTAGGTAATTAAATTATCTAACATGCTACCTTTAAAAAGTTGTTGTGGATGAATGGTAGCTTTGCACATGTTGATTTTGTTTCTAGTCTGTTTTGGTAGACAGTGTAGTGCATATCAGTACATAGTAGGTTTAAGAATTGGGACTGCATGTTGAAAGGAAAGGTGACAGTGTTTTATCATCTGTAGCAAGGCCGTCTTTAGCATAGAAGCTGAAATGTCATCTTTTTCTTTCAACAGTCTGCTGTAGTCCACTGAAGTTCTGGAACCTTCTATTTCCACAATGCCTTATGATTTAGAAGAACTACTTTATTGTTTGTCTAATCTGCTTCCCAAGTTTTAAGTATGAATCATCATTTTACTTTTGTATCTGTGAAAATATATATAGAAATTCTAGTAAACATTTGTTTCATTTTGCCTAGCCTGAACAGTTGGCTTGTGATCAGACAATGTGGTGAATGTTTTTTTTAATTTTTCTCATTGATTTGACAACTTTTCCAAGTCCACAAAAATCCAGTACATTTCACAAAAACTACTTGCCAATCAACTGCTCTTAGACAGACAGAACCAGTTTGTTATTCTGTTTAAACCTTACATCTAATGATACTTAAGAGCAGAATTTTGTTCTGTACCTTTCAGACTAACTACCACAATGGATTAATATGCTCTTGCATGTATGATTAACTCTTTTGGTGAAACTGACACACACATGAATTTTTCCTTTTAAAATCCCATTGAGAGATGTTGGATTCTTTAGATTTTGTGGTAGTGTTGTCCATTGACATTGCATTGTGTCTTGTCAAGAGTAGTACAGTTATTTTCACCTTCTATCTTATATAAATACATCTTGGTGCTACATCTAAGGAAAACTCCAGATTATTTTATAGATTTACCGGATATCATTGACCCTCATGAGTTCATGCTGCGAACATAAAACTATTTAGAGGTCGTGTACGTACCAGCTGCAATAAATTGTTAATGGTGACTTGACTTCTGACATCTTGGACGTCAATGAAGATAGTTATAGGTTTAAGAATAAAGAAATAATCTTTCTTCACTAGACTTTCAACTGCTAGGAATCAGCTGTTTACATGATATACTACATTGTAAAATAATAGGCTTATCAATGAAGCATTGAATGAAGTTTGCTGTTCATGAAATCAGTGATTAGTGTGTAATTTTAATTTAGAATAGTGGTTTTTACTGTACACTTTTAATCTGTAGCCTACATCACTAATATTTTTTACAGGCTAATATTATTGGTGATTTTTAACCTGGTAACAGGTTATGGAGTCTTATACTGCAGATTTATCCAAAATAAACTTGGGTAGCAAAAAAAATTAGAATTAAAAATTAAATTTTTTTATTAAGCTCTGGATAAGAATAGGAATGGTGAAAGGCTTGCCAGGTTATTTCATATACGTGTGTGTGTGTCTATACATATATATTATCTTGTACTTCGTTCTTTTCACAAGATTAACTGTTTTTGTTCATTGCTGAACACTGTATGTGAAGTTTTTCATTACTCATGCCACAAGCCTCGTATTGCAATCAAGTATTAATATGGCCTTCCATTCTTTTAATTTGCCTGTCCCTCAAGACATATTTCATTGTCCTTTTGTTCACCATCAACATTACACACACTTTTTTTTTCACCATACTTCTCCTTTATTTGCAATGGTCATTCACTCCTTCCTAGAATTCCAGTGGATCATGATGTTAACTCCTTATTTTCATTTATTTCCCTTCTCTCTGTTTCTCATTCTTAGCCCTCATCTCGCAAAAAGCTTGTGGCATACTTAATAAAAACATTTGCAAACAAAGGGCAACAATGAACAAAATTAGCTAATCCTCTGAGAAGCACTTGGAAAGACATTTTCAATCTAGGAAAGTTATATAAAATTTGTATTGCTGTGCATCATATAAATTAAATAATGAGATTATTAATCATGTGGTAATTTTTTTTCTTTAGTTTCAGTTTCTGTGTCTTCAGTATGTCTGAGGATATCATAAAAAATATTCGTTTTAAACTTGCATCTGTGACAGATGCAATCAATGACTTGGAAGAATTAAGAGGATTCTTGCATGAAAATGCTCAAAAAGTGAGTGTTTATTTTTCGTTTTGTTACATGTTTGATGGTTTAATTTTTTTTGTTTTGTGAGTGTTTATTTTTCATTTTGTTACATGTTTGATGGTTTAATTTTGTTTGTTTTGTGAGTGTTTATTTTTCATTTTGTTACATGTTTGATGGTTTAATTTTGTTTGTTTTGTGAGTGTTTATTTTTCGTTTTGTTACATGTTTGATGGTTTAATTTTGTTTGTTTTGTGAGTGTTTATTTTTCGTTTTGTTACATGTTTGATGGTTTAATTTTGTTTGTTTTGTGAGTGTTTCTTTTTCGTTTTGTTACATGTTTGATGGTTTAATTTTGTTTGTTTTGTGAGTGTTTATTTTTCATTTTGTTACATGTTTGGTGGTTTAATTTTGTTTGTTTTGTGTTTAAGTGCAAAGGTGAGCAGTAAGCCATCTGCTCTTTCCTCGCTGTGTCATCTGGTAAGACAACAGTAAGTCTGGAACTTACATTATAATTAGGGGTTTTATTCCTCACAGGAGACACAGTAGTTAGTTCAATGTGGCTTTGCTATAAGAAAACACATGTACACTCTTCTCACTGCAGGTATTGAATTCCATTTTTTTAGCACTGTAAGTCATGAAACTTAGTGCTATGAAACTGAGAAATGGGAGCTCATCTATTCATTTTATTTTATTTTGTTAAGGGCAGTACAACAGTAAACACTCAAGTGTAAGATATGCATCTTTATTATGCATTCAAAAGTGATCATGCTTTATCCTTGTAATCAAACATATTGAACTAAGCTATTGAAAGCTCACAGTTATCACACACTCTTTTGCATTAAAAAAACAAAAAAAGCCAAAATAATTCCTTGTTATAGAAATATTAAAGTGCTTGCCTATACGTTAGTACTGGAAATGTTATTTATTTTGTTTTAATTATTTTGCTTCCTTAAATAATTACAGTTGAGACCTAATACCACTTGTAGAACTACTGAAGTTAAGAGAAAAGCCTATATAATAAAAATGAAACTTTATCATTGTTATTAATTATAATTTGTGAAACATCAGTCTAACGGTCCAGTGGTTCTTAACCTTTTTCATTGTTTTATCCCCGAGACTCTCCAGGGTATTACTGTGACCCCTATAATAATTTTTGTAAAGGTGAACTTTGCATAAAAGTAGAATAAAACAAAACTATATAAAGATAATAATTTATTGAAAATGTTACAAATAAATGACCTTGAGAAATGCTACAAGTGCTAAACACATGCAAAATCCATGGAATTACTGAACATCACACAAAACCTACTTATCCACTCAGTGTGAGGGTTGATATAATATATATATAATGAGAAAATATACTGAATACTATAGAAACTGATACTTAAATTTTAAGTTCGATGTATTTATATTATATAGTTAAAAATTTAGGTAATTCAAAATGTTGTAATTCATGAACATTTTTACTCAAAATTAGACACGTTGTTGCACAACAAGCATCCCGATGCGGTTCAACTGCCGCACTTCAGCGTGTTTCTCATTGGTGGGCAGTTACAGGCACTTGCCACAAAAGCTACAAACTGCTCTGTGATTTCCACAGTAATTCCCAAACTTTCCATGACCCCCAGGTTTTTAAAGTTGAATTTTCTCTAAAAGTCTAATTTTTTATATTTTATATAGCTTAACACTGATTTGTGTGTTTAATTAATTTTATTGTTTTTCTACATGGTTTTCTCAACAGATGAAAGTAATCATAAAAGAAAAGGTCAGTGAACAGTACTTCCTCATGAGACAGAGAGAGGCAGAACTCATGCAAGAAATAGATGCCGTAACATACGGCCAGCAGAATCAGCTCTTAAAGAACCTTTTAACATTGTATCATCTAGTTGGTGAGCTGAAATTCAGGATGAAAGCTCTTGACAGAGGATTAGTCGACACATTTCTGGACACAGAAGAACATAGAGTGTAAGTGTTTGTATTTAACATATTGCTGAATGTCATAATCGTTTGGCAACAACATAACTGTACATATTTTCACATATGCTGACCTATTTGTGCTATTTTGTGTACCATTTTGTTTTTAATTTTTTGTGTAGGAAAATTGTGCAGGTCAGAAACTTTTTGGACTTAATTCACACAAAAGAAGTTTCATACTTTAATGATGTGGATTATTTGATAAGTTTATGTTATCTATTTCCAGACAACTCTTGATATGGTCTTTCAATATTGTGCAGTTTTCTTAAACATCAGGAGAACAACTAAACTTTACCAGTTCAGGAGTTTCGCAAATTACTTGTTCACGCATGTTGTGTAAGCAACTGTATTTTTGTACGGTCTTTGGTTATAGCATTCAATAGTAATGTAATCATAATTATGGGAAGGTACTAAATTTGAATATGGTAATTGACTTCCTGGTTAGACTGGTGATTTGGATCAACAGAGCAGTGGGAACTTGCAAGCTCGTTGGGTAAATGCTTTATTTTTATAATTCCAGTATGATGGCACCTCGAGTTATTGTAACCATAGCTTACTATCTAGATTGTTTTAGTAATTACAAGTTTATAACACAGATAAGTGGATACAATTCATATTTCTATTGTACAAATATTTCGTTTGCATAAATCCAATATGGCAGCACATCAGATAACAGTAATGAGATTTTGAAATGATTGAAAGTTCTAACAGTTTAGATCATAGAAGAGCTAGATACATTCTCAGTTGCTTGAGTGCAGCAGTGTGTCTTATATTGCTAAAGGTGTTAGTTTACTTGATGAAATAACAAACTAGAACTTTGACATGTTTGTCAGTTTTTTCATACACTGATGGTTTTGAGCAGTTGTTTTTTTTAAACAAATATCTCATATATAGAAACCTATGTATAAAGAACATGGCCATTTAGATCATTTCTGTACATGGAAGATTGTTCGTTTAAGGATCTGGGCCATCTCTATCATCCATATTCATCCCCCATTAGTACAGTGGTAAGTCTATGGATTTACAATGCTAAAAATCAGGAGTTCAATTACCCTTGGTGGGCACAGCAGATAGCCCAATGTGGCTCTGATATGAGAAAACACACACTCAACCAAATTTATTTTGCTAGTCTTGTGGCTTTACCTTTCCACATCATTTAGGTACATGCATATTCACTGCTCTTTGTAGGCCAAATCTTTTTGAAACCTTTGCCATCCTCCACATACTTACTTTTGGTACAGAAGAGATTGTCTGTAACAGCTGTAGTTAGTGCTGCAAAACTTACTTCCAAACCAGACACTGGTTATTACACCGAGCTGATTTTTTAATCTTTATACAATTTCACTGAAACAAAGTCACACAAATGGCTATCACAAAAAAAAAATGTTTTTGAGAAAAAAGTTGATCAACTTTTGACCTTTGCATAACTTTAGGTCACAACAACTGTTCAGGCTGAAAAGTATTTAATTTGTTATTTTGTCTGTAACAGTTCTCTGTAATTAGTTTGATGTAAATCAAAGATATTAAATGATGATCATAAGGTGATTTGTCATGGAATGACCCGGAATAGAAATATTACTGTCCTTTTCCTTCGTCTTGCGTAAACTGAGTGTATGTAAGCACTTATTTCTCTTTAGATAACTAATGTTATATGATTTTTGTTGCTGTTTTTTTCAGTCCAAAATTACAACCATCTCAAAAAGTTGATGTACAGTTTGATGATGAATATCTTACATCATGCATTCTCAGTTTTGGCAAAATAGAAATGACCGAGATTAGTCCAAGAAGTTTGGCCTGTAGTAAACTATCCAGAAATGTCAACTGCAAATCACTATTAGAAACTGACCATTATAAGGTATGACTTGCATAAATCTGTCACAATTTAGTTATAATTCGACAACTTATAAATTGTAATACAATCATGTTATATTAGCTGAATTACATGTGTACCAATTTTTAAAAACCACAAACTGTTTTTAAAGCTTTTATTACAGTTCACCATTTATAAAACCATGTAAACAGTTCCAACATTACAGAGTTGGTGCTTAAACTTTATATTTGTGGCTGTATAATTAGGCCAATACATAGCAGGGTTCCCATGGGTCCTGGAAAACGTGAAAAATCATGAAATTTGAAAGGGGTATTTTGAGGTGATGAAAATTCATTTACTTTTACGTTTTAACAAATGAAGTGAATAAGTATTATTAAAACCATCAATAACATTTAATGCTGAAACCTAGGTGTAGCAACTTGGTATTTCTGCGTTGTGTTTAGCCAATCAGAATTCATCATACTTTTATTTAGTTAGTTTTTGAATGGAATGATACAATTCATGAAAGTGTAAATACTAGCTAAGACACAGTCTCTGGGACTCTTAATTTTTAACATTTTCTCACAAATTGTTGATTAGTTTCACACAGAATTACAACTATTGATCATTAAAGATATGAATTGGTATATGTTATGGGTATCTCATGTTCTGTGTATTGACATATCTTTTGCTTTTTCATGGAGGTATTCACACAAATTTTATTTAGATTTTAACACACTTTTTAGTGGTATTTGTTTTGTTTCTGCCATAGAAATTTTGATATTTTGTTAAGCAAGCAGTTAAATAGATGAAAAGGATTATAACACTATATTTTGATGGTACTAATATCTGTTTTTTGACATTATAAGATACTAATTTATGATAAATTTTTTGTTTACACATTTTAAGAGTGGTTTTAGGTTTTTTTCTGCCCATATTTTCTATTATATGAATGAAGTTTTGATTGCAAATTAAAAAAACAGTGGGTAGTAATGTGCATTCTTTGTTAATTCAGTTGAAAACTGGACAGGGGATAATGGTTTACCACATTTGATGTGCAACTTGTGTTTCTTTTCAGTCCAACATTCCACAAGAAAGTACCAAATCTCTTGTTCAGCAATGGCTACAGACAGTGACACGGACCGAGCCAGTGTCTGACTCCGAGGAATTTGTTTTGGTGGCAGAAGATCAGAAACAGTCTTTGCTGACGTCCTCGGATTCTATAGAGTTGGTTTCCCAACCTGACAGTCAAACAAGTACTGAAGAATCAGAGAAGAACCTATCATTAAAGGTAATGAAACAGCCTTCTCTACCGATACTTCTTATTGATATTTTGTGAAATATAAAACCATATTTTAGTTGAAGCATAGAGAACGTGGTGATGCATAGGTTTAAGTATCTTTACCAACTTAGCTTGTTTTATGTTTACTTGTTGTACAGAATGATCACTTGTCTTGCAACTGCCTTTCACCTATCAGTGTGGAGATAGAAAACCTGGACCTACTGTCTTGTCTTCCAAATAATGCTTCAGGATCTGACAGGCCAATAAATCCTCAAGTTACAAGCAGATGGTTGCGAGGAGACAAGGTCTATTCCAGCATCACTTCTGTAGCAGAGGTCTGCAAAGCCAACGAAAAGTGCCAAACATTTAATAGTTGTGTTTGTGAAGAGAACTGTCTTGTTAATGCTGTAAGAAATCAAGTGTTAAAAGATGATAGTAACAGTGTGGATAAAATCCATCTTCAGGATCACATTAATGAAGTTATCAAAGATAATGTGTACACCACTGACTCTTTGCAGTTACTTAGCAACAAACAACAAGACTGGTTACTGCCAGTAGTGACAGTCATGCAAGATAATGTTCAGAAATGGCTTACAAATGATTATGTCAAGAACACATCCAAGCTGGTTCTTCCAAAATGCTTCCAGAGTTTAAATAACGAGGAATGGCTTTCCCAAAGTAATGCTGGTGTTTCCATTACAGAAAACATGATAGATGTAAGTAATAAAACAAACTGTATTAAAGATGTAACAAGGCATGCTTGCAGTCTCTCAGATGGAGACATTTTTACATCATATTATCGACCACCGGTTGTGTCACAGTGGTTAACATCAGATTCTAATGAAGAGTTTAGCTCTTAGCCTTAAGATTGAGACCTTCTGTAGTTATAATTATAAATGAAAGAGAAATCACTAAGATTTCATCAAATCTTATTAAAATTTATCAGATATCATTTGAAAAATTAGATAAAGAAAATTAGTTAGAATAACGGTATCTTTAGCTGACGTGAGTGTGTTTAAAATTTTTTCCCTGATGCTGTTACCACACAGACTTGTTAATATATTTTTTAATGTCACTTTCTGTTTATCCAGATGTGGAACAGTATAGATTATGAATAGTTTTAAAACACTTATCAAAGAAAAAAAAAAAGTCATTCATTAAGCCTTTCACAATGAATGAGTTAAAGACTTGCAGTCATTCAAGTTAAAAGTGACAAAACACAACTGTAAAGTTATTGTTTTAAGTTTTAAAGGTTACGAAAGATTAATTAATTTGCACATATTGGGCAAACATTTTCAGGAAATAACGGCTTAACTGAAAGAGTTTATCAGTTACTAAAATGTTGATTAATATTATTGCACAACATGTGTGTGTGGGAAATCACAAAGCATGTGATATTTATCATGTAGAAATAAGAAATGTTGTTTCCTTTTAAAATTGAAAGTGCAACTAGATATTTCAACAGTATGTTCAAAAAACTTGATGGTAAGGTGCACTTAAGTTACTGGTTTAGTATTTTGTCTGCTTTTCTGAGTAATCCAGTATTATTTCAGAGGTATATCAAACACCCATTTTTCTTTATCAATAACACAATGTAACAAAATTTTTACTTGTTCCAGGACAGAAAGTGTTCTCTCCCAATTGCTTATGCCTAAAGTAAATGGAAAAGACCTATTTTTTACTTTTTTACTTTACTTTTGTGACCTTGAAGCATATAACAAAAACATGATAGGTGACTATATTTGGGGGCTGATATGTGAAAGTGATTTACATTACAGTCGCAAATCTCGAAAAACTACTCACTTTTAAACATTTTTTATGACTTAAGTATAAATACATGTAAATCTTGATTCATATGTTGTTTTATTCAGACCTTATATAAATGAAAATGTGCAAATTTGCCCATTTTTATACAGAAAATAGGTTAATTTGTAAATTTCATTATCCAGGTCACAAAAGCAAAGTTTGAAGGGAATAATGTCCACTTTCTGTACTTTTACAACATAAGCAATTAAGAAATAACACATACTATCCAGAAACACAATTTGTGTTACACAGTGTAATATTTATTATTGTTTGCACGCAAATATTATTGGTTAAAATTTGATACCTTATTCTAATATTCATTCATATTCTTAAAGAAAGGGCACAGGTTTGCCCTGGATTGCAGAGCTGGCAAACTTGGTTTGAACCTGTGAGATTGCACATATTCCCTACACTTTAAACTGTGGGAGCAGTGTTATAAGGGTGACAGTCAATCCCAAAGCATGGTCAAGTGCTCCTGATTGGCTACCTTCCTCAGAATACACAGGGCTAATGAAAATGCTTTTATATTTCATTGTACTGTTTTTATTTTAATTCTTTTGTGTGTGTGTGTGTACAAGGCAAAAATATTTTGCTGGCTGTAGTTTTATATATGAAAAAAATATTTTAATGTTTTTATCACACTACCAAACCACTGATTTAAGTATTACTTTCTAGAGTGGATAGCTGAAATTTTAAGGTTAATGTCATCCACAGTAACAGGTCTTTTAAAAGTGTTTTTAGCTATAAATATTGTGATCAGTAATATTTAATGCAGAGTTCTAAGGTTTTTGAAAGGTAATTTGTAAATCTTATTAGTTGAATATTATGTATGTTCTTATCATTATGTTCTATTTATGTCGTGATAGTTGTCGAAGAGAAATAAAACTTCAGTTTGTTTTTTCTTCTGTATCTAATATGTTTTATTGAATGTTTCTATAAAAGAAAGGGTTGAAAAAGTTAACCTTAAAACTTTACATTTGTACAATTACAAAAACAAATTTGCTTACATTTATTTAGTTTTTTTTTGCACTTTGAATTTTGGTTGTTCATAATACAGTTTTTCTCTATGGCACTTTTTAGGATAAGAAATAGCATATAAAAAAATATTCCAGGATCAAGACCAAAAACCACTTGTGTAGGATAAACTGAGATCAGTTTCAATAAAAATATAATTTGTTAGTTAACCACAAGTTGAGATAAAATCACAGTAAAATTATATGCACCAAAACGTTAAAATATGCTTGCAGTATACACGTGTACAATTTGTCATCAAGAATGCTTAGAACCACAAAAAATGATAGATCCATGCACATATAAAAAATATAGATCTTCAAGTATATATATATATTATACAGTAGTAAAATTTAGTATGTACACAATAAGTGTATAGTACAAAAGTTTATACAGTAAAAACTTTTTGGAAATAATTCTGTGTTGTCAAATACGTTCCTCTTGGTAATTTTTTGATTTCTAAATTCAGAACCACATATGCATATAATCTATACATAATTTCAATTTATGAATAGCCATACCTTTGAGAAGTTATCACAGACAAGAAAACAACATACTTACGAATACTTGTATTACTAAGTATAAGAAAACAGACAAACATTCATTCTATGGTTCTGTTTGGAGTCTGACATGATTGAAGAAATTGTACAAAGAAATGTTTCATATTTAAAATAGAGTCCACTTAATAATGTCTTGGAGATCTGTGATCTGTATATTTTACTTAAATCGAGCTAAGTAACAAGCACAATTAGCACAATAAACGGTTGGAGGCACCACTACAGCTTTGTGACATAGGTTGCAAAATGTTTCACTTGATTGGTTGCTTGAACTAAGTTTAGGTGGTTGTGTAGTCATCCTAAGAGTTGCCTTATCACCAGATCCAATACCCGAAACTTGTCGTTGCATAGAACTTTTTTCAGCCATTTCTTGGAATTGTGTATTTGAAGATATCCCTTTTCCTCTGTCTTCATCACACTCCACCAAAACAACACAATCAGAAAATGTCACACACTTCTTAGCATTTGGTTTCTTTTTTGATATATCAACTAAGGAAGGCACACTATACGAATTTGGGACTCCTTCTGCAGTATAATTGCATGAATGTTTGCATTTTACATTCTGTCTGGCTTGGGAAGTTCCCACAGAAGATATCGGCTGTGTTCCAGCCTCCTGTCTTGTATGTCCTAGTAAACTTGAGTTCTGTTTGTGGTAACCAGGAATAAAGTCAGACACGTGAGAACTTGAAATTTTCTTCATTTCAGGTATTTTACTTCCACTCTCCATTTCATAACTTGCACACGTTGGAGAAAGCATTTCATCAGAAGACTGCCACTTGTTTCGTAGCAATCCAAGACGCTGAAGAGTGGTTTCATAATCAGGTGGTTGATCAACTAATTTAGGATCAGTAACTGCTGAACAAGCCTCCCAGCTCTGGAGTTCCTTTTGTTTTGAAATCTGAAGAGAAGACTTGTGAGATAGTGCTTGTTTATAATTACCACTAGACTGTGAATAACTGCTTTTATTATCATCTTTAGATAGATGTTCAGAGGCAGGCTTAAGGAATGATTCAATTCTTGAGGCTAAGACTTTCACAGATTGAGGATTATTCAAATGAGACTCTCTTTCTTTTACCCTCTCAGTAGCAGTAGTAAATCCTGTTCTGGGTCTCTGTAATGGTGGATGAACATTTGTACTCCATTCAGGATTCTGATGGACACACTGCCAAATAAAAAATCTTAAATTTAGATTTTCTTGTACATACAGTTAACAAATTACAAGTCTTGTTTTCTTGATTGACACTTTATTACCATTGTACTTTAAAACATCAGTTAACAATATCTCCTTTTTCTTTTTTTAGCCATGGCTTGTAGAACATTTCTGAGATTTTTAAAATGAAAACTCTTAGCTCGTAACTCCATTATCTCTTAACTGATTTGAGACCCAATTACAGTTTTGGACTCCAGAATTCAAACCCTACCAAATGGTGCATTCAGCCAGGCCCAAGGTCTCATAAATTAATTTACTACAATCCTGACTAAAATAATTTCAATTTTAGGGTAGGCTGGTAGAGGTCTTGATGAGTAATAAAATGGGATCACGTGTAGTTGTGCACCATGATTGGTGTTACTGATGCACAAACTAAAACTAATTAAAGGGAAATAAAAAAGTCTCGCAGATTAACGATTAATTAATTCAGCCTAAAATAACTATTGAGGATTCCTTGTTTTCATGAAGAAAGAAGTAAAAGCTACTAAAAATTATAGTAGATGTCCTTCAAGTACAATGGATAAAATGAATTTTGAGTTTTGATATAAATATTAAGTTTTCTCCTTTACATTCTTAGCATTAATAAAAATATTTTAGTACTAAACATGCATTAAAATGATTTATTTGCCATTTAAATATTTTAATAAGAAGATAAAAATCCATGAAAAAGTTTTGAAAACATGGGTACCTTTTTTTTTTTTTTTTTTGATGGGTACCTTACCTTGATGGATTTTGGAGTTTCTGATAGAACAGTGTGTGGAGACTTATTTCTTGTATTCTGCAATTCCCCTAAAAAGCAAAATTAAAAAATACAAATATATAGTGGGTTCTAATGCCTGTAGAGCATTCAGCCCCTCACAATGAAATTATACAGCCATTAATACTGGGACCATTCAATCAAATTCACTAATATCAGAAGAATGAATCTTTCCAATTCGTAATTGCATAAAAAATGAAGAAAAACTCAGATTATGGTTTCCATAAATTCTTGAAAACCTAAATCAGTTAAAGTTAATACTTAGGCCTGGAAAATGGGAACAGAAAAAAACTTGACTTAAATAGATTAATTCTTCTGTGATTTTATCCTCTTAAATTAGAGTTATTCACTTTAATGAATTACTAATTAAAATATGCAGTTAAATATAATTAAAAAGCTACATAATATGTCATGAGAAATGGGATGAGTATCTCAAAAAATTAGTTTTATCCAAGTTTTTGGGAATGCTGATAGTGATGTGAAAAACCTTGTATTTTTAAACTAAGTTATGTGTTCACATTTTAAAATTCTAAGGTTATCATAAGTGTGGATAAACAATATACATCATATTTTTCAGTTACAATTTTGAAATCAAAGTTGGTATACCTGGGTTAGAACTACAAGACTCCTGGAACTTCTTCTTCTGCAGTATATTAAACTGCTTCTGCTGCAGTTCCTGCATCCATTGAACTTCTTTTGTATGAAGGTTTTTGGGCAAATCATGCTGATCACTTGTTTCAACTTCTTGGGTTTTATTAAAAAATTCTTTTATTCCACTATTTACAGATGTCGTATATTCATGTTTCTTATCCTCATTTTTTTCGAGAATCTTTCTCTTTGGATTGTGTTCTGATGACACAGGTTCTTGCCTGATATTTTCCTGATCAATATAGGCCTTTGGCAGATGTTCAGAAGATTGAACATTTGGTTTATTTGATCGGTTAGAAACCTTCCATGGAGAAAGTTTGACATTTGATTTATTATTGAAATTTTGAGATAACAAGGCTGGTGGTACCATGTGGCTTCTTACCGTGGACTCTTTCTTGAAATTACTATCGGAAGGACCTGGTTCAGTTACGTGAGATTCTTTCCTCAGTAAAGTGTAATTCTTCATAGGTCTCTTGTTCATCTGGCTATCTTGAAGGTTAGTCTTTTTGTTCTTCTGTCCTTGCATGCCTGTACAGAATTCATCATATGTTGAGGGTTTAACTTGGTGTAACTTAGTAAATCGCAGCATGCCAAAGATGGTAGAATCATCATAGGAATTAGATATAACCTCATCCTGGTCTTTGTCCTCTCTCAGGTCAGGGAGGCTGCGGTTTTTCCTTCTCATGAAACCACCAAGGAGCCTTCTCCGAACTCGATGTTGTTTTTTACTTGGCTGTCCAGAAAACGTCTGATTTAGCATATCAGTGCTTTTCTCTTGGTCTTTATTCAGGCTTGCAGATGGCACAGAATATGTTCTGTGAAGGTTACTTCTAGGATTATCATTTCCAGCCACTTCAGCTACATTTTTATCTTTGAACAAGCTTGTAACATCAGAAATATTTGGTCCATCTGTTTTTCTTAAGGATAATCTTTCTTTATCATCAAGATTTATTTTCTCGCTAAAACTTTTGGTCCTTGTTGCAAAGTCTCGTCTGGATTTTGAGGACTGTTGATGAAAAAACTTTTCCTTTTCTTCCGGAGTATTCTTGTTTGGTTGTTCACTATTGACCTTAATGGCATCTTCCAATCCTTCTTGGTTATTTTTGTATTTCCTTCCCTTTTTAGGTAATGTAGCATAAATCTGAAGCACTTTTTCATCTCTTTCATTTATGTTGCCACTAGAAGAGCATTCAGTTACTAAAGTAGAAGTATTAATTGGCTGGTCAGGTAACACACTAGAATCATCAGTACTGACAATGACATCCGGATTAAGGCATTTATTTAAGTTACAAGAATTTGCTTCATTTCTCAATTTCAATTCTTCATTTTCAATTTCTTTTAATCTACTGTGAAGAGCTGATGATCTCATTATGCATCTTCGATGTTTCATTTTTGCAGTTGTCAATGATTTAGGATTACTGTAAGGGGCATCCATTGCTTCTCTTGCCTTAGCTATATATTTTTATTTGGAAATATAATACAAGTTTGATTAAATGTCAGCAAACATATTCAAATAATTCTACATACTATTAAGATTAACTATAGGTTCGAAAGTTAATTTGATTGTTATTCACCATGGAATGATAAGAAAACTTATCTTTATAATCAGAGTTGTTTTTTAACAATTACTTCTCAGCATTTTACACAAAAAGACAAGTAGGTTAAAATATGTATGGTATTAAATAAAGAGTTTTACTTTTCTATTTTAAATATGCAGATTGGTGACAAAACTGAAATATATTTTCTCTCAATTTGCAAAATAATGAAATTCTGTTTTGTCTATCAAGAAAACTGTTTCTACTGAGATATTTCAGAGGAACGATCTATCCTAAACCTTTTTTCATAAATCCACTTAACTTTAAGCACAAGTTTCACTTTTCTTGCAGTCCATTTTTCACTTATGCTACATTCTCTAAAGAACTTAATTTTTCGGAGAGTAGTAGAACAATTATTGTTGATAAAAGTTTTTTATTCCATAACACAGCACAAAACGTACCTGCTGCTACATCACTCAACAATGTGGCCACTTTAAGTTGTCCTTCTTTTTCTTTCTCTTGCGATTTGATCAAAAGAGCATCAGCCTGGACACACAATTTATCACAGTCGTCTCTAGCACCTACAAAAAACAGCAGTACATACCAAAATCACATCACTGTACTTTATAAATGCAGATTACTACTGTATCATGAGTACACAAAATGCAGTCCACTGTGCTCTATAGCATACTATTAATGTACAAAATGCAGTTTACTGTGCTCTGTAGTGTTTTATGAGTACACACAAAACCCACATTTCTTTTGGTAAGAGATGAAGAAAATGAGGGTTATTATTTTTATTGACCTTCGTCCTAAAGTCACATATTCAAACATGTTTATAACTGAAAGTTTTTCAACAATCATTACTTAAGTACTCGGGTATAAAAGTTATGATTCTGAGACTGTGATTTTATATTTTCTCCATAAATAAATAACACAACCAGAAATAAGCACAACAATCAGGCAAATTATGAGCTTATCTAGATACCTGCAAAGCACTGTGAAATAACTAGATGTTTCAACAACGTTTAAACCAAACTAGGGTTAGTAGCAACACAACTGCTCAAGGAAATTATTCCAACTATAATATTTTGAGGATATCAGTAATCACTAATGTATTTGATAAGGTATTTTTAAGTTTATTTTTTATACACAACAAGCATTACAAAATTCATGTGATTTGATATGCAAAAGGTGTTGCTATTGGAATTCACTCTTGAATGCTTGTTTGGTTTTATGGACATTGCATTCCAATCAGTGGTTAATGACTATAAATGGTGCATGATCACCTTGAAAACGTGTGGCAAGTTTAAAATGAGTGAAACCATTCAGCTGCTTTCTATTCAACAACATTTCTTGATAAATAATCCATTGCTACCAGTTGTCATTTTAGAGTATCCAATATATAGCAAGTAAAAGTTAGTGTGGTCATCCATCCTATACCATCATGCCTCCATTACCAGTTCCAACCCAAATTATACAAGGGGTACACATGTAGGGTGGTAGAGACATGAATAACATGTTTACCCATGTGCCTTTTTAATCAACCTGCACGTTCTTCAAACTTCTGAAGGTGGATTGTTGTAATCAATAAGAGGAATACATCCCATCATCTGATTTATAGACCAACTTTTGTAAACCCCTCTTCCTACTAATTTCCTTGCTACATTTTCATTCAACTGCTGCTCTGAAGTGTTGATACAGATGGCAATCTGTGTCCCAAGAATTGCATCAAACTGTACAGTCAACCAACAGTGATCAGCCTCTTGAAATCTAGTCAGTTCTACCAGTGACATGAAAACAAGTTCACTCAACATGTAACCAGTCTGCAAAGACTCAAAGATCAGCTCCTAGTTACACTATTGTTCTCTACATCATAGAAATATCCAGTTGTTTTCACTGAAATCTGGGCATGTTTTGCCCACTGTTTTTGTTCAAATTGCTCAGAATACAGTGTATATTCTTCACTTTCATATACTACTGTACTGTATGCATCAGATCACAAAACTGGTCACTGTAAATAAAAATAATCTTGGGAATGCAATTAACTTTGGTTAATAACAATACTTGTGGTTTGTTATACGTGAGTTAAACATCCTTCAATTAGCCCACAAACAGTTTGAGTGTTAAATATATGTGTGTAAGAATGAAAAACCTAAACCTCTTAGGTGGAAATAACATCTGACCGATGCAATAACATTTTACTGCAAATGTTGATGCTAAAAAGATACCACTGACACAATTATTGACAAATATACATCTTATATGATACTGATAAGAGCTAAGTAAAATAAATTATTATTCAGACACCAGACTCGTACTGTGATTTTAAAATATGATTGAATATCAAATTTGTTGATGATTTGCAGTACATAAATATCTCACCTTTGGCATGACTCTCCTTCTGTAACATTTCCACTTTATTACTTTTCTGAAAAACTGTTTGCATGCCTTCAGTAATTTGAATCAAGCAATGGTCAGTTTTAGAGGGAGAATTTGTTCTTGCAGATTGGTAACTTTCAGTACTTGAGAGTGAAAAGGAATCATATCCCAGGTCACCTGTTGTACCCTGGGTGTTACTGTCGAAGTGAGTTCTCGTGAGGTTTCCAAACTGATGCAAATTGATATTTTGTCTATAAAACAAGCAAAAAATATTGTAATGGAAGGATAGAATTTAAGTACTTTTAAATACGTACATGCAAAGACTACACAATAATACGTAAGTTCAATATCTAATTGCAAGACAATCTGTATAATGGCACCTCTTCACATCTAAAGGCTTTAAGATTTAAACAAAGTGCTTAGTTTTTGAAATAGTACATATATTTATAGTGAAATCATAATTAAATAATATACCAAATTTCAAAAGAAAGTTGTAAAATCTGATTTTATATAATTCTAATAAAATACAAAAACTACTTTTTAGGACTTCTAAGAACAAATGTAATGAGATAGTCCATTCCAATTTTATTTTCTTTGTTAATTTAAAATGCAAATTAAAATTTATTTTGAAATACTGTCTGATATTACTTTCCCAAAATCCAAAATTAGTTTCATATTTTCCATTCAATGGGATAATTTTAACAAATGGTATCTGAATGAAATGCATTAACTTTCTTTAGTGTAGACAATTTCTAAAATATCTTTTTGTTGGGAGATTAAAACATAAAAAGTAAATCAACTACTTATTCATCTCTCGGTGTCGAACAAAAATCTGAGGGAAATATTAAAAAATGGATAAAGTTAATTAAAGTCTATCATATTAATTACAGTCCTCAATCTTCAATTTAAGCCCATTGCTTACCATAAGGACACACTTGGTATGACCACTATTTCTACTCCCATGCTAGTTTACTTTTATAAGTTTTTCATGGTGAATCCAATAATATATGGTTTGTATGGTCTTTCTTGAATAATGTCAATCATATTATAAACATTTAAATAGTTATTCAATTTTCCTCACTTCTGCTCATGTAAGAGTCCATATTACTTTATGTGACACGTACCTGCTACCAGCCACCACTCCAGAAAATATATTATCCACAGATGAGCTACTCATTGAACTAGCACTGTTGCAATCCCCACTCCAGTTTCCAGAATCGCGTCTTCCAAATGTATTTGGAAAATCGGGAATGTCTATTTTTAAAGTTAAATCGCCAGTCACAGATTTATCTTGGGATTTTTTATTTTTCTCAACAGCAGCATTGTTGAAGTTTCTTGTTCCAACTGCAGTAGATAAACCAACACCTCCAACGAGTGTTTTCTGCCACTGAAGTTTTTGAGCCTTTAAAATGCTTTCAACAGCTTGTCGACTGATATAAGTGTTTCCGTTCTCACTGTTGGTACCCATTACAATTCTGGAGCCAAACTGTCCGACACTTACAGGTTTCCTTTGCTGTAATACATCTTCTCCACAACTAGGCTTCAGTGGTGAACCATGAGATGTACCCTCAATCTTTTTCATTCCTTGTGTATTTCTTGAAATTTCCTCACTGTTAGACTTGTTCTGAGAGGCTGAAACACTACTTTTACATCTGGAAGTTTCCACAGATAAATTTCCTGAATACATCATTCCACCACCGCTGTGCTCATCCTGCTGCTCCGAAAGAACTGAGGCTGATGAATGTTTCAAGTAATTCTGTAAATAGTGAGGTTGCCATTCACAGGATGAATTCGGTTGCAAAGGGTGAGACTGTTTAAAAGATAAATGCCTTCCATTTTTGTTTGAGACGACATTTGCTAAAGAACTTTGCCTAAATTGAGAATGAAAATGATTTTTCACAGAGCGACAAGATAACTCTCCACTAGGAGTTATGGCTCTTCTTGGCTGTACACTAGTGATGTTCTCCTGAGAAGTTTCAGGGTTTGGAGTGAAAGCTCGTCTGTGGTTTCCACTGGAAGAGTATGCATCCTCTTTGGAAAATATATCTGTAGAAAAACGATGAGACAAAATGTATTAATCAGAACAAATTAAAGCATATAATAGTCCAGAGGACTAAGTGCACATTATTTAAATGGCTTGTATATACAGTACTAAGTCATCACAAGTGCAAACCATGACTTCACCACTGGCATAGTTAGTACCTACAAATTTGGTTCACTTCAAATTCCTGAAATTCAACTGTGTAATCCAACATGATTAGAACTTATGGCTAGAAGACTTTTTAAAGTCTTTCCAAAGAGAATTATTCATAATGCAAGACTGTTAAATGACATAACATCTGAAGGAAATGAGCTTACTGCATTTAACATGGAAGTGAACAATGCCTTTGTTATCGAATCAAACCTCCCATACCACTTCTAAAAAAATCCATATTTCCTAGTTAGGTCAACAATTTAATAAACAAATATTTAAATATGATGAAAAGTAACAAGTCAATAGTTCATGTGCTTCCAAACATATCTTAAAATCTATGATTGTATACAACAGAAAGTTTATAAAAGAAAGCTGAATTACAGTAATAACATGCAAATATGCTTGTCAGGTCCTTCAACATAGTTTCACTGAATATTTGTGATTTATGTGTTTAAACATAACTGTGGAAACTTTATCGAGATTGACCTATCAACCTTGTTGAAGTGTTACAGTTGAAGTAACAGGCAGTATGTGTTATCATGGCCATCAGACCAAGCATAATTGACAATGGACGAAGATTTTCCATGGGCAACAGAAGACTCCAAAATATAATTTTTATGAAGTGTGATTAGACTGTGCATTAATTCTGTATTTAATCAGAAAATTATGTTTCTTTTAAATACAACAGAAAGCTTCAAATGAGAAATCCTGGGATTTCCTTGTAGCATTAATATTATTTAAGTTATAAAAGCTGCATGTAGCCTCAACTGGCCAGTTTTTTTGAAGGTCCTTTTTGAACCATAACCTACCTTTCTGTGGTTTACTGTGCCCTGCAACCACTGTGACACTTTTCGGAGCAGTTTCTGATGAGACAGGACTCCCCTGTGGGTCAACATACAAAAGCAGCAGTGGCTGAAAATGACCTCTGTAACATTTGTCCACCACTTGATCCCATTTTGGGCCAATCTGTGGAGAAAGTATAGCAGTGAAATAAAACCCTGATTCAGGTACATAACTTTATCTTCCATCTAACCCTGGTGAAGGTTAAATAACTTTGTTTGTTCATTTAAATTTTATTGTTAAAATATGACTGTAATAAACATAAGCATGGAAAGAAACTTGTTTGTGAATGAAAAGTATAACCATTATTAGCATATATCACTATATACTGGATCGACGATGGTAATTACCTCACATACTGCAGCATCGTCAAAATATATCCAAATTCGCAGTTTGGTGTGGAAAAAGAATGTGGAGTAATGTTTACCGTAGTATGTAACAATCCCTACCAACTGGTGAGTCGTACCTCTCACCCAGCTTCCATCAACAACTGAGTGGAATGTCTGTAAAACAACATGTAAAATATTCATGTACAAGAGTGCCAAACATCCTGACATATTAAGGAATAAAATATTAAAATTTCTACGAAGTTAAGCTCATTTTGTAATTAATGTGCCAGATAGTTTTCAATCACCTACTAAACCATCTCAATATCACCATGTTATTAAGAGATAAGCCTATTTCAATAAAAACTGAAAAATGATTTTACATTTGTATCAGAACAGTAGGAAATAATAATACGTTGTTAGCTAATACCATTAACTAATATATTTTCACAAAAAAGTGTATTTTAATTTTCACACAGATTATTTTCGTTAAGAATTTCTACAATTTGTTGTTCAGTTGTGTGAAAAAAAATCTTGATTTCAACTTACATCTTGTAAGTTTATTTTCAAGCCTATAGCTTTGATAACATCCATGATGTGATCCAAAGTTGGATTTTCAGAATCCCACACTACTCCAATACTCACTAGAACCCAAATACAAAAAAATAATTTGACTGTATTACCAAAAACAAGTTAACATGCAATGAAGGAATACACTGAAACATTAATGAAAAATGTGCCTTCTATTTATGAATTAATTTACTTTGAACAGATTTTTAACAACCAAAACAATTTATTTCATTAGAACCACAATATCTTTTTTTCAACTACTTCAGACAACAAAAGTAAATAAATATTGAGGAATAACGTCATTTTGTTAAGATGAAACTCCTGGACTTTCAAATAACCAATAATAATATCACAGATCAAGTTACCTATTTCTGGATGATTCATTAAAGCCCTACATATCTGGATTTTGGCACCACAAGCACTCTATAAGAAAAAAAGATAAAATATTATAATAAATAGAGCAATAAAAATGTATAGCATAAAAAATTGGTAATTGTAATAAACACACTAATCACCTATATTCATCAAAATCTTTGACAATAACTACATTTTTTTATTTTCTACAATGTTTAAATAAAATATATTGCATTGGATAACAAACCCATGAAGATAATTTAAATTTCTGTTTGTTTAAGCACAATGCTACACAAAGGACTATCTATTCTGTGCCAATCATGGCTATTAACCCCTGAATTTTAGTGTATATACTCTCATGCTAACTGCTGAGCCACTGAAGAGGGAGGCTGTTTAGAAATATACCACTTACTAAAAGATGGCGTTATGTTTGATGAAGTGTTTTAATGATAAGTCCAAAAATATTAACACTGATTGAGGATGAAAAAAAAAACCCTCAAAAATGGAAAAAAAATTTTTTGTTCTAAATTCAAAAATATGCAATTAGCTATCTGTATTTTGCCTCTTGTGGGGATCAAACCTCAATTTTTTTGCATTATAAGTCATTACCTTTACCGCTGAACCAGAGAGCATGGAAAAAGAATAATTTTCAGATGATAATAAACAAAACTAACAACTACAAATATAAATTGCTGTTTAATAATATCACCATAAACTTTTATCAAATACAAAAAACAATCACGTTGACATAATTAAGTTCTTTCACTTAATGATTAGATATATATTTTTCTGGATTTGCAAAGTTACAGGAAAAAATGTACAAATCCAAATGAAAATTCACTAATGTAACTGTAAGACTTCTGTAATAATAATAATAACAATAAAAACAACAATAACACTTACAGGGCAGTTCCTTACTTCTCCCATACTTCCTGCTTGCCGTAACAACTGACCAAAGGCCTGGGTGGGATCTATTTTCTGTGATATCATCAGGCTTGCTTGAGAACTAAGGTATGACAGAAAGAAAAAAAAATTATTTCAGCTTCTACAACTAAGAATACTCAAATGTAAATGTCTCTTAGGTTTCTTCAGAACAGGTAAAACTTTTTAATACTAAAATTAAAACGTCTGTGATACATTCCAATACTCCATGCACCATATGATCAAAATAGGTAAGCAAAAGCCAATAAAATATGAATTTTTATAATCATATAAAACAATTTTAAAAAGTTTAGTCATATTTCTTTCAATACAAGAACTGCTATCGGTCTTATACTTTTAACTCATTTATTCTTTGAGTCTTCACAGTGAACCATTAGATTCTTCTTTGCATTTAATAATCAATTAATCTCTTTCCATGAGCCACATTTGGGCTTTACAATTACTCATCCTTCTCACCCTCCACATACTATATCAGTATCCACCTTAATTATACCACCTGGGGTGCATTTGTTGAACTAGATATATATTTAGTCAACTAAACCAAAAAACGCTCTCTGCTATTGGAAAAAAAATTTGATTACACGTACAGCAGAATTTGTTGCTTGACTTGCATAGACTTTTACATTGCTTCTTGAATGTTTTGGAAAAGAAACTCTAAGACCGTTCTATAAATGGCATCATATATTTAAAATGAGACAAAGATTAAATGTAATATTAGTAAAAGAAACTTGAATTAAAACTGTCTTAATGTAAAAACATGTGGAACACAAAAGATATGGATTTACAGATACAGAGAGTTAAATCATTGAGAATGATACTTGCATTTCACAGCTGCATTGTCTCAACCTGTGCTGAGTAATATAAATCAACCCTAAGTGGTATATAAAAGGATTAATTCTTTATTTATGGCAAGGCTACTGAGACTATCTGCTGCCATCTTTAATTTTTGAAATGCCACACAAAGGGAAGGCAACTGAATGAGAGTAGCTATTATTTTAAGATATCATCTATTTTAAATGTGCATATTTTTTGGTGTATTTTTTACGCTGTGTGAAAAATTCTTACTAGAAATTGACATAATTCAAAAGACGAATTTTTGGTCACTGATAAATTAGTTAATGAGTGGTCCACACCTCACAGGGAGTATCTGGTTCACAGTAGTCTACTGACTAAAGTGACCAGGTTGGCAAACCAAAAACTGGGACAGCCCAGCCCTTGCCCCTGATTTAAAAATGGATATTATAAATTTTAAATAATATTCAATTTACTTAAAATTTATTGAACTATTCCACACTGTTTCCAAATACATTAACATTGGCTTTGTTTCTGAAGTGATTTCAACTACTAGTTTTGGTGATAAACAATCACCAACTACTGTAGGTCTACTTCAGTACTATTAACTTCAAAAAAATGCAGACCTGGATTTCTTATCATGAACAGATGGAATTTTTGAGAGTTTGATATGAGAAGAACACATATTACAATAATGAACAAGTTAATTGGAGATTCTGTACATTGTGAGAACTTTTCTCGGAATACTACTACAAACTACAAAACAAACAGGACTGTCCAGGCAAAACTTCATAATTGACAGTTTGTGATCTTAAAAACTTGTACTATTTAGCTGCCGTGGTAGGTCTTGTTTTTGGCACCCAGAGATACTTACGATTTTTTTGTCGACCTTCATGACTGATCTGTTTCTGGACATTTGTATTCTAAAATACGGCTGGTATGGGCATTAAAACTTTAATTAAAATTTCTAGACATTGTTAAGTAAAGGATTTAATTTCAAATATATAATTTTTATTGTAATTTTCATTTTTGTACTGATTTAATTTCTGACAAATTTATTCAAATAACACTGACTTGACAGCATAGATCAAAAGTGAGGAGTTTGTTACAGAAGGACGATGACCACATCAAACAAAGGCTAATGACGAAAATGATAAAAAGAAAGCATTGTCTACTTCAATATGAAAATATTATGAGATATTCAGTACATATAAAAACTCAAAACAGAGTTTTAGAAAAATGAAATAAGAGGCGAAGCAGAATTAATGTTTATGCATATGAAAAATGATTAACTTAACAAACTCACCACAGAGCTGATGATGAAACATAATGGACCATCTGAGTGAAAGACAAAGGTTCAGAAGTTGCTCCACACACATGGCACACATTCTGAAAAATTAAAAAAAAACTATAAAAATCAGCTGGAAAAAGATTTTATACTAATAAGATGGATTTTTCATGAATACCCTGCCCAAACATTACATTTGGAAGCTTGAATCGGTTAACGTGTTCAGCTGTAAACATTTTTATACTAATAAGATGGATTTTTCATGACTACCCTGCCAAAACATTACGTTTGGAGGCTCAATTTAGTTAACACATTCACTGCTGAGTATGTACATGTGTGCATTTATCATTTATTCTCGTGTGTTCATGAAGCACATGTGTATTGTAAACACAAAAGTGTAAAGATTAAATGTTTTAGTTTTGTTATTGGCACTGTTTAAATTGAAAGCATAACAATACTGCACTAAAACTGTTATCAGCACCTGTCATAGATGATGCCAAGCATTGCTGTAGTTAATGTGTAAATAAACTGTTGATTGGGTTATGAAGAGGTTAAGTGTGTTATAATAAAATGATTTGGAAACTTCACAAAATCATTAGAGTCTATGTTATCACATCTGGTCATACTCTAGCTTATGACCATGCAAGTATATTTTCCATTATTAAGGCACTGTCATAAATGTTGTCATGTCCACAGCACATTACTCCTCCTTGCCTGCTTTCCATTGTCTATGTCCTGAATGAGAATGACAGTTTATTAGTACTTGTTGTAACAATCTCACAGACACCCATGACTAGTATGTCTTCATGAGAAATAGCATAATTACTCATTTAATTCCCTAGTTGCTTGAGATATGCAATAATTGAATGGGAGGTATGACTGGAAGCTTGTCTTGATAAACCCATTCCCAGGTATAGATCTTTCTTGATTATGTTGCATGCTATTGCTTGAGGCACATTCATGAATCCTTATCCATTACAAGACCCCACGCTTTGCTTACTAAAGCTGTGTTACAATGTCCTACATATTTTTTTTAATGACTCTGATGTCTCAGAATCATTCAGATTCCCTTATTTTTCCAATGTCATTATATACAAAGGTTATCATCATCATGGATATCTTAAACTCTCCATTCAAATACACTTTTATGATCTGTGTATATGAACATTTTGCATTGTAAAAGGTTTTCATATACCCCTCCAAAAAAGTGTTCAATTTTCAATTCCAACACACTATCCACGAAACAGCAATAAAATATCAAAATATAGATCCATTACATACTTTCAACCACATTTTTATACAGGCTGCAATTGTCACACGACTTGGTAATTTGCATATTCAAAACTATTTTAGTATAACATATTGAATCTTCTGTATGTCTGTATGAAAGTTTAACACCAAGCTAGTTCAAACATTTCATCAGAAAATTAGAATTAGCTAACAAACTATTCATTAAATGATATTTCTGTAACGATAACAAGGATTTCTCATCAGTAACTAATCTCCAAATTGCATCTAAAGGTTAGAATCAGCTGAAATTATATTCACAAACTGGTATTTTTATACTAAGAACGTCTAGACGTTTCACAGCTAACCAGTATTAAAAATTATAAAGATGTTAGAATTAATTGAAGAACCATCCATTAAGTTATATTTCTGCACAAAACTCAGATAATTCATGAACAATAAGTGTATCAGCGATAAATATATTAATTTCTGTAGAAAACCTAAAGTTCATTATTTTCAAATACTGTTTATATTTAAGATGGATGAAAAAATATATATATATATACAAATGTTTATCTACCTATCTATATAAGGCTATCTATTAGACATTATTAAAGTAGATCTGTTTCCTAATATTTTAAAAATATTTTCTTGTTTCTTGGTTACAGTACCAGTTTGAAACGCCTGTACTGTAGTCCTGGCCATTACATGCTGAGAACAGGCATAAATTTCTATTGTTTAAAATCTAAAGTCACAAAAATACAGATTTTTGATCTACAGTTTTCAAACAAATAACAAGAATATATAACCTTTTGAGGACAACAATTAAATGTTAGCATTTACCTGAATTTATTTATTCACGTTTTGTTTCACCACAAGTATCATGTTTAACTGCAACCAAAGACATTAAACTAAAGCATATAAAACTTTGTTACATATAATGAGTAAAAGAACCACTAGAAGTTACAGATACGATGACAAGACAACACAAACAACTGTTTACCTGTTCTACTAAAGTCATAGCAAATTTCTGATGAGCAATACAATGAGTTAGGGTGCACATGTCTTCTGGTTCTTGATTGGCTATATGATAGTGGATCCTCATAAGAATATTCTCCTGTAATATGATAAAACTTTCTGATTATCATAATGCACATTTAAACGTTAGAGATAAATACATGAATCAATCCTCAAAACTAAGTAAATAAAAAGAGAATTTTTTTAAATAAACAATTCTTTTATTTCTGAGCAATTTATTTTCAAATAACCTGAATTTATCATTCCTTTAGCATCTAATATCAAAGAGAGCAAAGTTTAAATTTTTGTTCAAACAGAAATATTCTATTCAGCTCAAATAGAAGCACTCTACTCCCAAAAAAGTGATTATTTCCTGCTTTCCTGAAACTTTGAGTACATATATTTTTATGAGGAATTATTAAGTGTTTGTACTCCTTGAAATATCCAAAAATGATTGTCCTCATATGCCAAACATCCCCCAGTTGTCCTAACTCCAAATATACACTGTATCATTGTGAAGATTTAATGTGACTGTGTTCATAACGAGAAAAACACATAAGAGTTATTCTTACAAAGCATTCTGCTGCATCATCCATGAAACCGAGTTGAAAACGACGTTGGTCAAAAAATGTTTCTGCTAAAGCACGCCTCAAAGCATCTGGTGGTAAAGCAGACTCTTGGCTATACTGGAACTGAGCAAAGAGTTCCTACAAAGAAACACAACTTTTCATTTGATTTTTGTTTTCACTTAAAGAATGTTTGGCTGCAAAATGTTATTGCATTAAAAACTAAAAAATATAATTTTCTTTTCAGAATTACAAAAATTCACCCATGTGCAATTATTCAATTGCAAAAATCACAAGCACGAAATATTAGTATTTCAAAGAACATGAGTTCAGATTTTGTTCTGCTCAAATAAAATACATATGAGAGTCATAATGTTATTATTTCATAGTTTTTTACAAATGAAAGGTCACAAATATTCTATGAAATATATAGCTCTAATTCTCTCCGTATGTATCTTTTATTTCTTAATTTTGGTCTTTGAAGGCATTATAACCACATTAAGACACAGTTGACACTAAGTGTGCATCTTTAAATGAGCACAATAAACTTTCCTGGTGCTCTTTTTTTTAACATACCTTTAATGCACAAAATATACAAGATTCTCCCATACACGCGTGACCTTTGATTTCTCTGAAACTTCTCCGGAATATATCCAAATGCCAAAGGACCTGTAACAATTTAAAAAAAGACGTTTCTTAATTACACTGTGTGTAATGTTAATAAGCAATGCCTTATTAACATATCCTGATGATAAACAATAAGTAAAGCATGAAATTACTAAAGCTACAAACATGTTCAAAAATCTCACAAAGGTTATACTTTAAATGTGGTAATAAGCAAGGCATTAAACTGAAACTCTCTAACAAACAGGTTAATTTATTATCACAGAAATATATCTTTGTCAGCCAGAAAATTTTGAAAATGAGTTGCAAGTTTATCAAACTTGAATTATAAATATTTTCTAGCTAATTACTAGAAGAACTGTTTGGGTATACTACACAGTTTTATAAAGATTTTTCTGTTTGTTTTCGAAACAAATCAAGTACAGGTATTATGTGTTTTAACATACTAACTAACATACCCTGTATATTACAACTTTTTTCCTTTTGATTCATCTGTAAACAATCATACACTATAAATGAAATTCTACAAAAAAAGCACGTAGAATTATTATTTCTTGAAACATCATAAATAAACTTCAGCCATTTTCAAAAGGCAACTACGCCAATTAAAAGGGCAAAAATTAAATACAAGTTTTAAACTTGTATTGCAACAGACAAGTCTAGGCCTAATAAAACGATGGTTTGAAACCGGTAATGCCACTGAATTGCACGATGTTAGAAATATCTTTTTGGTGTCAAATGTAAGGAAAATTATATTAGTATATCTCATATCAATTACGTATCCATTATACTTAGATAAAAATAAATACATTGATGATTGTTTTAGTTCATAACAGTGATATAGTGATACAGTAAATCATTTATTAGCTTACCATTAAAGCTTTATATATATATCATATGTGTGTGTGTGTGTATATATATATGTATATTATTGGTTTGGTTTTTATTTGAATTTCGCGCAAAACTTATCAAAGACTATCTGCGCTTAGCCGACCCCAACTTAGAAGTGAAAGACAAGACAGAATATAGCTACTCAACACCACACACACCGCAAACTCATAGGCTACTCTTTTACCAACAAATAGTGAGATCAACCGTGTAATAGCGTCCCCACGGTCGAAAGAGCGATCATGTTTAAAGATTCAAACCTGCGGCCCGCATGTTTAAAGACGCGGGTCCTAACCAGCAGGCATCATTATAGAACATGCAAATAAAAAAAAAAATAAAGAGAGACACTCCAAATAACTTTAACCCTTAAACAGCAGGAATGTTGTAATAAGCAGTATCAATTGATGATGGCCACCGTTTACGGGTTAATGGTGGATTTTATGTTTGTGTTAATTTTGAATTTTTTTATAACATTACGTCGTGAATATATTACAAGTATGTATTAATTTAATTTAGAGTAAGATTTTTGAAGAACCGACGCTTAAATATCAACGCACTTTCTTCTGATATTGATGAAACTGTTCTACAAGTAATTAAGCTTGTTTTTGGTTTTTGTTTGTTTTGGTATTTCGCACAAAGCTACTCGAGGGCTATCTGTGCTAGCCGTCCCTAATTTAGCAGTGTAAGACTAGAGGGAAGGCAGCTAGTCATCACCACCCACCGCCAACTCTTGGGCTTCTCTTTTACCAACGAATAGTGGGATTGACCGTCACATTATACACCCCCACGGCTGGGAGGGCGAGCATGTTTATCGCGACCCTCGGATTACGAGTGCACGCCTTAACGCGCTCGGCCATGCCAGGCCTTAGTAATTAAGCCATTTCACGAGTTACACCGCAGTTTAGGAGAATAATGTTATTTCTCAAGACAAATGATATATAATTACCGTGTAACTACTAAACTCAAATAAAGATTAAATTTTCGGAAACATTCTTGCTTCGTAGAGAAACACGAACTTCTTGCTAAACCTTACAGTTTTGCATTCCATAGTTTCTGACCACAACAGTCTACTTCATTCATTAAAATCCTTTAGGTTTAGTAATGAACTCGAATAGATTAATTATAAGTTTATAATAAACGGTAAATATATACACATTAACACGTTTTCTTATTTGAAAACAAAAACTGACGACGTCTTCTACATATTATTTATAGTTGCGTGTTTGTTGTTGTTGTTTTTCATACAGCCATCGTGATTCAAGAAAGGTAGTTAGTTAGTTAGTTATCACCATTAGATTCCATCAAGGAATATAGGGCCGCAATCGCTTGCGGATTCTTCAACAGGTATTTAAGTGAGTAGGTTGTTAGCCCACTGCACCGAGTCGTCCCTAATTTAGTAGTGTAAGACTAAAGGGAAGACAGCTAGTCATCACCACCCACCGCCAACTCTTGAGCTTCTCTTTTACCAACGAATAGTGGGATTGACCGTCACATTATACGCCCCCACGGCTGGGAGGGCGAACATGTTCGGCGCGAAGCGGGCTCGAACCCGCGATCCTCGGATTACGAGTCGCACGCCTTACGTGCTAGGCCATGCCAGGCCACATTGTTGTGTTAGTCATCCAATAAAAAACCCGCTTAACAAACACGTTTAGAAATAAGCATAAAAAATATCAAAACACTGAAAACTTAGAAGCTATTTTTGTCTGTAGCGAGTACTACAAGCAAAGTACACCTCGAAGCGTCACACAACAGAGACATTTATCAGGCGCTGGTTACGACCAAAATGTTGACTTTTAATAGCATTTATACTGTTAACTTTCAATCGTTTAAATATACCACAATTACTTTGTTATTACTATTTAACATATATACCCCATAATGTTCATTTGTTTGGAATTATGAACAAAATTACACAATGAGCTGACTATCTGTGCTCTGCCCACCACGAGTATCGAAACACGGTTTGGTTTTTTAACGCTGTGAATCCTCAGACATACAGTTGTGCCACTGGGGGACAAAAAATCGATAACAAACTCTTTAGTTGAAAACATTTATCAACTAAGATTCGTGAAGTAGTTACTTTCCTTGTGGTTTAGCCTTCAAACTCGGAAATATTTTTAACACTTTTCCCTTCCATAGAATTTAAATATCAGCTTTCTCTGCAAAACGAACTTGGTCGAAAGAGAATGTTATCACCTAAAGAAAATTAGTTTCTGCACTATGAAGCCAAGGGCATGCTATAATGCTGACGATCAAACCCACCATACGATGTAACAAAAGTAGCCAATATGATGGCGGTGGGTGGCGGTCAAAATAGACATGTTAATATACAAAAACAAACAGTTTTTTTTTATGATCTCTCACAAACTGACCCATTAAATGACATACTCGAAAATTGCGGTCGAAGGATCAGAGTGTAATATAACGATTAATCGACAACATCGCAAAACCATTTCAAGTGTCCATTCTCCAACAATGTACTAAAAATGCCACAAGCCTTTTTACCTCTTTAAACGTTTCTCACGAAATAATCCTTCTCACATGAACCATGGCATCAGTTGAAAAGAAACTTGCTGAAAAAACACTGTATTGCCTTTGTACTGTTAGTGTTTAGCGATAACACAATGCGTTCTTTGTGACAATCCACTGGAGTAACCTCTCGAAGAGCATGTGTACAAGAGATCACCCCTTCTTCAACAAGTCAAAGATTTTTAACACGATAACTAGTCAAGTGTTTTGTGCTAAAGTTGCTGAAGTCACGCCCTCACATACATTATTTTACAATAAGGTAGAGTGCACAACCGATGTTTGCTCTGTCTTGTAAGTACCTTTGGTTACGTGATTCGGTAGACAGGGAGTGTTCAATTAATCTTATCTCACATTCCATCATTTTGTTATAAATTCTGTGGCTGTGGAGGTGGACTGTCACTCCGCAACCTGCCACATCTTCACGCTTTTACTACCAATCAATTATAGGTATCTAATCTGATGTTAGTTAAACATTAGTTTTAGTGTTTCATCAATTTCAGTGAAGTGAAAATGGACCACCTGAAGAACTGTCATCCTGATCCACAATTCTTATGAGATCTATAATCAGGGTAACAAGAAAGCAAAACAAAAAATTCAGTGTTTTGTTTCATACATTTTTATTAATAGGCTTACGGAAAATACAAGATTAATATATATATAAACAATTGATTACACGCAATTTGTTTTTTAATTTCGCGCAAAGCTACGCGGGGGCTATCTGCGCTAGCCGTCCCTCATTTAGAAGCGTAAGACTAGAGGTAAGACAGCTAGTCATCACCATCCATCGCCAACTCTTGAACTACTCTTTTACCAACGAATAGTGGGATTGATCACACATTATAATGCCCCTACGGCTGAAAGGACGAGCATGTTTGGTATGACGTGAATTCAAACCTGCGACTCTCAGATTATAAGTCTATTGCCTTAACCACCTGGGCATGCCGGACCTTACAGGTAACTAACATAAGTTACAAAAATAATATCAGCAAGATTGTTTGTTTGTTTGTCTCTGAATTTCGCACGAAGCTACTTAAGGGCTATCTGCGCTAGTCGTCCCTAATTTAGCAGTGTAAGACTATAGGGAAGGCAACTAGTCATCACCACCCACCGCCAATTCTTGGGCTACTCTTTTATCAACGAATAATGAGATTGATCGTCACATTATAAAACCCCCACGGCTGAAAGAGCAAGCATGTTTGGTGTGACGGGGATTCGAACCCTCGACCCTCAGATTACGAGTCGAACGCCTTAACCCACCTGGCCATGCTGGGCCTCCAGCAAGATTGTAAAATACACAATATTTATTGTAATCGCCTGAATAATCGTCATCTCAGATTGTCCACCTGAAGATAAATAAGTATAACATAACATATGTAAAGAACTGACGACACATATTCCTCCACTGGAGGACACCCAGCATATAAGACCAAATGTCTGTTCTGTTTATCTTGAAGTTTCACTGAAAAAAAAGACTTCCAGTAATTAAAAAAGACAATAAAAACATCACGATCGACAACCTAAGCACGTCGTGCATGAAATAAGAACCAAATAACACAAAGCTGCACGTAAGCATGGTTATACACAAACGTCATACACACAATAGATAACACACCTAAAAAGGCCATATGAAGAAGATATGTTAGAAAGTTCCAGTGCAAAACATTAGAGTTCTGTTGAACATTATGAAGGCAATGTATTTACAGCCTGGCATGACCGAGTGCGGAAGGCGTGCGACTCGTAATACGAGGGTCGCGGGTTCGCGCCCGAGTCGCGCTAAACCATGTTCGCCCTCCCAGCCGTGGGGGCGTATAATGTGACGGTCAATCCCACTATTCGTTGGTAAAAGAGTAGCCCAAAAGTCGGCGGTGGGTGGTGATGACTAGCTGCCTTCCCTCTAGTCTTACACTGCTAAATTAGGGACGGCTAGCACAGATAGCCCTCGAGTAGCTTTGTGCGAAATTCCAAAACAAACAAACAAACAAGCCTCTAGAGTCAATCTGTGATTATGATATACTGGATCCTTCCCCCATTACATTACGTAACACAAATTTTGATCCTGGATAGTATGTGTTATGTGTTAATCGCTTATGTTGTAAAACTACAGAAATGGCCATTATTCCCTCCAAACTTTGCTTTTGTGACCTGGATAATGAAATTTAGAAATTAATGTATTTTCTGTGTAAAAACGGACAAATTTGCACATTTTCATTTACATGAGGTCCGAATAAAACAACATATGAATCAAGGCGTACATGTATTTATACTAAACTTATACAAAAATGTTTAGAAGTGAGTAATTTTTGAGATTTGCGATTGTAATGTAAATCACTTTCACGTATCATTCCCCAAATATAGTCTTCCGTCATGTTTTTGTTATACGTTCCCAGACCACGAAAGCAAAGTTTGAAGAATAAAATAGATCTTTTCCATTTAATTGAGCTATAAGGAACTGGGAAATAACACTTTTCGCCCAGAAACAAGAAGTGAAAATTTTGTTACACAGTGTTATCAGTTAAATGTCACGTGAATTTGACAGAATACAGACACAAAACCTTAAAATACTTCGACAAAATACACAGATATGGAGTTGAAAACACAAAGCATCTGTTGTTATCGGTATGCGAAGAAACACTGGTGTTTAAAAACGCCATTATTGGTTAAACAAAAAAAGGGGCGTGTTTATTCGAAATAAAAAAACTACATTCGAATAAGAAACAGGAAACGTGGAAGGTGCTTTTGTAGAATTCTGATTACCAGAGAGGTTTTAAAATTAACAATGGAACTGATGAAACCACATTTTATTCCAAAACGCTTTGAGGAATTATCAGTCTTCAGGCTAGCTACTGGACAACTTTTGATTTTTCTGACCAAAAACTACATTCTCTTACCCTGCTTTGTTAGAGCCTCGATTTGTTTTTGTTTGATTTCAGATACCTCAGTGGTACAGCGCCATGTATGCGGACATAAAACGCTAGAAACTGGGTTTCGATACGCGTGGTAGGAAGAACATTTATAGCCTCCCGTATCACTTTGTGCTTATCTTTCAACAATCAAACCATTTCTGAAAAATGTTCACGCCACCTAGGTATGTAAATAAACTATTTGTCTTTAAAAAAGTTACCTCCGCCACAACAACTACAGCCAGGAAACCAAATGTTTGTTTATTGTTCCTCGCAAAGCAACATAATGGGCTATCTGTGCAATGCTCACCATGAGTACCGAAACCCGATTTAAGCGTTAGAGCTGGTCCATTTATCGCTGAGCCACTGAAATCGAGGAACAAAATGTCACAGAACTCGGTGTGTAGACCCAGTTTTGTTTGTTTTTGTTTATCCAGTCAGCCTTCTTCAGACCAGGGATTCTCAAACTACGGTACATGGAATCAATGTCAATGATGCACGACATAATTAATATAAAAAACAAAATTTCTAACAACACCTATATAGAATTACCACGTACATACACATACTACTATCCTCACTCTATATAGGTTTACCACGTACATACACATACTACTATCCTCACTCATATACTCACTCTCTGCCAACATAGACTCACCAGTATTTTATTCTCTTAAAATTAACAGAAAGGTTACCAGATATTCTTCAATCGTGTATGAAAAAAAAACAATCGCATCCTTCGTATTAATGGATAAGTGTTTAAAATACGAAAATTTTTTACTGGGTTTTTATCCTTTTTTTTAATATTAGGCCTAGGTTTGAAATAGCAACAAAAATAAACAAAAAGTAAAACGAATGTGAAACGTTTGAAAACCACAATACATCCACAGTCATAATCTCACTATATATGCTTGTACTTCAGCTATTCTGTGAAATGAATAAAACAATTATAATATATTCAGTGTATGAATATGAGGGAAAAAATTGAAAACATTATCTGAGGTACCAAAAATACAGCAGCAAAAACGATAGTTCAATAGACTACTTTCTAGAAAATACAGTGGATGCGGATGGATACACAATGACGTTGAGCTACATCAGTAAAATACGCAAGAATATAATATTTTTTACAACTGCTTTAGTTACATTATTTGTTTTTTGTTTATTTACTTGGTATGCAGTTTTAGCATAAACACGTGGTCCGACAATCAGTTTTACGTGAAACTATAAAACCCCCAGATGTCGCTAGGCGCACAAAAGTTCTAGGAAAGGTTACCCTCGTGTGTATTAACTTCGAAATTAAACACAGATTACAAAGTACAGTTAACAATTGAAGACGAAATCAGCAGCTACTAACAATATATATACATCAGTGTGCTTGTGTGAACTCAATCATTACAGATGTACCAAGTCATAATTCTCTTTCGGTATATTTACAAAAAAAAAGGTGCACACTATGGTTATAATTAGAATAAGTCAGACTCGTGCCATATACCACACTACACATACATATAAAACCAGAAATGTATAATCACATAAGGTTGGCCCGACATGGCCAGGTGATTAAGGCACTCGACTCGTAATCCGAGGGTCACGGGTTCGAGCCCCTATTACACCAAACATACTCGCCCTTTCAGTAATGGGAGTGTTATAGTGTGACAGACAATCCTAAAGGGTAGCTCAAGAGTTGGCGGTTGGTGATAATGACAAGCTGCCTCCCCTCTTGTCTTACACTGCTAAATTAGGGATGGCTAGCGCAGATAGCCCTCATGTAGCTTTGAGCGAAATTCAAAAAGACAAACACATAAGGTTTGTTTCATTGTGAATATTAACATGGTACAACTAAAATAATGACATCACAATTCTAAAAAAACAACTTAGTGTGACGTAACTGGGATCTTTTTTTTTAAAGATGTTTTTTAACGAACATTTGAGCTCACTCACGTGTAGCTACGGTTATCGTGCGATCCCAGACATGGCAACATTCCAGATAAAACCATTTGAAATTTTCAATTCCAGTTCAACCTGTTTTTCGACTCTCGCCACCATCACTGTGACGTCACAGGAATATGCGCCTCAAATTGACAAAAACTGTTCCTAACTTCATCCTAGATCAACAACAATATAAACTGCGGAAGTTCACGAGCTTCTTCGTGATGCATTTATGTAAGTTTTATATAAATGTAATTTCCTTGTTTCTACATTCCATCAATCCATAATTCGATGTGTCCGGATATCCAGATACCGATAACATTTGTTTTGTTTTTTTTATTTGTTTTGAATTTCACGCAAAGATACGCGAGAGCTATCTGCGCTAGCCGTAAGTAATTTAGCAGTGTAAGACTAGAGGGAAGGCAGCTAGTCGTCACCACTCCCCGCCAACTCTTGGGGTACTCTTTTACCAAAGAATGGTGGAATTGGCCATCACATTATAACGCCCCCACGGCTGAAAGGAAAAGCATGTTTGGTGTGATGGTAATTCAAACCCTTGACCCTCAGATTATTAATTGAGAGCCCTAACAACCTGGCCGTGCCAGGGCCTCACTGTTAGACCTGAAGGCTTATAATGATTGAAATCGCTTTGATACCAATGGTGGGAAGAGCACAGACAGACATACCATTGTGTTTCTATTTAACAGCATATTTGCTTTCTTTTTGTTTTTGCAAACCAAATCATAAATACGAACGCGGAAGTCTTAAGTGATACTACACGAACAAAATAAGAATTGAACGAGTTAGATAATTATCGATAGGAAATTTATATTAGGCATATTTTTATTTTTAGACTATTACAGTTGATGTCTTGGGTACAGGTTTGTTTTATTTTAATTTCGCACAATGCTACTTGGGGGCTATTTACGCTACAAAAATTTGTCTCTTACGTATGTGTGTTTTCTTATAGCAATGCCACATTGAGCTAGCTGCCGAGTCCAACGAGGAGAATCGAGCCTCTGATTTTAGCGTTGTAAATCCGTAGAGCTACCGTCTTAGCTAGCTAAAACAACTCACTTCCAGTTCTTGGGCTACTCTTTTATCAACGAATAGTAGGACTGAGCGTCACATTATAACGCCCCCACGGCTGAAAGGGCGAGCATGTTTTGTGCGACAGCAATTTGACTCAGCAGCTTACGAATTTAACGACCTTACCTTCAGATCATGACAGTCGTTGTATCTGTTTTTAAAGTAAGAAAATGTTGTACTGAGTATACCAGTTTTATTAACGCGTTTAAAACAAAAATAATTTCATATACTCAGAAAGAAAAGTCATTAGTTAAGTCACTATTACTTTATGTTCTTATTTTGGTTAAGTTTACATGCGTGATAAAATGACTCAAAATCACTTCCCAATTTGATTTGTACGTCTAACGAAAATCTGTCTTTCTTATCAATATGACCCGGCATGGCCAGGTGGTTAATGCATTCGACTATTCGTTGGTAAGATAGTAGCCCAAGAGTTGGTGGTAGGTATTGATGACTAGCTGCCTAGCCCCCTGTCTTACACAATTAAATTAGGGACGGCTAGAGCATACAGTTTACGTGTAGGTTTGCGCGAAATTCAAACCTAACAATGAGTCGTCGGGAAGTCCTTAAAAGGGCCAGAGTACTATTGGTTACTCTGGTCCTAAAGCACTACAACTTCAGTATGTAGTAGCCGACATTTAAGTTAGGGATGGAGGAAGAGGTCTTTTGCATGTAACCCTTCCGGGTGTTTAAAATCCAACATACTCAAATACCCACAAAGAAGAAGCCAAGCGAAGCCCTTACGCTCCGAAATTGTTTCACCACCTAAAAGTACTTTTCAACTTACCACTATCCTCTGGGTACACACCAGTTTTTTTGGAAAGCATGCTAATATATTAATGTTCCACAAGGAAAGAAAGCCAACCAATTAACCTAACAGCTACCGACCAATCAGCCTAACCAGCTGTTTTAGGCAAAATTTTCGAACGCATAATTAGTAATAGATTCTCTACAAACTTGGAAATGACTTCTAAATTGCCTGAGGAGCAAAACGACTTCAGAAAATTTAGACAAATAACTGATCACTTAGTCAGACCAACTGAAGAGATAATAGACAGCTTTCACAAAAGTAATGCACTGTTGTCTGCTTTATTAACATTGATAAAGCATTTGACACTGTATGGCACAATGGTCTGAGGTTCCGAATGAATGAAATGGGACTACCGCCTGGAATTATTCTCTAGGTATCTAACTTTTTGGAAAACAGAAAACGTAGAATAAAAGTAGAGGGAGCCTCTTCCAAGTACTTTACTCCAAAAGCTGGCGTCCCTCGGAAACGGGGTAGCCCTATACTCTTCATCATGTATGTAAACAACGTGCCTCTGAAGGATGCTAATCATGGATTCCCCTCACAGTTCACTGATGATGTGGCAGTCTGGAAAAGTACTCCAACACTAGCAACAGCAGCCACAAACATACAAACCCAATTAAACAGAATATGTGAATACTGCCGAAAATATATAATAAAAATAAATGCAGCAAAAACACAACTAGTCGTCTTTACCAAGCTGACAAAGCACAAAAAACTACAGCTTGAAATATACATGAATGGAACACTACTTCAGACTGCCACATCGGCAACATTTCTACGTCTAACCTATGACTCAAAATTACCGTGGATTAACCACTAAAGTCTAACGAAGATCCAACTATGCTGGGAGTCTAACTGGCAAGAAGCATTAACGGACAACATACTAAATATTTACAAAACATATGTTAGACCAGAAACAGACTATACAGCTCCAGCTTGGATAGCTGTAAGTTACAAAACAATCAAAACCAAGCTGCAAACAGTACAAAACACACTCCTCACAACAAAACACAGAGTTCCCAGAACCACAGTATCTAATTACATACATAAATATTCAAACATACCAACCATACTAGGTAGACTCCTAACAGTACAATAACGTATTTCGATAAAAAAAAATTGGATGAAAAATGAATTATTGTGCGAAGTAGACACGTACCTCTTAGATGATGAAGACAGTCCTAAACACCTCTCCCCGATCAACAGATATATAAGGGAGAAAAGAAAATCACCATCAAATTAGACCTCCTGCTGAAAGGGCAAATAATATAAATAACTGTATGAAACTAGCACGTGTACATTGCCCTGAAAAGGGTCGAAGTAAACTCAGACTTATATTGCATGACCATGTAAGAAGGAGAAAGAGGTCAAAGCGCACCTGACCCCCCAATGTACATATGATTACCCAAACCCCGAGAGAAAGAGATCGAAGCCCTTACGTTTGTGCGATCAGTAGCCTATTTTCTTAAAAAACAAACATAAGCATTGGGGACCCAAAAACACTGTTAAAATCAGATATAATCAATCCCAATAAATTAACAGATACCGCTGAAACAAGTTATGCTGTATCCCTTACGTTTTTATAAGACAGTTGTTTTTATAACAGTTAACTACAAGGCGAAATGTACGTTGAACAATTAATCTTACAATAATATGTTTAGCAGCTGATGTTACAATAATACGGCGAACAACTGACTTTATAATAATATGCTGATGTGAAAGATCGAACCTGAAGAAAATAACAGAGCCCCTTAACGAGACTATTAAACCCTTAAAGGTTTAAAGTATAAGCCTATAAACATAACTGTACATTATACTCCCAAACGCATACTCCATTCCGACTTTTAAATATAACTGGAAATTTTGTCGATTAAACTTTTAAATTTAATAAAACTGTTTATAATAAGCTTTCAAGCACATATTAACCCTTAACTTTCAAATGCGACTGAGTTAAGCCTCTCAAGTATATTCTATCCTCCTTACTTTTCAATATCACTATATGATTGTGTGTTAATTTTATCACAAAACCTCCCAGGTAAGTGCTTTACAAACTGGGCTAAAACGTTAGCGCTTTGCTGGTTAACTACTTTTTAACAATCCAAGCCACTACAACTCTATCTATTAAGCTTGAACTGTACACTAATCCCCGATTACTAACCCTCAAACAATGGGTGTGTTGTGGGTAGCAGCGTTAACTGATAATGACCCGCCGTTCAAGAATTAACTAAAACAGTGAGTCTGTCAAGCGTATAGGTTGACTAAACAGCGATTTTCCAGTATGCGTCACGGTCTCGGTGCATTTCGACATCCAATACACATAAAAATAACTGCTTTTTGTCTCTCCCACTCCCAGAATATTTGTAACTTTAAATTTTACGAGTGCAAGATAATTTATTTAAGAGCTCTTCGCTTCACCTCTGTTATAAGTAATGTTGTTAGGCTTAAACGCAAATGTTATCTTTATGGTATTTTAGGTTAATGTATAAAGCATGTCGGAAGTTCTGAGAAAGAAAGGTGTGGATACACAGGTGGCAAGCATCGTCACAGAGTGAGCTAACGGAAGTTATCCACTCATTTCATGTGTCATCGTACATGTCGTAATGCGCTCTCTATCAGGCAAAAAACAAAACTGTAGTAAAACTAGTTAACGATCAGGAATTTAACAAGGTCAAACCAGCACGTGAAAATCCGCCAAACGGAAGCTTCGAACAAACAGCGGAATATCGTTATATGGAGGTCATTGATTTACTTAATAAATAATTATATATTATAATTCTATTAATTTTAAAACTTTTATTTTTGTATTTGTAGTATAATATATTCATTCCAGAACAACTTTTCTTCACTCACTATTGAAGCAACTGTGAGTTTAAAAAAAAGTTTTAAAAGGTTAAATTAAATTCTTAGTAATTAATATTCGATAAAGATATGGATGAGTGAAAAAGAAAGGCTCTAAAACCAATATTCATTTTCAGACCTTTTTTCACTCGCAATCGACTTTAGGTTTTATTTATGGCTAATCACAAAACTACACGGCTACACGATCGGCTATCAGTGTTGTGCCCACCACGGATATGGAAGTTCAGATTTTTAGTGTTGAACCGTAGACTTTCCGCTGCGCCATTAAGGGTGCCCGGCGTGGCCAGGTAGTTAAGGCACTTGACTCGTAATCTCAGGGTCGCGGGCTCGAATCCCCGTCACACCAAACATGCTCGTTCTTTCAGGCGTAGGGGCGTTATAACATTATGGTCAATCCGACTCTTCGTTGGTAAAAGAATAGCCCAAGAGTTGGCGGTGGAGTGTGATGACTAGCTACCTTCCCTCTAGTCTTACACTGTTAAATTTGGGACGGCTAGCGCAGATAGCCCTCGTGTAGCTTTGCGCGAAATTCATAAAACAAACTTTGTTTATTTTGATAACTGAAAATTATTTTTCATGTACATGAAGTATTGTGTTATTGTGTTCATGTTTCAGTTGTCTGAACTATAAAATTTTATTAAGAATATTTTAATACATTGTTTTACTGGTCCATTCTCTATCCACGATGAGTAGTGATGACTAGTTGCCTTCCCTCTAGTCTTACACTGCTAAATTAGGATTGACTAGCGCACATAGCTCCTGTGTAGCTTTGCGCGAAATTCAAACCAAACCATGCCATTAGGAGGCCTCGCAATTGAATTTATTAAGAGGGGAAGGGGTTCATTTCGTTGTATTTTCGGGAATTGGAGATCGACGTTAACTGCGCATGACTGAAAGTCTGCCAAACTTGTAAAACCTAGGAAGTTAATTCGGGGTAATACCATTTTCGTACTCCTGTTTTTACTGTTATTTCTGTTCAAGGATTTAATTTGTTGGACGACCCTGTTCGACAAACTCTCTCTCTTTGTGAGAGTCTAAAGCTGCTCTGGAGAAAGTTTCATGGTAACAGGAAATCGTTTTTTTTAAGTTGGTCAGCAAATAGTCGTTAAAGTTAGTTGGTTGATTTCTTATAGCAAAGTCACATCGGGCTATCTGCTAAGCCCACCGAGGGGAATCGAACCCTTGATTTTGTAAATCTGTTGACATACCGCTGCACTGGTGGAGGGGCTTTTCGTTAAGGAGAAACAAATCGTTTTACAGTATACATTGAATAAAATCAATATTATTTTGTTATTATTTCAATTAACGTAAATATTATCTTACCTGTACAGCACTGTTAAGAAAGCAGTTGTTCTGACCAGGCATGTTGAGAAGTCCTTTAGTATAAGTGATGGACATGGAATTACGGGGCGTCATCATGTATCGAAGGCGATTCTCCATCCCTTTTATGGGGTTCGGAGATAAAGAGGAGTTGGTAGGAGAGTTCAAGACCGGAGCCATCGCAAATTGTGGTCCTGTTGTCATGCAGTCCACATGTTTGTCGACGTAAGTGAAACTGATCGAGTGGAAATATTATGAAACATAAATTATATAATTAATTTTATTATTATAAACCGTAACAGATCGTCATATTTAAAATAAATTTGAATTTTCAGTCATCTATTAGTAACTTAGGTTTGTTTTAAAGTTTCCGAATCAACCTGTTATAAACAGTGAAGATGTTTTGTACTACCTCTATTCTGAAGTCCGCAGATGAAAAATACATTTACGTAAGTGTTAGAACTTCTGAATTATTGTTTGTGATTCCTTATTTTCAAATGTATTGGCCTAACTCTTCACATAAAGACTAAAGTCGACTATAAGTCACAACTGAGAGAAAGACCTTTCTGGTATTCTTGTCTATTCAGACGCAAAAAAAAATGTTCTTCCTTTTCATAAGATGAGACCAATTATAGCAGAATGGTGAAAATAAACGTGCTCTAAAGTGTCTACAAAACTGACTTTGATGAAATCTGTAAAGTTGAGGGAATCTTTGAGAGTAAAGTCAAAGATTTCTCTGATGACAACCCCCATTTAACAATAATAACTTTACTGTCGAAGATTTCTTTGATGACAAGAACTTTGTGCTCATATGTGTGATAATTTTGAACCAAGAGACTAATGAGAACGCAGCTAGCTAATCAGCAGTAGCCATTGACAACTCTTGGACTATTCTCATCTGGGACTGAAGGTCATTTCAATGTTACACTCATGGCTCTAACGTGCAGAGCACTATGCTGTATGTTTCTCTTTAATAAAAGCAGAACACAAACCACGATCCTCGGATTTACAATCCAGGCTCGCCACGCACTATCTTTCTCAGGATTTAAAAAGAAAGCAGCGTAAGGCAAGTGAGTTCTGGGTATTAAAAGAAACAACATTGAAACGAATGTTATGGCTACTTCTAGCTGAAAACACAAGTATTGAACAATCTTACACACCACTGTTGGTTGTACACGCAGACAAAGCTCAACATTCACATTTGAAATGCCAGTAGAACGGGTATGAATAATGTAGATGATACGTTTTATTTTGTGAGGAGAATATTCTACACTAAATTGTTAAAACTTACTCATACTATAAATCACATTTTAAAATGCGACGTAACTTAAGTATAAGTAACCACGAAGCTAAACATTGGGCAATGCGGTTTCTTGCGTTGTAAGTCTAACAAGTAAGCACGAAGCTACACATTTAGCTATGCGGTTTCTAACGTTGTAGGTCCACACAGATACTGTTGTGATACCAAAAGGTAACTTAAAGGCCCGGCATCGCCAGGTGGGTTAGGGCGTTCGACTCGTAATCCGAAGGTCGCAGGTTCGAATCCCCGTCACACCAAACATGCTCGCCCTTTCAGCCGTGAATGCGTTATAATGTGACGGTCAATCCCACTATTCACTGGTAAAAGAGTAGCCCAAGAGTTGGCATTAGTTAGTAGTAATGACTAGCTGGCTTCTCTTTAGTCTCACACTGCTAAATTCGGGACAGCTAGCGCGGATAGCCCTCGAGTAGCTTCGCGCGAAATTTAAAAACAAACAAACAAACTTAAAGAATAAAAGTGTAGGTTTACTGTATGTTATTACTGAATGGCTCTTAGTATGACTGAAATGTTCAATTATTTACCTTATGAGATGGGTGGTGAATGGCTCTTAGTATGACTGAAATGTTCAATAATTTACCTTATGAGATAGGTGGTGAATGGCTCTTAGTATGACTGAAATGTTCAATAATTTACCTTATGAGATAGGTGGTGTAAGAAACAAAGAATGAACCCAACTAACCCTTTAAAAAGTCCATGAAGTAATTTAAATTGACAAATTAAGTTAATCATTACCCTCACTGGGGACGGGTACTTTTGCTTGTTTAGTACACAAAATATCAAAACTAATAGTGAATAGAGCCATTCATTGATATTAAAATGCTCGTTAATATAAAATTTGAGAAGATTATTTAATTCAAGAAGTTAACAGTAGTTACTTAATTAATTATTGTTCGGTATTGGCACAAACATTCAGTGGTCTCACGTGAGTGACTCGTGAGTTATTAGATCATTCAATAGCGTAACGCGATACACAAGGGAAAAAAGACAACAAACAGTTAAACAGTTAACACTGTTACGCAAGTAAATAAATGTTTTTTTTTTTAACAAACAGTTAAAGTGTGGCACATCCATGAATATCTATTAAAAGGACAGTATAAGAGACGTGATTTTCGGGTATTAAAACATTACAGTAGTGGTAAGTTGATGTTACAGCGATTATATATCTCACATGTTACTTACGGCACTAAACACAGACAACAGCGGAACATAAATGAATTATGTTAATAGTCACGATTTGTATGAAAACAATGGATACTAACAGCGTGATATTAAGCTATTTAACAACTTTACGGAGACTAATCGTTCTTCGCACAGAATGTATTATAACAGACGGAGAAAATTTCAAAGCCTAATGTAATATCATGTAATATCTGTGACGTTCCCCTAGTGAGTAAATGGTAAGCCTCCGAACTTGTACGCTAAACTCCTAGGTTCGATTCCTTGCAATTGACAGAGCGCACACGGCTTGTTGCGTTAAAACATATAATCTTTGTAAAAAAGAAAAAAAGTTATTATGCCTTGAATTTAATAAATTTCTTCATAAGATTAACTCTGAATTGGATATTTAGTACAAATTCATCACTCGATACAATGAATGGTGATATAACGTAAGGATATTCATGCTACTTAGTACAATTAAAAGGTTCGTAGTGGTCTAATTCTTAAAATAAGATGAAGCGCCACAGTGCTTTGATACTTTATGGTCCTTTACAAATAAGTGTCTGGTCATTAGGGCTCTCAACTCGCAATCTGAGGGCCCCAGGTCCGATTCCCCGTCACCGAATATGCTCACCCTTTCAGCTGCTGTGTGGGGGTGTTATAATGTGCAGCCACTCACACTATTCGTTAGTAAACGTGTAGTCCAATAGTAGGCGGTGGGTAGTATTGACTACCTGCCTTCCTCCACCCTTCACGGCTAAATTAGAGAAGATTAGCGCTGATAGCCCTCATGTGACTTTATACGGAACTCAAAAAAAAAATTAAACTTAACAAATTATAACCGATGTTATGTGTAATGTATAACTACCAGCGTCAAGAAACATCTGAGTTTCGACTGCAGTGTTTTCTTACGAAAATCACTACAAAAGGGTTGGAGCATTTATTAAATTTGTATTAGATTAAATGTTTATGTCTAGGAACGTTTTAACACAGAGTATTTGAGGTTGTCTTTTGGAGGTTGCAGTTTTATTTTTTTTAAAAAAGGTAACTTTTTTTGCTTTTATTTGTAACCAATGCCAGCAAAACAATAGAATATTTTAAGATGAAATACGTGCGGCCATTTATTCCTAGTATCATTGTTGTTGACGTATTTGGAATTTGGGACTGATTACCCTAGATATTCAGAAATTAAACATTTCTTTTCTTCCCCCTTTTGATGTAGGATGTATAATGCAGTTTATTGTAAACAAAACAAACTAATACCAGATTTAGAGACTTCCTTGTGTTTTTAAACACATTATTTTTTGAAACTACTTTAAAATGAAACTGTTTGTGAATCCACAACTATTTGTTTTCAAGGTTCCTAGCAACATACGATTTTGTTTGCGCGTTAGTTGCACAATGGGCTATCTGTGCTCTGCCCACCACAGGTATTGAACCCAGGTTTATAGCAATTTAAATCCCACACATACCACCGTGACATCCACATATTAAAATACTCATCAAACATACCTTAGTTACTTGCAATAAATCCCGCTAAATATTGCGAAACTTTCCTACGTTTTCGTCAATAGCAATGAGTAATTTGAACCAGTTATTTGCACACGTAGTCGGTGTTGTGACACACGAAAATATAAAAGCATTCAATTCAAAACAGTATAACGACTTCTACCGTAAGATAGCAGTATTGTGACAAGTCGGTTATTTGAGGTTTAACTATCTACAGTACATATACACTCACACAACGTGAATAAAATTTGATTGTTTTCGCCCTTACCTGTACCAAGGCAACTGAGCTCTCTTACCACGTGACCAATTCCGCCACTGTCTAACGCTACTCGAATATTAGGGCCAGGTGCGCTGAGAAAACCCATAAAACGCTTTCCGAATACGTGGCACTTTTTTGTTACGACTAACTAGAAAACAGCACTAGAATACACACGAATCAAAACATTTTTTGTGGAGTAGATTCCTAAAACCTTTTCTCATTAACTTTCAACAATTAGGTTAACTTCATAATCTACAAAATAATTTTTCAACTTTCAATGGGCAACCGTATTAATTCCCGCCACAGCTGACAGCGTCCATAGCAAAGATCTCTCTGCTGACTGTTGCGCCCTCTAGCGAGACGCCACAAGAAATTTCACAGATACCTGTTGATTGGGCCCGTAGCAGTTCACGGTCAAACGATATAAGTGAGAAACGACCCAATCACAAACGACAAAGAGGCAGTACGCCGTTTAGCGTGATAAACAAATACAGTCAGATATCTGTGGCTTCGGGCGGCATGTAAATGTATGACATTTACGCCCTGTTTCTCTCAAGAACATGGGTTAAAAAATAGTGAATTCGAAGCCACTCTTCAGTGTAATGTTTCAAAATCCACACGCTAGTTCTAACGGCACGTGACTTGTGTACGCATGTCACAGAGACACACACACACACGTAGAGTACATGTGACGTTTTCATCTCACTTTGATACCGGGCAGCAGAAATATTTTATCGTTGTTAGTTTCTTTTTAGCTATAAACCTAAAACTGTTACTTTTATGTATTTAAAAATTATATCTTTTTTTAAGCTCTGTGGGTTGGTTATTGCTTTCTATCGTGAAAAATGTCAGAGCGATAAGACACGCCTGATTCCACACCTTGTTTGCTACGAGTTATATCACATAATAAACAAAAAGTTTGGTATTCTATTAAATGTTAATACGCGATAATTTACTGTTTGCTTTCAGATATTAAAAATGTTTATCAGACCAACTAGTGGCAACAAATGTTTGCTTTCATTTATGGATTTTTCCCCTGTGTGTACCAGAAGGCTACCCGTGACCTGTAAGTCCTCAATGTGTCCTCTTCACCCCTAAAAAACAAAGAAAAACATACTTACTTTACAATCCTTGAAAAGTACCTTTTATGTTAACAAGCCCTTGGTTGGTCTTTCAATGTTTTCTGCATGTTTACTGTTAGCTAAAACTTCTAGTAACATTTACTGTTAATTTAGCGAGTGTGACAACAATCAATGCTACTTAATAGGCGAAATAAACGTGAATAGAGTTTATATAGTTTCCAGAACTATTAAACATATAAGACGTTTACAGTGAAAAAAAACAAAAACCCGAAATACTGAACCTTGTAAAAACTGTAAGGCCTGGCATGACCAGGTGGGTTAAGGCGTTCGACTCGTAATCTGAGGTTCACGGGTTCGAATTCCGGTTGCACCAAACATACTCTCCCCTTTTAACCGTGGGAGCGTTAAAATGTAACTGTTAATCCCACTATTCGTTGGTTAAAGAGTAGCTCAAGAGTTGACGGTAGGTGGTGATGACTAGCTGCCTTCCCTCTAGTCTTACACTACTAAATTAGGGACGGCTAGCGCAGATAGCGCTCGTGTAGCTTTGCGCGAAATTCGAAACAAACCAAAAACTGTACCCTGGTGGGTCAAATGGCGGATATCTCATTGTGTAGGTTTGTTCTAAAACAACAACTCTCAAGTTCAAAAAACATTTGCTCAAAAATCTCCTATCCTGCACGCTGTAACAGTTCTCATAAGATTGAGTATTTTTACTGAATATTTCAGTAAAAACTCTAACAGGTTCATTAGACCAAATTATGAAACAGTCGTATCATAAACGAGATGAAATGTTTTGCTTAAAAAAACTTGAAATGTTTGCTGTTTAAAGACAAAACTGCAAAATTGGTTAGTGCACTGTGCCCACTGTAAGGTTACCTGCACTGTGCCCGCTGTAAGGTTACCTGCACTGTGCCCGCTGTAAGGTTACCTGCACTGTGCCCGCTGTAAGGTTACCTGCACTGTGCCCACTGTAAGGTTACCTGCACTGTGCCCGCTGTAAGGTGGTTGAACCCTGAATGTCAGCATTATATCCTCTCAAGTTCACTGCTGATCCACTAGAGGGAGAATTGAAACTGAAACCACGGACCCTCGAATCCATTGTTCGGTAAGCAATTGATAAGGCCACGCCGCGCCCTTAAGAAGAAATAGTTTCGGCGAAGTAGGAAAATAAATGTGACATAACAAGAAAACACGTGTATCCTGACAAAATAAAACTGTAGAAAATTTAATAAAATAAATTCACAAGGATCCGAAGACTAATACAGTATAAGAATAATATATCTTTTGAATTAACAACTCCCTGCAACTTGAAAAATACGAGCATTACTTATCATAACAAACCATCCGTTTTTCTCAAAACTCACGTAACTGGAAAATATCCTTTGTTGAAGACCATTATTGGTGAATGAGAATTGGAGAAAAATTAGAGGTATGGTTTACACAGTGAGCGACACTGTTCCAAGGAGTGACACCTATGATATATGTTAGCAAACCATAATACACAAAAATTCACAAAATGAAGCTGAATAACTTTATTGTTATTTGTGATAACAACATAAATTTAAATATTCGATATTAGGATCAAATTATGCACAAATCGTCCATATTTTTGTCGAGCTGTGTAGCCAACAGGTTTGCCCACGTAAATCTGTATATATATATATTATAATGATCATCTTTTTGTAGACAATTTATATCGTAAGAGTCACGTAAAGACAATGGGAAGGACAACAAGAAGACTCGTTTCAAACTTTATAAATGACTCTCGTTTCACGCATCAGAAACGTGAATTGCTTCGAGTATTTCTGAACAATACACAAGGAGAATAATTAGCTAGCTGGTACACTCAGGACTGGGACAACGACGTGGTGCAGACGACCTGTAAGTTGGCTTCCCCGGAGAACAGGTAAAGAGACCCACAAACTTAATAGTAGGACCGAACCATTACTGGGAAGTGACGCGAGAAATCACAGAGTTCTCAAGGGCACCCTGCGTGCAGGGAAATAACAAGGTTAATCACTGGCGTCCTTCTTACCGTTTCTTGGCTGCACGTTTGAAAACCCGTGGTTTTGCGCAGAGTCGAGTCTTGCCGAAGCCTTGAAGAAAAACTGGTTCGGCTGGAGTTGGTAGGCCTCTTGACCTCAGCTTTAGAAGTAGGGCCAGGTCAGCATGCAAGTCAGTACAAAAGTAGATTGTTCCAAACACTGGATATTATCTACCAGACACAGATCTCGCCTGTTTTACTTTGTTGTAGTTTTGGTCTGTCGGTTTGTTTTGGGTTTTTTTTCCACTCAGTGGACTAGCTTCTCGTGTGAGGGAGACACTTGGGTGAGGAGCCTCGTTAAGTAGAATGATGAGAAACCCGAGTCTGCAGGTAAAAATGTATTAAATCCCAACTTCTTCAGAATCGAACTCTCCACGTGTACAGTCAACATGACAGTCGTCCCAGGACGTGTAAAAGTAACTTTTGTTTAAACACAAGTTACTAGATAGTGTAAATATTACAACCAACTTGAGACTAGAATCATATTCCATTGTTGAAAACCGTTAATGTGATCCGTACACCCTAGTCACAGTCACCAGTAATAAATAACTAAAATAAAAGTCGTCAAAGTATTTCGGAACGGCTGGTGTGGGTATTCACACTTCCTAGGAAGGTCAAAAGGCTGTTTTCTGATTTATTAATAAAAGTGTTGATATCCATACCAGCCGTTTCTGCTTCAAGCGGGCTTCTCGTCACCGCGAAAAGTTGTCGATGTTCCATGTTTTTAAAATTGATTTTTGTATTTAAAACTCCCCTTCCCATTGGCTAAGCTGAATTTTTTGTATTTAAAACTCCCATTACTATTGGCCCAGCTGTATTTCTTTTTTTGTTATTCAGCTCCAAGCTACACGAGGGGCTGTCTGTGTATTTCCCACTGAGACGATAAAAACCCGAATTCTTTTTAAGAGTTATGAGTTCTCAGACCCAGCTCTGTGTCACGAGGTAAAAGAAGGAAGGGGGAGGCCGTTCAGCGCTAAGCTTGAAGGCTTAAGTTCTGGGTTCGATTTCTGCATTGAACAAATTTCACGTCGCTCGTATTATAGTAATTTCGTACAATAGAGTTTTATGCAAATTTGTCTTTCCACAAATTAAATGGTTTTAAAAAAAACTAAACATTGAAATGATATGGAAACAAGTTAATATTATTGCTATAATGATCAACCACACTGGACTGAGAATTGAGATTTAAATCCGGTTAAACATCGTAGTAACTTTTAAAGATTGTGCAATTTAAACATATGTCCAACTTGGCCAACGCCTGATTCGGCTATATTATTTGTAATTTTTTAAAATTATTTGGAGTGTATTAAATGCATTCACATGGATTTATTTGTTTGTTTGAAGTTAAGCACAAAGCTACACAATGGGGTATCTGTGTTCTGTCCACCACGGGTATCGAAACCCTGTTGTGGGTCCGCAGATATGCCGCTGTGCCACTGGGGGCGCATTAACGTGGAATTAAAGCCACGATCTGGTAAAAATTATAGAGGCCTCGACATCTTGTACCCAATCGTGAATCGTAGATATACGATGTGCATCGTACCTAAGCAGTTGATACGACAAATATAAGAGATCTTTCTGTCAAAGAATCGCTCAAGCCTCGCAATGAACTTAAAGAAATAAAATTTAAAAAGTTCGACTTAATTATTCAAGTCAAATAAGATATTCACCCTAAAACGAAAACAAACAAGGGACACATTAACTCCATACAAATTCAAGCTTTAACCCTTAGCGCTCGTGCATAAGGACGCCATGTTTTTACACATTTCAACGGGAGTTACAGTTGAGAGATGTGAATGTTAAGGGTTCGCATACCTTGAGCTATTTCTAGGTACAATGCAGTTTATATTGATAAGTATAAACACAATATATTCGGCATTTTTTTAGAATTATCTTGTTTACAAGTTGATGCTGATTACTCACAAATTCGTAAACTGTAACTCGAAGGAAAACACACCAATGACCCGTTTTTCTTGAACATAATACTCCAGTCTATATTGTGACCCAGAAAAGTTGATAACTGTGATCAAAGTCTGCATATTTGATAATAGCCTGTTGACCCCTGCGTCCGACATACAAACTAATTAAGGTTTCTGATCCATTTTTTAGGGAAATAAATAATAAAAAAAAAGAATATTTTTTTACAAAACAGCTGAAATAAGATTCGTTTCATCTCACAACTATAAGTTGTCACTCTATGGGACAGGAGAAATAATATAAACATGGTTGGTTTGTTCTTGAATTTCGCACAAAGCTATATGAGGGCTATCTGCGCTAGCCGCTCCTAAGTAGCGTAAGACTACAGAAGACTATAGTCATCACCACCCAATGCCAACTCTTAGGTTACTCTTTTACCAACGAATAGAGGAATTGACCGTCACTTTATAACGCCCCAAGCCTGAAAGGGCAAACATATTTGGTGTTACTAAGATTTGAACTCACGACCCTCAGATTACCAGTCGACCGTTTTAACCACCTGGCCATGCTGAGCCTTTAAAACATGGTAATTCATTTGAAATATAGATATTTTTTTTAAATTTTGCACAAAGAAGTTTTAATTCAGCACTATTTGCTCCTAAGTTTGAAGAGATTATTTGACTAACTCTTCACTCGAATAATGAAATTCGGTCGTCTTTTTAGAACGCACTCACGACCCACAAATGCAGAACGCGATGTTTTATGGTAACGATTTTCGTTTCTGAATTTCGCCCAAAGCTACACGAGGGTTGTCTGCTTTAGCCGTTTCTAATTTAGCAGTCTAAGTCTAGAGGGAAAGCGGCTAGTCATCACCACCCACAGCCAACTCTTGAGCTACTCTTTTACCAACGAATAGTAGGATTGAGCGTAACATTATAAGGTATCCACGGTTGAAGGGCGAGCATTTTTGGTGTGACGGGAATCTGTACCCGCAACCCTCAGATTAAGTCGTGAGTTTCAACCACCTGGCCATGCCAGGCCTTATGGTAACGAAACTATTAACTCTGTGATACAATACTTTGGAAATTATAAATTGCTGAGTCTACCGAGGGGAATCGAACCTCTGATTTTAGACTTACCGTTATAACCGCTATCAGGGATATGTATATTTTCCATTGTGACTTAACTATCTTCGGTTTGATTTAAACAGAATGGCAAAACTACTTTTAGCTCTCTCTACCGGTTAAACGTTATTTGTTACATGAACACCAGAGCTTAAAAATTTACCAAACCAATTTGAATAGGTTGATAACATTAAGTAAGTCGCTACTGCTAGTGACAAACCACGAAATGCTTTTTAAAAACAGAAAAAAAAAGAGAAGGGATTTTGATACCTCTGGTTAGCGGAACACAGATACCCCATTGGGTGGCTTCGTGCTCAGCTGTAAACAAATAAATCCTTACTGTTACAAAGGTCTTTCACAAAATGATGTAACTTAGCAAGTCGCCATAGTTAGCGCCAAACAACGAAATCCTTTAGAAATAACAATAACGAAACAAAAAATTTGGGTTCGAGACCAGTGGTTGGCAGAGCATAGATATCCTATTGAATACATAGAAGTTTTAAACCAGATTCTTTTAAGGATAGTCAAATGAATACACAAAAATTGCAGCATTATTTGAGACCTAAACTAATAAAAATCATATAAACTATATTGTTTTAAATCCCATAATTCCCCACGACTGACTATTAGGAACCCTGAAGATTATCACAGTCCAGCTAATTTGTTGACATGCTGAAAAACTGTTAACATTTAAATGTTTAAACAGATATTATATATAATTAGGCCTGGCATGACCAGGTGGGTTAAGGCGTTCGACTCCTAATCTGAGGGTCCTGGATTCGAATTCCCGTCGCACCAAACATGTTCGCTTTTTCAGCCGTGTGGGCGTTATAATGTGACGGTCGATCCCACTATTCGTTGGTAAAATAGTAGCCCAAGAGTTGACGGTGGGTGGTGATGACTAGTTGCATTCCCTATACTCTTATGCTGCAAAATTAGGAACGACTAACGCAGATATCCCTCGTGTAGTTTTGCGCGAAATTCCAAAAACAAACAAACAAATATATGTGATTATAATTGTATATAATTCATGATTAGCTATATGACTGCTGTATGTGCTTCACTTCGAGGGCATACTGCTTGTTTATTTGTTTGAATTTCGCGTAAAACCACATGAGAGTTAGCAGTTTGTCCCTAATTTAGCAGTGTAAAACTAGAAGGAAGGCAGCTGAACTCTCTGGGCTACTGTTTTACGAACGAATAGTTGGATTTGCCGACACATTATAATGCCTCCACGGCTGAAAGAACGAGCATGTTTGATACGACGGGGATTCGAACCCTCGACCATCAATTTACGAGTTGAATACCCTAACCACCTGGCCATGGCGGACCGAAATACCTATGGAATCTCTATCTTGTTGATAGGAGGTTTAAAACAGTGTATTGTCGTTCGTGATTATTACAGTAGCTTTAGTAACCATTGTTGTAATGTAAATCATTCTCATATGTAATGCCTGATTAAAATTTTTAAACTGGAAATTGATTAGAGTTCTTAGAAACCACTAAAGGGTAGATGGCATAGAGTAAAAAAAAAAAAGGCCATTAGATTTGGCACGTGATTATTCACAGAATAACTTTAACAAGAAAACGATTTTGTGTCTAATGGAACCTGAATAAGTAAACTATAGCTCCCTCTATAGTACGTAAACAAACCTCGTCACATTCTTACCGATACCTTCATCAGGGTAAAATATTTGGAACCATTAGCTAGTAAACTGTGTAAAAGTATTCAGTAGCTTTTTCGTTTTGTGTGTATGCAAAAGCCGAACTTGTATTAATAATTAGCTTTCCAAGATGGAAGGTCCAAGGTTCAATTTGCGACGTAATAGGGGGGAATGGGAGGGGCTTTATAATCGTGACACTTAGTTCTGTTATTTGATTAAGAATAGCCGTGTAGGAAGCAGGTCCTATTGACTGACAGCTGTCCCTCTGGTCAACAGTTTAAAACCAAGGATGGCTATGCTTGAACCTCACGGTTTCTGACCTGGTCAAATAATCCATGAGTCGCATGAGATGTAGTTCTGGCTTAAAATAATAGACGGCAAAAAGTTATATTTTAATATTTAATCTTCCAAACCACTGACTAGTAAAATGTGATGTAAGGATATTCGTCAAGCACTTTCTTACGTACACAGAAACTTCCACTGTCTAGAATCTCTAAAACCACCAAGTTCTGGAATGTGTATACATTTTCATCAAAAAGTTTCTATTGTAGACATTTACCTGAACGTTATATTGAAACGGTTTAAGAACATCATCGTGGATTTGCAGTCCGTGTAGCCATGTTTAGTTATGTTCTATTTGAAGTCCGTTTTTTTTTACAACAGTCTGAGAGCGTATTTTCCATTATAAAAGCCTCTGTCCTAAAGTTGTCACGATCAAAACACATAATATCTCCCTGCGTACTTTCCATAATCCATCTAGTGTACGAAAACGATTATTATTATTTTTTAGTCTATTGTGATGTTGGTAATCACACAGAAAGCTGGTGAGCTTTATTCTGTTGTTGAATATCACATCAAATACAAATATTACTTGAAGAGAACAAACGATTTAGAGATAAGAAATTGGTTTTATAAAGATCAGCGAGTTTATAGTACAATAAAATGCTTTAAGTCCTTTATCGTGTTTCATTTTGCTTATCTAAATACTTTATTGTAATTTCTTTTAAAATAGCTATCTACCATTTATTTCTAAGGAACTTTATCAGCCTAGGTAATGGTAGTTATTAAGAAATCTTATAACTTGTATCTTCACTTGGGTTGTGCTTATGATGTTGATTTTATATGAACAGTTATGCATCAGTTTTAGTTATGCTTCATACAAAACTGCTTCCAGATTTAATCTTATAGCATTTTTCCTTATAATTTTTCTGGGGGGATCACGCCCTACAACCCCTGTAGGATTATCGTGCATAATATGTGTTGGCTTTTGATCTCACAAATTAGAACCCACCCAACCCTTTCAAACCTACTGCGTACAAGCATAATACTCATCTCAGAGTGAGTGGTTTTTCGAATAATACTACAATAAACGAAGTTCTGTCACCCATTGCGTCACGTTTGAGTTTTCCATTTATTACATTAATGCACCGTTTATCACTGAATAGAAACTGTTCTTTACTTCAAGAGATCTGCTACGTTATGAAAAAAAATTAAAACTTCTTTTTTCTTGTACGTGGTGACGTCATAGGCGGCCATGTTGTGGTATTACTAAAAGGATAAAGACAATGAAAATACTGTCTTTGTCTTTCAGGGCGTGTTCGTAAACGTAAGGCTGTTTCTTTACCACAACCCCCCTTTTTAATGTTAAAACGTGAGGTTATTATAAACAGAATTTCACATACACAAATAAAAAAATAAAGGTTTGACACAATTAATTGTACTTAAAATGTCTTATTTCAAATCTTCCACGGGTTGATTATCGATTTGTATTTTATGAATATTTACACATTATTTTTTGTTTCATTTTGAGGTTAAACCAATTAACTGCAAAGTTTACAGCATCATATTTAGTTCTACATCAGTGGAGATGAAAATGACAGAGTTAATGTGCCTGAATGATACAGTAGACGTCATCCTTTATTCCAGTACAGTGGCTCAGAATCTCCCGGTGGTTAGTGCACTTGACACCCACTTCGAAGGTCGAGGGTTCGAATCTCTCTCTCAGACGTCGAGAGTTATGCTGTGTCGGATTTTCTACCTCTCTCCCCTCTCCTCCATATGTTCAAATAATTTATTATCAAGTGTTCTGTGGCCCAATGAGGCCCGTAAGGTAGAAGTACATTATAAGTGATAATTTAATCGTTATTGTAGTTATCTAGATTTGGCTTTATACCACTATTTGTTTGTTACTTGGATTTCGCGCAAAGCTGCACGAGGGATATCTGCGCAAGCCTTCCCTATTTTGGCGTTGTAAGACTATAGCTAGTTGTCACCTCTGCGGCTACTCTTCTTACCAAGGTTGTAAAGCTCACACAGCTTAAAGAGAGAGCATATTTGGTTGGGGGGAGATTCGAACCTCCGACCCTCAGATTGCGAGTCGAGCAATCCTATTCAGTAAATATAGAAACCTCTATCAAACAACAAAAAATAACTCTGGAAAAAATAATTCAACAATAACCTGCAAAGACACGTTACCATGGTTTCTTATAAAACTGTGTTTATCTGGCCAACGATGTCATGATGTCAGAAAAACACGTAGGTTTATGAAGTCTTTATGGGAATGAATAAAAACCCTATTTATTTATTTTTATTTTTCATTTCTATTAACATCATTATCAGTTATGTTTTCTGTACAAAATATCTTGCACAATTTACTTCGTGTCAAAGTAAAGTTGAATCACAGTAAATGTTACAATTCGATAAGTTAAAACGTAATTTATCTAAACTATATTCTAACTTAAAGTATAAATCAAACTCAGTAAAATTTCAGATTTTGCGAAAACTTTTCTCTTCTGTTGTTGATAAGGGAGGGTAAAACAATAAGAAAATATGATACCGAACATAACCACTCGTTTGACCTTGAATTTTTACAAAGATTGGGGTTTTGTTTAGCGCCATCTATCAAACTGGAAAATAAATACAAATAATGTAATGAAAAGTTATTAACATATTTTGGTTTGTTTGTTTATTGTTGGTTTGGATTTGTAATTAAGATTAATATCAGTAAAACTGATTCCAGAATAATTTGCTGTATGTTTGAAAAATAACAAATCCATGTTTATTTGCTCAGGTTATGGCACAACGTATTTAAATTATTAAAAGTAATTTATCTTTGGATTATTTGTTTGTTTTTTGAATTTCGCACAAAGCTACTCCAGGGCTTTCTGCGCTAGCCATGCCTAATTTAACAGTGTAAGACTAGAGGGAAGGCAGCTAGTCATCACCATTCACCGCCAACTCTTTAGCTACTCTTTTGCCAACGAATAGTCGGACTGACCGTCACGTTATAACGCCCACACGGCTGAAAGTGGGTGAGCATGTTTGGTGCGACTGGGATTCGAACCCGCGATCTTCAGATTACGAGTCGAGTGCCTTAATCATCTGGCCATGCCGGGGCCCATCGGGGTGGATAACCAATGTCTAGGAAAACTTATTGAGTATAAACTTCCTCAAACAAAATGTAAATTTTTTCACCTAAAAATTTACCCAATAAAATAGAGAGGATTTACAATGGTAAACAGAGAGAAGGGAAACTCAGTGTTTTTCACGGGTTTTTTTTCTCCCTCTCTCTACGAGAGTCCCCCGCTGGTACGGCGGTAAGTCTACGGATTTACAATACTAAAATCAGGGGTTCGATTCCCCTCGATGGACTCAGCAGAAAGCCCGATGTAGCTATGCTTTAAGAAAACGCACAATTTCTACGAGTATCCGTGCCGAATGGTCAATGGTCGAATATAAATGAAGCAAAATTTCGCGATGGGAAGAATGAAAATACCATTTTAATTCAAACTCCTTACAAAAAAACCTCCACTTGTGAGGTTGGAGGTCAAAGACTAGGGAGTGATAGGTCAAGGATTTACACTACGGTTTATTTGTTTGTTTATTTCGTAATTTCGCGCAGAGCTGCGAAGGAATTTGTGTACATAGTGGGTCGTAGCCTTAAAGTTACAGATTAGGTTGAAATCCATTAATTAACAGCGACCAACGTTATTTTTTTTAGGTTACTCGCTTTTCATCAGAACATAATATTGATAAGATGGCGCAAGAAAAAAAAGAAGTATTTGGTTTACACTGCAGGAAAGTCAATTACCAGGCCACGCTCGGCCTTGCATTGTGAAACAGATACAAGAGCATTGTAGAATTTGTTGTAAGAAAAGTGGAGCCTAGTGTGGCCCAGTGTTTAGCGCAAAAAACTGTGAATCCGAGGTTCGCACTCTTCGGTTTAGTGCTGCGTGTACGCTCTAAGAGTATTGTGCCATAGTGCAGACAGCCCTCGAATTGTTTCGCGCAAAATTCCAGAAAAACCTTTACATAAAGCCCGGCATGGCCAGATGGTTAAGGCACTCGACTCGTAATCTAAGGATCGCGGGGTCGAATCTCCGTCACGCCAAACATGCTCGCCCTTTCAGGCGTGGGGGCGTTGTGATGTAACGGTCAACTTCATTATTCGTTGGTAAAAAAGTAGCTCAAGAGTTGGCGGTGGATGGTGATGACTAGTTACCTTCCCTCTATTCTTACGCTGCAAAATTAAGGACGGCTAGCACAGATAGCCCTCTAGTGGCTTTGTACAAATTCAAAACAAACACACACTTTGTGTAACTTTGCGCTTCACAATGATAAAAAAAATGGACGGGTTATTTTAAAACATGAAAAAGGTAAATTCACTCCACAAGACTACAGATATCTCTTTCATAATGAATTAAAATGTACGAAATGCTGGGATGTTAACAGTTTTGAATGTTGCACTTGCTATCATTATTATATAAATATATTTGATAAGCCACTCGAGACTATTTATTATACGTTAGTTGATAGTAAAATGTATTATTAATCAGTATGTCTGCGGACTTACACGCTAAAATCCGGGTTTCGATACCCGTGGTGGGCAGAGCACAGATAGCCCTTTGTGTTGCTTTGTGCTTAATTCTAAACAACAAATTATTAATCAGAAGCCCCCCAGTGGCTCAGCGGTATGTCTGCGGACTTACACGCTAAAATCCGGGTTTCGATACCCGTGGTGGGCAGAGCACAGATAGCCCATTGTGTAGCTTTGTGCTTAATTCAAAACAAACAAACAAACAAAATTAATCAGAAATTGTTTACTAGCGCCATCTATGAAATGTTGAAAGCATGTGAAGGTGAAAGTTTTCTTCGTACATATTAATTAACGTTAGTAACGAGTGATAATAAAGGTAATACAGTAGAATAAATTGTTTTGTGTAATTTACTGTAAATTTAATAGTTTCGAATAAGATTGTAATTAAAGTTTATTACAAACTATAGTTAAGAAATTTTAGATATCTTACATTAAAATCGGCTTGGTATGTATGCATTATAGCCTATAGTCTAACTACAGGGCGTTGGGAAAGCCATATTTTATTCAGTTTATTTCAAGCCAGCAACTGTCAGCGGTGTTTATAAACAAAATAAGAAGGATCCAGACCTGTATTGATGCCAACGGAGGTCACTTTCAACATTATTTATAATTGTCATTCACATTTACCTCCTGTTTTCCACATTGAAACGTGTGTTAATAAATATACAAGTGCACAGTGACTTTCTAAACACCCTATATATCACTAAAAACTGTTTCTAATGGTATTAGTAATGATAGCTAAAGGCCTTGTCATCTTTTTCTTGAGAAATTAATATTGTTTTATGTTGTACATTTTAAAAATTTAAAGGTGAAATGACTTTTATTACTTGGAAGTGTCAAAAATGATAAATTAAGACATCTGGATTTATGTTATTATATCAAAAGCTTTTTCTGTATTTTCTTGAGAGACAACCTTATTAATAATGACTTTAGTAAGAATAAGTCCTTTGAAGCCACACTTTTTAGAGTCATCAAGTAACTGGAATGGTGTTTTAGGCTGACTGATGGTTTTTACCTAGTTAAGTCTGTAAGCATATTTTTTTATATTTACACTATCAAGCTATTCTGTTACATTCATAAGTGTTTTAACATTTGTAAGTGTGTTACACGTAGTTAAGTAAATATTTCTAGATCATCTGATTTTACCTTAATTGTTTCAATATCTGAACATATCTGTGTCAAACGTAAGCCTGTCCAAAGGATATTGTGACATTTTAAACCATATTCATAGGATCCTGGATACAGTGGACTTCAGTATATTGGATAGTATGTGTAATAGCTAAGTATTAACTTTTTATCTTAATAGCAGTAGTTTAAATCGTGTACCAGAAACTAGAATATAAATTACCTTTTAAGAACGATCTAACAAGTCAAAGTCTAATGAGTTTTGGAAAAAATGCGGAGAAATTAGAGTAAAGAAAAAGATTATTGTAATATTTTCCTCAATAGGATATAGTTTTCTAGCTATTTAAAATTAAGATAAGCATGCTCCTAAAAAAACAGGAAACAGATAACAAGTAAGAACTAAGATCAAACCTAATTGGTTTACTAAAGACTAAGGGGGGAAATTGAATGTAAATGCTGTAAAATTAAAGAGGTTTAAATTGCCTGTTAGAATTAAAGATTTATAGAATTATAAGAAAGACAGGTATGTGTTTAAAAGTAAATTTGGAACTCCAAAGGATCATGAGAAACAGTTGACAGATGAAGTTAAAACTAACGGGGGATCTTTTTTAAGTGTGCTAAAAATAAGCACAGTATTATTATAAGGATTGGGCCATCAAACGATGCTGATAAGAAGGTTTTTGCTGAAGAATTTGTCAGGGATGAGCTTCTATTTGTTGTTTTCTGTTTTTACAAAATGGAATATTAGTAATATTCCTGACCCAGAACAGTCTTTGGAAAATTAGTGTTGATGGAAGTCATTAAGATATTAATTTCTTGGTGTGAGAAACACTGAGAGACTAAAAGTTTATTGAGAATCGGGATAAAACAATATTTTTAAAGGAAACCAAAGATTAGATACCCAGGCTTATCTTTCTTCACTTTTATAAAAGTAATTTGACAGTATGTAAGTGATTAAATATCGGAATGCTACTAATATTATAACTATTTTTACAAAGAGTCATAGGAAAGTATAAGCCAGTTAGTTTTATTCCAAGAGGAAAAATTCAGTAGTCTGGTAAACGAAGCATTACGACATCATCCAACAAAGTATGGTATCATAAAAATAACATCAACATTCTAGTCACCTGACGGAAATGTTTGCCTACTAATCTGTCATCATTTATCAGTGATAGGTTCATTTGTAGTGATTCATACATGGCATAAAGAAACTGTTTACTTTCCATTTATTGCATAGAGAAACTTATAACATCAATTTTCTGGTGGGAATACAATTGTTGGTTCCACATAATAATTTATTATATTTTATTTTTAATCTGAGAAGGAAGTTTTTATGTCTTTTGTGACAGAATAAGTTCAAGCCCGTTTTGTTTGTAACATTTTTCTGTGATTTTATAACTTTTATTGGACATATTATCACCAGGAAGGAGGCAGACTTGTATGCTTGTGCAGATAATCCTTGCTTTCCTACTGGCTAGTGCTAAGAGAAGGATTTATGAAAAAAATTTTAGAAGAAAGAATGGAAAGAAGAGGGTGTGGCTAGAGCTGAAAGAAGATAAAACTATCGGTGATTTCACGATGAAGTCAAAAGACAGGAGGCCAGGCATGACCAGGTGGTTAAGGCATTTGACTCGTAATCCAAGGGTTGAGGGTTCGAATACCCATCACACCAAACATGCTTGCTCTTTTAGTCATGGGGGCATTATAATGTGATGGTCAATTCCACTCTTTGTTGGTAAAAGAGTAGCTGAAGAGTTGGCAGTGGGTGGTGATGACTAGGTGTCTTCCCTCTAGTTTTACACTGCTGAGGGAAGGTTAACACAAATAGCCCTCGTGTAGCTTTGCCCAAAATTCGAAACAAACTAAACCAATCTAAGGATAGGAAAAGGTGAAAAAGAATGAGTGATTGGCAGTGACATTTAGACTTTATGATTTTAGTCTTAGATCTGTCTCGTAATACAGATATTCCTACTTCTGTTTCATTTTTTGCTTGTACTCTAATTTCGATGATTCTCTTATTTGAGGCTTTGAGTTGTCTAATTTTATCACTAGCCTTTTATAAAAAGTGAATGATAGCAACATTCACCCATTTTCAATATGGCAAGTGTGTGTTTTCAGTTTTTACCATAGTATCATTTAACCATACACATGTGGACAAATTTTCACATTGACTGATTTTCCTTCAATAGTATACGATGAAGCTGCCCAGTCAGCTTATCTAGACAAGGTTTAAAATAATTATATGTGTTTGGAGTCATTGTACACGTAGTTTCATTTAAAATAAGTGTTCTTGGCTGTTAATAAATTATTTGGATTGGTTTATGAAAACAAGTAGAAAACTTTTTCTAATAATATTTTTCTCCATTCAGATTCTGTTGGGTGAGTATTTGAAAGAATAGTTAATAACGTGTTTAAATGTAACTTTAATATGAAAATACCATTTTCCTATGATTGCCGAAAGGTTTTTGCCGTATTTGTTCTGTAGTCGGGTACTACAACAAATAAATAGAACCACTTCAAAAATTGCATTGTTTCTACTGGGTGAGCATATTTTTGTGGTGAATGGTAGTGAAACATTCACTGTACATGCTAAAAACCTTGACAACTTTTAGGATTCTTGAATAAAATAGCAAAACAAAATGTTTTAAGTTCATCAGTTGTTCTACAAACATTTTGTTTTTATGTTCACTTCATTCTTGAAATTAACTATTGGAACTTTTATGCATCATTCCAGACAACTGGAAAAATATAGCATTAGTGACTCATAAATTTTCTAGTTTTTTTATTGTATCGTAACTGTTACATTTCTAATATTTTTAATACTGTCAGTGTTGTTATCATGACTGGTGCATCTTTGAATTTTTTATATTGTCATTGTTGTCATGACTGGTAAGTTTTAGTTTTTATTGGCAGTGTTAACATAGCTGGTGAATCTTTCAATTTTTTATATTGGCAGTGTTATCATGACTGGTAAATGCTCAATATTTTTATGTTGTCAATGTTATCCTAGCTGGTGAATCTTTCAATTTTTTATGTTGTCAGTGTTATCATGATTGGTAAATTGGTATCTGACAGTGACATGAGTAACTCACTTTCCATTATTTTATCTATTATGTTGGTCTCGAGAAACATTATAGAAGTAGTTTCTGAAAAACTTTGTCATCATTATATGTCTTTCTCTAAAGACATATATATATATATATATATATATATAAACCGTTTTGTAGATTCTGTAGCTCCAGTTGTAACCATAGTTATGCAGGAAAACGTTTAAATAGATCCTTACGGTGTGTACAGTTCTATGTTACATCTATTGTGTAGTACCTTGCGTGCCTGTCTGTACTGTAGATGTCCGTTGCAGAGGTATCAACTTTTATTTGGGTGAGTTTCTTGTAAGTTAGGCCGAAGAGTACCTTGTTGATTTAACTTTTAATTTCGCCATTTCATTGTCCAGTTGGTCCGGTTTTTTTGCTGTTTCCGAATGTACGTCAAGCCGTATTAATTATGCTAGCCATGTGATTGTATTTGACTTTTAGTTGACAAAAGTTTAGCACAAGTCTCATTCAATCATAGTTACCTGTAACAATAAAACTTAAATACAGTTATAGTGTGTTTTTTAATTATTTAAATAACTTGACAGAGAGCAATAGTAACATGCAAATTCAAAACACAAAATCAGAAGAACGGACGTTGCGAGTGATTCTATAAATAAAATGAGTCGTAATGAAGTGTGAATGTAGTGCCATCTAGTAGTGAGCGAGATTATTATTGTGACGTATTAACAATACAACAGATATTGAAGAACGTGTGAAAATTATGATTATTCAATACTTTGTAATATTTAAAAAGTTATCTATACTTTGATTTTAAGAATTTTACCCCAAAAATACGGAACATATGCCCTATACTTCTATTAAAAGTTTGTTTTTTGAATTAAGCACAAAGCTACACGATGGACTATCTGTGCTCTGCCCACCACGGGTATCGAAACTCGGTTTTTAGCGTTGTAAGTCTGCAGCCATACCGCTGAGCCACTGAGGGCCTATTAAAAGTGGTTTGTTTAAACTGTAGAAACGGAATCGCTAATACCAACTGTACTTCAAGATGGCGGATGGGTAAAACTTAACATGAACATGGTGACTATAGTCAGTTTTTCGGTGTATTTTTCAAAGAATTATTTATATAACTAGTTACTAAGTTTGAGAAGCACAAAAAATATTCCACGTTACGTGAGGATGGTCACTATATTTGGTAAGGTGTACTAAATTAATTACGCATTTGATCTTGTATTTTGACTATCGAAACCGCCTTTGCATATAAATAAATTAATTGAACTTGAATATAAATAAGGCTTATAAAATCCCTCAATTATACGTCTAAAACATAAAAAGCCAAGAAAAAATGTTCACTCCTACCAATAATGACAGATCTTGATAAAATACAGAAAATGTTAACAGTTTGTAATGAACCTATTTTTACTCAAAACTCGAACGATGAGACTTAACACTGACATGTGTGAAGGAAGTTGAACGTGAGAGGAACGTGCAAAGGAAGTATATATAGTGAACTATGTTGACTGCCTAAGTACTCATTCACCTAAGTTAGTAATTGTTGGAATCACCTTTAAATCAGTTATTGCTGGTATTTTTTGGATGGTTCTTTGTCTGCTTTACACAGTGAGATGGTTTAATTTTTACCCATTCCTGTGTTGCAAACTTCTTCCAATTTTAGCAAGTTCGTTGGAGAAAGTTAATGAACTGCAATCTTTAAGTCTCACCATCGATGTTCCAGTAGATTCAAGCCACAACTCTTACTGAACCATCTTGGAACATTCACATTCTTTATATGAATCCTCCCCCTCAGTGGCTCAGCGGTATGTCTACGGACTTACACGCTAAAATCCGGGTTTCGATACCCGTGGTGGGCAGAGCACAGATAGCCCATTGTGTAGCTTTGTGCTTAATTCAAGACAACGATTTATGTGAAACTACTCTGGTGTGGTTTTGACTTCGTGTTTCAGGTCACTCAGTGCCCTGCCGAAATGTGAATTTTCGAACCAGTTTTAAATTATTATTGATTCAAGCAGGTTTTCCTCCAGGATTCACCCATAATTTCTACCATCCATCTTCCCTTCAATCCTGACAAGCTTTCTAGTTCCTCCTGGTATGAGGAATTCATATAACATGATGCTGCCTTCACCATGATTGACAGTTGGGATGGTGTTAACTGGGTGATGTGCCGTGTTGGACTTGTTCAGTTTTTGTCTCGCCTGTCCACAAAACTCTCTGTCACATGTCTGTTCTACCATTTACAAGCTTTGTCTTAAACTCCTAACGAGATTTAAGTTTGTTTGTTTTTTCAGAAATAGCTTTTATTTTTCTATTCTCCAACACATGTAAGAACTAGAATATTGTCATGTATAAACACTGACTCCAATTTAAGAAATGGAACTTTACACATCTTTCAAAGTCACTGTTGGCTTTACAGTGTCATCCCTAACCAGTTTCTTGCTTGTCCGGCTGTTTAGTTTGGAAGGGCGGCTTGATCTGGGTAGTAACTGGGTGGTAATGATGGACTTCACCGTACTGAAAGGGATAATTAGCGACTCTGAACTTTTTTGTAACCTTATGATCTCTGCTTCTCTTCCATTTTATCTCTGACTTGTTTGGAAATTTCCCTGGTCTTCGTAGTTGGTTTGCCGTATCACTATATAGGTTGTGGCTTGAACAGACGCACATACTCTCAAGTCATGTTAAAATTTTGATTATACACAGACAAAGACCATTATACTAATTTTGTGACCTTTCAAATTACTCTTTTGGCCTGAACTGACATAGGGTTTCCGTAGCAAAGGGGTTAAATAATTGGACAATTAAGAATATTTAAATTTTCTTTTACAATCTAACTTACGTGATATCAGCGCTTTTGGTAGCTTTGTGATTTTGGAATAGATTGTAAATATATAGCCCATTTGACAGTTACGTGATTTCAAGCTCAGACGGCAACAAAATATAGAAACTTTGGAGGGCGGAGAATAGTTTTGCAAGACGCTGTGTTATTAGGTAATGTTAAATAATGATGACACCAGGTGTCACAGCATTACTTGACATAGTAATAGCAATAAAAAAGTTGTTTAACTCTGAGCTGTTTAGTTCGTAGTGATGAGAAGAGAATAATGGATAAGTATTAAATTATTTAACAAATAATTATTAAATTTTTCATTTATTTGCATAGGTAATAATTAAAACAACATAATGCCAAGAAAACGTCGAACAGCTAATTCTAAAGGGTTCACGCAAAAAAACTGGAAGACATTCAATCACTTACTCTCACCCCCCACATAATCTCTGTGATCTTGAATGTTTCTGAAACGAAACCTGGATTTTTATAATATCGTATAAAAATGAACTTCTGTTCTTATTCGTGATTTTGTTTCTCGTTTATGTGTTTTTTTATCCTTCTCTGTGTTGTCTTCATTATATTTTTATTTGCGCTTAACGCGATCTCGTGAATGCTGAACATTTCCGCAATTTCCCGAAATTGTTCTGTTTTAAGACTAAAAGTACCCCGCTAATACAGCGATAAGTTTACAGATTTACAACGCTAAAATCAGGGGTTCGATTCCCCTTAGTGGACTCAGCAGATAATCCAATGTGGCCTTGTTGTAAGAAAAACACACACACTCAAGAGTAAAAACAAAAGTTAAGAGTAACAAATATTTTTATTTCTTACTTTCGAAGTGATGCTATGTTAAAGTGTACAGTTTTTCTCGTGATTCATAGCATGCACGTTTTACTGACGTCACTACAGTACAAATTAAAACGTAGATACCTTTATGATTACGTAATGTAAATTATAAGTTGTTAGTGATGCCTAATTTGATGTTATGAGTGAGGACAGGAGGAGAAGTTGGACTGTTTGTAATAAAACGATTTTCCTTCGACGAGTTAATTTTTTATTATGTCATTTGTTAAATTTCGTTCAATTACGTTTGTTTCATTGTATAGACTATTAAATGTATTGTGTTCCACAGTCTTTCAGATGCATTATAGCATAATTCTTCGTGGTTGGAATGTCAGGTGGTTCCAGGGCTTTCCTGGAAACCATTTATAGTTGTTGATGAAATAAGGCTTACTCTCGACCCGGCAGTGATCCAGAAAAAAACAACTTTTGGTGTTATCATGTTGAAAACTTTCGATCTGAATTTGGAATTTTCTAACCTTTCATCACTTATCACCGCACACTGTTTCTTCGACGATATATCCAACCATAACTTCTAACTCTTCGAGTGACACCTATTTAGTTACAATCAGTTCTTCTACTACAACTCCAGTGACTTTGCCTCCTACAGGCTACATCTGGTGACTGTTTACTGTCCACAACTGTAGATACTGATCACACTTCTCAACATTCAGTGTTTATAATTTCTAAGATGGATTCTTAATCTCTAACACGTTTAAACCATTTTGGGAGATCACCAAATATTGTCAACACGTTGATATCCATTGATTTGTTCTAGCTTACAACGATGTAATAGTCAAGACAGCCAATCTTACTCTCTCTCTGACATCCTCCTTACCAAAATTGGACTTGCTAACTTAGGATCCACTAGCAGCTTACGGAAATTTATCTCGCATACTTTAAACCATCAGTCACCACGTACATCTCCATCATTTTCACGTATTATTCGCGAAGTTGATCCTCCCAACTCGGAAAAGAAATCGTATCCAAACTAGTTAGCAATGATATTTCTATTTGGAGGGTTTTTTGGGGTGTTGGTGCACACAATCTAACATCAGTATAGCACTGATATTATTTAGAATCTTCATTGAAATATCCTCCTCAAACTCTAAAATGTGAGAAATGTCTTGCTCATAATTTTTATCTAACTGCTGAGTGTTCCATCAAACCTGTAGGCACGCCTTACTATGGCCTATATTTGACTTATCGTTGCAACCAGTTGCACTTCCTTTCTGCAGTACACGTCAGCCAAATCATTTAGCATGTAATATAAATGTTACAAATCTTTAACACAATCTGGTTACCCTATCACATTTGCTTTTGTAGGAACTATTGAGTTTGTTATACCTTCTTCAGACTCTGTTACTTTACCTCCAACCATTGGAGACCTCCACTTCATTACTAACCATTGGAGACCTCCACTTCACCTCCAACCATTGGAGATCTACTCCATTTCTTCACTCTCAAATTTCAGAATCCTCATCTCTTTTAGAGATCTTTTGTTCTCGACTTTATACACTATGCTGTCAAGGTAATGTTTTGATTAGATATACAAACTACCTTTTTTCTGTTTTTAAATCTTACTTTCAACTTTCATTTTGGTCACTTATGTCATCCTGCACAATCATATTTTCTGGAGACAACATGTTGAACTTCGTAGATGTTAATGTTCACTCTTTCATCAACCAACCATTCTGGAACTCCTCGATGATTGCATCTTCTTCAACACGATTATTCTGAAACCAATACAGACTGCAAATAATCTGAATTTACTTTTTATCAGTATGACCATCTACTCGTCTTCGGTCAAGTTCGAGTTGCTATATGCAGCAAGGTTCACCTTTATCACTGGATATGGTGAGAATTATGCTTTATAGCTTATTTTGGCTGACATTAATTTTTACAGCCACACATTCATTAATGTGTTATTTGGGCTTGCCTGTGACCCTTGTTCCATCTAGTTGACTTGCATCAAGTTATTTACCTGATGTTTTTCAATCATTCAACACAACTCCTCTTTTTATCCACCAACAAACTTCCCCAGATTGGAAGACATCATCTGTCTGAACATGTAAACTGCATAACTAGTATGCCTACACACACAAATAGTGATGCACAAGAACTTCGATTTTCGTAAAGCCAACTGGACAAATTACTGGACTAATACTTGACTACCTGCTCGAAGTAACCTTTAACAAAATATCATGATCAGGTTAAGTCTTTACCCACTGTACTGGAATCAGCTGCTTCCACTGCAAGTTTACTTAGTATTCGTACTGCTCAGTACCTATCTCATCATCTAGTTTTCCATATTTGGGCATTTAACCTTTCATTCCACTCTTAGACTTTGTTACCAGATCATCACTTCATACATGACTCTCTCCTCCTTGCATGACATCATCATTTTCAATGAACATTCCCCAACTTTTATCTGAGAGTTGAAGATCCAGTGTTGATATAGTTTGTGATTAATTATCTTTGTCTGTCTTCAGACAATTTCAACCAGTTTAGGAATATATTCAAGTTTTAAATAGAGCAAAATGATTCTTAAACGTGCATTTTTCTAGGAGATGGAACTGCATCTTCTTATCCATAACACAAAGCTAACATTTTGGTTCCTTCTTTTGAAACTAAATTTTTAGCCCCAGTTCGGGATACACTAGACAGTCTGATTCTTCATAACGTAAACCCATCCTATCTCCTGCATATACTCCGGGTGATACCTTTGCAAATGCTTTTATTATTGTACAGAATCCACTGTATGGCTGCAACATAACTTCTGGTCCAGATGGAGTAATTTATTCTTATCTTACAATATGCTTCAGAGCGCGGCGTGGCAAAGTGGCTAAGGCACTCGACTCGTAATCTGAGTGTTGTGGGTTCGTATACCCGTCACACCAAACATGCTCGTCCTTTCAGCCGTGAGGGCGTTATAATGTGACGGTCAATCCCACTATTCCTAAGTAAAATAGTAGCCCCAGAACTGGCGGAGGATTGTGATGACCAGCTGCCCTCCCTCTAGTCTGACACTGCAAAATTAGGTACAGCTAGCACAGATCGCCCTCGTGTAGCTTTGTGCGAGATCCAAAGCAAACAAACATATGCTTCAGCGTCATTTCTCATGCCACATATTTATTCTATGGTCGGGATTTTATCCTGAAAAAGTGCACTATTTTTTGTATTCTCAAAACCGAAAAAGTTTGATGGCTGATGCTTATCATCCCATTAACCACACCAGCGTTTTCAGCAATACCCTTGAACACATCTTTGTGCGTTGGCTCCATGGTTTGTGTGTGAGAGGGATTGTGACACACCACCTAACACACAAGTTGGATTTCGATCATCAATCAACTGCCAAGTTCTTTAATAGATTCTCCAATCATTTTAACTTTTCCCAACCTTCCAATATATTTTCTTTTGACTTTCCACATGATTTTTATTCAATGTATCTTTGAGGCTTAGTCTTCAAATTCTACATTTTTTTCAATTTCATTTATATTGTTTTTGACAACTCTTTTCTCAGTGGCAAAAGTGTTGTGGTTTATACTGATGTTCTCGTGCATTTCTGCTTTCTATACTCTGTCAGACCTCATCTCCATAATATCTTTTATTTTGCTCACATGTGACTCCCAGATTTCCAGCTCATGTTTTTCCATATGCTGATGATACAACTCTTGTGGTCACCTCATATAATGATGACATCCAAGTTTTACACTTTGCTATTAAATCTTTTAGGTTTAAAGTCATCATTGGCATCTTTTTCTTAACGTCCCCAATCCAACAGCCATACTTTTTGGTTTTAAATGTCATAAATTCCGTCCTTACCATAATACATTTCTATGTAATGTTAAAATTGACGATTTTTTCTATTCAGTCTTCAGATACAAGATCTTGTTATTTTCAACAAACATCATACCTGGAAGTCTCAAATGCAGGGAGTGCGACCATTTGTGAGAATGAGGTGAATGAAAGTCTTGAAAGCATACAACAGAAGCAGGGACATTGAATCTCCAGGATGTTCCTGACAGCTAACAGAAGCGGGGACATTGAATCTCCAGGATGTTCCTGACAGCTAACAGATTAGAGGTGATTTCAAGTTTGGCAACCTTCATTTGAGACTTCCAGGTATGACGTTTGTTGTAAATAACAAGATATTTCATTGTAGCTGAAGACTGAATAGAAAAATCGTCAATTTGAACATTACATAGAAATGTATTGCGGTAATTTTTTGTTGTTTAGACTAACCTTTCGTACTAAACTGTGAAACAAGAACACCCTAAATGCATCACCTTCCCACCCAGTACCGTAGATCTCCGAGAACATTCCACCGATGTTTTCTCAATGAAAATACAATCTTTACCAACCTACTCTCAGTGTCTGAATAACAAACCTTGCCAAGTGTTACCTCTACTTCATCAATTACTAAACCTTTGTGTGATGTCGTTTCCACGTGGGAATCTCTATCATAATAACCATTCTGAACAAAATACACCTAATTACATTGATCCAGAGGCTTGATTCTGTGATAACTTATGTTACTCGTTCTTGTTGGACACCTACTTTCAGTTACAACACTTAAAAAATTACTTGCCCCAATAAACTTTGGCATCATTTTATTTAAGCCCTCTTGCCCATACTTATATTCCCCATGTTTCGATTTTTCATCCTTCTCTTGGACAAAGAAAGGGCATAGCCCTTCAATAGTCCACCAGCCTCTTAAGGTGGACTGAAATAAAACAAAAAATTAAGAGAAACTGTCGAGAACATGTAGTTTAGTTAAAAAAGCAAGAAGGACGCAGATTGTAAAATGAATGTCACTGCCAATAACTTGATGTTTATTTGTGATTGGGATATTTCATTCCAAAATTCTCGCCAGATATTTCTTAATTATTGATTGATTACGTGTTATATAACGTGTATTGTGTTTTAAAAAAATTCTAATTTATCATACCTTGGTAGAAATGTGTTTATTTGTTACATAATACTGTAATGTGTTATGTTACAAATTACTGGAGGGACAGAGGGTCCGCCATGTTTTAACGGGTGAAGCTTATAACCCCATCTTTATCTGCTTCAATATTCTCAATCACTTTATTATATTTATTTAAAAACGACTTTGGAGTTTCAGTACGTCATTACAGTCCATGTTGCCACGTTTGGTCACGCTGTATGTGGCGGTCATGCATCTTGACAGCAGCCTTACACCTTGGAATGACGAGGACATTGCAAAAGTCCCCATCGTAAAGCTGTCATGTCCAAAGTAAATCACTTCTACCTAAATGCTCTCCATAATCTATTTCGTGTACTATTATGAATGTTTCCCCAAAACGTATATTAAGAATTTAATGGTATGTAGATTTGCAGGTTCTGCTCTTGGCGATTTGACTGGTACACCTTCGTAACAGTTAGCATGAATAAGTTTTCTTCTCCAGTTGCTTCGGAAGGCAACAACTTACAATATATGTTGTGGAAGCAATTTGTGCAAATAAACTGTATTGGTTTGTTGGTTAGAGATACTTCTTAATTATATTCCATATTGTTGCATTGGACATGTGACCTTTGTGTTCGTGGACTATCACCTGCTATAAGATGTTGCACTTTGCTTATTACGATTGGGATACGACTTGTTTCAGGTCTCATTCTGGATAGTTCTCGACTCATGTTAATCCATATTTGTCTTCCAATGTTGTTAAATACAAAGGATTATCCTTGTTTTGGAAATTATAAAATCTCTACCTGATACATCTTTCTGATTTGAGTGTATGAATATTTTTTCGTTGAAAAGGGTCGTTACATAACTTCCCATAAGTTGCAAGTTTTAGATAAAAATTATACTACCTACGTTCTGCCAAACAATGTCTAAATGTAGTTCTGATACATTCCGTTTCACTGTTGTTAATTATAGATGTCATGTCAATTGCTGACTTGCATAATGCAATATAACTCAAACTCCTGTTGTAAACTGTGTGCGAATATTGATTAAGATTTCACTTTATTTTCTTGCAAACAGCCCAAACTTTCTGCAACATTTTGTTTGTCGCTTAAAGTATTCTCAAAGCAATTGCGTTTGGACCACTTGAAATAAGAACAAAATGTTATTATTTTCATCGGTGTGGGTGTTTTCAATTTGTTTCTTTTTACGCAGTTATATAAGCAAATATGTGCTTTGGACAACCAAGGAATCGAACTCAGGATTATAGCGTTTTATGTGCGAAAAGTTCCCTGGTGAGTGAACGGGAAGTCTTGCGATGAAGTTTGTGTCGAAGTCGAATTTATTATTGTCATCAATTTTAGACTAAGGCATCCTCACTTACTGCCTTTTCTTGTAGATATATTGCTTAGAGCAGATAACTCCATATGCAACCCCCCAGTTTGTTAGAAATATTACCTAGGGCAGATAATAACTCCATATATTCTCCTCTTTAAATGACACCACAGTTGTTGTTTTTTCCCTAATCTTCAATTTATATTGAATGACAAGGCTAATAAAGAGATAAATTTGGAAATCATTATATTTTGATTAAGAATACATTATTTATGGGAATCGTTGTGACAAGGTGGCTTTAATGGAACGAAAAGATGTTTAGGTTTGCCTCACTAAGAATCTGTTTCCTAATCTTTGATGCAAAAATATTTGAAAACCAGAAACTTTCAACCCCAAACTCAAGAAGTAAACATATTCTAAAGTTACAATACTGGGGATTAATGCTATTTTTAGACTTGGGAAACTACCTTTTGATGGTTATGGATCACATGTACATGGATTTTGTTCACGATCGTGTGTTAACAGTGACGATGGCCCCTGGAAACAAGCATTAATTTTAAAAGTTAAATATGATAAAATTTCTCATCGCAAAGTTAATTTACTCTAATTTACTCATTCTGGAGACGTACTCACTGATATTTGTAGTATATACACCTCAACTACTCTTAGCATTATAGATGTCGCTTAGAGTCCCAACTTCTGGCTTTATTAATGTTAATATCCCAAAAGAAGTGACGCAATAAAATAGGCGTCAGAAACCAAAAGGAATGTGAAGGTGGACCAAAGATGGAAGTGGACGAAGCTTGTTAGAAATGTAGACAGTAGGTGCATTCTGTGGAAAACATTTACAATGAGAGTGTTAAATTCGAGTCTATTTTAATGGAGTGGTAGCCAAGATACGATGAAACATAGGTTTGTATGAGGGACACAAGTGATACTAGTGTAAACATAAGAAGTTTAACAAGCAACTAGCATGGCTTTATATGTATATAACGAAAATTTATCTTACCTTTTACACTATTTTACCTTTAGTTACCAAATTTATCTTATTTTGAATAAATAGTCCAGCATAGTCAGGTGGTTAGGGCGCTTGTCTCGTAATCTGAGGGTCGCGTGTTTGAATCCTTATCACACTATCCATACTCGTCCTTTCAGCTGTAGGGGTGTTATAATGTGCCGGTCAGTCCTACTATTTATTGGCAGTGGGTGGTAATGACTAGCTGTCTTCCCTTTAGCCTTACGCTGCTAAATTAGGGACGGTTGGCTCAGATAGCCCTCGTGTAGTTTTTCACGAAAATTCCAAAAAAAGTATCCAAAACATGTTTTGGATAAAAACTTCAAATCAAGTTGTTGTAAACCTTAACTTTGTCGATTTTGTTTTAGATAAAAAGGGAAGGGTAAAAATGTACGCTGTGAGTTATTGGAAGTGATTTGTTTGTTTAAAGCTTATTTAAACATCGTGAAACAGAATGGTGTTAGGAAGACAATGATACTGAGTTACCTTAACAGTGGCACATATGCGGACTTACAATGTTAGAAATAGTGTTTTAATACTTGTGGTGAGCAGAGTACAGATTGCCCATTGTGTTCAACTTCAAATAAACAAGACATGTACACACCACACAACAGAGGAGGTATCCAAAGGGCAGAATTTTTCCTGTTCAGTGGTTTAATTTAGGCCACCATTTTGTTGTCGTTATCCTTTACTTGTATATACATGTCTTTGATCTGGCCCGAAAGAATAACGTCTGAAGGCACGAGATCCAATCAGCATGGTAGCCACGCGATAGGACCATCGCTGCCAAGCCAGTTAACTCCACATTAGACGAACATTGGTCGTCCTGCCGCCTAGTGACGAAACATCACAATAACAATTACATTAAGTTTCGACACCTTTGTTTGTTTATTCACTCTTCTCTGTTCTGAGGCATATTATCAAACAAGAACAGTTACAGAACACTGTACCAATACGTCTGTTTACATATACAGTCTTAATTTTTGTGTTTGCTTAATAAATTTCGCGATTTTTTTTTTAAATATAAAGCAATTGAAAGCGAGAACAAGGTCTTGAAATCTATTGATCAGCTTTATTTATATTGAACACCGTTCACAAATAAGTTTGTTAAATCAGGCATTATGGCACATCAGTGTAAACGCTGAGATAAAGAATATTCATTATACATCTGTAAAAAATTAAAGTCTTAATACACGTACAAGCTAATACTAAAAGACAAATCAAAAAAGTGTCAGATCGTAATGTGGGGCACATTCTTGGGGCACGTTTCTATGAGCCATTTCATACGAAATGATGTAGTTCATACAACAATAATAAAAAAAACAACTTAAAACATGTCAGTAACTTCGAACAAGCCCCCACTGTCCCTGAGTAACAACAAAAACTTTACAATTCTGTTATCATGTGACCTTTAAACAGGCAGTCAGTGAATTTCCCAATACGACGTCATGAGTGTAGAATAATTACTGAGGTAGGGAAAAACAAAACAAAAAGGAAAAATCAATGCCACAAACTGGACATGAGCAAAAAACCAAACCTGAATTTAAGATTTTTTTGGCTGAAGACTTTGAAATACCCGTGATAAAGTCAATGAAAGAAAAAAACAAAAGAAAACTGGTTTTTCTTTCAGGGCACGTGCCCAATAAAACGGTGGTATTATGACTGGATCCAAAACTTATCAAATACGCAACTAAACAATAACTTTAAATGCAATTTCTATAGGACTAAAAACTATGCCCGTTACACACAAAACACTTCTATTCTGCGAACTTCTAGAAATTATCCCTTATAAGTATGCTAATGAGCATACCAAACACATGCGAACATCGACATTTCCATTTTGGCACAATTTTTTTCCATCCTCAACTCCACAGAATGCCATGTCCCGTTTGTCTTGGTAAGGTAACGAAACGTTATTAATCATGAATGACAACAACAGTGCCCTATCTTGTCGCTGATGTACATAAATGTTTTGAAAATAAAACTTATTGCCAAAGGAGGTTAAGAAATGGGTTATTGCTTAGGTTAAAGGAGTAGGGTCAACAAACATGGTATGATTTACAATGTTATACACCATATCTTTAGAAAAAGGAAGTGTAGAGGGGAGGCCATTAAGATTACTACTATATAAATTGTGTCCATAAGAGTCATTGATATCGATACGACCACTATCTATGTCTGACATAACAAGGCCCCCCCTTGTTACAGACATAACACTGTTAGTTTCCTGCATCTTACCGGCAAAACTGGATGATAGAGAATCAGCTTCTGTTATCACAGTGGGTGCTGATGTAGTAACACCAAAAGCTGGGGAAAACAAGGAGTAGAATGGTGAAAAAAAAGGTGCAGGTGAGGTGAAGTTAAATGTATTGATAATATTTGTATATGTATTCATAGATGTGGTCGTATTCGATAAAAAAGGCTGCGACTCTATGGTCTCCTCAGTGGCAGAGGTCCTTCCTGTACTGCCAGATGTAGTCATGTTGTTACCAGAGACTGGTGACAAGGTTTCCCCTTGATGATTACTGCTGGGACTTTCGGAAACTGGTCTTATTTCGACAACCGAGGAGGTTGAAACTTGATGGGGAAACATTCCATCAGTATTTGCATTTTGTCCTTTATAAGATGATGCATGAATGGATGGTGGTGTGAACTGATGCGAATGAGGTTCAGCAGTTGGTGCTGGATAAGTGGATGGGGAACACTGCTTAGGGACCAAACCACCAGGATGAACTGAATGTTGATGTTGAGGCTTGTTAGTTTCGCCTTCTTGTTGTATCGCTTCTTCGTTGTAATAAGCATTGTAGTTCATCCCATTCATGGTGCTCTGATATTCTGCTGGTGGTAGATCTTTTGGAGTACATTCTGGATTATCCCGGTTCGAATCTCTTGAAAATGACGGTTCATTTGGTGGGTCACTTCTTGAGAGCTCATTGGTTTCATCTGCTCTTGCTGGCATGTTAGTCTGCCACAGTGGAGATATTCCTCCTCCTGTGTGGACATAGGGTCGCATGGCTTCCGAAATGGAAGGTAATGGTTGAGACATAATAGCAGGAGGCACCATGTATGAAGACTGTCCTCCGGGAAAATTCTGGTTGTTTCCTGGAGAAGGAGACATTGACTGGTTGTCAGAATAGAGTTGGTCACTAGGATTTCCGGAAGATCCCTGTTGATATGGTTCTGTACATCCTGAACTAGGGATTACTTGTTCTTTCTGGCGACTCTGAATCAGTGATTTTAGTCGATTATTCATAAACCGATGTCTTCCTGACCCATTCTTCCCTTCTTTGGCCACAGAAGGAGCTGACAATGGATTTCCATCGCCCATTTCAACTGGAGGCATATGTCCATTATAAGGAGCTAATAAACGTGGTGGGTTCTGGTGAAAACTACCATATTGTGAACCCATTTCAAAAACTTGATTTTCTCCTTGTGGTGGAGGAAGATTCTGTACTAGTTCCATGCTATAGTTTGGAGCCAAATATGGCTGCATCTGGTAATGAAAATGAAAAGAAGCACTGTATTAGAAGTTATATCACACACACACTAATTTTAATGAAAATAAGCAAATTCAAATAGTGTTATATGTGAATAATAAAATTATTAGAGAGGCAGTTGAAGCCTCAGAAATGGACATTTTTGAAACATGCTAATTTTGTTCTTTCAGTACAAAACTACAAAATGAGTTGGGCCCAGCATGAGTTAAGGCGGTTGACTCGTAATCCGAGGGTCATGGGTTAGAATCCCCGTCACACCAAACATGCTCGTCATTTCAGCCGTGGAGGTGTTATAATGTTACGGCCAATCCCACTATTGGTTGGTAAAAAGAGTAGTCCAAAAGTTGGCGGTGATGACTAACCGCCCTCCCTCTAGTCTTACACCGCTAAATTAGGACGGCTAACGCAAATCGCCCTCGTGTAGCTTTGGGGAAAATTAAAAAAACACGAGTCACCTACGAACCGCCATATAGGAGATTGAACCCTGCATTTTAGCACTTTAAGTCAGTAAAGTTACCACTGACTCTCCAGGAGAGGGAGCATTTCCATTGTTAATGAAGTATTGTTTTTCTCAAACATCACCTCAAAGCTATAAACATATATGATGTGATATTTGTTACTGGCAATTTATAGTTCTGTTACACTGGTGATTCTTACATAATTTCTTTATTTCAAAAAATTCGAAATCATTGGATTGTCTGTCACGCAAAGCGTTGTCTGTTCTTTTTAATAAGTGTATATAACCATGAAAATTTATTTATAAAGACCCCCCGCCACCCGAGGTACATAGGTATGTTTGCAAACCTACAACACTAGGAACTGTGTTTTGATACCCGTGGTGGGAAGAACACAAATAGCCCCTCTATGTAAGCTTTGCGCTTAACTACAAACAAACACAAGATCAAATATCTATTTTATCAAGTTGCGAAACAGTTTAATTCAAAGTTTCAAATGAAGCTGAAAAGCAAAGAACTATTCCAGTAGCATTAAAAAACTCCAGAAATATTTGGATTGTTGACAGTTTTAAGCCCCCAGTGGCTCAGCGGTATGTCTGCGAACTAACAACGCTAAAATCCTGGTTTCGATACCCGTGATGGGCAGAGCACAGATAGCCCAGTGTGAAGCTTTGTGCTTAACTCAAGAAACAACAATAATTATTTTACAATGGCCTCCCCGCAAGTACAGCGGTAAGTCTACGGATTTACAACGCTAAAATCAGGGGTTCGATTCCCCTCGGTGAGCTCAACAAGGTAGCCCGATATGGTTTTGCTGAAAGAAAACACAAACGGTTTTAAGAACATCAGCTTACAATGGAAAGCCCCGTCTAACTATTACTGTATTCAATTCAGAATTGGGCAGGAAATGGTTTCAAATATTTAATTACTGTTTACGACTTCCACGTATTCCTTTTTTGGCCTGTAAACTTGTTTACAGAAATCATCGGTTTAATTTTGTTCATTATCTACACTGTAATAATTTCAGTTTCCTTATACTAACTTATTCATTCTGCCATGCTGTAAAACCAGTTATTTCCACTTTCTTACACGTGCATCTACGAAACTCTTTACATTTCCCACATCAATTTCTTGCACTGTAAACGTATCCATTTCCTGAGTGTAAAACCCATTTGTTCATTTACGTCGCAATACAATGTCTTGCCCTACACTCACTCGTTTCACGTCTCAAATTTATCATTTCAGTTTTTTACCAGTTTACTAATTGTAATACTTGACGTCGAGTGCGATATACAAATCCTTCACAATTTTATTAGAATACAACTGTACCTATTATTATGAAACATTCTATTATAGGATGTTTGTTTTTGAAATTCGAGCTAAGCTACACGAGGGCTATCTGCGCTAGTCGTCCCTAATTTAGTAGTGTCAGACTATAGAGAAAGCAGCTAGCTAGTCATCACCACCCACCGCCAACTCTTTTACCAAAGAATAGTGGGATTGCCCGTAACATTATAACGCCCCCACAGCTGAAAGGGCGAGCATGTTTGGTGTAACATGGATTCGAACCCGCAACCCTCGGATTGCGAATCGAGTGCCTTAACCACCTGGACATGCCGGGCCCTATTACAGGATGCATGATGATATTATGCGTCACCTCTTTCTTTACGCTAAACATAGCCTCGTGATCAGCGTGCCAAAGTGTGGGTCCATGGTTCGCGTCCCACAAAGAAGTTACTTAAAAAATCGTTGCGTTCCGCAGTTTAGGACAGCAGGTGCTTTATAAGTGCGATGATAGAATCCAACTGCTCGATTCGGGTGGCCTAAGTGTTAGCGGGGGGTGTTGTTGAAGAGTCAGTCTCCTCTAATCTGCCCCTCGTTGGTTTGATGTTAAATCTGAGAACTTACGACATAAAACATTGGGAGTTCGATAGTCCCGGTGTGGACAAAACACGGGTAATCCTTCATGTAACTTTGCGCTTAACAACAAAGCAAACCCGTAGTCGAACAGCTCAAAATTAAAGACGGCTAATGCAGATGGTCCTCGTGTGTAACTCTACGCGAATATTCGAAACAAAATCTCTGGTACCATACTAAGTCTCGACAAAGCACAGACACTTATATAAACAGACAAAAAAAAAAAAAAAAAAAAAGGCCCTGAATGTTATGATACGTCATCTAGTTTTCAGACGTTATCTTAATCACTATGTGCTAGGAGGGCGCTGACGTTTATAATGCGCTAACTGTTGCCCTGTAAAGACCAGTGCCCAGCGTCTGCATGGAAATTTACATACCTGTTCGCTGGGAAAAAATAGGTCGTTCTGGTTGCAGCTGCCCGAGAACAAAAGTTGGTTTTTGTTCGCAATGCGCTGCGGCTTCAATGACCATGAATAGGCTCGGAAGTTTCAGTCAGCTAAGCCTAGCTTCTGCTGATCGTTGAAAGAAACCAGACATAGCTGTTTTAGGCTTACGAGGTCATGGATAGTCCTTACATGACACGGTCTAGTCAAAATAAATAAAGTGTACTATTTCTGTTGTTGTTTTCGGTTATTCTTCGGGTGAAATATACGACTTTTTTTTAATTTATTTTCCACACCTGCTCCGGCAGAATAAAAAGAAACCAAAGTTACGTCTTCTGTTATATGTTAGGGTAAACAACAACACAACTAACACGTTATTTAAAACGTATCCACCGGAAAGGACCGTTACTGAAGCAAGATCGCAGAAAGTAGAAATTAAACTTTTATGAACATATTTAGCAGTTGAAGAATTATTTCACACTTAAGCAAGAGAAGAATCCTCAATAGCCGCGGTTTTATTAGGATTGGATTAATCTACAAGACCGAAGTTTCTTCTTTATTAGCTGTATTTTACCAAGCGTAGGCCCCTCTCTATCTGAATCGATTTTATTTCTCATCAGGATCTTAAACCAGAGTTTAGTGTTTTAAGCAAGATTATAAAAAAAATCAATCTACGAGACCTTGGGCATTGTGAAATATGTCAATCGAAAGTGTTTGACTTCTTGAGTCCAAAGCTGAAATTAGACCTCAAATCGTCAAGAGATGACGGAGCTGAGCTACAAGTTCGTTGTTTCGAACTCGGGAAGAACAAAAAAAACATAGACGTACTAATGAAAGGCAACTACAAAACACTAGTGGTTCTATAACTGTGTTCCAGGTGTACAGAAACATGAGCTGTTAAGCAATTTAACAGTCCCCCGCTAGGGCAGTGGTAGGTCTACGGATTTACAACGCTAAAATCAATGGTTACATTCCCCTAGGTGGACACAACAGATAGCCCGATGTGGCTTTGCTAGAAGAAAACACACACGCGCGATTTAACAAAATTCAGTGTTTGTTTGCTTTGTTGTTTTTTTCGTAATTTATATTGCAAAGTTACACCATCGTGTTTCATGATGGCGAATTTTAGTTACTTATCCACCTTGTAAGATCTAACATGGTATCTGCACGAAATCGTCTGAGTAACAGTGGAGCTAGAAGAAAACTCAGTTCAGGCTTAACGCGCCAGCGGCTTCAAACACACCCAGGCCTAACGGTGTCGCACAACAGTTAAACTCTTTTAAGAAGTTTAGACCGAACGGTGTCTCACCTTATTAAACTTACAGAAAATTAGACCGATCGGTATCTCATCTTATTAAATGAACAGAAGTTCAGGGCTTAACGGTTTATCACCTTATTAAACGAACGGAAGTTTAGACAGAACAGTGTCTCACCTTATTAAACGAAAGTCATTAGAATGTCTAATAACGTCTCTTAGACAAAACTCGTACCCTTAGGAACTACTCAGAACACTACGTCTTCACGGTTGCAAACTTACGATGAATACTTTATTCACTGGTTCACGTCCTATTCACCATCAAGGAAACCTTTGATTATTATTATTTTTCCCCATATTTTTATTCATCCAGTCCACCCAAAAAACTGTTTTTATTAACTAATAATTAACTTGTTTTCCCATTTTTCACGATCACCTAAAAACAAGTGAAGCAGTGGTGTTAAAAACATGTTTGTTTAATAAGATGGCGATACCTTGTAATGGCATGAAAGAAATAAAGTTAAAACAGTACAGTAATTACTTCACTGATAACTGAATGAGTCAGGTTCAGAATACTTATTCTTTAGCATCACCTCATTCTTGTAACAAGGACATGTCACAAAGGTTCTGCTCGAATGAACATAATGATGAAATTTAGAGTCTGAAATAACTGTCATGGTACTGCATGCAGTGTCTTAACTATACATATCAAGAACTTAGGAAGAAGCTACCATATGGTACTGGTATATGCTAGAAGAAAACAACTTTAGTAACAGTTCACAAATAAACTTTGATAAGCAAAAAATGTGTTCAACACTGTATATTAAGTTATGTTGTCATGCCATGGCCAAAAATAAATAGAGAATTGTCAGTAGAGTAGAGAGTTCGTATAGAAGCTTTATGATGCTAGTTGGATTCTCTGACAAATTGCTACAGACTTGAAATGTTTCTGAAACATTGTCAAATACAGAATAAATCATGAGACTGAGACGAGTAAATATGATATTAAGTATCTTCGTCTGTGCAGCCTTCAGGGCAGAAGGCAAATTGTCACTGATATCAAGCATGAGATAAACAACCACATACCAAATGACAGAAATGTGTCTAAACCTACAGTAACAATAAGACTCAATGAGAATGGAATAACTGGTCATGTAGTAGTTAAAAAGTTTACTTCAATTTCCAATTATTATCAACTGAAATTTGCTGAAAAATACAAAAACTGGACTGTTTGTGTTTGGAAAAAGAGTGTTGTGAATGGATGAGTTCAAGTTCTAAATATATGATTCAAAGCACAAGATATACATCAGGTGGAAGAAATGATACTTATCTCAATACATAGTACCCACTGTGGAGCATGGTGGAGGCAGTTTGATGGTTTGGGAATGTTTTTCTGCTGAGACAACAGAAGATATTTTTTAAATAGATGGAAATATAAACCAGTGCAAGTACCATCAGATACTGATCCATCATGGTGTACCCCCTGTGGTTTGTGCATTATTGGCAAATCATTCCACTCCCAAGAAGATAAATCATTCCCAACATTCATCCAACCTGTGCAGAAATTATTAAGCTCAGAAAAAAACTGCTGGGATCATTCAAATGATGCAATAGTCCCCACAGAGCCTCAGTCTCAACCCAATTAAACATATCTGGGATTTGACAGATCAAAAACTTGACAAATCAAAAGTTGCTTCCAAAGAAACTTTATGGAAATTGGTTAGAGAAATTTGGAGTAAAATCGCAAAAGACACTTTGATTAAATATATTACAATAATGCCTGAAAGACTGTCTGCAGTTATTAAAATAAAAAGGGAGAAACACAAAATATTAACTGTTTGCTGAACTCAAACACTTCCAATGAGTTTCTGTTGTACCAAATATGAAGATAAATAACATTTTGATGTTTCACTTGTGATTTACCTTCCATTGTTCATTGAATGCAACCTCGAATCTAATTTTGTCTTTGTACTGACAGTTTTGCACAGTAACTGTCAGTAAACCCATACAAGACAGTTAGTTATACTATAGAGTGCAATGTAAGTAAAGGTACACATAACTTACACTGTACAGCTTCATGTGAATAAATCTAAACAGAAGTTATAATATATAATTTACGGTCAGTAACCTTATATAAAACAGTTATACAGTTTAATGTCAGTAAATGTAAACACAGGTTACACTATTCAGTTTAATGTCAGTAAACATAAATAGAACAATTATACCATAATACAATTTAATGCTAACAAACCTAAACAAAATGATTCTGGTATGATGTTTAAAGTAATGAAACCTAAACAGAAAATTTACACTATGCAGTTTAATGTAAGTATACAATGTACAAGCCTTATACACTAAAGTTTCTTGTCAGAAAATGTTTGCTGAAAAATTGAAAAAGAAAACCTACACCTTAGAATCTAGTAACTGCATATGGAGTACATATATCAAACTTCAAAATTTAGTGTGATAAACCAAAATGATAAACGTCACACTACTGTTCAGTGTCAGAACCCATAATCCACATTGTTCAGTGTCAGGAAACTATATCCCCCACCTCCCCCGATGGTTTAAGAATAAGTACAAATTTAACTCTTAAATCTAGGACTGGATTATTCCAAATGGACAGAATGTAGATAGACCATCGTATAACTTTGCAATGAGAAACCAACAACAGAGACGTCACATACAAACATACTACAATTGAATGTTTGTAAACCTGTGCAAAAAACAACTACTGTTTAGTGTCATAAAACGTGCTGAGAACACCAGAAGAGTTTCTGGGACTGAAGAAAAAAATCCACAACTTTTTTTTTAATATCTGTCCTCTAATAAGACCCGAGGTTTATTAAAATACTGAGCGAGGTTAATGAAATAATCCACAGTGGTACTATTCACAAAGTTCGAAACTAAACTATAAGTCAGTTTATCACGTCCATCACCAATAAAAATATGTATTTATTTGACCACAACATTTCGTAAACTGGAACTAATTCACATAAGAAGAATGTTTAATGGGTAATTAATTATTATTAATTATGTTGTTATCAGACGCTAAGAAACGCTAATAGGCAAGTAGATACCCTATTCAAATAACATTTTTCACGTTCTGTTTTTTAATATACAGATCAGAGGCCCACCAAAAATTTTCCCGATGTCCCAGCGGCCCAATCCGCCCCTCGTAACATATTTTACTGTTTAATACCAGTACGTAAACCTGTCCATACGCTTACAATTCTTATATTCTAAACTTCCATATTAGTTGTAAAAACAACAACAAAAAACACGTTGAACCTAATACAGAGAATGACTAAAAGGTGACAACGTTAATACGTCATTATTTATATGGTGATGTACTTGAAATGACAAAGGGAATTTCGAAGCGTCCTACAGTACAGTTTCGAATGTAACACGCATCTTTTTCACCAAGAGTTATGATGCGTATAGCACACTGTAACAAATCTAAACGGTTTTTGTTTTTTTACGACATGAACGACAATATACAAACACACACACACTTGAAATGCTGCATTTCCATGTTTGTCGTATTGATTCTCTTCGTTTCTAAGACATAAATAAGAAATGTTCCCCGTTTTCAGTGACTCCAAACATGATTTGCAACACAAAATAATTAAGAAACTAAGTCCGATGAATCTTAACACTTATTTACATGGACACTTAGAACTGTTTAGAAACATAAAACTGATTACTGACATTCAAAATTACAAGCTATCACAGTCCTCGAAAATTGCGGCAAGTACTTTACCGGCCGTAAATGTTGTTGTGTTTTTTTTTTAAGTTTTATTCGTCAGCAAGCGCAGACTAGCTTCCAGCGATTGTTTTAAGCATTGGACGTTTTCGGTGGTATATTAACCTAACCTAACCTAACCTACCTTTGCAATTCGAAGTACAAAGAATTCTCCAAATACGCTTCCTTTCGTAAGCCTCCCCCCAAAAAAAACACATTCTAGCGTGAACGAGAGTTTAAGTAGCACCGAGTGAAGATGTGATTTTAAAATATGATCGTTTGTTTCTACGTAAACTGTGTAACAACCAAGTTTATTTTTAAAAAAATCAATTTCAACCACACACATATACCCTCCGTCACACGCGCACTGGGTCATTTCCCTACAGAACTAAAAGCATGGGTGATTTGATCAAACGTTAATCGTGTCGGCATTAATCTAGAAAATTCATTAACGAAATGAGTCAGCAAGAACGGCTCGTTTAAAATTCGAATCGGACACGTCACCCCACGCCACAACCTTAATATTACTCAATTAAGATATCGGATGGAGCGAGCAGCTCGCGCTACGAGGTTATGATGAGGAAACGCAGTATGTCATTACGAACGTTAATAGATTGAAAAATGATGAAATGTTAGGCTTAGTAAGGTTAAGGAAGTGGAAAAAGAAGAAAAAAATTAGTGACGCTGGAAACGTGAATTTTAGAAAGACCCTTGTATTAATAGTTGTAATGAGTTCGTGTAACATTCTGATTAGGTTTTGCATAAATGTACAACGCACAATGTTCGTACAAACTAATAAATACCAATACTGCACGGTTAAAATGTTAATTATTTAATTACCAATGGGCTAGTGGTCGTTTCTAGCAATTTTCCAAAGGAAGAAATGCAGGCCTGTTTAATCTGAATAAACAAACAACCTCGTGAGTGGAATAAATGCTTGTGTTCGTAAAATAATTAGTCGTGGATAAAACACGTTAATTGTGGACGAATTTAGGTGGGAGAGTGTACGAACAGTAATGAAACAGTAGCACGAAGTAACACAAATGCCTTTTGCCATTTCTAACACAAACATCTGAGTGGATGACGCCGAGACTGTGGTTCCCATTGGTGACAGAGGTTCTAGCTGTGGCTGTAAGCAAGCACGAAATAGTACGGTCGTTCCCATTCAATTTTCCACGGGTAGAAACGGTGTGCTATGTGCGCCTCCATTCACTGGTGAACATCTGGGAGCAAGCACGTGAGAAAGCTCACAGATGGTGTATGTTTGCCTCAAGGTCTGTGCTTTTAAGAACCTACTTTTGACAACAGGCAACTCGCCACAAAGACCAGCCATGTAAACTGTGTCAATGGCGAGCACAGATTAAAGAAAAGTTTTTGTACGATAAAAAAAAATGTACTATTACGATGAGGTTTGCACCTTATATTTCGGTGGATTTAACGCCATAATTTTGTAACTGAAATAGAAAATGTCCTTTTTGTTTTAAATATGTAAAATTTTAATTTTAATATATTGTTGTGCTGCAGAGACTTGCAAACTTCTTGCGGTAAATTTTTTATATTTAATTGCAGCATACATTTCCAAATACAACATCTCTAGAATACTACACAAAAATTCTAATCGTAAATACCGAAATCTTCAGGTCCATTTCTTTTGTCTTAGGCCTTTATTTAAAATACTGCTTATATTTGACAAAAAGCGATAAATTAACACTGTAACTTACGCAAATTATTGCTGTAGTTTAGTTAGGACTAAATTTTACCGTACTTCGTATTCCCAATAATTATACTAACAATATGATTCTACGACCTAAGGTTAGACTTTTAATATATTGTTATACAAAATATCTACAACGGTATATTTACATCCTTCTATAATCATTTGTAATCACCCGTTGGAAGGGGGCTGCGCATGCGCATTTAGATAGTACTGTACGCGCGTATTTTGACGACACAAATAGTGTGTCGTTGCAGTAGGTACATTAAGCCTGATTTATTGTAGATCATGTTTTAATTTATATGCATCTCTACCCCACGAAACTGCTTAAACTACACAAGGCGCGATGGTCGGAAAATATTGTTGAATGTTTTAAAGCTGGTTTATTTGAATGCACAAATCATTCACACCAAGTGATAAAATGTCACTTTACTGAACAAACAAGTTTGAAGTTTAGTATCTTTCAAAATGAGGAACTATATTCCAAGCTCGGTTTTTACATACGTGGTATCGACCATTGACACTAGCGAATGTGTGTATACATACACTGCATAGGTCTTTGGAAACTATGATGAATAACAGCAAAAATATTTGGCTTAACAAGTATATTTAGCTACTGTTACTAAAAATATTTTTTGACGTGATAGAATACTGGATACAAGAAATTGCACAGATTTGGTAGGCAGAGAAGAATACCTGGAAAATGGTAATCTTTGCTACCTTGTGCAAGGTCAAAATTATCTTTAATTTTTTTCTTTTGCGTGTGTTATAATTTTCTCTGTGTCAAGAGTCTCTATACATTAAGGAAAATACATACAAAATGTAAGCACATAATTCCAGATGCAAATACAAAAAAAAAAAAGATCTCCTAATATTCTTTTATAAATCGAGGGAATTCTATATAAATTAATTTCAATATATTTCAGTTTCTTGTTCACCAGTAATTTACCACGAATTAACACGAACAAGATAAAATGCCGTTTTACTGTTAGTTTCCTAGTTCAACACTCACTGGTAACTTTTATAGTTCGTTACACTTTCAATATAAAATCAGTGAAGAGTTACCGTAATTAATGAATTGCTATAACAACTGTCCACACATGTTAAATGTTCGCTCAATAAGTATTTTATTTTTCGATATTATCATAATTACAATATCCTCAAGAGGGCGCAGGCTGACCCCTCAATAGAGCTCTGGATTGCTGAACTTGGTGAGCGTGCTTCGAATCCGTGCAACACACACGCACATACACTTTAAGGCCGTAGTAAGATATAAGTGACCATGAATCTCTTAGTGTGAATAGGGAGGCGCTACTGACTAGCTCCTTACCTCTCTGATCGGCGTTTCAAAATTAGAGACGGTAGCACGTAGCCCACATAGTTTTATCAAAAATACAAAAATATTATTATGTGATGCGTTGATATAAACACACACACACACACCACATAGCAGATTTACCAAAAATGAAAATATTCTCATGTGGTGCTTTTAAAATAATTGATTTTAATTTATAAATGTATAAAACAAGCGCGCACAGACACTCGTATATGTGTGTACTTATTAAAATGACTCCCCACTGCCAGGGGGGTTATGTCAAGTTCTTAATAAAATTGGTGTTGTTTTTTTGTTAACATTTGTAATGAGAGGCTACAATGGCTGGTTTTAATACAAAACGTAAGTGACAAGACATTTCGAGATAAGCTTTAGCCAGATGCCTCATACCTTTTATCTCGGACACCTCGTTAACTGTCGTGGGTAGAGAAGTACAGAAACTGTGTAAAAGGTCATACATACCCTTGGCACTCCCAGTGGACTATGTTGTTGCTCTCGTCCTGAGAAAACTAAGGGGCTAACGCCGTTAACGTTTCGTCCCATACCTTCCACAGTAGGTTGGACAGCTTTCGGACTTTCTTTCATCATACTGACGGTTGCAACGCCTGAGGCCTAGCAAAGAAAATGTCGGTTGTTGTTAGTACAAAATTCAAACCATACGAGGTTATTAACTGTTAGCTATGCTTGTAACAAGCCTACTACAAACAACAAATAACCCAATCTAGTTTTCAAAATTACCACCAATAATACTGTTTGAAACACATAGTGACACACAAACTAAAGCGTACGCTTTCCAGCTGTTGAGGAACGAAAATACGGTTTTCCATGACGTATTGTTTTTTAAAAGAATTCTGAAATATATTATTAACAGAAGCTTCGCGGCTTGATCAATACACGCCTAAATATAGTCTAAAGTTGATGGCCGCATATTAACTGTTAACGTTACATTATGGGAAAATATAATATAATTGTTATTACAATCACTCATTTCACACAAAATATATTTCTAATAAACGGCATAAAGGAACACGTCCAAATAGCTTAAGACATTTTCGTTTGCCTCAAACGGAAAGAGTCTTGAATAAAGTTAAGCCTAATTCTTCACGTAAGATTACAGATGTAACGACGTATCTCTAATGCTGTTAGAATGGCTTGCATTTATACAAAATACAGTAGTGTTTGTTTGTTTTTGAATTTCGCGGAGGGCTACATGTACTAATCCCCAATTTAACAGTGTAAGACTAGAGGGAAGGCAACTAGTCATCACCACCCACCGTCAACTCTTGGGCTATTCCTTTACCAACGAATAATGGGATTGACCTACATTATAACGCCCCCACGGATGAAAGGGCGAGCATGTTTGATGCGACGGGGATTCGAACCTGCGACCCTCAGATAACGAGTCGAATGCCTTAACCCAAGCATTTCGATAAATATGATAACTAACAATAATTGTCAGCATCATTTTGATTCAAGGGTGGTTGTATAAGAATAAAGGTAGTAATTGCACTGGATCTTTAATAACCTTGCCGAACACGATTCAGTCTTTACACTGTAGCCTTTTATCCAATAGACAAACAAAAGTATAACCCACCATCACGATTACACAGCGGTAGTCCACTGGAAGCGAGTCAGGGGCACTAACTGACCCATGGGTGTTTAACTGTGCCCCATATCTATGTTTCGTAAAGCACAGTACTTTGTAATTTTGTTTTGATTATTTTGAGAGGTATATTTCCGTAGGATAGGGCGCCACTACAATCCATTAGTGTCATTTTAACTTAGTGGGTTCGTAAGTCGTACTGTATTTCAACTAACGGTTGTGAAAATATGAATGGCGTATATTACCCCAAAAAAACTTTAAATCTGGTAAATTGTCGGTACGATTCTATCTAGAAAAATGTACTTTTATCGAATGTTTGTTTAATTTTTATGTTTTGTACAGCGTGGTTCCATTTAATGACTCACGCTTCCCCTCCGTATATTATTTACTCAACTCCGAGTTTCGAAATGGTACATTCCTCGTAATAACAGCGAGAGAAGGTCTCCCCCAGTAGTTGAATGCGTTATTGATTTTTACATTGGACTCCTGCATAAAATGATTTTCAACATGATGGCTTAGTTTTGATTTGCCGCTTTTGGTTTCACGAATTCCACAAGTCAAGTTAGTTTAGCTGTTAAACATTACGAAGTATCTTTATACTATTACGTTCGCGAGACTTTGAAACTTCCTGAAAAACAAAACACAAAAACACTGGTGAAACGAGACCACGTAATATTTATTGCAATATAATTGCATCGTTGGAAAAATGAACGAAAACTATATTTGAATATATTCAACCCACTGTTTAGTGCGTCTTATTATGCTTATAAATTTTAGTGGTGTAAAGGGCGTATTAAACCTTTTCTACGCACAATAGTGATCTGACATTTGAATTCCACATAAAGGGAAAACAACTATTATTAGACTATTAGCCTCACAGTGACGTCATTTCGAAGCGTATTGTTGTTTATTATATTTAGGTTTATAGTAAACTGAAGATAAGAAAGTAACATGTTTGTGACAAACTATAAACAAGACAACACTCAAATTATACGTGAATCTGTTAACCGACTCGAAAATATCCGATTTGTTTTTCCTTTACCAATCTTGTGGTTGTGGTAACTTCCGTTTGGTGTCAGTTCTAACTGAAAGAGCTGTCACCGGAAATTCGTCACTTACTGGCAGTGCTTTTCTAATTAATGCCCCAGAACTAGGTGTGGAGAGAAAGAATATATAAAGCTGTGTCAGGATTCGATTTTTTTTCCTTGTTCAAGCATAATACTGACCATCATCGCCATTCAAATTTTAATGACCATGTCTTACTACTTTCCGCGAGCTCAAATGGTTTTCCAATCGTGAGTGCATATCCTATATATCCGTATTAAAACTGTACTTCTTTTAAAAGAAAGCTGATTAAAATTGTGTCCAAAAATGACGTAAAATTAACAGCGTACTCAGCAACAAAACAAAATATTACCCTAAAATAATCACAACACAGCTAATGATGATTCAGTGAGAACTCGAAGTACACACAATACAAGTAACGAACTCGGTGCCAAAATCTGCTTTGCGTTAATTTATTTCATTCGACGTTTGACAATTCCCTCTCTTTAGGCCTAACTTCAAACCTAAAGTTACGACAACGTATTGAGTAATCGACTTTGCCTTATCTTCCATTCTTAAAATAATCAAATACGAAGACTTGTTAATAAAGTTACCTGCTTCCAAAATGAAAGCTATTGTTACGCTTTCTACTGTATTAACATATCCTCGCTATTTAAGATACATAACGAGAAAGTACAAGATGCAGCAGTATTTTTTATCTACTTATTAGGTCCAGCATAGCCAAGTAGCGAGGGTCGCGGGTTCAATTCTTCGTCACATCAAACATGCTCGCCCTTTCAGCCGTGGGGCGCGTCAAAATGTTCGATCAATCCCACTATTCGTTGGTAAAAGAGTATAGTCCAAGAGTTGGCGGTGAGTGGTGATGACTAGTTGTTTTCCCTCTACTCTTAACACCGCTAAATTAGGGGCGGCTAGCGCAGATAGCCCTCGTGTAGCTTTGAGGGAAATTATAAAAACGACACTAAACATTACTTACTTACTCAAAACTGTATCCAATACTCACTCTTTCTTTCTTGGTTTTCAGTTGGTCGCATTTTCTCATTTTACATATCTGATGACTGCGAACGCTCTTGCATGGACCACATTCACCACAGTTGTCCTTCTTCAAGCATCCAGGGCACTCACCACAACGTTTTCGTTTCTTTTTTGGCTTCTCTGTCGCTTCAGGAATAGCAGGGATCTGTGACGAGAGACTAGCAGTGTTGCTTGTTTCCCACTGCTCAGCTTGGCCTGATATAGGTGGAAGAACTTGCCTTGGAGTGGTGGAAGAAACAGAAGGCACTTGGAAGGAGTTTTCAACAATTCCTCTACTATCAGGAGTGGATGAGTCTGCTTCGATTTTCATATGCTTGGGGCTTGGAATAACAGAATTGGCACTGTGTTTAAACATCTGTTGCTGATGTCCAGGATGGTGTACATAACTTTGAGGTGAAGGGTAGCGAAGAGTATTTGAATTTCCAAAATGTGGAAAAGTCATATTAGCTTGTGGTGAATTGGCACATACTCCAAGTCCCGAAGAACCCATGGATTGAGCATGAGACTGGTAAGAAGAATTAGCCCTCTCAATTGCCTCTTGAATTTTTTCATTCTGTGACCAAGAGTCCTGCTGGGATCGACTGTCTAATCCAGGTGACGACGAGAAACGTGACGACGGTCTCGAAGATGGACCAGTCTGTTCTCTAGAAGTTAATTTTTCGTTTGCCCCTTGTCTAAGTTGATCTTGTGAAATACTGTCATCGGATTCTCTACTCGCTGGTAGAGATGTATCTTCCTGCTGTGTAAGAGAAGAAAGTGGATTCCTAGAAGAGTCCTGATGAGATTCCAGTGAACTCTCGCTCTGTTGCTGTTGTCCTTGTCCACTTCCTTGCTCCCAGGGTCTGTAGCCAACATTTCCTATTCCATCTGATGATGCAGGTCCGGGACTTGACGCATCACTTGTGTTGGTCGAAACAGGATTGGAATTTTTGTCGAAAAGACGAGCTCTCAATCCTTCTACTACCAGCTCCTGACTTGTCTCAGGTACTGTATGTTCAGAAACTGATACTTGCCTCATTGATTCAGTGTTCATTTTTTGAAATGCGTTATGGTAAGGAGGGCCTGGAGAATGGTATGCTATGGTTGATGTTAACGGCACGTTTGTTTGGAACTGCGACGTAACATAGCTTGAACCAGTAGTAGCATACTTAGTGAACACGTTCTGTCCATGAGGATCCATCTGCGATGGTTGTTGAATAAATGAATGAGCAGATGCTGAAGGAGGAGGAGGGCCCCCTATTCTTTGAGGGTAAGAGGAGGACCTGGCCGGATCAACAAATGAGTATTCAGAAGGCCCACTCATCATGGGATAAGGCGGAGGAGGTCCAGGGAGTTGTCCTCTCATCCAAGGTTCCCGCCCGTTAAATGTGACAGGTCCTGGGCTTCCTGATACAGGTTGTGGGTTGTGGGCGCCATTTCCTGGCATGGCCAAAGGCACGTTGGCCTGCCTGTTGTTACTGTTCATCCTCAAGTGGCTTTCATCTAAGAAAAGTATTTAATGTATATATATATATATAGTATTTAATGTATATATATATATAGTATTTAATGTATATCTATATATATATAGTATTTAATGTATATCTATATATATATAGTATTTAATGTGTATGTGTATGTGTATATATATATATATATATATATATATACAGTCCAAACTATGTATTAGTATTACAAATTATGTTCTAAATGTAATTAAACAAGATACATAAAGTTATATCAGTGGAACATAAAACGGTAAGAAAATACAAGAAAAATATGAATATTTTATTAAGACGTGTAATTAAAACATTGGCTATAATAATAATGCTAAGACTAATGGTTATAAACTTAAGGTTATAAAAAAGGTTAAAATAAAAAAAAAACAAAAAAAACGGAATTAAAATTCTACTACTGGCAAACTAAGTTATTACTTTACGTCCATTCGACTTGTATTTAACGTACCTTAATACACGAAATATCTACATGAAATTAGACCACAAAAACCATCTAGACCCATTCATTAATTCACCCAAATAGAAAAAAGATATTTGATTAAATCACGCACAAGTTAAACGCCATGATAGTAGTAGACACAAAACAAGTCAGTCCAGAATGAAGCTTTGTGCTTGAGCAAAATAATAAATATTCGTTTTTATTCTTATATTCACGCAAGGAAACTACTGCTTCGTAAAAGTACAAGTCACGTTAAGAAAAATGAGCGTTTGCACTCGCGTGATATTTTTCTTGTTATATATTTATTTGTAAAATGATTTGGATAATGTTATTACACTGGCGTTACATTCTCGTCTTCATAATTATGCAGAATCTGGAAATTATTTTCTAGCCTCCCAAACACCATCCATACAGACAAGTCAAGTGATTAACTTGTGTTGTAAGGATAACTCGTACAGATGACTACAAAATCGAGTATCGTCTCAACCAGGATTTTCCACTTCATTACATTAAACCGAGACTTTCGTGCGTGGGCGCCAGACTCGCCAAATCCAAATCCAACAACTTATGTGGAATTCTTGCTTGCCATGTTTGCCTCGAGGCTAAAGCCGGCGAGCCACTGGCTCGCTAATCACGGACTGGGTTAGTGGGACAATAATGCCTTTTCAAGGCAAGCAGTCATAAACTAATAATGGCCGCTCACGTACCTTTAACCACAGCAATTACTAAAAATGTTTTTCTTCCTTTACACAATCAAAGAGCTGTACTAAAGTCTTAACATATAGGTGGTGTTTTACGTGAAGGTCACCAGAAAGACGTGTGAACTTTTTTTTGAAAAGTGAAACATTCGAGTTTGTTAAAGTCAGTGCTATAACACTCTGAAAAAACACACACAACAAAAACCAACGTTTCACACTGTATATGTATATATAATGACAGTTTCGAACACTGAAATGCCTGACCAATTTCAACACTAAATTGCAAAATAAACGCAATTTTCAGGTAGTTTTCAGATCTTTTCCTCTGTTAACGAATTACCATTAAAAGTCCGAAAGAAGTCAGGTTAGAGAACACAACAATAATGAGAAATCAAATATGCTAATAATTATCCCACACCCCTATTTCTCTTAAATTGTTTATTAAGGCTCAAAACGAGGTGCATAACGGCCCAGCATGGCTAAGTGGTTAAGGCGCTCGACTCGTAGTCTGAAAGTCGCGGGTTCGATTCCCCGTCGCAACAAACATGCTCGCCCTTTCAGCCGTGGGGGCGTTTTAATATGACGGCCAATCCCACTATTCGTTGGTAAAAGAGTGGCCCAAGAGTTGGCGGTGGGTAGTAATAACTAGCTGCCTCTAGTTTTGCACTGCTAAATTAGGGACAGCCAGCGCAGATAGCCCTCGTGTAGCTTTGCGCGAAATTCTAAACAAACCAAACCAGTTGTATAAAAATAGCATTTCAGATCTGTCTTTTGTCTTTCAGAAGTCAACGCCCAAAAACCATTTCGTTCAGTTTCTGAGATAAACAAATACGTTGGACTATATGATAAGTGACTAGAAGAAACGTTATAACATTTTAATAAAGGTTAACTGTTCAGATACCGAATGTTTTTCTTTTCCTTGTTTCAGCGCAAAGCTACACAATACGCCACGAAGAATTGTTTTATTAAATTTCGCGCAAAGCTACACGAGGACAATCTGCGCTAGCCGTCCCTAATTGAGCAGTGTAAAACTAGAGGGAAGGGAGCTAGTCAACACCACTCACAGTCAAGTTTTGGGCTTTACCAACGAATAGTGGGATTGATCGTAACATTATAATGCATCTACTGCTGAAAGGGCGAGCATGTTTGGTAAAACGAGGAGTCGAACCCGCGACTCTCAGATTACGAGTCGAGCATCCTAACCACCTGGCCATGTCGCAACGGAGAATCGAGCTCCAAAATTTAATGTTGTAAGCACCAAAACACTGACCAATTGGTGGCCAAATGCTGAAAGTCCGTGAAATAACGGAAATCAATAGGCCTAAGAATTGTTACATAAATCTTAATAATTGTACTTGTATGTAAAAATAGTCGCAAAGAGCAAATTAAGAGAAATGTTAAAACAACAACAAAATAAATTTTAAAAAAATGTGCCGTTAACTTGATTTTTATAACATTGTCTATGCCTATTGGTTACTAATAACTCGTCCGCTTTAGGGCGTTGTATCAGCAGTGCGAGTTGAAATATGCTAAACTGTTTTGTTGTTTTTACTTCTTTTATCCTAATTAACAGACTTTGTTTGCACTTAAATGTTGAATACATTTACACAGGATATATTTGACAGTTTGTTTTTAGTTTTATTATATTTTGTACATGATTATTCAGATGTTAAAATTTATGGCCGTTAGGGTAATAAGGTAAGAAGCAGTTGTATATAAATACACACACAGACGAGTGAACCAAATCTCTGGTAAACTCTCCAGGTGGAGCTGGGTGTTGCTTAATAGTTGTTATGTCGCACTTAGAAGATAAAGGGTTCATGATTGCCGTAATATCTCGTTCCGTGTGGTGTGTGTGTTATACGAGTAGTACTTAAATCTCGCTGTTCGATTAGAATAGTCCAAGATAAGGCGGTGGATGTTACCAATAGCTGTTTCCTCTGTTTCTAATTATTTCACTGTTTACGTATACAGATATGTAGTTTTTACGTTCATTTCTTCCTACAATTAGACAGATATACATCGACATGAACGTCGTAACGTGAAGCTTTTTATAGCGCGTGCCGGCAGAGCGTGCTTTTCCCGATGGCGTGAGAAAATCTCAGGTGAGTCGCTCTAAACGGGCAAGTAATACAATAATTGAGTCTTGAATATCCATCGGCTTCAACACTCAGTCCTTCCACCTATGAAGAGAAAAATAAGAAGAAACAGAGAATCAATTTCACGTATGTTGTCACAATGCTGATGTATGATACACGAGTGTTGAATAAACACACGGCCTTAAAAAACACGTGCAGCATGCTTTATAACTTCAATACAGAAAAACAAAACTGAAAACAATTTTTAAAAAGGGCCCATACTTCTACCACTACTATTCTATACTTTCAAAATAAAAATAAGTATGCACAAAGTCTGTTAAAAAACAAACAAACGAAAGGAAAACAACCTTGAAGATTTATATCGGTACACATTTTGTTCACAGCAAAATGCAATCTGCGTTTGGATTTGACGTATTTCGTTCAAGTCGTAATTACTTAATAGAAATTCATTTGCTACTTATTGTTGAAACGGATTACTTGTCTTTTTTTCCCTTTAATTAAAAAGAGCAGGTAAGAATATGACAGTGTAAATCAAACATGATTTTAATTAAATTACCAAGTCAGTGATTAATACAGTTTATACAGTGGATTCTTCACGGGTCCACTTTTCCGTACTGGTTATAAATAAGTAAATACGTGTGGCCAGACTTCCAACAATAAGAGTAGGTTTCGTAAATTCTCATTTGACAAACTTGGAGCGCTAATCCCATCTAAATTAGCGGTCGAATTTGAATATTATTTATGATGTAGAAATATTGAAATATTTATTACTTACGAAAAAAAAACACGAAGTTATATATATATATATATATATTGCATATATCTGTTCAATATTGAAGCCATATCGCTTCTGAAGACATCCAATACATTGAATTCATCTGTACAAGTTTCTCGATATGTTCTAATACACCGAACGTCGAGAGTTTTCGGTTCGATTTAAATCTGTCTTTCAACACTAGAAGTACCGAAGTGGACTGTTTACTCAAGAAACAATAACATCTAGAACCAGTGCTAACGGTGGTAGCAAGGCCCCATTGAAATGTCGCTCCCCCTCCCCCCACCAAGCTAACGCCGTCCATTAATACAATTTTAGGCTTAGCTCCATTATCTTTCCCATTCTCTCTAATCCACCCATCAGTTAAAAAAGGATGAAACCAGCACTGGTAACGAGTGATTTTAATTAGTCAAAAGTATGTGCGACAAACGTTCTATATAAGAAACACCTATTAGTTAACGTTTTTGACCAAAGTGTGATTTCAACGAGTTTACACGAGCCATGCAAACTTCTGCGCTTAGTTTCAGCAATCCAAGTCACAGACGCGCGGGTATAGAGTCAAAAATCTTTTGTGTTAGCAGTATACACCGGTGCTATTTACTACAAATATTTTGAATAGCGACTGACAGAAATACATAAAAAAAAAAGAGGTTGATTTATTTGGTAGATGTAAATTTTCAATCAATACATGAAAAAACTACATATATTTAATGGTATAAATACACCAATACACACATACATTGGGAGCAAGCTCTCCAAATTCATGGTTAGTGCAAACAACAACAGACATCATATTTAGTTAGCGGTAAAATAGTTAAACGTCACATTAAAAATACGTTGAAAACCACACTGAGTGTTCAATTGACACCAAAACATTTTTACAGTTTAGTACTTGAATTTGAGCATTACGCTCAATCTAGAGTTTGGCACTATTTCACCAAATCGTTTATACAGTTTAGCACTATCTCACCAAAACGTTTATACAAATTAGCACTATCTCACCAAATCGTTTATACAGTTTAGCACTTTGTCACCAAAAGACGTTCTGTGTTGTTTATCATCTGGAACTTACAAGAACACATTTTGCTACTGCAAACAGGATTATACAACACGTACAAGTTCTAAAAATAAAAAAGTTTAAGTGAAATAAAACATTGAAAACTATTTTATAGTAGATATACCCGAATGTTTAGATGCTCGAATATACTTATAGAATAAACTTAAAAAAAAAGATATACCATCTCATAGTTTAGGAGACGTATTGTATTTGATGAAAGTATTGAAAAAGACTGTTCTATCGACCACAACCAGTTACAACGTTAGGAACTTGCCTTTCTAATCACATATTACATGTTATCGGTTCGAATATCTTGATAAATTTGGAACTAAAAACCTAATATAAAGTTCGATTTATCCCGACGTGTCCACGTTTCATTACACTTTTTTTTTTTGCTTTAGCGGAACTGAATATACAATTGATACAATAAAAAAAGTTTTGTTTATCTAAATAGTTACATATCCACTTGTATTACGGTATTACATTTGAGTTTTAATATTTTTAAAATCAGAGCTAAAGCCAATATCAGATTTATTTATCTTTTTCTCTTTCCGTCTTCTGCTGTTTTAGGTTATTTTTGAGTTTTTCAGTCGAGAAAAAAAAAGATGGCGTCAACAACTACTAGGCACGTGCGTGTATAGAAGTTTGATGTCTTTCCGCATGGGAACTGACAAACTCCGCTAAAAAAATGTCTCGATGCAACTTTACTTTATTAATAGATATAAAATCTAAATGAATGGTACGAATGAAAGAAAAACAAACAAACTCATGCGAGATAATATACGACCGAAAGTTTGCAGTTCCAAATTAACCACCAACAAATAAGAATACCGATCTTGTTATGTTCGTTGGTGTTAGCAATTTGACGAGAACTACCGGAAACATAAAGTTGGTGAATAGCGTAAACAGTTAGGATTAACACTAGAAACAGTAACTGTTTAAAAAACTAACTAAATAAAACACCACAAATTACAAAATAACACGTAAAAATGCTAAATTCCTACAACAGAACCCACAGCTTCATCCCGTGCCTCACAGAAAACACGTGTAGTTCGTAGCTGTCATGGCTGTCACTAGGGACCGACCCCGACAGCGATAGGGCTTGCCCTTGCCTCGCTGCCGTGTGCCGCGGAGGTAAACGATGGCTCTTTTCTGTTGACGTATTTTCGTTTTTCTTTCTTTCTTCGACTAACCAAAAAAGTTTGTACAGAGAAGCATATAATGGTTAAAGGAAATTACCAAGAGGCATTATAACATTTAGCTAAGCGGGTATCAACGAGTTTTCTTTTCCGCGCAACCTCTTCACTCTACACATGGAGGGAAGGAAAAAAGAAAACTCCCTGGCGGTGTTCTAACAACAAAAACAACGGACGCTCTTTCGCTCAGAAACAACATTTTCGATAAAACAAAATCCTCAGAAAGAATCGTCGAAATATTCTAAATACGCTATCCTAAATCACGAAATATTAAACGTAACGGTTCAGTCTTACCATGGCTTAGATCCCAACGTTGTTAACATGTGTATTACACCCATCCGCACACCCACTTCACTTTGTCCCGAATCCGTTCCCGACCAACTTTGTCCGAGGGCCGTATGTAAATTAGCCCGCTCTCGTGGTCACGTGATTTAACAACCCGATTTTTCCGGTTCCTTCATCCATCGGACTTGTATGGCTGATATTAGATGAATGAACACGAGCTACAAAGGAGCAAAATGAGGCACGTAAGGATGGTTGATGGCTGGATCGTACGTGGGACAGTTACAGACGAGAAAAATAAAATCTTCCAAACGCCAGCGTATCGTCGGCCAGTGCGCATCGTAAACTAACAGTTATGTCGTCAACACTGAGGCAAGGCGGAGGGATTGCGCAAATCGTGACTTTTATTGCTTTCAGAGAATAAGCCATTTATAATTATTGTGCAAAAAAACATATATGCATATATTCAATTATTATAACTTTCCAGCAGTAGTGAATTTACTGGTATCCAATGGTACCGAGAAACGTTTCTTTTGAGAAAGAACAGTATTGACCTTTGCGGACCTTATTGTTTGACTTTGAGGCGTTTCAAACGCACTGAACAAGATGTGTGGAATGTGTTGTTGAACTCAGAAAAATAATATCGGTAGCACCTTCTTACAATCACTATTAAAATAGTATAATTTACCTTGATGAACTCGTCGTTTCGTTCGTAAACAATACGTATTGTAACTGACATTGAAACTGTAGGATTTTAATAGTAAAATAATGTGGAACAAATGACATTTATTGTCCATGTAACAATAAAACAACTTTCTATTTCACTCAACTTGTCGCCATTGTGGCTTTATCAGGGATATTAGATGTTTTCGTATAACATTAACGTAAGCTTTCATTTTTGGCCGTTAGGTTAGATATGGCTGATCTAGGTTTTTGTTGTAACTTCCTGAGAGTATGAGAATCAGTGGCTGAAATACGAAAAACAGTAAAAATGTTCGTAATCTAGGAAAAATAATTCAGTCGTTTTAGAAGCAGAAATTATTAACCTATATAGGGGGGATAAAAACTTAAATAATATTTAATACGTAAAAGAATATCTTTACGTTTCTAGCTTACGAAGTTTGTTACATTTAGGGAGTTTAATTTTCTTTATTCTAGAGAAAAAAAGTTGTTAGGTTTTAATTTAAAAAAAAATCATATGTTACTGTTATTATTTATTTCAACTGCAAAACACATAGCATTACTTTATTAAGCCAACTAAAACCAGGGCCATGGACAAGTGTTTAGCTGTGTGAGTGTTATGTAAAATGAATACCACAAATAGCTGGTCCGGTATAGCCAGGTGGTTAAGGTATTGGACTCGTAATCCGAGCCTGCGAATTCGAATTCCCGTTACACCAAACATGCTCGCCCTTTCAGCCGTGGGGGAGTTATAATATGACGACCAAACCCACTATTTGTTGGTAGAATACTAGCCCAAGACGTGGCGGTGCATGGTGATGACTAACTGCCTTTCCTCTAGTCTTGCACTGCTAAATTAGGGTTGGCTAACGCAGATAATCCACGTGTAGTTTTGCGCCAAATTCCAAACAAACCAAACCACAAATAATTTTATGACAGCGTTACTAAACTTGTTAGATATTTACTTTCTAGCACACCCCTTCCCTAGCCTTCCTTTACTTTAAGGGTAATAACTTTCAGTATAAAGAAAAAAATGTATCAAATTCAAAATAAGGATTTGAAATGTTTTACGTTCGGAGAAAGGCTACAAAAGATGAGAAACATGGATCTGTATCTTCAATGTGACTATTAAAAAAACAATACAATATTTCATATTATTCAGTCTTGGATTATTTATATGTAAGAAAGGCTGGTTTTAGTTGAGAAAAAGTTTTATGCAGCTGTTTTTACACATATATTTTATCTAGAAGTGGGTTTTCTCGTCATCACTGATTATTCTTGAATTATATCGGATATTAATTTCTTTATTTTAAGTGAAATTTTACTCCCTCCCCCCGAACGATTACTAACAGTTATGACTCTTTTTTTTTTTTCAGACTAAAACTGGTTTGTTGAAAGGACTGATGTGAATTTTTTTCAGTTTTTAATTATATGGGTCTCCTGGTGGCTCAGTACTAAGCTCGAGGGATTATAGCATTAAAAATCAGGGTTAGATTGCTGCAGTAAGCACAATTCATATTATTTTGTGATTTGGGGCTTTAACAGAAAACAAACAACTAAATAATAATGTGATAGTCTTTAAAAGTTACTAAACAGATATTTTAAACAACGCCATGAATTATTATAATTTAACATACCAGCAAAACAAAAAATTATAAATGTTAATATGAAATTTAATTCAATATGTGTTAAATACCTGACAGAATATGTTATCTGTGATACTTTATTATTTTTTTAAGGGAAGAACTTCTACTGTCGCGCCACCTTTTGGTAAATTTGAGAAATTTAGCTTAAATATTATTTTAGTATTTGATTTCAACAAACGATAAAATTCGATTTAAACATTTTGCACAAACAGTGGGAAATAAGGTAATTAAACTTTGAACCTCTTTAAAGTTGAATATTATAGTGCTTTCTGCTACGATATAGTTTTTGTGATTTAAAATAACGTTTCTATATTTGTATTTTTTGTTAGCAGTTTTGAGCAAACCTACGTAAGAGTTATCTGTGTATAGACATACTTTATTTTGAAGTGGTGGACTAGAAGCAAAGCAGCTAGTCAACAGCATTCACCGACAACTTTCGGACGACCCCTGTCTGGTCTATAGTGCATTTTCGGCCTGAAAGTGTAGAACGTGTATGGAACCACGAATTCTTGGATTCACAGTCCGGGGGCACTTACCTCTGATTATTTACGTTTAGGTATCAAGGATACTCAGTTCCGTTTAGATAATGTACTCATGTTTCAGCGCACAGTTACCTAATGAGTTACATGGACGTTGTTCACCGCGGGAAATCAAGTTCAGGATTTTAGCAGAAGTCCGTATACTTAAAGCAGAAATCTCTGGCACTTCCCAACTAATACAGAGTTTTTTATCAACTGTTTTTTATTAGTTGTATGGCAGCCGTTTAAGCTGTTGTTGTTGTTAGTTATTAAGCACAAAGCTACACACGGGGTTGTTTGTGTTGTGTCTACCATGGATATCGAAACTCGATTTTTAATTCAAAAGTAGCCCACTGGAGGGCAGAGTGAATCGAAATATTTCGTAAAGATCAGGAACATTATTTTGGAAAATTTTAAGGCTTAAGTTATTAACGTTTTACATACTTTTCACAACCGAGAATCTGCCTATTACATTATGGTGAGTAACTATCTCAGCAATCAACAGTTTTTTACATAAAAATGTAAAAAAAATATTAGAATTACCACATGTTGTTGGCATATTCAATCACATTTTTTGTGAGTGAATACCAAGTGGAGTCCGTATGAGCCCATGGATCCAAACTGATATATTTGGGGTCAAATTAAATAAAACAAATTCCTCACATGGATATACTTCAGACACATACCTCAGTGACATCACACTCTAATGTAAGTGTAATTAGCAGTGTAAGACTGGAGGGAAGGCAGCTAGTCATCACCACCCACCGCCAACTCTTGGGTTACTCTTTTCCCAACGAATAGCGGGATTGACCGTAACACTATAAAGCCCCCACGGCTGAAAAGGCGAGCATGTTTGGTTCGACGGGGATGCGATACCGCGACCCTCAGATTATGAGTCGCACGTCTTAACCCACCTGGCCATGCCGGGTCAGAGAAGAAAGAAATAAATATTTTGAATGTGGCGTCATCTGTAGTAAGAAATATGACCAATATTCTTCGGAAGGTTGCCTTTAAGTTGTGCGGGTGTATATTTTACTTGTTTGTTTGCAATTAAGCACAAAGATACAAAAAAGGCTACCTGTGCTCTTCCAGCTACGGGTATCGAAATCCGATATCAAGCGTCGTAAGTCCGTAGACAGTACCGCTGTACCACGGAGTGTGAGGCGGTTCTACCTGATGTATTTCTCGGGCATTGTAACTGACTGATCGTGGATACATGATTAAACAGTGCAGGATGAACGTGCATTAGAAATATTGTTAAAAGTTTAAACATTACATTAAAATGATTCGTGATGATATTGTTTTGTATTTCCACATCACAGCAGTTCTCTGGTATTCCAAATGATCATATTCAATACATTTCAATTGCCATGATAAGAATGTCGAAGGATTTCTTTCTTTAACCATGGGAGAAAAAAAATGACCTGAAAAGTTGCACATCTGTAGAAATAAAACAAATGACACAAAACAGAAAGTTACGGACATAAGAAAGGAAAAAGGTAGTTTGGTTAGTTCGAAAAACGTTGGGTTGCACTTCAAACTTTAATAACAGTGTTTTTTTAGGCCTAATTTTGTTTCTTTTCCCAGCTTTTAATGTCTGGCATTTTTGAAATATTTATATGTAACGTTGAACCTTTGTTTATTTAGTTTTATATGGTTTATAGTTGTTGTTTTTTTTCACAGTAAAATCTATGTGACACAATGGATGACTCGCTGCTATCAAAAACAAAACAGAAGACACGAAGCTTGTTTCTTGTTATTGTAAAATAACAAGTTATCCAAAGCGTCAGAGGACTCTTACAGGTGAATTTTTATCGTTAGGCCTAGGGTAGTTTACAGTAAATCTCAGAAAGGAGTTTTCCAATGTAAGAACAAATCGGTTTATGGATCTGCAACGCTAAAATTCGAGGTTTGATTCATCGTGGTGGATATAACTTACATACTTACGTATTGTGTGGTTTGGCAATAAAACACACATACATAAACAAACAATTGTTTTTTGTTTTGTTTTTTTTAAATATCGTACAAAGCAACTCGAGGGCTATCTGTGCTAGCCGTCCCTAATTTAGTAGTGTAAGACTACACGGAAGACAGCTAGTCATCACTACCCACCGCCAACTCTTGGGCTACTCTTTTGCCAACGAAAAGTGGGATTGACCGTTACATTATAACGCCCCCACGGCTGGGAGGGCGAGCATGTTTGGCGCGACTCGGGCTCGAACACACGACCCTCAGATTAAGAAGCGCACGCCTTAACGCGCTAGGCCATGCCAGGCCCTTAAACAAACAAAAAATAGAAAGCTCCGTTTCCTTTAATGGGACAACGATCAATTTATGGATTTACAACCTAACATTCGAGATTCGATCCTCCTGGGGGAACAGAGCGCCAGTAACTTGTGGTAATTTTGAGACAAAACACACGTGAAATCAAACAAAATGTAAAGGGCGGTCCTCCTTCTAGTGGGTCGACAACCAGTTTACGGATCCGTATCCTAAAATCTGGGGCTGAGTTTTTTGTGGGGGGGGGGAGGACGGAGCGCAGATAATCTATTCTGTAGCTTTGCGATAAAATACATAAAAACCAACAAACTCGTAATCCGAGGGTCGCGGGTTTGTGCCCGCGTCGCGCTAAACATGCTCGCCCTCCCAGCAGTGGGGGCGTATAATTTTACGGTCAATCCCTCTAATCGCTGGTAAAAAAGAAGCCCAAGAGTTGGCGGTGGGTGGTGATGACTAGCTGCCTTCCCTCTAGTCTTACACTACTAAATTAGGGACGGCTAGCACAGATAGCCCTCGAGTAGCTTTGTGCGAAATTATAAAAAACAAACAAAATATCGGTGTGTAGAATATTCAGGACAACTTTCTCCTTCCGATCGTTATGGAAACAAGACGGTCAAAGAGCCACAGGAGGTTTGATCTGGAAAAGCTTACCATGACGCTTGGCACTTCATATCGACTGCCAACTGGCGCAGAGCAGATTGTTGAACATTGGACCCTCGATCATGTGTAGCTGTGATCGGAAAAGAGTAGACAATCACGTATCATTGAGCTCGTTTCCGCGAATACCGACATGACCAAACAAACTGGACAGAAGGAGAAGATAGAGAAAAATGGGCCAATAGTTTTTGAATACTGACGAGAACGTGGGGAGAATTAATGCTAAGCAATTCCAGGGCCAGTAGAAAGCTAAGAGTGTCGATGTAAATCGAACAGTGAGTGACTGCTTTGTTTCTTTGTGGTATAAAACAAGAAACATGACATACAACTTGGCACTGAACACAGAAACTGTAGAGGGGATCCTGTGATTGACCACTGAGTCACAACAAAATGTGGGAGAGCCCAACGAGTCATCTGATTTTGAATCATCCATCAGAACAGGAACAGAACAATGACTCGAAAGATGTTCAGCAAAGAGAAGATGAGACATTCAGTCGGGAATCATCTTCCTTAGATGATTCAAAGAATGATCACAGGTGGGGACTGCAATAAGCCATGGTGGGATGAGCCCATCATTGAGGACAGTAACGTCATCCAACGACACACTCAATTCAGCCAGTTGTGCCTGGACATAAAGGCCAAAAACGGAATGGCAAACCATCTATTCTAAAATAATACAGCTTACACAGCAAGGAAGCCACTAGCTCAGGTGGAATGCTGTGGTAAGGATCAAAGCTTAGTAACATATTGGAAAGAAAGATTCAAATGACAGAGCTGAAAAGGATAAGATTTGTGGGATTCAGTTACAAATTTTGAACTGGTGAAGTATCGAACACCCTCGTGCAGAGCTGTGGCCACAAATGGTGGACAGGGTCCATCATCTTAATGACAGAACCATAAACTCATAATCTAACTTGTATTGTATGAGAGCATGATAAATCTTCAACATAGAACATTGATCTGCTTCTCAAGAGGTGAAAAAGAGGACATAAAGGATGTTCTGCGTCCCTGTACACTTGACACGTAGTTCCTTGATGTGAAAAATGAAATTAAGCTTATGATCAAAGACAAGCCCAAAGAACTGTGCTTCGGGAACCACAAGAAGAATACCAACACCTAGACAGAGCTTTGGATTTTGCCATTAGTGGCAAAAGTGTTAAAAGCTATTTTGGAGAGAGAAAAGTAAAACTCTTTGCTGTGGTCCATTTCAACAAGCAGTTGAAAACATTGTGAAGCTGTTGCCCAATACACCACATGTTTGATGACCAGCATGTGATGTGGAAGTCGTCGACACGGCGTCCATTTGCAACTGTAAGAGGAAGTTTTTGAGTAATGGCATTACTTTTGATATTGAAGAGCGTGACACTCAAGACACAGCTATGAGGGACTACAAGCTACTGTATGAAAGAACGAGAAAGGATCGAGTCCACACAGACTTGGAATAATTTCTCATGTAAAACGTTATGAATACAAATGGATAAATGTTCATACAACTCATATGAATGGACGTCCCATAAAATGTACCTCCACATAGTTTTGTAAGTCTTGTGAAGGTTGAAGAAAAGACAGAAAGAAGATGGTCAAGAAAGTAGGGGAAGTAAACTAAATTGCTATAGAGGTAAGAAAAGCACTCCTTAAAAGTCGGCAATGCTCTGTACTTCAGCAATTTCCTGACCATTGAAAAGCAAGATGGAAAAGGTATGAGAAGCATACCTCTCATTTTCCTTCCGAATCTTCTCCCAGATGATTTGAAGACTGGTGGTAGAAGATATGCTGGTTGTAAGCTTAACCTGAGGTTCCTTCTGGTTTAGACGTCTGATCAACCAAACATTGGCACGGGATCGCTGGAAAGCAATACAGTTGAAAAGGGTTGGATTCCTGCAAAAGGTATTCTCAGCCCATTTCTGAATCTTCTATACCCGCTGGCAGACAGGAGACCGCCATGGATGAGAATAACATCGGAAACGTGTGGAGGTTTTGGAGATAGAACAAACAACTGCTTTAGTTATACAACCAGTTACTGGTTCCATGCAGTCATTCCTAGATGGAAAATTAACAACAGCAGTACCAAGCTGAGAGAGAGTGGTGGACGAGAGCCAGTCAGAGCTCGAACCTTTGTCTGCCCTGGTGCTCGCGGAAATGATGGTAAAATACTCAATGCTCCGTGGGTCACTGTCAACCCTCCATGAAAGATGCGAAAAAGTGAATGGGAACAAACAGATATATCAATAGCAGTAAAAGACTGATTAGGTGCATGGAAATATGTAAAAACACTAATATGGAAAAGGAAATGGTTGTGATTGAGAGCATACACTCCACAGAACAACCTTTTTCAGACAGGATTATGTCCATTAAAGTCTTTCAAGATAAAAAGGAAGATGACAAAGGGACAGCATCAGGATCATATTGAATGTAAGGCTATCTTGGAAACAGGTAAAGAAAACAAACAGTGATTGTACCACGCACAGTGATACGGACGGCGACATCTTTCAAAAACTATCGAGTACCAAAAACAAAGTGGGTTCATCTGGTCAACTAGCAGAGTTACTTGTTTGTTTGTTTTTGGAATTTTGAACAAAGCTTCTCGAGGGCTATCTGTGCTAGCCGTCCCTAATTTAGCAGTGTAAGACTAGAAGGAAGGCAGCTAGTCATCACCACCCACCACTATCTCTTGGACTACCTTTTTACCAACGAATAGTGGGATTGACTGTCACATTATAACGCCCCCACGGCTGAAAGAGCGAGCATGTTTGGTACGACTGGGAATCGAACCAGCGACTCTCAGATTACGAGTCGAACGCCTTAACCCACTTGGACATGCCGGACCTAGCAGGGTTACTCTTCCATGGACTTGACCATTACAAAACCTGTTATTCTTTATTTACTTTATAGGTTACAGTACGACGTGACATAAAAACTTCAAAGCAAAAAAAACAAACAAAAATATTTGTTACTCTTTAATTTTGTTTCAAATTCTTGAAACATAACACTATCGGAGCCCGTTGAAGTATTCTAGTATCAGTAATAATACTTATTGACCATAAGAATATCAAACAAAAACAAGAGAGAATCCTCAACAGTCACGACACTTGAGATTCATTTAGACAGGATTAGAGTAAGTTAATCTATAAGACATTTAGACAGGATTAGAGTAAGTTAATCTATAAGACATTTAGACAGGATTAGAGTAAGTTAATCTATAAGACATTTAGACAGGGTTAGAGTAAGTTAATCTATAAGACATTTAGACAGGATTAGAGTAAGTTAATCTATAAGACATTTAGACAGGGTTAGAGTAAGTTAATCTATAAGACATTTAGACATGATTAGAGTAAGCTAATCTATAAGACATTTAGACAGGGTTAGAGTAAGTTAATCTATAAGACATTTAGACAGGGTTAGAGTAAGTTAATCTATAAGACATTTAGACAGGGTTAGAGTAAGTTAATCTATAAGACATTTAGACAGGATTAGAGTAAGTTAATCTATAAGACATTTAGACAGGGTTAGAGTAAGTTAATCTATAAGACATTTAGACATGATTAGAGTAAGCTAATCTATAAGACATTTAGACAGGGTTAGAGTAAGTTAATCTATAAGACATTTAGACAGGGTTAGAGTAAGTTAATCTATAAGACATTTAGACAGGGTTAGAGTAAGTTAATCTATAAGACATTTAGACAGAATTAGAGTAAGTTTATCTATAAGACGTTTCTTTTTTTCCTTTTTAATAAGCCTTCCAGTGGCATAGTGGTATGTCTGCGGCCTTACACAGTTAAAATCCGGGTTTAGATACCCATGGAAGACAGAGCACAGACAGCATACTGTCCAGCTTTAGTTTTGTGCTTAATTACAGACAAACAATTTTACTTTTGTGCGCCAGTAGTACCAAACAAGGATAGGGGAACGTACACCCGAATCGATTTTATTACTTACTAGGATCTCCACCGGCCTACCCTCAAACCTACCTTGGGCTTGTTTAAATATAACAATCGAAAAGATTTGACCTCCCGAGTAAAAAAGTTTAACTAAATAACAAATCGTTCAAGAGACGATAGAGTTAAACGTTTGTACTTATCAAATGCTATGAGCCACAATACTACGGCTAACATTACAAAACCGAGTAACAGTGGACTATTTAGAGAAAACAGGTATTTTTATTTTTATTTCACGTTTAATAATTAAAACTTGGATGGCGAGGAATCCAGATTTTTATAAAATAAGACTTATGAGACGGTTTGACTGACCAACGGTTTGGTTTCTATTGAATTTCGCGCAAAGCTACACGAGGGCTATCTGCGCTAGCTGTCCTTAATTTAGAAGTGTAAGGCTAGAGGGAAGGCAGCTAGTTATCACCTCTCAGCGTCAGCTCTTGAGCTAAAACCAACGAATAGTGGGATTTACCACAAATTATAACGCCCTCACGGCTAAAAGGGCGAGCATGTTTGGTGTGACGGGGATTCAAACCCGCGACTCTAGGATTACCAGTTGACTGCCTTAATTACCTGGTTATGCCCTGCCAATTTCTTTTTGTAAAGACATTTACGTACACTAGATAGCGCTGTATGTACTGACAATACTTCTGAAAACTCACCCATCCATGTTTTAACGCACGTCCACAAATATTTTGACGGAACTGTCTCTCGAATTGGGCAAAGTTTTCAGTTCGCGTTTATCTAATCCAAAGAGATAGTTCTGAATATTTATTGTATTTTTCAGTCTGTATTTCATTCGTGTTTTTATCCTTTTTTAGTTGCATATGGAATGATAAATATATTACAAAAATACTATTACACACTTTTATAGTCGCAAATTAGCACAATTTTTTTGAACATTATTAAAGAATAAAGATACAATTAATTCACTGATTTTCAGAAATAGTTGGTTAGCAAAGTATTTTAATATCTAATAGATGGCGCTGTAGTATCACAAGTTTGAAACAGCAACTGTGCGTGTGTCAGACAACACGTATTATGTTACCAAATGCTCACTCTGGTAAGCACATATCAACAAGTGTCGATAGGACGTAAATGGTATTTATTTACGTTTCTCTCTAAATTTCATGCACTGGTTAAATAATATGCAACACGACAAACTACTGTTCACATTAGTTGTGAAAATACCGCATAATAACACCACCTCACAGGAAGCCATCACTTATCACAAGTGTGTTTTTATATATAAACCTTTTGTATAATTCCTTACCTTGAAACGTTGTTTGTTATTTAATAATTTACTCCTTACGCGAAACGTTGTTGTTTAGCCATTTAATTCCTTACCTTGAAACGTTGTTTGTTGTTTATCCACTGTTTAACTCCTCAAATGAAACTGTATTTGTTAAAAACACGAAATCGCTGAACACCCTGGACTTTCCCTTGTGGACACATCATGACAGTAGCAGTCAATTTCATTATTTGTTTCATATACTCTTGTGGTGGCGGATGTCGCAGGTTGATTATCTTCCTCCAAGTTAACTATTAATACTTAAGAGCTTTTATACCGGAATCGGCCAGCTGGGTAAAGGCGTTCCACTCGTAATCCAAGGGTCGCGAGTTCGAATCCCAGTCGCACCAAACATGTTTGCCCTTTCAGTCGCGGGGGTGTTATAACGTGACGTTCAATCCCACTAGTCGTTGGTAAAAGAGTAGCCCAAGAGTTGGCGGTAGGTGGTGATGACTAGCTGCCTTTTCTTCAGTCTTACACTGCTAAATTAAAAATGGCGAACGCAGATAACCCTCGTGTAGCTTTGCGCGAATTTCAAAAACAAACATACCGGAATCCTGAAAAGAGGAAGGACATAGGTCGATATTTTAAATTTCTAATATTAGGTTTAACATTATACATGTAGGTTTATGTTTAGTTTGTTTGTTTTTGAATTTCGCGCAAAGTTACACGAGGGCTATTTGCGCGTAGGTTGAGGTAAACTGATAATTTCCTAATATCTTTTCTAGTCCTCCCCTACACCAAAATTCTTAATTAATTAGGAGTTTGATTTTAAATTATAAAAACGAAGTATATGCCACGACGTTTTGTTTTTATATTGCTTTCATCACTAGCCATCACCGCCCGCCGCTCTTGGGCTACTCTTTTACCAACAAATAGTGGGATTGACCGTCTCATTATAACGCCCCCACAGTTAAGGAGGGCGAGCATGTTTGGCGCGACGCGGATGCAAACCCGCGACCCTCAGATTACGAGTCGCACGCCTTAACACACTTGGTCATGACGTTCTGGTTTTATATTGCTAATCCTTGTATCATTTGTTTTGTTATTGTCCAGCAGGTGAAATTCACAGAGAAAACATTATAGTCGGAAGTTACTTTGTGTCAACTGTAGGCCTTTTAAACCCATAAACAAAGCTGAAAAAATCCTCACCTACTCCTGATTAGTTGAATATAAATACTGAGTGGTTATTGTGTTTAATACCATTCAATGTGTGATGTGAACTCCGTTTGATGTTTTTGATAAGTCCAACTTTGGTATAATCGACAGTATTTTGTTTATAACGAAGGACCATTATAGTTGCTAAAAACAGAGTAACTATTTTTTTTTTAAATTATGTTTTACCGTTTGTATATATTTTTTGTAAAACCACATTTAGGAAAGACTGTTTCCGTTAGTTATCCCCATCACTCGACCATTTAAACCAAACCATCTACTTCTAGGTTTTCTTGTTTTCTCACCTTCCATCCAGTTTCTTGTTAATTCTATCAAATATTAGTCATGTCTCTGTTAATAATTTTTAAGACCTAGTCATTCACTTACACATCCATCCTGTTTCTTGTTCATTCTATCAAATATTAGCCAAATCTCTGTCACTAACCTAGTCATTCATGCACACTTTTATTTATGAAGTTCATTGTAAATGACATTACTCCACATCAATTACACCCTTTTTAAAATTTAAAATTACTCCACCACAGTAATTTACTTTTTTATTTCAAAGGGAAAACGTGCTATTTATATAGATCGTTTTCCAAAGCTTTGCGAAACTAAAATGTTCGGTTTTGTACTTACGTCACGAACTAGATAGTTTTATTGATTTATTTATGCGTCTAATCTCATCATATACAGTCTATTTATCCATTCACGCACCTTGCGAACTATGGAAGTAAATATTCACCAGAGAATGTTAATAACATCTCATCACATTCGATGAAAAGTGGTTAATAGGTAGTAGGGACAGTTTTATCCTTTTGAGTGGTTTCACGAAACTGCATGCGCAGGCGCATAACACAAATTTAGCAAAGACCAGAAGCAGACGAAAGTGACGAAATAAAAATCACGTTCATCATAAAGAGGTAAAGAGAAAAAAAATCGACGTTTTTTATTTTTATATGTGATGCCAATGAATATTCTTGCTGTGGTTTTGCTCTTACGTTACTACCAGATGGCAATAATTATTTGTTTGTTTTTTTAAATTTTGTTTATCGCTACTCGAGAGCTGTCCGCTAACTTTGAAGTGATATAATAGAATAGAGTGAAAGCAGCTAGTAAACACCACTAACTAACATCTTTTAGGTTACTCTTTTTACGAACAAATTGTGGGATTGACACCACATTACAACGCTCCCACAGCGCAGGTTTGGTAAGCGGGATGGCATTGATATCAGACAGCGTATAATTTAGTGAAATTCACCCTCAGAAACCGTTTAATCTGTTTTGTTTTTCTTTTCCTCTCCTGACCTACCTATATCCTCATTCATCCAGCACGGATCACCTGACACCTCAAGGTACGATTTGTTTTGAATTTCGTGCAAAACTGCACGAGGACTATCTACGCTAGCCATCTCTAATTTAGCAGCATAAGACAGCTAGTTATTACTACCCACCGCTAACTCTTAGGCTGTTCTTTTACCAACAAATAGTGGGATTGACCGTCACAATATAATGCGAGAATGTGCGTTTGGTGTAAGTGGGATTCGAACCTACGACTTTCATATTAAGAATGGAGTGCCTTAACCACTTGGCCACGCCGGGCAACCTTATTGGCACAGCGGCAAGTCTACGGACTTAGCACTAAAAATCCGAATTTCCATATTCACGGTGGGCACAGCACAGATTGCCCATCGTATAATTTCATGATTAACTATAAATAAAACCCACAAAAATCGATAGCGAGTGAAAAAATTAAATTCTTAGTAAATAATATTCTATAAAGATAGGAATGTGAGTGAAAAAAGAAAGGCTCTAAAACCAATTGATTCAACAGTGAGCAAAATAAAGGCTTAAAGGGCGAGCATGTTTGAAGTGATGGGGATTCTCTCCTGTGACCCTAATATTTCGAATCGAGCGCCCTAACCACTTGGCCATGCCGGTGTCTCATGATGGGCTGTTTATGCTGTTTCTAACCTGGGTATCGAAACCAGATTTCTAGAGCTATCAGCCCTCGAGCCAGTATTCTCAAGATAATATGTATTTTGTAGACAACTTGGTAACCACTACACTTTCCAACTTTTTTTTTTATAAGAGAGGATAGTTCTGTTTATTTGCTATGAGCACGAACTATATAATCGGCCATCTGTGACGTTGTAAAACCACCGCAGGTATCGAAACCCAGTTTTCAGACTCACTGCTGAGCCACTGGGAGGAGGGCGTCATATCCAATGACGAACTTGTATTGTTCTAAAGCTTATTATTATTATCAGATTACTTTTATAAAGATCTTGTATCTTTTTGGAGACAAGATTTAGGATGAAGTTGCAACATTCAAAGCGTCAGTAATGTCACCGATTCGTAGGTCAGTTTGTTACAAATCAACCAGTACTTTTCAGTCAGTCATAACGAACGATTGGTTTGTTTTGTTTATTTTTTGAATTTCTCGTAAAGCAACATAAGGGCTATCTGCGGTAGCCGTCCCTAATTTAGGATTGTAAGACTAGAGAGAAGGCAGATAATCATCAATACCCAACGCCAACTGTTGGACTACTCTTTTTTTTCCAATAAATAGTAGGATTGACGTCACATTATAACGCTCCCACGGCTAAAACGACGAACATGCTTGGTGATACGGGGATTCGAACCCGCGACCCTCGGATTACGAGTCGAACGTCTCAACCCATCTGGCCATGTCGGCTGATTCGTTGTGTCACAGTGGTATATTAAGTGAGTCATGGCAGCTGGTTGGTTCACCGCATCGTGATTAGGAGAGAGTCATGATGGTGTAGAAACTAAAAGGCTCGTTGAGACGTGATGACAGACTAGATGCAACCCGATGAGGATGACATCAGTGTTGCATCTTTACATCTCCTTATCAGCGAACCTTAACTCGACCAGTTCGAAATGCGTCTTTACCCTTAGCCTGTTACTTGTAATAATAACCTACAACAAAATTATAGGTCCATCACGCATTTAATATAGGTTTTAATTGGAAAATCGTAATGAATACCAGTCAATAATACATAATATATATGTCTCGTTAGGGTCTCTCATTTGCGAAACTGTTACATAAGCTACACATTCTCCACAATGTCTGATTAATATTCAGACTCCTTGTGGTTATTTCGCCTAACAACTGCTAGTACATTTACTTTTGGGTAACCCTGTACTTATAACTTGTTTTCTCTCTTTACATATACACACGTACGCGTGTATCTATTTTGTGTACATAGAGTGTAATGTGTGGTTAGTTAAGCAAATCCGGTCTTTCCATAGAGACAAGGGTGACATGCGTCTATGCTTCCTTTTGATATGATAGTTCTATCGAGCTTTTAGCCCATGTTGGCTATCAGTACGGTACACCGAGCATGCTGACAGTGGGCGGTACCCTTAATGAACACTTCCCAGGGGAGGGCAGAGATTAACATGAAAGGAAAGCTGGTGTTACATTGTCAAAAATTGTGTTCTGGAATATCAGAAGCCTCTTTGAATGATTAACACAGGTGCATGAAGTTGTCGGTTTTGTTAGAAATCGCCATGAGTTACTTAAAATAGGGGTTGTTTTCTAAACGTATTATTCTATTTGCGAAACGTATATTATTGTCTTTGCTGTATACAGTACGTTGCCTAAAAGCTACATCAACTTGCTAAAGTGTAAACCAAGCAACATAAACAAATATAATTATTTTTTTTATAAATTCTTTGTTGAAAATAAATGTCGTTTATCGTGTAACATATATTAAGTTGTAAGTGACTCAAGGTTCTCACTTTAAAAATTGAAACGCGTGATAATTGTGAACTGAAACAGAACAACCGTGAAACAGACATCACACTTGGATTTATGGTTTACTCAAGAAATTATACAACATATTTTGTGATACGTAACCAACTATAGTTTAATCTTATTTTGGTTTTACTTTTTAAATAAGAATTAAAACTTCAATTGATAGAATCCATTTTTCTGTTTATAAACCCGTTTTACATCTACTCCCGTTTAATACAGTAACCCCAAAATGATGAAAGATAATGGAAACCATGGCAGACATTTCACCAGTCTGGTTTCAGATATAACTGACATAGTTCTAAGAGTTTATGCATGGTCACGGGAACATGCCCAATTGTCCAGTGAACCAGATATGTATGAATTCAATACAGTAAACCATTATAACCAGTGAAACAGTTAATGAAACAAAATTTCTCAATAGATACAAAATGTTGTTACGAGTCTTTATTTGTCCAATTCATCTGATCATTTTGACACACGTGTTACGATGTGATAAACGATGAGAGGAGTAATTTCAATAACGATCTAACATGACATGTGGCACTAATTATTTAAGACCTCTTACTTGTTTGGTTTTGGCGTAAAGCTACACGAGGACTATCTGCGCTAGCCGTCCCTAATTGAGCAGTGTAAGACTAAAGAGAAGACAGCTAGTCATCACCACCCACCACCAAATCTTAGGCTACTTTTTTACCAATCCATAATGGCATTGACCGTCACATTTTAACGCCCCAACGACTGAAAGGACGAGCATGTTTGATGCGACGGGGATTCGAACCCACAACCCTTAGATTACGAGTCGAGCTCTTTAACCACCTGGACACGCCGGGCCGGCCTCATATCAATACTTATTAAACTCCATAAAATTTAGTTATTTCATTACTTCCCGTTACTGCCAATGCTTTTAGTACTTCCCTTTATGAAGTGGTGAACAATTGTGTGTCATTACCTTGCAGCTATGAAAATACATATAGTTATTGCAATACGTTATTTAGTTTTAACTTAAATTCATTAATTAGGACAGTTGTACGTGAACTTTGTGACAAGAATACGGCTATTTATGTAACTGTAATGTTTTCCTTAAATAACTGTAACTTATATTGCTACTATGTAGCTGTGAAACCGTTCATTGATAAGTTTTAACAGGAAGTACCTATTTAAGCAGTTGTGAAACCGTTAATAGACGAGTATTAACAGGAATATAGTTACTTAAGCAGCTGTGAATCCGTTCCTGGTTGGGTTTTTCATAGGAACGGAAATACTTAAGTGGATGTGAAACCGTTACTTTCTGCGTTTTAACACTAAGAAAATGACAGGCTGAATTCGCACGTTTAGCATAATCTTGAGTAAAGTTTGATTCTTTGCCATTGCGCACATAGTAACTATCAGAATTCATGCACACACGAGCAATTCGTTGTAATGAGCCAATCCAATTTAAGAAAGTTTATCACCATAAAAAAAGCAAGGTATATAATAACGTGTTTTATCTGCATGAAAGCTTGGGATTCTTACGTCTTTATTAAAACCAACATTTGTTACGAATATGCTTTCTGAACTAGGTGCACTGCTGTTTACTTATATATTGTAAAATTTTGCTCTATAACAGTATATTAAGCTGAATAAGAGAATGCACTTGATGAAGTATTAAGTACGCATGTGTGCTGTTTGTTCCTTTTATAAAAGAAAACTCGTCTTTTTGGATTCTGGATTGTACGTAATAGTTAAGGACGAAACTGTGTTTAAGAAATTGCGTTTGAATACGTTTCGAGTCCATATGACCAAGACCGGTTTCATAACGTTACGAAGTAATGAAATGCAACATTGAGTTTAATATAATCAGAGTTTACATTAATTTTTAAAACTTAACATTATAATAGTCCTTAGTTACTTAATATATTATTTGGCTTAGTGAAAACTGTTTGTTTCCAGTTGTACAGCCAGGTTTCCTCTTGAAAGAGTAGAAGAGATTTTTAAGGGGGAGGTGAAACAGATCTAAGGGTTTTATAGAATAGTGATCAAACCAAACTAAATCAAATGTAATAGTGTTTTTAGATTTTTTTTTAAAATTAAACGTTACAAAACGAGTTTATGGTATATAAAAACTTAAAAATGATATGTGACGAATATGCCTCGATTTTCAGTGGGGTCGAGCCCCCTTGGCTACGCCTCTGTTTCGTTGTAACTAATACAGAACTTAACAATACCTCAGCACTTCTATATAATTTTATTCATATTTAACAAGCAATGAACGGACAACATTGCAATAATAACACCTTTTTTTCAAAGCTAACGAACAAAATAAATACCATATCATACTGCAGTGATAACACCACATTTAATAGTTACATTGGTATCAAACACAAAACGTATATTACAAATGTCGTTTCATCCCAACATACAACAAATGTAGTGCACAACATTATTTGTATTACCCAGGTTACCTAGGCAACAAAGCACTTAGACAAAAAAAATCTCTACCATGAATGATATAGGCTGCTAAAACAATTCTGAGCCTATTATTAAAAATATACCACAATTTTTTATTCGATAGTTTTTTCAGGTCGAACATTACTCATGCCAACGGTTACTTTATTTTAACTCTATAGTACCTAGATTTCATCAACGTAAAAGTGTTACGCAAAAACACAATTGCCAAAAACTATCAACACTGTGCATAATGTGACTATTTTAAATTACAAAAGTGTTATTTTGAGTTTTGTATTTTCAGGAAAACCATGTATTTTGACGAATAAAAGATGCAACGTGAAGCCTAATCCGTTTATTTGTCACATCTTACTAGTTTTAGTAATTCTGGACAATGGTTTGCTTGTTTGTTCTGAATTTCTCGCAAAGCTGCACGAGGGCTATCTGTACTAGCCGTCCCTAATTTAGCAGTGTGAGGCTAGAATGAAGGCAGCTAGTCATCACCACCAACCACCAACTCTTGGGTTACTCTTTTGCCAATGAACAGTGGGATTGACCGTAACATTATATCGCCCCCACAGCTGAAAGGGCGAGCATGTCTGGTGTGAACCCGCGACCTTCAGATTTCTTGTCTAGCACCCTAACCATCTGGCCTTGTTGGACCTCTGGATAAGTGTTGACTAAAAACACAAAATGAAGACTTATTAATAATGAATTATTATGCGCTATATCATACTTGTGTCAAAACGTTATATAATTTATACCAGTGGTGCACAGAGTCCGGCCCGCGACGTCCAACGGGAAAGCCAAACATAAAGAGTTCGCGCCTGTGAGAAGATTAAACGCTAAAGAAGAATATACATTACATTAGATACTGGATGGTTCCATATTTGTGTCAAACAATAAAGAAAACTTAATAAGCAAATCTCGTTAATGCATAGGTATTTAATCATTGGTGGAATGACGTCATATTTCCATAATTATGAAATCTCATGTGTTCCGATTGTTCTTAGAGATTTACTTGCAAATCCTGTTTTGATATTATTTCGTTACAAAAATGGCAGCTAATCGTAAAAGAAAAGTTAACGACGAAAACCGGCAGTCTCATGATGATTTAACTGCACAGTACTGTTTTCTTCAACAACAGAAGAACGTGATTTGTCTGCTGTGTCATTCCACAGTAGCAGTGGCGAAAGTCCCCAATGTGAAGCGTCATTATCAGTCAAAGCATAAATATTTTCACAACGTAGTCGGTGATGAACGAACAGCTCGAATTGAATCTCGAGTCGCTGAATCACCAGCAGAACGTTTTCTCAAACCAGTCAGTAGATTTAGGTGCAGCATGTGAGGTCAGTTACGATATTTTGTTGATGATAGCGAAATCTGGCCAACCGTTCACTAATGGTGATTTTATCAAGCAATGTATGATTACTGCATCGGAAAAGTTGTGTTCGAAAGCAGTTCCAAAGCTACAGACGGTGGCTTTAAATCGTATGACAGTTCAACAAAGAATTTCACACCTCTCAGCAGACGTGACAAGACAGCTTACAAATAAAGCAGCCATGTTTGTCTACTTCTCTTTAGCAGCAGACGAGTCGACTGACATCAGTTCAACAGCACAGCTACTAGTTTTTGTTCGTGGTGTGTCGTTATCGTTTGATATCACAGAGGAACTAATCGGCATGATTCCATGAAGGGTCAGACAGCTGGGTCTGCTCTATTCGAGGAGACAGTACGACTGTGTAGTAGTGTTTCATTGGATTTCACGAAACTGGTAAGTGTGACAACTGATAGGCATCAGCCATGATCAGAGAAAGTAGCGGGCTGGTAGCACTGTTGATGAAGCATTGAGGAAAGCAGAACAGACAGTTGGTGAAGTTACACTGTATTATTCACCAACAGAACCTGTGTGGTAAAAAACTTGGTTTTCGGGAACTGATGGCATTAGTGACGAAAATCATTAATTTCATCAAATCACGAGAGCTCAATCACCGTCAGTTTCGAAGTCTTCTTGAAGAAATTGATTCAGACAATGGTGACCTTGTGTATCACAGTGAAGTGCACTGGCTGAGTTGAGGGAAGATGCTCAGAAGATTCTGGGAGTTGGTTGACGAGGTGATATAATTCCTCAGAAGCAAGAACAAAGCCACAGAAGTGATTTCCATGACTGATTTAGCATGGCAAGCTGATTTGACCTTTCTGGTTGACATGACACAATACTTGAATGATCTGAATTTGAAATTGCAAGCCAAAAGTCAACTTGTCTGTCAGCTTGCAAATCACGTCTCAGCTTTAGGGAGAAAGTTTCAGTTGTTCCGGCAGCAAACAACATCAGGCAACTTCGTGCACTTTCCCACTTTTCAGTCACAGCTACAGAAGAATCAGGACATTGACACACAAGTTTATGTTAGGAAGCTAGATACCTTGGTTCAATCCTTCAACTCACGGTTTCATGACTTTGATCAATGGATCAATTGTTGATGAAACTTTTTGCTGATCCGTTCAGTGTGTCAGTGGATGACTTGTCAGCAGAATATCAGCTCGAACTTACTGATCTCCAGGCATCTGATGAACTGCATGCTATTTACCGAAAAAACAATTTACTTGACTTCAACAAAACGATGCCTGATACATTTGCTAATCTGAAAGAGAACGCACTTGCCCACACAGACATGTTTGGCAGCACGTATTGCTGCGAACAGGCTTTCTCGCATATGAAATCGAACAAAAACAACGCTCGCAATCAGCTGACTGATGATTATCTGGAAGAAATCTTGCGTCTTTCAATGTTAAACATCAAGCCGGACATTTTTAAGCTCGTAGATGACATGCAGCACCATCCATCGCACTGACTTTGTGACAGTTGACGTATCATAACATTTCTTAGAATAATGTGCAAACTCTTTGATGTAATCGTTATTTGTGTGTTCTTAAATGTGATGTCCATCTTGCGTAAAACAACTGTGGGACGATTTTAATATTCACTTTTTTGTGGCCCCTGACTCAAAAAGTTTGTGCACCACTGTTACAGAAGCTTTGAGTTTTCACTTTTTACTTGGAGATCTCGTGGTAGAAACAACTCATAATTCCGAAATACCTTAATAATATAAGATCGCTAATTCTAATACCCGAGAAAGGCATCGTAATACTGAGACTGGAGTTTTATTTTCCAGCCGATTATGGCTGTTGGTTTCAGTTTTGTTTTTATTTCAACTGCAAATGAAAAGGTAAGAAGATTAATCTTTCAAACAACAACAATCAGACAATATTTGTCAATGTAGGATTATAAGCCGAAAATATTTCTAGTCATTTTATTATGCTGTCAGAAAGATATGGCCAGTGTGAGTCCATAGTCCTCCCTAGTCATTAGTTTTTGCTCTTGAACACTTGAAAGTAAAGAGGAAGTTTTTTTTTTCTGAATGCACGAGCCCACAAACACAAAGTGGGAGAGTTTATTATCGTTCATTAAAATGGGAGTGACGTACATTATCAGGAAATAGAAGGCGAGGGTGTTTCAGCCACTGATATTCCATGGAGGAATAAGCCTCATTCTAATTATCTGGAAGGGAATCTATCCCCCAAACCCTAGCGTACATGATGTCGTTATTGATGTACTGTATTATGCAGAATAAGTTATAAAACGCTGATAAACTATACGATTGTTTTTCAAACTTTGCTGTCGTTGTTACTTGCGAACCAACTACATTTTGTTTTCATCTTGTGGTCCATAATGGAGCTTTTTCGTAATTATGCGACCTTTCTAGATGCCACTTGAAGAGATTCTGTAAACTACAAATTAAAGGCCTGTACTGTCTATGTTACATTGGCACGTGTGATAAAATACCGATTTATATCTTTTATTAAAATAAAGTAAATTTTATACACAATTAGGATTAACTTCTGCATTGTATTGTTCAATAGTTACAGACAGTGTAAGTTATTCGTTTGCCTTTTTATACTAGTATTAAACTTTTACTGTTATTCTCGAAGAGATTTCGTGTTTGTGTTTATTTGTTTTTGTGACTTCTCACAACCATATCTGCAAATAGCCCGTTTATGTAATTTAGTAGAAATAGTAGTAATAATGAAAATAAGTGTTAACTTTATTTATTAGAGAGACAGTATTGTGTTTTTAGCAACTTTGTATCTGCAAACAAGGGGAAGTCGTAAACAATCTAAACAGTAAAACTGCCTTAAGCCTGAAAATGGGTTTTTAACTCTACATATCAAACTTCAAACCAGATTTTAAAAAACGTTTTCAAATGAATTTTCAGAAGAATCTCCATAAGAACACAAAATAAACGATCCATCGCCTGTACTAGGCCTAATTAATAAACGATCCATCGCCTGTACTAGGCCTAATTAATAAACGATCTATCACCTGTACGAGGTCTAATTAATAAACGACCTATCATCTGTACCGGGCCTAAATTAATGGAAAACGTAAAAAAAAAATCTATCACATTCCAGTACAAACTTGAAACGAGTTACGATAAAATCGTTACTAACCAGAGAAAGTTTTAGATTTTAGAGAAACGAAAGTCTACATTGTAATGCAGGGATTAAAGACTAGTGACATAATTTCCATATTTTAATACAGACCCCAAGCATTAGCAATAATACTGCTATACATTCATCTACAGGCATAAATGTGTGGAGACTACATTATATTACATTTCAATACAGATATTAAAGGACTCTCCACTGATTGTCCACTTAGTTATCACGTACTCTTTTTACTAGCGGTAGAACATATTAAGAAATACTAACATTGTGTACAGGCTTTAATAATTTTATGATGGATATGAAATTATTGCACTTCAGTAACTCTTAAAACGCTAGCGTCAAAATTTCATTAATATTTACGTACTTATGTAATGAAATTAAACGTCACTAAGAAAGTTAAAAGATGTTCGAATACTTGAAAGCCACGAAGATGTTTTTAAATTAAACTTAGTATTATGGAGATGTTGATTTAACACACGTTTTGTATTATATTTATTCTATGCGTATAATTCAGTTTATGGAATATTTATCTGTTTGTTTTGTATGAAGTTGATTAACCTAATATTTTTTCTGTTGACATTTGTTTTATTTTCATGTGCAGAACCCTTCAAAGCTCGCCATTCAAGTTCCATCTTCACACATAAATACGTTTGTAAATTCTTTGAGAAGTATGTGTAAGCGATGGACAAGAAATAGAAACATTTGCTAGTTTTAGTACAGACTCGAGTCCCTTCTTACAAGTGGATAACTCAGCATATTGAGCGATACTGATCGTAACTTGACAACCTCCGAGGTCATGTAATGTCAGCATGTGCTACAACTGGACAACTTCTGAAGTGAGATACTGCCAGTATGGACTGCAAGTGGACAAGCTTTGGGGTTAGGTGATGCCTTTACAGCCTGCAATTGGATAACCTCTACGTTCACTTTATGTCAATATGGACTGTAAGTTCACAAACTACGACCATTGAGATCATCCTGTGTGATGGGAGTCTCTTCATATTGTGGAGTGAAACAATGAAACAATAATTACCGAAATGTCATCATAGTTCAGTGCAGATCACCAAGAAAACTAAAAGACGTCAGCTCAGTCATCTGAAATAACACAGCAGAGCATATTATCCATGGTGTTCAGCACTTTCAACCTGAATAGTACTTTATGCGACCTACAGATTAAATAGCTCATTAGATACCTTCTGTAGTTCAGGCACTACTATCACTAACTACTGAACAGTGTGTGTGTGGAATTATCAGTAGGAGACAACTCTTTGTATGTTTAACGAAAATGTCGAAATTATAACTTCTCCAGCGTTGGAACTATGAAGAGTTTTCAACAGAATATTGCAGCTCCAACCTCGGATCCTTTCAACTTACAAAGGGGTAATTGGAGGTACTGGAGGGTATAGTAAAACTTGTTCAAAATAGGTCTGATTGCATGAATCACTATTTTAACATCATAAATATGTACATATTTGTGAAAATGTCACAAGGGAATTATACTCAGCTATTTTATTCCTACTATAAGGTGTTTGTGTTTTTCTTATAGCAAAGCCACATCGGGCTATCTGGTCACCCCACCGACGGGAATCGAGCTCCTAATTTTAGCGTTGTAAATCCGGAGACATACCGCTGTACTAGCGGGGGGCCCTACTATAAGGAGTGCAGGCAGTTCTATTAAATGGTGATTCATAATTTATTGCCATGAATTTGGCATTGATTTACACGTAACAACTAGAAGCACTACAAGCAGGTATGACCTGTAATGGAAAACTTATGTGAGGATATCTTTCAAGACGATCCATTCACATCACAAACACTGCTGTAGATCGCTTTATCTTTCGTAATCTGTTTAACACCAGAAGCTGGTTCCTCCAAGTACTAGAAGTTATTATTGGAACCAGACTAAATTGTTTTTCTAAGTACTGGGAGGTATTATTGGAACCAGACTAAACTGTTTTTCTAAGTACTGGGAGGTATTATTGGAACCAGACTAAACTGTTCCTACAAGTAATAGAAGGCATTACTGGAACCAGATTAAACTGTTTTTTTTTACGTACTAGGAGGTATTATTGGAACCAGACTAAACTGTTCCTACAAGTAATATAAGGCATTACTGGAACCAGATTAAACTGCTTTTTTTTTACGTACTAGGAGGTATTATTGGAACCAGACTAAACTGTTTTTCTAAGTGCTTGGAGGTATTATTGGAACCAGACTAAACTGTTTTTCTAAGTGCTTGGAGGTATTATTGGAACCAGACTAAACTGTTTTTCTAAGTGCTTGGAGGTATTATTGGAACCAGACTAAACTGTTTTTCTAAGTGCTTGGAGGTATTATTGGAACCAGACTAAACTGTTTTTCTAAGTGCTTGGAGGTATTATTGGAACCAGACTAAACTGTTTTTCTAAGTGCTTGGAGGTATTATTGGAACCAGACTAAACTGTTTTTCTAAGTGCTTGGAGGTATTATTGGAACCAGACTAAACTGTTTTTCTAAGTGCTTGGAGGTATTATTGGAACCAGACTAAACTGTTTTTCTAAGTGCTTGGAGGTATTATTGGAACCAGACTAAACTGTTTTTCTAAGTGCTTGGAGGTATTATTGGAACCAGACTAAACTGTTTTTCTAAGTGCTTGGAGGTATTATTGGAACCAGACTAAACTGTTTTTCTAAGTGCTTGGAGGTATTATTGGAACCAGACTAAACTGTTTTTCTAAGTGCTTGGAGGTATTATTGGAACCAGACTAAACTGTTTTTCTAAGTGCTTGGAGGTATTATTGGAACCAGACTAAACTGTTTTTCTAAGTGCTTGGAGGTATTATTGGAACCAGACTAAACTGTTTCTACAAGTAATAGAAGGTATTATTGGAACCAGACTTAAAAATTATGTTTTCGACAATGTGGTCCTTTTTGAGGAATATTATAATATCTTCGTTCAGAAATTCCAAAGAGCCAAACATATTGAATATTGTGTTTAAGGCTGATAATATTTCAATACCATATTTATTTATTGGTTTAATGTTTTGACAGGTGGTTCCGTATTTTGTTCATTCCTATATATACATCACATACCGTATGCTAAAAAACGTTTTTGCCAAGTTGATTTTTACGTTTGACGTTACATCAACAGAATCGCTCCAAATCTTTATTGTGTCTTATTATTCAGATTTATTTCAACATTAACAAATAGCTCAAGTCTCACCATTGTGTTCTTCACCATAAATACCCTTCAGTTACACAAGTCTGCGCGGTGAAGTGGAACTTTCCCAAGGCTACTGATCTAAAAGTGTTTCCCATTGCATTACACATATAACATTTGAAAGTTTTTAGCCCTCTACGACAGTTTAAAGTCTAGAATTTTTTGTTGTTTTTTTTTGGTGTAGCAGCTGTAGCTTTAACCGAACACTGTTACACATTTATCATATTGAGGGGCCAACTGATGGAATAGTTGAGACATAGCAAAGTAAAATAACATTTCAACGAGATTCTCTCATGCACTGAAAAACACTCAGAGAATCACGAATACCTTTCAAGGAAATAAAGTATACATAAGAAGGATACGTGTTTTCTAAAAACACACTTCAGATAATCCTTGCGAGTCAATTAAGCACGAAAATGTTAAACTTTTCTTTTTAAAACTGAACAACGTTACACATTTGATAGCTTTGGTTTCTTGGGAGCAAACTTTGGAGTAAGAATCGGAGTAGTGGAGCTTTTGCTGCCTCTAAGAGTCTCGGTTAGTGTGTGAAGAGTAACGTTGGTGTTGCCATTGAATGTGACCTTTGTGTCAGCGTACGGTTCCGAGCAGCTGAAACGTCCCCCCGCATGGTCACGTTGGTCAAACAGTTTTATCTTCTCCGATTGGCCCCGACAGGAACAGATCAGGAACACTTTCTTAAAGCCTCGACGGAACCTGGAACGAAGAATAGCAAACTTTAAACTAGTTGCATTAAAGAAATATTTAGAAACGTCATGTGTTTAAAATAGATTTCTTCATTACCATTCAAGCCGTTTCGGAACTTTTTATTTTCTGATAAAAAGAGTGGGTTTCTCGTCATTTGCTATGGTGATTACTAGTCGTTGTGGAAACCTAAACGTTTGTCTTTATTATCCTACGTATGTCTTTCTAGTATGCCACGTCACTTGTCCACCACCGTAATTGTATAGCATTGTTCACGTTTCGTAACGCAAATGTAAAAATCCTGAAAATGAGAAAAGATACACTTTCTTCCAGAGGCAATTGCGCTCTGGAAAACTAATTCCCAAGTTGGTAAAATTCACGTTATCCAAAAAACAAACAAACCTAAACCAGTTTACAGGTATTATTCAAAACATCCAAAGAGAAATTTTAAAAATGGTACCCTGATTTCCATATATCAAGAATTGAACCACGTAAGAAAACATAAACAGAAATTAGGCCACAACTAGCCTGTAACTCGAACCAGACGAGTACAACAATATACAACGGACCATCAACCAAAGCAACACCGCGTAATACAAGAGTAGATAGCTGAACGCAACAACAAAAGAATCAAGTGATGAAACTAGAACAACATGGAAGACGATACAGTAACAACAAGAATATTGTTATCAACAGATCAGATCAATCACTGAAATACAACGTTTGAACATAGGATTTAATATCTCTGTCACTCACAAGACAGTTCCTTGTCTAGAGTTAAATACCAGCGTAAAAGATTTATCTTGAAGACCAGTGACTCACTATGCAAAAGAACTAAAGGCTACCTCCACGTTATACATCAACCAATAACAAGAATAAATCCAGAACTCTGACGACCAGTCTTTTGTGATAGATAAATATAACAAAATGTGGCTTCACAAAGTTCCCAAAATCTGTTCTTTAAACAACTTTTTAAGGCAATTCTCTAACGAAATAACATTAATGTAGTTAACTAGATTCGTAAACAGAAAATTAGTTTTGTAAGAAACGAGATTAAATATATTTAGAGTTTGAAAATTAGGTAACAATTTTAGAGTGTTGAAAGGTGACAGTATTCTTAACACTAACACCAGCAAAATGAAGAAAAAAACATCCTTCAAGACAATAAACAATTTCAACCCATCCCAAACAACTCAACACACGAAAAACAACTGAACAAAACCTTGCTACAAACTCTATTACTGAAAATCTTTGTTTTATCGAAGGTGGCCTGGCATGGCCTAGCGTGTTAAGGGATGCGCTTCGTAATCTGAGGGTCGCGGGTTCGTGCTCGAGTCACCCCAAACATGCTCGCCCTCCCAGCCGTGGGGGCGTTATAATGTGAGGCCAATCCCACTTTTCGTTGGTAAAAGAGTAGCCCAAGAGTTGGCGGTAGGTGGTGATGATTAGCTGCCTTCCCTGTAGTCTTACACAGCTAAATTAGGGACGGCTAGCGCAGATAGCCCTCGAATAGCTTTGCGCGAAATTCCAAAACAAACAAACATATTTATCGAAGGAAAACTAACTCGTTCACACCACAATTCTATGGATTCTAAAACCACACAAACAGAACTGACCACGTGATCTATAATATCCACTTATGATTAAGCTGTCTGTACTATGCACTCAGAATAAAACCCCTACATTACTGGCTTCCTCACTGTCAAAACAAATAAAACCGTAATTTCCAATCATACAATGTTACACTGTCATTAAATAGTCATAAGAATAGTATTCTAAAGTTAACTAAAGAAATGGTACACTGATGAAAGCTGAGGTTTTATTGGAACGTCAGACTTTCAACAGATAAAATATGGAAGTGAGTGAAAGGGGAATTTTGTTTTCCGTGAAAAGTCGAAGGCCTAGTCTGCTATATAATCATCAACCAATCAAGTGATATGTCGACTTCCACCCTATCTTGCTTAGTTTCTCTTTTCAAGTTCGGTAGCGAGTCAGCCATTCATGGAGTATTTATTTAGCGATATATTTGTTTCTAAATACTTGTTCTTATGATAAGGAAATCCACGTTGAGACTTGAAACTGGTTAACTAATTAGTTTTCTTATTAGTGCTAGGAGTTCACGTTGAGACTTGAAACTGGTTAGCTAATTAGTTTTCTTATTAGGGCTAGGAGTTCACGTTGAGACTTGAAACTTGTTAACTAATTAGTTTTCTTATTAGGCCTAGGAGTTCACTTCGAGACTTGACACTGGTTAACTAATTAGTTTTCTTATTACTGCTAGGAGTTCACGTTGAAACTTGTTTTTTTTTGGCAACAGTTTCTTTGTTAAAAGTAGCGTATATCAAGATACTGACATGCTGTGACAAACTATTTGTTCATCGTGTAAACCATACTAGAATTCTTCTTGTTCACAGAAAGTTTAGGGTCTTAGGCATAAATCTAGTGTGCCACTTTGGGAGGAAGTAGAAAATTAGTGGTGAAGCCATTCTGGGAGAGTTCGAAGATATTCGACACTGGAAAAAAGATTTAATATTTACAGAAAATGATATGTGGTAACTGATGGTACCTGATAATGCTTTTAAAACATTTTAAATGCGTTTTGTACATGTAAGGGTGTAATAGCACTCTCTTGTCTGGATGTATAAATATTCACGATAAAGCACCTGGGTTTAGTCTGGCATGGCCTTTCAGCCGTAGGGGCATTATAATCTGACGGTTAATGTCATTATTTGTTGGTGAAAACTAACTGCTTTTAGTATATACTGTTTTTAAATTAGGAAACACTTGCGAAGACAGCCGTCGAGTTGATTTACATGAAATATAACAAAAGAAATAAAGAAACATTTTAGGTTACATTTCAGATTGTGTTACTTTTTCTTTTCTAGTTAATCTTTCCATTTGTTTTTGGTATTTTTATGCGTGATAACTTCACGCAGTATTTGTTTGAAAACTTCTCTGGGTTTGAGGATATTCCTTCAGAAAACTCTGACCTAATAACACCACTCCTTGTTCTTTTCCGTCAATCCGTTATTTTAATCTGAAGATGTCTTAAAACTGTTGTATTAAAAACCACTTTTTTTCTGTCCTAAAATTGCGTGCGCACCTTACTATCTAAATACGCATGCGCACCAACTACGAAAACAGAGCGGTTGTAAGTTCACTTTTAGTAGACATTTTGTACATCATTGTATTGTTAGCTTATCAGACTTTTAAAAAAGTCTAACGTTAGATCGTAGAATAAAAAAATAAGTTTGTTTACTGACAGTAATAAGTACGATAAAGTTTAGTCCTAACTAAATTAAAGCAAAAAACGTACACAAGTTACTATGTTAACTTATCTCTTTATCGAATATAAGCCGTAATTAATAAAGGCTTAAGCAATGTTAAGCCTATTTCGGTTTCTTCGATTAGAATTGTTATATAATATCCCGGAAATCCTGCATTGAAAGACGTACTGCTGGGATAAAAATACTGATTTGACCGAAGATGTTTTACTAGTTTCTGCTAGTTTGTATCTAAGAGTTTATGAAACTTTTTAATTAGTAGGTATTGCTGTTTGTACATTTCTTTTATGAATCGATAGAAACCTCATTTTAAATCTGGGTTGTACAAACACTCACTGATGAACATCTCTCCTTGGAAAGCACGGAAATTTAATCCACAATCTCGATCAGTCGTGTGAAACGTGGCTGTTTTATCAAGAAGAATCTTCTTAGTGTGTGAGCTAATTTAACAACCACATAAACGTTAATTTAAAACCATGAAAAACAAAGAAGACAAGGGACACCTTGTCCTATGAAGGATTGTACTTAATTACAAGGACCATTTTCAGTAAGCAATGTATCGCCTAACAAATGCGCTTGAAATTTGGTTGGCTGAAACGTTTTTGGTTAAAAAAAACACTTTAATATACTTTAATCTATTCTTTTCCAAATTTATTTAAACTAATTTAAGTTAGATTTTTTGAAAACGTTTGAAAGGGCCAGCATGATATATTTGACTGGATTCGAACCCGTGATTCTCGGATTACGAGCCGAGCGCCCTAACCACCTGGCCGTGTCGGGCCGAAGAACAAGAGTAGCCCATGTGTTAAGGAATATACTGACTTCACACTAATCTATATATAAAATTCTCATAGACCATCTAATCATGCTTAATCTATAAGAAGATGGGAAAATGAACATTTTTCTAACCTGGTGACGAATCCCTAAACAGCTGTAGGGGCGTTACAAAGTCACGGTCAATCCCACTATTCGTTGGTAAAAGAGAACCCCAAGAGTTGGCGATGGGTGGTGATGACTAGCTGCCTTCCCTTTAGTCTTACACTGATTAATTAGGGACGGCTAGCTCAAATAGCCCTCGTGTAGCTTTACGCGAATTTAAAAACAACAACAAAATAAACAGTAAAACCTGGTGACAAAAACATGCCTAAATTAAATGGGAAATGAAACGAAGAATTGAAGAAAACATCTCTGAGCTCATTGATTCAACCAGCAATGTCAGTTGGATCGAAACCGTGAAGAGCATAATAACGAAAGCGAAAATATCTGGACCAGCGAAAATAATTAGACTTGTCCGTTTGTGTTGATAAACTCAATAGAGTAGCTGTACATTTCAGGACTGCATTGAACTCCGTTAATAAAGTAAAACAAAGACACGCACGAAACCCGCGCCTGCCGTTAAACCATATAACGCATTGTGCTTTCTATTCATTTAGAAACTGCGAGCCATTTATAAATTATGGATACGAGAATGTTAGAAAAGAGCGATCGTTCTACCTACGCGAAAGTACTTAATGGATCAGTAGAGTTGGACATTTTTTAGTTGTTGTCGGTTTTTTGTCGCTACGGATTTTATTTTGCACGTGCTTCAGACAAATCTTATTTTTTTTTTAAAAATGTGTAAACGAGAATGTTGTTCCAAAGTAAATTTATTTTCTAAAATGGTAGATATTCGCCAACACAAGGAATTGTACTCACATATTAGTCATCGCTTATACAGTTGACTTTACCGGCATATAAATTATCGCTTGCACTGTTGACTGTATCAGTGTATACGTTATCGCGTACACAGCTGACTGTATCGGTTTATAAGTTATCGCTTACACTGTTGACTGCATCGGCATATAAGTTATCGCTTACACAGTTGAGATACTCTTTTACTAACGAATAGTGGAACTGACCGTCATTTTATAACGCCTTCACGGCTGTAAAGCCAGCATGTTTAATGTGACTGGGATTCGAACCCATAACCTTCATATTACGAGCCGAGCGCCCTAACCACCTGGCCCTGTCGGGCCAAGAGAGAGAGGGAAGGCAGCACTCTCCGTCACATCTTGGGCTACTCTTGTCCAACCGAATGGTGGGATTAAATGCTAATAGATTGTTAAGGTCAGATATAGTGATGAATGGGTAGTGGCTTAAGAGGTACAAGGATTTAAAGTCTGTACACAGCTCATTAAACTCCAAAATAAGCAGTAATTATTATGTATTATTAATGAAAATAGAAGCAGTATATCCCACACTACTAATATTATTTTTGGGAACATTAATGAGACATTATTCTACTAACTCAGTGTTATTATAGAATTACATGTATCATTAGAACTAGGGCTATGTATCATTAAGGTAAATATTTTGTTAAAAAAACTGACCTAACCTTTTACAGTTTCGAAACTCTTGTGTGTGTTTGTCCATTAATATTAAATTGTACTTAAAATAAAAAGTTGTAGGTCTAAAGAGTTAGCAAGTTGTAGAACATAACATTAAAATACTCACTTATATTTATGTGTCTCTTAAACTTTACTTTGTTACAAATTTTCGACCACCATATTTTTAACTCCTTTGAAAGTGAAATATTGTTCATATACTATAAACATGTGAAACTAACTCTAACACGTGAGTGACTACACATTTTTAGAATAATCCAGAATGTTCGAAGATAAGGAACGTTTATGACAAATGTCTTCAATAATGACTATCCTTTAGCGAACCTGTTTGATTTGATTTATATTCCTACGCTCGTTTATTTGTGAATAAGCAAAAGCCAAGAAATACAAAATAATACAATGAACGACTGCTGTTTATTTAACAATGAAAAATTATTTACTTGCTTGGCAACTGCAAATTAGAAATGTCTTTATGTCTTTGTCTGGTAGCAGACATTATGATGTTATTCGGAGATTAGGCATTACGATTCAACAATAAAAACTATATCAAAGGGGAATAAATACTGTTTAACAATAACACTATATACAGAGTCAAAGCTATTTAAAAATAAAGACTATACACACACACACAAAATATTATTTAACAAAACTGTATGCAAAGAGAATTAATGCCTTTCAACAATTAAAACTATATGGGGACTTATTTACCTGCTGTTCATCCAACAGTAAATGATGGGGTTATACATGGAGTTCGACATGGCCAACCAGTATATAGCCAGGTAGATATGCTGCACATAGGCGGAGCTAATGATCTCAGGATGGTGATGTGCCAACAGGAAGTAGATGTGGTAGGGTAACCAGCAGACAGCGAAGATAATCACCACTACAATCATCATTTTGACGATCTGATAGAAGATGAAATCGTCATAAACTGGTAAAGGATATGCTAAAGACAAGCAGTAATTAAATTAAATCATAAGCCACCCACAGCTCTTCTTCGAAACCTTCATTTCCTACTCAGTAGACAAAAGTTTATGTTCGTTTAAATTTATTAGATGAGCAATATATAACACGACCTAATATCGCCTATTCTTCTGAGTGGTAATAAAGTTACTTTAAGTGAAAATGATAACAATAATAGATAATATTGTGTTGTTAATCTCTCAGTAACTCAGCTTAGTTCACACAATTACAGTTGTTGTTTGTGTAATTAGTGACATAAGCAGCTACTATCGTTTTTCTGCTGGACTGATGAGATCTGGTATCAGGAGAAATGCTTCGCCGACACTGGATGTGGCACCATCGCAATTTGGTTGATACAGTATTATATACACCTTGTTTTTACTTATAAGTCCTTAGTATTACAAGAGTTTGAAGCAAAAAGTAGCTTCAGTTATATGTGTAATGTTTCTCGAGAAAGAAAAATATAAACTGATGCTGGGGCATTAAGAGCGACTAAGTCATATATTATTAAAAATCCTTGTATGAAATGCACGTTTGTCCACAAAGCAAATTGATTATTTCGATTTTAGTAAACGTAGTAGAAAATGAAAAGGTTCGTTTATTTTTTTTAGACCAGCTTCGACCAAGTCGGGAAATGTCATTCTCAGATACATTCTTCGTTTAACATCTATGATATGAAGGCACTACTTTTTTAGTCTTAGATATATGTTGTAGAAGTTTGAGTTTTCAATTAGAACTGACAGAGTTTAACTGTTTTTCACATGGATTCACGCGACTTATTTCACAGCATTTATTTAGCTTTGGATCTTATCAAGGCAGTTTCTACGTTTCAAAAACACTTACCTTTCGTTTGGATTTGATAGCCTCGAGCTGTTTGTCTGTACATTCCCCTATGGTTTGGCTTCCCCACAACTCTCGGCCCACCCGGAAGTAGGTGAGAGTCATAGATGTGATGGGCAGCATGTAGGTGAGCACAAGAATCTGGATGTTATAGCTGTAAGTTAAAAAAAAAGCGACTGAACTGTGATGTAATGAAATAATTTTGTAAAGCTAAACAAAGTGAACAGTAAAAGCCGAAAAACTGATAGTTTAAACCTGAGCTAACAGGAAGCACTTGAAGATAACAAATTAGCATTCGTTTCTACAAACGTGCAACGTATTTAACTAGCATTTAAAGTAGTTCTTTCACTTAACTTGTATTCGTTTTTATTTGAGTTAATTATATCAATAAAAAGAAAACTGAAAGAGAGATAAACTTTATTATATCATTATGTTTCATTTTTCAAGATCCCGGCATGGCTAAGTGGTTAAGGCATTCGATTCGTAATCCGAGGGGCTCAGCTTCGAATCCACGTCGTACCAAACATGTTCGCCCTTTTAGCCGTGGGAATGTTATAATGTTACGCTCAATCCTACTATATGTTGGTAAAAAGAAAAGCCCAACAGTTAGCGGTGGATGGTGATGACTACCAGTCTTCTCTTTAGATTTACACTGCTAAATGAGGGACAGCTGGTGCAGATAGCTCTCGTGTAGTGTAGCTTTGCATAAGTTTCAAAAGAAACCAAACAAATCCATTTCTCATAAGTTTTTAAGCTACATTAAATTTTCGCGGCAATCGCTCCGTTGTCTTGGACAAGGAAGAAAACCGAGTTGAAAGTTTGTTTTGAATTTCGCGCAAAACTACAGTAGGACGTCCCTAATTTAGCAATGAACCACCACTCACTACCAATCGTTTACTAACGAATAGTAGGATTGATCACCAAGTTATAATGTTTCCATGGCTGAAAGAGGCAAGTATGTTTGATGGGAGGGGAATTCGAACTTCGACCATTAAATTGGGAGTTGAGCACCTTAACCACCTGGCCATACCAGGCCTGAGTCCAAATAAACAAAAACTAGATGCTCGTAGTATTCAGCTTAGATTCCCAGATATTAATAATAAACTATTGTATATTTGCTTCGATTTAAGCTGTTAATCAGTGGATGAGAGAGTTAAAGAAGTAACGTGTCACGTATTCCTACACATGCACAAACACATACAGATATGAAAGTCGACACGCTCCTAAGTTCCTCGGGATATATACATATATTAAGCATGAAAGAAACAAAACTAGTGCAAATGCCTCGTGCAGAGCAGCTAACTACACTATGTCTAGATAATTCGAGTAAATAAGTAAAAATGTATTGATTTTTTTAGTGTGTATAAAATCTTCGTATCATTAAGGTAACATTGTGTATTGTTATCGGTAACATCAAATATTTATATATTAGCTACCACCCTGATAAGTTAAGCATTTACTGCAGGGTCAGGAAAAACCAAAGGTATCACATCCAAAAATCAATTACATTACAATATATTCTTTCTTCTGTGTTTAACACAAGAATATATAAATTTAAGTTTAAAATAGTGTATATATGTATATGTGTGTGTGAAATGTCAACCCTTCTAAGCTTGCTAATAACACAAAATATTGATTAAAGGTCATCAGTGGTAATTTATAGGATTACAGAACGAAAACTTAACCAAAACTTAGTTTTATTCTAATTACATACTTTATGTTTCCATATATATATATATCGATATGACTGCTATTATTATTACATTTCCCAGACTATTACTAAACGTTTCAAATTCGAACGAAGAATTACTTCTAAAACTTTTTCACAAAATATGTTTTTTGTGTAATTAACTCTGAAGCTACACAATTGGCTATCTGCGCTAGCCGTCCTTATTTTAGCAGTGTAAGACTAGAACGAAAGCAGCTAGTCTTCACCACCCACCGCCAACTCTTAGGCTACTCTTTTACCAGCAAATAGTGGAATTGACCGTCACATTGTAATGCCTTCACGGCTGAATGGACGAGAATGTTCGGTATGACGAGGATTCGAAGCCGCGACCGTCGAATTACGAGTAGAGTGCCTTAACCACTTGGGGATGCCAGGTCATTTCTAATAAAAAACTTCAATGTAATTTTCTTGACACACTGGCGAGGTTCGAATCTCCATCACACCAAACATGCTCGTCCTTTCAGCCATGGGGGCGTTATTATGCAACGATCAATTCCACTATTTGTTGGAAAAAAAAGCTCAAGAGTTAGGGGGTGGGTTGTAACAACTTTCTGCCTTCTCTCTAGTCTTATATTAAGAACGGCTAGCTTTGATAGCTCTTGTGCAGCTTTGCGTGAAATTTTTAACAAATCAAACTGAAAACACACTTTCATTTTCTAAAGAATACTCGCCCCTTCGTATGCGTAGAAAAAAAAAAGTTACACATCAGATGGGTCCAGAGGTGCCAACCATTACGATTTGAGCGTAATCATTACGAGTTTGGTGTATACATTACGACTATACGCTCATACAGACAAATATTACCACTTGTTGCAACTCATAAATTATTATATATTATATAGAACTATACAATAAAGTGATACATTGTTCCCCCAGGACTTTAAACGGGTGTAAAGAAAATTTCTAGTGAGATACAAATAAATTTTGACAACAAATAAAAGAAACAGTCCAAATGGTTACTTGCAATAATCATGTTTGTGCTTGAAATAATAAAAAAAATATTTGTATCTCCGAAGTCTACCAATAGTTTGAGTGTGGTGCTTCTCCATACTGGGTACATGGGGAATCCATAGTTACGTCATCAGTGCTTGTCAGCCAATAAGCGCTCGCGTAGATGGGTATTTTTCGTTTCCTAAGCGTCATAGGAACACCAATGCGATCGTTCACAAGATGGGAAAAAAAGAGGCCTCGTTCACTAAATTGTCTTGTTTTTGACAAATCCTAAAGGACTAAAACCGTGAAAGGGGTCTGTCTACAATCATTACGCTCAGTCATTTGAAATAGTTAGCATCTCTGCGGGTCACTGTATTGTTACATGACCACAAAATCATGTGCTACGTTGGAAACTTAAACAAACAAACTGGTATGAAATTAAAAAAGATATTCAGAACTAGGAAATCAAGATCACAAAATTCTCCGAATTTCAACCAATAAGATTTTTTTAACCAATTTACGTGTCAAAATGGTTAACGAATATTAAAGTTGCTAGCCCTGAAATAAGGAAAATTTTGAATAAAATTACTTTGATATCTGTAATATCACCGAAATGTACTGAGATAAGTTGTTATGGCCCAACGTTCTGCTCTACATATACGATTTAATTAATAAGCTGTTTTGGAAAATCCTATACATCTTTTAGGTTTGAGAGAAGCAACTTAGACGATACCAGAAGAATAACTAGTTTTCAAGGAGGTAAATAAAAGGCAGAGAAAAATGTTTTTATTAAGCTGCATTACGATATCTTAAAGGTGAATTTTCAATAAATTTAATAATTACCTTAGAAACTGTACTTTCGTTAGGTATCATTCCTGTGTGGTTGCCATATTTTTAAACACTTTAGTTTTTGAGTAAAAAACGGAACAAAATATGCGGGTCCTCGAACCCAAGTTTTTCTCGGTTGTTTGACTGTTTCCGTGACGTTTTACAACTGTGACGTAATAGTTGCCAAACACGCTTTGTTACGCGCCGACCATTTTGTTCCTTTCAGTGATGGTGTTTTATGTAAATCTATTGGTGCTTTTTTTTCGGATTACATACTATATGAGACTGTTTTTTTGTTTTGATATTGCTACTTTATGTATGTTTTTTGATAACATGGTTCACTGCGTTACTTATAGTTGTAAAAATGGTTCGGCATCGGGCAAAAGCTTCTTTTCGTTTCCGTGCAAGGAGAAGGAACCAGCAAGGTGGCGACAGTGGGTGCAGGTGGTCAATAGGAAGAACTGGACTCCTTCACACCATGCAAAGTTTTGTCAAGATCACCTGAACACTCATGTTTTGTGTTGGATTCCACTGTTTTGGATTCCGTGGGTTTCAAGCCAGGCAGGTTGAAACTGAAAAAACCATCAGAACTAGACAGGATCGTCCCCACCATCTTACCTCGTGTAGAGCTGAGAACTGATCTCAGCCTGCGTGGTACAGGTTCCACTCCTCTGAAGCCATCCATTGTCATCATGAAAAGAACAAACTTAAAGGTATGTGTGCAGTATAAAGCGATAAACAATAACTAGTATAATATAATAATTGAAAAAGTACAAGTTTTTGAAGAATTTAACTAGATATACACTATTCACATCATGAGCACGTTTTGCATTTGTGATTGAAAGTCAGTTAAACCTTGATTTCCTAGTCTTGACAGTGGACAAATCTATCCCAAATAGAGTATATTCCAAGTTTAAAAGCTGGTAGATCATTCTGTAGATGTTTTTTATCATTTTTAAATATGGAAAAGCTTGAAGAATTATATTTCTTAAATTTAACATTTTAAGATAAATTAACTATTCAGACTGCTACCTCTAGTTTGATTTTATAGACAGAATTATGATGCATAATTGAAATTCATTTTGTTACCAGTCATAAATACCCGGTACAATGATTGTGGAAGGTTCGAGTATTAGTTACCATAGTCGGCAAAGTATAAACAAATGAACCCCAGTCTGTCACACCAATAATTTATAAACACAAGAAAGGTTTCAAAATGCTTAAAATTGCACGTGAAATAATACAGACCACATTTGTTGTCATGACTTAGGCTTACCATTCTTCGGTATGACCGATTCGCAAACGGCCTGGGCGCTATCAGTATCACTCACTGTTCCGCTATTCTCGCTCATCACTAGAACTTATCATATCTGTGTCAAAAGTAACTGTTCGAGATTCGTTCAGAGAAGGTTCGAATTGATATGGCGCTACTCGACACTGTTCAGAACATAAAGTCAAAACAGACTCCGTCTCTGTTTCTCCGTATGCACTGGCCATGTTTATTTACATTCAACGCGCTGGCATTGGCGGTTTGTTTGGCAACTATTACGTCACAGTACTTAATTTTCCTAGCGGCAAACGTAAAAACTAAAACGTTCGGATTGCCGCTCGGAAAGGACTCTTTCTGCACCAAGTTATATATTTCATTTATTAGCACATATTTTTCATAAAAAATGTGAACCTGCAAAATTTATCAGTATGAGTAGTTCTTTTTATTGCAAAGTTTTCTCTTTTTTCTGTAAAATTCACCTTTAACATACATTTTATCGCGTATAAATAGTGTACGTACTTATATTGTGAACAGTTATGGAGCAACAAATCGAAAGACACGATAAGCAAGAAATATCTTTCTTGCTCGCTAGTTACCAAATTCTTGTTACAGGAACTTATAAACGACTCACATGTATTCTGTGTAACTTTCATTAGAGTACCCGTCAGGCCAGACCATGAAGCAGATAACCCGGTAGTCACCGTTCGTGAACATCTCAGTGGTTGTGGTAGAGTACAGAAGATTAGGGAGTGAAAGAAGACTTCCGGCCACCCAGATGCACAAAGTGATATTGAGTGTGGCCTTGCGGGACATCCGGGGCCTCAGAGGGTGCATGATGGCCATATACCTAGACAACACACACAAAAGATATGAAGGAGTTAGTTATGTGATTCAGTCTTTAAAACTTTACTTCTTACGAGTAAGGTGTTTTCTTATAACAAAGTAACATCAGGCTTTCAAGAGCTTTGTCCCCCGAAGGTAATCGAACCCTCTGATTTTAATGCTGTAAATTCGAAAACTTACCGCTGTCTAAACGCAAGGAAACGGAGTTCTAAATGGTAAGTCTCTACGAGATATAATGGACAGGACTGCTTGGTAAATACATGTAACCCTTTTTGGACATTACTGGTAACTAATGCTTTAAATAAACAATATCCAAAATGAATGGTGTCTACTATGTAAATTAAACATTTCCAAATATCATTGGTAAATGATGCTTCAAGTAAACATTCCTCCACATTATTAGTGTGTAATATTTTGATTAAACATTTCCAAATATCATTGGTAAATGATGCTTCAAGTAAACATTCCTCCACATTATTAGTGTGTAATATTTTGATTAAACATTTCCAAATATCATTGGTAAATGATGCTTCAAGTAAACATTCCTCCACATTATTAGTGTGTAATATTTTGATTAAACATTTTCAAAAGTCCACCGGTGGGACAGCAGTAAGTCTTCGAATTTACAACGATGAGATTACGGGGTTTGAATCCCCGCTGTAGACGTAGCAGAGACCCCAATGTGGCTTTTCTATGAGAAAACACAAAATAAATGTCCAAAACATTATTGGTGTCTAAGACTTTAATCAAACATTTTAGGCTTTGTTAGTTTGTGAAATTCGCGCAAAGCTACACGAGGGCTATCTGCGCTAATCGTCCCTACTTTAGCAGTGTAAGACTAGAGGGAAAGCAGCTGGTCATCACCACCTACCGCCAAATCTTGGACGACTCTTTTACCAGTGAATAATGGGAATAGGCGTTACATTATAACGCCCCCACGGTTGAGAGGGTGAGCATGTTTAGTGTAAGGGGGATTCGAACTAGCGACTCTCAGGTTAAAAGTCGACTGCTTTCACCACCTAGCCACGCCTGGCCGACATTATAAGTAAATAATGATTTAACTAAACACTTTCAAGAATTATTGGTAACAATGCTTTTTGAAAGCATTTTTCAAATATTTTTGTCGACTAACACTTTAATTAGACAAGAAATATAAAACTCTTTTCAAATATTTACATCTCAAGTTCTTCGATATGTTTTAATTAGATGACTATAGTGTATCTAAATGCGATAACCATATTTGGCACTTATAAACGCAAAAAACAAACAAACAACAAATGAAACACACATTACCCTGAACGAATTTTATTACATAAAAGAACGGTCTATTATATTACCACCATTTGTGAATATGTAAATAAATGGACTAAACGTGAAATTCATCAACTTGATGTCTCGGTGTTTTTTTGTACGCATCAGATACCTACAGAAAATAATATTAGTTACGTCTATCAAACGCTCCATCGTATTTTAAAAGTACAGATAACATCCGAGCGACGTCTATTTACTTTTAAACACATTATTAAGTACCTAGTTGTCACTTTAGCGCCACCAATAGTCCATTCTGTAATGATTTTGAAAGAGGAAAATTTGATTTACAACTTCCATTTTTCGTGGCACTCAAAGTAATAAATCGTTAAATTAGGCTCCCTTATTACCTGTCAATTTATGTAGCATAGTATGAAATACAAAATTTTACAGTGTTCATAAAACTTGAGAAAAGGGTGAAAACTTTAATAGTAGCGTTGTTTGAAAAACCAAACAAAATTGTTTGTGTTTCAATTCCAAGCGTGGATACATGAGAGAAAAAAGGCTCTTTCTTCGATGAGTAACCATTCTTAGAACTACGTGTCTTATGAAATAAAGCGTATTGTGTAATTACATCTGTGGATAGATAAAAGCATTTTATAAAAATTATCTTTGTACGTCCGTGAAATGAAGTTTCGTTGCAGATTCGAACTGCTAACAATTTAAGTTTTGGTAGCTACATATTTCATTCCGGGGATGAGATTTATTTTGAATTTCGCGCAAAGCTACACGAGGGCTGTCTGCGCTGGCCATCCCTAAATTTGCAGTATAAGACTAGACTAGAGGGAAGGTAACTAGTCATTACCACCCACCACCAACTCTTGGGTGATACTCTTTTACAACAAAAAGTGGGATTGACAGTCACATTATAACGCCCTCATGGCTGTAAGGGAGAGCATGTTTGGTGCGACAGGGATTCGAACCCGCGACCCTCAGATTAAGAGTCGAACGCCTCAACTCACCTGGCCATGCCGGGCCTTTTAAGAAAAAATAGAATGGATGTTATAGACGGAAATTCGATGTAACACTGCATGTGTTTGAGTGCACACGAACCATTCTAACAAAGATGTGGTCTGAGGAGACACTAACCACTTTGACAATAATAATGAACTTGTTCAAAGTGCACATGAATAACTTTTAGCAATGAACGAATAACTTTTTACGACTATAAGGTGATACGAACCTTTCAGCATTATACAATCACGATAGGAAAACACGTAGATTCAAGAAGTCTTCAAAGAAATGAATAATAATCACATAATCCCTGCGATTTAGAAAGTGCTCGAATTACAGGTTTTTATTCATTTCAACACTGCACATAGTGTGCAAAGGAAGCTTTGTTTGTTTAGAATTGAGCACAAAGCTACATAATGGGCTATATGTACTCTGACCACCACTGATATCGAAAGCCGGTTTTTAGGAGCAATGGAAGTTTTTCTTGTAATAATGATATACTTAAACTTTACAAAGAGCACAGTAAAGATAAAGCTTGTTGATCGAATTACGAGATGAGTTTCCCGCAAAGTCAAGGACTCCGATAAAGCGTGGAGACATCAGGATAAAACGTCACATCACAAATCTAAGTTACCAGAAATGCTTATATGAGTTTATCAGAATGAAACCCATGAACATCGTTTCTTCTTCTCTGACATACCATTGAAATTATCAGACTTTTGGGAATCGAGTTTGTTTAAATGTGACGTCAGAAGCTAATTAATACCTACAGGAAAGACCCGTGGAAAGTTTGTTCAATATGAACAAAACTGTTGACCAGAGTATTTAAACACGGCAGTTAGAACGAAACTGTTGACCAGAGTATGTAGCCACGGCCGCCAGAACGAAACTGATGATCTAAGACGTTGTTCCATTGGTCAGATCGGAATACATTTTATTATCCTTATAAAATACGCCCTCCCCGTCACCCCGTATTTAATGCTCTTGAGACCCATAACGTACCTTTCTTAAGAAACAAAGGAAACCCTTCTGGAAAAACAACAACAAAACATGTTTATACATAATATGCAAAATAAAACTATATTCTCCGTAGATCGTTCACACAAATACAAGTTTTATAAACCAATGAGCTTTCGACGTTAAATTTAAGTCGCTTGACAATTAGGATTGGATTACAATTGTGTGATTAATTGAAAGGTATCTCAAAACATCATAAATTATAATACACACTTTCCCGCTGTATGAAGACCTAGTTTCCATTTGTTTGTTTTTTTTGTCCTTGGCAAGGGTCAATGACGAGAGCTGAAATCCAAGGAAAATGACCTTTAAGAAACAGATCAAATGATAGTTTTGTTTGTTTTATAATTTCGCGCAAAGCTATACGAGGGCTATCTGCGCTAGCCGTCCCTAATTTAGCAGTGTAAGACTAGAGGGAAAGCAGCTAGTCATCACCACCCTTCGCCATCTTGGGCTACTGTTTACCAACGAATCGTGGGATTGATCGTTACATTATAACGCCCCCACAGTTGAAAGGGCGAGCATGTTTGGTGTGACGAGGATTCGAACCAGCCATCGTCAGATTACGAGTCGAATGCCTTAACCCACCTGGCCATGCCGGACCAAATGATGAATTGGGCTTCACATTTTTTTTATTTTTTTTTAAAGAAAATAAAATTAGTTGTCTAAAGTAACTTTCAACAATTCTGGGCGCTAAAACACCACCCACCACCAATAATAATATTTTATGTATGGGTGAGTTTATATGTTTTGCTTTTACTATCCGAATAAACATTTTAAGGCTTTGGTAATTTTACTTCTAAAAGTTTTGTTTTTGTTCTTGTAAAACTGCCCATGCAACGGGCTATCCACGCCGTGCCCATTACAAGAATTAAGCCTCAAATTTAATCGTTATACGTTCTCAGCTTATGACTGAAGAACCAATAAGTTGTCAATAAATTGAAGAGAAATAAATACTAGATTCATAAAAAATTCAGTATTTACATGACGTAGAGCGTCACGCTACGGCTTTTTACATCACGACAGTTCGCGTTTTGTATGCTAGTAACATTTCAGAGAAGATGAATTGCTTGAGATCTACAGTATCCAATTTGTTTCACAGTTGAATAAAAGATCCCCCGAAAAATTGATCATCGCAGACAAAAAGTAGGGTCTAAACGTTATTATTTTTTAGAAAAAAGATTCAGAATTTAAACTCGTAATAGACTAATTAACAGCAAAGCGAAAGCCACATTAGACATCAAACTTGTTTGTTTGTTTCCACACATTTGTTAGGCTTAATGAATGCTATGCCTAACAAATCTCAGTATTGTTCCCATTCTTTATTACCTATCTTTGCTTTGGGCAAGTTAAGCACGTTTAGTTTATAACATTACTGGCCCGGTGGTTAAAGTACTCGACACGTAATCTAAGGGTCGCAAGTTCGAATCCCCTCTTACACCAAACATGTTCGCTTCTTCAGCCGTACGGGCGTTATAATGTCACGGCCAATCCCACTAGGCGTTGGTAAAAGAGTATTTCAAGAGTTGATGGTGATGACTGATTACCTTCTTTTAAGTCTCACACTGCTAAATTAGGGACAACTAGCTCAGATAGCCCTCTTGCGGTTCTGCGTGAAATTCAAAACAAATCCAACCCAGGTATCAATTTTTATACATTACGAGACAACTGTCACTGACGTAATAGGTTAGTCGACAGATAACTGTGTAAACAATGATAAGAAAGTTCACAATCTATTCGTGTACGTAAGAGATAAAAAATCTAAACTAGTTCGTGACCTTGAGGTAACCTTGAGTATGTCAACTTATTAGTCCTACCATTTTTTGTCGAGATTACAATAAATTGTTAAAACCGCACATTAGAAACAATTTGTTTTAACTCTATTAGTTTAATATCATTCTGATATTTAAATACAGCGATTCAAAGCTCATCAGCTCGTGCTCAGACGTAGGGTGTGTAAATTTGTAATGTAAACTTAGAGGCAGGGTTGGTAACCTTACGTTAGGTTCGTGTGATAACACGGTTGGTGAGTTTATATTAGGATAGAATATAGCACTTCAATGTAAATATTCTTCACATCCATGTGTTTAGAAGAATAATTATCCAAAGCTCTAATAAACAAAATATTAATCGACTTCATGGAAGAGAAGACATATTGTTTTAATAATGCGATGTGTAAGTACTGGAGAAACAATCGTCATATATGTGTATTAACTTCTCCAAAAATGTTCGTTTTATAATGTTATAGTATTTTATGAGCAGATCTATAATTTACCTTAATGTAAAGTAGAGTTAGAATGACCGAAGTGAAACAAATGAAAAAACTGACTTCAGAGAGATAACAGGAGAGAACTCACCGTCAGTTGAGAGATAACAGGAGAGAACTCACCGTCAGTTGAGAGATAACAGGAGAGAACTTACCGTCAGTTGAGAGATAACAGGAGAGAACTTACCGTCAGTTGAGAGATAACAGGAGAGAACTTACCGTCAGTTGAGAGATAACAGGAGAGGACTTACCGTCAGTTGAGAGATAACAGGAGAGAACTCACCGTCAGTTGAGAGATAACAGGAGAGAACTTACCGTCAGTTGAGAGATAACAGGAGAGAACTTACCGTCAGTTGAGAGATAACAGGAGAGAACTTACCGTCAGTTGAGAGATAACAGGAGAGAACTTACCGTCAGTTGAGAGATAACAGGAGGGAACTTACCGTCAGTTGAGAGATAACAGGAGAGAACTTACCGTCAGTTGAGAGATAACAGGAGAGAACTTACCGTCAGTTGAGAGATAACAGGAGAGAACTTACCGTCAGTTGAGAGATAACAGGAGACAACTTACCGTCAGTTGAGAGATAACAGGAGAGAACTCACCGTCGGTTGAGAGATAACAGGAGAGAACTCACCGTCGGTTGAGAGATAACAGGAGAGAACTCACCGTCGGTTGAGAGATAACAGGAGAGAACTCACCGTCGGTTGAGAGATAACAGGAGAGAACTCACCGTCGGTTGAGAGATAACAGGAGAGAACTTACCGTCAGTTGAGAGATAACAGGAGAGAACTTACCGTCAGTTGAGAGATAACAGGAGAGAACTTACCGTCAGTTGAGAGATAACAGGAGAGAACTTACCGTCAGTTGAGAGATAACAGGAGAGAACTTACCGTCAGTTGAGAGATAACAGGAGAGAACTTACCGTCAGTTGAGAGATAACAGGAGAGAACTTACCGTCAGTTGAGAGATAACAGGAGAGAACTTACCGTCAGTTGAGAGATAACAGGAGAGAACTTACCGTCAGTTGAGAGATAACAGGAGAGAACTTACCGTCAGTTGAGAGATAACAGGAGAGAACTTACCGTCGGTTGAGAGATAACAGGAGAGAACTCACCGTCGGTTGAGAGATAACAGGAGAGAACTCACCGTCGGTTGAGAGATAACAGGAGAGAACTTACCGTCAGTTGAGAGATAACAGGAGAGAACTTACCGTCAGTTGAGAGATAACAGGAGAGAACTCACCGTCAGTTGAGAGATAACAGGAGAGAACTTACCGTCAGTTGAGAGATAACAGGAGAGAACTTACCGTCAGTTGAGAGATAACAGGAGAGAACTTACCGTCAGTTGAGAGATAACAGGAGAGAACTCACCGTCAGTTGAGAGATAACAGGAGAGAACTCACCGTCAGTTGAGAGATAACAGGAGAGAACTCACCGTCAGTTGAGAGATAACAGGAGAGAACTTACCGTCAGTTGAGAGATAACAGGAGAGAACTTACCGTCAGTTGAGAGATAACAGGAGAGAACTTACCGTCAGTTGAGAGATAACAGGAGAGAACTTACCGTCAGTTGAGAGATAACAGGAGAGAACTTACCGTCAGTTGAGAGATAACAGGAGAGAACTCACCGTCAGTTGAGAGATAACAGGAGAGAACTTACCGTCAGTTCAATATACTATTAAACAAAAAGAACTGTCACTATTTTATAGCGAGAAGAGAGAGAAAAATTCGATTACCATCTAACATCAATATGAGAACTGAATGTCATGTTACTTCAGTGTGAGAAGAGAGAGAACTGAATGTCATGTTACTTCAGTGTGAGAAGAGAGAGAACTGAATGTTATGTTACTTCAGGGTAAGAAGAGAGAACTGAATGTCATGTTACTTCAGTGTAAGAAGAGAGAGAATTGAATGTTATATTACTTCAGTGTAAGAAAAGAGTGAACTGAATGTTATATTACTTCAGTGTAAGAAAAGAGTGAACTGAATGTTTTGTTACTTCAGTGTGAGAAGAGAGAGAACTGAATGTTATGTTATTTCAGTGTAAGAAGAGAGAGAACTGAATGTCATGTTACATCAGTGTGAGAAGAAAGAGAACTGAATGTCATGTTACTTCAGTGTAAGAAGAGAGAGAATTGAATGTTATATTACTTCAGTGTAAGAAAAGAGTGAACTGGATGTTATGTTACTTCAGTGTAAGAAGAGAGAGAAGTGAATACCATCTCACTTCATTATGAGAAGAGAGAGAACTAAATGTCATTTCATTTCAGTGTGAGAGAATAGAGAACTGAATGTCGTCTCTTCAGTGTGAGAGAAGAGAGAACTGAATGTCATCTCATTTCAGTGTGAGAGAAGAAAGAACTCAGTTTGAGAAGTTCTCCTTTGGGAAAGCGGTAAGTCTATGGATTTACAATGCCGAAATTCGGGGTTAGAATCCTCGTGGTGCACAAAGGAGCGTGCCTTGAGTGGCTTTGCTCTAAAAACAAATTAACTCCCTTAGAGAAGAAAGAAATGTTGTGTTACTACGATAAAAGCGAAAACCGATTATAACTTGACTTCCATGTAAGACGAGATAAGCCTGATTTTCACGTTCTAACAGTGAAATAGGTAGAGATACTAATTGTCATGTTACATCAGTTTGAGAACAAGGAAAATTAATTGTCAGGTCACTTCACTTAGAGAGAAGATTGTTTGTTTTGGAATTTCGCACAAAGCTACTCGAGGGCTATCTGTGCTAGCCGTCCCTAATTTAGCAGTGTAAGACTAGAGGGAAGGCAGCTAGTCATCACTACCCACCGCCAACTCTTGGGTTACTCTTTTGTCAACGAATAGTGGGATTGACCGTTACATTATAACGCCCCCACGGCTGGGAGGGCGAGTATGTTTGGCGCGACTCAGGCGCGAACCCGCGACCCTCAGATTACGAAGCGCACGCCTTAACGCGCTAGGCCATGCCAGGCTCTAGAGAGAAGAAGGAATTAAATACATTAAGTGTAAAATTATAGAAATCGATGTTTTAAAATAGGTGTTACTATTTATTGAACATCCGGGGTGTACAGAACACAGATGATCCATTATGTTCCCTTATGCTTAATCCCAACCAATCAACTATTTATTGCGGTATATAGAAAATGTTTAGAGAAAGAATTGTATTGTGGTTTTAGGATATATTACCAGGTTGTTTTATTTGATTTTCTGGAAACAAGAATTCAACTGAGCATTTTAGATTGTTTATTTGGCGTGATATTTGTTTCAGAGATTTTAGCAAAGCTACAAAAGAGATATTTGCGTATAGCTGTCTCCAGTTCTAGTACAAACAACAAATAAAAAGCATTTAATACCAACTTTTGAACAACTCATGTCTGACAGTTTGATTTGACAGTTCATTCCAATAAAAGACTATGTCCTCAAAATGTGGAGAGCGCTTGGTCTGGCAAAGGATCACAAAATATGACTCTTCAGATCCACATTGGCTTCTTTGATTTTTTATAATTGCTTATTTAAATGCTTGTACACTCACAGTCTTCTTTCGGTAACAGGATTTCTCGTAATATACCAGTTACAGACAGACACACAAAAGAAACAGAAACATATCGATGTTGCAAGTAATCCCTCTTACAACTACTGGGGTATCCTCTATATTTCACCTAATTTATCAGTTGTGAGTAGTGAGTGTTGTAACAGGCAAAAACATGAAGTTCATCAATATGGTATAACAAATGGATCACATAGGCAGTGAACAGTATAAATGCAAATACATAATTTGAAGAGTCTCAAAATGACATACTCGATAATTACTCATCTGGACTTATTGTGCCTAACACTCGATAATTTCTCATTTGGACTTATTGTAACTAACACTCGATAATTTCTCATTTGGACTTATTGTAACTAACACTCGACAATTTATCATTTACATTTATTGTGACTAACACTCGATAATTTCTCATTTGGATTTATTGTAATTAACACTCGATAATTTCTCATTTGGACTTATTGTAACTAACACTCGATAATTTTTCATTTGGACTTACTGTAACTAACACTCGATAATTTATCATTTACATTTATTGTGACTAACACTTGATAATTTCTCATCTGGACTTATTGTGCCTAACACACGATAATTTCTCATTTGGACTTATTGTAACTAACACTCGATAATTTCTCATTTGGACTTATTGAAACTAACACTCGATAATTTATCATTTACACTTATTGTGACTAACACTTGATAATTTCTCATCTGGACTTATTGTGCCTAACACACGATAATTTCTCATTTGGACTTATTGTAACTAACACTCGATAATTTCTCATTTGGACTTATTGAAACTAAAATATAAGTCAAAGACACTTCGTTGATTCGGTTTTTGTAAACAAAGAAAAACATTCAAGCTGGGTGTTTTTGGAAAATATATAACTATGCCATAAAATTGTGTGTTGACATATCAGAAAGACTATAATAATCTCGCGAAAGAAAACAACACCATTTCGCCACGTGTACCTGCTCACGTAAAGAGATCAGATAAATTAACTTTTACTTTAGACAAAGGGCACAAGCTCCTCCTTCCAATAATGCCTGATTTACCATCAGGCTTTAATATCGATTTGCAGCTGTAATTACCTTGGGGGTGTTTTTATGGTGTTTTGTGGAGAAGAGTGTGAGCTTTCTGGTACGTGTATGTTTTTGTTTTGTTCCTATATCACATTAATGCACCTATCACGTGTCATTCTTCGACCAAGGAAAATTAACCTCAGAAAGAGACTGATTAATTTGTCGTTAAAAACTATGAAGTCGATTTTCCACTTTTCAAGACGTTCGCGTAAAAATTAAGCTACTACGCCATGCACATTGGCAGACCTGTAGTCAACATTATCTCATATCTTACATCATTTCGTACACAGATTAAAAATAAGGCTTAGAAAACAAACAAACAGTAATTGAAAATTAGTACATCCATACAATTACAGTTTTCTTTTAACATCTTGTCACTTCTTTGTCGTATGGTTGGTATACAGCAGTAATTTAGTAGCTAGAGTGTTAGTAGTGTCCATTCTAATCTGGGTCAGTCAGGAACTACTGATTAACGTGTTTGTACTACCAATTCGGGGATTCATGGTTCGGAACCTGTTGTCGCAAAAATGCGCTCTGTTCCTTTGAACAATGGATGCCCTTCAAGAGTGAATGTGAAATCTTACTATTCGATTAGATATAGAAATAGTTGCAAGAGTTGGTGGTGGGTGCTATTAGCGAACTGTCTCACCTAGTGGCCACCAGTTCGAAATTATGGAGGGATGTAAGCATATAACCCTTATGCAGTTTTGTATGACCATTTGAAGTAAACAAACAAATTTCGACTTTCGACTTCTACAGATGTAACGTTAAAAGCATTTTCTAAATAAGAGGAACTTGTTGTTGTTGTTTTGAATTAAGTACAAAGCTACACAATGGGCTATCTGTGCTCTGCCCACCACGGGTATCGAAACCCGGATTGTAGCGTGTAAGTCCGCAGACATACCGCTGAGCCACTGGGGGCGATAAGAGGAACTATCCAGCAAGGTAAAAATATACTCCAGATGGATGAAGTAGGCCGTTTTAAATAGCTATTCGAATGTCTGTTCGCAGTCCATAGCTTAAGTTGAACTTACGTAGTTTTCTCGCTCTAATCACTTATCATGTTGGTAACTCAGGATTATAAAATAACAGCGTGTAAACACGTGATATCACTCGTAGAACTCGATAGGACAAGAATAAAGAGAGATTTCGGCATTATTGATGTTTTTCTTCCCTTTCTCATAACTAGTAGAAATAAGTCATGTATAAAGTAACTGACAAAGTTAATACAATGGAACGTCCATAGGTGGAGACGAGAAGCACGTTCCTTTAATATATACCCTGGCGGGGGTCTCTTTAATTAAACCCCGAGCACTTATATTGTAGTGGAAACTTACTTATGTAAATGAGTTTATTTTATTAAATGGCTGGCATATGACGTATGGAATAATTAGAAAAGACGCGATCTAATTAAATACGTTATTAAGTATTAGTTTAAACTTTTCAAATTATTGAGTTACATATTCAGGGCATTTTAATCAGAGAAAATTCAGAGAACTTTTTGTCAAATTGCTATTGTATAGAAGTTACAATATTATTTTGTAACAATGAGATAATCTAAGGTATTTTATTAATCATATTAAACTGGCTTTAGTGTGTTTGAGAAGCGGATAGTGTAAGGTGTGTGTATTAACTAGGAATAACGTTTATAACATTCTCTAAGGCGTGCGACTCGTAATCCGAGGGTCACGGGTTCGCGCCCGCGTCTCGCTAAACATGCTCGCCCTCCCAGCCGTGGGGGCGTATAATGTGACGGTCAATCCCACTTTTCGTTGGTAAAAGAATAGTTCAAGAGTTGGCGATGGATGGTGGTGACTTCCCTCTAGTCTTACACTGCTAAATTAGGGACGGCTAGCACAGATAGCCCTCAAGTAGCTTTGTGTGAAATTCCAAAAAACAAAAAACAATATAACAATCTCTTGTATATTAAATATAAAGTTGTTGTTTTGAATTACGCACAATGGGCTATCTGTGCTCTGCCCACCACGGGTATCGAAACCCGGATTTTAGCGTGTAAGTCTGCAGACATACCGCTGAGCCACTGGGGGGGGGGCATTAAATATAAAGGATGCCCGTGGTAGGCAGAGCACAGATCATTCTATGTAGAGCTTTGTGCTTAATAATACACAGCAAAAGACAACCGAAATAGAGCTACTGAGAAAATAATATATAACGAGCTTTAAGACTATATATTAGATCCAATGAAAATGCATTGATGAGTAATAAATACTATTGGCTTGTCTGTATTTCGGTATATGAATACTTTTTTCTTTACGTGCTGTTTACGTCGGAATTTCTATGCTTTCAAAATTATAGAAGATTCACATAGTTTTCAAGATTCGTGTAGATACGATCAGCTGTGGTAATAACAACTTTGAATCAAACTACGATTAACTTGTATCTGTTTGTTCATTGATAAGTAAGGATATTTCCTAAAGATAGCTAAGATAATATTGAACTGTGTTATGCCTGGAAAACAAAATATTGTGTGATTCAGTGCTCTGTAGGTTATGGGAAATATATCTCAAACCGAATGAGGACAAGCAGGTCAGGGAAGGCAAAAGTCAAGTAGCTGACAGTCAATCGAAGATTAGACGGACATGGTTTCACCTGTCATGCAGCTGACAGATAGCCAAGGATTAGATTGACATATTTTCACCTGTCAATTTGTTTGTTTTAAATTTCGCGCAAAACTACACGAGGGCTATCTGCGCTAGCTATCTCTAATTTAGCAGTGTAAAACTGGAAGGAAGGCAGGTAGTCATTACCACTCACCGTCAACTCTTGGGCTACTCTTTCATCAACGAACAGTGAGATTGACCGTCACATTATAACGCTCCCACGGCTGAAAGGGCGAGCATGTTCGATCTGACGGGGATTGGAACCCGCGACCCTAGGATTACGAATCGAGTGCCTTAACTACCCAGCCACGTCGGGTCTTGAATACATTTACGTATTTGAATAATATATCAGATGGACATATTTGACACTAAAGGAAAAAAGTTGATAGGCGTCATAATTTTGTATCAAAACGTGTTGGGAAACGATTGCTTAGGAAAAAAAAACGAAACATATACACAGACTGAAAACAACGAAACTGTCGTGAAATAAACGAACAATGTTGAAAACAATATTAATAACACTTTCTATAAAGATACGCACATATACTTCATAATATGTTACATCGTCTACGTCACGGTACTGAACTTTAGCATTACAACTAGGGTAGCTAACTCACGGGCTTACCCTCGAGAATTACCCTCTCGAATAATGTGGTAAAAGCTGACAGTGAATCAACAATTTTCCAACATCGTATCTTTTACTAATATATGTGTACACTGAATCATTGTCTCGTCTAAAATTAATATATGTACAGAACTTATTATCGTTTGAAATATACATAAAGGAGCTTACCTTACAGTGCACTGGCTCAAAGAATTTCTCGTGTTTACTCAACGAGACATGACGTTATTCCTTTATCTCAATGGTATGTGTGTCCTTAGTCACATAATATCAAAATTTCTGTGTTCAGTTCACAAAATCTGGTTACGTGTCAAACTATAAGTAGAGGTTAGCTAGTCATGATTTTATGTTATTGATTTCCAGATTTATTTGGAGTCGACGAACCTTCTCATTTCTGAATGTATCAGTACTAATGTGGTCCTTCGGAGTTGTTTTTTTTATAAGTTTTAAGAAACGGATCATTCTTGTCACAGCCGGAAACTCCTACATTATCCTCCGGAACCGTATAAGTCTGATTAAATTTAAGCAATTCTTAAGATATGATAACCGTATGATAACAGTTGAGAGAATCTAGACCTGATATTCATTACAACAACTGAGATAATTAATATTATTTTTATGACGTGGGTGATTCTTACAACAGTTGAGAGAATCTACATTGTTCTCCAGGTCTAATAATCATTACAACAGCTTAGAAAGTCTGTACTATTTTTCAGGTCTGGATGGTTTACTATTCTTAACCGTGTTTCCTTTCTTCTCCAGGTCATCTGTTGTCTGTTTGACCAAAGGTGAAATAATGAAACTGATTACTTAGCTTGTTTATAGTTCAGTTATTACCCTTATAAATACGTAGACTTACCACTGCCACTAGAGGGCTCAAAATTACGTCAGAGATGACATTAAATCCTTGAATCAGCGTATTCTAAAAAGCACAAATTTACGCTTTATAACATCGAACACTCTTAACCAGACCTATATATCAAGCTATTTACATTTTTTTTAAACCATTGTCTATGTGGCTAGTTTTCTTTCATTAGAGATTATATAAAAATGGATGCTAAACCACATTCGTACATTTACAGTTGAATATAAGATAGTCCTTATACAGAAGTCGAAAATAAGGGTTAACAATTTTTATGAGTTATAATAATTTGTAACACTAAATCGAGTTATCTCTTATTATTTTGTTTTAATTTATGTTTTATTAGGATCTTCATTATCGTATAAAAAGATAAGGTGAAGAGAAATGTTGACGGTTACTGCTTAAAAGTTTAAACTTATCTCTGTGTAAAGAACAACCCTTCAAACTAAGTAAATAGTTTCTGAGGTCGAAGACTGCAGTTCAGAAAGTTTGTTTGTATTGAATTTCGTGCGAAGCTACACGAGGACTGACTGCGCAAGCCGTTTCTAATTTAGGATTGTAAGACTAGAGAGAAGGAAGCTAGGCATCACCACCCACCGCCAACTCTTGGGCTACTCTTTTACCAACAAATAGTGGGATTAATCGTCATGTTATAAGATCCCCATGGCTGAAAGGACGACCATATCTGGTGGAACAGGAATTCGAACGCGCTATTTACAGATTGTGGGTGGAGCTCCGTAACCACCTGGGGCTGGTTTGCAAGAATGTAAACTGAAATATAACAGAAGACATCTTTGTAGTTACCCTCAAAGTGGAATAAAAAAAGTTTGGGTGACTTACAACAAGAGACTAGACTGATAAAAACTGAGTCATTTTTATAATTTATTTTTTCCGTTTAGTTTACAGAATAATTTTTCCCCTTTCCGAGGATCGAATTTTGGCAGTAGTTTTATTAGTAAATAATTTTTACATTAATATCAAGTGATGTTGTTGTTGTTCTGAACAACAGGGACGCTTGTGAATTTTATGAAACAGCGTTTACGACACTGGTTAGCCTGAAATCACAGAGAATGAAAGTACTACAAGCAAGCCACCATTCTGGGACTTTCACTCTCTTGTTCATACGCCAATGAGTGAGAAGAAAAGATATATTGCTTTCCCCGTTGTGATCACATGTCCGACATTTAACATTCTTCACATCATTTGTTATTTACCAGAATAAGCTGTCAGGGTCATTCAGTCATCATACATCAATACGATGTTTTAACAATATAATTTTAGTTGAAATATCGCGCTAATGAAACTCTAGAACTATAAACAGGTGGAACTGTATTTATCAAACTCTGAAAGTCTCTGATAAAGAACAAGTTTCTACTCGTAGAAAGCACTAAAGTTTTGTGGAGGTTTTTAATAGTATTCATTATATGAGTTTGTCACTATTGTTACGTGACTACCAGTAATATAAGAATGCTCCCTGTCTGTCATAAGTACAAAATCCAAGTCACTTTTAAGCGAGTATTGAAACTTGTACTTAAACAGCATTTTTATTTAATATCCTTGTAAAACTACGCTAATGTTTGTGTGTTTTCAAGACATACAACGAAGTGTTAATCCGCGTTGAACTTTAGTACAAACTAAGTTGTTTCGTTGTACAAAATCAACGTAAATATTCAAATAAATAGTGAAATGATTTCTGTTTGTATATTTTATTATTTTCTTCTCCACACTGAGTAATTGTACTCACATTCATGATCTGATGATTCAAGTAACAAGTGGAGTCATACCGCACGTTTAAGTAACAAGTGCAGTTGTACCAGCACAAACAGCCCTCGAGTAGCTGTGTGTGAAATTCAATAAACAAACAAAATAACAAGTGCAGTAATACCGTACGTTTAAGTAACAAGTGCAGTCATACCTTATGCTCATAACATAACGATTAATTCGAATAATTTGACTTCATCGCTCCGCGTTTAGTTTTCTAGCGTAAATCTCTTTAGTAAGCCATAAATTATACACTGTAAGAAACAACTTAGTAAATCCAATAGACACGCCAATTGTTGTTGTTGGCGAGGTGAGAATTTACACCCTTATAGGTGGGAATTCAGAACAACTAAAATTTCACATCTCTGCCATGTAAAAAAAAATGTGAATTTATTTACTAACAGAATGAAATAAACAAAGATAATATTCACACCCATTGTTGCTAGTAGCAAGGTGAAAATTTACACTTTGTAAATTTAAAGCAAGTAAAGGTTCACACTTCTGCCATGTAAAAAATAGTGAATTTATTAACAGAACGAAAACCGTATAAATGTTATGTGTAAACATAAGAAAGTTGTATAAGTATAATCTATATTGAGTTTGTTGCATAGTTACTGTATAATTTTATGTATGTAACTTTCTTAGAAGTCAGTAACTCTTCAAAATGTATACATTTACAATTATTCATAGTTGTTTGAAGTCTAGCCTATTAAAAATATTTTAATATTGTTTTGGAGGTATGGTTTATGTTATCAGTAATTCACCCGCTTAAAAGCCAAAAATCGGTGTTGTGGTTTCTTGTTGTTTTTTTGTTTTTCTTCCACGAATAGAGTGAAGTCACACTCTTTTAGGTGTGACTCCTGTTATTAGCACCTCACGCCCATAAAGTTTGAAATCACACCTTTTAATTGGTCTACAAAACAGAATTTGGAAATTTCAGCTGTGGGGACGTCAACACCATAACAGCCAAACCCCTCTTTGGGTGGAGCCAGTTTTCGGGAGCTACTCATTGGTTCCATGTATCTGTTCAACAGTTCATAGAAAGAGTTAAGCCTAATCCTCGAGTCCTCTGACCTGATCACGTGTTACAGAAAGTGCCGTTTGGGTTTAAAGTATAAAAATGCCGAAACTCGAGTTAATTGAGTTGTACATTTCTTTGCGATAAAATAGTGATTGTAGTAGTTTCACTAGAACATACTAGATTTTACTAATCTGGAAGAAAGAAATTGATAAATCTAGTTATAATACGTTAATAACCGTTAAGAAAAGATGTAATAAATCTCGTTATAATACGTTAATAACCGTTATGGAAAGATGTAATAAATCTAGTTATAATACGGTATGGAGAGAACCGATAAAGCTAGTATTAATAAACTATTAGTATACACAGATAATCTTCACGAAAGAATATAAAATCTCTAACCCTAATACGTGAAGGCAAAATCCTCGTTAGATGGTACTTAGAGCGAAGGAAAACAAAATCATTACATTTGTGACTATAAAATATTTAGTTAATAGCTTCCTAGTTGCTCAGTAATTTTATTATTTATTTTGAATGACTACAGAGAGGTCGAAGTGGCACAATGATACATATTGAAGGGGCCATTCTGTTGTTATTTGCTACATATATAACCTGGCACTGAGATCACACGTGGTAGAAATGGGCAACTATTTTGGTGACTAGTAAAAAACAAATAAAATTGAAAGTGTCTTTATTTCTTTATCTATCATGCAACTTTAGGAAACATTATATCTCATTAACTGTGGATGTGTTTATTACACTTGTTGAAAGCTGTACACGGGAAATATATTTACTAAAAATAGCGAAAAGCTCTGGTTTCCAGATTCAACACCAGTACTAAATGCAATTAATCTGTTTAGGAAAGAAACATAACGAAAAAATAATTTACCTGTATTACATATAATGGACGGGAGAAAACAACACTATATTGAAATCTTTTTGTAAAGCATAAGTTACAATAGAAGGTTAATTGAGCTTTATGGATGGTGACACACTGACGCATCCTCAATGGTTGAAGTCGTTACGCCATGCGTACTATACAGAAAATTCTACACGGAAAACTTAGTGAATTTGAAATGTGCAGATCTGCAAGTCACGTGACAGCTACAGCCATCTTAAAGCTGTGGTTGAGTCATCGCAACCTACCGCCAATTATTGGGCTACCCTTTTACCGACGAATAGTGGGATAGACCGTGACATTATAACGCCCCGATAGCTGAAATGGCGAGTATGTTTTGTGCGACCACGATTCGAACCTGTGGCCCTCAGATTAAGAGTCGAGCGCCTCAACACGCTTGGTTATGCCGGGCTTAAGTTGTGGTTGAATATAACGTTTCAAACCTATATGATGGCACTGTTTTACATTTCGTAGGTAGTGCGATATGATCCGGACATTTAATCATTTCGTTGTTGTCACATTCTTACCAAGACAACTCGTGGCGGTTGCATTAGTTTTTGTTTCAAATACTGATTGTGTAAGAGGTAGTTGTTGCTTTGTAAATATAAAAATTGATTTATGACAATAATGAAAATAACAATAGATTGTAAATAGTGTACAATCATTTATGGACTATTCAAAAATTACATAACACTATGTGGATGAGATGGTATCTAAGCCTGCATTACGATGCGTTACGGGTGTAAGGGTGTCGTGAACAGTGTTACAAAAAACCATAAATCACAATGAAAACATTTATTGTAATTTAACATACTTTCATTTGAATTAAAGCAGCTTTTAATAAATAAAATAATGTCCTACGGTGGGACAAAGGTAAGACTTCGGGTTTAAGTGCTAAAATTATGGGTTCGAATACCCTTAGTGGACACGGCAGATAGCCCGATGAGGCTTTGCTGTAAGAAAACACGCACACAACTTGAATACTTGCAAGCATATTGGGTTTGGCATGGTCAAGTGGTTAAGGCACTCAACTCGTAATGTGAGGATTGCTGGTTCGAATCCCCCTCACAGCAAACATGCTCGCCATTTCAGTCATGGGGGCGTTATAAAGTTACGGTCAATCTCACTATTCGTTGGTAAAAGAATAACTTAATAATTGGAGGTTGGTGGTAATGACTAGCTGCCTTCCCTTTAGTCTTACACTGCTAATTAGGGACGGCAAGTGCAAATAGCCCTCGTGTAGCTTTGCGCGAAATTCAAAACAAGCAATCAAGCATAATTTGTGTGCCAAGGTGGTGAACCTGGTGAGAAAGTTCACGAATAAAAAAAAACAACAGTTTTAACAAAACTTTTTTACTCTCTAAATCAGTTACATTACCCTAGTTTACTTTTTACACACTTACACTACTTTGTTTTACTCGTTAAACCACTATATTACTCTGTAATGTCGAGAAAACACGCTTGTAGAGAAAAATATATATGTAAAAACGGCTCGTGAACCTGACGATGACCGAAGAAGGTCGAAACTTTGTTTGCTCCTCTACGTAAAAAATTTTCTCAACCCAAACGAGCCGTTTTTACAAATATATTTTTCACTATATTACTCTGTTTTACGGTAGTAGGTTGATACTGACACCTGGTGAATAACTGCAAAATTCATGAATTATAATATATTGTAAGATTAAAAGAAAGCTTAGTTATTATCACCGAATCACAAACATTTTCTGAAGGTTTCATTCATAGTCCTAGATCTATAAATAATCCTTGAATAAGTGAGTGTAACCTGTAAATAGAATAATCGTCATTTGTACTCAAGCAGATACAAAAGTGGGAATTAAAATGTTTGATAATTAGCTTTTTTTAAGGTTTGATAGACGAAGACAGAAGTATATCAGTTAACGAATCCTTTCAGAAAATAATTTCGTCCAATATTCACACTTTATTTATCAAGGAGGAACAAAGTGAATTAAATAAATTCGTTTTGTTGACTCATTTTATTAAATTCAAAGAAATAAATACTGCCCTCTCTTAACGAGTTGCGAAATGAAGTCGAGGTTTGAGGAAGAAAAGCACCATCATCTTTATACTAATGATTTTAGACGCATAATTTCGTGAGACAGAATTTAACAGTCAGAATACATCAAACTTTGTTTTAAAACTAGCAAACTAATTAAGTATTTGAATATTCAGATCTTCCTGGAAAACACAAATAAGGGTTTAAAAATATATACGAAAAGTTTAGAAACTAAAATAAAATTCAATGAGATTTCTGTTTCAAAAACTATTATATATTAATTGGTTCCCCCGCTAGTACAGTGGCATGTCTCCGAATTTACAACCCTAAAATCAGAGGCTCTATTCCACCCGGTAGGCTCAGCAGATAGTCCGGTTGTTATAGGAAAATACACACATTAATTGGTTACCTATGATATCTTAAAAAATCCAGACACGAGTTTTTTACACGAGTAAGTTTTACTGAAAGTTCTTTAATGTTTGAAAATGGATGTTTGTTTGTTTTTTGAATTAAGCACAAAGCTACACAATGGGCTATCTGTGCTCTGCCCACCACGGGTATCGAAACCCGGATTTTAGCGTATAAGTCCGCAGACATACCGCTGGGCCACTGGGGGGCTTGAAAATGGACACTAATGAATTTGGTTTGATTTGTTTTAAATTTCGCTCAAAGCTGCACAAGGGTTATCTGCGCTAGCCTTCCGTAACTTAGCAGTGTAAGACTAGAGGGAAGGGAGCTAGTCATCACCACCCGCAACCCTCGGATTACGAGTCAAGTGCTTTAACCACCTGGCCATGCTGGGCTACATAAACGAATTGAGGAAATTCATTGAACATTTGAAATACATTGTTAAAAATGAACTGCTTATTTCAGCTATTTAACGAGAAGGTAAAAGGGCTAAATATGGATTATCTGTTCAGTAATTGCCATAATCATCGTCCCCCGACGAGTTGTAAGACTAAAATTCTAGGTTCGATTTTACACTGTGGACACGGTCGATCACCCAATGTAGTTTTGCTTTAAAACAAACAAATTATAATTATTTAATAAAAGACTCTACCTAGCGACAGAAAACCTGTATATTGGGAACTGGAGTTTGCGTATAACATCAGAAGCTAAGGATAGAATTTGATTACATTTAACGCATGTTTCGCTGTAAAGTGATTTGTTTACTACGAATCCATTGTAACTTCCAGGTATTCGGGTGTTTGGTTCTCTAAGTGAAATCTTCTTTGTATACCTGGTGAATAGAATTCTATAGAGTAAGAGAAAGGAAGACCGTTTATCGATCGTCTCTGTTTTTCGCCAACTGTTTCAGTGTGAAACGAATCTCTAAGTGAACCCTATTGAGAGAGACTGTGTATTCTCACTATACTGTTGTATAGTTTGAAAACAGAACTTAATACACTGTAACTACCAATGTCTAACAGTACACATCAGACTCACACGTGATTATAGACTTTACTGTTTATTAACAACGTATGTACAATCGAAAGACCCGGCATGGCCAGATGGTTAAGGCACTTGTCTCGTAATATGAGGGTCGCGGGTTCGAATCCCCATCACTCCAAAAAGTTCGCCCTTTCAGTAGTGGGGGCGTTATAATGTGACGATCAATCCCACTATTCGTCGGTAAAAGAGCCCAAGAGTTGGCGACTGGTGTTGATGACGAGCTGCCTTCCCTCTAGTCTTACATTGCAAAATAAGGGACGAGTAAAGCATATAGACCTTCTGTAGCTTTGCGCAAAATTAAACAAATATACAATGGAAGGTTAGATTATGTAGTTTAGATTTGTGTTTGGTAATAAAAAGACGTTAATTTACGGTAATAATGATAAGCCTACGATCAGTAAGTTTCGACAAATCAAGACACACATCGAGTGCCAGAACCGTGTTCGTAGTACTAAAAACGTACAGTAACGCTGCATTGGAGTATTTATGATCTCAGAAAAACACACAGGTTCAAGAAGGCTTGATACAAACCCTGTAACCCAAGCACTTTCGGAAGGTGGTGGTGTAATCGAATGAGTGATATATAATGGGAGTTAAGCAGAACTAGATTAGAAAAGTTGTTTTAACAATGTAATTTAACAGTTGTAGAAGTTTTTGTTTCCAAAGTTACTTTGTGTTCTATTTAGCCAGCTAATACAGTGCGTATTTACAGTGCAACAATATCCCTAACCCTACAATAATGCATTTTTTTTTACTGTAACCGTTTACCTGACGCTACTGTTGTACAGTTTGTTGGTAATGTAATTTTATTTCTGTATAGGCCTAGAATAGTAAAGCTCGTTAGTAATGCAATCCTATTTCTATATAGGCCTAGAATAGTAAAGTATGCTTGTAATGTAATTCAATTCCTATATAACCTTAGGGAAGTACAATTTGCTAGTAATATAATCCTATTTCTATATAGGCCTAGAATAGTATAGTTTGTTGGTAAAGTAATACTATTTCTGTATAAGCCTAGAATAGTATAATTTGTTAGTAATGTAATCCTATTTCTATATAGGCCTAGAATTTTGTTGTTGTTTTTGAATTAAGCACAAAGCTACACAATGGGCTATCTGTGCTCTGCCCACCACGGGTATCGAAACTCAGATTTTAGCGTGTAAGTCCGCAGACATACCGCTGAGCCACTGTGGGGCAGGCCTAGAATAGTCGAGTTTGCTGGTACTGTAATATTGTTCCTATATAGGCCTAGAATAGTCTAGTTTGTTGGTATTATAATATTATTTCTGTATAGGCATAGAATAGTATAATTTGTTGGTATTGCAATATTATTTCTATATAGGCCTAGAATAGTATAATTTGTTGATAATGTAATTTTATTTCTGTATAGGCCTAGAATAGTAGTTTGTTTGTAATGTAATACTATTTCTGTATAAGCTTAGATAAGTATAATTTGCTAGTAATGTAATCCTATTTCTATATAGGCCTAGAATAGTATTGTTTGTTGATAAGGTAATACTATTTCTGTATAAGCCTAGCATAGTATAATTTGTTAGTAATGTAATCCTATTTCTATATAGGCCTAGAATATTCTAGTTTCTTGTTATTGTAATATTATTTTTATATAGGCCTAGAATAGCCTAGTTTGTTGGTATTGTAATATTATTTCTGTATAGGCATAGAATAGTATAATTTGTTGGTATTGCAATATTATTTCTATATAGGCCTAGAACAGTATAATTTGTTGGTAATGTAATTCTATTTCTATATAGGCTTAGAATAGTAGTTTGATTGTAATGTAATACTATTTCTAGAGTAGTACAAAATATGTTTGTAACGTAATCCTATTTCCTGTTGTTTTGAATTAAGCACAAAGTTACACAATGGACTGTCTGTGCTCTGTTTACCACGGGTGTAGAAACCCAGTTTTTAGCGTTGTAAATTCAAAAACGTAACGCTGTTGCGCTACGTGGCCAATTCCTATTCGTATTGTTGGTAATGTAATCCCATTGTTAAAGTTACACTTGGAGACTGTGTTTTTAGCGTAGTGTTTTGCTTAATTATTAAATATCGTACAAATAAAAAACGTAACGGTTGTGTGGTATATTCATTTAAAATAAAAAAAAGGAAAAAACAGAATGTGGTATGGAAGTAATAGATATTTATTACTTTTTTCCCATCATTAAAGCAATATTCTGCTTTTTTTTTGCAATTCCTACTTATAAGTGTTAACCATTTAATTTATTGAATCGTAATTTACAAATCAATCATTTCTCGGTATTAAAAAAATTGCAGTAAAGCAAGGATTTCATAGATAAGGACGAGTGAAATATAATAATATGGAATTTGTAGATGTAACGTTCAATATCTTATACGTATAATAATTTGTTAATTCTTCTCCCTGCTGCTAGAACTGACGAGAAAAAGAAAATCCAATTGGTTGACTTCAGTTCGTCGTGATGACGTTTAATCATTAGTGTAAGACTAGAGGGAAGACAGCTGGTCATCACCACCCACCGCCAACTCTTGGGCTACCCTTTTACCAACGAATAGCTGGCTTGACCGTCACATTATTATGCCTTATGGCTGAAAGGGGCGAGTATGTTTGGTATGACGGTGATTCGAACCCACAACCCTCAGATTACGAGTCAAGTGTTTTAGCCACCTGGCCATGCTGGACTTATGTTGGTTAATAAAGCAAACTGTGACGTTTTCGTGGTCTCATAACGTGACTAGGGTGAAATAAATACATAATAACTTTATCTAATAATGTCACTCGTGAAATAAAGCGAGCTTTGCCTTAATCTGATAACATTATTATCATGAAATAAAGCAAACAACAATTTTATCTTTATTAACGTTATTATGGTGAAATAAAGCAAGAAATAATTTTGCCTTATTCCTGTAACATTATCATGATAAAATACCACCAACAGTTTTTGTTTTTGAATTTCGCGCAAAAATACACGAGGGCTATCTGCGCTACCCGTTCCTAATTTAGCAGTGTAAGAGTAGAGGGAAAGCAGCTAGTTATCACAACCCAGCGCCAACTCTTGGGCTGTTTTTTTACGAACGGAGAGTGGATTTGACAGTAACATTATAACGCCCCTACGGCTAAAAGGACGAGCACGTTTGGTGTGACGGGAATTCAAACCCGCAACCCTCAAATTACGTGTTGAGTGCCTTAACCACCTGGCCATGTCGAGCCAAGTGTGGTGGGATACAAAAAAGTACGTAATAAACTGAGTTTTGATACCCATTGCTGGCATAGCCAGCTCACTGTGAGACCTTGTACTTAACTACAAACAAACAAGCTTTTAGGGCCTGGCATGGCCAAGTGGTTAGGTCGTTCGACTCCTAATCTGAGGATCATGAGTTCAGATCCCGGTCACACCTACATAATTGCTCTTTCAACGGTGGAGACGTTATAATGTGAGGTCAATCCTACTATTCGTTGGTAAAAGAGTAGCCCAAGAGTTGGCGGTGAGTAGTGATAACTAACTGCCTTCCCTCTAGTCATAAACTGCTAAGTTAGGGACAACTATCTTTCCGCGAAGTTAAAATACAAGAGCTTTTTTATTTTATAAACTTTACGAACAATTTCACTTTTTTTTTTCAGAAGTTGCTACATCTTCATATAAAGATCTGATATATAAAATCGTTTTCGTATTTGTTTATTGAATTTTGTGCAAAGCTACTCGAGGGCTATTTGCACGCGCCGCTCCTAATTTACCAGTGAATGACTAGAGGGAAGTAAACTAGTCAACGCTTTATCTCTCCAATTATTAAACTACTCTTTTGCAAAAGAATAGCGAGATTGGCCGTTAAATTATAACGCCCCTCCCCACCACTGAAAGGGTTCGCAGAAGGGTTGTTGTTTTGAATTAAGCACAAAGCTGCACAATGGGTTATCTGTGCTCTGCCCACCACGGGTATTGAAACACGAATTTTAGCGTGTAAGTCCGCAGACATACCGCTGAGCCACTGGGGGGCGCGCAGAAGGGATTTGAAATAACTACTTATAGAGAAAAAAAGTCAAGTAATATGAAAGCTCAAACCATCTAAATACGTTACGTAAACGCGGAGAGTGCTGGGAGGGTAAGAGAAAGAATGGAAACTTGGTCTGTCTTCCTACATAAAAATGGGACGAAGTAGTCCGCAACAATAAGTAGTCCGCAATCATTTCTGTGACATCTATTCGTGTCTTTCCGTGATTCATAACCTCATATCTTTCTGTGACTCATTATTTATATTTAGATATCAAGATAACGAATAATTATTTATGAAAAAATAATTTCAGTCATGTACCAACAAATGTCAACAGCTACACGAGCGCTATCTTCGCTATCTCTCCTTAGTTAAGCAGTGTAAGACCAGAGCGACGGAAGCTAGGCATCACCACCCACCGCCAACTCTTAGGCTACTCTTTTACCAAAGAATGGTGGGATTGGCCGTCACATTCTAACGCCCTCACAGCTGTAAGGGCGAGCATGTTTGGTGTGACGGTGACTCGAACCCGCAACTCTCAGTTTACTCGAGTGCATTGTTCACTTACAGCTTCTTAGGTATTGTAAAACGTGTAGCAGTATACTGTTCTTAAAGTCTAATATTAAAACAGTATTGTATAAACTGATTTTAATGAGTTTGGTGAGAAAACTTAAATTGAATATTTGAAATTATTTTATACATGAATATAAAAAAATATTTACCTTTGAAAATAGTAATTCAAACAAAATTATATTGTATATTATTGAGTGAAAATAATTGGAATTACTTATTGGACTTTTCATGTCTTGTATAGGTATATTAAAATAGTAGAAGTTGTATGACTTTCCTCATTTTAGACTTGACGTTTTGAGGATTCCTTTAGAACCAAGATCAATAAAGTAGCAAAAGCTGAAGGTAGAAACCATGTTTATAATTAATGTTGACCTTCGTCATGTCCATCTGTTCTGTGTGTTCCTCACACCATCGCTGTATCTATCTCTTACCACGCTAAGATTTCTGTGATTTATTTTCTTCGCAATCGACCTCTATTTCTAGAACATTCCATCTTGACCTCTTTCAAAGTTTATTTTCCTTTTGAACGCCTGCATTTAATGTTTCGTCCATTTTTAATATTTCTTCGTTCATTTTTTGCTCTGGTATTTTCAACATTCCCCTAAACATCCGCATCTCGAACGTTTCTGTTTTGTTCCAGTGCTCTTTGGTTAGTGTCCAAGTTTCTGCAGCATGCATGAAAATGGATAGTAAATAACATTTTATAAGTTTCTTATTTGTCCGTTGTCAAATGTTTCTTGTTTAGAATGTATATTTATAGAATGTAATTTAGAATGTATAGGGGCCTGGCATGGCCGAGCGCGTTAAGGCGTGCACTCGTAATCCGAGGGTCGCGGGTTCGCGCCCGCGTCGCGCTAAACATGTTCGCCCTCCCAGCCGTGGGGGTGTATAATGTGACGGTCAATCCCACTATTCGTTGGTAAAAAGAGTAGCCCAAGAGTTGGCGGTGGGTGGTGATGACTAGCTGCCTTCCCTCTAGTCTTACACTGCAAAAGTAGGGACGGCTAGCACAGATAGCCCTCGAGTAGCTTTGTGCGAAATTCCAAAACAAACAAACAAACAAAAGAATGTATAGGGTGAAATTTGTTCTTGAAATTTTTAACTGTCTCTTGACTTCCGCCTCACATTTTCCATCTTCAGTCATCAGCCCTCCGCTGGTACAGCGGTAAGTCTACTGATTTACAACTCTGAAATCAGGGGTTCAATTCCCTTCTGTGGGGTCAGCAGATGGCCCGATATGGCTTTGCTATAATAAAGCACACACACACACAGTTATCAGTTGTTCCAAGTAGACAAACTTATCCAGTTATTTAATGTGTCATCATTAAACTTGACGTTGACTCTAAAGTCAATTTTGGATTTCTCGCCATGATTTTACGCCTCTCCCCGTACCATGGTTATTCACCTCTACCCACAACTATCGAGCGACCCGGCATGGCTAAGTGATTAAGGCACTCTACTCGTAATCTGAGGGTCACGGGTTCGAATCCTAGTCATACCAAACATACTCGCCCTTTCAGTTGTGGGGCGTTATAATATGATGGTCAATCACACCATTCGTTGACAAAAGAGTACCCCAAGAGTTGGCGGTGAGTGGTAATGACTAGCTGCTATCCATCTGGTCCTATACTGCTAAATCACGGACGACTAGAGCAGATAGTCCTCGAGTAGCTTTGCGGGAAATTCGAAACAAACCAAATAAAACTCACAACTATCGCGTAGGTTTCTATGATTAAGCTCTCGATTTATCCACGTCTTACACATTGTTTAAAGAAAGTGTTAGCAATCATAAGGTCATTCTCTCTGCAAAACTGCAAGGGTCTGTCATCTCTCCCATTCCGTGGACTTAATCCAAATTGACCCAGACGATTTTCAAATGTTCTTGCACCAGTCTTAGCATTTAAATCACCCATAACAAAAATATTCCTGTTGATTTATGTTTCTGTCTTTTGTCATAAAACATACGTATTTTTTGCTCCTTGTGATCTTGTGTAGAAGCACAAATTCGTGTGATAACCTAATCAAATGCTTGCTTAATCACAATGACTCTATTAGGGATAGGCCAGTATCCTTGCACGGAAACTTTGTATTTCCTAATCATCAGGATGGTAACTACATTTCTTTGTTTATCTGCTCATACGAAATATTCTGTGCGATCTTTCCTAGCCATCTGTCTCGTTTATAACCATATAACTTTAGTTAGACCCATCAGATCTAATCCAAATCTGTCCATGTCCTGCACATAATTAACAAACATGATAAAGTGTTATGATGTTTCATCTTAACATCTTTAAGAAAGAAACTTTACCACAACATCTAACCTCCTCTGATGCTGACCTCTTGATTGAGTTTAAGCTAATCTCTTCCTTATGTTTATTACCGCTCTGGGTAAGAGTTTATATTTCCCTTCTGTTATTTACAACAGAACTGGCTTTAAGGGCTTTCTCTGTATCTGTTCTACTCTACGTATCATTGTTCTACATTGACTGTCTTTGGACTGTGTGAGGTTTCAGACCACAGGTGATTGGCCAAACCTCCTATTAAAGTCAAGATTGTGCTATAGATGTGTCACACATCCTGCTGTCATAAGCTTTCGGAGCCGTTGTCCTTTTAATCTAATTAGGATCATCCGTATCCAGCCGTCATGCAGTTAAGGGGTATCGTCCCCAAGCTGCCTAACCATCGAATTGGTTCCCGTCACTCAGTTTTTCACCACTGTTTAATGTAGACACAACTTGGAGCCACAGATAAGAGTTAAGGTGTTGTCAAGCACAAGTATATCCATCATATCCAGATAAACATAAATGTCTAACAGATCCTAACTCTCAACAAGTATCTTCCAGCGAAAGGTGGTAAAAATATCAGATGTTCTAGGTTATATCACCTGTACCAGTTCTCTTTAGTTTCTTCTTCTAAGCGTGTGAGACCGGCGAAGTTGAGGTTAAACAAGATGGAATGTTTACCACCAACGTAACTTGGGTCTTAATTCCGCAGACATCTCAAGAAAGAAAAGAAAAGAAAAAAAACCTTACATAATGAACCACCTTTAGACTTGTGGCTCGGTGTTGGATCTTTGTTTTGTGGATGTGATTTTTATTTCCTAGTTTTCCCTCTTTTTCTGCATAAAATAACACTTAAACATTTCATCTAAGACTTGGATATGATTCACGCTATCCTTACATTTGATATAATCGGTTTTATAAACTGTTTTGTAGTTTTATTGAATAACAATATACAGTGCTGTGCAAAAGTGTTAGGGCAAAGTCAAAATAATATTTCCGGTTACTTTCAATGAACAATGGAAGGTAAACCACAGATGAAACATTAACACTATATTAATCTTCATATTTGGTACAACAGAAACTCAGTGAAAGTGCTTGAGTTCAGTGAACAATTAATATTATGTGTCCCCCCTTTTGCTTTAGTAACTGCAGACAGTCTTTCATGCATTGTGGTAATATATTTAATGAAAGTTTATTCAGGGATTTTATTTAAAATTTCTATAATATACTTCCATAAAGTTTCATTGGAAGTAAATTTCGGTTTGTCAAGTTTTTGGTCTATCAAATACCAGATCTAATCTAGTGGGTTCATGTCGGGCCTGGCCCGGCATGGCCAAGCGCGTAAGTCGAGCAACTCGTAATCCGAGGGTCGCGGGTTCGTGCCCGCGTCGCGCTAAACATGCTCGCCCTCCCAGCAGTGGGGGCGTATAATTTGGCGGTCAATCCCACTAATCGCTGGTAAAAGAGAAGCCCAAGAGTTGGCGGTGGGTGGTGATGACTAGCGCCTTACCCTCTAGTCTTACACTGTTAAATTAGGGACGGCTAACACAGATAGCCCTCGAGTAGCTTTGTGCGAAATTCCAAAACAAACATCATGTCGGGCCTCTGTAGAAACCATTGCATCATTTGAATGACCCCAGCAACTTCTTTCTCAGCTAAGTAATTTCTGCTTAGGTTGAATGAGTGTTTGGGGTCATTATCTTTTTGCTAGTAGAATCATTTACCAGTAATACAGAAATCACTTTGCATACCATGATGGGTCACCATCTGATGGTACTTGCCCATTATTCATTATTCTATCTATTTCGCGAACATCTCCTGTCGCTTTAACAGAGAAGCACCCCAAACCATCACACTGCTCTCTCCATACTTCGTGGTAGATGATACGTATTGATATAAGTATATTTTATATTTCTTCAGCCGGACGTACAACCTGTGTTTTGAACCAAGTATTTCAAACTTGGATTCATCCATCCATAACACCCTTTTTCAATAACTAATAGTCCGGTTTTTGTACTTCTTCGTACTTTTTAGTCTCGTGAAAACATTTGGATATCGAAGCAAATGTTGGTTTTTAAACTGTTACACATTAATATACTCCATTCTCTTTGAGTCATCTTGATACTGTAGGTTTGGACAAAATTCTGTCGTTTGGTGCATGGTTGTTTGTCTCATGCTTCATATCAGTGGCAGTCTTCCTTTTGTCCTGATGGCGACATAAACAGATATATTAAACATAATTTAGATGTTCTGTCTATTCCTTTCCTATTTTCAAATATATTTGCCTCAGTCTCACGATCTATGGCGTACTTAACAATGTTCAGGGAACATTTCAAGTCTGTAGCAATTTTTTGGAGAGTCCAACCAGCATCATAAAGCTTTCATGCGAACTCTCTGCTCTACTGATAATTCTCTAAGCTTTTTGGGCTGTGGGATGACAACAAAACTTAATATATAGTGTTAAACACTATTTTTTATCAAGGTTTATTTGGAAACTGCTATTAAAGTCAATTTCTTCTAGCATATACCGGTACCATATGATAGCTCTTTCTAAATTATTTATATATATATATACATATACTCAAAGGTACCACGACAGTTATTTCAGACCCTAAATGTGATTAGTGTAGTCATTCAAACAAAATCTTTACAACTTGCCCTTGATATATAAGTATATCAGAATTCTAAAGAATAATAAATATTCTAACCCTGACTCATTCAGTAATCAACAGGGATCAGTGAATCATTACCACAGTGTTGAAATTTACTTTCTGTAATGGCATAAAAGAACTAGTCATATAAAATGGAAAGAATAAGAAAATATTATGTTGTCCTAACACTTTTACTTTTATCCAGTACTATATGAATATATGAAACGTAGAAACTAATAGTTTTGCCAAGCTATAAGTCTTACTAGACAAACTGTAAATAGTTTTGTTTCTGTCCATAAATGTTTTTTTCATGCAAAATAGTTTTGTTTGCTTGTTTGTTTATGAATTTCGCGTAAAACTACACGAGGGCTATCTCCACTAGCCGTCCTTAATTTAGCATTGTAAGGCTAAAGGGAAGGCAGCTAGGCATCACTACCTATCGCCAACTCTACTATTTTACCAACGGATACTTGGAGTGACCGTCACATTAGAACGCCTCTACAGATGAAAGGGCAAGTATGTTTGGTGTGACAGAGATTCGAAACCACGACCCTCATATTACGAGTCGAGCGCCCTAACCACCTGTCCATGCTGGGCCTTATGATGATGTAACAGAAACTTAAGAGTTGTCTACCAGTACTCTCTGTATATTTCAACAGTATACTCTTTAATGAGTGTTTCTGAACTGTCTGTATACCTCAACAGTACACTTTTTACTGTGTATCTCTAAACTATCTGTGTACCTCAACAGTACACTGTTTACTGTGTATCTCTAAACTATCTGTGTACCTCAACAGTACACTGTTTAAAGTTTGTCCACGAACTGTCTGTATACCTCAGCAGTACACTGTGTAAAAACACATCATGTTACTTAAGTTTAAGCTATCTGTTCATGTTAGGATATGTACTCCATCATGTTTGTTCTTCTCTGTTTTATGTTGTGAAATGTCTTCTCTCGCAGGACGTATTTTGCTAGTTTTAAAAACGTACGTAATTTATCGACATCCGTGTTATACACTTAAGTTATTCTAATACTTCATGTTATTTTACTGATTATACAGCACAATGCTCATAAGTACTAAGTCCTAAAAGTGTTTTAGAACAAAATATTTGACTTGGAACGGATTTTGGTTGAAAGTCACGGACGTTCCATGATCAGGTAAAACAGAAACTTGTGTTTTAAGGTAGCTAAAAGTGTGGTCATTAGAAATATCAATAATATCTTGACACCTGACCTGTCCAAAATAAAATATAACAATACAAGTAATATAAGTAGGAATAAAAAAAGTTTTATGTTTATTCAATTTGTGCTTATTACTCAAAATAACGATCCAACAAAATATTACACAACATAAAATACGTATCTTTAGAAAGTAGTTTGATAGTTACGTTATGGCTATTTGTGATGTGAAGTACAATAATCATCCTAGATATTTTTATGTTAAAGTCTAAGAATGGGAGAGCAATTTAGGTGTTAACATCTTGGAATTGTAGAACATTTGTTTAATGTTGAGATCTAGGAATGGCAGGACACTTTAGGTGTTAACATCTTGGAATTGTAGAACATTTGTTTAATGTTGAGATCTAGGAATGACAGGACACTTTAGGTGTTAACATCTTGGAATTGTAGAACATTTGTTTAATGTTAAGATCTAGGAATGGTAGGATACTTTCTAATGTTAACGTTTTTGGAATAACAGAGCACTTTTGGAAGCTTTCAAGTTAAACTAAACAAAACTTGTAAATAAATAATCATATTAAGGAGTTCTAAATTAGCCCTCAAGTAGGGACACGATACCAATAACGTACCTGTCAATGGAAATAGCCATCAGGGTGAAGACACTGGCAGACACCGAGAGGATAGCTATAAAGTTGGACATTTTACAATAAGCTCTACCAAAAGGCCAGTCCCCATTCAACATGTAGGTAAAGTTGAAGATGACATTCAGTGTAGACACCATGGTGTCTGCTAGACTCAAATTTACTAGGAAATAGTTGGTAACGGTTCTCATCTGTTTGTGGGCCAAGACAATCCAGATGACGATCAGATTGCCACCTGTGGCCACCAGTACCATGCCTCCAAACACCAAGCTCCAGAGGGTCTGTTGCCACCAAGGTTGAAGAAACACGTTTTCATGAGGAATATCTTTCACTTCAACGCCACTCAAGTTTCCAGATGTGCCATTGTCCAGGTACGTTAGATTGTTCATAACAGATGTAGCCGTCTGAGTCATTTCTGTTGGTAAGAGTTTTTATACAGACTTAAGAACCAGCAGCTAATCTTATTTATATCAGGGTAGAAGCCAGATGACAGTGTTGTACCATTCGAAACGTTTATAGAAGAAGTGAAATGAACAAGAAAAGAAAAAAAAAAAGTCGGATATCAATTAGTTAAAAAACAGCGAAAATTTCAGTTATTCATTTTTTTATACGATATTTTCAGTGATGGCAAACATGCTTCAAAGAGGAGAGTTCTAGGTCAGTAGGAAGCAAAGACAGATTCTTAAGCGACTGAAAGAATCTACAGTAACTGCTCTGTGAGTTGTTAGCCAGTAGAATCAGAACACAGCGCCCTCTTTCCACCAGCTTCAACGACATTCGTGAAGCACACGAATCTCCGGTGAAATGAATTTCGATCCAATGGAACGTCGATTATCATCGCAGCTCGAGGAGTTTATAAAAATGTACCAGGTTTACTTTGAAACTCCAATAAACTATCCTAATTCTTCAACCTAGCCGTTTCTGTTGGACAGGAAATTTACAGATATAGAAATATTAAGTATATCCAATACGATTGGTTAACATGCTGGCGTACATCATTAAGTAAGAAACTTAGATTCTTCGACAAGAAAGAGATAGATAATATGTAAAAACTTTATCCAGACAATTTACAAAGAGTTATCCTTGTTTTCCGGACTGTGTGTGAAAAAGCTATAGGAACAATTTTTTTAAAAACATGTTATTCAATAAATATATGAATACTTTATTTGAACAACGTGCAAAAACATTATCGAGACGATATGTAACTATGTAACTTGAACAAAATGTGAGCTGTTATGAGACAATGTATTAAGATGTTATCGGGCGATTTCTTATTACATAAACTGGACAAAATATTCAAAAATAATTAGGACAGTCTATGTATGTGTTGAAAAAATATGCAAGAATCAGCTTCAGACATTGTTGGTCGAAGTATGGTTATTTTAACCACATAAGGTGTTAAATATTATGACGACAGTGTATGATTATTTTAACCACATAAGGTGTTAAATATTATGACGACAGTGTATGATTATTTTAACCACATAAGGTGTTAGATATTATGACGACAGTGTATGATTATTTTAACCACATAAGATGTTAAATATTATGAGAACAGTGTGTAATTATTTTAACCACATAAGTTGTTAACTATTATGAGGACAGTGTATGATTTTTTTAACCATATAGGGTGTATGATTATTTTAACCACATTAGGTGTTAACTGTTATGAGGACAGTGTATGATTATTTTAACCACATAAGGTGTTAACTGTTATGAGAACAGTATAATTATCTTAACCACATAAGGTGTTAATTATTATGAAGACAATGTATGATTATTTTAACCACATAAGGTGTTAATTATTATGAACGCATCGATCGTATTTTTAAAATAAATTTTCCACAGGTGGTATTTTCTAATGTTTAGACTGTATTCTTTAAATACGTGTTTCCAAATGTTAATGGTCACATAGTCATGATGTGATAAGACACCTATTACTGAATCTGAGTTAAAATTAATGTGCTTTTCTTAAGGCAGAGCTCACCGAGGGGAATCGAATCCCTGGTTTTAGCGTTGTAAATCCGTAGACTTACCGCTGTACTAGTGGGGTTTAAATAATGCTTTTTTTTGAAAATCATGTTTTTCTCTTTCTTTTTTTCGTTATTGAATCTGTTTTGTGTCTTTTTTTAGTTTACCAAGGCTCGAATGACATTTGTTAATAAATGTAAAAATGTTGCATCTAATTCATGTTACAGATTGCTTCTACCACATGTGGTAAATACTGTGTTAAATGGACTGAATAACGTTTAATGTGGTTATCTTGACTAAATTTGAAGAAGATTTTCGTGTTTAAACTGTTGGAGTTCCTCTTTGTTGACATGTTCGTGTAACTTAACTCCGATTTTCATTTTCTTCTTAATCAGCTTATCTGATGTTAGAGTAGATGATGTTTACGTGTCAGGTAGAAATGACTGTTGGCGGTTGTTATCTTCAAACCCACAAACTACATCATTGACATTCCTAATTCAGTGTATGATACAGTGTAGTGTTATGTTACCTAATTCAGTGTATGATACAGTGTAGTGTTATGTTACCTAATTCAGTGTATGATACAGTGTAGTGTTATGTTACCTAATTCAGTGTATGATACAGTGTAGTGTTATGTTACCTAATTCAGTGTATGATACAGTGTAGTGTTATGTTACCTAATTCAGTGTATGATACAGTGTAGTGTTATGTTACCTAATTCAGTGTATGATACAGTGTAGTGTTATGTTACCTAATTCAGTGTATGATACAGTGTAGTGTTATGTTACCTAATTCAGTGTATGATACAGTGTAGTGTTATGTTAGTGGCCTGACGTTCTATTTTATTGGTGGATAATTCGCATAATATAGGTGACAGAGGGCTGTCTATTTGTTTAGAGGTTTTATCTTGACAGATGAAATAGCTTTGCAGTGCAACATGAAATAGGCTTCCTAAATTTTCCAAGCTGTTTGTTATGCAATTGGGAGGAATGTTTTGACATATCATTTCTCGAGCTCGGTTTTTCGTTTCCCTCACGTGTTCATAGAGAGACTACCACAAAACTTTACATTTTGTGTTGACTGTTGATAATTCTTAGGAATTCTAAAACACTTTTAACTTTGTATTTATTATTGTCGCGTACTAGAAAATCTAGGAATGGTATAAGCTCGTAAGTATAACCGCCTTAAGATGAAAGTTCGGGTCAGATGGTAATTAAGTTTTTGTGAACTTTCAGACTACTAATCAAACAAGAGGGAAGTGTTTTGGTGGTTCTTGAGTTGTTGTAAATTACTTTTGCGATGTCAGTTTTTTTTTATGGTTTTGTTTTACTTTAAAAGTGGGTCATTCAAGTTGTCTTCCACAACATTTTTTAATGTTTTTTTGGATAGTTCTTTGAATTTAGTATAATTGTTTATATGTTTTTAATCCAGTTAATATTAGTAACTTTAAAATATCATGTAAAGAGAACAACGTTAATGGAATAAAAACAAGAAACGAAGAACTAATTATTCGTGAACGGAAACTTAATTTAACCCAAAACACAGACGTGTCTCCTAATGTGTTTTCCCAATTAGATTGTCTATTTGTTTGTTTTGTGAATTTCGCACAAAGCTACTCGAGGGCTATCTGTGCTAGCCATCCCTAATTTAGCAGTGTAAGACTAGAGGGAAGGCAGCTAGTCATCACCACCCACCGCCAACTCTTGGGCTACTCTTTTACCAACGAATAGTGGGATTGACCGTAACATTATAACGCCCCCACGGCTGAAAGGCTGAGTATGTTTGGCGCGAAGGGGATGCGAACCCGCGACCCTCGGATTACGAATTCCCCGCCTTAACACGCTTGGCCATGCCGGGCCTTCTCAATTAGAGCAGAATGTTCACTCACTAGGTCTAAACGTTGTTATGAAATCTTAAAAATAAAAAAAAATTCGCACAGAAGTTATATCTGGACTTTTATTTAACTTATACAACGGAATTTGTCTCCCGACTACAGTTGACGATTTTCCTTAACAATTGCAGAATTTCCTTTACTACGATTTACGATTGTGCAAAAAGTGCACAATGTCATTAAAGAAAGTTTCTTTGAAATAGAAAATAATACATTGTTATATAGAACATAGGCTTAACCTTAATTCGTTCATAGCGGACATGTGGATGGTTACGGTGCAGAAAATAATGCCATATTATATCATTCGCGGCGGTAAGAGCCAACCAATCAAACACGGCTTTTGTCGGCCTTAACCTCATTCAAAGCTGCTTTAAATCCACTCTGATTTCTTCCCAAGGTTAGGAAATGGTGTTCATAAAAAAAAATAAGTAGTTTTATACCTGAAGGTTCTTAGTTAATATAGGTTTGTTCTCAGTTTAATGTTAACTTACGCCACCAACAATACCTGAGACAACTTTTCATAATGAGTTAAAACATCAGCTAGAAATTAATATGCAATATAAGAACGTGAAATTGGGCGTGATCTGTTTACTTAATTGTCGAAACTGTGGAGGGTTCTAACTAATGAGGCTTAGCGTAAAATATTAACTCATAAAACAAATGAAAAACATTGACGTTATATAACCTACCTAGAATATCTTTTTTTTTCTAAAATAACACAATGTAATCGTTACATATTTTGATTCCCTAATTTAGAACCGAAAGTTTTGAGTCAGTTTGTTATACTGTACAGATCATTTTGTAAAAAATTATTGTGTAAAGTTTGTACAAAACGGCTCGATTGTCATGTTCACAGACAAACTTCACAACCACCGATGTTTTTAGTGCTGTAATGGCTTGTTGGTTAAGACTCTCGACTCGCACGTAGTCTGTGGGTCGAGGATTTGAAATTCCGCTACTCAACATGCTCACTCTTTTAGCCGTAGGAAAGTTACAATGTGACGGTTTCGTTGGTAAAAGTGTCATTCAAGAATTAGCGGCAGTTGCTGCTGACTTCACTGTAGTTTATCACTGCTGAATAAGTTAAAAGTTAAAAATAAACTGAACCAATATCGACGTTCTTTAGTTAACGTGGACCACGGTCGCAGGTTCGAATCCGCGTCACATCAAACATGCTTGCCCTTCCAGCTATGAAGGGGGGGGGGTATAATATTATTGTTACTTCTACTGTTCGATAATAAAAGAGCTGTCCAAGAGTTAGCGGTGGGTGGTTACGGCTAACTTGCCTTCCCTCTTGTCTTACACTGCTAAATTAGGGACGGCTAGAGCAGATAGCCCTTGTGTAGCTTTGCGCGAAATTCAAAAGAAACAAAGGTGGCTCAAGGACCTACCCTAGAAGGGTGGTCATTCATACTGTTTTGGAATATTAAATTAATTTATGAAGGTGTTTCGATAAAAATGGACAGTTTGATATGGGAGAAAACTAATCCCGCTTCTGTCCTGAAATGACACTTTAACACGTCTCTGATACAGAATATTGGAAGCTCGTGAACTTAAAAAGTAATGAAAAACATAAACCCACGAATTACACTTTTTGAACAATCGTTTTATTTGTTTTTGAATTTCGCGCAAAGCTACAGGAGGGCTATCTGCGCTAACTGTCCATAATTTAGCTTTTTAAGACAAAGGGAAGGCAGCTAGCCATAATCACCCATTGTCAACTCTTGGGCTACTCTTTTACCAACGAATAATGAGAGTGACAGTTACATTATAATGCCTCTAGGATTAAACCAACGAGTATGTTTAGTGTGACAGGTATTCGATCCCTCGATCCTCAAACTGCGAGTCAAGCGCCCCTCACCATCTGTCTATGGTGGGCTGAACAATTGTTTAAATAGTTATTCTTAAACAACGAATTGCATTAAATATATTTGGGTAAAAATTGCTAAATAAACTTTCTTCTACAAATGTTATGAAATTTACTTAAACAATACTATGAAACGACTTTTGAACAATATTATTAAATATATTTCTTTGATTATATAAACAAATATTAAAAAAATTGAGAGGCCTAAAATTTGTGATGTTAACGTGTTAATTACAGATCACTATTTTTCACGTTCCTCTTAAGGACCCGAGTGATGAGTTCTGGTATTATACGAAAGGCCTATTGGGTAGGGATGGGTGAAAAACAGAAGAGAGACATAGAACATTATTTACACACGTCTATGATTTTGAATACGATACTATCGAAAAGAACGTGGAAAGAAAAAAGAGACATGTAATTAACGTAATTTTATCTCGGACTTTGGAACTTAACATTGAAACCTTACCTTATTAAAAAAATTGAGTTGGTCAAATAAAGCATTATAAAATGTTTTTCATCAAACAAAGTTTATAAAATTAATTTGCTTTTCAAACATACTTTGTTAAAACGATTGCTTTAGATATACGATGGATCGTTAATTTTAATTTATTTAGTAAGTCTTGTAGAGTTTATAACAACGACGAAATAATGATGCGATTCGTCAGCTTCGTTGAGGTTATGTATTTCTCTTCATCTGTCAAATTTTTATAGTTTAATTTTTAAAAGGCTCAAAAACAACGATAATGTGACTCTGTAAACTTTATTTGGGTTAAGTATTTTAATTTATTTGTTAAGCCTTTTTATAGTTCAGTTGTTTGTTTGTTTTTTGAGAGAGCGCAATATTGACGGGCCTTTCAAAGTTCGTTTCAAATTACAATAGTAATTTTCATATAACAGAAAGCGGGAATTGTTTTAAGACTTTTTTGGTTCTAGAGTTAAACGAAAAACATATGAATTTAGTACTGGGAGATTGGGAGTGTTAATTTTTTTAACCCTAAAGTCTGTTTTGTGTAGCATAACTCCGACTAAGGTTTATTTAGGAAGATTTATACCTGTGCTGGAAACAAGGATCTTAATCAGATGGTGACTGGAGATTTATTGTTCTTGTTTTTCCCACTGAACTGGGCTCAAACTTTCTGTAATGACTTTATTTCTTCTCGAAGGTGAACCTAGCGGGAGTAAACATGTGTGATTGGAAAAATCAGTTGAGTATTCTTTTCTTATTGTGACCGGGAAAAGTCTGTTTCTACACAGCCATGAACAAAAATTAATTATCAGTATTTGTCGTGCAAGTAAGAGTATGGTAGAAATTGACTGGCGCATTCTCATGATACGTATATTGCCTTTATAAGCCGCTTCGTTAGGCCTAACATGAAGAACGAAGTTAGACGTTTGTTATAATTAAACGTAACCGTAAAGACATTAAGCCTCGTTGTAATAAAACAAAGCGGTTGTCATTTTTATTACGACGTCGATGCTACTAAGGCAGCTTAATTCCTCTAATTTCTATCGAACCGCTAATTGTATAAAACTGTCAGAATTCTGAGTATAATATATACAACTTTGAAAACTTACAGTATTTACCCATCAATATTAAATGATTATTTTATAGATTTATTTATCAAAGATATGAAAAAAGGGTAGTTTTCAATAAATTAAAGAACTAAGGAGTTTTTTCTTTAATAAATACCACTCAATCTTGCTGAATGAGAGAACGAAAATTTGTGTGCGTTTTTTTTGTCATAAGGAATACATTAACTTATTTTCACAAATCACACTGGAGTTTACTGCTGTTTTGACAAGAGAATTCCTTTGTTTGACGAACTTTATCGTTAGGTCTTCTACACACGAGTTTATCCAATAAAAACAGAAAAGAAGGAACCCTAAAAACGTAAAATATCTTCCAAATATTGCTCTTGTACCAAATTCAGAAACATTCAGCTACCAATTTTAACATTTAAAACACACACATATATACATGTTTAATAAACTTGATTTATTTATTATAATTATCAATTGTTTGACTCCGTTAGCACTTTTAAAACTTTTACTTTCTCGACTTTAAGTGATTTTTTATCACCAAAGAAAATACGAATTCGTTATGTTGAGGTTTTAAATAAAAAATAAGCAATCTCTTATTTCTGACATTTAATTATTTTACCATCTTGTATTTTGTAACGGATTAATTAATGTTGTAATTACATTACGCATGCGTTTACAATATTCTGACATCATGCGTTTCCACAGCGTAACAACGTTCTGATTTTACATGCCTACACAGCGTAACAACGTTCTGACGTTACATGTGTACACAGTATAACAATATTCTGACGTTACATGTGTACACAGTATAACAATATTCTGACGTTACATGTTTACATAGTGTAACAATATTCTTATGTTACATGGTTATTCGCGGTAAACATAGATAACAAAATAAACATTCCAAGGTTGTAGAAAGTTTTAACAAACTGTCAGTGCATTACGCGGTAATTGAATAGGAAAAGTTACGTTGGAGTGATGTGTAAAATATGCGCATTATAAATTACACTAAGTGGATTAATGGTCTTAATGATTTAATAAATCGGGCACAGATTAATTAGACTAAAGTTTTAAGACATTAAATGATTACAGTGTTACAAAATTCAACGTCTCATTACTTACGAATATGTTGTTTTTCCTTTATGTTGGTCGGCCAAAGACTGGAGTGATAAAGTGTGCGGACAGTGTATAAGGACCATAAACAGGAAATTGTGACAAATGATAACCAAACATTGTGTTAGAGTATTTTAAGATGGACTAGAAGTTAGATCTCTATCATTACTTCTGTTGTCTACTATATGAAGCAGAATAAATATTGTTAAATACCAGCAATTCATTCGCCAATTGGATCTTTTTGTCCTTTTATGTATATTCTTTGAACTGTGGTCTGTCCTAGTGTTCGTCTGTCTCTCGTTTACGGCAGCCGCTTCTCGCTCTGTGTCTTAAAAAGCTGCGCACGCGAGAAAGGTCCAACATTCAGTTTTAAAATGACGATAGAACAGACGTGAATCAAGGTGATGCCAAATATTATTTTGCTAGCTGAATGTTCTTCAATAACGTTTTTAAGGAATTAATTGCTTTGTCATTCACTTTTCAAAATGTGACGTAATTTAAATAATAACAAAAATTGAGTTACTGGCTTTCTTACCCGTGAAGCCAATAGAACCAGAATTTTTAAGCGTAAAATGTTACTCTACAGTAAAATAGAAATAAAAGTAGTAATCTAAGGCTACCTAAAGGAAAGGTGTAATGATGAAAACAGATTCCATTCTTACAACAAGCTTTCGATAGATAAAGTGCAAAAACCACTAATGCGGGAAGTCTATTCTCCATGTAACATTGAGACGGCTTAGTCTGCTGTGTGGTCATTAACTGGGTCAAGTGGTATGTCCACTTCACTTTTATCTTGCTTAGTTCCCCTTTTTAAAAATTCAGCAGCCAGTTCTACGGAACTTTTGTATTTATCGATTTTTTTCCTAATACTAGATTTGTACTGATACGTTCAACTTGTATTTGTGTATTAAGTTGTTTTTATACTTACTATCGGTATTTCTTCATGTACAGAGCATGCGTGGAAGCTGGTTCATAATCGAGCAACGGCTGTTATATCGGACCGTCATGGCCACATTCGACGCGTAATCCGAGGGTCCCGGGTTCGAATCTCTGTCACACCAAAGATGCTCGCCCTTTCAGCTGTGGGGACTTCATAATGTTACGGTTAATCCCACTATTCGTTGGTAAAAGAGTAGCCCAAGAGTTGGCGGTGGGTGGTGATGACTAGCTGCCTTCCCTCTAGTTTTACACAGCTAAATTAGGGACGGCTAGTGCAGATAGCCATCGTGTAGCTTTGCGCGGAATTCAGAAACAAACAAAATAGTTATTATAGAACCACAATCAGATACTGTTACCTGACATATACTTCGTATAAGCATTAGTTTCTTTTGTATATGGAAACTAACTAGCAAATATATGATATATCTCATCCTGGGTGTAACGATAATTATTTATCAACATTCATGTCAATCTGGTTGAAATCTCTGCCAGGTTTCGAAATCAGCTGAATAATGGTCAAGTTCACATACAAGATGCACTTTTAGATCAAAGCTATTTGACAGCTCCTCAAAAATAAATCAGATAGGTTCGCTATCTCACAACTAAACGTTTCGTTTCGTTTCTTTGACGAAAACGGTGTACTACGATTTTCGACTTTCTGTGCTCTACCATAGGTCCCCAGGAGGCGTTACTCGAATTATCTGATAGATGCACTTGACAAAATTACTTTGGTGTTTGTTTTGGGCGCCAAACTATTGTAGGAAGTTGACGTCGTGAAACACGTGGAGTAAACATCAGCTCATATACCACCCACAGGTATTTAACTGCACGTGGATAATGTCTATGTAGCGAAAATATGGCTGATGCGTCTTCCTCTACATTAATGACTTATTTTCACGGTCTTGACCACTTTGTCTCACGCGATTTGAAACATGTAAATGTAATAATGAGAGCCATCTGACATTCGCCGTCTGTCTATGACGTATGTCCTCGTGAAACTGTTGACGTCATTTGTGAATACGTGCAAACAAAATGATGCCCCAGAGAATCAGGAACGGATTCAAGAAAGTTAGTGCATGACACGAAGTGAAGATTCATGTTTAGTACGAGATAAAGAACAGGTTAAGAAACGAGAACAGCATTGATTAAGCTTTAGTGCAAAGCGTTTCGTCACAACTGTTAGCTCTTAGAGAAAGAGACAACTTATTGCATTATACGAATTCCGAAGTCCGTGGTCATTAGTGTGTTCTGAGAGTGAAAGTCAAATTCCACTATTTTATCAGACAATAGTAGCTTAAGTATTGGCGGTAGGTGCTTTGAATGGCTGCCTTATTTCTAGCTTACCAGTTTAATTTAATGGCTAATATACGTAATTACTTCCTTGAGTGGATCTGGACAAAATTATGAGAGAACTAGACCTGTTAACACCAAAAATGCAACACAGAGTTCACTATGTGTTGATTCGTATATTGCTGGCAGTAAATATGTTGCACAACTGAGGTTATTTGATCCTGTTTTGTTATAAATTATAATTTATTACAATGACATTCTTCTTCGGTATTTACAATAAAAAGATGTTTTTCTCAACATGAATTGAGGTTAATTTTATAATAGGTGTTTATTAGAGAATGTTGTCAGAATATTGTTGATGTAGGAATCGTCATGTTTTCATGTCCGTTGTATTAAAATCTGAAAAAAGACGCGTAAATCATGTTTGGTTCATTTGAACATTAGAACAAAGTTGTTGGTTGGTACTGTTAAACATTACAATAAAGTTGTTATTTAGTACTCCATGAACGTTACAACTAAGTTATTGTTTAGTATTCCATGAACACTACAATAAGTTATTGTTTAGTACTCCATGAAAGTTATTGTTTGATATTCCATGAACACTACAATAAGTTATTGTTTAGTACTCCATGAAAGTTATTGTTTGATATTCCATGAACACTACAATAAGTTATTGTTTAGTATTCCATGAACACTACAATAAGTTATTGTTTAGTATTCCATGAACATCACAATTCATTCGGTATTTTTGAAAACAACGTCAATTAGTTGGAGAGTTTTAAAATTATACAATTATCAGAGAAACAAAGAAAGATATCTGACATTGAGACGGATCATTTTGTATGGGCATAAAAAGTGTAATTGTTCCAAATAAATGATGATAAGGTACGTTTACGAAGTAAGTAGATGGACAAACTATTTGCTAATGTAAAAAAAAACACAAAAGGTTTCAGTTTCAGTTTTTCAAAACAGTAGTACAAAATAATAAATATCAGATAACGTGTGTCATGAGAAAACTGCAGAAGGTTTTTAAGTGGGATACTGATCTTATGAAGCTGTTGGTCACTTCTGAAGAAAATTCCCAACAGCAGGTAGGTGAGTACCAGAGCAGTGAGGATCTTCTTTGTTAAAGTGCTTCATGACCCGACCAAACATATAACGATGGAGGACACAGAATGTGAGTAGGGTTGAAAGTTAATTTGATATAAAAAGATGTTATAGAACTTTACCTCACGAAGAAATGATGATATGAAGACAATAGTCTGTCTAAGGCTACTTAATTGGAGAAGTTACCACAAGAGGACAATGGTCCAGCTAATGTTACTCAGTAGCAGAAGTGAAAATATGAGAAATATGTTCTATCTATAGTAAATCAGTGGGAGAAATGATAACATGAGAACTATGGTCTATCTAAGGTAACTCAAAGGGAGAAATGATAGTATGAGAACTATGGTCTATCTAAGGGAACTCAATGGGAGAAATGATAACATGAGAACTATGGTCTATCTAAGGTAACTCAAAGGGAGAAATGATAGTATGAGAACTATGATCTATCTAAGGTAACTCAATGGGAGAAATGATAATATGAAAATTATGGTTTATCTAAGGTAACTCAACGGGAGAAATGATAATATGAGAACTATGAACAAACTTGGTTGGAAAGGTCTCAGTGGAAGTAAAACAATTGGATGAGAACTATTATAATGAAGGTAAGAAGTTCAGTCTGTAGGAGTTGCTAGTCATCAGGTATGGTGACATAATTAAGTCGTCCTTAGTTGTGACAGGCAGAAATTTAGATTTTATGTATGATGTCTTAAGAAAGAAAAAAATCCGACACCAAACTAGATGTGAAGAAATCCCAGAATCATTACACGCGCCCAATGCAGAGCAACAAAGGAAAGTTCAAGATGAGACTGCGAGACCTCCCGAATTTCATAGAGTAACGTTTGGTCTTCCAGAAACTATTCTCGATTTCAATGTCCTTGTGACAAGTATCGTTTCTACATTTACCTCTTGTTCTGTCGTCACTTTCAGAAACAACTTCGTAGATTTATAACTTCAGATGAATATTTTAGATAAGTCGGTAGAATTCGTTTATTTATACTGTCCTGAATTCTTGAGAGTCTGTTTATGACAAGTTAGGTCCATTTTACTGACAACAGGTCACGTGTCGTGTCGCAGTTCTTAGAAAAGTATTTCAAGCGTTGATGTTATCACAGCTGTTCTAATTTCGTCACTGTTAGTTGATGAAGGAACAAGTTGAATACTTGTCCCAAATAAAATAAAATAAACCACGACTTAAACAAGAAGCCACACTTCTGAATATAGAAATCTGTTGATTTATGAGAGTAATTTAACTTATCTTACGAACTAATTTCCTTACCCTTATTTCGTTACTTATCACTCTCCTAATTTCATTTATGTGTTACTCAAACCTAAAATCATTTCTCTGAGAGTAAACTTATTATTTCGAAATGCGCAAGAACTTTTTCAAAGGAACTGTACATAATTCGAGGAGCTATAATGTGCTGAAGCTATACTGCCACAAGGTGGCGTTGGAAACGGTAATGTAAAATTAATTTCCTTACTGTATAAAGAAAAACAGAAAGAAAACACTCGAAAGACAAATCATATCGTAACTATAATTATAATGGATAACAGTCTTAACGAATTCGAAAAGCTAAAATGTACTGAATCTATACTGTCACAAGGTGGCGTTGGAAACGGTAATGTAAAATTAATCTCCTTACTATATAAAGAAAAAAGAAAGAAAACACTCGAAAGACAAATCATATCTTAACTATAATTATAATGGATAACAGTCTTAATAAATTCGAAACTCTATAATGTACTGATGCTATACTGCCACAAGGTGGCGTTAGAAACGGTAATGTAAAACTAATCTCCTCACTATAAAAAGAAAACACTTGAAAGACAAATCATATTGTAACTATAATGGGTAACAGTCTTACTGAATTCGAAGAGCTATAATATACTGAAGCTATACTGCCACAAGGTGGCGTTGGAAACGGTAATGTAAAACTAATCTCACTATAAAAAGAAAAAAAGAAAGAAAACACTTGAAAGACAAATCATATCATAATTGTAATGGGTAGCAGTCTTAATGAATTCGAAGAGCTATAATGTACTGAAGCTATACTGCCACAAGGTGGCGTTGGAAACGGTAATATCGTAACTATAATGGGTAACAGTCTTAATGAATTCCAAAACTTACATGAATTTGTAAGACTAGGTCTTAAAGTGAACCTGACATTTCTTTTATTCTCCAACTGCAAAAGGCTCTGTAAATATTATAAAATGCATTTATATTGTAATTAAGTCAGAATTTAGTCCGAGAAACGTTTTGCAGTACCAAATAATGTAAGCTATGTAAACGAACGTACACCTATATTATACACATGAATATCTGACTAGCATACCGGTTGAAATGCCATTTAACGTACATTCGTCGTGTTGTTTGAAATTGCATTCTGTACATTTCGTAGAGATATTTCACGGTTCAAATCGTTTGTATATAACGATAGCAACAACAAAACTTATAGTTCACAAACATGCTTACAGTGTGAATGTGTAAATGTTTAGATTAAAAATAAAATAAAAGTAGAATATTTGATTACAGAGAGTGTAAATAACATTATAAGAGCTGTATATTGATCAGTTTTACTTATCTGTCATATTCTCCATATCATAGGATCTCTCTTGTTTGGTTGTGGTATCCTCCGTGTCGTAGGTTCTGTCTTCTTTGGTTGTAGTGTCCTTCGTCTGGTAGGTTCTGTCTTGTTTTGTTGTGGTGTCCTCCTTCTCGTAGGTTCTGTCTTGTTTTGTTGTGGTGTCTTCCTTCTCGTGGGTTCTGTCTTGTTTGGTTGTGATGTCTTCCTTCTCGTAGGTTCTGTCTTGTTTGGTTGTGGTGTCCTCCTTCTCGTAGGTTCTGTATTTTATGGTTGTGGTGTCCTCCTTCTAGTAGGTTCTGTCTTGTTTGGTTGTGGTGTCCTCCTTCTCGTAAGCTCTGTTTTGTTTTGTTATGGTGTTCTGAGTCTTTTGAACGTGTATACTTAGAGCTTTATAAAAAAAACCCATCAACTCGGTAGTTATCCACAGAATATTCGTACTGTGAGACAACATGAAAACAACTTTAAAAGATTACTTAGTCAGACTACAGATACACCAGGGAAATGTATAGCTTGAAAGCTTCGTTATTCTAATTAGAAGCGACTTTATTTTCTGTGAAAAAGAAACACAAAAAACCTTTTGGCCTGATGCAAATTGTCGGCATCACAAAGATAAACATATGTGAATAAGTTCAATTAGGATGACAAGTTTTTAAATTAAACATAAATTGTTTTGTGTTTCTAGTACAAAACTTGGCAACTGGTAATTAAGAACCATTCCCGAAACCGTAAACCGGGATATTTTGTTTTCTTAAGCGAAGAGCTGCACAATGGGCTACCTGTGCTTTGCCCACCACGAATATAGAAATCTGTTTTTTAAAGCGGTCTAACAAACTGTATGATGCTGTAACACACCTTGACGTTAACAGTTTACTGTGTAGTATAGCACAGCAAGTGAACAGTTTGCTGTGTAGTATAGCACAGCAAGTGAACAGTTTGCTGTGTAGTATAGCACAGCAAGTGGACAGTTTACTGTGTAGTATAGCACAGCAATTAGACAGTTTACTGTGTAGTATAGCACAGCAATTAGACAGTTTACTGTGTAGTATAGCACAGCAATTAGACAGTTTACTGTGTAGTATAGCACAGCAAGTGGACAGTTTACTGTGTAGTATAGCACAGCAAGTGGTCAGTTTACTGTGTAGTATAGTACAGCAAGTGGACAGTTTACTGTGTAGTATAGCACAGCAAGTGGTCAGTTTACTGTGTAGTATAGTACAGCAAGTGGACAGTTTACTGTGTAGTATAGCACAGCAAGTGGACAGTTTACTGTGTAGTATAGCACAGCAAGTGGACAGTTTACTGTGTAGTATAGCACAGCAAGTGGACAGTTTGCTGTGTAGTATAGCACAGCAAGTGGACAGTTTACTGTGTAGTATAGCACAGCAAGTAGACAGTTTACTGTGTAGTATAGCGCAGCAAGTGGACAGTTTACTGTGTAGTATAGCACAGCAAGTGGAAAGTTTACTGTGTAGTATAGCACAGCAAGTGGACAGTTTACTGTGTAGTATAGCACAGCAAGTAGACAGTTTACTGTGTAGTATAGCACAGCAAGTAGACAGTTTACTGTGTAGTATAGCACAGCAAGTGAACAGTTTACTGTGTAGTATAGCACAGCAAGTAGACAGTTTACTGTGTAGTATAGCACAGCAAGTGGACAGTTTGCTGTGTAGTATAGCACAGCAAGTAGACAGTTTACTGTGTAGTATAGCACAGCAAGTGGACAGTTTGCTGTGTAGTATAGCACAGCAAGTAGGCAGTTTACTGTGTAGTATAGCACAGCAATTAGACAGTCTACTGTGTAGTATAGCACAACAATTAGACAGTTTACTGTGTAGTATAGCACAGCAAGTAGTTTTAAGGCGCTCTGTTCCCAATCTGAGGGTCGTAGCTTCGAATCCCCGTCTCACCAAATTGGGTGTCACGTTATGAAGTCATGGGGACTTCATAATGTGACACCCAATCCCACTATTCCTTGTTAAAAGAGTAGCCCAATAGTTGGCGGTGGGTAGTAACGACTGGCTGGTTTCTCTCTAGTCTTACACTTCTAAATTAGGGACGACTATCGCAGACAGCTGTCGTGTAACTTTGCGTGAAATTCAAAAACAAATTATAGAATATTCGGTAAAAAAATACAAAAAAATATATATAAACTTTAAGTAGCTTAACCTACTAAAATATTACTTATATGCCAACTTGAGTACTTTATTTCATTTGAAATATAAATATATATATAAACTGAGAAGAGATTGCACAGGGTTTCTTCTAAAAGCCACTATTAACATATTAAAAGCACGCCGTCTCTCAGCAACCTCCTTGTATTAGAGTTACGTTAGAATAAACTTTTTCATCTCAAAAACTGAGCATTTAGTTTTGATAAGATGCTGCGTCGGGCATGAAATAGAGCAATTGTTAAGCATGAATGCAGTATTACATAAAGGAACGAACAAAATGACCAATGACTCATGAATAAATTTGTATAAATGTCAGCTGGAGACTAAAAAATGTATCTCAATATTGAATGAAGTCTTTCATTAGTTGCCGTTTAAAATTGGGTGTTTAGAATTTATACGAAAATCTCTCAACATTTATAGTAGACTGCGCAGAGTATGAGAAAATAAAAAAAACGTTAAAATAAGTTCAACTGTTTTAATATAGACAGTTGAATGAACCTAGAAATAGCCATAATTCTTTAGAAATGCTGCCCCATACACAGCTCCCTCTAAAACTTTCATTTATATAAATTAGGATATTTGAAGTTTTAAATGTTTTATTTTTTTTAGCCGCGGCATAACGGCTCATAGAACGGCTCTCAGGGTTTGTTTCTTTTTATATATCAATTATAAACATTCAGCTCATATCTCCATAAACTTTGACCGTTTCTGGATGCAGGATGTCAAATCCTTTCGACTGACTTATTTGACCACGTCCAAGGTCTCATAGAATAATTTTCTCTAATCCTACGTACAAGAATTTGAAATTTGAAGGTAGGTTAGTAGATATCCTGATGAATAATACAATTAAATCTGGTATACGCGAACACAAGGTTTAGTATAGCTGGCGCATAAAATATAGCTAATAAAAAGTGACAAAAACTGTGTCCTGCCTAAAAGAATTACAAGCACAGCGGCTATTGAGAATTCCCTTTTTTTTCTTATTGAATTATACATTCAATCCGAGTTGAAAAGTAAATCTTTATGCGAGATTTTTGAAATTTATAAGTTTAAGAATTCGAAAGCACATAATAATAAGATATCGTTATAAAAATATCAGTGGAGGTCGGTAAACTATATATTTTTTAAACTAATAATTACATATTTAATCTGTGATGTTATTTGATAGTCTTTTCGGCTTGGAATAAAGTCAACCAGCATTATTCAAAACTTCAGCTAGTTATGAACTACCTGTATCCTTTTTCAATCACTGTGGTCAGGTGTTGGTATCTTACATTTTATCGCTTTATTTACTGATTGTCCTCAGTGGCTCAGCGGTTATGTCTGTGGATTTGTAACTCTAAAAAGTGGATTTCAATACCCGTTTTGGATACAATACAGATACCATTATGTAGGTTTGTGCTTAATTCCAAATAAACGGAATGGATCTCTTGGACTGTTTAATTACAGTTTATGTTGCTAGTTTTTTTTAATTTCGTGCAAAGCTACACAAGGGCTATCTGCGCTGTCCGTCCCTAATTTAACAGTGTAAGACTAGAGGGAAGGTAGGTAGTCATCACCACCCACCGCCAATTCTTGGGCTACTATTTTACCAACGAATAGTAGGATTGACCGTCACATTATAACGCCCTCACGGCTGAAAGGGGTGAGTATGTTTGGTGCGACCGGGATTCGAACCCACGATTTTCGGATTGGGAGTCGGGCCACCTGTTGCTAGTTTATTTCTTGTACTTTATACGTTTCTTGGTGACATTTAAATTCTCATTAATTAATTAAAACCTTTTTTATGTGCAGTTTGTATAGTGTTTCTACCAATGTGTTTCACACATACTTACTCGACGTTCAACTCTTATCGATCCATGACATCGTACATGTATATCATTTTTTACTGGACGCCTTTGTGACGTTTCGCAGTTATCGGGCGTTGCTCGATTGAGAGTGAATTTTCGTTACTTCATGATATTCAGTCACATAAGTAATTTTGTTGTTAAATCTTGCAGGCCTGGCATGGCCAAGCGCGTAAGGCGTGCGACTCGTGATTCGAGGGTAGCGGGTTCGCGCCCACGTCGCGCTAAACATGCTCGCCCTTCCAGCCGTGGGGGGGGGGTATAATGTAATGTGACGGTTAATCCCACTATTTGTTGATAAAAGAGTAGCCCAAGAGTTGGCGGTGGGTGGTGATGACTAGCTGCCTTAGTCTTACACTGCTAAATTAGGGACGGCTAGCACACATAGCCCTCGAGTAGCTTTGTGCGAAATTCCAAAACACAAAGTTAAATCTTGTTTATAAAACGTATTGATTTGTCAAAAGGATGTTTACTTCGCAGTGGATTCTGTGAGTATATACAATATTGATCAAACAGTAAGTATTTACTCACTAGATGGCTCTCTGCAATACATGTTCTGTTCATTAAACAGTACAAACGGATATAATGTGTGGGGGGGTATATTAGGAACTATTCAGTCCAATAAACAATGAGGATTAATTCACTTGATGAATGTTTTAATTAAAGCTTCTTCTAGTGAATAAAACGAATGGTGTGATTGGTCGGATTGGCGTCTTTATTACAGTGTGTTTGAAAACCTTAGAAAATTTAACAGTAACTACTCGATTAGTATTTTCATTACGCTTAATATAATCAATTTGCAGCTCGGATCGCTTCTGGAAATACACAGACCGTGTACAGTAGTAGCAACTTTTTGTTCAGCTGATCAACCAATGATATTAATAAAATTTTAAAATACGGTTTGTTTGTTTTTTAGATATTTTTGACATAAAAAAACAGTAAGTTAGTGAATCGCGTCGAACTTGATTCTGTTTCATTTCTAACTGCTTTCTTAACGTTATCATTAAATTTGTGCGTACATACGAAGCTATGGGAAACTGTTTCAATTTTCTCATAATTATGTAATTTATAAACGTGCTACTTTTACTGTTGTACTTGAATCCCTGTCGCACCAAATATGCTCACCCTTTTAGCCGTGGGGTGTTAAAATGTGACGGTCAATCCCATTATTCGTTGGTAAAAGAGTAGCCCAAGAGTTGGCGGTAGGTTGGGACGACTTGCTACCTTCCCACTAGCCTTACACTGCTAAAATAGGGACGGATAGCGCAGATATCCTCCGTGTAGCTTTGCGCGAAATTCAAAAACAAACAAACAAGTACTGTTGCACTCGAAGTGTCTTCAGGTGCAATTGTTATCGTTGCACGAAACTTGTGTACGTTTTGTTAGTAACATTGTCGTACTTGTTTCGTAAGCACATATTGAACGAATCAATCACTACTGTTTTGTCTTTTGTGTGCTATACAGTTGCAAGCACTGTTGGACATGATCTGTGCGTATTGTTGTTAATCTGTATAAATATAACAGTACTTACTGTCCGTTATCTGTTATCCCTACTTCGCAGGGTATGAATAGATCTTCACCAAATTTGGTTTTGAGGCTCATTAGGTCCATGAGGAGATGCATACAAATTTCCAGTTCTGGATATTCTGGGTTCTATGTTTTTTTCTTGTTTTTTTTAACCATCACTTCTCACCTTGTTGATGGCTTTGCACCAAACATGCCATGAAGGTTCTTTAGATCCAATGCCATGAAGGTTCTTTGGATCCAATGTCATGAAGGTTCTTTGGATCCATGCAAAGATATACGTAAAAACTTGCGGTTTCACATTTTGTGAGCTCAGCGTGGCCACGTGGTTAAGGCACTCAACTCGTAATGTGAGGGTGGCAGGTTCGAATTCCCGTCACACGAAATATGCTCAGTCTTTCAGCTGCGAGGACGTTATAGTGTGACGGTCAATCTCATTTTTCGTTGGTAAAAGAGTAGCCCAAGAGCTGGCAGTGGATGCTAACGACTAGTTGGTTTCCATCTATTCTTGCACTGCTAAATGTTGGACGGCTAGTGCAGATAGCCATCGTGTAGCTTTGTGCGAAATTCAAAACAAACAAACAAACAAACACATTTAGTGTTTTCTGGACTTAATGGGCTTTTTTCTTTTCTTTTTTAACATATAAGGAAAGCAGCTTTTTACGTCCTAAGGTAATCTTTCATTAATCATGAATTAACGTATCTTCCGTCTGGGGCTTGGGTACACCAGTTAGCATTAAACATAAGAACGAAGTATATTTTTACAATCAAAAGAAGTTTTTATTGGTTGCTCACAGTAAAACCTTTGTTTATTTTATTCAAAGGTTTAACCAATTCTAACAAAGTGTAATTAAAATAATAAAGAATCTTTAACAACAGTAATATATAAACATTCGACTAATTCTTTACAGACGACGTAATTTACCAAGAAGGCTTACATATGCTTAAATAATGCATAGTATTTGTCCAGAGGTCACAGTCATATTAAAGTCATCAGCCAGTTAAAGATATAGTCTGGACACAAGTGTTTCCTTTCTATTTGTTGCTACGTTCGGCTACTACTATTCTTTGTGTAACATTCACGTACGCGTTATAAGTTTGAAAGAATAGTTTGTTTGTGTTTGAATTTCGTGCAAAGCTACACGAGGGCTATCTGCGCTAGCCGTCCCTAATTTAGTAGTGCAAGGCTAGAGGGAAGGCAGCTAGTCATCACCACCCACCGCCAAACCTTGGGCTTTACCAACGAATAGTGGGATTGACCGTCACATTATAACGTCCTCACGGCTAAAAGGCTGAGCATATTTGGTGTGATGGGGATTCGAACCCGCGACCCTCGGATTACGAGTCGAACGCCTTAACACGCTTGGCCATGCCGGGCCCTTCAAAGAATATAATTACACTTTGTTCGAGTTGAAAAAGATTACGCCAGTGGTCAGTAGTGCTGCCGTTAAAAATGTGTTTAATATTATTTAGATTTAGAACACTAAAGACTTCCCAGAGCCGTCGGAAAGACTTTTTTTTTTCTAACAATAGTTAGATTAAACAATCTGGGGTTTTACAGTACACTAAATACATCTAGTAGTAATATTTTGTATAATTCTGACCAGTAACAATGTAAACAACATATCTGTTTATTTGCAGTATATAATATCACTCGTCTTTTTGTTCTTTGTTTCTGATGGCTCGGCTTGGCCAAGCGCGTAAGGCGCGCGACTCGTAATCCGAGGGTCGCAGGTTCTCGCCCGCGTCGCGCTAAACATGCTCGCCCTCCCAACCGTGGGGGCGTTATAATGTTACGGGCAATCCCACTATTCGTTGGTAAAAAGAGTAGCCAAAGAGATGGCGGTGGGTGGTGATGACTAGCTGCCTTAGTCTTACACTGCTAAATTAGGGACGGCTAGCACTGATGGCCCTCTAGTAGTTTTGTGCGAAATTCTAGAACAAACAAACAAATCTTTGTTTCTGTGTTCCTGGGTCGATATCTTCTCACTTTTGCACCAATTGGGATATAAAAACTTAATTTAACACAATTAATGGTAAAAAAAACTTGTTTGTTTGCATAAACAATGGATCCATATATGTAATAAAAACTGTTTTTTCACATACATAATGGATCCATATGTGTCATACAAAAAATTTCTTAACATAAACACTGAATCCACATGTATCATAAAGAAACAATTTGTTAACATAATCACTGGATCCATATATATCATACAAAAATTGTTTTCAGTGTAAACACTGCATCGATATATATCATACTAAAAACTGTTGATAAACAATGGATCCACATATACATATCATACATTTTTTTTTGTCCATAAACACTAGATCCATGTATATCGTACAAAAACTGCATGCTAGTATAAACACTGGATCCATATATTTCTTACAAAAATTATTTGTTGGTATGAACACTTCATCCATATATATCACACAAAAACTCTTTGTTAGTGTAATCTCTGGATCTATATATACCATGCAAAAACATGTTTCTTAAAATAAACTCTGTATCCATATATATCTGCACAAAAACAGTCTGTTAACATAAACACTGAATCCATATATATCATAAAAAACTGATTGTTAACATAATCATTGGATCCATGTATATCATACCAAAATTGTTTTTAGCATAAACACTGGATCGATATACATCATACTAAAAATTGTTGATAAACAATGGATCAATATATACTATACAAAATACTTTTTTCTTAACAGAAACACTGGATACATATATATTTATATATATCTTACAAAAAAAATTTTCCATAAACACTGGATCCATATATATCATTCAAAAACTGCATGCTAGTTTTAAACCTGGATCTATATATAAAATAATAAAACCTGTTTGTTAGTGTATATTCCATATATATATAGTTCCATATACATCATACAAAAATTGTTTGCTGGTACCAATACTGAATCCATATATATCATACAAAAACTGATTGTTAACATAACCAATTGATTAATATATATCATACAAAAACACGTTTTTTGTATAAACTCTGAATCCATATATATCATACAAAAACTCTTTGTTTGTATAAATATTTGATCCATATATGTCATACAAAAACTCTTTGTTAGTGTAACCTGTGGTTCTATATATATCATGCAAAAAACTGTTTGTAGGTATAAGCACTGAAGTCATATATATCATATAAAAATTGTTTGTTAGTATAAACACTACATCCATATATATCATATAAACAATTTTTTAAGTGCAAACATCGGATCCATATATCTCATACAAAAACCGTTCATTAGTATAAACACTAGATCCATATGTACTGCTGGCCAAAATCGTAAGGCCAATGAACATAAAGAAAAAATATGCATTTTGCATTGTTAAACTCAATCACTTATTTGAGTAGAGCTTTGAAAAATGAAAATAAGAAAAGGGAAAATAAAAAACAAACAAACTATTTTCGCATTTAATAGGAAAATGTAAATACTATGAAATTAGCCTAAATACAAGTGGGTCAAAAGTTTAAAACCATACCAAAAAGAAGTCCTAAACATGGTAGAAATTCCCAACAAGAGGTCTCAGTAGTGAGTTGCAGAGCCGTCATTGCGAATAACTGCAAACATTCGCTTTGTCATGGTCGATATAAGCGTTTGCAGAAGGCTGGCTGGAATGTTATTCCAACTGGTGAAAATGGCTTCACGAAGATCATGCACTTTTTTGAATTAATGTCCATTTCTATAGACTTCCCTTGACATCCATTCCCAAACATTTTCAATGGAGTTTAGTTCCGGAGAACACGCTGGATGGTTCAAAAGAATCACGTTATTCGCCATGAAAAAGTCCTTTGTCCTGCGGGCATTGTGGATTGCAGCGTTGTCCTACTGAAAAATCCAATCATTTCTATACAAACGAGAGCCTTCAGTCAATAAAGATGCTCTCTTCAACATGCCAGTGTAGTCAGCTGCTGTTTGACGCCCCTCTAAAACCGGAAGCTCCACTACTCCACGGAAGGAGAAAGCACCCCAGATCATGATGGAACCTCCTGCACAGTGTCGTGTAGAAAATGTCTCCGGTGGGATATCCTTATCGTACCAGTAAAGTTGGAAGCCATCTGGACAATCCAGGTTAAATTATCTTCTCATCAGAGAACAAAACCTTCTTCCACTTTTCTACGTTCCATGTTTGGTGCTTTTCAGTAAAGTTTAACAGAGGTGTGGAAGAAGGCGTGGCCTCTGAAAAAGTTTAAGGTTTTTAAAGTCTTTCTCTCATATATGCCGTCTTATTGTTCTTGAGCTGCATTCTGCGTCGACGATCGGCTGGTGTCTTGTAGGACAACTCATCGAATCTTCCTGCTCAACGCCGGCGAAATTTTCTGGGGCCGTCCACTTGAACTTCTCGTTCCGTATCCCTCAGGGTCTTTTAATAAATTTTCAACAGCAGTGATACTGACCCCGATGTCACCAGCGATGGCACGTTGAGAGAGACCTTGCTTTAGCAGTTCGACAATTCTGCCTCGTTCAAATTATGTCAACATTTTAACCTTTGCCATGTTTTTACTCAATGTAACACAGGAGATGTCAGTGGGAGATGTTGACAACGCTAATGGTTGAACACAAATGACTAATTTCGTTACATGTTTACCGTTTAACGCTTTGTTTCAGTGTAATCTTAAACTTTTGACCAGCTAGTATTTAGGCTAATTTCTCAGTGTTCACATTTTCCCTATTAAATGCTAAAAAAAACTTTTTAACTTTTATTTTCCCTTTTCTTATTTTCATCTTTCGAAGCTCTACTCAAATAAGTGGTTGAGTTTAACAATGCAAAGTGCATATTTTTTTCTTTATATTCATTGGCTTTAAGATTTTGGCCAGCAATGTATATCATACAAAACTATTTATTAGTATAAACATTGGATCTATATATATCATACAAAATGCTGTTTGGTAACATGAACACTGGATACATATATATAATAAGAAACCAGTTTGTTAGTGTAAACACTGGATCAATATATGTTATATAAGATAAATTGTTTTTTAGTATAAACTCTCAATCCATATATCATGCAAAAGCTGTTTGTTTGTATAAAGACTGGATCGATATATATCATATGAAACCTTTGTTAGCATAAACAGTGGATCCATATATATCATACAAAAAACTGTTTGCTAGTATATACACTAGACCTATATATATCACACAAAAGTTGGCGGTGGGTGGAGATGACTAGCTGCCTTCCCTCTAGTCTTACATCGCTTAATTAGGGACGGCTGGCACAGATAGCCCTGGAGTAGCTTTGTGCGAATTTCAAAAGCAAAATAAAAAACATTGTTATTATATACACTTGATTCATGCATGCCATAGGTAAAATTGTTTGTTAGTATAAACACTAGAGCCATATATATCATACAAAAATATTTTTAGTGTAAACACTGGATTCATATATATCATACATAACATATCTGTTGTTTTAAATATATTACTAGTTTTTTGTTGTTGTTTATATCACATTCCATGTGTTCATGATCGAGAAGGGTCAAAACAGAAGCATTCCATTAGTAGGAGTCCAAGGTTCGAGAAGGGGCAAAACAGAAACATTCCATTGGTAGGAGTCCAAGGTTCCGTCTTTGTGACAAAAGTAGACAGTTTTGGTTAGGTTATCATGACCTAGATGTTTTGTTGCTCGATTCGTAATTTGTCCACTACGAGTTCAGATCCCATCAACAAAAACGTTCATCCTTTTAGGCATGCGAGCGTCATAACCTTACGATCAATCCCAATCCTAGTTGGTGTAAGAAAAAGCCTTAGATTTGGGACTGCTGTGGCTCTGAACATTTGGGTAGCTTTTTGTGAAACTTAACCAATCGTTGTTGATAAAACGCGCGTAGGCGCAGGCATGATCAGGCTCTTGACTCATAATCTGAATGTCGCGGGTTCGAATCCCTGCCACAGCAAACATGTTACTCTTTCAGCCGAGGGGGCATTATGATGTGATGGTTAATCCAACTATTGGTAAAAGTGTCGCCTAAGAGTTAACGGTGGGTGGTGAGGACTAGCTGCTTTCCCTCTTGTATCTTATATCTCTTGTAGACCGCCTTTCTGTACCTTTGGTGAGCAGAGCACAAATAGCCCTTTGTGTAGCTTTGTGCTTAACTACAAAACAAACAATAAAACGTACTTTGGAGTTTAGGTCTTTGGTCTGCTATTCAGTTACGTAAGACAAGTCCAGGAATTAGCGGTTACCATTGACGGCCAGCTACCTTCCCTCTTGTCTACCATTTCAAAATTATCAGTGGCGAATATGCGAGTATAGGCTTGGCGTTGCTTTGTGAAAATTTTCATTGTTAACAAACAAACTATTCAGTAAAACATAACAGTGTCAAGGTTTTTTCCATTATTATATAGTGTTGCTCTGTTTCCAAGAAAAACCGTGTTTAAGAGTCAGGATTTACCACGTTTTATTCTTGCGTTTATATTCGTCATACTTGAGAGATTTGAAACTTAATTAACGACGTACAAGGAAACTTAATACATATCTGATAATGAATTGTTCTGTTTGATAATTTCTTACGGTTTCTTAACACTTTCCCTTGATGAATACTCTCTGTACGTTCACTCCATTGGATTTGACAACTGACGAACCCGTATCAAATAACCATTAGTCTAATTTTCTTCCAAGAGGGGGAGGGGTGATCTTCAGCGGACTCACGCACCATTAGTGACAGGATCTAATTACATCACAGCTGATAATATAGAGGGCACTAATTACAGGCACAAACATTGTACAATCTGAAAATTAACTGTCATTAATCACTGAATGTATGTAGAACATTTATTGGAAAGTTTCAAACGAGTTGGTTTCCAAAGAATAGCTGCATTGTTTCCGAGGTAATTCCGTGACTTGAATGTGTGTTCCTTAAATAAAATATTTACAGTCGTTTATATACTCACCAACGTGAACAAAAGTCTCTCGCGACCTGTTTCGTTTCCGACGAACCTAACCAGAACGGAGTCACTTTCAATGGCCTCGTGGGACTCGCGCTGATCACGTGGCTGTGTTGTTTAGAAGTTCTAAAGATAGAAAACAACTTCAATGTGTAGTTATTTGAAGTGAACTATTGATTTTATTTCTTCTTTATTTTCTCTGTCGCTAAGCCTATCGGAGGTTTAGCATCCGGAAGAGTTTTTTTTTGTTTTTTTTTATACACACGAGATCAACCTCAGCAGCTGCGCGTGAAAGTAGCACGTGAACAGTGCTTACGCAATATAGTTAAATCTCTGACGAAATCATTCCTATGGCGTTATAAAAATTTTATTTTATTCAAAGACTTTACAGTTAGGTATTCTAATTTTGCGAACATATACAATTTTGAAACGTAGTCGGCTGATTAACGAATAAAAATGCAAATGTAGTAAGATGTGAGACTTGACAGTTTCGTTAGAATATTCCTGGGTTTGTCTTTAGAATGAAATCCAGAACAAATCTTAAAATGACTCGAAACCCTTTCGTCTATTTCTTTGTTTCTTACTAGGAATAGGGTTAAATGTTTGTTTGTAATTAAGCACAAATGGGCTATCGGTGCTTTACCCACCACGGGTATCGAAACTCGATTTATAGCGGTAGGAGTTTACAGACATATCATAGTGCTACTGGGAGGCGAGCTAACTGTTATCGAGAATAGAACTAAATAATAGGCTATTCTCTCTGTAGTGTACCTAACGAGAGTATCGAAACCAGATTTTTAGCGTTTTAAGCCAACAGACTCACTATTGAATCACAGGTGCCCAGTATTTATAATACATTCATGAACAAATTTCAGCTAAAACAGCTACCTCTGATTCTAGGGTTTACGATCTGGTCCTTGAACAAAATTTCAGCTAAAACAGCTACCTCTGATTCTAGGGTTTACAATCTGGTTCTTGAACAAAATTTCAGCTAAAACAGCAACCTCTGATTCTAGGGTTTACAATCTGGTCCTTGAACAAAATTTCAGCTAAAAAAGCTACCTCTGATTCTAGGGTTTACAATCTGGTTCTTGAACAAAATTTCAGCTAAAACAGCTACCTTTGATTCTAGGGTTTACAATCAGGTCCTTGAACAAAATTTCAGCTAAAACAGCTACCTCTGATTCTAGGGTTTACAATCTGGTCCTTGAACAAAATTTCAGCTAAAACAGCTACCTCTGATTCTAAGGTTTACAATCTGGTCCTTGAATTTTGCGCAAAGCGCCTCGAGGGCTTTCTGATCCAACTGTTCCTAATTTTGATGTGATAAACTTAAAGGGAGGCAGCTAGTCGACATCACACACCGCCGATTCTTGAGGTATTCTTTAACAAAAAATAGTAAGACTAACCAAAACTTTATGACGCTCTTACGGCTGAAAGAGCGAACATATCTCGAAATATAATTTGAGTCCTCGACACACAGATTGTAAATCGAGCACCCGAACCAACCAGGTCATGTAAAGACGCAAGTTTAACGTATATTCAATTTCCTTAGTTTCACAATTTACACAGTATGTAAAGAAACCAGAATAAAAAAACTGTTTTCTCTTTCAAAACGTAAGATCATGGGTTTGATTCCTTTCGATGGACTCAGCAAATAGCCCGATGTGGCTTTGCTATAAGGAAAACACAAACACTCTTTCAAAACGAATCTGAAACGAGGTTTCTGTTCTAAAAGCAACAACAAAAACGTTACTTATAATTAACCACCGTCTTCTTTAAAATAACTACACGTCATTTAAACTTTATCTGTTTCAGTAACGTTCCTTTCTTATTTTTACCAATTAAAAACGAAGCTCGTGTTTTCAGTACTGTGCTCGTGTTTGTCACCAAGGTTTGTCGAAAACGGCTAAACAAATTAGGACGAAATTTATAATACAGTCAGACTATGATTCAACTTAGAACTGTTTAGTTTTCGAAGGGTTAAGACTAAAGAAAGGCAGGGAACTTCAAACATTCTCTATCTGTTAAAATGGGAACCTGTTCTTCAACACTATTTTTTTTTTATCTATAACTATGTTAAAATTGATGGAATTGTAATAAAACTGAGCGGATATATGGAGAACAATATTTTTAACAGTCTTGCCAAAAATAGTCCGTTTCTTTTGATAACGACAGACATACGGACACATTTTCTTCTTTTATTGGGGGGGAGGATCCGAGGAAATGTCAACACTGCGTGGCAGAGATGTTCACTCTTCTTAGTTCCTTTCTAGTGAATGTAATGTAGTATGAATAACACGCTGTTTCTAAGGTCCTATGAGGAATTTTCTGGGAGAACAGTGTATAAGAGTATTTCAACCTCACATGTCCATCACATAATGATGACACGTCAGTTGGATAACGAATAAAAACGTAGTAGTGATGGCAAAAGGTGTTTATGTAAAACATTTATTAAAATACCTTTTATGACGTGAACCCTCTTTCTCTAAGCTTAAAAGCATAATTAAAATCAAATGTTTTTCATAATACAACGGTATTTAGCTTACTGTATTTTAAACGCTACATTATAATTATTTGGGTAATGGATATGCTGCAGTAAAGTGGTTGAAACACCATTACACTCCCTTCTTCTAAGAAAAAAAACACGAACAAAGTCTTAACACTATTAACACTATGAGTGATCAGTATTATGTTTTACCAGCTTAAAGAATAGAAAGGAGGGTTTGCATCATATTGTGTTAACTAATGTTTGTTATAAAGCGTTGTCTTTTAGAAAAAAAATGCGTTCACATCATAACAGTCGTTCTGTTGTATCAACTAATGTTTGACGTTGTCTTTAAGAAAAAAAACGTGTTCACATTGTAACAGTCGTTCTGTTGTATCAACTGTTTGTTTCAAAGCGTTGTCTTATAAAATATTGTTTGCTTTAAAACGTTATTTCGTTAAAAGTTCTTTTTGAGGTTAGATTCGCTCATGAAACTTGATCAATATAAAAGTTTATATTGAATCTATAATATCATCTAAACAAAACATGCTTTATCCCTGTTAAGGTAGAGAATAGTTTTAAATCATTGTTCACACAGAAATGCCTTGTCTTTGAAAATTCCGTTTATTTTATTCACGTTGTTTAAATGCACGGATACAAATTTAAAGTATGGTTATTTTTAAAAATATGTTTAGTCAAGTCTTCATTTTTTCAGAACGTGTTTCGAAAATGGCGCTTCTTCTAACGTATTGATTTTAAGGGATGCTTGAATGACCCTTTTTTAACGTATTGGTTTTAAGGGATGCTTGAATGGCCCTTCTTGTAACGTATTGGTTTTAAGAGCTGCTTGAATGGCCCTTCTTGTAACGTATTGGTTTTAAGGGCTGCTTGAATGGCCCTTTTTGTAACGTATTGGTTTCAAGGGCTGCTTGAATGGCCCTTCTTTTAACGTATTGGTTTTAATTAAGGGCTGCTTGAAAACAATCTGTATTAAAAACTTCTTTGAAAATTTTGGAAAAGTAAATGAAATGTTAATTATTTATGTTCACCGGTGTTTTTGTTTTAATTATATGTTCAATTTTTCGTGCAAACAAAACTCAAACGCCATGTTCTTAGTTAATGAATTATTTTGTTCTAAAGAAATGTCCATGTAAAAATTTCTATTCATATCCAGTTTCTGTAACCAGACGTACAAGAACAAATCCAAATCCAATAGCAACAGACTATTAGAAAAATAATAAAATACAAAAATTGACATTTTCATGAAGTAAATATAAGGATTCGTGTATGTTTTAATGAAATAAGTAAAAGGTATCGTGTAAGCTGCTTGTTTGTTTTGGAATTTCGCACAAAGCTACTCGAGGGCTATCTGTGTTAGCCGTCCCTAATTTAGCAGTGTAAGACTAGAGGGAAGGCAGCTAGTCATCACCACCCACCGCCAACTTTTGGGCTACTCTTTTACCAACGAATAGTGGGATTGACTGTCACATTATACGCCCCTACGGCTGGGAGGGCGAGCATGTTTGGCGCGACGCGGGCGCGAACCCGCGACCCTTGGATTACGAGTCGCGCGCCTTACGCGCTTGGCCATGCCGGGCCTTCTCAATTAGAGCAGAATGCTCGCTCACTAGATCTAAACGTTGTTATGAAATTTTAAAAATAAAAAAAATTCGCACAGAAGTTATATCTGGACTTTTATATCTGGCCGGTGTAAGCTGCTTGAATAAAGGTTGTTTGTTTGTTTTATTTTAGAATTTCGCGCAAAGCTACTCAAGGGCTATCTGTGCTAGCCGTTCCTAATTTAGTAGTGTAAGATTAGAGGGAATGCAGCTACTCATCATCAACCACCGTCAACTCTTGGGCTACTCTTATACCAACAAATAGTGGGATTGACCGTAACATTATAACGCCCTCACCACGGCTGAAAGGGCGAGTACATTTGGCGCGACGGGGATACGAACCCACTCAATCCTCAGGTTACGAGTCGCACGTCTAAACCCACCTGGCCATGCCGGGCCTAACACAGTGTGGAAGGCTATCAAAATAAAAAGTGTTTTCTCTTTGTAAACCTAAGATCAGGGGTTTGATTCCTTTCGGTAGTCACAGCAGATAGCCCGATGTTGCTTTGCTGTAAAGAAAATCAACCAGATAAATAACCAAACAACCAATAACTTAAATATTTCACGTTTCCCACGACATTTTCAAACACTATTCCTTCTTATAAAACATTCTTATTTATATTATTCTTTTGGTAAAAGAAATGTATCCATAAACACGTAGAAAACGTTGAACCAGAGGCATCAATAATGAATAGAATGAAGTCCACGTTTTGTCTAAAGAAGAAGGTTTACTCTCACACATAAATATATTAATTGTTATCTGAAAACTGTTGCAACGTGTGGGTGTATTGTTCGAGCTGTTTTACGTGAAACAGTAACGAAAAAATTGCTTTATTAAAAGAGCGAAGGACGATATAATCCATACGAGTAGCGACTGTGGTCTTACTATGGAAAGATGGCGTGGATGTTGTTAAGGGCAACAAGACCCACGTGAGACATTCTCATTTAAAATTAAATAAGAGAACATTATCAAAGTTAACAGATATGTACGTATGTATATACACACACATAGGATTATTTTATCTCATCTATGAAAAGAAATAATTGTCCTTTAGAATAGCATCACAAAGTATGGAAAACGTTCGATAATTCTATGATGTGGACTATACTTCTAAACAAACAGATATCTGTTTAACTATTTATCCATCTATATCTCTATTCAACCATTCTTCTACCAATCTAACTACTCATCTATCTATCCACTATTCATCCTTTCATCTACTCGTCTATCTATCCACCAAGGTATTCATTTATTTATCCCACTATTTATCTATCCACTTAGATATCCATCTAGTAACTATCTGTCCATCAATCTACACATCTGTTTATTTATTCATCTATCTGTCATTCCTCTCATCCATTCACGCATCCATTTTCGTGTCTGTGACATATTTCTCGAATCAAATATTCTGAACAAGTAAAAGCATCCGTGAGGAAAAGCGCTAAACTGCGCTTTCGATTTAAATTGTCTCGAGGACTTTGGAATGGCTAATTTTGTTGCACTCTTGGTTTCAGCCAAATCTCTAAGTTATTTTATAACAGCCCTCTGTGAATTGTAATTGTTAAACGTTTTAGTCGGGTTATTAGTCGGTCGGCAATAACAAACATGAAATATACATTTTTATTCTTTAAGTTACGTCACACGTTGAAATATGAATAATACAGGGTGGTCGCTAGAAAAGCGGAAAATTTGTCAAACAGCTATTTATTTTTACAAAGAATAACTTTTACAAAGTTTTTTTAAAGGCATATGTTATATTACACTCATAGATGCTCAAAATGCATTTTATGATATTAAAATCATGCATTTTATTCATGATGTAAAGAAGTCAAAATAGAAATGAGTGACCACGCATTTTATTCATGATCTCATCTGACCCTCAAATTTTCCGCTTTTATAGCGACCACCCTGTAGTATGATTAATTACTAACAGTTTTGTGCAGAATATTCTGTTTCGGAGATAAAATTTGATAATAAAATTATTCATAGCTGTTCTATCGGCGTTTGAAATGTGAATGTTGAGCTTCGTCTGCGTGTACAGCTTTTCAAATGGGAAACAAACGAAAGCTTGGACAGACATTGCAGTTTCTAATATATATAAGATGTACATGAAAGTTTTCCTGACCAGTAGTTTCAACCTCTAGCACGCGCATGTCCCTGGTGAACGGAGACAGGTTGTTTCGATCTGATATTTGAAATTTCTGAACAAATAATCTCGAGTATTTTCCTGTAATGTCTCTTTATTAGTGTCAAATACTGTCAAATAAATTTCCTGAAGCTTTTCTGCGCTTAGTTTCGTACAGAGTTAAAGAGTTGGTTTGTGACTAAATTTCCTGAAACCTCTCTATGCTTAGTTTTATATAGAGTTAAAGAGTTAGTTTGTAGCTAAATTTCCTGAAGCCTCTCTGTGCTTAGTTTTATATAGAGTTAAAGAGTTAGTTTGTAGCTAAATTTCCTGAAGCCTCTCTGTGCTTAGTTTCATATAGAGTTTAAGAGTTAGTTTGTTGCTAAATGTTTTGAAGCCTCTCTGTGCTTAGTTTCATATAAAGTTAAAGAGTTATTTTATAGCTAAATTTTCTGAAGCCTCTCTATGCGTAGTTTCATATAGAGTTAAAGAGTTATTTTGTAGCTAAATTTCCTGAAGCCTGTCTGTGCTTAGTTTCATATAAAGTTAAAGAGCTAGTTTGTAGCTAAATTTCCTGAAGCATCTTTGTGCTTAGTTTTATACAGAGTTAAATATTCTCTATCATTATAAGATCATTAGTGTGTTTAGGGTTAAGGATATGATGTTGGACAGGATTTGTTGAGTGATTGGATAGTTAGCTGATTATTAAAAAGTTTTGCTTTCCTTTAGTCTTTATTAAGTTTTCAGAGTCGAAGAAAAAGTAAATGTTTTTATGAAAATTGTTTTGGTATTCTGTCATTCAAATGTTTTACTCATATGGCCATTAGCTACTAATACGGGTTTTTAAAAATACTTTGAATTCCAACATATATTTATTTCAGTTTTGACTCAAAACATCCAGTGAATTACGAACACTTGCGAATTTAAACTTCATAAAAGCTCTTTCGGTTGTTAATAACGGATCTCTCCATAATCTGGCTACTTGGACATCTAAAATAATGTTGTTATTTTTTGTAAAACGTCAGAATGTTTTAACAAATCTGGATCAAATTATTACTTCGTTTACCACAATAAGTATTCTTTGTTATTATGCGTTGGTTCTTATTGGCTCGTCGTGCCAAACATGCTCGCCCTCCCAGCCGTGGGGGCGTTATAATGTGACGGTCAATCCCACTATTCGTTGGTAAAAGAGTAGCCCAAGAGTTGGCGGTGGGTGGTGATGACTAGCTGCCTTCCCTTTAGTCTTCCACTGCTAAATTAAGGACGGCTAGCACAGATAGCCCTCGAGTAGCTTTGTGCGAAATTCCAAAAACAAACAAACAAATCTTATTGGCTCGGTAAAGTTCTTACGTCGCGATTGTTCTACACAAATCTGTATATAGCCAGTGGTTGCCAACATTTTAAGCTGTTGTTGTTGTTTTGAATTGAGCAGAAAGCTTCACAATTGGCTATCGAAATCCGGTTTTGAGCGTTGTAAAGTCCGCAGGCATACCGATGAGCCAATGGGGGGCGACATTTTAAGCATAATAAAGTGTGACGAGATTTCAATTGAAATAAGTTACTTGGGTAACAGTACACATGATCTTTTGTAAAAATATTGTACGTGATGGACAAAAATTGATATCATTTTTTATTTCAGTGTACAGGAATTATTGTAGAATATGAAAACATTCGGTGACTGTAAAACCATCACAGGCCGGGTTTATTTGTCTGTAGTGCCATCTATAGTCAATTTCCTAACATACATATGTTAATTACCTCACTTTTACGTTCAAGAATTAAACTAAAACAATCGAATTCGTAGAACAACAATAACGATCATAAACAATAAAATAACCAAACAAAGTTTTTAGGTTATTTGTTTTAGAACAAAACTATACTGTGTCCACTCCACGAAATCGAACTACGCATTTAAGCGTTGTAAATTCGTAATCTTACCGCTTTCCCACCTGGGATTTTTTTTAGATTGTAGAATACACAAAAGAATGAACCTCAGTTTGTCTAGAGCCAATTTTATGATAGGATAGTAATGTGCTTAACAAAACAGATAGACTTGCACGCTATAACAATAGAAGTGTTTTCAGTTTTATTAGGCCCAATAAAAGCTAGGAGTACCAGTAATGACTCGTGGGAGAAAAAAATTAGGACTGAAATGTTTACACACCCTAGTTTTAAGAAAACGTAAATGACCAGCTAAGAACGATGTACGTGTGTATGTGTTCTTATGGCAAAGACACACGAGGCTAAAGGCTGTGTCCAGCGAGGGGAACTGAGCCCCTGATTCTGTCTCTGTCCCACCAGGAGCCAAGAACGATATATCATAAAACTAGCAAATATGAGTTTTGTTGTTTTTTTTCTGTTTGTTTTTGTTCGACACAACAGAGTTGCATTGGAAAGAGAATAACATTGTGTGAAATGTTTATATATTCTTTAGTAATAGTACATTTATAAGATTGTGTTCTCTTATAGCAAAGCCACATTGGGCTATCTGCTAAGCCCACCGAGGGGAATCGAACCCCTGATTTTAGCGTTGTAAATCCGTAGACATACCGCTGTACTAGCGGGGGCTCATTTACAAGACAGCGAGATGTCTTAGCGCATTGTTAAATATAGGATAGTTTACAAAAATTGCTAAAGTAAAACAAATCAAAGAGAAAACTGTTTTAGCCTTACTTTCACGTTAAACCTCACACAAATGTCGAAGAAACGTGAACCGATAAGATGTACATCATTTCACTTTGATTAGTAGTGCCTTGTAGGAGTTTTTCTGTAGTTTAATTACTGCGATAATCAGCTCTGAACTTGTCCCCGTCGGCAATAATTTGTGGTTATTTTTTTCTCCATTTACGAGAGGAGCCTCTTAACCAGCAAGAGTATAATTGTTTTCGTCATTCTTTTCCCTAGAGAGCGCAAAGTCAAATGTTTCTCTTCACAATCCATCGTCTCAGAGTTTCGAGTAATAGAAATAGTTTCGGAATAGGGAAGAGAAAAAAACAAAAATGAAACTAAGAGTCGTCAACAGTGAAAACAACTGGTTACTGGAATTATTTTTGTTTAGTTAACTGGAGATTTTCTATTGCGTTGATAATTAGTAACACACTACCAAAGCAGTTCCTTCACACATCTTTTTCGATAATTAGTAACACATTACCAAAGCAGTTCCTTCACACATCTTATTGACAATTAGTAACACATTTCCAAAACAGTTCCTTCACACATCTTTTTGATAATTAGTAACACATTGCCAAAGCAGTTCCTTCACACATCTTTTTGATAATTAGTAACACATTACCAAAGCAGTTCCTTCACACATCTTTTTGATAATTAGTAACACATTACCAAAGCAGTTCCTTCACACATCTTTTTGATAATTAGTAACACATTACCAAAGCAGTTCCTTCACACATCTTTTTGATGATTAGTAACACATTACCAAAGCAGTTCCTTCACACATCTTTTTGATAATTAGTAACACATTACCAATTGTAGAGCTTATTAGCTTGTCAAGAAGATGTTTTTTTTAAATTTCTACAGACGAATGTTTTCAAATATTTTTTTCAGTTCATTTATATGTTCCATTCACACCGACTTCAGAGAAATGATTACAGAAGACGTTACGTTTTTCGTTATTTTTGAAGCTGTTCTTATTCGGAATCCAACAGTTGGAGAAAACTGTGCTTACTAGAATAGAGTTTATCTCCGTTTTGTCTTTCACACGCTGATACTGTTTTCCGTAGTTTATAATTTGGTTTAGGTAAACAATTTGTTGTTTTGTTTTTTTCAATTTCGCGCAAAGCTTCACGAGGGCCATCTGCGCTATCCATCCCTAATTTAGCAGTGTAAGACTAGAGGGAAGGCAGCTAGTTCTCACCACTGTCTGCCAATTCTTTGACTATTTTACAACGAACAGTAGGATTAATCGTGACATTATAATGCCCCCACGGCAGAAAGAGAGAGCATATTCGGTGTAAATGAAATCTGAACCCGTGATCTTCAAATTACGAGTTGAGCGTCCTAACCACCTACGTGTAGGAAAACGAGACACGTGCAGCGTGGAAAATTTGAAAACATTTGTATGGATATGGACCATCAGTTGTTAGTTACTGTTGCTAGATTGTTATGAGAATCCCATGAACGATACTCTGAATTCACGTCTGTAATCAACAGATTTGAGGTTTAAATGTTTAGTAGTTTCATAGCCTTTTCGTTACTGATTTATCTTCTATTTTTGTTCATGTTTATGAGGAACCAGTGAGGTCCACTGTTTCACATACCTGACTGTTGACCCGAGTTCCCATATTTTATACATTTTTTATTTGTCTCTTGTAATAGGGTGCAAATAACTTATTTGACTATCTAAACAACGCCATCTAACGAACAAAACTAAAATTATCATAACATATTTTCTGTGGTTTACATATTCAAGATATCTAAAGCCGCAAAATATACATTTTAACTTGACAATTTGTTTGAAGTGACAATTATGAGACATTTTGAATATTTATGTCAGAATCGACTTAACTATAAAGATTATTTAAAGCATCGTGGTTTTGTAAGCTTCGCATTTATATTTGTGAATAAAACTCAAATTATGAAATTATCTTAATTTATCCAAACATGTTTTCTATTATTAGAGATGCGTTTTAATACTATTCCAGGCTGGCCTGTTTGTTATTTGTTATCATTTGTTTAAGTTGTATGCGATTTCAGGGACAGAGTTTGAACACACAGAGGGTTGAGTGCTTTATGTTAAAAAAAAGAGCCAAAAAAGCGACACCTGGATTGAAAGTGTAACTAATTCCATACCTGTAGAACATGTTTGGTATTAGACTGCAAATTCGGTTCCCCTTTATAATAAACTGGAAATCATTTAAATGGCATAAGCATAATAGTTTTGTATTTAATTTACCAAAACGATTTCCAGAGAAAACGCAATATAGTGCGCCATCTGGCGGCTTGGAAATATATGTCTTTTTTTTTGTAGTGAAGTGCCATACGTAACATATCAAATAAATAGTCCCCTCTAAAAAATAGGAAAAATAAATAAATAAATGCCATGATGGTTTGTTTCTTGTTTTGTTTTTTACTTTCACGCAAAAGTTTTCGAAGGCTATCTGCGCTAGCCGTCCCTAATTTAGCAATTAAGGACTAGAAGGAAGGCAGCTAGTCACCACCTCCTACCGCCAACTCTTGGGCTACTCTTTTACCAACGAATAGTAGCATTGACCGTGACATTATAATACCCCCATAACTGAAAGGGTGAGCATGTTTGGTGTGACGGGGATTTAAACCTGTCTTACACTGCTAAATTAGGGAGGGCTAGCACAGATAGCCCTCGAGTAGCTTTGTGCGAAATTCCAAAACAAACAAAGTTTATGAAGAATTCGCGTATTGGTATTAATTGTATCGTATGACTTGTCTCAGTTTTCGGTGTATTTAGTTTCATGTATATTATTGGTTATAACGTTTCAAATTACTTTATTCGCTTTCGCTAATTGATTGTTGAATAATGTCACGCGTGTAGCCTTTTCTTTGAGTGAGGTTCCGAATATATCTTTTCCTCACCCGTCGCGCCCCCTTGTGTTGTTATTAGTTATTGGGTAATTACCGACTTCCCTGTGTTTGCATCTCTTTGTTGATATTATTAGATATAGATATTTAGATATTAATGTTCCTCTGTTGGGCTGCCGTCTTTTCATTTAGTTGTCAGCCATTGATTAATGTTACAACCTTCTGCTAGATGTCGCCGCGTTCTTTACGAGTTGTTGAATAAGGCCTCTGCCTTCAACTTCACAGCCGGCCCTTTTTATCAATACTTTTAATATCCACACTTTATTTTCTTAACTACTGAATAATTTAATTCACTGTCTACTTTATCTTTTTATTATTATTAGCTCTACAGTGACGTCTCCGCCTCTCTCTGGCTTTTTTCCAGTTTTAAATCTTTACTATTGTTTCGGATTTCACCGGATTGTTATTTTGTTTCTCTCTCTTAACTAACAGCTTTCGAACTTTTCAAAAAACACCACCACGAACAAGAAATATCCTACATATTTATTTTCTCTGTTCCTGAATTCCTCTATCCTTTCTAAGCTTTAACAAATATCTTGAAGGCTACCTTCGCCTCACTTTCTCACGGTCTGCGATGATCGCGCTAAGTTTAACAACGTGCTCAGAAGTTCTCTCGACGCGCCGTTCATTTTCATGTCATCTGATCCTACAAACGAAACATTTTGTAACTCAGAACATTTTACACATAATACGCATGATGTTCCTGGATATATATATATATAGAGAGAGAGAGAGCAACCAACCGAATGCTTCCCCGCCCTCCTACAGGAAATACAGGAATGCAATTGACCAGGCGTCGTAACATGCGCTTCTACGAAGTGAGTGGTCCACACGAAAGGTCTTTATGTATTTGCCGGTAGATGGCAGAACTAGGCATTTTCGGAAGAGTACAAAGGCAGATAATTAGAAAGAGAAACGCAATAAACACAACTAGAAACAGGACTCGTAGTCTGGGAAGTGAGCGTTTGCTGTCATAGAGTTAGTAATTTACGTCGTCCTTCATGTGATAGGTTTAGACGTCGTTACCTAAGTTGGGATTGGGGGGTAATTTATGTAACAACATACTGTAAACATCTACCCAATCAACGCTGGTTTTCTTTTCAAACTACAGAAACAACAGTTGAAGATTAAATCTTCCGTTATTGTGTTTTTGGTTCTCAAAATTAATTAAATTTTGCTACCTTTAAATAACGTAAGGACTTTCTGACACACCTTAGACTGTATCATACGACTCACATGTGATTTTTTTTTCTTTGTTGATTGTTACTCGCAAACTACACAGTGAACTATCTGTTGCATACTCACAATGAGTGTTCTCTTTAAGTTTGGTGTATTTCACTTGTTTTCGTTATCGGGGTTATGGTCTTTACATAGCGGAGGCGGGGGCGTCAGGTTCACTTGGACCTCTTCCTCTTGTCTGTATTGCATGAATGTTTTTGGTGATAAAACGTGTGGATCGGGGTAAATTGTTCCAGTCCCTTCCAGGACAGATGTCTATGTAGGTATCTGTATTCGTATGTCGTGTATTACGTCGCTTACGTTCAGTATTGCGAAGTAAACAGACAGTTCGGTATATACAGAGTACACATTTATTTCACTGGTGGTCAACTAGCACAAAAACATCTTACATGTAAAATTCCTTTTTTAAATGTTATCATATTAGTCATGGTTCTCTCTCTCTCTCGAGGTGTTTGGGTAAATAAATAATAGTTGTGTGAAAAAAGTTACAAGTTTTCAAATGAGTTTTTTTTAATAAGTGGTCTATCGTTGTGAAACCTGATCACTTCATGGATATTTCAGGTTGAAAAGCGTGATAGATTTACTTTATAGTCCTTCGTGTTTGTTTGTAGTTAACCACCGAATTGCATGATGGGCTGTCTGTGCTCTGTCTGTTAGTCATGGCTGCGCGACTGCCAAACAACCAATCAGAGGCCACGCGCTTAATTATTCCAGCTGCGCACATCCTTAGTGAGGGGTGAAGAGGCCCAATATGTTGACCCTTAATGACCCTAGCGGTCTATAGGCCTAAAACTGGTAGTATTGCAAAGTGACCTAATGATCCAATTAGGTTGAAGGTCTTAGAATATCCCCCCACTAAAAAACGAGTAGCCCACATAATCACATTGCCAAAATAATGTTGCATATGGAAAAAAAACAAATTCATTCCGTGCGTGAACTGAAGGAATGAAGGAACACTGTTCACAACAGGTATCGAAACTCGATTTTTAGAGTCATAAATTCTAAGGCTTATCTTTGAGCTACTGGGAGGCACGTTTATATTAAAATTTAGACGAATGACAATTTGAAAAACCTTTAAGTTGGTTATTTTGTTGTAGTTTTGAGCGTAATAGGAAATCCTCTGAGGATGACTACCACGGGTCACGCCTCTACTCTCATTGAGTAATCATTAAAACCATGGCAAGAATACCACCGTAGGGCATTCTTTTTACAAGGGGAGGCAGTTAGTTCAGCCTTAGTCTATTAAACCTAAACTAACCTCATACGACTGACTTCAATATTAGCAGGTTGTTGAGTTCAAGCACCACTTATCAATCGAGAAGCCTGAAGAACATAATACACGATATGTTTGTATACTTCTTAGATTTCTAAGACGCGACTTCCCCTCCAGTGGGTCAGCGGTAAGTGTAAACACTTACATGGCTAAAATTCGAAGCTCGACTCTCCGTTGCAGATAGAGCACAGAGAGCCAGCCCATCGTGTAAAATTGTACATTCCAGTGATTCATAAAAAAAAATGGCCTCCAGAAATTTAACGATAATCTTATGGGATTATAGCATTAAAATCCCTGGTTCGATCCCGTGTTTTATGCAGAGCAGATAGCTTATTGTGTACCTTTGTGATTAAAACATATATAGGACAATTTTACTGAATTTACGTTATGGGTGTTCATGGGGCTATTCTATATTTTATATGATAAAAATCTCTTCTATCTTCTGAAGAGCTTTCCAAAACCCAAAACTCCCCATCACACCAAACACGCTTGCCCTTTCAGCCATGAGAGCGTTATGATGTCACGATCAATCCCACTATTCGTTGGTAAAAGAGTAGCCCAAGAGTTGGCGGTGGGTAGTGATGACTAGCTGCCGTCCCTCTAGTCTTAAACTGCTAAATTAAGAACGGCTAGCAGAGATAGCCCTCGAGTAGCTTTGCGTGAAATTAAGAAAACAGCCCAAAACTCCTTCAAAAAATAGTTTAAACATCTCAAAAATTCGAAAAGGAGAAAAAAAGTTTTTCAGCTTTCCACATCAATGCAACCCAAATGTGCTCCGTAATAAAAGCACCATTAAAGATATTTGTTTGTGTAGTGTATATGTGTTTTGTTTCTTTTTTGTAGCAAAGCCACCTCAGGCTCTCTGTTGTGTCCACCGAGAGGAATCAAACCCCTAATTCTTGCGTTGTCAATCCGTAGACTTACCTCTGTCCTAGAGGGATGCTCTTTGTTGAGAATTTATGAGAAAAGCTACAGAGTGGGCTGTTTGTACTCTGCCCATAACCGGCATCAAAACTCAAACTTTAGTGCCACACGTTCGCCGATTTACTTCTGAGCAACACGTCAATAGCACTTATCACCATCTCTTGGGTTTCTCTTACAAGCGCATCAACAGCCCCAAAATACGGAGCATGTTTTAATGAGAACGAAAGAGAACCATGACTTCTTTGGATCAATAGCCCGGGACGCTTCACGAAACTCGGAAACGCAAAAGAAAAAAATATTTTACGTAAAAACACGCAATATACCGCGGTATTTTCTCCAATTTTTTTTTCAACTTCACCTTTTTCCTGTATACGTCATTATCAGAGAACCATTTTTAGTGTTGCCACTTTAACAGGTGTTCTTATCACGAATGCCACAAATACCAGCGACATTCCATGGTTTCCATTTACCCCCCTCCCCTACCCGGTGGCTTAGCGGAAATTCTAAGAGCTTATAACGCTAAATATCAGGTTTCAGTATCCGTGGATGGCTTTTGCTTGAGAACGAAGGAGCAAACTTTTATAATTTTTTTTTGGTAAATTATAGATGCAAAAACAAAGATAAAGAAATAATTTCTGGATTTAAAACTAAAGGTAATTAATTAAGGTTGCTCTTGCTAATTACACTTCAAAGTGAAACAAAAACGTTTTAAGTAAAAAGAGTAATACTGATAAATTACGTCTAAAAGTAAAAACACTCAGAGCCTTACTGTGGGCTATGGCCCGGCACGACCAGGTGGTTAAGGCACTCGACTGGTAATCCGAGGGTCGTGAGTTCGAATTTCCGTCCCACCAAACATGTTTGCCTTGGGAGGCATTATAATGTGTCAGTTAATCCCACTATTCGTTGATAAAAGAGTAGCCCAAGAGTTGACGGTGGGTGGTAATGATTAGGTACTTCCCTCTAGTCTTACACTGTTAAATTAGGGACGTCTAGCGCTGATAGCCCTCGTGAAGCTTTGCGCGAAATTTAGAAAACAACAACAAACAATCAAATGAATAAATTAGTTCAATATTTTATCTGAACAAGCAAGTCATAGAGTAAGGAATATAACATATAGATTTTAAAATTACTGTTGCAGAACAAGCTTCCTCTTTAATCCCATTATCTGTTAATAAGGAATAGTCTAAGAACTGACGATAGGTGGTGTTGACTAACTTCCTTCCTTCTAGTTAAGTGGCTGTCAAACATTTTAGGCTGGTGTACCAGTTTTTGTTTAATTTATTGACATTACAAACCCAGGCCCAATCTTAAGAGCCTGGTAACAAAAATGCACATTTTTAATACTTATCTGTAAACTCGAAGGATGAGGTTGCTTTTTATAACACGATTAAAGAATATTTTGTAACATTTTTGTCAATTTTAAGAGAAGAAAATACTGGTGAGTCTATGTAGGTAGAGGGTGAGTATATGAGTGAGGATAGTAGTTTGTGTATGTATGTGGTAAACTTGTATAGAGTGAGGATAGTGGTATGTGTATGTATGTGGTAAACTTATATAGAGTGAGGATAGTAGTATTTGTATGTACGGGGTGAACTTGTATAGAATGAGGGTAGTGTATGTGTGTGTGTATGTGCATGGTAAACTTGTATAGGAGATGTTACAGTTTTTATGATTTTTGTTTTAATTATGTCGTGTACCACCGAAATTAACTCCGTGTACCACCAGCGGTACGCTTACCACAATTTGAGAATCCCTGGTTTAGTCTATCATTTGGAACAGCCTTCTAGGGATTTTATTGAAAATTCAACTGAGGAAATTGGAGTTCAATACACTTTCACACAAATCCTGAAATCTGTGTTACTATTGGATACTTGTGTTCTGGCCACCACGTGGTAAAACTGCAACATTACCGCCGATGAACCAATGAGAGGTTCGGTAGGAATGATTGATTGGTTGGAATTTCTACGTTTTAAAGCCAAGATATTAATTGTTGTTGTTGTTGTTTTGAATTAAGCACAAAGCTACACAATGGGCTATCTGTGCTCTGCCCACCACGGGTATCGAAACCCGGATTTTAGCGTGTAAGTCCGCAGACATACCGCTGAGCCATTGGGGGGCCCCAAGATATTAAGCTAATGATACAAATATATTTAAAGGCCGAGATAATAATCCCAATTATATGAGCTAAATTAATTAAAATTACTTCCTGATGCAAGATGTCCAAATGAACTGGTGTACAATTTCTACTTTTTTGAAAAAAAACCATGAAATACAATGAAAGACAATAATCCTACAATATGCCAGTTTATATTTACAATATAGTTGTTGAAGAGATGAGTTTGTGTTATTTTACCGTACTTCACTGACGACCTAAATGATGTTACAGATGCCATGTGGTCACTCAGTTCAACGTACTTCACTAGTGACCTAAATGATGTTACAGATGTCATGTGGCCACTCAATTCAACGTACTTCACTAGTGACCTAAATGATGTTACAGATGTCATGTGGTCACTCAGTTCAACGTACTTCACTAGTGACCTAAATGATGTTACAGATGTCATGTGGTCACTCAGTTCAACGTACTTCACTAGTGACCTAAATGATGTTACAGATGTCATATGGCCACTCAGTTCAATGTACTATTTAATGAGTTTATCAGTGTTACAGGTGTCAAACAATCATACAGTTCAAATGAATAGTAGGTTTACTGGTGCTAGAGGTGTCACATCATCTTCTGATTCAACGTACTTCACTAATAAGACTATTGATGTTACAGGTGTTATGTGGTGGTCCGATTCAACTTACCAGTTATTAAGAATAGTTGGTGAACCACAGAGCACATATTCATCTAACTAACGATGCATAACCGTTAAAGTTTTAACCTTGAAATATATGATAATTTGATTACAAGGTTTGTTAGAATTTACATAATGATTTGGAAAATTTAGAAGATAAAAGGTTTTTGACAATTTCACTTGTTAGGAAGAAAACTTTATTATAAATCTGCAACGTGTTCGACAAGATTATGTCATTATCAGGTTCTGTAATCTTGGGAAATAGAATAAAATAACGGTAAATAAAACCATTTCAGAATATATATATATATATATATTCAAAAATACCAACAAAGTTAGTGGTGATTTCAATGTAATTGTTAGATCCGTTTACTGTTGTATCAAAGATCTGGTTATTGTTGTATTATAGATGTGTTTAGTGTTATATTGTAGATATGGTTATTGCTGTATTATAAATCTGTTTAGTGTTATACTGTAGATCTGGTTATTGTTTTATTGTAGATATGTTTAGTGTTATATTGTAGATATGGTTATTGTTGTATTATAAATCTGTTTAGTGTTATATTGTAGATCTGGTTATTGTTGTATTATAAATCTCTTTAGTGTTATATTGTAGATCTGGTTATTGTTGTATTATAAATTTGTTTAGTGTTATATTGTAGATATGGTTATTGTTGTATTATAAATCTGTTTAGTGCTATATTGTAGAACTGGTTATTGTTGTTTTATACATCTGTTTAGTGTTATATTGTAGATCTGGTTATTGTTGTATTATAAATCTGTTTAGTGTTATATTGTAGATCTGGTTATTGTCGTATTATAAATCTGTTTAGTGTTATATTGTTGATCTGGTTATTGTTGTATTATAAATTTGTTTAGTGTTATATTGTAGATTTGATTATTGTTGTATTATAGATCTATTTAGTGTTATATTGTAGATCTGGTTATTGTTGTTTTGTTGTTCTGTTTATTGTTGTATCATAGATCTGTTTATTGCTATATTACAGATCCGTTTATTGTTGTATTGTAGATGCTTTTATTGTTGTGTCAATAATCTGTTTATTGTTGTATCACAAATCTGTTTATTGTTGTTTTGTAGTTCTTTTTATTGTTGTATCATAGGTTTGTTTATTGTTGTATTGTAGATGCTTTTATTGTTGTGTCAATAATCTGTTTATTGTTGTGTTACAAATATGTTTATTGTTCTATGACAGATCTGTTTACTGTTGTATCACAGATCTGTTGGTTGTTGTATCACAGATCTCTTTATTGTGGTGTCACAGATCTGTTTGTTGTTGTATTACGATAATTCCATCCTTCTTAACTACTGTTAAGAAAACATAAGTAACAGTAAACATATTAGTGTCCATAAGATACTAAAACTTGTAAAATCCATTAACAATCCAATTCAAAATCTATTCAACTTTGTTTCCGATAAGCATGTTGATACATTAACACTTGGATACAGTTACTAACTTTTTTATCTGTTTCGTCCAGTTTTACTCGATGTAACAGGCTGAGAATGAAGGGGTGCGACTAACAGGATATCCCCACATCAAACTCTGTTACGTCCAGTCTCGTGCTAACATACACTGAAGTTTCACACCCTACTTACCTTGATTTTTATTTGTATTTATACCAGTGAGCAATGATTTATACTGATTTAGTTCGTGACCGAATGGTTAGCGTGCCCTAACTGTGAATTTGACGGTTCGGTAATTCGCGACAGTAGCCATGAAAAACGTGCCATGGGTGTGATATAAGAGATACTATGAAAACCCTCTATTCTGTTAGGTTTGCGTAGTCCGAGTGCTGGCGGTAAGGAATGTTAATTAGCTGCCTTCCTCTTGTCTGTCAACTCAAAATAAGGAGGAACTATTTTCTCATGCGTCTTTACGTAAAGCGTCTGCAAATAAAATAATCTATTTGGGATTTAACCACTACATGTTGTTACTTGTGGTATAGGGTTAACGTCAAACACACATTGAACCTATTGGTTTAATTATTGATAAATTTATATATTCGTCAGTGTCACGTGACGTTTAAGCAATACAAGTTTAATAACAATACGTATATCAAAGTTAAAATTAAAGATAAATTATACCTCAACATTTCAAAATGATGACAAAGATTTTTCATAAACAATATTTGAAGTTTGAGTTTCATTTACAAAAAATTAAAATTTTGAGATGATCCCACTTTCGAACATTACATTTCGGTATCCATGAAAAAAAAAACATGGTTGTTCGAGAAACAAGTCAACAAATTCCATAGTTCGACCTTGAGTCCCATTAGAAATATTGTCTAAAGTGTCGAACTGTCAAGATTGTTTGACATTAGCTCACCAGACTGGAAGTAATTAACCAGCAGACTTTAGAATATAGAAATAGGGTAAGTTCAATTGTGACAGCCTTAAGACATTCTCCATAGTTCATAGTGTTTACGTACAAAGTTTGGTTGAAGTTGACCTAATAAGCTTAGAAGATTAAGGGTGCAAACAAACACACACGTCGACTCTTTGATTGGTTGTTTGTTTGGCGTTTTATGGCGCAAAGCAACTTGACTATCTGCGCCCGTTTAGCCTTTATATATATATATATATGCTGATTCATCACCAAGAGTTTGAAAGATTAAAAGATAAATCAATGATGAGATAAATTATTTTACAGAGTGCTAAAATTCCAAGAAGGGAATTTTTATGTTTTTGTTCACATATGAAAAACTCTTCAAAAGAGGTGTTTGTGGATGTGTCAACATGTGAATAAACAATTACCAAAACTTGTTTTCAATGTGTCTGTGTGTGAATAAAAATTTCACACTGAACTTTTCTGATCTTGTTCATGTGTGAATAAAGATTTCACAAGTAAACCTTTTCTTTACGTGTGTAAATAAGCATTTCAGAAGCAGACCTTGTGTACGTGTTTTTAATAAACACATGAAACGACAAACCAACCAAAAACTTCACACAAAGTACTTCTGGTGGTATCTGTGTGCGAATAAAGTTTGTTTGTTTGTTTTTTGAATTTCGCACAAAGCTACTCGAGGGCTATCTGGGCTATCCGTCCCTAATTTAGCAGTGTAAGACCAAAGGGAAGGCAGCTAGTCATCACCACCCATCGCCAATTCTTGGACTACTCTTTTACCAACGAATCGTGGGATTGACCGTCACATTATAACGCACCCACGGCTGAAAGGGTGAGCATGTTTGGTGTACGGGGATTCAAACTCGTGACCCTCGAATTACGAGGCGAGTGCCTTAACCACCTGGCCAAGCTGGGCCTGCATTTCTTAAATGAAATGTGTTTTTTTCTCTCTTTTTAACAAAGATTTAGTATGTTTTCTGTATTTATTCATTCATATATGGGCTAGAAAAACTCAGAATGGGCGATTTCTTGGGTGTTCACTGAAGAATTAAACCTTGAATTTTGTGGTGTCATAAACCCCCAAAACTTACTTGCTTAACCACTAGGGAATGCCAGAATTTCCGCAAAACTGTTTACAAAAATATCTCTCGGCGATCAGCGCTAACCTTAAGTGAGTTTATAATACTAAAAATAGGCTTTCTATACCGGCAATGGATGCAGCTCAGAGAGTCCATTGTGTTACCTTGTGCTTAATAACGTGTTTTGTTGTTGTTTTATTTTACATACACATGTGGGTTAAAAGTATTGGTTTCGGTATTTGACCAAATGCATTAAAAGCTGGTAGAGTGCTACGAGTACTGCACTCGTAAAATTAAAGTATAATTATTAAAACTCAAATAAAGGAATTAATGTAAAAAACAAAGTTTAATTTCTTAATTAAATAGAGTTAAATACAATTTTTATATCTGGCTTACAAGTCGTTTGAGCTTTACTTACGTCTGAAATGATTTTATGTAATAAGGAAGTTTTTCTTGTTGAAATGTAGAATAAATAATTCTTAAAAACAGATTTTTGTTCGAATATTGTTTTATCAACAGCCAAACAAATTATTGTTTGTCGTTTTACGATTTAGCCCTAAAGAGTTTTGGTTTTAATTTTCTGTATTTTGCTCCTAATCCAGGATTAGCACTTTTTTATATAGATTAATTGGAATAACACCCGATAGATGGTGTTTATTATACAAAACAACTCGAATGCCTGTACCTTCCCCAGACGTAGGTGTTGGATGACTTAAGTACGGGTAATTTATTTATTATTAGTATTTGCTCAAGTCATAGACCTCAGAGATTCAGCAAATCCATCGAAGGATCTCACTCCAGTATAACCTTGAATTAATACTTCGTAAAGCATCAGCGTTAAGAATAGTTCAGACTGGGAATTTATGTGACACAAAAACAGGACCCGTTTATGCGATCAGTAGGCGTTCGCGCAAATTATCGACACTTTGTAAAATATAAGATCTTAAAACATTTAAGGCTTTACTTTATTGAGGACGTTAATATCCAAACGTATTATAATGAAATACATTTAAAATTATTACTGAAGATTTAGATACATAACCCTGCTGCTCTCTCTCTATATATATATAAGTCTGTGTGTATAAAATGTATACATGTTAAATTATTTTATTTCAGAGCTGTTGTTTTTTGTTTTGAATTAAGCACAAAGCTACCCATTGGGGTATCTGCGATCTGCCCAGATATCGTTATCGAAATCCGGTTCTTAGCGTTGTAAGTCCGTAAACATACCACTGAGTCACTGGGGGCTTATTTCAGAACACAGATATTTAACAGTTTTACTGGTAGAGATTTTCTTTAATTATTTTAATTGTGAGGACAGATGTTTAATATTATTTTATTTATTTTAACCCAAAGCAACAAACTTATATGATCTCTGCAAGGTTTTGAACTGCAGATACTTTTCAATAAAACCTGTATGATTCTTCTGCAAGGTTTTGAATTGTAGGCCTCGTTCAATACAAAAACTGGGTTTGGTTTGTTTTCAATTTCGCACGAAGCTACACGAGGGCTATCTGCGCTAGCCGTCCCTAATTTAGCAGTGTGAGACTAGAGGGAAGGTAGATAGTCATCATCACCCACCGCCAACTTTTGGGCTTTACCAACGAATAGTGGGATTGATCGTCACATTATAATGTATCTACTGCTGAAAGGGCTTGTTTGGTGTGACGGGGATTCGAACCCGCGACCTTCAGATTACGAGTCGAGTGCTTTAACCACCCGGCCATGCCGGGCCAAATTGAGTTTGAGGTTAGAAATTTTGTCTTAAGTATTTTGATTAATTTCAGCCTTGAAGAGCAGTAATTGAAGTTATATATAGCAGTCTGAGAGAATGCACATTTTTGGAAACAATATTCAGTGTTCTAAAAACATGAAATGTTTCTGGGAGGTATAGTTTGACCGCAACATCAGTACTTTCAAAAGTTTAATTAAATATACCGAAGCTGAACTATTGGTACAGCTAAATGCACACATTATTTTACCAGTTCCTTGTTTTCTACGTTTTAGATTTCTTTATTGTGTGTGTGTTTTTTTATAGCAAAGCCTCATCAGGCTATCTGCTGAGCTCACCGAGAGAAATCGAACCCCTGATTTTAGCGTTGTAAATCCATAGACTTACCGCTGTACTAGCGGGGACTCTTTATTATCAAACAGAAATCTGAAACCTGATATGTAATTATGGAACAACAATAAGGCATAGTGAACAACAAGGTCAAATAAATATCAGTTTTGACCAATTATTGTATAGTAATGCAGAGGCGTTTCTGAATGCCTAAAAGATTTGGGGCTAAAGCTCAGAGGAGCGGATGTTTCAGCATGATATCGATCGTGGTAATTCTTCTACCAGCTGGAACAAGTCTCTGGTAATTCTTCTACTAGCTGGAACAAGTCTCTGGTAATTCTTCTACCAGCTGGAACAAGTCTCTGGTAATTCTTCTACCAGCTGGAACAAGTCTTTGGTAATTCTTCTACCAGCTGGAAAAAGTCTTTGGTAATTCTTCTGCCAGCTGGAACAAGTCTTTGGTAATTCTTCTGCCAGCTGGAACAAGTCTCTGGTAATTCTTCTGCCAGCTGGAACAAGTCTTTGGTAATTCTTCTGCCAGCTGGAACAAGTCTCTGGTAATTCTTCTGTTAGACTAAACAAGTCTCTGGTCATTCTTCTGTCAGACTAAACAAGTCTTTGGTAATTCTTCTACCAGCTGGAAAAAGTCTTTGATAATTCTTCTGCCAGCTGGAACAAGTCTCTGGTAATTTTTCTGCCAGCTGGAACAAGTCTCTGGTAATTCTTCTGCCAGCTGGAACAAGTCTTTGGTAATTCTTCTGCCAGCTGGAACAAGTCTCTGGTAATTCTTCTGCCAGCTGGAACAAGTCTTTGGTAATTCTTCTGCCAGCTGGAACAAGTCTCTGGTAATTCTTCTGCCAGCTGGAACAAGTCTTTGGTAATTCTTCTGCCAGCTGGAACAAGTCTCTGGTAATTCTTCTGCCAGCTGGAACAAGTCTCTGGTAATTCTTCTGCCAGCTGGAACAAGTCTTTGGTAATTCTTCTGCCAGCTGGAACAAGTCTCTGGTAATTCTTCTGTTAGACTAAACAAGTTTCTGGTCATTCTTCTGTCAGACTAAACAAGTCTCTGGTAATTCTTCTACCAGCTGAAACAAGTTTCTGGTAATTATTCTGCCAGACTAAATGAGTCTCTGGTAATTCTTCTGTCAGACTAAATGAGTTTCTGGTAATTCTTCTACCAGCTTTAATTTAGATTTTTGAGCTGATTAGAATTATTTGTTCTAGCACATCGGATCAAATAACTAAGAAACTATGAATCTGTATTGTACTAATCCATCAGAAATTGTTTAGGTTGTTCTTAAGCGCAAGACGATGTTATGAGTGTCGAAACTCGGTTTTTAAAGTTATCCTCTCTGACCCTCAAGTTTTATCGTTGAGTCACGTTGAGGGGACGAGGATCGAGGTTCGTGTTCGAATGATTCTGCTTCTGAATAGATTGCACCCTCTTACAGTTATATTTTTGATACCACAGAATACCACTTGTTTGGAATCTTACCATTTTTACACTGCCATCTAGTGGTTCGAAATCGATATTGTCGAAATACTTATAGTAGCCTGTCTGTCAACGTATACAAAGAAATGTTCTTTTGTTTAATTTAAACAGCTAAGATCGTTTACCCTTGTGTTCACCTGTCACATTTACATCGCTATCATGCAGTTGACTTCAGTGATCTTTACATATTTAAAACTGTTATCACACCTCTTACTTCGGTGATCTTTACATGTTTACACTGTTATCACACCCCTGACTTCCATGTCATTTACATGTTTACACTGTTATCACACCTCTGACTTCAGGAATCTTTACATATTTAAAACTGTTATCACACCTCTTACTTCGGTGATCTTTACGTGTTTACACAGTTATCACACCCCTGACTCCAATGTCCTTTACATGTTTACACTGTTATCACACCCTTGAATTCATATACTTTACATGCTTACACTGTTATCACACTCCTGACTTCCATGTCCTTTACATGTTTACACTGTTATCATACCCCTGAATACAATTATCTTTACATGTTGACACTGTCATCACATCTCTGACTTTAGGGATCTTTACATGTTTACACCGTAATCACACCCCTGATTTCAGTGATCTTTACATGTTTGCACCGTTGTTACGCCTCTAACTTTTGGGATCTTTACATGTTTAAACCGTTATTACACCCCTGACATCTCAATGTTTAGCTGCTACTGTAAAATAAGTGCAGCATAATTACTTAACTACTTTATTGTAATTGCATGTATATGTTCGTATATCTTCAAACCAGTGATAATAATAAGCGTCTTTTTTGTTCAAGATTAGATATGCAGTTACAGATAGATTGAATGTTTAAACTTACTTCGTGATCTGACGGTGTGAAAATGAAATATAATTTTGTGTTTTCTTGAGTGGTGAGGCTATTTGAACACAATGAAATGTTTGGGACCGTTTAAATTTATTTCTTATAAAAGTTTGTGTCAAACTCAATTTGTATTTCTTGATAGGATAAGAGAATGATGTTAATGTGTAGCTTATATTTTCATGTTTCTACATTTCTGTGAAGCTAACGACGTTTAAACCAGTCATGGTTTCAAGCATGTTTTACATTTTTTATGAAGTTAACAAGGTTTAAAGTAACAGTAGTTTTAAGTATATTCCATACTTTAATGAAGTTAACAATGTTTAGATTTACAATATTTTTATGCGTGTTCCATGCGTTTATGAAGTTAACAAGGTTTAAAGTAACAGAATATTCAAGTATACCTTATACTTAAAAGAAGTTACAAAGGTTTACACTTAACAATATTTTGAAGCGTGTTCTATGCGTTTATGAAGTTAGCAAGTTTTAGACTAACAGTATTTGTGGGTATGTTCTCTACTTTAACGAAGGCCTGGCACGACCAAGCGTGTTAAGGTGTGCGACGCGTAATCTGAGGGTCGCGGGTTCGCTTTCCCGTCGCGCCAAACATGCTCGCCCTTTCAGCGTGGGGGCGTAATAATGTGACGGTCAATTTCACTATTCGTTGGTAAAAGAGTAGCCCAAGAGTTGGCGGTGGGAGGTGATGACTAGCTGCTTTCCCCCTTGTCTTACACTGTTAAATTAAGGACGTCTAGCACAAATAGCCCTCGAGTAGCTTTGTGCGAAATTCAAAAACAAACGAACAAACTTTAACGAAATTAAGAATTTTTGAACTAATAGTATTTTCAGGTATGTTTTATATTTTAATGAAGTTAACAATGTTTAAACTAACAGTATGTTCTAGCATGCTCTATAATTTTATGAAGTTAACAAGGTTTAAACTATCGGTATTTTCAAGCATGTTCTATATTTTTATGTGGTTAACAAGGTTTAAACTAACAGTATTCTAATCTTTGTAGAGTTAACAAGGTTTAATAACAGTATTCTTATCTTTGTAAATTTAACAGAGTTTAAACTAACAGTATTTTAAGCATATTCTATTCTTTAATGAAGTTAACAAGGTTCACACTTACAATATTTTTAAATGCATTCTATACGTTTATGTAGTTACCAAGGTTTAAACTAACAGTATTTTCAAGCATGCTCAATACTGTAATGAAGTTAACAATGTTTAAACTAACAGTATGTTCGAGCATGTTTTATACTTTTATGAATTTAACAAGGTTTAAACTATCGGTATTTTCAAGCATGTTCTATATTTTTATGTAGTTAACAAGGTTTAAACTAACAGTATTCTAATCTTTGTAGAGTTAACAAGGTTTAATAACAGTATTCTTTGTAAATTTAACAGAGTTTAAACTAACAGTATTTTAAGCATATTCTATTCTTTAATGAAGTTAACAAGGTTTAAACTAACAGTATTTTCAAGCATTCCCTATACTTTAATGAAGTTAACAAGCTAACAATATTTTTAAATGCATTCTACACTTTTATGAATTTAACAAGGTTTAAACTAATGGTATTTTGAAGCTCGCATTTTTTATTTGTAAAGTTAACAAGGTTTAAACTAACAGTCTTTTGAAACATGTGTCTATGTATTGTAGATGCCACGTTTGTAGGTCACTAGTATTTATATTTTACTAGATTGACATATTTATTTACATGCATACCAAATTATTTCATTACGAGATCCATTGCATAACTACTAACAGCGTGAAACCTGTTTCCACAGGTTTAGTAATCACCAGCATTAACTGAACTGGAAAAACCACCCGTTTAGCCTTCAGTTCCATCAATTCAAACCACCACACGTACAGTGGTGATTCACATTAAACTATAATTCCAAAAATACTTAATGAGTAAAAGTAATGAGGAATGTGTAGCAGTGTGTCAGCTGTATCTGTTCTTTATTATTGACAAATCCTTTTGTCCAGCAGCAGTGGTCATCAGTGGAATACCGCATAATGAGTGATGGATTTCCCTCTCACTGTCAAGAGTTAGGCCATCTCTTTGCATAGATGGATAACTAGGCATATTTTTTGTTTAATTTTACGGTAACTAAATGATTCCCAAACAGGAACTGAATGATGATTGTCAGGTGGTCACATTTTTATTAAGTTAGGTGTGAAGGGAAGTTAAACAAAAGGGATAAAAACATATCTTCATGCTGGATAAGCATTTTTAGACAGGTTTTCCTAGGAGGAGCAACACGTCCTGGATTACCTTCTGGAACAGTTGTACTGGAACATGATATATTAGAACATTGGAGAGACCAGGATTTCGACTAAATTGATGCTGACAGCACCAGTTTTATAGGAATGAAGTGTAAGTCACCAGTTTCTACACCAAACAATAAACAACGTCAGCGTTTGATGTGAACGCGGCTTAAGGGGTGGCGGCTCTGACAATGTTATCAAGATACTGAAACATATGAGCTGAACGCGGAGGCTGTGACACATCAGAAACATATAGGATATAGAAGAAAGATGACAAAACTAACCTTTGTATAACACCAGCTTTGAAAATAAATAATAATCCAAATAATTGGTAATGGTATCTGAAAGACTGATAACTGAAGCGAAGAAATCCAGCCTTTGTATACAGCAATAGGTGAGAGTTGCTGAAAGAAAATACAGGAGTGTCTCTGATGTAGAGTCACCAGAAGAAGACACAGAAGTATCGTCCTTGACATCTAGAGGGCCTCTGAACAAACTTCTTGTGTTTCAGTGTAGGCCTGAAATAACATTGGTTATATGGCGCTTTGGAAATAATGTAAAAAATAGCTCCAGATATACGAATACAATAAAAGTAAAATATTTTTCAGATGAACGAATAGTAAATAGTAAAACGTGACTCAACCAGAAAACTGAAAGTTAATTTTTATAAACATCTCCGCCAGAACACGTTCTTCAGAAAAATTCTTACCAACAAAATTCCGATTATCCTCAATACTGGATGAAGGTGAGGCAGTAGTTTTATTATCACATCACGTGAACAACACTTGTTATGGTGTGAACTGGAGTAAGTTGGTCAATTGTATCATTATTATTATTAATTACGTGAATTAACTTTATTCATAGTTAAAGAAAAACAGATGAACTAACAACCTAGTCTTAACATCATCTGTACAGCAGGCTACACCATCAGTTTTATGTTAAGCTATGATACGTCATAGGGTGTTTTGTGGTACTTCTCTCTGACCAAACTTAGCTCTGACCATTCGTTCGCTGAATAAAATGTCACCATTCTTCTATCCTGTTCTTCACCGGTTAAGGCGTTTCACTCGTAATTTGAGGGCCACGGATTCGAATCCCGGCCGCATCAAACATGCTTTCTCTTTCACCTGTGTTGGAGTTATAATGTTACAGCCAATCCCACTATTCGTTGGCAAAAGAGAAGCCTAAGAGTTGGCAGTGGGTGGTGATGACTAACTGCCCTAATTCTAGTCTTAAACTGATAAATTAGGGACAGCTAGCGCAAATAGTCCTCGTGTAACTTTGCGCGATATTCAAAAACAAACAAACCTGTTCACCACCTACTGGCCGCTCTGTAGTTATATACAAAGACATACGTATATCCTTTTACAGTTTAATAATCGTTTACACCTAGTTTTTGTGTATACAAACCAACTATCCCTATTCAAAGTAGGAAGTCTGATAACAAAACCTTCTCTTGTTTTAAATTTTCTGTAATTTTACTAATGGTTTGTTTGTTTGTTTTGAATTTTGCGCAAAACTACACGATGGCTACCTGCACTAGCCATCTCTAATTTAGCAGTGTAAGACTAGAGGGAAAACAGCTAGTTATCACCACCCACAGCCAGCTCTTGGGCTACTGTTTTACCAACGAATAGTGGGAATGACCGTAACATTAAAACGCCCCCACGGCTGAAAGGGCGAGCATGTTTGGAGTGCCGGGGATTCGAACCCGGAAGTCGAGCGCCTTAACCACCAGACCATGCCGGGCCTTTTACTAATGGATTTCTGTATGATATACTATGTAACACAATTTTTACTATTTCTTGTTCTTGGACAGAAAGTGTTATTTTCCAATTCCTCATGCCTAAAGTAAATGGAAAAGGCATATTTTCTCTTCAAACTTTGCTTTTGTGACCTTGGAGCGCTCAACAAAAACATGATGGGAGACTCTGTTTGGGGACTGATTCGTGAAAGTGATTCACGGTTACGGCAGAAAGTGTTCATACACCTACGTCGTGAGTAATGTTTTCCTCATAACTTAAAAAGTATCAGAATTAAGATAATGAAAGTATAGTATATTATAAATATTACACTAACACACAACTACATACATTTTTATGTAAATTGAACGACAAATAAACTGTTTATAAACAGAGGAAGGACAGAAAATGTTCGTTCGTGTCCTTTAAGGGTCAGTTGTGTAGCCTTTCAGGTAAATTACTTGGCGCAATCTCTCCTCATAACCCTCCATGATCGTTTGACAGTACTCGTCTCGTATTTTCTTCTCTTTTTTAGAGAGGACCTCCAACTCTTGCAAGTTTTTCAGATGACGCTGATGAACCCTGGTCTTCAACTCAAACGTTTTCAATTGGGTTGAGGTCGGGTGACTGCAATAAACGCTTACTCCAGAACGCTTACATGGTTCCTCTGCAACTAGGATTGCACATATTTCGATGTGTACTTAATGTCATTGTCGTGCTGGGAGATCCAACGACACCCAAGCCACAAGTTCCGAGCATCATTTTTGATATAAGTGCCTAATATATCAACATACTCTCTTTTTTCCATGATTCCGTTGACGCAGTGAAGGCTGCCTATACCAGAAGAGCTGAAGGAACCCCCATAGCATGATCGAACCACCTCCAATGTTTAACTGTAATAACGGTGTTCTTTGGAAGATTTCGTTCCCCCTTCTTACGGAAAACATAGCGAACATCATTGTGGCCGAAAAGCTCGATTTTAGTTTCGTCTGACCAAAGAATACTCTTCCAATAGGTAGAGGGTTCCACATGCGTGCACACCTCAATTGTGGTTCTAAATGAACAGGCTTTAAATATGGAGTTCGACAAGGACGACATTCTTTGAACCCAGAGGAGCGTAACATGTTCGTAACTATAGAGTTGCTTACTTCAACCCTAGTTTCCCTTACCAGTTTCTGTTTGTCATTATGTGTTAAACAAGAATTCCTACTAACTTCTCTGAGAACCTTCCTCATGGTTCTCTCTGGGATTTTGGTGGGGCGTTTGGAACGGTGGAGTTTAGCAGTTGACCCTGTAAACTTAAACTTGGCAACTATGCTTTGAACGGTAGATTTCGGCACATTATGTCGTGTAGCAATACCAAAAAGAAACACGCGAAACTTGTATAATTCGTTTTTTTAAATCGCTGGACAGTTGTTTCCTGTTCGCCATGATGACCAAGCAGATAATGACGGAGACGGCGCTAAATTGCCAGAAGTACATTTTTTGCTGGCTAAATTCCAATAATTATGAACCCAGTGTCTAGATCTGGAGTGGTATAATGTAGTTTATTCGCCAAACTAAACCAAATTTTTATGGAAATATCAGTTTTTCCACATGTTTTGAACTGTACGAACACTTTCTGCTCCTACTACGTTTGGTTATTTGTTTATAAACAGTTTATTTGTCGTTTAATTTACATAAAAATCTACGTAGATGTGTGTTAGTGCAATATTTATAATAGACCGTACTTCTATTAGCCTAATCGTGATACGTTTTAAGTTATGAGCAAAACACCACTCGGGACGCAGGGGTACGAACACTTTCTGTCGTAACTGTGCATTACAGTCACAAATCTCGAAACCTACTCACTTGTAAACATTTTTGTGTAACTTTAGTATAAATACATGTAAATCTTGATTCATTTGTTATTTTATTCAGACCTTATGTAAATGAAAATTTGCCCGTTTTTATATAGAAAATAGATTAATTTTAAATTTCATTATCCAGGTCACAAAAGCAAAGTTTGAAGGGAATAATGGCCATTTTCTGTACATTTAAAACATAAGCAATTATTAAATAACACATACTATCCAGGAACAAAACTTGTGTTACATAGAGTTATTGTTTTACGTTAACCATTCACAACATCACTAACTGTTTTTAAATTATTACTTTCAATGTTCACCTTTTTTTTATGCGCAAAACTACACTGAGCTATTAGAAATGAGTCAACGCCATCAGCCGCCAACTCTGGGACTACTTTTGACCAACAGTAAGTGAGAATGACCCTCACATATAACGTCTCCATGGCTGAAAGGGTGAGTACTTAGGGTGACAGGTTTTTATCCCGCAAGCTGCAAGACTTAACAGTGAGGCCAGCGTTAAAGGACATTCTGTTCTGTTGAATTTGACGACTCGAGAACTCCAAATTGAATCGTTGTTCGAGTTCGAATCGCTGGTAACTCTCAAGGTGATCTCTTTTTATTGTAATTTAAAAGGATTCTCTAAAAACGAAACGCCAACGCTACGTCACATTATGTATGACAGATCGAACTAACACTAAATTACCTTTTGGTCTTATTTCCTACTGAAATTTACAGTTTTGTTGGTAGAAAAACTAGGATACAATAACATCACACTATGTGACCTCTAGGTTTTTCCTTGTACTAGTCCCCTTGTCTCGAGGGCTTTCCTTTGGCTAAGGCTAGTAAACAAGAGTTTATTACGGAATGGCGCTCTTACAAATACAACATTCTTATTGGTCGAACACATCAACGTGCCCCGATTTCGATACAGTCCTTTTATTATTGTTCCCTTTTTTATTAACAGACAAGTACAGACAACCCCTGATGTCCTGGAAACCCTAGTGTTAGATAACACACTCTCCTCGACGTGTTTACTTCCCAATGAAGTGTTCGTTCGACTGCTTACGTTCGCAGCTTAGGTAAATTATCACTACAGGTGAGACAGCATCTCGGGCAACCTTTATTTTGTTTATAATCAATAGGCTGCTTTGATTAACAGTTACGTGTCTTCATATTTTTTATCTCTTTCTCTTTTTTTCGATAATAACGCTATTTTGTTTTAAACGGAAATTGTTGGCCCCTATATTCAAGAATTGTAAGCTCGCGCATTCATTTCAGATCTTTTCAGTCTGTCACATTGCGCATGCGTGAAATATTTTATTTTTTTCCATGCTGTTGAACGTTGGACATCAGGTAAGAAACAAGTGATGATTGCTTATAGATTTCATGTTTGTGATGTCATTATTTTAGTTTAGGGAACATAACGCAATAATTGACGGAAGTTGAGACTCGACACGTGCGAAATATAGCGATAACTACTGACTTTTCTTGTCGAAAACTGTGTATCGCTTATTTTGTTAAATACCATCAGCTCGATTTTACGGACTCAGCAGATAGCCCGACGTGGCTTTGCTAATAACAAAGCGCGCACACACATTGCCGAGAGAGTCGCAACGAATTTATCGCAGCTATATGTTGGAATAATTGTAGGATTTTGTTCTCCATTCTGTTTGACTGTTTTTCGAATTTAGCGCAAAGCTACACGAGAGCTTTCTACGATAACTGTCCCTAATTTAGTAGGATAAGACTGAGGTAAGGCAGCTAGTCATCACTACCCACTGCCAACTCTTAGGCTATTCTTTTACGAACGAATAATGATATTTACCGTACCTTTATGAAATTCCTATATCTGTCAGATAGAACATGTTTAGTGCGATGGGGGTTCGATTCTGCGACCCTCAGAATAGGAGTAGATTGCCCTAATCGCTTGGCCCACACTCTGCTTGAATCTCAGTTGTACCTGTCTCTCAGACAGTTGAGGAGTAACATTTATCCATACGAGGTGTATTTACTTATATTCAATCTACCTGTTCGTATTGTAACCAAGCAAAACGAATAGATAAACTCTCACGTTTTTCTGTCATGCATTACATTCAAAGTTTCGAAGTGGTATTTTAATTTTAAATCCGCCAATTTTAATATATTATATACACATATATAATGTGCTTCTTCGTGTAATAATACGTATCTGTATACCAGAGGTTTGATTTTGTACTGCAATACGTGCTTTAAAAATGGTAAAAGTTTCAAATAAAGCTTTGTTTGTTTGTAACTGAGCACAAAGCTACGCAATGGGCGACCTCTGCTCTGCTAACCACAGGTATCGAAACACGAATTCTAGCGTTATAAATTCACAGACATACCGCCGTGCCTCGGTGACGAGGGCTTCAAATAGAGGAGGCCCCCCACTAGTACAGCGGTAAATCTACGGATTTACAACGTTAAAATCAGGGGTTCGATTCCCCTTGGTGGACTCAGCAGATAGCCCGATGTGGCTTTGCTACAAGAAGACAAACAAACAAATCAAATAGAGAATAAAACTAATTTTGCGAAGCTCAGTTTGCACAGTTTATATGTGCTTTATAATTACAGGAAGTGTATGTGTAAGAAAAAAAACACGTTTTTTTTACAATTGAACATTGAAATCCATAATGTAAAATTACTAGCAAGTTTCATGAAACATTATATCGTATCGCAAGAGCACTAAAGGTACGTTATATAAGTTTCAAATAACTTTGCTATAGAAATGATCCATAGTGTGTGTGTGGATAAACATCCAGTATCCAGAGTTGCCTGGCACATTTTACAGTATTTTTATATGTGAGAGCTGAAATCTGCCTTAAGTGCACGTGGATTACGTTATTTTAGAATTTTTGCTCGAAAGGTAGTTAAAAAAAAACAACTCTAATATAACGCATACATTTTCGTTGGTTTGTTTATAAACTTTGGCTCATCCATTAAATTAGTGAATTATTATTTTCTACTTAGCAATCAACATATAGTGCTGTCGTCAAGGATTTATTAACAACAAAAAACGCATTGCTCTTTGTGTAGTGTCTGCTATCTTAATGGGTATTCTAAACCACTATTAATATAAACTACCACAAAAATTAAGTTTTTATTTTTCCAACTGTGCGTTTAACTTTCATCACTGAGTTTCCTTGGGTCTAGTTTCCCACACCCATGACGTATCTCGTATTTGACTGTTGTTTTTCTGAACAGTTTTAAAAGCGATGGAAACTCACTCGTTTCATGATCGCCAACATTTCTGGCGAACACCTAAACTTGATGCTAGCGACATACGAAGAAACTGTTATTTTATTTCTGCTCGACTACTCGAACGATGTGAGCTTGTCTAAAAATGTCACCGTAAAAGTCAAACACTACATTTTGATTCACTATGTTACAGACTACTATAAGCATACTACGACCTAACGAATTTAACAAATCAGTTCTGACAGAAAGTCAGCGTCAAAAAAAGTTAATCTAAAAGGTAAATAAAAACCGTTCATTGGACAGTTTTCTCTCAGCTAGGTGGAGCCACCTTTAATTTTGAAGTGACAGGCTAAAGGAAGCAGTAAAAGAGTGCTAACACATTCTGCAATGTAGGACTATGTGTACATTATAAGAAGTGCTAACACATTCCCCAGTGTAGAACTATGTGTGCGTTATAAGAAGTGCTAACACATTCCACAATGTCGGATTATTTGTGCATTATAAGTAGCGCTAACACATTCCACAATGTGGAACTATGGGCGTATTATAATTAGTGCTAATAAGTTCTCAAATATGAGCCTGTAGGTGCATTACAAAGAATAATAGCACATTCTACTATAGGAGCATGATAAATAGTGCTGATAAAATTTCATTATCTGATTAAACAACCACAACAATACTGAAAGCTGTTAACTATAGTCTACCAATAAACAATTTGAGCGAGATGTACACGTTGTCCTTGTGCAGGAGTTCACCCAATCTGGAACAAACAAGGAAAAACACTCAATTAAATGACGTATAGTATTGATGGACCATTCAGAGCCAATCAGTTAGACTTAAGTAATTACAATGTAATAAGTATTTATTGAGTTTATCCTTGATTATCTACTATTTATTCTCTAGATTCTAATCCCCTGAAGTCTGCCAGGCGTCGCTGCAGCTAAGCTGTGTTTTCTCTTTCTTCCTTATGACATGAATCCGAAGTTGGGAAACAGTGAGTCAGGTACCATGAATGTTCCTAAGAAACGACACAGGCCTATTCATATGGATCTCGTGTGGAGAAATGTTTGGATTTTTGTTATGTTACACATTGCAGCACTGATCGGTTTAGTTCTATCTTTTACTGTGCCGTTGAAAGCTTGGGCACTCGGTAAGTTTAATATAGTAATATTTTATGGTTTTGTTTCATACGCAGTTGAATCTGATTGTCCAAGTGTAACGTTATGCAGATGAAGATGTGGCGCCAAAAAACTGGTTTGTTCGTTTTTAGAACTTTGCGCAAAGCTACTTGAGGGCTATCTGCGATAGTCGTCCCTAATTTAGCAGTGTAAGACCAGAGTGAAGTCAGCTAGTCACCATCACCCACCGCCAACTCTTAGGTTACTCTTTTGCAAACGAATATTGGGGTTGACCGTCACAATGTAACGCTCTCACGGCTGAAAGGGCAAGCATGTTTGGTGCGAGCGGGATTTGAACCCGCGACCCTCGGATTACGAGTCGAACGCCTCAACACACTCGACCATGCCGGGCCCCAATGGGTTTTTAATTGCTCGATTGTTTCCATAGTATCGCTACAATCTACTGCATAAGGACGAAAAGCCACCCATCCGTTTCGCCGATATCTTGGCCGTTGCGGTAGCAATCAATACGCAACATGTACAGAACTACGTCGCTTTGTGCGCGACAAGCAAGTTTGTTTTTGGAAATACTTTCAGCTGTGTATACATGAATATGAAACATACGATACTCTGATTTGGTTGGGCATATAATTGGATTTAAGTGTAGGTTGGTAGAGATCGTGATGACTGATGAGTAATAAAATAGAATCGGATATATGCACACGCTACGCTTCATATTGCTTGCGTACAAAAATTATAATCACCGGTTGAAGTTCTCCATTACGTTTACTTGACTGTGAAGGAGACAAATTGACAAGATGTCTCCAATTTTATTCCAGTCGGAACCCTCGGCTATAACTCAGTAATAATCTGTATGTTTTACACACAGCACATTACAATTTCGAAAATGTCCAAATTAGAGCACGATTCAATAACTCAATAGGCTTAAAAAGTTTGTTTGTTTGTGAATTTCGCGCATAGCTACTCGAGGGCTATCTGCGCTAACCGTCCCTAATTTTGCAGGGTAAGACAAGAGGGACATGTGGTTAGATGCTCGACTCGCAGTCTGAGAGTCGCGGTTTCAAGTCACCGTCACATCAAACATGCTCATCCTTTTAGCTGTGGGGACGTTATAATGTGACGGTCAATCCCACTATTCGTTGGTAAAAGAGTAGCCCAAGAGTTGGCGGTGGGTGGTGATGACTAGCTGACTTCCCTCTAGTCTTACACAGCTAAATTAGGGACGGCTAGCACAGATAGCCCTCGAGTAGCTTTGTGCGAAATTCAAAAACAAAATAAAAAAACATTGTTATTACATACACTGAATCCACGCATGCCATCCGTAAAAGTGTTTGTTAGTATAAACTGAACATTGAAAAACTTTGATCAGAAATAAAACAGACAATATTTTTATGAGAACTGGTAATTACGTTTTGTTTGTAATTATTACCGAATCGCTAACCTCACAGAGATTTTTCACCACGACCCAAACAAATAGATTTCATCAACAAATAAATTCTAAAGGTTTATCTTACATCGTTATAAACATTGTAAAACCAATACTAATTTTGCTTTCAATCATTTTTATAAAACCACCAGCTAATAACTAGAAAAACAGAACGAAACAAAAATTGCCAACCACTTAGGAGAGCTCTTTGTTTCTTGTAGGCGTAATAAGCTCATATTGCTCGGGTCTAGGAGTAACCGCTGGTGCCCATCGCCTTTGGTGTCACCGAACTTACAAGGCGAAACTTCCTTTAAGAATTCTACTGATGCTATTCAACTGTACTGCTTGTCAGGTAAGGTGAGAAGTTCTGTTTTTATACGTCTGTTTACCCTAAATATTTAGACTTTTTCTGATTTTAGTGAAAGTGTTGAGGGCGCTAATTATAAAAGACGTGAAACGTTATATACACAAATCCTTCTTTCCGATCTGAATAATCGACGGTCTTCACTGGACTTAAACAAATTCATTGTTTGAAAAGCTATTTAGTGACAGAGAATTTCACTGGTTGAAAAGCAATTTAGTAACATAGAATTTTGTTGGCGAAAAAGCCTTATATCACATCCACAGCACATGAGCCTTATGTGAATATTTTCTGATGTTTATATAATCTTTGTGTGGTTGACACTTTATGAACTTACCTATACAGATATTTTGTGTTCGTTTGAAAGTGGGTACTCAATAAAAAAATGTCTTTTTCTTTTCATCTCAACCAATCTATCTACAGTCTACCTGGGTTTCATTCTTGTTGATTTTAATCTGGGGCTTGGATGATAGCTAATGACTGCTCAACGCAATATTAGAAGGCTCGTTGATGCGTTTGAATGCGTCACTGTAGTGTATTATGCATTGTGTGCTATGTATTCATACACTTTTACGGTGAAGTTGTAAGGTGTTGTGTATTTTGGCTCGCTTATTACTGTCATTACTAGTTACAGTCCATCAACTGGAGGTTCAAAGAACACCAAGTAACGCAATGTGTTTGTTTGACCATCTGAACTCTGACTGAAATAGTCAACAATAAAGGCATAACCACAACAGTTATTATATAAAAATAACAACAAAAAACACAACCACAATAGTTATAATATAAAAATATCAACAAAAAACACAATCACAACAGTTATTATTTACAAATGACAACAAAAATACGATCACACCAATTATATGAAAATAACTACAAAATACAATCACAACAGTCATTATTTAAACACAACCACAACAGTTATAATATAAAAATAACAAAAAATCACAACGGTTATTATATAAAAATAACAACAAAAAACACAATCACAACAGTTATTATATAAAAATAACAAAAAATCACAACAGTTATTATATAAAAATAACAACAAAAACACAATCACAACAGTTATTGTATAAAAATAACAACAAAAGCCACAATCACAACAGTCATTATTTAAACACAACCACAACAGTTGTAATATATAAATAACAACAGAAACACAATCACAATGGTTATTATATAAAAATAACAACAAAAACACAACCACAACAGTTATTATATAAAAATAACAACAAAAAACACAATCGCAACAATTATTATTTAAACACAACCACAACAGTTATAATATATGAATAACAACAGAAACACAATCACAACAGTTATTACTTACAAATAGCAACAAAAACACACAATCACAACAGTTATTTCTTACAAATAACAACACAAACACAAATCACAACAGTCATTATTTAAACACAACCACAACAGTTATAATATATGAATAACAACAGAAACACAATCACAACAGTTGTTACTTACAAATAGCAACAAAAACACACAATCACAACAGTTATTACTTAAAGATAACAATAAAAACACACAATTACAACAGTTATTTCTTACAAATAACAACACAAACACAAATCACAACAGTTATTTCTTACAAATAACAACACAAACACAAATCACAACAGTTATTTCTTACAAATAACAACACAAACACAAATCACAACAGTTATTTCTTACAAATAACAACACAAACACAAATCACAACAGTTATTTCTTACAAATAACAACACAAACACACAATCACAATTGAACAAGCACCACAGTTTACCAAACATATATAAGATTCAAAACTGAAATTAGTGTTAGTTTACTATTCAAGTCTAAGTCTAACCTTTGACAACGTCTCTGACAAAAATTGACAACAGTTTTTTGATTTAGGAAAGGCGACTGCAAGACCAGTAATGCAGTAGGTAGCTAAGCCTTCTCTCCTTCCAACATATTCGTTTGATAAGCTGATCTTTTTACCGAAAAGGCTTGACATGAGAAATTCAATACCAATGCACCCAACTTTTAAATTATCGCTGAGCTACACTTCCAACAATGCATATAGGTGGCGTTGTAGTTGACTGTCCTTGTTTATATTCGGATATCTTTTGTTTTAAAATCTTTTACATTATTACTGATATATTTATATTCCAAACGAAGTCCTGGTGGCACCTGAAAGAAGTTTGTAAGGTGGATGAATATTAATAGAGCAGAGCGAAAATTAAAATAGTAGCCCTATAAAACTAAAGCCTCAGCTAGGATTAATTTCGCCAAGAAAAATCTGCTACTATTTTAGTACTTCCTTAGAAAATGAAATATTTAGTTACTTGGTCACAATGAAAAAACAAATAAAATCGTATTTGTCTGAACTAGAACATCAAAAATTTTCAAACATTTGATAAACTAATATCTTAATTAATTATATTGCAAATAAAATCAAAAAATTATTTTATATTAAAATTCACTTTTATCATAAACTTATAGAAATATACTAGTTTTTTTTTTGTCCAGAATGATCTCTACGAATGGTCAAGAGATCATCGCGTTCACCACAAGTTTTCTGAAACGAATGCTGACCCACATAACATCAACAGAGGGTTTTTCTTCGCCCACATGGGCTGGCTCATGCACAAGAAACATCCAGATGTCCGCGAGAAAGGAAAGACTGTCGACTGTAGCGACCTCTTACAGGATCCTGTGGTGAGGTTTCAGAAAAGGTAAACAAATATAACAGATATTTATCTAGTTATTGTGGTTTGCGCCCCAATGGCAGGGAGGTATGTCTGCGGATTTACAGCTCTAGAAATCGGGTTTCGATACCTGTTGTAAACAGATCACAGATAGATCGTTGTTTGACTTTGTGCTTATCTACAAACTAACAATTGATCTGTTTTAAAGTAATAATTAGTATATAAAAATCCTTAAATATGAAACTTATGATACAATCAATAAGACTTAAGCATAATTTATATCACATTCGTTGACTGTTATATGTGCTAATATCATGTTCCCTGTTTGATTTTAATGTTTGCATACATTAAACCTTCGATTTACCAATGCATCAAACAGACCTATAAAGCCGACATAAATGGCATGTGTCCTTCTTGAGTGGGGGCAGATAGCCTAGTTGCTTTGCGCCATAAAGCGCCAAACCAACCAACCAACCTTCTTGTGTGTATAAATTAGCCTAGCATGGCCTACTGCTTAAAGCGTACATGGCAACAAATAAGAGGCTTTAAGTTCGAACTGTGATGTCCTAAACACGCTTTCAGTTCTGGCTGCATTATAAAAGTGACAGTAAACCCTGTTTATTTGTTTCAAGAGCCGAGAAACACCCTTGTGCGGATGGGGCTTCTGACTTTTTCCACCCCCGAGCAATTTCAAACAAAAAAAAACTTTTATAAAAACGGCTGGTATGGATAGGGGCGTAGCCAAGGATACAAACTGTTTAGACAAGTTCAGTTGCCACCTGTGAAGTTTCATAAAGATCCGTGATTGCATGACAGATAATTTCACACACAACAAATTGTCAAATGCAAATTTCTGATTGAACACTTTCAATACAGCAAGTTTTATCAGAACTAGAGATATACAATCTAATATCTATGAAAGATTCAAACGCCTGTTCGTTCTTGCCAGGACATAAACAACACAGTTTGGTTCAACTTTAATATCACGGTGAATGTGTGATGAAGCCGGGCCATTCAATCAATCTTCAGTGGTGGTATTTCTCAAATACGTTTTGAGTCTTCTGAGAGATTAAAACGAACGCTCCACTGAGTTCGTTGACACAGGCAGCGTGACAAATACTTTCAACAGTCTAGAAATGACTGGGAACATTTCTGCATTGCACATTTCATATGCATCTATGACATTTTTGGTCTGTTGTTCGCAAATGATTTGTACCAAACCCTAAGTTCACCTACTGCAGCTAGTGAAGTGCTGTCAATGACAGCCTTGTACATATTGACCAACTCTTTAATTTGGTCACATTGTTGTACTGTATGTTCTGACCGTTCTGTGGTAGATCCTGATGGTAGTAGACATGTGAAGTTTGTAAGGAGACTTTTGTGACTGGACAGACGGTCACATATTTGTGAAAGAAAGTGATCAACAAATGGTACAAATACAACAATACGAAAGTACTCCTCAGGGCTAGTGGTTTGTAGGTTAGTACGGTACATCTGTCTTTTAGCCTGCCTTGGCATTATGATGTCAATTTGAAGCTCACTACACAGAGTTTGAGCCTCACAGAAAGTGTTGTTAAATTTATTCACTGTATTATTTCTGAGTGAACGCATTAAATCTTCCACTATTTCCACGTGATGCATCGCAGCACCTAAATCAATGTTCTGTTACTACAGTAAGTTACACAGAGGTAAACTAAAGGAAAACAATTTAACAATGGTAAGTAGAGTGATGATGAACTCTGGCTGTGTTATAGAATACAACAGTTGATTGGCTTGTGTGGCAGAATCTCTGTCTTACCAACCTGATATGGTCTCAAGGGCACCTGTAACTGCATGGATTAATTCTGGTAAGACAATGACCGAGTCATGCCTCTCAAACCACCGGATGAGGCAGAGACCTTTCAAACTTTTTTTTTCGATTCAGGTTCTTTATTCTCCACCGAAAGAACCAAAAAGTGCTTTTGTTTGGGTGTATTGAGAAATTTTTCAATGCTAGAAATTACTCTCATGTAATTTCACACAGAAACTTGTTTAGAAGCATCAGAAATTGCCAAGTTTAGGGAATAGGCACTGAAGTGTACATAGGGTGCAAGTGGGAATTTATCAGTTATGTGTCCCTGGACACCACTGAGTTTCCAACTCATAGAGGTAAACTACTATATTTTGTCAGATTGGTTATGATAACATCAGCCAAGTTTCTGTCAGTCACATCATAAACAAGTATAAATTGCAAAAAATCTTCTCTCATTGCAACAGAGTTGTCATTGGCATGCAAATATCTAACACACAATAAAAATTGTTTAATGTCTGAAATATCTGTTGTTTCATCAGCTAATATTGAGAAACACTTGGCAGCATTTACCCTGTTGACCAAAGCATCAAGAACATGAGTATTACAGGCATTGATGATTTCATTTTGAATTTGAAGACTCAGATACGCAGCATTCCTCTTTGTACTCTTAAGGCTTGCTGAAAGCTTGACATCACCCTTTGCCCTGTAGAGCAAAATTACCCGAAAATTCCTATCATTATTGATGGGCTTCTCATCAGTTTCACCAACAAACATTGGACCAGAATCATATTTTCCCCTCAAAGCCAAACCCTGTCTCCCACACAGCAGTATAGTATCAATTATAGACATTAAATATTGCCGGTTCTGTTCATTTTCTTGCTTGTAAGTTGCATTAAGCTGCAAGTGCACAGATGAACTTGTGTTTACGACCTGTAGAAAATTGTTAGCTTTTCCTTTTCTGTCTTGGTGGTACTGTTTTAATTCATGTGCCTTGAAGTCTTCAACAGCCTTCTTCCAGTTTGTGTATGGAATTTCACTAGTTTTTTCCCAATTTCTGGTTTCAAACACCAGCACCATCAGGAGCAAAAAGACAGCAGCACTTGTAGAAAGCACCCTCCGCATGTTGACTGTAGAGTAGCCACATCCACTGTGAAAGCCTACGATGCTGAAAACGCAGCTTTCTTGGGGAATACATAATCACTCCCTGGCTTCCAGGCATTCTCAAGGAGGCATTTTTTGGTTTCAGCGTTTATCTAAAAGAAACAGAAAGACATAGTTCTAATTAAGTTATTTTGCACACACGAAAGTTTGTCATGAGAGTACAATAACCTCGAAGAGAAAGGCTTAGAGCTGTACTTCACAGAGCAGGCCTAACATCGTGTGACTGTAGGCCTACAATCACAAGCCGCAATGAATATTCAGTCTAAAACTCATCAGAGGGTTTGCATGATTTTTAATACAAAATTAATATAATAAGGAGTCGACTTCTCTGTTTACCAACGCTGACATCATCAGAAATGTAATTTCCAATGTCCCAGACTGGAGCTGAGGTGATAGTGGCAGCACTGGTAGAAGGTCACGGTGGTGACTCTGACAATTCAGTTGACAATTCTGATTCAACCTGATTGGTTGTAGCAGATTGGTCAGGTTCAGTCTCATGAATGGGTTTGAAGAACCCATGTGGTGTCTTTTGGTTTTTCAGACTTGACAGAGTGAATAATTGTTTATCACAACTTCTGTTTGTCAACGTCACATTCACAGTACCATTGGCGCTATCTACAGTGAATCATTCACTATAGATGGCGCCAATGGCACTAGGTTAGTGCCACGGTGCCACCCACTGTTTATTTGTGAAATTAATTCTTGAAATACAGTGAATCTGAACATACACTGTCCATGATATTTGAATACAGATTATAGACACTATACACATATTTTGCACTCTCCTCAGTCACTCTATATTTTATATCTTAATGACAGGACTGTAGGCCTACTTTGCTGGGTCTGATAACTTTAAGTTGTATATTATATATACAGGCCTATATATTTATTTATGATTAAAAATATAAGACGAACACCTCGGTGTGCCATTATGAAATTTGCCGAAAAGGAGGTCTGAGGATGCATAATTCAGGCTTTTCTTTTATGTTTTTATTTAAAAATTTCCCGGTGGAAATACCCTCGGACCCCCTAGCATGGCTTCGCGCCTGCGGCGCTTACATTAAGCACTCAAACTAACCCCTTCATGACCATTTCTGACTACGCCTCTTGGTAGGGATATTAAATCTTTAATTAAAATAAAATATAGAACAATGCTTCGACCTTCTTATGTCATCTTCAGGTTAACAAAAAAGAGTTTTCAAACATCCATCTTTAGAATACATTTTTTTACCTCAAGTGGGTCGTAAGTCATTATGAAATCCAAACTAAGGGCGGCTATGTCTGAACTCTAGGAGAGGGATTTCTAATCTAACCGTTTGTTAGGCTTAATAGACCTTGTCTGGGAACTTCTGATAAACAATATTACACATTACGTATAATTTTTGCCATTTCTAAATATTGTATAGGTTCTTATGTGGGTCTAACTTGAGCCAGACTGATATTTTAAAATAGTACTGATCTGTAAAACTGGACAAATCTAGATGCTGAGAAAACGCTGTTAAAAACATCTTTCAAGTTGAGCACGAAATAATATTGCAATCTCTGGAAGATTTTTTTTTATTTCACGCAAAGCTACGCGAGGGCTACCTGTGATATCCGTCCCTAATTTAGCAATGCAGGACTTGAAGAAAGGTTGCGAGTTTTGGACCAACGATAAGTGTTTAACACAGTTTCATCGGCAGATAAACATGCCAAGTTTTAGGGGTCAGATCTAATTTATGTTCCACCTACAATCTGTTTGTCACTTACAATGAGCTACTTATCGTATGAAATGTGATTAACCCAAAAACCTGCCACGTAAGTTTTATACGTCTTGTAACCATCTTGATCTAATGAATTCGGTATCTAATTGGTACAATAAAACAAAATAAAGAAAATAAAAATAACCTTAGCACATTTATAAATAACTTCATCGTTCGATTCTTTTTTTAACGTGCATCAACCTAACGTTAAAGCTTGGAGATAATGACATAAATTTATATCCAACAGGTTCTATATTCCACTGGTTATTCTCTGCAGCTTTTATCTTCCAACTATGATACCAGTGTGGTGCTGGGGAGAGAGAGTGTGGATCGCTTTCCTTACTAACGGTCTTCTACGCTATGTTGTAACGCTGCACATCACGTGGTTAGTAAACAGCGCTGCGCACTACTGGGGAAATCGACCTTACAACCGCTTCATGGAAGCGCGGGAAAACAAGCACGTCGCGTGGTGGGCTATGGGAGAAGGTTTCCACAACTATCATCACGCGTTTCCTTTCGATTACTCCACAAGCGAATTCGGTTGGAAACTAAATATTTCTACCATATTTATTGATCTTATGGCCATGCTGGGACAAGCGTATGATATGAAGACAGCGGATCGTGAAATTGTTAAGAAAACCAAGTTGAAAACTGGAGATGGAACAGAAACTTTTCAACTTTAGATATAATTTTGGGCTTTACAAACTGCACACTGAAAATGTAATTCGTAATTCGCACCTTTAGGCCTATAAAAAAATCACAAAACGAACCGTTTTCAAACGAAATACTTTCATTCATTATGATTTAGGAAAAAAATATATTAATTTTTTGTGATTTTTAACTTCCGACAGGCTGAGAAGTACAATAAATCACAATATTTAAGTAAAAATATATTGTGATTATATAAATATAAAAATATTTTTTCTCTGCACAACTGGTTTAAATTTTGGAAAGTGCTGTGCTTTAAGCCAATTTAGAGGGCGCTTTATTTCATCTTTCAAGAATATGTGTTTTTATTTCGATGTTAAATGTTCGTTTATTCAACATTTGATACAGTAAAAAAACAGCCAAAAGTGTACAATAATAAATAGTATGTTACATAAATTTATAACTGGTCCATGAAGCTGTTACTCCTAATTTGTTGCTATTACATTGGTATTTTTGAATTCTGAAATCACTGCTTGTTTATCACTTTGTGTCGTACACATTAAAATCGCCTTCAGGTTGAAGTAATGTATCGTTGGTACACACATCGCCGCTAAACCTGATGTTTAAGATTTGTCATTTCAATGAATAAAATCGCACACATTGGACTTTTTAAACAAAACATGATATAATGTATTTGGTTAATAAGTTGTTATTCTTGTAACTCTCTTATTTGAAAAAAAAATATATAAGTTACTACTTTATAATATGTCCTTTAAGCGAGAGTTCAAAGTATCCTAGTTCAGAAGCGATTTTATATAAAATGACTTTGTTATGTGTCAACTTATTATAAACTCACTTCAGATATTATCCATGTGTTGATTTCTGTCGTCTTGAACACAACTACCTTCAAGTTCAAATAAAATAACATGATTTTAACTAAGAACATTTTTATAAATTGTTTTTACTGCCTCTAGGAGTGCCTAAAAAAACGTCGGAATCGACTAGAGAGGATGCGGAGTGAATGGAATAGCGACAACATTAGACTAGGGAGGGCACGTGATGAATTAACTGTCTCTTCTTTAACTGTCAGATATTTTAAGGCTGTAACTGGTTTCCAGTGAAGTGTTAAGTAGCTAGACTCTGTGATAAAATCACGTTCTATCAGGAATTGAGGAGGTTAATTCTGTGTCTGATAATTTAACTGAGTTTTTATAATTTATCTTAAGTAACAACACTGCACAAACTTGATAAACATGAATACAATTTTTATTGTAAAACTGAAAAGAAAACCCAGTGGACGCACTCAAAAAGATAGACTGTTCTACTAGGCTATCCTTATTACTTATGGTATAATTATTCGATCTGTTATTCTCGGCTTTATTATATATATGATTGTTATTACTTACACAACGTAAAAAAGTTTTCTTGTTACGATTCACACAAAAATGTCTGATGTAATACCTGACCGTATTGTCTGCATCATAACCAGAAATATTTTGTTCTCCATAATTACCAGGATTTGAACCTCCGAACCCCAATACGGGAAGTCCCTAATCACTTGGCTATCAGCATTCCGCAAAACTATGGGCTACGTTTAGCTGTGTTGCTTTCTTTCTAACTCTGTACTGATTCCTGTAGAACCAAACACAATAATTTCAAATGTCGTCTTCCTGTACGATACCCTTGTGAACTAAACTGAAAAAGTATTACTGAATTCAACTGGAAAACTGTGGTTCTCTGTCCAGTCGACAGCGTCGCTTCGTAACCGTCGTTCTATCACAGGATTGGCCGATTGTTCGATTCAGAGAACGTCAACTCTGCCAGAAAGGAGATTACAGACACAATCCTTCCAAAGAATGTGATATCGTTACTACAATGTCCTCTCGCACAGAATAAACATCTGACATAGAAAACAAAGAAACAAAACAACTAGAATAAGACAATCTCAACGAATATCTTTTAGTAGCAGTATGTTATTCTTTAAATGTGTACCTGTAGTATGTTATTTTTAATTGTGTACCAGTAATACTATTATGTTATTTGTAATTATGTACTTGTAGTAGTAGAATGTTTGTATGTTTGTTTAATTGTGTACCAGTAGTAGTAGTAATAGCATGTTATTTTTAATTGTGTACCAGTAAAAGTAGTATGTTATTTTTAATCGTGTACCAGTAACAGTAGTATGTTATTTTTAATCATGTATCAGTAACAGTAGTATGTTATTTTTAATTGTGTACCAGTAACAGTAGTATGTTATTTTTAATCGTGTACCAGTAACAGTACTATGTTATTTTTAATCGTGTACCAGTAACAGTAGTATGTTATTTTTAATCGTGTACCAGTAACAGTAGTATGTTATTTTTAATTGTGTACCAGTAACAGTAGCATGTTATTTTTAATCGTGTACCAGTAACAGTAGTATGTTATTTTTTTAATTTTTGTACCAGCTGTATGTTATTTTTTCGAAAATTTACCCACAAAACATTAACTGATTCAAACATTTTCAGTATTGGAAACTAACAGAAGTTATATTTTCAAATTTCCTTAACAAAATAAGCCAATGTGTTAAAATAGTGAAACAGTTATTAATATATTAAAGCATTTGAGCAGCCACGATCGAGTCAAAATATTAAAATAGTGAAGAGTCAATAAATTAAAGTACGTGAACAGATATAAACGAGTCAAAAATTAAAGAAATACATCGAACACAAAAAGAGTCAAAATTACTTAACACAGCGCCATCTTATTGTACTGATTTAACACAAATTTATCTAAATAATAACAGATGAAGTCCTGTTATTTCGGTGTTATCCTAATCTCATGAATCTTTGTTTGGAAACCAAAATGAACATTTTTAAAGTGCCATTCAAAAGTCATTTATGCGGTACATCAGATAATTCAATAGAACAAAAATTATATCCTTGGTTTCGGATTCTACATCTTGAATATATTGGGCTTGACATACATTGAAATCGAGAGGGGTTCGAACTCACTTTCCAGGCATTGTCTTTTAATCAGTCTCCTGCTGGATCACTGGTAAACTTAGGGATTTAAAAAGCAAAAAACCCGAAGTTTGATTCCCCGCGATGGACAAAGCAGATAGCTTTTTGTGACTTTGCCCTAAATCAAACTAGTTAACAAGTCCCTGCTTCTTACGTTTTCGATTCTTGAGGAGATATTGAACAGCACGAGAGGACGATATTTGTAGATCCTACCTCAGCTCAAACATAATGTTTGTACGAACCAATAAACTATAATGGTTTAATTGCTATTTGTCTTGACAATATTTTTCTCGAAAGCTTCGACATTACACAACACGCGTTACAGTAATAACATCGGTAGTGGCCTGAAATAATTAGAAAGGTAAGTCGTGTAATAGGGTGAAAAGTGTTACGTACACGCACAAGGAAGTAATCACGGCAGGTGCACTCAACTGATTTATGAAAATGGCACTACGTGCGTCACTGTAGGATGTTGCATATTATACTTCATTTAGGACGCTTGTTTTTATTTGTTTTGAATTTCGCGTAAAGCTACTCGAGGGCTATCTGCGCTAGCCGTCCCTAATTTAGCAGTGTAAGACTAGAGGGAGGGCAGCTAGTCATCACCACCCACCGCCAACTCTTGGGCTACTCTTTTACCAACGAACAGTGGGATTGATCGTACTTTATAACGCCCCCACGGCTGAAATGGCGAGCATGTTTGGTGCGACCGGGATTAGAACGCCTTAACGCTTTGACCATGCCGGGCCTCATTTAGGAGGAGTTTCCGAGCTATTATGTTACGTATGTTACCGTATTACTATTTCAAATAACCGAAAATTTGAATTTGAATTAATAAGTTAATTAAATGTTAATATGTATCAAATTGATGATATTTGCCAACAATATTGATACACACAATTTTCTTTTAACACAAATATATTTTAATGTACAAACAAACAAGAAAACAATACAATTTATACTAACGGTTATTACTAATAGTTATTATAAATGATAGTTTATAGAAACGAGTTTTATATCTGATTTGGAAGGGATTCTTATATCAACAGCACGGCATGCATGGCCCTGTGGATTAAGGCGTGCGATTTGTAATCTGCGGGTCGCGGGTTCGAATCTCCGTGGCACTAAACGTGCTCGCCCTTTCAGCGGTGGAGACATTATAATGAGATAATCAATCCCACTATTCGTAGCCCAAGAGTTAGCGGTTAATATTTATTTTATTTCCAGTCACTCGTACCTTATTCCTATTAAGAGGTCAATATTCCGTTTGCGTCCCATTATCGCAAAGGAAAAAAAAACACTGTTCGCTTGATGGAACTGTTTGTATGTCATAAGGGCGATAATAAGATTCACTAATCGAACAGAGAAGAGTTGACAAGGGCGCTGCTGTCGATTAGTTAAGAATTTATGTACGGTTCGCGCAGATAACCTTTGAATACTTTCCGCGAATATCTGTAAAAAAATAAAAATAAATAAAACTCTCACTTTAAACCTTATAACCATCGCGTGTTTTAATTTCTCATCAAAATTAACTTTTGTTCTCGAGTAGATTATATTAAATAAAGTTCCCGCGAGCTCATAGTTACGTCACTGATTCTTCTTCACGTACGATTTCCAACCTTAATAAGTCTCAAATGTTTTGCCTGGCTCCCAAAAAATCAGGCCAATAAATTATGATTGCATTCTTTGACGTTGCATTTTAGGACTGCTGTAAAGACCGCTGCCGGGCAAAGGATTCCCGTTGAGGAAAACGAAGTCTAAGAGATGGCCGATAAGACACACAACGTTTTTTTTTTATTTATAGGGGCATCGAACGTTTCGCAACCTACTTGTTTCATTTTCAAGGAAGTCTGGAAATTATATGCTAATTATGTTCACTAATTAATGTTATAGTAGATTCAGTAATTAATATAATTAACGTATGCAGTAAAACGTCAAACAGAAAAGAACATAGATTACAGAATGTATTACAGCTTCATCACAATTACAAATATCAAGTTGTAAAGAAAATTATTCTGAAGAAACGACAGAGAAATCGTTACATGATGTGTATATCTCAGTACGAATTATTACTTTCTCATCCATATATCTTATGTATCCAGTGTGCTGTCCCTCATTCTCGCTGCATAATATTATGCGACGCCATGTTCTGTGAGACATTTTCCTCAACATATCTAGGGTTATTGTTCCAAATGCCGCGGTAACATCTGCCTTCAACTCATCATTAGTATTATAAAGTTGTTTAGACAAAACATATGGATGGGTAGGGACTTACGGGCTTACCACCCTGTCCATGAAGATCGAATACCAACATTTCTACGATCATGGCTGCTGTAGGAAGCACGCGTGTAGTGACTGCAAAGCCACGTATATTGGCAAAATAAAGGGCACTTGAACACTAGTATGTGAACACTTAGGTGAATTAAATAACACCAACCGTCCATTAATTAAACCCAGCCACTCATTCATTCGTTCAAGTGTTGAAGTCACAGACCATGATGTTCCATATTAACGATTTCTCTACCATTACCTGAAAATCTCCAGACTCTCAACATTAAAAGTAAGTTTACTCGTAGCAAAATAGTTCCAGGCTTTTAAAGACTTACAAACGGCCTTAAGCCTAACATTATTACAAATAGCTTCATTTAACACTCAGCCGAGCGTTGAGAATAGCAAAATTTACAATTTCTGGTCTCATGCAACTTGAAATTAGCACTACTTCCTTAACATGTCCATAACCTGCTCTTCCTTCACTTTATGAATTCACGAGATATTTTAAATCAGTTATGGAAACTAACAGCACCAGGTGAAAGGTATATTCATAATATTATTTCTAGATTATACAGGCAAGCAGAGGTATAACTTTGACTTCAAAAGTATGAAAGGTAGATTTCTATAGCTGGTGTGTACATAAGAATATTTTATTAAAAAAATAGAATGTGATGAAAAAGTGTGTGGGGTATATCACCCCACGTTCTCCATGTAGATCAGTCTCACCTATTAAGAAGGCGTCAGCTTCCAAGGCGAAGAGCCCCCTCCCCAGTGGCTCAGCGGTATGTCTCCGGACTTACACGCTAAAATCCGGGTTTCGATACCCGTGGTGGGCAGAGCACATATAGCCCATTGTGTAGCTTTGTGCTTAATTCAAAACAACAACAACCAAGGCGAAGAGAAATTTTATCTTATAAGCGCATCCAGTTAGAAAACATATCACCCCTCAACGGTAAAAATGCAGCTACGTAAATATTTAAACACCACTTGAAGTTCTTTACTCTTCTAAACACTTATAGGATTACATTGTCACGTACTATGCGCGAAGTTTGTTAAGGATTTAGTAGGATAATCTTGTTGTTGACAAATGGCTTTGTTTTTATTACATCTGGTTTTAAATGTTTAATATTTAAGGCCTGGCATGGCGAGCGCGTTAAGGCATGCGCTCGTAATTTGAGGGTCGCGAGTTCTCATCCGAGTCGCGCTAAACATGCTCGCCCTCCCAGCCGAATGGGCGTAATAACGTACAGTCAATCCCACTTTTTGTTGGTAAAAGAGTAGCCCAAGAGCTGGCGGTGGATGGTGATGACTAGCTGCCTTCTCTCTAGTCTTACACTGTTAAATTAGGGATGGCTAGCACAGATAGCCCTCGAGTAGCTTTGTGCAAAATTATAAAACAAACAAATGTTTTATATTCAATACAAACGTTTAACAGTTCATATATTTTAACAGCACATTCTCGGGTCATTCTACCATCGTGTTGTAACTTACAGATCGAAGTGACTAGTTAGCGTGTCAGCCTTTGGGTATTCTATTCTGGTGTTCTCAACTCGTTTTTGAATGCAAAACAAACAAAAACTAAATATAAATCCATATTTCATACTTTGGAAAAGTGCGTTATAAGGGTGGCAGCTAAATCCCACTATTCGGTCTGGTAAGAGTACCCCAAGAGTTGATGGTGGGTGTTGTTGGCTATCTGCTCTTTCTCTAATCTTTCATTTCAAAATTAGGAATGGTCGAACCAGATAACTCCTGAAAAACTTTGTATGAATGTTGACAAAAGAAAAAGATCCATTAAACTCAAGACTCACTTTTGTCAAACCCGATTTTTACTATAAATCACTTTTATCAGTTTCTAGTATTAAGATGTAAAGCATTCTGGTTAAACTCTATTACATGGGTGTAAATATTTTTTATTAATTTCTAATATGTGGTTGAAAATTCTTCTGATCGAATTTATTCACGATTTAATGGCCACCAGATGGACGCAGCATTAACTGTCTCAAAGGCCTCCAGGTGTACAACCCAGGTATAGCCGAACAGATAAAATGTGTGTATTAAATAAGCACTCACTGTGAACAATATTAAAAACTTGAAAACCTTAACCAAACTATTAACAACCTATGACCACACTTGAATACAACTGATAAAAAAGTTATTTGTTTAGCTGTGTGTCATTAGTGTTTCTCACTGTTTGATATACGACTGAATTACGAATTATTTCAGAACAAGAATTTGTTTGTTTGTTTTGAATTTCGCGCAAAGCCACACTAGGGCTATCTGCGCTAGCCGTCCCTAATTTAGCAGTGTAAGATTAGAGGAAAGGAAGCTAGTCATCATCACCAACTACCAACTCTTGGGCTTTTCTTATACCAACGAATAGAGAAATTAACCGCACATTATAACGCTCCCACAGCTGAAAGAGCGAGCATGTTTGGCGAGAGAAGCGAACTCGCGACCCTCAGATTACGACTCGCACGCCTTAACACGCTTGTCCATGCCGAGCCCAGAACACGAAATCGAGAAACTTGTCAATTGGGATTATTAAACGTCAAAGTAAATGCCAAATTCTATACTTTATCACCGATTTTCGGTGTACACATTTTTACATCTCCAGTATCGACTGGAGGTCGTTTTCAAGAATACCATAATGTACAGGGTGAGGGAAAAATATCACCAACCACCATGACATTTAACAGTCCAGCACACGTAAACTTCTTTGCCCTTTCTGGTACAGCAGTAAGCAAATACAACAGTAAGATGTTATTACTTAATAAATAAAGGTGACGCTCTATTTATCATCCGGTTTACCGATATTCACGGACTTATAGCGGTTTCTGGAAATTCTGATCCGTCATCAATAACCGTGAGAAAAGATAAATTAAATGATTTATTAACATTAGGCTTAAGCATCGTCTGTCCACCGATCGGAATTTAGTTCTTGAAGACCTAGGATAGTCAAGTTTATGTTGGCCTCTTCCATCATCCTCATCTGTTGTCATTTGGTATTTTTTGGTCGAGGTTTGGTAAGCTGGTTTGCGTGTTTATTAGTTACTGTTACTATTTGATTTTATTTGTTTGCTTGTTTAAAATTGAGCACAAAAGAATATCTGTACTCTGCCTATCACGGGTATCGAAATTCATGTGATTTCGCAGACATTACTGTGCTACTGGGGGAGGTCTATTTTTTAGGGCTATGTGTATGTGTGTGTGTGTTTGTGTTGTCTTGTAGCAAAGCCACATGGGGCTATCTCCCGAGTCTACCGAGGAGAATCGAACCCCTGATTTATCGTTATAATTACGGCTTTGTCAGATTATGTACCTCTTTATGAAGTTATGTAGTTGTTTTCTGTAATGTTTGTGTAAGTACGAGTATCTGTGATTTGTGGTAGTCAAGGTGTAAGGTGTTCTATAGATATTTTAAAAGTCAGTGTTATGCTGTCACTTTGGTTTTGAGAGCTTCGATAGTGAACTAGAAAATCCATAAAACATATTTTGTTTGCTTCTGTCATTTTGCTTGTTTCATTTTTTATGTTTCAACGTTTCTGTGTTGTGTATTCTTCGTTTGTTTTGGTGTGTCTTGAGTCTAGGTGTGTGTTCATGTTATTTGCACACACGTTTTGTTTTGTAGATTGTTGGTTTGTGTCGATGTTTTTTCATGTTTGGGTTTGATTTGTTTTTCTTTTTAATTTCGCGCAAAGTTACACGAGGGCTGTCTGCGTTAGCTATCCCGAATTTAACAGTGTGAGAAGAAAGTGAAGGCAGCTAGTGACCACCACTCGCTAGCAAATCTTGGTCTACTCTTTCACCAACGAATAGTGGGATTGACCGTCATATTACAACGTCCCTACGGTTGAAAGGGCGAGCCATGTTTGGTGTGACGGGGATTCAAACCAGCAACCCTCGGATTACGAGTCGAGTGCCTTAACCACCTGGTCATGCCGGGCATTTTTTTAGGTTTGGGTATTGGCAACAAAGGTAATCTTTGTGTTATGTTTGTTTCATAATTTTGTACATATGTGCTCTTTGTGTTATTCAATATATTTGTTATGCGTATTTTGATGTTCTTGTATATTTGACATCTTCCTCAATATAATAGAAAGGCAAAACACCGCTAGTTATTGTAAGTAGCGCCATCTAGCAATATAAATCAACATTTTAAAAGTAACTATATGTGTTTAAAAATCGTATTTTACAATAACCTAGCGTATTCAAATACAATACAATTGAATAATTAATAATAATATTCTATCGATTGAACATAACATGATAAAATCAACTCAGCATCGCTCTGACTTTACAAAATAAAATACAACATATTCAGTAAATGGGTTCGTGCGATCACAGTTGAAAATAAATTATATCAAAGTTTGTCAGTCACTTGTAATACTGCTTGGAATTATTTTTATACCGTAATCCAGATAATTCACTTATAATTACAGACTTGTCCAATAAGAAGTGTATATACTTTCACGGCTCACCAGTTCAAATTGGCTCTTTTTTTTTTTTAATTCTATGAAAATATTTATAGGGCTACCTACGCTAGCCGTCACAAATTTTATTGGTGTTGTTTGCTATTAGAGATAAAACTACAGAAAGGGCTAGTTGTGCTATGCGCACCATAGGTATCGAAACCTCTTTTCTCGCAGTATGACATCCCAATGTGTCACAAGGAGGACACTCATTTTGAAACAAAAGATTAGAGGGAAAGAGTAGCTAGTCAATACTAATCGTTGAAATAACGTCTACAACTAACAACAAGAAAGCCTAGTATTCAATAACGCCTACAACCAACAACAAGAAAGCCCAGTATTCAATAACGTCTACAACCAACAACAAGAAAGCCCAGTATTCAATAACGTCTACAACCAACAACAAGAAAGCCTAGTATTCAATAACGTCTACAACCAACAACAAGAAAGCCCAGTATTCAATAACGCCTACATCAAGCATTTCGAACATAATGTCTCCATAACAGCTGTTCTATACCACAAGATATGGCTGAGATAGGATTCGTCCATAATACATTCTTAATACCACTACACACACTATAGACAAGCTGCAACAATTCCTGAACTATGCATCTGAAGAGATAAACAATGGAAATGGAGAAAGACAAGTTTCCAATCCTCGACGTAATGATTATACATCAAACTACCCCAACAATACAAAGACAGGCAGACGTCCTACACTGCCCAGCTTCCAAAATGAACTACACTTATAAACCGATAAAGCTAAATGGAAAAAAGAAAAGTAGATGCCATTCTTAACGAAGGATATTAAAAACACACGATAAATAAACATAAGATAAACAGCGGGAATAAACAGAGAGAAATCTCTGTATGTTTTTATAGATAGATTTCTGATATATAACTTTGTACAAAAGAAAATACGTCTCTTAAATGTATATGGTAGTACGCACTCTCAGAAAAGTAAGTAAATATATTGGGGCCTAAATGGTAAATATTTTAGAGCACCTGAAGCCCCTATGTAAACTTGTAGTTGGCCGGTAAAGAAGGATGTAGGTTAAACTCTTACTATCTTTATTGTGATGTAGTTTTATTTGAAGTACATATTACGTTACATTATAATAACTTCAAACGTGAGTACGTCGAGCTTTAGCTGAGAACTAAAACTGTCGTTTTACTGTACAAACAAGAGTAATATAAACAATAATCTTCACTGTCGTTTCATTGTACAAACAAGAGTAATATAAACAATAATCTTCACTGTCGTTTTACTGTACAAACAAGAGTAATATAAACAATAATCTTCACTGTCGTTTTACTGTACAAACAAGAGTAATATAAACAATAATCTTCACTGTCGTTTCATTGTACAAACAAGAGTAATATAAACAATAATCTTCACTGTCGTTTTACTGTACAAACAAGAGTAATATAAACAATAATCTTCACTGTCGTTTCATTGTACAAACAAGAGTAATATAAACAATAATCTTCACTGTCGTTTCATTGTACAAACAAGAGTAATATAAACAATAATCTTCACTGTCGTTTTACTATACAAACAAGAGTAATATAAACAATAATCTTCACTGTCGTTTTACTGTACAAACAAGAGTAATATAAACAATAATCTTCTGTGAGCTGATGATCAATTTTCTTGAATTTCTAGGTTAACATTAGAGTACAAGCCAACCAAAGAAACGCAGATGCTAAATAAATTAATTTTAAAACCATGTCTGTTACCATGGTAAATGGTATCCTTAACATTTGAACTACAAAGGGACAGTCTCCACAACACTAGATTTTGGAGTTTACTTTCCTGTGGTGGACAGAGTACAGATATCCCTTTCTGTTCATATCGCGTTTTTTATTATTTTGTATCGTTTCATGCCTGAACCCATTGCCTTAATTTGGTAGGTTTTTTATTTTTATTTTTACTGATTGTTTCTCTGAACAAGATTTGTAGCTGCTGTTTCTATTGTTATGTCAGAAAGCTAAGACCTGTCTTGAAACATAGTAACATTCCGTTATTTGTAACAGTCGTGGCAACACTCCAAGTTTGGCTACAACTTCGATCATGGCTACAGCTACAGGGATGATACTCCACGTTCTGACTAGTCTGTGTCACTACTTTTCCCAGTATGACACGAGTTCTGAAGAGCGACAAACATACGTTAAAGGATACAAATTCTTAAGACAGAAACTGAGTTTATGAGTTATACTGATTTGTATCTTTATAGATACGTAAAACTACACAGTAGGATTTTACTAAATATATCTCCCTTCTCTCTTACCCTCCCCCAGTGGCAATACGTATTCAAATATTTAAACAATTACAAATTATGTTAAACCTGTTTTTTAATGATCACTCACCTTGACTTTTATGAAATATGTCGTACACCATGCTAATTAATCAACAAACGAAAGTCTTAGAGTTGTATTTCGGCTGAATATTATTATTTTACAGATTTTACTGACATCTAGTGGTCGAATATTATACTAATACCTGTTGAATACGTGAAAGCTGATTCCAAATAATTTCGTAAATTAATGAACTTGTGTGCTTATATTCTAATTCATTGTTCTAGATTTTCTTCTAATACATTATATATTTATTTTCATGTAATAAGTGTATTTGAAAAATGCAACTTATCACAACAACTATGATAGTTTTAACTTATTTTGAACAATTAATATTTTTAAATCATTGCAAGATGTAAAAATGTGGTTAAAAGTTTTCTTTCGCTGAAGTAGAAATGTGTAGGAATTATAGTTGAATAAAAAAACTACTTCGTTGCAATACCTGATCCTGTAGAAGGCTAGACAGCAAATATAGAAAACATTTTAAAACACAAGTGTTAGTTGTACAACGAAGTTCACGTGTTTCTATTTACGTAATAAAAGTAAGCAAGTTTCAAATAATTGTAATGATGCTTCTAGATTTACCTATTTAGTGTGCAAGTTATTTTTTTGGAAGATCGGCTCTACTATTTCGAAAGTAGAAAGATTATTTGTAATCGTGGCCCCTACTGCAAACCTAAGTAAACACAGGACAAAATTTTGCGAAGTTGGAGGTTGCACATCATGTAATAGAAAAAACATTTCAGTATCACATAAGCAAAATGATATGTTTTAAATTGTGTATATCATCTGTATTAAAACCGAATAATAGTATATTTATTGTAATTTTTGTATGTTTATGCACTAAATATTTATGTAATTTATCCAAAATATTTATTAATTTCTCTCTCTCTCTTATTTGCAATAGGGCGTCCTTTGTTGCCTATCTGCAGATATGATCTTACACTTAATTTGTCTCACCACTCGTCTCAGGGGTAATGGTTATTAGTAAGCTGGCTTTGAAGGTTCTTGGTCCAATACTCATTTAACTATCACAGTGGATGTGCGCTGTTTCGGTAAGACTAATCATTTGCATGGGTTGTAAATTATTCCTGAGATTTTAACCGAGTTATTTTTTTTAAATAACGCGGTTTTGAACGTTCGAGTATGTTAGTTCATACTAGTGTTTGTTTTATTTTAATATTAGTGTTATCATTGATTCATTTTATAATCTAATTCAGCTTTTCGCTTTTGGCGTTATTTCTTCGCGGGCTATTGTTTCTTTAAAAAAATATTTTATTTCTGAACCCTTTTTTTTTTATCACACTTACTTGAACAAACCAAATCCAAAGGACCCTTGTTATAACTTTCAACTGGTTCTTCTTTTGTAGATTTTATTCACATATTTTTTTTACTGGGGGCCAAATATCGTCTAATGGTTTATTGCACTCCACTCGCAATCTGCAGTTCAAAGGTTTGAATCCCCACCACGGGCACAGCACAGATACTCCATCGTACAACTTTGCGGCTAACTACAAATAAACATATAATATTAGGTGATGCAAGCGTCGATCCTGTGGTCTGTTAACGAGAGTGGTCTGGCGTAACCTGATGGTCAAGGCGGTGAACTCGTAAACTGAGGATCGCGGATTAAAATCCCTGTCACTGACCATGTCCGTCCTTTCAGTCCTGAGGACTTTATAATATTACGGTCAATGCTAGTATTTGTTGGCAAGAGAGTAGTCCAAGGACTGAAAGTAGATAGCATTAACAAGTTGCCTTTCCTTTACCAAAATTAGAAATGACTAGCTCAGACAAACCTCAAGTAACTTAAGTAAACCAGGGATGACTAGCTCAGACAAACCTCAAGTAACTTAAGTAAACCAGGGATGACTAGCTCAGACACACCTCAAGTAACTGCGCAAAATTCAATAAATAAACAATGAAACTACCATGAACTTATTTTTTCAAATTTCATTTTAACATTCTGTAAAGAACGTTTACTAATGTTATCACATTCATGTATTTGAACATTAACTAGTTTACGTCGAAAACGAAGATTATTACAGATTTTTCCAAAGCCATCAACCAATTTGAATACTGAAGTACAGCTCTATGGAAAGTAAATCTAGGCTGTACTAACATGTGAGCACGACAGCTTTATTCCAACTTGTAACACGAGTTCTATAAAACCTGTCGAGCGACTTTTAATAACCAGGAAGATCCTGTCTACAGCTAAGATAGTACGAGGTGAGGAGAGTTATGAAATATCACATTCTCTCTAGGTAACCAGGGATTGTGTTTATTTTGTTTTTGTTGCATAATTACACAGGCTCTCAGCATGGCGAAGTGGTTAAAGCACTCAACTCGTAATCTGAGGGCGTTATAATGTACGGTCAATCTCTCTATTCGTTGGTAAAAGAGTAGCCCAAGAGTTGGTAGTGGGTGATGATGATTAGCTGCCTTCCCTCTAGTCTTACACTGCTAAATTAGGAACAGCTAGCGCAGATAACCCTAGTGTGACTTTGCGCGAAATTCAAAAACAAACCAAATACGTAATTAGAAGATTATCACGGCATGTTTTAATTATCTCTTGCAAGACTCACCGACAAAACTCTGCACACAGTAACAGTAACAAGACTATCCACGTGCCCTAGGTTACAGTAACAGTAACAAGGCCATCTACATGCTCTAGGCTACAGTAACAGTAACAAGACTATCCACGTGCCCTAGGTTACAGTAACAGTAACAAGGCCATCTACATGCTCTAGGCTACAGTAACAGTAACAAGACTATCCACATGCTCTAGGCTACAGTAACAGTAACAAGACTATCCACGTGCCCTAGGCTACAGTAACAGTAACAAGGCCATCCATATGCTCTAGGCTACAGTAACAGTAACAAGGCCATCTAGGCAACATAATCTGGAAGAATCTCCATATTGAAAAGTGGCACAAGTCACGCGTATGCAGTTGCTTCCATCAAATATCCATTCGACCATTGCATACCTCGAGCAACTGAAAAATAACACTGTTATTCACGCTACCCCATAAGAAGTCATTCTGTTCGAGTATCCCGATACAGTGGTCTGTGAGATCGGACTGTTAGAAAGGCCACCAGGAAGATGTGCTCAGACACTAGGTGGATTATGGAGAGTAAACAATGAGAGATTACGTGCTTTAAAAATTTAAGGTTGTAGCGGAACCTTCTACAATGGAAACTACACTACAAAGATGGACATTTTTCATGACTTGGCATGGTAACGAGGAGTATAACGACGTAGTGAGACTCTAAAATCGTTTTGATACAACGTACTCGACCTTTGTAATGTCATAGGTATAAGAAACCGAGTGATAGGGCCTTCCAACACCTCTTAGACAGAGCCAGTGTCCAATTTTGCCTCTCCCTCTATAAATATCGACAGGTTTACGATTTTTCCATATAAGAATGAATTCTTGGTCAATTGAACGACTCGGTATGATGTTCTAAGATTCCTGACTCCATTTGGCAGCTTAGTGGTCAGTTTAAATTGTCGAAGAAAAGGATCTTATGAACAATAACCTTCGACCTCAGTTAATTAAGCATTCGATAAAAGTAAAAGTGGGATTACCATAAACACATTACCGCTCATTAGTGTCTGTCCTAAGAACTTAAGATAAAGTCCGAGGACGTGTCTAGTTTGTTTCTTTTAAGATGAGAAGAATGTTGTCGTTTGAACTGCTAAAAAGAGGGTCGTATAGAAATTGTAGGTTTCAGTTTTGATTACAAGTCGAGAGAGACTAAAACTGGAAAGATAGCTTAAACGGATTATAATAAATAATAGAAAGTCTTTGGACTGTTTATTTTCTTCATTGATGTCAACTGTTTCTACCTGTGGTTTCCACATATCTTAGGCCTAAATTACCATTCTACGACAAAAACTGTTACTAGTAAAAGCTAAATAGGCGAGGACTTTTGTAGCTTTACAACGAACATTTGTTTTTGAGATTCTGCGAGAATGTGTTTTTGGAAGAATATCTAAAAACAGACATTATCCCTCCTCATATTCATAAGTAAAAGTAATATTAAAAACAATAACACTATGTTACACATGTTTTGTTCCTGAATAGTATGTGTTATTTCTTAATTGCTTGCCTCCCAGTGGCTCAGCGGTATGTCTGCGGACCTACACGCTAAAATCCGGGTTTCGATACCCGTGGTGGGCAGAGCACAGATAGCCCATTGTGTAGCTTTGTGCTTAATTCAAAACAACAACAACAATCTTAATTGCTTATGTTGTAAAAGTACAGAAAATGGCCATTATTCCCTTCAAACTTTGTTTTTGTGACCTGAATATTGATATTTAGAAATTAACCTATTTTCTGTATTTGTTTGTTTTGGAATTTCGCACAAAGCTACTCGAGGGCTATCTGTGCTAGCCGTCCCTAATTTAGTAGTGTAAGACTAGAGGGAAGGCAGCTAGTCATCACCACCCACCGCCAACTCTTGGGCTACTCTTTTACCAACGAATAGTGGGATTGACCGTCACATTATACACCCCCACGGCTGGGAGGGCGAGCATGTTTGGCGTGACTCGGGCGCAAACCCGCGACCTTCAGATCTCATGCGCACGCCTTAACGCGCTAGGCCATGCCAGGTCATTTTCTATATAAAAACGGGCAAATTTGAACAGCTTCATTTACATAAGGTCTGAATAAAACAACATATGAATCAAGATTTACATGTATTTCACTTTAGAAATTGACTCATAAGTAGGCCCGGCATGGCCAGGTGGTTAAGGCACCGACTCGTAATCCGAGGGCCGCGGTTTCGAATCTTCGTCACTACAAATATGCTCATCCTCTCAGCCGTGGGGGTACATAATGTAACGGTCAATCCTACTATTCGTTGGTAAAAGAGTAGTCCAAAAGTTGGCGGTGGGTGTTGATGACTAGCTGCTTTCCCTCTAATATAGCTCTTGTGTAGCTTTGCGCGAAATTCAAAAGAAACCAAAACTTTTAAACGTGCTTTATATACATATTGTTAACTGCTGTTACCCAGACTTTCTTCACTAAAGCATGTTATAATTTAATTTATTTTATCGTGGATAACGATTTTCGGCTTCTTTAAGTCAATTATAACAATTAGTGAAGCCTTTTATACTAATTTTCCGGCTCGGTACTTTCAGACATGGTGTGTCCTTGCACGCGAAAAATTCTTTAATTCCATAATGATAACATATTGTGTTCATTGTTTCACCAAGAATGCCTTCTACAATCATTCATTATCATGATCAGAATATACTGTCTCTAAAATGTTCTACGTTCTATAAAACTTTGCAGACGTGCAGACGTGTACTTTTCTTTTTAATGATTTCGTTGCATCTACCTGAGAGATGAAAATCTCGTAGAATTTACAACGAATTCGTTAGTCAGTTGAAATGTATCCATGTTGTTTTGTTCTGTTAAAATTATCTGTTTGCACGAGCCTTTTAACTTATTTACTCGTAAAGTAAGACAAGTTTGCCATAAATTCTTAATAAATTTCTGCTGTACAACTTTTTTTAATGAACGTTGGAGTCAGTTTTATGTGTGTGCGTGGCTATCTGCTCAGCCCACCGAGGGGAATCGAACCTCTGATTTTAGCGTTGTAAATCCGGAGACGTACCGCTGTACTAGCGGAGGGCAAGTCAGTTTTAATGCCTGGTGTTTTTATTGATTATTTTATATTTAAATAAAATCAAAATATCGTTACGCCCGCTGTATCAGTTGCCAGCGACGCCCAATCTCTCAATACCAGATCTTTTGGACTCTGTTATTGAAAGCATCGAGTTGTTGGCTATGGATGTGACGAACAGTATGGTTGCAATACTATTGTCAGACAGGTAGCAGCACTGCCTATGTAAGGATGACTCGGATTGTTCGTTGAAATGGTATTTTAAATATCTCCTTGTCCTTTCAGTCGTGGGGACCTAATAATGTGAAGATCAATCTCACCATTCGTTGGTAAAAGAGTAGCCCAAGAGTTGGCGGTGGATGGTGACGACTAGTTGGTTTCCATCTAGTCTTACACTGCTAAATTAGGGACGGCTAGTGCAGACAGCCCCTGTGTAGCTTTGCGCGAAATTCAAAAATAAACGTGTCTCCTCAGTAGGTCCTCAGAACTTTACAGTATCGTAGTGTTTCTTTTTATTATAATACCTGCATAAAGACAGCGCTAGTAACGTCTTTAAAGTAAAAAAAATCGATTTCTTGTTATTCTTTCTTTATTACGTAATAACTTGAAAACGAAACAACGGTGTCAAAAAATTTCTTTGATGCGACACTATTGCAAATAGAGTATTTAATCTTCTAAGTATTATTAATAACCAGTAGTAATTACAAAAAAAAATGAAAGTTTTAGTGCAAACGATGTTATCATTATCTCTTGAAGTTAGCTTTCTCAGAAAAAAGAAGTACAAAGTAAAACAGGAATTATCAGATAACAATAAACAAACAAGTGCTACATTTGTAACCCTATTGTATTTAGAACTTATAACCATCCTCTGTTTACTAAAACAGAGAAAGGTAAAAACAAACAAATAATCACAGAAATAGTAATTTTCTCAATAAAGGAAGTGAATGTATGGATAGTTAATGTTAATCCTTTAAAAACAATGTAAACAGGACAGTTGGGATGAGATTCACTTCATTCTACAAAATAGCCATTGACCCGTTAACCCTAAATGTCGTGTCATTAATAAGAGTGACTTCGCTTGTTACTTTTTTATTTTATTATTGACTGAAACAAGCCAACACAATCACGGTTTTATTAGAACTTGCGTGTGTTTGAAACTGAGGAATCGATATGATAAGTTTTGGCCATTTCAGTCTGATTTTAAAATATTATAAATCGCAACATTTTGATCTAATACTTCAAGTAAGTTTCTATCTATAGCTGTGTTAAATTCTGACGGATCAGTGGTGTTAAGCTTGCAGACTTAAATCTCTAAAATCCAGAATGAAATTACCCCCACCTCTTCACCCCACAATGAACAGAGCACAGAAAATATCTTCTTTACCTTCGCATTAAAAACAAAAACAATAAAAATTTGGGAAGTTCAGTTTAAGACGCCCTCTGTTGAGATCAAAATTATACATAACTCCCAAACCTCAGCGAAACCTACGATATCGTAAGCCTTATAAAGAAAATAGGTTAGGTTTGAAAGAACTACGTTTAAAGAGTTAGATGAAAGGTTCTTACACAAGATTTGCTTTGGTCAGAAGAGAGGTCGTGACCTTACTAAGTCCAATAGATAAATATTCATCAAGTTATAATTTGTTTTCTTTTAACTCTAGAAACATTAACTTTTTTCTAGCGGGAAATTGAAAACAAAAATGGATAAACCAGAGGTAATACACACGTTATTTGGAAAAAGTAAACGAAACTCACAACTACCAATGAGTTCCCCACCGTCTTTTTAATACGTTTCTCCAAACTATTTATGTCCCAAGTCATTCACAAATGGTGTGTAACTACTATAAATGTTACAATTAATACCACTATCTAGTGCTAGGATCCATACGAGTATATCAGGTCTTTACGCTAGTTTTATGAGAGTCAAGTGCGTAAGATTACACAACATCATGCAAAACGTGGATTCACACCGTGTGTAAACGGTGTGAAAACAAGTTTAAAGAATTTAGTGCGAAAAAAACCATGCTACTCAGTAAAATATGGACGACAAAATGAGTTACTTTGTTCTAATCCGTAAACAGCTATTTGTGAAAATTAAATAACCCAGGTCTGGAAAACGTTATCATTCCAATCACAAGGCCAAACATAATACAATATGCAATAAAGAAAACTGAAACCTTCTGCCTTCTAACATAGTTAACCTTAATGAAATTTACACATCTGTAGAAAATCACAATTTTAATCCATATTTTTCTCATGTTCTTGGTTTCTTTGTTGTTGTTTTTTGTGTGAGCTCATAATGTTCCAAACATCGTATTGAAGCGAAAATTAATCATTATAAAAGGAATGAATAAAAATAAACAACCACAACAGAACAAACAACAATAGTTATAAAGCAGATAATAAACTGTATAGAACAATAAACAATTAGTTCAGAAAAAACGTTAATAGTTATAAAACATATAATAATCTGTATAGAACAATAGACAACTAATACAAAACAAACAACAGTAGTTATAAAACATTGTAATCCCTAGAGAACAAACAACAGTTATAAAACATTATAATCTCTACAGAACAAACAACAACAGCTATAAAACATTTTAATCTCTACAGAACAATAAACAACAATAGTTATAAAACATTTTAATCTCTACAGAACAATAAACAACAATAGTTATAAAACATTATAATCTCTACAGAACAATAAACAACAATAGTTATAAAACATTATAATCTCTACAAAACAATAAACAACTAATACAGAACAAACAACAATAATTATAAAACAGTCAGTAATCCGTATAGAACAAGAAACAACCAGTACAGAACACCAGACTATTAATATACAATTTAACAATCAGTGTAAAACAAAAAGGTTTTTCTAACAAAGCTAGAAAACAATAACCCCTATATGCCAGATAATTAGAGCTTTTATTTTAGTCGACGTTTTGCCTTTTTCGGGACAAGTATAATTTCAGATACGTATCAGAAACGAGCATTATTTGTACGGTAATGAAAGTGATGGACTCAGTTACATTCAGTTTGAAAAATAATTGTAAATAGCACAAGAATTGTGCTTCTAATTTGGGTTAGTAGTTACTTAAGTTATATTTATTGAATAGCACCAAGTAAAAATATTAGTACCAACATGTTTCTTGGGTTGGAATCCCCGTCACACCAAACATGCTAACCCTTTCAGTCCTGGAGGCGTTGTAGTGTAACGGTCGTTCCCACTCTTTGTTGGTAAAAGAGTATCACAAGAATTGGCGGTGGGTGGTCATGACTAGCTGCCTTCCATCTAGTCTTACACTGCTAAATTAGGGACGAATAGCGCTGATAGCTCTCGTGTAGCTTTGCGCGAAATTCTAAACAAACGAAACTTGTTTTTCATCTGTGGTTATGAAATGCCAGTCTGAATTTAAATTTAACAGGAAAATATATTTGTAGAAAATGCTATCAAATTATTCTTTTTGTGTTTTTCCGAAGTTGGCTTTTTAAGCTGTTGCTAAATTCTGTATTGTTAACTTTAGTATTCACTGATTAGGCAGGGCTTAAAATATATGATACGTTAGTCACAAACATTCCATCTAATAACAAAGAACTTTAAATTAGGGTGTAAAATTATTGATTTTTAAGTCTAAATCTCCTAATCATAATTACGAATATTGAAACATATTATTGGTTATAAACATTTCTTATTTTAAGGCAGTTTTATCAAACTTAAAGTGTCCTTTACTCCTTGGGCCAGACATGGCCATCCGCGTTAAGGAGTGCGCTTCGTAATCTGAGGGTCGCCGACTCGCGCCCTAGTCGCGCCAAACATGCTCGCCCTCCCAGCCGTGAGGGCAGTATAATGTTACGATCAATCCCACTTTTCGTTGGTAAAAGGGTAGCCCAAGAGTTGGCGGTGGGTGGTGATGACTAGCTGCCTTCCCTCTTGTCTTTCACTGCTTAATTAGGGACGGCTAGCACAGATAGCCTTCGAGTAGCTTTGTGCGAAATTCCAAAACAAACAAACAAACCTTTACTCCTTCAAATTTTCATGAATATTATTCCAACTTGGTTTTATATTATTTGTATTTTTTCTTCGAGCTTTTCTGGCCAATTAATGACTATTTTAATATGAAAACACTTACTGCTCGTCATAAGACAGTAAATTCTGGTTGAATTTTTTTTCTGAAAATTAAACGTAAATAAATGATTTATGAAAAGGTTTTCTAAGATTATTTATATTGTAATAACGACAAAAGTACGAAGAATGTTCATCCATTTTCTAGAATTCAATAAAACAATTTTTGGAGTACATTTTGTTTCCTCGTATAAGTCATCTTTATTATAATTTCGACTTACGTGCATTGCTATGTTATGTTAAAACGTCTATCTTGATAGAACGGTTTAGATTGAAATGTGCAGAAAACTGGTTCTTGAATAAATATTCAAGGTTTAACCCTGCGAGATATTACTTGTGATGGTAAAGACAATGCATTTTATGGTGAAGAACAAATTCACAAAGGTGAAATTAATGAAAATTGCTTATAAAAGTTTTGACTAAATCTTTGTTTGTTTGTTTTGAATTTCGCACAAAGTTACTCGAGGGTTACCTGTGCTAGCCGTCCCTAATTTAGCAGTGTAAGACTAGAAAGAAGGCAGCTAATCACCACCACTCACCGCCAACTCTTGAGCTATTCTTTTACCAACGAATAGTGGGATTGACTCTCACGTTATAACGCCTCTACGACTGAAAGGGCGACCATGTTTGGCGCGACGGGGATGCGAATCCGCGACTCCCAGATTACGAGTCGCACGTTTTAACACGCTTGGTCATGCCGGGCCCAACTAAATCTTTGAAAATCCGTTACAGAAAATGAAAATCAATAATGATAATGCGTTGAAAAGATATTTGAATTGTATTTGACCTACACAGTCGCTCGTATTTATTATGTAATATGATACTATCTACACAGTATTTATCATGTAATATGATACTGTCTGCACAGTATTTATCATGTAATATGATATTGTCTTCTTTTTAAGATATTATCACTTTTATATTTTTTCCAACATTCTTGTATCCCCAAATTGCAACAGTGGTATTTCTGCGGACTTAGAACGCTAGCACACAGGTTTCGATACCCGTGGTATGCACAATAGGCATGGATAGCCCGTTGTGTAGCTTTGTGTTTAAATACAAAAACGAGAAACGTGTTATAAATATTATAATACATATAAATAAAAATAAAAAACCCATGAAGTCCCGACTTCACTAATATTTCAACTTCATAATCCCACATGACTGATGAGCATTATAACCATTACAGTTCCGGTTCTCGATAGTTATACCTCAACAAATAACACTATGTAACACAAATTGTGTTCCTGGATAGTATGTGTTATTTCTTGACTGCTTATGGCGCCTCCGGTGGCTCAGCGGTATGTCTGAGGACTTACAACGCTAAAAACCGGGTTTCGATACCCGTGGTGGGCAGAGCACCGATAGCCCATTGTGTAGCTTTGTGCTTAATTCAAAACAACAACAATTAATTGCTTATGTTGTAAAAGTACAGAAAATGACCATTATTTCCTTCAAACTTTGCTTTCGTGACCTGGATAGTGAAATTTAGAAATTAATCTATTTTCTATACAAAAACGGACAAATTTGCACATTTTCATTTACATAAAGTTTGAATAAAACAACATATGAATCAAGATTTACATGTATTTATACTAAAGTTATATAAAAATGTTTAGAAGTGAGTAGTTTTTCGAAATTTACGACTGTAATGTAAATCACTTTCACGTATTAGCACCCAAATATAGTGGAGCGCCGTTAATTCGCGGTATTTGGAGGGTCAACCTGCTAAACCGCGGCTTAAACCTTTGTGACTGAAAAGCCGAAGTCGCCAACAGCTCCGCCAAGGAGCCTCATCCGGGTCATTGCGTGATCATTATAATATTAATGTATAGACTATTCAAATACAATTGATGTTGTTTTGTTGTTTTGAATTAAGCACAAAGCTACACAATAGGCTATCTGTGCTCTGCCCACCACGGGTATCGAAACCCGGATTTTAGCGTGTAAGTCCGCAGGCATACCGCTGAGCCACTGGGGGCGAATACAATTGACAAGTGTCGTTTTAACACAAACAACCAATGCATTGCGATGGTTTGCTTTTCCCTGTAAAATTTCGTCTTCCCATGTTACATGCGGGCCGCCATTTTAAATCTCGTGGTAGCGATATTGCGCAGTTGCATAAATTATTAAATTTTTAATACCGAATTTATTAACTGGCAGTTAAACAATAAGAAAAAACACATTTTTCATGCCAGTGTTAACGACGAGGAGAGTGTGAGAAACTTTAAAAAGCCAGGTAATAAATTTAATACTTAAAAAATTTGGGACAAGACTTGCTACTGCGGCTTAAGCGATTTCGCGGTTTACTGGTCTGCGGCTTAATGGCGCTCCACTGTATAGTCCCGGCATTCGGCTTTGTTAGATCAAGATCTCTGATGAAGTCATTGAAGTCTCTTTGGTTGGGGTAGTGTGGGTTTGTCTCACCAGCTGCACCTCTGAAATTGTAATAGGATCTGCAACGTTTACCTCCTCTTCTGAGGATGGCTGCTTTCTCTCTGGTGGAGAGGGTACAGGGAGCTCAGGGCAGTGAGCCACGGGGGCGATAGATGATGGTAGGTCCGGATATATGATAGCAGATGCATTCCCTCTGTACCATCTTTCAAAAGACCAAAATAAAATTGTTATTATGAAGAATAAATTTATTTCATCCACAACCAACGTGTAAGAGGTTCGTGCAGAATATTTTGTATGTGACATTTTTTCTATACAATTCGAAATTAAAATATATTTAAATATTTAAAATGCCTAAAATTTGTATAATATAAAATCTTGCTATTCAAACAAATAAAAATTGTCTTCCTTACCTTCTAGTGTATTTTTGCAGTGCTCCTAGGGAAAATGAGGTGCCCAGGGTTTGTCTTGATCCCCGACAGGCATGCCAAAATATGCCTTGTACTTCACACATTTCAGCAGATGCTGTCACAGAGTACTTTTTCACTCTTGTCTTGATAAATTGATCACATACATAGCAGAATGTGTCTGGAGAATACTTGCAGCTTCTTGATGCCATCTCTGATAAAATCAGATTGGTCTATGTGTTCACTTAAGCAGCTAGAACTAAACTTCAGTGGTGAGTGATGAGCCTCTGTATATATATTACTCTGGACAGTTCTAGAAAATTCTAAAAGATTCTTGAAAATTCTCGTAAGTTATACAGCATTCTAGAAATTTCTTGTAAGTTCTACAACATTCTAAAAAGTTCTTGAAAATTCGAGAAAATTCTCTATTAGCTAGTCAGCACTGAATCTGCCTGAAATGTTCTGTAAAATAGCTAAATTTGAAACTTTTATTACCCAGGTCACAAAATAGGTGTTTTCCATTTACTTTAGGCATAAACAATTGAGGCCTGGCATGGCCGAGCGCGTTAAGGCGTGTACTCGTAATCCGAGGGTCGCGGGTTCTCGCCAGCGTCGCGCTAAACATGCTCGCCCTCCCAGCCGTGGGGGTGTATAATGTGACGGTCAATCCCACTATTCGTTGGTAAAAGAGTAGCCCAAGAGTTGGCGGTGGGTGGTGATGACTAGCTGCCTTCCCTATAGTCTTACACTGCAAAATTAGGGACGGCTAGCACAGATAGCCCTCGAGTAGCTTTATGCGAAATTCCAAAACAAACAAACATAAACAATTGGGAAATAATACTTTCTGCCCAGGAACAAGAAAAAAGTAAAAGTTTAGTTGCATAGTGTAACTCATGTGTGTGTTTTCTTATAGCAAAGCCACATTGGGCGATCTACTGAGCCCACTGCGAGGAATCGAACACCTGATTTTAGAGTTGTTATTTCGTAGACTAACCGTTGCACTACTGGGGTAAATGATTCCCGTCCCTAATAAAAGTACCACAATAGTATTTCTGTTTAAAATTGTGATATCCTTTTCTAAACATGATAAATTAATAACAAAACAGTTATAAAAATTTCTTTCCAAATTAACATCAACTCGAGACTTTCGTTTGATAGAAACGACTGAGCCAATGTGAGCGTTACCAACAGAGGCGAAAGTTATCGATAAAGGAAGAGTTCTAAACGGCGAGTAGCGTTGTTATATTGATATATTAAAACAGTTTGTTCTTTTCATACATGTCTGGTTTTTCTTTACCATGCAAACTCAATGTATTTATGATGGAAAACACGCGCTGAATTGACAAATACATCATTAACTTTTCTTCTTTTTAATTATTTTCATTCAGACGAAACAGTAATGTTTCTACATCAAAAAAACAAATAATAGTTAGGTTTGAGTTTAGTTACTCATTATCTGTATGTTATTACAAAAACTCCACAATTATCAAAACACCGTACGTATTCTAAAGAATATTCTTCTATACTGTAAAAGCTGTAACGTGTAAACAAAAACCAGCAAATTTGTATCATTATTTTTTTGCTTGTAACAAGTTACAGAGTTACAATAAGTAGTTTAATAACTAACCTTCTTGTTTTTTATTACGTACTTTAATAACTAACCTTGCTGTATTATAATGAGTATTAAAAACTTATATTGCTGTATTATATTACATAATTTAATAACCAACCTTGTTGTTTTGTATTAAGTACTTTAATAACTAACCAATCCAGTTTTATATTAAGTACTCTAATAATTATCCTTGCTGTTTTATATTAACTATTCTAATAACTAATATTGCTGTATTATATTAAATACTTTAATAACTAACCACCCTGTTTTTATTAAATACTTTGATAACTATCTTGCTGTTTTTTATTGAGTACTTTAATAACTAATATTGCTGATTTATATTAAGTACTTTAATATGTTGTTGTTGTTTTGAATTAAGCACAAAGCTACACAATGGGCTATCTGTGCTCTGCCCACCACGGGTATCGAAACCCGGATTTTAGCGTGTAAGTCCGCAGACATACCGCTGAGCTAATGGGGGACAAGTACTTTAATAACTTGCCTTACTGCTGTTAGTCACATTTCAAACTCTACAAGAGAGAATGCTAATTGGAACCCACATACGTTTTCTGTACCTTGTAGTTCGCTGGAATTGTTTCTCGATGAAATATTGATTAAAAAATCTAATTATTTTCATTTGAACTCAAAAATAGACATCAAATAGATACTCTTGAGGTAATATTTTCGGACTTCTAGGTGTAACCTATTATAAAGTCCTTTGGTCAGAGGCCGACATTAAGCTCATCTCTTAAAAATTTACTATCGTATGCATCATGCAATGCTAAAGGACCCTCGCTGCTCTTCCCTTCGGCTTAGTCGCAGGGAAACATCTGCGTGTTGAACTGGACCGTAAGATGGCACTGCAAAATCAATATTATAAAATTAAAGTCAAAATTTAAAATTTTAAAAAATCGTATATGTTACTTTGTACGATTAAAAACAGACCATCATAAAAGGTACGCTTTATTAAAGACAGTACCTGTTGCATAAATACGCTTCTCACTTTAGGGCTTCAGGTGCATTATAAGAGTTACAGTCAGATTCTATTATCAATCAGTTGATAAATTAAAAATAAGGGAGAGCTGTACTTTAGCGTGAAATTCCGAAATAAATACTTTTTTTTTCTTTACAGCATCATGGGCTCTCGTGAAAATAAGTCTTTGATTTTATATAACTACACCATGATGGAAGTTATACACATGCTATTTATTATAACGTACACTATACTGGTACAACACTTATATCATTCTATATTGCTGTGTCATTGTTAAAGTTATATGCACGTGGTATTGTTTATAACATTTATTATTCTGACATCCTTGCCACAGAAGCAAAATAGTTCAGAAGAGAAAATAGATTTGTCAATCTCAAAAAAAAACAAAAAAACTGTTTTCATTGAAAGCGACAATTTGACCGATGCGCACGTGCTTAGGTCTCAGTGTACTGGTAGACTTTTAGTTTGGTGTTACCACACACTTTCCTGGCTCGTACGATTCTGGAATCAGATCAAGCTAAGAACTCGACATCAAAGTTCCCTCACTTGCGCGTGCATATAGCCGCCTCCACCAACAAACTGTATTTATCGGGGTTTTCTACTAGATAAAATACGAAAAACGTCAAGCGTTAGGGTATTTTTCACTTTGTGTCTTGGTTACGAACTTTTAACCTGATTTGATTCAAGCCCACGGAGATACGAAGTCTGATGATTCGCCAAGCGTTGTTTTACTCGAAATGAAGTTTCAATTTTCTTTTTTTCTCTCCAAGATAAGATCACGTGCAGAATGGTTAGTCTTTACCACTAAGGTAATTGTAGAAAAATCGTATCTATAATAAGATGGTTTAATCCATAAACTTAATTAGTTAGAGAAGTTGTACAACATTCTATATAATAAAATATATATTCATAAACATTATTATTTAACCCATCAAATTGTTGAAGCCTCAATAATACGACAACAACATTCATAAGTTTTATATCTCAAAACAATTTCTATGATAACCTTTATAATAAATATCTTGCATACCATAACCTTTAATAAACAGGTCCATAGTTAACTTATTTATTTTATAATAAGATACAATAGCTCAGAAGTTTGATTGATTAAACAAGCTATTATTATATTGTCCATAATAGGGCAGCATAACTGAAAGTTTAATGGATTATTCACAACAAAATTGCACTGTGTCGAATCCTAGCACGTGATTATCTATTTCATAGGAGGGTGGGTGTGTCAGTTACTCTGACCAATCTTGTTTCAGCCTATTCTTTAGTCTCTCTCAATATGAATACACGTTTTCTTCTCCTTACATTAACCCAGGTTATTATTACAACTCATTTTTCAAAGCTCATTAATTATTCTAGTTCTAGTATTTTTGTATTTCTCAGTTAAGAAATGTTAAAAAAATTACAAATAACATGATTTTCAGTTTGAAGAACAATGTAATTCTGAATCGTTTCAAAGATTATTAGAGTTCTCCACTTTAGGACTTTGTAATACAAGATAATTCGACACACTGTTAGAGTTCTATACTTGAGGACTTTGTAGTACTGGAAAATTCAACACACTGTTAGAGTTCTATACTTTAACACTTTGTAGTACTGGATGATTCGACACACTATTAGAGTTCTTCACTTTTGGATTTTGTAGTACTGGATACTTCGACACACTGTTAGAGTTCTGAACTTTAGGACCTAGTAGTACTCAATAATTCGACACAATGTTAGAGTTCTTCACTTTAGGATTTTGTAGTACTGGATAATTCGACACACTGTTAGAGTTCTTCACTTGAGGACTTTGTAGTACAGGATAATTCGACACACTGTTAGAGTTCATCACTTTTGGATTTTGTAGCACTGGATAATTCGACACACTGTTAAAGGTCTTTACTTGAAGACTTTGTAATACTGGATAATTCGACACTGTTACTCTAAAATTATTAGAACACTATTAGAGTTCTGTACTTTAGGACCAATTAGTACTCAATACTTCGACACAATGTTACAGTTCTTTACTTGAGGACTTTGTAGTACTGAATAATTTGACACACTGTTAGAGTTCTTCACTTGAGGACTTTGTAGTACAGGATAATTCTACACACTGTTAGAGTTCTTCACTTTTGGATTTTGTAGCACTGGATAATTCGACACACTGTTAAAGGTCTTTACTTGAAGACTTTGTAATACTGGATAATTTGACACTCTATTAGAGTTTTGTACTTTAGGACCAATTAGTACTCAATAATTCGACACACTGTTAGAGTTCTTCACTTTTGGATTTTGTAGTACTGAATAATTCGACATACTGTTAGAGCTCTGTACTTTAGGACCTGGTAGTACTCAATAATTCGACATAATCTTAGAGTTCTTTACTTGAGGACTTTGTTGTATTGGATAATTTGACACATTTTAGAGTGCTTCACTTTAGGATTTTGTAGTATTAGATAATTTGACACATTGTTAGAGTTATTTACTTGAAGACTTTGTAGCCCTAGATAATTTAAAACATTGTTAGAGTGCTTCACTTTAGGACTTAGTAGAACTAGATAATTTCACACACTGTTAGAGTTATTCACTTTAGGACTTTGTAGTACTGGATAATTCGACACAGTGTTAGAGTTGTGTACTCAATACTTCGACAAAATGTTACAGTTCTTTATTTGAGGACTTTGTAATATTGGATAATTCGACACACTGTTAGAGTTCTTTAATTTAATATTTTGTAATACTGGATAATTCGACGCACTGTTAGTTTTGTACTTTAGGACCATATAGTACTCAATAATTCGACATAATCTTAGAGTTCTTTACTTGAGGACTTTGTTGTATTGGATAATTTGACACATTGTTAGAGTTACGTACTTGAAGACTTTGTAGCACTAGATAATTTGACACTGTTAGAGTTCTTGCTTGAAGACTTTATAGTACTGGATAATTCGACACACTTAGAGTTCTTCACTTTAGGACTTTGTAGTACTGGATAATTCGACACACTGTTAGAGTTCTGTACTTTAGGACCTAGTAGTAATCAATAATTCGACACAATGTTAGAGCTCTACACTTGAGGACTTTGTAGTACTAGATAATTTGACAAACTGTTAGAGTTCTTCACTTTAGGACTTTGTAGTACTAGATAATTTGACACACCGTTAGAGTTCTTCACTCTAGGACTTTGTAGTACTAGATAATTTGACACATTGTTAGAGTTCTTTGCTTGAGGACTTTGTAGTACTGGATAATTCGACACACTATTAGAGTTCTGTACTTTAGGACCAATTAGTACTCAATAATTCGACACACTGTTAGAGTTCTTCACTTTTGGATTTTGTAGTACTGAATAATTTGACATACTGTTTGAGTTCTGTACTTTAGGACCTGGTAGTACTCAATAATTTGACATAATCTTAGAGTTATTTACTTGAGAACTTTGTTGTATTGGATAATTTGACACATTGTTAGAGTTATTTACTTGAAGACTTTGTAGCACTAGATAATTTGACACTGTTAGAGTTCTTTACTTGAAGACTTTATAGTACTGTATAATTCGACACACTGTTAGAGTTCTTCACTTTAGGATTTTGTAGTACTGGATAATTCGACACACTGTTAGATTTCTTTACTTGAGGACTTTATAGTACTGAATAATTCGACACAATGTTAGAGCTCTTCACTTGAGGACTTTGTAGTATTGGATAATCCGACACACTGTTAGAGTTATTTACTTGAGAACTTTGTAGTACTGGATAATTTGACACATTGTTAGAGTCTTCACTTTAGGACTTTGTAGAACTAGATAATTTCACACACTGTTAGAGTTATTCACTTTAGGACTTAGTAGTACTGGATTATTCGACACAGTGTTAGAGTTGTGTACTCAATACTTCGACACAATATTACAGTTCTTTACTTGAGGACTTTGTAGTACTAGATAATTTGACACATTGTTAGAGTTCTTTGCTTGAAGACTTTGTAATATTGGATAATTCGACACACTGTGAGAGTTCTGTTCTTTAGGACCTAGTAGTACTCAATAATTTGTCACAACGTTAGAGATCTTTACTTGAGGACTTTGTAGTATTGGATAATCCGACACACTGTTAGAGTTATTTACTTGAGAACTTTGTAGTACTGGATAACTTGACACATTGTTAGAGTTCTTCACTTTAGGACTTTGTAGTGCTAGATAATTTTACACACTGTTAGAGTTCTTCACTTTAGGACTTTGTAGTACCAGATAATTTGACACATTGTTAGAGTTCTTTGCTTGAGGACTTTGTAGTACTGGATAATTCGACACACTGTTAGAGTTCCTCACTTTTGGATTTTGTAGTACTGAATAATTCGACATACTGTTAGAGTTCTGTACTTTAGGACCTGGTAGTACTCAATAATTCGACATAATCTTAGAGTTTTTTACTTGAGGACTTTGTTGTATTGGATAATTTGACACATTTTAGAGTGCTTCACTTTAGGATTTTGTAGTATTGGATAATTTGACACATTGTTAGAGTTATTTACTTGAAGACTTTGTAGCACTAGATAGTTTGGAACATTGTTAGAGTGCTTCACTTTAGGACTTTGTAGAACAAGATAATTTCACACACTGTTAGAGTTATTCACTTTAGGACTTTGTAGTACTGGATAATTCGACACAGTGTTAGAGTTGTGTACTCAATACTTCGACACAATGTTACAGTTCTTTACTTGAGAACTTTGTAGTACTGAATAATTTGACACACTGTTAGAGTTCTTTACTTGAAGACTTTGTAATATTGGATAATTCGACACACTGTTAGAGTTCTTTAATTTAAGACTTTGTAATACTGGATAATTCGACGCACTGTTAGTTTTGTACTTTAGGACCATATAGTACTCAATAATTCGACATAATCTTAGAGTTCTTTCCTTGAGGACTTTGTTGTATTGGATAATTTGACACATTGTTAGAGTTACGTACTTGAAGACTTTGTAGCACTAGATAATTTGACACTGTTAGAGTTCTTTACTTTAGAACTTTATAGTACTGGATAATTCGACACACTGTTAGAGTTCTTCACTTTAGGACTTTGTAGTACTGGATAATTCGACACAATGTTGAGCTCTTCACTTGAGGACTTTGTAGTATTGGATAATCCGACACACTGTTAGAGTTATTCACTTGAGAACTTTGTAGTACTGGATAATTTGACACATTGTTAGAGTTCTTCACTTTTGGATTTTGTAGTACTGGATAATTCGACACACTGTTAGAGTTCTTTACTTGAAGACTTTGTAGTACAAAACAATTTGACACACTGTTAGAGTTCTGTACTTTAAGACCTAGTAGTACTCAATAATTCGACACAATGTTAAAGTTATTTACTTGAGGACTTTGTAGTATTGAATAATTCGACACTCTATTAGAGTTACTTACTTGAGAAATTTGTAGTACTGAATAATTTGACACATTGTTAGAGTTCTTCACTTTAGGACTTTGTAGTACTAGATAATTTGACACACTGTTAGAGTTCTTCCCTTTACTGCTTCATAGTACCAAATTACTTTGACATTTTCTTGAAATTCATTACGTTAGACTTTTAATAACTGACAAGTAAAATGCTATGTTGAGTTTTTACTGAAATGATTAGTGGATTTTTAAGTTTAAACGCTGATAATGTAAAATCTCGTTTTCGTTAACCAAATTAGTTTGCTAAAAACGTTCCTCAAGCTTCCAGTTCTGTTCAAATCGAAACAAACACAAACAAATCAGTATAAAGTTGGTTCAGTAAAGCTGTAAAACACGATAACAAATTTGTATAAACAGCAAATATCGTTGCACTGCCACATTATGTAAAATCCACGTTCAAACTGCAATTGTTATGATGTTGGGTAAAAGTTCCAATACATGTTTATACATGAAGTATGCATAAGAGTGCATCATGCTGTAATGTAAATTGATACGATACTCTCGATTAATGTGTAAAATTCAGTTTCTGCCCACAGCATTATATAGAATACCGTATGTGCAAACAATGAGTCAAACAATTTGTATGAAGACATTTTACTTCTATTTACTCCTAATGACATTCGATTTTTTTCTGTTGTGAAAACAATGCTCCATTATTAGCTTAGTGTATGAATTTCGGACTAACTTAAATATCCCAAGATAGCATGGCCTCATGAGGTGTTATTAGGATTATGGCCAAAAACGTTACAAACATCGAGGGTATGGAACTCATGAATCTAAACATTATAAGTTGTCGTTTCTCGACTGCAAGTTATACTTGTATATTTAATTAAATATATACATTAACTGTAGGCTCTTGAAAAAAAATTATGAAAATGACGTAACGTTCGAGTCGCAAGGAAACATATTATAATGAAAACATTGAAATATCAGTGATTTCGTTAGTACTAACACTGCTTTAACCAAATCCCAATTTATGCTGTAATATCCAACACACAGTGTGTTAATGAGAGTTATAATACGATGGTTGGTTGGGCAAAGTCACCCTATTTACCAATATTGATGTGACGGTTAGGTGTTCAAATTCGCCATGTTTTCCATTATCCTTACGAGAGTTAGAGTGTATGCTACACATCAATGGTTTGTCCTTAATGGGAAACGCAACTTCGCGTCTTCTGATGAAGATCAACACTAAATGACAGAGGAAGTTTTGAGCTAAAGCACAATTGTACACCTGTGGTCTTTCCTTGCTGGTATTATTACTAATCCTAGCTGTCTTTATTACTCATCTTTGCTGTTGAACTTACGCTTTTTTGCCATCTGTAAATTAAGTGTCTCCTTTGAAGATTTTGATTTCGAGACAAAACGTTTGGAAAGAATCAAACCGAGGTACTTGACAAAGACTTGGAGTACACATCAGAAGTAGATGGTGTTCTAGTCGGGCCAGAATTATAATCCATTTCTCTTTTGGTAACCAGTAATATTCTAGACTTCAGGTATGAACTGGAAACTCTTTTACGACTGCATTCTGCAATGGTCAACGTATTCGACTTTAGTCCCGTTTCATCACTTCCAGTTGCGTTGCTTCCACAAGTGATTAGAAGCGTGGAACTATGTAAAGATGTGGACGATCTTCCTTGTAAGGGGACAAGAGGGACAATATCTTTCTTTTTTCTCGAGTTTCTTCTACAGTGATAGAACACAAGCTGCTTCAAATCCATCTGGTTTGTTGTTGGGTTTTTTTTAAAAGAAAAACATATTAACTTCTTCAGTTATACATCTGTACATCTATTATTGGTATTAAATTATTTCACTTCCATTTATGGAATAATATTTTACGCAAATTTTGTGTAATAATAAACTTAGTATGCAAACATAATGAAAACTTGAAATGTAGCGACAGTTCTGCTTAAAACGACACCACGAGCACAGGTTAGAAAGAGCATTTTATTACGTTAATAATACTGATTAATTTTTAAACAAATATAAGTGATTATAATAATGCTTTGCAAAGAAGGAGCGTCCACATAATTACAGTTGTTATTCTAATAACCGGGATTTATAAATAACATTCCAACCACTACTGTGTTTGCCGTTTTCCAGCCAATATGATAAGCTTTGGTATAAGCAAAAAGCGTCGTGAGCAATGAATATGACAGACATAGCATTTTTGAAGTATTATTCTTTTTATTTTGGAAAGATTCAAACGATCCAATACAAAATTTATTGTTTAAATATATTTATACCAACAAATATAGTTCAACACTTTATTCGTCTTGTTGTTATATGTACAAGTTATTATTGCTTGTTTTTGAATTTCGCGCAAAGCTACACGAGGGCTATCTGTTATAGCCGTCCCGAATTTAGCAGTGTAAGACTAGAGGGAAGGCAGCTAGTCATCACCACCCACCGCCAACTCTTAGGCTACACTTTGTTCAACGAATAGTGGGATTGACCGTCACTATATAACGCTCCCACGGCTGTAAGAGCGAGCACATTTGGTGTGACCGGGATTCGAACCCGCGACCCTCGGGTTACGAGTCGAACTTAACCCCAAATATTTTATCTACTTAAATCGCATTCCACTTGTAAAATACAAGTACTTTAAATGATTTGATCGCCTTCTATTTGTGTAACATAGGTATCTCATATACTTAAAGGACCTTCTACTTGTAAAACACTTTTTCTACCTTTAACCTGTCCGTTCGTACATCAGAGACATTTTTATCGTAGTTCCCCTATTCTTATCCTCACACATTCTTATTTTATTTTACTAGTACTCTCAACTCAGATCAAATATTCAATAAATATTTTGTTTCGTCCTTTCCCTGCCCAAGTGTGTTAAGGCGTTCGACTCGTAATCCGAAGGTTGCAGGTTCGAATCTCGGTCGCATCAAACATGTTTGCCCTTTCAGCAGCGGGGGCGTTATATAGTGACGATCAATCCCACTATTCCTTGAACAAAGAGTAGCCCAAGAGTTGGCGATGGGTAGTGATGACTAGTTGCCTTCTCTCTAGTCTTACACTGCTAAATTAGGGACGGCTAGCGTAGATAGCCCTCGAGTAGCTTTGCGCGAAATTCAAAACAAGCAAACAATCGTCCTTTCTTATCTGTTTCAATCAACTTTTTTTTTGACTACATACTTCTATCTTCGTATATTTCGTCACTATACTCTTAGCCACAACAAATTCGTTTTTGTTCGTGTCAGTCAGCAAGAATTTGACCTTTCTCCCACCATTTGTGTCACCACATTCTAACCTATTGTCTTGCCTACAAATTACGCTTTTATCCATTTTGCCCTGTTTTGTCTAGACATCAGATCATAGAGATTTTATTGCCTTGAAAAGGTTATTTTATGGAAGTAACAGATAGTTAACAATAAAACCTGGAGTTCAGAGCGATTCACTATAAGTGATACTTTCTAGCAGAGCGAGTTAGTTTATGTCATTGTTTTCACAGATGACGTTTCATAAAGTAAAACTACCCAAAAGGCTTTGACGTATGTATGCCTGTCATATCTGAAGTCTCAAACGAACATTTTTGAAATATTGTGTTTGTTTTTGTTTGAATTTCGCGCAAAGCTACACGAGGGCTATCTTCACTACCCGTCCCTAATTTAACAGTGTATGTTTCAATATATCTGTTTCCACAAAGGGGAATTGAACCCCTGATTTAAGCGTTGTAAATCTGGAGACGTTCTGCTGCCCCGGGGAGGGATTTGGCAGTGTAAGACTAGAGGAAAGGCAGCTAGTCATCACCACCCACCGCCAACTATTGGGGTACTCTTTTACCAATGAATAGTTGGATTGACCCTAACATTATAACGTCCTCACAGCTGAAAGGGCGAGCATGTTTGGTGGGACGGTGATTCGAACTCGGGGCCCTCAGATTACGAGTCAACCGCCCTAACCATCTGGCCGGGCCGGACCTTTCTTTTTTTCTCAAATAAACATTTCGAAGAAACAACAGTTTCCATATTATATCGGTGAATATTTTATGAAAGTATAACTGTAAATAACTGAAAATGGCAGCAGTTAATAAAGCTTATTTGTTTTAAGCACCAAGCTACACAATAAACTACCTGTCCTGTACTCAACACATGGATCGAATCCCAAACTTTAGAGTTATAAGCCCTCACGTTTAGGACTGAGTCACGGAGAAGGGTTTGTATAGAGCGTTTCAAATTGTGTAAACAGAAATAATATTGTGTAAATTGTGTAAATAGTAATAATGTAAATAACAATAGACCAGGAACATCTTCATTAACAAATACTGCAGAAATAAATATTAGTTCTGATATGCGCTGATCATCACTGAACAAAGTAGATATTCATAACTCTGGGGTCCGGAATGGCCAGGTGGGTTAAGGCGTTCGACTCGTGATTTGAGGGTTGCGGGTTCGAATCCCCGTCGAACCAAAAATGCTGCCCTTTCAGCCGTGTGGGCTTTATATAGTTACGGTCAATCCCTCTATGTGTTGATAAAAGAGTAGCTCAAGAATTCGCGGTGAGTGGTTGCGACTAGCTGCCTTCCCTCTAATCTTATACTGCTAAATTAGGGACCCCTAGAGCAGATAGCCTTCATGTAGCTTTGCACAGAATTCAAAAAACAAACAAAAACAATTCATAACTCTGAATATTTTTACTATATTTAACGTTATTATGGAATTACACTTTTAACTCACAACAACAAACATATTATGCATAACTTGAAAACTCCACCTGCTGCCGATTAGAAAAAATTGAAGTAGCCAGTAAATACACTTACAAATAGATAATCAGTTTTGGATGGAGAAAAGAAAAGCAGTAATTCTTTGAAACTATGTAAGACCTACAGATGGTGACAGAGCAGTAATTTTTTGAAACTATGTAAGACCTACAGATGGTGACAAAGCAGTAATTCTTTGAAACTGTGTAAGACCTACAGATAGTGACAGAGCAGTAATTTTTGAAACTATGTAACACATACAGATTGTGACAGAGCAGTAATTCTTTCAAACTATGTAAGACCTACAGATGGTGACATAGCAGTGATTCTTTGAAACTATGTAAGACCTACAGATGGTGACAGAGCAGTAATTCTTTGAAACTGTGTAAGACCTACATATGTTGACAGAGCAGTAATTCTTTGAAACTGTGTAAGACCTACAGGTGGTGACAGAGCAGTAATTCTTTACAACTATGTAAGACCTGCAGATGGTGACATAGCAGTGATTCTTTGAAACTATGTAAGACCTACAGATGGTGACAGAGCAGTAATTCTTTAAAACTATGTAAGACCTACAGGTGGTGACAAAGCAGTAATTCTTTAAAATTATGTAAGACCTACAGATGGTGACAGAGCAGTAATTCTTTGAAACTATGTAAGACCTGCAGATGGTGAGATAGCAGTGATTCTTTGAAACTATGTAAGACCTACAGATGGTGACAGAGCAGTAATTCTTTGAAACTGTGTAAGACCAACAGATTGTGACAGAGCAGTAATTCTTTGAAACATCTGTAAGACCTACAGATGGTGACAGAGCAGTAATTCTTTAAAATTATGTAACAGATACAGATGGTGACAGAGCAGTAATTCTTTAAAACTATGTAAGACCTACAGATGGTGACAGAGCAGTAATTCTTTGAAACTATGTAAGACCTACAGATGGTGATAGAGCAGTAATTCTTTAAAATTATGTAAGACCTACAGATGGTGACAGAGCAGTAATTCTTTGAAACTATGTAAGACCTACAGATGGTGATAGAGCAGTAATTCTTTAAAATTATGTAAGACCTACAGATGTTGACAGAGCAGTAATTCTTTGAAACTGTGTAAGACCTACAGATGGTGACATAGCAGTAATTCTTTCAAACTATGTAAGACCTGCAGATGGTGACATAGCAGTGATTCTTCGAAACTATGTAAGACCTACAGATGGTGATAGAGCAGTAATTCTTTAAAATTATGTAAGACCTACAGATGGTGACAGAGCAGTAATTCTTTGAAACTAGGTTTTGTTTATTTCCTTGTCAATGACATCTATATGTATATATATATATATAAATTTTCACCAAGTTACGTCACATTTAAAGCATATTTGTATAATACAGTTTTTTTCACTGATTTTGATAATTTAAAATATAGTTTTTGTGCAATGAATGTCTCACTTACTTATTAAAGGGAAGTAAATATTGTTGGATCCGGGACGCACAAGAAGCTCTTTTTTAATCATATTGTATATCCATAACAATATGTTAATTTTTATGGTTATTTTCTTACACTAGTTTGGATTTTATTTTAGTATATACGACGTACAAGACTACTTACTCTGAAATTTTCACTCATGAAGCAATAGATGATAGGGTTAACGAAGCTGTTAGCCATTGATATCCAGTGACAAAAGAAGAAAGTCCCAACAAAAGTGTAATATTCCTCATCATTGTTGAAGAGCAAAAACTCGGTATCGAAGTACACCAGCAAGTTGAAGATTTGAATCGGTAGCCAACACAGAGAGAAGAGTATTAGAACCAGAACTAACATCTTCACCGTCTGAAAATAAAACATATTCGATATTTTGTGTCTAAAAATGAAATATATCAATTATTTATTATCTGAAAATAAAACACGTCACCGAATTTGCATCTAAAAATAAAATATGTTACTTATTTCGTGTCTAAAAATAAAGCATGCTTATTATTTCGTGTCTAAAATTGAAGCGTGCTATTTATTTCGTGTCTGCAAATAAAGCGTGCTACTTATTTCATGCCTGAAAATAAAGCATGTTACTTATTTCGTGTCTTAAAATAAAGCATGCTATCTATTTCGTGTCTGAAAATGAAGCGTGTTACTTATTTCACAATAGCTGTTTTATGAAGGTTGATAATAACACATACTTCGAAAGAACTGGTCCTTCTGATTATTACACACTGTTAACTCTAAAATAAGTACAAAAACTCTGAGACGTAATTCTTTGATAATTGGACGACTGTCGACTTCAAACTAAATATCATGTGTTCACTGAATTTGGCTCAAAGCTCCTCGAAGGCTGTTTTTACTTGTTATTTCTAATTAAAACGCAATAGGCTAGGTGAAAGACAACTAGCCAAGACTATCCACAGCGTTTTCTTCAGTTGTTCTCTAGCAACAAAAATTTGGGCTGATGTGTCTGTCATATTAGAAAGCCCTGAAAGCTCGACATGTTCGATTTTAGAGACAGATAACACAAATTAGCCCTCGTGTAACATTGCGCCAAATTCACAAACCAAACAAACAAATCAGCCAATAATAAAACTCCCTTTGAATCCCACTTTACTTGTTTTGTTTGTCTGTTGTTCTTGATTCGCGCAAAGCAAATAGAGGACTATCTGCGCTAGCCGTCCCTAATTTGGAGAGTAAGACTAGAGGGAAGGTAGCTGGTCATCACACTCCACCGCCAACTCTTTTACCAACGAATAGTGGGATTGGCCCTGACTATATAACGCCCCCACGGCTGAAAGGGTGAGCAAGTTTGGTGTGATGGAGATTCAAATCTGCGATCCTCGGATTGCGAGTCGAACGCCTTAATCCACCTGGTTATGCCGGGCCAGTATAGATAGAAAGATATATAATTTTCAACGAATGATCTAAGATGTTTTGTTTTGTAATGATGTAAGATTCTTGAGAAGATACATTTTAAATGATGCCAGAGTTTAGGTTCGAATTGGATCTGTGATACAATAAACTGTAAAAGTGTAGCACATGTAACATTCATATTAATTCCTTTGATGATCACAAGTTCCAGTTTATCAGTTCTGATTTGTCACAGCTCTTTGATTATAGAAATCACGATTAGTTGATTTGTTCGTAAGTTGTGTAGTTGTAGTTTCTCTAAGACGGATAAGTTGAATTTTTATCTTTAGCCCAAAGAATGATTTAATGAATAAGTTCACTCTTTGTCTTCATAAACACGTCATGGTGGTAACTTATTACCATACCGGGAATCTATAACATTACTTAGAACGGAGCGAAAGAAGTGAAGACGTCTACTCAAGAATCTAGGATTATTTTTATATAATTCTGACGTCATCAAATAATCTTGATAACTGAGTGAGCGTTATCGGGACTGTAGTAGGAAGCCTATTTGTGATTTGGTCCAGTGAGTTGTTGTGAGGTGAAGAGACCCACCAGTTCAGCCGTCAAGAACGGACATACAAAATACACTTTTATTTCCAGAACTATCTGTGAACTCCGTATGGACTCTGTCGACTTGTTGAACACGTTTCTAAACGATTCATGCACCAACTTGTTTGTGGATTTATGATTTAGATAGTTACAGGGTCTCTTCACGTAACAAGAGGGAATTTTCGACAGTCGTTGCATTGAAATTCTTTTACGTAGGACGAGACTATATTAATATATAACCCCCCCCTTTTTTATCAGCTATATTTTTTTGTATACCTGCAACATCAAGAGTGGGGCGCGGGTGTACCCAATTCGATATTGTTACTCATCAGGTTCTCTACCAGCCTACTCTCAAATTGAAATTCTTTTAAGCAGGATTAGAGTAACATAATAAATAAGACCTTAGGCGTGGTCATATCGAAATGGTTTGGCCTCATGAGTCCAAAATTATAATTGGATCTGTAATCGGTCGAGAAATGACGGAGTTATGAGCTAAATTTGTACTTGAAGAAAAACCTCAGAGGCGTTTAAAAAGGGCCCAGCATGGCCAAGCGTGTTAAGACGTTCGACTCGTAATCCGAGGGTCGAGGGTTCGAATCCCGGTCTTTCAGCCGTGTGGGCGTTATTATAGTTACGGCCAATCCCACTATTCGTTGATAAAAGAGTAGCCCAAGAGTTGGCGGTGGGTGGTGATGACTAGCTGCCTTCCATCTTGTCTTACACTGCTAAATTAGGAACGGCTAGCGCAGATAGCCTTCATGTAGCTTTGCGCGAAATAAAAAAAACAAACAAAAACAGACAAGTTTTGTTTAAATACTAGTTTCTTTAGTAAAGTATAGAACTAAAACCGTGTGGGTTTTAGTTTTGGTACAAACTAGAAGCAAATACATCTTACAGACCTTGAGTTTAGTTTTCAGATGGCGCTCGTCTCTAGTGACGTCAGCGTTTCCAGGAGCATTGTGACTCCACATTTTCCAGCCAATGCTGGAGTATGTGAATGTCATCACCACCAGAGGGAGCAAAAACGTCACGATGAAGACCGTCACGGTGTATATCTAGCAGAAAAACATGAATCTTATAAAGAATAATATGTATTTTCAGACATTTCTAAAGATACAGTCATATAACCATAAACATTATCGGTATTTTATTCAAAGTTAACTTTCCGGGACGTACAACCAGAGAGGTGTAAACCCGTACCTATAGCTTTATTACACTTATATATGTATATCTTCACTCTTGTGATATCTACGTTGTACTCAAAGCGCACCACTTGTGTTGGCTTATAGGATTGATATAAAAATATTTCACAATACCTACATGTATATTTATGGTTATATTTTCCTTGACTACAAAATACGGCATTTCGTTTTTGTTTTGTGAATTACGCGCAAAGTTACACGAGGTCTGTCTGCGCTATCTGTTCCTAATTTAGTAGTGTAGGACTAGAGGGAAGGCAGCTAGTCATCACCCCACACCGCCAACTCTTGGTCTACTCTTTTATCAAAGAATAATGGGATTGATCGTCACCTTATAACGCCTCTACCGCTGAAAAGGCGAGCATGTTTGGTGTGACGGGGATTCGAATCCGCGGCCCTCGGATTACAGGGATTAAGTGTAGCCATGTCGAGTAAAATCAGTGTTGGTTGAATCGTAACAAGAAAAATCGTTGTTGAGTAAGGAAAGGCGTTGTTAATAATGTGGATGTCATGGTGGTTGGAAAATACAGTGTTGTCTGAGTCATAGTGAGCAGATACAGTGTTGTGTGAAGTCGTGGTGAGAAAATACAGTGTTGTCTGAGTCATAGTGAGCAGATACAGTGTTGTGTGAAGTCATGGTGGTTGGAAAATACAGTGTTGTCTGAGTCATAGTGAGAAGATACAGTGTTGTGTGAAGTTGTGGTGAGAAAATATAGTGTTGTCTGAGTCATAGTGAGCAGATACAGTGTTGTGTGAAGTCGTGGTGAGAAAATTTAGTGTTGTGTGAATTCACGGTGTGGAAATACAGTATTGTGTTAAGTCGTAGTTTTCAGTGTAGTTGGCTGCCTCATCTTTGTTATTCTTTTGAGTTATTTTTGTGAATCGCTCAAGATTCAAATCTGTTTTTGGCACAAGGAAACTGACAAAGGAAAATAGAGTTAAGAGAACTTTGTGTATTCATCATATAATTGATATTGTGTGTTATATAATGATGGGTAAGTCTGTTCACTAGCTTAATATTATGTGTTATATAATGATGGGTAAGTCTGTTCACTAGCTTAATATTATGTGTTATATAATGATGGGTAAGTCTGTTCACTAGCTTAATATTATGTGTTATATAATGATGGGTAAGTCTGTTCACTAGTTTAATATTGTGTGTTATATAATTATCGATAAGCCTGTTCACTCGTTTAATACTGTGTGTTGTATGATGAATGGTAAGCCTGTTTACTAGTTTAATATTATGTGTTATAATTATGAATAAGCCTCTTTACTAGTTCAATATTATGTGTTATAATTATGGGTAAGCCTGTTTAGTTGTTTTGAGTTACTTTTTACCCAGGAAAGTCTTCTAACACATTAACACGTTAAGAAATAAAAATGTATATGTTTTTTTTACCTCAATATATTTGTGATTATATAAAAAACTTCTTTGCCTTAACTTGTCGAGGGCCTGGCATGGCATAGCACGTTAAGGCGTGCGCTTCGTAATCTGAGGGTCGCAGGTTCGCGCCCGAGTCGCGCCAAACATGCCCTCCCAGGTAAGTGGGGGCGTTATAATGTGACGGTCAATCACACTATTCGTTGGTAAAAGAGTAGCCCAAGAGTTGGCGGTTGGTGGTGATGACTAGCTGCCTTCCCTCTAGTCTTACACTGCTAAATTAGGGACGGCTAGCACAGATAGCCCTCGAGTAGCTTTGTGCGAAATTCCAAAACAAAAAAACAAACTTAACTTGTCGAGAGTCGCATACAAATTTGATTTAATGGCATATGTATTCTGTATAAAAAAGCAGACAGTATTAACATGTTACTGTTTGTAGTCAACTTTAGTTTTTATCTTGAATGTCCATAGAAAAATTTGGTGATAAAAACTATTCTTTCAGCTTTTAAGCGCATGAAGTATTTCTGAAGAAAACAGAAAATGATTTTATTTCATAAACACTAAACATATTACATCAGCTGTGTTTTGTTCGCTGATTCTCTTCCTTTATTTATTTTCGTTGTGTCTGAACTATGACAAAGCGTTTTATTCTATCGGTAACCGAGTCTGATTAGATTAGTTGAATATTAAATTTGAGCAAAGCCATTCATAGACAGGGCTCAACCGAAGGAAGCTAATATTAGATTTTTATTCATCTTTTCTTCGTGTTTTAAACAGCATATTCCAATGTCGCTCACTCTTATAATATGATAATAATACAATCATAACAGATACAATTAGTGTCTTAAAGTATTTGAAACTTCGCTGGTACAAACTTATGAACAAATACTGTGCGAGTAGAAGATACAAATGATAATTAAATATTAAAATCACATATAATGAATTTATTAAAGATATTTTAAATAAAATTATGAAATTATTCTGTAATATATACAATATAATCACTAAAAATATTTAATTAAAAATAAGGTCATTTGAGAACTTGGCACTAGTTTACGCGGATGTACACATTAAGCGGCATATAAAAGCACGATGTCGTATTAATTAGTGCCTCCACCATATTGAGGAGAGGAATGCTGACTTCAAGAGATAAGCTTTATCTCAATTACCGTCAAATGGCAATACCTTATTTTAATTTTTTCATTATTTTTCATCTTTTTATGTTTATCTTTTTCTTATTCTAACTTGGGAGAGCAGTCACTTTCCCATAAATGTCTGCAGGCAGGGAAGAGTGATATAGATATGGAACGTTGTGGACTTCAGCACCCACATCTCGCTCTCCTAATTTCTAATTTTCTTATGTGAGACAAGCAAACTGGAGGTTAAGACTGATAAATAGTGCATCCCCACCGCAATGTGGGTCTTAAATTTACCTCCACAACCTAGGATACATTTTCTAATCCCAAGTTGTAGCTTGTACCCTAGATCCTTTTTTTTAATGTGCAGGGTATTTAATTTTTTTTTTAATTCATGTTAATGTGTTTTAGTTTATGGCTTGAAACTTTTATGGTTATATATATATATTTTTATATATATATACATAGAAAAATAGCTATAAAACAAAACTCTACACTAAATGAGCTTAAACATAAAATACATTAAAGGATTAGAAATATAAATAAACTTTTAAGCAAATAGTTGGATTGATAGTGAATTGTTCACCACTCTTTTTTTGTCATGATCTCTTTTGGTAAATTATTATTTTGTTTAATAAAATCTCGTATATTTGAAAGTTACAATGCGCTTGAAAAATAAGCAACATATCTTATTGTTGAAACGAGAGATGAGGGCTCATTTTAGTTTGGTACGTTTCGTTTTAGTACATTGATTCTGAAACTCCACGTTTCTTCAAGAGCTTCGCACAACGTTTACATCTCCTAAAATCTAGTAACCTCTCAAGAACCTTCCATAACCTTTGGTATATTTAGAAATTTCTTGAATTTTGTAATATGACTGCAAACACTTGATAAAAGTAAATAAAAGGTGGTAATACGTAAAACATTATGCCAGTAGAGTTTAAGTTGTAAATGATACATATATATGATTACGTATGGTAGTTCGGATCATCAAGGAGAAAGAGTTGTAATAGACACGTGCCACAGAAGCACGAGGTGTAATAGACACGAGCCACACCAGCGTACAGTCAGGCGCTGATAGTTCATGATATGACATGCTGTCATACAGTGAATCGGAAAGTGCTACGCTAGTGTAAACCGATAATACTGTACACGGTATTAATTTATCAGCAACTTTCAGAATATAAATAGCGTGTAACAAACGAGTGAAACTCGAAGGTTTTACATATCGAGTTCATTCCACGTTTAAACAGAACTTGTGTACACAACTCTGGTGACGGTATGTGTAACTAACGGTGTTAATAATAGACGTGATCCACGTATTAAACATAATTTATTCATTGGTGGTGGTCGAGCACGGCCAGGTAGATAAAATACTCGACTCATAATCTGAAGGTCGCAGGTTCAAATCACCGTCACAACAAACATGCTCATCCCTTCAGTCGTGGGGGCGTTATAATGTGACGGTCAATCCCACTATTCGTTGGTAATAGAGTAGCTGAGCAGTTGGCGGTGGGTAGTGATGACTAGCTACCTTTCCTCTAGTCTTACACTGCAAAATTAGGGACGGCTAGTGCAGATAGTTCTCGTGTAGCTTCACTCGAAATTTAAAACAAAAACAAACCAAACACTGATGGCACCCTGACTGCCAGCAAGTAAAAGCAGTTTCTGATGTATAACGTTATTTCCTGAGGAACGGACTCATCGGGTGGGAATTTATATTCCAATTAAACAATGAGTCCAAGCATACAGTAAACGCGATGAAACGATATCTTGACGGAAAGGAGCCTATGAAATACTGGCAACCATGTCTGGCCTGCACAAAGCCCCCGACATAAATGTTCTCGAGTCTGCAAGGGCTAATGTGAAAACTGGGAGAGTCAAAAGGCGGAGAGAAAGTTGGGCTGAGTTTCGCATTCTGTGAAGCAGGTTTCATTTCGTGTGTTTAGCGTATTGTACAACGAATTCGCTTTTTCTTGTATTTTCTCTAGTAATGTCTGTATCTTTACTAAAATATCTACTTACCATTTCTCGTTTGTTTTGACTCACTTATAATAATTTTCATTAATGCATACATGTGAAGAAAAGTGTAAAACACGTGGTTTTACTCGTAAAAGACATATTTAACACGATTTGCTTTTATTCACGTTGTATGCACACTTGAATAAAACTTAGGTGATTATATCTCAATAAATTCCAGTTCGAATATAAATTACAACGTAACTCTCATACCAAATAACTTCTAATAACCTTTAAAACAAACCTAATTAACACATAGTACTGTTTTATTTATTTATTTATTGTAAATAAATATATTAAAGAAATTATTTTCTAGAACGTTGTTAGTAACTTGAAATTTTGTTATTTATAACGCTGTTTTTGTTGTTGTTTTGAATTAAGCACAAAGCTACACAATGGGCTATCTGTGCTCTGCCCACCACGGGTATAGAAACCCGGATTTTAGCGTGCAAGTCCGCAGACATACCGCTGAGCCACTGGGGGGCCTTTATAACTCATCAGATCACGAACATCGGATGAAAATACGTCAAGTACTAGTCTCTTAATCTTAATTAGGAATACAATATTTTACAAGGACGTTATCAGTATATTAAGAGCATTTCAGGATACTTGGCTTGGCACGGTCTGATTATTATGGTGCTGGGTTTATAGTACAAGAGTCGTAGGTTCGAGTCCCTTTACCAAACATGCTTGCCTTTTCAGCCATGAGAACGTCATAACGTGACAGTTAATCTCACTATTGATTATTAAGAGTAACCCCAAAGTTGGTATAGTGTGGTGTTAAGTATCTGCCTTCCCTCAACAAAACAACGCAGTCATTAAAAAAAAAACTACTTTCAAATCACACTTTATTCGTTGTTGTTGTTTGTTTTTCTGATTTTCGCATAAACCTACACGAGGGCTATCTGCGCTAGCCGTCCTTAATTTAGTAGTGTAAAACTAGAGTGAAGGCAGCTAGTCATCACCACCAACCGCCAACTCTTGGACTGTTGTTTTTATGGGATTGACCGAAACCGTATATAACATCGCCACGGTTGAAAGGGCGACCATGTTTGGTGTGACTGGGATTCGAACCCGCGATGCTCAGATTACGAGTCGAGTGCCTTAACCAGATGGCCGTGACGGGCACACACTTTACTTAACAAATAATTATAATTTAATAAATGATGATAATCGAATGGAGCTCGATGTAAATTTTTTCTTCACCCAAATAAGAACTTATCATTTTAAACAAGTATTGTAGTAAATCATAAAAACACTCACTTTACCACTCTCTTCACCCCAAGTCTCCCGACACATATAGTAATTTTCTCCAGCCCATTGAAATTTCTCCGCTCGGCTTTGGATCAGTTGTATACAGGAGAATCCAAACGCAACCATCCATATGGCCACTAAAATACACAGACCTCTGGATTTTGTCCAACCCTTACGCAGTGGGTATACGACAGCGTAATATCTGTAATTGAAACTGAAAGCTGATAACCGTAGAAAAAAGAGTATGCTACAATCGAGTGTTAGTGTTAAATAAATAATGACTAAAAAAAAAAAGTTTAACGCTGATGAACAATATTCGGTCCACCATTTTGACCCGGATGACAAACACATCTGGTGAGAATTGTTCGGTGGTGTCTTTATGTAAGAAACGTAAATACTAAATCTCAGTTGTGGAATATCTGTGCTGTTAGGCACATAATCACTGTAGTTTAACGAAGACAAGTTGCTTCTCTATCACACAGTATTATAACGAATGAACCCTTAAACAGGCCATGTGGTGACGTCAACTGGGACACCATAAATTTAAAACGCAAATTTAAATGTAAATCTCGTTCAGATCTAATTTCACGTTAGGGGTTTCTGTCTGACACTATATGTTATAATTACCTAACTTTTGTTTCGCTATCCGTAAAGTAGATGAATTATGTAATATTATCGATTTATAGTCAACGCTGTCTCCACACCTAATGTAATAGAACTTTTAACACCACATGTGTTAGTCGAATGCAATTCATTAATTTTGTTACCTAAAATAAGCAGTTTCATTCGATATTGTTGAGCAAGACGTCGACGCCACCCAGTGGCGCAGCTATGCTATATGTCTGCAGATTCATACCGCTAAAAATCAGGTTTCGATACCCATGGTGGGCAGAGCACAGTTAGCCCATTATGTTGCTTTGTGCTTACTTCCGAAGAATCACAGTCAATCGAAACTTTGACCTCATAGTACACCCTCCTTACAATGAAGTCATTAATTTTGTAATCCCACGATTTCCCTCCTCGACGATGTCGATCATTTCTGGTAACCTTAGAAGGGATTACGTTGTAGATGCAACTGTTTGTTAGTTGTATTACAAACAAGACGAAAATTACCTGAAACTGAACAATATATACACTACTTTAAGACAGTTAAGGATCAATGACTCCTTCGTGATGTAATTAATTTAGAATAAATTAATATAAACCGAAATTTCGATGCTCGAAGTGCCTCATTTGAGATGTATATTATTATTTATTAATCGATGTAATTACAGAGAGAGCTGTTTACAGTCTACTATGTTTTAGTGATGACTTTAGCCGCCTTGTAGAACATGTTGCTTTCATAAGTGAACTACTGTTCATTCAGCTATGAAGTTAAAATAATCAATACTTGTCTACTATAAGCTCTTGGCAGAGTGAAAATATTTCGTGAGAAAAAAGTGGACACATGCCTTCTAAGACGTCTCCCGGCTCTTTCCATAATGTTAAATGGACAAGATCCTTATCTCACTGATTAATTTGTTGTTCCAGTGACTCCTTGGGAGGGGGGGAGAAGAGGCCTGGCATGGCCAAGCGCGTAAGGCGTGCGACTCGTAATCCGAGGGTCACGGGTTCGCGCCAAACATGCTCGTTCTCCCAGCCGTGAAGACGTTATAATGTGACGGTCCATCCCATTATTCGTTTATAAAAGAGTAGCCAAAGAGTTTGCGGTGGGTGGTGATGACTAGCTGCCTTCCCTCTAGTCTTACACTGCCAAATTAGGGACGGCTAGCACAGATAGCCCTCGCGTAGCTTTGTGCGAAATCCCAAAACAAACAAACAAACAAAAGACTCCTTGGGCAGGTGAACTGTATTATTTAAAACACATAAGAAGCATTCCACCTTAATTGTCAGCCAACATATAAGGACATGTGACATACCTGAATTTGAAATAGAAGAGACTGTAAGAGTCCGATTAATAGATACTTCAGTAATTCAAATAGGTACAACTTCTTGGGTTTACAAAATATACTTTGTTTGAGGTTACCAAAACATGGTCATTACGTCATAAGTTTCTACGAATGAGTGTAACAACGATTGTAAGACCAGCACGAGCAAAATAGTGTTATTTCAAACTGTGTTCTTTATGAATGGAATCTGAATGCTCAGCTAACCCTTACAGGTTCCTCACAGTAAAGAAATTAAACAGTTTTAACAGCCAAAGATAAAACAACGCTTTATTAATCCTTTCGTAGTGAGTGTGCGTTTCTTTCAACATCCGTACAACTTGTATTTTTCATGAAATGATTTGTACAGTGTCCTAAAAGTCAAGATTCATAGAGAAATGAAACATTTCTTGTAATATTCTCGATCCAGTGTTCTTGAGGTCTCATTTTTGTCTCAACATAACTTGTGTGCTTAAATTATATCTTCTTAGCACTGCAGTGGCGCTATGTAAGAAACACAGTTTTACAGGCGTGTGTACGACTGATCTGATGTTGGTTTAATCAAAATCTGTTCCCTTTCAGAGAAATAAATCTACAGGGAAGGAGCATGTAAAATGTCATGCGAGAAATCTCATTTTTCTATGAGACTAAACTTTTGAAACACGCTCTTTCTTTATTGTGCATCTGTAAATTAAAAGGTTTGGTTTGAATTTCGCGCAAAGATACACGAGGGCTATCTGCGCTAGCTGTCACTAATTTAGTAGTGTGAGACTAAAGAGAAGGCAGCTAGTCATCACCACCCACCGCCAACTCTTTGGCTATTTACCAACGCATAGTCACAGCATAACAACCCCACTGCTGAAAGGGCGAGCATGTTTGGTGTGACAGGGATTCAAACCCGCGACCCTCGGATTACGAGTTGAGTGCTTTAGCCACCTGGCCAGGCCGAGCCTAATTACTTTTTCTAGAAGAGATCTTCCAGTTAAACCATATTTAATTTTCTTTTACAATGATATATTTATTTTATTAGTATTTATGCTAGTTTTGAAATTTTTTTTTTAGTTATTTCATAGCCAATAGGAATATGATAGGGCTAACAGAGTTTAATTTAAAAAATTTTTGTCTTATAACATTCTTTTTGTCGAAATAACTTTACAAACCTTTATTTTCTATTTCTCAAGCAATAACAAACACCTTTAATGCCTGTCTTCTTACATTAGAGATAGACTAAGCAAGAAATACGTACATAAAATGTTTAGGTTTCGGTTTTATGTAGTTATTTTAATACGCGTTGTAAGAAATGACTGAACGCTCTAACAAACGATAGTAGTTCGTATGGCTTCTGGCTCATTTCTATTAAACATAATCTATCCCACGTTATTGAAGATACGAGTTCACTGCTATTCATATATTTATCTTCGGATTCGATGTCTGTAGTTACAGCTGTTAATAACAGAGGGCATTCTTCGTTTTTAATTTATTCCGCGTGCACAGATTTTGTCTTATCAGGCTCTTAAAGCACGCTGGTTCATCTTTTCATGTAGGTGATTTGTTACTCTCTGTCGATTATCAGAGACTCCAGCGCTATCTACCTCTTCAGACACATTCCGTATACTTCTGAACCAAGAATGTGGATTGTTATGTCGTTCAGCTCAATGGGTAATGTATTTCAGTTCATCCTGACACACATATTTTCACCGACTGTGAAAATTACTCCTATAGAGAACGTGAATCTGTTTCTAAGAGATATTCATCCTGTTGTTACATTTTCTCATCTTTACTGACTAAATAACGTACCTAATACCGAATTTAACGAATATCTGAATGCCTTTTGTTTGCTCGTTGTTGTCGTTGTCTTCACAAGCGTCGAAATAAAATCGAATGTTATTATTTCTGCGAAGCAACACAATTTGAGTTTTTATTATGATTTCGTTTCATCTCACTTCGAAATCATCTCGGTTAATAAGTCTTTTTTTTTTACATGGTTTTCGCTTTGTAGCTTTCGTAAATAAGGTATATCGTTACACAAACAGGACACCACACAGAAAGCAGTCTAGTAACCCACGACTTAGCGTAACGTATTGTGACCATTAAGTTGAAAAGATCGCATGAAACACAAAACTAGCTGCTTAAACATCAAATAAAAGTAATTTCAGCTACACTGGCGCTAATAACAAGGATCTCGAGTATAAACCAGAGGAAGGAAATGGGTTACAGCGGGCTTGTTAAGAACAGTATGTTGCCAGCACAGTCAACTTTGATAAACTAGTTATGAAAGTTCTAGAAAAATAAGAAAGGTCCCATCACTTCAAATTGTGATATAATAACAAGCATACCGTATGACATCTTACCTCTTGATATCGTGATCCAGTAATAAGTATATTATATATGTTACTACTCAATATCGTGATATATTAACAAGTATATATAATATGGTACTGCTCAATATTGTGATCCAATAACAAATATATTATATAATATCTTACCATTCAATATCGTGACTGAGTAACAAGTATATCATACACCTCAACACTCGAGAGCGTAATCCAATATCAAGTGTGTTATATATCTCAGTACTCAAGATTGTAATCCAGTGAGAAGTATGCCATATATCTCAACACTCAAGATGGTAATCCAGTAACAAGTATGTAATATATCTCAACACTCAAGATCGTAATCCACTAACAGGTACAGTCATGTGAAAAAGTTAAGACACCTTATGATAACCTGTGTATATTTGTAACATTTTTGGATATATAGATATTTAATATCAATTTTAACAATACTGAGGGATTATAGAAATATAACTAAACAATTAAAACTGAAGAAAAGACTTTTCAAGATCTTCTGTAAATGTAATTCTAAAAAAATACATATTCTGAGAAAAAAGTTAGGACACCCCCACATTTATTACCACTTAAAATGGCCCACCTCACACACAGGTGTATCACACCAGGTGCACATGATCAGAAGATCGTTACTCCACGTTTTGAATGAGGCTTGCCCTATTTAAACCTCAAACATTTAGTTTGGTGTGTTCCTAACTGTTGAAGTGAAAGTGAGCACCATGGTAAGAGCAAAAGAGCTGTCTGAAGCCTTCAGAAAGAAAATTGTAGCAGCTTATGAGTCTAGTAAGGGATTTAGAAACATCCCAAAAGATTTTGAAATCAGCCATTCCACTGTCCAGAAAATAATCAAGTGGAGGGCTTTCAAAACAACTTCCAACATGCCCAGGTCTGGTCGTCCAAGCAAGTTCACCCCGAGAGCAGACCGCAAGGTGCTGAAAGAGGTCTCCAAAAACCCTAACATGTAATCACGGAACCTACAGGAGGCTCTAGCTACTGTTGATGTGAAAGTGCATGCCTCTACAAACAGAAAGAGACTGCACAAGTTTAACTTGCATGGGTGCGTGCAAGGAGGAAACCTTTGCTTTCTAACAGAAACATCAAGGCCAGACTGAAGTTTGTCAGAGAGAATGTAGACAAAGACCAAGACTTCTGGAATAATGTTCTTTGGACAGATGAGTCAAAAATTGAATAATTTGGACATCAGAACAGAGGACATGTTTGGGGTAAACCAAATACAGCATTCCAGGAAAAGAACCTCATACCAACTGTGAAGCATGGAGGTGAAAGTGTCATGGTTTGGGGCTGCTTTGCTGCAGCAGGACCTGGACAGCTCACAATCATAGAATCCACCATGAATTCTACTGTGTATCAGAAGGTGCTTAAGAATTATGTGAGACCATCTGTGAGAAAATTAAAGCTGAAGTGGAACTGGACCCTGCAACAAGACAATGATCCAAAACATACCAGTAAATCCACCAAGGACTGACTGAAAACTAAGAAATGGAGAGTCCTGGAATGGTCGAGTCAAAGCCCAGATCTTAATCCCATTGAGATGCTGTGGAGTGATTTGAAACGGGCTGTACATGAAGAAACCCCTCAAACATCTCACAGCTGAAAGAATTCTGCATTGAGGAGTGGGGCAAACTTTCTTCAGACCGATGTCAGAGACTGGTAGATGGCTACAAGAAGTGTCTCACTGCAGTTATTTCAGCCAAAGGGGATGAAACTGGCTATTAGAGGGTAGGGTGTCCTAACTTTTTCCTCAGTTAGAGCATGCATTTTTGTAGAATTACATTTACAAAAGATCTTGAAAAGTCTTTTCTTCAATTGTAATTGTTTAGTTATATTCCTATAATCTCAATTTTACAAAAATACACAGGCTTTCATAGGGTGTCCTAACTTTTTCGCATGACTGTATGTCATATATCTCACCACTCAATATTGTAATCCAGTCATGAATGTGTATTTTACACTCTAATCACTCAACATATATAATCCAGTAACGATTGTTGTTTTGAATTCAACAGCTAAAATAACGATTACATTTCATGCTACCACTCAATATTGTGATCAAACAGAAATCAGTCCTTCTGGTACACTACCATTCAAAGTTGTAACCACATGTACTTTGTTACAAATAATATGCCTTTCAAACCACTATTATTAATCATAGGAACACTTAAAACTTAAACCTGTCAGTTTAGTGTTCATAACCACGATGTTAAACTGCGAGGTCAAGCTGACGATGATAAACACAGTGTTATGTAAGGCTAAATATAACATCTCTTATATAAAGCACCTTGTGTGACAATTAAATATTTCTTATTTGATACTATACATAATATTTGATGATTTACAACTCGTCATTTAAAGGAATTACAGTTAGAGTAACGTCTGATAAACTAACCAGTCATATCTGACTATCAGCCATATTGTATACTGTCTATAACGTCTTATAAACTAACCAGTCATATCTGACTATCATCCATATTGTATACTGTCTATAACGTCTAATAAACTTACCAGTCATATCTGACTGTTCACCATATTGTATGCTGTCTATAACGTCTTGTAAACCTACCATATCTGACAGTTGATACCACAGTATCGCAACAACTGATAAGTGTATTACTCACCTTAGGCCATTTCCGCTAGTGTATCTCGACCCCGACAACTAATAAACTTGCCTTTCAACTTGAGCAGGAAGTTGACATCGACCTTTGTTAAAACTTCCCAGTTAAAACTGATAAACGTTACCGCTAATTAATGTAAAAGAATTATAAGTCAGTTATCACAAATGTAGCTATCAATATATTACCACAAAATATTACAAAACCAACAATAAGCTTGGCCAGTCGTCACTACCTGAATATTTGATCAGGGCATCTGATGAAACTTATTAGCTATCGTAGAGAAATGTTACGTGTTGGAAGAAGCACAAATATGGAAAACTTAACATTCAACTACGACAGTTAGTGACTGGCTCAAAATTCGTGGATAATTAAATTTCTGACTTTGATATAAATACCTGATAACTTGTCTGTTCTAACTATGACTTCTAAAACTTAGCTTGCTATGCCTGATATGTGTTCTCTTGATAATCTAATTTAATGAGTTATATATTAATAACAATGTTTGCTAACGTCTCATACAATGACTCCCTAACTTTAGACATATAATAAAACTGTCTTAGTAACGTTCTTTAACAACTCATTTATAAAGTTAACTTTTCATCATTGCTTACCGAGAATTTTTAGAAACAACGTTCGAAACTTGACCAAAGTCCTTATGAGAAACAACTTACCTGTCCAGACCAACCGCAGTCAACGTGTACACGCTAACGATGACCGAACTATGTTGCATGAACAGGACAAAAGGACAAAAATGAGGGTCAAATATCCACCGTCCTAACATGAAGTCTGTGTAAGTGAACGGAATGGAAAAGGTTGCCATCGTGATGTCAGAAACAGCCAGATTAATCAGGAAAATGCGAAGGTCGCGGGACGAACGCTTCCCTAAAGCCAACACTCCAACAACTGTAGCGTTTCCACTCAACGCTAAAAGAGCAGTCAGAGAATACAAGACGATGAGGACGGCTTGCATCTCTGGACCCAGAGCTTCCAGGGACGGGAAGTCGTCGGAGCTCGACAGGTTGGTTTTGTTCAGAAAATACGTGGGATCCATTCAGGAAAGTTGTCTGTTTCAAGATAGTGACGAAATATGTCTCAACATAGCACGCACGTTCCAGGCAACTTTTAGACAGGAAATGCGTTCCCAGTCAGCTCTGTTCGTTAAACCGAGAAAGCCTCGGCACTGTGAAATCGGCTACAAGTGTGCGCAAGTGCACGATTGTTAGAGCACACTCGTTGGTTAAGATATATAAAGAGAGGTCTATTCTGTGGTGCACATGTATATAGAAAGAGAGAGATATTTAATGTGCAATAAGAGTTTCTAAACAAAATTGCTAACAACAATATGACGTCAATGTTTTCGGAAACCAAAATGTACAGAATACTTAGTTAATGTCTGAATAGACATCTTACTTGACGTTCCTCTAATTAATTAAGTCCTTCACGGATTTCAAACCAAAGATTTGAGTGAATCAATCCATCTTTATCTTCTACTAACCACTGAGACTCGTAACCTGAGGGTCGCTGGTTCGAATCCCTGTCACACCAAACATGCTAGCCCTTTCGGCCGTGGGGGCGTTATTTAGTGACGGTTAATACCACTATTCGTTGGTAAAAGAGTAGCCTAAGAGTTGGTGGTAGGTGGTAATGACTAGCTGCCTTCCCTCTAGTCTTACACTGCTAAATTAGGGACGGCTAGCGCAGATAGCCCTCGTGTGGATTTGCGCGAAATTCAAAAGCAAACAAACTAGCTAATCAATGCAACAAGTTGTACGAAAACGCACCACTACCACGCTACTGTTTCTCTGTTTTTATTTTGTCATTTCTTATTTTATCATCAATTTGTTATACCCGAGACTTTAGTTTCCATACAAAACTCATTACATTATCTTAACTGTAGCTCCACAATCTTCACAACTACCAAAACCTTATCCACAATAAACTCCACAATCTTCACAACTACCAAAACCTCATCCACAATAAACTCCACAATCTTCACAACTACCAAAACCTCATCCACAATAAACTCTATTATTTTTTTACCCAGAATAAGAATTCATAACGAATAAAATCTTATGTAAGGAACCTCCATAATATTCATTAATAGGAAATAAAAAGTTATCTGTGGTACAATTTCATAATCTCTGTGACCATGGATATGTTATCCATGGTATGCAGTGCTATAATTTTGTTCTTTACATAACAACTACAACATACCTTCACTATATGTTAAAGGTGCGCATAAAACCAGGACAACAGGTGACATCTACAATCCACTAACTCATTAATATCAAATGTCTATAAAACTCATTCTCCTAAAAATAAGTCCCCCGCGTTTACGGATTTACAACGCTAAGATTCGAGCCTTGATCCCCCCGCAGTGGACTCAGCAGCTGCTCCAATGTGGCTTTGTTCTAAAAACAAAAACAAACCCTGCGAAGAATAAAAACCACGTTGTTACGTTCTCTCTCTCTTGTTGACAATCTTGGTTACAAATACTTCTAAGAAAAACATCATAAAGTTCTTTGTCCATTAGTACGAGTACGACATGGTCCACTGGAGAACAGCTTTCTCTTCCGGTTGTTTGGTTAGGGTTTCATCGGGAGTCTTGCAGGAAACCCAGCGACATCGTCGCTGTTTAGTAAGAAATACATTTCTTGCTCTCCAGGGGGTGCTTTTGTACAAAAATATTGATTTTTGTTGGTTGTTTTTTTTCGTTGTAAATTAGGAGATTGAGTCTAGCTCATGCATTGGGTAATAAAAACGTGTAAATATGCAGGATATTGTGCTGTGTAATAAGTGATGGTTGTTAAACACAAACCTACACAGCTGAGCTCTCTGTGTTATGCCCAACACCAATGTGGAAACCTGGGTTTTAATGATGTAATCTATTAGTCCTACCCCTAAGCCACTAATACTTGGTCAGTTTGAACAGTTAATTGTTTACTGAAAATAGAGGGTAAGTGAAGAGAAATGGAGCTAGTTTGTTTGTTTGTTTGTGTTTTTAAAGATTGATTGAAGTGTTGAAATAATAAAATATTTTCTGGTTAAAAAAAAAATCCAAAAACACGTGTTGTACTTGACAATCGATTTATTTTTTTTGTTTGTTTCAAAAAGGTGAAGAGCTGACTGCACAGAAAGTGCCGAGTAAAGCGTACTCGCGTCAGCTGGAGAAATCGGGAAGCTAGGATTTAAGGTTCGATTCTCGCGACCACTGCTCTAAAATTAAGTTGTTCACTGTCGAAAAGAATTACTTCGTTGTTCGTAGACGCTTCACGTTTTCAACGAAAGGGGGAAAAAGACCACGACCTTCCTGAATGTTGAATGATTTGAAGATTTTCAAGATGGAACATTTAAACCTTCCCAGTAACAGTGCGCGATCGGTCACTTTGTGTTTTTTTAGAATTTCGTGCAAAGCTACACGAGAGTTATCTGCGCTAGCCATTCCTAGTTTAACAGTGTAAGACTAGAGGGAAGGCAACTAGTCATCACTACCCACCACCAACTCTTGAACTACTCTTTTACCAACGAATACTGGGATTGAGCGACACATTATAAGATCCCATAGTTGAAAGAGCGATCGTGTTTAGTGAGTCGAGGATTCGACCCGCGATCCTTACATTACGAGCAGAACGCTCTAACCACCAGGCCTTACCCGGAAAAGCTGGGAAAATTCAGGATGTTCGAGCAAATGTACACTTGGGATATATATAGCCCTCGCAAGCTCTGTACTGATAGAGTAAAGGCAGTTGTCCAACACCATCCGCCGCCAAATATGAAACTATTAAGTTAAGTTGTTGGATTTGATTGTCACTCTTATAACCCACACACAGCACCAAATTCCTTAACACGGTTTATTTTCTTTTTTTTATGTCGTTGTTCATGGCGGTTATTGTTTTCTCCGAATGTCCATAATTCGACACGCTGACCACTGAGCTGTATCCATCTCTTTTTATTCTCTGTAAGTTAAATACATGAGTGTGATTTAATCGACAGAATGTAAAACCCGAGACCTGAGCCAAATGATTAGGGTTTAAAATCTGAGATTTGAATTATAATATGATCAGAATATGAAGACAGGAGGAACGTGGATTGTTTCTTGCAAAATGGGAGAATTGAACCATGGTTTCTCAAATCCACAGTCTAACATACTAACAAATAGGCCACGCCAAGCCCATGTGAGAAGGAAAAAAAGAGTGAAAACGTGATGTTGAAAACAAACATTCTGTTATTTCGTAACATACTCTGTGTTCCCAAAACACACATTCACATTAACGATAACAAAATATATTGTTGCCAAGTATTGTTTGTTTATTTACATTGGAATTTCGCACAAAGCTACTCGAGGGCTATCTGTGCTAGCCGTCCCTAATTTAGCAGTGTAAGACTAGAGGGAAGGCAGCTAGTCATCACCACCCACCGCCAACTCTTGGGCTGCTCTTTTACCAAGGAAAAGTGGGATTGACCGTCACATTATACACCCTCACGGCTGGGAGGGCAAGCATGTTTAGCGCGACGTGGGCGCGAACCCGCGACCCTCGGATTACGAGTCGCACGCCTCACGCGCTTGGCCATGCCAGGCCTATTGCCAAGTAACGACACAAGATTTACTGTTTTCTGTCAGTGCAAGTGGCGTGCAGTTTCTAGTTCAAACCTGTATTTATTAAAATACGTTATTGAGTTTCGACTCCATATTTTTGTATTCGGCTCCAGTTGTGGAGAAGCACATGGTTGAGAACATTATTCATCCACTATATTGTTTAAATTGTATTACACTGTTTCACTTCCGCATTTCCTTCTATTGTTAAACGCACATTGTTTGTCTCGAGTCGTATGTTCACACTAGGCAGCAAGTTTTAAAGACAATACAACTCCCATTAATTACACTTTCGTGTTAAACCTTTCGAAGAGCAGTTGTTTGCTAGATAACATTTACTTGTTTGTCTCTCGACGTATTATTTTATTGCGTCGATACCAGTACTAGGCTAGCGTGCAGTGTAGCCAGTAGTGCATGCTGTTAAGACTGGTAGTCCAGCAATAGACAGAAATGACAAAATATCATAGTTTTTTGTTTTTTCTTAAATTTCGCACAAAGCTACACGAGGGCTATCTGCGCTAGCGGTCCCTAATTTAGCAGTGTACGACTAGAGGGAAGACAGCTTGTCATAACCACCAACTGCCAACTCTTGGGGATACTCTTTTACCAACGAATAGTGGGATTGACCGTCACATTATAACGCCCCCACGGCTGAAAGGGCGAGCATGTTTGGTGCAACCGGAATTCGAACCTGCGACCTTCAGATTACCAGTCGAACACCTTAACCCACCTGGCCATACTGGACCACACATGATAATTTAAGATTAAGTACTAAATTTTTACGCAAGTAAAGAGACAGTTTAATGAATCGCATATCTGTCAGTTCTGTAATAAAATCTTTATTAATTGTGTAGGATGATTTTTATTTGGTTTATCACTTATTCCATAATCTAACTCAGGACTTATTCATCACGTTATTGAGAGTTTAAGGTTCATCAGAAACTCCAATTTAGGACCAAAAAGTCCTAGTGTATCATCTAGTCACGTGATATTAAAAACAATGCTTCTTACTTTTGGGTGTGTCATCAATATTGTATAATCACGGTTTAGAGCCTGCTATCCGAGGTAGTTTTTATTTCAAGTGTTGTTTTAACTCCAGAAGGGTCATCTCTCGGGATGACGACAAAGCGGTGACGCCCTTATAAGTCAAATTTGTCTTATCATGGTTCGTGTACGCAATTAATGAACAATAATTTATTTTTCTGCCTCTCTCTCTTTTTTACATTTTGTTTGTATTCTCAAGGAAGTGATAATACCCATACCAACCGTCTTGAAAATACAAGGAAGTGATAATACCCATACCAACCGTCTTGAGAATACAAGGAAGTGATAAGACCCATATCAACCGTCTTGAGAATACAAGGAAGTGATAATACCCATATCAACCGTCTTGAGAACACAAGGGAGTGATAATACCCATATCAACCGTCTTGAGAATACAAGGAAGTAATAATACCCATATCAACCGTCTTGAGAACACAAGGGAGTGATAATACCCATATCAACCGTCTTGAGAACACAAGGAAGTGATAATACCCATATCAACCGTCTTGAGAACACAAGGAAGTGATAATACCCATATCAACCGTCTTGAGAACACAAGGAAGTGATAATACCCATACCAACCGTCTTGAGAACACAAGGAAGTGATAATACCCATATCAACCGTCTTGAGAACACATTTTTACTTCAAGTGGGTTTCTCGCCATCACGAAATCGTTTGCTTGTTTGTTTGAAATTAAGCACAAAATTACATAATGGGTTATCCGTGCTCTGCCCAACACGGGTATCTTAACACTATGTTTCGCGTCGTAAGTCCCCAGACATACACTTGTGCCACTAGGAGGCTACAAAAATTAATTCTCCCTTATCGATTTAGTGCGGGATGGCATTAGAATAAACATTAAGCATTATCCGTTGTCCTTTTTTAATTTCACCAACGCTAGGGTGCGTGGGGACAACACAGAACAGCTAAAATATTTTTAAAAAACTTTAAAGTTTACAAAATAAGTATTAACAATAATGATTCATAAACGTCTAGCAGTTATCAAAAAAGATGAAAGCTTATAATATAAGTAACACATACGATAACGTGCAGACTATATTATCATCGAAAATAGGATTGTGTCTCAATGGTGGCTTGAACACACCAGTTAACATCATGGCTGACTGAAAAATAACAGTAAAGTTAGATGAGATATACTGTGTCCTCAGCCTTCACGGTACACAGTGATTAGGCCTAAATTAGCTTGTTGTTCTTCTTTGTATTTCAAAAATCGTAACTGAGATCAGTTTTTAATTTCTGTTTTAACCACGCCAAATTTACTGAGCTCATTTTTACGTAAAAAAATTGTATTGGATCGTACTTTAACTCGAACTATAGTGTATTTTGGGATGTATCTACTTATTTACACATTCATTCTCGTATCTTTTTCCTCCTACCAATAAAAAAAAAAAAAGTCTGAAACGTGTACTAAAGGGTAAAGTGAAACCTGTACTGAAGGATAAGTTTGAAAGTTGTATTCTGGGATAAGGTTGCGGGGTGTATGGAAGGATAAAGTGAAACTTTCCCACAAAGATAAAGATAAAGGCTGTGTATTTCAGCAAAGTAAAATAAAAGAATACAGCTAAATGTGCAAACATACTGAACGAGTATATACATATGCATGTATAAGTTAAAACGTGTATATATGATGAACACGATGTGTTTATACATAAGATAAAATAACTGCATATAAAGATGAAATGGAAACATGTACAAGAGTGATGTTAAATGATTGTGTGTCTACAGCTATTCAAACAATATTAAAACTTAAATTGAATAACGTGCCAGGCAGGGCTGTGACGTCATGATGCTGAACCATGAAGTTAAAATCATTCTTTCGTAGGAAGGTTTCCCGTACATTCTTTTATAGAATTTCGTTTATTATTTTTGAATTTCATTTCTTTCTTAATACACGTGATTTTGTGGGTATCTACGAAACGCTTTATAAATTGTTTGTAAAGTGCTGCCATCTATGAATTATGGTAAACATTTAGTATAATTTTTTGGGGGTGGTATTATGTATGCGTTTGTATGAGTATTGTTTGAGTGCTGAAAATTACAAAATCAACATAACTACCTGTGTAGCAGTAAATAAAAAACAAGTAAAACTTGACTCTGTATTAATTCGTTACTTGATTTGTTTGTTTAGGTTGTTTCGAAGTTCGTACAGAATAACACGAGGGCGCTATCTGTGCTAACCATCCCCAATTTAGCAGTGAAGGACTATAATGAAAACAGCAATCCACCACCACACACCGCCCGCTCTTGAGTTACTGTTTTATTAACGAACAGTGGGATTAGCCGTCACGTTATAATAATATGATTTTTTTTTATGTGGCAACTGGATCGATAGTCTGGCACGCTAATTAGTAGGCCACGCTCGTTTCCGTTCAATACGTCACACTGAAGAGCGTGTTGTGTTCGATATTAAACTATTTTACTCAATCGTAAGTTGTTTACGTGGATTATCGTGTTTTCAAGACGGAAAAAACGACTGAGTTCTGTTAAAAAATACGTAAATAAAGGACATAATTAAGATAAAGCACAGATACTAAAAAATTAAATTAAAATATCTAATGCTTTTTAGAGGGATAGAAATATAATAAAAAGTTAACTAGAACTAAATAAAACTATTGCTACGTTTTAAGCAAAAGGAATACTGAAGGTGTTTTTTCCATGAGGCCCCTCCCCAGCGGCATGTCTGCGGGTTTGCAACTCTAGAAATCGTGTTTCGATACCCGTGTGGGGAAGAGAATGGGTAGCCTATTATATAGATTCGAACTTAACTACAAACAAACGAGTCTGTTGTAAAGATGATAATAAATATGTAACTAAATGCACTTGAAAATTACACAACATGGAATCTCTGGTTCAGTAAGATTTGAACTTTAAACTTTTATACAACAACTGTGGGCATAATTTCATAAAAATAAACCTTCCATAAAAAGAGAGAGAGGCAGAGAAACAAATTATTGTTCGTCATTTTCGTACACGAACTATGACAGGCAAATTTGATTCATAAGGGCGTCGCCGCCTTGTCGTCATCCCGAGAGATAACCCTTCTGGAGTTAAAACAACATTTGAAACAAAAACTACCTCGAATAGCAGGCTCTAAACCGTGATTATACAATACTGATGACACACCCAAAAGTAAGAAAGCATTGTCTTTAATATCACGTGACTAGATGATATACTAGGACTTTTCGGTCCTGCATTGGAGTTTCTGATGAACCTTAAACTCCCAATAACGTGATGAATAAGTCCTGAGTATTATCACTTCTTTGAGAATACAAACAACATGTATTCTCAAGACGGTTGATATGGGTATTATCACTTCCTTGAGAATACAAACAAAACGTTTGTTTTCAAATGTGGGCATTTTTATGTTTTCATAGGATCCATTTTAGATAACACATTAAGTTACAGTTGCGTCACCTGTTTGTCGATTTTATTATTCTTAAAGCCATAGCTTTAGAAATGTGAGGCATGGATGTGTGTGTCGCCATTTGGAAAAATCTGTCCACATCCGCCATGTTTTACGCTACAAGATAGCTCATTGTTTCCACATAATTTGCTTGTAAAATACGCATGTTTTGTTCTCAGAAAATTTAACAACCTTTCTTTGTGCGGTTTCATTCGTATATCAGAAATCATTTCCTTTAAATTTGTGTGTTTGACAGAGCACGGTGTCATCACAGAAGCATAAAAAAACCAGTCAAGTTCACCATTTAGGTTTTTAAGATCTTTATTTACACGTTTTACAAAGTTTTAAAAGTACTAATTTAATATCAGGATGAATGCATAATATATGACATGCTTTCCCATCATTTGATTTAATGAGAACTTCCGACCCGCACTTACGTGGGATGAACGTGCCATTCCGCTGTGACTCGGTGCTTCCCATTCGTGGATCGGAACGATCAACTGAATAAAATAATTATATTTATTGAACAATATTCTATTTAAACAAGTTGCTGGGTATTATAAAATTACATTTATTAATTTGAAAAAAATGACATGATAATACGTATAGTCTCACTACAGTTATTCGTCAGAAACATTTCCGAGTGCACGAACCACAAAGAGTTTAATATACAAAGTAGACTCCACGTTAGGGTTATTTGCACTCGACAATGAAGTGTGTGTGGCTCATATATATATGTGTGTGTGTGTTATATCTTAAGCCTATCATGGGGTTTCCGCCAATGATACTTACCAGGGTCAATGTTTAACGACCGTAGTGACCACCTCTGCGTCCTCCACCGCCATAGCCTCCTCCTCCTCCATAGCCTCCTCCTCCTCCTCCATATCCTCCACGTCTTCCACCACCGTAACCGCGCCCACCGCCACCACCATAACCACCTCCGCCGAAACCACCTCTACCGTAGCCACCACCAGCGTTCACCAAAGCTACCATGGCGGTAAGGACGAGAAAAGCAAATACCTGATGGAGAAGACACAATACACGTGTATCCAAAAACGTTTGCAACACGTATTTTCTCGCATAATACAAAGACAGAAGTACTTCCCACATGAAAGTTATTGAGAAAGTTAAAGAACTTTCACTGGCGATCACAATCAAACCAGGTTAATAAAAACAGTCAAATAAATTCAAGAACTCTCATTATGTGCGTTATCATATTTTTATGAAATAGTTTGTTGTTATTTCGAACGTTAGAATGTAAGTTATGTTGCACTAATGTAACTGATCGCACACGACACAAACTATGCTAGGCTTTCAAGTGGCCAAATCATTTTTGCCATACAATTTGGTCTTTGTCGGTTTATTTGATTCGAATTTCGAGCAAAGCTACTCGAGGGTTATCTTCGCTAGTCCAACCTTATTTCGAAATGATAAAACAGAGATAAAGGTGTCAGTCAACACCATTTACAGCCAGCTCTTGGGCTACAACTACGTGACCAACGGATAGTGGGAATGACAATCATATTATAACGTCTTCATAACTGAAAGTTTGAGGACACGATTCCATCTCGCAACTCTCTGTAGGGCTTGAAAAAAACAAACACTAACTGTAAGTCAAAATAACCAAATTTGGATAATTAATCAAAATTCGAAAAGGAATAAAGAAACAGCTGTATTAACATTTGATTAACATTAACATTATTAGCATTTGATTCACTCCTATGGTTAAGAGCCTCTTGCTACGCCTGGCAATCAATAACAATCAGAGCTTAATATATTAATTACCCTACTGCTACACCTGACAGATATCAACATTTAGCAGTCGGAATACTATTCTTGTTACCCTATTGCTACATATGACGGATATCAACAATCAGCAGTCGAAATGCTATTCTTGTTACCCTATTGCTACATATGACGGATATCAACAATCAGCAGTCGAAATGCTATTCTTGTTACCCTATTGCTACACCTGACAGATATCAACAACCAGCAGTTAAAATGTTATTCTTATTACCCTATTGCTACACTTGACGGATATCAACAGTCAGCAGTTAGAATGCTATTCTTATAACCCTATTGCTACACTTGACGGATATCAACAGTCAGCAGTTAGAATGCTATTCTTGTTATCCTATTACTACACCTAATAAATATCAACAACCAGCAGTTAGAATGCTATTCTTGTTATTCTATTGCTTCATTTGACGGATATCAACAATCAGCAGTCGGAATACTATTCTTTTTATTCTATTGCTCCATCTGACAGGTATCAACAGTTAGCAGTCGTAATACTATTCTTGTTACCCTATTGCTACATATGACGGATATCAACAATCAGTAGTCGAAATGCTATTCTTGTTACCCTATTGCTACACCTGACAGATATCAACAACCAGCAGTTAAAATGTTATTCTTATTACCCTATTGCTACACCTGACAGATATCAACAACCACCAGTTAAAATGTTATTCTTATTACCCTATTGCTACACTTGACGGATATCAACAGTCAGCAGTTAGAATGCTATTCTTGTTATTCTATTGCTTCATCTGACGGATATCAACAATCAGCAGTCGGAATACTATTCTTTTATTCTATTGCTCTATCTGACAGGTATCAACAGTTAGCAGTCGTAATACTATTCTTGTTACCCTACTGCTACATATGACGGGTATCAACAATCAGCAGTCGAAATGCTATTCTTTTTACCCTATTGCTACACCTGACAGATATCAACATTCAGCAGTTAGAATGCTATTCTTATTACCCTATTGCTACACCTGACGAATATCAACAGTCAGCAGTTAGAATGCTATACTTATTACCCTATTGCTACATCTGATGGATATCAACAATGTTGTTGCCCGACTACTACACGTGACAGTTTAAATAAACAATGTTGTTGCCCTACTGGTACACATGACAGTCTATATAAACAATGTTGTTGCCCTACTGGTACACATGACAGTCTATATAAACAATGTTGTTGCCCTACTGCAACACGTGACAGTCTATATAAACAATGTTGTTGCCCTACTGCTACACGTGACAGTCTATATAAACAATGTTGTTGCCCTTTTGCTACACGTTACAGTCTATATAAACAATGTTGTTGCCCTTCTGCTACACGTTACAGTCTATATAAACAATGTTGTTGCCCTACTGCAACAATCTATATAAACAATGGAAGCTTACCCAAATCTTCATGTTCTAGTAGCTTCTAGGAAAATATCCTCTTGACTCAATTCTTACTTAGGCTCTTTTATATGTTCGAAACTAGGAAGAAACAGATCTAGATCGTCACCGGAGTGTGTTAAAACCATCACCATGGATACCTGGTATCTACTTCCCCTTTCAACAAAGAATAAAAGAGGATCGTGTGAAACGTTTCATTGACACTTCGAGTCACACAGTGTCCTTCTCTGAAAGTAGGTCGCATTGGACATAAACGTCAGTTGGTGAAAGAAGTAATAATTAAAATAATGGATTTGGATTTCTCGATGCGTGTCCTCTAGAACCATATTTTTATTTACCATTGCTAACTTTGTTAAACCTCAATATCCGCCAGAAAAAAAATGTCTTTTGTATTTTATTTTTTTGCAATCGTTTCAGAAATCACCAGTGCATGAGAAGAAAACAGCTGACTGAGGTAAAGCATTGCAATAAATGTGAGAAGATAATTTTACTTTCACGTTTATGAAATGCCGTTCTAATATATTTATTCTAATATTTTGTGCAGTGGGATATGATGAGATGATTTATTAAAATCGGCGTGTAATAATAACAGGTTTTGCTCTCATTCTGAATAAACCAAAAAGCGTTACGAGAATACCAATTCTACAAGTTGCCTCACACGTCTGCGCAGAATGAAGTCGCTTTCTTTTAGTGCAACATATCTGAAATGCAATAATCGAAAAGCGGTGAGCTGGGAATTTAAATTATTAGTTTTTTTTATGCGAAAAAAATCGGTGATTGAAGCTGTTGTTAACAAGAGTATATTAATTAGTTTGGTTTGGTTGGTTTTGAATTTCGCCCAAAGCTTCACGAGGGTTATCTGTGCTATCCGTCCATAATTTAGCAGTAAAATACTATAAGGAAAGGCAACTAGCCATCACCATCCCCCACCCGCACCAACTCTTGGGTTACTCTTTCACCATCGATTAGTGAGATTGTCTCTCACATTATAACGCTCACAAGGCTGAAATGGCAAACATGTTTGGTGTGACGTGGATTTCAACCCGCGACCCTCAGATTACGAATCGAGTGCCCTATCCACCTGATCATGACGGGCCTGGGCTACTCTTTTACCAACCAATAGTAAGATTGACCGAAACGTTATAATGCCTTCACGCCTGAAAAGGCAAGTTTCAGATTGCGAGTCAGCGCACCTGACCTCCTGGTCATGCCAGGTCAGTTATTTTAGAACTAACCCTTTGAGTTATAGCCATAGTACCGTACAACCCAAAATACTGACGGGTAAAAAAAATTCGTAATTTGGAAAATAATATCTCAGTGTAAATATTAGAATTGATGTAGTATCGTATTTACACTTAGATTTGTGGCTGTTTTGTTTGTTGATATGCACAAAAGGTGGCATGTTCTGTACCTATCAGAGGTTTTAAAACACAACTGTTAACATGAAAGACACTCAGAGCAACTGAAGGGTGGTAGACCAAGATATACCTTCATAAATTAATCTTTTGTTGTTGTAGTCTTGTGAAGCATGGTGGGCTATTCTTGCTTTACGCCCAATGCAGGTATCGAAATACAATGTTTAACGTTACAAGCCTTCAAACTTTTGCTGAATATCGTCATAAATGAATAAGATATTCCAATAGCATTGCGAGCAGCGCTTCGGTAAGCGTATGAGAGCCACCTAACTAAACTCTCATATCCTAATGCGGCCCAGCATGGCCACGTAGTTGGGCGCTCAACTCGTAATCTGAAGGTCGCGGACTCGAATTCCCATCACACCAAACATTATCCTCCTTTCATCCGTGGGGGTGTCATAATGTGACGGTTAATCCCACTATTCTTTGGTAAATGAGTAGCCCAAGAGTTGGTGGTGAATGGTGATGACTAGCTGCCTTCCATCTAATCTTGCATTGCTACATTAGGGACGGCTAGCGCAGATAGCCCCATGTAACTTGGTGCGAAATTCATAAAACAAACAAACAAAGAAAAATATGTCCTAATGTCTTTGTCTAAAACACAGAAAAACCGGATCTCTTGTAAAACCGAAATTTCTTGACAGTTAAATAAAACACTATGATTGACACAAGTTTCACATTTTTTTCAAAGGTAACACTATATTAAACCTATCTGCCCCCGAAGAAGAAAAGTCCACCTTCCAAAAGAGGTGGAGGGCTGTAGGGATTGTTTCCATTTCTATCAATATTACTTTAACCTACGTGTTTTTTAACATCATGAATTTACGTTAAACCTTTCGCAACAGTCTTCAAAATGTTTAAAAAACCAAAAAATAACAAAAAGTCTGAGAATATTAGCGATGATTCGTATCTTCTACAAATCAGAGGACAAAAGCGAGAGTTTCTTCACTCGTATTTCACTCTGCAAATAAGAAAATACGAAACTTACGATACACAAGTCGTGTTTTGTTTTTCATATTACCGGGTATCTTATTTTCGATTTCCTCAACTTTTTCTAACCCTATATGATTTATTTGCGTTCTTAATAGCTCAACATATTAATACCTTTACTCATATATACTTCTAGAGAACATTCAGCATCTGAATATACGTCTTGTAAGTTATAAACACAATCATGAAGGGAGACATGGAAGAGAAGTTCCGTTGAGATTAAGAGTCACTGTGACTCTAATTAAGATATATGTTTTATCCCCAGAAATGTGGTTACTTAGCAACTGAACCTTTCTCGTCGAAGTAGCACGTTTCACACAAACATTTTCTCAACTGTCCATTCGAAGTGATTTACTTTTATTGAAAGAGACGGGTGAGATGGGTTGTTGCGTTTCAAATATTATCTGACCCAGGAACTGAATATATCCTCTTAATGTTTGTTTGTTCTTAAGTAAAACAACACAACTAAACAACTGGATAGTTATCTGTGTCCTGCCATTTGCCGGTATCAAACCCCAATTTTTAGTGATGTAAAAACCTCACAGTTACAACTAAGCCGAGGGGGCCAGGGGGGGACTTCTTTAAATGTCGATGTAACCAAATAATTGTAAAAGCTTTAGTAACTGTGAAATGTTATTCGTGAACAAATCTGTTTGTTTGTTTTCCAACATTCGCGCAAAGCTACGCAACTGTTATCTACGCTAACTGTTCCTAGTTTTGAACTGATGAATCAGACAGAGGGAAAGCGAATAGGCACATCCCTCGCTAGCTATTGGCCTACTTTCGACCGACTGAATAGTGTTAATTCACACTCACACTTATAAAGCACCAACAGCCCCTAAAATATGGAGCACGATTATTTTATTCATAATTATTTACGTTTTGTCTGGAACTGGGTGCGAAGGACGAGCCCGCAGATCCACTGAGCTCCGCCCGGCCTTTAACAAAACTGGTATTTGTTAATTTACTATTCGAGTTCGACTCATTACTAATAAATAACTAGTAAACTAGTTATACACGTCAGAACTACAAAGAAGCTTATAAATTAAGGAAGCTCTTTTCACGCTACAAACAGATGAAAATACGCACAGTTTATAAATCGTAAGATTTGATTTGTTTTAGATTTTAGAATTTCTCCCAAAGCTACACGAAGATTATCTACGCTAGTCGTCCCTCATCTAACAGCGTAAGACTAGAGGAAAAACAGCTAGTCATCATCATCCCCCGCCAACTCTTAGTCTACTCTTTTACCCACGAATAGTGGGATTAACTGTAACATTATAACGCCCCTACGGCTGAAAGGGCGACAGGAATTCGAACCCGCGACCCTCAGATTACGAGTCGAACACCTTAATCCACCTGGCCGTAAATGATAAGACAATTATAATTTAAACGTTAAAAAAGTTGTTGTGTACCTTCGCTACCAACGACGTTTTCCGACGTAATCCCAATAATATTTCACAAGTTTTGCACAGTTAATAAGATTTAGGTTAGCTGTGCGCGATATAAACAAATGTTTAGGGTGTTGTTGGTATTCTTTTATATTTAGAGACAGTAATCGATCAGCACTGTTTCGCGTATAAAACTGCTTATTTACTTACGTAACAAAAAGTAATAGTAAAAGAAACTAGACGCAATTTTTTTTATCAATAACTCAATCACAAATATAAACAGGTATCTCTAGATAGTTAATCTTACTCGTTTCTCCTTTTATTAAATTGTTTTTAATAAATTGAAATGTTTTAGGGACCCTAAACTTTACTCTTGTATACTTTGGATACTTTTGTATCTGTAAAAAAAAAAAAAAAATCTCATAGGTTACGTAAGGAATCCTCTCAATATTTTTGGAATATTTTACCACATATGGTTAATGAAATTTACATTAGGGACATGTATCTTTCATCAGGTGTTGTTGAGTTGTGGTGAAGGCACTCGAATCGTAATCCGAGGATCGCGGGTTCGAATCCCCGTGACATCAAATATGCTCGCCCTTTCAGCCTGGGGGCGTTATAATGTGACGGTCAGTCTCACTATTCATTGGTAAAAGAGTAGTCCAAGAGTTAGCTGTAGGTGGTGTTAACTAGCTGCTTTCTTTCTAGTCTTACATTGCTGAATTAGGGACGGCTAGCGCATATAGCCCTCGAGTAGCTTCGCGCGAGATCCAAAACAAACAAAACTAAACCCATCAGGCGTTGTTCAGTTACGTCTGTTCTCCCCAGCAATTATATTATATATAGAAACCTGTGTCTATACACATCCTGAAGTGAATTTAATGGAAAATAATCAGAAGTTCGCCAGTCCTTCATAAACATACTATAACCCAAGAGTTCTGGGGTTAAAAACAACAACTTTGGATACTCCTTATAATAACTGCACGAGTAATTGAATTGTAACCGACGTATGAAAACTGTGAAAATACTTGTGAGATTACGTTTCAAAAACTGGAAAATTTAGGGTGAAATGTAAGTACACTGTCACCATGAAAGAGATTCCAAAGATCTCTAGCACTGACTGACACTAACTGTTTATAGTGGTGTCGCAGCGCGGTTGTTAATAAACAGTGTTTGTTTGTTTGTTTTGAAATTTCGCACAAAGCTACTCGAGGGCTATCTGTGTTAGCCGTCCTTAATTTAGCAGTGTAAGACTAGAGGGAAGGTAGCCAGTCATCACCACCACCCACCGCCAACTCTTGGGCTACTCTTTTACCAAGAGTTTACAAAGAGTTGCTTTCTTGGTTGTTAATAGAATAATCCATGTTCGTTTCAAGATAAGAATAAGGATTTAGTTTTTGTTTGAAGTGTTAAAGTAACAGCACATTTGAGAAATGATAAAATTGTTGTATGTATGTTGGTAATAGGACAGAATAGCATTTGCAAGATTATCATATTGTAACATATACGCTGGGAGATACAATTTAACGTTTGAGTGTGCTAATTGGATGCAGTGTTGATGTGAAATATTTGTTTCAGTTAGCGCAAAGTTACGTGTGTAATGTCTACACTGTGTCCATCGAAGGGAATCGAACCCTAATATTTAACAGATGTGTAGTAACAAACAATGTAAGTATTTGTGGGATTATTAGTCATTATGTGCGACGTAGGACCCGACTTGGCCAGGTGGTTAGGACGCTCGACTCATAACCTGAGGGTCACGGGTTTGGATTCCCATTACTCTGAACATCCTTGCTATTTTATCCATAGTGATGTTATAATGTGACAGTCAATTCCAGTATTCGTTGCTAAACGAGTAGCCCAATATGTCGGTGAGTGGTGATGAATAAGCTGCCGTCTCCCTCTAGCCTTACACTGTTAAATTAGGGACGGCTAGCGCAGATAGCCCTCATGTAGCTTTGCATGAAATTCGAAAATACACACACACACACACACACATGTGCCTTAATAAATTTTGGTTTATTTTGGAATTTCTCACAAAGCTACACGAGGGCCATCTCCGCTAGCTGTTCTTAATTTAGCAGTTTAAGACGAGAGGGAAATTAACTAGTCATCACCATCTACTGCCAAACTTTGGGATACTCTTTTACCAACGAATAAAGGGATTTTCCCTCATATTATAACAACTACAAGGCTTGAAAGGGCAGGATGTTCAGCGACAGGGACTCAAGTTCGTAACCCTCAGATTATGAGTCGAACACTTTAGCCAACTGGCCATGCTAGACTGTCATAAGACACACGAAATTTGTTCAAATGAAATTTCATTCCCATAATAATAAGAAGAAATCCTCAATATCCGCAACATTTGAAACACTTTGTAGACTAGATTAGAGTATGTTAATATATAAGACATTTTTTCTACTTTTTATTAGCTATATTTTTGTGCGCCAGCAACACCGAGCATGGTGTTAGCGTATACCAGATTCGATTTTATAATTCATCAGGATCTCTACCAACCCACCCTCAAATTGAAATTATTTCAGGCAGGAATAGAGTAAATTAATCTGTAAGACCTTGGGGGTGGTCAAGTACATGAATCGAAAGGATCTGATCTCCAATCCAAAAAGCCCAGGCATAGCCAGGTAGTGAAGGCACTCGACTCGTAATCCGACGTTTGCGAGTTTGAATGTCTGTCACACCAAGCATACTCGCTATTTGAGTAGTGAGGTCGTTATAATGTGACGGTTAACCCCACTATTCGTTAGTAAAAGAGTAGTCCAAGAATTGGCGGTTGGTGATGATAACTAGCTGCCTTCCCTCTAGTTTTACACTGCTAAATTAGGGACGGCTAGCACAGATAGCCCTCGAGTTGCTTTGTTCGAAATTTTAAACAAACAAACAAAGCTTGTTTGATCATAATGTATAAAATTACTTTGATTTTATTTTGCGTGTATTATTACAACAATAAAAAGGGCATAAAACTTTACACTTGTAACGATATTCAAACAAATAAACAACAGAAAAAAAATCAGAGCGTATTTTAGGAAAACCGTTTATTCACTTAATGTAGTAAATATATCAAATTCATTCATATAATATGCCTAAAATTCAAAGAAATCTGACTAAATCACTCTGTTGGACGAATTATATCTTGCAAAAAGAGATACTCAACAACGAATATGGACCTCTAGTATGAGGGATAGGTCCAGAATTTCTTAAAGGGAGATGGTCCACAAAGTACCTTTAAGAGTATACAGAGATGAGTTATTGAGAACATTTTGTAGTAACCGATGTAATATAATGATTGATTTTTTAAATTCCACAGTGCTTTCCTGAGGGTAAATTCCAAAATAAAATTTCGGTGATCAAAGTTTTCAACAAAATAATTTTAAAATACTATTTATTAATAGCAAAAATATTCAATCCTGGATATTTTTTGGTGTCACACTAAAGTGGGTGCAAAAACTATAAAATACCATTTGATGTATTGTGTATCTTTATTCGACGATATAATCAAATTGGCAAACAAGGATCGATTAAGTATCATTTTCTCTTCGCTGGATTCATGATTGAACATTTATAAAGGTTTAAAACTTGATCATGAGAAACATAAACTTTAGAAATTAAACGTTTTGAGACGGCTTAAGCGGGTAACGAAAAACCTTCACTATAAATCTAGGACATTTCAACAAGGTGTTGTCATCCTTAGTTACCTGGTGAAGATTAACAGGTGACAAAGTGTTGGTTGAAAAAAAAAACGCATAATCGCCCATAAAATTCGCAAAAAGAGCAAAATGCGAAACTGGAACTTTACCACGGATATCCTCATGGACCAAAGAGATCTTCATACTAAGTTGAGCGAGGATCACGTGAGAATGACATATTCTTGCCTAAAAGTAATACTCTGGTAATAAAGTCCTTTCGTTACCCAGTCGAACCGTCTCAAAAACTTTTATTTATAGGGAACCTTACGATTCCAAAGACTGTACGTGTTGATTCTTCCCTCAATATCGATACAGCCTATACATCTGCAGCGCCACCTCTGAACAGTCAACGGACGACATTATAGGTGTTTCCTTTCCATTCCACGTTTAGCGCAGTTATTAAAATTTCTAAATCAAACGTAAGTGGACCCGGCATAGCCAGATGGATAATGCATTGGACTCGTAATCAGAGGGTTGCGGGTTCGAATCTCCGACATACCAAACATGCTCGCCCTTTCAGCCGTGGGGGCGTTATAATGTTACAGTAAATCCTACTATTCATTGGTAAAAGGGTAGCCCAAGAGTTGACGGTGGGTGGTTAAGACTAACTTTCTTCCTTCTAGTCTTCCACTGCTAATTTAATGATGGCTAGCGGAGATGGCCCTCGCGTAGCTTTGCGCGAAATTCAAAACCACATCAAAAGTAATGTAAACTGTATTGATCAGAATTGACAAGCAACATAAATTAGTGATGACAATTTTATATTGAATGGTGATCGTCAGTCAGTATTCAATAAAAACAACCAACCACAATAGTGTAATATTTCATCTTGTAACTTTGTATGTATGTCCAGCTAACTTCTTCCACGGGTTAGCTGTATCAAACTTAGCTGGCGGACTTGAATTGGCCCGGCGAAAGTGTCTTATTCTACACGTCATCTCCCTACCAATGGGACATTACAGCATGATGGTAGCCTTAACTAGGTCTTTATGATCACTGAACCCAAAATGGAATATGTGTTTCTGACCCCTCATCGCAACTGTACGGCGTCTTGTTTGAAACTGTGTTCATACTACACGTACTCATAAGCAAGCTGGACCAAACTTCACATGCTGCTAAGGTACTCTTAGAGAAATATAGAAGCAATTGGGAGTAAAAAAAAAAAAAAGTCTATCGGCACAATGGGGTCTCTGAATTACGCGGAGTTTTGAGCCCCTCAGCATAATGCGGGTATTTTATGCTAGTGAATAGACGATAGTGATTCATCAATTAGTTGAACTCGCTATTATAGAGACTTCTGGTTGTAGTCTGGTAAATATTACCCAGTCTTCGTGTCTGTTTCAATTTAAGAGTGCATGTAATGTAAAGTCATTGTAATGACTTTCGAGCTAACATTTGACTAATTTATTAATTTTAGCCTCGTCTTGGAAAACTCCAAAAGGCAAATTGCTGTAAAAACGTATTAGTTATAGTCCTTGAAATTTACTGTTTTTTTTTCTTGGTTAAATTATCTGGTACTGTAATCTAAAGAAAAACAGCATAAAATTATGCTGTTGTCATTTTCATAATTATACATAAAACGAACAAAATATGACGAGAAGCAAAAAATTATGTTTCAAAACGCCTTCACTGCAGAGGAAACATAAATATTTATTACAGAAAGAAAGCCCAGGAATGATTGGTTTGTTTGTTTTGAATTTCGCGCCAAGCTACACGAGTGCTATCTGCGCTAGCCGTCCCTAATTTAGCAGTGTAAGACTAGAGGGAAGGCAGCTAGTCATCACCATCCACCGCCAACTCTTGGACTATTCTTTTACCAACGAATAATGGGATTTATCGTCACATTATAACGCCCCTACGGCTGAAAGGGTGAACATGTTTGGTGTGACAAGGATTCGAACCCGCGACCCTCGGATTACGAGTCGAGTGCCTTAACCCCCGGGTCATGCCTGGCCTATTATAATAGCAAAATATGTATTGCACTGTTAAATATTTCACTGAGATATCTTAATTTAATTGGAGATGTTTAAGGTTTGTCAGTTTTCTTACTACTGTGCATGGGCGTAACACTCAAACAAACAACTTTCATGTATTGTTGTTATTCATTGCTTAACAGTAAGGGACTCAGAATTAATAGGAGTGTTAGGGACTGGTCTGTGACACATCAGGAATTTGGTTGAGTCGAACTATAGGTGACAAGTTCAGGAGTTTGAGAGCTTTAATGGACTACATGAAAACGTTTGTTGGCTGAAAATGGTATAACGTTTCGGCTCCTACACTGAAGGCTTTGTAACAATGCCTCAGTATAGTCGCCCCTTTTTATTCAACAAACTCTTCCTTGCACGTCACTAAGTTCTGAAGTGAGTGTACTAAATTCCCAGGGGTTACTTTAACAGGAAGTTGTCTCAATGATAGTGGAAGTGGTTTTATATACTGACGTCATCCGAGCTTCCTGCTTGTGCATACCCTATTGACTATTCACCTTCAATTTTCCTACCATTACAAAACAGCCTTTAAAGTGACATAGCGTCCTGTCTGCGGACTTGTACTGCTTGGAACCGGGCTTCGATACCCAAGGTGTGAAAAGTGTAGCTTTGTGCTTAATAACAGTTTGTTTGTTTTTTGAATTGCGCACAAAGCTACTCGAGAGCTATCTGTACTAGCCGTCCCTAATTTAGCAGTGTAAGACTAGAGGGAAGGAAGCTAGTCATCATCACCCACCGCCAACTCTTGGGCTACTCTTTTACCAACGAATAGTGGGATTGACCGTCACATTATGACGCCTCCACAGCTGAAAGGGCGAGCATGTTTGGCGCGACGGGGATGCGAACCCGCGACCCTCGGATTACGAGTCGCACGCCTTAACACGCTTGGCCATGCTGAGCCAGCTCATGTGTTGCTCGTGATTGATTGTTTCTATATTTAGTGTATTTCTTTTATTAAAGCTCCGAAATGATTTTCTTTCTGATGTGAAGCTCCACAAATCTAGAAAGTTTGAGAACCCCTGATCTAGTTTACAGAAATGATAGGTGCAGAACCATTGCTCTTGTCTTTAGAACCTGTGTTTCAGTTAAGTCTAGCTTTGAGTTTGTCTTGTCATTCATGTGATTTACATTACTTTAATAAATATTAGATATATCCAAAATGTACTGGATACAAGAAATAAAAAAAGTATTTCTTGTGAAATGTTATTTATTCATGAGTAAATTTATTTAATGAATTACACGTCGACTATCGAAACTTTTTTTTAAATATATTTTTATTTGGAATAACCAAAATGTCTTTGTTAGTTTTATTTTTTTTTCATATTCTTTACAGAAGTCTACAAATATGCAAAGCTACATTGTTTCCAATGGAGAATAAACGTTACGAAAACGGGGCGTTGTTTTATCTTGTATTTCAAAGGTTCATCAGCTTTCGTGCACGATTCATAACCGCCTGACAATAAATCGTTGTGCGGAAGTGTTTAACCGTAATGTTTTTTATGGCCATAACCACCACCGCCGCCGCCGAATGTTCCACCTCCATATCCTCCGCCACCTCTAAAGCCGCCCTTACCGTATCTTCCACGTCCTCCTCCATAGCTTCCATACCCTCCACCTGTGAATCCTCCATATCCTCCAAAAGATCCTCCACCTCCCCGATAGCCCCCACCTCCTAGGTAACCACCACCTCCTCGATAGCCCCCACCACCTCGGTAATCTCCGCCTCCTCGATAGCCCCCACCACCTCGGTAACCTCCGCCTCCTCGATAGCCCCCACCACCTCGGTAACCTCCACCTCCACTATAACCTCTGCCTCCACCGTACCCAGTCTCTGCCACTTGTAGGGTATCATCTTCTCCAAGGCACAACGTGGTTAAAACAATCAAGCAAATGGAAGCAAACACCTGTGGGATAAAGATTGTCCAAACAGTTTTATAAATTTAGAAAATAACTTCGAAATTGGCGTGAGTGAAACGTCAAGTTTAGTAACATTTCATACACATGAGTTCACCTCAAAAATAGCAAGCTAAGTGTAGAATCAGCGAGAGGTCCACTATAATAATAATAACAATACACCAATTAAGGATTCAAATAAAACAATAATTACATTCTATGTGTGAATATTTATGACTGCATACTGTGTGACGTTTGGAACAATGATAAAACTGATGCCCCCCAGCGGCTCAGCGGTATGTCTGCGGACTTACATGCTAAAATCCGGATTTCGATACCCGTGGTGGGCAGAGCACAGATAGCCCATTGTGTAGCTTTGTGCTTATTTCTAAACAACAAAAAATAACAGAATGAAACTGATTTTATGGCTGATCTACTTTTATCTACTAATAAAATTATTCCCCAGATAACTGTTTTCATGCTAATTATATCTTTAGTATTTCAAGCTAGAATACCAGATGCAAGAGAAAATATAAATATGTTAACTGAATATTTTAACTGGTATCTCAGACTAATATGCGTTTTTTTTTCATTTTATGTTTAATGAATTAGGATACAGATTAGGGTCGTAGCCAATACAGAATAATATTAAAATGCTAAGTATCGATACAGTCATGGTTTGTAAGGCGTTAGTCAGGACGTGGGGGCTCCGGAAAAATCTCGTAATGAGAAAGTCTGATAACCCTTGACTTAGAACTTATCTACCAGGTTTTATAAAACAATCATTTGTTCCAGATGAAATCATTATTTCATAACTCATACACAGATGTATCCAGTCAATGATGGTTTGAAATCTTGGTCTTATCCACACATTATCTAAAGAGTAGCTTTTTTCCGCACAGATTTAAACCTAAGTCAGTGTTAAACGAAACGTTTAGTTATCTGCGTCTTACAAAACATTCATTCTTACAAAAGGGTGCAACAGACGTGTCTCAAGTTCAAATAACTTATTCTAAATAAAATAACCCTCTACTCACCCAGACTTTCATCTTGTATTCTATAAGCGTATCAGTACCAAGAGCGCTGAACCATTTGCGACCGGCCGGACTGTTTAAGCCTTTATATAGCCCAAGAAACGGACATTTATCGACGAAGGTCATCCAGTGTTTCTCTCACCCAACCGCACAGAAGGTCCTGTTTTAACACGCTATATTTTAGCACACGGGCATATTAACACATAAATATTAACCATCGCCAGGATTAAAGAGGTAATGAGTTATCCGGTATACAAAAGCGAAAGTAACAATTTTCTATTTAGGTCAGTCATTATAAAAATGAATTACCTGATTAAAAGATATCTGATTACTTGAGAATTCGTTAACGTACTTTGTCTATGAATCACGAACTTTATGAAAACTGTGCTCTTTGTGAAAACAGAGTAAATTATTACGCGAGTGTATGAAGGATTGGTTATTAGGAATATTTTAAATTTGTGTCCTAAAAACAGAATAACGAAGCATTGTACTTTCCTAATGTACTAAATATACACAAGGTCGTAGCGATATGTTTTTACTACACGAGCAAATCTACCAATTTTAATACCACTGAATTACATTACGTAACAACATTTTAATTTTATCTGGTTCCTGGGCAGAAAGTGTTATTTCCCAATTGTGTGTGCCTAAAGTAAATGGAAAACACCTATTTTTCTTTTCAAATTTTGCTTTTGTGACCTGGAAGCGTATAACGAAAACATGGTGGGAGACTATATTTGGGGACTGATACGTGAAAATGATTTACATTACAGTCCAAACCTCGAAAAACTACACACTTCTAAACATTTTTGTATAACTTTAGTATAAATATATGTAAATCTTGATTCGTATATTGTTTTATTCAGACCTTATGTAAAAGAAAATGTGCAAATTTGCCCATTTTTACATAGAATATAGGTTAATTTCTAAATTTCAATATCCAGGTCTCAAAAGCAAAGTTCTAGGGGAATAATGGTCACTTTCTGTACTTTTACAACACAAGAAATTAAGAAATAACACATGTTATCCAGGAGTGTGTTGATATTTACAGCTATTAAGTAGGTGATTTAAACGTGGCTGCCGCCTAAAGTTGTGTAGAATAATTGTTTATTTGACTTAAATTACATGGAAATTTTTAAAATAGTTTTTTCAGTAAACATTCTTTTAAGAAATAAGAAAACAAGACAGAGAAATGTTGACTTTGTTAATTATTTTTTTTTAATTTCGCGCAGAGCAACTCGAGGGTTATCTGCACTAGCCGTCCCTAATTTAGCAGTGTAAGACTAGAGGGAAGGCAGCTAGTCATCACCACCTACCGCTAACTCTTGGGCAACTCTTTTACGCAAAAAATAGTGGGATTGACCATCACATATAACGTCCCAGCAGCGGAAATGAAGAGCGTATTTTGTTTGGCTGTTGAATGGAGGGAGATTTTTCTTGGCTCTGATTTTTTTTCATTTCTGGGACTGAACTTTCAGTTACTATCCCTGGAAGTATTCATTTAGCCCCGCTGATAAAAATAACATTCCACATAAAAATGTATGTGTAATGTTACTTTTCATGTTGTTTCAGTTTAGACATCACGCTACGTAATGTAAAAAGTACTTGTGATGAGCTTAAAGTTATTTTAGTATAATTTGTAGCTTAAACACATTTTATTTGGATATTTTCTGTACAAAACAATACAAATATTCAAATATGTAATTCTAGCCGCGTGGGCCTGGCATGGCCTAGCGCGTTAAGGCGTGCGCTTCGTAATCTGAGGGTTGCGGGTTCGCGCCCGAGTCGCGCCAAACATGCTCGCCCTCCCAGCCGTGGGGGCGTTATAATGTGACGGTCAATCCTACTATTTGTTGGTAAAAGAGTAGCCCAAGAGTTGGCGGTGGGTAGTGATGACTAGCTGCCTTCCCTCTACTCTTACACTAATAAATTAGGGACGACTAGCACAGATAGCCCTCGAGTTGATTTGTGCGAAATTCCAAAACAAGCAAACAATTCTGCTGTTTTACTGTTTTGAATTGAGCACAAAGCTACACAATGGGCTATCTGTGCTCTGCCCACCACGGGTATCGAAACCCGGATTTTAGCGTGTAAGTCCGCAGTCATACCGCTGAGCCACTGGGGGGGCGCAAACAATTCTAGCCGCGGCATAGCGGCCCGTAAATGGCTCTAAGTTTTTAAAAGTAGAAATTTTTAGCTCGTAGCTTCGTCATCTTTTGACCGATTTGAGATCTAATTACAGTTTTTGACTGAAGAGGTAAAATCCTTTCGATCGATTTGTTTGATCGCACCCAAGGATTAACAGGCTAATTTACTCAAATCCTGCCTCAAATAATTTCAGTTTGAGGGTAGGCTGGTAAAGATCGTAATGATTAATAAAATCGAATTACGTATACGCATGCGCCACGCTTGGTATAGCTGATGAACAAAAACATAGCTAATAAGAAGGGGAAAATGTCTCATCGAATAATTTATTCTGATCTTATCTTAAATAATCTCAAACGCCGTGGCTATTGAGGATTACCATGCTGCTTTTCGGAATAAGTGAAGATATTGTTCTGTTGATTGTCATGATTTTAAATTGTACAGTACCGATGTTACTTGGCCAACCAATATGTGTCCTTGTCTGAGTATTTTACCCCGTCCCACTGAAAATTTGACTGACCACACCCAGAATAATTGTACTTGCCAACAATGTTTATTATAAAAATGTATTTAACAAAAAATAATTATAATTCTCACCTAGTAACACTTTGTTGTTGTCTTATGAAACATTTATAGGTAATAATCTAAACTTGTATTCTTGGGTTTGTGTTTTGAATTCCGCATTTCGCCCACAAATACACGAGGGCTATCTGCGCTAGCAGTCTAAGAATAAAGGGTCTTTATTTTTAATATCGCGCAAAGCTACACGAAGGCTATCTGCGCTAGCCGTCCCTAGTTTAGCGGTGTAAGACTAGAGGAAAGGCAGCTAGTCATCACCACCCACCGCCAACTCTCGGACTACTCTTTTACCAACGAATAGTTGGTTTGACTGCGACTGTATAACTCCCCCACGGCTGAAAGAACGAGGATGTTTAGTGCGACGGGGATTCGAACCCGTGACCCTCATATTACGAGTCGAGCGCCCCTAACCATCTGGCCATGCCAGGCCTAAGTTATTACAAAATTGATTGCTTCGAGCACACATGCTGGAAGCCTGAATGTAAAATAACATCAGGATATTTTTATTTTGGAGGATGGAAATTCTTAATGTTTTCTCTTTTTAACTTTAAGTAAGTTAAACAATGATATATATTTGTATATATATGTATATATATATCATACGTATATGTGCACGCAGGTGTATGAATGGGTGAGTAGGTGTATTTGTGCGTATGTCGCGGTTTTCTTCGTTTAAGTTATATAATTTTTGTAACTTGCTTTGTCCCTATTCATTATGTTACAAACGACAAGTTTAACGCACTTGCGCAGTTTGTGCTCTTAGTAAACAAAGTTGTTTTTTTTTATATTCCTTATAATCTTTATGATTGTTCTCTGGACTCGCAGGTTTTTCACTTGCTATCAGTTAATTAATCTGTACCACCATAAACAAACCTCTTATTCTAAGCCTAACGCAAGGTGAGTTACTGGGGCTGAATGAGTGTAGGCTTCTGTCCTCTGTTGACGAAGGTAAACCGCCAAATTAGGAAACATTTTATTCTGCCCTTCGGAACTGAGTAATAATTAATAATAATAGATTATCCGTGGGCGTGAGTTAAAGATTATTTTTAATTTCTCTTTAGACAAAATAAAAAGAATTACTACTGCCATTTCCATCCGTCATTTGTTTAGAACGGAAAACTAATTTGAAAAGTTATGGTGAATATATCTTTCATTATTCAAACAACAAATTTCTGTTCATGGATTGTGTTTCCTTTTGTGTATTTAAGTGTCCAAATAAACCTAACAAACTCGTTATATTAATTCAATAAGCTGATATGTTAAGCACACACACACACACACGTTAAAAATATTATAACACACATGCACACGTAACATGTTAAGCATGTTATAATAAACACACACACGTTAAGCGTGTTGTATCACACACACATAACATGTTAAGCGTGTTGTATTACACACACATAGCATGTTGTAATACACACATAACATGTTAAGCATGTTGCATTTCACACACACACACACACATGTTAAGCATGTTGTTATGTACATGTGTGTTTTACAGAACAGCTTGCTTTACTCTTTCTTTCCTCTTTTATAATTAATCAAACATTTCTTCCCTTTTCATAGAAATGAAGAGAAACGAAAACAATGCATGCCCTACGAAAATATGGGTTTGTCTGGTAACTTCACTTTCAACAAGGAAACAATACATCCCCCACGAAAATATGGGTTTGTCTGGTAACTTCAACTTCAGAAAGGAGACAATACACGCCCCATAAAAATATCGGTTTTGTGTGGTAACTTATGTGTCTACATTTTACTATGAACAAATGAAAATACTAAATTATGTTGGATCTAGTGAGTTATGTGTCCATATTTCACTCCAAGAAAAGGAAGCAATGCACCCCATAAAAATATGGATTTGATCTGGTAACTTATGTACCTAGTATTTATTATCATGAAACTTCGCAACTAGTTTTCATAACCTCGAGAATGAGTGAGACATGAAAAAAGCTCATGCGTAGAACGAAGTCAATTATTTTGTTGTTGTTTTTTACTTAAGTGATATTATTTTGGATATTTATTTATTCATCAATATATAATCGTCTTGACTCCCTTCCGAAACTTCCTGCTTTCAGACACAAACACCGTATAACCGAATTATGACTTGAAATACAACACTTTCAGGACTCCGCGAATACTTTAAGAAACAATTTTATATAACATGTAAACTTTCTAATTAAGTGTTTCATTGTTTAAACCTACATACGAGGTCTGTTAAAAAAAATACGCGGACTGTTTGGATTGCGCGGCTCCAGTTGGTTCCAGAGGTATCCGCTTGGTGTCGCAAGGTTCGCACAGATCAGCTGATTACGATGCCATGTCCCGATTGCAGATATCTTCATTTGTGTATTAGCTACACGGTTTTAAGTGGCGTGCGATTTTTTTTCGTTTGGCGGATTTCAGAATGAATGATCTGAAGGAGCAACGACTTGCTGTGAAATTTTGTGTTAAACTTGGAAAATCTGCAACTGAAACTTTTGCTGTGCTTTACACGGCTTACAGTGATGTTGCTATGAAGCGTACGGCATGTTTCAAGTGGCATGAACGTTTTAAGGATGGTCGACAGTCCATTGAAGATAATGAACGTCCTGGACGTCCTTCCACATCAACTAACGACCCACACGTCGACAAAATCAACACCCCGGTGCAGGCAAATCGACGTCTGATTGTTAGGGAGCTTGCTGAAAAGTGTGGGATATCAGTTGTATCTTGTTACGAGATTTTGACCGAAAAATTCAAGATGCACCGCGTTGCTGCGAAATTTGTGCCTCAGAACTCGTGAGTGTTTGGCCAAACACTCGATCACCGTCCTTCCCCACCTCCCTACTCACCTGACCTTGGTCCTTGCGATTTTTTCTTGTTCTCCAAACTCAAAAGATCCTTGAAAGAAAGAAGATTTGAGACGATTCCCGAGATTAAGGCAAATGCGACGAAGGAGCTGGAGGACATTACAAAAGAAGCGTACTAGGACTGTTTCAACAAGTAGAAACACCGTTGGGATAAGTGTGTGCGTTGGGGAGAAGAGTACTTTGAAGGGGTCCCAGACCTGTAACTTCTAAATAAAGTACATTTTGTTTTATGACGTCAGTTCGCGTATTTTTTGAACAGCCCTCGTAATGTCGTGCTGTGCACACGTGAAAATAAAGCCTATGTTTGTGGTAGTCGTCCGGTAAGGCCAGGTGGTTAGGGCGCTCGAATCGCAATCTGAGGGTTACGTGTTCGAATCCCTGTCACACCAAACATTCTCGCTCTTTCAACCGTGGAGACGTTATATGTGACACTCAATTCCACTCTTCGTTGATGAAAGAGCAGCTCAAGAGTTGGCGGTGAGTTGGCCTTCTCTCTAGTTTTACACTGTTAAATTAGGAAGAGCAATTACAGATAGCTCTCGTGTAGTTTTGAGTGAAATTCAAACCAAATAAACACATCTTTCTGGTAATGCTGTGTTTGGACCATAATAACGTGCTTTCTTCCAGTTGCAAACTCTGGTTGATTCCATACTGAAGAACGGCTCTAGACGCCTACAATTTTGAAACGAAAGATAAGAGGGTGCGTAGCTAACTAACAGCACTCATCGCTAACCCTTTAGCTACTCTGATCTTATTCTGGGAGTCGATCGTCACTCTCATAACACTCCCACATCCTCAAAGTGCGGAGTGCGATTTTCTGTTTACGGGACCAAAATCACGAGCCCTAGCTAATCAGGAGGTCACACCTCATCCACTGACAATAAGACAAAAATTCATATGTTTGTGAGTGTTTTCATAAGACATATTTAAATACGTGTTAGATTACATGGCGTAGTTTCAGGAGTAGAAACTTATTTCATGGTAATTTTAATATACTCATTTAATTAATTGCTTTTATTACAAAAGCCGCTAGTTCTAAGACAAAGCAATCGACTCATCAGATTAATTAATCTGTAATTTAGTATTCATTAATTGTGTCGTCCAGAGCAGCTTCATAAAGTTCTAAAGAATCTTGTCCTAAAATCGAGCATGATCCGACAACTATATCTTTCTGTCCAGTTACCTGGGAAACAGAACTCAAAGACATTCGTTTCTACGCTTATTTCATCTGTGTCAGCTGCATAACGAAAAAATAGCTCTTTTCAGCGGTAAGTATATGAGCACGTAACAGAAAGATGCGGGATTCAATTCCTCGCGGTGAACACAGCAGATATCTCAATACAACTTCATATTAAAAAACTAACAAAATCACCGCGTGCGATGAGTCAACTTTACATAGAAAGTATTTTTTAAACAACAGGTAAGCGCATGCGTGATGGCACACATCGCTTTTCGAAGCAGATTTGGTAGTTATGATTGACCTATTAACAGAATGACATTTACGCTTGATATCACACACACTGTAGGAAGCATGAGCCAAAACTGACCCGTGGCTCTTGTTATAACTAGGATCCTTTTCAGCATTTATTTGAAGTAGAAATTAAAGAGGAAACTTACAAATATATTTATCTTGGGAAAAAAAAAATTAAAGTAAAATGACACAGTTCCAAAGAAAATTGTCAGGTCACGAACAAGTTGCAAGGCCGATCGTGTCAGACTGCTGAATAAAAAAAGTCCAGGGTTTGATTTTGTTGTTGTTGTTTTGAATTAAGCACAAAGCTACACAATGGGCTATCTGTGCTCTGCCCACCACGGGTATCGAAACCCGGATTTTAGCGTGTAAGTCCGCAGACATACCGCTCAGCCACTGGGGGGCCAGGGTTTGAAAAGTGATGCCTCTTAGCACGTTCCACACTTTCAACTGTGTGCTATTCAATCTTGGTATTCCTCCAACAGTAGCACAGCGTTACATCTGCCGACTGAAACCTGGTTTCGATACCACCCGTGGTGGGCAGAGCACAAACAGCCCATTGGCTAGCCTTGTGATTAACTACAAACAAATAAACAGTCTCTTATTCAACTTAAAGATTAAGACAAAACATTTATGGTAGAAGATGTTGCTAACTTGTTTGTCTCCCATCCGGAGTTCAAAATTTAGAGAACAGTTATACCTGAATTCAGAAGTCTTAGACATGGCCGCTTAGACCGCGCACATATGAACTGTAACTCCTTTGGTAAAAATATTGCATTTGATATTTTAAAACTCATTTTCTTCTGCCTTGTTTGTTGTATTCTAATTATTACTGATTTTTTTAAGCAACTTGGGAGACACGAATTTCTATTTAGGATTACATAAAGAGTTGACGTAAGTGCTTGTAAAAAAATAAAAGTAAGTTTTTCATGGATGAAAATTACTGAATTCTCGGAACGAAATAGCTGTCTGTATTTACTAAATAATAACCAATAAAATACATTAAATAAATAAATACACATTTCCTTATTTACGTTCGTTCAGAAACATTATTTTCTCACAATGTATGCTTTAATATTTGTTTTATTATGAGAGCCTAAGTTAAATATTTGTTTACATTTTGGTTAAATAATGTTCCCCAATGAGGTTTATTCCAATTTCTAGCCAAGTTTTTGTTTTATTTGTAGTTTAGCACAAAATCTACACACTGCTGACGAGGGGGACGTCTAGCAAGTTGAAAAGCGGTTTGTCTGCAGTGATGTAAAGAGCACATCTCGTTAACCAAAAAAAATCTACAATACTGGCCCGACAGGTGGTTAAGGTGCTCAACTCATAATCTGAGGGTCGCGAGACCGAATCCACGTCACACCAAACATGCTCACCCTTTTAGCCGTGAAGGCGTTATAATGTTACGGCCAATTCCACTATTCGTTGGTAAAAGAGTAGCTCAAGAGTTTGCGGTGGGTGGTGATGACTAGCTGCCTTCCCTCTAGTCTTGCACTGCTAAATTAGGGACGGCTAGCACAGATAGCCCTCGTGTAGCTTTGCACGAAATTCAAAGCAAACCAAACCAATAGCCCAGTGTTATGTCTGCAAACTTACAACGCTGAATATTAGGTTACGATATCCTTGGTGGGAAGATCACAGATGGCCTTTTGTGTAGCTTTATGTTTACTTACAAACAAACAAAATGTAGCATTAGTGAAAAATATTCTGCACTTACTCTCCCGGTTCATGATAAAGCCCGACAATTTATAATGCTGAAAATAGTGTTTCGAAACCCGCTTTTGGCAGATAACAGGTAACCCATTGAGTAACTTGCGCTTGAGGACAAATAAAAATCGAAAACATTTTCAAGCCCTGCCCTCTAAATTGGCAATTTTTTCTCTCTCTCAAACGATTTTTCTTTTGTGTATGTGTTTTGTTTTGTTTTCGGTCAAGGTAAACGTTATATTTTGGCGAGTGTATTGTTTCTCTTAGAAACTGCTTACTCCAGAAACCTTGAATTTTTCTGGCGTGATACCTGAGATTTAATCGATTCAAAGCTGAGCCTGCACGTGAGAATTGTAAGAGAAACTGTTTAATATAAGGCGTAGTTCAGAAAAGCATGAACTGATAATTAAGGAAATAACTGGTAGTTCACAATGCTCAAAAACATCTGCTTTGAAAGTTCAACCGCGGAATAAAGTGCGTTATGAATCGAACGAAATACTAGAGTCTGTAGCATTTAAAATACAAGACGTTGTGATATAAACCTGGGCCTTCCAGCGTTATACAAGTGTTTTTAACATAACAGTTATGCTGGTGTTTGTCACATAAAAATACTGGAGTATGCAGCATAGTAATGCATAAGTTCTATCTTAATGATACTGTAATTACTACAGGACAAGTCTTAGATATAGAAACATAGAAATGTCATAGTTTTTAGTAAAGTAATACTAAACTTTACATAATAACAAAGTCAGGGTTTTGACACAGCAGTATCGAGGTTTGTTGAATAACAAATTATTGGGTTTTGTATCATATCAATGTCGGTGTTTGTAATTGGATAATAAAAGGGTTTTGTATCATATCAATGTAAATGTTTACGACTGAACAATACCAGGTTTTGTATCATAACAATGTAAGGGTTTACGACTGAACAATACCCGGTTTTGTATCATTTCAATGTAAGGGTTTATGACTGGATAATACCCGGTTTTGTATCATATCAATGTAAGTGTTTATGACTGGATAATACCCGGTTTTGTATCATAACAATGTAAGGGTTTACGACTGAACAATACCCGGTTTTGTATCATATCAATGTAAATGTTTACGACTGAACAATACCAGGTTTTGTATCATAACAATGTAAGGATTTATGACTGAACAACACCAGGTTTTGTATCATTTCAATGTAAGGGTTTATGACTGGATAATACCCGGTTTTGTATCATATCAATGTAAGTGTTTATGACTGGATAATACCCGGTTTTGTATCATAACAATGTAAGGGTTTATGACTGAACAACACCAGGTTTTGTATCATTTCAATGTAAGGGTTTATGACTGGATAATACCCGGTTTTGTATCATATCAATGTAAGTGTTTATGACTGGATAATACCCGGTTTTGTATCATATCAATGTAAATGTTTATGACTGAACAACACCAGGTTTTGTATCATTTCAATGTAAGTGTTTATGACTGGATAATACCCGGTTTTGTATCATTTCAATGTAAGGGTTTATGACTGGATAATACCCGGTTTTGTATCATATCAATGTAAGTGTTTATGACTGGATATTACCCGGTTTTGTATCATATCAATGTAAATGTTTATGACTGAACAACACCAGGTTTTGTATCATTTCAATGTAAGTGTTTATGACTGGATAATACCCGGTTTTGTATCATATCAATGTAAGTGTTTATGACTGGATAATACCCGGTTTTGTATCATATCAATGTAAATGTTTATGACTGAACAACACCAGGTTTTGTATCATTTCAATGTAAGGGTTTATGACTGGATAATACCCGGTTTTGTATCATATCAATGTAAGTGTTTATGACTGGATAATACCCGGTTTTGTATCATATCAATGTAAATGTTTATGACTGAACAACACCAGGTTTTGTATCATATCAATGTAAGTGTTTATGACTGGATAATACCCGGTTTTGTATCATATCAATGTAAGTGTTTATGATTGGATAATACCCGGTTTTGTATCATATCAATGTAAGTGTTTATGACTGGATAATACCCGGTTTTGTATCATATCAATGTAAGTGTTTATGACTGGATAATACCCGGTTTTGTATCATATCAATGTAAGTGTTTATGACTGGATAATACCAGAGTTTCTAGTGCAAGAAAGTCAAAGTTTGGACTAAACTATTCAAATAATGATGATATAAGAGCACAAAGTTTATTTGGTTTTGAAAACTCGCACAAAACTCTTCAATGAGTACCTGCGTTAACCATCCTTATTTTCGAACTTATATATGAGAACGAAGGCAAGCTAGTCAAAAGCAGCTAACACTAAATGTTGAGCTACTTTTGTCTGACCGAACAAAAGGTTTTTGTTATCACTTGTGTAACATTGCCATAGCTCCAAAGAACAAAGCACGTTTTCTAGTATTTTTATTTTATGGTAACAAAACTCTATTTTGCGATAACGAGACACCAACCATGAGCCCTTGGATTTACGGTAAAGCATGTTAACCGCGTCGAGCCCGAATAAACATATTGCAATCCAGCGTCTGTGAATGTTTCATTTTGAGAATCCCGGTCGTAAATTGTGTTTATTTATTTAATTATCACTGGATTTCCTTGGCATATTTACTCGTATAAACAGTTCCATCATGGAATTACCTACCAAATGTAAAACGAACAAAGGCCGTATTTCGTTTTACCAAGTAGGCGGCTCAGGCTGTTAGCCTTCACATAACGGTGTAGAAAAACAGAATACCTACAAATGTGTCCATGCTAACGATAATCTCCCTCCCAGATAGCTTGGTCCTTCACACAACAATTGAATGTAGCAGAATCCCAAACAATGTGTGCAGGAAACGTTGTTTAACTTTACGCGAAGATGACTATTCTTCACGAATATTCAATATTAAGCCTTGTAAGTTATTTTTCCAAATCATTATAAACTACTGATAGTAGCATAAAAATCTCGAGTTACACTACGGGGTTCAAAACTCCCTCTAATTGTTAACGAAACATCTCTATTTTCCTTAAATATTTCCCTTGTTACCCCGAAGGGAGATAGTGTTCTTACTGAGAAATGAATCCTAGTACAGCACGGGTTTTGAAGTAACTTGACATGTGTGTCACGTTTGGTTCTACTACCTTGTGACTCGGCATGACCAGGTAATTAAGGCGCTCGACTCGTTATCTGAGGGTCGGGGGTCGAATCTCTGCCACATCAAACATGCTCGCCCTTCCAGCCGTGGGGGCGTTATTATATGATGGTCAATTCCGCTATTCGTTGGTAAAAGAGTAGCCCAACAGTTGGCGGTGGGTGGTGATGACTACCTGCCTTTCTTCTAGTCTTACACTGCTAAATTAGGAACGTCAAGCGTAGATAGCCCTCGTGTGGCTTTGCGTGAAATTCTAAACAAACAAAACCATGCGAATATATAACAGCTGCCTCATGAAACTAACTTTTCATCAATATGGAGACTATTAGACCTTTCACTTCTGAAACTCTAAAATACGAGGTATGATTTCCCTCAGTGGAGAGCTTATAGCTCAATGTTGCTTTATTCTAAAACCAAACAAACAAACACTCTTAGAAACATATAACTATTTTAAACTGAAGCTCAGCCTATCTTAACTTTGAATAATCTAGCCTTTTATAATCGAAATACAGCACGAAAATTCCTCACCATATCGATCCACTATATAAGCTGAATTATTCTTTTAAATACCAACAGGTTCATCCCTTATCGAACTTTTCATTGCAGAAAATAAGATATCTTACTTTTTGCTTACAAAACAATCCACTTCAAGATAGTCCTAGCGAGTCTTTCTTTAAACCTTTTCCAAAAAGTCAATACTCGTCCTCCGAACGAAAAAAAACAAAAACGAAACTGAACAAAGTATTCCATGTGAGGTCTAACTGGTGATTCGTATAGAAAAGTAATCACTTCTCTTGACTTCTAGTCAATATAATTATAAATGCATATTGAAATTATTTTAGCTTTACAATTAACATCAGTTTAACTTATCCACAGTTATGTCAAGATCCCTTCTTTTATTCCAGTCCCACTGTTGAATTAGTTCTTATCTAAATTAAACGTGTGAGCCAAATTATACTAACAAAGGTACATTGTTTTTCACTTTCTAGAATCAAGATAACTTCTCGAATCTTTGTCCAACTTTCAAGTTGATCCAAGCCATTCTTTAGTTCCTTAACATCATCAATAAAACTAAAAGTACTCAAGAATAAGAAGCAATCACCAAACGTTACAAATGTATTAGTTTTGTTTTTAGCAATATTGGTTACAATAAACAAGACCCAAGCACTGACTTCTTAGAAACTGTACAAATAATAGGTGTCCAGTTTCAATGTTCATCGTTAATAAAAACTTTTGCTTTTTCCAATTCAATCACCCATTTAACTGGTCTTTCACTAATCCCTACCAAATTATTTTGTTATCCCGTTTTCAGATGGCGACTTATCAAAAGGTTTTTGAAAATCTAGGTTCGCCAAATCAATCATTTTCCCATCGTTCAAATAACAAAAAATATTTTCCAAAATAAAATAAAAATGGAAAAAAAAAACGTTACAAGCTCAAGAAGTCAAAGGCATGTTTATGGAGGCTATTTTTCGCTATCATATTTCACTAAATTATTTTGTAAAGATTTCTTTATTCAACTACACAAATAATTTTGCTTTCTATTAAAGACAACTGGGATTATCTTCATCTTTAGAAACAGGAGTAACAAAAAAAAACTCTCCAGTTCTCGTGCACCTGCCCACTCTCTACTGATCTATCAAAATCAAGGAGCGAGAGAGATGGTTTGTTTCTGAATTTCGCGCAAAGCTACTCGAGGGCTATCTGCGCTACCCGTCCCTAATTCAGCAGTGTGAGACTAGAAGGAAGGCAGCTACCCTCACCACTCACCGCCAACTCTTGGGCTACTCTTTTACCAACGAATAGTGGAACTGACCGTCACATTATAACGCCCCCACGGCTGAAAGGGCGAGCATGTTTGGTGTGACGGGGGAGAGAGATGGTGTATGTGTCTGTGTTTTCTTATATCAAAGCTACGTTGAGCTATCTGCTGAGTACGTCAAGGGTAATCGAAACTCCTACTTTTAGCGTTGTAAATCCGTAGATCGTTGTACCAGCGAGAAACAGGGAGAGAGAAGGAGCTGGTATATTTGTTCTTTGACCTCCTTGAACCTACTTGGAAGAAACATCCTTTTGTGTTCAGTTTTTGTACTTACCTTCAAGGAACCAATATGTACACGTTTCAGATCATTTCCAATATTTCTAATTTAAGTTGCTCAGGATTAAAATAGTTTCTAATTTCTTCTATGTGAAACCAGAAGATAAGGAAACGAATAAAGGTTCGATATCTCATTGTCTACAGCTCTCGCTTCTTCCACAATTCAAAGTACTAAATACTGTCATTACATTATAAAATATACACATGGTTACTGTCATTACATTATAAAATATACACATGGTTACTGTCATTACATTATAAAATATACACATGGTTACTGTCATTACATTATAAAATATGCACATGGTTACTGTCATTACATTATAAAATATACACATGATTACTATCATTATATTATAAAACAAACACATGGTTACTGTCATTACATTATAAAATAAACACATGGTTACTTTGACAATGTTATTTTACTTTGTTTCCCATCACGTGATGGACAACACCTACCAATGTGTTGCTCTTCTGACATTACTTTAGCTCACAGTCAACATTTTTTTTGCCTTTCTCTAATCGTGCTGATTCCATCTGGTTTCTCCTCAATACAAGAAAAATACTCAGGTCCGTTGAGCACGTGGACGTTGTCCATTTCTCATCTGTATGTTGAATCATTCATTATCACCCCTTCACTTAAGAAATTTATGAACTTTCTCCACAACATAGAAATATTAAACTATTTATCACCACACTGAAAACACATATATTCAGCTTTGATAAAACACGTGATTCGGTATTCCAACATAACATGTTCACAATCATGTTATCTTCTTTTTACTACACACACATATAATGTTTGTCTTGTTCTCACTAAAACATGCATTATCTACCATTACCCCTCTATGGGATATACAGTACAACCTCCCCTCAAGAGGTTCTCCTCACTACACGTACACTATCAAGTTCCCCCTCAATACATGTCCAATATTTAGCCTCTTCTCACTAAACCTACACATACCCCCGCTAGTACAGCGGTATGTCTCCGGATTTACAACGCTAAAATCAACGGTTCGATTCCCCTCGGTGGGCTGAGCAGATAGCTCTTTGTGGCTTTGCTATAAGAAAAGCACACACTAAACATACATTCTCTCCTCAATACACATATACAATCCAGTTTCTATAGCTACAAACATGCCACCCATAATCCCCTAGCCTCATAGGTATTAACCAGATAATCCTAACTACACATATAGTATTCAATTTATCCTCACAAAAAATGTTTACGTTTCTTACGAGATTGGAGTTAGATGTGCAGAAAGAAATAACCATAACTCATCAATATACACTATCTAAAGACACGTATCATTCAACTGCCATTAACCAGTTGCGGTAATTATTTGCTATCTTACTTAATTTAACGTAACATAAAAAACAACATCTTACTATAACATTGTCTCAGGTAATTATCATCCTTTGTATACCATTATTCTGTCAAAGCTACACATCTGTGTTCTGTCCACCATGTATATTAAAATCCGGTTGTAAGTTTGCGGATGTTCCGCTGTACAACTGGAGGTCTCTCATAAAAAAAAGATACGAATAACACGATGTTTTATATTATCTTCAGGACGATAAAATAATGGTAAGTGTGCTTTCATATAGGAAAACTACATCGGGCTATCTGCTGAGTCCACAGGCCCGGCATGGCCAAGCGTGTTAAGGGGTGCGACTTGTAATCTGAGGGTCGCGGGTTCGCATCCCTGTCGCGCCAAACATGCTCGCCCTTTAAGCCGTGGGGGCGTTATAATGTGACGGTCAATCCCACTGTTCATTGGTTAAAGAGTAGCCCAAGAGTTGGCGATGGGTGGTGATGACTAGCTGCCTTCCCTCTAGTCTTACACTGCTAAATTAAGAACGGCTAGTACAAATAGCCCTCGAGTAGCTTTGTGCGAAATTCAAAACACACACACATCTGCTGAGTCCACCAAAATGAATCGAATCCCTGATTATAGCGTTGTATATCCATAGACTTGCGCTGTACTAGCTCGGGATGATAAGATAGTGGCAAAACAGCATCGTTATCTGTAATAAACTTTTTTTTATGATCTGGTCTTTGTACCCATCATAAGATAATATTATGAATTGAATATATAATTAGAATCTGTATAACTGAATATGAGTATAGTTTGTTGTACTGTGTGCCTCAGCGATAGGACATTGTTCTAACAAACCAGAGATAAATGGTTCCAAACCCGATCTTCGAGCTTCCTTTTCACTTTCAGATGTTTTGCTTAGTATTAAATATTATAATAAGAATACTTGCAACGTTAAAAAAACAACAACGAGAAAGGACCTGAATGTTTATTCCAACAAAATAAGGTCACTTTTTTTCAATATCATCGAACAAAAAATTGTGAGGACCACTGCAATCGGTATTTTTTTTAGAGATGGCTAAACAAAAATTACATAAATAAAGAACCGTGTCACTGCTATATTCGAATGCCACCCAACAGTTGTCTAGGTAGAAGGAAACTGTGGCACCAAGATCCGTTTATTGTCACACAGAATTAGTTTACAACCAGTCCTAAAGTTGTTGAATGTAAAAAAGAAAGAACCTGCTATAATTTTCAACTTCGTGGACAGGTGTCGTTCTCTCTTCCCCTCTACTCCCCGTGATTTAAGAAGGCTGTTGAATAGCGGTTACTTTAGTGCCATAGAACGTGTATGCCTTAACGTAATGTTTGAGGATATACTCATGTGTTTTGACCTACTTTATTCAGGATTTTTGCTCGTGGAAAGAACTGTTACTCTTATTATACCAGGAACAAATAATCAGGCTTCTAATGGAGCATGGTAATATAAGGTGAAAGTAAAAAAGATGACCTAGTTTCATTAGCACATTGTCTGGAACTTACTACCTCGTCTTCTGCGTGAAGTTGTGGATTCCAACATTATTCGTGAGTCCACGTTCTGAAAAGCAGATGGCGCCTCTTGGAGAGGTGCTAGTTATCGAAACGTTTTATAGTCACATTCTACAAGACTGAATCTGGGATGTCTCATTTGATGACATCAACAAAATGTCTCATTTAAAGTTAATATATTGAACAAGATGTCACGTCCTAAGACTTAGCCCACACTAGGAACTTAAAATCAGTAACCTTTAGCACTTAGCCTTTCCATTAATGTCACAAAGTGTCGTGTTTGATTAGATTGTTTGGCGCGACGGCCATTTGAACCCGCGACCTTCAGATTACGAGTCGAACGCCTTAACGCGCTTGACCATGCCGGGCTATTTGGAGATTGTAAGAGGAAATGCTAGTGGTTATAGTGCCAAAGCATTTGAGACCAAGTGAGATGTGACTTCAGTTTCACAGCGGGCACGAGTGTATTTGTATCAAGCTAGAATGAATAGGTTTTCTCACTCACAGATGAAATATTCCATAAATTGATTGATTTCTATACTTTTCGTGTTTGTTTGTTTTCAGCACAAAGCTACACAATGAGATATCTGTTTGTCCTGTCAACAACAAGAAATGAAACAGATTTTAGCATTGAGAGCCTGCAATTCACTACTTACTAATTAGGCCTACGTTAACATACAAGTTTCAGCTTTATCCTCTCACTATAAACAAATAAGGAGGGAATTATTCATGCTCTACTGAATATGATTAGTTGATATCAGATATAGCGGAAACATCAAATGTATTGTATAATTTATAACTCTGATGTCATCATTGCGTAGAAACATGATGTTTAATCACAAATAACATTGAACTAGCTTTGTAAGGCTTGCAAAAACAACGAGTGTCTTCTTGAAAAAATAATTTTAAATGCGTTCAACCAGAATAAGTAATTAACTTATGATTGTTTTCATATTGTATGAATTTCACGAATTACAAAGTTTTGCTGTCACTCAACTACAAAACTATTTAATGGATAATAAACAACTTTTTTGGGTCGTTTGTTAAGCATGTGGCAAAACTCTCCTATTGTCTATTAAAAGTCTCTATCTATACGCAATAAATGTGGCTGCTAAATAAAAAATCGTTTTGAGACATTGTATTTTCCAAGAACGAGAAAGCAGTAGATAACAAACAGAAGAGATAAAAAAAAATCACCTTGGCCACTGACTTTGTTCGGACTAGTTTGGAAGGGAAATCCCCTTTCAGAGAAAGAGGAAATTTCAAAAATACTTTAAGGAAACTGTTTGAGATCACAGTGAGTGCGAATGTTGAGGTTTTTAGTTTGCCTCTTAAAAGTTATAGGAAAAGCGTGAAGCCTTTAAAAAAATCCTTGAAACAAACTCAAGCCAAAAACCTGGGGCGATTTAATTTAAAAATAATTACACTAACTGACACTGTAACTTTTACGTTTCACATCGTTTAAAATGGACTAAAGGACAACAGACGTATGGTTCGTAGTGTACTTGTATTTGGGTACGGGATAAAAGTTATACACATTATCGCAATAAACGTGTTATTGTGTGTTTTTATTACGTATTATCACGACAAGTTGGTTATCAGTAACCGGCGGTGGTTATTGAAGTAAACAAAGGTACAGTTACGTTCTAAGTAATACAACTGTAAGTGCATGACGACATAAGTGAATAAATAACCCGGATGTGATCCCGTGTGAAGCACACTCTTTGCTTCTTAAGTTTTGCGCAAAACTACACAAGTGCTACCTTCATACAGCCAGTTCTGATTTGACACGGATATATTAAAGAGAAGATAGCAAATCAACAGTACAAACCGCCAACCCTTGACTGTTAATTTTTTAACGCACCCACGACCTCAAGATGCATAGCGCGTTTTTGCAGCAACAGTTCACGAACCATACGTCATAGGATTTACAGCTCGCCCCTTCAGCCATGGAGGCATTATAATGTGACTGTCAGTTCCGTTATTTTTAATAAAAAGGTAGCCCAAGCGTTGGCAGCGGGTGGTGAAGACTAGCTGCTTTCCCTTTAGTCTTCTCCGGATTTACAACGCTAAAATTAGGGGTTTGATTCCCCTCGGTGGACTCAGTAGATAACCCGATGTGGCTTTACTACAAGGAAAACATACACACCCTCTACTTTTACACTGTTAAATTGTGGATGACTAGTGCAGATAGCCCTCAAGTAGCTCTGCGCGAAATTCAAACCAAACTTATCCATGAGAGAAGATAAACTGTGGGGTATGTTAAACATCTTAAACATGAAAGTAGTAGTGCTTGGTGTGTTAAACCTGATCAAATTATCAAACACAGAACCTGGTGTGTTAAACCTAATCAACATATCAAATATAGTACCTGATGTGTTAAACATAATTAAAATATCAAACATAGAACCTGGTGTGTTAAACTTGATCAACATATCAAAAATAGTACCTGGTGTGTTAAACATAATCAATATAAACTGTCTCAAATTTACTTTTGAGTTAATAATAACCGCAACCAGGTGTCTAAAATATAATTTGTATGACATATAACGAAGATAAAGTGTCTTGAACATAATACGATCTGTGTTAAATATAATCAACGTAACATTCCCCAAATGTAACATACACTGTGTTGAACATGACTATCGTGTAACATGTCACATGTAATATGTGATGTGTAAAACATGACTGTTCAGAAAACATGTTTTATTTTGTAGTTTGTAAACACTTATTGTGAGGATTAATATCAGAATCCACTACAGAATATCGACAACTTTCCTTTGCCGATTTTCCTTCGTTTTACGTTTTTGCTCTACGCTTGTCGTGTGCAAACTAATTCCAAAACGAAAGTCAACTGGTGCAAATCGTGTGCTAATAAGATTATTAACACTAACAATATAAACACTAGCTGGGTTAATAACAGAACATTTTCAGTTAAAAATCACAATAATTTGGTAAATTATATGAATAATACATTTTAAAATGAAATAAACCTACCGGAACCAACAATTAGTAAACGCGATGAGTAGAACGACAAAAAGACCTAAATACTGCGCATGTTGTAAGGTTAACTAGGCTAGCGTAGAATCATACGTCACCGCTGTGAACGTAATGGTGACAAGAGCATTTCACTTCCGTCTTCCAAACAGTATATATATATATATAGCAGGACTACGTGAATGTGCTGAATACAAGTAAACTATTTCTTCTAGTAAGGCCCGGTGGTTAGGGCACTCAACTCGGAATCTTAAAGTCGCGGGTTCGAATCTCCCTCACACCAAAAATGTTAGCCTTTTCAGTCTTGGAGACGTTATAATGTTTCGATAAATCTCACTATTCGTTGGTAAAATAATTGCCTAAAACGTCGCAGTGAATGGTGATTATTACCTGCTTCCCTTCTAGTTTTACACTAAATAAGGGACTCCAGGGCAGATAGACCTCGTGTAGCTTTGCGCAAAATTCAAAACAAAGAAACAAATCGTTTCAATTTAATTCAAGTATTTATTCTTGTCTAAATGAGATTATAGAACGCATTGTGTTAGGCAAGTCCTTTCCACCAGAGAAGGGAGAGATAAGTTCAAATTCTACAAAGTGGAAGATAACGTTCTCAAGAGGAGGTTGTTCATAAATTCAACACTGACGTAATGTCAGTCTGAAACTGTTACAAAAATAAACCTCGAAAAATCATCCTACACTATTCTCAACTACAAAGTCACGTGCAATTACGTGATTGATAATACGTCAAGTGATAATTACAACCACTTTCGTTTTGTTCGTTTCTTGCCTTACTCACCACTCGCTGTGTTGGTTCTCGTTTCATATTTTGTTCTAAATTCCAGAACGAACATACTGATAACTTTAACTTTGCGTTAATAAACGTGACTTGAGCATCAAGCTTATAATGTTGTGATTTTTTTTTTAAATAAAATGCGTTGCCTGAATTAAGCATAAAAACTTCAGGTTGTTCTTAAATAATCCAAACCAAGGTACATAATAGCACTGACAATTATCTGCTGAATTGTCAGCCTTAAATTCCATTACTAACAGGTTTTGAGCTGTCAAAACTAGCAAGTTTATGAATCTTTTTAATAATGCTTATATTTGGTAATGAAGGTACGTATATTATCGCGCATAAAGATAGAACGCAGGCCCAGAAAGGCCAGGTGGTTAAGACACTCGGCTCGTAATCCGAGGATCGCGGGTTCGAATCCCCATCACATCAAGCATGCTTGCCCTTTCATCCGTGGGGAAGTTATAAGATGACATTTAATTCTATCATTCGGTGGGAAAAGAATAGCCCAAGAGTCGGCGGTGAATGGTGATGACTAGCTGCCTAACCTCTAGTTTTACACTGCTAAATTAGTCTAGCGAAGGTAGCCCTCGAGAAGCTTTGCGCAAAATTCAAACCAGACCTACACTGTCTCAGCACAAGCTTCCAGAACATCACGCATAGTGTCTGATACAATTCATTCAGTGAATTCATAGATACGGAGCATTCTAACAGTGTTTGCTTCGATTCTTTACACTTTCCTTTAACTCTCAGTTTTTAGAACTCCTGATGTTATCTATCACTTCAAAATTAGGGACGCCTAGCGCAGACAGCACTGGAGTAATTGTGTGCGAAAAAACAACCCATCAACAATAACAAAAACTAACCACTTGCTTTTCCTTTGGTTCGAATGAATCGTGAGATACTTCGGTGATAAGCAGCATTCATCGTCCGTTGTATTATTATTATTATTATTATTTGTATGGTCTCTTGAGTCTAAGAAAAGTAGGACAAAGAGGTGTCTACCTTCGTTTTGTGTATGTGTGTTTTGAAGAAGCCCTGAACTACTTTAGTGATTGGTTTGAATTTCGCGCAAAGCTACAGGAGGACTATCCGCGCTAACCGTCCTCAATTCAACAGTGTAATATTAAAAGGAAAGCAGCAAGTAAGTCATCATCACCCACTGCTAACTCTTGGACTACTCTTTTACCAATGAATAGTGGTATTGACCGTGACTTTATGACGACTCCACGGCTGAAAGGGTTAGAATGTTTGGTGTGATAGAGATTTTGAAGGAGTTGTAAACAACACCAGTGGCAGTATTCTCTCTTTTTTATCTGTGTGTGTGTGTGGGGGGGAGAGAACAAGATGAACACGCTTTTATTTTGTACGAAAGGGAAAGTGACAACGTCTTAATCACTGGTCATGCTTGCCCTTTCAGCCAGCGTTGTCAAATTCCAAAATGCGTCCGACACCAGACAGTCACCAAAAGTTCACCAGACAAAAAAATATTGCAAAAACCATCTATAAAAACGGCTCAGCATGGCCAAGTGGTTAAGGCACTCGACTCGTAATCTGAAGGTGGCGGGTTCAAATCCCCGTCACGCTAACCATGCTCGTTTTTCAAGCTGTGGGGGCGTTATAATGTGATAGTCCCGCTATTCGTTGATAAAAGAGTAACCCAAGAGTTAGCGGTGGGTGATAATGATGAGTTGTCTTCTCTCTAGTCATAAATTAGTGACGACTAGCACAGATAGCCCTCGTGTAGCTTTGCACGTAATTCTAAACAAACCGTCTATCAAGTTCAATGTTATTATCCTGAATAATTTACCTTCATTGTCAGTAATTTGAAACTCCCCTTCTTCCTAGAAAGTTTTCGAATTATTTTTCAAACTTTCTTTGGTTGTACATGGTGAGAAATCGTACATCCTCTGTGAAAAACAGGAAAAATGCTAATTATTTTGAAAAGTGGAATAATTAGGTTACTTTTGCCAGAATTTGTTTGGTGATGTTGGTCATTCCTTTTACCACCATAAGTTATTTGACAACATTGCTTTCTTCGTAATCGCGGGTTCGCGCCAAACATGCTCGCCCTCCCAGCCGTGGGGGTGTTACAATGTGACGGTCAATCCCACTATTCATTGGTAAAAGAGTAGCCCAAGAGTTGGCAGTGGGTGGTGATGTCTAGCTGCCTTCCCTTTAGTCTTACACTGCTAAATTAGGGACGGCTAGCACAGATAGCCCTCGAGTAGCTTTGTGCGAAATTCCAAAACAAACATTGCTTTCGGACATAGGTGCGTTATAACGGGTAGCTCAAGAGTTGGCGGTTAGTGTTTTTTACTATGTGCCTTTTATCTAGTATGCAACTGCTAATTTAAGGTCGATTAACGCAGATAGTTTTAATGCAGCTTTACTCGAAATTAAAAACAATTAAAAGACTGCAGTGAGTGTAGAACTTCTCTCCACACGGCTCTCTGTGTCTACAGTCACCTACCGGTAGCTAGATGTGAAAGTATTTGTGCAAATATAAAATTAGTACCGTATATTTTATAGGCAACAATGAAACTGTTTCTCAAATTAAGTCTGTATATTTATAACGAACGATAAAAAGTGAAATATTTACCTCTAAAACAGAAAAAAATATGTTCTACATTCGTAAACAAGGTCAGAAAAGGGCCGATCCCGTGTGCAACAGCCTGTAGTGAAAAAAATTTTTTAATGTTTTTTTTTTAATTAAGCACAAAGCTACACAATGGGCTATCTGTGCTCTGCCCACCACGGGTATCGAAACCCGGATTTTAGCGTGTAAGTCCGCAGATATACCGCTGAGCCACTGGGGGGAAGATTTTAATGCGAAAGGTTTATAGAACAAAACCAAGGAAATAATGAACGGCCAAGGAGGGTGATGGAGGTCCAGTGTGTATCTAATCCTCCTGTGTCTGTTGACTAAATTCCAAACATGAGAAATCATCAGTGACTACGCCACCACAACATAGTGAATTACGTCTATATTTAGCTAAAATTAAAAGTTTAATTTTTCCCCGGAAATTACATTAGTAAATCAAACCGTATTAAATAGATTTAAATTATTCATGTGTTTTAATGATTGATAAACGGTTTCCAATAAATATAAAAGGTTTACACGTAAATTTTCCAAAACGTTTCACATGCTTTGTAAGATAATAACAAAAGAACCACGCTCTGCGATTCGTCCCCCGCTAGTACAGCGATAAGTGTACGGATTTGTAACGCTACAATCAGGCGTTCGATTGCCCTCGGTGGGCTTAGTAGATAGTAGATATTTTCCTCGTCGTTAACGCCCACTGGTGGCTTTTCAGTTTATTTGCTAACTTAATCTCGCGTGAAATATACTAATTTTGAAGCGATAGACTAAAAGTAAGGCAAAGGCAGGCAGTCCATAATAACCACCGCAAGCTCTTGAACTGCTCTTTATCATCGAGTAATGAGATTAACCGTCAGATTACAATGCTTTCATGACTAAAAGCATAAGCATGGTCGGTGCAAGGATTCGATACTTGTGATTGGAACAGCACAGAAAGTCTGTTTTGTAGCTTTACTTTTAAAATCAAATTGACGCATGAGTATCATGGAATAAAATAGCCCTATCTTAGTTCATTTGGAAACCTAGCAATAAAGCAATTGTTTCAAATAGGCAATCTGTGATCTGTCCACCAAGGGTATCGAAACCCGGTTTTCAGCGTTATAAGTCTGCAAACACACCGCTGAGCCACTGAGGTGGACAAGTAATTGTTTCAAATATCATAATTCTATTGTAGTTCATTTAATGCGTTACATAGAAACCAATTGTTTTAAATCTTATAAATTCAATACGTATCGTTCATATCGTTCGCCGTTTAGCATATTTCTATATAAATCGTCAAGTCTTTGATTTTTCAAACTAAACAGGAAAGGGTAATAATTTTAAATAAAATACAACTTCGTATATGAACTGATTTTTTTTTAGCCCTTCCACAACCATGGGCACAAATACGTCCCGTTCTAGAAAACTGCTATGGAGTTCAGTGACATATACAGAAATTTGTTTTTCAAGAGAAGTGAAGAAGCAAAACTTTTGAAGTGTTCCAAATACTAGGTACTTGGAATACATGTCACTAAACTTATTTATACAACAATTACCCAAGCACTAACAGTGTGTTCCCAACTGAGCTAAGGGGTTATGTATGTTTTGTTAAAATCTTTAAATTCTCGTATTTTTCACACAACACTGAGAGAAGCGTGGAACTGTGTCTTACCAAGAAAACAGAATATTTCCCAACAAACATTCCAAAGTGTACGAGTTTTATCTTTTAGGTTAGTATTTAAATATTAACATGTGTATTTTATTCTTACCTTGTGCTTTTCTACTGTGTATCTTTAAGAAACGCGGGGGCTTTATCGTGTTGAAATAAATCTCAGTGTTCGTTGGTAAAAGAGTAGCTGGTGTGTGATGATGACTAACTGCCTTCATTCTAGTTTGACACTTTTAAATTAAGGACGGGTGGCGAGATAACTTTCGTATAGATTTGCGTGAAACCCAAAAACAAAATATCCTTCAGGTACTCAACATCTTACCGAGATAAAGATATTCTAAGCTTATTTCTCAGTTGGTACGACACATTTCACACTTTCGTACAAATTAAGCATTGATAGGAGCCTGCAATTAACTGCTTAAAAGAGGCCTAGAACTTTGTAGCAACGTCCCCTAAAGAGTATTTACCATGTATTTGTGTCAAACAGCTTTTCTTTTTTAAATTGGATTTCGGTTAATAAATTTTTGAGGGTTAGTTTCTGATATCTTAGCCCTCACGATAAACTATAGCTTATAATATGGTATCGTTGTTGATTAGTTATCAGGGAATTAACTGAAAGGCTTGAAAAATCAAATATCAAAATTATCAATAAAAGCAATAAGAGTAAAAGTAATGAAATATTTTTGTCGAATAAAAGCAATCAAACTCGAAAATGCCATGAACTTAAAGCGCCCTCTAAACAACACGTGGTTGAGTTTGTGTGTCAAGCGAATGGTTAGGACTATCGATAGGTTTACGTGTTGTACAGAAGAGTTCTCAGGTAATATTAATAGGTATCGTACTAGATTGTCTTTTTTTTTCTCTCTTTTTTATCACTCCAGGCTTTTATTTTTAATGAATTGATAATAGTCTTATTAATAATACGCAGTAAAGTGTATGGTATTAATATTATGCAGTGTAGTTACAAACTTGGGCCTGAGACAGAGTGAATTTTAGAGAATTTCGAATTTGTAATATGAACAATAACGCTTTAAAAGGTGCAGCTAGTGCCGTTAAACTATAATGTTCAAGTTTAACATTTGAACCTAATCCATTAATATGTCATTCTGCACTTATAGTAACAGAATTAGGAATACCACTGAGTTGTTATTAATGATATTGTATGAAGCTTTAAAAACGTCAATGGAGGTTGACATTATTTAATCATTTATTGTCGTTATCTGTGCATTAGTTAGTAATTTTGTTTTTATTTTTTTAGAATAATTTATAATAGTAATGGCTTTGTCAGATCTGTCTTTCCTTGTTTATATCATAATGTGGTTGTAAAATGTAATTTGAAACTATAAGCAATGTTAGGACCTACATCCAAACAAGTTCCCTTGAAATTAACTTCAAACAGTTGATTACCACAAAAAGTGTTATATTTGAATACTAAGTTTTTCTTAAAAATGGACTTTCTGTTCAATTGTGAATGTATATTTCCATGTCCAACTTTCTATAGTGATTTAAATTCAATAATTTCATATTTATATAGGTAATCTCAGAATTCAATTTGTTATAACAAGCCTACTGAATACCCTTGTATTTACTGTTAGTTCTGATTCATCTCAATGTCCTGATCTAGCACGGGTAGGTAATTAAGTAAGTCAACTCATAATCTAAGGGTCGTGTGTTTGAATCTCCGTCACAACAAACATGCTCGCCCTTTCCGCTATGGGAGCATTATTATTTGATGGTCAATCCCACTTATCATTGGTAAAAGATTAGCCCTGGAGTTGGCAGTGGGTGGTGATGACTAGCTGCCTTCCCTCTAGTCCTTACTCTGCTAAATTAGGGACAGTTAACCCAGATAGCCTTCATGCAGTTTTGTGTGACATTCTAAACACACCAATCCCAACATTCTCTCTTAACAGTGGAAATTTAAAGAATAATGTCCTCTGTACATCACCATTCAATGGCTAATTTTCATTCAAGTGTCGCTAATTGGTTCATGACATCACAATGTTTAATGTAGTACTTGACTACTAGCAAGTCCATGGATTTATAGCTCATGCTTATTGGACTGCATTAATGGAAGTTTAATTATTTAATGTTTTATATTCTTTCAGTTTAATTACCATTACCGATATAATTCAAGTTTAATTTCTTAAAGAAAGTTATGAACAGTAATTAGTAGGTCTACTTGTGTGGTCAAATAGAAATCAATACCAAATTTGAAGTCAACTTTTGGAGAATCCCTGTGTAGAATATATTGGTTATCTAAGGAGTTGGGTGAAATGTCTTACCTTTGTGCACACTTCAGAGCCAAGACCACTTAGTAGTGGGTCAGTCCAGAAGTTTAGGAGAAGGTTTTTTTAGGAAATCCCCATGGACTGAAGTAAAACCAAATCTCAGGACCAGGATGATTCATTTGGTACCACTTAAAAGTCAGCACAGTGAGCAGTTTAAAAATTATTTTAAACACATGCACACACTGGATCTTGTTAGGTAGATAATCATTATAACTGAGAAAAAATAACAATATTATAATGTGTTAGTTAGTCAGTCTTCTGGTAGCCATTTAATTCTTTACGTTAGTAAAAATGTTTTATGGTATTTTGCACATGTATATGAGGATTACTGTTAAATTTGTTTTCATTGGATTCCCTATGGCCAGGTGGTTAAGACACTTGACTCATAACTTGAGGGCTGCAGGTTTGAATCCCCATCTTGCCAAACATGTTCACCCTTTTAGCCATAGGAGCATTATAGTGTGAGGGTCAATTCCATTATTCATTGGTAAAAGAGATAGTAATAGATGGTGATGACTAGCCACCTTCTCTCTAGCTTTACACTGCTTAAGTAGGGACAGCTAGTGCAGATAGCCCTCGTGTAGTTTTGCGCAAAATTCAAAAACAAAATAAGTCGTAGGATTTTAACCTAAAAACTTTTGTAATGTTTTCATCCCAAACTTCTCACAGAGTTCTTGGTTATTAAATTACGTGTCTGTTCCAAATATTTTTTTTCACATTTGAGGAATATGTTGCTCTTAGGCTTTATAATAGTTTTCTTTGGAAAATTGTGTTTCTTTAAGAATTTTTTTATCATATTTATACCGCTTCATATTATGATAATAATTTTTCAGAAATATACACAAAATAATATGTTTATTAATGTTAACATTCCATCTAATGTTGCAATTTTAATGCCTATTTAATTTTTTTATTTCAGTTATCAGTGTATTTTTTTTTTTACTTTTCCTTTATGTTCTAAAACTAAGAGCCTTCATTTATGCTTGTGGGTGTGTGTGTGCAATCTCAAAGTTTGACATTGTTTTTAGAAACACCTCACCCAGAAACTACTGATATTTATTGTAATGCTTTTGTTTCAGGGAAACTAGGATGAATAGAGGGAGAGGTGGGTTTGGTGGTAGAGGAAGAGGCAGGGGAGGAGGATTTGGTGGAAGAGGCAGGGGAGGAGGGTTTGGTGGAAGAGGCGGGGGACGTGGTGGTGGCCGAGGAGGATTTGATTTTGGTCCACCAGAAGAAGTGAAAGGTTAGTTTTGCCAATTTATTTATCGCTTCCTTTTTCTAAACTAATGTTTTACTTACAAGTGATGAGTATTTTTTTTAACCCTAGTACACACACTCAAAAAAACTACGTTGCCCACCAAAAATATTTAAAAAAAATTATTTTCATATAAGCAAAGTATAAATTTGGACAAAATATTTATTCTATACAATTTATGCATACACTCTGGGTAACTTTATGGTCATTGCAAGCCATTTTACTACATTTGATACACTTTGAAGAAGTTTTTTTCCTTGAATCACGTGCACATATTTGACACCATTTCCTAACGTTCTCTTCAGCAACTTTTTGTCTTTTTGGAGGGATCACTTCATTTGTATCTTCTTCAGGCAGTAATTCATCAGTAAGCAACTTCAGAAATTCACATCTTGCTCTTTTTTGGTACTTTGATGCGAATTCTGGATGGCGCTGGCGATAGAGAAGGTAAGCATTGTATGCAGCAGCATCATTTATATAAAAATTTTGTGTTCCAGAACATTCTAGAATATTTATAGAATGTTCTAGTACACAAAATTTCATATCAATATATTATTTGATTGTTTACCAGATATGTAATTGAGTTTCTTAAACGGAGGTAAAAAATGACCCCAATGTGGAAAACGTGAATTTCGACATTAGACAAGGGGTGTAATACCCCATTTGCATAAAATACACGTTAAACGTATTAGTATAGTATGTTATTAGTATAGATTAAATTAGGTACATTTTTAGGCCCGAAAGTCACAATTTTGATATTTCTATAACAACTTAAACACAAGTGGGCCCATTTTTGACCCCCACCGTGTGTATGAGGGTTAAATTTGTGATTATCACATTGGGGTGGTAAAACTCTAATTTTAAGACTGTTTGTATTAGCCAAAGGGGAAGATTAATAACTGAGGTTACAAAATAAAGTACTTTCATCTGATGTTCTTGTAATTTATAAGTACGGCTACTTTCTGTAACATGTATAGGCTTACAGTGTGGTCTGTGTGATGATTTCTCTATTTTGTAAGTGGTCCAAGAGAGACAGATATCAAAGAATAATTAAGTTCTGATCCAAACAAGCTACCTTCATATGATAGAACTTATAAAACCAAATTTATAATGATTGGAATACATTTATTGACCAGTTGGGTACCCATTCTGTTTGTAATGTTTTTCACTGTAATACCAGTATTAACCTATTCCACATATTCTATGCACTAACTCTGTAAAATGTTTAATGTTCTTTATTTTCATTTTCCTTCCATTATCAGTATGAAAACACTAAGCCTTTCTAGACTGATTAAAACAGAGAATTCAAAGGGAGAAGTTTTACCAGTCATGCTATTTCTGAAAGCTGTTTTTTTCAGTCCATATGAATTTCAGTAAATTAAGTACTGTATTAGTCTAATTATAAGGTGATCTTGAATATAAAGTGGTCTCCATTTTCAGAACTTTGGGAAAAAAAAAATTGGTGTCATAATGACTTTTTTTTTAGGTCTGCAAAATCAGTACTATAACTGTACAGTCTGTAGGTGGCTTAATTGTAAGAATTAGCAATGACATTGAGCAAATATCTGGACATCTAGGAATGCAACAGTCTAGAGAAGAGAGAAGGGGGCTTGCGGTCAGCTGCAATTATTGGGCACCTATGAATTTTACAGCTTAATTATTATAATTGATCCAAAACGATATTCAAAGTGAATTTTATCACTGGTTCTGTGATAAAGAAAGTCACAAATACTGATATTATTTTCTCTGCTACATTTATAGGAAACATGAAATACTTGTGATGCATATTCTACCTGGATAAATACAAACTTATCTTAAGCATTTACTGAATAAAATTAATTTTAATATTTTGTCAAATACTACACCACTTTTATTTGGTATTGCTCTTGCAAGCATTAATTTGTTATTGAAATTAATATTTGTCATTTTCATGCCATTTTGGTGGGGAAAAAAACTACAATAATCTCCTGATTTTGAAATGGAAAAAAAATTCTTATATTTTCCAGTGTCTGATCATCTGATGTTCCTATATTAAGGTGTCATACTATTGTTCAGGAATGCATCACTTGATTTATTTCGTGTTTTATCATCAGAGAGTTGGATGTATGTGTTAAAGACGTCATGTAACTGATAAGTTAGATTAGTACCAAAACTGTCATTATTTTAGTCTAGTAATTAGATTGCATTGGTTTTTATCTTCCCCTTTTTACACTAAGCCTAGAAATGAATAAATATATCTTTGTATTTATTTGAAATTAAATGTAGATCATTAGGACTCTTAAATTTTCGAAGAAAGTTTGTTTCTAAACAATTGAAATAATTGTAAATGTTTCATAATACTAATTAAATTGGCAATTACTCATCTCAGCCATTCTCATTTGAAACTGCTACCTCAAAAAAACTGTTTCTTTAACCTTTTCATGCCTGCAAGAAGTGTCACTAATATCTGCTGCTTTCTTTTTTATTTCTCACAATGGAACTGGAGATCTTGGAAAAAAAGAAAATTTATCATAATATCTCAATTCTTTAAAGACTAATGATGGTTAACTGGCAATATATTTTAATTGGTCAAATGGTTATACTTGAATGAATAATCAAATTGTTTAAAACTTCTGTTACCAAAAGTCATTGATGTATTTATTCTTGTTACTCCTAGAGTTTGGGTATTTTTCTCATCCATGCCAAGATGACCTTGTTTGTAAAGCAGTTTTAGATGACGTCCCATATTTCAATGCACCTATTTATCTTGAAAACAAACAGCAGATTGGAAAAGTTGACGAAATATTTGGTTCAATAAAAGATTATGTATCTTTTTAATCGTTGGTCCCTATTTTTGATTCACTTGATTAATTATTTTATTGTGTGATCTGTTTGTTAATAAATGGTTTGTTTTTTTATCTTTAATCGAAGTTTTAAATATATATTTTATTGATGTCATACATCATTAATTAAACTTTCACTAATTTATTCAAATGTAATGAAACATGATACTTTAATTGACTTGTGTGGTATTGATACATATACACTGAATAAAAGTCTTAATCTGTTAGAAACAAATAACTTTTATTCAATAAATGAAGTGCTAAATTTTGGAAAGTTTCATTGAGTTTATTATTCTACCAGTTGTAGACGTGTAGATTTGTGATTAATGAAAGGTTATCTTAGGACATGAAAAGTTGCTTCCCGTCTACATAATTGTAAAAACATGCCCATAAAAAGTGCAAAATACAAAATGTGAAACCAAACATTTATATGTATTTCTGCATGGACCCAATAAACCTTCTTGCCAAATTTGATGAAAATCCATCTAGAGGGGGTGAAGCAGTGGTGGAAAATGTCCATAAAAAAACCACGATATGCAAGAGTGAAAATGTATATGTATCTCCCCATGGATTTTATGAAGATCCATCCTCCCCTGTGAAGTAGTTACATGGACATACAACAGACAGTACTATTATATAGATAAGTAGTTATGTGGACATACAACAGACAGTACTATTATATTTATATAGATAAGTAGTTACAGGAACATACAACTGACAGTACTGTTGTATTTATATAGATAAGAAGTTACTTGAATGTACAACAGACTACTATTACATTTATATAGATATTGTGTATTTTGAAACTTCAGACATTGTTAATGATTGTTGTTGCATGTGACTAATTTGAGGAATGTTTTGAAGACACTATCATGACGCATTTTTTTTTGTCCTATGTTATACCACCTCATAATGATAAGGCTTAAAATATTGTCAACATTTTAAAGTATTTTGGCAATTTTTCTTTCAACTATCTAATGGAAGACTCTTCCATTGGATTGAATGTGCAATGGGATACTAGCTCTGAATTAGTGACTTGGTTCTAATATGAAGTGGATTTATTTTTATTTCTGCATGAGGATTTGGATGAGTTCATCACAACACTTGTGGATTGTATTGTTTAGATCACACTGTTTTCTCATTTAAAATTGTTTATGAAAATGTGCAAGTTATCTTCATCCTATGTAGTTTTTTTAAGTGATGGATATTTGTTCTTTGGAAGGAGTGTTGGCTTTTTTCAACTTTTAATGGTTGCACTCATCTTTACTTTGTTTAATGTTGTTATTGTATTAGCTCTTAGTGTTCCCAGCCTCTTCAGTGGTTAATCATCTTTTAGTATAGCTCTGGTTTCTGCAAAGTTTTAAGAGTAGTAAATGTTCCATCTCATTCTCTTATCTAAGGATTTTCATTAATGAATTATTACTTTGAATTGAAAGTGGAAGGACTATTTCTCTTTGTTACATGCCTCTAATCTGTAGAGAAGACATGATTTCACTTAGTTTTGAGTTCTATGTTTTCGATAGCTTGTCTGTATTTTTGTCCAAATCATTTTCTTCTACCTTTTTCCTTGTAAAGTTTGCACATGATGCACCTGTTTTATCCTTCATTGTGCCCTCTTTGTAACTTCATTGATCATGTCTGTACTTAGTATTCAAAGCTGGAGCTTGAACTCCTTACACTAGATTCACATGCCTTTGCTTGCAAAACTGTCATAACAGATTAGTTATCCTTTAGTATACAGTGTTTATCAACATTTATCTGTTATTTTTACTGGTGTTTTCTTAAAGGAATTAGCAATTTGTACAATAAAACAGTGCACTGTTTTTCCTTTACTCTTTATTAGTACATTTCAGTTAAACTCACAGAAGACATCAAAGCAAGTTCTTTTTCCAAAAATCAAAAAGTAAGTATTAAATTACCTATTTTGCTGTTGAAATATATAACACACTCTGTCAAGCCTTTATTTCTAAATGGACAAGGTTTTTCGGAGGTATGTTGAACTGAGAGCTAGACAAATGCATAATTCTGTTAACAAATTTACTTGGGATTTGGTGGGCAAAAAACACTAGAAATGGCCACTTTTGTTGGAAGCAATGAAAAGCAGTGAAGTAAGAAATGGGAGAATTCAGTAAAAAGGTTTGATTTTTTTCCAGGAAAAATCTTTCTGTAATATGCAATAAACAATGAAATTAAAATGTCATCTTTAGCCCTAGTGTACAGTGAGATTAACCCTTAAATGGCAGCCATCATCAATTGATGCTGCTATCCAGTTTAAGGGTTAAAGCAGATATCCAAAATGCCATATCTAACCTTAATGTACAGTAAGAATATATCATTTATTCAGAATGTCTTCTCTTAATCCTGGTTTATAAAGTATTAAAATAAATATATTTGTATGGAATCAAATAAGATATAGTAGTATATATCTGGAACTATAAAAGATTGGTACATTTTGTGTGATGAGGACTGCTTTCCATTTTTAGTGGTTTTCAGGTTTTTAACCATAACATTACAAAAAAGGTGAAAGCTTAAGCAATGTGATACGAGAAGATTACATTTGTTGGTAAAGTTTTTTACTTTCATACCTAACCCTCTTTCTGTGGTAATTTTGTTCAAATGATATTTTTGTGTAAAAGTTGACTGCAGTTTGTGTCATTTACAGGTTTACATTGACCCTGCCCGGCTGCTTCCTCTGCAGAGGTTTCTCCCGAAACCACCTGGAGCACCAAACAAAGTTCAGAAGAGAGGAGGAAGAGGTGGAGGTAACATTTGAAAGTAGTGTTCATTAGAAACCTTGGGTTTTAGGCTACATCATTACATTTTTTTTATCATAGCAGCTTAATGTGACAAGTTGCATTTTAAAAACATTGTTTATTTTGCATAATATTCATCTATAAACATTTTTCAAAGTGTTTCTATGTTAATTAGGACACGAGTTTCTTGTTTATTATGCTGCTGAACTAATGACTGTAGAATGAATACTATCCTGTCCCTGAATAACTTAAAATGATATTACAATTATCAGTAAATTGAATCCACATCTCCTTATCATTTACATAATTTATTATGCAACATCATTACCATACTAAATATATTTTTATTTCTTCCTTGAAGGTGGTAGAGGAGGGAGAGGGGGTTTTGGTGACCGTAGAGGAAGGGGAGGTCGTGGAGATAGAGGTAATGGAAGAGGACGAGGAGGATTTGGTGATCGTGGAGGACGAGGGGGATTTGGTGATCGTGGAGGACGAGGGGGATTTGGTGATCGTGGAGGACGAGGGGGATTTGGTGATCGTGGAGGGCGAGGAGGATTTGGTGATCATGGAGGACGAGGGGGATTTGGAGATCGTGGGGGGAGAGGAGGACGTGGGGGGTTTGGTGGTGGTAATAACACTGGATTTAATCAAAGAAAATCTTTTGGAGACTGATGTGTATGAATTTACATTTTATAATTTCTTTTACTTTGTACAAATGTTTTAGTAAAAATGAAAATGTCTGTTGGTTACTAGAATGTTTTTTTGATGTGAAAAAGCAATTGCAACCAGGTAATATATGTAACTTCATTTCTTGTGTTAAATCCACATGCAGGCTTGGCTATTTTGACTGAACATGTAATCATGAAACGTATATATATACATACATGTGTTTACATGGAACACCATGAATATCCAAGCCTTGGATAGCCAGGTGGTTAGAGTGCTCAGTGTGTAATCTGAGAGTTGCAGGTTTGAAACTCTGCAACACCAAACATGCTCACCCTTTCAGCCATGGGGGTATTATAATGTGATGGTCAATTTCACTATTCATTAATAAAAGAGTAGCCCAAGAGTTGGCAGTAGGTGGTGATAACTAGCTGCCTTCCCTCTAGTCTTACACTGCTAAATTAGGGATGGCTAGCGCAGATAGTCCTTCTGTAGCTTTGTGCAAAATTCAAACCAAAACAATGATTGTCCATTTCATTGTCAAGCTTCTTAACGTGTATTGAACAGTAAATAGGAGACATGACTGCAAGGAAACTTATCTTAGTAAAACCATGACCTGTTGGTCTCATTTCTAGACATGTTTTGCAATGTTCACCTATATTACTCTTTCTTTTTGTCTCAAGATTGCCTTGTTATCCCAAATTGATCCATATTTTATTTTATAATGCCATTAAGTAAATGGGATATCTCTCATTGTGAAAGGGTCCTTACATGCACTTACCAAAAACCACCAGTATTTGGCAGTTCTAATATATTTCACTCCAATGTGCTTTTATCTGCTTTCAGAAATTTCACTACTGTTTGTTGCAAGTTATCACTTGAATATCTGGTGAACAAAATTTACATGATAGTGTGGAAAGAATGCAATATTTATAATTTTGAAAATCACTTTGGAGAATTAACCGTCTCATCCCTCTGTGTCACTTCCTGTGGGAGTGAGTGAGACTAAGGGTACATTACAGGTCGTGTGACAATAAATTCAGTGATTTTTCAATCAAAAGTAGTCAGACTTTTGTCAAGTTCACAGAAGACTTAGATCTTGGGGCCATACACTCAAGGTTTTGACTTGGCTTTTGCTTCAAAAACATGTTGATGGTTTTGTAATAAAATGAATCAACTACCATACCTTCAAGGTTTAATATTAGATATGCAATGATTGAGTAAAATATTGCACATTTTCAATCTTTTTATTTACATTTTTACACCAATTACAAAAAAAACTGAATAAAACAACAGGCAAAACTTATTTATTCTTAGTAATATACTGTGATGAATTTCACCTTTATATCTTTTTAAACTGCCCTGTTGCCTCAAATTGATCCATATTCCTCTATTTTCTAATGGCATTAAATAAGCAGGATATCTGATCTGGTCGGTTTTTTTCCCCATAGATTAAACAAAATAAAGTTAGTTGAACACGTGTAAAAAGATAACTTGCAGTTAGAAACAAAAAGTGTCACAAAAACAAACACACTATCTTTAAATGTCTGAGTAACTTCAATACTGAATTGGCCTTCTTTTATGACTGTTACCTCAAATACTAAATTAATAACCTGGATTGGTGCTTCTTGTTGGTATTAATTTAAAATTTAATGAATTTCTTTTCTTGCCTATTTGGTTACAATTCCCTGAATTAGGGAAGGCTAGCACAGATAACCCTTGAGTAGCTTTGTGCGAAATTCGAAAACAAACAAATAGAACATATTCATGCCACTGCACAATTGCATCACGTGGTGTAATAGTAATTTATTACATGTACATCCAGTTGATTTTTATATTGTAAGTTTAGCCAGTAGCTATAAAAAAATGTTCCACATGGTATTTCAATACCATAAATATTCATAATACTAGTAATATTAAGATTATTATGGAACCTACAAAAGGGTTTGTAACATTAGGCTAAAGAAGTTGATGAAGATGGCTGCCAACCTGGTAAAATCAGAAAGTAAAAGCTAGTTAAATATTTTACCACTCAGAAATTATGCAACTTTAGCAACAAATGTCAATAACTTTTTATATAAACACACTCTCAAAATATGTCCGTCTGGTCTAAATGATTTTGGGGAAATTACATTTTTTTTATACACTAGAAATGTAGTCCAGATTTTTAAAATTTCAAATTTTGAGTGAAGTATTTTTATTTCCCAGTTTGACATCTAAGACTGCATCCAAGTTATCTTTATATTAGAAAAATATTTTAGCTAAACCTAAAATTTTGTGTCATTTAATTAAATATTTTCTGGTCTCAATTTTGTTTTTAGGTACATTCCAAGACAACTAATTTAAAAGGGGGGGGCAGATGGGTTTTATTTTAAGTACTACTGTACCCATGTCAATAAACAGCAATCTTTTCTGAGCTTTCAAAGGTGTCTTTATCTTATACCAAGGTGATCCATATGGACCCCAGTGTGTTTTTGAAACCTTTTTTGAAGCTATTGCTTGTTACTTCGTAATTTTTAGAAAACATAACAAAAAAACCTAAAAAATACCATCAGTTTTTTGTGTGTTTTTTTTCACGTTGAGAGTTGTAACAGACAAAACCACAAAATTTCTTAATTCATGCATTCAATAACATTGAAGGTTTGTTTTGTGGACTTCACGATTTCTATCTTTCCTCTGAAGAACAAACAAGGGGGCCCATTCTGCTCCTTGGATTTGATGTTAGCTTGCCTTATAATTTCAGTAATATAATATTTGAGAGTTGTACTCAGTAAAGCACATACCTCAGCTATGCATTGTTGATCATATGTTGCTCTTATCTCCATCATTATGAATGAACATGGACTATGTTAGGCATGACAACGTTATGACCGTTTTTGACCAAGTTACATTTCATGACTTTTGCCAAGTCAGTCCCAACAGTAACAGTTTGTTTTTGTTTGAGTTTTATTATTTTGATCCTCCAGAAACTAATCATTCCTACATTGAGTCACTGTTCAAAGATATACAAACTTTTGTCTGAATCCATTCAGCCGTTTTCAGGGAATCTTGTTAACAAACATAACCTTTGATGGTAATTAACTGTGAGACTTGGTCATCAGCAATTTGTTTTAGTACAAAGAGAATTAATATTTTGAGGTAATGACCATGTTTGAAACAACCAATGTTAACTGGAAGTTTTTCACAATACTGTTGGTATACATTCATTATCTTCCACTGGTTTAACAAGTAAACACACAGTGTTCTCTTGACTCTATGGACACATGAACTGATGTAAAGACAATACATGTAAACCTTGGAAATCAATGTAAATATGCAACATTAATTTTGACGTTTTTATTTACATTTTCAGCATTGGATTTCAATGCTTTGAGTATACATACAGTAGTGGTAAGATTCGTGGTTCATGGAACTGGAAAACAACTGAAGTCAAAAAATGAGTTATGGAACATATTTTTGTACACTATGCATCCACAAATCTCTCCATTTGAATGTCTACTTTAAATATTTAAATTCTTTATAAATACAAATTTGACACCATGGCAATATAAAACTTATTAACAACCATTGTAAATTTGCTTAAAACTGGTAATAATTTTTAGCCTTTAAATTTCTGTTTTTTTGGAACAGTATTGTACAGAGAAGAAATACGACAGTGTAATTTATTTAAGCTACAACTTTCAGGTTCTTTTAAATAAAAAAACAAAAAACTGATCAAATACATAAATGATGCACTATTCTTGAAAATGCAGTTTTGAAGAACCAGGTACTATGCTTCCAAGTTTAGCCCTAATCCAAGCTTGTGACCTCCAGAACTTAGGTTCCTCCCATCAATTAAACAAGATAAAGTTAATTGTACACCTGTAAAAAAAACAATAACTTGCAGTTAGAAAAAGGATGTTTTAAACATTATAACAACAAAGTTCAAATTCAGTTTTTAGATATTCCTCTGTCTTGAATATCTCAAGTATTTCATAATTTGTTAGTAACAGAAATTGATATTCTGACATTACAAATACAGAATCCTACAGGAAAGTTTGAAATCTAGACTATTAACAGAAAAAAAATCGTAACAATACTGAGGCCCTTGAACTAACTCTTAAATAATTTTAACTATAAGCACAAATTTTATAAGAACTTTTGTAAAGATTTAGATAGATGTAATTAATTTTAAAAATATTTAACATTAAATATCAGTTAATTTTGAATATAGAATGATGATGAGTAGAGAATAAATACTCATCCTAGGCCTAAATTGTTTCCACTGATTTAATAACAAGGCAACTAATATCCAACAGTAGTGTAAATCATCAGTATTTTAGTATTATATAAAATATTCAATGACAGAAATATATCCACATCATTACCTTCTCTCATCTTGTGAGTACAACCTATTCCCAGCTGACTGGAGTTGTTCACTTTACCCTGTAACAGAAAACTACACAATAATACCTAATATCTCTCAGATCAAGAATTTTAATTTTGAAAGTTATTCACTAATTATGACATTAAATTAATTTAAGGAATTTGAATAAGTGAACTCACTCTTGTGTTATAAACTGCAAGTCATACAGAGTAAATTATTACAATTAATTTTTTCTTATGTTTTATTAATAACTGATTTTGTATTAATTTCAACAAAAAGGCATATTTATATTTTATTTGCTGGCAATTGAATGTTCTCAAACCAAGAAACTCCCAACACTGATAACTGGTATGTAATACTGGCATCTCATACATTAATCTTTAATCTGATTAGACGAATCCTGACTACGTGACAATGTCCAAAATAGAAATCAGTAAACCCCTTTGCTACGAACTCAGTACAATACACAAGTTCATTAACATGTTTGTGCATGTTAAATATTTACACTATAACTTCTGCTATATCATATACTTCTTCACAAAATTTGAACAGCAAAAATCTAATTTTTTAATTAAATATTTTTACTAAAAATAAGTTTCATCACTGGTCTGATTGTGATTTCATGTTACGACTGATAAAAAAAAACTATTCTTCGTCCCAAAAATATCAATTATTTACTCACAAATGATGTTAAATTTTTAATTATAATCTGCAATTTAATTCTAAACTTATTGACATAAATTCATTAAATAGTAGTTCAATAAAATTTTGAAGTCAACAAAAGAGATGACATGACCTTTGACATCTGACCCATCACGAAAGGGTTAATGCAGAAAATGTGCTGCTTACATTCCCATTTCTTACTTGCAAGTTTGTTTGTGTTACCATTGTATTTAAAAAAATCTTTTTTTCCAAAAATAAATCAAAATGAAATGCATATTGACATGATTCATATCCAAAACATGATAATTAACATGAATTAAATACTGAACAATTAAACATGCTCTTGGATTAGCAAGATATATATACAAACCCTGACAGTTGTGTTGCCATCTATGTTGTATGTAAAACCTACACCAAAACGTGAAACATTACTGCCAACAGTCCAAGCCAACTGGATGGCTGTATCAAGTTTGTCACTTATTTTCTGGTACACAGAACCTCCAAACTCCTGTCCATCATTGCTGCAGTTGAAATGAAAATCTTAGTTAAGTATTCATCTAATAAATCAAGAGAACCTCATCACAAAATACAGCAAATATATTTTTATAACTTTCTTTAAAATGTAGTTTACAGTCAACTTTTATGTCATATGTATCTCTAGTTTTTATTCTCAATGTCTCTTTGTTGTTATTATTAATCAACCATCATATGCTGTTTTAGTTTGTGATTTTTCTTATAACAAAGCCACACTGGACTATGTGCTGAGTCCATCGAGGAGAATCGAGCCCCTGATTTTAGCATTGTAAATCCGTAGACTGACAGTTTAGTTAACACATATTAATTTCTGTTTTAAACACTACCAATAACACAAATATACAGGGAAATATATTAAATTAACTGGATTTCTTAGGTTAATTTTTAGCTTGTTTTGATCAACAGTTAAAGCTAATAACTACACAAAATAAACCCATTAGAGATTTTAAGCAGTATGCACATAATAGTGAGTATATTGTACATGAAATTACACATTACAAAATGATGAAAGTATAACTTACACATTTGTGTGAAAAGTGAAGTCAGAGGCTGAGTATCCCACTGAAAAGTTGTTTCTGGTAAGTATACTTTTTGTTGTATCAAAAGACACCTGAGCACCAGCCAACCAGCCGTGATAACTAATTCATTAAAATACAACACACTCATTTACACACAACTGTTTCATTTTATGCGAAGATGTAAAACATTCAGTTTGATTAAAAATTTCCAACAGTTTATATTTTTGTCAAATTTATGAATGTCTGAAAATGATTTACATATATCAAATATTGCATTAACACAGCTTTTCATGCAATTTCTGATTCCAGTGTGTACTTTTCATATAATAAACATCAAAGAGAATTCAATCTTCTTTATTAGAATAGAAGAATATTTGCTCTCTTACAATGGATCTTAAAAGAAAACGTGATTAACAGAAATTATCAACTCAGCCTAAATTTATCATTCAATGGCATGTATATTTAAATTTTGAAATATACAATAGCAAATAACTGTTTTATGAGAACACTGAAAAATATACATATATATGCATGTTGAAAACTGGTATTGTAAAAATATGAAATGTCTAACAATTTAGTATTATTTAAAGAGAATATGGTTATGACATTAAAGTATGTAAATATCTTACTTGTAAATCTGTTTATTATTATAGAATAATTTTCCAATTTATATAAATAAACAAAACTAATTGTTCAAAGTATACTAAGAGAAGATTTGTTTATATCTTGTATTACATTTTTGCAATAACTTTGACATACAACATATCAACAGTACGAAACTTGGCAACATTGTTACACACAGTACTGGATTATGAAATTTTCACATATGACATCATTTGTAAATAGGTTTTCTTATGTCTACAAATACAGATTACTCTGGCTTCTAAGGTTACCTAATATGAACCCTTACAACTTCTTTCTGTAAGGTTATTTGGAAGTAACTAACACTATTCAGGAGTTTCAAAGTCCAGTATTTCTCAGATTACCATTCACACTCTCATGTGCAGTCATACCTCACATAATATTACCACAGGGAGAATAAACTTTACCCCAGTCACAGTCCTAAACGAATATCACGTTGTTTTTTCTCATTAAAAATATACACATGTTTTACCTTCTATTTTCTATACCACACTACTAACTATATGGCCTTGATTAATTTGACCAATCTTGTAACAACATGCACTTACCTAATTAACATGGTAAGTTTCAAAGTATTACATTTAAATTACTTTTTAACAAGAAATGAAATATAATACAAAAAACAAGAACTTTAGTACCTTAATGTGAGTCTTGTACTTTTTTGCAGTTGAAGTCTTAACTAAAAATTACCTGACTTTTAACAAGGCTTTTTGTGAGCAGTTTATTGAATTTTTATTATAATAAATATTCAGTTTAGAACACAAAATAATAATTCATGCAAAGAATACAATGTTCTATAACAAAGTTAAATAGCTTTCTAATTAAACTATAAATTGGTTAAAATAACTCCATTAGCTGGTTGTGGTGACTTAGCAATAACAAATAACGAAACTTTAAGCTAAATAATTTATAAGCTATTGTAAGAACAATCTGGCCTTATAAGAAATTCAATAAATTGAAAACTTCTCTTTTTATTGGTTATAAATGCTCCAATAGTAAATTTTAGAGAAAATCATTGGTGTTTTTTGAAAGAAAAGATGAGATGAGAAAGTACAACATGGGTTTTGCTTTCTAGTTTATATCTCAGAAAAGGAAGTACATTGGAGGCTTTAACTTCACGTAATGTCTTAGAAATACTTATACTATTGTTGTTATTTATACTAAACTCAGAAGCTCATACAGAGGTAGAAAGAATACCTGAAATGTTTGTTTCTGTTTGTTTTGAATTTCACATAATGCCACACGAGAGCTATCTGTGCCAGCTGTCTCTAATTTAGCAGTGTAAGTCTAGATGGAAGGCAGCTAGTCATCACCACCCACTGCCAACTCTTGGGCTACTCTTTTACCAACAAATAGTAGGGTTGACCATCACATTATAATGCCACCACAGCTATAGGAGCAAATATGTTTGGTATGATGGGTATTTGAACCCGCAACCCTCAAATTACGAGTCGAACTCCTTAATCCACCTGGCCATGCCAAGCCTTACTTCAAATGAGTAATTCTAAGTGAAGACTGAGAATTTATTTAAATATTTCTTTCTCAAATTAAAAAAAAACATCTATTAGATAGATAACATAAATAATTTGAATCATCAGTACATTTTGATGCCAAGTTTATTGGCACTTATTGATAACTGAGTAACTTCTTAATAACATTTCAAACGTAACTTGGTATAATAAATTGTCATAACTTGACCTAAGTGTAATGCGAGTTAACTCTTATTAAATCAAGTTGTTAGTTACTGATATAGCTGCACAACTGATTTGTCATCATACATGACTACTATATGTGAAAAATAGATTCTCGTGAAAGACTTACTGTAAGACTCCTGCACAATGCAAGATGATTCCTGACAGATCTAAATCTATGTCAGTATTTAGATGTAGATTCTGTACCTTGTACGCTGTTTTTAGAGTCCCTGTCTTCTTTCTGGAAAAGAAAAGAAGAAAATAGAACTCTCAGGTTAAGTCTATAAATTAATTAAATATTTTAAAGCCTTCAATATGAGAATATTATGAGGCTTCCTTCAGATAATATCTCTTACATTTGATGTTGACAAAAGTAATTAGGTTTATATTGTTTTTAAGTATACTTCTTTATTAAAAAAAAATAAATAAAAATAACCGATAGATGCACAGCTCTGATGTTTTTGTATCTTAGGGATAAGAGTATAAAGGAGTACGGGATTGTAGGGGGCGTTGCAGTTAGTTGTTAGGTTATTAATTGGTATGGGTATAAAGGTGTTCCTTTTTTTGGTTTATTTTGGTTTTAGTTGTTGTATAAGTAAGGCTTCTTTGATTTTACGTTTGTTTATATTTGTTTCCCCACTTAGTATCTGGGTGTTTTCTGTGGTTATGTTGTATTTATTTGATTTGCAGTGTTCAAAAACGTGTGATGGTGTTGTTTTTTTATGTTCTTTAAATCTGGTTTCCATTTTTCTGCTTGTTTCTCCAGTATAGAAGTCATGGCAGTTATCACATTATATTTTATAATTACATTGATGTTGTGTTTGTAGGTGTAGTTTTTACATAGTATGGACTTTAGTTTTTATGCCTGGTTTATGAATAAATTTGGTGTTTACTGGAATGTTGTGTTTTATTACAAGTTTTTTCCAAATGTTGGTTATCTTTTCACTGCTGTCAGGAACATGCAGTATGCAGCAGTATAAGGTTTTGTAGTTTGTTGTATCTTTGGATGTATTATTGTTTGTTTGTTGTTGGTCTAGGTATGTGTGTATAATTTTTTTCAGAGGTTTTTGTCAGAAATTTGTTAATGTTGATGAAGTGCTGTTTTATTTTATTGATTTCATTGTTAGTTTTATCGGGTGAACATAGTTTTATGGTTGTATTTATTTGGTTTCTTGATATGTTGAGTTTTTGTTTTGTTTCATGTACTGAAACCCAGGAAATGTATAATCCAGTATGGGTGATTTTTCTGTAGATTTCTGTTTTAAATTACGTACCATTTCTTGTGATCTTGAGGTTGAGAAATGCTATTTGGTTAGTTTTTTCTTGTTCAAAGATGAACTTAATGTTGGGGTGTATAGACTTAAAATGGTTACAAAAAAAACTAAGTGTGTGTGTGTATATGTGAATCCAGCAACTCTATCGTCAACATAACAGTACCAGTATAGTGGAAGGTGTAAGGCTGGATTTATAAAAATCAGATACTTTTTGAAGTCAATGTATTGTGTATCAAATAAAGTGGCATATACACAAACCCACATATTTATTAATACCCATTCAGTGGCTACTCTAGCATCCCTGATCAAAAAGTAATTATACCCCTCCATCACTTTCAGCCTGAAGTAATCTCACTAACAAATTTATAAATTTTATTATTTTATTAGAAATATAACAGAACTGGCTTTAAACAAAGCTAACTTAGCAGATAAAATAATAACTAAATGTGTATGTGTCGTCCAGTGGACACAGTTACTTGACCACTGTTTTAAAAATAAACATCACTGCTTGCATTCAAAGGAGAAATATTCTATCAGCTAACTTTATTATTTAGTAAACACAAAATAATGAAAAATGTTTAAGCTTCATTCACAATTATCAACTTTATCCAAAGAGCACAGGGAGCTCTTTTCTTCCCTCTGCTCCAGTTCTAAAAGTCTGATTATATTTATGTAGACCTGCTAATAATGATTACCATCTATCTTAAAGTGATATATCAATATTATAAAGTTTCACAGCCAATCATACGCAGGTACATAAAGACAAACATCAAATTATATAAACTTTAATCCTTACATAGTGAAGGAAGAAGAATGTAGAAACAACAACCAATTAGAACGGTAAAGTTTTAAAGTAACTGTGAAGGTATACATTTACCTACCCTGAATGAGGCACGAAGACCCCATCAATCCCAAGCTTTAAACCTTTTACAATCTGATCCTCCATGGATAATTCTGTTGCTATTGAATTGCCTGTATTCCATTTCTCTTTCAAGATAAGCCCTGTTTGCAAGTACACAACAATGTTGGATATGATTAATCTTAATATACTAAAAATTTTGCAATATTTGCTGAAGGAAGAGAGAAAGAAAAACAGCTGATGTGTGATATTAAACACATTTCTCTCTTACAGCAAGTTTATTACATTTTATACTTATATAATACAGAGAACTTTGATAACTCATTCAGAAATATATTCCATTAAGAAAAAATGTTTTACAAAACACCAAATAATTATCTTTCATAAGCCAAGTATTAGCCACAATTACAAGATGAAGGAAATCCAGTTACTGTAAATATCACACTAACCTTAAACCAAAGGAGTTATATTTTTCACTTTCTTCCATAATTTAACATACAAGCTTATCTTACTGTATTAATGTTTTTGGTTTCATTCTCGTTTTTAAAAAGTAGTATATAGTATTAGTAGTGATAACATGTCACATTTTAAACAAATTTTATAATAATTATAAAATATTTTTAATATATACAGCAAATGATATAATTTATTGCAATTAAATATCACAATAAAAAAAGATAAACGAGTTTTCCACATAAACTCTTACCATAATCGCTAATAACATATTTTGTTTCAAGCGATCCATGAACTAGTCCCGTATCGGTGTTGGAAGTTCCACTCGCTGTGAACTCAACTCCATTTTCAGTTTTGGTTTTACATTCCAGCTTCAATAGACCAAAATCTACAAAAAGAATTTATTTCAAAGCTTCTCTTAATCAAGCATTTTTTTTTACTTACATTTACATGTCTTCACCACTGAAAATTTTCTTAAGAGTTTTTAAAGATAGATAACAAGTATATTTTTCATTACACAATAAAGTTACAATATTAAAATAAGTGATTTAAAAATTAGTCATGAAACAATCCAATAATAATTCAAGCAAAATATGTATTGCAAATTATTTATATACGATTCCCATAATTAATTTTCCATTTCATATTTACAAAATCTTGAGCATTAAATTTTGTGACATGTTACAGAATATTTATTGAATATAAATTACTTGGAACTCTTTAGAGAGAGTTTTCATTTTAATGGAATCTCAATATAAACTTAGACCAGCATTTCCTAGACAATGGTTTGCCAAATACTTTCAGCATCTGTGAAGACTGTGTATGCAAACCATTCAAATGTGGTATTCTCATTATAAACATGTGAAGAATTAATTTACGTTTCTTTAATTCTATAAAGAAATAGGCTTAGTCCATGTTAAATACAATAAGCTCTTAGTTTCGACTCAAGCTTCAATATATAACTGCCAATATTTAACTCAAAGATGGTCACAAGTAATTTGTAATGATTACATTAAAAACATGTCGTGTAAAGGATGAGTTTTAAATAAAATATGAAGTTTAAGGACAAACTATTATTTTTTATTGGTTATAAAAACAATCACTAAAATCAAGTGTAAGAAAGGTGCTCAAGAAAACTCACTGTAATTTTTGTTAAACACATCACGGGCTGTTTTCCCCAGATCGGCATAGCAAGGAGGGGCCATATTTTAATTCTGATAATCTGTGATAAAGTGGAAAAAATAACTTATGGCAATCCCTGCCACTTAAATGTATGAATGTGTAATAAACAAAACTGTTTTCTTATATCACTCATTAACCTCTAATAATACCATCAGTTTATTCAAAGCTGTAAAATAAATAAATATATATTTATACACACACATACATTAGCATATAATTTGTCATAAATAATGGGGGCAAATACCACCATCTTCACCCCACAGTTTACCCTAACCTCACATTTCATAGTGAACTAAAAAAAAAATTAGTTTTCTTGACTAACAAAAATCCAGAAATGTACAGTCGAGCCAATCAAACATCAGTAAATTCCTTAGTGAACCAATCAAATTAAGATCATTCATGAAATTAATTTGTGACATATTCATGGATTAACAGTTTCTAATAATCCAGTGTGTTTTGGAAACACTATGTTCCAACAATGACTTTTATGTCACGTCAGTTATCAACAAAAGTAGCCTAATACTGTTGTCAGTCTGTGTACTGACAGTTTACGATGAAATGTATGAACAGCAATACTGACAGTATTTGTTGATTTATTCGTTTAGAATCTCCGTTGATCAAAGAAGTTTATTTTTCATTTAAAATGTTAGTGATATAACAGAAAACAACTTAATTCAGAAACAATTTAAGTTAACAACTTAATATTTTTACTTACATAATTTTTTTTATACACATGGTTCTAAGCTAGGCAATCACACACTCTCTTTACTTAAGGCTTGTTACACAAACACTCACTAAGCATGCCAAGATCCTTGGCATACTTCCTTCGCTGAAATTGTAAACAGCACACAGTAATCAAATAGAATAAACACATTTAAGCTTTTATGACTCCTCTTAAAAAATCAAGCATGATGCGACACACACTGGTTTTTACATAGGTTGTACACATGTATGGTCTACCTTTCAGTCTAAGTTTCATATATTATTAGATCTCTTCAAGAATAACAATAGTTACTTGATATTTTTATTAAAAACCAATATTTAAACAAAAGACAACAATGCAAGAAGTAACAAAAACAGCTGAGTTCATAATACCCAGAATCCTTTTGTTAAAAACATTTACCATTCTGCAATCTCGTAGCAGATTTATACCAGGTCATATTACTTGGTGAGTTTGGGTAACATATTCTGCTCGTTTGAATATTGCTAAATTGTACAATAAACATGCCAAACTTACAATTCATGTTGTGATTAGAACAGACCTCAAAGAATATTGCAGCATCAATGGAAAATGTATCTGTTTATCTTCTAGACCTCTCTAAAAGGACTAACACAAACAGGTGCACATAATTATAACCATGGTTATTTTATTATACAGGAATGTGTAAAACCTTCAAATAAGCAATTAGAAAATAATAAAATAAAAAAATGGCCAAAACGTCAGCCTCTTAATGAAAAAGTAAAACAAATAGTTCAAAAAAGTGTATACATTTGTATTTTTCTTTTAGCAAAGCCACATCCAGCTATCAGCTGTGTCCACCAAAAGGAATCGAATCCCTGATTTTAGTATTGTAAATCCTTAGACTTACTGCTGTACCAACAGGGGACAGTTCAAAAAGACTAAATAATCAAGGTTCTAATGACAGTATTTCTGGATATTATAACAGTCTTGAGAAGAGAAACAAATATGTAAATTATAGGACATAAGGGGGTCTTTGGCCTATCATGAATTCCAGGACTCATAATCTCTCAAGAAACAAACCAAATAACTATTTATCAACCCTTTTATTAATCTCTGGTAAAGTTGTAGGCTACCACTCTAGATGGGAATTTGTTACAGAAATTTATCACCCTGAAGAAAAAATAAAACTGCCTTAACTGAATAGGGGTCTGACTTTTCCAAATATTAAATTTAAAATATCTTGTTCCTACTTCCCTCAAAATTCAAATAAAAACAATCTCACCCATCAACCTTATCATTTCCTTTCATAATTCTGAATCCTTCAATTAAATGATCCCAAACTCATTGTTTATAATAGAAAAGAAATGATTCAAGCCTATCTTCATATGACCATTCATCCATCCCTGGAATTAATAAAGTAACTCTCCTTTAAACATGATTTACAAAAAGTTAAATTTCTAGGAAAACTGCAAAACCAACAATAGTGTTAGTGCAAATTCTGAGGTAGAAAACATGGTAGTAACCACTGTCATCAAACAAAACAATATGAAATATCAAATCAATATGAAGCTGTCCATCTGCATTCTGTAATTCCTATTTAGACTGGTGAGAAAAGACAGCACGAATAGGCTAAAAGTATGGCTATTAAGGAAGAATATCCAGTCTCTCCCACAAAGAATTGAAGAAAGCCAGAAACTTTGTATAATAAATGTCAATCGTACAACTAGCTGAAAATGTTATAAGAATATATCTTGAGTAGAATAATCAACTAAGAAACAAAAATGGAATATGGAGTCAGATCAAAGAAGTCAGGGCTTACACAAAACCATGCTATCCAAAATATCTATCCTTCCTCCAAGCTGAAGAACAGAATGGGAGGCAATTCCGAGACTACGTAAACAGGATGAAGGTAATTTAACTTCAGATAATAAAACCTCTACACCCATAAAATCCCAGGTACACTAAAACTAAGTAACCAGGAATGCTATAGACTGTACCAAGTATTACCTCTTGCTAAAAGAAACCAAAAACTATAGGTTGATGGCAAATTATTTCACATAAGTACTAATAACAAAAAGATGGTAACAGCACCAACAAAGAAAGTGAATGAAAAGGAAAGCTGGCAGAGGATAGGCCAATGAAATATTAAAAGTATGACACACAAATATAATATTAAAATGGACAAGTGGTAAGACAGATATTAAATAACACTTCAGCCAAGAAAGGAATAGTGAAATACTCAAACCCAATATCCATTACCCACAAAACTATGTAATTTATTAAATACAGAGAAGTGGAGAAAAGACATCAATACTGAACAAACACAAGTCTTTGCTTATTAGACTGAAAATATAAGAACTCTTCACAGGCAAGAGCCAGATCAAAAGAATTTGTTCCCAAGCATGAATTATTAACTGCTAATAAAAAGTGCACCTCAAGATTAATACATGCCAATAAAGGCAAGGAAGAAATTCTACAAAGGCAAATCGGTAGATTTTCAATAGCAGCTGCGAGGCAAGGAAGAAAACGAGGAAAAAATAAAAACTACAAAAACTAATAGGTAATTATTTCCAACAGCAAAACACGGGATGCGTAAAAGCTATAGGTATGGGTACAGATTTAAAGCTAGCAGTAACAACTTGAAATGAAAGAAGACACTTTACAAAAAATGTATTAACACAAGACAGTACAAATCCTCATAACCTGCAATTTTAAAGCCTAAAACTTTGCCAGTTTCTAATGTAAATTTCATGTGAATAAATTCACAGTTGAGAAGCATTCTGGAAACAGTAATCACCATAAAACCTGAGCAAGAAGTTAGACTGCTATTTTTTAAAAGGTTGGAAAGTGAAGAACAAAATATCTTATTGATGATAGAAAGAAAAATGCAGCAACAATATCAGTATTTTTCAGATTGGAAAAATGCAATTAATGAGATCCCTGAGGGATCCTACCTCGTGCCTTTAAATGTAGTTTTGCTTTCTGATGAATTCATACACTTTACAAGCAACATTACCAGAAAAAACTTGAAAAAATGAACACAAGCTATAGATTCTGAAATGTGTGTATACGGCCAGAGGCTTAGCTTAGGTTTTCAGCTCCCGGGGACAAATTAAGTTTTCTTGCCCCTTAAGGCGAGTTTGGTTGGAATTTTAACAGTACCTGCAACAAAAATATATTAACATGAAGAACTCCATTTAACTCTAACACCTGCATTTAGTTACTTGATTCAGTAAACAAGAACGACTTCTAAATCACTTTACTTTTTATCAAGTTCTTTAGTTTTCAAAAAGACATCATCAGGTCCAAAATGTTCGAAAGAAGTTTCCACACTATATCTGGACACCTTGATCAAATTAATTCGTTCAAATATGCAGATTTCAGTGGTTTGTTTTTTTCATCTTCATAAACTATGACATTATCTATGTCATCATTAAATTTCATGTCCATCAGAACTTTACAGACATTATTTAGGGCACGATCTAATTTTTTTTCTCCCCATTTTTTAAGACAAAGTTTGGTTTTAATATAACACTCCAGGGAATATAGTTAGCTCCAAAAAGCATACACTCAAATATGAGAAAATTAACAATACTGATAATGCCTGACGAACCTATTCTGTCATATAAGGTACTGAACCAATCATACTCATACGTTTTGAAGACGTCATTAAACAGTTCCACTTGCCTTTCACGTCAAAAGAATGCTTGAAACCATGATAGCAAACCTAGAGGCACAGCAATCAGAAATTCAAGTTTTATTCAATTTAGTAAAACTGATTTAACTTCAATTACAGACAACAAAACACAGTCTTTCTACTTAGTTGAACTATATTCCTTTTATTTAGAATGGCTACACCAGACCACATTATCTCCTAACCCAGTTTTCCAAGGTGTGGATGAGGTACCCTTGAATAAACATCTATGGAATTATTTTTTTGGGATTTGTTATTGGAGTCCACTTGACAATGCAACTTTACTGCAAGATCAACTAAGATCTCAGAGAATTAATGTCATATGATCAGAAACTACTATAAGTCCATCACTGCTAAATATTGTTTCATTCCTGTAAGAAAGAAGAACTGAAGTAATTATTTTTCATTTAATTGTTGCACACTGTGTAGCATTAGTCTTGTAACAAACTACACATCATAAAGTGTATGGTAAAACTGCAGCCTCAGTCAGACTTAGTTAATACATCAATTTGTGTACTGCTCAATACTAGATCTGATAACAGTAGTACTAGGGCTACTAACAGTAATAATACAGACACAGTTTTATTATTTCACACTACAAAATTAATTGGCTTCAAAGTACCGGAAACATTTTTACACCCATAATTTACTTTGTTTCTGAAATGATAACTATAGATCATAGTAACTGTACTATTAAATTTAAATTTAAATTTGCTATTATGCCTGTTGTTCAAATTTCAAATCCTAATTTCCAAACACGTTATAGTAACTTCCTGTTTAAATAAAGAAATGATATAATCAGTGATATCACACTAGATTCAATTGAAAACAATGCATTAAGATGATCAAAGTCATAACTCAAATTAATATCCCCTAAATTTCAAGCAAACTAAAAGTCAAAATTAACAGTATAAAAAACAACAGTATGTCAATCTATGGAATACAGCTGCTCAGCAATATTCAATATATAAAATAACAATCATCTAACACAACAAAGAATACAAAACAAAGCAATTAAAGTAACAAACAGATCACCTAGTTAGGAACACATACACCAAAGAAATCCACAGATCAACTGAGCTCCTATAAATTAGAGATAGATTCCTCTCAGTTAGTTAAAAGTATTTACAAAAAACAAAACAAAGGGCAGAAACAAATGTCACCTTTTAACAATACTCCTCTTGGATTGCATGAACCTTTGTGGGAGAGTAGTAAGTCTTCAGATTTACAATGCTAAAATCAGGGGTTCAGTTCCCCTTGATGGGCATGGCAACTAGCCTATTGTGGCTTTGACTTACAAACTTGAGTGACAAAGAATTCTATCTTTATACGATATGTGTCATTAGAAATTGTACCCACAGTATGTATATCCTATTTTGCAAAAATTGATAAATGCAGCTTAGGTTCAATGACTTTCTGATAGCAAAAAAATTACTTAGTCAAAAATGACATCCCCCAGTAACGGCAGCCTACACCCTACGATATTATTTTATAGGAAAGATAGTATTCACAACCTAGAAAGTTAATAAGGTCAGAAAAAAAATAATTGCACCTAAAAATCAACAGTTAAAGTTGTCAAGCAAATCCTTAGCCATGAAAAGGGCTCCAAACACGTGAACAACTAATAAACGAATAACTTACGCTAATCCTCAATTACTCTCTACACCTCGTACTCTTGCTTTATTCTGGCCTTGTTTACAACATACCTTGCATTGCAGCCTACTATCCAAAACTCCTCTCTCTTACCCCTTTATCCCTAACATTCTCAATGAAAAATAAATGTGAAAAGTATCACAAATACTGATGTAGAATTACAACATACTAATCTGCCAGTTGCGGCGCTCTGCCAGCAATCTGTAAACAGGTAGATACCGCGGTATAACTACCGTTAATATTATCAATAACAGTACAAGTAAAGACAGTGACTATAATCACACGTTTAAGTACTTACTCGAACATGATGTGTTGCGCGGATTTAATTTTAAGCTATATTAATATAGATTTGAACGTTAGCATACAGAATAAAGTAAAAGAAACAAAAAATATTTTAATTTAGTAATAATCACAAAAAATCAGAAATATTAACTATACTCGAATAGCACTCATGTATTAATTATTTAACATATTTAGTTTAAGCCCAGTAGTTTAATTTGCGTGCACCAGATGACAGCTATGCAGAATACAAATACGTCTGGCATTGACTTCTCGAGGAAGTACACAAAAGTGTCTAACAACACCTGCTAAAGAATGATCGAGTTTAGAATTCAATGAAAAAAAAAAGCACAGTAATAATTAGGATTTATTCTCCAGTAGTAATAAATAATGAAGAAAAAATTGAATGGCGAACATCAGCAAAATTTTATGTTAAGAAACAAAAAGTTATTTTGGTTTTCTTAAATATAATTTTGTTTAAAGCTACTCAAGGGCTATCAACACTAACCATCCCTAATTTTGAAACGACGCTCTAAGACTGAGTAGGCGGAAGGCAGCTAATCAACTTTAAGACTCTTCCCAACTTTTGGTCTACTCTTTACCAAGGAATAATGGAATTATTCGTAACATTGTAATGCCATCATAAATGAGAAAGCAACTATACAGAGCGACAGGTTTCTCTCTAACCCTCACGTCATGCGAAGTCCCAAAACAACCAACATGAAAAAACAACAACAAAGTAATAATTAGGATTTGTTCTCTAGTAGTAGTAAATAACGAAAAAAATTAAATGACAAACAACAGCAAATTTTTATGTAAAACATTTATCCAACTGATTTTAATAGCATTTTAAATTGTGTCTTTTCTAAAATTTTGTGAGTTGTTTTCCTATTTCAGACAGTTAGAAAGTAGTTAAACTATTGCGTTAGAAGCTAAAATAATTCTAATTTTATCGCCGAAAATTTCACATCTTTAATGTTTTCATATGAATGTTTGCCAGATGACCGAAAACAAGATTTAAAAAGTTCATAAAATTTGAAAATCAAGAAGATTCATGACATACGAAGAAACAAGAGTTCTGCATAAATGTAGTATTCAATGAATTAATGAGAGTTCCATGACAGTCGTAAGAGTTCTGCTATTTATCAACTCGGTGAATCAGTATATTTATTTATTGATCTATTAACATTGCCAAGAAATTTTGTAAAATGGACATAAATATCATCAGTCTTGAAACGTTGTAAACTTAGGCCTACAACTTGTGTAAATTTGAATTTAGCCAGTTGCAAACGTTATTTAAAAAATAACTTAATTCCTTTTCATTACACGGAGTGCATATGGCATTGTTTTCATCAAATAATCAAATCCACAACAACCCATCGAACGAAAGAAGACGAAATATGTTCTCCCAGTGTAAACCTCAAAATTAAGATAAGTGTAACTGAAAGTAATAATAATTGATTTTTTAAATAACATACTAGCAAATGGATGAAAGATACAAGATTCTGAAACTCACAACAATTAACATTTTGATTGGCGCATCTTCATAAAACACGCCTCCAGCGTTTTCATTGTAAACCAGAGGGTAACGCACTTAAATATTGTGTTTCGATATCTAAATTGGCAATCAACAAATAAAAATCATAGTTATATTTCACTATAGATGTTATTGCAAGCTCACTTAAGGAAATAATTACAGGTGATAAACATTTATGATCTTATAAGTTAGTCATGATTTGTCATGCTGATATAGCATTTAAAAACTTAAGTTTGTTTTTGTTTGTTTTTTGGAATTTCGCACAAAGCTACTCGAGGGCTATCTGTGCTAGCCGTCCCTAATTTTGCAGTGTAAGACTAGAAGGAAGGCAGCTAGTCATCACCACCCACCGCCAACTCTTGGGCTACTCTTTTACTAACGAATAGTGGGATTGACCGTCACATTATACACCCCCACGGCTGGGAGGGCGAGCATGTTTAGCGCGACGCGGGCGCGAACCCGCGACCCTCGGATTACGAGTGCACGCCTTAACGCGCTCGGCCATGCCAGGCCAAAAACTTAAGTAACACTTAATATCATCGCAATAAATATGTCATATATATTATTTCATTTAAATTTTGGGATAGATTCCAAAATTAAACGTGGTTTGTTTCTTTTTGAATTTGGATACACGAGAGCTATCACCACTAGTTAACCTTAATTTATCAGTAAAACGCTAATTGGAAGGCATATAATCATCACCACCCACCGCCAAATATTGAGCTACTCTTTTACCAACGATTATAGAACCAGGAAAAAAAGAAAATGCGCCTAACTCAGGTTTTCCTGAAAATGGCGTGGCATCACTGATCTAAATATTTACATATCTTCAATCAAACCTTTTACATCGTAGAACGTGTTAGCCCTAAATATAAAAATTTGGTACATGTATAAACTTCGGATTTGTTTGTTTGTTTTGGAATTTCGCACAAAGCTACTCGAGGGCTATCTGTGCTAGCCGTCCCTAATTTAGCAGTGTAAGACTAGAAGGGAAGGCAGCTCGTCATCACTACCCACCGCCAACTCTTGGGCTACTCTTTTACCAACGAATAGTGGGATTGAGCGTCATATTATACACCTCCACGGCGCTCGGCCATGCCAGGCCATAAAAGATTGTTGTTGTTTTGAATTTAGCACAAAGCTACACAATGGGCTATCTGTGCTCTAAACACCACGGGTATCGAAACCCGGATTTTAGCGTGTAAGTCCGCTGAAATACCGCTGAGCCACTGGGGGGCCGTTAGTTAGGAGTACCCCCAGAGTTTATATTAGGGGATGACGGTTATTTTTTTACTCTACCACACACTTCCAAATTAGATACAACCATCACAGTTGATCTCCGAGTAGCTTTGAGCAAAATTCGACAAACTCCTAATACAAATTATTAGTTCAAATAGTTTCTCAAGCACATTCTTATAAGTGGCGGTTTGGATGATTTATATACAAATTTACACAAAGAATGACTTGTGAAACATGAAACATCTATCTAACCGCGATTTCAGAAATCGCTTGGCATGAGAAATATATGTCATCTAAGTGTAAAGGTATGTCGTCAGTGCTCACAGTGAAAATTTAGTCCTGAATTTTAATATATGATCTATTACGCTTTCCACATAACCAGTAGGAGATCTCCAAAGCTGTTATTAGTTGAAGAATTTAATTATCAAAACACGACTGAATATTCTGTTTTAAAATACATAAATTATTACAACGATGTTAAAGGCTGTCGCAATGAGTTAATTTTAGCAATATCTTTATTAATTTTGTTGTTGTTGCAAGTTTTTAGTCTCTTATCATAATAAACTTTATCTTTCCTTTGTTCATTGTAACGAAAAATATCAAAACGTTTTTCTGTTAGTTGATTTGACAGTATTTACCCAGCTGGTTAAATTATTTAAATCAATACTGGCACAATAACAATGATTTTTTTGGCCCATCAGTGTTTAATTATCATTTATTATGCCCAACTTCGACGACGTGATCCTAAGAATTAGTTTAAGAACTACTTTAATAGACTGTTTTTACGGAGGGTTCAGTACACTACACTAAAATTGTGCTGAATATGCAAACCAGGAAGTCAAGTGAGAACCACAGTCGATATAAAATTGGAGTGGAATGGCGTGTATCACAGCTACATTTATACATTTTTCTGGTGTTTCCAAAGCCAGATTAAGGGTTTTTATTGGCCCTGGGCTTTTCGATTTATAAAGGCCACCTCAAGACACAACTTCTACGTGCAATACATTTACTGTCAAAGCTTGAGGCACTGAGCTTCAGCCTGGTAAACCCGTGCCTTAATCCAGGGTTAGGTGTTTCGTAAGTAGACTTACGCCACAGAAAAACTGATCGTGTTTGAGAAGGTATGCAACATTCCTTTCCGATGCAAAATATATTCATACACGCAAGTCATAAAGGCATATGCTGCGTTCATGTCAGAAACTTGGAACTTCCAATATAATTTGATATTAACTGTACTTAAACAAGAGAATATGGATCCATTTGAGGTACCAGATACGTCCTGAAAGAAACCTGTATCCCAGCTGGGATAAGCAAAATACAGCATCTTCTTCAGATGAGAATTTATTAATGGTAAAAAGCTGTCCACATATTCCACAGAACAATTGAAGCAACCTGTTGATAGATGTCTTTAACCTAGAATTGATAGACTAGATGGAAGGCATCTAGTCAAATCACAACTGCCAACTCTTACACTAATGTAATCAAAGAGTCGGATTGATCATCAAATTAAAGCAGCACATGACTAAAAGGGAGCAACTAAGTGTGATGATGGGATCCAAACATGCAACCCACAGAGTGAAAGTCGCGTGTCCTAACCCCTAGGCCAACATAATAAAAAACGACCACAAGTGACACAAGTCAAATGTATACAATTTCATTACATATCCATTCAATCACTATCTTAATATGCTGGATAGATTGTGATAATTAAATTAAGAAGAGAGTCACACTTTAAGCACAGTCTTACAAAGGAGCTCTTTGTCATGGAAACTACATCATTGCAGGGTTATTATTAAGATGCATGACTGTAAGAAAGAGCATGACCAGACATGGTGGCATGAGCTGTAACAACGTGGCAAAAATTTGCACGTAGAAGTTGTGTCTTGAGGTGGCCTTTATATTCAACCTCTGTAAAATGAAATTATGTTTGGTTTATGTTTAACTACATTCCTTTGTGTGTGTGTGTGTGCGCTCGCGCGCGAGATAAACTGCATCTTTTTTATATGCAAAAACGGCTCGTTTGGGTTGATAAAATATTTTAAATAGAAGAGCGAACAACGTTTCGACCTTCTTTGGTCATCGTCAGGTTCACAAAGAAAGAGGTAACTGACCGGAAGCTCACCACATGTTTGGAAGGAGTTGTGTAACTGAGTGTCGCAATGTAGAGGGCGGGGTTAGATGTTTGAATATATAATTTTATCTATAATATTAATATAGGTATAATGGCTTTCCTTTATATTGGTTTATTTTGGGTTTAAGTTGTTGTATAAGTAAGGCTTCTTTAATTTTGCGTTTGTTTATATTTCGCCCCCCCAGTGGCTCAGCGGTATGTCTGAGGACTTACACGCTAAAATCCGGGTTTCGATACCCGTGGTGGGCAGAGCACAGATAGCCCATTGAGTAGCTTTGTGCTTAATTTGAAACAACAAAAAAGTTTATGTTTCTTTCTTTATTTAGTGTTTTCTATGGTTATGTTGTGTTCATTTGACTTGCAGTGTTCGAAAACGTTTGAATCTGGTTTCCATTTTTCTACTAGTGTCTCCAATATAGAAGTCCTAGCAGTTATCACATTGTATTTTATAAATAATGTTGGTGTGGTGTTTGTCAGTGTAGTTCTTACATAGTATAGACCTCAGTTTTGTGCCTGGTTTCTGAATAAATTTAGTATTAATTGGAATGTTATACTTTGTTACTAGTTTTTGCCAAATGTTGGTTATTTGTTTGCTGATGTCAGGAATATATGGTTTCGTGATTTTTTGATTCGTGAGATATATTTACTTTTGTTGGTTGATGGCCTGGCATGGCCGAGCGCATTAAGGCGTGCGCTCGTAATCCGAGGGTGGCGGGTTCGCGCCCGCGTCGCGCTAAACATGCTCGCCCTCCCAGCCGTGGGGGTGTATAAAGTGACGGTCAATCCCACTATTCGTTGGTAAAAGAGTAGCCCAAGAGTTGGCGGTGGGTGGTGATGACTAGCTGCCTTCCCTCTAGTCTTACACTGCTAAATTAGGGACGGCTAGCACAGATAGCCCTCGAGTAGCTTTGTGCGAAATTCCAAAAACAAACATTTGTTGGTTGATTTTGCTTTTTGTCTAGGTGTGTGCGTATAATGTTTTCTACGATTTGTGGAGGAAACTTATTGACGTTGATGAAGTATTGTTTTATTTTGTCTAATTCATCGTTAATTTTATTTGGTGAGCATAGTTTTATGGCTGTGTTTATTTGGTTTCTTAGTATGTTGAGTTTTTTGTTTTGTTTCATGTACCGAGTCCCAAGGAATGTATAGTCCAGTATGGGTGATTTTTCGGTGAATTTCTGTTTTGAATTGTGTGTCGGTTCTTATAATTTTGAGGTTAAGAAATGATATTTGATTGCTTTCTTCCTGTTTACATGTGAAGTTAATGTTGGGATGTATAGAGTTAATGTGATTGAAAAAATTATGTTTTCTGTAGGTTTGAATCCCGCAACCGTGTCATCTACATATCTGTACCAGTATAGTGGTGGATGTAATGCTGTATTAATTGCTTGTGTTTCAATTTGTGTCATAAAAATATTGGCTAGAACTGGTAATACTGGGTTGCCCATGCTTAGGCCATTTGTTTGTATATAGTTTTGGTTATTGAACATGAAGTTTGTCTTTATTGTGGTGAATTCTATGAGGGTTGCCAACTGGTCACTGGGAATGTTTGTAGTTGGGTTAGGGTCTCGGATACAGAGTTCTAAGGCTATCTTGCAGGCTTCTGTTGTTGGAACTTCTGTAAAGAGGGATATAACATCGAAACCGGTCATTAAGGCTTTATGATTAAGTTGATTTAGATTAGACTTGAAATTAAGAGTCTTTGATGAATGAGCTGGCTGATGTTACATATTTGGAGAATGCTCATGCTATGTATTTACCAAGATTGTAATTAAACTATTCATATGTTGACATTATTGGTCGTAATGGACAATCTGGTTTATGAGGTTTGGGGATACCGTATATTTGCGGTGTGCGTGAGTCGGTTTTACGTAGGTAGGAATAAAGTGTTTGTGAAATTCTGTTGGCTTTTATCATTTGTAGTAGTAATTTGTTCAGTTGCGTCTCGTATGTCTTTGTTGGATTTGTGTATTGGTTTAAATTTGTTCGTGTCTGATAGGATGTTATTCATTTTTTGTATGTTTTCATTCGTGTTCATTATTACTATAGCGTTACCTTTATCTCCTTTTAGAATTTTTATGTTTCTGTCTTGTTTTAGGTTTTTAATGGAATTAATGTCTCTTTTTGTAAGGTTGTTTTTTAGTTTTCTGTTTTGTGAAATTATGTTCATGGTTTTGTAAAAAAATTCTTTGAAAAAATCGTTTAAGATGTTGTTTTTGTGTTTCTGGAAAATATAAATTTGTAATTTTACCTGGGAAGTTTAGCTGTTGGTTGTCAATAAAATTATCTAAGTTGTCTTCTTTCTGGTTTTTCCTTTGTTGTTTTCTGTAGAAAGTATCACAAGTCTCCTGGCTAGGTCTTCTAAACATGTTTTGATTTCTACGGTTGGAATGTACCTAGGTGCTATTGCGAAGTTTAGTCCTTTGTTAAGTAGATGTATCTCGTTTGTGTTTAATTGTCGGTCGGATCTGTTAATTACGAGGTTAGTCAACGGTTTGTCGTTTTGGTGTCTTTTCTGTTGTTTACATCTTAGTTTTTCAAGTTTTTTGTTGTGGCAGATCTTTTTGTCTCTATCGTTCTTAGTATTGATTTGGTTTATGTTTCGTTGTACAAGTCCGTAAATCTCTGGTTTAATACAGCATGCTAGTTGATGGTCTAGGTTCATTTTTTGTTTTTGTAAGTCATGTAATTCTTTTTATTGTGTGTTAAACATGGCTTTAAGTAGTTTTTTCTGTAAATTTTAAATAATGTTTGTGTATTTATTAAAATTTTTTTAAAGTTTTACCTTTACAAAATTAGGGGTTAGTTGTTTCTTTCTACATTGTTGAATAAAATTGATGTCATTTCTTCTATTAATGATTCGTTGGTTTAAATTTCTTAGTTTCTTAACGATCGTGTGAGCGTGTACTGTTAATAGTGGTGTACTGTATGCTTGTTCAGACATAATGGTAACAGGTAAGTACAAATACACTGAGAAAAACACAAAAACTTGTACTTCTCGAACAATCGCCGTGATGAAATAACAAACAGTGATGTCGATAAACCCACTTGTTGGGAATTTCATATGCAAAAACGGCTCGTTTGGGTTGAGAAAATATTTTAAATAGAAGAGCGAACAACGTTTCGACTGCATCTGTTCTTAAAAGCTATGCTGACGTCTTTGTCTTCAGGAAGAAATCTTATTACATGGATTCTTAGTCCAGATCCGTTTTGCTTTTCTCTTTCTTTGTAAATCTAAATATGGTTTTAGTAAAATGTTTGGAGAATGAGTTCTGCAAATTCTTGTTTGTATTTGTTGAGGAATTTAGTTGTTAATTATGCTTTTGACTCTGGAGGTTTCTGCACCTAATCAGAAAGCACGGTGTCACTGCAATTACTAAATGTTTTTCCTTTTGTTCCAAGAAATACACTGAAGAATGTTATTTATAATCCCTGTATTAAACATGTCTACAACCATTGGATACATTTGTTTTTCATGTATCATAAGAAATAAACCTTTATTTTAGAATATCAGACAACTACACTTCACAAGTATAGACTACCATATGCCACACAACTGTGGACAACCATATGCTATACATAAAGTGCCACTTGAGCACAGCTATCTGCAATTTTAAATTGACAGACTAAATGGAAGGTGGCCAATCAATCATCAACTGCCAAACTCTGACTACTCTTTCTGACCAAACAGTTGGACTGGACTATCACACTTGTAAATACACCCACAAACAATCATCAACTGCCAAACTCTGACTACTCTTTCTGACCAAACAGTTGGACTGGACTATCACACTTGTAAATACACCCACAAACAATCATCAACTGCCAAACTCTGACTACTCTTTCTGACCAAACAGTTGGACTGGACTATCACACTTGTAAATACACCCACAATCAATCATCAACTGCCAAACTCTGACTACTCTTTCTGACCAAACAGTTGCATTGGACTATCACACTTGTAAATACACCCACAATCAATCTTATGGTTCACAAGTGCTCACATTAAGCTGACCACTCGGCCACACCCATCCAGTAGTAAACAGTACAGAAAACAAAAAATATCTATTTTGTGTATGTGTGTATGCAGTTACCATACTTCTTTACCAATATCTTTAACATTTACAAAAAAAAAAATAAGTTAATGTCCTTCAAAATAAGACAGGAGAATATGTGAAATAAAGAAAAGGAATTTCAAATATATATATAAACACAAAATTTTCAAAGAGTTGGTTTAAGAGAGACTGGCTAGTAGGTTTCTGGAGCAATCAATCAATCTGTTAGCATGGGTAGTTGGTGACAGGGTACTGCTGACAAGCTGCATTTCCCTCTGTGTCCAGTTGTTCAAAATTAGAGAAAATGGCAGATACATGCCCCTTAGCAGTTTTCCCATAAGTACAAAAGTAAAAATATTTTTGGGAAATGAAACATATTTATTTCTAAACTACAATTACATAGCAATAACTAGTAAAAATGTTATGAAACAACTTGGTTTTTAACTGAAACTTCTTTTTCTGGTTCAACAACATTCCCTGGTTTGTTTATTTTCATTCCTTGTATATTTTTCAGTTTAATTATGTGCATCATATAAGATTTTTTTTTTTAAGTACAACAGTATCTTAAACATAGTTGTAAAGTTGTTTTAATCAACTATTCCAACCTTATCTAATTTTTTAGGAGAGCCTTACCATGAAATACCTTCAAGAATGTTTAGTTTTTATGATTTTATGTACAATAAGACAGATAGGTATAAACAACAATATGAAGGTCATGCTGTACAGATATTTATAAAAACAGATAAAAAAAATCATAATTTGACCATTTATAAAAATCGAGTAAATTTTTCTTTGTCTCAATAGCTTTTAACAGAATTTTTAAAAATAACAACTTAGAAGCAAAAAAAATGGTGAACCAAAGATCATTTTCATTGTATACAACAACATTAATTTAATAATATTTGTTACTTATTGTAGTCAATTACCAATTTTGAGTCAAGCAGCGATAAGGTAAAAGCTTCATCTATACTTTTGTCTCAAGTGAATAAGAAATTTGAAAAGATGATAAAAGACATTCAGAACATTCTGATTTTACTGCATTAATCTAAACTAACATATCATATACAACAATCTTGGCATTCTACAATATTGTATTATATACTTGATTTTCCACAATACAATTTAACATACTGTATGATCACCTACGGCATTCTAAGGTTTGATAATCTACATACACTCAATGATTCATTAAATGCTTTACAATATTGTATGATATTCCACAATACTCTGATGTATTTTATATTCTACAATAATCAGGTAAATTGCATACTAGAAAATACATATCATACTAAGTTAAATTTTAAGACCACAGGTAAGCATACAAAGTTAAGAAAACAAATTTAATCCACTATCTTAAAATTTCCTTGTCAAATCATAAAACTTAGAATACCCACTGGAACAAGAACGTAATGCCATAAGGATGATGTTGAAGTGGTTAGAGCCAAGATACCAAAAATTAATTAGAGGAAATAATCTGGTGTTCGACGTGTGACATGAGGCTCTCCTCTACGGGGTGCAGGATCAAACTGTAGGCTGTAGTGAAAGACAAGCGTACAATAAAGTTATTGTTACAATATTGTTTTTCCTTCCTATTATCAATAACGTTTACTAAAATTCACTTTTAAAAAATAATAGAAATGTTTACACTTAAAATATAAATTAAGAAGTTACAGAAAGAAATCACGAGACGAGTTTCCTATTCCTGGATTTTCCTTCTTCAGACATACAATTAACCCTATCCAAACCAGTGAAAACCTACATAAATTTCAAAATAATAAAACTAACTACACTCCAAAAAAGATTTCAAAATTGATACTTTATTTTGTAGGAAAGTAAAATGAAAGAAAAATATTACAATTCTTACACCTCTGAGAAATCTTGTCTGTAAATAAAACATTTTTAAATTTTTTAAAGAATATTTCTCCCAAACCTGAAGTATAAATTTACATTAATTTAGAAACTAGTACTCCTTGAGGATGTATTTAACACACGTTTGTTCCTCATGCAATTTTTTTCATCTCTTTCTATGATTTTATCAGAACAGTTTCTCACTCCCACTCTCATGATTTTGAAACATACAATGTGAACTACTAATTAAATAAGGTTTGAAAAAAACTACAGACAAAGTTTATATAAATGCCAATCAATAGGTTATAAACCAATAACATGAACACAATGTGAATACAGTGGAGTGAGAAATAATTTACGGATTCACAAGAAAGTGATTTGGCAGTTTGTACAAAGAAAAAGATCTAATTTAATGGGAAGTTTAAAATAATTAGGAACAAACTACAGATCTTGGAATTGTTTTACTTTCCTCTGTCATTTTTTATATTTCTCAATACGTTATTTTGTTTAACTATGGTTGTTAGAAATTTACAGAAATTTTCTTGCCTGACAAATTGTCAGGTAATTATACTTAAGTTTAGAAATTATGATAGATGGCAGCACAATATTGTGATTTCACAAGTCCTTATTTATTAAGTTTATAATATTCATTAATCATATGTAAATAAATTATTACTTATTGTAAATGAACTATATTTATTAAATATAAATTGATTTTGACCAGTATAATTGTTACTTAGCCTAATCTAATAGTATTATAAAAGGCCAGGTTGTAGGTGACCATTACATAGTTTTGCCACATTTATTACACTTACTGATTAGAAATAATTAGCAAAAACAAGTTGAAATAACTGTGTGGGAAATAGAACTTTCACCATTAACCTGTTCAGTGCCATAGACGAAATAACTAGTCCAAGCAAATCGGTAACACATTGCTACGGACGATTTAATTCATTCTCAATAACACCTTACTTCAACGCTAGATGTCAGCACCATACATGCATTTGACCTACTTACATTCTGTTTCACTTTCGATCCAAAATGGTGACATGAAAAAGGTTACAAAATGAAGAAGCGTTAGAGTTGTATTTTAAACTTGGTTCAGAGTTGCCGTAGCTGCTGAAATACTTGGCAGTCAACAGGTTAAAATTCAATTAAATTCTAAAATGAATGAGGCATTATTTTAAAAACTGCATCTCTGCTGATTGAAAACTTCAAAATGTAAAAAAATGTAAATGTAATTATGACTTTCCAAAGCCAAAACTTGATACTATGCAGTAAAAATTCGACTATAACTCATATAATTTGGGAAGTATCACTAATGTGAGAATAATAAAAATCAAGATTGTCAATGACACACATTCACCCATCTTAAAAAAATATTCAAGGTGCATTCACATTTAACTGAATAAATGTATTTTCAATAAATAATGGTAGGAGCTGTAACAACATTAAAGTTTAATTTATTAAACAATAGCAAATGTACCAGGCTTTGCTTAGGTTACTAAGTTAATATATCACTAATCAACCTGCCATTTTAAATAATAAATAAAAAATGTCCAGTCACCAATATTAACCCTAAAATTAAAATAATTTTCTTCTTTCAAAATTGAAAACATTTCTCAATTGACTATTAACACATAATTCAAAGTTAAAATGCTAATTAACTTCTTAATAAAGACCAGTACACAACTTTGCTTTAGCCAGCTCTAAAGGTAGTCCACAACCTAGAGAATAAAACTGTTTGGGTATGTTTTTCGGCTCTTTGGCATTATCCAACATATTAAACAGATAAAAAAGAACATTTCTTCACATAGGATGCTTTTTAAAAAACAACCAAAAAACAAACACTAAAACCAAACAAAAATCATTTTCCCTGTGGAATTATAAAAAAACAAATGCAAATCCTTCAAATATAATTTTTTAATAGATCAAATTTAACACTTGCAATGAATATTTGAGTGTATCGTCGAGTTCCATAATTGCAGCCTGATTTCCACACCGATAACAGTAATTAGGAGCACTAAACACGGTCACCACGTTCCTATCATGACACCAATTGTAGCCCTGGAAAATAAATTAAACATAAATCTATTTCACAAGTAACTTTCCAACATTCATGTTTCACACCTGGAAAGCTTCATATGCAATTTGCACTTATTCTATGTTAAAACGCTCAATTGTAGAATATGAAGTGCTATAACAAACTTCAAACTCCATTTAAACTACCAGGCTAGGGTCTGAATTACTTAAAGCAACTGTCAAGTTAATATACATGTGAGCTGTAATTCTTCACAATTTTCAGAGGATGACTGAGTTATATGCAGGCTAATTAAATCCTATGTCACCACTAGACATGTGTTTATTTATAACTGTTTTACATATTATTAATCAAAATGCAAGATGCTGAGCCACGTTAAGAAATGATCACTTATAAATAAAACAAAAACACTTGCATATTAATAATATTTAACTCAAACAGCAACTAGTTGTCAATTTACATGTACACGGTTTGTTTAGAGACAAACAAATCAACGTAAAAACACAGCGTCAGTTCTCATACAACATTTCTAACATTTGCACGTACAAAATTCATTATACCAGAGACAAAAATTCAAAATAGTAAAATACATCATAAATGTTGACTGAATTTTCACCAAATACTGACTTGTTTATAGATAAGTTTTACTTACAATTTTTAATAAACAAAAGAATCATAGATACTTTATTTCCTCTACGATGTCTCCATCTGCATTTGGCACCCTTGCAATTAATAGAGGCATGGCAGAGTGGGTTCAAGCCCCTGCCTTTCTGCCCTTATACCCTACAAAAATGTGCAAGTTTTCACACTAACAAAATCATTTAACAATCACTGAAAGGTACATCTCATTCCTCATTCCACACCTTGCATGTTATTAGTCATTAGAAAAAAAAAAAAATTAAGCCTTATTATGAATGAATCAGAGAATGGTAGACCTTTACAGTACAACATAATTGTGATGTGACATTAAGCATTAATATGCAAGAATTCACTGTTTAATTTTAATTTTACAAGTGTTCCTAAGACCATGTGGATAGAATACAAGAGGATTTGTGTGCTTTTTGTGTACAAGAGGCTAACAACACTCTTCCAAAAATAACTTGCCTTATAGTATCTGAAAAGTGCCCTTTTTATATCCTTTGCATGGTGTACTGTGGTACCCTAACCAATCTCCACCACAAAAAAAAATACTGTCTCTAAAACGAGGTAGTGAAAGTTCTACCAATTACGTTAAAGAAATCATTCATAAAATGATGGATGTGAAGCTAATTACTTTGTTATTTATCCTATGGCTCTGCATGAACAAATTTAATCAAATTGTTTAATAAAACAGACAGTTTTTTAAGTTATGGTATACTTGTTATTTAACGAGTTACTGCAGTTATTAAAATACACAGTTCACATTTTATATCTGTGGTCTCAGAAGGTAGTCAAACATCTTTGCACGATTTTTTTTACACTTCCATAGAAACATCTTAATTTTCAGAATTGTAAATCACTTTTAGTTTTTGAGTATGATGTCTCAATCTTATACATACACACTGACTACTGTTTTTATGCTTAAAACTTTTACTCTCGAGAGCAATTGTAGTGGAAGATTGCCATGAAAGTTTGTCAAAGAAAATCTAAATACACTTCTGTACCATGTGATACGTACGGCTTGCACACAAACTTTACATTATTATTATTACGGCAGGGAATGTCTTCATGTGAATATACAAACTTGTTGATTAATGAAATATTTTAAACACTCCTTGAAGGCAGTGTTTTTTTTGTTTTGGTTCCTATACCAAAAAACCAGCAACAAGTCACTATTGTTTATAATGTTAACTTTACACACATGGAAACTCTTACTGTTTTGTTTAAGGATGTTACCTCATAAATAAAACCAACTTAATTTGTACAAAAACATCAAAGTTAACGAAATGATAAATTTTCTTCATGATGATGAAAAACCCCCACAAAGTAAAAACGTATTTCAACACAGTTGGTATGAGTAATAAAATGCTAATTAAAATAGAGAACAATGTTTTGACCTTCTTAAGTCATCTTCAGGTGAAAAAGTTGTTCTCTACTTTATTTAAATAAAAGTTTTAATACCCATACCAGCCATTTTGAGATACATTTTTCTTCATGGATGTCTGTTAATTTTAAGAGAAATTTGAGTTTCCATTCAAGAGCAAAATCTATCAACATCAATAAAAAACCTGATCCATAATTCAAATAAAAATTGTAATAACCATTGTTCAAACACAATTAAACAATCTGCTTTGTATGGAAAGAACCCACGCACATTTTAAAAACTATGTACGAGGTCTGTTCAAAAAATAAGCAGACTGTTTGAATTGCACGGCTCCAGTTGGTTCCAAGGGTATCTGCTTGGTGTCGCAAGGTTTGCACAGATCAGCTGATTTATGATGCCATTTCCCGATTGCAGATATCTTCATTTGTGTATTAGCTACACGGTTTTAAGTGGCATGCAATTTTTTTCGTTTGGCGGATTTTAGAATGAATGACCTGAAGGAGCAACGACTTGCTGTAAAATTTTGTGTTAAACTTGGAAGATCTGCGACTGAAACTTTTGCTGTGCTTAACACGGCTTACGGTGATGTTGCTATGAAGCGTACGGCATGTTTCAAGTGGCATGAATTTTTTAAGGATGGTCAACAGTCCATTGAAGATGATGAGCGTCATAGACATCCTTTCACATCAACTAACGACCCACACATCGACAAAATCAACACCCTGGTGCAGGCAAATCAACGTCTGATTGTCAGGGAGCTTGCTGAAAAGTGTGGGATATCAGTTGGATCTTATGAAATTTTGACAGAAAAATTGAAGATGCACCGCATTTCTGTGAAATTTGTGCCTCAGAACTCGTGAGTTATTGGTCAAACACTCAATCACTGTTCTCCCCCCCTACTCACCTGACCTTGCTCCTTACGATTTTTTCTTGTTCCCCAAACTCAAAAGACCATTGAAAAGGAAGAAGATTTGAGACAATTCCCGAGATTAAGGTAAATGTGACGAAGGAGCTGGAGGACATTACAAAAGAAGCGTACCAGGACTGTTTTAACAAATGAAAACACCATTGGGATAAGTGTGTGCCTTGGGGAAACATTATAGAATTCTTCATGGTGTGCTTTATTCTCATTGTGCTCAAAATCACAAAGAAACATGTGAAGATCTTAAACACTAAATTAATAGAGGGAAAACAGGGTGTAAAGCCTGAAAACAAGGCTCACAACTTCCCCTGTGTAAACCTTGCACAACCAAAACCAAGAACAGTGAAACTGAAGATTTTTAAAAATGTCTAAAAAAAATCCATATACATTGAAAGGGTTGACATTTTTACAAATTTTTCCACTTCACTGTAAAAGAATCATTTAACAAGTTCAAATATTGTTTATGATAGAGGCAAGCATGGTTTGCAGGAGTTTTTTGTACTCAAAAGAAACTGTAAATGAGACTGGCTAGCATCTGTTCCAAATTCTCAGATACTGGTGAAAATTTAAGAAAGTTACACTAGCCTTAAAATTACTATGCTAAGACTTACAGATAAGTTTAACTGTATACCTTAAGTAGACGATGTTCTTTTATTCACAGAATAAAAATAGCTAAGTATTAAAGTACTTTTGATGCACCTAGTGATGAACCTCACAAATTTGAGACCAATTACACAACAAAAATTTTTTTTCGTTAACTAGAAGATGAGCTAAAAAGGTTGAAACATTGTTCTCTGCTTTATTAGTAAAAATGTTGATACTCGTACCAGCTGTACCGAGATATATTTTTACTTCAAGTGGGTTTCTTGTCGTCACGAAAAATCTTTTTGATAAACCTACCTCCATAACCAACTGGTGAGCTCTTGCCACTAATGTTAATCCATTGGTATGATTGAATGTTTCAGAAATGTCTTGGCCAAAAGTATAACCAGCACCTCGAGGAGAGATTCCCCACCCACCACGATCATCCGGATCTGACCACAAAAGATCACACATTGGTCCCTGTGGCAAAAATTCTTCAGTTACTAAAACATGTTTAATTTATGATTATTTTTAAAATAAGCTCACCTTTTCTCAGAACAAGAAAAAATATATTTAAAGCTGTTTTTATTTTCAGATTTCACCTACTAAAATAGCACAAAATGCCATATTCAGTGTTACCTATCATCCTTTACACTATAAATATTACCATACAACCAAGTCATTCAAAATCTTAAACATTTTGTAACTGACTTTTTCTAGTTATTTATTTCATGTCTTTCCTACCACAGCAGTACAACCTACATTTAAATAGTATAAAGATGAATAAACTTGAATTACATCAGTTCGATAACAGTTAAGACGTTTAAAGAAAACCTTTTACTTGTATCTCATAATGAATACTTATAACTTAACACACTTTAAAGAGATAAACAAAAAGTCTATTGAACAGTTATTACCCATCACAGATATACTGTTGTTGTTTTTAACACTTACAATAAAATTATTTAATTTACAGTATTTTTATTCACACTTTCATATGTATATGTAGACCTCAATGATGTTAACAATGTGGATCATATGAATACAATTATAATTGGAAGAACAACATTGATTTTGGCATTAAGTAAGTGGAAAAGTTGTTTCTATTTATCAAACAGAAAAAAAAAAATTACAAAACTCGTAAATCTAAATAAAATGCATCACTAGTTAGAAGACATTATGCCACAAAAGTCTCGAAATGAAACTGAATACATCAACTGGTGGTTAAACACTGAACTATCACGAGTCAAAACTCTTGAAAATAGGATGGGAAAACAGCACGACTATTTTTTTTTTAAATATGCATTTCTAAAGATCACCCATTTCTGTTCTCTTACATTAAGAGGGTGCTTTCTGTAATAGTACCATGTGTACATTGTACTTCACATTAATATACATCCAGCCTTTCACACATTAGTTCTGCATTTTCTCTTATACTGTACTGTGACATCAACAAGTCTACACAAACACCAAACCTCACCTCATGAGGAACTTCCTGCAAGCGATCTAAAGCCCTGATGTGGTCTAAAGTATCTATTGATGGGGATAACCCTCCATGCAAACAGAAAATCTATAGACAAAATCAAAAACAAAGTTCATGTAAACTAGAGCATAAAAATATATTCAGTATTCACATTTAATAAATCTTCTAAACAAATCTAAGAACATCTTCTATAAGTATAAATAAACTACCATATTTTCAGTAATTACACTACAAACTTTCATGAATACAAATTAAATCCACTGACATTTTAAGTGCCTAAAAATAAGATAAGTGAATTGGTGTGCACTGTCTTTGATACAATTTTTAGACAATTCACCACAACAATGCACAATATTTGCTTTTTTCAATTAATAAAGTCAAACGTGTCCTCTTCTTCATTTGTTCTTATTTTTGTTTATTTCAGTTTTAGCTTAACTTTTCCTATTTCTCAATTATATTGTAATTTTTTGAAGTGATTTCGTCTTCTTGTCTTTAAGCTTCATATAATTTATTCAGTCAGAATACAAACTACTAAACTTACAAAAGAACTTTAGGCACAGAAATTTACCAAAACCAGTAGATGGTATTAAAAAAAGCTGGAATTTCCCATAAAAAGTTATTGATAGCACAAGACTATTGTTGATAAATAAATTTTTTAACCAATCAAAACATTTTATTTAACATCTCAATCCGAAATTGGTCTAGTCATGAAGAAAATTCTGATCCAACAAGTAAACAGTCTAAACATCACTGACGTATATGATATATATACAATGTATAAAAATAGCTTGGTGTGGTATACATGTATGTATAAATATATTCAAAATAACCACATTTGCAAAGCAAGGTGGAATCAATAATGTTATTGACATTTTAATGTATTGTATCATCAGGCAAATGGTTAAAGTTTCATCAAATAACTTAGATGAATTTCTATTTTAAAAAATTATTTTTTTATACTAAACTAATACAGTACTACATTTTGATAACACACCTGATTATCTACTAAAGCTGTTAAAGGTAAATAGTCAAACAGATCTGTAAAGTACTTCCACACATTAGCATTGCCATATTTTCTTAGACATTCGTCATAAAACCCATAGACTTGTGTAATTTGTCGACTTTCGTGATTTCCTCGAATTATTGTTATCCTCTCCTTATATCTTACCTTAAGAGAAAAAAAAAATGAATATTTAAATTACTGATACAGATTTAAATAACAGTATAGTATATACACGTTATCTGAAAAATAAAAAAAGATGAAACATTACCAAGATGTAAGAAGATGTCTACAACTGCATAGGTTATAGCTTTCATCAAATATTTTGATGGACCTTTATTTACAAAATAGAAATGTTGCACAGACAATTTTAGAATTAAAATATAATATAGTAAAAAGTTGAATTATGCTCTCAGTAATTTTCTTCTGTATACTTTTAATGGTTGTTTGGACAAATTTTTCTTTCAATTTCTTTATTTTTAATTTTCCCTGAAAATATTTTTCTGTATTTAAAGTTCATATTTGTCAGTCATACATTTACAAGAAAATAACAAATACCAATACCATCTGTATGAATAATTTTCACCAAGTCCTGTTTAAAATGTTTCATTGTAGACTTTCTCCAAAAAAACTAGAATATGTTAAACTGTCATGATATAAACTTAAAGAACCCTTAATGTTGAGAAAATCCACTTGTAGAGGAAAAAAATATGTAAAAACAGCATTTGGATTGAGAAAATTTTTTACGTAAAAAAATTAACCCAAACGAGCCATTTTTACATATAAAGAACCTTTGTTTTATTTTAAAAAATGACTCAAAAACTTGACTAAGAAATGCTTTCAACTTTTGTGGTAGATTTTGAATATTAAAGAATCAAATAAAAAATTAACTTTACAAATCAACTAATTTTGTAAACCACTGTTCATGTACTTGAGAATTTTTGGATTCTTGCTTTTAATTTTATGGCAAAATGTATTTAGTATCTGTTTTATTGATATAAATGTACCATTACTAAGCTAGTTTTAAATTTCAGTAGAGAAGTTACACATTATGCCTTAGCACAAAAGAGGCCTGACACATTAAACAAAACAAACAAAAAATGTATTTAATTATTAATAACAGTAGAGAAGGTTCATATAACAAACTGTAACCTATATCATATCTGCATTATTCACTTACAGTACCAATACTGTAAGTACTGCCCAGTTCCAATGCTCTACAGGTTGCTACAACAAATGTACAAGTTTAGATGCTATTTACACAAGGAAATTGCTTAACAATAAATAAAAACATGAACTGGATTAAACTGGTTTATTATACATTTTCATCAATTTTACTTGTATCACAACATTTCTGAACAAGTTTTTTTAACATTAAGTTATTTATTTTAATGATATATTATCAATTATTACTTTCTTAAATTAATTTGCTCAACATTCAGAAAACCTTGATGAATCATCAAGATAACCTTCTTAATTCTGAAATAGGCAATTATTTCCTTTATGGAAAAAAAAACAACCAATGTTTAACCTAATTGGCACAATACAGAATTTCACCTTATTTCTAAGTTCTACCTGTATTTTTTGTTGTAAAATCTTCACTGCTGAAATGAGCAAAATGCAAGTTTAAAACAATGTATGTATGATAAATAGCTTGGTTTATCAAAATAATTACCTTCATGATACTTTGAAACCATGCAAAATATAAAATCACAATCAAAGAAACCTGTTAAATGTTTACTTAACAGTTCATCTTAATTTTCATCTGTGGTATAATAAAGCCTACCCACTGAAAATGTATGAAGTGTTTATATTTAATTGCTAAAGATAAGAAATGGTTGAGAAATAAAACAATTTTTGTTTGAAATTGTTTTCTATATAAAAAAAAAAAATAAACGCTCAAGTTCTTTTACTACAGGGTGGTCACTAGAAAAGCAGAAAATTTGAGGGTCAGATGAGATCATGAATAAAATGCATGATTTTAATATCATAAAATGCATTTTGAGCATCTATGAGTGTAATATAACATATGCCTTTGAAAAACTTTGTAAAAGTTATTCTTTGTAAAAATAACTAGCTGTTTGACAAATTTTCCGCTTTTCTAACGACCACCCTGTATAAATCTGTTGTAATTTCAGATTTATCAATAATACAATTGCAACACTGAAATACTTACTGTAATTATAATCTTTTCAAATTGGGTGTGTTAGGCTTAAAAATAATTTATAAATACAAACTGAACTTGTAAATCAGTTAAGTGTAGCACCTTAATTCAGTATTCAGCCCATTTTAACTAGGATGAGCCAACAGAAGAAACAAAATCAAATTCATATGGAAGATTAATTTTGCCAAGAACAATGACAAAACAATAAGATATTAAACTATTTGTTTGCTTGATTGTTTCAGAGGTAGCCACATTGAGATACCCATGTTCACTGCATAGAATCTAGCTGCAGACATTAGCATTGTAAATCCATAAACCTACCACCAGTAGACAAACTCTGTCAAGTACAAAGAGTATAATTTTAAAAGTAAGCAACTGGTGTAATGGCTTCCTCAAACATTAAGAATGTCCCATCAATTGGACCCAATCCAAGAAATGGCAATAAAAAAACAAATGAACATAGCTTGTAAGGGAAGTCAAATATGAGTAGGGTTTTAATACCAGATTCAACACGGTTCCAAGCCCAAAATGTTAATCATTCATCAAAAATAAAAATATGCTATTTAATAAGAAAAGGAACAAACAATTGTTTATAAAAATATACCTTTAATTTCTAAATTAGTAAAATAACCTAAACTCCTTTATACTGTTATTACAATTTGTTTTGTTTCATGTTTGTTGTTACAAGGTAGTTACTTTTCCATTTAAAATAAGTTTCTTTGTGTGTGTGTGTTATATTAAGATGCAATGAACTACAAGGAAATACATTATCATTTAATGGACTAATTTTTTATTTCAGTACAGGAAATTATAGAAAGAAATATTTAAATTATTTAAAAACTAGGTTAGATTTTAGTTCACAAACCACATATAAAGGTTAGTGACTTGTTAAAATTGCATGCTGACACAACATCTCAAAATATTCAAATTCAATGAAAGGTGAAATATTTAAGTGTTTTGAAAAGCAGTGCAACATTTTGATAACAGCACTGTAACAGTTACTTTAGTTGTTCTATATGACTAGCATAAATACAAATGTAAAGAAACTAGTAGTTTTACATCCGTAAATGTGTTATTGTAATCCTCTCACACTATACAATGTACATTTATTCACACATTTGATGTTATTAAAATATTTAGTAACTATTTAGTTAAGTTTAAAGTTTTAATTACAAATGACTTTTTAAACAGATCAATAGGCACTTTCATGTGGATATTTGTTGATGTTGAACTGTAATTCTCCAAACATATACATACATTTTATACAACATACAACTTACCGCTTATTTGTAAAATCATGATTATTATTTCGTCCTTTGCAACAAGGGATACGATTTCACAGGAAGTAGCAGCCACAACATACAACAAAATTAACACATGCTACAAAGTAAAATATTCAGCTTATCTGTAAACAAATTTCACTGAAGAAGCATGTGCGTTTTTATTACAACAAAGCCACATTGGGCTATCTGCTGAGTCCACTCAGGGGAATCAAAACCATTACTTAAATGTTGGAAATCCATAGACTTACCACTTCATTAAAAGAAAGCTTGTTTATAACACAAGTTGTTAATTTGAAATTTGAGTAACATAAGATTCATTTTACATTTTAGCTAAAATTTTATTAAATATTGTAACAGATGTATAATGTAGTCACTATGATGTGTAATTTACAAAACTGGAAGATGCCAATTACAGTCTTGTACTGTATGTTGTTTATTGCAAATAACAAAAATATGATACTTAAGTACCATAATAACTCTTCTCTTCAACAATATAAAGAGAAGTTCTTTCATTATTTCATTAAACAGAAGATGTAATGTCATATCAATTTACACTTACAACAATGTTCACTCATAACTAGTGTCAGTACTTTATTACTATACATATACACTATTAAATCTTTCAAGACCTTACCTTCAAGGCTACCAAAAGAGTTACTGTTTCTACAGAATAGTAACCTCTGTCAACATAATCTCCCATGAACAGATAATTTGTATCAGGAGATTTTCCACCTATACGGAAAAGCTCCATGAGGTCATGAAACTGGCCATGGACATCTCCACATACAGTAACTGGACATTTCACTTCCTGGACATTAGATTCTTTAGCCAGTATCTCCTTTGCCTAAAAAGGAAAAAAGAAAATATTAACCAGAAAAAGTTATATAATTTTACAATAAAAGATACTCGTAAATAAAAGTCATTTAAACATCCTATACATAATCAAGTCCACAATCTGTTAGCTTTTTTTAAACCACAGTAAACATTTCTCCACAACATTTATTACATGTTTTTGACTTCTTATCACAAAAGACGGAGGGTAATTTTCTCAAATTTTCATATTCTGAGTGAAATGTTTAATTCTTATCAACTAAAATGTATTTTACAAATTCACTAACCTTTCAGACACTAAGAAATATTTTTACAATATACTTTAAAAAAACAAGACAAATAGCAACTGTTACTTCCTTTGAACATTACCTTTTCACACAGTGTTTTCACATGGTTTTCTGAAAGTTGATTGCACTCGTTCAGTTGTTCTATCCATGCATCAAGTTCTTTCAATAACGTTCTTTCTTCCATTACTATCTCAATATATTAATCTTAAAAAAATAAGTTTTAAAAAAAATTTAATACCACCTACAGTCTAACAATGCAACAGAATAAATTTAAATTACAGTTAAAATATGATTCTTTGTAGCCTCAAAATATAAGCCTCCTCTTTGGTGAAGACAGGTAAATATATTAGTTTATGGAACTTCAAAGGTATCTTCATCAAAAAGCATAATGATAGTGTCTTATATTTCTTTAAACTTAAACTTTAAAGCAAGACTAAAAAATATTTTACAATTAGTAATAGTATTACGCCTATACATCCAGCAAAGCATCATCACATCTCAAACAGGATTTAAAGTCTCTGAACTGGCTTAAAACAACAGTACTGTAATTTCTTGTGCCTACAAATGTACTGGTTTCAGTATTCTAAAATTAGTAACTTATTTTTAATATAATAATGGCCACTTTACTATTAAGCTTTTATATGGCAAACACTTAATGATAATTAATATTATTAAACAGTGTAAAAGACCTGTCCATATATCAGACTAGGTAATCTTTCTACAATATAAAATTCTAGCTGTCCTACTATAATGATCTCTTACTATCAAATAAATACATAAACAAAAAGTATCAAAAGCAATTGAATAAAAATAGGCTGTGTAAAGGATAATATCAATACTAATACGGTTAGTAATACTGCATTGCTGGCTCCAATTTACTTAGGCCTAACAAGGGCATGTAAAATAGAACTATCAATCTTACACAACTAACTCGAGAGTTTGTTGGTTAGACTCTGACAGTCACGCGGAGCTATACGTAACTCACAAGCACTATTTGCAATATCCGTCTCTACTTTTGAACTGATAGACCTAAGAACACATAACTACTTCAGCACTTGGTTAGTCATCAGCACACACAACGTATGGGTTTACTTCATCGAATAGCGTGATTTGATCGTGGTTTATAACACGCCCATTGCACAAAAACGTGAACCCTGATTTATTATTTTTTGTAATGACGGGGCGCGAGCACCAAACCCTCATATCCACGATGCACAGAATGCTAGCCTAAAGGTTACGAGTTCCCCACAAACTCTTAAAAATAAAATCGATACAACTCACGTACACTAACTTTTCCTTTTTTATTTTTTCCTTGATAACGTCACCGTTGTTACCATTCTATTATTTAACAATCAATTGATAACCTTATGACTCAACCACTCATAAATTGTTAAAAACGATTCTTACCAATATTGTTGATGTACTCCTACTAGTTCAACCTAATAATATGGTGGCAGGCCCCAAACGGATATTTTAGCAGTTATAAATAAAACTTATTTTAGCTCAAGTGTTCTTGCACTTAAAGTTGATTGTAATAACACCCGTTTGGGTGCTTTAGAGTGAAAAATCAAATTATACGAAAATGGTTGTTCAATAATTTTGATCTCCTACTATTGAAAGAATGTTAATATGTGTGTGTGTGTATATATTGATATATATATACTGCATTATTAAAGGTGATTGATTTCAAACAGAATAACTACAGATATACAAATTTTATCATTTATGTTAAAAAACGGGAATTTTAAAATATATATTTGTATAATTTCTATAGTTTATGTTGGTGTATAGAAGAAATTTTATATTACAGATGAATGATCTTATGATACCAAATTTGCGTATTTTCTTTAACAGGGTTTCCTAATAGTAAGGTATTTGTCTACTCACACCGCTTTTGATACCCGTGGTGAACAGAGCAAAGATAGATCGTTGTATAACTTTGTGCTTAATTTCAAACAATCAATCAATTCTCCAACTGGACATTCAAAATTTCGCTTTCCAGCTTCTTCGAGAATGTTCCACGAAAAGAAAAGAAATCTTCACTGGTGGTTCTCAAACCACTAGATTTTTGAGAGACAAAATTTCATATTCCCGTTCCTTCACTTCTTATCAATGTTTTAATTGTATTTTACTTTATTAAAATAATTAAGAAAAGAAGTAGCTTGATGTAGAGTCAGAATCAAGACCACACATCTCTCAGGAGTGGCGACGCCAGGATATTTTCGTTGGGGGGTACTCATAATCTGAGAGTTGCAGGTTCGAATCCCCATCGCACCAAACATGCCCGCCCTTTCAGCCGTGGGAGGGTTATAATGTTTCGTTCAATCGCACTATTCGTTCGTAAAAGAGTAGCCCAAGAGTTGGCAGTGGGTGGCGATGGCTAACAGCCTTCCCTATAAGTTTTACACTGCTAAATTAGGGACGGCTAATGTAGATAGCTCTCAAGTAGCTTTGCGCGAAATTCAAAATAAACAAACAAACTGTCGAGCCGAACTTTAAAGTATTATATTCTCCAAACCACCTCATCAGTCTATTTAGTTAAATGTTTAATTTTTTATTGTCTTTCATGAATTACATTTCAATTTTACTAAGTACTGACTGCAAATTGAAGATAATATCGAAGGTTCATATTTCTTTGTAAACGTGTTGTGTACAATGACTTCTTACAGAAACCTTTTATTTTCAATAAATTCAACACACTCTAGAGATATTTTATAATATTTATTACTCCTTTAAAGGAGTTCGTTGCGAAAACTGTTATTATTCAAGTGACTCGCGAAGAGAAAATGGCTGGGAACCACTGTACTAAAACACAAACCATAACTCACAGTACTAAACGGTACCTATGGTACGAGTTTTATTTTAGGCTTATTACACAGGTGAAGAATTAATAAATACGCAATGAAAGGGCTGACATCATATTTGTATTCAGTTTTTGCAAATCTTTAGATACTGTTCCATAGTGATTGTCAGGTCAGACTTATTACAAGTTTAAATGATCTTACAATAATTTAAATTCAAACATCGAATGCGATTCATCAGATATTTGTTTTGTCTTTCAGCGTAATTGCTATTGTGTAACAGAACACATGTATTATCCTAGTAAATACGGTTACATTTTCATACATGATTTTCCTAGGTTTTAGTATTGGACATCATACTTGGGTAGTCATAGAGGTACACATTTTTCTTCATCATAAGTCTCTAACGCACATTATCATTTTGTAGAGTTCCCTTTAGTTCAAAAAGTGGATTGGAGGTCTTTTCGTCGGTAAACGTTTCGCAATATTACTGTTTATCACGATTCTACTTGCATCTGGCCCGGCATGGCTAGGTGGTTAGAGCGCTCGAGCAATCTCAGGGTTGCGGGTTCGAATCCCCGTGACACCAAATTTGCTCACCCTTTCAATTGTGTAGGCGTTATAATGTTACGGTTAATCCCACTATTCATTGGTAAAAAAAGTAGCCCAAGAGTTGGTGGTGAATAGTGACGACTAGTTGGTTTCTATCTAGTCTTACACTACTAAATTAGGGATGGTTAGCACAGATAGCCCTCGTGTAGCTTTGCGCAAAATCTAAAAATATACAAAAACAAACCCCATTGGACATGTAATCATCAAATCTTCCTCTTAGATTATCACTCGTGTCTTGAATCTATGATAAAGAGATTAATTTAGACAGTAAATTTGAATGATTTTTTTATTGATTGATTTTGCTAATATAACGTACAATTTGTAACAACTGGCCTGGTCTTCTTAACAATAACGTCTCGGAGAACCTCTCCAGGGAAAGGCGTGTTGGTAGAGGACAAAAGACATATCATCTAAAATGGTATTTTAACACGTCTTTAATGTTAAAATCTGAAACGAATAATATAAAAGGAATGTGAAAAAAATCTGCAGTTACTGTGATTTTTATATTAAAAAAAAATTATATTTTGAATTCCATCTCCCTTTGTCGTCCCAGATTTGAAGTAGTAACTATGAGGAAGAAATACTGGTCATCACTAATAATTTTAACTATTGAGTTTCTTTTATCAGATCGAATACTGGGATGTCGTTGTTGCTGTTGTTTTGAATTAAGCACAAAGCTACACAATGGGCTATCTGTGCTCTGCCTACCACGAGTATCCAAACCCGGATTTTAGCGTGTAAGTCCGCAGACATACCGCTGAGCCACTGGGGGGCACTGGGGTGTCACATCAACTGTTTTGTAATAATAAAATTATTGCATATTGTCCATTCTTCATGCAAATACCACCTCTAAACATTATGTATAAACCTTACGGAAACAAATATTTCAATTTTGATTGTATTTTTGGGTTGTTTTTTTTAACAAAGTAATCTGAGTTTTTGTAATTTTCACAAAGCTTATGATCGAATTTTTTACTTGAAACTTAAAGTTAATTTGGTCTGTCGAAGACTACAGCACAGTAACTTAAAGTTCGTAAAAACCTAAATAAAACGTAGAGATTACTTTTTCATTGTGCACTGGTACTTTCTTAATAAATCGTGGTGATTATATTTCAAATTTGTCTTGATTAATGCTCCATATAATCATTGAGGTCTGATCGTTTATAACTTACGTTTCATTAATCAATTAGGCGACTTCTAGGGGAATTTTAAGACTGTTTATGAAGTAGTACACCATAAAATTGTGCTATCTAAATATATAGTGTATATCATAAAAGCAAACGGAGATTAGTTTGTCCCAATGACATTAAATACTGACTGACTGGGCAGAGTGGCTCATTTATAGCCCCCTTCCCAACATAAAGACACATTTGTATAGTATTTGATCTATTTTCATGTGACAAATTGATTTACCGTGTGATTAAGTTCTCTAAACATGGAGCCTTATATCGTGGAGTCATAGTATTCAGAAAGACACTAAATGAAGTCAAGGATCTGTTTTAAGATTTAACAATATTTTATTGAAACACGTAGTTGGTTTCATCTTAAATAATTCATTTAATTTTTCTTATAAATCTTTGTTTGGCTGCTTATTATCATCATAATATGCTTCCCTATTTGGCACTGCACACATCTTTAGAAGGGCTTAAAAATGACTATACAAGTACCTCATTGTAGTGTTTGCATCTCTCTATTAATAATATGTATATTTAGTAATTCTTAATAGAAAGTATTTCTCATTTTAATAATGCAACATTCTATTGGTCATTTATATTAAGCTGGTGATGTTTTTGGCTTTTTTTGTTGTTTATTAATGCTTATGTTTTTTTGTTAAATACCAAATAAAGTCCATATGATATTGGAGCATTCATAATTTGCACTGGTACTTTTAGTAAACTGCCATTTACAGTATAATATACATGTCATATATGTGTAAGAAAAACATTATGACTGTAGTAATTAGTTGGCATATTAAATCCTCAGGTGCACAAACGTGCTGTTCCCTTGTTCAGTAAGTGTATGGGATCAAAATAAATGCCAATCGCTCACATACATCTAACCTTTGTTTTTTGCTGAAAGTAAACTTGTGGGCTAAAGAGGCCCAGTAAGCTCCACCAATCATCCTCCAAGTTGCAATAGTTGTGTTAGTACTAAAAGTTGTTATTAAAATAATTGTTAACACTTTTAGGCTTTATGGTAGTGTTTCAGACCCAATCAAACAAGGAAATTTGCCAAGTCAGAGAACTATTGCACATATATTCATGGCTTGGAGCATTATAGTTTTACTTCAAGAGAAACATTTACTTTTATCAAATGTCTATAAGTTACAACAGCTGCTTCCAAATTACCTGTCAAACATTTTTATCAACAATCACAGAATTCAGGTAGGAGGATTGTCTGATGTCTTCCAGCTTCTTGCAGTGACTACATCTTCTAAAATACCAAAACATTTCATTTTAAGTGTAATGACTTGCAGATAGGAGGAATGTCTGATGTCTTCTAGCTTCTTGCTGTGAATACATCTGAAATACCACATTTCATTTTAAATGTAATGATTTGCAGATAGGAGGAATGCCTGATGTCTTCTAGCTTCTTACAGTGACTACATCTTCTGAAATACAACATTTCATTTCAAATGTAATGATTTTCATCTTATCAGTTTTTACTTCAGAGAAACAGTTTCCTGTTCTAGATTCCCAAAAGTCTATGGTGTTCTTAACACTCTTGAAAGAAACACCTCTATTTCTTATACAATTGTTCTTCATTGTGTAATGGATGTATTATATATTTATTTTAACATCCATGTTTGTTTCAGTTTAAAAAATATTTAGAAATGTAACTTATATGGTTAAGGTAAAATATGTATTTCCAAAAGACCCATCTGTTTTGTAAATTTGTAAAAGATGCTCAAATATATTTTACATTGTTACCAGCTGAACTTTTGAGAACCTTGCTAAAAGTTTGTAAACAGACACATCAAGAGACAGTTTTCAGAAAATTACTGGTTTGCTAAGTTAATATACTATAACTCTTGGAAGCTATAACTGTGATAAACACTTGTTAATCAGAAAAACTACAGATATTTTGACCAGGAACGTTTATAGGTTTTAAACATTACAAACCATTCAATGTCAGAGTCTGTCTTTTTTTGGAATTTCGCACAAAGCTACTCGAGGGCTATCTGTGCTAGCTGTCCCTAATTTAGCAGTGTAAGACTAGAGGGAAGGCAGCTAGTCATCACCACCAACTCTTGGGCTACTCTTTTACCAACAAAAAGTGAGATTGATCGTCAAATTATAACACCCCCATGGCTGGGAGGGCAAGCATATTTAGCGTGACTTAGATGCAAACCCGCAACCCTCAGATTACGAGCGCATGCCTTAATGCACTTGGCCATGCCAGGCCTGCAATGTCAGAGAATTAACTTCAGACTTTAGTATTTCTACAAGGGCATTATATATTTTTCTTTGTGAAAAGTCAGCTTGTAAAGTGCATAAAGCGAGTCAATGATAGAGTTATCTAGTTTCTCTTCAAGTGAACTGTACCTGTGTATCAATATGAAATTAATTTGCTCATCCTGAACCATCAATAAAATATTCAGTTCCTGACCAGATAGAAGACTTAGTACTGTATGTAAATTTATAAATCTTTTGTATAGAAATCATTATTTGTAATAACCATTATTATAAATTGTATTATTGTTTACATTAAAATATATTTGTATTGAGAAAGTTGTGTATCAGTCTTGTTGGCAAATATTATAAATTTAATACATGTTAACATTCAATTAACTCCAAAATTAATATTAAAATTTCCAGCTATTTGAAATTGTTGAAGGTTACATAATAAACTGGAGACTCACTTGGGATAAATTATAATACACAACAATCACTACTATTTATTACATATACTTGATTTTTAGGTTTTTTGTTTTGGTGTGGTCCCCCCACTGGTTCAAGATCTTACATTACACAACAAATCTTTATCTAATTGCTTATTTGAAAAGTTTAATATTTGTTCAGTTATGAACCAGGCTAAGCTAAAAGAATCTATTGACTAAGCCTTACAACATATGAGCAAGGACAAAAGTTTTTTGAACATCTGTAAGGTTCACCAATGTGACTTTTTGTACTTCCCTTAACTAAATTTAGCAATTCATAGTAAACCTTTACTTTAACCAGCCTATCATTGTCTCGCATCAGATTGTTGAAATTAAAATGAACTTCATTTCTATCATGTACATTAATATCTAATTTCTTGAATTTAGTGAAAGCTTTGTTTTATCAATGTCTACATCTATGAAACAAGTTTCCGGACCAGGAAACCAAGGTAAAGCAAAGTATGAGACAGTTGGCTTCATTGAAAGTAATGTCAATTTAACCTTTAACCAATTTTGCTGCCTCAGAAAGTTGACTTCTTTGCATATTAAAATAGATAGCACACACACACACACACACACACACACATATATATGTCTGTCTCTCTCTCTTGCTGTGTTTGTCTGTCTCTGCATGAGTGAGTGAGTGTCTGTCTGTCTCTGTGTGTGTGTGTGTGTGTGTGTGTCTGTCTCTGCATGAGTGAGTGAGTGTCTGTCTCTCTCTGTGTGTGTGTGTCTGTCTCTGCATGAGTGAGTGAGTGTCTGTCTGTCTGTCTCTCTCTCTCTTGCTGTGTCTGTCTGTCTCTGCATGAGAGTGAGTGTCTGTCTGTCTGTCTCTCTCTCTCTTGCTGTGTCTGTCTGTCTCTGCATGAGTGAGTGAGTGAGTGTTTGTCTTTTCTGTATGAGTGAGTGAGTGTCTGTCTGTCTCTCCCTCTCTCTTGCTGTGTATGTCTGTCTCTGCAAGAGCGAGTGAGGAGTGAGTGTTTGTCTTTTCTGTATGAGTGAGTGAGTGTCTGGGTGTCTTTACAAGTTGTTTGAACTAGGAGAAGCTTAACCTGTGTGACATACAAGGGTGATCACATGTCTAATAAAAATACTAAACACATATGCCCACCTTCATGTGTTTATAGCTAGTTCCAAATTAATATTCATGTGATAAACGCTAAATCAAGTTCACATTTCACCACACAAATAAGGTAACTCAATAGAAATAATAAAAGAGGCAATTTTTATTTAAGAATGTGAATATTCATGCAGAATACTTTACATTGACATCATCTCATCTGCAGCTTAAACTTGTAATGGTCTATCTTTTTATGTTGGAGATTATCCACATAACGATATAGTAATCTACAACTCCATAAAATTTATTATAATGCACCATAAGGACTGGTGTTTTAAATATCACCTCTTTACTGTAGTACGTTTTGGTCTGTTTAGCTTATCTGTTATACACCTCTAATAAACATTCCTGAAGAAAGGATAAAAATGACTAAAAGTAGAATTACAACATAAACAATGGGTTATTATCACTAAATGTACTTATATCACAGACATTCACAATCATTTTAAAAACAAGAAAAATACTCAAACTGCAAATCTGAGCCATATGTAAATATAAAGTGAAGTGCATTATGAAATTTATTGTCATATTCAGAGCTATTCAATAATTACAAGCAAGTAACTTCTATGTGAAAGACATGAACCAACAAAAAATGTTAAAACCAAAGACAGCACTAGAAATAATTCCTGTTCTTGAATGAATTATATTTCCTCCTCTTATAATTAAAATTAATTACATTATGCATAAAATATTTTCTACATTAAGTTTTTTCTCAGAAAGTAAAAGACTGTATATAAAGACTACAGAATAATGAACTTAATATTATTTTGTAGCACATCTAACCAAAGAAACAGTTCATCAAACTGTAATGACAAAACTCTAATTAAACATTTAAAATTGACAGGTTTCTACGAATTTCCTTTGGCAAAAAACTAATTCACTTTTGGATTCAAGAAGCTATTCCTTTGAAAACTAAATAATGAGGCTTAGTAATTAACTTTGTATTAATAATTTTTTGTACTCAACTCATGGAACATTATTCAAATCCACACATAAAAAAACGCTATGTAAATCTGCAAGCATTCAAAGCTTATATGAAAGCTCACTCCATTGATACAGATTTCAGTCATGAAAAAAGACACTTCACTAAAAACCATTAGGTGTAAATTATTATAATTTAATATTTCCTTTGATAAATATTTAAATTTCATACCTCTTTATTTATTTACTATTTCTCACTGGCCTTGTGAGTACACAATATTCATTACCAACATAATTTTAAAAACACAGAATAATTAAAACTAATAATTAACTAAACAGTGAATGTATTGATTATAAACATGCACACAAACACACATGATGTGTGGATAAACAGAAACAAATGTTGAAAATATATTTTAATGAAAGATGAAATTTTTTGACTATATTGAAAACTCCGTTAATTTGAGATTCTGATATGTGATAAAATTAATATTAGGTCACAGTGTAATGAAAGTAAGAACGAAATTAGTATCAAGTTATTTATGTAATTGTGAAAACCAGTTAAAAAATAATGACACATCAAAACAAAACAAGATGCGAAATATTTTAACTAAGATTTGTTTTTAAATCAGGTATCAAGACCTGTATCCAATCCCAAGAACTGTTTCATCAGTTCATAGGTAGCAAAGGAGACAGCCATCATGGGTATAGCACGCAGGTAGTTAATACTCATCCCACGATACAGTCCTTTTACAATTCCATCCTCTTTAAAAACAAGGTAGAGTGTTGTGAAACACCCTTTCCTGCAGAGAAAAAATAAAAAGTTAAACACTAACAAGCACAGTATTGTAAATAAAAAGCATTAAGCCCAAAAGTCGAAAGAGAATCTTATTGTTTCAATGTGAGGTTTTACTTCAAGGCCTAGCAATAGAACTTATTTAACCTAAGCCTTTTTTAACATTCATAAAAAAAGGCTCCAAAAGTTGAAGGAGAACCTTATTGTTTCTATGTGAGGTTTTACTACAAGGCCTAGCAATAGAACTTATTTAACCTAAGCCTTTTTTAATGTTTATAAAAAAATATTACAGGGTGGAGGGGTCACAATACTCTTTGCAAAATAAGAGTAATTGGAAAACCAATTAATTAAGCACAAATTCAGTTCCTCATTTATCAGTATTTCATATCATTCAAAACAGTATACCTGGCTGGAAGTTTAACTTTATTTAATTATCATAACTATATTACTGAAATATACTTTGAAATATTAATGGTTCAAGTTGCCAAATGTTGCTGATTTCTCTTCTTTCTTATCAGTAACTCTTTGGTAGATCAAATGATCCATTTGAATTTTTTTTTATATCATTATTGACACTAAAGCTTTACCTCATGTAGTTTAACTTCATTATATATAATCTGGTCTTTTCCAATCATAACGTATAATTGTTAACAATTAAAATGAATATAAAAGTGTTCGTCAGTCAGGATACACACTCCCAGATGTACTGGATAAAAACTATCAGGAAAAATATACAACAGAAATTTTTAATTTTTTTAGTTCATTTCAAATTCATTTATTCATAATTATACTACAAACACAAGTTTTAATCTCTTCACCATTGGTTGAAATAACAGCTTATAAGGCTCTGATAAAATCCCAAAGAAGAAAGTATTGGAAAACAAAAACATTACTCATCAAACTCACCTAAATTTGTAGGTCTCAGGGCGCATCATGCTTAGCTGCATTCTCCGTCGGGCCACATCCAAAGGATAGCTAGAATCAATTCCATAAAAATTTCGTGGTCAACCCAAGTTGAAAAGGTTTAGCTGTAAATGTTGAAACCCTTAAAAATTGTTTTAATATTTTGTAAGAAATTTTGTTCTTGAGAAATGTATTGCTTATGTAAACCATTAATACACAAAAGTTTGTGTGTGTGTTTTCTTATAGCTGGAAAACTGCTAGACCAATCATTTCCAAACCCTATATGTACCCTTAGAGTCCCCTTGGAAGTGCCATAGGAGATCTGTGCATTGAGCAGTTTCTTTGACTAGTAATTATATATATATAAAGGAACAAACGAAACATTAAATTTCTAAATGATATGGAAGTTTACAGCAGAGCCTTATCACAATGTTTACATTTAGAAATGGAAAGGATATAGAAAGATGTATATCTTATGGAAACCTTAAACAAAATCTTTAAACATTGCAACACTAAATAAATAACAGAAAAAAGTCCAAAATGTTACATGTCATGCAAGTTCATAATATAATATTATGACACTGTTTAGTTAATTAGTTAATTTATTTGTAAGTTACAATACACTATTTTTTGATAAATAAGCTATTTCACAAATCTAAAATAATTCTTGGCTAGAAGTGCTTAAATGGCCTAATTAGATTTATTTATTGTCCTGTAGTTATTCTTACTTTTATTTGTATGCTTTACTATTTCATTTGTTTATATATATTAAGAATTCTCTGGTTTGTTCAATATATGTCTATATTGATTTTTTTTTTCTTGTTAAACAATAAATGATATCTTTGTTATCCTGTCTACACCGTGTAAGTCTGTGTGTTACATTTATATTTTTAATAGGTTTTTGTTTAAATGCTCACATTAACGAGGAATAACATTTTCAATATTACTCACATCTACAACATTCTTTTATCAATAATGTTCTCTTGTTTATTGAAGTACAGAGTTACGTGAAAAAAACGACTGATACAACAAGAGACAGTTATTTCAGTCGATGAAACTTTGTAGAGTGGACAACAACTGCCTGTTGTGGAGACACAAACGTAGAGGACCAGGTTTCAAAAGTCTTCTAACTTTCATTTTCAAGACGTCCTCTACATTTGTGTCTCCACAACAGGCAGTTGTCCTCCATTCTACGAAATTTCATCATGAATACTTTGCATAAACAATCTATCAAAGTTTTGTCATTTGTTTAATGACTTACCGACGTTTAAACTGTTAGCTTTATTTAATCTGTAAACAATACAATATTATTATTTTTTTTCCAAAAGGTGTGTTTTTGAAGTCAGAGTTCCTGAACCTAGTGAGGATCAACATATTTACTGAAGTTGTGTTAGAGTAAAGATGGCAACACTTAATGAAATAGTGTGAAAGTAAGAGTAGATGCACTTAATCATGTTAGTGTATTGATGGTGTACTTAATGTAGTGGTGTTAGAGTAAGGGTAGATACATTCGCTTTAAGATTACTTACATACCAAGAGAACAGATTTGAAAGGTGAAGTTTTCAGTTACTAAAGGGAGAAAAGTCCTAAAAACATGTGCATAAATTATAGTATTTTATAATTTTCAAAAATAAGTTATGCTGCAGTCAAAAAAGAAAAAAGTTCTTTGAGATACAATAACCTTGCTCATAGTAAGGGTTGTTTGTTTTTGAATTTCACATAAAGCTACATGAGGGCTATCTGGACTAGCCATCCCTAATTTAATAGTGAGAAAGATTAGAGGGAAGGTAGCTAGTTAGTCAAAACCACCCACTGCCAGCTCTGGGGTTACTCTTTTATCAACAAACACTGGGATTAACCATCATCTTTTGATGCTCCTACAGCTGAAAGGGTGTGCATGTTTGATTTGATGGAAATTCGAATCCACAACCATCAGCTGGTCACGCTGAGCTCAGTGTAAGAGTTAAAAAAGCTATCTTAAATTTTAATTAGCCAGCATACTAACTGTATCTAGGAAAATATGCTATGATCCAGTTTAATTATTCAAAATAAAATCATAAAGCAAATGAGATGAGATCACAGTGAAAAAAATGTTCATATTAATTTCTCTTGGAAAATATCACTGTCAATCTATGTGAAACTTTCTGAGCTTCAAACTTTTAAATCATTCATTTTTTTTGGAGGGGGAGATAAATTATTAAAGATAACTTATGACTCTGATAAGCCAGAAGTTACAATATTTTCTATTGAAAATAATCATAAATAAAATATATATATGATTGTGAAACAAAGTTTTTCAAGAATTTAATCTTTTTTATTTAAAACCATTTCGTATATAAAAAAATTGCTGAAGTTTTACGTAAATGCATTTCTTTAGTTAGTGGTCAAGTGTCAAAAAGGTAAATATTGCTGAATAAACATAATAAGGTATGTGTAAACGGATTTTCTATTTAATGAAGATAGTCATTTATATGTTCATAACAACACTTTGTGTGCACATATACACATACACACGTATCGCTAAACAGATTTTTAAAAAGTCCTTCAGCCATCTTGTAATTTCCCAAATTTAATGATTATGACATACACATAATGACACTTCTAATGTGCAATAAAACAATATACTATTGTTGAAACTTACGATACACTCTGTGCAATAGCACCAGCAAAACCTCCACAGAGCAGTTTAGCTGGAACAATAAGTACCAATCCACCAGTATTCCGAGAACATGGTCGACCACATATTGTCGGAAAACATTCCAAGCTGAATGCTTTGAGTCTTTCAAAAACATAGAATGACAAACCTGGTGGAAAGAAGTTGTAGAACTAAACTTACATACTGTTAGAATACAAAAATTAAAAAAAAGACACCAAATAGCAGGGCAAAAAAAAAATTATTATTAAATTTTTTATCACATGCTGCTAATAAATTTTAATACTAATTACATGGTTGACATTTTGTTACTGTATATTAAGTAATAGCTTGTTTGTTTGTTTGTTTGTTTTGGAATTTCGCACAAAGCTACTCGAGGGCTATCTGTGCTAGCCGTCCCTAATTTAGCAGTGTAAGACTAGAGGGAAGGCAGCTAGTCATCACCACCCACCGCCAACTCTTGGGCTACTCTTTTACAAACGAATAGTGGGATTGACCGTCACATTATACACCCCCACGGCTGGGAGGGCGAGCATGTTTTAGCGCGACTCGGGCGCGAACCCGCGACCCTCGGATTACGAGTGCACGCCTTAACGCGCTCGGCCATGCCAGGCCTAAGTAATAGCATGTTGCTTGTACTCAGGACATAAGATATTTATGCTTCCATTTACAACCATACCTAAACAACATCCTTTACTTTGTCTTTATTCAGCTTCTTGTGTTTGTGTAATCAGCTCAAATAGTGGGTACAATTTTAAAGATGACCAAGTAAAATCATCAGTGAAATACTGAACAACACGTGATCAGTTAAGATTCAAACACATTACGTTATGTAACACAAATTTTGTTCCTGGATAATAAGTGTTATTTCTTGATTTCTTATGTTGTAAAAGTACAGAAAATGGCCATTATTCCCTTCAAACTTTGCTTTTGTGACCTGGATAATGAAATTTAGAAATTAACCTATTTTCTATGTAAAAAACAGGCAAATTTGCACATTTTCATTTACATAAAGATCTGAATAAAACATATGAATTAAGATTTACATGTATTTATACTAAAGCTATACAAAAATGTTTAGAAGTATGCAGTTTTTTCGAGATTTGCAACTGTAATGTAAATCACTGACATATAAACCCCCAAATATAGTCTCCCATTATGTGTTTGTCAAACGCTCCTAGGTCACAAAAGCAAAGTTCGAAGAGAAAAATAGGTCTTTTCCATTTACTTTAGGCATAAGCAACTGGGAAATAACACTTTCTGCCCAGGCATAAGAAAAAGTAACACTTTTGTTACATAGTGTTACAAGAGTACAAACTATTAAAAAGTATCAAAATTTCAATTTTTAAAAATAAACTATTCTACTAAGTATTTCTATAAAACCAAAGTTTATTAATTGATTTTTAATGGAAAACAAGCACTATACCTGCATATGGTATCATTGCCAAAACTGTCGGAGATAATCCTTGGTATAATGCTCGGATTCCTCCTTCCTGTGAATAAAAAATGAAAAAAGTAGCAAGGTTTTCAAAATGAGATTTATTGGAAACACAATAAAAATATGTATATTTTGACATTAACTCATTGATAATGTGAAATAATTGTGTTGATAAATATTTCAAATTGTATTGTTTATTAATGTCATGCAAGACGTTTTACTAAAACTTGTACATCAGTATCTTTGAAAGCAACTCAAATACTTGGTTTCGTTTCTACATACATGTCTTTCAGATAATGAAAGTTAGAAAAAAATTTAAAAGATTTATACACAAACTTTCATAACATTCAGATAAAATCTGTGTGATACAACATTGTTTGCAGTAGGGACTTTCTCAGAAGTAAAAGCATGCCATGTTATTACCTTAAACAAATTTTTATTATTATGAGATGACAACTTACTGTTTTGAATATACACACTAGTGTGTGAAAAATGCCATTGTAGATGTGTTCGCCTGTGATCTGAAATGCGAGGCGTGCTCTGACTACATCTAGTGGATAGGTAAACAACACAGCTGTAACTCCTGCAAAGTGGGAAAAAAACTACAAATATTAAGAATTTTAGATTATATTAGAAACAATCATTTACAGTCATATAAAACTTTTACATAGACAGACATACAAATTACATATATCAGACCTGAAAATCATTTATTCTTATCAGCTCCAAATGACTGCAACATCAAAATAATTTTTTTTTTCAAAAATGCATATTTTTATAATTATTTAGGTGAGTGAACTTTAAAAATATAAAGATAAAATGTTACAAGGTAAAGAAAGCACCCAAGTGTGAACAAATAATACAAAACCGAGACTTCAGCTCAGTTTCTTGGGCTATTTTTTAACATCGTCTTAAAACAACAAGGGGGGACCATTTGGTCCTTCAAGGCTGTTCTTGCAAACTTACCCTTAAGAATGTAAGCCAATATGCACTTCTGTTTGTAAATAATTATCAATTTCACTCTCTTAAACAATTCAGGAAACTGAAAATGCCAACAAAAATGTCCTGCTTCTGTGAAATCCAATTGATGAGTTTTGTTACATTGTAAAGAGCATTAAACTTTATGTCAAAATTACAGTAAAAATTACTTTCTACACATACAAAATAATAACAGAATTTAGGTAAATGGTTTGCAAGTCTTTTCATATTTTTTTAAGAAACATTCTATCACAAGAAAATGGCATATTATTTGTGAACAGATATCAGAGAATTCAGTGTATTCCTTTGGTAAGCATATTATGAAAAACAAATTAGTCCCCAGATAAAAAGGGGGCAGTAAACATTGAAGGAGGGCAGGGAGGTGGACAAAAAAAACAGTCTTGATGGTTTCAAAGTTCACACTTGTTAAAATTAAACCATAAAACTGTTTGTTGTAAATCTTAGAAACATTTTTAAATTTTAGTAAATATCGAATAGTTAGGACCTGAAAAGTGATATTATATTTATATTACAGATTACAGCAGAAGCTAAACCTAATAATATATTTTTTATGCTGGTTGAAAATTATATCTACATTACAAGTATTAGTATGTTTTTGTAGTTCAGGTTATATTTGTACATTTTAAAAAATATTCATATACAGAATTTTATATAGCCTCAGTATGCATCTGGTTATCCCATCTGTTGCACCGCATTTGTTAAACTGCATTACTCTAGATCTACTCAATCTTTTTAGCTACAGTGACCCATTCAGTAAACAATGAGCACTCATGTCCCTTCTTACAATATTTTTAGACCATCAAAATATTTTACTAAAATAAAAATTGTAAGGTAATAATAATAGACAATTTTATGGTTTAATTTTGACTAGTATAAACTTTGAAATCCTCAAGACTTTTCTGTCCATCCCCTTGCTACCCCTTGAATGTTTACTGTCCCCTAAATTTTAACAGTGCCCAGATTGGGAAACACTATTTGAAATAATAAACAAAGGTTCCTTTCTAATTAAATCTGAAAGAGTAGGTATTCAAACCTTAGGTTTTACTAGTTAATATACTTGACTGATAAAATCATCATACCTACAGCTTTACATCTGTTCGAAAAAAAACTTTTTATATTACAAGTAATATCTATAAATGAAAAACTTTCACATAAAACTTAATGATGTGTAAAACACAACAGTATTTTTATATTTTAAATAAAAATTTATTTGATGTAATTGATGTAACATGCGATACCCAAACAACTATATAAAGTAAGTTTGCATTGAGAGATCACCGTATTTGTAGCCAATTACAATAATGGCAGACAATTTAAGAAAAAATCACACCAAGCAGGTTAACAGTCATCGTCTTTCTAATATCAAATGACTGATTAATTAAATGTACCTAATAAACATAGTAATAAATAAATAGCAAAACAGAAGGGAGTAACACCAATAGTTTGATTAGAAAATAAACAACAGACCTTCAAGTTTAGCAGAAATGTTAAAAGAGTGTCATCACAAGTTACTTTTTAAACAACATTGTTGATTAATTAAACATATGTCTGGGTAAGGAAAGTGTAGAATTGCACCTTTTTCAACATCAAAATTAATTAGTTTTATAATATATATTTCATACTTACTCTATCATAATACTTAAAACTTGTATCTTGTGCACTAAGTGTTCAGTACGTTTTTATTGAAACAAATCATCCACTATCATACCCTTTATATTCCACTATAATAGTCCTTACCAATACATGGTAGGAGTTACTATGTGTAATAGTGGTGGTTGTTCAGGTTAAACAATGACTTTTGTTTAAGTAATGGTCATTATACATAACAAGAGGCCAGCTTTCCAAATTAGTGACATTTTTTAATGTAATTACTATTCACACATTGCCCAGTGGTTTTTGTTGACAAGAAAAAAAAAAAAATCAGGTATTGCTTAAGTGCCACCTGACATTTCTTTGGAGTTTAGAGCTGTCTTCAAATTCTTAGTCAGCAAAACATGGATATTCAGGCTATACTATACAAAGATACATTGATAAATTTGCTGGATGCAGCATTCTCATGGTATAAAAACTTTATTGCAGATATTATTAATTTATTTATTTTGTGAGTGACTATTTTATGATTGCTCAGTGTGTTTTTTTTATTTTAAGAGAGTTAAAAGCAGATGATTATTGGAAGTTGTGTTTGTAATTTACTGATTCTGAGAATATAGAGAGCATATGATTTAGAAATAAAGATATAAACAGTATGAAATGAGCATGAAACAGCAGACAGACAAAGATAATAGCAGAAGAGAGCAATGTCATGGCCAAGAAAAGGTTTGGCATTATGTTAACTGTAGTATAAGTAATGGGCCTAACAATTAACATAAGCCTTATATTTAATACGTTAGAGTACACTAACAGTTGAGAAGAAAAAAAGAATAATAATTTATTCCATGTTCTAAAATAACTGGCCCAGCCTGAGTGCACTTTCATAAAAGGAACAGATGATATCTAAAGTATGTTGACCAGATAATTACTGGAATAGAAATATCACTGTTGTAACTTGCACTACATTTTTAAGTGAATTATACATGCAATATTAGTGCAATAGAAATAGAGAAAGACAGTTTGGCTTGTCAACTGAAATTCTAAAGCAATTAAATAGGCCTAAGTGAACTTTTGTCAAGAAGGGAACGATATATAGTGTTTATGATATGTCTATGATGGTGTAAATAATTTGTTGTTCCGACATTTAACTAGTTTGAACATATAAATATATGTTGTTTTGAAAGAAAGTGGAAAGCATGCTATTTGTTTATCTTTGAATTTAACACCAAGTTACAGAAACCTACTACAGAAGAATCCTAAGCCTAACAGTAATACAGTATATATTCATATCATAAAGTATAAATAAAAGCCTTCAATTGGAAAATGGTGAATATACCTTAACTATAATGTCTGAAACATGAATGTTTTTGCAACTTATTTCAATACTTTATACAACATTCATTATTCTGCTAATATTAGCAAATCATTTTAATGAAGTTAGTGATTCATAATTTCTACTCAACTTTCAATGAACATAAATTATACATTTAGCTTGCACAAAACATAATTCTAAACTCCTCATGGATTAATCATAAGAATATATTACTGTATATAGACACAAGCATGCCATTTTTACTGTGTTATAGCTTTGTATACACTTTTGGTGAGGCCTCATTGAGTGTAAAATATAAAGAATTGGTCTTTTCATTACAGAGGGTATTTATTTTCTCTAGTATGAGAAATATGAAAGGTAATTCACATGTTTAAATTACTATGGGATTGAGATTTGAAAAGTGTTTATGGCAAATCTGAATAGTAGAAAGGTTAAGATGGAACTAGGCTTTTAGAGAATACAACTTTTAAACTTTAGAAACTCAAATCTAGACATTGTTTGTCAAAGTACAATTTATTATTCCTACATGGACAGATAGATATGAAAGTTCAAATTTGGTGTAGGTTGAATGTTTTTTGTTGTTGTTTGCAAGTGGACAGTGATCCTTCTATGAAGTTAGTTCTCTTACATTTATATGTCGAAGACCACATGCCTATGTGATATAAAAAAAACACAAAATTCACGTAAGCAAGTGAAACAAATGTATGAATGTGAAAATGGTTAGATAAACAATTAGAATAACTGTAATAGGAACAAGCACTACACACACACACAAAGGATATATGAGAGATTACCTGCCATAGATCCTGCAATAAACTTGCTGAAATGAGATGCATGTCCGAGAGATTTATGAAGCGACTGGAAGAAGGAAAATATAAATCTGCTCAAATTTTATTTTAAAAATAATAAAATGGCTCCTCTAAGAATTTTCTTTTGCATTACTCAAGAGAAACAAACTTAAAGTGGATCAACTCTTAAAAATAAAATATATCACAGACTATTTACACATTCTACATCAAATAAATACTATTAATGATCCCATAAGTTATTAGGCTTAACAATTTCACAGGTTATGTATATTTAATATAACTTATGATTAATTATTTTATTAGAATATTACATTAAACTGATATACTTAACTAAAATAAGAAATGTAAACAAAATTTTAATTTTTGTTTCACAAAAAATAGCCATATATTATGTCATATATAAGATACAATATAATCCAAAATGAAAGCTTGGTTTACTTTGGTAGACTCTTCAAACATGTTTTCTGATAAAAGAAAAAAATTGTACAAGTATAAAACTATGCTTAGTTGTCTCACCTTTTTGTAGACTTCAAAGGACAAAAATTGGACAGCAGCGTATGGGAAAACTCTCACCATCTGTGCCCCATTTCCTTTGTACAGTCCAATTAAATGTTCATTCTTTATGATCCCTCGAAGTCCAGAAAAAACACCTGTAAAAGTTAAAAAGTCCTTCGACAATATTATTGATGTAACGTTGTTCTTTTGTTAGATGGATTTTTTTAAATGATTAGACAAAAATAAGTTATAGTCTGGTTCATGTAATGATAGAAAATTAGATTACTTCCTCCTGAACGTTTCAGCAAGATTGTTGTAACTTCTAGGCTTAAGTAACTTCACAAATAACAAATCAAACAGAAATACCATGGCTAACAAAACAAATGTTGCTCATATAATTTAATGCATAAAGGCAATGGAGTAACTGAATAAACATAGTCGCTAACACTCATTCAAATACTTCATTAGAGTTAAATATTTCACTAGACTAAAACTGATTGATTTAATAATCAATATTCACCACACTTGAAGTGTCTGCTCTCATATTTATATCTGTAGCCTTAATTCTAAAACACTTTGTAAGGTTTCTCAGTGATTACCAGATATTTTATGTATTCTAGCATTTGTTTGATCTTAACATCAACAAAATCACAACATTAAAAGTATAGTTGATAAACTGCCACTTCCTGGATTGTAAAGTCCCTTCAACAATCCTAATGCAAAAATAAAACACTAGAATCATTTACCAAGTCTTTTTGATGGATTTCTCTTTTGAAGCCCATAGTTTGCAGATGAGATAGCCTCTTGTCCCTTGTTGTTGCAGTCCTGTCCCTGATAAAGTTCATTCTTGGTAATTAGTCGAATGAAGCCACTGGCAAGTCTGTACTTGTTATCCTCTGAAAACGGTCTTCTCGGCACAATAGCTTCACAGATTCTTCACTGAAATTACCCAGTCAGTAATTCTCTCACCACCAAACTTACAAAGGTAATTACACTGAATTACTTTTAACTTGATTCACCCATTATTCCAAATCCTGTAATCTACATCACAGTTTCTTTTTGGTATGATACGTGATCCTTTTGAACACTTACTTAACTATGGAGTTTTTTTTAACTCTCTTGTAACAACTACTCTGCTATTCCCAATTACATTGATGAAATACAGTCTTATCAACATTAATATTATAGAGACCTGTCACTTTACTATAAGATGATTTGATTTTCTCGGTCATCTATAACATTTATTCTTCACATAGATGAGATCTCTTCCAACCACCAGTTCTTTAATTCCTCAGGTTATGCTACACCTCTGATACCAAATGAAGAATTATTGCTAATAACACATAACTTGAGCCTCTCACTTCTTCGTAAGACTTTAATTACCTTCCCTGTCATTACGGGAAGTTCAAACTCTGGCATAGTAATTGTTGTATGGTATCATAAGGATTTTCTGGTCACAGACTGTGAAACTTATCTAAAGGTAGGCTAAACTTTCACACACAAAGTTAGTTCTCAATATGCATGCATCTGGTATCAACTTTTCACATATCATTAGGTGTAGAGGATGTTTGAATACCAAGGGTAATTTTTTGCTAAAGTTTCCTCTTTAGAATAATTTCTCTTTAGATCATTTTTTTCCTTCTTCCTCCTTGCAGACAATTTCTCATCTTTAATTAACAATTTAGATTGAATAAATGTAACTGTAGAACCAGTGTTGATGAACATATTGCAAGGTTTTTCCCATCAAGAAAACTATGGATTCACAGACAATATTCCTCAAAAAATTAACTTCTTTCTCATTTGTGATAGATGGAGTATTCTCAGCTAAACTTTTTCCCACACACATATATATTTTGTAATGTTTAGTTAGCTCTTTTTTGTTTCTGTTATCTGGAAGGGCTCAAAGGCACATCCTCATGGTAGTTTCTGCAGGTTAATAACAGCTGTTGGCTCTTTGATCTCAACTGTAATGGCTATATTTCTAAATTATAATATTTCCCTGTTTCTAGTACCCTCTTTGAGGAGTTCTTACTCTATACAGGCTTTAATTTACAGTTCCTTATCCTCACAATATGTCCTTTCAAGTCATAGTTTAGATACTTTTCTTGTAGTTTATTTCCCCCATCCTCTTTAACTAACCATTTGATTAATTCTTTCAGTTATTCTAGATTATTATTAGAGTATTTGATTTTCAACACTATAGAATTTTATATTCTCATAACTTCTAGATAACATCTTTAGTACTTTATCTGTAACTGGATTCTAGTTTCACTGCCAACTTAAGAATTTTTTTCAGGATTTACCCCAAGTTTTCTTCAGTCTAATTCACATATTATCATCTATTATGGTATTTATAACTTGGCTACACGTCAACAAATTACTTATTTCATGAAAATCATCTAGGTAAGATAACTGCACAAGCCCTTTGATGTTCTGTACAAGCTCTGCTAACTTCTCTTTTCTCCACATTCTGTTCTAGAACTTTGCTCTGGATACTTCTTTCTGAAGACCCAGCATGGCCAGGGATATTAAAGCATTTAACTCATAATCTGAAGGTCACAGGTTCAAATCCCTGTCACACCAAACATGCTCGTCTTTTTAGCCATGAAAGTGTTATAATGCTACTATCAATCTCACTATGCGTTGGTAAAAGAGTAGCCCAAGAATTGGCTATGAGTGGTGATGACTAGCTGCATTCCCTCTAGTCTTACACTGCTAAATTAGGGAAGGCTAGCACAGACAACCCTTGTGTAGCTTGGTGCGAAATTCAAAATGAACTTCTTTCTGGTGTGCCAGTTCAAACTTGTTGGATGCAGTGGCTATCAATGCTGGATAACTGTTACAGTTTTCAACTCAAAGGTTACTCGAATATTCATTGATCTTGAATTAACTGCCTACTTATACTTATATCTAAAGCCTAGTTTATAGACGTTTTGCAAAATATTTCTATCATTCAAAATCCTGAATAATCTAGATTTTCTAGGGCCTGGTTGATTTTGATGTCACAAACTCTACAGTTAACATATAAATTATAACATATAAAATATAGCTTATAACATTATGTAATCCCTCCTTGCACAACTACAATTTTTAAATTTCCACAGCTTCAAACATGTAAGAAAATGCAAGAACAGAAGGCTGTTTGACCCAGTGACATCAACCCTAAACTATAGACTAATTTTTCATATTTTCTATCGAACAAAATATTAAAAGAATTCATACTAACTGTAAAAAATTGCATCACAAGACTAACAACTCTACAAGTTCTAAACTTTAACCAAAAACAAATTATGTTAAAAAAAAAGTGTTTGAAACTAGACTTCTAAAGTTAAACTTATTACCCCTTATGTTCAAGTTTGTAATTTTCATCTTTTCACTCTATCACACAGATACCTCACACAAAGAATGTACAAACCCTAAATAATTTTAAAAATCCAGTGTAAATACCCCCTTCATTTTTCTACACCCAAAAGAAAACAAGTCTAAAGTCTAACTCTGTCTTCATGGCTTGGTTTACTTAATTGAGAATGAATAAAAATGCTGAAGGTATCCTACACTACAAAATTTTAAATTCTAAAACAGCTAAAATGGGATAGAAAAATACACAATTTAAAAGCCAATATTTTGCCACTTCTAACATGACATCGTGATGAATTTTTCTACCACATTGTAACTGTTTTTGAATTTTCACTGTATAATTATAGCATACTTGTCTCTGTACCCTCTTTTAATATTCTTCTTTAGTACAAGAACCAGATCCACAAATATAACTCTAACTGGTATCTCATCAGAACACAAAATAAAAATAACCCTATTCTTCTTAAGGAAGCTACGACTAAGTGAGTACCGTATTTGTTCTTTTCACCATAGCTTAACACTCCTTACAAAGCATTAAAGTTCTGTCAACAATCATACACAAATCCTTGTTCATATGTAGCATTACTATTAGATATCCCCAAAACCAAAAATGTTACATCAAATATAATGCTCTTGTAAATTAACTTTAGCTTTTCATTAAGAAAATAAGAAATTACTTTGTTTTGTGAATAGTTTTGGAAATTGAAATTATTCATTTAATCCATGAGACTGCTTACCTAGATGTTTATAATAACTGTTGTGGGCTTGTAATAGAATCTTGATCCTATCTAACGGAGCAACTGCTGTCTTTGAGCACATTCCTGCTACTCCTTGATTGTTAAAACAAATATTAAAGCATGAAAATACAACAGTAACACAACTGCTAATTTCCTACTATTATTTTTGAAATTAATAGAAAACATTAACCATCTACTCGCATCACATGTGAAATGTAGAAACGTTAAAGAGTAAATAGTTATTCCTCCATTAAGTACTTAATTTGCAAGTTATGACATTTTACAGTTTATTTGTCATGTACATATAAAACACTTCTTAAAAATTGAAGTTCAGGCCTTAAAAAATCATTAAATATGTTATCTCACACACTTGACTACAAATCAAGAATTATGATAGACTGTTGTAAAAAAAAAAGGTTTTATTAAATGCAAGTCATAGAATAACTTCTAATTACATGTGACACTTCAAAGATATTAAAGTGTTTTTGTTGTTTTACTGGTACATCAGTTTATCCTTTCTGTATGAAGCCAGGTTTATTGATTCCCGAATTTTCTTATGTTTATCATAACATGATCATGATTATCTAATTTATAAAGTACCTAATACAAAGTCTTACCTATTTGTACACATTTAATAGAAATTTCTGTTATTATTTATAACATCACAAAGGTTGAAAGAAATGTTGTAGTCCACTTACCACCTGCCAGAAATGACTTGACCAAGAAATTCTGTGTCTTGCTTGTATCTGTTGCTTTACTTTTTTCCCTTAAAGCCATTTTTTCTCTCGTTTTCTGTAGTTTGTTTCAAATGAAAATTGGTGACTCAATCAGAAATATGTTCTTCAGTTATACAGCCATAATACTGAAAAAATATATTATTCAACTGCAAGCAATAGAATCATATATATGAATTTATAGGATAATTAATATTTAACAGTTTGTTGAAAGTTCATAGATTATAATTCAATATACCTTCACAAAGAAAAAACCCTAACACAGAATACTGTCACTCTGAGTTGATGTATACCAGTAAAGTCAAAACTTAAAGCCACGTCAACAATTTTCTAGGCGATTCGAACAAATTTTTTTCATTCCAGGATTACCAGCCCATCTCTAAAACTTGTTCCGCATGTTATCCCCCTAAACCTCCCCAGCGTTCATTCACCTCAGGTGAAGTGCAATTTTTACTTAAACTATAACACGCCGAACAACTGTCCGTAAAAACAAAATCAGGTGTGTAACATACTCTCGTGACGTCATAGAAATGAACAAAAATGAAAAACTTATATCCTCATAACTATTATGAGCGGTTACCTTCTTTTTTGTTGTTTTTTTCCAATTTAAGTTGGTGAAGAGCACGCGTGAACAACCCAAGGGCAAGAGAATTAACACAACCAGCGATATCCTTTAGCTAGTATGATTGATAGCCGTCAACAGGTATAAAATTGGCCAAGTAGCCACATCTAATTTTACAACATTATATATGTAGTAAACAGAATACAAACTTTTTAGTGTGAATACGAAAATAATGTTTTTATTGAGTTAATCTTACGTACAAATTACAGATTCAGCATTTTTATATTCTACCGTAAAAGTGATTTTCATTTGATAGTGAGTTTTATCTGTTTGAAAGGTACAAAAAATTATTTGTGACAATATATATTTAATTTGTATTAATATAAGTATATAAATTCACGTCAGAATTGCCAACTTTTATGAACTTGTTTGATTAAGACTTTTGAAAGATAAATTTTAGCGCGCGATAGAGTGCAACGAGAGCCAAAAGCAATCGTTTTGTAGAGGGCGTCTGAGAACATGCTCTTCCTAGAATTTTTTTATTAACAGAAGCAAAGTAATCTGATGCGTTTTCTGAATCGATATGATGTAAATTATACCTGTATCTAGCACTCGACCGACAAAGAGATATAGAAATATTCAAAACTGATTAAAATGTGAAATGATTTTACTAATGCATGTGAGCGTGAAAAAAGACTCGATGCGTGGATGTTAGAAGCACTGCTATTTGTTATTGATTATGAAGCCTTAAGGGGAAATTTAAAAAAACCTTCGTTAACATACATATGTACATATTACTTAGCAAATATATGTGTCACTGTACTGTCAAAGATTAATATTATTCGCAAGAATACATAAGCATATCAGTGACATTAGATAAAGATAATTATGAATTATGGCGATAACACTAATCGTGACTGTTAAGTTGTTCCATACTAAACTTTTGAAGGTTAATAGATTTAGTAAGGTTACAATTTCAGATAAATTAGTAGCAGAATAGTTCCCTTTTTTACAATGTTTCACTTCGTTGAATTAACTAAGTGAATTAGTTTTTCTGGTAACATAACGCTTTATCCGGTCTGATAGGCACATCCCACCAGGAAATGATGTTTATAAGAATTTTGGGGGATTTTTTTCCTGCCTGATGAACGCATTTCTTTCTGTTTGAAATTGAACTAAGTCACTAGAGGGCGATCTTCTTAATTTTTAAGCGATAAATTACAAAGAGCCTTAGAGCCAGAGGTAGGCTAGAGCATATCCCCTTTTACATATTTGACTTATATAGCAATTGTAAATTATATCATTGTATTAATTTTATGGGGTCATGCTCTCAGACCCTTCCAGATTTAGCTGCCTTTGGCAGCACGTGAGATGCGTTCAGCACATCGTTGTACTTTCAATCTCTCATTGTGAAATTTGCAATGTCTAGCTAAGCACCACCACTTTCTAACTGCTTTCTACACCACTGTTAGAAGGCAGGCAACTGGTCAACACCGTTGACCGCAAATTCTTTGACCACTCTTTACCAGCGAATAGTAAATTTAATTGTCGAATTATAACGTCCTCATTCACAGTTGAAAAGGAGAGCATATTCGTAGACGGGATTCGAACCTTCCACTTTAAAATGCGAGTAATTTGTTTTAAGTAGCAAACATGATTGTGGAAGATTTTTTAAAGGATAAATAAATACATTTTACAAACTGGGTAAGTATCGTTTGTAGGGTTTATTTTCATGTGTTCCGAAAACTTTAATAAAAATTAGTAAAAAATACAATTAAAATATTAAGGTTACATTTTTGGTGTTCACATTAATTTGATAATAAATCAGGAAGATTTTAAGATGTATAATAACCACTATAAAGTAAAAAATTCAAAGTGGTCAGCGTTTATTGACACTTTATGCAAATGGATTAAAAGTACACACAATGCCCATTTCCAAAATTAAAAGACTCAGTGGTTAGGGCGTTAGACTGGAAATCTGAGGGGCACGGGTTTGAATCTCTATCCTACCAAATGTGCTCGCTCTTTCAGCTATGGTACGTTATCAGGTTACGGTTAATCTCACTATTCAGTGGTAAAAGAGTAGTCCAAGAATTGGCGGTGGATGTTGATAACTTGCGTTACCTTTAGTCTTTCGCTGTTAAATTAGTAATGACTAGTTCAGATAATCTTCGTACAACTTTGCGCAAAATTTAAACACAGATTAAAAGTATTTTAAAAGTCTCTTAATAATGTGATCTGACATTTGTAATTAAATGGCATGAATCACAAAAGACAATCAAATATAGCATATGGGCTCAAACTTAAATATAGTTTGTGAAACTGATAAAATTAAGTATTAGGAGGCCTAGTTGTATGTTCTTTAAAGATAAATTAAAGGGCTTACAACACTAAAATCCAGGGTTCGATTCCCCGCGGCGGAAACAGCAGATGACCCACTGTGGCTTCGTTCTATTCAACATTTAGTCTAATTGTAAAATTTCTGATGTGCTACATCAGTTAAATGTAACATTTTGTTTAATTTGAAAAAAGTGCCATTAATCTACAATTCGCAGTGGCCTTAATTTAGGATTTACCGCTAGGTTTGGTTTAGCGGCGGTGTACCCTAAGATAAATGAAAGGTGATGACTTTAGGCTAATAAAATGCTTGTAGGATCAATTGTTCGTTTCTTACTAAGCGGAAAACTATAATATGAATTATCTATACTGTGTCCGCCGTGAATACTGAGATCCAATATTTAGCATTATAAACTCTCAGAATAATTGCTGGGTCACCGGGGTGGGAGGCTTGTACTGTTAAAGAAGAGCCTGATCTTATTATAATAATTTTTATGATTACGTCCTATCTGCAAAGTGATTTTTAAGTGCGTAAATCTAATCATATTCATAGCATTGTGCACTTTTGTATTTTGTGTTTCCATGTTGCATAATTTGATAATTTAGTGTTCATGTTTTGTCATCTTTATCAGTGTGTGTTTAATCTCTCTTTGCCAACTTTAAAGCTTTATAATCAATCTCACTTTTTATAAGTACTTCATTCCAGCATTTGTTTTTGCGAAAACTAAAATTCTAAAATCCAGGGTTCGATTTCCTTAAATAGATAGAGCTTAGGTAGTCCATTGTGTAGTTTTATGCTAAAAATAAACCTTTTGAAAATGTACTTATTTGTATGAATATCATTTACAAATTGAATGTTGTTTTAAATGATTTGACAAAATAGTTTCTTAATAAATTGCTTGAAATAGTTCTAAGCTCTCACATTTTGTGTTAAATCAACTGATATTTAATATTAAAACATATTAAGGATAGCTTAGTGATATTCTAATATTTATTTTTAAGTCTTTGCAAGAAAAACAGATTGCAAGATTGTTAGTCTGATTTGAATGGGTTAATATTAATAAGTAACTTTAGAAGATCTTTAGAGTGTTAAAGCAATAATTATGTGTTTAAAAATACATTTTAAGCCATTTCAACAATTGTTTATCAGTAAACTTCACTACATGCCTTCTTTGATAAATGTTACTGCATTTTTCAAGCAGTCATTGTTAACACAAAAGTAAGCAATACAGTTTTTGTCTCGGATATTCACATAAAGTTACAGAAGGGTTATTTACGCTAGCCGTTTCTAATTTAAAATGTCACACTAGAGAGTTGTTGTTATTGTTTTTGAATTAACCACAAAGCTACACAATGGGCTATCTGTGCTCTGCCCACCACGGGTATTGAAACCCGGATTTTAGCGTGCAAATCCGCAGACATACCGCTGAGCCACTGGGGGGCCACGCTAGAGAGAAAGCATATAATTAGCATCATCAACTTCCATCTCTTGGGCTACTCTAGTCAAACAGTAAAGTTTGATCATCACTCTTATAACTCATCTACAACCTCATATGGAACGCAATTTTACGATAAGCAGATGCGAACCATGTACTCTTGGATTCTCAGTCCGGCACACTTTATGCATAAACCCGAAAAATTCAGCAAAAAATTAATCAAGAATAGAAGTAAAAAAGTGAATTATATTAATGTCATATCGATGCTCACGAAAATTTTAAAATAAAATTCATTCAAAACTAAAAAAAAATACTGTATAAACATGATCCCATAATGCTCTGATTCTTACTAAATTTCGTATCTCCGTATAACAGGAGTCTAACCTCTTTGATAAAACTTGTCCTAGAAATCCCATGATAGTTAGATATCATCATTAATTTCTAATAAAAGCAAAGTACACGACGTTTTATTTGTAGCACCTATTTGTGATCATTACTTAATTTTTAATTACACTATTTAATCTTGACAAAAAAAAACGCATATAATGAATTAGTATCGTTAGATATGCTTTAATAGTGTATGCATAATTTTCATTATTTAAATTTACGTATCACAGTGTCTTTCTCATCTTCACATATCAGATCCTCAGCCATATCTAACTGAAAATGTATGATATTAAAATATTTTAAACCACATCACATTATTTAAATTTGACAGATAGGTTGGGGCACTTTAAAATTAACGAATTATATGTGTTTTAGCGACATCTACGGAAACAGTAGTGCATTAACATTGTCGACGTCTTTGTTAATGTATAGGTGTAGGTTTAAGGTCAGGTGTGAAAAAGTGATTCTTCAGGATATTCTGTGATTTGTGGATTTTTACTGCAAGTGTTGTGTTGGTTATATTAGCAGGAATATTTATTTGAATTCCTTTTCGAGTTTTAGTAAAATAATTGGAAAACGCATACAACGGGTAGGCTGTGGTACAGAACGCCAGACTTTATAAATAATAATACTTTAATAGTGTTATTATTATTGATAATACTGTAGTATAGATTATACTAGTGTAGGTGTGAATAGCTGCAGGCGTAAATAAAAGGCCTAATTTTTTAGCACTATCCCAGTGACTTTTATTGTTAGCTAAGCCTACTAATTAGTATAGTAATACTACCACTAGTAGTAATCCAGGTATTAAGTACAATAACATTAATTAATTCAGTTTAAATACGAGTTTATAGAAATATTCAGTCTACAGTATTATTGAAAATTATAGGATGGAGGAGAACAGAGAACAAATACTGATGGATTTTCAGTCATGTACAGGAATAGATGATGTGGCAGAGAGCATTATGCATCTTGAGGCTAGTAACTGGGAACTGTTAGATGCAGTGAACAATGTAATGCCCCAAGAATCACAAGCCCTTCCATCAGAGCAGGAATCCATTAGGCCTTGCAGTAATGTGCAAGATAATAACGTGCTTTTAACCCAAAATACAGAGAATCAGCTAGGAAGTACTGGTTCTTCAGGAGATGTGGAAATGATCGACCTCTCGGATAGAAATTTGTTTTCTGTTAGGGTTCAAGAACAGAGCCTTGAGATTCCTCCAGAACCTAATCCAGGAGGAGAATCAGCTCAGATTTTAAAGTTGATTGTGAAATACAAAGATAAAAACACTCGTATAGAAGTTCCAGCTTCTGAAAGTGTTGCTACAGTTAAAATGGCTTTATTTACAGAACTTGGAATTGTACCATGTAAGCAGCATTTGATTGGTTGGCCAAGAAATCATGTTACAGATAACACAGTCCTGTCTTCGTTAGATCTTCCAAACGATTTTGTTCTCAGGCTCTTTACATTAGATGATCAAGGAGCTGTTTTGTCAAATTCTAGCTCAGACCCAAATATTTCGGATACATTCAATGAAACCTTCAAGTTCTACATTGTGGATCAAACTAATAATAAGAATTACACCTTAAGTTTTGTAGGATCAAAAACCATACTTGAAATTAAACAAGATGTGTTTGCCTTAACTAACATCCCAGTGAGACATCAGAAGTGGTCTGGATGGCCTGAAGGTGTCAAAGATAGCACAACTCTGGTGGCAGCTGACCTCATTCATCCTGTCCACACGCTCTATCTTCAAAAAGTTGTAAAATGCCAGAAAAAAAATATAAAACATTTATCATCTAGTGAAAGTAGTGGTGATGAGTTTGAAGATGCTAATGAATGTTTCACTGTTGACGATGACATTTTTAAGGATGTCTGTCCCACCAACAAACCCAAGCCTCTCATTTCTGAAGGTGTAGAAGATGAACGAGAAGCAGTCGAGAACTTTATTCATCAGTTTCGACAGAGATATGGTGACTGTCTTCCTCATTTTTTTCAAGGAACGTTGGCTGAAGCGTTACAAGCCTCGTGCTTGACCTCTGCCCGAGATCGACGCCCGCTGGCAGTTTATCTTCATCATGACGAAAGTGTTTTATCAAATGTGTTTTGTACTCAGTTACTTTGCACAGAGGCAACAGTTTCGTATCTTACACAAAACTTTGTCACATGGGCTTGGGACCTCACGTTTAATTCTAACAGATCTCAGTTTTTGGCAGCAGTTACTCAAGAGCTAGGTGCCGCAGCAGCTGGTGCCATCCGAGACATAACCACTGATCATTTACCAGCTCTTGTGGTAATCACTCGTCTGAGATCGTCAACAGAAGTACTGACTGTTATTCCAGGGACTGTTGGTCTTGATGAGTTTATGACCAATCTCATTCATGCTTATGAAATGTTCTGTAGTCAGGTTGGTGGTGAAATCCAAGAGGAACGGGAGCGAGAGGCGAGAGAGACAGTAAAGAGAGAGCAGGATGCAGCCTACCATGCTTCTCTGATGGCAGACAGAGCAAAAGAAGAAGCCCGAAAGCTAGAAGAGGCAGAGCGACAGCAAAAATTACTTTTAGAAGAACAAGAACGTGAAAAACAAGATGAAATACGAAGACAAGAGGAATCTGTGAAGGAGGCCATTCGCCAGTCGCTTGCCGAGCAACTTCCTCCAGAACCAGATGAAAGCTGTTCAGATATCAGTAAGATTAGGTTTCGCCTTCCAACTGGTGAATTACTGTATCGACGATTCCGATGCAGTGAGTGTTTGCATGTTTTGGTTAATTACCTAGCATCTGTTGGCTATCCTGTAGAAGACTATAAAGTTTTGACGAGTTGGCCTCGGCGAGACCTTACGACACTCGATCTTGAAAAGACTCTGTATGAACTTAAGCTTTATCCTCAAGAAACTATAACTCTAGAAGAGAAATAACGTGGTAAAAGTGTAAAAATTGTCTTGCATTATGAATGTTTATGACAAGAAAATCTAATCTATGTTTAGATGTAGTTAAAATGCAGGAAATGTTTCTTATATTTTCCTATCAAGTGAAACTAAGATAGCAGTTATCAAATGTGCAGATATCTAGGTAGTTTTAAAAACTCCCAGAAAGTTTAACTGTTATTATGTAATACTTTTGAAAATTAAAAAACAACAAAAATATCTAGATCTGAATATAATCTACTGCAACTTGTGTGTAAACGTACTGCTGTTAATAACTACTTTTGTCTAGTCTTAAACAGGTATCATTATTATACACTTTAAATGCATCTTTACAAAAGCAGTTAAGAGTTTGTACATCTCTGGAACAAATAGTTGCGTTAAAAATTGTTTTAAATGCCAAAGACTGGCAAAGCATTATACACCAAAAAGGCTTAAGATTTGTGATAAAAATTGTGGGAGATGAATACATTTTCTCTACATTCCTTTTAATTTTTCCATTGCAAGCCTGCAATCTATAAATTAAGAGTAATGTGTGGGAAAAAAACAACAACAAAACAAAATGTGCAGTTTGCATGATTTTATCAAATCTTAGGCCCATTGGTTGTATTTACTGTATGTTTATCTTTAATTTTTAACTTTTCTTTTTGGACAGGCATATTGTATTCTATCTGTAATACTGCTTTTTGATATATGTATTTAAAATTACAGTTGTGGACTGTGAAATGAAAATTAAAATTTAAATGTGTAAAGTTTTATTCTCATGTCTCATTTATTTTTCAATTAAAATTTGTATTCATTATCTATTGAAAAATTTAAATGCATTAGAGTGTTAATAAAGTTAATGCATTCTTGCTATTTTAATGTTAAAACAGGAAAATTTAAATGAAGCATTAATAAAAAGTGACTGTTTATTACTCAATTTTTGAAAATACTATTTTTCAGAATGGTAGAGTTGAACATATATAATAATGTATAGAGTAATTTGTATTTTTAACTCATTATTTTCATTTGGTAAATATTTGTTAATCAGTTTATATTATTAGATATTTATATCTTCTAGCATAAAAGTGTTCAGAAAATAACCAAAAGTTTTGAACAAAATTATAAAAATATTGAAAGCCTACCATTCAGATGCTAGTTTGGTGTCTCTTTTTTTTTTTGCTAGGTTTAATCTGTGTATTTTATAATATTAAAGTGTAAAACGGGATTTAGATGAACTGTATTTCAAAAGGTATTTCAAATTATGATGCCATGGAATTCCTTGTGCTTTAGAATATTTTTTATTAATTAAAAAAAAATACTGTAAGCATTTCTTATTTGGAAAAACTTAAGGAAACATTACTGCTTGAAGTATTCTCAGGTATAAACATGAATGAGGCACAGTTTCATTAATTTCTACTTAAAATGCCATGTGTTTTTTTTCTGCCAGAGAAAAAATTATTAGCATTGAAGACTTGCCAGCACCTTGAGTTGTAATCATGTTTATGTTAGGATTTTAAACTTTTAAGAATGACACTTTTACATTTTTGAGTTTGCATAAATTGACAGAATTATTTTCATTTTCTTACTTAAGTTTAAATATTTTATTATATAAACTCATAAAAGAAATCAAGATTTTCATTTAATTATAAAAACAGTAGTTTATATATCAGCACACCAATGTTAAGTCCATTGTTAGGGTTAAGACAGTTTATCACTTTTCTCTTTAAGTGATTACAAAAGAACAATTTGTGAAAAAAACAAATTAAGCTCATTCCAAGTGTCATACAAATATGTACAGCAGATATTTTGGAGTTGTAAGTAGTGCTTCTGTTGTAGGAGTTTCTTTACTTTACAATGTGTTGGATGAATGATCTCTGTTTCCAAAAACTGTTTTTCAATGATTTAAAGTAGTGTTTAATTTGAAAATTGGCAGTGAGAAGCATAAGCAATTATTTTAACATGGTTCCATTTACATTCACATTAATAGTTAGGATGAACACCTTATTATATGATCATAAACGAAAACCTGGACAGGCTGAAAGACATGTTTAATAATCTGTTATTTTTAGGCATCTTATGTATGTATATTTGTGCAAAAGAAATGTATATATTTTGTTTTTCTATTTCAATGAATGAAAGTTTAGAATTGGCTAATTAACAGAGTTGTGCATTTTGTGAATTCAGACTATGGTTTTGTTAGAGAATAGTCATCAGACCTCGTCTGTAATGGGTATGGCAAATACAAAGTAGTTGGCATATTATTATGTATTCTTGGTGAGATATATTAGTGGATAGTCTTACGATGTCAGTTAAGTAGTTGTTAGCTAAAATGTATTTCAAGTGGACATTTGATACCGCAAAACCGAGAGTAATGTTAAACAATTATGGGAACAGTAGTCGTAATATTCTAAGGTTTTTCAATTTAAGATTAAAGTCACTAAACAGTTTAGTTATTTTGTAGGATATCTCGGGTGTAATATGTAACATCTATGGGTGTGGTTAAAACTGAGAATGACAGAAAAGTTAATGGGATGAATACTCTTTACTAAGATATGCGAGTGTTAGAAAAGATTTAAGTTGCTCTATTTAATGAATGTTAATATTTTTATTAGCAGAGTATGTTAGGTCTGTGATGAAACTCGTATAACACTGTTGACTTTTGGCAAGTTTGTGATTTGTATGCTTTTGTTTAAAATGTAATTACACACGATTCGGTTCCACCTTAAACATTTAAGGACAATACAACCCAGCTGTTGAGACAGAATAATTGTATAATTTGTGTTGTTCATCATGGAACCATAAAATTACCTGAGAAGACTATTATTAAAGTTAAGTAGAAACATTGAAAACATAAGAGAAAATTTAGTGTTAACTAGAACTGATTTGGTTATAATTTTGAAATAATTTGCATGTAAAAGTGATTGACATAATTTTTACACAGTTTTGTAAAACAGATTTGATTTATTTGGGACTGGATATCCAGAAATTTATTACTATCTGAATATGTGAAATGTATCCATGTTCAATATTTTTGTTTGAAGGCTAAAGCAAGTATATTTGTTCACTGAATGACTGGTGTTAATTTTTATCAAGAGAAAAACTAATGTATAAAATCAATAAAAAGCATATTCTTTTTATATGGTAAAAATCTTTATAGTTGACTAAAAAGAAGTGGTAAGTTCACTTTACATTCTCAGAGGATTTAAGCCTCAATTCCACTTCCATTTCACAGTGTAAAGCATGGGAACCAGAAAACAATCATTATCTGTTTGCTGGTTCTGTGATTTGTCTTAACACAGCTCAAGGTTTAACAAAAATATCTGACATTAGTTCATTAGCTTTGTTACTCTAACAAAAGTGAATGATTTAGACATGAATGTTGATAAAAACTTAAAATAGTGGCATACACGAGTATGAAAGATTGGGTGAGCCCAAAGTTATGGATGAGTAGAAGGTATACAAGCCTTTAGAGGTGGACTCAGAAACAAAAGAGTTGTGACATAATAGAACATTGAAATCATTCTACAGGCTGAATGAGTTGTAGTTAACCCACCAGCTTGAAGTCTTCAGTTCTTTATTTCTTTTAGAGAGAGAAATCTTGAATTTAAAAGTGAACATTATAACCTTTTATGACACTTGTAAGGTAGTGTTTATAATACTGTTTGTAATTGTTATCCCTATATTACAGGACTAATATCACAGTGGAAGTATTAGTTTAAGAAGTTTTAACAGTGAATGTAGGCTTAAATTTGAGTTCTTGTTTTAAGTATTGAAATACTTTGTTTCAAGCATATAAAATGATTTACAAGATAGGTTAATCTGTATTTTGCATACTTGATTGGTGGAATGAAATGGTTGAAAATATTTCTTTGTAAGCCTGTATTTGAGACTAGTTCATTTTTTTCTCAATAAAGAGTTACAACTTGTCAAATAGCTTGCGTGATAATTTGATGTGACAGTAAGTTAAGTTTCTGAAAAAAAACAGTCTTTAGTTGGATTTGATAGTTTGGAGGATGGATGAATACACTAACCGATTTTTGTTTTGTATTCATATTAACATTTGATATTTTATTCATTGTAGAATAAATATTTTTCTCATTATTATGATTTTCTAGTATTTTAGTACTACTTAAAAGTTAATTGTTGTTTAATATAAATATTTTTGGATCACCTGAACTCCCCAAGTGTTCAGTGTGACTTGAAATATAACCTTGGTCCAGGTGAATTGATTCAAGACATTTACCATATTTGTCATTGAATGGTCACCTCACATGCTATGAAAGTATGTTTAGTTTAGTACCCCAAATTCTGACAGCAAATAATTGATGAAGAAAAATATTTGTTAAAACTTGAATGTTTTAATAATACATATGTAACCAGAGGTCACAGTAATCTTACTGAATCTTATAGTTAAGTAACTCCTCGATGGTCAAAAGTGTTTCAGAATGTTATTGGCTGTTTCGGGCAACTAACATGATGGTTTCTCTTATTCTCTATTACTGTGAATATGGAAAAATATGTGATAATATAAGCTGCAAAATCTAATATGTAATTTTGTTTGAAACATAATTTGCATTATGCTATTTTTCATAAAGTTTAACGTTAGAAATTTTATGATTTAATATTACGGACGTGCTTACCTGTCTGAAACTGTTTGTCATTTTCATAATATCAGCAATGTTACAGTTTGAGAATTTTTTACAGTAATATTTATCTGTGTAATTTACTGAATTACAGCACATTTTTCGTCTCTGATTGGTTCAAAAGAGAAATAAATGCAACAACTGCATATGGTTGTATTTTTTGAAGATACGATTTTTTATGATTTTATTTCAGAATTAGTTTGTTTTTTTCGTACATTTTACGTTCTTTATTCTTGATACAGAAGGTAAAAAACACACCTATTTGGAGTGATTCTGATTGGGTTATTGAATCTAGATCTGAACATTTAATTCGACCAACTTGAAGTGACTATAAGTTATTGTAGTTTCAACACAATGTGATACTTGTGCTTACAGACCAGGGTTTGCACTATTTGAGCACGTTTAGTTCCCCTTTCCTCAATTGTAAATAACAACTCGAAAATTCAGTTTAGCGAACTTTGATTTATTTGCACTATGAAATGTTTCAACTTGTCTACATATTCGTCCTTGGCATACTAGATCGTGATATATTTCCTGGTCGGTCAGATAAGATGTGTCTGATTGGTACGATAAATATCACGGTGGTTGTCTTATACTAGTTTGGAACAACTATAGACACATTCAACACATTTTATAGAATGTTCCACATGCTGCTCTTGTAATGAGAAACGAGTTTAGGTAGGGGCTAGAAGGAGCTCAGCCCAAGGGCCTTATAGTCTCAATGGGGGACCATTGATAATTTTATTTTATGTAAAATTACATGGGATGTAGGGCCTACAAACATGATTAGACCCTTGTCTACACAACCGCCAGTGAGTGTGGATTAACTCGACATTCTCATTCTTTGACTGCACAACAGTGAGTGTGGATTAACTCAACATTTTCATTCTTTGACTGCACAAAAGTGAGTGTGCATCAACTCAACATTTTCATTCTTTGACTACACAACAGTGAGTGTGGATTAACTCGACATTCTTATTCTTTGTTTACACAACAGTGAGTGTGGATTAACTCGACATTCTCATTCTTTGACAATGTAATCAGTCATCTAAAATTAAGAAAACCTGCAAACCACCTTTTGTCCCAAATCTTTCGGACTCATTGTAGTAAGAGGCAACATCTTCGTTTCCGGCTATTAAAAGGTGTGTACTTTGAATGTAATTCAAGATTCTGCAGCCTGAAATCATTGGAAATCCAGCGTTTCTTCTGCCTATAGCGTTTATAACCTGTTATACCATTTAGCTGATTTCCATTAAGTTTTCAAACGAGCCATTGTTTAACGAACTGGTAGCACACGGAAAAGTAATGCAGTATACAGGTCTGCATTAAATAGTGCATTTTGATCGACGATAGTTACCAGTCGTATGGGTGACCTACATGTGTATTTAACTGAATTTGCAATGTGGTTGTTCTCCGTAGTTAATGAATATCACTTTACAACCAGGGTAAAAATTGTACATTTATATATAATTACCTACATAATTATTATTGTTTTTTGCACAGTGCTGGCCTAATATTGGAAGAAGGAAGACAATGCAAGTGTCCTAATGCCAATCAAAAGGCCTAGGTAATTAGGAGAGACTTGGAAGTTATTTTGGTTAGTACCATTGCAACAACGAAAGTGCGGATTTCATTACTGTTATAGTTCTATGAAGCCTGGCATGGCCGAGCGCGTTAAGGCGTGCACTCGTAATCCGAGGGTCGCGGGTTCGCGCCCGCGTCGCGCTAAACATGCTCGCCCTCCCAGCCGTGGGGGTGTATAATGTGACGGTCAATCCCACTATTCGTTTGTAAAAGAGTAGCTCAAGAGTTGGCGGTGGGTAGTGATGATTAGTTGCCTTCCCTCTAGTCTTACACTGCTAAATTAGGGACGGCTAGCACAGAAACAAACAAGTTCTATGAACTTAAGTAATCCAAACACTAGATTTAGGCCTAGATCTCAAATAATTTATAGCGTGGCCATATGAGGCGTTGATTTAATATTTTTGTATCTCAAAATGGCTGGTATGGGTATTAAAATAAAGTATAGAACAACGTTTCGACCTCCGTAGTTCATTTTCAATTGTTCTGTACTTTAATAAAAGTTTTAATTCTCATACAATCCGTATCGAGATACATCTTCACTTCAAATGAGTTTGCCCCCCAGTGGCTCAGCGGTATGTCTGCGGACTTGCACGCTAAAATCCGGGTTTCGATACCCGTGGTGGGCAGAGCACAGATAGCCCATCGTGTAGCTTTGTGCTTAATTCAAAACAAAAACAAAATCAAATGAGTTTCTTTTCATCACATATTTGTTTGTTTGTTTGTTTTGGAATTTCGCACAAAGCTACTCGAGGGCTGTCTGTGCTAGCCGTCCCTAATTTTGCAGTGTAAGACTAGAGGGAAGGCAGCTAGTCATCACCACCCACCGCCAACTCTTGGGCTACTCTTTTACCAACGAATAGTGGGATTGACCGTCACATTATACACACCCACGGCTGGGAGGGCGAGCATGTTTAGCGCGACGCGGGCACGAACCCGCGACCCTCGGATTACGAGTGCACGCCTTAACGCGCTCGGCCATGCCAGGCCCAGAGACCGTGGAAGAAAACAGAACAGGTGGTGTGGGACCAGTTGATGGGTCAATGGGTGTATCGGACGAAAATGTTTGAGAGGCTACCAGTCTAGGCTAGCCCACTGAACTGAAGGTTTCAATCTTGTGGTATTATTTACCCTCGTGATAAAATGTGTATAAACATTAAATTGATTACATAAAACTATGAATTCTGATGTATTTGAAAATAAACAGCAAAAAAGATTAACAATTACTATGTTTTTTCTGGAATAACCATCCCAAAAGCTATCATAACACCTACACTTTTTTATTATGTTAGCGTGTTTTTTAAGCACTGTGATCTGGGTTTATTAAATGTTCAATATTTTTATGTTCGTTATTGTATTTTAATTTCGTACAAAGCTATTCGGGGGCTATCTGTGCTAGCCGCCCCTAATTTAGCAGTGTAAGAATAGAGGGAAGACAGCTAGTCATCACCACCCACCGCCAACTCTTAGGCTACTCATTTACCAACGAATAGTGGGATTGACCGTAACATTATAACGCCCCCACGGCTGAAATGGCGAGCATGTTCGGCGCGACGGGGATTCGAACCCGCGACCCTCAGATTAAGAGTCGAATGTCTTAACCCACCTAGCCATGCCGGGCCTTTTTCTGTTTCAGTTTTGTTTATTTTGATGGATCAAAGAAGTTGAGAACACAAATGAATCGATTGAACCATGTCTACGAGTTAAGGTTACTAATGGCATATGCTCGCCCTTTCTGCAATGGGGGCCTTATAAGTAGCGGCCAATCCCACTATTCGCTCGTAAAAGAGTAGCCCAAGAGTTGGCGGTTGGTTGTGATAACTAGCTGCTTTCCTTCTAGTCTTACACTGTTAAATTAGGGACGACTAGCACAGATGGCCCTCGTGTAGCATTGAGCGGAATTCAATCCAAAACCGAAACCAATCGATCCCATGGAGCTTAGTTCACCAAAACATCTACTATACTAGTTTCAACTCTCGTTTCACCACTTTAGAAAGAAGACAACAATTCAGTTTTTCCTTCCTTTGAACCCTCTCTGTCTGTATCTGGCCATTCCAACAAAATTCTCACTCCAGTATCTAACAAAACTTAACATAAACCACACTACAAATCCTTTAACTATAGTAGAAAACAATTTATTTTTTCAGAAACTTAGATAACTTACTGAGAAAACCACCAGGTACGTACCATCAACGTACCGTGTCGCAACTGTGCAACATAAAGAACACAAACATACACCCATTTCTCAAATTGAAAGCACCCATCACGGTAAAAACTTACGATCAAACATTTTTTAACAAATGGCACAATATTTTGGAATGTGGATCTTTAGTACAGATGGATATTACTACGAAAATTCTATTAATATTTTTATAACAAAATTTCCAACTATAGTCACATCTACAATCTCTTACTGGATGCAAAAGTAAAAGAAAAACAATAAAGAACTGATTCACTTATTCTTAAAAAGACGAATCATGAAGAGCCTGTAGGAAATAACACAAGGTCAAAAAAATTGACCTCTGTTATCAGCATATTTCTTTTAGATAAATAAACTACCTTATAGCGCACTCTGCCTGAAGCTATCAAGACAGTTTTTTGAGAATAAACATCAGAAACAGACGTTTAAAGATTTTATGTAAACACGAGGTCTCTTACACTAACATACCTGCAACTAATAACAGAGTACTAATAAATCCTTTAAGCACTAACCAATTTCTTCCTAATGTTTCAAATATAAATCTTTTAACCCTAACTCTTTCAGATGTAGTTTCTGCATTCGTTCGAACAATGATTTTCTTTACGAATCTGAACTTTTTCTGACCTACATGAATTTTCTAGAAAACTCGAGCTCCGAGAATTTTTTGACAAAATATTTCGCCCTACTGATAACCAACATGCCCTGCCTTATATATATATATATATATGTAAAGAGGGTCCTCTTGGTTTGTTTTTGAATTTCGCGCAAAGCTACTCGAGAGCTATCTGCGCTAGTCATCCCTATATATATATATAAACGGCTCGTTTGGATTGAGACAATATTTTACGTAGAGGAGCAAACAACGTTTCGACTTTCTTCGGTCATCGTCAAGTGGGTTTCCTCGACATTACTGATTAGGTGTCCCTAATTTAGCAGTGAAATACTAGAGGGAATGAAGCTGGTCCTCTTGGACACCACCACCAAACTGATGACTACGTTTAGACAGCTATGTTAATACTGCACAAAATAACATAATACAAATGTTAAGATCTTCCAAACAATGTCACAGTAACCTGAACAAAGAGTATAGAGCTTTTCTAAAGGTTCTTAAGCATAACAACAGTATTATAATAAAACCTTGTAAACAAGGGTGAGGCTACTGTTAACTAATATTATTACATCACTCAAGTTTTGTTTGTTTTTGAATTTCATGCAAAGCTATTCGAGGGCTATCTGCGCTAGCCGTCCCTAATTTAGCAGTGTAAGACTAGAGAGAAGGCAGCTGGTCATCACCACCCACCTCCAACTCTTGGGCTACTTTTTTACCAATGAATAGTGGGATTGACCGTCACATTATAACACTTCCACGGCTGAAAAGGCGAGCATGTTTGGTGCAACGGGGATGCGAACCTGCGACCCTCAGATTACGAGTCGCACGCCTTAACCCACCTGGCCATGCCGGACCCATCATTGAAGTCCAATCTGAGGATCTTGTAACTCAGTTAACTAAAATAATCAGTGATAAACCCTAAAGAACTCTTTCAAAATCACAACAAAAAAACAAACCGCCCAGTGCTTGACATCAAACAGGATTGTTGAGGGTGGATTTTATTTCTTATCTAAAATACACAAACCCTCTGACTTATAATTTCTAATAATAATCTAGCCTTTAAGAAGCTTTTTGTTTTTGTTGACCACCAAATAAAAATATTCTCCATACCCTCCCTCCTTACATAAAGAATAAGACATAGTTTATAAATTATAGAGGATTTGGTTTAGTTTTGAATTTCGCGCAAAGCTACAATAGGGTTATCTGCACTAGCCGTCCATAATTTAGCAGTGTTAGACTAGAGGGATGGCAGCTACTTATCACTACCCAAATCTTGGGCTACTCTTTTACAAACGAATACTGAAATTGACCACCACTTATAACGCCCCCATTGCTGAAAGGGCACGCATGTTTGGTATGACTGGGATTCGAAACCGCGACCCTCAGATTACGAGTAGAGTGCCCTAACCACGTGGCCATGCAGGGCCTGTCATAGAAGAAATCAATGCCAAGACAGTTATCTCCTGAGAGCCTTCTGTGTACATTATATGTTTCTCTCTTTTCACTAGTTCCACACAATGAAAGACATAAAATTCTGAAACCTGCCCTAAACCTTTCGAGTTCAGCATAATATGAAAAATTAACTGGCCTTACCAATCTTCTCTCACTTCTAAACAACTTTGAAAACAATATCGAACAATACCATCAAATTAACGACATTAAAATAATTCCGAACTAATGCAACGTAAGATAACCTGACAACTGCTCCTGTAGAAAAACTACCTCTTGGATAACTGACCCCTGACCTTGTTACGTTTTTTTATGTGGACTGAACGCAACAGAAAGACACAGATAACAGCTTGTATAATTTATTACAATAAACTATTTTATATGTGACAGATATAAAATAAATTATATAATAACAATGACAGATGTTCAGTTTCAACCTTCAAAATTAATTACAATACAAAATGTTACTGGCCTGTGTCCAATATAATGATTCAGAATGAAAGTCCAAAAGTCCAGATCAGAAATCCAAAATTCCAGTCTAGGGGTGAATTTGGTCCCACGAAGAAATTCCGAACTTTGAATGGAAAAGTCCAGAAACAATTCACAGTCCAATAAATTTGACGAAGTTCTTTTTACGATGTTTTTGATGAATGTCTCAACTTTGTTGTTTTCCAACTTGCCCCGGTCTCCCCTAAACAGTCCTATACGTGTTGACCTTCAGTATAACCAGTAATTCGAATGAATCGTAAAGATTGACGAAATAAAATCACAGCTTTTGTAGATCTAGCTCCAGTCACAAATCCAAGTTGAATAAACACACAGCAAACGTTGAAAAATTCTCAAACGACGACAACATCTCTTGAATCGAATGAAAACGAATGACTGACCGACTCTCCTCGCATCGCCGTCTGTTTATATACTAGTAGGCCTACTGTATTCTCGAACAATCGCATAACTTCCACTGAATTCCAGAGTAATCTGCGCATGCCTGTTTTTGCACGAGGCTCGTACAGACACCAGGCCAAAATACATTCTATTTAGACAAATGATCGATCTACCTAATTCTTGAAATTTCGACATGAATAACAACATATTTTATTGATTTGAACTTCGAAACAATAATATAAACAACAACATGGCATTCGAAACGCTTTATACATAACAGACCTGCACCCGTAACTTATTATATTAATATATCTGAGTCGAGTGCCTTAATCATATGGCCATGTCGTGCAATATTGTGTGTGTTTTCTTTCACCAAAGCCACATCCATATCTGCTGAGTCCACCAAGGGGAAACTCATCCATATTGAAATCAGTTTCAAAAATAAGGTTGAGGGAGTAATAAAAACAGCCAATCGTATTGCTACTTCAAATACCACTCAACCTTGTGTTATAAACATAGTTACCGAATCTGTGATCTTCGACCATTGGTTTCCTGTCTGACAACTAAAAAGTTTTCCTTCTTTCCCACGTGTGGTGTAAATTCGTATTTTTACCACTAATTTTCTTAATGTTTATTATTTTCTTATCATTTTCTTAGTTTGCCTTTTCATTTCTTTCTATTTAATATTGTCATGTTGATCGATTTTTGCGTGAATTTCTTTTTTTTTCTTTGTCAATACCCAATATAATTTGTTTTTAAAAACAAACCCTTTTTACCCTATGTGTATGTAATATCCTCGTTTCCTGTCACACAGGGCAACGGAAATAGGGTACACATATAACAACACAAACTAAACGTCATTTTACGTTTATCGTAAATTGGTTCCAGTTCGAACTCAAGCGAAATCGGGTGGTGAATTCTATCTGCAGTGTTCCCTCGCCACTTCGCGGGCTCGGCCGACACCCACATATATATAAAATAATAAACATTAAATCTAAAATATAGCATTAAATACCATTAAAATATTTAAAATAAGTATAATTAATAGTGTAAAGAAAAAAAACAGATATATTTTGAGATATAAACATATATTTGAATTTATAACAGCGTAAAAATGGAAACAGAACCAACTGGAAAGGCTATAGATGTAAGCATTGTGCGTCTGCGAAGGCTGCGCGAGATCAGCTTCATGGCGTAGCGATGTGCAAGACGGGCTATGATTGGTGCAGAAATGAAAGACGGCCAATAACAGCTACCCATTTTGATTGTCTTTCACCATTGCTACATGTCTTCAAAATGTTCATAAGGCATTGCAAGAGATGAAGCCCTGCACCGTTAATGCAAGCTGGAAGAAGTTGTGGTCTGAGGTTGTGCACGACGACAAGGGATTCACGCCTGAAGAAATCCAACACTCAGCTGTTCAAAAAGCTGTGCAATTAGCTTCGTTAATCAAAGGTGAAGGATTTGCCGATACGACGAAGGAAGACGTAGATGAACTGATTGACTTAGAATTCGAACCACTCGCCGACCAAGACTTAGAAGCACTGACGAAGTCTCCTGCCGAGGAAGATGACGAAGAGGAAACACCAAAAAAAGCCGAGGAAACAATCGAGCAAAGTGGATGGTCGTTAGAGCGGTTAGGTAAACTAATGAAACTAATTAACGAAGTGCTCACAGGAATAGGACAACGATATGGTTCGATCAGTACAATTTTGCAGTAAAATAGAAGAACTGATGACTCCTTATCAAATGATTTTAGATAGGCTAAAGAGGCAGAGAAAACAACTGCCAATAACAATGTTTTTCCAGCCGAGCAAGAAAGAAAGGGTACCGGTGGCAAGTACTGTTCCTGAAGTTGTAACGACTGACGAAGAAATTGCCGATTCACGTTCCACAGAAGAGAAAGTGGTGTCCCCCAAAAAGACACCACCTGCTGAAGATATGTAATTTTTAATTTTAAGGCTTAATATCTAAATAATTGTTCTTATTATTTCAGCAATAATGAACAGTATTGTAATGGGAGGGTTAAATAGTTGCACAGGGAGGGTTTTAAGTCTAAATGCACATAAATATATACGTAAAAATCGGCGATCCCACTTCGCGGGGGGTTTTGGAACGCATCTACCGCGATACACGAGGGAACACTGTAATGTTTTTACATTTATTTCAGTTGGTTAGGCTTAGCCACAGATATAAACGATAAAAAAGTTGTTCTTAAAATAATAATAAAAATGAGATAGAACATCTGAGATCAGAATTATAGGTAACTTGTGATATATGTTGAATATTCGGATATTTTCTAGTTTTGCGGAAACTTCAAATTAGATTTTGCTATATATAATTAGTTGTCAAGCTAAATTCAAAAGATTTAAGCAACTGTATGTAACTGAAAGCAAAATAATATTCCTAGTTGTGTGTAAATCAATAACAGTAACGAAATTTGTGAAACAAAATTATCACCGAATGAATTAACCTTAATAAAATAAATTTTCAGAAAAAATGCAGAGTATTCTGTATATTATTGTTTCACATGTGGGAAATGTGTAGATGTCCACAAGAAGACGATAAATTATCTAATACTCTCTTGAATCTATATTTTGTTAGGTTATAATCTCTGATGTATAATTCGTATTTATTTTATTAGATGTTTTCAAATTTGTAAACAGCAGGCAATAAACAATAAAATACATAGAAAAATAAAAACTCCAAGTCCTGCTCAATAAGATATCACATTAGTACTAGTTGTAATGTGTATCATCATTTAATGACAAAATGTAAATGTTTAATTGTCATCAAATACCTAAAGACATTTCCCAACTTGAATGGCATATTAGGCTGAGTAGCTGGTAGATCCAATTGTTTAGGTGTAGCCATCTGTGATTTTAAACTAACTGCTAGCCAGAACACTAGTTAACATTAGTAAATTTATTTATTGAAGGGACGTTTAAAATAATTTTCTATATACATATAAGAACAGGTGAGAAGCAGACAAAGACCTGCTTCACCTCTTGTATATGTTTTACCAGAAATATCCAGTTTAAAAGATATTTATGTTCTAACTGCAAAACTGATTAAGATCCCACTGGTTCTTTAATTCACTTAAGAGTATTGTTATTGACTGATTGCATAACATTCAATTTACTCAAGTTCAAACTATGTTTCCTCAGTTCACAATGTAGAATACTTTATTATTTACTTTCTTGGTCTGTGAAAACATTAATGGCTGAAATCACTTGGATAATAAATGAACTGCAGTTAAACCTTGTAGAGTAGTAAACTTATCATTAGAACTGGGTTTTTGATGCAACGAATGCCCAAGCAAATTTTTGTTTCATTAAAAATTGTATATTTTTAAAATTAGTTTATAAGTACATTATTTCACCTAAATAATAATAAAAAAAAACATTCATTTCAATTTATTTATAATAAATTCCTTTGTGATTCTTTGCTCCAGCTTTAGAAAAACATACAACACCAACAAAATATTCTTTCTATTTTTAGCAGATATTCAATATAAGTAATAATTAACTGATGCAATATTGCTTTTGGTGATCAGTTAGGGGATAAATACTATAAAAAATGAGGACATTTTATATTATAGAATTCTTTGAAAATCAGTAATTTCATTTGTCTTATTATCTAATATCATTAAAAACAGCATCTCCAGACTCTTTTAGTGACAGATAGAGTAATTTATGTCACTAAAATGAATGTCTAACACAGCCAGAGGGAAGAAAAAACATTCTTTAGGTGTTTTGCAATACTTCTTAAAGAGGAAACCTGATACTGCTAATAGTAAACATTTTAAATAATAACATGGAATATTAATCTCATTCAAGCTGGTGAAATACTTATTATGCCTCTCTGTTGTAAATAGGTGTATAAATAGTATCCAATAATTCTGCCATGTTAATCATGAAATTTTTAATAATCTGATGAAAATAAAACAGACAACAACTGATAGATTTTTTATGATTTTTATACCAAAGTTTACATGAAAAATCAAAGTTTACATCAGAAGCTGTCCCCTTTGTTTAGGAAACTTGGCTTCTTCCATTCAAGATGATAAAAAACCTATATGACCATGACAGTTGTTATGCACATTTTCCAGATCAGAAAAAGTGTGTATCTGTACCTCATCACACTGCGAGTAGAATCTAATCCTCTTGATAATTACTTTATATCCTATTTATTGAATGTTTACATTTTTCAAAGATATTTTTTTAATGTTTAATAAATGTATATCTGAGATCACACACCTTTATTACTACAAAATTATGTTTTTGATTTTTTGCTTAAAATTAATATCTTTAAGGTTTCATACTACTTTACATGCAAACTTCTAAATAATCTTTATTATCATAATAAAGTTTGAGAAGAAGTTGGTTTCTAGTATCTAACAACATCGTATTAGAGAACATGTCTGAAAAGTAATAAAATATAAATTTGTTTTTATTTCTTTTTAAGGAATCATACACCGTCAAAATTTAGAAAACACCTTTCTTTCAATAATACTAAGTTTTATATCAGACACAAAAAAATATATACAAATATATAAATACTGGTATTATACACTATATACATGGAAAAAACCTTTAACTTGAAAATAAAAACAAATGAAAAATGTTTTAGTTTTCTAGTACCAGAAAATACACAAAACTTTTTGAGATTTGTCTTCAGAGTTGAATTGGCACCAAACACCTGCATAGATTTGTTTCTTTATTAAATTTTGACTGAAGCTAATAGGCTTTGTTTCTTCTGGCGCTTTTGCCGAACTTTTCATCATCACATTTAAGCAAATTCAGTTGCCTTTATTACTTGTATAAATGCAGAGTTTATAGCTAAGAAGCAGGGTCTTTCACCACAGACAGAAGCTAAGCATAGCACCATTACAACTGGCTTGAATCATTATTTAAAGCCATGGTCCTGCTTCATTTTCTATAACTGCTGAAGCATCGTTACGTCCCATAACCCTGAACAGGTTCATAAGATCGGTTAAGGCCGTTGGCTCTCGATGTCTTGCTTCCCACAGATCAAGTATATGTTCGGTTGGACTTGATTTAGTTGCAAAATAATTTAGATACCTGCAAATTAATACAAGCAAACAGAACTAGAATTAGAAATTCCTCAAAAAGTTAGAAGCAAAAAGCTGAATGAAGCTGCTAAAGTCTAAAATATTTGTAGTACAGTCTAATAAAACTTCAGGGTCTAAATATAGAGGAATTGGCACATGGGGGTCCATCCCCTAAATCTTCAGTTAGTGTCTTTAAAAACAGAATAGAAATTATTGTTGATATCATACTGAAATCCCAAAAATTTCCATGCTCTTGGGCCCCCCGAGTCTTTTAAGCATCTAGTGGTGCAATTGTCTAAAGATATTTGTTCATGTTATATCCTGATCTTTATTAGTGTTAGCAAATTTCTTTTAATAGCAATTAATCCCGAATTTGAAGAATTAGCTAAAAGGAATAAACTAATAATTAAGTTTAATTGTTCTAATGACTAGGAAAAAATAAAATTGATCTAAATAGCTAGATAAGGATGATAACAGAAATGGATTGAGTATGGTTTTGTTTAGAAAAAAGAAATATTTAAAAATATAATCAGTTTTTCTATTCTATAATAATCCAATGAAAGAAAACCAAGTATTGCTCATATCTGTAGCAATATAAGTGTCACCTAAGAAAGAAAAAAACTTAAGCAAAGAAACTGATAAAAAAATTTTTACTTATACATTTGACCATTTTTTATAACTTTTCTTGTTCTTAGATAACCTTTCATTAATCACGAATTTAAATTTTTTTTATTCTGAAGTTCTTTGTTTTCTACGACACTATTTCTAAAGTTTCTCTGCCACAACATCAAGGTTTTGGGAAGTTCAGACATTTATCCTACTGTTAAAAGTGATTAATGTCAGTTTCACTCTGGTTTCACATTTATTAATATATTATCCCTCAAGCACTATGTGCTTGAAATAGATTTTTTACCATTCTTATTTAACATGAGATTATTTTTAGAATGATAGTAGCAAACTGCTTTCTCTAAACTAAAACACTAAATTCACTTGAGAAAGAATTATTCTGTCTTTGAGGGCGTTAAGAAAAGCTTTTACCTGTCTACCCCTAATTCCTGAGCCAAACTCCTCCAGTCATTGCATCTGCTATTTGGAGGATCAAAACAGGCACATAGTTTCTTGCAGATTGCAGGAGAAATCCTTAAAATGAATATTTTCACGACATAAATAATTAACTCCTTGAAACATTTGTGCTGACTTCTACTTAAAAATTTATTTGAATTGCGTATCTTTATAACTTCCTAATACACAACATATGCTCAGTTCTGTTTTTTGTTAATGAGTAACAAACATGGCTTACAGTGAAAATAATTAAAAATTTATAAACTGAACAAACAAGATGATAAATTATTTGCGTTCGTTAAGCTGTAAAATCTTGGGTTAACTCAAAACTAGAACCCAGTACCTTCAAGGGCATTGCGTTTCCACTGTTGTTAACTGTGTATAATAACAAATAATTAATATTATTCCAATAACAAACTAGGTTCTAATGTTAGGGATAACTCGTATAGAACTCATCTTTCGTTTGTATATTTTGCAAGCCTATAAAATAAATCATAAGAGATAAAAATGTATGGCTATATATATTGCAAAATTCCAAGTAGAAAGTATAATATTAATACCTAAATCCTTCTACAGGACTGTCTATCTGCATTACTGAGTTTATGCCACCCACACTTTTAATAGACGTGCAGATAGATGGCGCTGGTAGAGATAGTGCTATCGCCGGAACTGAAGGTAATTTCTGAAAAGTTATTTCACTAATATTACAAATGTTACAAAGCCACAAATCAAAGTTACAACATGAAAATGAGTTTTTAAAAATTAAACCAGTCATATAAACAATGTTAAACTTTGAAAGGACTAAAATTTTTAGAAATTATGAATTAAGTTTATTACAATTTTCACCTTCATAACTAAAGGGTGTTCGAAAAGTCACTGTGCACTTGTATATTTATTAACAGACATATTTCAATATAGAATACAGAAGATAAATATGAATGAAATTTAAAAACAATGTTGAAAATGACCCCCGTTGGCATCAATACATGCCTGGATCCTTCTTATTTTGTTTCTAAACACGGCTATCAGTTGGTGGCTTGAAATAGACTGAATAAAATATGATTACAAAACTGGACAGTGGCTTTCCGAACACCCTGTATAATAAACAAGAAACCCGAGTGATAGCTGTTGACGCTGAAAAGTTTTAAGAATGTCTGTTTGAAGTACTTTTATATTTACATTAAGTTTACAATATTTAATTATCAGCTTACAGCAGTCATATTTTAAAATCCGAGGCCTTGAAATGTAAGTATATATCAAAAACAATTTCCAGTGATGTCGAGAAAATCCACTTGTAGAGAAATATATATGTTAAAACGGCTCGTTTGGGTTGAGAAAAATTTTTACGTAGAGGAGTGAACAACGTTTCGTCTTTGTTCGGTCATCGTCAGGTTCACAAAGAAAGAGAGAGGTAACTGACCGGAAGCTGACCACATGTTTGTGAGAGATTGTGTAACTAAGTGTCGGAATGTAGAGGGCGGTGTTAGATGTTTGAATATATAATTTTATAATTATAATTGTTCACTTCTCTGCGTAAAAAATTTTTCTCAACCCAAACGAGACGTTTTTACATATATAAAAACAATTCCCAGGGAGTCAGAACTGCACGTGATATAAACCACTAACTTATTTTTGTGTGAACGTGAAACTCTTGAAATCGATAAACTGACATATAGAACCTTAAAAGTTACAAATGATGTGTAGAGAATCGAAAAACTTAAAACAAGGACCAGATAAAAAATGCGATAGAAAGTTGCTTCGATTTGACTTCTTCCATAAATAATGTATAAACTCTTTATATTTGTAGAGAAATACAAGTGAACATTGATTACATATGTGTGAGCCACGGATTGGTCTTTGACTTCATCTTTTAAACAGTACAACTGTTCTTATGTCTTACGTTGTTATAGACAAAGAAACGATGATACGTAAACCAAGTGAATATAAAAGACAATTTGACACCGAGGAGTCAGATACTGAAACACAGAAACAAACGTATTTTTAATTGCGTAATTACTTAAACAATGCTCACTTATCAAAAGTTGACCTAGTTCACAACTAAAAACAGAAATAAAAACATTAACCCTAGAGAATGAAAAGAAATAAGGTTACCATAATAACCTACACTGCTATATTTTTGGTTTTCTATATACAGTAAATAACTGTTAAGGTTATTTAACAAAATCAACGATATCTGATTTTAAAACATGTTAGGCCTGGGTATTCAAACGTATTCTTGCTGTTTTCATGTAGATATTCTAATTACATCTGTAATATAAACTCGTATGCTGTCTGTTATTTAGTAGTTTTAACATTATATAGCACTTAGTAGATTTCGGTGTTTGACGTGACTACGTGAGCTCATACGTGAAAAATAACGCTAAGAAACCAGATTAAAGTATCTAACTTTATAAGCTAAAAAAAACCTCTAAATTCTCTTTGTTTTAAAAGCTGACTTAACCATATTTATATAAGTGTTCACTACGCAATATCACACTAGTTATTTATGTAGGTATATCGACGTAAACGAGCAGGGTTCCATTTTGGGGGGTAGATGACGCGATAAACAAAAAATTAAATAGTTTAAAAGTTTCATTTCATTTGAAAGTATTTTTCGAATATAATTTTTCATTTGTAATAAAAGTTGAGTATATTTTCCTCACAGCTGTTGCCATGAATTGATACACATGCTTAGCGCAGTGTACGATTAATCAACTATACCCTTGTCAGTATCACATGAATGTTATTAATTAATTGCTGAATAGCGCATATAGCACAGTTGCGTTGCGCCATAAATCGCCAAACCCGCCAATTACCGAATATACTTATTTATACAGACAAACTTTTGCTGATTCGCCACGTTTTCTGAATAACAAACATGGATAATTGAAAGAAATAACAATTAATCATAAATGATTTTAAAATAAATGAATACAAATTAATTACAAAAATCTGATATGTTGTGAAATAAATAAATACGAAGTGTGTGTGTTTTTCGTACAGCAAAGCCACAAAGGGCTATCTGCTCAGCCCACCGAGGGGAATCGAACCCCTGATTTTAGCGTTGTAAGTCCGGAGACATACCGCTGTACTAGCGGGGGGCTAAATACGAAGAAAAAAAACACACTTCATTAACTAACACAGTTTACACTATAATGGCTGTCGTCGAGTGACTTTTGCTAGTGTATAAACAGCGTCTCAACTTTACTCAGGCTAATCGGACATCTTTAAATTTATCCTCGAGGTACTATGATAAAAGTTAATTTGTTAGTCAGTTAGTTTGAAATTTCGCGCAAAGCTACTCGAGAGCTATCTGCGCTAGCCGTCCCAAATTTAGCAGTGTAAGACTAGAGGGAAGGCAATTTATTATCACCACCCACCGCCAACTCTTGGGCTACTCTTTTATCAACGAATAGTGGGATTGACCGTCACGTTATATCGCCCCCATGGCTGAAAAGGCGAACATATTTGGTGCGACCCTCGGATTACGAGTCGAACACCTTAACACACTTGGCCATGCCGAGCCTAATATGATAAAAAGAATCAATTTTCGCACGTTTGTAAGATGCAGTAAATAACATTATGTTATTGTTGATACAAGCCAGAGAAAATGGTTTTCGCCCAAAAAACACTTTCTTTAGCTTCCTCATATTTAGTTGCTCTTTCAACAGTGGGGGCGTTATAACGTGATGGTCAATCCCACTATTCTTTGCTAAAAGAGTAGCCCAAGAGATGGCAGTGGGTGGTGATGACTAGCTCCCTTCCCTTCAGTCTTACACTGCTAAATTAGTGACGGCTAGCGCAAATAACCCTCGTGTAGCTCTGCGCGAAATTGAAAAATAAACAAAAACAAACCTATTTAGTGTTAAGACATATTTCTATAACATATTTTACATAAGAAAAATGCATTATTTAATTAGTTACGCCAAATAACTTAAGATGTGTAAATTTAAGCCACTTACATCACGCAGGTCAGTGTTGATTCGCAGTAACTGGCGATGTGCCTGAACACCTCGCTGATACACCAGAATATGACATCGAATTGTCTGAAGCGAGCGGTCCACGTGCTCTAATGTAAAAGAACAATGGAGTTGGTTCTGTGTGCCACTCCATACGTGCTGGAACGGAATCTCCTGCAGGTGAACAAAGTTCGTCATCAGCAGCTGACCAAGCGAAATAAAAGAGCAGTAAAAAATGCATTTGTTTCGAAATACATTTGTTTGTTTTGGACTTTCTGAAACTTGATGGTACTTTACAAAGAGGAGTCTGTACTTGTTGGTTACAAGTTAAAGCTACCTCACTGTAATTAAATGTGGTTTAATAATTTTAAAAAAAAATTACTGTAACTACAAATTAAAACTGATAAAACTGACCTGTGATTTTAGACGCATTCAGGCCCGGCATGGCCAAGTGGTTAAGGCACTTGACACATAATCTTAGTGCTCGCCCTTTCAGCCGTGGGGCGTTATAATAATGTGACGATCAATACCACTATTCATTGGTAAAAGAGTAGCCCAAGACTTGGCGGTGGGTGGTGATGACTAGCTACCTTCCCTCTGGTCTTACACTACTAGATTAGGAACAGCTATCACAGATTAGCCCTCGTGTAGCTTTATGCGAAATTTAAAACAAAAAAAAAAACAATCAGACGTTTTCGTATATTCACGTTCACTTACACCATTAATACGTAGTATGTATTATTGTCATCAGATGGCAGTGTATTTTAGATTGTTTTTGAATTCCGTGCAAAAATACTCGAAAGTTATTTGCTCTACCCGTCCCTAATTCTAATTCAGCAGTGGTACACTAGAAAGAAGGCAGCAGTAAATACCACTAACTCTTGAGTTATTCTTATTAACGAATACTGAATTAATCGTCATATTATAACATTTCCACGGCTGAAAGGGCGAGGATGTTCGAACTCTTGACCCGCACAATCGAGTCGAACTTCCTAACCACCAAGACAGGACACGCCAAGCCTGTTGTTAAACACAAAGTTATACAACAAGCATCTGTGCTGTGCCCACCACAGACATCAAAACCCGATCTTTAACTTTACAAGCCTTCAGACTTGCTGCTAAGCCACAGAGAAGGAGGCGATGTACATATCTGACAGCCATTTTAAAAATATATTGACAGTAATATGATTTAAAGACAAAAAACACATTTCTGTAATACTAGGTGTTTAAAACATTTGTTAACTAATGAAAGAAGACACACCTGATAATTCGCACCAGGCTTACACTGCCATCCAGGACCTATGTCCTCCAGGCAGAAACAGAGATTAGATCCTCCGTCTTGGTACCACATCACTTTGGGAGTATCTAGCAATTTTCCACCCAATTCTCTTTCCACTTCAACCACTCCCTGAGAAGTGAACAATTACGAATAAAAGACGTGCGTGATTTTTTTTTAAACAACAAATAATGTTACACCCATTATTTAAAATAAAGCTTTAAGAAAAATTATATCGAGTGACAATGATAATACATTTATTTATACTTGTAAAGTTTTGAAAGTTCTTTGCAAGATCAAAGCTAAATTGTTTACGGTAACTACGGAACACTTATGATATTTAACAAGGCTGTAATATAACTTTCAATTAATCGATCAATGTGAGTCTGTCTTTAATTGCTTAGTTTGGCTCAAGTGAAGGAGTTTCTGGCGTGCTAATCAGCAGTAATTGTTTTTTTAAAAAAAGCGACAAATGTGTGTGCATTTTGACTACCTCGTTAAACATTTGTTACGTCACAATGGCAAATTTGGTTGAGCTTTACAAAATATTCATCTAAAAATAACCACTTCCTTGTTTGATTATTTTTAGTTATTTCATGTGGTGACATTTAGATATACACACACATATATATATGTAACTGATGAAATTTCTGACTACCGAAATAAAACAAATGACCTCAGCTGGACTGACCAAGGTAAAAACTTTGTGAAAGTTCTAAAATATGTTAAAAACTAATTTTCAAATAAACTGTAACACTTTAAATCCCAAGCGGGATAAATAAATAATTTATTCGGTTCTAGAGGAGCTAACTGAACGTACTTATAAGTTAAAGTTCGTTGGTGGAATTGTTCGAGATATCCGAACAGGTATAAAACTTATTAATTATGATGCTATACTTTTAGGGACGTGGTTGCATATACCTGTAGTGCAGCTTTGGTATTTTCCACACAGTACAGACGTATGCTGTAATCCACGGATGAGTGTAATGCCGGAGAGAACGCTGCTAATGTAAGAGACTTAATAGCTTTTTGTTCAGGTAAGGATTCTCCAACTAATGTATAACGGGCCAAATCATCCGTCACTAGGTGGCACTGCTGAGCATCTAACTGACAGTAAAGAGGGGTGTTGATAGTCTCTTGACCTAATGTAACAATCTCCTAAAATAACATAAAAACGAATAAAATATAATAATTCACATATATTACACGAAACGTTCATTTATTACTGGAAAAAAATCACGGAGATTTTAAAGAAACACTATTATTTATTGTCGTTTATTATTTTCTCTGTTTTAGTGCCTTTGTATATCAAGACAGCTGATATTGGTATTAAAACTTTTATTAAAATAAAGTAGAGAACAACGTTTCGACCTTCTTAGGTCATCTTCAAGTTAACAAAGAGTTTTAAGTGCCTTTTCTTTCAAATTCGTTTGACAATACGTAAGTACCCTCAACAATATTCTAAGATACAGTCAGTAAACAACTATTATCTCAGCAAGTTCATGATAAAATTATACGTATAAAAATAACTATTTTAAAACATTTAAGGGTCCTTATTTCTTGGGAAGTTTTCCAAACATTCATCTTTTGTTAACGCTTTAAAGTTGTTATCATTCCCTGCATGTTCCACAGAAGTTTTAAAAATGCTACTTAAAAGGGTGTGAGAAGTCAGGGGTTGGCACGTTTGGTGTAACTTACCCTCCACACAGAATCCTCTCCTTCGCCTTCAGAAAAATCGCCGAAGACACTCAAGTTCCATTTATTAGGATTCAGGTTAGCACAGTGTTGAAAACTGATGATCAGTGGTTTTTGTAAGTTGACACCAGGAGGTCCAACCTGAACAACTGGACTGAGAACAGTTTGTTTCTCTACAGAATAATAAAAAGCTTTTTTGTGTTGTTGTTAAACTTTTGCCACTGTTGTGAGACACCTCCCGTTAAGAAAAACAAAGATTGTCTCATTGTTCGTAATGCAGGATTTCAAAAAAAAAATCTTAAATATGAAAAAATTATCCAGAGAAACTTAAAAAAAAACCCTGGTAAAAAGGAAAAAATATTAGATGATTTAATAATCATCTTATTGCATTTTAAAATATCCATTAGATACACACACATGTTCTATATATTGTATAAGGTGAGTTAAATATACTTATTATATTTTAACGAAAAGTAAAACTGAATAAAAAAATATTCGAGAATCACTAATAGGGATTCTTGTAAATATTAAATTATACAAATAATAATAAAATAAAAAGACTCCAAGTCCACAGGAATATCTTGTATAAACCCTGCGAAAATGGTTTTAACTATTATAGATTATGCACCAGGTTGCATATTAGAAGAAGAAATTGTTTAAATAAGTTTTCTAAATTTACATAAATGTTTTCCAACCTTCTTCAGACACCAATCGAAATTGGATTCTATGTATATAGCACTTGCTTTACAGTCCCAAAACACATAAATACGGGATGAAGCACACAATCACAACTATAAGCTGTTTATCTGCTATCTAGAATGCTTACCAGTTAACCTTGGCCGATCTTTGTCTTCTCTTAAGAGAGCCACATAAACTTCCTCCTTGGCTCCTTTCTTTATTGCACCCTTGGGTACAGTAACTGTTATTCCTGAAGATATAATACGTTAACTTATGATATAAATGACCTGCTGTGTTAGAGAAGAAAACAAATTCCAGAGAAAGAGAAAGCTTTTAGGGTTGCTATTTAACTGATAATCAAAATAATAAATGAGTCTGTCTCACTGTTCTTATTAAATAATATATATCTCTCGAAATAGCAATCATGGAATTGCATATTTAAGATTTCTTTAGTGAATTATGTAAGAACACTTCTAAACGAACTCTCTTAATGTATGAACAAATTCAATGGCGGTTAGAAAATTAAAGCTGAAAACGATACTTTTGGAGTTCAACTATTTTAAATTGTCAACTTCCAAACATGAGCATCTTAAACTTCTAAAAATTACCGGAATGTGGCAGTGATATTCTAGCTCCAGCTTTGGTGACAACTTTCCACGCTAAACATTCAATATCGACGCCAGGGGGCAGTACAGCAGACGCCACTGAGTTCCGGTTTGATGTCGTGTCCGATTCGTACTCGGACCCTGATCGCGATCCTACATTCAAATTGCACAGATATTTAAAAACCTTGAAACTAAACTCCGAAGTAGATAAATGCTTACAACAGCAAATGTTTATTTACGAAAATAAAACATATCTTTATTTCATATATTTCTTCTCGGGTTTTTAACATTTTGTGGTTTAAAAACAGAGAGCTCTTGATAATTAGAAATATTTATATTATAGTCACGTAACAATAAAATTTATTCTATACAATGTTACTCCTTACTTACCAATTTCTTTGGCGTTACTCAGTATTTTAAACTTTCTAAGTGCGTATAATGCTCTTTTGAAGTCAATATTTTATTTTTTATTTCTAGACAAATAAACAGAAAGATCCACTTTCGGGAGTGTTATCACTCCACTTAAAAACGTCATATTTTGTAAAGTGGTGTTACAACCTACGCATTTAATAGATGGCGCTAAACTCGTTACTCACGCAACTCTCAACTCTATTCATTCTTGAAACTATTTACCAGTTTCATTTAAGTTACCAACACTTTGTCCACAGCTTCTATTACAGCTACCTCGAGATATCTGATAATATATTATTTTTAATACAGCTATACAAGACTTACCAGACGCTGACGAAGGTCCAGAAATGGATGACTCTGTACATGGGAGTTTTTCTGTTGAGCTAGGAGTATTACATCGTTGAGTAGGAAGGATGGGATTTATTCGAGCGGGCAGTAGGCCCAACTTTTCATTGCTGTGTAACTCGTTATGACTTCCATCTCGTAAGTGTGGGGATACACTCAAAACGTTTTGTGTTAAGTCGGGTTGTACTATGAATAAAATAAAAACAAGTTTCTTCTCATCATGAAGGTTACTCTTTTTAATTGAATTAATTTTATTACCTTACGTCCAGTTAAAAGTTCCTATGATAGACCGGTCTTCCGAATAAGTGGCGCCATATAAACGGAAGCCTACAGAACACATCATGCCAACAGACCAATGACAGACCGATAAATACCCGCCACTAGTAATGTATCGCAATTAGCTTTTTGAATCGTAATATTATTCAACTTTTTATCTTATTTCCACATTAATAATAGTAATGATGTTGATGTTGTTATTATATGAACATTTTGAGATGATATTTCACAAAATTAGAAAGGTTCAATTATGGGTAACAATAATAAAGGTCTGTAAACTGTACTGAGGCCTCGGTATAGAAGATGGTACGTTGGCCTCGGTATAGAAGATGGTACGTTGTTTTCTTTTCGATCAACGGTTGCAGTCCAATGAAGTTCTATAAATTGTTAGGTCTACTCTACCCAATGTTCTGTTGAAACAACAAAGTCTCTGTAATGATTACAAATGTACTTCAATGTCGTCGGTTTATGTTCCTAATATAACATAATACATATATTACTGTTTACATACTGTAACAACCTGGATGAACATTAAGCCTACGGGTGTAACTGTTTCTACATTCGATTTTTCGGAATATTTTGTTTTGACCAATGAGATGAGAATTGTTTACAAATCAAAGTAACAGATGTGAAATATTACACATTGTTGGTGTAAATTTTTATAAATATACAGCAGTTTCACACTATGTAGAAGGAAGTTGGCTGACTAATAACGTGCTCAGCATGTTAGAATTACTAATAATTAGGTTTATTTGTATTACGCTAGAAGAGGCAAGCGTTTTTCATGAATATTTTTGAAATTCGCAACTTCCACTTTTTAATCAGTGTAACATCCCCCCTTTTCTTTGTTTAAAAATGCAGCAGACACGTTTACTCAAAATTAAAAATCAAATGTCTATCTGTTCTTAAACACAAAGTTACACAATAGACTATCTGTTCTGTGAGCACAACGGGTATCGATTCCCAAATTTCAAGTGCTATCATCTCAGTCTTAATGCAGAGCCACTGGTGATATTTTTGCTTACGGTTTAGTTTACCTTGCTTTCATCTTTTGTGAAGTGCATAAACTAACAGCCAAGTGTGATTTATTACTGTTAATGTTTAGTTTTACACTGATTAGTGGAACATTGAATTACTAAGCATTAAAAATATTTTTTTTAATTGTTATTTATTGTACGTATATAACTTGTTTAAAAAAATGGTCCTTCATGCCTAACATAATGGTGTCGAATAAAAACTATATTCTAGTCATAATTTAGGTTTAATTATTCAGAAGAAGCAATTATTGGTAATATTAGAATAATTCGACTTTTTATAAAAGAACAATTTAAACTCTGATATTATTATGTCTCAGTAAATACACATTAGAAAAACTAGTGTGTAAACACAATAGTGAACTACTGTTGTTTATGATTTTCTTTCATTCCAAGAGTTATCATAAAACCGTAGAAACTACAACAGTAATTATTGTATTAGCTGGCTTATAACGACACTACAAGTCGGGCAACGTTCCTTCCTACTGGGAGCGTCCACTGCTTAAGAATATCTTGTAACAACAGTGGTCACGTTACGTCTCTGCTTACGCTGTGATGGTCACGAATGAAGATTACCTAGCGGAGTCTCAGTAAATGTGATTCAGCTGGTTAATAATTTGTGATTTACTGCAAGATCAGCTTAGTGGTCTAAAATCTGAAAGTATGATGATATATATCGGGGGAAGAATTCAGATGTTTTACACCGGGGATTAGACGGATGTTCCTACTAGCTAAAGGACTATTACGGACAGCCAAACTACTTGAAGAAATATGACGTAGAAAATGACGTAATCGTCTTAGATGTTATAAGATGTAAAGAACATTATTTTAAAAGAAATGTGAATAGCGATCCAGCTATTTGCCTTTATAGATTTTTGGTAAATTTGATTTAATTGAATAGCTGCTTAGGTTTACAATTCTTAAATCTTTTAGTCATTGAAAAATTGGGTTTTATTTTTGGTTTACTTTTGTGATGGTGATAATTAAGATAAGTACAAATTTGGTGTTTACATAATGAACCGAGGTTTTCTCTTCCCTAATCTAATCAACATATCCAGACTCTTTATACATAATGTTTGAATGCATATAAGCTCGTTTAACTCTCAAATTACCTACTTGTTTATACACCGCTGGGGAGGTCCAAATATCACATCATACTGAGTAAGAATTTATGTCCTGTGCCTATTACATCATTCGGTGTAAAGAAGTGACTAGAATATTTGGCGAAAATCACTCATTTTCTACATTAAATACAAAGAAAATCCTAGCAATAATCAATTGGTTTGACTTCTGTACTGGTGACAATTTTAATTTTATGTGACGCATTTTATTAACTATCCTAACAAACTTATCCATTAGTAAACAAACTGGTGCATAAATAATCTAGGAAAATATTGCTTTAAAGGTGAATGGGGCCGTATGGACAGGTGCATAAATCTTAATTACTGAATGCTGTTTTGGTGAAGTTAATCAAGAAACAAAATTATGTAATTTTCTTTCTTTCTTTTTTATAGTCGTTGAAAATGTATGCAGATTATACATTCCGAGAGGTGGCACTGTTTATTTGTTTTCAGTTTCGCGCAAAGCCGCTCGAGGGCTATCTGCATAAGCCGTTCCTTATTCAGAAGTGACAAACTAGAAGAAGACCAAATAGTTAACACCACCAACCGCCAACTCTTAGACGATTCTTTTACCATCGAATGATTGAATGAAACATTATGACGCCCCCAAGGCCGAAAGGACGAGCATGTTTGGGGAATAGGATTCAAACTCGTGACCATCAGATTAGGAGTCGAGTGCTCCAATTAATGAGTTTTGATGGGCGTGAAGCGACCCTGGTGGAGAAACATGAAAACTGCTATGCAATTAAGTTTGTTCGATAGTGAATTTAATTGCTTATCGGGTTACGTAACGCATCTTAGATTCATGACCTTCAAACAACAAAACATCTGTTCAGCGCCATCGTCTGAACAAGAGACGCACTCGTATCTCGAAACATAGAGGATTTCCCGAATATCACTTTATGTTGTATGTGATAAAAGATAAATTAGACCTACCGCTTTCTCCAGTATCATAGATATTTGATTCTCTGCCTTTGATACGTCGAACGATGAATATCATGGCAACCAGAACCATCAAAAACACAGCTAAAGCAACGAAGAGTCCGATATAGAGGGCGATATTGGCGTTTGATGTAGCTGGAACAGCTGAAAAAGATGATTTATCATAATTTAAAATGACGCAAACTATCATGCCTCAAAAGCAAAATTTGTTTGGTTATTATAACAAAAACCCACATGCTGTGTCTCCTGCGAGGAATCGAATTCAGGATTTTAGCTTTGCAAACCCTTAAACTTACCGCTAACCAATCGGGCTGCAAAATTCATACGTTATTGCTTAAGTTACTAATTTATTACACGTCTAAAGGTACTTTAGATTCAAAATGAGCATTCAGGACAGTATTTGCAAATATTAAGGTAGGGTAGAGTCTTGAAATCTACTTTATTATAATACAGAATAAGTTTAAATCGAAATATCTAGCTAGGCCTAGAGGTTTCTTGTATACAAAATTAATCGTACCATCATTTAAGAAGGCACCACTTTAAGTTCTCCAGTGGTACAGCGCCATGTCTGCGGACACTTACAATGCTCGAATCCGGGATTCAGTTCGATACCACGTGGAAAGCAGGGCACAAAGAGCCTATTGTTGAACTTTGTAGTCAATTACAAGTAAACAGACAATTCTGGTTTGTTTTGAATTTCGCGCAAAGCTACACGAGGGCTACCTGCACTAGCCGTCCCTAATTTAGCAGTGTAAGACTAGAGGGAAAGCAGCTAGTCGTCACCACCCACCTCAACGCTTGGACTACTCTTTTACCAACGAATAGTAGGATTGACCGTCACATAATAACGGCACCACGGCTGGGAGGGCGAGCATGTTTGGTGCGACGGGGATTCGAACCCGCGACCCTCGGATTACGAGTTAGGTGCTTTAACCACCTGGCCACGCCGTGGCCTTCTTTTTAAGTAACTTTGACGATAGCTGAAATATGAGTGTACACTATTTTTATTAGAATATCACTTTAAAGTACTATTTATAACTTTTATTTTAATTTTGTGCATCAAAAAAGTTTGGTCACGTCCGAATAACACATTCTCCAACGTGATGTCATTTAGCACGCGAAGTAGAATCCGCAACCTAACATCACGTGCATTCACAAGGAGACAGTCTGAAATAATAGAACGTGATATGTGTCTAAATCACGTACGTGCATACTGACAAAGAAATTCTCAGTGATACCACATTTTAATGCACTACTTTTATATCATTCAGAATATCACGATTTCTTTTAGCTGCTTAGGTCCTGGAACGCTATTGCTAAAAATACTCTCGTCAACAGCATGTTTTTTTTTTAAAGTAGGACGTCAGCTGGTTATAGGTAGGAACCAAGGGTCGTGCTCAGGAAGCAATTAATTTTAGTGAGAGAGGGTCTGGTCGGTAAACTTCTCTTTTAAAAGTTTCACCCCTGAAACCTCATAAAAAACTTGATGGATTCGTTCACGTGCATCTTGTTAAGATCAGAGTTCGCTGTTGTTTCCAGTATATTTATTGTCAAACAGTTTCAGGGATTTAGCTCCGTGGGCCAGTATATACCCAGCAATGTTCATGTTTGAAAACTACAAGATAAATAAAAAAAAATTGAGAATTGAGGGATCGTAAAAAACAAACAACAACAAGTAAGGTAACAGAGGTAGACATTATTTACTCAAACTACATATTCCTAACCCTAATTTGGCTCCATGCTGTTACCTAGAATTACATTTGGTGGAGTCAAAAAAGGAACTTGTCGTTTCAGTAAATAGTATCTACAGTCTTGTCCCTTGTTTACGATACCTATTTACAGGTTTTTAAATTACCTATTGTTTTTATTGAATTAGTTTGTTGGTTTTTATGCTCATCTATGCAAAAGATTACTTGATATTGTATTTAACTTCATACTTTGTAATGATAATAAACACAGCTAATAGCTATCCGATATGGTTCATGATGATTTAATGTAGCTGTTGACCATTTGATCGCATTATATCGAGAGATAAAATGTTAAATGCAGCTGGAGATTTGTTTAAGAATATAGTGAACATTTCCAGTTTCCATATAACTAAAATCTCTATATATAACGCATGGCAATGGGAAATTATATGACAAGATTAAGACACAACCCACACTAAGCCCACATAAACTCTGACCAGTAGGAAAAGCGTCCTTTTTATATAAAACGTAAACGTCTAAAACATCTATTTAAATACACCTTCGTGTCTTTTAAGATATTTATTTTGCGATAGTGTGGAACGGAATTTAATATTATGTGTATTTATTTGTTTTTTAATTATTCACTTCATACATAATATATGGATTTGCCTCCTAAAGACACCTATTGTATAGTGTACAAAAGAGTGAGTATCTACATGTTACGGCCCGGCATAGCCAGGTGGTTAAAGCACCAGACTCGTAATTCAAGGGTCGCAGATTCGAATCCTCGTCACCAAACAAGCTCGCTCTTTCAGCCGTGGGGGCGTTATAACATTTCGATCAATCTCACTATTCGTTGGTAAAAAAGCAGCCCAAGAGTTGGCGGTGGGTGGTGATGATTAACTGCCTTCCCTAAAGTCTTACACTGCTAAATTAGGAACGGCTAGCGCAGATAGCCCTCGTGTAGCTTTGCGCGAAAGTCAAAACAAAACCGAACCAAATCCACATGTTACAGTAACCTAATATTCGTCTAATTTTGATTGGTAATTTCTGTTTCATCCTTACTTTAGCTTTTTAAAGTTACACCAGATATTTGTTAGAAAGCTAATTCCAGGGGTAATGATAATGTAGTTTACATCACAATTATGGTGTTATTTAGCTTATGTAAAATATGGAAGAAACAAATATAGTTTTCAATACTACTACTACTCTCGCAGTACCTTATTTAATATTTTACGAAAGGTTTTGGTGCAATATACTAAGCCTTTTTTTTTGTTGAAGGCTGACAAAATTATAGTAACAAGAAGAATTAGAAACCGTTCAAAGCTAATTTTATTTTCCTTGTAAATCTGCTCCCTAGTGGCACAGCGGTACGTCTGCGGAGTCACACTGTTAAAAACCAGGTTTCAATACCCGTGATGGACAGAGCACACATCGTTCACCACCGTGTAGTTCTTTGCTTAATCCCAATTAATCAATCTTGTAAACCTCAGGTGTGCTTCTTTTATGTATTATTTACATGTGTAAAGCCTTAACACTCAATAGTAAAGGTTTTAAAATGTTGTTTGAACTAAATCTTTACTGTTTTAAGATGCTTTTTGACGAACTTTCTATTAGGGTTAGTGAAATTCCTTGCGATCATTATTATGAATCATTATCTTGGTTCATGGTATTAATGTCTAACAATGTCGTATCATTATACTAAGAAAATGTGCCTTTTATCACGATTCATTTAAGAGCCTAAACTATTTTTCACTCAAAAATAAAAATAAAGGTACTTGTATAATGTCCATCAGTGTTTAAGCCTGACAATACATTTAACGAAAATTCAATTTTTCCTGTCAGTAAGTCTAAATCTGAAAAGAACAACCATTCTTTTGTCATGAAATATACCAAGAAAACCAAGCCCCACTCATAAACAGTTCCTATCATTAGCGTCCAACCAAAACATGGGGTTGCTATCAACCTTTCATAATAACATTCAACAATAACTCACACTAAACGACTTTTGTTTAAAAGATCAACATTTTATCTTCTCTCCACGCGGCTTTATTCGTCCTCGGTTTGGCTCTTCGTGTAACCATCGTGAGGTCAAGGTTAATCATGTCCTACCCATAATTACTTGCTTTTGCAGAAGTGATGAATATGTATAGACGGGATCGTCACGCCCCCTGCTGGGTCATTAGTCTCGAACATTAAACTATTTTGTGGTCTTGATTAATAAAAACCAAATTTCCATGCACGGCATCTGTTCAGCACAGTGGCTATGTTATACAATATACGACCTATTCTCTAGCTCTCTCTTCTTTTCTGTTTGTTTTTAAACCGAGTTTACCAAACAACATGGCCATTCAGCAGGCGCGGGATAGCGGGAAATTTATTGAGATAATTCAGTTCTTCTTACGAAGCGACGAAAAAGCAAACTAATTACGTTCGTTAGGGGTAAATGTTTATACAAATTCTAAAAGAGTGCGAGTCGTGATTTAGCAAAAGCTGTGAATTTAGAAAAAAAAATGTGTATGTTCTCCTTTTCTTAAGCCCCGGCATGGCCGGTGGTTAAGACGTTGGACTCGTAATCCGAGGATCGCGAGTTCGAATCCTCATCGCACCAAACGTGCTTGCCCTTTCAGCCGTGGGGGTGTTATAAAGTACGATCAATCCCACTATTCGTTGGTAAAAGAGTATCCAAGATTTGGCGGTAGGTGGTGATGACCAGCTGCCCTCCATCTAGTCTTCCACTGCTAAATTCGGGACGGCTAGCGCGGAGAGCCCTCGAGTAGCACCAAACATGCTCGCCCTTTCAGCCGTGGGGGCGTTATAATGTGACGGTCAATCCCACTATTCGTTGGTAAAAGAGTATCCCAAGATTTGGCGGTAGGTGGCGATGACCAGCTGCCCTCCATCTAGTCTTCCACTGCTAAATTCGGGACGGCTAGCGCGGAGAGCCCTCGAGTAGCACCAAACATGCTCGCCCTTTCAGCCGTAGGGGCGTTATAATGTGCGGTCAATCCCACTATTCGTTGGTAAAAGAGTAGCCCAAGAGTTGGCGGTGGGTGGTGATAACTAGCTGTCTTCCCTCTAGTCTTACACTACTAAATTAGGGACGGCTAGCGCAGATAGCCCTCGAGTAGCTTTGCGCGAAATTAAAAAACAAACAAAAAACAAATCCTTTTCTTAAAAATGTGTTCCCTCTTCTACTGAGAAAACAACAGTAAAAACATATATCTTAAACACGTAAATAAGTATGACCTAGGAACATACTTGCCTTTATACCTCGATAGAAATTTACTTTTCTCATAGTTTACAACGTTAAAGTTTGTAATTTGCACTAAATATTATTGCCATAAATTAGGTTTGTTTTGAATTTCGCGCAAAGCTAATAAGGGCTATCTGCGTTACCCGTCCCTAATTTAGTAGTGTAAGACCTGAGGGAAGGCAGCTTGTCACCCCCCCCGCCAACTCTTGGGTTACTCTTTTATCAACGAATAGTGGGATTGTCCGCCACTTTATAACGCCCCCACGGCTGAAAGGATTAGCATGTTTGTAGTGACGGGATTTCGAACTCGGATTACGAGTCGAATGCCTCAACCATAAGTACTAAGGTAAAGTGTCACAAGAGAAGAAATTCACAGAATTTCAAAGAGGATTTGTTATCAGATGTTATTAATAGCCCCCCCAGTGGCTCAGCGGTATGTCTGCGGACTTACACGGTAATATCCGGGTTTCGATAACCGTGGTGGGCAGAGCACAGATAGCCCATTGTGTAGCTTTGTGCTTAATTCAAAACAACAACAACAAAATGTTATTAATAATAGGAGTGTCCAATATATTTAATCATATTTGCTAAAATATAGTTTCCTTATGGAAAACAGGATGAAGAAATTGATCTTCAACGTGTACTATTCCGTATTCAAAGGAACAACGTGGTCTTGTGGTTACCGTGTCAGCCTGTGAAATCGAAGCGTTAAATTGTCCGAAAACTTAACTTCGTCCCACCGGAAAACATAAGAATACGTCTTTATGATTTCATTATATGACACTCTGGACAGGACGAGGACTTAAGAATGTAACTTCACGATAGTATGGAATGCGTCCGCGCTTACAAACCTTCGAACTGCGTTGTTAACAAAAGACGCACATTTGATCTCAAATCCATCAACCAGGATTTGAACGAAAGTTCTAGATTTCAAGAAGCAAGTTCTTTGTGCGCCGGAAGTTTCATCCAACCGGATTTCATTGGCGGGCCATGTCTCACAAATCACTCATCGTTGTTGTGAAAGAAAGACGCCAGATCTCAAAGTCTTTAGAGTTTCAGGATTTGGTTAAAACAAGACCAACAACAAAATAACAATGGGAAGACATTATGTTAAACTGGTTAAATTTGCTGCTGACTGTTTGCTTCGAGGAAATAGGTCTGCTGTTTTCTGGAAAGTAACCAGGGCATGAGTGTTGGGCTCGGCATGGCCAGGTGGTCAGGGCACCCGTCGACTCGTAAACTGAGGGTCGCGGGTTCGAATCCCTGTCACACCAAAACTGTTCGCCCTTTAAGCCATTGTGGCGTCCTAATGTGACGATCAATCCGAAAATTCGTCGGTAAAAGAGCAGCTCAAAAGTTGGTGGTGGGTGGTGATGACTAGCTGCTTTCCTTCTGGTCTTATACTGCTAAATTAAGGACGGCAAGTGTAGATAGCCCTGGTGTAGCTTTGCGCGAAATTAAAAACAAACAAACAAGCACGAGTGCCGGGTTGCCTTCCCTGAAAAGTGGGGGAAGTAGTGATGTATCATAAAGTTTTGATGGTTTGGCCATGGTCCACTGACAGTTAACAAGGAATTTGTAAATGCTTTATCGTGTTATGACACCATTGACAACACTACTCTGGCTTCGCTGATGAAATTACATGAGAAAGACTAATATATTTTTCACCTTGATAACACATCAACTCATACAGTAAATCATGCCCAGCAATGGTTTGAGATAAGTAAAATTCTGACTTTAGTCCCGTGCTGATACATCGGTTAATCTCCGGATTCACAACGCTAAAATTAGAGGTTCGATTCCCCTTGGTGGACTCAGCAGACAGACCAATGTGGTTTGCTATACGAAAGAAAACAAACAGTTCGGGCTTTATTTCAGCCAACTAAGAATCCAGACGCGAGTCTAAATGGTCAACTTTGGGCACTTTACGTTTTTCTTGGAGATTCAGAAAGCCACGAGCAAGAGGAGTGGCATTCTATTCCACAAGATGCATACTGATGAATATTGGCAGCCGTTAGTAACAGATTTCACGATGTTGTTAATTATAAAAGAAGGCTTACATCCCAGTAACATCTTTTAAAAATTTACAGCTTAAATATGGTTACTTAACATTCTTCCAAACATATACTTAAGCAAATAGCGAAACAGTCAAGTTAAATGCAGCGGTCCAACATATTGATTTATATACATACGTATTATGTTAAGTATCTTATTTCTGCATAAAGGCCTAATATCAGAGCTTAATTATGCCCAGCCTTCTTGTAATCATTCATCATTAAGAACCTAAGGAAATCAAATGCATTTTACAATACTTAAACACCACGTTTTTCAATACAATATTTCTTAAACTCGAAGCCAGAAAATTCTAATTCATAACCCAACTTATACAGAATATTCCCGTGGTTGTGGAGGAAAATTTTGTTTGTTTGAATTTCGCGCAAAACTACACGAGAGCTATCTGCACTTGCCGTTCTTAATTTAGCAGTTAAAACGTAAATTATGCATATAAATAATCAATAAATTTTGTAGGTTAAAAAGGGTTAATCACATTAATGTTTCTCACCTTCTTCGCTGCGACTTCGACCATAAGGCACGAGGTTATCCTTGTCTCGACCACCTGCAAAAGTAAAAAATAAATAAAAAAATGTGAGTTCGATTTGGCTCTTGGATAACAAAATTAAAAAAAAAGGCTTAACACTTTCACTGTGACGTATTTGGTTTCTTTCGGTATTTTATATATTAAAAAAATAGTAAATTAAGTATGGGTTAGGGAAACGATTGCTAACAGAATTAGAAATATTTGTTCTTGATTTCACTGCAATTCTGAGCTGAACTTCAGTGTTTTTTTACGTTTTGTAACGTACTGTTTTTAAATTCAGCTGTCATCAGAAAAAGAAACCTAAGATATACGACTGCAAACTTGAGTCTGTTCGTAGGAGTTTTATTTCCCGCAGATGCACTGATAAGATTATTTAAAAGCCATACAAGCTCTGCTAAGTCTCAGGATCACGCGAAAAGTAAGTCACGTGAGGAATCAGATTTTTCTGTGTAAAGTTAGGGGATCCAGTTTCAGAAACCTGTGAAACTTCTCACTAAGGCCCCAACTTTTCAAGGTTCAACAGCTTATTAAAATGACGTACGGAGATTTACAAAGCAATTTTTCTTTCGTTATTTTTTTGAACTGGAAGGTTTCAGATACAAATGAAAACTAGACATCTTGTGCCCCCAGTGACCAATGCTCCAATTATCTCCACCCACTCTCAAAGTCACGCGTTTCCAACATAACTCCACGAACACCCGATGGGGTAACTCAAAAATAGCCACTGTGAACACAATGGATTTTATAACCTTAACATATCACGTGCTATACTGTTTCTTTGTTTGTATGCAGTCAAGCACGAAACTTCACAATGGGCTATCTGTGCTTTGCCCATCACGAGCATCGAAACGCAGATTCTAACGCTGTAATTTTGCAGACATATCGCTGTACCACTAGGGAGGGCAGACATATCGCTGTACTACTAGGGAGGGCAGACATATCGCTGTACTACTAGGGAGGCCATGCTATTATTTTCAAGCTAAATTTCTCCAACTGAAGCGTCGGGCGTGATATCCCAATGCGTCTCTTTGTTTGTCTGTAGTTAAGCGCTATATTATACAATGGGCTATCTGTGTTCTGCCAACCACGGATATCGAAACCCGGTTTCATGCCTTGTAAGTCCATAGACATACCGCTATGCTATTAGAAGGGGTCAATGTGTCATAGCATCCATTTTATGCAAATTTGAAGTTCTTATTTGTATCTCCCCCCTCTCTATGCAAGATGTCTCATAACCCGATTTATGTCGCAATAATTTAATACCAACCACGTAAAGTGTATTTGACAAAGTGGATGTTACGAATCTATCCAAGCACCTGTGGCCAAGTATTTTAAAGTTTCTTTTGTTAAAGTCTGTAGATCAATATTTCCGTAGTAACAATTCTTAATGGCTACATCATAAAATAACAACCCAATTTTGAACTTTTCAGAACATATTGTCGTGGCTACATTCAGTGAACATCTCTTCGCAAAATTCCATGGTTTAACCTCGATTTATCCGTCTTCACGATCATAATTATATTATAATGGTAATCTCTTCATGAACTTTTATGCGCTGACCTCGAATATCCTTCTTCACGATTACAATAACTGTGGTAGTTATCCATTAACAAAATTCCATGTCTTAATCCAAAATATACACATTCACAGCAACAGTTACCGAAGTAAATATGTCTTCACTAATGTTTTGGTTTTACATTGAATATACGACCCGGCATGGCCAAGTGGGTCAAGGCGTGCGTCTCGAAATCTGAGGGTCGCGGGTTCGCCACACCATCGCACCAAACATGCTCGCCTTTTCAGCCGTGGGAGAGCGTTATAATGTGACGGTCAATCCCACTGTTTGTTGGTAAAAGAGTAGTCCAAGATGTTATGGTGGGTGGTAATGGCTAGCTGCCTTCCCTCTAGTCTTACACTGCTAAATTAGGGACGGCTAGCACAGATAGTTCTTAAGTAGCTTTGCGCGAAATTCAAAAACAAGCAAACTTTAATGGAATATTTATTTTCATGGCTCTTAAATATCTCTATCCAGAAGTTATTTCAACAAAATTTCTCAGAGGGCACTTTACTGATTTGTGTGATCGATTTTCTTATTTTAGGTGCCCCCCAGTGACACAGCAGAATGTATGCGGACTTAAAACGCTATAAAGCGGGTTTAGATGGTGGGCAGAGCACAGACAGCCCATTGTGCAGCTTTGTGCTCAACGTCAAACACGAATTCTGACAGGTTAACTTGTCATTATTAAGATGACGAAAGTTCCTTGACAAAAACATAACCGGTCTAGTCACATCAGGGTATAGAGGCCCACCTAACCTTGGTTCAAGGCCCTAAACTTCTTCCTAGAAAAACACCTGAAATAACATCTGTCTTCACTGTAATAAGATTACTAGCATTCAGGTCGAATCTAACGTTTGATGGCGCCCACGTTGCCACCTACCGGATGGTGTGTACACAAGATCTGTCAGATATCGAAAAGAAATATAGATACAATTTCAGTCGATGATCTCAATACATGAATCCCTTCTTGTGTTTGCTCCAACTAAATCCCGACAACCTGGTTAACACACTGACTCCACCCAATCTCTATCACAGTCATTATGGAAAACTTGAAGGTTTACGTGTTGAAAAGAGTTTAAAAAGGGGGGGAACCTTGCAAACGAACGAAAGATTGGAAATCTGAACTTACCTCTACACATTCCACCTGTACAATTGTTCTATGGAAATCGTAACTTACCTCTCCACATTCCTCCTGTACAATTGTTCTATGGAAATCTGAACTTACCTCTACACATTCCTCCTGTACAATTGTTCTATGGAAATCTGAACTAACCTCTACATATTCCTCCTGTACAATTGTTCTATGGAAATCTGAACTAACCTCTACATATTTCTCCTGTACAATTGCCCTATGGAAATAAGAACTTACCTCTACACATTCCTCCTGTACAATTGCCTGTTGTTAAGTCTTTGCCTTCACAGTATCGTCCACCATGAGCAGGCTTAGGGTTAGCACAAGTACGGCGTCGATGATGTCTGCAGTCTAAACCACAAGTTGACCAGGATGACCACGAAGTCCAACGACCGTCCACTGCTGTGAGACAGAGAGAAAGATGTGCGCTTTCGTGACTTATTATCCTCCAGCTGGCCCTTACAATAACTAACACATTTCAATACGCTATCGAAAATATGAGACGTAATGTATGTTCCCCACCGATCCGAACTCGATTACTTTATATATACCAGGCAATGCGTGGCCTAATGGTTAGCGTGCCTGGCTCCAGATACAAAGCTCTAACTTTGGTGACGTGACAGGTCTCTCAATACAAATTGTATAACTTTGACAATCAGTCCCACTGTTTGGGTAAATACATGATAGGCGGCTGATGTTGCTGACTGATTTCTCTGTTTCAGGATTACAGTTTAAATCAAGGATGGCTGTGCCTAAACCTTTGGAATCTCTGGCTTATGAGTCGTAGATTTATAGAAAGTCAGAGCTTTGAAGTAAAAACAAACGAATAAACAACAACAAAAAATAAAACGTGTGATTTATTAAGTTAGACATGGAGCGTGACAACAGACGATTAGCCCAGCAATGATATGAGTGTTGACACTGTTCAAACCACGATCGTTCTTTCTCGTTTTTCTTCTGTCACTCAAAAAAATAAACAACACTAATGAGTACAGCCTGTTACACAGATTTTTTATTTTATTATTCTTAATTTCCCTACAACAAAATTTGTTTGGATTCTAACATAATAACACGGTTTGCCGCTGGGAATACCAACAGGATATTGGTGAAAGTAGCAAGTCTACTGCACAAAAGCAAAAAGCAACAAATTATTTTCAGATTGTGTTTTGTTTGTTTGTTTTTGAATTTCACGTAAAGCTACAAGAGGACTATCTGCGCTAGCCATCCCTAATTTTGCAATGAAAGGCTAGAGGGAAGGCAGCTAGTCATCACCACCCACCACCAACTTTTAGGCTACTCTTTTACCAATGAATAGAGAATAGACCGTCACTTTATAACGCCCACCACATTTGAAAGGGCGAGCATCTTTGCAATGGTGGAGCCAAGGGGGGCTTGACTTCCCAAAATGAGCCAAGCCCCCCTCAATCCCCCGATATTGTTACCTACATATCTAGGTGAGCTTTTTCTTTTACAAACACGTATGTTTTCACGAACAGATTACTTCTAATTTGTAAAAATGAATTATAAATCAGAGTATGAATTTCCAATGAAAACGCAGTTCTAAATAGCAGACCTTTCTGAAATGTACCTTGGTATTTACATTATTTTAATTTACCATCTATACTTCATATCGATGGCATTTTGGGAAGCCCCTCCACAATGTCCCTGAGGTGTTTACCTCAGCCCCATGACCGAAAATATCCTGGCGCCGCCACTGCATCTTTGGCGTGACGGGAATTCGAACCCGCGACCCTCAGATTACGAGTCACACATCCTAACTACCTGGCCACGCCGAGTCTAATTAGTTTGCGTGAACAGGAATTTGGAACAGCTAAAGGTTTCTGTGATAAACACGAGAGCTTGTAAGTTACGAATCGCGTGCGTTTCCGTACTGGACTATGGTCATCTGATTTTAGGATTAACGTGGCCTTGATAAATTTTATGGTTACTCTCTCGAAACCATAACGGATTGTTAAAAGTTGAATCCAAAAAAAATAAAAAAAAATTAAACTACCATATATCGCTCAGTTTTCGAAGTTAACGGAACACATTACACATCACATACGAACAAAAGAGATTTTGTTTTGTTTGTTTGTTTGTTTGTTTTGGAATTTCGCACAAAGCTACTCGAGGGCTATCTGTGCTAGCCGTCCCTAATTTAGCAGTGTAAGACTAGAGGGAAGGCAGCTAGTCATCACCACCCACCGCCAACTCTTGGGCTACTCTTTTACCAACGAATAGTGGGATTGACCGTCACATTATACACCCCCACGGCTTGGAGGGCGAGCATGTTTAGCGCGACCCGGGCGCCAACCCGCGACCCTCGGATTACGAGTCGCACGCCTTACGCGCTTGGCCATGCCAGGCCAACAAAAGAGATCTTTGTTTGTTTTGTTTTTTAGGAATTTCGCACAAAGCTACTCGAGGGCTATCTGTGCTAGTCGTCCCTAATTTAGCAGTGTAAGACTAGAGGGAAGGCAGCTAGTCATCACCACCCACCTCCAACTCTTGGGCTACTCTTTTACCAACGAATAGTGGGATTGACCGGGACATTATACGCCCGCACGGCTGGGAGGGTGAGCATGTTTAGCGCGACGCGGGCGCAAACCCGCTACCCTCGAATCACGAGTCGCACGCCTTACGCGCTTGGCCATGCCAGGCCTAAAAGGGATCTCCAGTGGAAATTTGCGTCATTCGCTGAACGCACTGAGTTGACACGATCGGTTTACATCAAATCTTCTCACGTGCACTGTTGGAGATAATCCCATGTAACTGGCTAAAGTACCTCATTAATCTTATCTCTGGAACAACGACTTAACATTAGAATTGTTAAGACGGTCATTTCAAATTAAAAGCGTCTTAGGCTTAGCACCATCTTGTTCCTTTGTGATCTGGGTTTTGTCTGTATCCGTGACACAATAATAAGAGACTTTATTAAACATTTGTAAGAGCAACAGTTTAATACGCTATTTGTTTGTTTGTTTGTTTTGAATTTTGCACAAAGCTACACGTTGGCTCTCTGCGCTAGCAGTCCCTAATTTAGCAGTGTAAGACTAGAGGGAATACAGCTAGTCCTCACCACTGACCACCACCTCTTGGGCCATTCTTTTACCAACGAATAGTGCGATTGCCAATACATTATAATGCCCACACGGCTAAAAGGGCGAGCATGTTTGGTGTGACGGGGATTCGAACCCGCGACACTCGAGTTCCTCAACTACCTGGCCATGCCGGGCCCGAATCTCTTCGTCAGTCTCTAATACAATAAAGTGCAGTGTTTCGACATATTAAGTTTTTGTCGTTGTTTTTATTTTTAAGGGAAGTTATTATTACACATGTATATCTAAAAATTATTTTAAGCATAGTCTACACATGTATATTAACATTTCATCGCTACAACTCTTTACTTTGATTTTTGAACTTTTATTACTTCACAAGGGTAAAGGCCCGGCATGGACAGGTGGGTAAAGGCGTTCGACTCGTAAACTAAGGGTCGCGGGTTCGCATCCCTATCGCGCCAAACATGCTCGCCCTTTCAACCTTGGGGGCGTTATAATGTGACGGTCAATCCCACTATTCGCTGGTAAAAGAGTAGCCCAAGAGTTGACGGTGAGAGATGATGTCTAGCTGCCTTCCCTCTAGTCTTACACTGCTAAATTAGGGACGGCTAGCACAAATAGCCCTCGAGTAGCTTTATGCGAATTTCAAAAACAAAACAAACAATTTACGCCTCTTTGACAAAGTTGGAACGGGCCGCAAAAGAAGGAAGGAATTGTTACAGTAGAAAGTGTGGAATTTAACTCGTGTAATTCGCGAAATTCAGAAAAATCGAGCATAACCAACTGACTGACCATCCAACACTTGGCTTTCATGTATATGTATGATTTTACTATCTACATTTAGGAGCTCTTACGTCAACAGATAAGATTCTGAGGTAAGAACAGTAATTGATTTAACTACTTTTAAACTGTAAAAATTATACCGGCTTCTAATACTATGCCCTCTCATTCTCTTCCTCCAATGGCTCAGCAGTAAGTCTGAAGGCTTATAGCACTAAAAACCGGGTTTTGATACCCCTGATGAGCACAACACAGATAATCCATTGTGTAGTTCTGTGCTTAGCAATAAATAAAGAAACAAAAAGGTATTGATGTTACAGGTTATTTTTGACAGCGTCTTAGGCCTAGCATGTTCATGTGGTTAGGACTCTTGACTCGCAAACCAAACATGCTCACCCTTTCAACCGTGGGAGCGTTATATTATGAAGGTCAATCGCACAATTCGTTGGTAAAAGAGTATCCCAAGAGTTGGCGGTGGGTGGTGATACCTGGCTGCCTTCCTTCTAGTCTTACACTGCTAAATTAGGGACGACAAGCCCAAACAGCCCTTTTGTAGCTTTGCGCGAAATTCAAAACACACAAAACCGAAGAGATTCAAGTGATACGCGGGAATTATTTCAACTACGTTTCCTGTTAAAAAAAAAAGAAAAAGAGAAATCCAATTTAATTAGATGTTTGAATTCCAAATCTCGTATCTCAGTAACAGAATAATGAACGTTCCAGATGTCGAGAACATGGTTTGTGTGATATTTCATAAAGTACTTCTTTCAATTAGATATGCAAAATCTAACAAACACATCTCTGTTTTTCACTCTTTTTGTTCTTATTCAAGCAAAAAAAAATCAACACCAATATATTTTGGCTGACGAGCGATGAAAACCTGCCACCAGCTTTTACTAGTAGAGGGCGGACGGGTCACGATAAACTGGTTTCGTAGGAAAGGATTATTAAACCAATTATTTCGATGCTTGTTGCTCGCGCGAGTAGACGAAAGCGATTAATAATATCTTATATAGCCAATTGAGTTATATTTACTTAATGTTATATACGTCAAAACATGAATGTACTAAAAAATGAGGCCTAGCACGGCCAGGTGGTTAAAGCACTTGACTCGTAATCTCAGGGTCGCGAGTTCGTAACCCAATACACCAAACATGCTCGCCTTTTCAGCCGAGAGGGCGTTATAAAGTGACGGTCAATCCCACTACTCGTTGGAAAAAGAGTGGCCCAAGAATTGGCAGTGGGTGGTGATGACTGGTTGCCTTCTCACTGCTAAATTGGGAACGGCTAGCGCAGATAGCCCTCGTGTAGTTTTGCGCGAACTTCAAAAACAAACAAACAAAGTAATGAAATGCTTATATAAAATACGACCAGAAACTGCTTATCAGTTGGTTACACTGCAATTGATAAACTGTAAATCGAGTTTAAAGCTCAAACGGTAAACTTGTACACATCCTAGCTTACAAAAAAAAAGTTACATATTTTTCCTGATTTAAATAAAGTAAGCTGCAAAATATGATACACCTAACAGTCGAAAGCTGAGTAATAGAATCTTGTAACTTGAGAAAAACGAGTTGTCCAGAACTGGAGATCCCTCAATGGCGTGGAGTCACAGTTTCATGTAACACTCATCACCAAAGTAAAAGTTCTTTCATTCCTTATACCCACCTTTTTTCGTATCTTTTAATACAATACTGTTGTAACTGTAAACTCCTTTCCACGTGAATTTAAATGGACCATTGAAATAAAGAGTTCTGTTGCCAGGTTGTGATGCTAAATTCTCTAAGTTGCAAGTTTACTTGGATAACTTTATGTAATTATCATTATGTTGTACATTGCGAGGGGAAGGTCTCCAAATAAAAAAGTTAGTATCTCTACAGTCGTTAAACTAGTGACATGCAAATAAAAAAGTTAGTATCTCTACAGTCGTGACTAAACTAGTGACATGATTTTTTTTTTACAAACACCAATTTGTTGCGACTCCTCTTTGTGATTAAAATACAAAAATTCGACTATTATTGTTATACAGAATGACGACCGAAATACAAGAACTCGACTATTATTGTTATACAGAATGACGACTGAAACACAAGAACTCGACTATTATTGTTATACAGAATGACGACCGAAATACAAGAACTCGACTATTATTGTTATACAGAATGACGACCGAAATACAAGAACTCGACTATTATTGTTATACAGAATGACGACCGAAATACAAGAACTCGACTATTATTGTTATACAGAATGACGACCGAAATACAAGAACTCGACTATTATTATTATACAGAATGACGACCGAAATACAAGAACTCGACTATTATTGTTATACAGAATGACGACCGAAATACAAGAACTCGACTATTATTGTTATACAGAATGACGACTGAAATACAAGAACTCGACTATTATTGTTATACAGAATGACGACTGAAATACAAGAACTCGACTATTATTGTTATACAGAATGACGACTAAAGTACAAACACTGGACTATCGAAGAGTGTGCTATCACTTTGTAAGTGTGGCACTAATTGGTATTAAAGCAATACAAAAGTCATCTGGGTTTTCTTCTGTACAGGTCATTAAAAGTCAGCTTTGAAGAAATATCTCACATTGTCGCTCTATCTTCCGTATATCTGCTGCTTTTCAAATATCCAGAGTTTCGAAAGTCAAAAACTGGCAAACACCCAAAAGCAAGATTTCGTTTATTCATTCACCACCATCTTCCTTCAACGGGCGTAGCAACCATCAAGTTGTATCAGTAACTAAGAATTTATCATCATTTGATACAGTAAAACTATCTTCACGATCTTTGACAACTTATTTTATGCAAAATTTATGAGGCTTTAAAATAATTTCTAGTAATGCACGTAACGCCATCTTATAAAAAAGTAAACACGTGTTTGGGGAGTAATTATCACTAAATGTCATTTCGTAAAAAGGCTATGTAGTGCTGACTACTGCGTTTGAATAAAAGTAACCAAACAAGACATGAATGGAAGTGAGATATCTCTTGATTAGCAGACTAATTTTTCTCGAATTCAGACGGAGATAAAGATCATCACATTACTGGCTTCTTCACCGGCAAAACAAACAGAACCAAAGTTTCCAATAGTGAGATGTTACTCTATTATAAAATAGTCATAAGAGTAGTACCCTGAGGATAAATAAAGATATACTTATGAAAGATGTCGATAGCCAAAGTCTCAAGCAGCCATGAGTTTGATAACAAATGACTCAAAAAATGTTTTGCTTTCTTTCCCTAATGTATCGAAAATTACACAACTGCCTTCCTGGACGGAGCTGACAAGCTTTCTTTAAGAAACATTTTACTATATATGGGTGACTAGCTTTCCTCTTTAGTTGACTAGATGTCTTTAAGAAACGGCCTGGCATGGCCAGGTAGTTAAGGCACTCGACTCGTAATCTGAGGGTCGCGGGTTCGAATCCCCGTAGCACCAAACAGGCTTGCCCTTTCAGCCGTAGGGGTGTTATATTCCACTATTTGTAGGTAAAAGAGTAGCCCAAGAGTTGGCGGTGGGTGGTGATGACGAGCTGCCTTCCCTCTAGTCTTACAATGCTAAATTAGAGACAGCTGTCATAGAGAGCCCTAAGTGTAGCATTGCATGAAATTTAAAACAAACTTGAAGAAACACGTTTTATTTAAATATGGCTGACAAGCTTTCCTTAGGAAGTAGGTTTTACCTAAATATAGGTGACTAATTTTCCTTAGAAAAAAGGTCTTATTTAGATATGGGTGACAAGCTTTCCTCAGTAAATTCGGTTCTTATGACAACAGGATGCAAACCACGGATACTTGTAATTACAGTCGAGAAACGCAAACCACTATCTTTAAGTGGAAAACGTTGTTAAAAACGAGAGGTGTGTGTTTTATTATTTTAAAGGAAAGTATTTGAAAGCCCACTGCAACTGGTTATATAAAGTTGAGTGAAGATGCAAAATACGCAAATAAAATCAATTTTATATACAGCCTATGCGTAACATGTCGTTTATTTATGGTTTGTAAATAACGTAACACAACTTTCAGGTTTGGTTAATAATTCGATGTTGGTTACATCACATGAAATGTTTTGAAAAATATCATAGTTTAGTTGACGCAGGAGATGCAACGTACCGAGTAATCACTATCCTTTTTTTGGCTTTTCTGTTTGTATATCCATAAAATGAACCCATGCCCAATACCAAAGAGACGTCAACTCATTAACCTCGAACGCAGGGATGAGTTGGAATTTTTCAGCAGGGTGTAGTTTATATTGACTAGCAGCTTTGATAGACAGCGTAGGTGGAGATTTTTACGTCGTAACGCGTCTGAACTATTTTTTTAATTAGTCAGCTCCTACGCAGTTATTATACGCGTTTGATTTATTCGCGTATTGATACAAAGAGTTAATAAAGGGAGACCAAAAGAAACGTTACGCCAAATTCAAGTAAAATAAGAAACAAAGCAGAAAGATCTATTCCTTAAGTGCTAAAATAGCCTAGTTGCTTTGTGCCATGAAATACCAAATCAGCTTATTGCTAAGAAAAAAACCCACAAATAAACTGAATATAGGAAAGAAAGAAAGAATTTTCTCTGTCTGGATGTTAAAGGAAAGAATGAAAAATGATAATAAGCACTAGAAGTAACAAAAAACATTTGGTTTTCGATAAAGAATAGCGTGAACATGATCTGACATTAGTTCCAACGAAAGAATTTGGTGTTTACGCTAAACAAAATAGTACAAATAATCTAACTCTTATAAATAACAAAAAGATTTGCTATTTTCGGAGAGCACAGATAAGCCAACGTGTAGCTTTGTGCTTAATTACACAAACAAACAATCTGGTTTACTAAGTGATTTGTTTCGCTTTACAATTTTCGCGCAAAACTACAAAACTTAACGTAGCTGACCTAAGTTTTGAGCGAACAGACAAGAGTCTATTTCTTAGTTTGTTGCTAAACGCAGAGCTGCACAAGGAACGGCCCGGCATGGCCAAGCGTGTTAAGGCGTGCGACTCGTAATCTGAGGGTCGCGGGTTCGCATTCCGGTCGCGCCAAACATGCTTGCCCTTTCGGCCGTGGGGGCGTTATAATGTGACGGTCAATCCCACTGTTCATTGCTTAAAGAGCAGCCCAAGAGTTGGCGGTGGGTGGTGATGACTACAGTGTTCCCTCGCCACTTCGCGGGCTCGGCCGACCCCCACACATAAATATATCTATATATATATATATATACATATATATAAAATAATAAACATTAAATCTAAAATATAGCATTAAATACCATTAAAATATTAAAAATAAGTATAATTAATAGTGTAAAGAAAAAAAACAGGTATATTTTGAGATATAAACATTATTTGAGTTTATAACAGCGTAAAAATGGAAACAGAACCAACTGGAAAGGCTATAGATGTACGCATTGTGCGTCTGCGAAGGGTACGCGAGATCAGCTTCATGGCGTAGCGATGTGCAAGACGGGCTATGATTGGTGCAGAAATGAAAGACGGCCAATGACAGCTACCCATTTTGATTGTCTTTCACCATTGCTACATGTCTTCAAAATGTTCATAAGGCATTGCAAGAGATGAAGCCCTGCACCGTTAATGCAAGCTGGAAGAAGTTGTGGCCTGAGGTTGTGCACGACGACAAGGGATTCACGCCTGAAGAAATCCAACACTCAGCTGTTCAAAAAGCTGTGCAATTAGCTTCGTTAATCAAAGGTGAAGGATTTGCCGATACGACGAAGGAAGACGTAGATGAACTGATTGACTTAGAATCCGAACCACTCGCCGACCAAGACTTAGAAGCACTGACGAAGTCTGCTGCCGAGGAAGACGACGAAGAGGAAACACCGAAAGAAGCCGAGGAAACAATCGAGCAAAGTGGATGGTCGTTAGAGCGATTAGGTAAACTAATGAAACTAATTAACGAAGTGAAGGAGTGCTCACAGGAATGGGACAACGATATGGTTCGATCAGTACAATTTTGCAATAAAATAGAAGAACTGATGACTCCTTATCAAATGATTTTTGATAGGCTAAAGAGGCAGAGAAAACAACTGCCAATAACAATGTTTTTCCAGCCGAGCAAGAAAGAAAGGGTACCGGTGGCAAATACTGTTCCTGAAGTTGTAACGACCGACGAAGAAATTGCCGATTCACCTTCCACAGAAGAGGAAGTGGTGTCCCCCGAAAAGACACCACCTGCTGAAGATATGTAATTTTTAATTTTAAGGCTTAATATCTTAATAATTGTTCTTATTATTTCAGCAATAATGAACAGTATTGTAATGGGAGGGTTAAATAGTTGTACAGGGAGGGGTTTAAAAGTCTAAATGCACATAAATATATACGTAAAAATCGGCGATCCCACTTCGCGGAAAATCTCCTTTCGCGGGGGGTTTTGGAACGCATCTACCGCGATACAGGAGGGAACACTGTAGCTGCTTCCTCTTTACTCTTACACTGCTAAATTAGGGACGGCTAGCACAGATAGTCCTCGAGTAGCTTTGTGCTAACAAACACAAGGAATTATCTGCTGTGCCCACCACGAGAGTTGAGTGCGTGTGTTTTCTTATAGCAAAGCCACACCGGGCTACCTGCTGAGAGAGTTGAGGACCTCGGTTTTTGTGTTATAATTTTTCAAACTTAAAGCTGAACTACTAGAAGCGATAGATTATATGAAAAGGAGGTAGTTAATGTTACTTGTTTCTAATTCGTGTGCTATTCTGGAATAGGTCACACCCAGCCCAAATATTTGTCTGCTGTTTCGCACAAAGCTGCTGAATGGGAGATAGAGGTTATGTTCACCGCAGGGATTAATCCCGAAAATTTTAGCGCAATAAGATATCACCGGGAACGTTTATTATTAAGTAATTTCTTAATCATATGAAGTTTCGGGAATATTAAATACATTCTTTTACCCGATACAGTCATTGAAATGTGTATTGTGTTTCGTTATCGTGTATTAACTTCGAAAAGTGGTAAATATTGTACTTTCAACTTCAAATATCAGCAATCTCTTTAATAAAAACCTCATACAATCTCACTCGTTGAATACATGATCTTTTCGGGTTTCCATAAATCTCTGGGTTTGGTTTGTTTTTGAATTTCGCGTACAGCTATACGAGGGCTATCTGCGCTAGTTGTCCCTAATTTAGCAGTGCAAGACTAAAAGGAAGGCAGCTAGTCGTCATCACTCACAGTCAACTCTTTTACCAACGAATAGTGGGATTAACCGTCTCATTTAACGTCCCCAGGGATGGAAGGGCGAGCACGTTTGGTGCGATGGGGATTCGAACCCGCAACCGTCAGACAACAACTCGAGCGTCCTTACCACCTGGTCATGTCGGGCCACCGGACTTTGTAACTGAGGCTGTTCGACTAGTAATCCGAGAGTCGCGGATTCGAATTCCGGTCGCACCAAACATGCTCCCACTTTCAGCCTTGGAGGCGTCATAATGTGACGGTCAATCCCGCTATTCGTTGGTAAAAGAGTAGCTCAAGAGTTAGCTACCTTCCTTCTAGTCTTTCACTGCTGGCCTGGCATGGCCGAGCGCGTTAAGGCGTGCACTCGTAATCCGAGGGTCGCGGGTTCGCGCCCGCGTCGCGCTAAACATGCTCGCCCTCCCAGCCGTGGGGGTGTATAATGTGACGGTCAATCCCATTATTCGTTAGTAAAAGAGTAGCCCAAGAGTTGGCGGTGGGTGGTGATGACTAGCTGCCTTCCCTCTAGTCTTACACTGCTAAATTAGGGACGGCTAGCACAGATAGCCCTCGAGTAGCTTTGTGCGAAATTCCAAAACAAACAAACAAAAACTTTCACTGCTAAATTAGGGACGGCTAGCGCAGATAGCTCTCGAGTAGCTGTACGCGAAATTCGAAACAAACAAAGTCCGAATCTCACAATGTTGTCAAAACAAGATTAAATAATATGGAAAATGAAAAACATGAATATTATATATTTAATTCGCTGTATGTTAGTGAGATTAAACACGCATCACACAAGTTAATTTAAAACATATCAAATGAATTTTAAACGGCGTAAATAAATCTACGGTTTATCATTTTTTTCTAGTGATAGTCGATACGTTTATTTTTATAATTACGAAGCTGGTATTTAGCAGATAAAATGAAACGAAAAATAATGATTTATTGGCGTGCTAGTAAAAGCTGTAGATAATAATTTATTATCCCGAATTTCGAATGTTGTGAGTAAAACGTGTTCCATATTTATATAATGTAAGATTAAAAGAGATAACAGACACTTAAAGAAAATGGAGATCACGAAATAGACAAAACATAGTGATAATATAAAAATCACGTGCACTGGCTGTACTACTTACCTGTTCTACCATTAACTTCATTCGTTCCAACTGGCAGCATGAAGAAGAAAAAAAAACGAGAGAGAGCAAAATGACGTTTTAGTAAGTTTAGTGTGTTCGTTACTTTATTCTCTGAACTCCACCTATAATGTACAATTGGTATTCGGTTCATAATACAATGTTTATTGTTGTTGTTTTTGAATTAAGCACAAAGCTACACAATGGGATATCGGTGCTCTGCCCACCACGGGTATCGAAACCCGGATTTTAGCGTGCAAGTCCGCAGATTTACCGCTGAGCCACTGGGGGGCGTACAGTATTTATACCTAACCTATGATGTACAGTATACTTTTGTTTACTTGGTATTTTTCTCGCTTCAATTTTTTTTTTACATCTTTTCTGTGCATTTTTTCACGTGAACTTTAAAATTACTTGCTCTATTTGAAGTCAACTTCTCATAAAACTCTATTTTCTTCTAAGATCTGAAGCTGAGTGGACAAACACGTTTTAAACGGAAGCTGTGACGATCTATATACAAACAGTAACATCATTCTACTCGTCAGAAACTCACAGTTCATGAAAATACGTAACTTACCATCCACGTGTGAGAAAAACAAAACCAAAAAGTTCTTAACAACGTTTTCTGGACTTCAGTTGTTTGTGTACTTCACACACTTTTTTTCATTTTCGTCCGAATGTCCTGGATTCTACTGGAATAGACTGACCCTTCACGACCTTCTGCGAGCCAATGATAAGGGTGTCCTGCAGGCCTTTTTTCTAGCGAGGCGTCCCCTAGGCACTCAGCGTGTGGGAACAGCACGGCCAACGTGAAACTGATTAGCATGCTGGTCAATCGCTATTATTCAGGTGCACGTCACGTGATGTCGAACTGCCGAGTTCCAGTGATGAGAACTCTCTCTACGGCCTATGAAATCATCGCCCAAAGAAAGCAACCGATTGTGGTGACTAGAGTCTGTCTGATTAGATATAACTTGCTGCAAAACATACTCGAAAACTATCACACGGAAGAGAGATTGTGATTCAGTTTGCCTTCCCCGATTAGCCCCGTGGCTTGTCTATAAGAAACTTATAAAACCTATCTGCCAAAAGCCGAACAGCATATTTACGTATTTAGCGACTGTCTGTTGTCTAGTTACAGAAACGATATCAGATTTCACCTTTAAAATAACCGGATATCAGCGTGGCAGTGGCTGTCAGATAAGAGTGTGGGTACATAGACACAGTTTCGTATTTCCTGAAGTAAATACAGCTGTCTATCAGTCAACACGGACATTTTTTGACTAACTGTCGGTGTAATGATTTATTACACTGCCGTTTTGCTGAGGATGGCGGCTTACCTGTTACAGTAATGAATAATGTTATATGTACGTATTATTTGTCCCCCTCCCCAGTGGCTCAGCGGTATGTCTGCGGATTTACAACGCTAAAATTCGGGTTTCGATACCCGTGGTGGGCAGAGAACAGAGAGCCTATTTTGTAGCTTTGTACCAACTTCAGCAACATAATTAGTTTTTAATTACGCAAGAAGATCAGAAATATTGTTTATTAAAAGCTAGAAAACAAAACTACTGGACATACTGTTGTTTTGTTCCAGTGTGTGCCTTTGGCTCGGTAATTAATTTCGATTAATAACTATAATTACCTTCCGCAAGCACGAAAACCAAAAGACCAAAATCTGCGTAAATCTAGAGGTAAGCTAACTTACCTGGACATAACATGGTACAGTCAACCCTCTGGACGCCTTCTCCTGTACATTGATGACCGCTGTTGAGGGGCGTCGGGTTGGTGCACATACGGGTCCTAAGTTTTACCCCTCGGCCACAGCGACTAGTGCATTCACTCCACGGGCTCCACGTGGACCAGCCTCCGTTTACTATCGTTAACGAAACGTGCCCATCTTTAGTCTGACTAATAATAATATTGGTGCTTATAAAAGTGCACATTACTAGCACATTTTTTTTGAGAAAGCGGGTAAGTTAAATCAAATGAATGCATTCATTGAATTTAATCAGTAACGTCGTTTATGTTTTATTTTTTTTTCTTTTGTATATGCTTCGGAACAAAAGAATCACTCCATTGACTCGAAGGAAATATGTTGGAAAAGGCATGTCACTTAATTATTCAAAACGTTTGATGTCCTAAAAAAAGCGAAACAATTATACTGTGTTGTGTCTAGGATATTTTTTTTACTAGATACGTTTCTGGTGTATTTTTAAACCAGTCAAGTCTGAGACTTGTTCATCCGCCCTGACACGCTAGCTCCTCGTTCCGTCACGTGCCAGTAGCTGGTGTTCCAGTTTTCGAACCTTGAATGCCTCAGATCAAGCAGATAAAATTAAAAAAAAATCTCTGAAATCTACAACAATACAAATATAAAATGAATTAGTATGCTTAAGGAAGAAATAAACTTATTAATATAAAAGTGTGGGAGGACCCCATTATTAAGCTCTGTTTTATAGCAGCCCTCCCCCCTCAGAAACGCCACTGTATCAACCAAGGGGCATTTCCAATGGGTTGGGATGCTCTGCCTCCAACAACTCCACCCCCGAATAGAAAATTCTAGAAATGCCAATGTATTTAACTCATGCGCCTCCACTTATATTCATAGGTAATCGAATATTAACTTCAGGAAGTTTCCTCAGTACCATATCACATTTGCTTCCAATGTAAAGTAGGCTAAACGTTAGATTTGAATAAGAGTTCTTCTATTTCAACACAAGCTTCCAGCACGTTTCCTTTATTATCTATTCATCAAACTCGCCCTGGAGGCGACCTGACGAAGCTCCTAAATCGCTCGGAACAGTCATCCCGATACCGTTAATGATCCAGGTGTGGACAACCGGAGAGAAACGAGGATCGCTGAAGAGTATTTCATAGGCAATAATACAGCACCCATTAACGTTGCTTAGCGTCCTCCCTGCGGGCACTAGAATGCCCTCTACTGGCAGAAAATTTCCAAAATGGGGAAAAGTAAATGAGCATAAAGTTTACGATAGAAGACAGAAAACGTGACCTGAAGTTTCTGACCAAGATATAAAATAAGGCCAGTTTCGATCCTCCTTCCTCCCTTTTACACATACAAATATGTTTACCATTCTAATACAAGTTAAAACATCTGGAACAAAGAACAAAGCTAAACTTAAATTCTTACTATAACTGTGAAATAAAAGGGACTGCAACCGTAACTATTAGAGGAAAACAAAAACAAAAACGTTCAGCCAGAAGCTAACGATCTCAATATGTTTCACAGAATGTTTCCTTTCTAATTACTCACTGAGTTACAAAATCAGCTCTCTATGTCATGAGGCCCGGCATGGCCAGGAGCGTTAAAGCGTGCGACTCGTAATATGAGGGTTGCGGGTTCGAATCTCGATCGAACCAAACATGATCGCCCTTTCATCCGAGGAGGCGTTAGAATGTGACGGTCAGTCCCACTATTCGTTGGTTAAAGAGTAGCTCAAGAGTTGGCGGTGGGTGGTAATGACTAGCTGCCTTCACTCTAATCTTACACTGCTAAATTAGGGACGGCTAGCACAGATTAGCCTTCGAGTAGCTTTGTACGAAATTCACTGAACAAACAAACATTCTATGTCATGTCTACCGCAGATGTCGAAACCAATTCTTAGCGTTTTAAGTCCTTGAACTTACCGTTGAAACATTACGGGACTGAAACAGGAAAGTTGTTGTTGTTGTTGTTTTGAATTAAACACAAAGCTATGCAATGGGCTATCTGTGCTCTGCCCACCACGGGTATCGAAACCCGGATTTTAGCGTGTAAGTCCGCAGACATACCGCTGATCCACTGGGGGACGAAACAGGAAAGACCGAGATACGTAAACATATACACTGGCCAATGAACATGAAGAAAAAATATGCATATTGCGTTGTTAGATTCAACAACTTATTTGAGTAGAGTTTCGAAAAATGAAAATAAGAAAAGGAAAAATAAAAAACTTTGTAAGCAATTAATAGGGAAAATGTGAACACTATGAAATTAGCCTAAATACTAGCTGGTCAAAAGTTTAAGACCATACCAAAAAGAAGTCCTAAACAGGGTAGGAAATTTCCAACAAGAGGTCTCAGTAGTGAGTTGCACGGCCATCCTCGCGAATAACATCAAACATTCGCTTTCGCATGGTCTATATAAGCGTTTGCAGAAGGCTGTCTGGAATGTTATTCCAAGTGTTGACGTTCATTTCTATAGACTTCCCCTGACATCCACCTCCAAACATTTGCATTGGGGTTTAGTTCGGGCAAACACGCTGGATGGTGGATCCAAAAGAATCACGTTATTCACCTTGAAAAAGTCCTTTGTCCTGCGGGCATTGTGGATTGCAGTGTTGTTCTGCTGAAAGATCCAACATGCCAATGTAGCCAGCTGCTGTATGACGCCCCTGTATAACCTGAAGCTCCATTGTTCTATGGAAGGAGAAAGCACCCAAGATCATGATGGAACCTCTTCCACTGTGTCGTGTAGAAAATGTCTCCGATGGGATATCCTTATCGTTCCAGTAACGTTGGAAACCATCTGGACCATCCAGGTTAATTTTTTCTTATCAGATAACAAAACTTCATCCACTTTTCTACGTCCCATGTTTGGTGCTTCTCCTCAAAGTTTAACTGAGCTGTTTCATCGTGTGGAAAGAGGCGTGACCTATGAAGACGTTTATAGTTTTTAGAGCCTTTCCCTCGTAGATGCCGTCTTATTGTTCTTGAGTTGCATTCTGTGTCCGTAAGGACCTTAATCTGGTTTGACGATCGGCTGGTGTCTTGCCGGACAACTCGTTGAATACTCCTGTTCAATGCCGGAGAAATTTTCTTGGACCGACCACTTGAAATTCTCGTTCTGTGTCCCTCAGAGTCTTTTAAGAAATATGCAAGAGCAGTTATACTACGCCCAGTCTCACCAGCGATGGTACATTGAGAGAGACCTTGCTTTTGCAGCTCGAAAATTCTGCCACGTTCAAACTCTGTCAATTTTTAGCCTTTGCCATGTTTTTATTCAATGTAGCACAGGAGATGTCAGTGGGAGATGTTAACAACGCTAATGCTTGAACACAAATGACTATCTTCCGTTACGTGTTTACCGATTAACGCTTCGTTTCAGTATGGTCTTAAACTTTTGACCAATTAGTATTTAGACTAATTTCATAGTGTTCACATTTTCCCTATTACATGCTAAAAAGTTTTTTTTTTCCATTTTCTTATTTTCGTCTTTCGAAGCTCCACTTAAATAAGTGTTTGAGTCTAACAACGCAAAATGTATATTTATTGTTTATGTTCATTGGCTTTAAGATATTGGCCAGCAGTGAATATTACAAACTAAATTACATTCCTGTTTAGGTCCGGCATGGAAAGGTGGGTTGAGGTGCTAGACTCGTAATCTGAAGGTTGCGGGTTCAAATTCCTGTCGCACCAAACATGCTCGCTCTTTCCGCTGTAGGGTCATTATAATGTGATGTTCAATCCCATTATTCGTTGGTAAAAGAGTAGCTCAAGAGTTGGCGGTGGATGCTGATGACTAGCTGCCTTCCCTCTAGTCTTACACTGCTAAATTAGGGACGGCTAGCATAGATAGCCCTCGATTAGCTTTGCGCGAAATTAAAAATACAACAACAAAAAACAAACATTCCTGTTGACGTCACAAATATATCTAGCCACACTAACCCTCATCTTCACGTCTTAAATCGATATGTCTAACGATTACAGAAATGTGTTTTAAGACGTGCTGTACTACTGGGTTTTAACCCTGGATCTCAGCTATAAAAGTCATCGTTATGCATAAACCTTTACCCCATATAAGGTAATGGGGCGTTTCTATAAAGAATTCGTAGCCCAGATATCATAATTACGGTCTATTGTACTCTCTGTATACATACTAATCGTACACTGGGATCCTCATTCAAATCTCGTAATGTTTTCGTTGATGAAAAACTTTTTCAACGGTTAGACCAGAAAACGAACGATGTGCTTTCAGCCACGTGCAAGCGCACAGAACGCGCGAGAGGCTCGGCGCCTTAGGGCTACCGGGTTTGTTTAACTTGATGAATAGGCGCCCCCTACTTAAGAGCACCAGGGGGTTTCCATTGTTCCCGGAGAACTTGACCATACCACAAAAGGCAACTTTAACAGCACATTCAGAGTCAAGGGTAAGTCTTTTATAATATCCATAAAGAAACAATATTGAATGGCTTCTTGTCAGTCAGCCCATGTGTAATCTGTCTTAAAAACTCGACTACTTTATAACAATCGCGAACTAGCACGACAACCATTTGACAGCGTTAAGTGTAATGCGTTGTACTGAGGGCGTGTACTCGTTGTTAATATGTTGAATCTTCACAAGTTAACGGAATCGACAGTTTCTTTATAGCATGCTGATTGTGTTAGGGTTAGCTGAGCTTCAAGAACAAAAAGAAAAAAGAGGTCGTCCACGTCGCCATTCGTAGTTTCAAAATCATCCCTTCTAATGTCAGTATCCTCTGTTTCTTAGTACTCACATCACGTGCTCGGTATGAAGACCGAATGAAACATCCGTGCCTTAGAACAATTGATCAGAAACTATGCACATGCATATAATCATTTGTGACAATAAGACAATAAAAAAAAACACGAGTAAAACCATGCAGTGTATTTTTGCTTCCTTTAGCTTCACAAGGTTAACTTATAACAGTTTTCATTGGTCGCACGCGGCTAATCTTGTTTCTTAAGTTGTTTTCAATCACATGTAAATTAGGCTTTTGCGTCAAAGACACTTTTTCGTTTTTTTAACTTTGTCCTTGTCAGCCTAGTGTAAAACATGTTCTGCACGTACATTATAACCTCCTAACCTGAATATTCAGCGATATTTTTCTTCTTTCAGTAAACTGGAATATTCAGAGAATTGGTTACGATGGGTGAAGAAAGACCGGAACGGTTATTATTTACCAGAGTAATAATTGCTGGCCTGATTTTTCCTTTGATGAGAAGGTAGAATGTTAAATAGATACGCGAACTTCCCTAAATTATTAAAAGTCTCTTTTTGCACTTTTCTCTTACACGGTACTCGATGGACGTCTTTTTTTTTCCCCACACTCTCAACACATCCGCCATACACGGTACACATACCGGTTTGGTTTTCGCGCAAAACTACACGAGGGCTATCTCCGCTAGCCATTCTTAATTTAGCAGTGAAAGATTAGAGGAAAGGCAGGTAGTCATCATCACCCACCGCCAACTCTTGGGCTACTTTTTTACTAACGAATAGTTGGATTGACCGTAACTATATAACGCCCCCACGATTGAAAGAGCGAGCATTTTTAGTGATGTAGGGATTCGAACCTACGACTCACAGATTACGAATCTACCCACGTGGCCATGCTATACACGTGCTTATATTTCCGAGCGTCTTTTCCAACACTCCCCCCATCCAACTCGTCAGTCTTATACGTTCGGATTATGAGCGTCCCTCAATATATCGATTCAACACTGGCAAATTATCGATATTCCTACACTGTGAACGGTTTTTCCCAACACCATCAACACATTTGTTTCTAAACTACGCACACCATTACTCGTGTAAAAAACATTTGGCTCTTCCGCCCTCTTCTGCACAAATGTAAACATTTTTTTCAACATGCTCAATACTGACTATCCTGTAAACAATTACTTCAACATGCTTAATATTGACTTTCCTGTAAACAATTACTTCAACATGCTCAATACTAACTTTCCTGTAAACACATTCTTCAACATACTTAATAGTGGCTTTCTGATAAACAATTTCTTCAAGATACTCGATAGTGGCTTTCCTGTAAACACATTCTTCAACATACTTAATAGTGGCTTTCTGATAAATACTTTCTTTAACATACTCAATAGTAGCTTTCCTGTAAGCACTTTTTTCAGCACAACTGCTTTAGTTCTTCACACACGTGGACTTTTTAAAATCATGAGCAGTAATAGTACACATAGAAATAATTTCATTTGTTCAAATTAGGTTCTTACATGACATTCAGGCCTTCGAGTAAAATTTACATAATTAGCTTTTTTCTAGTCCTAACTATAAAAATAACGAAAACAAACATAAACAAATAATTAGACATATAATGTTCTTTTCCTCAGAGAAATCCAAGAATACCAACCATCCATATTCAAAGGTTTTCACTCCGTTAACTTCGCTAATTCGGATTGTTTGCAAATTTATGTATTGTTTAAAAAGCAGCAACACTGAGAAGTATTGTAACAAATATAAATGTCGTTAATCATAAAGTTGTCATAAAATCTATAATTAAAACGTAAGAATAATCAAAAAATTAATAGCTATAAGTAAAGGCATAAGGTGTTAAATCGGCTAAAACTTACATATAACTTTTTATATAGGTAGTATTATAGTTAATAATTATTTTAATAAATCAATCGTTTCGCTGTTAACGAACCTAAGCTTATCTTAAGATAGCCTAAGTTAGGCCTAATTTTTTGATTTATCTGGGGCCAAATTAAAACAACAGTTATTACAATTAAACAATGTAAAAAGTGATAGTAATAATTTGATGTAGATATTTTATAATTATAGAATTTAAGGAATTGCAAAAATAAATAAATAATAATACATAAAATAACGGTTATACAAGTGGTAATATTTTATTTGCAAACAAAATTATTTAATATACTTTATAAATACATTACTTTTAAATCAATGGTTCATATACCCATATTTGTTCAAAAGTTGCACGCGAACACTTCTTCTAGTCGTATTATGTAAGAACAAAAAACATCAACACACGAACCAGAGAGTTATATTTAGATATATCCATCTACTACTGTGTACTTTTTCTTTTTAAATACAAAAATAATGAAATCGAGAATAAACTAGTCTCATACACGTTACTTCGGGAACAAAGTGTAACAAAGTAATAAATATTTGTAATACCCTACATAAAATGAATATAGAATAAACAGGAAGCTTCTCAAAAAAGTTTAGTTTCCTACCATAGACTGTCACGGAGGATGTCTCACTAAAACGTTGATAGGCAACGTTTCGAGCCCCACAGGTATAGTTCCCCATGTCCGCTAGCCGTACTTGACTGATCAGTAGGTTGCCTTCGTTCGAGATTATGAAGTTTGTTTCTTTATTCATGTCAATAGTTACTCCGTTACGTAGCCAAAACACTTTTGGCGGTGGCACGCCCTCTGGTGGTAAGCATTGTAAGGAGATTTGTCCATCTATTTCGACACTGGTACTTAAGGGCTGGTTGATGAAATGCTTCTTTAAGTCTATTTAAGAAAGTTCGAGAAATATAAGCTTTCTTAAAGGTTTGGAGCTGTTTTTTTTTCAAATGCGACATCTGTTTTAATCTACCATGGTCTACAGTTAGCCCCCCAGTGGCTCAGCGGTATGTCTGCGGACTTAGACGCTAAAATCCGGGTTTCGATACCCGTGGTGGGCAGAGCACAGATAGCCCATTGTGCAGCTTTGTGCTTAATTCTAAAAACAACAAAAACAACAACAACGTCTACAGTTAAATGTTAAGAGTATATAATCTGGTAAGTAGAGTTATATTAAGTTATATTAAGAAGAAAATGCTGTTTGTTGTAAAAGGATAGGCTGAAGTTAAACGAACATGAGACAATAATATGCAATAACAGAAAATTTACTTCAGTAACAATTTGGCTGATCGTTTGCACACCTATGGCATTAGGAACGGTATGGTTGAGTTTTCATAGACCTATGCCACCCTCCAGTAACAGCATGGTTGAATCTTTAACGTTTTACGCCGTTATTAACAGTATGATTAAATGTTCACAGTTCCATGCCCTTATGAACAGTATGGTTGAGAGTGTATAGTCCTATGACCCCCACCCCAGTAACAGCATGGTTGAATGTTTACACTCCTACGCTTTTGGCAACAGCACAGTTCTGTGTTTAAAACTATAAGACTTTAGCACAAAATTCGATGTTTAGAATCATAAGGTCACAGTACCAAAGTAGTATAACGTTTATAACCACAAGACGTAAGTACCAATATATCAGGTCATTCCATAAGTAATGTCCGAAAATTTAATACGGAACGTGCATCATCATTTCTGTCTTTGTAGAAGGCATTAATGACTACAATATTTAGTAGGACGTGTATAAAAATGTTCAAATAAACTAAACTAATCCAACTCCACTTTTTCAGATCATTAATCAAATAAACCCTCATGAAGATGGATGTGTCTAAGGAGCACATTAGGTGTATAATTCTTTATGAGCTTAAAAGAAGCAAAAGTGCCATAGAAACTACACGAAATATTCCAGGTGCTTATGGTGTGAAGTCTCTCAATGAAATGAAATGTCAAGGTGGTTTCAAAAGTTCAGATGAGGTAATTACAGCTTAAGTGATGCACAACGTTCAGGTTGTTCTGTTGAGTTTAATGATGACTTGCTGCCGACTGCAATTGATCGAGATTGTGCTGTAACAGATGAAGAACTACAACAGAAGTTAATTCAACCCATTCAATAGTTCACCTCATCTGACAGTTTGGAAAGGTGTAAAAACTTGGAAAATGGATCCCCCCATGATTTGACAGAAGCCAACCTTAGAATAAAAGTGGACATTTGCATTTCTTTGCACTCTTGTGAAAGTAACTCACCTGTTTTGGACAGGTTAGTGACTGGAGATGAAAATTTGGTATGTTATAAAAATGTTAAGCGCCGCAGACAAATTGCTCAGTGCAGGGAAACTGGTTAAAGCACAGCCCAAAATGGACCTCCAACCGAGGAATGTCTTGTTAAGCGTTTGGTAGGATATCGTCGGTGTGATCCACTTTGAGTTGCTGTCACTTAATGATTACATCAGACTTTATCGTCAACAGTTAGAGCGCTTGAATGTTGCATTGAAAGAATAGAGATCTGCTTTAATCAATGATAAAGGTGTTGTGTTACACCAGGATAGTGCACAGCCTCATACAGCAAGAATCACATTTGCAAAGATTGAAGAGCTAGACTGAGAAAAACTTCCACATCCTCCTTATTCTCCACACCATATCCCATCTGACCATCATCTATTCTGAAGTTTACAGAACTATCTTGATGGAAAAGAACTTGGAACACATAAAGATGTCAAAACTACCCACTCGACACTCTTTTCCTCCAAACCCCAAGAATTTTATAGAAGTCGCATTCAGAAACTTGTGAGTCGTTGAAAGTAATTAATAATAACGGATCATACATTATTGATTAAATAACATTAAAAGCGTTTGAAATATTTTCTCTTTTTCTAAACCTAAAATCGGACATTATTTAAGGGATTACCCGATAGTTTGATATTTAGAAACATTAGGCTTTAGTACCAATTTAGTTTGATGTTTAAAATCATAAGATTTTAGTACCAAAATTGTTTGATGTTCAGAAATATTACATTTTAGTAACAGTTTAGTTGGATGTCTAGAATCATAAGACTTAAGTACCAATAAATTTTGATGTTTAGAAACAGTATATTTTAGTACCAAAATGGTTTGACGTTTAGAACCATAAAGTCTCAGTATCAGAATTATAAGATACCAGTATCAATACAGTGCGATGCTTAGGACCATAAAACCACAGTATTAATACAGTTTGAAATTTAGGGCATAAAAATCTAAAAACCACATAGTTTAATGTTTCGAACTATGAAATCTCATCACCAACATCATGTGGTTTTATCCTCGTTAGGTATAGTTTCATTACATTACTTTATTTCTGTCGTACACTGGTATCTATATTCTGATGTTGGAACATATTAATACATCTATACTACCTATTACCTAGATTTACTTTAAAAAGACGCGTTATAATATGTTATAAGTCTAGAAGTTAAATTAAATGTGCAAGATAGTCGTTACAATTGTTATTTTGATGATGGCTTTCATTAAAGTTTTATTTTGTGACATTGTGGATCAAATAAGATATTAGTAAAGTAACTTTTTTATGTAGATAAAACCATATATAGAACGTAGTAAATGTTCGTGGTGGAAGAGACAGAGACATTCAATCAAATATACACATGGTTATTATCATTATATTATGAAATATACACATGGTTACTATCATTACATTATAAAATATACACTTGGTTACTATCATTATATTATAAAATATACACATGGTTACAGTCATTACATTATAAAATATACACATGGTTACTGTCATTATATTATAAAATATACACTTGGTTACTATCATTATATTATAAAATATAAACAAGGTTACTGTCATGATATTATAAAATATACACAAGGTTACTGTCATTATATTATAAAATATAAACAAGGTTACTGTCATGATATTATAAAATATACACATGATTACTGTCATGATATTATAAAATATACACAAGGTTACTGTCATTATATTATAAAATATACACATGGTTTCTGTCATTATATTATAAAATATACACATGGTTACTGTCATTACATCATAAAATGTACAGATGGTTACTATCATTACATTATACAATATACACATGTTTACTGTGATTATATTGTGAAATATTTATATGTTTTTTAAAACTTGATAGGTGTATTTGACTGAATAACTGTTTACTGTATTCCTGTTTTTAAAAGTGAAATGATTACACGAAGCCCGTCTTTTTGTCATCATTTAGGTTGAGTAAGAAATAAAAAACACACGTTATTCTGATAATTAAGTTAAAAAGTATTTTCATGTCCGATTATTTACAGGAGTGTGTTTTTTATAGCAAAGCCACATCGTGTAATCTGTTGTGTCCGAGGGGAATCAAACACTCTGATTTTAGCGTTGTTAATTCGTCGGTTTACCACTGTTCTTCCATGGTACTTTTTACAGGAAAAAAAATCCTCACATAAACAAAGTTTTCTTGAAATCAAAAGAACGTAAATTCTATAGTTCAACAAATATAATGGCAATATAATTCTAATTTGAATATTGATAACTATATCCGTGTAATTAATTAAGCCTAAAGTATATTTACATAAATGAAGGCTGCTTTTCTTGCTTGTAGGAAATCCGGGTGATCTTCCTAATCGATTACAAGGAATAGTTTTTGATTTTTCCACTAAATACGTTGTTTTTATTTATAAACCAATGTACACATCACCTTAATTTGCTGTGGCTGACGAGATCTCGATTATAGACATTTAATTACATGTGTCCAAGACAAGCTGGAGTTGTGATAGGATTACTGACAAGTCTTATGAAAGGTGGATTATCATGCAGCTAGCAAGTCTAAAAGAACGAGTTACACGAAAAAAAAAAACGGAAAATAATCGTGATGTTTAACAGAACTAAAACTAACACCAATTATCCAAAACGAGAACTGTTTCAAAACTTTAAGCCTAAATCTATTGGTTATTAATTCACGCCATGTTTCCTAAGAGCATTTGAATTCACTTCACGTTTTTTAGGAAGCCGTCAGATTGTGTTGTTATAAAGAAGGCCGATAAAAACAGAAATATATATATATATATATATATACTTCACTTCGTTCAAGCTATCCTCTTAAAAGACTGACTTATTAGAAGTACAACTGCCAACGTTCATTCACTTTACACAATCATCGTGTCTAACACGTGTGAGCATATATCTGTGAATTATTGTACAGTATCGTACATACTTACTTTGGTACAATATTGTATATACTTACTTTGGTGCCTGCACACCAATCTTACTGTGGTACGCTAAACGTAACGCTTAATTTTCTAAGAATACGAGTACTGTGGTACAATAGTCTGTACACTTACTCTAATATTACGTTTGAAATACATCTTGGCATTTACGTTAATTATTCATAAAATGGTACCATCCTGCAGATATGAACAGGACACAAGCCCAGTGGTACCATACTGACAGTATGTACAGGACACAAGCCCAATGTTACCATAATACGAGCCCAGTGGTACCATACTGACGGTATTTCCAGAACACAATCTAATATCCCTTATACTTTGGATAGTTATATTCCATTTAACTTAAGGCCCGGCATGACCACGTGGGTTAAGTCGTGCGACTTGTAATCTGAGGGTCGCGGGTTCGTATTCGCGTCGCGCCAAACATGCTCGCCCTCCCAGCCGTGGGGGCGTTATAATGTAACGTCAATCCCACTATTCGTTGGTAAAAGAGTAGCCCAAGAGTTGGCGGTCGGTGGTCTTAACTAGCTGTCTTCCTTCTAGTCTTACACTGCTAAATTAGGGACGGCTAGTGTATATAGTAAACAAACCATTTAACTTTGTATACATATATTCCTTTGCACTTTGTATAAATATATCCCTTTGCACTTTGTACAAATATGTTCCTTTGCACTTTGTATAAATATGTCCCTTTGCACTTTGTATAAATATATCCTTTTGCACTTTGTATAAATATATCCCTTTGCACTTTGTATAAATATATCCCTTTGCATTTTGTATAATTATGTTCCTTTGCACTTTGTATAAATATATCCCTTTGCACTTTGTATGAATATATCCCTTTGCACTTTGTATGAATATATCCCTTTGTACTTTGCATGAATATATCCCTTTGCACTTTGTACAAATATGCTCCTTTGCACTTTGTATAAATATATCCCTTTGCACTTTGTATGAATATGTCCCTTTGCACTTTGTATGAATATATCCCTTTGTACTTTGTATGAATATATCCCTTTGCACTTTGTACAAATATGCCCCTTTGCACTTTGTATAAATATATCCCTTTGCACTTTGCATAAATATATCCCTTTGCATTTTGTATAATTATGTTCCTTTGCACTTTGTATAAATATATCTTTTTGCATTTTGTATGAATATATCCTTTTGCACTTTGTATAAATATATCCCTTTGCACTTTGTATGAATATGTCCCTTTGCACTTTGTATAAATATGTCCCTTTGCACTTTGTATAAATATATCCCTTTGCACTTTGTATAAATATATCCCTTTGCACATTGTGAACGTCGAATCTCCTTAAAGGTTAACTACCAACGTTTAATAGAAACATGTGCACTGTTGACTAAACTTGCATATTTCTAGAGCAGTTCTTGATAAACGCGTGTTTAACGAACGAGATAAACGCTTCGCTCAGTTGTTACTGTACATCAATACAGACTTAGGTTTGTTGATACAGCGCACATAGTTTCTAATTATACTGATTTATGATGTCGGTGAAGTTTCAATTAATTGAAAAATTAGTTGATAAAAATCAATACCTTCTCAAGAATATGCGTGAAGGCTACCCATAGATATATCAATTATACAAACCTGACCGAAAATAAGAGCAAAAAAGACAAAAAAAACAATCAGTCTATCCGACCTTTTCGCACTATCTTTTATCTATCCATCTTTACAGGGTGGGTATAATGAACAGTTGCAATACATTTAACTAATTTAATGTTCTTTGTATCGGTTTCTCTCTCTGTCTTTCGCTCACAATCTGAATTTGTTTCCTAAACCAAGAGTTCGAACATCCAGAAGAAACAGAGTTGTCTTTGTATTACATTAGCGTTACGTGCCAAACTTTGACTGTTAGGTTATAGTAAGTTTAACGCGCGTCTCTGCCCGAATCCTACTCCACAGCACGTGTACTGCATAACTGAAGCCGTTTGGTGTGAAGGCCAAGATACACTTTCTGTCGCTTAAGAATAACACGACTCGCCGCGAAAGAAGCCGACACTAGAGCGACATTCTGACCGCGAGAAGCTTTCGCTAACGACGTTCTTTAAATCGGAGGGAAAGCTCAATTAACTTGATGAATAAGAAAATATTCGAGACATTAATTTGTTTTCGTAATTAAGACGGAAGGAATCGCAGTTCATTAATTAGGAAGATGAAAAGAAAAGTGAAACACGTGGAATGAAGTACATTACTTCGTCAGGAAACATCCAAAACCACCGAAAGACGAGGTGGACATACACTTGGAGCCAGTTGCACGGACCTATTTGCTCCGGAGAGTCGGAGCCAGAATGGCTAGCGTGTTACTCATCTATAGCCGTGCAGACGCATGAGGCTTGGTGTGTTGGAAAGGGGAAGATATAATTAAAGGCTCCATATTTCATGTCGTGTCTGATGAGAAATTTTCATTATATATCAAACACGGTTAATCAGCTGGTCTTCAAAACGCGTTTCAGGATTGTTGTATTATTAGACATGAAGTAATAAAAAACGTACAACTATCAGAAGGGAATAAAAATATTCATGTTAACATGGGCTGAAGCTTGGGTCAGTGGTTCTGAGTGTGGTTCGAGGTTCTCCGGGTGCTCAGAAGACTGATCCAAAATGCATGTTATAGATGAGTTTGTTGTTTTTTTGTTTTGCGGAGGTAAGTGTAGGTGTGTAGGGTAGGGGCGGATGGTGGTGTTTGGTATCTTTTGTCCTGCTGGAGTTGCCGGGAACGAAGCTGTGTGAGAACCACTGATTTACGTTGTGATGTATTTAAGTTAATATATGTGTACTAAAACTCAGTGCGTTATTCTAACTTAAGCTGATAAACAATTTGTGCTAAAATTAATAATACTAAGAGACTTGAAAGGACATGAGATTCAAAGTGATCGTGTTTAACCGAGGCAGAGCGGAACGGTACTTAAGGTGTTAGTTGTGTGCAACGTGTGTTGGAATTTCAATAGGCTACCAAGAAGAAGAAAAAAATTCAGTTCCCTCGACATAACTGTTTTAGTATTGCAGCTTTCAAATATCGATATTATTGATTTACTCTTTAAAGAACTGAAATAAGTCATTCACGTCTCTCATGTAAAAAGTATGAATACCTGTAAACACACACACATTAAAACGAAGAGCATTCAGCCAGCGGTACGTGAGAGACCACTAAGAGGATAAAAAGAAAGAAAACGAAGTTAACATTTGCAAATAAATAATTATTGAAAGAGCAAATATAAATATAAAAGAAGTGAAGAACATTCACTGTTCTTGTTGTTTTGAATTAAGCACAAAGCTACGCAATGGGCTATCTGTGCTCTGCCCACCACGGGTATCGAAACCCGGATTTTAGCGTGTAAGTCCGCAGGCATACCGCTGAGCCACTGGGGGGCTTCACTGTTCTATGCCAACTGATTACAAGCAGCTAAAGTCGACTATAAGATGCAACATGAAAAATGTTGTTATTGGTTAATTCGTTACTTTTTACCTCTGAGCATTTTGAAATTTTATATAAACAGAGGCACCGACTAACAGAATGGAGTTTACTCGGTTGGAAAACCGATTAAAAAAAAACGCTGAATGATCGAAGAAACAAACTATCTGATCGGGATGTTTTCCACGATTATTATATTATTTATACTACACAAAAAACTGAATTTTTAACAGTACCACACGACATTAGTTAAGATTTTTAAGAGTATGGAAACAAGCCATTTCGTTGCACAGTTTTCGAAATTAATCCAAGAATATTATATTTTCAAACAGCCTTGAATACTACATAAAACAAGGGTTAAGTAATATACGTATTAAATCTAACTTCCGTATGAAACTAATACAACATGCCACCATGTAAACAATGATAAAGTAGGCTTAGTACACACTGAGTTTGCTCAGATTGTGATTAATTTCCGTGGTTTATCAACATGTCCTGCTTTCAATTTAAACAAACCCAGTAATTGTTACCCGGTAATATTACCCATTAACTAATACGATCTGTGAGAAATCGCTTAAAAACAGTAGTCGTTACCGGGTAGCATTAATATTGACTTACATGCTATCTTAACCAGAGCCTTCCGACTGTGAGATCGACCAGTTGACGACCACGCGTGACATACGCAGTGAAAACTATCTGATTCTTCAGAATCTTTCACGTCTTCCCGTGTGACATCCATCGAAACCTCCAGTTGGCGGATGCCGGTCATAGGGTCTACATACTGTTGTTGACTGTGTTGACGGTCATATACTAGCTTACCGTTGCATTCAAAATAGATCTGAAGGGCGTGGCGGACCTTACAGTGGAGCACAGCGGGTTTGTTTCTTACTACGTAACTATCTTGGGGTTCCTCCACGAAGATGGGTGAAATGGAGGGTTCAGAATCTTCTTCTGGTAGAGGGTCCAATAAGAATCCTTCTAGATAATGAAAACAAATGTACAAATCATGTCTGTTCTCCTTACATACACATCCCTGGGTAAACTAAAATTGCATTAATATACACCTACATAGACAAACAATTCGTGTACAAGCAGTATGGATACCAGTACCTGGGATCATGGAGCACAAGATAAAATCAAGCTAGTTAAACCAACGATTCTTTGTTGCACGAATAAGGTAATAGTACAGGCGAGTTAAATAATGTGATGGTCATTCATTATCGATAGGTAACTTCAATATTCTCTGTAATGTCAAATAATTAACGTGTTAATGGAGTTAATCATACTTAATATACCTATTACATTCGACCATTAGTGTGTGAATAGAATTGGTTACGTTAAACGTATGTATTAAAGCAGGTTAATCCAAGTAGTGTTAGCTATATATATCTGCATAACTAAAAACCTAAGAGCGAATGACACTGAACACGTTCCATTAACATGTTTATATACGTGTGTTCAACCACTTTAAAATTTTCTGACCGTTTAAACAGATTGTTCATTACTTTAACAGAAGACACGTTTACAGATGACTACCAATTACGTAACCTGAATGACCAGTGACCACAGTCTAAAAAACGTTATACATTTTGGGCTTATTGTATGTTTTTAATTATTTTTACGACACCTGTTACAAACACAATAGTGAAAACTGAGTAACAGAAATTTTAAAAATCGTTCAAAATTTGGAACCAATGAGATGAAAACAATGACATCAAATAAAGTAATTATCCAATGACTTTCTTTGATGATGTTCGTCAGTTCATCAACCAATCCCTGTTCTACAAATTAGAAGAGTTTCGAAGAAAGAAAGAAAAACAAAATACATCACTCTAATCTTATAAGTCACCTATTGCCAATATATCTGAAAGCAAAGCAAATATAAGCAAATTTTGACATATTCCTTTATATCTATAAATAAAAATTCCGTGATGAAGTCTACAATAAGATATTATTTAAACATACTTGAGAAGTAGGTAAAACAAAATAACTCAACATAGATTCTTCCACCAGATGTCCCTATGTAGAAATAAAGGTGAATTATCGCTTGAATCAAACTCTCAAACCAGACATTTCCAGACTTATTTACTTAACTTTCAGAACTAATTAAGACTTATATGTGATTTAGTTATGAATGTTGACCGCCATCATTGTAAACCGTGCTCTATCCTATTGGTCAAACTTTGTTCTGGACCAAACGATCTGTGTTTTATGCATGAACGTTAACCGCTGTCACTTTAAACCTTGTTTTACTTTATAATTCACATCCTAATTTAGACCAAAGGTTTCTTGTGGTTCCTGTGACACCAGATGCGAAACAGGAACCCTCGGATTCACAGCCTGAGTACACCAACCACCTGTTCTAGAATATCAATTTTTGCACATGAAAACCAATAAACAGTAATTTCTTTGCAACTTATACTAAATTATTAGCTCTACTTTCACAACTTAAGCAAAATCAGATTCGTGACAAATTTGGTATACATATATATATATATAACCCAGAAAATCTTCGTTTAGCTTTTCCACTGAAGAATTATTCAACATTCTTTGTCGTGCCTTCGTTTTTCCATTTTTTTGGCCAAACGTTAATTGCTTCTTTGTACGTTATTTCATCTTTTAAAAGATAAAAAAACGAATTTAGAACATCAGGTAAGGTCCGAGATGGATTCCTTTGCCTCCCACTAACAGCTGTAAAGTGAAAGGTTTTTCATGAAATACAATAAAAACAGTCGATGTCACCACAAAACTTAAGTTATTTAATTTGTTTGTTTGTTTTGGAATTTCGCACAAAGCTACTCGAGGGCTATCTGTGCTAGCCGTCCCTAATTTAGCAGTGTAAGACTAGAGGGAAGGCAGCTAGTCATCACCACCCACCGCCAACTCTTGGGCTATTCTTTTACCAACGAAAAGTGGGATTGACCGTCACATTATACACCCCCACGGCTGGGAGGGCGAGCATGTTTAGCGCGACGCGGGCGCGAACTCGCGACCCTCGGATTACGAGCGCTCGGCCATGCCAGGCCATTAAGTGATTTAATAAAATGAAAACCACAGTAAGAATGAATATTTTTTCTCCATTTGGTTCTTCCTTGAGATCAAAAACTGTTGTTTTTTTAGTTCTTGAAGTCTATGATACAGTTCTTAATGAAGGCCATCCATTATTTCCCTTGCTGCAACTTGTTATAAAGACCATCTTGTATATTTGTCTTTTTACTTTACATTTATTTAGGTACTTCTGGTAAATGCTTGAGCCAAAATATCAATGTTTTCGGTCAGCTTTATAACGACAATGCTTGTTTGTTTTAGACAAAATTCGCGGAAAATCGAAACCTGTATTTAAACGTTTTATGTTCATGAACTTACCATTGTCCCACCGAGAGGGCTAAGGACAATACCAAGAGATCCAAAATAGGTTAAGTTTGGTAGTCAGTTTAGAAACTCTAACGAAACCTGCTTCTGTATTTTGTGCAGGCCCGGCCAGGTGGTTAAGGCACTCGAATCGTAATCTGAGGTTCATTGGTTCGAATCCCCATCATGCAAAATATGCTTGCCCTTTCAACCGTGGAAGCGTTATAATGTGACGGTCAATTCCACTGTTCGTTGGTAAAAGAGTTACCCAAGAGTTAGCGGTGGGTGGTGATAGCTAGCTGCCTCTCCTCTAGTCCTACACTACTAAATTAGGTATGGCTAGCGCAGATAGCCCTCGTGTAGCTTTGCGCAAAAATTCAAAACAAACGAACAGTTTTGGTGCTGATTTTGGAATATTAGACCCAAACTTGAAAGATATCACAATCAGAAGAGAAAACCTAGTACTACACAACCTAATGAAACCAAAATCTGTCACCACATTTTAGGGTTTGCCGAATTGTGGACAAAGCTACTGGAGAGCTATCTGCGCTAGCCGTTTTTTATTCTTCAGTGATAGACTGGATAGTAATCAGCTAGCTAACTCTTAGACTATTGTTTATAAAAAGAATAATGGGATTGACCGTTACATTATTATGTCCCAACCGCTGAAAAGGCGAACATGTTCCGTTACAGGTTCCCGTCCCGTGACCCAAAGATTGTGAGTCAAGTGCCATAACCATCAGGTCTACATTTTAAGAAACATGGCCTGCTTCAGCCACGAATTCACGATTAAAATATCACTTGTTTATAGACAAATTAAAGATATATTTCTTAGCTTATCTGGTCTTGACTACCTAATACTTTTACAAAACAAACACATATCAATGTGACTTAATTTCATAGTTTTTATTCTAAAAACTTTGTGAAGATTTATACGGTTCATTGGTTAACTTAAACATGGAAACCTCTTTTTGAAGTTTCCGCGAGAGGTTTGAAAAAACGTACTCTGTTTTTTAAACATTCGGCTCGTTGACTTTTTTGTTATTTTCAGAATTTCCCCACAAACCTACATAAAGGTTTGATTTGTTTTGAATTTCGCGCAAAGCTACTTGAGGGCTATCTGCGCTAGCCGTCCATAATTTAGGAGTGTAAGACTAGAGGGAAGGCAGCTAGTCATTACCACCCACCGCCAACTCGTGAGCAACTCTTTTACCAACGAATAGTGGGATTGACCGTCACTTATAACAACCTCACGGCTAAAAGGGCGAGCATGTTTAGTGCGACCGGGATTCGAACTCGCGACCTTCGGATTATGAGTCGAACGCCTTAACACGCTTGGACTGTTGAACTTATTTACTTTAGAGAAGACCACAAGTTTAGGGCAACTATCATTAAGCCTCGTTTGACCAAGTAGCAGAATATTATTATCACTTTTATAACGTATCTAAGGCCTTAAAGCGTTGGTTGCATCCTGGTAACAACAGGACACGAACCGTGAAATCTTAGATTCACAGTACGAGCAACGTTTGACCCTCATATTTTTTTAAATATTAAACGTGGAGTAAAAAAAACAACAAACTATATTCATTACACATGTCTGCGAATTTAAGCTTCATAAAGATTGTTTTGGTTTATACAACGGATTTTCCACAATTTAGTTGCGAAGATTTTGGAAATAATATATTTTTACCATCACGTGAGCAGTTTTTATAAATCGGGAAGAAAACAAAACTCTTGCTTGGATCAAATTCTTATTTCGTTTACCGAACTTTGCATCTGTTATTGTTATGTTTGAGTTCTGGAACGATCGGTAGGGGTCTCACGTCGCGATTGGTCTAGAGAAATCTGTAGTCAGTGGTTGTCAACATTTTGAGGAAAATAAAATGTGACCCGATTTCAATGAACAATATTCACATATGTGACAGTACACATAACGTTTTGTGAAATACCTGCGTCATGAAGATTACATCATTTTCAGATTTATCCTACAGAAATTACTGTAAAACAAATAGAAATATCACTAAAACCATTGCATGCCTTAGAATTACGTACAAAACACTTAAAAAAGAAAATTTATCCAAATCAGCGTAAAACGCCCGAGTTGAGAATTAGATGTGTCAATCTGAAATAATCTGATTGTTCAGAAAATTTACTCAGAAATATTGCTCGCTAATTAAGAATAAATCTTTCATTTTCTGATAAAAAAACAACAACCTAATGGGTGTTATTAGCATATTACATTTGTTCTTTAGTGTCCTGCCAGTGTATTTAATTATTGCTACATAAATATCGTTAAATTTCTCAATTAGTAACGTGAGAAGAAACAGGTTTTAGCTTGACTTTGATATACCTGTCGATAAGAAAATTAGTGAAGCTAAGCTGACTATTGTCTACGAACTAAACGTTCTATTCCTTTACTTGTTTATGGACTAAACGCTCTATTCTGGTTATACAGTGTCAGCTTTCGACGATCGTTGTTATTACTGGTGTGCTGATGCATATACGTGAAAAAAAGCAAATTCTAAAATAATAAATGCCAACCTCTCAGGTTAAAGATATTTTAATTCTAAGTAATGGAGCGTGTACATTTAGACTCAATTTAGTAGTGTGTTAACATTGCATCACGTAAATATTCCGTAAAGAAAAAAAACTTAGTTGATTATAAAAAGGGGGGATTACAAAAATAAAGTAATTCCAGATCGTGATTTATTTGTGTGTTTTTTGGGGGGTGAGAAATTTTTTTAACTGGAATTATTTTGTTACATGAACCAAAATTACTTTTTGTTAATACGAGTATTATTAAAACTTGTTAGAATTGTGGGGAAATAAATTTACCAAAAATTCTTAATTTATAATTTAATTTCATATTAATATTAGCGTTACTCCAGATGGCGTCAAGTTAAAATCGATTCCGCGTCAGTTACTCCACCAGTTTCATTTTCTAGTTCATTATTCAAAGAATTATTAGTCTATTAGTTTACCTCGTGTAAACGTTAGGGTAAACATACGAATGAACTTCATGATTAGGCTTATAACAATGAAAGGTTGCTATGACACATAAGTTCGATCAGTACAGAAGTACAAGTGTCATAATTATTATACTCCAAGTCTTCAGTTCCACATGAAGCTACAGCATGACTATAGTTGGTGTACAGCACAATCGTGTTGTATGTGTACGAAACATATACCACAGATAGACCACCTACCACTGAACACAGTTTAATAATATATAAACAGTACCCAACCCAGTTATACATGTTGTAGAAAATACTGAAACTAGTTAAAAATTGTAGAAAATACTGAAACTAGTTATATATTGTAGAAAATACTTCAACTAATTATACATAGTATAAAATACTCAAACTAGTTATATATTGTAGAAAATACTGAAACTAGTTATATATTGAATAAAATACTCAAACTAGTTATATGTTGTAGAAAATACTGAAACTAGTTATATGTTGTAGATAATACTGAAACTAGTTATATCTTGTAGAAAATACTGAAACTAGTTACATGTTGTAGAAAATACTGAAACCAGTTACATGTTGTAGAAAATACTGAAACCAGTTACATATTGTAGAAAATACTAAAACTAGTTATATATTGTAGAAAATACTGAAACCAGTTACATGTTGTAGAAAATACTGAAACCAGTTACATATTGTAGAAAATACTGAAACTAGTTACATGTTGTAGAAAATACTGAAACTAGTTACATGTTGTAGAAAATACTGAAACCAGTTACATATTGTAGAAAATACTGAAACTAGTTATATATTGTAGAAAATACTGATACTAGTTACATATTGTAGAAAATACTGAAACCAGTTACATACTGTAGAAAATACTCAAACCAGTTATATACTGTAGAAAATACTGAAACTATTTACATATTGTAGAAAACACTGAAACTAGTTATACATTGTAGAAAATACTTCAACTAATTATATATTGTATAAAATACTGAAACTAGTTATATATTGTTGAAAATACTGAAACTAGTTATATATTGTAGAAAATACTGAAACTAGTTATATATTGTAGAAAATACTGAAACTAGTTATATATTGTAGAAAATACTGGAACTAGTTATATACTGTAGAAAATACTGAAACCACTTACATGTTGTACAAAATACTGAAACTAGTTACATATTGTAGAAAATACTGAAACTAGTTACATACTGTAGAAAATACTCAAACCAGTTACATACTGTAGAAAATACTGAAACTAGTTATATATTTTAGAAAATACTGAAACTAGTTATATACTGTAGAAAATACTGAAATATGTTATATATTGCATGCGGCACTCAAACCACCGATCAAGTGTATGTAGTACTGAACCCATCTATAAATATATATATAAATATTGTATACAGTTAGGCATTGTTTATAGTACTCCACACAGCAACACATATTATATACAGTATTCAATCTAGCAGTATGTATTCTATACACTACTCAACTCACCTGCATATTGTATACGCTACTCAATCATACATAGCGTATATAGTACAATATACATAGTATATTATACACTACTTAATTCACCTATATATTGAATGCAGAATTCAATCATACACTACACATGATGTATTGTATCTACTACTTAATTCACTCATGTACTGTATACAGTATTCAAGTTAGTTATGTACCTTATGGGCCTGGCATGGCCTAGCGCGTTAAAACGTGTGCTTCGTAATCTGAGGGTCACGGGTTTGCGCCCGAGTCGCGCCAAACATGCTCACCCTCCCAACCTTGGGGGCGTTATAATGTTACGGTCAATCCCACTATTTGTTGGTAAAAGAGTAGCCCAAGAGTTGGCAGTGGGTGGTGATGATTAGCTACCTTCCCTCTCGTCTTACACTGCTAAATTAGGGACGGCTAGCACAGATAGCCCTCGAGTAGTTTTGTGCGAAATTCCAAAAAACAAACATGTACCTTATACAATACTAAACTTAGCTATGTATTATAAACGGTGCCAAAACCTCTGGATTCCTATTCATTTAAACGCAGCAGATAATCCAATATGTCTTTGCACTACAACAAACAATCACCTATTTATTTACTGAATCTTCTATTTCTCCTGCTTGATGCGTACCTTTGGTAAGCTGCAGGCAATTCGTGGAAAACATTTCAGACGAAAAAAGCTGGAATGTTATCTTTAATCCGAGTAACTCATGTATCTTTTACTACTGACGTTATCGATTATGTTCGAAATATTTTTAAAAGTTGATGTTAATTTTAAATACGCATCGATTTAGAACATCAGTAATAACTTATTTTCTAACTCGAGCTTTTTTACTTAGAAATAAATTAGTTGTAAAAACAAACAAAATATATTTTGGATATTAATTTCAACTTAGTCTTAATGCCTCTCAAAATGGCTCGGCATGGCCAGGTGGGTTAAGGCGTTCGAGTCGTGGATCGTGGGTTCGAATCCCCATTACATCAAACATGCTTGTCGTTTCAACCATAGTGGGGTATAAACTGATGGTCAATCCCACTATTCGTTGGTAAAAGAGTAGCTCAAGAGTTGGCGGTGGGTGGTGATGATTAGCTGCCTCCCTTCTAGTCTTACACTGATAAATTAAAGACGGGTAGCGCAGATAGCCCTCGTGTAGCTTTGCGCGAAATACAAAAACAAACAAAACCTCTATGAACTTTTAGTGATTTTCTGTTTGTTTATTTACTACGCTGAAGAATAGTTTGTGACGTTACATAGCGGGTCAACTAAGGAAAGGATCAGAGTTTCCTCATATATATTCATGTGCAAGTGGAAACACTTTAAATTACAGCTTACACAAACTCGTAAGTGTACGTACGTAAACTGTATGTGTGCGTACGTGTACGTACACTTACATATAAACAAACTACTTACTCGTGTTTCTCTTTGTGTGTGGTGTTTTTACACATGATTAAACTCAACAAGTGCTTTGTGTGCTCATGTGTTTAACTGTAGTGATTACAGAATTCAGATATAAATTATATACAAAGATTAATTTATAGTTATATGTCTGCACCTATAATGCACCTAACTGAGTCCGTCTATACACAACACTCAGTCGAATTTTACGTATGGATAAACTAAGCCTATTACTCGTGTATAGCGTAACGTACAAGCACGTGCTCTGTAAAGATTGAGCAGCGTTATCTCTTTGACCATTATCACTGCTGTATGTACGTCTGTCTGCACGCACACTATTAAAATACTCGATCGTGGGCCAAAATTATATTTTTGTTACACGCGTATCTGGTGGCATGATGTGGTTGCGAATGATTGGTATGCATCAGTTTTCCACCATGACAGCGTCAGAAAGCCAACCGCGTATGTTAACCCTGAAATTACCAACTTCTTTCACTGCCAGAGGGGGTAATATATGGCAGCATTCTGAGTGATGTTATAGTTTTGCCTTTAAAGAACTAATCGAATAAATTAAAGGAAATCATTAATTTTCTGTGTAAAATACATTAGGAGTATCCTAGCGGTAATTAATGGGACTAATTACAATACTGACGACGTTCTGGGTCTACATTTTGTTTTTTTTTCTGCGTTACTCATGTGCTATTAGAGACCTCTGGCCAACAAAGTCACGGACTCGTATACGTGTACGTACAAAATAGTTTTGTTTTCGTTAAGCTCGAAACGACCTAACAGGCAATCTTGGAATTGTTTTGCGTGGTACAAAAGAAATAAAAATCGAAACGTCAGAGTGTCATGTAATAAAAACTTTATGTATGGGCTTCTTAAACTTTTCTCTCCAAGCAACATGACAACTGAAAGGTCGACATTATGGATGTGTTTTTTTTGTTGTTGTTCACGTTTAATTCATGCTATTGGATAACACCTCTCACATAACAACCAATCTCTGTCCTCGGTCATAGACAAGGTTGGATTCAGAAGGTTGTTCTTTTTTAATCCAATTCACAATAATCGAAAATGTCACTGTCAACGCATCCACTGCACCTTGTACTGCGAAACGTCGCGCGGTGTGACCATTAAATCGTAAGGCCATCTGTTGCTTCTTCCGCTCAGCAAAAATCTCCTCGCATTTCCCTCTCTAGACCGGTTCAAATTTCCTTCAAATGGGGCCGAATTATGTAAGAAAAATAAAAAAATCGATATTCTCGTTCAAAGGAACCTTCAACGAGAAGGGTTAACTATGAACATAAACTTATTTTGAAAACTTCACGTGAACGATTAATTCTGATCAGTGAGAGCGATCCAAACTTACATTTAGGGTGATTTAGTACAATAGTTTTAATGTTTATTATTCTGGGTCTAACAAGTTTCATTACTTATCTCCTATTTTTGATAACAACAATATTTCGTCAGTTGTATTTGATATTTTTTAATGTGTTTAAAATGTGTAGCTGGAAACGTACAATAACTAGTGATTACTGGTAATCAGCCGAGAGTGTTGAATTTAAAACGTGTAACAACAACTTCTAATACGAATGATTCTATAACTACGTTCACTCTGTTTTACTCTATCGTGCAGGTGGCAGCACCATCTATGTAGAGATGGCTCGGATTGTTTGTAGAAAAATTATTTGTTTGTTTGTTTGCTTTTGAATTTCGCACAAAGCTACTCGAGGGCTGTCTATGCTAGCCGTCCCTAATTTAGCAGTGTAAGACTAGAGGGAAGGCAGCTAGTCATCACCACCCACCGCCAACTCTTGGGATACTCTTTTACCAAAGAATAGTGGGATTGACCGTCACATTATAACGCCTCCACGGTTGAAAGGGTGAATATGTTTGGCGCAACGGGGATGCGAACACGCGACCCTCAGATTACGAGTCGCACGCCTTAACACGCAGAAAAATTAATCTAAACATTTCTTCAATTGGCCATCAGAGCTTTACGATACCACACAGTGTTTCCGTTTATAAACATATCTATATAATGACTCAGTGACTAGTTCTAATAATGACTGTAAAGTAAAAAAACTTCAATTTCTTTTGCTTCTTTCTATATTACATAATGACTTAAAAACCAAAAAAAAGTGTCAAACAACTTAACTGAAGTAACACAGTTTCAAACGAGGTATCCAGTTTTCAAAATATTATTAATAATTAACAGGAATTATAAAAAAAATCGTGATTCTAATGTAAACTATGTTATCATTACTTCTGGAAGTTAGCTTAGATAAATTTGGTGTTCCTTTAAAAACGTACGTATTGGGTGAAACACGAATTATCAGCTAACACCATATAAGTAATAAATATAACACTTACTTATAAATACAACCTTTCTATGTATATTTAAAGATTGAATTAAATAAAGGACAAGAAGTCAAGAAAAACTTTTCAAAAAAGGAAGTGTATGGATGAGTTACACCAGTCATTCAAAAACAATGTAAGCGAGATGTTAAGGATGGCATTTGTATCATCTCTACGTAATAGGACAGGCATGAATTAACATAAACCAATACACATAAAACTATTCAATCACGACTGATTCTAATTTATCCTGTTTCTGTCTGTTAACATTCCACTGTAATCTGTATCTGTGATATTAAGTAGAGATGATACAAACACCATCCCTACCATCTTATTTACATTGTTTATGAAGGACTGATGTTACTCATCCATACACTCATTTCCTTTTTTGAAAAATTTGTTATTTTTATTTTTGGACTGTTTCTTCCCAATTGTGGTAATTCTGTTCTAATGTTGTGCTACAATCCATTTCTTTTACCACAGTTCCTCTAATGGTTTGTTAAAATACTATTGCATTAACACAACCCTTCTGCTTGTGTGTTAAAATACTATTGCTTTAACACAACTCTCTGTTTTGTGTTAAAATACTACTGCCTTAATGCAACACTTGTGGTTGTGTGTTACAATACTATTACTTAAACGCAACTCAATTGTTTGTGTACTGCTATTCAATTGTTGTATTGCGATTCCTCTACACCTTTTATCCTAGCTGCTAATGTTAGTGGTTGCACTACAACTCTCCTATACCCTTTATCCTAACTGATAAAAGGCCAGGTGGGTTAAGGTAAGATGTAGCGCCCCGGCGTGGGCAGGTGGGTTAAGGCGTTCGACTCGTAATCTGAGGGTTGCGGGTTCTAATACCCGTCGCATCAAACATGTTTGCCCTTTTATCTGTGGTAGCATTATAATGTGATGGTCAATCCCCCTATTTGTTGGTAACAAAGCAGCCCAAGAGTTGGCGGTGGGTGGTGATGACTAGCTGACTTCCCTCTAGTCTTACACTGCTAAATTAGGGACGGCTAGCACAGATAGCCCTCGAGTAGCGTTGTGCGAAATTCAAAAACATACAAAAACAAAGTCAATAAATACTTATATAATTTATCTTTCAAAAACAAATTAATAACCTACTTCGAACAGTAATGTGTTTTATGTTTACATTAGAATAACTAGGACGTGGCTTTAGATGTAATACAACGAGGTCAAATAATTATTTTATGTTGTATTTCACTGACAAAACCAGACAGCAAAGACACCATCTTACTTTGTAAAAAATCTGAGAGAATTCCGGACGAATGGAATGTTGTTTTTAACTCTCCTTATGACAGATACAACATTCTGAAGACTTGTATACAAAAACCACTAAATACCAATATATAGATAATTGATTACATCGGTATTTAAGCTAATGACTTCATCGGGATATTTTTATTTGATTTTTAAATTTCGCGCAAAGCTACTCGAGGGCTATCTGCGCTAGCCATCCCGAATTTAGCAGTGTAAGACTAGAGGAAAATTAGCTAGTCATCACCACCCACCGCTAACTTTTGGGCTACTCTTTTATTAACGAATAATGGGATTCAGTGTTACATTACAACGTCCCCACGGCTGAAAAAGCGAGCAGGTTTAGTGTGATGGAGATTCGAACCTGTGACCCGCGGATTACGAGTCAAGCACCCTAACCAGCTGGTCAGCGGAATGTGTGGTACACAATTTGATTGAACTTAAACGAAAAAGTACACGTAGATGTGTGATTGGCTGTTTGGACATAAACCAGAAACACTACATCTAGATGTATAACATACAGTTTGGGTGTAAACCGAAACGACTTCAGAGAGATATATGGTTAATCGCTGTTAAGACAGTGTTGTAATCGTAAGTGGTGTATAAACATTCAAAGATTTGTTTTCATAACAACACAAAAATGAGGATGCTTGAGGTATCGAAATATCCCAGGCTATAAACACACAAAAAATATTGATAATTTGAATAGAAGTAACTTGTACTGCTTTAGTGTATAAATCCTGAGAAATAACAAATTAAAACTTACACACACTTGTATCTGATGGCAAAGGAATTTTTGTATCTTCATCCAGACGACAGTTGTCTTACTTTTATAAAGCCATAAATAAAAATGTTCATGTTATTGAAACAACTATGTTACGAAGAGTCTGTTTGATTGATTGTAAAATCAGTGGAATTGTGAGTTAATATTTTTATTCTAAACGCATAAATATTAAGTTTACTAAATAGTTTTATTCAACGTTATAAAATCGTTCTGTTTGTACCTGCGCGAAGAAAAATAATTGTTATTCAGTGCAACGCAAACCCTACCACTTACCATCGTTTGTTGAATCCTGAGTTAGGCCTAATCTCAAAGAGGCCAACAGTACGAGGAACGACAAATACCACCGCATAACTGGATAGACCCACACCGACCGCGAACCTTTGGAGCCCTCCAGGGAACTTCACTCTGTATACGGGCTACAGATTCGACGAGCGGTGAGAATACCGGAAAAAAAAATCGAACATCACAGGAGCACGTGTTTTCCGACTTTTCGTACGTGTTTGTGTCCAAAAGTTGAAGAATTGTTCCAGATATATACTTCTAAACCCTGCAGCTCGTAAGATAACAAAAACTGCAGATTTTCGCTGATCAAATGTTTTTAAAAAATTTTAAAGATGGCTTCATGAGTCGACGCTGTTAAGGTTTGAAGTGCACGCGCTACCAGACTGGTTTAAACAACCTTTCTTAGTTTCAAATTGGCGACGGTCGAATTGAGCTCAAATATGGAATTCGCGAAGCCGTGCAAACTATCTCCCGATTCCACCAAATAAACGTTAATACACGCAGTTTTCCAAGATATATTAACTGAAAAAGTGCCACAGAAACTGTTCACTCACGCGGTTAATTTCTTGTTCTACTTTCCACGCACCGCACGAGCACCGCGATACCTACACCTGTAGAGACAGACAACCACGGTTACCATCCGTTCTCAACAGATTGCTGTGCACGTCTGACGAGCTGGCACACGGAATAAATGGTAGCGAGAGAACTAGAGCGTACACGTTTCTCCACGGACATGCCCAAGAGCAGTGGAATTTGAGCCGAGACCGCCCGTCCGGTTTCCCTGCTTGACTAGTAGCTCAGATTTCATCACAAACAGAAAACGAGCTTAAATATTTTGCTGTCTATGCTCGAAATTTATCCAATATTTTAATATTTCACATTGAGATCACCAGAACCGAATTACGAATGAAAACTGTTCCCCAAAAGAATTCAGGTTTTGTACACCACTAAAAGAACGTCTAACGCGCGTGATTGCTGGCACACAAACAAGATATTTATCTCCGAATTTCATTTCCTGCCTAAAGCGCTTGCACACTTTGGAAAAAAAAAAAAAAAGCACGGGGAAGAAACAGGACATTGTAAAGCTGAAAAGTGTATCACTCTTGAAGCAAACAAGAAATACAAGATAAACGCATTTAAGAATGACTTTCTGATTCGCAGACAAACAAATAGAAACGTAATTGCGTTTGTGCCGAAGGCAACAAACTAAAGATAGGTGAAAGACTAGACTAATTGTGCCTTTTCAGAGGTTATTGGTCTGCTTTGGTTTGTTTTAAATTTCGCGCAAAGCTACACGAGAGCTATCCGTCCCTAATTTGGAGTGAAAGACTAGAGGAAGGCAGCGAGTTATCACCACCCACCGACAACTCTTGGTCTAAGCTTTTACCAACGAATAGTGGGATTGATCATCACATTATAACGCCCCCACGGCTGAATGGGTGAGCAAAGTTTATCTTAACGTGCAATACCTTGTGTCAAACTATCCGCGCTAAGCTACAAATAGCGTTATCTGGTCATAGCAGACTATGATAGACTAGAACATAGGCAGCCTTTCAATAGAACCCGCCGCTAACTGTTTGGGTAATTTACTATCACTAAATATATATATATAGTGGGGTTTAACAGTCACTCTTCTAACGCATCTATGGTGCTAGTTGGCGGAGCGCGTTTTCGCAAAAACGCCCCATGAATCGAGAATCTTAGGCCTTACAGTTCTAGTGCGCCAGCTACTAGGCGAGGTTCGACTTGCCATGACGACATGTTACTGTTAGTCAACATTACAATTGAATTACATTTGTTTTCAGTTCTCATAATCTATTACGTTATTAAGAGTGTACAAATCCGTTAATAATGTCGCAGTATATTATAGGAAACACAAACTATTAGCGGTTATCACCTGTTACATTCTTAAGAATACATAGAACCGTTAACAATATTGTGTTTTATTACTGGAAACAATGATTTGTGTGCACGTGTCACTAAGCTTTGATTTTTTTTCTTTTTATGTACATACATAACTTTGAGTGATTCACGTGTGTTCTAATGATATTTCTCTCCCAGGTGAACGAGGACAACTTGCACATCGAACGCGTGTTTTCTGGCACGACGGTAAAGAAACAAAAAATGGATTCTCTACAAACGGCGGCAACTTGTTTTCAAAGAAGGATAGGAAATCTTTGTGCCAATTAAAAACGCGCGCCTTGGCCATCCTTCATATCAGCACATAATGGGCTGACTGTAGCTTCGCTCTGCACTGAAAGCCACTGATGATGGATGGCCGCTGAAACTGAACTCCCGCCCACTGGTTCACTGCTGACTAACCCTTGCGGCCATAATCTCGGACACTAGAGCGCACTCTCACGGCAAAAGTAGAATCTAAACTCATTTGTTTTAAGTGTACCGACAGATGCGTTGTTTCCTTTCTGCACTCAACTATTTTAATTCATTAATAGCTTCCATAACACGCTTACTTCGTTTTATTAAAGTAAGTTTTTTTTCGACGTTATTTCTTAGCGAACTATACAATTATTTCACGCGCTCTAACTTACTGCCTCACTGTTTAACTTCTTTTGAGTTTATTCAGTTTGTCAGAATACGTAAGTTGTTAATGTGTGCAATTTAAAAATTTATCTACATGTACACAAGTGTCAAGTGCTCATTTCTTAACCCTGTGTATTCTCCTGTCAGATAAACACACCCGTACGAGAAAGGCCCGGCATGGTCAGGTGGTTAACACACTCGATTCGTAATCTAAGGGTCGCGGGTTCGAATACTTGTCACATCAAACCCGAACATGCTCGTCCTTTCGTCATAATGTGAAGGTCAATCCCACTATTCGTTGGTTAAAGAGTATCCCAAGAGTTAGCTACTTTTCCTCTAGTCTTTCACTGCTAAATTAGGGACGGCTAGCGCGGATATCCATCTCGTGGTTTTACGCGAAAATTCAAAAGAATCCAAACAAGATTACGACACGCACGATTGTTTTAATCACCAAACACTGAGAAAAAAACAAATATAAACACTTGGCATTTTGAAACTTTCTACTGTAGAACAAACATAATACAGCCGAGTATGTCAAAATGTATTTATAAACAGCGTACAAGTAGCAGCATCCAGTCTACATGACCCTAACCCACAAGTACATGTGTTATCCATCCAATATAACACTGCTTCTACAAGTAAGTACAACAACTGGTATTCTCTGTATACATGAATTTGACCCTGCAAATACAGACTACAGGTGATATTCTTTCTATCAGACCATGACCTTTCGAGTACCCATTACTAATGGTATTTCTCATATATAATCGTGAACCTACAAACATAGCATAACAACGTTGTTTCTTCCTCACCTAAGAGTAAGTGTACACACCAATACTGTTATCCATTTTACGCGACCTTGACCTATATAATCGTGAACCTACAAACATAGCATAATAACGTTGTTTCTTCCTCACCTAAGAGTAAGTGTACACACCAATACTGTTATCCATTTTACGCGACCTTGACCTCACAAATGTATACTGTTAGCAGAAATCGTTATTCGTGACTTTGATATAACAGGAAATGCCATGACGTCAGAGTTGCGCTTGTTTTTAATTTCCCTTTCAGATTGACGAACAAATAGTTGTTTCAACTGTCTTGTTGTGAACATTCAATACGCCGTTCTATTAAAATTTCACCATTTTCTACCATACCACAAAATCTGCCCTTTGTGTATATGTGTGCGTAAAGTAAGTCGTTAGTTCGAGGTCATACGAATTTTTTTTTAAAAAGTAAATCCAGTTTTATACGTAACACCGCTTGGCACGACTTCACAGTTCCAATGAAGTATTTGAGATCAAGTCGATTTTCGCGGTGCAATTCTTACGTTTTAGTTTCATTAATGCTTTTACAATATGTATCAATACAATACATTCGGCGAATCACGTCTAGCTTGAGAGTAATCTTACACTCGAAAACGAGTATTCAATATCATGACATCAGTAATGATGGAAACTCATTCCAAATTTCACGGCCGCCTCAGATTGGAACCTGATACAGTTGTTAACCCTAATTTTATATTTACGATACGCTAAGAAAATCGTGTATAGCTTTTTAATAAACTTACGTTCAAGACCAGGCAATGATTTTCGGATTTCACAACGAAGCAAGTTTAGTTGGCACTGGAAAAATAAACTGACTGCAAATATCTCATTACAGAGTTGTTCAAATTATGTCGGAATGTTTTAAAAACGTTGAGTTTGTTAAGCAAAAGCAACATTCGTACGTTTCAACGCGTGTGTTTTCTTATAGCAAAGCCACATCGGGCTATCTGCTGAGCCCACCGAGGGAAATCGAACCCCTTATCAACCTGAATTATAAAACACTTTTATGGTTTCCAGCCTTTCTTATCGGAAGGTAAGACAGACGAAGGTTCACAGTGAAAAATGTGTTAACGTTGAGAAAAAAGTTTATTTACAATTCTACATGTTCTTAATCCGTGTTGTGATTTTGTTGACCGGCTAGCAGCAGGCTATTTGATTGTGACGCACCGTGGGCTATTTGTGCTTTTGTTTCGTTTGTTTTGAATTTCGCGCAAAGCTATACGAGGGCTGTCTGCATTAGCCGTCCCTAATTTTGCAGTATAAGACTAGAGTGAAGGCAAACTAGTCATGACCACCAAACGCCAACTCTTGGGCTACTCTTTTACCAATGAATAGTGGGATTGACCGTCACATTATAACACTTCCACGGCTGAAAAGACGAGCATATTTGGTGAAACGGGAATGCGAATCCGCGACCCTCACATTACGAGTCTGGCCACCTAGCCGTGCCGGGCGTACACTTTGTAATGGACTGAAGTTGTAAATAGCTTTACTTAAACCAGAGCATAAGTGTTTTTCTTTTACTTATTACTAAATAAGCGCAATTGTAGTGACTGAATTCTCGTCAGAATATTTGTCATTACGTTCAAGTAACCAAGTTTTATCTACTATAACGAAACAGAGAGATAAACTGGAAAAGATTTATTATGAAATGCAGTTCAAGTAACCAAGTTTTATCTACTATAACGAAACAGAGAGATAAACTGGAAAAGATTTATTATGAAATGCAGTTACACAGAAGTTTATTTCCTTTCATTCTTTCAGTTACCTCAGTATATTGTTGATTCAACTTCTTTCGTCGTTGCTCGATGGCAATAATTTCTTTTCCATTGTTAAGTATTGTAATTTATCTGGAACGAGTCTCCGATTTATTAGGTTATGTACATTACGTTTACGAATAACGATTTCAAATAGCCGGAAATTTTAATTTTTATTAGAAGTTACCTGAATGTTAATATGTATTAAACTTGTGATATTTGCCAACAATATTAATACACACAATTTGATTTCTTAACACAAAAATATTTTAGCGTACAAAGAACAATGGAATTTAAAATAATTACAAATAATGATATATACATATATATCTAAGAGTTTATAAACTTACTGAGTCTTCTATCTGGTCTGAAACTGAATATTTCATCGACGATTCACGGAGAGCGAATTAATTCTATGTTAATACACACGCACACTATTTTTGACGAGAAAGCTATCGAAATATGGTTTTTAGTGGTTTGAGTCAGCAAACATACCGCTATGCCACTAGGGGGCGCTAGCTATATTCTTTACTGCTACCAATTTTCACCGAGGAAGATACCTAACGCTCTCGAACAAATACTGACGTCTGGAGTGAATTCTGAAGTTAAACGGTTTGTAATTTTCGTAATCTCTAAACTTTCGTGGTTTAATATCTGTCGTTTTCCATTTAATCAGCGTGTATCTCAATTATAGCTTCCGAGATTTACAGTATACGGACTGTAGCAAACCAACAATGGTATTATTAAACTGTCTCCCAGTGCGTCTTGTTGGTTATCTTTAATAAATTTAAGAGGAGATTTGCCAGGAATTTCAGCTAAGAAAACAATATCGGTATTTTACACACACACATAGTATATTTCTGGTTCTTGGACTCACAAATCTACAAATTTAGAGAACAGGCGGGACTTTCGCAATACACTTTTAACGATATAAGTTAAAGTCATTTCTAAATATATATTTAACCAAAACAAGTATCGGAATTCAAAATAAGCGTACATTGGTAAATCCATTGCAACAATGAATGACTTTTTTTTAAATTTTGCACAAAGCTACACGAGGGCTATCTGATCTAGATTTCCCTAATATAGCAGTGTAAGACTAGAGGGAAAGCACCCACCGCCAACTCTTGGACTACTCTTTTACCTACAAAAAGTGGAATTATAACGTCCCCACGGCTGAAAGGGCTAGCATGTTTGGCGTGACGGGGATGCGAACCCGCGACCCTCAGATTACGAGTCGCACGCCTTAACGCGCTTGGCCACGCCGGGCCTCTAACAATGAATGAACCGTTAATTCGAATCCAGATTTTTTACCATAAACGTTTTTCGATACTTTTGTTAAAATTACAAACTCAGTAAATTCACGTTTATTTCCTGAAAACACGTGTTTGCTTGAAATTGATATAAATTTCAGCCACTAATTACATTTAAATAAACTCTGGAAAAAAGCGAAACAACAAGAACAAAAGAAAAACTAATTATTTAATTTTTTTTCTAGGGGAAGGAATAGTTCGCAAAAACAACACCAGTGTACAAATATGAGACATTTCTTTCTAATCATAATTAAAGTCAGACGTTTGTGTTCAAGCTGACTGCGTGGATTGTCTTATCAGTGAATGTCGGCAGTTTCTATGGCAGATAAAAGATCTGATTATAGAGTCGGGTGGACAGAAAACGCAGAAACTATGTGAGTATAAGAACCACTACCGTACAGCTGTGTAGTTTCTTGTTTTCTTTAGCTTAAGAAACTTACAACAAACGATTAACGTGAGCTTATATTCAACAGGCAGAATTTCAATGACCTTGTGCGTGATGTAATTACAGTTCTCAGACACACATAGCACGATTATACCCATCCAGCCTGGCCCACGTCGGAGAGCTACACTGTTATTTGACTGTACAGCTGAAAGCATTTTTCATACATAATGACACAAATTTTGTAACTCTAGTGATTAGCTTATGAGGGCTTTGCTGCATCTGTACCTGGGTAAGAAAGAAGCATGTCTATCTGTCTGTCTCACCCCCAGACATTTCTCTTGTATTACTGCTGACGTGTGGTTGTGGAGGTTTTTTAGGACTGATTACAGAGTAGTGGCTGAAGATCTCACTATCATTAGATCTCCAGCACTGGTGGGACAGAATCCCAAGTTAAAAAATATTCCTTTTTTTTTTTTCAACTTCCCCTTGCGGGTTGTTTCATTCCTACCATCAACGTTGTTGTTGTAAGACCAACAACCAAACTGCGCATGTCTGAAACGAGAATTGTGCTTACCTTTTAATTATTGATTTGTTTTTCTTTATTTCATTTAAGTGAAGGACACTTATAACACTATAGAAGCATCCAGTTTACGCATTTCAGGATAAGCTGTGTCGAGAACTGTGGTACTCGGCATGGCCAGGTGGTTAAGGCACTCGACTTGTAATCTTAGAGTCGTGAGTTCGAATCCTCGTAACACTAAACATGCTCACCCTTTCAGCCGTGATAATATTACGATCAATCCCACTATTCGTTGGTAAAGGAGTAGCCCAAGAGTTGGCGGTGAGTGGGGATGACAAGCTGCTTTGTCTCTAGCCTTACATTGCTAAATTATGGACGGCCACCGTAGATAGCCCTCGGGTAGCTTTGCGCGAAATTCAAAACAAATCAAACCGAGAACTGTCCTTCGGTGTGACAGCGGTAAGTCTTTGGATTTACAGCGCTAAAATAAGGGGGTTCGATTCCCGTCGGTTGACACGGCACACAGCCCAATATGGTTTTTCAGAAAACACAAAAATTTTCAAGAACTGTTGTGTATCGTAATTTATCTCGGACGAGCATCCAATTTATTATCTTACGTATTACAATTTCAAACAGTCTGAAAGTGATCTAAATTTGAATTTAAATCCAGAAGTTAATTAACTGTCAAGATGTATCAGATTTATGTTATCTGCGAACAATATTGATACACGCAGTTTTCTTCCTTGACACAAATATACTTTAATACACAAACATATAATGCACTTTATATTAACGGATATTGCACATGGATGTTACAAAATTATGATTTACATACAAAAGTTCTACAAACTTACAAACAACGACAGTTCACGATGAGCGAATTAATTCTGTGTTGATACAGGTACACTTCATTTCAGGGAAGATAGCTAGCTCTCATGAGCACGCGTAAGTTTTTTTACTGACGAAGATATATTATGTTTCTCGCAGAAATATTAACGTCCGAACTTAATTTACTGAAGTTAAACAGGTTTGATGTTCGAAATCTATAAATGGTCCTGGTAAAATTCTGTAGTTTTCTGATTGATAGCCTTTATCTCATTTGTAGCGTCTGAGGATTATAGAATATTATCTTTTGCAAACTGACAATAAATGCTGTCTCTCAACGCGTCCGTTTATGAACATTAAGGCAAGGTTCTAGAAATCTCAGTTAGCCCAGTTACTTTCGTAAAACATGTATTGCTGATTCTTACAGTCGAGAATTTTCTACAAATTTAGGAAATAGGAAGGGGGAATTTCGTAATACGCAATTAACAGAATAAGTTTGTTTGTTTTTTAAATTTCGCACAAAGCTACTCGAGGGCTATCTGTGCTAGCCGTCCCTAGTTTAGTAGTGTAAAACTAGAGGGAAGGCAGCTGGTCATCACTACCCACCGTTAACTCTTGAGCTACTCTTTTACCAACGAAGAGTGGGATTGACCGTAAAATTATAACGCCTCCACAGCGGAAAGGGCGAACATGTTTGGCACGACTGGGATGCGAACCTGCGACCCTCAGGTTATGAGTCGCACGCCTTAACACGCTTGGCCATGCTGGGCCTCAGTATAAGTTATATGCATTTCTAAATATAAACATATATCGAATTTGTTACAGAATCTAAACAGTAGAGTATTCGTGTAGGGAAACACATAATGCTAATATAAAAGTTAGCAAACAACGTCTTGGAAGCACAGTTATATTTATTGTTGGCAATATGTAGTATGTGCTTTCTCCATTAAACAGCACTGGGCCTACAAGTCGTTCTTTGTTGGTTCTCAACTGTCTTAATTAAGTGAACTGAAATATGAACGCTGAGATTAAATATTTTAATACGCGAGTTTTAAAGCATTTTAAGTGTCTTATACTGGAATATCGACACTGTTTTTTTAATTTCACGCAAAGGCACACGAGGGCTATCTGCGCTAGCCGTCCCTAATTTAGTAGTGTAAGACTAGAGGGAAGGCAGCTAGTCATCACCACCCACCGCCAACTCTTTGGCTACGCTTCTACCAACGTAACATTATAACGCTCCCACATGTTTCATGTGACAGGGATTCGAACATGCGACCCACAGTTTACGAGTTAAACACCTTAACCCACCAGGCCATGCTGAGCCTATCGACACTGAATTCAAGTATTTCAATACGTGAATTTTGAAAGCGTTTAAAGTGTCTTAAACTGAAATATTGACATTGAGGTCAAGTATTTCAATACGTGAATTTTGAAAGCGCTTTAAGTAACTTACATTGAAATATCGACACTGAGGTCAAGTGTTACAGCTACTTCTTAACTCACTGTAGTCATAAATCTACATTTTTTTGAGAGAAACTTGCCAGATTCATGTCATCAGAATATCAATATTCAGAAATAAGAAACTACGAAAGTGAGGGCCGGATCAAACTCACTGGAAACCAAGCGGCTGACATATTTTTAGGGGCCCATCAACAAATTATTGCACATATTTTTTTTCAGAAAAGTTAAGGTTGGTAGGAGCTCGCAAAGCATTTGGGCTCCGTGGCTGCAGCCCCTTCAGCCTTCGTATTAATCTAGCACTGCGGACACTAGTATACAATAAACCAATCGTCTTGCCGCTTTTCGTCTTTCGCTGAGTTGCACATTCCTCATGACATATACTGAGTAGAGTATTGCAAGCTGGCAACGAAGGTGTAGTAACATTCGCACCAGTGAGAAACCCGAAACCATTGGGTACATGACGTAACAAATATTCACGTCTAAAGAATAAAAACGAAAAAAACATGTTTATTGATGAGTCCATTGTTACAACTCCAAAGAAGGACATTCCATAAGGTATGTATGAAATGAGTTGGATTTCAGTTCATGCACGTAGGGCACGTGTCTTGATGGTCATCTTCGTGTCCTATATGCATAATGAAACTTGTAAACTGGTGAAAACAAGTGTTTAAAATGTTCTTAATCCAACAAAATGTAAAGCCTTATTTTTGCGTGTGTCTTTGAAGTGACCCATTTATGACTCTTGAAATGTAAGGTTTACAGTGACCCATTTATGACTCTTGAAATGTAAGGTTTAGAGTGACCCATTTATGACTCTTGAAATGTAAGGTTTACAGTGACCCATTTATGACTCTTGAAATGTAAGGTTTACAATACAGACATATTTGCATGTAGGCTTCCGTTAATTCGGACTTAGTTTGTGTGTTTTAGAGCAGAGCCACACTAAACTATCTGCTGTGTCCACTGTAGGGAATCAAACCCTGGATCTTAGCGTTGTAAATCCGCAAATTTACCGTTTTTCTCTCGGGCGACAGAAGTAAAGATTTTTTTTTTGTTTGTTTTGAATTTCGCGCAAAGCTACACGAGGGCTATCTGCGCTAGCCGTACCTAAATTAGCAGTGTAAGACTAGAGGGAAGACAGCTAGTCATCACTACCTACCGCCAACTCTTGGGCTACTCTTTTTTCCAACGAATAGTGTGATTGACCGTAACATTATAATGTCGCCACGGCTGAAAGGGCGAGCATTTTTTGTGCAACAGGGATTTGAACCCGCAGCCCTCAGATTACTACGAATCGAACGCCTTAACCAACTTGGTCATGTCGGGCTGCAGAAGTAAAGGAAAATGTATGTATTACAATATGGCCACCTTACTATATGTGCTATATTCGGTGCCGAAAAGGTCTTTTGCCAACTTCAACTCTCATCAAGTCGATTGTGTTATGGTAGACACAGTAGAGGGTTGAAATATGACTTTCTCTCCGTGAATAACATTTTTTATGGTATGAAAAAGGTTAACATGTGGAATGTTGTTTTTTTCTACCAATTTCATTGTAATCTTTTACAGAAATACAGCTCCAATGTTTTGAAACGAAAAGCTGGGACTGTCGGACTTAGTACAGTGGATCTCTCTTTGTAGGATAATTTTAATGTTTAAAAATTTCCTTCGTGAAATCAAGCATATTAGGGTTAGGTTAGAAAAAAAAAATTATTTAGCACTACCCCCGTTGTAACTTGCTGCGTCTTTAGCTATGAAAGTATATAACATATTATACCATTTCAGTGGGAAAAGTTATCATAGTCATCTAGCCTTCCAGTTGGATTCAGTGCTGAATTTCTTTTTTTTTTGACGTAATTTGCGAAAGAAACCCTATCGAATATCAGTTCCTTCGTGGCAGATACATAGTATAACGAAAAAACAAGAACAAACGTACTGCAACAGATAGACAAAGATAAAGAAAGAGATTAGGTTCTAGGGAAACCCTCCACACAAGAGGCGCTTATACCAGAATAGCAGATGGAGTAATAAAACCAACTTAGATTGGGAAACAGTTTGTGCATAGTACGTGTAAGATCTTGGAGAAGCACATGCGTTTTTTACAGTTTTCTCATCAAGGCATATTGTATTATTTCAAAGTAAATAATGCCAGAGCCAAACAATTAGGGATTTTAAGGATAGTCGATCAGGGACTCTATGACACTATCAGTGAGGATGGACACTATGGAACTGAAGTTGCTAGAAGTGACTGATGACTAGTGTAAAAGGATTTTACGACACATGCTGTCTTCTTCTTCTCTGATAAACAAAAAATTCGACTTGCTAGGCTCTCCATCTTGTGTACATGAGTATGTACAATATGCGAGTCAAATATGTTTCTACTCGGACTACAGAACTAAAAGGTTAACCGATCGTAATCAGATTACATTTCTGGAAGGTGTGGCACTATTGTTCAGCTTCTGTAGATACAGGAAGAGACAGTTCTACAGAACCAATAAGGGAAGGTGTTACTTCGTAAACTTGAGTTTCGTGCTGATGCTCAGGTTATAGCACCATAAACTAAGGGCTTTTTCTTATTTGTTGCTCACCATGAGGTAAAGGTGTTGGTATTCAGATTACAACTTCATGAGGTCGAGGTGTTGGTATTCAGGTTACAACTTTGTGAGGTGAAGGTGTTAATATTCAGGTTACAACTTTATGAGATGAAGGTGTTGATATTCAAGTTACAACTTCATGAAATGAAGGTGTTAATATTCAGGTTACAACTTCATAAGATGAAGATGTCGATATTCAGGTTACGACTTTATGAGATAAAGGTGTTTATATTCAGGTTACGAATTAATGAGATGAAAGTGTTTATATTTAGGTTAAAACTTCATGAGATGAAGGTGTTGATATTCAGGTTACAATTTCATGAGATGAAGGTGTTGATATTCAGGTTATAACTTCATGAGATGAAGGTGTTAATATTCAGGTTACAAATTTATGAGATGAAGGTGTTGATATTCAAGTTACAACTTCATGAGATGAAGGTGTTAATATTCAGGTTACAACTTCATGAGGTGAAAGTGCCGATATTCAGGTTACAACTTCATATTGTTAGACACAATTGTGTTTAAACTGACACTTCATAATGATATAATTTAACACTATATACAACGCAATAATACTACTAGACAGTATTGCGTTTAAATCGACTCGTCACAACGAAAGTTTAACACCGTAAATATCATACATTAATATCATTAGACGCCACTTTGTTTAAATCAACTCGTCACAACAAAAACTTACGACGTCTATAAGTGATAAATATTAACATTACTTGTTCATAACAAGATATGTTGCGGCTTTGTTTCCAGTTATCATAATTACTTTTTTTTTTATTCAAAAGAAAATATACTAGCGACGCCTACAAGAACACAAAAATATTTTCAAAAAAACAAAATAAAAACTAACTTTGTAAATTCTTCAAGAAATCCAACTATAAATAATAGTCTATTCTCATCTCCTTGGTATCACTTAAAATAATTATTCAGATGGTTTTCAGTACCGTCAAAGACACGTTTTTAGAAGTCGGACAGACAAGACAAAAATTCTCCAAAAATTGCTCAGTTTTCTCAAGTTCACTTAGGTTCGCCGACGGAGGGCAGCGATTACCTTGTAATCTCGACGTTTCTTTGACCCAATCCAATTTTCTTTGCTTTTGGGGAAAGTTTAAAGTTCTATTTTTCCTTTGTTTGTTCATTGTTTCTTTTCACATTTTTCTGTACAGATTCAACTTCAAGAATCGTCCCAACTGTTTGTGATACGTATCAAGGAAGCTGATAATTCAGGGAGTCGAGTCTCACATATCGAAATTTATTGTTTCATTAGAACAAGAAATAGCCATTAACTCTCCAGAGCTCACCCCACAGGACGGGAAGGGAAATGTAGACAGATAAACAACAGAATATCTTCGAGTCTAAGAGGGTTACGTCGCCTCATCCCACCCACTGCTGGACAAACAGATCACGACTGGACGTTGTACGTCAGCTAGTGGTCAATTTAGAGATAACGGTGTCAGACTGTTGGCGTCTTAAGGTGACCAGTAAACTTTAGAAGACGAGAGTAACCCGAAGCTTTTAATGAGTTTTACACGGTAAGAACGAGTCTTACTGAAAGCTTAGCAGATGGAATATCGTTGTGTCTATCATACTTGGATGAGATAAAGGCCACAGTCAAGTAAGAACATGGACACTGGCTTTGTACAGGGAACAGATTTCTAGCCTCATGCAACATAATTTTAGTTTGTCATAATATATATTAATTGTCATTTATTCAATTAAGCATTATAAATATTGATATTATTATTTGCTAACGAACTTAATTTGATGCAGGTCTACGTGAACAACCAGTACATGCTTCAACAACAACAATAGTTACATTATAAATTTTCAATGTTATATTTGAATAAAATTTTTATTTAAAGTGATTCTACACGTTTTAGATATTTTCGATAGAACTACAAAAAGAAATTAGTATACCTAGTTAGGCTTAGAGAACAAATAACTCGTATAGCAAACATGAACACGTACGTTCGTCTTCGAAATTCACTTTCTTTAATCGATGTACTGAATATTGATTTATGCAGTACACGTTTGGTTCATGTCAAACAATCAATAGGATATTCATGGTAAGTGCATACGTAAAAATGAAAATGACATGTAAAACAGTTTGTTTTTAATTTCGCGCAAAGCTACACGAGGGCCATCTGCACTAGCCTTCCCTATTTTAGCAGTGTAAGACTAGAGGGAAGACAGCTAGTCATCACCAACCACTGTCAACTCTTGGGCTACTATTTTACTAACAAATATTGTGATTAATCATCACATTGTAACACCCCCACAGCTGAAAGGGCGACCATGTTTGGTGTAATAGGGATTCCAATCCACGACCCTCTCATTACGAGTCGAGTACCTTAACCATCTGGCCATGCCAGGTCGTAGAACAGTTGATGATATCAAGAAAGATAGTGAAAACAGATTTAGATATAATAATTGACAGTTAATTGTACTTTCATGGTAATTGTACAAAACATGATCTTTCAAACTTCCCAAACTTGTGTTTGTTAATTAACAACTTACACGAAAAATCACTTTTAAATAAAATCGATATTGTTTATAGTTAATGCCATTTAGACTAATATTTTTACTTTCAGTATTAAGACAAGTAGTTAACAAGCTGAAATAAATATTACGAAGTAATAATATGTATATTTTGTTTTATTAGCAGATTCTGAAATGCACTACTTTAAAGTTTTCCCACATACGTAAGGCGCGAATATTTGAAACAACAGCACAAAGTTGAAAAAAAACCTGTATCGAACCAAATACAGCAAAGTTTTAACAACAACTCTATATTTCCAGTACTTTCTTGAAAGCACGATAAATATTTGAAAATAAAATTAGTAAAGCGCAAAATCTGCAGAGATCAAAACATACGCGGTCTCTGAGAGAATACGGCGAGGCTTAGCGGTTAAGCCTCGAATAGTGACAACTTCCAAGACTTGAAGAGAACGTGATAATTAGAAGAAGATTTCGGCTCTATACAACTAGATTGGCTAACTGTAAATTACATCAGATTGTAACGTTAACCTTTGAATAAGTTTGTATTATATTCAATTCACAATAATAGGGTAATATTGTCTACTACGTTTGTACCATTAGTTTAACTTTTTCAACAGACTGTTTCTAACTCCAAAAGATTTTAGATGAAACGATGAAGACTTTAAATGATTGATGAAACCAGTGATCTGTCATACCGGTACATCAGAGAAAAACACAAAATTCCTTCTTGAATTCTCATGTAAGGTGGCAATTCATACGTACCCATTATAACTTCTATCAATGTGTATAGAAACATTTCAACTCCCAGAAGGCATATGCGTTTCGATTATAATAACAAAGATGAACGTTATAACTTTTAAATGTTTCTAGACCTTACTGTCATTCCTTTTGTAAGATCATATTACCAGGTCGACTTTTAATTTTGATCCAAGTAGGTTGCCAGATTTTTTTATGAGAATATACAGTAATTAGGCGTGGATTTCTACCTTGGTCGTTGGTTAATTTTTCAAACTTCATCAAGTGAAATATTTAGTGTTAAATAATTGTCTAAATGTAATGGAAAACAATAAATTATGATGAAACTGTCCAGTTGCAACAAAATGGTTAGATAAATATTTTCTACGCTACTTAAAATGTAGTACGTGACATATAAAATCAAAACCAGTCGTTAGAAATATAAAATATGTAAGCAACCAATTAATTTCGATAATTTTCCTTTTAGTGAAGTTTAACATGACATAATTAGTGTTGGTTTTTTGTTTAGATGATGTCTGTTTTGGTTTTAAGTTTATAAAGCTTGTATTTTGGTCAGCCATTATTAATTATAAAAATTTATTACGGATATTTTGATAGATAAGAATTTTTCTTTTTAATTGCCTGGCTTCTGCAGAAACAAAAACACACTAAAACTATGACTTGTTTGTCTTCTTTGATGCCTCTACAGAAAAGTGGGGTCTAAATGCCCTTGCGGCTCTGATAACAGAGCTTCTAAAAGGCGCGCTATCGGCCGGAAACTTTTAGTTTACTCAACTCTGACATGAATCCCCACTCTGTCAAAATGTGCCCTAATGGAACTGCCGTCAAGTGGCGTCCTTTAGCCCCGAGGTTAGCAGCAAACAAACTAGTCTGTATTTCGAGGGGAAACGTTTCTTCTGCTTGTCATACCTCTGTCAAAGTTTTGATAAGGGAACCGCCCTAAATTTACGTAAAGTGTGCTTTTTAACGGCAAACCTTATGTTATGTTGATGTAGGCAACCAGAGGAAGGAAAACAGGGAGGTCCTGCGGCTTAAATATAGCAGAAGCTATTTACCAATAGTGGGCGGAGTCAGTTGGATGTTTCTACCTCTTTTGTGAGAGGAAGAATATTTATTAACGGAGATATATTATGAAGTCAGAACCTTAAGGCAGGTGTATTTTGTGGGGAAACAAGACTGGATGTATAAAGTGTTATAAATACATAAAGAGAAGTACTTCCAATGGGAGTTATTAAAATTTTCAAGTGTGCAGGTCTGCGTTACTAAGATATAACTAATTTACTAGTTGGAGGAGGGAATCTTAAAAATCATTATGAGGAATTTCTGTTAATTAGAAAAAGAGAAGTTTATAATTCATTCGCTAACACTGATAGGGCGGGTGATGATGTCAGAGACCTCTTTAGTCAATAACTTCCAGATATTAAACGACCAAACGTCGAGGGAGGTCCTGTGACACGTTCTTTGTCGCGTTAAGCGGTTGTAGCATACTTTGTGCAATCTGGTAGCATTTTCGAATGTGTTCTATGACTTTCTTAAGCGTAACGGGAATTTTTAGAATTAAAATAACTATCTCATTTTTCTTTATTCTTGTTTGAAAGCTGTATCAAGAATCAAAAGATTCGTTTGTAACAACATCAATATTGAAGACAGTTTATTCCAATGGTTCCTATTGAGCGGATATGGTGTTATCCAATAACACTATTTAAAGTTTTCCTGCGTTTAGAAAACGTAAGAATTTCATTAATTCCTGGACTTCCTGGTGTCGGTCTGGACCACCCACTTCATACATCTATGGCTTAAAGTTCGAGTTAATTTACATTTTTTATTTCTTTAAGTTACAGAGCATTATTTAAAAGTTTTATGTTCGAAAGGAAGTTGATATTAGACAGAATTATTGAAAAAAAATTACACAATAGTTTTGAGAGCAAATCATGAAAGTGGTAACAAGTAGATAAGTCAATATAATTGTTTATAGTGCGACATCTGATGTTAGTTGGAAGGGTTATCTTAATTATTTGTTTTTGTTTGTTTTGGAATTTCGCACAAAGCTACTCGAGGGCTATCTGTGCTAGCCGTCCCTAATTTAGCAGTGTAAGACTAGAGGGAAGGCAGCTAGTCATCACTACCCACCGCCAACTCTTGGGCTACTCTTTTACAAACGAATAGTGGGATTGACCGTCACATTATACACCCCCACGGCTGGGAGGGCGACCCTCGGATTACGAGTCACACGCCTTACGCGCTCAATCTTAATGATAAAAACAAATATATATTAGAATCAAATTAGTTTAAAACTATCAAACCCAACTGAGTATCAAAACTTATCACACAACCCAAATGAGTATCGAACTTAACTCACACACAAATTAAAACCTATAATCATTAAATTCCATCGCATCATTAGTTGAGGTACACCCCGACCCCGATGAGACAGCTGTAACTATACGAATTTAGAACACTAAAATCAGGGGTTCGATTTCTCTTTGTGGACACAGCAGATAGCTCGAAGTGGCTTTGCCATAACAAAACATACACATACACAATTCCTCACTATTAACAACATTTTCGACCATAATCCAAAGAATACCCTAGCACCGATGAAAGTTCCAAGTTCACACACTATGCAAACAAAACATAAGCCTATCTGTAATTAAAATATTTACGAAACATATTTTACACATGACAATTTCGTCGGAAAAGTGATTTCAAACCTACAATAATTATCGTACATACAAAACTTATATTTTAAAGAAAGCATATTCCAAACGAGTGAAAGCGTAGTTGTAAGTTCATATGTTTTAAAGAGCTACCGTCTTTTAAAGATAAACTGAATTAAAGTTATGAACGATTACATTAGTCGTAAAGTTGTCTTAATTACAGTGATTTTGCTGTAAGCATTTTTATTTTTATATATCAGTCACAACTTCCGTTCTATTCATAAATTCAAATCTCTGTATATGTAACGAACGGGAGTGTAAATCTTTGTTCCACATTCATTCCTTTAAAGGTGTGAAGTATCGCCCTGTCAACAACAATGGGTGTGTTTGTTGAATAACAACCCGATCACACCTTTCTTAATTACAGTGTATGACCAATAAAATTCAATGAAACCAAACATAAAAAAAATGAAATAGTTTATTATTTACGAAATACGTTTATAAATTGTTGTTGAGAATTTAGTAATTTGCTTATGTGTAAGTTATAAATTATAACTGTATTGTATGTGTAGATAATTATACAGGGAAAATGCTAGGACTTTTTAAAACTACTATGTTAATCACAAATCCAGAATCTTGGAGATCTAAAACGGCCCCTGTAGATAACGTTATTTGCACGTGATGACGAGTTTTCTTGGCAGTCGTTTTTTTTTGTTGTTGTTGTAGATGTTACAAACGTAACACACCATGTCAGGATGTGTTGTGTGATGGCTTCTGTTTACAACAACGACCTCCATCGTTGTCAACTTTGGGTCCCAAGCCATAAACACACACACACACACTTTTAACCTTCAACTGTTAGATGAAATTATAAAAATGTCGTATGACGATATACGTGATAAACGGCAGACCAACGTTTGGCGGCAACTCTTCGTTCCTAGCGTGTCCACCAGGCTTAACAGTCGCATACAGTGACTCACATCTGAACACCACATTAACCGATGTATGATTTTTTTGAAAATGTTTAGTGAAAGCCATTCATACCGTAACGTATACGTCAAAAACCGTGTAGAACTTGTTAATATCAGAAACTATATACAAAAGAGAGTATTTTATTATCATTAGTTTTAAAAATAAGGCCTAACCTGGAAGATGCTTCACCACAGCGCCCTCTGTATCCGAGTAGAAAATCTTTTTTTTTGAAATTGTAATAGATTTACGGGCGAAATAAGGTCAGTAACTTTAAAAGACTTACAAATGTTATTGCTGTTTATAGTTAGGCACAAACTGCTATATGTGCTCTGTCTATCACGAGTATCGAAACCAGGATTCTAGCGTTGTTCGCAGACACGTCGCTGTGCCACTGAGGGAAGGGCGACAGACAATTAGACACCATTATGGAAGTTATGGCATTTAAAATTATAAAAGTTATTATCTCCCCCTATTACGTTTCTGCAAATTTGAAATACTCTAAGATTGCATCCTTCACATAAAGCGGGCACCATCAATAACTGTACTACATTTATAAGAACTGAAACAAATACAGGTTTCTCCCCCATCGACCACGGGATGGAAGAACCGTTAGTAAGTGTACATAAATAAAATTTGACACATCAGTGAAAACTGTAATAACGCATTTCTCATTGTTTGACTTGAGAGGTGACGGGACGAATTCGTGAGCCCCAGTTGGATGTTTATTTTATACCGTAATACTATTAATTCTGTGAATAAATTCTGTTCATCAAATTGTCGAACTAAACATAACAGGAACAATGTGTAACGTTAGTTTGTTCAGTATTTTTACGACACAGCAGAATGATTTCTGTAATTTTTCAAACCCGACCTTTACGCAGTATTACTGCATAGAATCCCCGTTACACTAAATATGCTCGCCCCTTTTAGCCGTGGGGGCGTTATAATGTTACGGTCAATCCCACTATTCGTTGGTAAAAGAGTAGCCCAAGAGTTGGCAGTTGGTGGTGATGGGTAGCTGCCTACTCTCTAGTCTTACACTGGCAAATTAGGGACAGCTAGCGCAGATAGCTCTCGTGTGGCTTTGCACGAAATTCAGAACAAATAATAATAACGTTTACCACAACAAAATACTATTGACATCACTACAAAGAGAGTCTCATTTTTCTGTATCTCACATAAGATTAATTCTTGCCCAAAATTTATATTAGAGCGGTCACACGATCTCTGTTTTAAGAAAACAATCTTCGATAATATTGTGTATATTTCACTTTACTGACAACTTAATAAGCAGTGGCGTGTAGAATTCTTTTTTTTTTCGCTTTGCATGTGCCTAGCTACAAAAATTACAATATATATGTTTGTGAGTAAATTATACATAAATTTAATCATAGTTTTAAAAAAACTACAGAGTGAAAGAAAATGACTGTTTGTTTTTAAACTCGCGTAAAGCTACACGAGAGCTATCTGCGCTAGCTCACCCTAATTTAACAATGTGGGACTAGAGGGCAGGCAGCTTTTCATCACCACCCACTGCCAGCTCTTGGATTACTCTTTTAGCAACGAATAGTGGAATTGACGGTCAAATCATAAAGCCCCCACGGCTGAAAGGGCGAGCATGTTTGGTGTGATGGGGATTCGAACCCGCGACTCGATTACGATTCGAGTGCCTTAACCACCTGGCCAGGCCCGGGCCTACCTGTGCTTTGCCCACCACGGGTATAAAATTTATATTTTAATCTTTGTAAGGACGCACGACTTTCTGCTGAGCCACTGGAGTCGGGCAGCATCAGAAGGGCTTAGAAAAGACGAAAGTTACTTTCATGGAACTTATTTTACTGTAATATTGCCGTTAAAAAGTCGACAAATTGAAATATTCCGGCAGCTTTTTAACAACTTTCTTCATGATGGTAACTCCCATATCGCCCATTCTTTAACGAGGGTGATTTCATTTTCTTTTCGGAAGGCTATTGTTTTCTGTTGAGCAGTTGTCCCAAAATGTGGTGAGGACGCTAACGAAACTGTCACTTTGAAGAGAGCACGCCTTTAGAAAACCTCTAGACTTTTGTTCAGCTGGTGTTTTAGTGTTGTAAGATTACGATGTTATCGCGAATTTCTACTAACCCTCAATCTATCCACCAGCCCACCTTTTATTCCCTCTGCCTACCATTACACTTTGGATTGGATTGTTTTGAATTTCGGGCAAAACTACACAAGGGCTGTCTGCGCTAGCTGTCCCTAATTTAACATTGCAAGACTAGAGAGAAGACAACTAATCATCACCGCCAGCTTTGGAGTTACTATTTTACTAGTGGAATTAACCGTAACATTATAATGCCCCCACGGCTGAAAGGGCGAGCATGTTTGATATGACGGAGATTCGAACCCGCGACCCTCAGATGACGAGTAGAGTGCCTTCACTTCCTGGCTATGCTGAGCCCCAAACCAAAGGAAAGTATGCTGTAGCACGCTAACCATAATACATCTTCTGTATCCACTGTTGACGATGCCTTTCGTCCAAGACTAACAGACATATTAGTGGTCTAGATGTAAAACAAATAAACCTTAAATTTATATAAACAAAAACTTTAGGGCGTCAATCAAACTAAACAAGTGAAATGAGGTGAACCTATTATCTATTTCACTTTAAATCATTTACAAATCAGGTTTTAAGATCAAAATAGATATGATATTTACACTCTCAACACTGTTTATTTATATTACTTACTTATCTGTTTATTTATCTAATTGTTTATGAGTTAACTTTACCATTACTGATAAGCTATTCTTGTGTTTTGGATAAACTCTACTAAATCTTGAAATTAACGTGTTTACGTGTACGGTTTATTCATATTCAGTTTCATATCCAGCTACTTCAGTTTTCAAAACTTTACGTTGTGTTACTTATATTTGCTATCTTTATCCATGAAGATAGTAAAAAAACAACAACAAAAACAGCTCTTTCCAGTACTTATTTTCTATGTCTCGATATAAAATTACTATAAAGTCCTCTATTCTGAAATGACTTATTTTTAAACGTAAAGCATCTTTATGTTCTACCAAGTCCGAAAACAATGTGCCAATAATTTATTCCACATGGTTCACACAAACCCCACCTTGTGTTAACAACTGCGAGTTAAAAAGCAATTTGCTCGCCAGCTTGCTCTATCATTTAACGAAACACGTTTCTTTGCAGTTAAGCACAATGCTACACAATGGGCTATCTGTGCTCTGCCCACAACAAGTATCGAAACCCGGTTTCTATCGGTGTGAATCCCAAGACATATGGCTTTGCCACAGCGGGGCCTGAGCTGATGGACTAGGGACGGACGCTACCAAACTGTCTATGGGCGCTATTATTATCGTTAAGAGAAGGACGCGGTACGTCTCGTATTTCAGTTTTGCAAAGGAACAACTCTAATAACCGAGGACAAGAAATTCCAAACTTAAAACCAGAATCAAAACTTCTACGTGCGCCCCAAGCAAGTGGCACATTCGGGGGAAGAGTATTATTATATTAATAACTAGTATGCTTACCACTTAAAAAAAAATGAATATTTTGTATTATTTATTTTAGATTTTGTTTATTTTGAATTTCGCGCAAAGCTACACGAGAGCTATCTACTCTAATTTAACAGTGTAAGACTAGAGGGAAGGCAGCTAGTCATCACCACCCACCACCAACTCTTGGGCTACTCTTTTACCAACGAATAATGAGATTGACCGTCACATTATTACACCCCCACGGCTGAAAGGGCGAGCATATTTGGTGTTACCGGGATTCAAACCCGCGACCCTCACATTATGAGTCGAGTGCCTTAACTACCTGGCCATGGCGGGCCATTTATTTTAGGATAAACGCCGATAGTTTTACTTTGCGTATTTATAGTTGATAATTTTACTTAACTATTTCTTTCGAGTTTATTTGTTTTTGTTATTTTCTTTTTTCAATGTTATATACTTTATAACAAACAGCTAAGATTGGCTTACAATGCTAAAACTTGGAGTTCGATTCAGCGTTTCCTTTAACCTGCGTGGCCGCAAGACAACCAATCAAGTTTTGCGCACATCCTCAGTAATTGCGCAAAGACTTATTATGTTGACGGCTTTAATGACCCTGGCTGTCGATAGGCCTAAAACCCAAAGAACCAATCGGTAGTATTGCAAAGAAGCTGAATGATCCAATAGGGTCTATGGTCTAAAAATAACCCCCTACCCCCCCACAAAAAACAGCAACAAATGGTAGCACACATCTGCACATTGCCTTGATAGTGGTTCATTTGAAAAAGTTCATTCTGGACATATATTTAAAGAATTAGAGGGTTCATAGAGGTTTGATTCTCCGCGATGGACACAGCAGAGATCCCAGCGTGGCTTTGCTTAAAGAACAATTCAAACAGTTAAGCCTAATGCTGAAATACAAAGTTTGTTTTTTGTGCATACATATGCAAAGATTATCCGCGTATAACCTTCCACAGTTTTGAATAGTCGGGAACCACCGTCACCTATAGGATACCTTTATTTTTAAGTAGGATTTCATCGTCACTGTCAAATATAGTTTTAAAAATAGTAGCATTAACCTGTTTCGAGAGTGTGACTAACTAATTATCATGCTCAAACTGTGAATCTGAGGATTTCTGATTCGCGACCCTTTTGAGGACGTCGAAGCTCTGTAAAAAGTAATGATCAAATCTCACAATTTGACCAGCTTTACGTCCAGCCATGCTAACCACTACGCCACTGTGTTCACCGAGGGGAATTTAACCTCTATTTTTAGCGTTCTAAGTCCGAACACTTACCGCTGTCTCACAGGGAGGGAACTCAGACTGTAAGATATCAGATATTTTGTTTTAGAGCAAGTAATTTTTATAAACGTAACTGAAACAACACAACACAGTTTATAGTTGAATTTGTGTGTGTCATAAGCTAGGTATATACATACTAAATGCCTAAAGACTGGTATGACACTTCTAAGTCTATCACAGTTTCTTTCCTAAACGTTATGTTTTAGTAATCTATCAGAACCCAACACGCCTGTCAACAAATTAAAATTCCTGTTCCTAACAGTTTGAAAGCGAACGCCATCAGCGAAGAAAGCTTCCGACCTCCCAGGCATCTGTAACCTAAGGACTGCTGGGTCAAAATCAGAGGTCATTTGAAGTTTACGTTCGTTAGATAGACTCTCGATGTTACGTTATTAATTAAAACCGACTATGATCTTGTATGCATGTGTGTAATTAATCACAAAGCCACACAATGGGCCATCTGTGCTCAGCCCAAGACGAGAATCAAAACCCAGCTTCTAATGTTGGAAGTCTGGGTAGCAACGATTATTTGAAAATTCCATTATTAAGTTATGCGATCTAGATATGGTATTGTATAATGATCTTGTGTTAGCTATCAAGAACATAATTCGTATTGCAACACCGGAGCTCTCGTACCTTTCTGTCTCATGTTTTACTGTTAATTTTCAGTTGTATTGAAGAAGGTTCGCACCGTGTCAGTTCTTCAATGTTGATATCTACAGTTGTACATTAGTATTACATCATAACATTGCCCGTCTACTCACCCACACGTAAGTCAAGCCAGACTTTACGGGTGGTATCGAAGTGTACAAACATAATTAGTTGGACTTTTCCAGCTGGCAGACCTGGCATGACCAAGCGCGTTAAGGCGTGCGACTCGTAATCTGAGGGTCGCGGGTTCGTATCCCCGTCGCGCCAAACATGCTCGCCCTCCCAGCCGTGGGGCGTTATAATGTGACGATCAATCCCACTATTCGTTGGCAAAAGAGTAGCCCGAGAGTTGGCGGTGGGTGGTGATGACTAGCTGCCTTCCCTCTAGTCTTACACTACTAAATTAGGGACGGCTAGCACAGATAGCCCTCGAGTAGCTTTGTGCGAAATTCCAAAACAAACTTTTCCAGCTGGTATCGAGAAATACGAACATTATTAATTGGATTTTCCCAGTTGGTATCGGCAAATGGCTCGGCATGGCCAGGTGGTTAAAGCACTCAACTTGCATTCCGTGAGTCGCGGATTCGAATCCCTGTCGCACCAAACATGCTCGTCCTTTCAGCAGTGGGGGCATTATAATGTTCGGTCAATCCCACTATTTGTTATTAAAAGAGTAGCCCAAGAGGTGGCAGTAATTTCTAGGCGTCCCTAATTTAGCAGTGTAAGACTAGAAGATAGGCAGCTAGTCATTACCACCCACCGTTAACTCTTGGGCTAGTCTTTTACCAACGAAATAGTGGGATTGACTGTCACATAATAATGACCTCACGGCTGAAAGGGCGAGCATGTTTTAGTGTGACGGGGATTCGAACCCACGACCCTTAGATTACGAGTCGAGCGCCTTAACCACCTGGCCATATCGAGCCTGTAATCAAGTGATTCACACTATGTCACATAATGACAAGGTTCAAAGCAGCCATCCCAGTTCCTTTTACAATACATATTACTACCATATCTTACTTCAATGACTGAAGCCAATCGCATCACAAGTTATTAAAACGGTCACTGCATTCTAATATTGTCAATATTTACACCGTTAGATGTTACTACCAGTCCTAAATTTGTTGATAGTGAAAGCGCCAAAGTACATAGCGCATAAATCAAGACCATATATAGGAGGAATTGAACACGGTTGTTCCTGGTAAATGTGTAAAAAGGTGACCAGCATTAGAACAAGTAATAAAAACAACGGTTTGAAGACCCATAAAACAAGAACAGAAAAGTTATCTCTTCATTGTTTGGTCATTTATTTTTATTGGCTTATAATGTCGGATCTACGTGTGGATGTGAAAAGAATCTAAGTGACGGTTGAGTGTTGTAATCTATATTCTTGATCAGTCTTAGATTCCCTTTGAGTGATTGATTTACGATGTCGGGTTGCAATCTTTTTTTTTAATAAAAAAAATATTTGCGTTGAGATAATGCAAAAAAAAAAAATACTGCATATCAAAATTCTTTTTCCTATGAAAGATCTTGTGTGTGACCCTTCACGTTGGTATATTCTGCTGTTGAGATGTTGTTTTGGTCGTTTCTCAAAATGTAAAGTCTTAGCAGCGACGTTATTTTTGCTAAACCATACTCAACTGCCTTTCTATTCATTCTTAGCCAAAGTTTTCATCAAATAAAACCTAAGATTTATTAGGTCGTAACTGAGCTTCATATGTCTTAACTTTAATATTGCCATAAAGGTTGTTGTAACGTAAAACCGTCTTAATGAGTTATCATAAATAAGCCTGCTGAAGTGAACAAAGGCTTCTTTGTTAAGTTTTAGTCGTATTGAAAACCCGCTCTCTCTGTCCAGGTGTGGAGTCTGAACTTATCGTTCCTAATGTAATAGCTGAACGTAGCTGTGTGAATGACGACCACTACATTCAGCCCCAGTCAACAGCTTGGAGCCACGTTGTCAATTTCAAAGATAAATACCACGAAAGGTACATTACGTAAAACCACAAACAGGTATCCCATGCTGACTGAATATATTACGTAGTTTATCGGGGCGTTTTGTACAACAATGAATCAAAAATATACATCTATAAATCGTACGTCGTAGTTATGTGTCTGCTGACCGTTTAAAAATCTACACTAAATCTAGACACAATGGTAAAAAATACCAAGGACGAATGCTTCACGAGTGACAGTTCCTAAATTTACATCAAGTAATTTATCACAAAGTATTCTAAAACACCAATATACAAGAAGTATTGGAAGTTGTCTCAAGGCCATTTCAAAAGCATTCACGAAAATCTCTAGAAGTAACATTGCAAAACTGCATTAAAAGAACCAGTTTACAAGTGAAAAAAAAAGTAGAAACGTTGTTAGCGAATTTATATACATGAAACACCATTTATTGAAAATAATCTTTTCGATCAGAAACTAGAATGCATGAGTTGAGAACAAGGTTCGAACTCTGATTAGAAGATCTACGTGATCTCAGTTTTAACTGGTTCATTTGAAGTTGGTTGAATACAATATGAAGAAACTAAAAGGCCCATTCGTAGTCCATCCCATAAAACGTCAAACGAAATAGAGTAAATTTACCATCTTGACAAAGCCAGTTACGTGAGGACTGACTCTTCAATAGCAACGAGGCCTGATATTCAAGAGATTAGGGTGTTCGTTAAAAAAGTGGATGTGAACGAATTCAGCTTTCCTTCTGACTTAAGCAGATCACCACAAGAATGTAGAATTTGAGTGTCGCCCTCAAAAATACCAAACATACAATAAGGATACGACATAATGACGAGACGTAAAACCAGGCACGCGCCTCAAACTAGTAGAAACGAGCAAATTTCAGAACACGACGTAAAATACCCTTTTAAAAGATTCTAACATTTCAAAGTCCAGGTTAAAATATATTGTTTTCTGCATCAGTACTGTTTTAGTTCTTATGTATTGTGATAAGTAGTGTTCACGTCATAAACCTGTCTTCTGGACTGTAGCAAACAACTTGTTGCCATCTGTCTTCTGTAGTGTAACAAGTAGTGTCTCCATATCATTATCTTTGTCTCCTTTCTTGAGCAGAATGATAATTGTTGTCTCGACATCACTAGTATTGTGTTCTGTAGTTTGACAAGTGTTGTCTCGACATCACTAGTATTGTGTTCTGTAATTTGACAAGTGTTGTCTCGACATCACTAGTATTATGTTCTGTAGAGTGACAAATGTTGTCTCGACATCAATAGTATTGTGTTCTGTAGTGTGACAAATGTTGTCTCGACATCACTAGTATTGTGTTCTGTAGTGTGACAAATGTTGTCTCAACATCACTAGTATTATGTTCTGTAGTGTGACAAATGTTGTCTCGAGATCACTAGTATTGTATTCTGTAATTTGACAAGTGTTGTCTCGACATCACTAGTATTATGTTCTGTAGAGTGACAAATGTTGTCTCGACATCAATAGTATTGTGTTCTGTAGTGTGACAAATGTTGTCTCGACATCACTAGTATTGTGTTCTGTAGTGTGACAAATGTTGTCTCAACATCACTAGTATTGTGTTCTGTAGTTTGACAAGTGTTGTCTAGACATCACTAGTATTATGTTCTGTAGTGTGACAAATGTTGTCTCGAGATCACTAGTATTGTGTTCTGTAGTTTGACAAGTGTTGTCTCGACATCGCTAGTATTATGTTCTGTAGTGTGACAAATGTCTCGACATCACTAGTATTGTGTTCTCTAGTGTGACAAATGTTGTCTCGACATCACTAGTATTGTGTTCTGTAGTTTGACAAATGTTGTCTCGACATCACTAGTATTATGTTCTGTAGTGTGACAAATGTTGTCTCGACATCACTAGTATTGTGTTCTGTAGTTTGACAAATGTTGTCTCGACATCACTAGTATTGTGTTCTGTAGTTTGACAAGTGTTGTCTAAACATCACTAGTATTGCATTCTCTAGTGTGACAAATGTTGTCTCGACATCACTAGTATTGTGTTCTGTAGTTTGACAATTGTCTAGACATCACTAGTATTGTGTTCTGTAGTGTGACAAATGTTGTCTCGACATCACTAGTATTGTGTTCTGTAGTGTGACAAATGTTGTCTCGACATCACTAGTATTGCATTCTCTAGTGTGACAAATGTTGTCTCGACATCACTAGTATTGTGTTCTGTAGTTTGACAAGTGTTGTCTAGACATCACTAGTATTGTGTTCTGTAGTTTGACAAGTGTTGTCTAGACATCACTAGTATTGCATTCTCTAGTGTGACAAATGTTGTCTCGACATCACTAGTATTGTGTTCTGTAGTTTGACAAGTGTTGTCTAGACATCACTAGTATTGTGTTCTGTAGTTTGACAAGTGTTGTCTAGACATCACTAGTATTGCATTCTCTAGTGTGACAAATGTTGTCTCGACATCACTAGTATTGTGTTCTGTAGTTTGACAAGTGTTGTCTAGACATCACTAGTATTGCATTCTCTAGTGTGACAAATGTTGTCTCGACATCACTAGTATTGTGTTCTGTAGTTTGACAAGTGTTGTCTAGACATCACTAGTATTGTGTTCTGTAGTTTGACAAGTGTTGTCTAGACATCACTAGTATTGCATTCTCTAGTGTGACAAATGTTGTCTCGACATCACTAGTATTGTGTTCTGTAGTTTGACAAGTGTTGTCTAGACATCACTAGTATTGTGTTCTGTAGTTTGACAAGTGTTGTCTAGACATCACTAGTATTGCATTCTCTAGTGTGACAAATGTTGTCTCGACATCACTAGTATTGTGTTCTGTAGTTTGACAAGTGTTGTCTAGACATCACTAGTATTGTGTTCTGTAGTTTGACAAGTGTTGTCTCGACATCACTAGTATTGTGTTCTGTAGTGTGACAAATGTTGTCTCGACATCACTAGTATTGTGTTCTGTAGTTTGACAAGTGTTGTCTCGACATCACTAGTATTGTGTTCTCTAGTGTGACAAATGTTGTCTCGACATCACTAGTGTTGTTATGTCTTCTGTAGTAGGATAAATGTTGTCTTGACATCACTAGTAATCATATGTCTTCTGCAATATGACAGATGTTGTTTCAACATCACCAGTTTTGCGATATGTTTTCTCCAGTGTGACAAGTGGCGTCTTGACATCACCACTGTTGCTACTTGTCTTCTGCAGTATGACACAGTGTCCCGTACTGTCCCACATCATCAGATAATATGAACTCAATCTTATTGTACAAGATTTAGTTCTGCAAGGTTCCTTGAAGTATTCTGTTTCAAGAATAAATAAAACCAACATTAAGAGTGACAAATACTTTAATCTTGAAGTTTTTATGTCATGGTGCGCTGCAGCCTACAACATGTTTAATTCTTCTTATGATTCATGGCATGTGCACGTTTCACTGACGTCACTACAGTGCAAATTGCACCGTTAAGCATCCCTTATATGACTGTTTTAGTGTCTACTGACTGACAGACAGAATTACGGGTGGTTAAAAAAGTTGAAAACTCTGAATGGCTTTCTGCCCCCTTTCAAAGAAATGACCAGAAGGTTAGAATGTAAAAATAAAATAAGTGTTTGTTTCTTTTTGTTTGAAACATCTCGAAGGCTGAAAAATAAGGTAGAAAAAAAAACTGTGTCGGATAACAGAATATAATTTATGAGTATTAATGTATTATCTTTTATGAAAGAAAACAACAAACAATAAACAGACACAGTACCACTAATATCTCAAATGTAATTTTTGTATCGGACACTTTCAGAATTTTTAGTTACTGCATCAGGGGAGACAATGTTATGATACGTTAACTCCACTGATGGCACAGGTGTACACTCAGTATTATTCCACTGATGGCACAGGTGTACACTCAACATTATAAAATGAACTTACTATAGTACGCTTAGTGAACAAAAATCTTTAGGACTAAACAAAGCGAAAATGAAGACAAGCATTCATCGATTTCTCTTTCATCACCTGGTAAAACGTTCTAATATCCAGAGTTACCATGACGACAAGTTAGTTAAGTCAAACAACACGTAATTCAACCATTAAAGGAAACACGAATATGACCCTCTTCATCTCTGAAACTTGAGAAACTAAACACGTCAACAACAATCAAGTCATTTTTCTAGTCTCATGCTGTCCAAACTCCTTGGGCAGATAGAGCTGACCTCAAATACGGCATTACGAAATTTGTTGCAGATTTTTGGAATTGAGAAAAATATCGTAATTTGAGGAATTTCACTGTCTGGGTTTTCAATAAATCACTAACCGTAATTTCTAGAATTATCTTTTCCTCCAGGAAATGGACACGCAACACGGAATCTCCATTACTGAGTTAATAGGCGAAAAAGGCTGTACTTAGTACTTCTAACTGCATCCACTGCCCCATAAGGCCTCGGTTATCTATTTGCTGCAGAAGAAGTCAGTTTTCGTTTTTGCCTTATGGTGGTAGGTGTGTCAGGTAAATCGCTGTATAGGAATGAACACTTGTAGACAGCACCGGTCAATATTACAATGACCCATCTGTGCTCTGCCCGCCACGGGTATCGAAATGCGGTTTCTAGCGGTGTGAGCCCGCTGGTATACCGCTGTGCCACTGAAGGGTACGATTAACTTTTATGTAAGTTTATTGCTACGATGATTTATAATTGGAACTGCACGTAATCAATATTTTTATGTTGTAACCATACAAAGAACTAACTCTTCAAACGAATATTAATTTTGACCATCGATGAGTTTGTGGGTTTGCGTACTTACAATGCAAAAATCCGGAGTTCGATTCCCACTATGCACAACTGCACTTAAAGTACAGTTCTGTACTACTAACATCGACAGAAAAGCTTAACATTCTGTCAAATTATCCTTATAATATTATATAACAGATAGAGCACACACACATATTCGCCCAGTTCTCCTCATCTCCCAAATATAGTACAATAGATTGGGGGTGAGAACTTATCACTTCCAATCTTTCAAAGGAATATTAACTATTGCCCTACTGTGTGTTTGTGCAGAATAGTTGTCCATGATTTTGAACTGGTAATCTTGAAGAAAAACAGCTAATCAACAACACCAACCGCCAATTTTTTGGGTTACTCTAGCAGAATACTGGAATTGGACTATAATTCTTATAACACACCCATAGTACCATCTCTTATAATGTGTTGTTGTTTTTTTCCGAGAAGGTGAACAGAACCATTGACCCTCGGATCCTCAGTACCGCGTGCCAGCCACGAGTCACTCCTGGTCCCTATTTACTACATACGTTATATTCATTTTCTAAATAAGATAGACTTTGATGTTCCGCACTGTGCCACTCAGATGACCAAAAGAGTCAAGGATGGACCGAGCCTGAGCTCCTTGGGTTGGGGAACAGATCATATCCCAAATATAGCTTTGCGCATTCAGAATTTGATGGTATTTTGGGCCGTGAATTAGACGTTCTACGACTATTTTGCTGCTTAGATTAAAGATTCATAATGGATAGGACCAGCATGGCAAGGAGGGTTAAGGTATTCGACTCGTAATCCGAGGATCGCGGGTTCGAATCACCGTCACACCAAACATGTTCCCACTTTCAGCCGTGGGGGCGTTATAATGTGACGGTCAATCCCACTATTCGTTGTTAAACGAGTAGCCCAAGAGTTGGCGCTGGGTGGTGATGACTTGCTGCCTTCCCTCTTGTCTTACTTACACTACTAAGTTATTGACGACAAGTGCAAATAGTCCTCGTGTAGCTTTGCGCGAAATTAAAAAAACAAACAAACACAATGGATATTTTACTTAATTTATTTTAATACATAACGTAAAAGTTCACCTTCGCCTTTTCATATATCTTATTCTCTGTCCATCTTTCTCTCTGTTTGTTTAGATGATGTGCAACAACATAATTTATTCTATAGTTAACAAAAATACGAATTTATGATTAATGAAATTTCATTTCAACTAAATTACAGACATGTCTTTAGGGATAGAATACACAGAAGTATAAACTTTTTGATGACGAGAAACCCACTTAAAGTAAAAATGTATCTCAGAATGGCTGGTATGTTATTAACACTTTTAATAACAAAGCAGAAAACAACCTTTCGACCTTTTAGGTCATCTTCAGGCTAGCAAAAAATTGTCCTGAGATACAAACGTTTTGATAAATACGGTTTTTCTCAGCAGTATTAAAAACGTCTACTCTTTTGGAAAATGCAAAGTGATTACGATACAGCGGCGAGTCTAACTTTCCACTTCTTCAAATTAGGCTTAGAATATAACGATGTCATTACCTCATGAAGCATTTCTTCACCAGGGTTCTTTGTTTTTATCCAGGGAATAATTTCAAGGTTTGGTGAAGGGGCACAACTCAACGAGTGTGGTTTATCTTTACCCCTATAACAGCTTAGTAAACAGGAGACCCGTATTTCAATGTCATCTCCATTAAGTGCCCCTGCTGACAGTGTTTGCATTCCTAACAGCCAATTTTATCATCTGCCCTGCAGGAGCTCACTTCCTTAGCGTGACTAGCAATGCTCCGAGCCAGCGTTTTCAGGTACGGCAGCGTGATCTCCAACCAATTAAAGCTTAGCTCCGGCCTTTACTGTCTATATATTTATATCCAATAAAAATGATATATGTACGTTACATACACGGTATTGCGTAAAAACTACAGCTACCAATACAAACAGACGCGGGCAGAAAACAATATACAGAACAAATAATAATTATGTATATATATATGAGTGAAAATGAATACATTTCAAGGAAGTTAAATCGGTAAAAATCACAAGGTAGGATTGCGTTAAAATCAGCAAATCTAAACCTCTGACTGATTATATTAGTTTGTTATAACTCACAAAAACAAAATGTTGCACTAATTGAAAATGTTCCAGGGTACAAGCTATAGTATAATGTGGGATTATAGAATGCATCCTAAGTTTTGGAGGTGAATGCGGAATAGGACCCACAATGTGGTGGGGACACAACGTCTATCAGTCCTTACCTCCATTTGCCAGTCTCACGTAAGAAATAAAAGAGTAGCAACAGACAGAGAAATAGAAATTAGGAGAGCGAGATGTGGGTGCTCAAGCCCACACCGTCCCATATCTATATCACCCTTCACTGTCTGCAGACATTTATGGGAAGGCCATGACTGTCCCAAGTAAAGAATAAAAGAAAATTGAAATTAGAAAAAGGAAATAAGGTACTACCATTTGGGGGTAAGTAATTTGATAACTTACCTTTTGAAGTTAGCATTATTTTGCTGTTGTCGCCACTTTAGTGAATTAAAATATATGTTGAAAGTGATTACATTATATCATGAAACAGTTTCGTGGCAAGTTACCAAGTAACAGCGTCGCTCCTTCTCGGAGAAACAGCGGTAAGTACACGAATTTGCAAAGCTAAAGTCCGGAGTTTGATCCCTTACAGTGGGCACGTGGCTTTGCTCTAAAAGAGCAAAAAACCAAGGTGAAACTTGTGTAAGTCTTTCAAATAATATGCAAAACAACTGGTTGAAACGTTAGTACAAACAAACAGACTTGTAATTTAATGTTTATCGTCTGGTTGATTGATGTCATTCTTAATGGATGTTGCCTTTGTTGCATTTAAACATAAAGCCAAACAATGGGCTATGTGTGCTAAGCCAACTTCAGTATCGTGCCTTGATTTTTAATATTATAAGCCCTCGAGCTTATCATTGACCCACTAGGGGAGGGGAGACAAAATTATTGTTTGTAGTTATGTGCCAAAATATACAATGGGCTATCTGTACTATGCCAACATCAGTATCAGGCCCTGATTTTTAATATTATAAGCCCTCGAGCTTACCATTGACCCACGAGACGGAAAGAGATAAACCTGTTTGTTTGTTTTTTTTCAGTTAAGAGCCAAGCTATACAATGGGTTATCTGCGTTGCGCTATCTTCACCACGGGTATCGAAACTGGTTTTTAGCGTAATCAATAATTGTGTTGCGAAGCTAAAACGCTCTAACGCGATTCCGTTTACAATGCAAGCAACAAATGAACACAATGCTATTCTTTCCACTATTACACAAAAAACGACAAACATTTTTCCCTCCGTTCATATTTGTGTCACGAGTAAGTACAAAAAGTTTTTTTTTTTTTTGAATTTCGCACAAAGCTACTCGAGGGCTATCTGTGCTAGCCGTCCCTAATTTAGCAGTGTAAGACTAGAAGGAAGGCAGCCAGTCATCACCACCCACCGCCAACTCTTGGGCTACTCTTTTACCAACGAATAGTGGGATTGACCGTCACATTATACACCCCCACGGCTGGGAGGGCGAGCATGTTTAGCGCGACGCGGGCGCGAACCCTCGGATTACGAGTGCACGCCTTAACGCGCTCGGCCATAACGTTTGCACACGAGAGGTCAATCGGACAAAACACTAAGTCACAGGCGACCTCAAAGATTTATAAGGTTCGCATGAACTGACTATACATTTCGCAGAATGATGACATTTAGAGGTAGGCTACTTTTTTATATCAAATGTCCATGTTTTGTCTTTCAGTAAGAATTTCCGTAAGAGGTCACTGCAACTGTGATGTTGCCACCTGAACTTTCTGAAGTGAGAGTAAATAACAAATATTTAGTTAAATTCAAAGATGAACAAGCAAACTTCATCATAGCTTTTTTGATTTCTTCGAATTTCGCGCAAAGCTACGCGAGGGCTATCTGAGCTTGCCATCCCTAATTTAGCAGTGTAAGACTAGAAGGAAGGCGGCTAGTCATCACCACCTACCGCCAACTCTTGGGCTACTTTTTTTTACCAACAAATAGTGGAATTGATCGTCACATAAAAACGCCCCTACGGCTGGAAGGTCGATCACGTTTGATGTGACGGGAATTCGAACCCACGAGCCTCATATTGCGAGTAGAGTGTCTTAACCACCTGGCCATGCTGTGCCCCTGTAATGAAGTGAATGAATCTGGTGTAATAATATATCCAATAGTATGTTGCATACTCTTTGTTCCTGTTTATTGGTAGGGCGTGTCCTAGTGGTTAAGGTTTCGGACGTATTCCGTTGCCACAAATTGGGTTATAAAATTGAGCTCGACATTGTGGGACCATGGTTGTGTCAGCAAAACCTTACTGTTCCATTAGGCCAAGAGTTGGCGGTCGATACTGTTGGCTAACTATCTCTTTGGGCTTAAAATTAGGGACGGCTATCGCAGGTAATCTGTATGTAGCTTTGTGCAAACATGCCGAACGACCCAATCCCACGTTTATAGTTAAAACTGTCCGAACAACTCTGCTGTATAAGGGCTATCAGGTTGTTTTTTAGTAAGGTTGTAACGTTAATTAGTTTGTTTTCCCGCTGGATTCACGCGCGTGCCTCTGCTCAACGTGTCATTCAAAATCGATCACGTGCTTAATACGCCCAGGCTTTGAAGACTGTCGACTTCTTGGAGGTCTTGTTCTCTCTCTATCTGCAGCGACTGCATATCTAACGTATCGTTGGTTTTAAATTCGTCACAGAATCAAACCTTCTCATTGGGGCCTCTTCGTCTGCTGGTGAAAGAAACCTAAGGAGAGTTAGTGGTCGAAATGGTGGAAGATTATCTCGTAAAAGAAACATTGGAAACGTTGATGGTAAAAAAAAGTCCACAACACAAAACACCACCGTACAGCTAGAAGAGTAACTTAATCCACATTGGCGTTTTGAGAGAAGTTTTTTTATTTCTCTAATTATGTTGCGAGATACAAAATAAACTTCAGCATTTGTAAGATGAGAATCTGTCTTTGATCTCGGTGAACAAAAATGCTTTTCATTAGCCTAATTTTTTTAGTTTGTTTTAGTATAAAGGTGTGCTTTATTTACTACTGGGAATCAAACCCTGTATTTTAGCTCTGTAAATCCGTAAATTCGTCGTTGATCCACCAGACCCTTAGTACTTTGCTCGGAGTTTATTATCACCGATAACAGTCACAGGCGTAGGAAAACGAAAAGACAGTTTCACACTGAACGAAATATATATCTACACATATTGATTTCATTCGGGTGATCGCATACGAAATAAACATATTTCTGGTTATTTTATGCATATTATACATTCCACAATACGCTATTACAATCATTTTAGAATCTATTACTATTCGAAAACAGGGTTCGTTCACAGGAAATCCCTATCAAATTTTCACAGTAATTTTATTAATTTGTTTTAAATTCAGACCGTCTCTCACAGACACGCATACACAAGATTGTCGCTTTGTTCCCACGCTTTGATACTTTAACCAACAATTATATAAGAGAAAAAGGAACTCTAGCTCCCTCCCACTTCCTTGTAGGGAACTAATAATTTAAAATGATGTACCATGCTATTCACAAATAAATTGTAAAAACTTAGAAACTCAGAGAAGAGAAACTAGTGTTTGACAGAAATTGTTTTAACCCTTAACAAATGCTGACGATTACATGTTATGGATAGTTCTGTGTATTTTATTTTAACATTCCCTGTAATCATTCTTACATCATGTCGACAAACATCGTCCTCTGGTTCACATCCTGAGTTCTCAAGTTATGTACTCAGAATTTTAAAACTAAGATTGCCACCAGGCGGACATAACGGAAAGTAGTGGTACTACGAAACTAGTCTAAATGATATTTAACAAACTTATCCCAAACGTGTAAACAAACTTTGTTGTGTTTTAATTGAAGTAACGACATATTCCATTTGATTAGTTCCACTGGTTATGATGTTTAAAATAAATACTAATAATTAGTAGCTTGTACACTAACGGAAATTATTTCAGCTTGTTGGTTTAGTAACACATTAACAGCGATGGTGCTCAACTGGTGGACCATTAGAGGTTTCAATTTTGTTAAGTATTGACTAATTACATTATGTAACATCTCTTCAGTTTCTTATAGATAAATAACATATTTTATCTGTAAGTTACTTGTTTTTAATTTCTAGTCCATTCGAACCAAACATATTCGTCCTTTCAGCCGCGGGGACGTTATAAGGAGGTCGATCCCAGTATTCGTTGGTAAAAGGGTATTGTTTATTTTGAATTTCGCGCAAAGTTACACGAGGGCTATCTGCGCTAGCCATCCCTAATTTAGCAGGGTAAGGCTATAGGGAAGGCAGTTAGTCATCACCACCCACCGCCAACTCTTGGGCTTCTCTTTTATCAACAAATAGTGGGACTGACCATCATATTATAAAAGGGCGAAAAAGCGATTATGTTTGGTGCGCCCGTGTTTCAAATCTGCGACCCTCGGATTAGGAGTTGAATGTCTTAGCCTACTTGGCCATGCCGGGGCTAGTAAAAGAGTAACCCAGGAATTACTAAATTAGGGACTGCTGTGGTTATGCGCAAACTTTAAAAACAAACAGCAAAAACAAAAACATATCACTTTTGATCAAAAGATATTAAGAAACGTCACTCACGGATTTACATCTTTTATTTAATCTTAATAAATTATGTGTAATGTAAAAAGAAGCAAGGCTACATATAGTAACCAATTTACATGTGTCGATAAGCTTGCGAAAAGTAGTGCAATCCATCTTCAAGTTCAAGATGGACACAGAAATGAAGCACTAAGTGATACAAGTTTTATTCGTCTTATGTTTTCAAAGAAAGTGGTGTTAATCTTTTATTTTAATTTGTGTTCTTGTGTTTTGACAATTATTGAACAGTCTTATACTCTAGAAATACCATGGCCACTGAATAGAAGATATTTACCGGTACAGCCAACTAGCAGAAGAGCTCTGTTCATATTTACGTCATGGCCACCTATATATATATATTGCGGTCATCCACAAACAGAACACTGGACGCCCGTTTATTTCGACTATCATCAGAAAATTACTGGTCATTCATGAAAATAAAAGTGATTAATTACACATTGCACGCTGGCATTCAAAACAGTTAATACTCGTGGATTATGTTTAATCGTCGGATGAATACAGATTTTCGAGCAAGACGGTCAACCACAAAAAAATACAGACCATAACCAGACAACCACTGCTGTTCTTGTGGTAAGGCTACTTGCCAGTAGGCCAGTGGTCATGTATTGTAGCCGCAGTTTATGCTTTCCATCAGCAATGTATACTTTTAATTATTTTTAGAACCTGTTTATTATAAATAGTAATAGGAGATTATTTGATTGTTTCAATAACTTTTTTATCAGACCTCATTGTAAGCACCTAGAAGCTCCAATTAAAGTGAAACTGTGTCACGGAAAACTAGATTCGTGAGGTACTTAATAATATGTATCAATGAATTAAGTTTTTAAATGGATACATTGTACGTTTTAAAATCTTTTATCCCCACATATAAAACCACTGTTTTTTTAATTTTCTCAACACCTTTTTTTGGGGGGGTCCCGTAAAATTATTCCTCTAATGTTTTTTTTTATGTATTAGCAAGCATGTAAATAACACCGTGTAACACAATTTTTATTATTTCTTGTCCCTGGGCAAAAAGTGTTATTTCCCAATTGCTTATACCTCAATTAAATGGAAAAAGACCCACTGTATTTTTCTCTTCAGACTTTACTTTTGTGACCTAGGAGAGTAAAACGAAAACATGATGGGAGACTATATTTGGGGACTGATACGTGAAAGAGATTTACATTATCGCACATCTCGAAAAAACTACTCACTTCTAATAATTTTTGTGTAACTTTTGTATAAATACTTGTAAATCTTGATTCCTATGTTGTTTCATTCAGACCTCGTGTAAATTAAAATGTGCAAATTTGTCCGTTTTTTACATAGAAAATAGGTTAATTTCTAAATTTCATTAACCAAGTCACAAAAACAAAGTTTGGAGGGAATAATGGTCATTTTCTGTACTTTTACAACATAAGTAATTAATAAATAGCACATGCTATTCAGGAACAAAATTTGTGTAACATAGTGTAATTAGAAATTGTTTTTAATGTCACCAGATGTCCGCTGAATAAAATATTTCAAACACTTTCAGGTCAATCTACCAATAAGTGAACTAAAACAGTGACAGTGTTTGTTTTGTTTTTCATTTATTATTTCCTAATTCATTTCTTTGCCTCGACTTTGAAACCAAGATCTTCAAGAATACTTTTCCAACAGCTTGAGAGAACTAACGAGCTTTGCAGCAATTCCTGGTTTGGTGATTTTGTTTTTACCACATAAAACTACTACAATACTACAGACAAGAATTAATGTCATTATTAGATATTATTTTACGGAAATACGTATTAGTCACCCACTGGGACAACGGTAAACCTACGAATTTACAACTCTAAAATAAGGGGTTCTAATCCCTTCGATGGACATAGTAGACAGCCTGATATGGCTCTGCTATTAAGAAAATACATGCACACACAAGCAGATAGTAAATAATAGGTGAAACCAGATGGGTATGTACCTACCCACCTTGTTAAATAAGTTTTGAGTGTGTCCTTGGCCTACTATTAATCTGGTAATTTTTACAAAAGCAGAAACAGCAAATGGACAAAAAAAACATTTATAATAATTATATACTTAACGATCATTATTTTCCTTCTTTTTTTTAAATCACCAAGATTGGGTTGGCCGAACACGATAATATATTTTTTCTAATGTTCTTAAAAGTATTGTTTGTTGTCAAATGCCCCAGCATGGTCAAGCGCGTTGAGGCGTGAGACTCGGAATCTAAGGGTCGCGGGTTCGCATCCCCGTCGCTCCAATCATGTTCGTCCTTTCAGCCGTGGGGGCGTTATAATGTGACGGTCAATCCGTTGGTAAAAGAGTAGCCCAAGAGTTGGCGGTGCGTGGTGATGACTAGCTACCTTCCCTCTAGTTGTACAGAGCTAAATTAGGGACAGCTAGCGCAGATAGCCCTCGGGTAGCTTTGAGCAAAATTCAAAATCAAACAAAGAAATTGTTGTTAAACAACGCAGGCTTTTCGTAATGTGCTCACTGGAGGGATCGAAACATGAATTTCATGATAATATACCTCCTGGCTTACCATTGAGTAATTGTAATTTAAAGTAAGTGTGCTTATATTATATCAAGCAGTAAACAACAACAGAGCATTTTCCTATTTATAACACAGAGGTCATGAAAGTGCCTTTTTATTAACACGAATTCAAAATGTAAATACATTGAAACTCGTAAACGGTGCGCGGAAAGAGCAACGGCCTCTTTTTGTATGCAATTACAAGCATTACTTCTGCAGAAACAAAACGAGCATTTGTTGTTTTATTTCATTATATTAAAGGTTTGTTTGTTTGTTTTTGAATTTCGCGCAAAACCACACGAGGGTTATTTGCGCCAGCCGTCCTTAATTTAACATTGTAAGACTAGAACGAAGGAAACTTATCATCACCACCAACCGCCAGATTTGGAGTTACTCTTTTTACCAATGAATAGTGGGATTGACCGTCACATTATAACACCCCCACGGGTGGAAGGGCGAGCATGTTTGGTGTGACGGGGATTCGAAATTGCGACCCTCAAATTACGAGTCGAGCGTCCGAATCACCCTGCCATGCTGGGTCAAGAACTTACAGACAACAGGGAAGTCACTTATATATATTATTTCCTTTTATAGTGCCTTGGACTTGTGATAAATTACAAAATTGCGATTGTTTTTAAATATTTGTGTATGTGTAACCCGGGTATGTTTATTACTCGTAAATAATACAAAATATGAGCCGGATGAAATGCAGTAAATGAGCGTTAGCACACAAAACCAGTTTAGCGATTGTGCATTTAAAGAATTCGGGCTTTTACGAAACAAAACCGCTTTGTTCGGCAAAAAGCCCATGAAGTCCAGAGATCAAATCCGACTACATACAATACTCTAACGTAGGGTTTATCTTTTCTAAACAATTAGTTTGAAAGCTTTGAAATCCGATTGTCCATCAACGCTACGCGGATAACGACAGACACGTGGGCGTCTGGAATATATCAACCGACACTTGTTTTTTTTTTCAGTTCATTTGTATATCAAGGGTTTGGCAGCCACACAATAAATTCAAAGCAGAACCAAATTTGTTTGCTAATTAATATTTTACATGTTAAAAAAGTAAAATAATCGTAGCATTTTGTGAGAGACATAAACTGTTTTTAGTCACTCACTAAGGTGTACGTGTGAGATAACAGGTTAGCCTAGTGTCACTTTTTAGTTGCTATGTGGATAAAAAACACCAGTTTATTGCTGAGCGCAGAGCTACTCCGTGGAATATCTGAGCTGTGCCTACTGCTACCGAAAACCGATATTTAATGTTATAAGCTTCGGACTTGTCACTGAGCTCCAAGTGGCAGGAGAGCAACATTGTGCAGTTTTGATTAAAACTTGACTCGAGTGCACCGGAACCAAATGTGATTTCAAAATTGTGTCGGGCTGCAGATCGAAATGCCCAAAGTTTGGGCCACAATGTACCATTGAATAAGCTTCGTACAATTAACTATGGGATCGTGAAAACCGTGCCAGTCAATCCCACTCATTGGTTGCGAGAAGCACATAGACGCCGGGTGCTATTCTCTTCCTCTGGTCAGAAGTTTTGTGCTCGAACCTAAGGAGTATTTTGCTTGGTAGTTTATCTCCAGTTTTACATTGAAGTCTACATTCAGGTTGATGATAATTGTTTATTTGTTTTGTTTTTTGGAATTTTGCGCAAAGCAACACGAGAGCTGTCTGCGCTAGTTGTCCCTAATTTAACAGTGTAAGACTAGAGGGAAGGCACCTAATCATCACCACCCACCGCCAACTCTTGGGCTACTCTTTTACCAACGAATAGTGGGATTGCCCGTAACATTATAACGTTCCCACGGCTAAAAAGGTAAACTTGTTTGATGCGACAAGGGATTCGAATTCACGACCCTCAGAGTACGAGTCGAACGCTTTAACCCACCTGGCCATGTCGAACCAAGTTGAAAAAAAAACAAAAACAATTCAACCTCTAAGTTGGACCGACAAAAAATAAGCCAACCAGCTATTAGTATTTATGTACGAAAATATTTATAACGGAATCATCTGTGACCTTCATGGCCGAGCTTTAAAAAAGGCCTTATTTCTATCTAATTCGTCAGCATATAAATCTTCTCAACGTCTGTGAATTTTAATATTAAAATGTTCAAAATGAACACTGTTATAAACTAACACGCTATCTGTAAATAGCTGTAGATAACAAATCAATATAACAGTCATGTCTGTTGTCTCTTCATGGTATTGAAGATCTTCAGTAAAATTGGTATGGAGGTTTATTAGGTCCATGTGGGTACATATAAATTTTCATTTTTACGGTGTTTATGGGGTTTTTTTTTCCCAACACTTCAACCCCCTGTAGACGGATCACCATCAAATTTCGTATGAATATTTGTTGGACCCATGCAGAAATTTACGAAAAGTTATAGTTTCACGTTTTTAGTTTTGCAGTTTTTATGGGCGTTGTTTTTTTTTTTTTGTTATTAGACCCAGGCGAAGCAACTTTTTATATCCTGAGATAACTTTTAATTAATCGTAAATTTAAATAATTTCCAGATAATAATTTATTCTTTGTTTTTAAGAACATTCACTTTTTTATAAGATGTGTTTTTTTCCCACAAAACATTTACATTTTTTACTCTTTGTAAATATGCCTGTTTGTTTTGTTTGTTTTCAAATTTCGCGCAAAGCTACCCGAGGGCTATCTGCGCTAGCCGTTCCTAATTTAGGAGTGTAAGACTAGAGGCAAGGCAGATAGTCATCACCGCCAACTCTTGGGCTACTCTTTTGCCAACAAACAGTGGGATTGACTGTCACATTAGAACACCCCCACGGCTGAAAATGCGAGGATCTTTGGTGCAACGGGATTCAAATTAGGATTAGAAGCCAATCGCTTTAACCCACTTGGCCATACCGCGGCCAAAAAGGATTTGTTTCCGCAATAAATACTTAAACATTGTGAAAGCATAAAATAATAGTTGTTCATACCAGTGTATATTCTACATATCTTGGAGCGAGCGTTATATATTTTGAAAATGTTTTGTTTTTGAGTGGAAACAGGAAACACTTCCAAAACGAAGTGAAATAGTGAATTATAACAATGATGACGATATAGAAACAAAAACTAAAATACAATATTTAACTTCAGTCAAGAGATAATAATTTTATAATATTTTTCTGTAGGAAACTCACCTTCGAAATTCTTTTTTCTACCCTTGTGTCGTTTCCGGCCCCTACCACGCGTCCTGTCTGCACTTGCGCAGAGGAATTCGCTTAAGACTAAGACTCCAAGACACACGGCGGCGATTCGAGAATACCCAGTGTTCATTTTGACAAAGGTAACAGACAGTCTTCGATGTAATCAGTTTAGTCTATCTGTATAACAATTGAGCTCTCCATTACCAAACACCGCCGTCTTGTGGCAGAAAGAAAAAATCACCTCGAACTTCTCGCTGTCTCCTGCAACAGAGTTGAAAACAAAGACTGAAATATATAACCAGATCAGTGATATAAGTTGTTGGAAGGGAAACAAATAACTTTTATGATCGTTGTTATGGGTTTTATAATTTACACAGAAAAAAATTGATGTGTGTCCAGAGAAATTATCGACTTCTTTCTTTACGCTACCATTTTCAGACTGGGGATAAATATTGTATGGAAAGGAAAATACATAGAATTATCACGATAAATAATCTTCCTATTAAGAAACAAGGGGAAACATAAACATAACTTGAACAATATGATAAGACTATGAAAACAGTGAAATTCAATACGATAAACTGAGACACGTAACAAACTTCAATGTGATAAGACTATGAAAACAGTGAAATTCAATACGATAAACTGAGACACGTAACAAACTTCAATGTGATAAGACTATGAAAACAGTGAAATTCAATACGATAAACTGAGACACGTAACAAACTTCAATGTGATAAGACTATGAAAACAGTGAAATTCAATACGATAAACTGAGACACGTAACAAACTTCAATGTGATAAGACTATGAAAACAGTGAAATTCAATACGATAAACTGAGACACGTAACAAACTTCAATGTGATAAGACTATGAAAACAGTGAAATTCAATACGATAAACTGAGACACGTAACAAACTTCAATGTGATAAGACTATGAAAACAGTGAAATTCAATACGATAAACTAAGACATGTAACAAACTCCGATATGATAAACCAATCTTGAATGAGAAAAATTAAATATTTCGATGAATTTCAAACTATTTAAATAAAGAAGCTTCGACCTTGATGATATCATGGGTAAAGTTAACGTTATAAACTACAAGGTTAACTATCCGTCAATGAACAAAGAAACTTGTGTATGTGTTCGCCGATGGCAAACGAACCTCCTATGAACTTGAGTTCGATGTACTGAAACACAATAAAACCTAAAGATCGTAAATATACCAGGGTCTTAATCAATATACGAAAGTTGGTTTGTTTTTTTGAATTTTGCGCAAAGCTACACAAGGGATATCTTCGATAGCCGCCCCAAATTTAGCAGTGTAAGACTAGACGGAAGGCAGCTAGGCAACACCATCCACCGTCAACTCTTGGGCTACTCTTATACCAACGAATAGTGGGATTGACCGTAACGTTATAACGCCCCCACGGCTAAAAGGGCAAACATCTTTAGTACGACGGAGATTCGAACCCGCGATCCTCAGATTACGAGTCGAACGTCTTAAATCACCATGCCAGGGCGGGAGCTATATATGAAAGTAAAAAAAAAAGAAACAACACAATCAGAATAAAAGTAACACCTTACTTAAAAGGATGACAATGTTCAAAGCAAAAAAGAATACGTAAAAAGGCCCCGGCACGGCCAGGTGGTTCGGGTTTATATCTACATAAGTACAGCCATTTTCATGAGGTGTTTTGAATCACTGATGTATTTTTGTTTACACTTCCTCTATGAGGGTGGATTAATAAAGAAAAAAGAATACGATTATTTCGCAAGTTCGAATCTCCTTTCCACCAAACACGCTCAGCTGTGGTGGCGTTATAATTCAAATCACTTTTTGCAGGGAAACGTCATTCATTTGGGATCAGAACTAAAAAACTAAATAAAATTGCAAGCAGAATTCTTGAAATGAAAGTTTGAACAACTTTTGAAAGCATTGGATGTCATAAAAGTTAAAGTAAATTTTTTGCCCTGCATGGCTAGGTGGTTAAGGCGCTCGACTCGTAATCCGAGGTTCGCTGTTCGAATTCCTGTCCCACCATACATGCTCGCCCTTTCAGCCATGGAGGCGTTATAATGTTACAGTCGTTCGTTAGTGAAAGAGTATCCCAAGAGTTGGCGGTGGGTGGTGATGACTAACTGCCTTCCCTCTAGTCTTACACTGCTAAATTAGGGACGGCTAGTGCAGATAGCCCTCTTGTAGCTTTGTGCGAAATTCAAACAAACAAAAACAAAGCAAGTCAAAGTAGATTGTATGTTTTATACACCACATGAATCCGGCATGGCCTGGTGGTTAGAGTGTCGCAATTTCGAATCCTCAAAAATGCTCGCCCTTTCAGCCATGAAGACGTTATATCATACGGTTAACCCCACTCTTCACTGGTAAAAGAGTAGCCCAAGAGTTGGCGGTCGGTAACGACTAGTTGCCTTCCCTCTAGTCTTTCACTGCTAAATGAGGAGGCTAGCGCAAATAGTCCTCGTGCAACTATGCGTAAAATATGCGTAAAAAAATGATGAATAAAGCTTGACTGCCAGGAACAAAAAAAAAGTATTTAAAAACACAATGAATATCAGAACACAAAGAACATCAGCATATAATAAAATAACTAATAACAACGTGACAAGCTGGAGTGCGCCGAACTAAACCATAACAAATGAAATCCGTAAACTTAAACACATAATGAGCTTTAGTGCAAAATATTAAAAAAACTGAAAACCAGTTCAATGTGTTATAAGAACAACAAGATATTTGAAGATCGGTACGTTTCAGAACACCGGATCTCATGGTTGTAAATTTGGTGGTTGTACCACCACGGGAACTTATGATTAATTTAGTTTAGTGAGTTTTCTTTCGTCGCGAAACGTTAAAACTTTCTCAATTTATATATTTTATTACGCTGAACGGATTATTAGAAAATATTGATACCTAAATAATAGTTCCCTACCGGTATAGCGGTAAGCCTACGGACTTATAACGCTAAAATCAGGGGTTCGATTCCCCTCGGTGGGCTCAGCAGATAACACGATGTGGTTTTGCTATAATTTACGCACACACTACTCAAAACGACATCGTACGAAGGGATAAAAATGAATCCTCAATGACTTAAAGTACGACTACAGTAAGTATCCAATGTTACGGTGATACTCAATATAAAAACCACAATAATCAAAATTCATTAAATGTAATTCTAATATTTTAGACAATAATGGCAAAAATAAAAGATATAAAGGAATAAAACAAAATAAGAAGGAATGGTCGAAAAATCGAAAATAAATTACGTTCCCAACAAAACCGTGTGTCTACATGGACATTTATCATATTAACTTAATCTTTTTAAGCTTACTGTTTTTTTCCAGCTCCTCTCTCGCACCCGCTGAAAACAAGTTGTCTTTACTCCTGTCAGCAAGTTCTTTTCGTTTTGTGAATGATCGTTCAACCCTACTTCTCCAAACCACGTGCTGACTTAGGAATACTCGCTATAGAATACAGTTTATGATTGGTTCAAAAGTAGCGGTGCGTCTATTGGTTAGTTTAGGAACCAGGTGATTTTATGTGAACTCGAAAAGTGTTTGAGTTCATTAGTGTTCTTATTATTTTTCTTTTTGTAAAATTACGCTTTGACCCTAAGTTACGAATCGTCACGCACATATATACCTTAGACAACAAAGAACAGCTAATAATTTACAAATAAAAAAGGTTCATTACTGAACTTATTAAAAAATGTTTTATAAAGATTAACTTTGCAATTTAAGAGCATCACACGTAATATTATTCAAATAAAATAAAATGAAAGTTAAAACGAAAACTTCCAATATTTAAAGACCACCTATTTAAAAAACTGCTTTTCTTTCTGTTTTTTATCTAGAGATAAAAAAAAGTTTGAGAAATTTGTAATTTTTGTCTGAAGTATGGTGTGTCCAGCGTTGCCTATTAAGAAGTGTGGGTCAGTTAGTACGGTCTGTTTATTTTGCTCTTGCACAGTAATTAATCGGACTTCGAGTTCGAATTATCGCATGGACAGAAAAAGCGAACGCTCGTTGTATAGCTTTGCGTTAAAACACAACAAACAACGAAATATCGAATTTATACGCCATCTGGCGAACACCATCACAATTACTCTACAAACAAAATAATTTTGCTTGTTACAAACAATGTTTAACTGCTTCGTAAGATTCGTCAAGTTCTATCTTTATTTGGCTAAAGAAATCATTAAACGAGAAGGTGAAGGAACATTTGTTTTCATTGAATTTGTTTCTATCATATTTATTGTTTATTTTGTCAAAACTGGATTCATTTGACAGTAAATTCGTTAAATAACAGTAGTTATCCTTGCCCTCATTACGTGAATAACCTGCAACTCGTGTTACTTGTGAGGAAGGGGGGGTTAAACAAACATTTACCCCTCTTTTCCCAAGAGACTGCTCTGGACTTCATTATCTCTCCATCTTCTGTGACTGAAAGATATTGGTTGACATACACGTGCAAAGAAGGGGCAGTAACCAAACTTCTGGTCTAGCGAGCTGTGTAGAAAAATAAAACTTGTATTAAGCACAATTTCGCACGTAGCAGGAATTAGTTCTACTTTGTTAAGTGATTTTGAAATCATTGTGTAATTATTTAATATTTGAACGAATTTTCCTAGTTTATTCAAAAATAGTCTAAATGATAATTCTCTTACCTCTGATATTTTTGAAGGAAACTTTTTTCAAGACTAAGTAATTTTAATAGATTTGAGAATCCTTTGGGAACACTTCAGCAATATCAAGATCCTTTTGAAATTGTTATCAGCCGTTTTTATTGTTCAAATAACGACTCCCAGTGGCTCAGCGGTATGTCTGCTTAATTCAAAACAACATGTTCAAATAATCTTTAGCGCCGTCTACAGTAAACTCAATATATTTGTCTTACGCATTTCAAGATAGGCCTACTGTTAGTGGTTTAATTCATTCTGCCCCCCGCTAGTACAGCGGTATGTCTCCCGATTTACAACGCTAAAATCAGCGGTTCGATTCCCCTCGGTGGGCCCAGCAGATAGTCCTTTGTGGCTTTGCTATACGAAAACACACACACACACACTTTATTCATTCTTATTTTTGCGACAAAATTTTTCATTTATGCATCTGTTAATAATTTAGGAAATATATAACCTTCGTGTTTACAATTTTTATTTTACTTGTTTTTCGTTTTGTTTTTAATAACTCATTTTTATTAAGAAGTAAAATTTCAACATCTATTATTATGATACTAAGATTTTGTGTGACCCCCTTCATTTCAACGGGTTTAAATATACTTTAGCACTCATTTTGTATAACAAAATATTAAAAGTTTATCAGACTTTTTAAACACGTCTAGCGTTAGGTCGCAGAATAACATTATAAATTTATTTATAATAAACGTCTTTTCACCGAAAATAGGTTACACGTGGTAAAAGCTTAACTTATGTTAGGCCTAAGGCAAATTGCATTAGACTTCAGTGTCTGCGATCACAATTCTTTTGTGTTGTTCCACAAATCCTGAATTTAATAATTGCAATAAAGATACTGATTTAACCGCAAACATTTTGCCGGTATCTTATATATTGGGAACATTTCAAAAACTGAAACGTCCAAACTTTTACCTCACTATTTACGATACTGGGTTTCCCTATCTCTGGAGAATCTGGTGCGGTCTAGACATTTTCCTGTGGGTTATTCGAGTTGCTGATTGTTATCAAACAAGACAGACTACGGTACATTGTTTAGTGTTTTTTTCTTTTCCCAATGGCGTTTCAACTCTTTAAAATTTTTTCACTTTTAATACAAGTTAAAACCGCTTTTTGTGACCGCATTCTATCCTTTGCTTTAATCAGTGTTCAAATAAAAAGAATGAGTTATAATTAAAGAAGCACAATTTTTTAAATCCTTTATCATGGGTGGAAAAAAAAATCGTGGCTACAACGCAAAAAAATTGTTCTAATATCATTATTCTTTGAACTAATGAATACAGCAAAAAAAAATATAAATAAATAAATAATGTGGCAGCTACACTAAACCTAACATGCTGAATTCCAGCGAGACATTTCACTTAATGTCAGTACTCATCAGGCCTAATGATATACAGAGGTTTAGGTGTTCAGTTATATTCTCAGTTACGATAGTAAGGTTTGTTGTAATTCAAACCATATAAAGTCAATGAAGTGTAATTATTATAAATAACCATTCAACTTACAATTAGAATCGAGATCAATAACACAATAATATTTATTTATTTTAATCCTAATTATTTACTTATTCCAAAACCAGTTATTTATTCATCATGGTACTTAATTTAAATTTACTACCATTGAGAAAAACTCGTGAACAAGTAGATTTGTGTTTTTTTTTTAAATTTTACAGTAATGTGTCGTGAAATATGAACTTTTACCAACTGTTTAGTTTTGGTTTGAATTGTATTCTAGTCTTTCACACTGTTTAAATTATAAACAATAAATAATTCAAATTAGCAATTAGAACTGACAAGTTAAGCCTAATATCATTTAAATATTAGGGACAGTCACAATCTATCCAAAGAAATTAAGTTTAATAAAAAAATATTTCATATTATATTTTAGAGTTATATATATATATATATATATACTTTAATATACAAACATGCTATCTATCACTTTTGTTTCGTTAAAATACTGTAAAGCAGTGAATTTTTCTTCCACTCATTACATTTTCCCGAGTTTAAGCAAAACTGCAAGTAATTGACGGAAGCGCAGCCCCTGGGGTAACAACAGAATGTTTGTGGACTCACACTTCTAGGAACCAAGTTTTGATATTCGTTGTGGGCAGAGCAAAGATAGCTAGCCTATTGTGTATCTTTGTGATTAATTCGAAACAATCAAACTGAAACACAATTTTATTATAAATATTCTTTGAAATATATGGTCAAAACTTTTGCTTTAAAACCGCTAGTTTAATTAAATTTGCATTTTATCTTGGTTAAGATGACCTCTGCAGATAGCAGTGGCAGAAGAAAAAAAATCAATAACAAGGAAATCAGTATATTAGTTTACTTATTGTCGTATTTTATTTTGGGACTCAACCTTATCAGTTTCATGTATCCCATAGCGCCCTTTCCCATTATTTATAGTTAATACTAAATTCTGTTTGTTATTCTTCGAATCCTCGTTCGCTTTTTTAAATCGCGGAAACGTTTTAATTTGACGTCAATCCCACTATTTATCAGTAAAAGAGTATACCAAGAATTCACGTGAGTGGTGTTAAATAATTGCTTTCCGTCTAGTCTATCACATCTAAATTTTCCTTCGGGACGGTAATAAGTCTTCGGATCTACAACGCTAAAATCAGGGGCTCGATTCCCTTTGGTGGACATAGCAGATAGCCCGATGTGACTGACGTATAAGGAAAACACATACTGCTAAATTACGGTCAGCACAGATAGCCCTTTAGTACCTCACGCGAAATTCATAAACAAACACTTTTTAGAGGGGGGATAAAATTACTAACGTAAACTGAAATTATTTAAACCATAATTGACAACTTTTTTGTGTTTTATAAAGGTCAGGTGCACATATTGCTTTATTTGTTTTGTTTCGTAATTTTCTCGCAGAGCTGCATTGAGGGCGACATACGCAAATTCGTCCCTAATTTTAGATATTAACGAGACAGTAGTTAGTCTGCGGCAGAAAACACCAATTAGACTACTCTTGTTCAATCAAACAGTTGGATTTAAACATCATTGTTATAAATGCACGCACAAGCCTAAAAAACTAAGCACATTTTCGCAGCAACGGGTCACAAACCATGAACTTTCGGATCATAGCCTCATATTAAACAGTTTTATATTTTTGCCTGTTACATTATTCAGTTTAATGAACTGAGAAAAACAAACTAAGTAAAATCATGTATTTGTTGTGTGTAAAAAACAGGAGATTCCGCAGTTTTAGTGGGATTAATTGTAGTATTAATAATATTTTTGTTTGAATATTTTTATGTGACCCAAATGCTGTTACATATCTAACTTATACCCAACAAAGGCACGAACCCATAAGCAATATAACGCATAAATAGTTAAACAAATTTGTGTTTAAAATGCTCTGCGATAAGTCTGGAGGCTTGTAACGCTCAAAATTGGATTTCGATAGACATAAGTAGTTCATTGTGTGGATCTTTTACTTAATTTAAAAACAAAACAAAAAATTAAAAGGATAGATAGCCTCCGTCAGTCATTCTCGGATAAAATATATAACATCTCTTTCTAACAAAAGAACTTCCTCAATAGTCATTGCATTTTAAATTCTTTTTCACAGGATTAGAATAAACTGACCTATGAGATCTTGGGTGTGGTCAAATCTATCAATATAAAGATCTAGATCTCAAATCGGTCAAGAGATGGCAGGACTATGAACTAAATGTTTGTACTTGTGTGTTTGTGTTTTTCGTATAGCAAAGCCACAAAGGGCTATCTGCTAAGCCCACCGAGGGGAACCCTTATTTTAGCGTTGTAAATCCGGAGACATACCGCTGTACTAGCGGGGGACATGTTTGTACTTAAAAACAAAAACGAGAAAACTAAGAGGCATTCTTTAATCCATTTTGCCGCGGCTGAAAAACGCACGTACAGAATAGAATGTATTTTTGAATGAGATAACAAGTGAAGAATTAACTGTTATGATAAGAACGTATGTGTTATCCCATAATTCCTTTCTCAGATATCACGGTTTTCTGTTAAAGTAAATGCTTGTTATTGTAAAAAAACCTCTGTTTTCCACAATCTACAGACACTTCTAAGAACTGAACACTCACAACATTTTGGAATAATCTGGTAAGACAATATTGGAATTTCAGAGTAAATAAGACTATTCAAAATTATAAGCCACCTTTGAAGCAGCAAAAAGCTTTTAACACAAAGAAAATTTCTAGACTATTCTGTTCAGTTTGGCTCGGGAATAATGCCCCCCCCCCTCATTTTGCTTTATAAAAAGGCCCCAGGTCCCCAGTTTCTAACGTTATAAATGGCGGATCGATAGCTTATTGTAACTTTTCGCTAAAAGATATAGTTTGTTTTGAATTTCGCATAAAACTATTTGAGGATTATTTGTACTAGCCGTCCCTAATTTAGTAGTCTAAGACTAGAGGGAAGGCAGCTAGTCATCACCACCACCGCCAACTCTTGGGCTACTCTTTTACCAATAAATAGTAGGATTGACCGTCACATTATAACGTCCTTATGGCTAAAAGGGCGAGCATATTTTGCCCGACTCGGATGTGAACCCGCGACCCTCACATTACGAGTCGCACGTCTTAACATGCTTGGACATGTCGGACCCGCTAAAAGATATAAAACGTTAAATGGTTTAAACACTAAACGTTAAATTTAAAATAACTCGAACGCAACATAGAGGAAGACACTTGCAATTAAATGTTTGAATTGGTCGTTAGGATTCAGAATATTTGTATTGGAGAATGAATTGAAGATTTTCCCATAATGACATCGAATGAGAATGACGCATTCTAATGAGACTTTAGTGCCATCTAGTGATAACAAAATCTGTTAAGCCTATCAGATAAAAAAGAGGGGCCTTACTGCAGCATACATTTTCTCATTGGTGTAGAAAGGAGTTGCGAAGTGGTGTAGATTTTACAATAATATAATTTACACTTGCTTTGTAAGTCAAATATCAAAAAGTGTTGGCACCTCTGTCATCTGTATTAGCTGTGATATTTTTTTTAGGTTGTCTTGTGGTGTCCATAGTGATCCATGTTTATATATTATTTTCCGAACATGTAGTATAAATTCGATTAATTTATTCTTGTAAATTATTCAGACGACAAGCTCTTTAAAATATTACAAATAAGTATGAAGAACAATCTATTATCAGACTAATCTCTTCTCACTGAGTTATACCGGTTTGGGGAGAAATCCGTTCCTTATCCATGGGCAAGGGGAAATCAAATTAATAAGACCAAGCTTTGTTTTGAGGTGGGGTGTACACAATACGTGACCCGGCACTCGACTTGCAATCTGAAGGTCGCATATTCGAATCCCCGTCGCATCAAACACTATCGCCCTTTCAGCCGTGGGGTCATTATAATTCGGCACTTAGTCCTACTATTGGTTGGTAAAAGAGTAGTCCAAGAGTCAGCAGTGGGTTGTGATGACTAGCCGCCTTCCCTCTGGTCTTACACTACTAAATTAGGGACGGCTAGCTCAGATAGCCATCGAGTAGTTTTGCGCGAAATTGAAAAGAAACAAATAATACATAAGGGGTTTAGAAATGTCTTTCATTCTTTATGGCGAACAAAACAGCGCTTTTTCCTACACGTATATAGTTTGTTAAAACAAATCTTTAATCTCTGAATTCCTATTACATTCTTCTGACGAAACAGGTAAAGTATACATTATACCACCCGTTGTGTTGGAAGCAATGTAACCAACCGTGGAAACACAGGAATGCTCTGCTTGGAGCTTGTTTTATGGACTGTTTTGGCTAATAAGGACAATGAACTTGGAAGCTGCGTGTTTTCTATGATCTTGATAAATAGCACAAAGAAACTGTCCCCTCCTCTTTATGTCACATTTATCTTGACAAGCTGTGTGACTTACACAATTAATCCCTCGCCCTGGGGCGAACTGAGTGTCTAGTGGGATTAATTTCGCAACAGTACGAGGCAGGTGATATCGGAAGATTTATTTATTTTTGTTTCATATTTTTATTTCTATCTTGACAAGAAAAACACTGGCTTCGGGACAGGCTTTTCTTGTTCTTTGCTTCTGCAAAAAATCGTTCTCGTTATGATTTTAATTACTCGCTTGGTTGCTAGGGGATTGTTAAAATCGTCCGAAAGGACTTAATTTTTTTATTATCAGCGGCTTTCATTTTGAACAAAAGAAACACTGATACAGTTGGATTTTGCTTTCAACAAACTTCGAATAAGATTATTATAAAACATCACATGATGGTGTGATGAAGATAGCAAATAACAAGAACAGCGAACAGAAAAAACAACAACTCAAATTGACATATTTAGGTGTGTGTGGTTCGTTTTGAATTTCGCGTTAAGCTACACAAGGGTTGTCTGCGCTAGCCTTCCCTAATTTAGCAGTGTAAGACTAGAGGTAAGGCAGCTAGTTATTACCACTCACTTGGGCTACTCTTTTACCAACGAATAGTGAGATTGACCGAAACATTATAACGCCCCCACAGCTGAAAAGGTGAGCATGTTTGGTGCGACGGGGATGTGAACCCGCGACCCTCAAATTACTATTCGCACGCCTTTACCCACCCGGTCATGCCGAGCCCAAGAAATAACTAGTTTTTGAACTTCGCGCAAAGCCACATGAAGACTAACTGTACTCGATAGTCTTGATTTAGCGGAGAAAGGCAGGAAAAGGTGACTAGTAACTGAACCCCCCAACTCTTTTTACCAACAAACAGTGGGATTTACTTTCACAAATAACATCTCTACAGTTTAAAGGGCCAAACTTGTTTGGGGTGACTGAGGTTCGAATCCGCGAGCAGCAGATTGCGAGACGAGCATCCGAATCACTTGGCCATGAAAAAAAAATTATTGATGCAAAAATGTTATTTGTTGTCTGTATGTCTCCTGTTGGTGCAGCAGCACATCTGCGAATTAACAACGCTAAAATCAGGGCTCGATTCCTCTCGGTGGACTCAGCAGATAGCACAGTGTGGGTTTGCTATGTGAAAATACACATATACACACACACTTATTTCGGTTTCTCGGTCTCCGATGAGTTTCGGACGGATTATGTGAATTTGGAAGATTTTCTTAATTATAGATCTTGGTCCAGATTAAAAATAGACAGTAGTCTGAAGAAGAATGTTAAATTTAATCAGTCTAGTCTGGATTTTGTATTCGTTTATTTGTTTATGTCGTTCTGTTTCACCTGAATAAAATCTGTGGGTCGTCTGTCGATGGTAATTAACCACTGATACTAGTGTTAAGTTAATACCATTAAACAACAAAATCTCCTTTCATTGGTTTTATTTCTGCCAGAAAAAATAATTTTTATTATTTAGTGATTTCTTTCATGTAATATGAAAACTGAAATTTCTAAAACTTACTGTTTGTTTAAGGTAATACTTTCATATTTGTTTTTATAAATGTTGTTTAGCATAATATATCTTTTTCAATCGGCCTTCAGATGTCGCTTTTATTTTACTTTAACACTTAAGTATTTTTAAATGCATATTTATTTTAGATAGACATTTCTAAATTAAATTCTCCCTAACACCTTTTCACACACACTTTCGTCATCGGCTACGTTGCACCGGAAATGAGACGCTTACAACAGTACGTAGAGAAATAAACATTTCCTGATAAACCGGATGATTCACTGAACTCCCTTTATATATATTACTCATTCCAGTACACAATCATTCCCAATTTGTCCATGAAGAAGAAAGATCCACCTTTCGAAACCGCTCGGGATCTAGCATTTTTATCAGTTTTTATTACCGAATAAGAAGTACTGTAACAGAGAGCTCTCTTTTCCAGCCGCTTCAATCATAACGTCGGTTTCGCTTCACAATTCTACACATTCCAAGAGTAGATCGATTTTCTCCTTGTTAATGAATAAGGATAAAAAAAATCAACAACAAATATTGGTATGTTCATGAGGTTTATGGGTTCGAAATTAGATGGCATGAATGATCTGGTTGTTAGGATTTGTTTGTTTGTTTTGAATTTTCGCACAAAGCTACTCGAGGGCTATCTGTGCTAGCCGTCCCTAATTTTGCAGTGTAAGACTAGAAGGAAGGCAGCTAGTCATCACCACCCACCGCCAACTCTTGGGCTACTCTTTTTACCAACAAAAAGTGGGATTGACAGTTACATTATAACGCCCCCCGGCTGGGAGGACGAACATGTTTAGCGCGACTCGGATGCGAACCCGCGACCCTGAGATTACGAGCGCATTCCTTAACGCGCTAGGCCGGGCCGGTTATTAGGGTGCTCATATCTTAATATGGTGGGTGCGGGTTCGAATTCCCGTTATATAGGGACGTTATATTGTGTCGGTCAATTCCATTATTCGCTGATGAAAGAGTAGTCCAATAGTCGATTGTAGGTGATATTGACTAGCTGTCTTCCTCCTAGCCTACCCCCAAGTGGCAAAGCGGCACGTCTGTGGACTCACTTCGCTAAAAACCGGGTTTCGATACCCGTGGTAGACAGAGCACAGAGAGTAAGTCCGTTGTGTAACTTTATGCTTAATTCTAAACAGACAGACTTTCTGGTCTATCACTGCTAAATTCGGGAAAGTTAGCGGAGATGGTCCTCGAGTAGCTTTTAACGATATTCAAAACAAACCAATTATTACAAAAATTAAATACAGATCTCTTAATAACATATGAATCACAAAACTTTTAGTCAAAGTATCTCCAGTATTACAATTAATCACATTAATTATTGCTAGTATATTTAATAAATAATTAGTGATTTCATTCGTTTTTATCATTTCTTTGCAAGAAATATGATAACAGGTTAAAGCACAGTTTTACTCAATGTCGTGCAAACCTGCCCCTATCGATAGTGAACCGTATAAAACTAAGTCAGTTCAGCCAGTTGAGATGTTTAACTCTTTTTTTTGGAATTTCGCGCAAAGCTTCTCGAGGGCTATCTGCGCTAGCCGTCTCTAATTAAGCAGTGTAAGTCTAGAGGGTAAACAGCTAGTTCTCACCACCCACCGCTAACTCTTGGGCTACTCTTTTACTAACAGATTGTGGGATTGACTGAACGTTGTAACGCCCTCACGGCTGAAAGGGCGAGCATGTTTAGTGTGACGGGGATTTAAACCCCCGATCCTCGGATTACGAGTCGAGTGCCTTAACCACCTGGCCATGCTGAACCTTTTAACGTCTTTGAGGAACGTTAATGATTTTTTTTCGTTATTTTAACGATTCAGTTAAAAAAACAAAAAAACATTAAGCGTTCAGGATACAGAGCATTTTAATTCACCTCCAACAATTTAGAATGTGTTTAACCTTTATATCAGCTGATTATAGTGTGAATGACATTAAAGTGAGAATACTAGTGTTGAGAAATACGCGTTTAATGAAATACGTTTTCGTTTCGATATTATAAACTTTATTGCAAAGATATTCAACAGATATAATTTATTCGGTGACGAAACTTGAACCTTGTTTACCTTTAAACGTAAATACCAACAGCTAAGAGTATGGTTAGAAGTGTCTAAAAATAACTGAAAAATCATGTACTTCCACTCTTGAATATTTAACCAAGCATTTGTTAGAAGCGCAGACATCTTTCAATAAAAAGCGGTAAGCTAAAACATTTGAAAGTTTCTTTCAAAATACGCGACTAGTTTTTCCATACCTTAAAAATACTCTCTTTACATGAATATTATTACTTTTTAATAAATCGTAACATATATAGCAAGTAACGTTTGATAGAATATATAATAAAGAAACAATGTCGCAATATAGCAAGTAACGTTCAATAGAATACGTAATAAAGAAACAATGTCGCAATGTCTCTGATACAGTGTTGATATTCGGTGTTACTCCAATAACACCACAACAAATTAAATGTCGACCATATAACAACAGCCACGCCACTCTATTTCACGCGTTTGTAGGTTGTATGTGATGAGTGCCAGGGGGTGGTCGATAGGTCGGAGGGATCGTAACGCTCGCGTGTTGAAATATGTAATCTTCAAAAATTTGATCTTTCTTTAAAGGCCCACTTGAGGATGTCTTAGTGATTATCTGTTGTGGCTGAGGTGGTGGCCACACCATATCATTTTTACGACGACCCATTAAGGGAGGTCCGCCAGTAAACGGAGGGGTGCGAGAAGGAGGGGTCGAAGGTTGAGTATGCCAAGAATTAGTAACAGCGCCTCCACGCGGAGGAGAAGCCGCGGTGATGCGACCTCCAGTTCCATCGCTTGATTCTCCAGATTTCAGAGGTGGCCAGGTCAGTTTCTTTCCTTGGCTACCTGGAAAAAAAAAGTATTTTGATTGTTTGCTGATGTTCTGTTTAAAAAAAACAACAACAAAACTTTGTCTCGTAACTGTATTTAAAATAATAAACGTGGAAATTTATATTATATTTTAAAACATACTGCGCAGAAATAGAAATTCGATATTTAGGCTTAATTAAATTCATGTTAAAGCGCTTCTGCCAAGAGGAATTTCAATATTTCCAAATGGTAACTAATATGAAAAAAAGTAGACATCACGATATTAACCTCCTAATGGACAATCTTAAACCAACAACAACTGTTACTAAATGTGACGTTTCATTATCAATCTACATTTAACTCACTTTCATGAACCCAGCCAGGAAGGAACCCTGTTCTTGGAAGTTCTCGGGCAGTGGAGTTCTGGAAAATGGTAAGTCATGTTTTAAACATTGAAATAAAGTAGATTTGTATTCAGTATTTGACCGAATATTTTTTTAAATTTTGAGCAACTAAACAGAACGAAGTTCATTTCATCCTCCAGCTTCCATGTTAATCTTATAAAGCATTCAGAGCTTAAAGTACAACAAAATTTCGTTGTATCGCACGTATTCCAACCAACCTTGTCCTCACCAAAATTCAGATCTTCAACATTGGTTTTGTTTGTTTCTTTTTTAAATTTTGTGCTAGCCCTCCCTAATTTAGCAGCGTAAGGCTAGAGGGAAGGTAGCTAGTCATCACCATCAACCGCCAACTCTTGGGCTACTCTTTTACCAACGAATGGTGGGAGTGACCGTTACATTGTAACGCTCCCACAGCTGAAAGGACGAGCATGTTCTGTGTGATGGGGATTCGAACTCGTCACCCTTGGATTACGAGTCGAACGCTTTAACCACCTGGCCATGCCGGTCCCTTTAACATAGGGCCACCTTCAAAAAGGTAAGTAAAGAATATTTTGTGGCAATGTATGGATTCCAACCCAACTAGCCAGCACTGGAATTCAGTGCTTTACCATGTAATCATGGCAACTAATGTAAAAAAAAATAATAATTGAAAAAGTAAAACAAAATTGACTCAAAAACATTTGTCTATTCGGCTTCTACATCTATAATGCCATAGCATTTTTGCTTTCTAATAAAAAGGTGCTTATAGATCGGGTCCGGCATGGCCAAGCGTGTTAAGGCATGCGACTCGTAATCTAAAGGTCGCGGGTTTGCATCCGCGTCGCGCCAAACATGCTCGCTCTCCCAGCCGTGGGGGCGTTATAATTGATGGTCAATCCTACTTTTCGTTGTTAAAAGAGTAGCCCAAGAGTTGGCGGTGGGGGGTAATGACTAGCTGCCTTCCCTCTAGTCTTACACTGCTAAATTAGGGACGGCTAGCACAGATAGCCCTCGAGTAGTTTTGTGTGAAATTCAAAAAACAAACAGAAAAATATACAAAGCTTACCTGTCATACCTGTTAGTATATAAAGATAAGATTTGTTATGGTTTCAGATGAAGAAAGGTATTAAATGTCTCATTGATTGATTTCACCTAAAGATAAGATTCGTTAAAATGTTTTATTTTTAATTTTTCGTGGAACACCTTAAACAACAGTTGGATAAGTCTGAATACTTTCGTACGTATTTAGAACAGTAGACTTTAAACACATGTTTTTGACTTAAATATGGATACATCACATGGTTGATATGAGCAACAGTTCACCTTGGGAGGCCAAACTCCTTCTGAAGCCTTGGATTTCTGAGACGACAAAGCTGGACTGGGTGACTGTTTGATTTGCTGTCGAGTTTGTTGAGAAGTCGGTGCAGGTGGTGAGGTTTGTAGGACCTTTCCTGGATATCTTAGTTGATTACGTTCAATTCCTGATAAAGGAGAAGCCATTTTAGACGTTTCTTTTGCCTGCGCGGATGTCGAAATCGGAGTTTGAGTTTTTTGTTCATACTCTGGTTGAATGGTAACTTTGGAAGAAGTCGGGGGTTTAACACGAGTAATTCCAGGAGGAGCTGAAGGCGGTTGATATTTTAGATGGATACTTGTAGTAGTTTTCTCTTGATCACCAGCTGTTGCTGGTTGTTGGTAGGTTGGTTGAGCAACACGAGTGATTTGAGGAGTGTAAGGTTGTTGAAACGTTAGAGTGGCGCTTGTTGTGTGTTTATACGATGGTTGATCACTCGCTGTTGCTGGTTGTTGATTCGTTGGTTGAAAAGCACGAGGAGTGGTATATTTCTGTTGGTATGGTAGTGGATCTCGAGCTGGCTGGACAACAGCTCTTTGTTCATGATAAGTATCTGACTTCCTTTCTGGATAAACAGCATCACTATGAGTGAAAGTAGTGAATGGTTGAGATGGTTTATAAGCTTGTTGTCGTTTCTGGTAAAGTACTGTTTCATTGTCCTCTTGTCGGGTGAATTGATTAGAACTCCCCTCAGGAACGTGTGCCGAATAAACGTTATAGTTAAAAGGTGTAGAAATGTGTGCTCCTGTGGCGGAGTGTAACACCTGATCACGAAGTGGTGGTTTAGGCTTAGGAGGAGGACTTGGTGGCTGTTTTCTGTGAAGGTAAAAAAATTATATCATTAATTTAGTATAGTTTTAGTTTCAGAGAACAACATGCAATTCCTTGTCAGAAGTATCCGAACAGCTACTATATATATATTTCCATTTCTAATCCCTGTTTTGTATAGTAAACTCCAGAGAGGAAAGCACCTATAATTAAAATACTTAATAAATAGGTAACTTAGTGAAGTGTAATTAGTAGTTAAATTAAAGAAGTAAAAGTGTAATAAATAGATAAATTAGTGAAGTAAAATATTTGCAAAATGCGACGAAGTTAAGGTTGTTGTTTAAAATTAACCACAAAGCTGCACAATGGGCTATCTGTGCTCTGCCCACCACGGGTATCGAAACTCAGATTTTAGCGTATAAGTCCGCAGACATACTGCTGAGCCACTGGGGGGCCGAAGTTAAGGAAGATAAAAAAAAAGATTGTAAGATTTCAAAAGTGTGGGAAATTGATTCGCCATCTGGTGTGTATTTGAAACTCGATATTACATTTAGAAAAAAGAATGAAGCCAAAATTGCCGATAAAGCGTGTGAAATTTGTCCTTTTTTGGCAAAATAAAACTTATGGGCTTAAGACGATGGAATTTATTTTTTCAACAATGTCCGTTTGTTTTTAACATAATGTGATATTTGTGCTGAGCCCACCACTGGCATAGAAACCCAGATTTTCTAGTATAATAAATCTTCAGACTTAACGCTGGGAATGGGGACTTTGAAAGAAATTCATTATGTCTTTACCAAATTGAAAATGGTATTCTAAACAGACACCGACTACAAGGTTCGTGCGCCCCATTCTCCGCGATTGTGGGTACTTTGAGAAGAATGAAATACCTTACCGCATCCCCCCTCAAAATATTACTTGGATTTACTTTGCTTGATGTAAAGTCTGTCACCTTTGTTATCTGTCTTGCCAATCTTGTGGATTAGCGAGAGACATTTTATTTAACGTTGGTGTGACCAAACCACATATTTTTTGAAATAAGCAGGTGAAATGTTGTCATTGTGCTATGCCAGTTCTTAACAAGTGTGCTGAGAATGTCATGGTGTTGGCTGAGATCTGTGAAGTTGATGTGCGACTTGTATATCAACAGTCTATGCATCTCAATTCATATGGATAACAAGACGATTCGTTATCCATAGTCCCAGGGATTTCTTTCTTTCGAATCCAAGTGGCTATGGCAGAAGTGTTTTTAATGGCAAACCACTGAACGTTTCAGCATAAAAAAACATTCTGTTAAAAAGTAGCCTCCTGGTGTGACAGCCTGTTTACAGATTTATTAAGTCGAAATCCAGGATTCGATTCTCCTCGGTAAATACATAAAAATCTCTAATGTTGCTTTGCTCTAAAACCAGGCTTGGCATGGCCAAGCGCGTTAAGGCGTGTACTTCGTAATCCGAGGTTTGCGGGTTCGCGCCCGAGTCGTGCCAAACATGTTCGCCCTCCCAGCCGTGGGGACGTTATAAAAGTTACCGTCAATCCCACTATTCTTTGGTAAAAGAGTAGCCCAAGAGTTGACGGTCGGTGGTGATGACTAGCTGCCTTCCTTCTAGTCTTACACTGCAAAATTAGGGACGGCTAGCACAGATAGCCCTCGAGTAGCTTTGTGCGAAATTCCAAAACAAACAAACAAACAAAGCTTTGTGTGAAATTCAAAAACAAACAAACTCTAAAACCAGAGCGAAGGTTAAATATATATGTACGTGTTCACTCTATAACGAGTTTCAGATGTATAATACTTATTTCTTTAAACGTCTCACTAGAATCTCAGCTCCTTTATTTTTACGATTATTGGGAGTTATTAATGGTAAATGTTATATCATAGATTTTCGGTCATCAACTGACTAGGCCTTTAATCACCATCGGGAAAAAATAGCACAATTTAGAGCCTATTTGAGTATCTAACATCCAAGTATTCAAGCAAAAGATGTCGTTTTATTATATTTCGTTAATGACGACTTGAGCGCCCCCTATAAAAACAAATTAACAGATACTTTACCTAAAACACGTCTTATAATTGTCCAAGGTATAATTATACCCAGATGGGTATAATTAAAAACAAAAACTTAAGCTATGTAATCGGAAGATAATTTTAACCTACACTATTCTGGTTGCATTAAAATTTCACGTGTAACTTACTTATATAGTGTTGGAGTGGGTGGACCATCCATATAGTTTCTTCCTGAGGAAACAATAATAAAAAAAGATAAAGTATACAGAACAAAACTCGGTAAATTATATTCTCTTTTGCTAAAGACTCGTTGTTTAACACAGAGAAACATCCCTTCAATAATTATCATACTAATATAATTTTTGCTCCTATGTTCATCGTCAAATATATTTATTTTGAATATCTGTTTTGAAAATTGTCCAAATTTAGGCTTAGCGTCTTTTATCCGTCTATAGGTTGTCACACTTTGGCATAACAATTTTAAATAAGCAAATAGCACTGCAATGTTCGTCTGTTATATTATTGCTAGTTTATTGTCATGACCAAAGGATTCTGGGCTTAACTTAAGTTAAACATGTGTTTAGTCAGAATTATATAGTAAGCCTGAAATAATGTGTAGGAACCAGTGCATATAATATAGTCCTTTATACGTGTGTCAACCCACTATGGCATTTGAAGGTGATTTCGATAAAGGAAGTCTGCATAACGACAAGACCAAAAGTGACTAGTTGTTAGAAGCGGAAAGATAATTTAAGAAACATAGAATATGAAGAAAGTCAGATGTAGTTTTTAAATCTCTGTGACGTGGTACGCATTTCAACTTACTTTGGAATAAGTAAGGTGAGGATAAAGAAAATTATTCATATCATATAGTGACTGTATTAATTAAACAATCCACGCATGTTGAGAAAAAAAATTAAATCAGCATAGTTCTAGTGTGATCCGCACACTAGAACTATGGGCGCGTTATAAGAGTGACGGTTATATCCAACTACGCGGCCTGACAAAAGTTGACGGTGGGCTGTGTTGACTAGCTGCCTTCCTTAAGAGCCATGGTATACGAGGAAAAGGCTCGTCAGAATTGGGTATGGATAAAGTAGATGCATTGTGGTTGACATATTATTAAGTAACATTCTTTGATTTCACTCATAAGTTCTTAATACAGTTCGCGCCATATGAGTTGTTCTTCACACAACTGATAATATAAATAGTGCCTAGACCACTATTACTTCTGTTGTATACCAGCGAACATGATGAGCTCTGGTGTTCGGCAAAAGGCGTCGTCGACAAAGGAAATGGCAGATGCAGTGTGTTTAAAATATTATTACGTATTTCACTTTGCCGTCACGTTTATCTTTTGTAATAAAAGAAGCCCTGCACAATGCCACCTCGTGCCTTTTATAACTCGAAATAACATGTAATGTTATCCACGCTACTGGTTCTTATAATGCGTAACATTGTCCACGTTACTGGTTTATAACTCTTATAAAATGTAATGCTCTTCGTGTTACTGGTTTGCAAGTCACTTGTAACATGTAATGTTATCCACGTTACATGTTTTAAGTCTCTTGTAAAATGTTTTCCGGGTTAATGACTTATAAGTCTCTTATAACACGTAAAGTGGTTCACCAGAATGTTTTATAATAAGTTGTAGTAGTGCTTGTGTCCAGGTCGTTTGAGAGAGTGGTCGACACATATTAAACATTGCGTCAAAATATCCTAGTTACAACAACTACCTACCTTGTTTGCTTAACTTAAAGTTTTAATATAAATACGAATTCATATAACAAATAACCTTTCAGTTCGTCCTCTTGCAAAGCCTTAAGAACAGCCGATCTTTGAATAACGGGGGGTGACACTTGGCCTGGGTAGCTTTTCTTGTACTCTGGCCTGTTACAGAGAAAGACACGCACAATTAAGTTTCAACACAATTAACAATATCATTTTGAAGTCGTACATAACCAAGTTTAGTGGGTTTGGCAGTGAAGTGATTCACTTTAATTACACGTAACGCTTAACTTTAATTAAAAAAAAGGTTTAACTGAATTCAAATTAAATACGATTGACAATGTTTTAAAAAATTAACAACAAAACACCTTCTAGGTCTTCTACTTCTGCTAAACTATTAATAAAGCATTTTGCTTTAAAACATAACTTCTCAGCATGTGGGACTCCATTTTTCGTTCAAAAATCTACGAGTTTCCTGGACTTTGGTAAAGCATCACTAGAGTTTATAAAAGTCTTGGCATGGTAGGACTATACCTCAGTAATAATCCATTAAGAAATGTTTTGAGGTTAAGCACATACTATACACTAGCACATAATGAGGTTAATCAAATTCTATGATAATGACATTTTCGTTTTAAGCTCGAAGAGTCGGCACATATTCTGATGTCGGTGGTTACACTATTATGTAACAAGCTTTTTCGAAAGATAGTGAAGGCAATCGTAAGTTACACATTTTAATAAACTTTCCATCAGATATTAACAGAGATTTCCCAAACCAGTTTTAAAAGGCCCTATTTGAATGAAAACTGGTTAGGTGGTGGTCAAATGTGACTTTCATGATTCTAGTTTCTTAAGCCATTTTTTCCTTCTGAAAACAACCAACGATCTTGAATTCTGAGGATTGGACGGAATTTACGAGACCTTTCTTTAACTTTAAAATACCTGTTTCTTATTTTTCCTCGCTAGCAGGATGAGAAACATACCAAATTTCACCACAGTAGTTTTGAAGCTGGAAAAAATTGATTTCTTAAGCACAGACTTTACTTTATGGATGATAGAGTTGTTCATAGTCGAAGCGTAATTTTGAAATTCGTTGCTACTCTAAATCTTCTGCTGTTCGAGATTTTCTCCACTTTCACTGACAACAACGAAAACTTCGATATTTGAAATCCAACATCCTTTCAACTTTCTGTAGTTGTAAAATCTCGCTGTACAGCATTTTAATTCAGAAATATTTTTTTTAGTTTTATTCAGTCATAAAATATGACACGGCAGCACAGCATTGTCGAATGGTGGTAAACTCATCGTGTATCAAGTGTGCTGGAACGAAGCATTTCGCTTGTAGAGCCAGAACTCGCACGTGTGGAGTCAGTCCACTTTATTAGCATATAAAAAAATTCAAATAAAGGGCTACTAGTTCTCTATTTACACGTGCTTTACGAACAGTAAAACATTCTTAGGAGGTTTCTCAGGAGTTTATTGTAAAACAGAGGGCAAGAGAAACGAATCGCATCATCTTTAATATAAACTATTCATCAAGAAACTCCACTGTAACGTAACGGTATATTAAAGTACATAAGGTAGGCACATATTGTCCAAACTCTTATTCAATGAAATATCAGCATGGTCTAATAACAATGATATATTTGCTTTATTGAATAAATGCTAGTCTGATGTCTATTCAAAGAAATCTTGGTATATTCTACGACTTCTCTTTCTGAATTAACGTAGCTATCTGTAGAGTTAGTTATCGTTGATTTACAGGCATTTATTTTTATAAATATATCAATCGGCCCTTTGTAATTCCCTAATTATATAATTATAACTATTTAAATCTTTCTAACATATAACGACGTACTTGGTATCTATTTATAATATTTTTGATGAATTCTACACAAAAAATTCTAATTTCTAAGTTATTAAATAATCCGCTTGGAATTCACGTGCGCTTATATGTATTTGTGTATATATAAAAAACGCCTGTTTATTGTTTCTGGCTCAAAATTACTGATGACTTTTTAATGCTAAGCAAATTGCAGCCGACTGAGAAGATTCGGTATCAGGTGACTGTTTGAAGCGCTCTCTAGTGCTAACTATTAAAATTAAGTTCTGTTGAAGAAGTTAAAATAATTACAATAAAACGCATCACCAAGTTGACACGTGTGAACTCAAATTACAATAAAATATACATTAAAAATTTGTGTCATTTCTCTCGACATAATCATTTCTCGGTCAAAATATTTTAGTGATATTTATTCACGGATTAACCTTTCGTTAGTTTAAAAATATTACCCAGAGTGACTGTCCGTCAGAGCTTCTGCGTGAAGAGCCAGTGTGTCGGCCACGTTTTCCGTTGAGTATAAATCCATTGGTGAATTATACTGAGCGTGAACAATTGCCTTTAACGTCCCTGAATCACTCTGAAAACAAAGTTTTGATATTATCATTCTTGTTGACGAATATACAAACGAAATCTTATTATTTTTTGTCATTAGTCAAACATTCTTCAAAACTGACATTATAAACGAAAAAGACGCACCACGGATGTATTATTTTTAATGTTCATTGTAGTCAACTACTTATATCGTTGGTCAAGGAGAGACACCACACAATTTGTTAATCGACTAAGGTAAAACAATAATCAAAGGTTTGTTTAGAATTTCGCGCAAAGCTACTCAAGGGCCATCTGCGCTAATCGTACATAATTTGGCAGTATAAGATTAGAGTGAAGGCAGCTCTTGGGCTACTCTTTTACCAACGAATAGCAGGATTGATCGTCATTTTATAACGCCCCCACGGCGTTACAAAGGTTACAGCACTCGACTCGTAATCTGAGAGTTATGGGTTCGAATTCCCGTGACACCAAACATGCTTGCCCTTTCAGCCCTAAGGGCGTCATAACGTGATAGTTAATGCAACTATTCGTTGGTAAAAGAATAGCCCAAGTGTTGTCGTGGATGGTGATGACTGCCTTCCCTGCAGTCTTACACTACTAAATTACGGGCGGTTAGCACTGATAGCCCTTGTGTCGCTTTGCGCGAAATTCAAAACAAACCAAACAAAAATTGTTAAATTATAACTTACTTTTTTCTGGTTTTTCAAGAGGTCTCTGAAATAAAAGAAATAGGTTTTTATGGAATTTTTACATATTTTTTAGTAATACTTGGTTTTAACATATCTGTTTAAAAATAATATGTTACTGTAAATTTAAAAAATGATTACAATGTTACATTTTACATTAATATTTAAAGTAATTAATATGTTTGTTAAAGAACTTTTAAGTTCTTGAAATAGGTTTGTCAAAGGTCACTTCCGAGTTTAAAATTGTACGAAAGGTCATATTTGCCAGTAGATTTGATCATGTTTTTCTACAGTAATAATTATATAAATAAAAGAAGATGAAAAATCCTCGATTACATACATCAACCACGTTAAAAATACAAGACAGCTTTTTACATATTTATTTTTATGTTGTATTTATTTTTTTATTGCTGTAATTTGTTTTAATCTACATCCACCTGCTAAAAGCGCGTTGTATTTTTCTCTGAACGTTTATTAATCAGATGAAAATTAATTTGGAGCATCAATAATGTTTAGAACTAAAGAACTAAGAAATACAGTAGTCGTAATAAATTTTCTCCCCCCCCCGCACTATATTTGTACATTAACTTAATTTTCATCACAGAATACTTTTAAATATATTGGTGGAGCAAAGTTACCTGTCACATTCCCTCATATGGTTACGTGCAACTCTATTTTGATAAATCTCGTAAAGGAATTTATCTTTGGAAATTAGTTACAAACAGTTTCAACTGGTTACAATAAAATACTCTTACATTTTTACATCTCAAAATAAATAAATTTCAACATATTTAAATAGTACAAAAAAGTGTTAAGAGAGGTCGCTATTTAGGGCTCCAGAGGATGTCTGTTACAAATAGTTGAAAGTGACTCCATCAATGTTTGATATGAAAATAAAATAAGTTAACTTTAGAAGTTATGTGAAGTAGACCTTTTATACAGTCATATACAGTCTTATTAAAGTGATGTAACGTAGCTCAATTATAGATACCGATACACAGGTGTATTAAAAGTAGTTCTCCGTTAGTACAGGGGTAAGTTTGGGGATTTACAACACTAACATCGAGGTTTCGACTCCCCGCGGTGGGGTCAGTAAAGTAGAGAGCCCGATGTGGCTCTGCAATAAGAAAACATACACACATTATTTAAAGTAATTCAGTGAACTGACGAGGTTTAATAATACAATGTAGACCAATTTTGAGTTAAATAAACATTTTTCTGCAGATACTTGGACCTACCATTCATATTATTACAGGAAAAAATTTCAAACTAAATGTTTTTTGGATTTAAAGATGTTTATCACAGAAACCAACAACCAAAATACATTAGTACTGAAAATTCCTTCGTAATTTCTTTAGTGCCATATTCAACCTTAATATTTGTCCTTCAATATCTTTTGAACGTATTTCTAATCGATACCGTTACATATTTTTCGCAGTTTGTTGTTTACTACAAAAGTTTCTACTTGCCCTTGTAAGAAGCTTCATGTCGATATCTGCCAATTTCGATCTCACGATTATCGAGCAGTTTTTCCTTGGAGATTACCAACTGTTATTACTTAAACTCTTCAGAATAACACTGTCTCCAATTGCGGTACAAATGAAACTCCGTAGAAATATCACAGTTAACAAAGCCAAGAATTATACACTCAATATTAGGCTTAACTCTAATGGCATCGCGATGTTTACAGCGTTCGAAGTTAAAAAGGACTACGGGCTACACCTTAGCACCCGTTACCTAACCTACAAGCCGACCTAGTTTAACTAGAAACCTGTCAGGCTTGTGTTTTTTACTGCAAAATAAGTTGCTTTGTCACCTCTACCTGTAGCTCAGGTTAACCTGGACAAAAATTTTTGTTAAAGCTGTGGAATATTGATGTTAATTAAGAACGATGTTTGTTTTTGTGTTTTACTGCTAAAAACAATACTTTGTGATTAACTTGGTGTTACTGAGGTAAAATCCTGTAACGGATGGAGCGTAAAACAAACAATTTCTGATAATGTTCTCTAAATATTTACTGGAATAAAATGATCTTGTCAAGTTTGTATGTATTTTTAGGCTTTATGCTGTGACCGTAGCGGCGAATCGAGCCTAGGATTTTAGGATTATAAGTCCGTAAACTTACCACTGGGGACCGACATGGCTAGGTTGTTAGGATGCTTCACTCGCAACCTGAGGGTCACGGGTTCGATTCCCCGATCAATCAAATATACTTGCTCTTTCAGCCGTGGGTGCGTTATTATGTTACGGTCAATCCCACTATTCGTCGGTAAAAGAGTAGTACAAGAGTTAGAGGTGGGTGGTGATGGTCTTTCACTGCTAAATTAGGGACGCCTAGCGCAGGAAGTCTCGTGTAGCTTTCTTTTTGGCGAAATTCAAACCAAACCAAATCTTACTACAGTCCCACTAAGAGAAGACAGATTGAAAAATCAAAAGGTCTAACTCATGCACTACAAATATTTTATTTGACAACTGTAATGGTGACATATGATCCAAACACTTTAAACAGTTAGTAATTGAAATTATGTTGTAGAGAGTGTGTATGTGTTTCCTTATAGCAAAGCCACATCAGGCTATCTGCTGAGTCCACAGAGAGGAATCGTACCCTTAATTTCTTTGTAGAGGGATACAGTTCATGCATCTCGCTCTAAAATATTTTTATTAACCTAAATTATACCACAAAGTTAAAAGAACTCCAAAAAACGGTAACAAATACTAAAAGGTTATACTTTAGAAACAATAGCAAACAACAAGAGGTTATACCTTATTATGAATATATCCAGCCGGTTTCGGTATTTCTGGATAATGTCCTGTACTTCGTCGTGAGTCATTTGTTGTACATTATCACGTCCCACCTGTATTACTTCATCCCCCTCAAGCAGTCCCGCGTGCTCAGCAATACTGTCTGGAGCCACCTGTTGAGGAAAGAAAATAAGAAAACCCTTATGCACTGACAAAAAACAAAACAAAAATATTCACTGTAATAAATTATTACATGTCACTCTTGTGGTTTTATACTTAAAGTGTGAAAACCAGATTCGCCTGATATATTAAACCTCTCTCTCACAGTATTCCTACAATACAGCACCTTTTTAGTAGCCAAGATATCACATGATGCCTTTTTCACGTTACACCTAGATACAGTACCTTTAGTATCCCTGATATCACATGATGACTCTTTCATGTTATTCCTACAATACAGTACCTTTTTAGTATCCCTGATATCACACGATGCCTCTTTCATGTTACTCCTACAATACAGTACCTTTTTACTATCCCTGATATCACACGATGCCTCTTTCATGTTACTCCTACAATACAGTACTTTTAGTATCCATGATATCACACGATGCTTCTTTTCATGTTACTCCTACAATACAGTACCTTTTTAGTATCCCTGATATCACACGATGCCTCTTTCATGTTACTCCTACAATACAGTACTTTTAGTATCCATGATATCACACGATGCTTCTTTCATGTTACTCCTACAATACAGTACTTTTAGTATCCATGATATCACACGATGCCTCTTTCATGTTACTCCTACAATACAGTACCTCTTTAGTATCCCTGATATCACACGATGCCTCTTTCATGTTACTCCTACAATACAGCACCTTTTTACTATCCCTGATATCACACGATGCCTCTTTCATGTTACTCCTACAATACAGCACCTTTTTACTATCCCTGATATCACACGATGCCTCTTTCATATTACTCCTATAATACAGCACCTTTTTAGTATCCCTGATATCACACGATGCCTCTTTCATGTTACTCCAACAAAACAGTACCTTTAGTATCCATGATATCACACGATGCCTCTTTCATGTTATACCTACAATACAGTACCTTTAGTATCCATGATATCACAGGATGCCTGTTTCACGTTATTCCTAAATACAGTGCCTTTAGTATCCATGATATCATATTACTCCTACAGTCAATGCTTTTAGTGACTTATATAATATCAGATGCTGCCTGTTACACCTTACGTACAATATATTACTACCCGTGGTGTTTGGTAAACTGCGACTTTACCTCTGTAACACTGTAGTATCCAGAACAAGTGAGTGTAGTAACCTTTGTAAAAACAAATGATCTCACAATCATTACAAGCAAATCTACAACCTTATCAAACGAACTATACTTCGTTTATTTTTCTTCATGGGGTTCATGAAACTTTCCAGTACTATCGTGTAACGTATGTTTCCTATGAACGTCAAACGATGTGATGCCATAGTGTTCATTACGAACGAACTGTCAACAGCTGAAAATACACTGGTTTTGGGATAGTATCACATTGGATATTTTATAAAAAACTTCCATGTTCACCCCTTTTCTTTGTTCATCTAGTTAACAGTCCCACACTGTCGAAAGACTCACAGCGCTCGTGCTATATCATTACAGCAACATGAAAAACACGAAGTTATCCGGATAATCCAGGTGTCGTGGATACATTAAACAAGATTTAAGAGGTAGTAGCAATACTATGAAAGTAAACTAGATGAATTGATGAGATGGACTAATGTTAGTGTAATCCTAACTCTCTGTTGTTAATGTGTTTATTTGTACTAATAATAACTGAAAAGGTTTAACCTCGTTTCATATTAAGACCTAGCAAGTTTATTCTTGTTTATAATATGACAAAACTGGTGTGAAATCAGTGAAAAGTGACGTCATAGTTTCTAGCTGTCTTTTAATCTTCATCTATCAGTAACATAGTTTCTTTATTAAAAAAAAGCCCCCCAGTGGCTCAGCGGTATGTCTGCGGACTTACACGCTAAAATCCGGGTTTCGATACCCGTGGTGGGCAGAGCACAGATAGTCCATTGTGTAGCTTTGTGCTTAATTCAAAACAAACAAAAACATTCTTTATAAAAACAGACGCCAAACTCAGACGCATTTACTGCTTCCTTTTCAGTTGACGTTTGTGAGAATATTACTCATTAAAATCTTTTCTGTCTGAACCTATTTTTGAGAAGTGACAAGTAGCGAACGTTTGTGTTTATAGGAATCGTAATTAGACCTAAATTTTCAAACCGGTTTTTACTGGATCAGACTTCAGGCGGCAAAGCCTTACGTTATATAAGGGATGCTTGCCTTGTGAAATTAAGAGAAAGGTAGGTTATCGGCCTTGAGAAACAACTTAATAATTCCCCTCAAGGGAAATAGATCAGTATTGATAAACATCCGAATAATCCTTCTCAGGAAAGTTAGGGTACCGTTCTCGAAAAACCCCCTAATAGTCCCCCTCAGAAAAGTTAAGGTACCGATCTTGAAAAACATCCTAATAATCCCCCTCAATGCAACTTCGAAGCCCAGAAGCCATAGGACCAAACCACGTCCTCATGGGCAGAAGAAGTGTTTATTTTTTGTTTGATGTTAAGCGCAAATCAACACAATGGGCTATTTGTCTTCTGTCAGTTGCGGGTACCAAACCCAGATATTTAGCATTATAAGCACCCAGACAATCCCAAATCTACCCGATTACGAAGGACTTTTAAAAATCTAACTATATTGGAGAGAGATATAGTTATTTTTTGAGTTTTTTTCTTTTTCTAGTAGAGAAATACCAGTGAGTTGAAACACCTGTAATATTACATTCTACTTAAGTTGTACTATTTTTACTATAGTTAGCGATCTTGGAAGATATCCTGAGAGATGTCACGTGCTTTCTAAGGGTTATGATTGCACATATCTTCCTCCAAAACAGTTCACTTTACAGTTAATACAACCGTAATATTTTATTATGTTTCTTTTGGTTTAACCGTAGCGAAATTATTTAATATCTAAACCTCTTTAATTCAACTCGCTACAATTTAGAACAAATGATATTTTCAGTTTAATTTGTTACAAATGAAAATATTTATAATGAATCATTGTGTTGAGTGTTTAAATTTTGCCCTCATACAAATGACACAGTCATATTGCCATGTTATTTTCATGTTACTATAAGTACCCTCGGGTTCGAATCCCTATCACACCAAACATGCCCGGCCCTTTCAGGCGTGTGGGCGTTATATGTGACGATCAATCCCACTATTAGTTGGTAAAAGAGTAGCGCAAGATTTGGCGGTGGATAGGGATGACTAGATGCCTTCCCTCTGGTCTTACACAACTAAATTAGGGACGACTAGCGCAGATAGCTCTCGTGTAGCTTTGCGCGAAATTCAAAACAAACTGTATGTACGTACTTCTTCAGTGAGTTTGTTTGCAGCTAAGCACAGAGCCACACGATGGATTGACTGTGCTTATCCCACCGCGGATATCGAAACTCTACTTCTAGCGCTGAAAATCTGCAGACACATCGCTCTGCCTGCGTGATGTTTGCAGTAAGTTTTCGAACTTACAACGCTACAATTCAGGGCTCGATTCTCGAGATCCACAGAACAAAGATAAACATTGTTTTGCTTTACATATATGTTATATAACGTTTGAAATTCAGGAATCTTTATTAATTATTAATAGTAACTTAAGTGCGAAATAAATATCTTCATGTATCTCAGAACGGCTGGTATTGCTATTAACACTTTTACTGATAAACACTTTTATTGATAAAAGTGTTAATACCCATACCAGCCGTTCAGGGATATCTTTATATTTTAAGTGGTTTTTTCGTCATCGAGAATATTTGCTTTGATTAATGTTAGATATCAGAGAGTTAAGGTTAAAATTATGACTCCATTAGAACGTGACTGAGCGCGCCCTGTGCACCAGAATGGACAAAACTGCCATCATAAAAAAGAGTCAACCAGATAAACACAAAAATGGAGGCAACCAAAATATAAAATGAGTCACTAGAAATGTTTGTTGTATCGCACGAAGGTCATGCGGTAAACTCCATCTTGTACGAGGCCTAAAAATAGAAGTAATATATCAGTTAATGTTACTACACCATCCGCAGAACGCGGTCTCGCCCTAATTAGAACTCCGTATTAAATATGGCTTTTTAGCCTCATTGGAGAAGTATGTCAGAGCTTAATGTTTAGGGTTTTCCAAACTTGATAGTAATTCGCAAAGTAACGGTTTCAAGGAAACGATTCCTTTTACGTGAGGACAACCAGAATTTCTCCGTTTATTCTTAACAACTGATTACAGGAATGACTTTGTCAGGTTTAAAGAAAAAGTAAAAAAAAAAAAGTATATGGATGACTAGAGAATAATTTTTGTTTACAATACAAAGTTTCATCAAGTTAAAGGTAGTAAGTGAGTAAAGATAACTACCGAATAAAGGGTATTTAAAACCACACATTTTTCACTACGTTAAAGGTAACTATAAAGTAAAGGGTTTCAACGTATATTTAGATTAAACATAGTAACAGAGTAAAGGGTTATTACAACCACACAGTGTTTAATTTGGTTCAAGAAAACTACAAAGTAATTTTTTTAAGCCGCCAGGTTAAATACAGCATCAGACTAAAGGTGTTTTTTTTTTAAGTTACACAATATATCACGAGGCTGAGGCAGTAATAAAGTGAAAGTTTGGTTCTTTTTATCCAATAATAGAACGTTTCAGAAAACCAAAAAACCAAAAGGTTTTGAAACCTGACGTTCCTTCAGCAGGTGAAAGATAGAAACGAAGTAAAAGGTTTACTTGTTAATTTGTTTTATTTATCAAAACGTGAATTTTACTCAAAAAATGACGCAGAAGTGTTTGTTTTGAATTTCGCGCAAAGCTATACGAAGGCTATCTGCGCTAGCTTTCCCTAATTTAGTAGTATAAAACTACAGGGAAGGTAGCTAGTCATCACCACCGACCACCAACTCTTGGGCTACTCTTTTACCAACGAATAGTGGGATTGACCATTATATCATAACGCCCTCACGACTGAAAGGGTGAGCATGTTTGGTGTGACAGGGATTCGAACCCGCAACCCTCAGATTACGACTCGAGTACCTTGATCACCTGGCCATGTCGAGCCAGATCATGGTTTCGCCAGTTTGTGAAGCGAGCGACTGTCCTATTTTTTCCTCAATTTGGTAATTATGGTTTAACGTATAAATTATAGTTTACGTGTTTTACCCTAACGATTAAATCAAGTACATAAAATATGTTCTCGTGTTTAGTTTTGTTTCTTTCCTTCGTAACCCCTCACCTCCTTCCCAGTGGACTTACAACGCTATAAACTGGGTTTGATACCCGTGGTGAGCAGAGTACAGATAGCTCACTGTGTAACTTTGTACTTAACTATAAATAAATAAATAAATCTAAGTGGCGTAACCAAAGATAAACGATACTGTGTATAAATCCAACACAATATTTACGAATACGTTTATCAAGTTATTATTTATGTTTAGTATGTACATGCGTTTACAGGTTCAATACAAGAACCAGAAAACAACAACAACAAAAAACTCGTAATTATTGAAATCGGCGTTAAAGAATACAAATATACAGAACATAATGTGGTAGTACATATTTCTAGACTAAAAATAAATCCAATTCGTTTTAGTTAAATTTCTTTTTATTATTTATGAAAAAAAATAATTTAAATTTCAAACCTTGAATATCAGCACGGGGTGGCTCTGGTTTCTTCCACCAACAATTCGGAACCCCCATGGTTGTTGGGCGTCAGACCGCTTCAAGGTGATCAGAAACGGCCTTTGAAAAGACATTGTTGGGCCTTTACAATGTTGGTGAATTAACACTAGTTAGGTTCTCGTTCGTTCGTCAGTGAATCTATCTATCCTCGAACGAAGAGTTCAGCTGGATTACTGATCCTCGTTCTGCGAAGTTGTGCTGAGGATATGGCTGATATACGTCACGAGCACGAGATCCCTAGAGTGACGGAAACTTTCTAAGATTAACCCAGCATGCTGTCAACTGAGCATGCACAGCTGATCAGGGCTCGAGCTTTTCGTTGCTGTCCAGTTTAGAAAGACGCTGCGGTGACCGTAGATTTGAGTCTGACTTTGCCTTCTGTTTTTCGTGTTGTTTTTGTTTTATTTTTGTTACCTCCAACGAACTGGCAAATCTTACCAGTTGGTTGGTGTTTGTTGGTTTTTTTTTTCTCTTTTCGGCGAAATGAAACGCGATGAATCTAACTAGTGAACGTTACTAACCAACTACCCGTCTTGTTTCCATGTTAGGATTTGTTTCCAGAAACGCACAGTTTTGTGTTACAAGTCGTGAATGACTAAAGGGTAGCTTCCTCAAAACGAGTGGCAATTTCCGTGCGAACGTTTGATCTTCAGGCTATAAACATTACAGAATAACATTTAAAAGGCAGCTCTTAGAACATAAAACGAACACCTGGATTTGTGACGCACGAGTTCTCTTGCAAAACTATTTTAACTTTCATTAGAAATTTAAAAAAAGGAATTTGTTCGTTTTTCTCTTGCAAAAAATGCTCCTTTTGGTTTAGCATGCAAGGTGGTCGGAAGGTAACAGGTCTCTGACGCATCATAAATGTATAATACGATCTCTTTGAACTATCCTATTTCATTCTCTCGTGCAGGCGAGTTTACAGTGTCTTATCTCGATAGAGATGATTGTCAGCCTCCCTTTCCCAGTTGTACAACGGTATGTCTGTGGAATTGTTGTGTTAGAAATCGGGTTTCGATACGCGAGGTGGGCAGACTACAGATAACCCCTTATGTGCTTAACTTCAAACAAACATCGTTACTATTTTCAAGATATATATTTTTCTTATACACATTTTGGACTCTCAATACCTAAGAAATTTTCAAATTGTTGAAACCGTAAAAATTTTACGCGAAATCGTAAAAAATACATTTTCTTTCTAGCTTTACGATTAGAGAAAGTTTGTTTGTTTGGTTTTGAATTTCGCCCAAAGCTATTCGAAGGCTATCTGCGCTAGCTGTCCCTAATTTAGCAGTGTAAGAGTAGAGGGAAGGCAGCTAGTAATCACCACCCATCGCCAACTCTTGCGCTTCTCTTTTCAAAACAAATAGTGGGATTGAACGTCACATAATAGCGCTCCCATGGCTGAAAGGGTGAGTATGTTTGGTGCGACCGTGATTCAAACCCGCGATCCTCGAATTACGAGTCGAACGCCTTAACCCACCTAGTCATGCCGGGCCAGTTGCAAAGGGAAATTTACAACTAATATTTGGTGAATATCTAACTGTTCCTACATATTGATTAACTAAACTTGTGAAAACTATATTCAAGCTCGACAGATTTCATGGTTAGTCCCTTGAAAGTTTATAACGTGAAGAAATTTGAGCCCCCCATTCTCTGGTGGTTGAATCGCAAGCGATCATTTATGGGAGCACAGTGTAGATAGCCCATAGTGCAACGTTAAGCCTAAACATATAATATGAAAACAAATTATAATATCCGTATAGTCTGTAGCCTGCAAAACTGTTTCACCAAAACTCTTTGAAGACACTAAAGAACGTCACGCCTTTTATTTTGCTGTCCCCCAGCGACACAGCGGTGTGTCTGCTGACTCACACAGCTAAAAACCAGGTTTTGTTATCCGTGGTGGGCAGAGCACAGATAGCCCACTGTGTAAATTTGTGCGTAATTGTAAAACAAACGAAGTTTATTCTATTTAGATTAAAGAGTCATCCATCTATTGGTAGGGCCCCAGCTGGGCCAGCAGTAAGTATTCGGATTTACAACGCTAAAAATCAGGGATTGGATTACCCTCGGTGGACACAAGGGACAACTTGATGTGGCTTTGCTATAATAAAAACATACACCTAGTGGCAGTTTTATTTATTTGAGTAAAATATTTTAAAAGTCGACAGGTCTATTCAACAGTTTATAATGTTTCTCGAAGCCAGTGAAAATAGTAAAGTGTTACAGACACTTTGAATGCTTCGCTAACGTACTCATTATAACATTTCAATGATAAGACTTGAACAAAGATTTCACTAAATTTGACAGTTGAAAGACACGAGTAGTTAACTTTGGCTATTTGAAAAGAAAATGTATATTAGATTTTTATGTATAACTATACAATCGAGTATGTTATATAAGAATAAGTTTTAATATGCAAATCAGTGAGGTAACAACTACAATAAATACGAAGTCCATGTGGAACGAACGGTTTTCAGAACTACATTATGACATTGTTTGACGTTTCTCAGGTAGTGAGTGTGACACCACTGAAAATTAACCGCTTTCGGGAAGTCTACGTAACAGCTGTTTCTGATACAATAAAAACAAAGGAATATGGATCAACTTTGGATGAGAGGACCATTCAGCAAGAGACTTGTAACAAGTCGTAGCCAAGATGTAGTAAGCAAAGTGCGACGTCCTTTAACAGGTAAGAATCCACAAACACAACAGCAAATGCTGTCCATATGTCCTATGCTACAGTAATCAATAAAATCAAGAAATAGCTTTGTCTGGAAGCGAGGATAACTAGGTTGGGTTAACAAAGATAAGACTTTTATTCATACTTCCTGTTCAACCATCTCATACTTCAAGCAGCTGGATAATAAAATCGATATTCATGCTATTTCACATGAAGACATTTTAGTCTAAACACGTTTGTGCGATTGAACTGTTGAAATAGAAGCTGAGGACCCGTTGTCATCGTACATGAAGTGGCTTATGGAAACCAAACAGTAAGCTGTTGTGTGCTTTGTACACGACAGCAATAACTATAAAAACATCGGAAAACAGTGCTAAGGACCTGTCCAAAAAGATCAAACGTCTATTACAAAGAAGTTTCAAAGGTTGGATTAAATACATTGAAACCTTCCCGAAAAACAAGTATTTTTTTTAATGATTACTTAAATAATCATTGTTTGGATAAACTAAGATAAAATACCCTTTTTATCTGTAGTAACGAAAGTTGAACCTTTGAAATTGTATTTATAAAGCATAAGTTTGTTCGTTATTAAGCACAAACTATACCATGGACTATCTGTGCTGTGTCCACCACGAGAATCGAAACCCATTTTTTAGCAGCGTGAGACTTCAGTCAAACTGCTTAATTATTAGGTTACACAATGGGTTATCTGTGGTCTGCCCGCCACGGGTATCGAAACCCAGTTTCTAGTGGTTCGAGTCTGCAGACATTTTGTTGTGTTTTGGAGGGCAAATCGTAAGTGTACTGTTGAATCTATGCATTGAGCCGATTGGATTATCTACATATGGGAGTTTTCTCATGATCAGAAAATACTTATCGTACAATAATGGAATTTTGCTAATATGATAATGGAAAAACCTTTTCATCACGCGATGTGCAAACTTCATCTTCGCGAAATTTTTATTATGTGTTCATGTAGATTTGCTATAGAGGTCACGATATTTCATTTTCTTCTTTATTTCTTGTCACAGAGAACTTGTCATGAATACGTCACACGTAAATCTAATGAACTGGCGCCATCTACGTAATTATAATACAACTGTCTGTTGCCTGTCCATGTAAATACTTCGCAGGTTGTGGATGGATCTTCACCAAAACTGGTATGGAGGCTCGGTATGTCTAAGGGGAAATACACACAAATTTTGAATTTTGCAGGTTTTTATTTGTCGCTATTTCGTCCCTGTTGATGGATCTTCACCAAATTTGGCGCGGAGGTTTGTTGGGTCTATGAGGAGATACATTTAGATTTAAGGTTTTTTAATGTCCACCATAACCTTTCATTAATCAAGAATTTACGTAATTTCAGTCCAGGGTATGGGTATCCCTGCCAGCTTATATGACAAAACTTTCAAGTTCCATCAAATTTATCACTTTTCTTTGCAATGAAATGGATAGGCCAGTCAGTTTATTTATTAAGCGCAAAGCTACACAATGGGTTACCTGTGTTCTGTCCACTGCAGTTGATCGAAACCTCGTTTTTAGCCTCATAAGCCTTCAGCTCCCCCTTTCCCCCCACACCAGCGCATGGTGATATGTCTGCGGACTTATACTTCTAGAAATCGGATTTTGATACTCGTGGTTAACAGAGCACAAATAGCCTTTTGTATAGCTTTGTGTATGATAACAAAACAGACAAATATATATATAAAAACGGCTGATATGGGTAGAGAAAGCTGTATGTAGAGGAGCAAACAACGTTTCGACCTTCTTCGACGATGATATATTTTTCTCTACAAGGGTTTTTTTCGTCATCACGAAACAACATAGACAAGTCCTCAGTAAAAACGGAGCCCCTGAATTCCTTGTACCACCACTGGCCCTCAGACTTGCAGTTGAACCATCAGGAGGTTTGGAGGAGTGGGAGGGCCAATAGTTAAGTTAGAGCTATGTATACATATCTTGATGACGGAATCGCTAATATTATTAAACAGTGGATGACGGACTTTCAACATTATACTGAATTTAAATTTTTGTCCGAGTAAATGCATTCATAGAATTTAATATCGCTTTAATTTCCATTAGAAATGAATATTGTTTGAAATTGTAACCATTTCATTGGTTATAGACATTTCTACGTATAGAATGAAGCGGGAAAAAAGACAGATTCGGAAAACCTATGCTTATTCTTAACTCTTGGGGTTCAACTTAGTGAAAACTTGTGAACCAATGAGATGAGGTGTCTTCTTTTAACATCGCCACCTTGTATAGCCTTCAGTGACTAAGTAGCACGTGGCCACGAGGAGTTGACTCTATTTCTACTTATTCTTGAGGATTGAGTTACAACTTCTGATGGAAGTGGGTTGACCTGAATCTTTGTTAAAATCGCAGTAATATTGGGTGTCATTTGTCGAACTGGTACAGAAAATCGTTATCTTAAAGAATACTGATGAAAGGTTCTAGTCACGAGCAAAACTGGTGGAATTTTTCAACGCGTTTTCCCAATAGACGTCATTTTTTTAAGGGCTTAAACATAAAATACATAAACATTCTTCCCATTTGGCAACTCAAGTCGTATTGCTACAGATAGACTGCCAATGTTTACAGTTAATTTGGAACAGTGTGTCGACATAAACAGTGAAGAAAAGACGTCCGGTCTCGCTAGCATTTATTTCCATCCCATTTTACTTATGGTACTTATTTTTTGAAGAAACTTTGAAACAATGTTTGATTTTGAATTTTGCGCAAAGCTACTCGAGGGCTATCTGCGCTAGCCGTCTCTAATTTAGCAGTATAATACTAGGGGGAAGGCAACTAGTCATCACCACTCACCGCCAACTGTTGGGCTACTCTTTTACCAGCGAATTGTGGGATTAACCGTAATTTATAACGCCCCCACGGCTGAAAGGGCGAGCATGTTTGGTGCGATCGGGATTCGAGCCTGCGACCCTCGGAGTACGAGTCGAACGCCTTAATACACTTGGCTATACCGGGTCACTTTGAAACAAATGTTTAGAAGATTAAAAAATACACAAGGCAAATTTAATTTTTGCCGTATTTAATTTTGAGTTTGTTTGTTGTTAAGCAGAATGTTATACAAAGAGCTGTCTGTGATGTGCCCAGCAGGGGTGTTGATACCTTTATATTTACCACTGAGCCGCTAGGGGAGTTATATGTTTATAAAACACAAAATGAACTGTTGTTTGAAATTATCACGTAATTTTTATTAGGAATTTATAATAACTAGGTATTACAAACGTTAAGTAAAAAAAAAAAAGAACCTTGCTGAAATTAAACACAAAATTGCATAATGAACTATCCGTATTCTGCCCACCAGAGGTATCGAAACCCGGTTTCTAGCGTTATAAGTCCGCAAACATACCACTCTGACATTGAAAGAAATAAAAAGAAAAGAAAGAAATGTGTGAACAGTTTATTAATATGTAAATTAAGAGAAAAAGTAACTTGTTTATCAGTTAAGATCGAGCAGTTTTCATCGTAACTAAAACTACATGACTGCCTTGTTCTATATAGATAGCCAAGGGGTTAAGGTACTCTACTCGTAATCTGAAGATCGCGGATTCAAATCCCCGTCGCACTAAACATGCTCGCCCTTTTAGCCGTGGAGGCATTATAATGCGACAGCTAATCCCACTATTCGTTGATAAAAGAGTATTCCAATAGTTGGCGATGAGTGGTGATGACTAGCTGCCTAGTGTTACACCGTTAAATTAGGGACGGCTAGCGCGGATAGCCATCGTGTAGCTTTGCGCGAAATTCAGAAACAAACAATGTAGAAAATTAAATTTGGTTTTTGAATTGTTCACATAATTAGATAAGTTTAATATTCTTATACGTATGAGGCCTTACATTTCTTTCTGTCAGAACGAAACAGACAGAAGTTGAAAATTTATAGTATTTGTTTGATTGTTTTAGCTTCCATCAATAACTTTCGTTCACTCGTTATTGTTTTTGCTTCGTATTTGTATTTTATGTTGAAATATTTGCTGTGTCCACTTCAATGAATCGAACCCCAGAGTTTAGCGTTGTAAACTCTAATCTTACGGCTGCCCCCCTTCCTGGGGAGACACTTAGAAATAGTTCTGACATTTACAAATATGGCTTTGTATGACCAGATGGTTAGGGTACTTAACGCGCAATATGAGGGGCAGGGGTTCAGATCGCCCTCCCGCCAAACATGCTCTTCCTTTCAGCGTCAGAAGACACTAAAGCAGCTAGTTACGACTTCCTGCCGCCAAACACCTGGGCTACTCTTTTACCAACGAATAATGGAATTTACCGTCACATTATAACACGCTTTTATCCGCGAAAGAGTTACAATTTTATGATCAAGCCCACCTTTCATTGGTAAAAGAGTAGTCCAAGAGTTGGTAGTGGGTGGTTTTGACTAGTTGCTTCCATCTGATTCGTCACTTCAAGAGTGGAGACAGCTAGCACGGGTATCCGCCGAGTAGCTTTGCGCGAATTACAAAATAAAACAAACAAATTGTATCGTAAATAAATAATATTGCCAGTTGTTATACTTAATAACTATCTGTATTGTTAAATTATGAAGTTTAGAAACCTCACAGTTGTTGGCTTCATAAACTTGAAGGATATAATGTAACATCATTTATCTATAACAGCATAATGAGCATAGACCCTTGCACTCATGCATTATACCACACTACAGGGTGGCCCGTAAGTCCCTACCCATCCATATGTCTTACGTATCCAGTGTATCTGTGTGCTGTCCCTCATTCTCGCTGCATAATATTATGCGACGCCATGTTACAATACTCTCTTCAAGTGTAAATAGGCTTACATCAGCCATATTTCTCTGGAAAAAAAGAAACAAATTTATAATACATGCGTAATTAAATATAACATAATAACTTATGGATGGGTAGGGACTTTCAAGCCAGCCTGTAATATATATATAACTTTTACAAAGTATCTAAAACGATAATACATGTTGGACAGAATAAACACAGTTTTGTTTCTGATTGAACTTTATGTCATTCTGAAGTGCGGTACCAAAGGTGTAATTTGTAGATTCATCTTTAAGAAAAGGTAGATTTTGAAGTCCTAAAAATAATGAACTTGACTGGCATACGGGTTTTAACGGAACTTACTACAGTTGTTATAATGCTCGACCGGTCAAAACTAAGCGATTATTTTTCATGATTTTCCAACCTTGTAATATAATATACCAACAGACATTTCTACGTTGTACAAGACAAGTATAGAAGATATGTAAGTTAGCTACATTTAACACCTTTAAACAACAAAATTAACACCGTCAGATTATCTCCATTTAACACCAACAGGTTATCCACATATAACACTACTAGTAAAATTTTAAAAAAGGACAGCAAGTCAACTATAACTGAACGTAGCAGGTTAGCTTCAAGTAACACATAGACATTACCACAAGCAACACTGACAGGCTATCTACAAGTAACATTAGCAGGTTAGCTTCAAGTAACACATAGACATTACTACAAGTAATACTAACAGGCTATCTACAGGTAACATTAGCAGGTTAGCTACGAGTTACACGCGGAAATTACAACAAGTAACACTAGCAGGTTAACTACAAGTAGCGTATAAATTACTACAATTAACACTAGCATGTTAGTTACAACTAATATTAGCAGGTTATCTACAAGTAACACATATAAATTATCACAAGTACCACTGGCTGGTTAGCTAAAAATAACATATGGAAATTACTAAATGTACCATTTGGCGGGTTAACTATAAGTATTAAACTTAACTTGAAATCTGAGGGTAAAAATCACTCTTACGTTAACATAACATTCTGATTTGCGAGGAAAATAATTACCAAAAATAATTAGACCACTTCTATTTTTATAACGTATTAATAAGTCTGAACCAAAAAGGAACAGAAATGGATTTACATAAATATTTCAAAAATCCCTGAATCCTAAAAATGGGGGCTAAGTGATTTTTTTATTCCTGTAAACCCTAAATTCTTTACGTTTGTTTATTTTAAAAACATGACTAAAAACACGCCTGTTATGATTCTGGTGGTTGAAGTAGGCTATTTAAATAAACTGACATCAATGTAGGAGAATGTGTCAGTTAGGCTTAGCAAAGAACAAAAATAGAAAAATCAACTCAAAACATGACAATGGATCGTGAAAAACCGCGCGAAGAGTGAAAGATTTTTTTTGTCTCTTGGCAATCACGCCTCACCAGGAAGTAACAAGTTACCATAGAAAAGTTTCAATGCTAAAAATATATCCTTTACTTCTGTGATGTCGAGAAATATATATGCAAAAACGGCTCGTTTGGGTTGAGAAAATGTTTTACGTAGAAGAGCGAACAATGTTTCGACCTTCTTCGGTCGGACCTGACGATGACCGAAGAAGGTCGAAACATTTATCGCTCTTCTACGTAAAATATTTTCTCAACCCAAACTAGCCGTTTTTGCATATATAAATACTTTACTTGTGACGTCATCATAGGCACGCGCAAACCCTAGACATAAAGACGAGTGAAACATGGAAAGAGAAATGGAAACTTATTCGCACTAGTCAAGCAGTATAAAACATCAACACATGACTTACACACGAGTCAGGCAGTATAAAACATCAACACACATGACTTAAACAGTCAACTGCACTGTTTGATGGTTATTTAGAATTATAGTAACAAGGTTCGTCCTGTTGAGACGTCTCTCGTTAAACGGGATACAACTGCAATGTATTACAACATAAACAACAAATCTCAAATTAAACTTTTATTTTTTGGTCGATACATTCAGTAAGTTAAAATCTGTACAAGGTGTCACGTGACTTAAGTATATAGTAGTAAAACGATTTTAAGACATGTGATGTAAAGCAACAATATATAGTATAGATAATAGGACGAATCGCGTAATTAAAAAAAAATTACTGTGGATTAGACGTACTCGCGCAGGGTCCTCAAACGTGTTCTGTTTCAAGAATAGATATAATTAAAATTCAGAGGAACAAATATTCGTATTTCTTGCTTTTGAAGCTCATATCTCAAGTTGTGTTGCACCTTACACAGTGTATAATTATCATATCTCATGTTGTGTTGCACCTTACAAAGTGGATAATTGTCATATCTCATGTTGTATTGCACTTTACAAAGTGGATAATTGTGATATCTCATGTTGTGTTGCATCTTACGCAGTGCATAATTATTCTCGTGATTCATTACATTCGCACATTTTACTGATGTCACAAGAGAGGAAAATTAGAAGGTTAAGCATCCCTTATGTGACGTTATTTTAGTGTCTACTGACTGACTGACAGGCGCAAGTGGTTAAAACAAGTGACCCATCCAAGTGAACTTAGGCCCTCCTTCGTGGAAATAGCTGTAAAAGTGAAAATCAGTGCTGATTTTCTACAGTGCTGATAACTGGAAATGTTTGAAGGACGAACTGTGTAACTGAAAATGTACAGTATGAGTAGCTGGAAAAGTCCATAAAACGAATTGTGTAACATAATAGAGAAATATTTTGTGTGCTTGCACATCACAAGTAAGCATTCCACTAGTTACCGAAAATGATACAGGTGGTGTCACTATAGCAACTGTTCACTTTTAGCCCTACAACACTCATTTACTACTTCGTTTATCTTGGCAATGATATTGTATATTACAGCAAGTAATTTCTCCCAGATATCGTCCAAATATCTGTTGCAATGTTATCATTCAGTTAAGAAACGGTTGCTAGGTTACACCCAAATCTTTAGACCATATCATAATCAACAGACTGCCACTTTTATAATGAAAACTAAGTGAGTAAAACATATCTATCAATGATACGACTCGAACCTGGAAGTAATATATATATACTTTGTAGCCCTGTACATCGACTCTACAACACAAAGCCGAAACTACTAACTGAGCTTTGGACCACTTGTGCGATAGCGATAAGTCTAAGAACTTACAACGCAAAAATCTGGGGTTCGATTCCCCGAGGCAAACGCAGCAAATAGCCTAATGTGATTTTTTTTCTCTAAAGCAAACGAAGAAACTTGAGTTTATTGTTCAACTTAGAAACGGAATCGATTCGTTATAGGAACGTTGCTGATTTTTCAACGGAGTTTTACGTAATTGTATCAAAAATGTATATTTGTAAAATCAGGTAAGAAAGCCAGCAGGTATTCTACAATTCAATCCGCCTAAAAATGGAAAACTGCTAAAAACAAATAGCACGTAATGCTTGTTGAACGTATTTGTTTGAACACTTCTCTATTTTCACGCTTTTGTCGCTTTCTGTCAGTTCGTAGGACGACAAATACCTTATGTAGTTCACACCAAGTAACAGAACAACGAAGTTCATAAAGGTACTGAGTGTACTTCCTTACAAGAGCTCAGAGTCGTATTGATTTTCACTTTACTCACATGGTGTATAGCTCGATAATTCACGTTGTTATCAGATGACCTATACTCTAAGTCTGTCTGATCGTTCAGACTTGTACGTTATATCAACGTAAAAACTTTATAAAGGTCGTGAAAGTGAATCATGATTAATCCATTGATCAAAAATCTAGCGCTAAAAACAAACAACATTTTCGTAGAATGTGAACATAATAAATAAATTAAAATATAATCTATATAGGATGAACAAAATTAAATATATTCTATATAGGATACACAAAACTAAATATATTCTTTATAGGATCCATAAACTTAAATATATTCTACATAGGATATACAAAATTAAATATATTCTTCATAGGATACATAAAATTAAATATAATTTATATAGGATACACAAAATTAAATATATTCTATATATGATACTTAACATACGTTAACACAATTTTTGTGTGTGAAGTAAATAAGGTAAAGCCATTACTTGCATTATCAACACGATAACGAAATGAATATGTTTGAAATTTGTATTTTTGCCACAATTTGAGCAACATTTTGCTCGCGAACTGAACTCAGATTTCTCCAGAGTTTAGACATAGCACTACCTAACATTTAACTACCGACCAGGGGGAAAGCAGTTACCAGGACGTACCCGAGGTCATAAGGGCTTTGTCTGACTTACAGGAATAATTTGTTATTTTAATAACGTACTCGTAACTGAAACTGTGTTGCGTGTTCAGCGGCATTTCGCCTCCAACCTTGGACCTTTCGATATACATCTCGGGATCCGAAATACTAAACTATATAGCCAGCACAAGATTGTTTTGTTAAATATTTTCTATAGAGATTGTAGATATAAAAGTGTAAAATAAATCCAGAGAAATATCTGTCAGAGTATTGTTTGTTTGATCGAAATTAAACACAAAGCTACATAATTGGAATATGTCTTCTGCCCACGACAAGTATCAAAACATTTTTCTACAGTCGTAACTTTACGGATGTGACGCTGTGCCACTGGGAAACTTTTGATTATAAATTCAGTGTTTAAACAAGTGATAAGCATTATTAATAACTTCAAAACACACGTTACTAATGAACTTTTTTTTTTTGTAATTGCAATAAATGCACGAGATTTTAAGCCTATAAAACTATAGAAAATACTCAACACGATTCGTTCTATGCGATATTCTTTCAGCGTACCTACACTACCTTGCACACCATCTACTAAAAATTATAATTGTTATTACCCTTTCTTTTATATTATTTTTACACCTTCCCGGTGACCAAAAATTGTTTTATTAAAAAAAAACATTTGATATTAACGTTAATACGTTACGCTTTTATATATACATAAGTTTGTAAACAAGGTTGTCGGTATGATTTAAATATTGATTAATAAAGCTTAACAATTCTCTAAATAATTGATGTAACTTTGAATTTACTGGTTAAAGTATTTATTTCTGCATTACTTCCTTAATACTTTATCTAGTATATTTTGTGTTAATAGTCGAAATAATTTTGTATTTAATAGATTTTTAATATTATGAGAACAGACTAGTCTAACAACGACTGTAGGGAGAGGGGTGGAAGCATAGTTAAAATAAAACTCATTACGTATAAATATGAATAACGGTTAAGCATGAAGCTACATGTCTTCTACCCTCCACGAGTACCAAACCCTGGTTTGAAAATGCCACCAGGAAATTTCTGTTTTTAAATCCGATGCTAACAAGCTCAAAACATTGGAACTTGTATGACTACTAAATTTAACGGTATGATCTGTCATTATACACGTGTTTATAATTGTGTAGCTTTGTGCTTGTCCCCAGTGGCTCAGCGGTATTCCTGTGGACTTACAACTCTAAAATCCGGATTTCGATACCCGTGGTGAGCAGAGCACAGAGAACATTTTGTGTAGCTTTGTGCTTAATTCTAAACAAACAAACCCAAGCACTATTCAGCCCATTTCCAAACAAATGTTTGTTAAGAGAAAAGTCGGCCTTGAAGATAGTTTCAATTTGAGAAGACCAGTACCTACAATTTAAGACCTGTTTCAGATATTTAATAACAATAACTGAGTTGGGAAAGGTTTGAGGAAAGAAAGACGTCAGGCTAACCATAAAATCCACTGAAGTTACTTTAATTAAAACACGGATATTACAACACAAAGTAATAGGTTTGGGTTCGCGTCATAGTTTAACCTATCAGTCCTATTTCTTCATTATCGAATTTTATTTTAATGTACCATATCATATTTCATGTGTTTGTGTTTTATTTTAAGAGAAGAGAGCTACAACGGGTTTGGAATCGAATCCATAGTCTTATCGCTGGTCTATTCGTGATCGATAGGCGAAGATAAACGTACCACTAAAGCCTACTTCCGTTGTCTAATCGAGAATGGTGCAGTTTTTTACCGCAAAGTGGCTCGTTCTTGTAGTGTAAGTAAACGCTAAAATAATTTCCTTCGTTGAGTTTGAGGGGCTCTTTAATTCAAGCCGCTAGATGGCGTATGGTAGAACTGATATAAATATAATAGATTTGGTTTGTTTTGAATTTCGCGTAAAGCTGCTCGAGGGATATCTGCGTTAGCCGTGCCTAATTTAGCAGTGTGAGACTAGAGGAAAGGCAGCTAGTCATCACCACTTACCACCAACTCTTGGGCTACTCTTTTACAAATTAAGAGTGGGATTGACGACGTATTATAACGCCCCCACGGCTTAAAGGGCGAGCATGTTTGGTATGACGGAGATTCGAATCCGCGACCCTCAGAATACGAATCGAGTACCTTAACCACCCAGCCGTACAGGGCCAAGTTTTACCTGGCAAAACGAATAAGCTTCAAAGTGGTCAGTTTTGATATTTTGCAGGGCAAGTCATTGTACGCCCCCTCTTGGTTTATTTGACAATGAAACGCTCGTTCAGTGATAATATTAATTATAATATTTACGGTATTATTAGTTTCCTGCTGAGAGATAAATAGCCAGTAATAGCAGAATATACTTTAAGGATAACAAACTGAGAACCCTAAGGAAATGAAACTTTCTCAGCACTCGTTTAAAAGAGAAACAGTTAAGTTAGGATTCCCTTTAAAATATAATGATAAAACACTGGGTGTAACTAATGATTCAGTTGCGTGGATTTGTAACACTAATATTTGACATTTAGACCTAGCCAAAGGTACGACCCAGATAACCAATTGTGCAGCTTTTACACTTAACAGCACACAAACAGACACTGGTATGGTCTGTGCACCATACACCTGGCGATGGTGTTAGGGGGTATTAAAATAAACTGGTACAGACTCTGGACCTATGGCATACTTCTGTTAGTGGCGACGAAGTTAGTTTTTTTAAATAAAATCCAATGATAATACTTTTCAATGATAATATATATATAACCATAACTAGATTACCATCATCGTTCTAAATATCTCTTCAAGCGATCATTTCATCCTGTTTTGTTGGTTTTATTCCTTTTATTTGTAATTCGTTTTTCTCACTCGCACTTAAATATTGCGTTAGTGAAGTTTAGTACAGTTACAAGTGAAGTCCAAAAATCCAGGAACAGAACACTTGCTCCCCTAATTAAAAACTACGAAGACTTTTTACCATCCGAAATACCCGCCTTCCGGGCAGATATAACTTTGTAGTTCCTGCGGAAGGCCATTGGGCATGAGCCCGTTTCTGGTCTAACTGTTCTAGAACACTGTACTTACACATGTCATTCAATAATTTTATTTGTTAATTTGTCATTAATCACAAAGCTACTACACGAGGAGCTATTTGTACTATGCCCACCACGGGTATCGAAACCCGGTTTCTATTAGTTCGAAGACATAATCATTTCTACTGGGGACACATTTAATAATGTTGTCCGTTCACGAGAAAAAAGGATTTTATTGAAACCACGGTTTCAAAATGAGCTATCATCGCAGCATTTGATCACAGGGTGGATTTTATTAAAATATTTGTTTGTAGACATAGTTGTCAATGAAAATGTCTTGCTTTTACTTTGCAAAAATCATATGATTTTCAGTTTGATTTTTGATATTTTTATATTTGAAACCCACTCCTTTTGGTTTGTAATTTTTATTGCTTAAATCAGAAACATATCAATTTTGTAGAAATTCCAATTGTTTCGTGTACTGCTCATCTGTAAACATACTCTCTAGTTATAAAATTATTTTTCAGTTGTGATTGGTGTTGATCTGTGTGGTAGTTTGGACAACGCAAGCTCTTTTATTAGAAGAAAAGCTACTTTATAAAAAAGGAAAAAAAGAGGAAATTCTGTTGGTGACCAAATCATTAAATTACATTAGAAAACAAAACGCAACATTGTTTGTTTTTTGAATTTCGCTCAAAGCTACACGAAAGCTACCTCCACTAGCCGTCCCTAATTTAACAGTGTAAGACTATAGGGAAGGCAGCTAGTCATCACCACCCACCGCCAACTCTTGGGCTACTCTTTTTTCCAACGAATAGTGGGATTGACCAAACATTGTAACGTCCCCACGGCTGAAAGAGCGAGCATTTTTTGTACGACGGGGATTTCAACCCGAGACTCTTAGATTACGAGCCAAACGTCTTAATACACCTGGCCATGCCGGGCTTATAACATTAAACCCACCAAAGCGGTTCAGTAAGTATTCATTTACTTCATAGGTCTCGAATGAGTACTTCGTTTTATATATGTATGATTCATCAAGTTGTATTTACTCACATACATATATAATCTCGACATTTATTTATTCGACAATTGTACTGACAATATTTTGGGTCTTCATGACATCATTAAGCTCCGTTTACTTCTTCACGTAGTCATGCATCTTGATGACATCCCTCTGGTGCAGTTTCCATAACAAAAAAGTATGTCATAAGTCTTTCGCGTCGAAACCAAGGTCCTTCCTTTCTGTTTTTCCATGGACTTTGCATTCGAGATTTGACCAAAATATCATCCTATGGAATATCATGCATAGAAGTTTCGTTTACCTTCTGCTTGAGGTATGTGACAGTAGAAAAGTATGTCGCGGTATCAATCTGTGTGCACGAGACTTATGTCGATTTTCCAAACGGAGATTCTCCTTGTTTATATTGCATACTGTTACCTAAAGCACGTGGAGGGCTTTCGTCTCTGGCCTTTGTGTTTGTGAATTTTTACTTATTACAAGATGTTGCATTTTGTTTATCACAACAGGAAACGACTTACTGCAGGTCTTTCATTGGATTATCTCGGTACCCCCAATCGATCCACATTTCTTTGTTTTCATTTAATATAAGATAAATCGCTGTGCTGGAAGTTCTAAATCACCGATCTCAACATATATTTTTGATTTTAACATCTTGGTGAGAGTGGATAGTAAAAAAGGATTACGTACTAGAACAAGTTGTGAAAAGAAGATACGATTTTGAATTAAGTGTTGATCAATATATATATAGTGATACAAACCAAAAACAGAATATTTTATATAATGTGAGTGGGAAATCACTGGAAAAATATTGTGTGCTAACAGTCACATGAAACAGATAAATTTATACTAAACATTGAGTGAAGGTTTGCATTTAAATAAGGCTTCACAAATTTCATATTTTCACCGAACGCAAAACAATAGAATTTTGTTTTTTGGCTTATTTTTAAGCGTCATTTCCTTTAAGAATCTACTCGTACTTTGGTCGGAAGTGGTCTCACCTTCAAAACTTTTCTATGCAGCACGCCTCTGAACCAGGACGTAGCAGTATGAAGATTGTTAAAGTGAGGAAGACATGCTAACAGCACGTAATGTGGCAGCCATATTTGGTTAATAGTTTTTGTGTCACATAATATTTCACTTGTCAGTTTGTTTAATTTCCTCCCACCCTCGACTGTTTTAGAGTGGAAACTCTTCGCTACATAACCTGAAACTATTATCGATATTAGCAGTGCACTGTTGTTACCACTATAAACGTAGTAGTAGTACAACGAAACATAAAATAAAGAAAGTGAAATACTGACCACAGAAACGCTAACATAACGTTGCGTCTTTGAGCCGACATCAAGGTGAGTGTTGTTTGTTTACGAAAACAAAGTGTACATTTCTTTCATTTTTGTTTTAGTTTACTAATGCTCTATTATTTTATTTTATTTCTCTTTAAATACGAAGCTACACTGTGGGCTGTTCGGGCTGTGCTCACTATAATTATTGAAACTTTTTTTTTGCGCTATAAGTTTTCAGATTTACAATTGAGCGACTGGGGGGGATATTTGAGTTAGAGGTCTGAACAGATTCACTATACACGCGATGTATATTATATGTCCACCGCTGGTAGAGCTGTATGTCTGTGGACTTACAACACTAAAATCAGGGGTCGGCTTCCCTCTGTGGACTCAGCAAATAGCCCGATGTGACTTTGCTACAAGAATACACACACACACACACACTTATATGTTACTTTATTTCATGTTTTTATTTGTTTGAAAACTAAAAATAACCTTACGATTGTTCAATTAATGAACATTTACATGCATTCTAATGTTTCATACTACGGGTCGACGTAGCAAAATGAACTAGGCTTAACACTCCACTTTTCCTCTGCGGCTGAGGAAGGAGCTAGGCTTGCCTTTCTTATTTTCTTAATCAGTAAAAATACATGCATCGTGCTTAAAACCTGATGAAGGAACTAAGCCTAACAATTCGTTTTCATGATTAGATGTTTGTTTGTGAAATACGGTTGTTTCCTTGAACGTTTTGCCCCAGTTGATTTCATTTACTCAGCTGCTGTATAATGGGTACCAGTGGGTATCTGGAGGTTGGTAACCTCTGATGGCTTGGCATCATCTCAACCAGCAAGATGTGTCAGCCTTTTTATCTTGGGTTGAACCTTGAATTTATGTCTTTCACGTGCGAAAAGGATTAACTGACTTTTTTTTAGAATTTTTAATATAATGATATAGTATGATATTCTGGCAACCAGCCACTTCCTTGATAGGTCTGTAAGAAATAGCAATCACACTAAAAATTAAACAGAATAAACGGTGAATGAAACACGTGTTATTCTTCACGGTGTATTCTGAGAGGAAACTCGTTGTAACTTGTTTTACTATACAATAAAAGTATCAATTGTCACTAATTTTAAATTGATAGACTATAGGGAAGGGAGCTAGTCAAAAACACCCTTTACCAATTCTTGGGATATTCCTATCTGAACGAATAGCGGGATGTGACTGTCGCTCTTATAATTCACGCTCCCACACGAAAAAGCGGAGAGTGATTTTTTTTTGGGAGAGGGTAACGGAATACAAGTACTCAAACATGGAACCATCAAATTGCCTATACTCTGACACGTTGATTTCTGGGCTATGCTCGGCCCGGTCGACATAAAAATCAAGGATGATAATGGAAATGATAAAAGTAACATGAACCTTAATCATAAATGCAAAGCTACACAGATCATCTAACTTGATAATTTATCTGGTTAATTGCGGATATTATTAATAAATTTCTGTAATGAATTGCAAATAAATTCTGTATGTTTAATTAATAAAATTTATAACATTACTTGGATTCCGTCATGCAGTGAATTCCTCCCTATAGTTACAACAACAGCCAAAACAATCTGTTTGTAACAATCAAAACATAGTCATGCTCCGTGCTAATGAGGAAACAGAGCTTATCAGTAATAAAAAACAACAAAAAACATAATAAATGAGCTAGGCCTAACACTCCACTTTTTATTAAACAACAAATCAGACTCGTGCTAAGCGGCTGGTGAAACGACTAGGCTCACCACTCCTGTTTTTATTATATCAATAAAACACACAAATATTACTTACGAATTGATAATTGAGCTAATCCTAACATTCCGCTTTTATCAATTAACAAAATTCACATATAATTTGCAGTAGTTGATAAAAGAACTAGGCCTAACTGTTCAGATATTCTTAATCTGAGTGATGTTAAGTATCTCAGGGAAGATTCTTTAATGAATTAAACAACCGTCGAGCACGGATCTTGTTAAGGCCTTGTTATAAATATATATATATATGTAAATATTACCTGGTGAACATCAAGGTACACGTTAACACGAATCATTTTTAACAACACGTAGTTGCTCTAAATGCCGCTAAGAAAAAATAACTAAATCAAAAGTTTGAAACGGGATTTGGACCATAGCCAGTTGAATGGTCTAAACTAGAAATGTGTGAAAAGGTTGAAACGGGATTTGTACCATAGCCAGTTGAATGGTCTAAACTAGAAATGTGTGAAAAGATCGAAACGGGATTTGGACCATAGCCAGTTGAATAGTCTAAACTAGAAATGTGTGAAAAGGTCGAAACGGGATTTGGACCATGGTCAGTTGAATGGTCTAAACTAGAAATATGTGAAAAGGTTGAAACGGGATTTGGACCATAACCAGTTAAATGGTCTAAACTAGAAATGTGTGCTTTTTCCAGATAAATTCAAAATTTTTAGCAACAATTAAGGAAAGTTAGTGCGATGTTGAGGGGGTTAACGATATGGTCAACGTACACCATCTAGAAAGCACGATGGGAAATCGGTACGAGTTTGTGGCTGCATTTCAGAAAATCAGATGAGGATTTATCTTTCAGCATGACTAAGGATATAGTGAAACAATATATTGAGGGAACAGAGGCCGTAGAAGGCTTACAGCCAAGATGGAGATCCCGATATGAACGCTGTTGAGGTTGTAAGTGCTTATGTATAAAAATGGATAAAATGAGACCAAACAATTTGGCTGAATTGTGGGAAGTAATGAGGAACAATATTCCAGTCTCGTACATTGGTTGATAAACTCGTCTGGTTTGTTTTCAATTTCGCACAAATCTACACGAGGGTTACGCTAGCCATCCATAATTTAGCAACGTATGACTAGACGGAAGGTAGCTAGTCATCACCACCCACCGTCAACTCTTGGGCTACCCTTTTACCAACGAATAGTGTGATTGACCGTCATATTATAACACCCACACGCTAGCCTGTAGTAGTAGTAACGTTTTTTGATGCTAATAGTTCATCCCAGTATTTTAAATTAATGATATTTCTTTAAATACTACAGCTATAGACTGAAGCGATAATTTTCACAGAAGTTTTAAGTATAACACAAAGGGAAGATCTTCCTGCTAGTGTTAATTTTTCTTCTCTCGTCTCTTTATTTTCTTATGAATACTTAGCTAATACGTGACGTAAGTTAAGAAATGCCAGCCAATCAAAACCACGCAGAGCAGGAAGTAAGCTTAACTGTCTTGAATTCAAGGGAATTCCACTGACACAGTTCCTTCATGGCTTATATCGGAAATCTTAAACACAAACTTTTCAAAATCCCTAATTATTTTTGGTTGCGTAGGAGTTTAATGTTTTTTTTTTCCCGCCGTTATCAGACGAGATTGTACTTTGCTTGGTGAAGCAAAAAGCTACGCAGTGAGCTATCTGTGTTCCTCTCACCATAGGTATTGAAGCTCCAGTTTTAGCGTCATAAGCCTGCAGATTTACCAGTGAGCTACATGGAAGGGGCAACAAGCTTGAAGGAGTAGGGGGTAAAAAATTGTTAAGTTTGTCATTTGATGTTAGGCTAGCGAAGTTTAAAGAAGGGTTATTGTTTCGTATCAGGGTGTTAATATTCATATAAATGTTATTGTTTCAGGATATTATTCTTAAGAAAGATTATTGTTGGGAGATATTTTAGTAGTGTCTAAGTAGAAGCCATAGTTACTAGTTAAGATAGGTATCTTAACGTGGAAAGTTTCAGTTGTTGGCGTGTAAAATTTATTTAGTTTAGTGTTTAGAACGTGAAGAGTTTCAGTTGTTGGTGTGTGAAATTTATTTAGTTTAGTGTTTAGAACGTGAAGAGTTTCAGTTGTTGGCGTGTGAAATTTATTTAGTTTAGTGTTTAGAACGTGAAGAGTTTCAGTTGTCGGGGTGTGAAATTTATTTAGTTTAGTGTTTAGAACGTGAAGAGTTTCAGTTGTTGGTGTGTGAAATTTATTTAGTTTAGTGTTTAGAACGTGAAGAGTTTCAGTTGTTGGCGTGTGAAATTTATTTAGTTTAGTGTTTAGAACGTGAAGAGTTTCAGTTGTCGGGGTGTGAAATGTATTTAGTTTAGTGTTTAGAACGTGAAGAGTTTCAGTTGTCGGTGTGTGAAATGTATTTAGTTTAGTGTTTAGAACGTGGAAAGTTTCAGTTGTCGGTGTATGACATTTAATAGGTTTAATGTTGTGAAAAACGGATATGCACACGATCATAGATAAATATAGAAACACATAACAGATATACATTCAAGAAACAATGAGTAATAACTATTTAGTGATGTCGAGAAACCCACTTGTTGAGAATTTTATATGCAAAAACGAGCCGTTTTTGCATATAAAAGTAATAACTATTGTATGCTGGATATAGTATTAGTAGAAAATATTATCACAGAAAATAGAAATAAGAGCAAGCGAGTTGTACAATGTACTAATGTTCTATATATGTGCTGTTCGCCTTACACGAATCATTTTGTTTTCATGTTGCCTTATCGTTTAACAATATGTGATTGTAAAATAGTGTTTCAAGCACACACCCCAAAAAGTGGTCAAGATGTTTGGACACCACTTGCCCTCGAGTTTATACTCTGTGCCAAACCGTGGTGGTAAGTGGTCCACCAGCCTATTTATTGCCAAAATATCGTTTCATCAGTTTTGCTGTATGCTTGGGATGTTGATCTTTTGTTGAAAGACGAGTCACTGCGTGATGATTCGTGTTCCAGAGGGAATAGTGTGATGGATCATATTCTTGATGTACTTGTCATCAGTCAAGGTGCCATCAGTTTTGAACAGATTAACGACACCACTGATGCAGACGAAGCCTCAAAGTTGCACTGATTTCCCATCATGCTTTACTGTAAACAATCAAATTGAGTATGACCCTGTTCTCTGTTTTGAAATTTCACTTTTCTGTAAACACTTGGCTAGGTGGTGAGTACGCTTTACTCGTAATCTGAGGGATGAGGGTTCGAATCCTTCCGTCAAGAACCACTATAATGTGCTTGTGTATATTTAGGCTTTCTCTTGGGTCCGCAGTGGCAAATTAAACCCCAGATATTAGGGTTACAGGTGTTAGGATTATAGGGCTCTGAGTGTCACGGGTTTAAATCCTCGTCCCATCAAACATACTCGCCCTTTCAGCCATGGGGGATTATATGTGACGGCCAATCCTACTAGTCGTTGATAAAAGAGTTGGCGATGGGTGATGACAATTAACTGCCTTCCCTCTAGTCTTACACTATTAAATTAGGGACGGTTAGCCCAAATAGCTCTCGTATAGCCTTTACTTAAAAGACGAGCATGTTTCTTGTGAATGAGATTCGCACTCGCGACTTTCATATTGTGAATCGAGTGCCATAACCACCTGGCCGTACTGGACCCATTTGTTTTTATAAGTTCGTGGATAATTTCTTTAACTTTTATCTCAGGTACTGCCAGCGGAGTCATTGGTGAGAAGTTCAATTCATTTTCGTCTCGTAGGTGTTCAAATATTTTTTTGTTCATGAATGTTTCTGCTGATAACTACAAAACTTTTATATCGTACCATTAAATGAATACGACGCCCTTACATTGTACCATTAAATAATTACAACATCTTTATACTGTACCATTAAATAATGACAACATCTTTATACTGTACCATTAAATAATTACAACATCTTTATACTGTACCATTAAATAATGACATCTTTATACTGTACCATTAAATAATTACAACATCTTTATACTGTACCATTAAATAATGACAACATCTTTATACTGTGCCATTAAATAATTACAACATCTTTATACTGTGCCATTAAATAATTGCAACATCTTTATACTGTACCATTAAATAATGACAACATCTTTATACTGTGCCATTAAATAATTACAACATCTTTATACTGTGCCATTAAATAATTACAACATCTTTATACTGTGCCATTAAATAATTACAACATCTTTATACTGTACCATTAAATAATGACAACATCTTTATACTGTGCCATTATATGAACTATTTATGAACGTTTTCTTTCACAACTGAAGTTTCGCTAACTACTGACGAATTCAAATACTAGTTGTATAACACGAAACATCTGACATGAACATTTGAAGCCACGTGGGATGAATAATAAATACAACCACGTGAAGAAGAAAAACGACCAGAATTCACAGAAAGCCACTGCAGGTGTCTAAAGTATCGAGTGACCAACGTTCACGTAGCATGAGAAAATGATACATTGTTGTTTTGAAACAGATGAAATCCTCACCGAAACTCGTGTAGGTCCTTACGAACTGCTCATTAAAAACTTCCGCATATGTTGTGGTTTGTTTAATAATATGACTCTATTTTTTTTTCTGTTATTGTCATTTTCATTTATCAACCAAAAATATATCTTTTTGAACGATTATGATTCTTATTAATTGTTGTTTCTTTCTCTCTTGCAAAGGCCAGTAAGTATTATATTTCTATTTATACTTCCATTAGGTTGTTTGAGCTCTTTTCCATGTTAACTGCTTCTCTTCATAAGATTCAGAGCTTTTAGCTATTCCGTTTGTTTAACAGATTTACAGAGGTTGATACGTTATACTAAAATAATTTTGAGTCCTCTCCACGTCACTATAGTCCATATTGTCATGTGTGGTGTATGTGACGATCTTGCATATTGACATTAATCTAGAAGTGTTGGTTCATTTGCAAAATAACCAGAGTAAGGTTATCATGTCCATATCATGCCATTCCTCCCTGCTAGTTTTAGTAATCCGTCCAGTGTACAACAGTTTTATAGTGCCCGCTTTAACAGTCCTTTTTCAAAGAAATTCAAAGGTGCTGCATCGGCTACCTTGCCAGTGCATCATCATACTGAATAGCATGAATACCCGTGTCATTCTTCAGGTGTTTGAGGTATGCGATTGTTGAACAGATACGTCGTAAAACCAGCTTCTGCAGGTTCAATGTTCGTGTCTCGATACTTTAATTTTTTTCTCATTAATTATGAAAGAGAAATGAAGGTTCTTTTTGTGGTCATAGAAAATAAGAAAAAAACGTTGAAAGTGACTGTTGTTGAACAGTTGTACTTTTAGCAACAAACAATCTCACCCTTCAGCCTTGTTTGATGGACAATATTAAAAATATGTGTGTTCTTAGCGATAAGTTTTTTTCGTTTATTTAATTCAAAACATTGCAATGTTCATGTTGTCACAGTATGGAGATCCTCCATCTTGTATGGTAAACGCTCAACATCTTTTCAAATTTAACAACGTACGATGAATGGTGTTTACTTAAGAAAATCCATTTAGCAATCATGTATTCCTCAAGCGAAACAACAAGGAATGTCAACTATCATGAATAACAATAAGTATAATAATTTGATTTCATTTTTGGTTTTGTTTAGCTGTTGTCATGGAGCCTTCCGATGTAACCATCGTCTTCTGCAACGAAGTCCAAGAATGGGATGAATATTTATCGGAATGTTTTCTCCATATCTTGGGTCCGTCCCTTAAAATATCCCATTTGTGTATCGAGTCCCTGTTATTTCCGCTTCCCGAGTGTAGAGCGCAGAATGTAACATCGGCTGAGGTGGTATTGGTTATAATATCTCCAGCATTCCTGGATTTCTTGGAAAGTAATTCCAGGTCCTCCCAGTTGACGAACCTGCTACAACCTTCCAAGACTATCGCTTTGTTTTGCGGGATCAACGAATATGACATAACTTCTCAGCACCAGGTGGCGCTTGTGTCCTTTGATTCATGGACGCGAGTAGTGGTAAGAGAAGAAGACGAAAGATTCGTTCACGAACTTCTCGAAATCATTACTTGTACTTTGCAGCAACGAACAGAAGACAATGAACAACCACAAGAGCTACATTTTGAGTTATGGCCTAATGTTGTTCACCAGGTAAGTGCAGTTTATTTTGGTGAAATTACTTACATTTATACGTTAGTATAAAACAGTATTGGTGGAACATTTAAGATTATTTTTTATTTTTTCTTACATAAATACTTAAAATCCAGTAAATTTGTAAACGTTTTTAGTATTTCTATACGTTTTTACTCTGATAAGTTTGATATTTTTTCGCTTTCTTCAATAATATTCGTTTTTTCTGGAATAACATTCCAACTTTTCCAATATTATCCTCACTCTTACGATATCTGCTGCAGCAGTCAATTTATTACGGTTTCGTTGATGTGCTACGTTCAACAAATCGTTTATTTTTCAGGTGCTGTAACGATATCCTTTTGTCACTTTCCTTTCAAGAAACGTTAAATATCGATTACATGAAAAACAGTTTTATTTATTCATATTTGAATTTAGATTCATTAATAATTCACTTCTATAGTTCTTACACAAGATCAAATGAAGTTTGAATAATTCCATAAAAAATTACCTGAACACTGGACCAGTTAACTATATTTTGTTATCTTTCATGGTACATGATAAACTCTGTAACTCTTGAGATTTTCATTCCCCTTTCTTTTGACTTTTAAGGAGAATATTTTCTTCAACCAGTTTTATCCTACTTCTTTAACTTTGTCGGCTTCTCTGTCTTTTAATGTTCCTTTTGTTAACTTTTTGTTTGGCTTTAATTTGGCCCAAAACTCACGAGGGTTATCTGTGCTAGCCGTCCCTAATTTAGCAGTGTAACACTAAGGGGAAGGCAGCTAGTCATCACCACTCACCGCCAACTCTTGGATTACTCTTCTATCAACGAATAGTGGGATTGACCGTAACATTATAACGCCCCACATTAAAACAAGCTTTTTATCAACAAAATTTCGAGTCGTATAACATGCTATAATAGAATTATTTCAGTGAACTGTAAGCAAAAACACATTTTGACCGACAGGTAGCGCTGAAGGCGAACAAGACTTGATTTTCTGGTTATGCTGTTTCTCGCGTAGCATTAGATTGAGAAAAAGGGTGTTATTAACAGATAAAATCACAATAAAATATTTTGCGTATTTTCTTAGTTCAGGAAGCTGGGTTTATTTAGATTAATAACACAATAAAAATACGAAAATCAATGCCATTTTCAATTTGATATTTAAGGCAATGCAGTTTGCACGTGCGAGCAGCATTAATGACATATGTTTAGTAACAGGTAATGTAAATGAAGGCTTTACAAAATATAGATAGCTTTATGTTTGAGATATGTGTTCTATTTACTGAAAGTTACAAATTTTAATCTTTATCAAATTAGAACAAGAGTTTTTTGAGTGTAAAAGATATTTCATAATTAACAATTCTACAGATCTGGAGATATTGTTCAATTAACAATTCTACAGGTCTGGAGATATTGTCCAATTAACATTTATGAGTCGAGACATATTTTTTTAATAAACAGTTTTACGGGTATATATGTATTGTTTAATTAACAATTTTATGAACCTATATCTATTGTTCAATTAACAGTTTCACGAGTATATCTGTATTGTTTAGTTAACAGTTTTACAGGTCTGTGTCTATTGTTTAATTAACAAGTTCGATGGGTTTTAAGGTATTGTTGAACAGATTTAAAAGTCTGAAAACATTGTTTAATTGACGAGTTGTTTTTTTTTGTAGTGGTCGAGAAAAGTTCTGGTAATTTTAGACATTCCCACAGAAGATGATCAGAAGCTCCGAATTATTTTGGAGAAAGAAGAAGAACAGAAAGAAGTAGAATCAACTCGTCAAAATCCTTTCACCTTTTGTTTTCTGGTTCCAGGTCAGAAACTGTAGTGAAAAGTATCATTATTGAAACCATATAGTGTGATATAATTATAAATTTCATACGTAGTTAGCGTTACTTTCAATTCCTCCAATAATAAAATAGAATAATTTCTAATGGGTTACCTCTTTCCAATCATATTAGGGTTAACTTTAAAGTAAAACGATGGATATAGAAAAAAACTAAAACCAAAATTTGAAAAACAAAATAAGTATGGATATATATATATTTGCGTTTTTTAGTTTTTTATGCTTCATCACACATGTTTTCACAATTACTTGAATTACACAATTACAAAATCTGAGGACAAAATTCTATTCTATAATTTAAAAAAATCTAACTTTAGAGCTTTCCGAATGTGCATTTCAGTTTTCATTGCTTACAGTTTCTATAGCATCGATTGTCTGAGTGAAAACTACTACAATTTATGTGTCCTCAGGTAAGACGACTCAATTCCTTCTTTAATGTTACATTTGTTAATAGCATTCGTTAGAATATCTATCAGTGATGTCGAGAAACCCACTTGTTGAGAATTTTATATGCAAAAACGGCTCCTGACGATGACCGAAGAAGGTCGAAACGTTGTTCGCTCTTCTATTTAAAATATTTTCTGAACTCAAAGGAGCCGTTTTTGCGTTAGAATATCTGTTTGCTTTGACTTTTAAATTCTATATGTTTATTACAGAACTTATTTTGCAGTGTTAGCTTAGAATATAGGTTTAAGATGACCTTCAATATCTTAATCTGGCAGAATCTTGTGAGATATCATTAGGATTTTGGCCGAAAATGTTGCTAGTAGCGAAGCTACTCACTTGAGGCATTCTAGTATTAGTAGGTAAGAAGAGTATATTTAAGAATTACTATGTAGAATTTTAAGTTATGATACAGGTAGGTAGAGGGCTCTGATCAGAGGTTAATTTTCAGTATCATCATCATTTTAGATTCATTCCTCGCCACGTCCACAGAGATAACGGTGAGCATTTACTGCAGAAACTGCTATCTTAGTGAGAAAACTTTACAGTGCAAACCGCCCATGACTCAACTGCATGAGCTCTTACACAACGTAGTTTCACCCTATGAACTATTACGTCAGAGTCTTGGCGCCACTACGTCCGAAGAGGTTGACCACAGTTTGGCTCAAAGTTTCAAAATGAACTTACCTTCAGAGAGATTTGACCTACTGAAACCTGCTATAGAGTCCAAGCTTAAAAGTAAGTTCTCATTTCACTATTAAATGGGCCCGGCATGGCCAAGTGGTTAGGGGCGCTCGACTCGTAACCTTAGAGTTGCGGATTCGAATCTCCATCATACCAAACATGCTCGCCCTTTCAATTATGGGAGCGTTTATAATGTTACGCTCAGTCCCACTACTAGTTGGTAAAGGAGTAGTCCAAGAGTTGATGGTAAGTTATTATGAGTAGTTACCTTTCCTCTAGTCTTACGCTGCTAAATTATGAACGGCTAGCGCGGATAACTTTGAGCGAAATTTAAAACTGCCAAACAAACACTCTTAAATTTATCTTGTCGACTGTTGGTTTCGGTTTAAACAAACTTCATTTTCGTGTGAGGTTGATATTATATTTTCGCTTTATTACAAAAATAAAATAGTAATATTCAGTTCAAGAAGTGAGTCTCATCATTTCTGAGACATTTTAAACTATTAATCAGCCACTCAGTATAAGAATGCAACATATCATGAGGGTGGGGATTCTCAAGCTATTATAATAATACTCAGTTTTGTCTGCCCTGAAAATGGGTGCACCCTCTACTATCTAAATCCTTCAGTAGACATTTTGTATAACAACTTATTTTGTTAAGAGTTTATGAAAGTTTTTTCTAATAGGTTTAATATTAGGTTGTAGAATAACACCACAAATTTATTTATTGATAGTATTAATTACGGAAAAAAATATCCATTATTAAACGAAAGCAAAAATTCTACACATGTTACAATGTCAATTTATCTCCTTATCAAACAAATAAAGGCTTACATAATCTTAGGCCCAAGACAAGAGATTTCGGGGTCTGCAATTACAAATCATTTGTATTATTCTAAAAATACGGTATTTAGTACTAATTAAACTGAAACATGCACATATTACAATGTGAATTTATTTCCTTATCGAATATAGGCCGTATTTAATGAAGGATTAATTAATATTAGGCCCATGACAAGTGATTTATAGATTTCGGTGCCTGCAACTAGAATCCTTTATTTTGTTTGTTTGTTTTAGAATTTCGCACAAAGCTACGAAGGCCGTCCCTAATTTAACAGTGTAAGACTAGGCAGCTGGTCATCACCGCCCACCGCCAACTCTTGGGCTACTTTTTTACCAACGAATAGTGGGATTGACCGTACATTATATCGCCCCCACGACTGGAAGGACGAGCATGTTTGGCGCGACTCGGGGGCGAACCCGCGACCCTTAGATTACGAAGCGCACGCCTTAAGGCGCTAGGCCATGCCAGGCCTAACTAGAATCCATTTGTATTATTCTAGAAATCTTGTATTTAAAAATAAAGTGGTGTTGCAATAAGGACAGTAATTTTATTGCTTGTATTTGGCCCTCTAGTGGCAGAGCAGTATGTCTTACAATGTTTAAAACTGGGCTTTGATAGTCGTGGTGGGCAAAACACAGATAGCCCATTGTGTAGCTTTGTGGTTAATTCAAAACAACAATTGCAAGATATATTTTGCGGATCTCTGCTAGTTTATAATACCATCGATGCTAATTACTGTACGATAAGTTGCTTTGTTTACTTCGTAAAAAAAAATTTACAAAGTTCAAACCCAGTTGTGTTGTTATTACATGTTGTTTGGTTTGTTCTGAATTTCGCGTAAGGCTACAGGCGGGCTATCTTTGCTAGCCGTTTCTAATTTAGCAGATTAAGGCTAAAGAGAAGGCAGCTAGCCATCACTACCCATTGCGAACTCTTTGGCTACTCTTTCACCAACAAATAGTGAAATTGAGCGTATCATTATTATGACCCCACGACTGAATGGGCAAGCATGTTTGGTATGATGAGGATTCGAACCCAAGACTCTAAGATTACGAGGCGCGTCCCTTAGCCACTTGGCCATGCTAGGCCTACATGTCGTAGTACGAAATATGGTGGCATTCTACGCTGTTCACGTTTTTACTGAAAAAAAGATGCTTGAAATAAACGTATGAGAAAGTTATTTCGTTACAGATGGTTTTTAATAGCATTGTATATTTTCTGTGTTTTTGTCTGAAAATAATTTGTAAAACCTTACCTGCCAAACTGAGATAAAACCTATGTGTCATTTCTTTCTGTTTAGAAAGAAGGTTACTCTTTGTGCACCGACCAAATATTTTCAGAAATGTTTTCAAAATGATAACAAAATCCACATTTTAACGAAAAATAATTTTGGAAATTTCATTAGACGAGTTAATAATTCCAATAATTTCAAAAATAATTCCGCAAATATTCCAAGTTTTATTTGTTGATTTTTTTTACAAAACTACTTGACGGCTACCCTTATGCTAGATCTCTCTAGTTTAGAAGCAATGGATCGGAGGGATGACAGCTAGCCAACATTACCAATCATCAACGAATATTGGGATTAACCATCAGTTGTAATGTCCCCATGGCTGAAAGAGCGCAAATTCCCGGTGATAGGATTGGAACCCACGCCTCATGTATACGTTTCCTTAAACTACAGGGTGTTCGGAAAGTCACTTATATATTTATTAACAGACAAAACTGCACAGTGACTTTCCGAACACCCTGTATTATTTCCCGTTAAAAGATGGTAATTTGTAAAAAGTCCTTTTAAAATGGACTGCTGGTACTTTCTTATATTTCTGCTTTTGTTTCTTTGTTTTTAGCACTAGAAGGTTGTTGCTGTTCTGTTATTAAGCACAAAACTAAACAAAGGGCTATCTATGCTCTGCCCACAACAGATATGGAAACCAGGTTTTCAGTATAAATGTCCGCAGACAATATCAGTATTTCACTGGAGGCCAGTAGACGAGCCTATATATGCTCTGCCTACCATGTGTATCGAAACCCGGTTTCTAAGAGTTTAAGTCCCCAGACAATACCACTGTGCCACGAGTTGAGCTTTGTCATGTACGTAGCATACATTTAACAGAAACTTTATAATTGTATTTCGACATATTTTGAAAATATATAATGTTTTGCACATGAATGGCTACCTTTAGTTCTAAATTTAAGGTGTGTGTGTGTGTGTGTTTTTAACAATTCATATTTAGATACACGTAAGTGAGATCCGCCATATTGTTTCTTTCCACTGAAAGGTGATGACGAACTTCCAACTTTGCTTCACTTTGCTGCTCGTTATGGATTGAAAGAGTTAACTTCGGTCCTTGTGGAATCTCCTGGAGCCGAGAAAGCTTGTTGCTTGTTTAACGGCCGAGGACTTCTTCCTGTCCACATAGCTCGCCTAGAGGGACACAACGAGATCGCTGATACTTTGGAGTCGTTTAAAGTAAGTATTTCACGATATGTTCCACGTGTTTATGTGGAAATATTGTAGTTTAGTGGTACTTACTGTTTAATTCTAAGCCATATTCAAAGAGTATTGGCGCAAAAAAGAATGCGTTTTATTGTGGGTTTTTACCAGTAACTTGAAGTGAAAATTATTTCCTGTTATCATTGATGGTAAGGCAGTCTCTATTATCGCTATGATAATAAAACCCAGTTATACTTTAACCCAAATATTGATTTCTACTTTTGGGTCCAAATATTTCTCGCCATTGAGATTGTGAGCAGCCATTTGAGTCATTTAGCAAAAAATAAACAGTAACGAACTAAAATGTTATATTGATGATTAGTTATGAAAACATAATTAAGTATATGGAAAAAATCCTGACAAACCTAAATACGAAGAATATCCCAATTGCTTCACATGTACGTCTACATTTATTTTGTTGTTTACCTCTGTGTTTTTATTTATTTATTGTAACGATTATCAGGTACAGTGAGTAGAAGATAATTCGTGGTAAATGGTCTAAAAGATCCAAACCATTACAGTCATCTATTTCGATCTGTGAGACTTTAACAGATAATGTATTGTTACCATTAAGTTATTCCTACAAGATTTTTTATGCATTGAAGGACTTTATAGAGAATGTATCCTTATGACTGAACCAATCGTATGTGATATTTACGAATTGAAGGACATTGATATACAGTGTACTGTTATCACTAAACTAATCCTATAAGATTTTTTACGAATTGAAGAACTTTGCACCAATCTTATATGATGCTTACAAATTAAAAGACTGTGATGCACAGTGTATCTTTGTCTCTGAACTAGTCTTATGTGCTTTACAAACTGAAGGACCTTGATGGACAGTGTACAGTCATCACTAAACTAATCCTACGATTTAAAGGATTTTGATAGATAATGTATTTTGTTTCTGAACCAATTCTAGGACTCCCCAGTGACTCAGCAGTAAGTTTGCAGGCTCATGATGCTAAAAACCTATTCAGTAAACTGGTGTAACATTTATTAAGGTTGAACTTGTTCAGAACGCAGCACTTCATCCTTCAAATCCTCGTTCTGTAAGCTACGTAAGGGTAATATGTGCTTAACCTGTTCTCACTTTCAAATTAATGGAATAAACAGAAGGCAACTCTGGCCAGTATTATCTCCAGGCAACTCTTGATCTATGTTTTACACCGAATAGTGTAGTTTGGTCATTGATTTTATGGTGCATGCATATTCCCAAAGTGTGGAGTTTTTTGGGGGGGTGGGGGCAGTGGAAGGTACCCATAAACCAAGAGGCTTCATAGTTCGAAAAAGTTAATCACTGGACCACGATTGACCAATATTCTGATATGAACTTGTGAAACAGATATACACACACATATTAGATGCGCTTTCCTGAGTCTCCGTGAGTGATCTATTTCAAGACTTAATAAAGCCATAATCAAGGGCAATAAATATCTTTTCTTTTTGTTTTTCAAGTTCACGTGTCATGCTGTGTTGTAGCTTACAGAGAACAGAATTCTTCTCGTGATTCATGGCGTGCACGTCTTTGCTGACGTCATGAAAGCACAAATTACAACATTAAGCATCGCTTTTGTGACGCAATTTTATTGCCTACCGACAAACATACAGATAACACACTACTGTATGTTAGTAGAAGTGGTTTAACAGATGTCCCCGAAAAGAAAAATAACGCATAATACGACTTGAAATATAGGATACTCTAAATATAGATTATTATAAACATAGAATTTTGCTAATATTTCTTCGTTTTAATGCATGAACTTTATCATAACTTTATCAATTTCCCATTTTTATTGTATGAGCTTAAAAGGAAGTTTCCATGCTCAATGTATCTAGGCGCTGCTGTAAGAATTCGCAACGTCACGGATAACGGAACTGGAATAATCCCTTTACTATTCAAATCAGTGTGAATTCAGATAAAACAGCATATCTTAATCTGTTCTAAAATAACTCAGTATGACAATAAAGTTAGAGTGAAACGGCTTTTTAACTTCAGGTAATTATAAGACAGCTTTTATTATAACCGTCGTTTCGCTTTTGATGCTTCTTCGGGTCAAGCACTTGAAAAAGTTTGCTTGATTTGTTTTGAATTTTGCGCAAAGCTACACGAGGGCTATCTGCGCTAGCCAACCCTAATTTAGCAGTGTAGGACTAGAGGGAAGGCAGATAGTCATCACCACCCACCGCCAACTCTTGGGCTACTCTTTTAACAATTGACTGCCACATTATAACACACCCCCACAGCTGAAAGGGAGAGCATGTTTGGTGTGACGGGGGTTCGAACCCGCGACCCTCAGGTTACGAGTCGCGTGCTTTGACCATCAGGCAATGCCAGGTCTAAAACAGTTTGAGTTGAGTGCAAAGGTTCACAATAAACTATCTGTTCTCTGCCCCTCTTGTGTTTCGAATCCCAATTTTTAACGTTATAAGCAAAGTGAATGAAGCGTGTGTGTGTGTGTGTATTTTCTTATAGCAAAACCACATTGGGCTATATGCTGTATCCACCAAGGGGAATCGAACCGTTGATTCTAGTATTGTAAATCTGAAGAGTTGACGTTTAATTTTACAAAAATAACAGCAACAAATATCCCCTTACACACACACACACACACACACCATTAAATTACAGTTTAGGCTTTCGAAACCTGCTATAAAAGTTTCTAGATTTAAAGTATATTCGTATAACATTGCTTTCAGGCACTTTCTACTTTGTGCTTTCCGTAACGCCCTATGATATGTATCGTGTGACTCGTGTATGGTGTAAAGGTCCCCTGTGTGTTATTTGGTTATTTTTCACATCATGCAATGTTTTCCACATTCGATCGTTTTCAAGTGGCGTTGTTTATATCTTTTGAAGACATATATTTAGTAGAAACAGTTTTTGTTGGGGTAATATAAGAAAGGTTTTTTTTGTTTTGTTTTTTATCTAAAACAGTTTTAATTTTTGTCTTTATACAGACTTTCCTTTTTCGTTCGTTCGTAAGGCTTATCTATACAGTGGGTTATCAAAATGTGTCTGGCGCTATTGAAGCACTATTTCTCAAGTTTATCACTAAACTGGGGGGGGACTAGCCCTCCTAGAATTAATACTTCTGTATGGTCTATGGTGAAACTACGAAGCTGACCATCTAAGTTCATCGTCCGTATTACAGCATGTAAATACCTGCATCACCCATATTATAATATGTAAATTTATTGGTTTGTGCTCAAGTTTATTACTGATCTGGGGGAGACTGACCCTCCTAGAATTAATACTTCTGTGTGTTCTATGGTGAAACTGCAAAGTTGACCATTGGAGTTCATTATCCATATTAAAATATGTAAATAACTTTATCATCCGTACTATAATGTGTAAATTCATAGACTATTATTTCTTAAACCAAATTTTTTCGAGTGTGAAATGGAAATTGTCACTGATAATTAATGAAACACTAACAGTTTTCACTACAACGTTTTCACCAGAATTTTGATTCAATTTAGTCACAATCTATTACTATAATTTATGCTAATTTTTAAGTGTTTTTAATGTCTTCAAAACGTGGCACATTTAGAATTTAAATCACACTAATAGTACTTATTTTTAGAGCGTGAAAGTTTCATTGCATGATATGAAGTTATGTTTTTGTTACTATCATCACAGCTAATGTTATTTCCATATCCTTAGTGTCTCATCCACCTATTACTAAAAATCACCCAGAATAGCTAGTCAAGAAATGGTATTGTTCAAAAACTTGGCGATCTTTTACTCTTTCGTTTGTTTGTTGCTAAGCAAACAGCAACACCGTGGGCTATCTATGTTGTGCCCACTATGGGTATTGAAACACTGTTTTTGCGCTATAAGCCTTTAAACTTATCGCTAAGTCACTGAAGATAGGGATTTTTAATCTCAGTAAAGTATGCGTTCGTATTACTATCGTATCTAAACACACCTGTTAAAATGTTGAATTTTAGGTATGCGCACATTATGACACATGTGTTAAACTGTTGGTTTTGAGGTATGTCGACATTTCAACACACGTCGTATTGTTGCATGCCAACATACGTCTCGAGTTGTTGGTTTTGAGGTATGGCTGCATTTCAACAAACGTCATGTCGTTGGTTCTAAGATGTGATTGCATTTCAACACACATGTGAAATTGTTAGTTTTGAGGTATGACCGTATTTTTCTACACACATGCCACATTGTTGGTTTTAGGGTATGAATGTATTTCAACAGAGATGTCAGGCTGTTGATAATCATCAGATACATTTGTTTTAAGATGAACTACTTAATCTTAGATCAAACCTGTTTTATAAAACTTTCTAGGAGAGCCTTGAACAAAAAGATCCAATGTCACCTGGTTGCAGTCGTGAGAAGACGCTGACCAAGGAACGGAATACTTACAGTAAGCGAATTTTAATTGTAATTCGTTTAACAGATAACAACATGCTTAGTAATGAGCTCACTGCTAATTAATTATTATAATTAGTGGTATTAACATACAATATTCTTATTGACGATTTGATACGTATCTTGTTCACTGTGTGAAATGAAACACCACCTGGTGTTGTACTTATTAAGATGGAGGTGTTATTATCAAACACTTGAGCAGTTTGTGGAAGAGAAACGTCTCAACGTGTTAAACTATTTAGAAAGTTCGCTTTTAAGCAGTATTTATATTAAAAAACACAGTATTTTAAAAAGGGAAGACTTCAGTATTTTCAGTGAAGGATGAAAAAACTTTCTAAGCAAATCATTTCGAACAATAGTTCGGGGTCACACCTCTTGGCGACTACTTTGTGCATGTCATGGTTACAGCAAGGAACAATTCATTGCAGTAAAACTGCTCATATCTAGGAGTATCATTAACAAGACAATAAAGAAATATTTATGCTTGACGAGTGCTTGCAAGTAACAGATTCACAAGACCATAGTTACACGTTTGAAACCAACGTTTCTGTTCACCAAGAGCCCCTGATGCAGAACATGGATGACCTAATGGTTAACTTGCTGGTCTTTACAATGCCAGCTGTGGGCGTATTATGATACCAACAGCTGATCCTACTACTTAGCAGTCGATCCCTCTATTTGATAGTGGTAAGTTTATGTACTTACAACGCTGTGGAGGGCATAAAAGATGGCCTCCATGTGCAGGTATTTAAGGCACTCAACTCGCAATATGAGGGTCGTGAGTTTGAAGCCCCGTCACACCAAACGTGCCATTTCAGCCGTGGGGGCTTTATAATATGATGGTCAATATTAGTTGGTGAAAGAGAAGTCTAAGAGTTGGCAGTGGGTGACGATGACTACACTGCTAAATTATGGACAACTAACGCAGATAGCCCTTATGTAGCTTTGGGCGAGTCCCCCGCTAGTACAGTGGTAAGTCTAGGTGTTTACAACGCTAAAATTAGAGGTTCGATTCCCCTCAGTGGGCTCAGCAGATAACCTCATGCGACTTTGCTACAAGAAAACAGGCCCGGCAATGCCAACCGTGTTAAGGCGTGCGACTCGTAATCCGAGAGTCATAGGTTCGAATCCCGGTCTCTCCAAATATAATCGCTTTTTCGCCCTTTTATAATGTGACGGTTAATCCCACTATTCGTTGGTAAAAGAGTAGCCCAAGAAGGCAGTGGGTGGTAATGACTAGCTGCCTTCCCTCTAGTCTTACACTGCTAAATTAGGGATGGCTAGCGCAGATAGCCCTCTAGTAGCTCTGGGCGGAATTCAAAAACAAACAAATCATTTTTTAATCAATCATATCTTTCTTTTGCAGTTTCCTTAATTTTTTTATTTTTTGCAGTGTCCATGTATAACTTTCCAGCTCACCTTAACAAACTTGACGTCACATCTTTACCAGCAGCATCTGTTGTGGAAGAAAGCGACATCTATCTGGATATGTCAGGAGCTCGAAAGATTAGCGACGAATCAGGTATGTGTGTTTTAGGCCAGTATTGTTTGCAGAAATAACCAGTAAAGAAAATGAATGAGCGAAATTATTAGAAATATATAGCAATTATAGTTTAAAATATATGTAATTCCTTTAGAATAAACAGTCATGTGATGTTGAGAAACCAACTTATTGAGAATTTTATATGCAAAAACGGCTCGTTTGGGTTGAGAAAATATTTTACATAGAAGAGCGAACAACGTTTCGACCTTCTTGGGTCATCGTCAGGTTCACAAAGAAAAAGGTAACTGACCGGAATCTCACCACATGTTTGGAAAGGGTTGTGTAACTGAGTGTCGCAATGTAGAGGGCGGGGTTAGATGTTTAAATATATAATTTTATCTATAATATTAATATAGGTATAATAGCGTTCCTTTATATTGGTTTATTTTGGGTTTAAGTTGTTGCATAAGTAAGGCTTTAATTTTGCGTTTGTTGCAAGTCAAATAAACACAAAATAACCAAAGAAAACACTCAAATACTAAATAAAGAAACAAACATAAACAAACGCAAAATTAAAGAAGCCTTACTTTTTTTAACAACTTAAACCCAAAATAAACCAATATAAAGAACGCCATTATACTTATATTAATATTATAGATAAAATTATATATTGAAACATCTAAAATCGCCCTCTACATTGCGACACTCAGTTATACAACCCCTTCCAAACATGTGGTCAGCATCCGGTCAGTTACCTCTTTCTTTGTGAACCTGACGATGACCGAAGAAGGTCAAAACGTTGTTCGCTTTTCTATGTAAAATATTTTCTCAACCCAAACGAGCCGTTTTTGAATATAAAAAACAGTCATGTTTTAAACACACCATCTTTAAAGTTTTACTTTAGACTTTGCTTAGAAGTCTGTGCATAACAGCTTAGATTCTGTAGAAGTCTTTTAGGCTTAATCTTAGCGGCTCGGAAATTTTTAAATAAATACTTAGCCGGTTTGTTTTGAGTGATATTGGGCTATTATAAATCGCTTTACAAATCTTTTAATTAGTTCTTATGGATATCGTAACAAATACCGTGGTTATGATGGATGGTTGCATTGTGCTATATATATCATCCCTGTATCCGTTGTGTTCACAGTCATATCAACATTGTGTTAAAGATTCATTTTTAGGCTTATAATCATGTACTCAAAATGCGTTTAGGACACTTGTCAGCCCCAAAAAATTTATCATTAAATTTCTTTTATGAATATTCTTATGAATTATTGTTTCGAATTAAATATGAATTGATTCCTGGGTGGATAATAAATAACTCCTTTTGTTTATTTTACGACATTGCTTTCAACCTGCTGTTAAGGAGATACAAAAGATAAAAGAAAAACAGGAACATTTGAACGGCAGGAGGTATATAGTACTGAAAGACCAGTAGAAAAGAATTACGGAAGTAATAAATTTCTATAAACATAGTGGTACTGACACATGTTAGAGGGTTAGGCCTAGTTAGAAGCCGCATAAAAACATGTTAGAGGGTTAGGCCTAGTTAGAAGACGCATAAAAATGTTAGAGGGTTAGGCCTAGTTAGAAGACGCATAAAAATCCGTCCTAGAAATGTTTACTGTTTGATTATACATCTGTTTGGTGAAGACCTTAGTGTCGGAAGATAGAAAAAGAATTTTTTTAAAAAAGTTGGTTCAAAACTCGTATTCAATTCTTGTAGCTATTTTAAGCACATATCATTCTACCAATGTAAACAAAGTCTACAGTCACTTGCTTTCTGGGTTACGTTAACAAACTTGAAATATCATATTAAAGGTAATAAATAAATAATTACCGCAGTTGTTTAGACTTAAAGCGAACTTTACAGTTTGTTTGTTTTTATATGTAGAGGAGACGTTATCTCTCTGTTGACATAATTATTTTAAGAAGCATCAAGTATACCAATAAAGAAATAAGAAAACAGGATATTTTAAAATAAGAAGTTCACCTAATTTGTTGGTAATGATTTGCTGCTTCGACGATACCTTCGTTGTAAATGACTTTAGACGTTCCACCATATGAGTGATTGCTTTAAGTGAGTCACGATAAAACAACTTTAATCAATGTTTGTGACTGTAGACATTCCACCATATGAGTGACTGCTTTAAGTGAGTCACGATAAAACAACTTTAATCAATATTTGTGACTGTAGACATTCCGCCACATGAGCGATTACTTTATGAGGGTCATGATAAAGCAGAAAACGAGGAGCCGAAAGAGACAGAAGAAAACCTTATCCAGAGTTCGTTAGACGACATTTCAGGTAAGTTTTCCAAGGAGCTGTCTGAATGTTTACTCATACTCTGGCTAATAATTCATTATTACAAATTAGAAATAATCTGAAAATAGGTGTATATGTAAAACAGGAAGCTCACCTAAGTTACACCCAAGCTAATACATAATAATAAAGGTAATCAAGATTAGCTTAGATTGAACATTTAATACACCATTAAGAGTAAAGCTACAAATCAAAAGAAATATAACATAAAAACGTACGTTGCATAGCAGAAACGAATTATCCCATGTGAAGTTAATACACTGAGGAAAAGTAAGGTCACGATCAGGCTAATTATCTTTCATCGTGTTGTGTTTATAGTCAATATTACTTTAAAACAATGCGCCTGTTCTGATGATTGGCAGCAAATTTTGGATGGCTGATACGCAATGCAAAATGATCTCACAGAGGACACAACACCAGCTGAATGTTTCATAGTTTTGACCTATACTCAATACACTTATACATGCATACTATGCTTTACTTTTCAATAAAAGATAAATGAAATTAATGGGTAAATACCTGTGAAACCTTTGGTTTATCAAGTAAAATTCTTGATGATCTGTTGTAACGGGAAATCAACATCAAATCTCGTCAAAGTTCAAGATAGAATGGCTTTACACAGGGAGCGGCAATACAACACATGAGTTTCAGTGCATTCAGTACGTTGCTGTGTGATGTATGACACATACTTCCGTCTTAATAAAGGCGTTGAGTTCTACAGATCTATGTCTCTTTGATGTTAATTGTTGAGCAACAACGACGATTGTGTTTTCCATATTTTATGAAAATATGTAGATAACAATATTGGGGGGGCTGAGGAGGGCTTGGATCATTTTGGCGTTATAGCCCTTTAGACCCATTGTTCTTCCCCCTCCTTCAGTGTGCCAGGATGTATCAATGGGGGTTTACATATTCACTGACAAATATTTACCACAGAAATCAGATTTTTTCTTCTTTCTCACGAAAGGTGCTATTCCTCTGTCTAATCACCGATACTGACTGTAAAGTTAAAATAACAAAATATAAAAAAACTTAAACAGATCATTGGTAGTGAGAGAAAACGAACTAGTGTAGTAAAAAAAGAAAGTTGTCAAAACAAGCCTCATACTTAACGTTCATAATTATAAATCAGTGTGACTGTATTTTACTGACATTCCTTAAAATGTTATGGATAAACTAATGCTATTGTGAATCGTTTACATTGATGGATATCAGTTTATTAGGTACCAGTATCCTGTTCTTGTTTTATTTGTATGGTACTTAACCCTCTTTCACACACAGGGTAACACACATATGTTACTATAATGAAGCATAAAATAATGTACCACAGGTACAAAGCTTTACCTCCCACTTCCAAGTTTGAGACACTTTTCTCGAGACATGACCTCTGCAATTTAGGCCGGAATAATCATAATACTCAGATTTATTGGTCAGATTTAAAGTCATCTCAACTTTTTTTTTGTAAAATGTATGTTAACTTTCACCATTGAACAGATATCCACGTTGATAAGGGTTATTTAGGAATAAAGTTAGTTTCCAATAACTGACCAAACAAATAGGGTCAGTTAAAAGCTTTATAATCTGTTTTTTTCTTTTTGGTTAGTTCTCAAATCAATTATAAAAAAACTTGTTACGTGGTTTTCGACATTCAGTTATTTTACAAGTACAGGTTGATAGGGACTCGGTACAGTTTCTGTTTAGTGACCCGGTCAAAAACCACGTCATTAATAAGTTTTATTATGAGACTGGGAGCAGTTGCTGATAACCGATGTCACCGAGAGTCAAGTTGCTAAAAACTGTAAAGAAATTACTGGTGGTCATTTTTAGATAATGAACTCCTGAAGAAAAGCGTAAAGTTTGTTTGAACACACGATATAATTTCCACGATGTTACTTGTGACCTATTAAATGTTTAATATGGCTAAACTTATCTCAAGATTGAGAATAATTTATGGACAACAATTAGGACTAAAGTCAGGCTTGTAAAATTTTCTGAAGATGAAGAGCCTGTGTGGATATTGTATTGATTTAAAGGAAGTTTGATATGATGTGAAGCTCGAGCTGATATTGTTCGTTTTCAGATTAAAGTTCATTTATGACCAATGATTTTTAGCAATGGGAAAGGTGTGTGATATTGTTACTAAACATTAACTTCATCCAAGACCAAGTTGATACAGGATTAAATGGCCTAAGTTCTAAATGATAAGGTTTATCATAACATTTAGGGTTATTTCAGCTAATTGGTCTAGTCTGAAGAGGATGAATAAGGTTAATTGTAAGATCTGGTCTAATTCATAAAAGATATTGTTCATTATAAGATTTAGGATTCTTTGTAATAACTGATCTAATACAAACATGGCTGATAAGCTTCATTGTAACGAGGCATAAACTCCATCATAAGTTTGTGGATCGTTTTTTCCTATATCTTAACACACATGTATGTGAAAGGTAAATTTTAAGATGTCACCACAGGAAAAAAAAAGATACTTTCACTCCACACCTGAGCCTCATTTTAAAGATATTTACAGTATTAAGAAAATGACTAGGTAATTTGTTTGTTCGGTTGATTTGATTTTTGAATTTCGCGCAAAACTACACAAGGGTGAGCTGCGCTAACCGCCCCTAATTTAGCAATGTAAGACCAGAGGGAAAGCAGCTAATCATCACCACCCACTGCCAACTCTTTGACTACTCTTTTACCAACAAAAAGTGGGATTGACCGTAACATTATAATGCCCCCACGGCTGAAAGGGCGAGCATGTTTGATGCGACAAGGATTCGAACCTGTGACACTCGAATTACGAGTCGAGACTATGTAGTGAAATTTTTAGTCAACTGTAATACAAACATTTCAAACTTTTACCACAGAATAAAATTAAACATTTAAAAATTGTTTTACTTTTATATTAAAGGAGATAACTATGATTTTTAGAAACAACAATGACAATAAATTAAATTCATTCTCAATAACGAACTACGTCACTCTGACGGGTTTATTTTTGTTATTGTTGTGGGGAGATGGGATTTTTTCAAAATTCAACTCTAAAGCCATGTTTAAAACTTTAGCTTAGAAGTTTCAATTACTGATTTAGTTTCTTCCATTTGACACCGTTGTCGCTTGACCCATTTCGGATTCAAGAAGACTTTTCAGTTTGCCAGTTTTTCTAATAATGATAAATGATGTACTCGTTCAACGCGCAGTGAAGACATAGAGTAGCCAGAATCTATTTGCATATCTCGTATTATTTGTCTCTTTTTTTTAATTTCGCACAAAGCTACACGAGGGCTAATTGCGCTAGACATCCCTACTTTAGCAGTGTAAGACTAAAGGGAAGGCAGCTAGTCATCACCACCCACCGCCAACTCTTGAGCTACTCTTTTACCAACGAATAGTGGGATTGATCGTCACATTATAACGCCCCCACGGCTGAAAGGGTGAGCATGCTTGGTGCGACGGGGATTCGAATCCGTGACCCTCAGATTACGAGTCTTAACCATCTGGTCGTGTCGGGCCTAAAGGCCCGTCGAACAAAGTTGATAAAGTTTTGGTTTTTGCCTTGTTTGAAGACTATTGAAGCTTTTACGCTTTCAATAAACATTATATTATTAAACTACGAGGATATTTCTTTGATATTGAAACCAGAACTTTTCATTTTGATATTATTTTGAAACTGTTAGTGTCGACGCAGTTTTCTAAGTGTACAAAACGCCTTGCTGTTTTCTATTCATACAAATTGTTAATTTTTACTTTATATTTAGCGAACAAGTCCCCCTTGTTGGAGAGCGATAAGTTTACGGATTTACAATATTAAAATCCAGGATTTCCTTTCGCGCGGTGGACACAGTAGAGAGCCCATTGTGACTTTGCCATAAGAAAAACAAACGAAATCTAGAGACAAATATAAATGTATACTATAGCAGTAAGGCAGCATATAACGATGTGTTCCTGTGTTAGAACTTTGTGTATCTATGTGTTTGAAGCACGTTATCATTAATGTGTGTTTCTTTATGTGGTGCTTTCTGTGGTAGAAGAATGGACGAAAACCCACGCGACACCTTCTTCGAAGTTAACGGACATGCGTCTGAGCGTCTCCCAGCAACAGCTGATATCAATACTAGAAACTTATAAGCAGGGTTCGAGCATCATAGAAGTGGAGAAGAGATTCAGAGACTGGCAAGCTCAGTACAACATGTCAGTAGGCAAGGTAACTTAAGTTGTATAACGTCAATAGATCACCATAACCACAACGTATTAGCAGGAACTAGTTATTACATATTTTAGTAGACTTACATACTCATCATTGGGCGATACATTGTTTTTTTTTGTGTAATTTTTATGGGATATTTATATGGGGTGTTGGAATATTAAAATAAATTAAACCTTTAAAAGAGACGAATGAGATAAACGTATTTTTGAAACATTTGTTGACAAAACTGACATTTACAAGGTGTTGGATTCAGTGGATGTTATTAAAATCTAGGATTTTTAAGAACGTTGAAAATCACGGTCATTAGCAATTTGTAAACCGCAATGCTCATAGAAGTGAATTACAAATTGGCTATTTATTTCCTTGAGGTTGCTATAGATGTCGCTAGTGCTGATACATAAGAAGGTATCTGCGTACAATGTTTGCAGGTTAACCCTAAAATCATACACTTATTTAAGTTATCCCTTCATCGAATTATTTGTAGACAGATGAATTTGTTACTTATAAGTATGTTAGCAACACATAATAATACAATAAATAAGCAAAAATACCATCAATATCGCAATTAATCGGAAAAAGTGAAGTCTGCCTTAAAGAATAAGACACGAACTACGCTTCTGTTGTTTGAAAATGATTATTTAGGATCGGAAAAGTGAAGTCTCCTTTAAGAAATAGTATTATTAGTGTTATTTTTAAAGAAGCTAATTGTCTTATTAACGTAAAATCGATTCAAAAGGTAACTTTTGACAATACGACAAATCAATCAAATTCCCTAAGAGGCTCGGTAGGAAGGAAAAGAAAGCTCGGGGCAGCTTTGCCACGGTGGTTCGGGGCTTCTTGGGCAATCACAAGGCCGAAAATTATGTGGAACTGGTTGAGACTCTGGTGAAGAACTACGGCAAAATGGGCTGCAGGAAGTCCCTGAAAGTCCATATCCTTGACGCTCATCTTGATAAATTCAACGAGAACATGAGAGTATACTCAGAGGAGCAAGGCGAGCGCTTCAACCAAGATATACTGGACTTTGAAAGCCACTACCAAAGAGCGTATAACGAAAATATGGTGGGAGACTATATTTGTGGGCTGATACGTGAAAGTGATTTACATTACAGTCGCAAATCTCGAAAAAAACTTCTCACTTCTAAACATTTTTGTATAATTTTAGTATAAATACATGTAAATCTTGATTCACATGTTGTTTTATTCAAACCTTATGTGAATGAAAATGTGCAAATTTTCCCGTTTTTACACAGAAAATAGGTTAATTTATAAATTTCAATATCCAGGTCACAAAAGCAAAGTTTGAAAGAAATAATGGCCATTTTCTGAATTTTTACAAATTAAGCAATTATGAAATAAGATATGCTATCCAGGAACAAAATTTTTGTTACATAGTGTTATTTTATCAGTATGTTTATTTACACACGTAGTAATATTTACCATTAATTAGGTAATGCAATATGCCTACATATTAAACCGTAATCGTTCCAACATAATTGCTCAGTTTCTCACACATTTTGTATACAATTGTAATTGTCATTAAGTTTAAAAGAAGTAACCATATTTAAGTATATATAATTCAGATACAAGATAGCCACATTTATTTGTTGAAATTCGATCGCTTTTTCAATTTTATGCTTAAATAGCATAACTAATATTGATGTTAAAATTAAAGTTAAAGAAACAATACGATATCAAGTACTTATAAAGAATACACAATTAGCTGTTCACTTTACGCACTGTTCAAATTTACATCACTGATGTCAAGAACAATGTGCTGTTATGATTAAAGTTGAATGCGATCCAATACTGAGCAATGTGTTGGTATCATTAAAGTTGAATGCGATCCAATACTGAGCAGTGTGTTGATATCATTAAAGTTGAATGCGATCCAATACTGAGCAGTGTGTTGGTATCATTAAAGTTGGATGCGATCCAATACTGAGCAGTGTGTTGATATCATTAAAGTTGAATGCGATCCAATACTGAGCAGTGTGCTGTTATCATTAAAGTTAAATGCGATCCAATACTGAGCAGTGTGTTGATATCATTAAAGTTGAATGCGATCCAATACTGAGTTTCGCACTCACTGATTAGCAATCAAAGTTCGAAAACAGAAGTGCATTTAATGTATCGTGTATAATCTATCATTTCCGCAGGACAGAATACCGCAACTTCGAGAAGCTTACAGACAGATTCAGAACACCAAAAAACAACAGTCTGGAAATAAGTTTGACTTTCTCAATATTTTCACTGGGAAACATGGACAGAAGGACGCTCCGGTTATTAAGGTATCTTTCTATTTGCACACAGATATTTCTGAATATTTTAATCAGCTTGCTTTTAGAACAATTTATTTCGCTAAATGAGATTTGCTGTTAGTTAAATGGTGATTTGAAATAGGAGACCTGGGAGTAAGAATTAATACTGAGTGTATGTTTTCTTATAGCAAAGCCACATCGGGCTATCTGCTGAGTCCATCGAGGGGAATTAATAATGCAGTGATAAATTATAGTGAACATTCTCATAACTGAATCTCATTTGACATTCAAATACATTTCATGACATACCCGACATGGCCACGTGGTCAAGACACTCGACTCGTAATCCGAGGGTCGTGGGTTCGAATTCCCGTCACATCAAACAAACTCGCCTTTTCAGCCGTGGGGGCGTTATATGTGACGGTTAAATCCCCACTATTGGTAAAAGAGTAGCCAAAGAGTTGGCGGTCGGTGGTGATGACAAGCTGCCCTCTCTATATTCTTACGCAGCTAAAGTAGAGACGGCTAGTGCAGATAGCCCTCGTGTAGCTTTGCGCGAATTTCAAAACAAACAAACACAGAAGATCGTTTAATCTGACTTTCCCTGAGTTAAACAAACAAAATACAGTAATTATTCATGTCATAGTGTATGGAAGTGTCTATTCACAAGATGTTTTTTGTACCTCATTCTATACTCAAGTATTTTACTTAACGTGTTTATGTTGACAGTGTTTCTTGCTCTACAGCAAAATTATTATTCGTTTTATGTCTTAAAAACGAGGCAGATTCCTCATACACATTTTCAGAAATATACTAGGTTTTGTAGTTATGTTATAATCACATTTCTTCCACAATGTTGTTTGTGAGGTTTGTGCACTCCATACCACATTGAGTCACTTTTAAATACAAGTTTGTCCTTCATTTGAGTTTCATTTTTGTTTCTAATGCTCTCACAAGGCGTCATCTGAAAATATTCGGTCTAACATTGATACAACCACTTCTGAAGACCATGAGCTGTCCAGAAGTGAACATAAGTCCAAAGTTAACTCTATTACATTTACCTAAGAGTTAGTGGTACGTGTTATTGACCAACTGCTTTCCGTCTCTAGCTTGGTAGTGCCAGTGTAGCTTTGAATTAATACCTGAAAAAAACAACAATAAGCTAATGAACTAAAGGTTGTGTCCCTTACTTCATTCACATATATCTGTTTATTTTACGAATTTACTGGTGCTAAGGAAATGTTTTATTACTTGTTTAGGTAAAGTTCTCTAAAGTAATATGTTATCCTTTGTCTAAGGAAGGATCTTTCATAATGCATTGATTTTAATGTTAGGTTGTTTTCATGATGAGTCGACTCTTGGGGTTGTATGTTATTCAACGCTCGTCCAGTGAAAATGTGTTTTCTTGCTTCCTCCACTTTAAATTCAGACCCATAAGAGTTATATATTTACGTCAACCTGAATAGGTGCCTCCTCCCTTTCCGCGGTCGGAATTTCAGCCATACTTTGATGTTTGGTAGCTCCAACTTCTCAACATCAGTTTCTTTCACTTTGCCAACTTTTATCTTAACTTATCACTGATAATTCCGTTGTTTTTATAACTCCCATACTAGTTCTTAAAGCAATTTTTTCCCGTTACGAAGTGAGGATGAATAAATATATTCTTGAACTCTCCATTTGGATGGAGTTCCAATTCGACGAAACTTTCCTTCAAACTAAATACCTGTTCCTTCCGAATGTATAACTACTATCCCCAGTACAAGTTTATTTCATACACTGTTAAGTCTGCATTGTTTGAGTTTATACAAGATGATAAAGTGTGGCATGACCAAGTGGTTCGGGCGCTTGACTCGCAATCTGAGGGTCGAAGGTTTTAATCCCCGTCACACCAAACATGCTCTCCCTTTTAACCGTGGGGTTTCTATAATGAGACGGTGAATCCCACTACTCGTTGGTCAAAGAGGAGTAGCTCAAGAGTTGGCGGTGGGTGGTGAGTGTCTTGAATATTGTTATTTCGTAATTTAAAAATAAAGGTGAACATTGTTGAAATTTAGGGACAGGCCCGGCCCAGCCAGGTGGTTAAGGCGCTCAACTCGTAATCCGAGGGTTGCGGGTTCGAATCCTCGTCACTAATGTGACGGTCAATCCCACTATTTGTTGGCAAAAGAGTAGTCCAAGAGTTGGTGGTGGGTGATGATAGCTAGCTGCCTTCCCTATGATCATCCCTGTAAACAAACAAATTTAGGGATAATTGTGTGTTTTCTTAGGGCCGCAAGTAAACATTAGCATTCAAATACTGTAATTTACACAATAAAAAGCACGAAGAATTTAACCTTAAATCGTACATTTTAACAGGTTTCTAACAGATCCTTTGATATTATGGACACCAGCTTCACAATCTGAGTAGATAAAAGGTATAAAAGCCCATTGAAAACATTGAAGTTTGTTTGTTTTTAAATTTTGCGCAAAGCTAAACGAGGGTTATCTGCGCTAGCTGTCCCTAATTTTGCAGTGTAAGACTAAAAGGAAGACAGCTAGTCATCACCACCCACCACCAACTCTTGGGCTACTCTTTCACCAAAGAATAGTGGAATTGATCGTCACATAATAACATACCCATGACTGAAAGGGCTAGTATGTTTGGTATGACGAGGATTCGAACACGCGACCCTCTTATTACGGGTCGAACGCCGTAACCCATTTGGCCATGCTGGGCTTGGAGGCATTAAAGGGACATTGATTGTTTCGAAATGTATGTGTGTGTGGAATCTTGTATGTTAGTTTGCTAATGATGACACCAGGAGATCAGATCAGCAGTAGGAATATCCTTTGCAGGAGAAGCTGATAATCCTCTAATTGTAAGGTATCCTAAATAGTATTGCAATATTGGATGGAATATAATGTGCTGAGAAACAAATATACACTGACATCCAAAATCTTAAGGCCAATGAACATGAAAAAAATATGAATTTTGCGTTGTTAGACTCAACAACTTATTTGAACTTCGAAATAAGAAAAGTGAAAATAAAAATAAAAAACTTTTTTGCATTTAATAGGGAAAATGTGAATACTATGAAATTAGCCTAAATACTAGCGGGTCAAAAGTTTAAGACCATACTGAAACGAAGCGTTAATCTGTAAACTCGTAACGAAATTTACTCATTTGTGTTCAAGCATTAGCGTTGTCAACATCTCCGACTGATATCTCTTGTGTTACTTTGGGTAAAAACATAGCAAAGGCGAAAAACTTGACAGAGTTTTAACGTGGCAGAATTGTCGAGCTGCAAAAGTAAGGTATCTTTCAACGTGCCATCGCTGGTGAGATTGGACGTAGTAAAACTGCTGTTGCAAACATCTTAAAAGACCCTGAAGGATACGGAACGAGAATTTTAAGTGGTTGTCCTAAGAAAATGTCGGCGTTGAACAGGAGGGTTCGACGGGTTGTCCGGCAAGACACCAGCCGATCGTCAAACCAGATTAAGGCCCTTACGGACGCAGAGTGCAGCTCAAGACAGCATATACGAGAGAAAGACTTTGAAAACTGTAAATGCACTCAAAGGCCACGCCTCTTTCCACACCACGAAACAGCTCGGTTAAAATTTGCTGAGAAGCACCAAATATGGGATGTAGATAAGTGGACGAAGGTTTCGTTCTCTGATGAGAAAAAAATTAACCTGGATGGTCCACATGGCTTCCATGTTACTGGCACGATAAGGATATCCCACCAGAGACATTTTCTACACGACACAGTGGAGGAGGTTCCATCATGATCTGGGGTGCTTTCTCTTTCCATGGAAAAATTGAGCTTCAGATTATATAGGGGCGTCAAACAGCAGCTGGTTACATTAGCATGTTGGAGAGAACATCGTTATTGACTGAAAACCCTCGTTTGTATGGAAATCCTGGATCTTTCAGCAGGACAACGTTGCAATCCACAATGCCCGCAGGACAAAGGACTTTTTCATGGCAAATAAGTGATTCTTTTGGACCATTCAGCGTGTTCGCCCGAACTGAACCTTATTGAAAATGTTTCGGGGTGGATGGCAAGGGAAGTTTATAGAAATGGACGTCAATTCCAAACAGTGCATGATCTTCGTGAAGCCATCTTCACCACTTGAAATAACATTCTAGCCAGCCTTCTGCAATCGCTTATATCGACCATGCCAAAGCGAATGTTTGCAGTTATTCGCAATGATGGCCGTGCAACTCACTACTGAGACCTCTTGTTGGGAATTTCCTACCCTGTTTAGGACTTCTTTTTGGTATGGTCTTAAACTTTTGACCAGCTAGTATTTAAGCTAATTTTTAGTGTTCACATTTTCCCTATTAAATGCTAAAAAAAGTTTTTTATTTTTATTTTCCCTTTTCTTATTTTAATCTTTCAAAGCTCTACTCAAATAAGTGGTTGAGTCTAACAACGCAAAATGGATATTTTTACTTTACGTTCATTGGGCTCAAGATTTCGGCCAGCAGTGTATATATATATGCTTAATATATTGTCTGTGACGCCGAGGCTCACATATCTGAGTCATTTTTACGTGGTGTGAAAAAATCTTATGTATGCTCTTTTTACAATTCAAGTTATATCGATACTTTAGCAAGCAACACTTTTATCCACGTTTCACAGAATCTGCCAGTGACAGAAGAAAAGCAACTTGGTGTACGTAACAATAACCAAGCTGACGTCAGCTCTACACTCCAAGCCACAAAACGTACAAGACCGCAGATCCCTGCAAGTAAAGTTCCAGTGCAATACGATACAGTACAGCACTTACCAAGTGTTATAGCAAAGGATAAATCAAACACTCTCGCTATGGCATCCAGTGTTTGTCAAGTCGGTAATCTCTCCAGTAAGTTGTTTCTTTATTTTGTTCTTTATATCCGGTCAAAAACGTAAATTCATCTTTAAGATATTTCGATTCGGATGTTTATGTGATGTTATTCGTGTTTGTATTTCTGTCTATGCGCCCTCCTCCCTTCCTCCAGCGGCACAACAATATATCTGCGCACTCGCACCACTAGAAACCGATTTTTGATACCCGTGGTGGGCAAAGCACGGATGTTCCGTTGTGTAGCTTTGAACTTAATTCCAAACAATGAATCGAACCTCTAACGTAACAGTTTAAATAAAATGAAGCTGCGCGTGTGTTCTTTTTATCTCATAACAAAGCCGTATCGATAAATCTGCTGTGTCCACCGAGAGGAATCAAACCCCTGATTTTAGCGTTGTAAGTCCGAAGACTTACCATTGTACAAGCGGGGGACAACTTTAATCAACTCTTGAGACAGTATTTGTATGTGAATCCTTAGACCAACAGCAGTGATTTTGGGGGTGATATCTCCAGGATGGCATTTCATATCTACAATTGCGTGTATATAGACCACATAAAACTTTAACTAAGCACGTGACAATGACGGCATAGATGTCATTCGACATTATACGAAAGAGTAAAATTCTAACATTTTTACTAGGGTATTCTAATCTGTATTAGAATTCTCACTTTTGGTCCTACAGGTTCGGGTCGTCTCAGTGGAACCATTATCAACAGTAGAGGAGACAGTGGCATTTTTTCTGATATCTGTGAAGAAAAAGAGGAGTCGAAAGTAAGAGTTGTCACTTTACTTGTCTGTCTGTTCGTTATGTTTTCAACTGAGAAATTACGATTAGATAAATTGTTCGTTTTTTATCCTTGTCTGGACCACTATCAACACCCACTTACCCAACCCAGCGCCGCCTTTGATGGCCCGTAAGTTCCTACCCATCCATATGTTATCATGTTATATTCAATTACACATGTGTTATAAATTTTTTTTTCAGAGAAATATGGCCGATTTCAGTCCATTTACACATGAAAATGTCTCACAGAACATGGCGTCGCATAATATTATGCAGCGAGAATGAGGGACAGCACACAGATAGACTGGATATATAAAATATATGGATGGGTAGGGACTTACGGGCCACCCTGTAGTGCAAAAACAACAACTGTTTTATAGTTTGCGTTAATTTTAATCTGGGGAGGGGGTGATTCGTTTGTTGTTGGCATTCACTTTTTCATGAGCTTGTTACACTAATAAACATTGTACCTGAAACAGGGACTTTGTACCATTTTGACTTCTGCGAATGTATTATTATTCCTATAAAGTGCGTTACTTAGAAAAAAAAACCGTTTACTATTTACATTTTATGGATGTCGCATATGTGGTTTTCTGGTAGTAGTGACGAACTATGAAGCGTTCAGCTAATATTTCGTTTGTTTCAGGTCATCGACACCTGACAACTTATTCTGGGTCAGTTTAAACATTGACTACCGCCAACGTATTCTGGGCCAGTTTAAACATTAACTACTGCCAACTTATTCTGGGTCAGTTTAAACATTAACTACTGCCAACTTATTCTGGGTCAGTTTAAACATTAACTACTGCCAACTTATTCTGGGTCAGTTTAAACATTAACTACTGCCAACTTATTCTGGGTCAGTTTAAACATTAACTACTGCCAGCTTATACAAGGTTAATTTAAATGTTAACTACTGCCAGCTTATTCTGGGTTTGTTTAAACATTAACTACTGCCAACTTATTCTGTGTTAATTTAAATATTAACTACTGCCAGCTTATTCTGGGTTTATTTAAACATTAACTACTACCAACTTATTCTGGGTCAGTTTAAACATTAACTACTGCCAACTTATTCTGGGTCAGTTTAAACATTAACTACTGCCAGCTTATTCTGGGTCAGTTTAAACATTAACTACTGCCGGCTTATACTGGGTCAGTACAAACATTAACTACTGCCAACTTATTCTGTGTTAATTTAAATGTTAACTACTGCCACTTATTCTGTGTTAATTTAAATGTTAACTACTGCCACTTATTCTGTGTTAATTTAAATGTTAACTACTGCCACTTATTCTGTGTTAATTTAAATGTTAACTACTGCCACTTATTCTGTGTTAATTTAAATGTTAACTACTGCCACTTATTCTGTGTTAATTTAAATGTTAACTACTGCCAGCTTATACAAGGTTAATTTAAATGTTAACTACTGCCAGCTTATTCTGGGTTTGTTTAAACATTAACTACTGCCAACTTATTCTGTGTTAATTTAAATATTAACTACTGCCAGCTTATTCTGGGTTTGTTTAAACATTAACTACTGCCAACTTATTCTGTGTTAATTTAAATATTAACTACTGCCAGCTTATTCTGGGTTTATTTAAACATTAACTACTACCAACTTATTCTGGGTCAGTTTAAACATTAACTACTGCCAACTTATTCTGGGTCAGTTTAAACATTAACTACTGCCAGCTTATTCTGGGTCAGTTTAAACATTAACTACTGCCGGCTTATACTGGGTCAGTACAAACATTAACTACTGCCAACTTATTCTGTGTTAATTTAAATGTTAACTACTGCCACTTATTCTGTGTTAATTTAAATGTTAACTACTGCCACTTATTCTGTCTTAATTTAAACATTGATAACTGCTAGCTTATACTGGGTCAGTTTAAACTACACACATATTGTAATATTCATGACACTTACTGTACTAATAATGTGTTTATTTATTTCTTATTTTTGAGGATATCGTTAAAAGATGTGATGTTATTTTGGATTGTAAATATTAGTTGATTATTATTGTATGTGCTGTGAGTCTTGGAGATAAATGAGATCACGTGCTTATGGTTAATTTATTGTTGATTAGGCTAAGTTAACCTGCCAGGTTATTTTAGATTTATGTGTTGTTCAGTGCAAACCTGTACGTTAAGATATTTGATCGAAATGAAGTACAAAACTTGCATAATCATATTAGGCTGTTTGTTGTTAAATGTAAAAACTGTGCAATTAGTTATCTGTGGTACTTCGTTTGTCACAGGGATCGATCCCCAGACTTTAGCTAAAAGTCCTCAAGATTACTGCTTGAGAAGGCAATTTCATTTCAACAATTTGTTTTATTATATCGTCTTCACTAACAAAATAAAAAAAAAATATATATAAGCAAACTATTAACTAAAGAACAGATATGGATGTCTGAATAGAAGGAAAAAGTGGCTCAGCGGTATGTCTGCGGACGTACACGCTAAAATCCGGGTTTCGATACCCGTGGTGGGCAGAGCACAGATAGCCCATTGTGTAGCTTTGTGCTTAATTCAAAACAACAAGAAGGTAAAATGTAGTGAATTAGCTCATTCTTTCATGCTAGGTTCAGCTACATGTATTCAAACAGAATACTAAGCGTATTTTAGAAGTATAATCGGGTTAGAATACATGCTGCTAACATCGAGTAAAAGATGAAATGTAACGTTAATGACTTGAATATGTTTAGCTTAGAACCTAATTTTCCCTAAAGGGGGCCCAAAGCTGCCTTGATGGTTCACCTATTTAACCACTTGTGCTAGTATACAGTAATATGTTGTCTGTCAGTCAGTCAGTAGACACTAAAAATAACGTCACATAAGGTACGCTTAATGAAGCAGTTTGTACTGTCATGCCCCCCAGTGGCTGCGGACTTACACGCTAAAATCCGGGTTTCGATACCCGTGGTGGGCAGAGCACAGATAGCCCATTGTGTAGCTTTGTGCTTAATTCAAAACAACAACAATTGTACTGTCATGAGGTCAGTAAAATGTGCGCTTGCCATGAATCACGAGAAGAATTATGCACTCTGACATGTGAACTTAAAAAGCAAGAGACGAAAATTTCTTGCTCTTAATTTTGCTTTTATTTACTCCTAAAACAGAAATAATTCGGGGATCCTACAAAAACAGATCCAGTATACGATGAGTAAACAGCATTTCGGTTGATTGAGTTTATTCATATAATTCATGAATTTTGGTTTCTGCAACAAGAGTCACATGACAGTCGTACAAGAATTAAAATAAATTATCCCATATTGATATAGCTGTAAAAGCTTGTATGTATTTCGACGACTCTGGAAACGTGCGTCATTAATTAAAATGATTTTTACTTTCGTTGCAATTTTACTTCTTATACGATATTTTTGATCACTACCATTCTCAACAATTAAGAAAGATCTTTTTACACTTCTAAAGATGCATGATTCTTTATCAAAGAACTAAGAGATCTTGTTTTTGAAACACATGATAACTACAAATGTCACAGGAAATAAACATTTTTTCTTTCAAACTTCCAGTTTTTAGGGTACAGAAAAGGGGCATTTATAAATTCCAAAAGTGGGCCCACTTTGGACAAAGATGCGTTTTTTAGTCCACGAAAGTTTTGTTTATATATTTATCTTCTATTAAATATATTTATGTACATGAAACTGTATTCTTTAAAGTTAAAAATGTTTTCTCAGTCGCTGGGAATAGTATACCCGAATAATAAGTTAAAAGTAGTGGGATATTATTAGTGTTAAAGAAAAACGTGCTTCATCGAGCTTCGTGATATTTATATGTGTTAAACAGTAGCAAAAAATTTACAGTAATTTTAGGTGTTTTGGAATTGTTTACAAAATGTTAAGTGATCTTATATACACAATTAAACACTTTTTTATCCAGAACTTTAAGAATTTTGGGTCTTAAATAATTTCAAGGAAATCCCTGTTAGCTCATTGGTAAGTTGGTTGGCTTATAACGCTAAAAATAAGGTTTCAAAATACAAGGTAGGCAGAGCACAGATGGCCCATTGTGTAGCTACGCGTTTATCAACAACTTAATTGGTTTGTCAACAAACATGCAAACAAATATATTTAAAGGAATTTCGTATAGGATTTCAATTATTATATTCGCGAGCTCGGGAAAGTTTGTAAAGGATTTTCAGAGGTTTTAATGAGAGTTTAAGAGATTTTAAGATATAAATTTGACCCCAATAATGACATCGATAAATCTCGATCCGTTATTTTTCATTACTTGTTCTGCGTCATTTGATGTAGTCATTATTTCTGTTTATCTGTAGTATTATTTACCTAGTTCTGTTGTACCAGCCACGTTTTTTTTATTTGATTTGTATTTTTTCTTCTAGCTTATTGATAAACACATTGAAAGATTATAACGTTAAAAAATTTAGTTCGATCTTTGTTGTGGGTACAAGTCAAATAGTTCATCACTTCAGGTGATAAGTTTTAATCTTTTTTCTTCTCAGATTTCTTAGCAACGTTTTTCATGGTAAAGTATAGTTACAGTATATTAGTATTTTGTTGTTTGCACCACCCTTTCATAACCGAGTGGTTTAGATACTCAGCTCGTAATCTGAGGGTCGCGGGTTCGAATCCCTGTCGCACCACACATGCTCGCCCTTTCAGCCATGGGGGCGTTATAAAGTTTCGGTCAATCACACTATTCGTTGGTAAAAGAGTAGCCCAAGAATTGGTGGTGGGTGGTGATGACTAGCTCACTTTCCTCTAGTCTTACACTACTAAATTAGCTAGCGGGGATAGCCCTCATGTAACTTTGCGCAAATTTCAAAAACAGTTTTTCATTTAACTAGAACTTATAAATTTATTGAAACAGTTCAGACAATTAGTATTCTACTGTTCGTTCTTTTTGTTTAACGAATGCTTCTAAAGCTACGAACTGGACATGTCTGAAGGTAAGCTTGCCGAACTGTAAATGTGAGAGTCCCAGTGGCTCAGCGGTATGTCTGCGGACTTATACGCTAAAATCCGGGTTTCGATACCCGTGGTGGGCAGAGCACAGATAGCCCATTGTGTAGCTTTGTGCTTAATTCAAAACAACAACAACATCCTAACCTCCTAGCAACGCCCATCGCTTACGTTGGGCTACTTTTACTGACAGATGCTAAGTTTGAACATCACTTTATAACGTCGTCACTTCTGAAAGAGGCGAGAATGTTTGGGAACGGATTTCGATCCCATGACCCAAAGGTTGCGAGTCTAGCGCACTAATCGCAAGGTCATGATAGGTCTCGTCACACCCTATATATAGTTAAGCAGTTGATGAGCTATTAAACTAACATCGTTGTTCGATTAGAGTAGCCCAAGAGTTGTGGGGGGGCAGTCTGCTTTTATCTAGCTTTCTTTCCTTTATCAGTTCAAAATCGGGGACAGCTAGAGTAGTTTTAAGCAAATATCCCAAACAAACAAAGTAACAGGACTACTCTTTTTTTTACTTTAATGACTGAAGGACGATACGAAGGTAAACACCAGCTATCTAACGTCTCCAATACGTAAAAGTGAAATCACAGCAGACACCATCGTATTACCACAAAAATTTACGATGTTAGCCGAGAGCAGTTCGCAGCGAGCACTGATGTCATCACGGGTCCTCACGGCCCAAAACGTGGAAACAGCGGGACAACAGCTGTTCAACACTAGTTCTAAGCAGTTAAAAAACACAAGTAGGTAACTACTGTTTTAATCTAAATTCAAAGTGTATATAAAAGAGCACGAATCATAATCTAAACCTAACGTGATTATTTATCTACTTCATTTCTCTTACTGAAGATCTGTAATCAAAGCTCATTCTGGAAGACCTTAAAACTGATAGCAATACTTATACTTTCCACTAGGAACTCTGTTGGAACCGACATCCAATGACGGAAGACTAGCCTTTCTACGTCGTAAAATCAGTAGCGAAGGTCAGGCACCGACGACAACAGTTGGGACAACTTTTGCTGGTCCACCAGTTTCAAGACCGAAGAAATGTGAACCCAGAGACTAATTCCCAAAACGTACTTGAAAGTTCGTAAGAAACACGACACGGTTTTTCAGCACAGCTTCTGAGGAGTCAATAACACTATCTTTTCTCGAGTCTTCCGTCCACAGTTAGTGCGTTAGAAAGACAGGTTTCGAAGTTCTTGCTGACCAGGGCTGGGGGGAAAGAGGTATTGTGCATGAGTCGGTCTCTGTAGAGAGAACGGAGGGGGACGGAGAGTTGTAAATATACAAGCAAACCCCGCTTTACACGATAAATTCGTCCAAATTTTTACTCGCATAACACGAATTCGCGTTAAGCGATTAAAGGAATCAATGCGAAGAATTACAATGAATCACCCATCGACCTTTCAGATCGAATTATGGCATGGAGCTCTTACGTTCTCCATCTCTGGTTTTTATTGTTTGTTAATCTGCCATGCTGATACTTATTTTTCTTCACATAATAATAACTCTTTACTAAACTAGTATTTGTCATCTTTAATGAAGAGACGCTTCCATTCTCAACCCAGAATTACCACGTTATAGATTCCCGTTGCAATTTTTTTTTCCGCTTTTCGTGGTCGTCTAATGGTTAACACGTCGAACTAAGAATTGATTTATAGCTCAGAGTTCGAGACGTGATATTGCTGAGTAGGCCCAACTCTTTCAGTTGCGGAAGCGTTATAAAAGTAGCAGTCAATGCAGATAGTCGATGCAAATATCCAGACAAAATGTCTGATGTGAAAAGTGCTTCCTGTTGTCCTTCCTCTGGTGGTAAAGTGTCCCTTAACAAGTACAAGAAAATTAACCGTGACAGTTAGTCCTTTAACGTTCTTACACGCGTGTTTAGCACAATTCATTGCAGTTAAAAAAAAGCATTGTTACACACTTTAAAAAAATTATTTAAGAGTGGACCGAAATTATTCAAGGAAGGTAATCTCTCATAATACATCTAAGGATTATGTTGCTTAATATCATCTGAAACATCTGTCCCAATTTCCTGGGAAACATCATGACGTGTAACGGGGGATCCCATGTCTTATAAATGAACCCGTGACTCTAAATTTCTAATGTTGGGGCTCTCGGCGAGACAGTGACAAGTCTACGGATTCACAATGCTAAAATCAGGGGCTCCGTTCCCCTAGGTGGACACAGCAGACAAGTCAATGTAGTTGTGATATGATAAAACACTCACACGCGTTCTTATTGAGGAAAAATACATCCTGATTCATACAGTTTTTCTATTCTCAAATAAGTTATTTATTGGGAAAATGAATAATCGTTTCATTATTTTGTTAGCAAGACAAAAACTACATTTGTCTTTAAAAAACGTATAAAAACTTTCATCTGTCATAATCAAATAACGAAGAAAATTTTGTTTTTGAAACGCATGCTGACTACCTATGTTTTAGAAAACACAGTTTTTCTTTTAAACGTCCAATTTTTAGAGTAGGTAGGTGTGGATGTTTTCTTATAGCAAAGCCACATCAGGCTATCTGCTGAGTCCATTGGGGGGAATCGAACCCCTGATTTTATGGTTGTAAGTCCATAGATTTACCGCTGTACTAGCGGGAGCCCAATTTTTAGGAGACAAAAAAGGGCTTTGTTTATTAATTTCGCGCAAAGCTATACGAGAGCTATCTGCACTAGCCGTCCCTAATTTAGCAGTGTAAGACTAGAGGAAAGCAGCTAGTCACCACCATCTACTGCCAACTCTTGGGCTACTCTTTTACCAACAAATAATGGTATGGATCGTTACATTATAACGCCACCACGGCTGAAAGGGCTACCATGTTTGGTGTGACGGGGAAATGAACACGCAACCCTCAGATTACGAGTCGAACGCCTTAACCCTCCTGGCCGTGCGGGACCTTAGAAGAAAGGCATATATAAATGTAAAAGTTGTTTCACAACAGGTGAATCTATTCTAAAAACTGTTGAGTGCATTTTTAGTCCAAAAACGTATTGGGTACGTAACTTTATTCAACAGAAAATACATACATGGAAAAGTGTTTGAATCACTTTTTTATGTGCTTTGTTTTGTGTTTTTGTCAGTTGTTATTAGTCAAGTGTACTCATTCTTTGCCGTACGCGTTAGATTACCTTTAGCCCAGGGGGTTATTTCACAAAAGGTTTAAGGATGGTTCTCGAGTGGACCCAACAATTCAACTAAGAGGGAGGGGAGAGAGAATAATGTAAACCGTAATTTTTTGTCTGAAATATCTGACAACAACTTCAATTTCTGGACACTTTCGACCAAGCTTGAAGGGGTGATCGTCCCTACTGGATCCGCAAATGAGGCCCCTGATTTAGGTGTTACTAATCAAAGTAATTAATGTTGCATATTCTAAATATTTATACTTTTGACTTTGTATAATTAGATGATTTATTTTTCATAACAGTTATTAGTATATATTTAAATGTCGTTTGTATTCTTAATAATGTGAACAGTTTTTTTTAACCATGTACTGCATATTTTTCGTGATGTTTTTAATAATTCTTTATTTTCGTTAAGGAATAAAAGATTATGAAAACAACTATTTTTTTTGGCATTTAGACTGCTCGATAAATGACTGTTAAGCGATGTTTATCTACCCTAAAAATAGAGAAGCTATGGTTAACATTTTCCTTATCCGAATAGTGTAAATCTGTAGTGTTAAACCAAGACTAATAATTCTTTGTGTTGCTCTCGGTTAATCGTTAACCGACGATAACTAAAATAAGATAATAAAAATATCTGCAAATATTTGCCGATGAAGAAGTCAGTGCACATACTATTGACAAGGGCATAGATTTTTTTACGATGAGGGGGTGGATGATTTTTGCAACCACTCATATGGACTGTTCAATTTTCAAATTGGTAATCTCTGATTACACGAACCTGAAAACTGTAAACATGCAGTCACAGAGTAATCTTGTTGCCACGATACTTGCATGCATACTTAGGCCTACTGACTGATACTTACGAACTATCGCTTAGATCGAAAAGCTTAGAAGCACGCCTATATTAAAGATGTACATTTCGGCTACTGAAAAAGCCTACATCTTGGCCTAATTATGTAATTCGATTGGTGAGAACACGAGAATCATAAGAACAAATACATAATTTGTTGGCCTATGATGCAATACAACAATTTAACAGACAAAACTGTAGAAGGGATGATTGTATGCACCATACCCCCCTCCTAAAATGAAGGGGGATTATACCCCATGCCCCCAGGATCTACGTCCCTGACTATTGATACAACTTTAACATCGCAGTGGGCTTTAGCAACTTTTAAAATATTTACTGTAAATAAAGAAAAGGAAGGAGTATTAAATATACATAATATTCAACAAAATAATATTTCAACTAAATATTATGTAAATGTCTAAAATGCGTGTAATGTAAAGCCTTATCCTTAGCCACATCGCTAAGCCTAATGTAGGCTTAACTCAAATAGCGTCTATATTAAACCAGCAAAATTCGAATAAACAGTAACACACACAGATTTTGATTGTGAATAAGGTTCAAAGTTGCTCGTTGGTTAAATGTTCTACAAAGTGCAGATTTTCTTACCTGTATTAGAAACTAATTTATTAAAATATCCACTAATATCAAATTGTTTTATCCTTATTAAGTTAACTGGCTCTATACCTGTACTTTCACGAACAACTGCTAACATGCTGATGAATTTTATTGTTGTTTTGTCGACACCAAAGAATTTTCTTAATTTCTGAGAACGGCCCATATTTGAAATGAAAAACAGTATAATTCTTAAACGTATTTCCTCTCGTTTTATCTTACGTATTTCTCTTGGTCTTTAGATAATATTACTTGTTCATTCCAACAGAAACCTAACCTAAACAAAATGATTAGAAGGTAATTTACTAGTCAAAGGAAAATAAAGGATTGAGTGTTATTTGTAATCGAATTACCATATGTTTTGGGGAAGGGGAAGTTATATTAAAGTAATCAAACTTTGTAAAAATGGTCATGACACTATACTGTGATAGTTTGCACTCGAATTATCCCTGTTTTATTACGAACTTGGAATCAGAAACGACTAAAAATAGATTTTCCGATATGGAAGTTCTTTTTGCAACAATTCACAGCTCAGGAGGCAATACGTTCATAGGGATACTTTCCACCCACCTACTGAAATTCGAAAACATATTTGAATTCATAAATATCAAAGTAAATAAAAAAACTACTTGTCACAACACGAAGTCTGTGATTCATTACGATCGTTTATTAGTTAGAAACCACTAAATGAACCTAAAAGTTATACTACGAATTTTTAAAAATTGTCCTTATCTTAGGTTTTCCTACTTTAAAAAACTTATGCGAAATGTTTATGCTGAGAAAACATTCTTTCTGATTGAATATTTAAAAAGAGTGACTAAAATCACACGATAGTAAGAAACTACTAATAAATGCTATACATAATAATAAATAAAAATCACGGTTTTCTAATACGTCCGTGTTATGAAATGCGCACGCCAGATACGGCTTATTCTTCTTTAAAACGTGTAATATTAATGAACTGTGACACAGAAAAACATTATTAATAATAATTATATATATATAAGAGAATGTTTTAATTAACTGCAGTCTGTGAGGCCTGGTTGATTTTACTGAAAACAATAAACTGCCAGAACAGTTACTGAACAGACGTCACGATAAATGTGAATCATGTTGGGAATATTTCAAGCGAGTTCTTTGTAAGTAAAACAGATTTTCAACCAAATATCAAGAAGTTTCTCATTCACGTACACCGTGACAGAATACATGTCCAACTATTTGAAACTACTGGTTCTTGTAAAGACATTCATTGTGAAAATATACGTGTTTACCCACTTAAAACTATTGGTTATTTCAAACACACACAATGTAACATTATACATGTCCATTCATTCAAAGAGAGTCACTTGAAAATATTGGTTCTTTCAAGCACACACATGTGACATGTAACATTATTCATGTCCATTCTTTCAAGGAGAGTCACTTAAAACTATTGGTTCTTTCAAGCACACACATTGTGACATGTAACATTATTCATGTCCATTCTTTCAAGGAGAGTCACTTAAAACTATTGGTTCTTTCAAGCACACACATTGTAACATGTAACATTATTCATGTCCATTCTTTCAAGGAGAGTCACTTAAAACTATTGGTTCTTTCAAGCACACACATTGTAACATGTAACATTATTCATGTCCATTCTTTCAAGGAGAGTCACTTAAAACTATTGGTTCTTTCAAGCACACACATTGTAACATGTAACATTATTCATGTCCATTCTTTCAAGGAGAGTCACTTAAAACTATTGGTTCTTTCAAGCACACACATGTGACATGTAACATTATTCATGTCCATTCTTTCAAAGAGAGTCACTTAAAACTACTGGTACTTTCAAGCACACACATTGTGACATGTAACATTATTCATGTCCATTCTTTCAAAGAGAGTCACTTAAAACTACTGGTACTTTCAAGCACACACATTGTGACATGTAACATTATTCATGTCCATTCTTTCAAAGAGAGTCACTTAAAACTACTGGTACTTTCAGGCAGATTTTTCGTAATAATATGTCTTTATTAACTTAAAAACTACTGGTTTATAAAAAAAACGTTCATCGTAATAATACATGTATTAAGTCGCTTAAACTACTAGTTATTGTCATTTCTTTTCCAAATAATATTTGAACAAATAGTAATCACATTGTGTGTTTGTGAGAAAAGTATTAGTTTCTTTTCTCTGAATATCAAAAACTCGTGTATGACTTATTTATATGTTAAGGCTGGTTGGTAATACAATAATTTGTTGAACAGGTGGTATTATCTTGACACAATGTCATTCATTGGTTTGGTTTGGTTTGAATTTGCCGCAAAGCTACACGAGGTCTATCTGTACTAGTCGTACCAAATTTATCAGTGTAAGAGTATAGGGAAAGTAGCTAGTCATCACCACAAAACGCCAACTATTGGGCTACTCTCTTACCAACGAATAGCGGGATTGACCGTAACTTTATAACGTCCCCAAGGCTAAAAGGTCAAGCATGTTTGGTGTGGAGGAGATTCAAACTCTTTACCCTCAGATCACGAGTTCAACACCTTAACTACCTGGTCATACCGGGCTTTACGCTCATTTAAAAATATCTTAGAATTAGTCGAGCTGAATTAAACTTTTGAAAATTTGAATAAGTTTTAATATTAACGATCTAGCTGTTCACGTGACTAGGTATCGTATAAATTGATCACCTCAGTATAATTTCAAGAGTGTTTTCTTGCGATAATTAGAAACGTGACTTTGAAATATCTATGCATGCAGATACCGCGAATATGCGAAAATATGTTGCTTTAATGTAATAAAATCGTGTCCTAAAGTTAAACACTGGGATAATCGCATGATCATAGTATTATAGATAATATCAGGTTACTATATACATATATGAAAAATACAGTAAATGGTATTGTTTTGGTTTCGGTTTCACAATATGTGTTTCTCAATAGCCCCCCAGTGGCTCAGCGGTATGTTTGCGGACTTACACGCTAAAATTCGGGGTTTCGATACCCGTGGTGGTTGTTGTTTTGAATTAAGCACAAAGCTACAAAATGGGCTATCTGTGCTCTGCCCACCACGGGTATCGAAACCCGGATTTTAGCGTGCAAGTCCGCAGACATAACGCTGAGCCACTGGGGGGCACCCATGGTGGACAGAGCACAGATAGCCCATTGTGTAGCTTTGTGCTTAATTCAAAACAACAACAACAAGTTTCTCGATATTCTTATTGAACGATAATGTGAAACACATTATACGAATAACGAAGCTTTTTAGTTTTATATACCTTTATATGAAAAAATAAATAAAATTCATTAATCAACACTAGGCAGAAATTTTAACGATAAACATTCAGTTTATATATATATACATATATACTGTGTATATAAAACTGTAATCACGTGTCCTCATTCTGCCCGTCCTTCCAAACATCCGGGAAGCACGGACGAAGAGGTTAAGCTTCCTTTTTGGATTTTGTAAATACATTTTTTTTTATTAAAACAATTTACCGAAGAACTTTACACAAAAAATAACACTATGGAAATCAACAGTTAGAGAAATAACCACGAAATAATGGGCGTTTCAGAATGTTAGTAGTAGAAACGCTAGGCCGGCTGCGTGTGAAGGTCAGTTCTGTAATCAATCGACTGAAGATGAGTTACGTAACCCTTGAAGAAAAACGATCTTCTCCAGAAAACACGTCCTGTTTCATAAAGCTGCTTTATTTCAACATCAGCACAATTCACCAATTTTCGGTTATAACATATTTTTAAAGTCTGGAACGTAAAAATGGACGCGAAAAAGGATACATTTTTCTCACTGAGACACGTGTGTATTTCTTTTTCTTTTATCATTAAGATTCACATTGGGGTATTTGCACGATATTACACATTGAAGTATTTGCACGATATTACACATTGAGGTATTCGCACGATATTAACTCGGGATTGTAGCTTTATAAGTGCGTAAGTTTTACCATATTACGTCAGAAATCTGGAATTCTTAAAAGACTTTTACTTGTTTCATAAATATTAGTGTTTTTACATATTATATATAATTTTACGTCTCCCCCACCCCTCCTGGTGGCTGAGCGGTAATATTGGAACTTAAATCGAGACTCGATCTTCGTGACAGGCACAGCACCAATAACTCATTGTGAAGCCTCATACTAAACAAAAATAGCAGAGTATCACTTGATTTGTTGATAAGGTTCTTAGCTAACAGTGGTTTCCAGGTTTAATAGTTACTGCAGACTTGTTTATAATATTATTAGCTGACAGTCGTTTTCAGGTTTAATAGTTACTCAAGATATGTTCCTAAGATTATTAGCTGACAGTCGTTTCCAGGTTTAATAGTTACTGCAGACTTGTTTATAATATTATTAGTTGACAGTCGTTTCCAAGTTTAATAGTTACTCTAGATATGTTCCTAAGATTATTAGCTGACAGTCGTTTCCGGGTTTCTTTGTGGTTTATAAGAGGTGACATAAAGAATGTGAACATTACCAGTTACTTTGGGTATCTATTGATTAAACATTATATTCATTCTTTAAAAATATCAGTTACGAAATGTCTTTTTATTAGCATTTATTTTATTTTATTACATTTTAAAACTTTACATATTTACAAAGTAAGATCACAGAGTTTTAGTGTTTCTATGACTACCGTATAAACAAAATCACTTATAAAAGTGATGTCGTACATGTGGCAAATCGGTCATTGTACGATCCCTCGTATTATTTACCGTACACTGTTTTATATGTATGTATATAAGAATAGAGAGAGTGAGAGAAAAGGTTATAGACCTTCTATGTTCACATACCAACAATGCAAATACGTTTTCATGAGATTACACGAGCTGGCGAAAATGACCATTAACAAATATGCCTGGATGGCAGGAGATAAAGTCATAACTAAGTGACAATACGTAACTGGAATGCTCTTGGTTTTTTTTCAACAATATTACAAACACGTATTACTGTTATTCACACGTCTGTAACTGAAAGCGGTTTCGTTTCGGTTTTTGTATTTAATTTTCTAGTTACCCACTTTCACAACCTAATAACCACAATATACCGTATATCATCTACGCAACGTGTTTACCCTTAGAATTACTTTATCACATCGAACAAAACCGTTTGGCAAATACGCATATATTTCGCTTAAACATACAAATGTATGCGTGAGTGAAGGACATTAATACATTATGGGCGGCAAAAGGCGTCAGTTCTAAAGAGGAAGCGGCCGGTAGTGATTTGGAAAGTCAAAAGGTGTGTATCCTGTGTTACAACTACCTAGCTATATATCGGTGTTCCCGGTAAAGCACACAATCGTACCATTGTGAACACCATCATTTCCGATGGCGTACTGATGTACTTGTAGAGTCTGAATTTTATTAAAACGTTTTATCTATTACTGGTCTCGTGACTTCTACACCTTCCTCACAATCTCTGAGAGTCGGTGCTTTAATAAATGTTTAAACCTCAGAACTGTAGTGAGTTTCGGACTTACGTTTCGAGGTTAGGAACTGTAAACAACGACAATGGTGTAAATAATATAAGAAATATTTGTTTTCGGATGTTGATTCTTCACTTTAACCGTTGACCAGTAACAGTAAAGAAATCTGATGACGTGATATATATATACACACACATTCGGTAAGTTAGAAGGGATGCATGTTTAATTGAACCTGCGACATTTTCGAAAAGTTACGAGGTCATTCAGTGACTTTTCGACTTTTACTGAACCAGGGTCTTGAGGTCAGACAGCGAAAAGTTAAAAAACCTTTAGGATATGCACATATTGTAAAGTTAAAGATATATCGGTTCAACCACAAAACAATGCGATCTGTGTTTCTATTAACGCACTTTGGCTTCATCGGCGTTCTCTTCCTCAGCTGGACATCTTGCCAAAGGTTTGACTCCTCAGAACTGATGCTTCCTCAAGGACACATTCGTGGTAGATTGTTACAGACCAAGAGTAACCGACGGATTCACGGGTTTCTAGGGATTCCCTATGCTACGGCTCCAATTGGTCCATTTAGATTCAAGGTACGTTTCTCTCTCTAGTCTCAAAATAAAACTATGCGTTTGGAGAATCTTTGGTTCGGGGTTTTGCATTACCTTCAATAACTAAACTTTTATCTACTCTAGGTTGGAGTGACGACAGAAAATGAAGAAGTAGGAAAAAAGCGAAATGTTATAGAAATTTAATAATTGTTATCTGATCCATGTTACAATGCAGGTCTCAATAATTACATTGTTCTTGGTCTAAGGTGTTACACGTTCTTTGTTCCAGATTTTTCTACAGATATTAAGTTGTTCATGATCTAAGGTGTTGTAAGTACTGCTCTTTGTTCATTATTTGTTATAGATATTACATAGTTTTGATCTAAGGTGTTGTAAGTACTATTTTTTTTCCTAATTTTTGTAGGTATTACATTGTTCATAATCTAAGGTGTTGTAAGTACTATTCTTGGTTCCTCATTTTTATATATATATTACATTGTTCATGATCTAAGATGTTGTAAGTACTGCTCTTTGTTCATAATATTTCTACAGGTATTACATTGTTCACGACCTAAGGTAATATAAGTACTGCTCATTGTTCCTGATTTTTCTTAGATATTACATTGTTTTGATCTAAGATGTTGTAAGTACTGCTCTTTGTTCCTAAGTTTTCTACAGATATTGCATTGTTTTTATCTAATGTGTTAGTAATGCTCTTTTTTATTCCTAATTTATATATATATTACATTGTTCATGATCTAAGGTGTTGTAAGTACTATTCTTTGTTCCTGATTTTATATATATATATCACATTGTTCATGACCTAAGGTATGGTAAGTACTGCTTTTTGTTCCTGATTTTTCCACATGTATTACATTGTTCATGATCTAAGATGTTGTAAGTACTATTCTGGGTTCCTCGTTTTTTATATATAGTACATTGTTCCTGATCTAATGTGATATAAGTACTGATTTTTGTACAGGTATTACATTGTTCCTGATCTAATGCGATATAGGTACTGATTTTTGTACAGGTATTACATTGTTCCTGATCTAATGTGATATAAGTACTGATTTTTCTACAGGTATTACATTGTTCCTGATCTAATGTGATATAAGTACTGATTTTTCTACAGGTATTACATTGTTCCTGATATAATGTGATATAAGTACTGATTTTTGTACAGGTATTACATTGTTCCTGATCTAATGTGATATAAGTACTGATTTTTCTACAGGTATTACATTGTTCCTGATCTAATGTGATATAAGTACTGATTTTTCTACAGGTATTACATTGTTCCTGATATAATGTGATATAATTACTGATTTTTCTACAGGTATTACATTGTTCCTGATATAATGTGATATAATTACTGATTTTTCTACAGGTATTACATTGTTCCTGATCTAATGTGATATAAGTACTGATTTTTGTACAGGTATTACATTGTTCCTGATCTAATGTGATATAAGTACTGATTTTTGTACAGGTATTACATTGTTCCTGATCTAATGTGATATAAGTACTGATTTTTGTACAGGTATTACATTGTTCCTGATATAATGTGATATAATTACTGATTTTTCTACAGGTATTACATTGTTCCTGATATAATGTGATATAATTACTGATTTTTCTACAGGTATTACATTGTTCCTGATATAATGTGATATAATTACTGATTTTTCTACAGGTATTACATTGTTCCTGATCTAATGTGATATAATTACTGATTTTTCTACAGGTATTACATTGTTCCTGATATAATGTGATATAATTACTGATTTTTCTACAGGTATTACATTGTTCCTGATCTAATGTGATATAGGTACTGCACTCTGTTTCTGATTTTTCTATTGATAATACATTGTTGGTGATCCAAGGTGATGTAATAATTGTTAATTCATCCTTATTAATAACCCTCTAGCGTATTATAAGAATTGTTCTTTCTTCCTGATTTATCTATGGTATTGTAATAACTATTGTTTTATTATGATTATTGTACACGAATCATGTCTTACTGTACACTGTTGTTTCTAAGTTGTTTATTTGTTTTTATTTGGAGGGTAAATAAATTCAGATTTTTCAAGTTGGTGGAAGTTGTAAAATAAATAATTTAGAAATCTTAAAAGATTTTATCTCATATGGGGCTGCTGTATAGGTGGAGATGGTGGATAATGGGTTCAGCCTCTCCCCATGTCATTTCAATGGATTCTGTCCTGGATGTTGTAATATTTGGTTTTTCATGACGATTATTGTAGAATTATTACACTCTATTGTGTTATAATTCCTGTGTTATCATGATTGTTGTACAAATATTACACTGATCATGCTCTATTATGTTCTGATAATTCTTCACTTGCTATACCCTATGATGTTCTGATAATTGTTCTTTGATCCTGATTTTTTGTACAGGTATTACACTGGCCATGCCCTATTGTGTTATAATACCTGCATTTTCGTCCTGTTTATGCTACTATTACTTCGTTGGCCATGCTCTATGGTGTTGTAATACCTGCATTTTCGTCCTGTTTATGCTACTATTACTTCGTTGGCCATGCTCTATGGTGTTGTAATACCTGCATTTTCGTCCTGTTTATGCTACTATTACTTCGTTGGCCATGCTCTATGGTGTTGTAATACCTGCATTTTCGTCCTGTTTATGCTACTATTACTTCGTTGGCCATGATCTATGGTGTTGTAATACTTGTTCTTTCGCCTTCAGTATAGTAAGGAATCTTCTTGGCGTCGTTGTTTGTTTTCTGTGATAATTATAAAGTACGACACGAGCTGTGCTGTTTAGTGTTGCTTATAAAGGAATTAGAAATGGTTTTACAGAGTGAAAAGTTGTTATTTGTTGTTAAGCACAAACTCTGTTTCTAGTAGTATAGGTCCGCAGACATCCGTTTGTTTCACTGGGAGGGCGGAGTGAAAATAGTTCAAACTGAATTGGTGTAGTCAAGCCAATCTAATGTCATTGGTTTCACTATTTCAGTCATAATCTATATTTACACATAAAAGCTTTGGATTTGTTTGTACAGTTAGTTTATATCAATCGTCATAGCTAAAAATGATATTTCATATAATCGTGTATATCCTTAAACTTCGCTGAATTACTGGTGAAGCTGATATAACTTGAAACAAGTGGTTATAAAACCTTTCTTATTGTTACTGAAGTGCAGTTATTTAATAACTTGTAGTTTCCTGATAACCTGGAACATAAACACATCGATTATAGATATTTATTAAATTATTCTAGAACGTTATCTTGAAACAAATCATGTTGTCCAATATTGCGTATTTCCTGAAATTACACATGGTTTAGAGCAAAATGATTAATTAAACTTCAAAATACAGTGTTTGTTTTTTAAATATAAAGCGTATAAAAAGTGTGTATCGTTTTATAAAGTAGGACGAAGCTGGTAGGAGATAATTAGATGTTTCAATGTCTGTTTCACACTTTCTGTTTTATCTTCGAAAAAATTGTTTTATTTCATATCAATCTGTTTTAATAACACAGAAAAAGAATTATATGAATTTTCTTGTTTTACCTATCCACGAAGTTGTAGCAAAACTGGCGTGTGTTTTTTTCGAACCACCATTTTAAGAACAAAGTGAAAGGTGCGTTTTTATCAGCACCTTTTGTGGGTTTTTTTTTGTATGAATCCAGTTTTACCTATATACATCATGTTAACTTGTTTGTTGTTAGGCACAAATCTATACAGTGAGTTATCAGTGCTCTGCCAGCTGCAGGTTTTGAAACACGACTTTTAACGGTATAACCTTCAGGGTTACCCCTGGGTCACGGGGTGGGGGATGTAACCAGTTATGGTTCATTTATCGTATCGGTCGGTAAGATATTTCGTTTGAGAAAATTGATATCATATAAACGGGAATTTTAAATAGCAATTGTTGACTTACAAACGTTTTATAACTATTTTAATTTAAAAAGTTAAATATGCGGATAGTTTTTGTTATCCCCAAAATTAACCATTAACCAAAATTAACCATTTTATTTTTTATTAAAGAAACTCGTCAGTTTTTTATTACTCTCTCTTTCTTTCTTCTTTTTTTTGGTTTATTACCTGTTTGTTGCTTGTTCTTTGAAGAAACTTTTCCCTATGTAACGTGCCTTTTCCTTCTCAAGACCATGAACAAGGCTTACTGTTGCTACTCATCTCAAAGTAGTGGAAAACCCACGGAACTATTGCCAAGCGTGAAAGTTGAGCTGAAATACGATGTTGAAATAACCACCCAAATACACGAAATGTGGGTTTTTTGAAGGACTCGTCGAAAAGAGCAAATATTACTTTTATGAAGAGTCAGCTGTAGTTGTCCTGGTAAACAGGTAGATTACTGAATAAGAAAGGCACTGAGAGATAAGACGGATAACCAGATAAATGTTATAGAAAAAATAGCCACAAGATAAAAAAAATTCCCTTCCGGATGCTACAAAACACTCATTTCAACTTAACGTGGTAATAATAATAAAAAACATGTAATAAACTTAAATTTCCTTTCCAAATCACGCCAATTCTGTATCCCAGTAGGACTTACACGTCATAAGGCCTGCTTTTAGTAAGGTTCTGTGATGAAAGTGACTTTGCTATACTTGAAAATGTTCTCATGTTTGAAACACTAAGCGCAATTATTGGTAAATAAACCAATCTAAAAATAACATTCCGAAACTTGAAACTGTGGTTGAGTAAATTACGATTGCAATTTACCTTTACAACTCCCCCCCCTTTTTTACTTCAGAAATAAAAGATAGCGTGCATATTAAAAGGCTGTTGTATTTTTTATTCAACAACTCCCATTAAACTACCTACGCTTTGTTCACCACGGGGAATCGAAACCCAGATTTTAGTACTGCGAGTCCGTGAACTCACCTTTACCTGTTGGTAAACGAAATTATTTTAATACTTTAACAGCAAGACACACGTACAGACAAACCTATGGCAATTACACTTATGTGAATTTTAAAAATTAAGTTCAAAGCAGCACAGCGGGAAAGTTAGAACAGTTTAAAAACGTTGCTCGGAATACTTTATGTTATTATATTCGGTTATGGTGTTATTAATATTAACCTGAATAGCTAGGATTCATTAGTTTCTTACAAACTAACCGAAGTTAGAACAGTTTAAGAACGTTGCTCGGAATACTTTATGTTATTATATTCTGTTATGGTGTTATTAATATTAACCTGAATAGCTAGGATTCGTTAGTTTTGAATGGATTTGTATTTTCATTACCTCTTTGTCTCTCTATTTTTTATTTGTCCTTTTTAATAACACCGCCGACTCTGAAAAATGGGATATATAAACACATACTTGTGGGCGGATTTAGTACTATATTCTGTTGGTTTTTATTTGTGACCTTTGACCTGTTAGACTTCGGTTTAAATCCTTATACTGTGTACACCTACCGTTTTACATCACCCCCTAACCCCAATACACCTTATAGCCGTCCCCATTATGATTTGTAACTTTTTCTTTGTGTTGTGTTTCCCGTTGAGGTTTTTTGGCCTGATTTTTACAGTTTACACACAAAAACACTCATACATACGTATACATACACAGTCATACAAACATACACAATATACATACACAGTCATACAAACATACACAATATACATATACAGACATACACATACATACATAAACGCACATATACAAATATATACACATAGGAAAACATACACACACACACATATATACACACATCCGTACAAACGTATACATATACAAACAGCATATACCTATATACAAACACACATCAACAGCCATGTTAAATGTTGTTTTAAACCACCAAGAATCAGGTAACTAATAGAGCAATAGCGACGTTTGTAAGTTGAATCTACACGAATTATCTTTACTGAATATTCAGTTTATAAATCTATCAAATAAAGTGTTTTTTGAATAATTTGTTGTTTTAAGAAAACAAGGAAGAAAAACATTCAACTGGACAACACAAGTATGATGTTGTCAAATATCATAACACATAAAACACATGCACCTTCAACACGTTTCAAGAGAAACTTCAGATATAACTTTCTGTTGTTTTACACTGACGGTTTGTTTGTGTTTGTTCTTTGAATTTCTCACAAAGCTACACGAGGGCTATCTGTGCTAGCCGACCATAATTTACCAGTGTAAGACAAGAGGGAAGGCAGCTAGTCATCACCACTCACCGCCAACTCTTGAACTACTCTTTTACCAACGAATAGTGGGATAACCGTCGCATTATAACGCTCCCATGGCTGTGAGGGCGAGTATGTTTGATGCAATTGGGATTCGAACCCACGACCCTCGGATTACAAGTCGAACGTCCTAACCACCTGACTTGCGCCACTGTTAGAGGGACTTTATTTATTAAATCGTTAATTAGAAAGATCGCCTTTAACGCTGTTAAGATTATCGGCAGTGTTATTTATAATTTGATTTATTACTTGTTGACAGATCAGGCTTCGTTATAGCTTAAGTGTGGCATTTTCGTGTCTGATTTAGTGGTACACTAAATGCAATATTGATTTGCCATAGTCAGGAGGTTAAGGAGCTGAATTCTCGATCTGGAGGGTCGCGAATTTGAATGATCTAACAGAACATGTTCACCCTTTCAGCCTTGGGGATGTTATAACGTTGGTAAAAAGTGCTGGCATATTCCAAATAATAGCACAGGTGGAAAAAATATCAAATTTAATTATCGTTTTGGGCAAAATCGTAGTACGAAATTGTTTGTTTGTTTTCTGAATTTCACACAAAGCTACCCGAGAGCTTTCTGTGCTAGCCATCCCTAATTTAGCAGTGTAAGACGAGAGGGAAGGAAGCTAGTTATCACCACCCGCCGCCAACTGTTGGGCTACTCTTTTACCAACGAATAGTGGGATTGACCGTACATTATAACGCCCATATGGCTGAAAGAGCGAGCATGTTTGGCGTGACCAGGATACGAACCCGCGACCCTCAGATTACGAGTCACACGCCTTAACACGCTGGGCCATGCCGGGCTTTAAAAAGAGTTACTCTGTGTTTGTGTGTTTTCTCAGAGTAAAGTCACATCGGGCTATCTGCTGAGCCCACTGAGGGGAATCGAACCACTGATGTTAGCGTTGTAAATCCGAAGACATACCTCTGTACTAGCGGGGGGCTTACGAAATTGGATTTGTTTTTGTTGTTTTTCTGTTAATGATAACCGAAAAATAAATTAGCCAGAGAAGGAAAATTTTCCAAAATTAATAATCGTACAAATGATTACTTGAAACATGATAGTCGCCTTTTGTTTAGCCTGTCACTTCTAAATTAGCGCAGATAGCTCTCTGGTAGCTTTATAAAGTACTTAACAAAATCAGTTACCCGGAAAGTTTTTTCAGACCCGGAAAACAATAGACGATGTACCATATCTAAAAAGAACATAATGGATTCAATTATATTAAAGGGTTAAAAAACAGAAACACACACGATTCAGAAAAGTCAAAGAGATTTTGCGGCTGATAAGTAGTTTCTAGGAAACTCAAACGTTTTGACCGAGAGGGACCATTGCTTTATTTTAGTTTTCATATACTTTTTATTATTTTACTTTTTCGTGAAAAAAGATATCTTCTAAACAAAGATTATCCTTTCTGAGAAGCGGAAGAAATAAATAAAAGTTCATTTGCAGATATTTGTCTTTTAATGGTGCATAAAATATTAAAAACACTTTACTGTAGTTTCATCCACTCGATGAGATAGCTGTGATCGTTTCTTAATCACGGATTTAACTGAGACATTGGTCGCTTTCAAATTGTGTATTTGAACAAAATTATTCTGGTATAGTTTGTTTGTTTTTTGATTTCGCGCAAAGCAACTCGAGGGCCATATGCGCCCGCTGTCCCTAATTTAGCAGTGTAAGACTAGAGGGAAAACAGCTAGTCACCACCACCCACAATCCACTCTTGGGCTGCTCAGTTACCAACGAATAGTGGGATTAATCGTAACATTATAACGACCCCACAGCTGAAAGGGCGAGCATATTTGGTGTGACGGAGATTCAAACCCGCGATTCTCAAATTACGAGTCGAACGCCTTTACCCACGTGGCCATGCAGGGCCCACTGGTATAGTTTAATTGAACGATAAATTTAATAGACGAGACCACAGACTTCAGGCCTTGGGACATCTTAGGTCAATATAAGCTATTTATGGTGAATTGTTCACGTTAGTTTCACCAGGAATTTCCAGGAATATATAAACGCAAAACCCCAATTTAATTCCACAAACATTCACATGTTCTGATGTAGGATGAAGAAGGCAGGTCTCGCATATCATAACCAGAGACATAATTGCACTGATTAAATTCTTGTTTTCAAAACACAAATAATTTTGACAGATTTCCAAACATCGACATTATTCTAGTTCTGTACTTTTGTATTTACCACTACTCTTGAAGATTTTCGCTAGTCCTAAAGTTATGGAGTTAACGATGTTCTGCGTATGAAAAAGGAAATGCACAAATAGCAACTACTCTGTGAAACTGAACATTATGTCTTTATCTTTCAAAACTGTCATTTACGTCACGAAGTACAACTAAAATATAACGGCAAAAATATTCATCCGTCGGTCGTACAAAATGTATTCTGTTACAAGCAGGACTTGTTCCGTGGGTCGTACAAAATGTATTCTGTTACAAGAAGGACTTGTTCCGTGGGTCGTACAAAATGTATTCTGTTACAAGCAGGACTTGTTCCGTCGGTCGTACAAAATGTAATCTGTTACAAGCAGGACTTGTTCCGTGGGTCGTACAAAATGTATTCTGTTACAAGCAGGACTTGTTCCGTGGGTCGTACAAAATGTATTCTGTTACAAGAAGGACTTGTTCCGTGGGTCGTACAAAATGTATTCTGTTACAAGCAGGGCTTGTTCCGTCGGTCGTACAAAATGTAATCTGTTACAAGCAGGACTTGTTCCGTCGGTCGTACAAAATGTATTCTGTTACAAGCAGGACTTGTAGTTCTTGTCACGCACCACGTTGTTTCCGTACTGATTCTTACAATACAATCAAATAAACCCATTTTGTTTCTCGTTAAGACGTTAAACACGATTGTTCTGACTGTGACAGGGCCCGGTATGGCCAGGTGGTTAGAACGCTGGACTCGTAATTTGAGGATCACGGGTTTGAATCCCAGTCACACCAAACATGCTTGCCCTTTCAGCCGTTGGGCGTTATAATGCTACGGTCAATCTCACTATTGAACTTCACGACACGTGTAACAGTTTTCTATAGAATACACAAATTTACAACACAAGGATCCGATATTTCCTACAAACTTTAGAACCTTACAGTACAAGGACCAGATGTTAAATGTAGATAATATAGCTTCACAAGACAAGGACTTATGTTATCTACAAACTTCAGAACCTTACAGTACAAGAACCTGATGTTAAATACAGATACTATAGCTTCACAAGAAAGGACTTATGTTATCTACAAACTTCAGAACCTTACAGTACAAGAACCTGATGTTAAATACAGATACTATAGCTTCACAAGAAAGGACTTATGTTATCTACAAACTTCAGAACCTTACAGTACAAGAACCTGATGTTAAATACAGATACTATAGCTTCACAAGAAAGGACTTATGTTATCTACAAACTTCAGAACCTTACAGTACAAGAACCTGATGTTAAATACAGATACTATAGCTTCACAAGAAAGGACTTGTTATCTATAAATTTCAGAACCTTACAGTACAAGAACCTGATGTTAAATACAGATACTATAGCTTCACAAGAAAGGACTTATGTTATCTACAAATTTTAGAACCTTACAGTACAAGAACCTGATGTTAAATACAGATACTATAGCTTCACAAGAAAGGACTTATGTTATTTACAAACTTCAGAACCTTACAGTACAAGAACCTGATGTTAAATACAGATACTATAGCTTCACAAGAAAGGACTTATGTTATTTACAAACTTCAGAACCTTACAGTACAAGAACCTGATGTTAAATACAGATACCAGAACTTAAGATCATAAAAGCTGAAGTTAAATGTTGACTTAAGAACTTCACAACACAAGAGACTTGTGTTTTCTACAGACTAAATAACCGCGCAAGATAGAGAAGTATAAGCAATCCTAAACTTTCAAATAAGACCAAAACCATCTATGTCACGAATTACAAACAGTAGAAAAATGCAACTTAACGACGAGAAATAATTTCTCAATAAACTTTATGTAATTTCTAAAAATTAATAAAGGTAAGACACAGATGTATAATTTGGTATAACACACGCAAGACTCTTCAGGGAACCTAGAAAAGTGAAGGAATATTTTTTAACACATTTTCTATCTAAAACTTGATACGTTTTATAAAAGTTGTGTTTCTATAGTCTGTTTTTCTGTTCCGCCTCATCAACGTTGTCGGTCACTGAAGCTCGGAAATGGTATGTTTTAGTAACTCATTTTTTGGTGTTTGTTTTTTGTCCACTGTTAAAGTGCGTCTTTCACAAATGTGTATTTTTGTCAGAGAAAGAATAGATGTCACAAGCCCTGGTATTGTCGCTCTCTTTATTTCCTAAGCATAAACTCTTATAAATTCATCTTCAGCATTTTAAACTATTAAATGTTTATTAAACTTGGATCCAGGCTTCCGTTCGACATCCAGGCTGGAGCGACACACTCGATGCCACAGAGTACAGATCCAGTTGCCCACAGGTTGATCCAAGAGGGATGCAGACAGGAGGTGAGGACTGCTTGTTTCTCAACGTCTTCACTCCTAGGCTTCCGGTACGTAGCATTCTCTCTCATTCAGTAACGCCACCTATATTTTTGTTTTGTGTCACAGAGACCGACTGAATGTTTCCCAGATTTATTTAATTAATGTTAACTTTCGCCGCCATATTTTAAATTTTTTGTTTGTTGTTGAGCGCAAAGCTACACAACTGGCTATCTGCGCTGTGTCCACCACAGGTATCGAAACCCAGTGTTTACCATTATAACTCCATTGACTTAACGCTGAGCCATTTTGGGGATAAGTGCAATATGTAGCTGAATTGTAATAGTTTTAACATATGTCACTAGATGTCGCAATACTCCGTATTGGTTTATAAAATATGTAGTTATTTCGGATATTTTATATAATATTTACAACGCTTTTGAAGGAATCTTAGAAATACAAAAGAACTATAACTGTTTTTGTCTTTTAAAATTTTTAATTAAATATTTCTATTGTGTTTACTAGTGCCGTAGTTATTACATGTAATGTCTAATAACATATCTTTCAAAAAAATGTCGTTTTACGTGTATTTGTTTCAGACGAAGGATGGCTGTCACAAAAAACACACAGTCTGAAACATATACAGATACAAGTACAAGTTTGTGTTCTACAACGCTAATGAAGAGAACACACATTCTGAAAAAATATTGAAACATTAACATAAATTTATGATCCACAATGAACATGAAGAGTTCACACAATGTGAAAAATACTGAAACATCAACATAAATCTATGATCCACAATGAACATGAAGAGTTCACACAATGTGAAAAATACTGAAACATCAACATAAATCTATGATCCACAATTAACATGAAGAGTTCACACAATGTGAAAAATACTGAAACATCAACAAAAGTCTATGATTCACAATGAACATGAAGAGTTTACACAATGTGAAAAATGCAGAAACATCAACATAAATCTATGATCCACAATTAACATGAAGAGTTCACACAATGTGAAAAATACTGAAACATCAACATAAGTCTATGATTCACAATGAACATGAAGAGTTTACACTATGTGAAAAATATTGAAACATCAACAAAAGTCTATGATTCACAATGAACATGAAGAGTTTACACAATGTGAAAAATATTGAAACATCAACATAAATCTATGATCCACGATTAACATGAAGAGTTCACACAATGTGAAAAATACTGAAACATTAACACAAGTTTATGTTCCACAACACTAATGAAGAGATCACACAATGTGAAAATTAATGACTTCACGAAAACAGCAACTTCTCTGTTGTTTTTATTATGTAAATTTCGAGACTGTTTTTCTTCAATAAATATAGATTTTCAATCCCATGGACTAAACATCAAATTTTTTTTTAATATTTTTGAAGAGCGATAACTACCGTGAATCGTCTACAAATTACCCGGTCATGGTCTTTATTCACGGTGGATATTTCGACACCGGTTCCAGCAGTCAGTATGGGCCAGAGAAGCTAGTGGACAAAGGTGTGGTTCTGGTGACCTTTAATTATCGTCTGGGGATTTTGGGTAAGTTAAACATTTTTACAGAACTTACTAATAGTAATATATCGTTATTTCAATTTAGTTTGTTCTGTGATTTTTACAATAAAATGAAAGGACGAGTGGAAGAAACGGTTTACTCGTTCTAATAAAATAATGTTAATTTTCCAGCTACCAACTGTAGGCTGTGAGGAATTGAAATGTTACTTACCATTCAGTGAAACTATTCATCCTTGTATTAAGAAAATGATGTTTTTTTAAAACAATCTTTCTCGGATTTCTTTCTACCAAACAGTCAATAGATAAGAAGAAATAATTTGTTCAGCGGAAAATCCAGGGTTTATTTCCCAAGAGTGGACAGAGAGCGCTAAAATAAAGAAATTTTTCCTCGGTAAAACAAAACGCGATGATATAGTTAAAACATAAACAATAACAACAATAATATATTTAAAATATAAAAAGTAACAACAATAATATATTAAAAACATGTTCTCTCAGGTTTTTATCTCTAAAGAATAGTTTGTTTCGGAACTTCGCGCATAGCTACGCGATGATTATCTGCGCTAGCCGTTACTAATTTAGCAGTGGAATTCTAGAGAGAGGGTAACTACTCTTCATCACATGCCACCAACTTCTGGGTAACTCTTTTAACAAGAAATAATAGGACTGACCGTCACAATATAACGCCCAACGGCTGAAAGGGCGAGCATGTTTAGTGTGAAAGGGATTCGAACCCGCGACCTTCAGATTGTAAGTCGAATGCGCTAACCACCTGGCCATGTGGGGCCTCTAAAGAGTAACCTGTGACGGGAATTCAAACCTGCAATCTTCCAATTGGAAATCGAACGCCCTAACCACCTGGCCATGCCGAGTCTCTAAAGAGTAATCAGGCAACAAGAGTCGTACTCTAAATCTGACTCAGTACCACCTCCCCCCCAGCAACAGTGGTATATCTGCGGACACACACCGCTAAGAACCAGGTTTCAGTACCGGTGGAGGGTAAAGCCCAGATCGCCCATCGTGTAGCCTTGTGCTTGTTTCAAAGATTGATTTATATTTTGTTCTATATTATCACACGTGTGTGATATTAATTACATGTTCTTATGTTTAATCTTCAACGAATAAGTCGTATCATATTGTCTCACAGTGGTACAAAGTTATATCTGGGGATTTACAACGCTAGAAACCGAATTTCGATGCCCGTAGCGGGCAGAACACAGATTGTTCATTGTGCATCTCTGTGTTTAACCACAAACAAACTAATAAGGCTATGTTCATTCTAAATGTTTTTAGTTGTTCTTTCTCGAGTCCATATTCTGAAATTATTTCTTTCGATAACCTTTTATATGTAAGTGTGTTTGAATATTCAAACATCTAACACCGCCCTCTACATTCCGACACTCAGTTACACAACCCCTTTCAAACATGTGGTAAGCTTCCGGTCAGCTACCTCTTTCTTTGTGAACATGACGATGACCGAAGAAGGTTGTTCGGTTTTCTATGTAAAATATTTTCTCAACCCAAACGAGTCGTTTTTGCACATAAATTTCTCAACAAGTTGGTTTCTCGACATCACTTTCGATAACCTGTTAACAGGTATCAAAGATCTGATATCAAATTCAAATTGCGCCCTAGTGACTCAGCGAAAAGTATGAGGGCTTACAGTTCTAAAAATGTGGTTTCGATAGCCTCAGTGGGCTTAGCGTAGACCGCTGTGCAAAATTATACTCAATAATAATAAACATTTTACCACAGGAACAGGTCAATCGTGCCACATACCTATGACATACCGCCCTCTGTGGGAAAGTTCTGGAATTATACTCTCATGACACATAACATGCAGTTATGGAACAGTGGCTCGTCTATTCGTGATTTTAGCGGTTGTACTAACAGAGTCATTTCCATTCCATAAGCTCGGACATCTTTAAACACTAAACATCTATTTACTACACACTATAGTTTTGATACAGCCCATGTAAAAATAAAGTTCAAACTAGTCATTTCCTTCACGCGTAATAAATCTTTTAAAACTGCTTCTATATGTATAGTTAAAAATGTGCAACAGATAAAAATTTAGAAACATGATGAATATGCTACTCTCTAAATATCAGGGGCTTCAGTGGCTCCGCGGTAAACTCTGAAACCTATGAAGTTACAATATTTAAGTACCCACGTTGGACACAATGCTGATAGACCATTGTGTAGCTTTGCATTAAAGATGAAATAAAAACCTAAACATCGAGTTTAATAGGAAGCTAACCCTAATAGAATGAATAAAAAGACGTAATACAACTAAATATAATTTATATTTTGTTCTTCCTTTTAACAATAAAAATAGTTTCTCAGAAAATAAACGGTTATACTTTCATCTGCATTATTTCTTTTGATACAGAACGAACTATCGAGAAAACAACGTAAATCCCGTGGTAAAATGCGATTCTACACTACAGCTCCGTCTGGTTTCAGACTGTCTTAATGCCAATAAATATAAAAATAAAATAGTGATTTCTCACTTTTACAAGTACAATGGAAGCAAACCGTCTGCCCCCCACTAGTAGAGTGGAAAGTCTCCGGATTTAGAACGCTAAATTAGGGGTTCGATTCCCTTCGGTGGGCTCAGCAGATAGCCGGATGTGGCTTTGCTATAAGAAAAGACAAACAAACGCAAACCCCAAACCAGTAAATATAGCAACATTAGGTTTCTTTTAATTACAGTATTTTATTAATGAAAACTAAAAATTGCAGATATTGTCAGGCTAAAGTGCTTCAATTATAAACAGAAAGAAAACCTTCATTTTTATCAAAGTATTTTTCAAACTTTCATACAATTCCATGCTTATCAACCCTTTTTCGTATAAGCTTTAGAATGATTAACTTTGATCTTATGGCATTCTATTGATCTGATTTTATAAATGATTGCTGCGCCGTCCATAAGTTTGTAAGTTACGAAACGCCTCCTTCTAACCCACTAAACAATATCACAGTAATTTATTTATGAATAGCTTAACTTAAATGATTCAGAGTAAATGTCGATAATAAAGTTAACTTCAATGTGTGGTCGCGTTTCAAATTTTCGTTACACCAAACATGCTCGCCCTTTCAGCCGTGGGAGCGTTATAATGTTACAGGCAATCCCACTGTTCGCTAGTACAAAAGTAACCCAAGGGTTGGCAGGTAGTGATGACTAGTTCCCTTCCCTCTAGCCTAACACTGCTAAATTACAGACGGCTAGCGCAGATAGCCATCGTGTAGTTTGTGTAAAATTCAAAACAATCCAAACCTACGGGGGTGGGCAACATTACAAAACATATATAGTGTTCCACTGTTGTGTAGAATGGTTATTGTCAGTTTGCCTACCATTTTGTTCGAAGATTCGAGTCACGTTAACGGTGAGAGTGATAACTTACCTATTCACAGATCCTTAAGTAAAAACCTCACCTTACGACAACTTCTAAACCGAACGGAACCACTTTTAGACTCTCAACCGGAAAGCGAAGTGACATCAAGTCACGCTCCCACTACACCTACCTGAAGTTTTATTTTCCATACTTAACTTAGTTCATTCAATTTGTTTATTAGACTAATTAACTTCTTAACTTTTATGAATTTTCTTGTTCTTGTAAAGAGATAAAAATTTTCTGACATTAGCTAACAAGACAGATTATATGGATACATGTCTGAAGAAAAACAAAAACGTGGGGGCGTTATAATGTTACAATCAATCCCACTATTCGTTGGTAAAAGAGTAACCCAAGAGTTGGCGATGGATGATGATGACTAGTTGCCTTCTCTTTAGTCTTATACTACTAAATTAGGGACGGTTAGCACAGATAGCTCTCGTGTAGTTTTGCGTGAAATTAAACAAAAACAACAAACAAAAAACGTTTCGACCACTTTCACACAGGATACCATTCTGGTTATAATTTCCGGTTATTTCTAGTTTTCGCATGACTTCTAATGATTGATAATTAGTCTTAGAATTTGCGGTCATGCTGTTAAATTTATCAAGTACTTTTTGAAAAGTTCTTTTGTTTTTGTGTGTTTTTTTCGATTCTTCGTGTCGACAAAACTGCAAATTGTTAAAAATGCTCTTTCTATTTATTAGATCTGTATCCATTTTAAAACTGCGTTCAAACAGTTTTTGAATTCAGATCTTTGAGAACTGACATTCATTTCTGCGACTCATTAAAAAATAAAAAAAATATTTATTATTTAAAGTTACATAGCTTCATTAGCTGAATTTTCGAATTCAACAACGCTCATCTGTGAAGTTCACATAGAGCCCGGCATGGCTAGGTGGTTAACGCATTCGACTCGTAATCTGAGGATCGCGGGTTCGAATTCCTGTCACACCAAAAATGCTTGCCCTTTCAGCCGTTATAATGTGTCGGTCATTCTCACTATTTCATTGGTAAAAGAGTAGTCCAAGATTTGGCGGTGGTTGATGATGAATGACTAGCTGCCTTCCCTCTGGTCTTACATTGCTAAATTAGGGACTTGTAGCGTTGACAGCCCTCGTGTAGCTTTGCGAAAATTCAAAACAAACTAAGCCAAACTGAAGTTTACAACTTCCCGGATTTAAAGGAGGTTCTACTTTGAAAATAACCAGAAATGTAACCAATCCTACTTTTCGTATTCCATCTTCACCGTTGCAGATTCTTCTGGAGTCGTAGAGTTGAAGAACCGAGCACGGGGTCCGAAAGGTCATTCCAGAAACAAATAAAACCAGAAGTGTATGTCCATACAAATTTCAAGCAACAAGACGCTCAGGTCTATTGAGGTTATCTGTGTCCAAGTTTTAAAATAGTACTTCAAGTAATTTAATTCACTGAACTCACTTTAAGATCCACGACCGATTCTTGTCCTCTTGTTTAAGTATGTTTCTTTCTAGGCTTTCTTAGTACCGGTGATGAGGCCTCATCTGGAAACTGGGGACTTCTTGACCAACGACTGGCTCTTCAGTGGGTTCAAGAAAACATTGGAAACTTTGGAGGCGATGCTACTTCAGTCACACTGTTTGGACAAGGAGCTGGTGCTGCCTCTGTTATATACCACATTGTATCTCCAGTTAGCCAAAGTAAGACTGTTATATACCACATTGTATCTCCAGTTAGCCAAAGTAAGACTGTTATATACCACATTGTATCTCCAGTTAGCCAAAGTAAGACTGTTATATACCACATTGTATCTCCAGTTAGCTAAAATTAGACTGTAATGTACCACATTGTATCTCCAGTTAGCTAAAATTAGACTGTAATGTACCACATTGTATCTCCAGTTAGCCAAAGTAAGACTGTAATGTACCACATTGTATCTCCAGTTAGCCAAAGTAAGACTGTTATATACCACATTGTATCTCCAGTTAGCCAAAGTAAGACTGTTATATACCACATTGTATCTCTAATTAGCTAAAGTAAGACTGTTATATACCACATTGTATCTCCAGTTAGCCAAAGTAAGTCTGTTACACTGTTCTTAGTACCTCTGTAACTTTGAAAGAGTTTCTCTATCACTTTACATTTCCTACGGCTCGGCGGTAAGCTACAGGCAAGGCGATGTTAGAATTTGAGGTTCGATACCTGCAATGTCTATCCCATTGTTTAATACTTCGTGCTTAAACGAAACAAACGATCACTTCGCAAACTCATTTTTATATTTGCCGAGATTTATTCATTACTAAGTTCAGGTGTGGGAAACGAAATACTTGCATTTCATTTGTTTGTTTAGAATTAAGCACAAAGCTACTCAATGAGCTATCTGTGCTCTGCCCACCACGGGTATCGAAACCCGGTTTTTAGTGTGCAAGTCCGCAGACACACCGCTGTGCCACTGGGGGGGGGCACTTGCATTTCGAGTTCTCTGCTTCATGGTAAAGTGGTTAAGGAGCTCCATACTTAATTCTGGGGATGTAGGTTCGAATCTTCGTCACACCAAAAGTGCTTGCCCTTTCAGCCGTTATAATGTGTCGGTCAATCTCACTGTTCGTTGCTAAAAAAGTAGCCCAAGAGTTGGCGGTGGGTGGTGATGACAAGCTGCCTTCCCTCTAGTCTTACACTGCTAAATTAGGGACGGCTAGCACAGATAGCCCTCGAGTAGCTTTGTGCAAAATTCAAAATAAACCAAACCAAATCTTGTTTGCTTCGTCTCACTTCTCAAAGTTCTGGAGAATTAGCATCATTCAGGTAAAACCGTGAGTTAAGACAAACTTGTAGGATAGAAGAGCCACTCAAGCTGCTGGAATTCACCATTCAACAGTTTATCTTTCTTTACACGAGCTACTAACACTAGTCTGACAATTATAATGAACGGACACTCCTCCTGGAGTTTATAAATCTGAGTTATCCATCACCAAGCGCTATATATTGCATTCTGTACTCCAATGTTTCTAATGATTTGGAACAGATATATCATATAAAATCGATGAAATTCGAGAGATCGGTATAGATCAAAGAACACACGTAAACTTTTTTCTTGTAGTAAGTTGAACACGAAAATATTAAATATTTGTCAGTTGATTAGTTTTATTAAAGGGGCGTATTTTATTCAGTATTTCTGATTTGATAAAACATTTCTAAAGTAAGTTACATTTGTTAAACAATTCTGTGGTAACATGTTTCTATTAAATATTTCTAAGGTAAATAGTTTTCATATTTTAAATACAAGTTACATAATGACGATGTATTTACTACTGATATTACTCAATTCTGATGAGATAAATACGTCTATAATTCTATAACTAAAATCAGACATTTTTAACAGGGTTATTTCATCGAGCTATAGCAGAAAGTGGATCAGCTTTATGTCCGTGGGCTTTGGAGCGTGAGCCTCTTCAGTACGCCCGTGAGGTGGCGCTTCTATTGAAATGTCCAACTGAGAGTTCTTTCCAATTGGTGGAGTGCATCTCTAGAAAATCTACGGGGGATATACTGAGAGCACAAACGGAAGGAAAAGTACGTTATTGGACCATTTGTAAATAGGGCCCCGGCATGGCCAGGTGGTAAGGGAGATCGACTCATAATCTGAAGGACGCACGTTCTAATCACCATCACACCAGCCATGCTCGCCCTTTCAGTTGTGGGGGCGTTATAATGTTACGGTCAGTCCCACTGTTCGTTGGTAAAAGAGTAGCCCAAGAGTTGGCGGTGGGTGGTGATGACTAGTTGCCTTCCCTCTTATCTTACTCTGCTGAAGTAGGGAAAGCTGGCGCAGATATCCCTCGTGTAGCTATGCGCGAAATTAAAAAAACAACAACAAAATCAAATCATTTCTAAATAATTCGTGCTAGTTGTCTGTTACGGAAGTGACATTAATTTGTTGTCTTCCCTCTGGTCTGTCATTTCGAAATTCAGGACGATTAGTATGGATAGTTCTCGAGTAGCTAGCTAGCTGTTCGCGAGTTAATATTCTACCAACGAACAGTAAAACTGATCGTCAAATATGACACTCGCAGTAAGCCATTCACACTACTTTCTAAAACTAAACTTTCGACTGATGTTATCTCGTTATTTTTAAGTAGATATCAGTGGTCAACAAGTCAACAAAAAACTAGAAAGGAAGAGACGAGGGTTTAGTAATTTTTACGACTATTATATTCGAGTATTTCTATTTCTACCAAAATAAAAGAAATAATTTAATGATAGCACTAAAAATATTTCGCCGTCCGTCATACGTTCAGCATACGATGGAATTGGAGAGTAGGTTTCTCGATAGAGCTGTCCCGAGATACAGATGAAGTGAAAAATATAAAAACATTTGATGCGTGAACAACAGTTCATAACAAACATTTTTGATATGTAAGTAACACTCCATGACAAACATCTGATATGCAAACAACACTTCGGGAGAAACTGCTCTTCATTCAAAAAGAAGACGAAACCTGATTCGATCCCTTTGGGAAATACAGTGCATATATACTATTATGAAGGTTTATATTTAATAATTAACAAGGAAATTAATTGAATTATATTATCAAGAATACAAATATTACTTAATTAGCAAGAATATTGTTGGTTATTAATAACATTGCTACTATTTAATTATTAATATTAATAGTAGTGTTATTAGTAACCAGCATTATTCTCAATAATTAAATAATAACAGTACTATTAGTGACCAGCATTATTCTCAATAATTAAATAATAACAGTACTATTAATAAGCAACGTTGTTCTCAATAATTAAATAATAACAATACTATTAGTAAGCAACGTTGTTTTCAATAAGTAAATACGGGGTGGTCGCTAGAAAAGCGAAATATTTGTCAAACAGCTATTTATTTTTACAAAGAATAACTTTTACAAAGTTTTTTAAAGGCATATGTTATATTACACTCATAGATGCTCAAAATTATTAAAATCATGCATTTTATTCATGATGTAAAGAAATCAAAATAGAAATGAGTAAGCACACATTTTATTCATGATCTCATCTGACCCTCAAATCTTCCACTTTTCTAGCAACCACCCTGTAATAACAATATTATTAGTGAGCAACGTTGTTCTCAATAATTTAAAAATAACAGTACCGTTAGTAAACAACGTTGTTTTCAATAATTAAATAATAACAGTACTATTAGTAAGCAACGTTGTTCTCAATAATTAAATAATAACAGTAGTATTGGTAACCAGCATTATTCTCAATAAGTAAATAATAACAATACTATAAGTAAGCTACGTTGTTCTCAATAATTAAATAATAACAATACTATTAGTAAGCTGCGTTGTTCTCAATAATTAAATAATAACAATACTATTAGTAAGCAACGTTGTTCTCAATAATTTTGTTTTTTTGCCAATTGTTTTGGAATTTCGCACAAAGCTATTCGAGGGCTATCTATGCTAGCTGTCCCTAATTTAGCAATGTAAGACAAGAGGGAAGGCAGCTAGTCATCACCACCCACCGCCAACTCTTGGGCTACTCTTTTACCAACGAATAGTGGGATTGACCGTCACATTATACACCCCCACGGCTGGGAGGGCGAGCATTTTTAGCGCGACGCGGGGGCGAACTCGCGACCCTCGGATTACGAGCGCTCGGCCATGCCAGGCCCATTCTCAATAATTAAATAATAACAGTACTATTAGAATAAAACTGAGATCTTCATACTCAAAATAATGTTACCTTTATATTCTACAGTTTTAACTATATATTATGCTGTGTTACCTTTATATTATACAGTTTTAATTTTTGTATTATACTTTGTTACCCTTATATTTTACAGTTTTAACTATATATTATACTGTGTTACCCTTATATTTTACAGTTTTAACTATATATTATACTGTGTTACCCTTATATTCTACAGTTTTAACTATATATTATACTGTGTTGCCCATATGTTCTACTTATATATTCAATAAATCCCAGTGAAGTGACTATCGTGTTGTTTGTAACGGTACCGAGTGGATTCTGTCGGTCTTTTGTTTTCATAGTCGTTCTTTAGTGATTTTTTAAATCTAAAAGTTTTCTTCTTTCATATCGATAGATTGTTCTAGCAGTTAGCAAATAGGTTGCGTAGATTTTGTAACAATCTTCGCTGTTTGTAAAAAGAAGGAAAAGAAGAAAAAACACACTCATAAAAACATCATCTTCAAATGCTGCCCTGTCACCCCACGTGCGCTTGACGTGTACCACAGACATCCACGCTATTCACACACCCGTTCATCTTAATCTCACGTTTTTTGGTTTTCCTAGAAGTTTTCCTCTGCTGAGTGGGAAAACAATTCGCCACTTTTGGTAATGAATGCTTTGCCACACAGAATTTGTCTGGATAAAGGGCGGGCAATAGAAGTAGAAAGTTAAATAGTTTCACTGGCACCATCGTGTAGGATTTGTGAGCAACATAACAGAACATGTTAAGATAGTGTGAACAAAAAATGAAACAAAAATATCATATGCCAAACAAACATGTCGAAGTCAATAAAGGCTATTTTTCATGTTCTTGTTTCCTTTGACGTCAGAAAAAAACATCACAGAATGATACGCGAGTTTATTGAATTAAAAAAAAAGAAAAGAATTCCGTAAACCTGAATTTATTTGGTTAATTTAAAAAGGTTGTTCAAATATGGTGTCAGTCTGATGAAAAAGTTAAGGTAAATATCAAACTGTTGTTTAAGAGCCAAAAATCCTTCAACCCTTGATTTTCAGACTAATCAACACAAAGGGAGACGCCCCTTTAATATTTAACTTAGAAAGGGGATTGTTTTTCCATGCCTAAACTTCAAGATGAAGAGTCAATATTCTGATACTTTAGTCATGGAGGAGAACCCCTTCCATGCTTAATATGTAGAATAGGACATTTATCTCACACCTAATATGTAGAACAGGACACCCATCTCACACCTAATATGTAGAACAGGACACCCATCTCATACCTAACATGTAGAATAGGACACCCATCTCATACCTAACATGTAGAATAGAACACCCATCTCATACCTAATATGTAGAACAGGACACCCATCTCATACCTAATATGTAGAATAGGACACCCATCTCATACCTAATATATAAAATAGGACACCTATCTCATACCTAATATGTAGAATAGGACACCCATCTCATATCTAATATGCTGAAGATAACAACCTTCCAATCCATAATCCAAAAGGAAAGGCACACCAATGCCTAATCGATTTAAAGTTTCTATATCCTTTGATACTTTTGTAACTTTGGTAATGATGGTACTAGTGGACCACCTCTTCTATCTGGTGATGTTGTTTAATGTAACACGAAGTTGATGCGAAACTGTTTTAAATTTATTATACAAATACACATTTTACACTGTTCACTGTTCGGACTCTAAACCAGTTGAGCGTGACCTAGTGTTTATCGCATTGGGCAATTAATCTGTGTGTCCAGTGTTTAAGTTCCGTTACTAAAACAATAAACGCACTCCGCACTTTGGAGCTATGGATGCATTATAAGGGTAACCGTCAAATTCCACTATTCAGTCAGACAAGAGTTACCCAAGACAGTGGATGCTGTTTGAAAATGGTTGGCACTGACAACCTTTGAGTAACTTTGCACAAATATCAGAAAACAATCACATGTTAAAACATTACGTAATTACAGGTTTTAATAGATGTTACCTAAGAACATTGTAAGAAACGATAAGGCACAACAAATACCTTCATATAATCACGGATAAAAATTGTTTCGCACTTTAAACAAAACAATAAGAAATGTGAGGAGAACTCGTTTATCTTGGTTTACATACTGGACTTTATCCAGCTGTGTTGCACGTGAACCTGAACACTAAATGGTCATAATAAATCGGCCATCTTCGTCGTAATTCGAAAAGTTTAATCAGAACGTAATTGACCATTTGAATAGCGGAGTTTGTTTTTTACTACTCGTATATTAATAATTGATATATTGCGATACGTAGTTTCATGGTTGTAAGGCATTACGGGGAGTTAAGATCTTATATAAGCTTTTGTTGCAATAATTTACAGTTTATGTTTAGAAAACTGTAATTTAACATTTTAAGGTCAAAACAGAGGACCTCAGGGTAATCTATTTAAAAGAATCTTAAGTGAGTTGAACTGAACCGATTGATCACGAGGACCATCTGTTTGTTTGTAATTAAGCAAATAGCTACACAATGGACTATCTGCGCTCTGCCCATTACGGTACTGAAACCCGGATTTTAAAGTTGTAAGTCCGTAGCCACGCTGCTGTGCCACTGTGGGATCATAGATCATCTGTAACGAGTTTTAAGAATGAAAATTAATTAAAAAGTTGAAGAATCTGTACTACTTGGAAGTTGTTTTAGTTGACTGTAGGAATACACCAATCGTACTTCTGTAGTTTCAGCTAACTGAATCCATATAACCCGTTATTACTGTTGCACGTCTTATCTTTACGGCTTGCAGTCCGCCAAAAATAATGATCATTTTTCCTTATTTCTTCCACTTTTTTATTAATTTAATTATGACCCCTAATGGAGTTTTGTTTTTGTATTTTTTACAGAGCTTAGGAAATTTTCCAATTCGTGCTGTACCCGTGATAGACAGACAAGGAACAGCCAATCCGGTTATCCCAGACGATCCTCTTAACCTACTCCAGCGAGGGAATTTTGTAAGAGTGCCGTTGGTGATTGGTATTAATAGGGAAGAAGGTGGATTTTTTTATCCATGTAAGAAAAGGGTTAAGGATTTTTAATTTTTCTTAAATTAAATTATTTTCAAGTACGGAAGAAATTGCAAAACATATGATGTAAAATTAACAACAGAAAATGGCGTAGCTTTGAATGCTTTAAACTCAAACTGCTGAGCTCGACACTACGGTTATATTTTCAGCTCATAAGTGAAAAATGAGGGGTCTGTGTTCTGTTCACAGTGGGAAATCGAAACCTGTATTTTGTTGTTGTTGTTTTTCATTAAAAATTCAGAAAAGTAACGCTGGCCTACAGAAACACCACTTGAAACTTTTAAAAATGCAGTTAGGCTTAACTACCTTACACATTTAATAATGTTTTGTTTGTTTTTTGTATTCAACAGTGCTAAGAAAAGGATACATGGAAAACTCCCTTCGAAATTCGGGTTACCTCCGAGACATTCTCATACCCAGCTTTCTACAGTCAACCTCTGACCTTGCGATAAATTCTGCTGTAGTCGAGGCTGTTATGTTTGCTTACTTCATCGGAGTTGATACTGCTAACCTAACTCAAGTTCTTAAGCCTTTTATTAACGTAAGTAACTTCGACATTAAGTTGCTATCAACAATCAACACGTAAATTGCTGTTGGTTATCGACGTAAAACAACTTGTTGTCATGACAGTAAGTTCTGACAACCACATGCTACTTTGGTGATCAAAATAGTACACTGTAAACATTTTTATTCTTTTGTTGTTGTTAAAACATTACATAGATTAAATTAAAACTCGAACAATGTACAAAAGCAGTCGGTAAAAAACTTCCCCTGAAAGGGGTCCGGCATGATCAAGTGGTTAAAGCACTCGGCTCGCAATTTGTGCATCGCGGTTCAAATCTTTGTCACACCAAACATGCTCGCCCTTTCAACCGTGGGAGCGTTATTATGTGACGGTCAATACCAATACTCGTTGATAAAATAGTAGCTCAAGAGTTGGCGGTGGGTGACAGTAACTAGCTGCCTTCCCTGTAGTCTTCCACTACTTAATTAGGGACGCCTAGCGCAGATAACCCTCGTGTAGCTTTGCACGAAATCCGAAAACATAACAAACAAGCAAAACAAATACCCTTTATAAAGAACGAATCATTTCAATCACATACTCGCCCTGAAAGGTGCACAGTGTAATGCTACAAAAATATTATATTGCAACACAACAATGTGGCCCGGCATGACCAAGCGTGTTTAAGGCGTGCGACTCGTAATCTGAGAGTCGCGGGTTTGCATTCCCGTCGCGCCAAACATGCTCGCCCTTTCAGCCGTGGGGGCGTTATAATGTGACGGTCAATCCCACTATTCGTTGGTAAAAGAGTAGCCCAAGAGTTGGCGGTGGGTGGTGATGACTAGCTGCCTTCCCTTTAGTCTTACTCTGCTAAATTAGGGACGGCTAGCACAAATAGCCCTCGAGTAGCTTTGCGCGAAATTCAAAACACAACTCTGTATTTAAATAAACAAAATTTTAATTGAAGGCCACGCGTCACTTGCATTTTTAGAAAACACAATGTACTTGTGTTTTCTAACGTTGCTTTAACCGTCACATGTATTATAGCTCAAACAAGTTTGTCTTCGAGGGAAGATAGTCTTGTGAAATAATGAATACTTGTACTAATTTACAATACAAATTTCTTTTCTTAACGATCAGGAATTATCAACAAGCATAACCGTGCAAAGGTGAAAAAGATCAATAAATAGACATCTCACAAAATGTTCTTTTAATTGTTTTTTAATTTCGCGCAAGGCTACACGAAGGCTATCTGCACTAGCCGTCCCTAATTTAGTAGTGTAAGACTAGAGAGAAGGCAGCTAGTCATCACCACCCACCGCTAACTCTTGGGCTACTCTTTTACCAACGAATAGTGGGATTGACCACACATTATAACGCCTCCACGACTGAAAGGGGCGAGCATCTTTGGCGCGACGGGGATTCGAACCCGCGACTCTCAGATTACGAGTCGAACGCCTTAACCTACCTGGTCATGCCGGGCTACTTTTATTTGTAACTGAGCACAAAGCTACACGATGGGCTATCTGTGTTCTGCTCACCACGGTTATCGAAATCCGGATTCTAGCGTTGTAAATCCGCAGACACACCGCTGTGTCACTGGTGGTTTTACGGAAATAGGTTTTAGCTGTTGAAAAACAATTTAATCAAAAGAGAATCCAGAGTTCTGCTTTAGCTGAAGCGGTAGATGTTGTAACATATTCACGGAAAGCCATAGCAACTTCATGTTACTCAAATTCTGTCGTTTTATTAGCTTGTTGTAATACGAAACTTACATTGAGTTCAGCCCTTACTTCACCAAAGAATCATCATCACCAACCGATACTGAATAAAACGTAATTTGATGAAGTAGGGACTAAATTGAACATAATTTCAATTTTACAGTTAATTAATACGGTCATGCAACATACATAGTACCAAGTTTCTTTAATTCTTTATGCTTTGGGCAAAAGCAGAATATTCTTGCGTTTCTGGTTAAATTTCTCATGTTTTTGTACCATTAAGTCAACTAAGACACTTATGCTGTAAGTAGTATTGTTTAACTAGACCTTTTAGAGGAAGCAACTCATATAGGGTGGTAATGTAATATGTAGACCAGGGTATTGTTAAAATTGCACGAATTGTCAAGTACATTACGTGGGGGTGAAGAGTGCATTACTTTAAGGATAACATGGGAGAAAGAACCGAACGTAGCTGTAAATCCTGGTGACTATCCCATGGGGTTGAGCTATGCGGAAAGAATTCTGAGAACGAGAATGACTGGATGTTTATTTAAGTTTAAGCAACTGAGAAAAAGCGACACCTGCACCAATATATATATATATTACTGTTGCACCGAAAATGTTTTAAATTTTTCTGGAAAACATTAAATGGCTCCAGAATTAAAAGATGGATGATCTTTAGAAATAAAAGTTGGTAAACCTGTTTGGACATGACATGATATTTAGAATAAAATAAAAAATAAAAAAGTCGCTCTTCATTCTGGAAAAGAAGTACAGACCAGTATATTTATGTATGATAATCAAACTGTCCAAACAGAGAAACCCACAGTTCTTTTGCTGTTTTGTTTTGCGTATAAAACTACCGTTTTTGTTGGGCTTTCTTTTTTTAACACTTTGCGTGTTGATTCGAACAGATGACGACCGATGCCATGTACGTGGCGTGTAACGACTTGACCTCCAAAACTTACTCCCAGCTGAACATACCTACTTATATGTATGTGTTTGAACACCGTGGGGTGAACAGCATGACTGACCTCCGGCTGAATCAACAAATGTCAAAGATCGATGCAGGTAATAAAGGACTGACATCTTCCTAGTTTTAACGTATCTACCTAAAGTGTGATGACTTTCCAATTAAACTGTAAACTTATTATTGTATGTAAAAGGATGTTTCTAAAATATTTATATGATGTTAGGCTTAACGAATATTATACATTTTCTTGATGTCGGCTATAGCAACTGATCCAATATGGATTTGCAATCGAATACTTAAATAGTTACTGGTATATTTAAAAGGCAGGCTACGTATATAAATCATCGTAAAGACTGAAAAATATTAATACTTCAATACATACAACGTTTAACATTTACACGCTACATTAAAAAAAGTACACAACAGATAAAAAAAAAAAAAACGCATACTAAGTTAGCAAGCGTTGTCTTACCTGAAAATTGGTATTAATGGCGTTTCTTTGCTATAATAAGAAATAAATAGTCGCATCAGCGCCACCTTCGGTAAATAAGAGAACTAACTATTCATTACCAGAATGTGGAGAACAATTGTTTCTCATAATTTCACTTGTATCCGACACAGGTACATAACCTTAAGTTTCATCAAAACTTTCACATTATCACTCTAGTAATAAAAAACGATGAAACAATACTTTAACAATGTGCTTGTTTAGTTTATGGCAGTGGACAATTTAGAAGAATCAAACTACGTATTTTAGCGATGTAAACTCTTGAATTTGTCGTTGTTTTTTAGTGGAAGATCATCTTAATGACCAAAATAATTGGCTCAATACAGGATGAAACTTTAAAAACAAAGATAAATGTGTGAATAGGTTACGAAACAACGCTTTAATGGTGAGAAATAACTGTTTGAATAAATTATGAAATCTTGCTCTAATAAAAAATTAATTGTTCAAATAGAATATGAAACAACACCTTAGTAACAAAAATAATTATTTAAACAAGTGGTCTGAATAATAGTGTGAACAAGCTTATTAAAAAATGACAGGAGAACCAATTACTTGGATACAAGTGGTAACAAATGTCTAATATTGTTTAGCTTATTGGAGCAGTTTGTTTGTTTGTTTTTGAATTTTGCACAAGGCTGCTCGAGAGCTATCAGCGCTAGCAATCCATTGTTTAGCAATGTAAGACTAGAGAGAAAGCAGCTAGTCGTCACCACCCACCGCCAACTCTTGGGCTACTGTTTTACCAACGAAGAGTAGGATTCACAGTAACATTATAACGCCCCCACGGCTGAAAGGGCGAGCGTGTTTGGTGCGACGAGGATTCGAATCCGTGACCTTCGAATTACAAGTTAAACGCCTTAACCCACCTGGCCATGCCGGGCCCTATTGGAACAGAACTTCCCAAACATTCTCAGAACAAAAACCTCGTAACATTTCATACCATGATTAAGGACTCCCACTCAGTGAGATTCCCGGATTTACAACAATGTGTCTTTGCTATATGAAAACACACACATACCCCACCCAATGAATTAGTGGTTATTGAGTGCCTTAAGAGTATTGTGTAATTTGATACTTTCCTGAGACCCCTCGAAGGTTCCTCACCCTCAATATTGGAACTGCTGCAGTAGTGAAAAGTAGTAATCATGCCAATCTGCGTATCGTAATGTCCCAGGTTAGAGTCGCGATGTGTTGCTAAACGCTCTGCGGCCTTATAGCTGTGGGAATATTATAACCTTGGTAGTCAATCCCGCTATGTAAACCACGTGTGTTACTAATTAGTTTCATTTCCTCTAGTTAGTAGTTCTAAATTACTAGCAGCTATGCCTCAACACTGTGAACTCTTGACGTAGCATTTACCTCTCTACATCACACAGAATATCATTTAAGGTAAGAATACAAGTGTTTGGAATGCGTTTCTTGTTCTTTGTTTTTTACTTTGATAATCCAATAAATTATCTAACTGCTTCATCTCTGGTGCATTTTTAATCCAAGACGAATATCACCAGTATAGCCCATTATGTTTTTTAATTTTTTCAGCCGCGGTATAGTGGCTCATTGAACGGCTCTGAGTTTGTTTGTTTTTTGTTTTGTTTTTGAAGTACAAACTTTTAGCGCTCGATCGATGTGAGATATAACTAGTTTTGTATTCACAAGATCAAACCCTTTCGAATGATATATTTGACCACGCTCAAAGTCTCATATATTTAATTTACTCTAATCCTGCTTAAAAGAATTTCTAGTGCCGCGACTATTGAGGATTCCCTCTTGTTTAATTTTCAAAATGTTAGTTTTCTATGAACAGTTAGATATATTAGTTATAGGTTTTTTTAGTATTGCGACGTACTCTAGGTTATCTGATAGCATTGCGTTTAGAATTAATCTGACAATAAATTAGACAGTAGTCACCAAAATAGACTATTTATTATCACCTGAGGCAGGAAAACGTGTTTTACGTTACCAAAGTTCGAAGTTTAGAGCAACATTTCTCATTGATATCAAATGTTATCTGTTTGGGAGGTGGAAAATGAGCCTGTTAATGGTTTGAGTTTTAGTTTTATATTCGTACGCCGTTCTTTGTTCAGTGACAAGCGGCTGTCTGTTATATGTCAGAAACGAAACTAAACATGATCGCTCTCCCAGCCGTGGGGGTATATAATGTGACGGTCAATCCCACTATTCGTCGGTAAAAGAGTAGCCCATGAGTTGGCGGTGGGTGGTGATGACTAGCTGCCTTCCCTCTAGTCTTACACTACTAAATTAGGGACGGCTAGCACAGATAGCCCTCGAGTAGCTTTGTGCGAAATTCCAAAAACAAACAAACAAACAAACAAACGAAACAACGTAGCATTCGGAAACTTTTTATTTGAGTCATTATGAACGTAGGTGTGAATGAAGTGTGTTTTTATGCAAATTATCAAAGTGCCGAGCACCAGTTTTGTGACTTATTCGTTGAGCTGTTTCATAGCACTCATTGTCAAAAACTTGAGCTTGCGTTGTTCCTCGTACACTACAAAACCGTACAGTTTTAAACAGAATATTTGGAGCCAGTTTATAATTCCGCTTTGTCGGCCCGGCATGGCCAAGCGCATAAGGCGTTCCACTCGTAATCCGAGGGTCGCGGGTTCGAATACCACTGGCACCAAACATACTTGCCCATTTACCCGTGGGGGCGTTATAATGTGACGGTCACTCCTACTATTCGCTGGTTAAAGAGTAGCCTAAGAGTTGGCGGTGAGTGGTGATGACTAACTGCCTTACCTCTAGTCTTACACTGCTAAATTAGGGACAGCTAGCGCAGATAGCCCTCGAGTAACTTTACGCGCAATTCAAAACAAACGTCCACTGTATCAAATTCTCTAACTTCAGCTGATCTTCTCAGACTATTATAGATTTAGGCTTCGTTAAATATTGAAGTTTAAATATGTTAAAAGCCTAAACGTTTGGAATACTTCGGTTTAGTGTTGCACATCCGGGAAGTTGAAAATATAAATGAATCATATTTTTCACGAAGTATTACTCCGTTTCTTTCTTATTAAGCACGAAACCACACAACGGGCTATCTGTGCTTTGCTCATCTAGAGTATTGAAACACGAAGTTTAGCGTTATAAACGCTGAGACACTGGTGGAGGCTGGAGACGCACGAAATATTAAAACCGCACACAAACACACTGGTCATTCTAGTACTCTACTGTGAAATTAGAGAACGATTATGTATTCACTATCAACGCCACATTCTGTATTATGTACACATTAAACCAATAGAATAACTAGAGACATTAGAATACAATAACAAGCAAATACGAAACAAAAGTGTCAAAATAAACAGGATATTACAAAAATAAACATCTGCTATCCGAATCTTACATTATAAATTACCACAAAGACATTTCATGCATGCATTAAACTCCCGATCAATTTTACGTTTGTAATAATCATTTCATTTTAGGCCTTTAACACGGATAAACATGTGCGATAAATCATTCTCAGAGAAACGGATTTCCTGAGGTTTTTCGTGATTTTTCTGCAGGTGTGTCACATGGTGATGAACTATTCTATCTTTTCGACTTGCAAGTGGATGGAATTCAACCTCTTTCGCAACTGGATAATTTGATAAGTAACCGGATGGTAACATTATGGACGGACTTTGCAAAATTTGGGTAAGTCTTTGAATACGTGTGTATCAGCACGTAAGACTCGTGAAATTGCAAACCTTAAAATTTGAAAAGAAGTATTTCCTTAAAACTGATAGTTCTTGAACATTACAGTTTCACAGTCTAGGCCTTTTTCATATAGTTAAACAAGCAGAACAGTCATTTTGAGTAATTACTATTTAAACAGAAAGATGGCGCATTTAAAAATAAAATTTAAAGTTTGCTTATTTTCTTTTGACTGAACACAAATTACACGTTCATATTTACTTACGATAATCGATTAATGTTTGTGGGGGTTTTAAAAAAAGACCTTAAGTTTAACACGTTGAAAATTAAACTCTCAAAAATTGTCGAATGTTTGTGACGTTCTTTAAAGAAACGTTTGAGTTCAACAAAAAATGAAATTATTTTTCAGAGTTGCGCCGCATTTTGTGAATTACGAATATCCTGCAAAATGGCCTCGTCTTCAGCCAAACAATCTCTCATATTATCGTATAGAAGGACATCTGAGAATAGCCCGAGATTACCGCCAGAGGGAGTCCGATTTGTGGTTACATCACCTTCCATCTCTGGCGGAGATTCACACACTACCTCCAACAACAAGTCCTCTGGTTGAAGAGAAAGTAGAGCCCGTGTACCGGACTTTGGCTTGGGCAATGGTGGCAGTTGCAATAGCTTTATTCATTCTTGTAATCGTTCTCTTAGGTTTCTTGTACAATCAAAGAAAAAGTCAAAGTTTCAAGGCCAGTCCAGAACTGGGACATTCCAGGATGTCAGGGTCCATGTCTGGTTCCACGCTGTATTGACGACGCGCCGAGCCCACTCACTTGTGATCCATCGTGGATTCGAATTAAGTGTTCTTGAGGTTATTTTAGTTAAAAGAAGACCACGTGGTTGCGTCTTGTAATCTTTCTTTAGAGATAATTTCCAGTTTTCCACTTGTAAGTCGTCGTTGCATAAAAACGAATATTACCTACCGTCCAGTTATTACAAATAACGGTAAAATTACTGATGTATTATTCTATAGATCGTATATCCTGTAAAAACCGGGCTGAAATGAAACAGAATACTTTATTACGACATTTCTGTTACAAGTAATGACTACGTGACAAAACAACGTTCAGTTGAAATATCGTAATAAGTAAACTTATTTTATCTCAATCATCTTTGCTGTAAGAAATAAAAATCAAACTCCGACATTTTAAAAACTCCACTTCGTTTATAATCTTGTGTTATCAAAAAACTTATGTAAATCACCGTTTCTTGTAAGGTGTATAACTTGTCTGCTTCACACCGCGCTACCCCACAGTTTTCACACTTAATCACTTCGACTATAAACACTACAGAAACCAACTTTTCATGCTATTTTACCTACACATACACCACATCACTATTCTACTTACATACACACTACTTCACTATGCTACCTTCACATTGAACACTCCACTATCTTGCCTACACGATACTGTTTACACACATGAAAAAGAAAGGAAAAACATCCGAATGAGTCATGCTTCAGAAACTTGAAACTATAATTTAAATGCAGTTTAGACACATCTGTCATCGGCCAACATTTTTGCTCTTGTTTTCTTACTATCTTATAGCTGTTGCGTGTTTATTACGCGTGCACAATTCGTTCACAGTTACACATTATATCTATTAATTTCTGAATGAAAGGAGTGATTTTCATCATGGCGGGCTTTCTTTTCACAGTTATTTCTAAATGCGATTCTTTAAGTTTTTGTCTAAATAATTAAAATTAATTTACATCCTTGTATTTTTGAAACGATCAGAGAAAAATAAAAATGTTCAGATCCCGTACCCTAAACAAGAAAACCGTGGAAGGTTATTCAGACACATAACATGTGGGTAAAAAGCATGGCTGGAGAAGCAATGATTATTTACTTCAGTATAATTTTCTGTAATACTGATAGCTGTCCTATCGTGGAAAGATACTTCAAAATACCGGTATTTCACTTCAGTTTTGTCTATCATAATACAACGCTTTCACTCCTATTACGCACATACACACGCGCATATATATATATATATTACATTTCCTACAATAATAAACATATATTGCAGATCCTGGCTACTTAACCTTTTAGAAAACATTGTTTAATGACAATGATCTAACGTAATAAAACTGTTTGTTTTATATATATGACATGTATGTTGCATGCTCAAACCTTTTAATGTTATATTTCCAATCCCAAGACTTGGAATGTAAGGTCAGAGTATCATGCAACGTAAAAATGAATATATTCACTCTCATATTACCGCTTTTATTTTGACTATTATTTATATGATTACTAGGTTATAAACCCATACACGTATAAAAAAAAACATACAGATTTTCTTATGTTTCTTATAAAGGCCACATATTATTTTGTAAGATATAAAACTTACGGATGGTCTTGTAAGTTATAAGATACACAGACAATTTTTATTTGTTAAAAACGTACAAGTAATAATGCTGGGTGTTGGTATGTCATAAATCGTGTATGTTATGAGACGATAGACAATCATAATAGAATTATGTTAAAAATTCTAAAGATTTTTGTTGTTGTGTGTTATAATTAATGCATATATTGTAAAACGTAAAGATCATTGTTTAGGCTTAAAATCATAGAAGTGATTTTGTGTGTTATTAAATATATAAATAGTCCTTATATGGTGAAAGGCCTACAGGTGAATTTATGTGTTATAAAACATATAAATTATTTTGAATGTTATAAAAGATACAGGAGACAATGTGGTTTAAAAACCACGTAAGAGATATTTTTAAAACCTGGAATAACTGAGAATGTTATAAGTCACGTGTGAGTTAAATACTTCGAACAACATTTGCAATGTTATGAACAGTATATACAAACAGGGTTTATTATATTCTGGAATATTCCATTCATATTTCAATTTGTAAAATAAGAATTTGTGTTTTTAAAATCATGAAGACGATTTTGCGTTTCATAACATGTTAAAAAATATTTCGATAGTGAGAAACGTTAATGGTAATTGCATATTACAAAGTTCCCCTGGATACAGAACCTTGCGTCAGTTTCTTGAGGCCGAAGTTTTACGTGGACAAAACTCATGGTGAAGAGAGAAAAGCTTTATGAAGGAAAACTGACACTTTTCAGTGAAAATATAGACTTAAAAACTTAGCCCTCTTTTAAACTTTCACTGGGTTCGAAAGTAGGACAGGTGAAATAAATAGTTACATATTTATTGCCGGCAATGAAAATCATATGTTTATGGAGGAACGGATTTATTTCTAAACAGAGGAAAAGAGATCTTAAACGGAATGTATAGTTGATTTTTCTAAGCATGAATATCTTAACTTTCATGTGCTGATCATAACAGCAGGAAATGAACACAGAAGAGAAAGAAATCACTTATATTAAAGAAAACTTAACTGTTTCTATCTCTGGTTTCGTTATATAATGTTCTTCAGCCAACATTTTCCGAAGGGTAGGGTGTGCTCTATTGCTTAACATGTCAGCTTAAAGAACAGAAGATCCAAGGTCAGAGCCTGTGAAAGTCGTTAAATAAACTCTATCATATCAGCTAGGGCTCGTTGTAAAAGTAACAGCCAATAACTCTGTTCTGTTAAGAGCAGCCATTAAAGCGGCAGGTGTTACTGGCTGGCTCCACTTACTTTGGTCAACAAGTCGAAACTGGACATTGTTAAGCCTGATTTTTTTAAAATTTCCGACTTAGTTAGCTTATCCCAAGTTCTGTTCAAATTGAGAACATCAAAGAGATATACTTTCTAAGAAAGACAAATTGAAACAGATTTCCACCGTATATTTAAAAGGTGCAGTATGGAAATATGTATATACTAATGCTGTGAAAGTCGTTAAATAAACTACCATATTAGCTAGGGCTAGTTGTAAGAGAAACGGCCAATAACTCTGTTCTGTTAAGAGCAGCCCGTCACAGCACACAAAAAGAACCCGGATCATTACTCATAAAACTCCGTCATTACGAAACTGTTCGAAGTACTATTTGCCTATCATTTAAACTAAAAACAAAAACTTTATTACTTTGGTATTAGGATTGAGAAACGTTATCACTTTGGTATTAGGATCGAGAAAACTTGGTTTGTTTTTGAAGAGTCTCAGTTACGTCTTTTTTTAAACGTATTTTGTTTAAGAACACATTTCTCAGCTCTTAATTTGTTTTCGTGTTTCTAAACTACAAATATAATACAACAATAGTTTTTATAGATTTGTGTTTCACAGAATTCTAAAAGTAAAAAAAATTACTTTGTTTTATGTTTTTAATAATAAACGCTTACTTAAACGTTTTTCTCAGAGCATTTTATTGAAGTGTTATAATGTGTACGTATTACAATATTTCAGTGCTAATAAACTTTTGTAGCATTTGATAAAAAAGTTTCATGGCGTATTCGTTTCGGCACTTAATAAAATGTTTATTAGAAAAAGTCACTTGAAAGGTCAATAATAAGTGTACGGACTTGTAACACTAAGATTGAGGGTTCGATTCCCTGCGATGGACAGCGCTAAAAAACACAGAGAAAGTACGGACTGTGTTAATATGGCATACGTTCTTTCTTACTTTATTCCTATTTGCCCGTCACACCAATGATGCTCGCCCTTTCAGCCGGGGGGGGGCGTTATAATATAACGATCAGTCCACTATTCGTTGGTAAAAGAGTAGCCCAAGAGTTGGCGGTGAGTGGTGTTGACTAGTGTTACGTTTTTTATGTGGACTGAACGCAACAGAAAGACACAGATAGCAGCTTGTATAATTTATTATAATGATCTACTTATGTGATAGACACAAAAATTATCCAATATCAATAACAGATATCCAGTTTCAACCATCAAAACAACTTACAATACAAAAAGGTACTGGCCTGTGCTTAATAATATGATCCAGAATAAGTGTCCAAATCCGAAATCCAAAGTTCTAATCTAGGCAGTGAATTTAGTCCCACGGAGAAATTTTCGAAGTTTGAATGGGTAATTTCAAACAAAAATTCACAGTCCAATTCGTATTGACTTTCGGTATAATCCGTAATCCGACTGAATTGTAAAGATTGACGGAATAAAAATTTCACCGCTTTAGTCGATCTAGTTCTATTCACAAATTCAGTTTAAACTTTCTCAAACGAAACAAACTTCTTGATCCGAGTAAAAATGGATGATGACTTCCCTCGCATCGCCGACTGTTTATATACTAATCGCGTAACTTCCCAGAATTCCACAGTACAAACACCAGGCCAATACAAGTGATCAATCTACCTAGTTTTAAAACTTTCTACATGAATAATTCTGAATGAATTTTAATTAATTCTAAAATGTTATTTTAAATTTCACTGGTTTAAACCTCGAAAATATAAATATAAATAATAGAATTATAAATAATAAATATGGGAATTCAAACACGACATTACATTATATTTACATAACATATGCATGATATTTACATGACATTATATTTACATGAAAATATAAATATAAATAATAGAATTATAAATAATAAATATGGGAATTCAAACACGACATTACATTATATTTACATAACATATGCATGATATTTACATGACATTTACATAACACTCGACATGGTTGTCGTTTACATAACATTTACATAACACTCTCGACATGGTTGTCGTTTACATAACATTTACATAACACTCTCGACATGGTTGTCGTTTGCATAGCATTTACATAACACTCTCGACAACATTTACATGATATTTACATAACACTAGCTGCCTTTCCTTTAGTTTTACACTGTTAAATTAGGGACGGCTAGCGCAGATAGTCCTCGAGTAGCTTTGCGCGAAATTCAAAACAAACAATTATTTTTATTATAACATTAAAAAAAACGATTTCCACCGAATATTTAAGTTTATAATAATATTACAAAATAGCTGGTTAGATTTTCTTCATTTTAATATTCCATTCTCCAAACCTGATCTTCAGATAATAACAATAAAAATAGTCTAATGCAAAAAAGGTTTACAGACGCGACGCGGACAGGTCGAATAATTTTGTAAGTTAAGCTGGAAGCTTCTGCCACCAGATGCCGCTGTTACGTTTTACCTGTCTTAGCGAGCACGTGCAGCCAATGACTCAACGGCAAATACTGACAACCTCCGCGGCTTTGTCACACCTTATTTTAAAGTAGTTTTATACACATAGAGAAGTTTAGAAAAGCCAAGTAAATGAACTGAAATGAAAATAGTATTGAAGGCACATTTTTAAACAACTGATAGCGAGAACTGTGACAATAATTTCCTTTCGCCGTGCCTAATTGAGCTTCCAGTAACATAATGGAGAACCTAAGGGTAAGTGTTTCTAAATTTGATTAATATTACTGTAAATGTAGGCGTCTAGCTGCGCTGAGTCAGATATTGAAATTCCGGATGTCTTACCAGAAAACCCACTTCATTATTCAAGTATATATTTGTTACACTGGTATCTTACTGCAAAAAACTTAATTTATTGTATTATGTTTGATCAATTCAAAATCCGTAATGTTACGAACTACGAATGATATTTTCGTTTGAGTTTTTTATAGCAGTTTTCATTATTTTGTTACTTCCTCAAATTTCTTTTAAGAGAGTTAACACTTCCAGTAATATGTTTGATCAATTCAAAATCCGTAATGTTACGAACTACGAATGATATTTTCGTTTGAGTTTTTTATAGCAGTTTTCATTATTTTGTTACTTCCTCAAATTTCTTTTAAGAGAGTTAACACTTCCCGTAATATGTTTGATCAATTCAAAATCCGTAATGTTACGAACTACGAATGATATTTTCGTTTGAGTTTTTTATAGCAGTTTTCATTATTTTGTTACTTCCTCAAATTTCTTTTAAGAGAGTTAACACTTCCCGTAATATGTTTGATCAATTCAAAATCCGCAATGTTACGAACTACGAATGATATTTTCGTTTGAGTTTTTTATAGCAGTTTTCATTATTTTGTTACTTCCTCAAATTTCTTATAAGAGAGTTAACACTTCCCGTAATATAACATGTTATAAAGTATATATATTTCTTTAAAAAATCAGTTGAAAAATTTTAATATTTTTCTGGATATTTTTATAGATGTCAAAGTTTCTTTTAAAATATTTATACTTTCAATTTATTAATATTCCATAATGGCCCGACATGGCCAGGTGGTTAAGGCACTCGGTTCGTAATCTGAGGGTTAAAATTCCCGTCCAACCAAACATGCTCGCCCTTTCAGCCGTGGGGGCGGTCAATTCAACTATTCGTTGGTAAAAGAGTAGCTCACGAGTTGGCGGTGAGTGGTAATGACTAGCTGCCTTCCCTCTAGTCTTACACTGCTAAATTAGAAACGGCTAGTGCCTCTAGGGGTAAACTCAAATTCTGAACTCACAGAGAGCAAACAAAACAACAAACTCAAATACTAAACTCAGAGAACAAACAAAACAACAAACTCAAGTACTTAACATTCAGAGAGCAAACAAAACATACACAAATAGTAATACACGAAGAACAAACAGAATATAATACTAACTACAAACACAAACATTAAATTTGTTTAGACCAAACAAAATATCAAACAACAAACAAATATCGATACTAAACTCACTGAGAGCAAACAGAATAAAATCACACACGACATAATGAATACGAAATCAATTATAGCAAATAGAACTCAGTAATTCACGACAAACAAACAAAGAAAAGAACGCTAAATTTGTCGCAAGCAAATACAACAAAATAACGTTAGACATAACACAAATACTAAACTCAATTAGAGAAAAGTAGAACAAATATCCCCCATTAAAACTTGAGACGTTCATAGCAAAAAACAAAAAACCGTAAACATCCAGAAAAATAAGACTTCCAAAGGATACATAAAAGTTTGTTTTTAAACTGTAAGCCAGTACAAGAGTCACAAAAATGTCACATTTTGACTTAGTGTCACAAAAGAACAAATAATCTGCTTCTGGTATTGCCTTATTGTTTTTTTTATAAGTTTGTTTTTAGAATTTCGCGCAAAGCTACTTGAGGGCTATCTGCGCTATCCGTCCCTAATTTAATAGTGTAAGACGAAAGGGAAGGCAGCTGGTCATCACCACCCACCGCCAACTCTTGGACAAGTCTTGCTACCAACGAATAGTGGGATTGACCCTCACTTTATAACGCCCACATAGTTGAAGGGGCAAACATGTTTGGTAGGACGGGGATGCGAATCCGCGACCCTCAGATTACGAGTCGCACGCCTTAACCCACCTGGCCATGTTGGGCCGCGTTGTTTCTAAGATTTTGTTTTAAAGGTCGTATCACGAGGCATTAACACAAATATACTAATACTTATATCTAAATATACAAGAGAAAAAAACAATCTCGAAGGAAACCAAACAAGAAAATGATGTTCGATTTCACGAAAATGTTTTTTCTTTCTTGTCGTTTGTGTTTTTAAACATCACTTTAGTTGTTTTTCTTTTATTTTCCGTGAAATATTAACTCTCGTTTCGCGTTCGGCTGATCGCCACCAAATCGCTTCATCACCTGGAAACGAGATTATATAGGCCCGATTGGAATACGACAGCAGTAAAACGTGTCAGGCAAAGCTAAACTGATTCCTCTCGATGAATTTAATATTTAGGACACTCTTTGTAACTGTAGGCGTCGTATTGCAGTAAACATGCGAATTTTTTAATTTCATCAATTTGTTAGTTATTTAGTGCTTGATGATAAATCGGTAATTTGTCTGTTAGTCGTTATTCTTACCTTGTACATAACTTTACGTTTTTACTGATTCACGCGACACTGCGTGATACAGCGGTTAAAATGACACATAAAGTTCTTATGACCCAATTAATGATACCAAAACATAAAAAAAAATGGTGTTTTCATAACGTGAAGTCATTGTGGAATGATTTATTTATCAATTCCTCTCATCATAAACATTTGTACGGAAACATTTTTTACTCGTTGTTATGTTACGGTCAATCCCATTATTTTAATGGGATAATTATTTTAATTATTTCTAATTAACGATTTAATAAAGTCCCTCTGTCAGTGGTGCAAGTCAGGTGGTTAGGACGCTCGACTCGTAATCCGAGGGTCGTGGGTTCGAATCCCCATTACATCAAACATGTTCGCCCCTTCAGCCGTGTGGACGTTATAATGTGAGGGTCAATCCCACTATTCGTTGGTAAGAAGAGTTGTCCAAAATGTTGGCGGTGGGTGGTGATGACTAGCTGCCTTCCCTCTAGTCTTGTACTGCTAAATTAGAGACGGCTAGCGCAGACAGTCCTTGTGTGGCTTTGCGCGAAATTCAAAAACCAAACAATTATTTATATAAATATTCTTAAGTTTGTTTGAAGCTAAGCACTAAACAACGTAATGAGGTACTCAAATTCCAATGTAAAGTGACCGCTGTGACCACTAAACCTAAAATGTGTTAGTGAAATAGCAAATCTCAAAATACTGTGTATCGTGAAAAAAAAGATCATTTGTTGTGTTTTTTTTATTTCGAGAAAAGCCACTAGAGGGCTATCTGCGCTAGCCATTCCTGGTTTAGTAGTGTAATGCTAGAGGGAAGGCAGCTAGTCATCACCACCCACCACCAACTCTTGGGCTACTCTTTTACCAACAAATAGTAGGATTGACCGTCACTTTATAACGCCCTAACGACTGAAAGGACGAGTATTATTGGTGCGAAGGGGATTCAAACCCTCCACCCTCGAATTACGAGTCGAGCGCCTTAACCACTTCGCCATGCTGGGGCCCAGATGACTGAATTGAAACAAACACGTGAGGACATCTCTTCCTACGTTTCTGCTTTTATACACGCTCACTTGTTTCAAGTGTTAATTGTTGTCTTGTTTTGTTAATTTTTTAATATGTCTGTTGCTATTTGTGATTCTAAAGGCAAAGCAAAACTGTGTTCTTAGGAAGTTGTTACAATATGCACTTGGAATTATGGAATCGACTCAGAATCGTCTGAGTATTTGGTTAAAAGGAATATTTGTCGTCTGACAAATTAAAGTAATGATTAGTAGACGATATGTGCTTCGTCAGATATAACAAGTCAAGTTTGATGGAGACATAACTTACTTTGGCCATATCTAAGTTCAAGCTAATAAATTATATTATTGGTCAATAGTAGTATGTATCTCGTACTATTTGTCTTTAGCGATTCCTCCGTATGTGTTTTATTATTGTTATTGCTTTGTTTTGTTTTCGCATTTTTAAGTACGGCAAAGAAACTCCTTGGGATACATGCAAGATCAACAGCCATATTTCGTAAAGTATGTTTCACAATGGGATTAATTGATTGTTTTAGGGCAACACTACATAGGCTATCTAAATTCACTTAGGGGAGCCTCACCCTGGAATTTAGAGTCGTAAGCTCGTAAAATTATTGCTGTTCCATCGGGGCCCGTTACAACAAAACAGTTTCGATATAAAACGCGTTTTAGCTGGTTAGTTCGAGCCCTAAAATTCTGTACCGTGATCCTGGGAAATTTGTTTGCTTGTTTTATTATGAAGCATAAAGCTAGAGACTGGACTATTTGTGCTCTGTCTATCGCATGATCAAACTCGATTTTTGACATTGCAAGTCCTAATATTAGCTGCTAAACAACCGAGAGAACAGTTTTTAAAATTTTCATCTCTGTTCTGATATTTAAAAACTGTTGAAAAATGTAATTTTGTATTTGTTTATTTTCACAGTATGAACTGATAAGTTTGGTCTTTCATTCGTAATATGATTTTAATTATAAAAAAACACACCTTAATTCAACCACTTCGGTTAAGATTTTGTTGCTGTTTTTGTTTGTTGAATTTCGCCCAAATCTACTTGAGGGCTATCTACGCTAGGTGTCCTTAATTTTGAAATAATAGACTATAGCAAAGACAGCTACTCTATACCACATATCACCATCTATTGGGTTACTTTTAATCAAATCATACTGGGATTTGACCGTCACTCTTATAATGCACCCATAGTGCAGAGTGCGAGTTTTTATTGTTTTTATTTTATGGTAACGGATCTCAAAGCCACAGAACCCTCGGACCACAGCCCGACACGCTGACAACTAGGCAGCACTCAATTCCTCGAACTGAGTAGTATCGTAATACGGTTTATGGTTACAAAACCGTTTTAACTTTATTGGACAAATAATTAATTAACAATTAATTAATATTTATATAAATAGAAACATTTAAATATTCCTTGACTTCATTCTATTTTAGCACCCTAGTGGCACAGCGGTATGTCTGCGGACTCCCACCGCTAGAAACCAGGTTTCGATACCCGTGGTGGGCAGAGCCGAGATAGTCCTTTGGGTAGCTTATATTTAGATTCTACCAATAACACCTTATATCGAGATTTATCAGAAATACGAAACATTAGTCACCGCAAGCAACGTATAAAAGAAAAAAATAAACAAATTAATAATTCGAAGACCGTAGAACAAAACACGTTTGACTAATCTTCAGAATTCATTGCTGTTTTGTGTTTCAATAGAACTGTTTAAAATGATTTCTCGAAGGCCATACGTAATTACAGGCAAATATAAAAATTATCATTATCAAGTTAAATCACAGACGTTCTCAGGAGAAGTTCAAACCTGATAAAGGTGCTGGACTCGCCCGAATACGTGTTCAAATGTGGTTACGTTTGGCGATTTCTTTTTGTTTGACGGTTTATGACATCAACACCAGTTTTGATACCCAAAACCGTGGAACCTATCTTGCCAATACGACAAAGTGAAAACAGCCCTATTTCATTTTACGACTTTTCCTGAACACGAACCGCGATAGATTTCTTTACCAAAACAATGTGTAATAGGTTTGTATAATCCAATATAATGATTTTAAAGCTAAAAACTTGTCCTACTTTTGTTGGAATTTTGCCTTACTGGCTTGTCAGCTGTATAGTACATAAAAGGTTAAGGTTTACTGTCGATGTAATTGAAAATATTAGAAAATGACATGCATTTTTATGTAACATAAATTACTTTAATTTAACACTGAAAGGGGTTAACTCGGATTTCGTGTACTAAACAATGTTTTTGTTGTATTTTTTTTATTTAAATCTACGACATTTATAAATTGTGAACGCGACATCGTGTATTTAAAGTAATTATAACAATTAGGCCACTTGTCTAGGTTATGTGCATAGTTCTGAACGAATCTGGTTGCTATGGGAGACTTCTCAATAACCACGAAGTTAAACCTGTTTCACACCAAGTAATACCACCAAATATCTCTGTCACAAAAAAAAATAAAAAAATTTTAGCTGAATAGTCTGGTCAAAAATGAAAAACCGATTGACTTGTCTATTAAAAGACACCAGATCGAGCGAACGCTTTTGAAACTTGGATATTGATGGTAAGTGTTAAAACTGAACGGGGTGGCAGTCCCTGTACTCTGTGTTTATAAACAAACGAAGAAATTTACAAAAAAAACACACAAAAAACATTAACACATAAATACTACAGTCTGAGATGGGAATCTGAGGGATGACAGATCCATTCCCCAAATGCCTTTAACTCTGCTGCTCGTTGTACTATCCACACCCGTCCCTTCCCTTCGTATATGATGACGTCATCCGTACATCGCCACTCCTATTATCGTTTTTGAAGTTTACTAAAGTTTTTAAAAGTTTCCCAACCACGCAGTTTTTATAGATACACGGTTTTCTCTTCTAGGAAATTAGTACCAAGAGGTGAACGCACTGCACGAGTTTTCGTCTTCTATTTCGCTACTACGGTTTTCATGAAAAGGAAACTGAAACCAAGCGGGGTTTAAATCGTCCTGGTTTCTCCAAGTAAACTGACAAAGTGATAAACTGTATAAATACTTATTATTTGTTTATCCATTTATGTATATAGTTCCATAAAAAGGATGTTTGTTGCGATCTTTCAGCGTGAAGTAGAGATGGATAGAAATTAAATATCGAATAGTTTATGTGAATCTACAACGAACATTATTACTTCGTGTAGAAAGACATCTTGTTGAATTTTGACGTGGCATTACAGTATGCGTGATTGTGAGTTGCGATCTCGTTCGATAAGCATATTTTACTTATTTTTGCTCGAACCACTAGTTATCATAAATATGCATCGACAGTCCATGCATGACTAATTCCACGTGATAAAAGGAAAATATTATCTCGTTTAATTATCCAATATTCGTGATTCATCTGAATTTATAACCACAGAAAGAAATTTCGGTCATACTGACCAATTTACACAAATGATATTCTTTCTCTAACAAATACGCAGTATTTTGTTGTGGATATCTAACTTGTAGATTGTGTGCTTGTTTATAACTTGTAGATTGTGTGCCTGTTTAAAACTTGTAGATTGTGTGCCTGTGTTTTATGGTAATATGAAGAATTTCTGTTTAATTACAGAATGTTTCGCGCACGTTCTAGTCAAATGTAATTCTTAATATTTTGATAAGGGATGGAACAGAGGAGCACTGGGGATACGTGCCCCGATAATTTGGTGTCTTACCAAGAAAAGTCTCTTTCAAATCCGAATTCAATGGTCACGGTTTACATAATAAACATTAAAGTGTCCCTCCACAAAACAAAATTCTAATTTTTTATGTCACCTATGAATTTTTTATCGAATACTTCGTAAAAATATGTTTAAAAAGTATTCATAAACTGATTGCACCCACTAAAACCAATTAATTATCTTCAAAATCTTCTGGGGTGTGTTTTTATTACTTCAGCGACATTATACTGACGTAACGCTAAAGATTAACGAATTTGTCTACCATAGACTCTTTAGTTATAATGCCATATAGCATTGAACAATCACTTTGTCGGCCTTTTCTGAATTAACACATTGATACGACACGTTAAAACACACCAGTCAGCTACCGTCGGTGGACTCAGCGGATAGCTTGATGTGGTTTTGCTATAATAAAAACACGCACCCACATTAGTCATCTATACCAGTATTTGAGGTCCAATTAATAAAGAAAAAAGTTTGGTCCTACATTTAGCTTGCTGAATTATGGAGCTGACGCTCTGTGCTTCGCGTCCCGTTAATGCTGAAAAATTATGCTGCGATATTTAGGTCGTGGATGCATTATAAGAGTGACAGTTAAATCCCAATACTTGGTCTAGTAAAGTATCCCCATAGTTGGCGGTGGGTGATGCTGAATAGTTACCTACCCTCTAGCTTATCACTTTAAAATTAGAAATATATTAACAATAGTAATGGTAAATAACATAATGGTATAGTTCAAAGACAAATCATACAATGTTAGATGTTAAAAGTAAAGGAAACAATGGTATATTTTAATACTAAAGAGCATCGCGGTATATAGATATATTAGTGGTGAATAAGACAGTGTTGTATCTTAAATGTATGTTAAAGGTATAATACACGACGGTATATGTTTACCGTACAGCATGCAATACTATAACTCAACTGTAAATAAAACTGTTTGTTTGTTTTTTTAATTTCGCGCAAAGCTACTCGAGGGGTATTTGCGCTAGCCGTCCCTAATTTAGCAGTGTAAGACTAGAAGGAAGGCTGCTAGTCATCATCATCCAAAGCCAACTCTTGGGCTACTCTTTTACTGACGAATAGTGGGATTGACCGTAACATTTTAACGCCCCCACGGTTGGAAAAGCGAGCATGTTATAAAATTGTACACAATGGTATATGTTAACCGTACAGTAAAAAATACTACAAGTCAACTGTAAATAAAACAACCATGAATGTTAAAGGTACTGTACACAATGGTATATATTTTAGTGTTCAAAACAAAGCTCTGTTCACCTCAAATCAAGTAGCTATGAACATAATTAAAACAAACTTAAACATTCTAAATAATATAGAAGTAATAAAATATCTTGATGTAGTGTTTTGAAAAAATATATATATTTAATCAGTTCAGACAATTGGTTAATTTTGAAATTAGGAGAAAAAAAATTAATAAATGCGTCATTTAATGAAAAACTAATTTTGAAAGAGTATTAAGTTGTGATACACCTAACTGTTAGTTTGTTGTTGAGTGCAAAGCTACACAATGTGTTATCTGTCCTCTACCTATAGCAACTATCGAAACCCGAATTTTTAGTATTATAAGATATAAGAGTGTTATTACACTTTATTTGTTTGTTTTGGTGGTAAGCACAAAGCTACACAGTATAAATTATGTTTTCATCACGTGTATCAAAACCAACTTACTATAAGTGTTCTGGCTAACGGCACAGCCACGTATAGTTCCTTTCGAAGAATTCCAGATCGGGTTTCATTATATCGCATATTTCTGGAAATATAATAGTTTTTCTGCTTTGTTATTTTATTTAAATTATCCCGAAGATAATCAGAAATGGAAGGGCTAAGAAGCGAATAAACACAAATTTAGTATGTGCTGTTAGCTATACTTTTTAGATCCATATTACTTTTCCTTTCAATAATCAATAATTTTTTTTATCAGAAAGAAATATTATGTAATAAATATTTCCTGTTCTTTCTGACGCAAATTCTCTGAATAAATGTTTCCAAATGCTCTGCAACGCTCACAAGTTGCTTGGAACTGGCGTAAAGAAAGAGTTATTTGAAACAATAGTTTCAACAGCTGTTTTAAGCTAACAGATAAGTTTAATTTCAAAGAACTGACTGTATTGATATATACCGGGAAAATTCGCATGCATTATGACACTAAACTCATTTCCTTGAAAACTGCCTTGTGTTGTATTCCCACCAAAAAGGCTTAACTACGTGTACATCGTAATCTTAAAATTGATTATTTTAATATATATTTTTATACAATTATATTAAAACGGAAGCATAGTCTTTTAATTTCATCGTTGGATTCGTAGAGGAAGTTCTGTCGTTTAGAAAACAACTTTCGCTACACAAGAGAGCATTATAAGAAATATTACAATATTAATTATGTCTCGCTCCTTTGTTATGACTATTTTTATATATTTAAGAAAAACATATTTTAAGTATTTTCTGTTTGATCTACGAATACGAAAAGCAATTGTACTGTACGTAAGCAATTGACTAATAAAACATGTTAAGCTTGACTTTCTGAAACGACAAATAATTCGACAGATAAAATCCTTTGCATAGTCAGACTCGAAGGTTCTTTCCACACTTAACGGTGACTAGACAGAAGAGAAAATGGGGAATTCCCGGATTAAAAGCCGAGGTTTTCTGAAGCTTGCTAACTTTGTTGTTGATTTAGTAAACGTTCATGGGTAATTTTCTGTAACAAATATGCATGGTAGCGAACACCGTTTTGTACTAAATGAATCTTCCTGCAGAAGAGACCTACGAGTTTGGTACAGTTTTTTTTTGTTTGTTTTTTTAGAACGTGTACATTTAGATCCCAGACGAGACGATATATAAACAATTATAAGCCACGCACTTTCATGCTTAGCCAGTTTTTACACGTCCTTATAGTCTGTAGAATATTAATAAGTTGCCTTCTATAAATTTGTCTCTGCAATTGTCTGTCATGCTGTTTCGGTTCGGCTCGGCATAGCCAAAGGGTGAGGGCGTTCGACTCGCGATCTGAGGGTCTCGGGTTCGAATCCGCGTCACATAGTGGCGGCGCCTAGGGGGGCTTGGAGGAGCTTGAGTGCCTCAAATGAGCCAAGCCCCCCTCAGCCCCCAATATTGTTACCTACATATATTCATAAAATATAGAAAACACAATCGTCGTCGTTGCTTAACAATTAACAGCTACCTGACCTGCAGCTGGCCTCTGCAGAGGACCTAGTATAATAAATCATCTCTGGTCTCTCAGAAATGGGAACTGAATCAACATGGAAAGACTTGGAACAGTCTGCTGAGGATATATGTAAGAAAGTGGGAATATGCACTGAGACGTCAAGGTGGACAGGGATCTGCCCCTAGACACCTGGACGAATTAATATCGCATCTAGTACTTGCCAAAAAGATGAACCAACACCAGATGCCAGGAGACACACCTTCTACGCCATCATAGACAGGATGCTCAACGAGCTGAATAGAAGATTCTCCTCTGATACCTACGGTGTTCTGATGGGTGTAACTGTATTAAACCCCAGACACTCGACATTCCTGGACAAACAAGCACTCTTAGGAATGGCAGCGAACTATGGTGTGGCAAAAGATGATCTCGCAGTGGAGGTCCACCAGTTGAACCGGTAAATTGCCAGGAAGGAAGACAAGGGGCAGGAAGTATCCACACCATTGGAGCTTTCAACCATGCTGGAGCCATACAAGGATGCCTTCATGGATTTCCACAAACTTGTATCCATCGCTGTGACCCTGCCTGTCAATTAGCTGCCTGTGAAAGAAGTTTCTCATGTCTGAAGCTTCTCAAGAGATACTTATACAACAACAGTAGTAACAAATGCACCAGGAACCTTGCTATCATATCAGCAAACTCCAGGAGGGCAAAACAACTCGATATTGATATTTGCTGCCAATCACCAGAACAGACGCATTGTTTTGAAGTAATATAGACTATAAACACAACATGATAAAAGATAGTTAGCCTGATAGAGACCTTACTTTTCCTCAGAGTGTATTAACTTTATATGGGATAATTCGTATCTGTTAAGTAAACTGATTTTATGTCATATTTCATTTGATTTGTAGCTTTACTCTTAATGGTATATTAAATATTCAATCTAAGCTAATCTTGATTTTCTTTGTTATTATGTATTACCTTGGGTGGAATTTAGGTGAGCTTCCTCTTTTACATATACACCTATTTTCATAAACAGATTATTCCTAATTTGTAATAATGAATTATTAACCAGAGTATGAATTTCCATTGAAAACTAGATTGAAAACGCAGTTCAAAATAGCACACCTTTCTGAAATGTACTTTGGTATTTACATTATTATAATTTACCATCTACACTTCATATTGATGAAATTTTGGGAAGCCCCTCCACAGTTTACCTCAACCCCCCCCCAATGAAAATATCCTGGCGTCACACCAAACATGCTAGCTCTTTCAGCCGTGTGAATGTTATAACGTACGGTCAATCCCACTATTCGTTGGTAAAAAAGTAGCCCAAGAGTTGGCAGTGAATGGTGATGACTAGATGCCTTCTCTCTGGTCTTTCATTGCTAAATTATGGACGGGTAGCGTAGATAGTCCTTGTGTAGCTTTGCATGAAATTAACAAAAAAACAAGCAAACGAACAAACTGTTTAGGTTCTGCAAGAGAGAAGATAATTTTAAAAAAATTATATGAAGATGCGAATTTTTAAGATATTCTAACCTCTCTAAGAGGTACTTTGGCCCCGGCATGACCAGGTGGTTAAGGCAATCGACTCTTAATCTAAGGACCACGGGTTCGAATCCGTCACACACCTAGCATGCTCAATATTTCAGCCGTGGTGGCATTATAATGTTAGGTCAATCCCACTATTCGTTGATAAAAGAGTAGCCCAAGAGTTGGCGATGGGTGGTGATGACTAGCTGCTTTCTCTCTAGTCTGCAAAATTAGGGACGGCTAGCGCAGATAGACCTCTAGTAGCTTTGCGCGAAATTCAAACAAATAAAGGAAAAAACAGTTTGGACTATGCACACAGAGCTTTCGGCATCCTTGAGAGTGAAGATATTCAAATATAATGGGTGGTGACTTCAAAATGTCAAAAAAATAATAATTTTCAGTTTATGGACAAGGCATCAAACAACTAGTCGTGCTCGAGAAGAAGTAAACTGCATTCGATATCAGTAATTCCGATAGTCAGTTGAAAGCTTAAGACTTATAATGTTAAAATGTGGGTTTCGATACGAGCAGTGAAAAGAACACAGATGGCGCCTTTTAAAGCTTTGTGCTTGACAACAAAAAGCAACGTGGGACTCAATCCACTTTATTGAGCATCTGAGCCACAATAACCATCCCATCGGGCTACTTGTATGTAAATAACCACTATATAACGCCAGTAACCATCCCATCAGGCTACTGGCATGTGAATAACTACTATATAACGCCAGTAACCATCCCATCAGGCTACTGGCATGTGAATAACCACTATATAATGTCAATAACCATCCCATCAGACTACCGGTACGTAAATAACTACTATATAATGTCAATAACCATCCCATCAGACTACTGGTATGTGAATGACCACTATACAATGTCAGTAGCCATGCCATCAGACTGCAGGCATGTGAATAACCACTATATAATTTCGGTAACCATCCCATCAGGCTTCTGGTATGTGAATGACCACTATACAATGTCAGTAACCATCCCATCAGGCTTCTGGTATGTGAATGACCACTATACAATGTCAGTAAGCATCCAAGAACGCTTCGCTCTGTGGTACTGCTATGTCATAAATAATATTAAGTACAGTAAAATGAGTCATCACGTTTATCTCAAAAGACAAAGACGTCATTGACGTCCATTTCTAGGAGTACTTGCCTCGCCTTGACCACTACGATGGCAACCATCTTCTGTGGACTGAGGAAGGACAAGCAGCATCGACTAAACTGAACACAACAAGTTAGGTCATATTTTTTCGGGTAATTTGCTGCGGTTGACACATTAATCCGGATGCTGACATTACAGAAATGACCTCTGGATGTTATTCTTTTCTAATTTCATTACGATTGGTTTTATTGTGATGTAAAATACTTCTCGACTATTTAGCACTGGTAATGTTAGTGCTTATATTAATTAGGAAGCTGTAATAAGAATGGACGAACCAATATTAAACCTTTCCTTTCAGTGGAGAAGTGTTTCTAGTTCTCTTTTAGCATATTTCCTTTCGGTAGAGAAGTGTTTGTTCTCGTTTAGCACATTTCCTTTCAGTGGAGAAGTGTTTCTAGTTCTCGTTTAGCATCTTCCCATTCAGTGGAGGATATTGATTCTATATGGTACGAACTCCTCCAAACTGGCAAAGCGCGAGTGTGACTGATTATTCTTGTCATAAGACACTAGCAGTAGGCACATCATAATTTCGTATCCTAAATCAAGGAATTATTTTTGGCGTTGTAACAAATGGGCCCACACTACACACGACAGTGTTGTAACAAATGGGCCCACACTACACACGACAGTGTTGTAACAAATGGGCCCACACTACACACGACAGTGTGACAGGAATATTATGATTTTACACTTCTGATTCTTTAAAGTCCCTAAGGAACCACATAAAGAGCGCAGTGTTAAATAGGCTTAACACGAACAAGCATATAAAAGTAATATATTACTACAGTAACAAAGTCTAAACATAGAAAGACACTTTTGAACTTTCTAATAACTTATAAAAATATTTTAGAAAATATGTTAGCAGAAGTGATGGAGAAAAAGATAAAGCACCGCACGTGTGTACTGGATTGAACTTGAGGGTTGAAAAACAGGTACGTTTTTAATGACCTCGATATGATATATAAATAATAAACCGTAATATCTAACTGTGCCTCACGTTAATACCTCTAAAAGTTGTATCTTAAAATCCCAAGCTTTAAAACATTATTTTGTGTTTGTTTCTCTTCGTATGTTCATTTATTGTCTCTCGTTCTTCAGCAAACTATCATACTTTAGTGTAATACCACTCCTGATACCCCTTATCTCTAGTTCTTCTAAATACATCGCCACCTTTTAGCTCTTTACTATATTACCACTTGTGTTCTTTTTTTGGGTATGTTAATGACCTGTTACTTGCCAGTTAACTGCAACCGATATTTTGCCTAACGTGTTATCTGTTTTTATGCCTGTAACTGCCTTACATTTTTTTCGCCTTGCTACCTTTCCACTTCTGCTTTTAGTTCGTATATTGCGATCTTTGTTTCATCCAAGTGACTCTAATACAAAATACAGTTTTGAATCTTTTCGATGATTGTTCTATGTACAGCAACAGTTCTGATTCATAGCGATGGAGTTTTTAATCTCGTATTGTTCCAGATCTTAAGTCTTTACGTTCATAAAAGGTGTGTACTGGTGAAGATAAAGGTTACTGCATAAGATTATTCGCATTTTATAAGTATTCTATTCCAGGTCCCACAGTGACCTCAGGCTTACTTTTTCAGTCGTATGTTTGCTGAACAAAGAAGAGATAGTCCATTGTGTAGCTTTGTGCTTACCTTCGAAACAAACAAACTGTTGGTCATAATTAAACTGTACGACACGCAATTCCTGCTGTAACATACTCCTGCAAAACAGGGAAAGGTCTCTTGGACAAACACGTCTTGCTAAATTTTCTAAACACCATCCATTGTACCCGAATGTTAGTTTGAATATTACAGTTAGAAAAACCAAAGGCACTAAAAGCTGTTTGAAGCTACTTGGTGAGACGTAACATGTCTCAGATTGCTTTGGTTCTCGTTATATCGACAATCATTACTACGTAAACAAACACCACTTTTGAGGTGTGGCTGAAAGCTTTTAAGTATCATCACCTTCAATTTCTTGTTTGTTGTCCTACTGGTAAAAAGAGATGTGCTCATTTTCATTGTAACAACTTTTTGGGTTGAAGGATTCTTCTTCATTACCGAAGACTTTTCAACTTCACGCAAAGCTACACAAGGCTATCAGCGCTAGCCGTCCATAATTTAACAGTGAGAAACTAGAAGGAAAAGCAGCAAGTTACAAATCGGGATAGCTGGGGCGCTCGACTCGTAATATGAGATTCGCGGGTTCACCATATTACACGTTCACCAAACGTGCGAGAAATTCATTGTTCAAAGAATGTTATTCAATGCAAACAATGCAACGCTCAAACAATATATGATGAAGAGCAAATGTGACGTTCTCTCAACATGTGAGCAATTGTTAATAAAAACTTTGGAGACTGCTTGAATAGTTGATGAAGAAAAATTTGTTATAAAAGTACGTTTCAACCAGCGTATATCATCATCAGGTTCTTCCAGGCTTATAACCATCATCAGGTTCTTCCAGACATTCATTTTCGTCATCAAATATAAAGAGCTGTTGTTTATCACAAAGTTTCAAAATGCATTTTCTCCACCACGATGAATCGAACTTCAAATTTCAGGGTTGCAAATCCATAAACTTGCCGCTGGCCAGGGAAGTGGAATATGCGAATAATACAAGGTTAAAGTAATCTGATGCAATTGCAACAAGATAAAATAATAACATTATATAATAAAGTAAAACAATACGACGCTGAAAAGATGTATAATGCGATAGTTAGATTGTTTTGGAATTTCGCGCAAAGCTACACGAGAGCTATATGCGCTAGCCATCCCTAATTTAGCAGTATAAGATTAGAGAGAAGGTAGCTAGTCATCACCACTCACTGCCAACTCTTGAGCTACTCTTTTAACAACGAATAGTGGGATTTACCATGACATTATAACGCCCTGACGGCTGAAAGGGGGTGCATGTTTGGTGCGAGGGGGGTTCGAACCCGCGACCTTCGGATTACGAGTCAAACGTATTAACCCACCTAGCCATGCCGGGCCGTAATGCGATAGTGACAATGTAATGTTCAGATAACATGAAGTGCAATAAAAACAACAGGATGTACAAATAATATATTACACAAAGAAATACTGCATTATTTTCACGGGCCCGGCATGGCCAGGTGGATTAAGGCCATTTGACTCGTGATCCGAGGGTCGCGAGTTCAAATCCTGGTCGCACCAAGCTTTCTCGCCCATTCACCCGTGGGGGCGTTATAATGAGTTGGCGGTGAGTGCTGATGACTAGCCTCCTTACACTGCTAAATTAGGGACGGCTAGCGCAGATAGCCCTCGAGTAGCTTTGCGCGAAATCCAAAAACAAACAATTATTTTCACAATAAGTGATGCTATATTGATAATATACTGTTGTGATGTACAAACAGTTGAGCCTTCAAACAGTAGCTGATGTCGTGGAAACTAACGTAATGTTTACAAAATACGTGACTTATTAAAACAATATGATATTCAAACATAATGTGATCTATGTATAGAACGTAAAATCCAAGCATTTTATTCCAAAAGAAGAGGCACGAGCATCTGTTCCAATCTGTTTATCGTTGCCACAAGCGTAACAAAACGTTACAATAAAACTACTGTGTTTAAAGCCACATTTCATCAACATAGATTTTGAGTAATACTCCTCTCACATATTTTGTTGAAAGCTGTTAACTTCTAGACTCGACGCCTTGATTAAATTCAACAGTCAAGTTCTTATGTAAAACTATTCGTATGAGATTGTGACGAAATGATTAGATACTTAATGGTAAACCGCACAAAAACATGATAATTCTTAACCTGAAATGAATCGCGTCTCGCCGCTTAAGTAGATTTCTGTCTGCCATCCATAATTTTATCGGCCGGGGATTCGTGGGTTCGAATACCTATCACATCAAACATACTCGCCCTTCCAGCCGTGGGGTCGTTATAATGTGACGGTCAATCCACTATTCGTTGGCAAAAGAATAGCCCAAGAGTTGGCGGTAGGTAGTGATGACCAGCTGCCTTCCTTCTAGTCTGACACTGCTAAATTAAGGAAGACTAGCGCAAATAGCTCTCACGTAGCTCTGCGCGAAATTCAAAAACAAACAAACCAGATATTGTTAGTAAAACAGCAGTCACGAGCTCTACATTATAATCTCGACCAATAACGTTGTCGATCACTAACAAAATATTAACAAATCTGGACTGTAAAAAACGCGGGTAAGAAACTCACTTCACGCAGAAATGATTATTTGTCACGTTATCTTGGATGAATAAACCACATCGAAGTCGTTAAGTTGTAGTAAAATACATTCAGGCACGTAAAATGATCGTGGGAAACTTTTTTCTGGACAGCTTTGGAATGATTAGAGGACAATCAACACTGAAGGAAAACCGATAAGGATATGTAAATCCTCGAAACTACAACTTTAAAACAAATTAGTTATTCCAAACATGCACTAGTGAATATTTGACCACCCGTCCCGATAATTTAGTCTCGTTCAACTCTTTTGATTGTATGAGAAAATTAATTAATTATGTTAACCGAAATGCTAACATTAACGCAATGGGTCTAAAATAACCTGTCTTCTTTCTTAACCTGATATTAACGTCTACAATGATTGGCTACTTAACTATCCCGAGTATATCATCGCTAAGAGGTAATGTGGTTATTTCAATACATACCTCTGATGAGTTTGTTGCTTTAGAGTATAGACAAATAATTAATAACCAAACTGCAGAACACGTCTCCTACCAATAACATACTCATAAATTGTTGAAGTTGAATCTGTACTTCAAAATGGTGTAATATGTGTCTTTTTCACAATTGGAATGGCATCTTTTATAGTTGAAAAACGTAACTAGTTTATGTAGGTCTCTGAAAACTTCTGTGTATCATGCCAAAGAAGAAGACCCAACGCATTAAAAATGCGAGTATTGATCAGACTCTCGTATTCCAAGGATTGGTTTCTTTGTTTGTTTTGAACTTTGTACAAAGCTACTCGAGGGCTACTTGTGCTAGCCGTCCTTAATTTAGTCCCCAACTCTTGGACTACTCTTTTACCAACAAATAGTGGGATTAACGGTCACATTATAACGCCCCCACGGCTGAAAGGGGGGAGCATGTTTGGCGTGACGGGGATGCGAACTCGCGACCCTTGGATTACGAGTCGCACGCATTAACACGCTCGACCGTGCCGGGCCCCAAGAGTTGGTAGCCTTCCCTTTTGTCTATCATCTATCATTTACTTGAATAAGCTTTGTGGCTTTGTGAAAATTCTTGCAAAACAAACGAATAAATAGTTCTCACTTTGAAATAAATCATGACATTCGTAGTATTCAAATTTGTTCATAAACCATGGTTCTACTATCTCAGACAAATATTGCATTAATAGAAACCAACCAATCACAGTATCTGGGCATCGCCCAAAATATAAATAGATGGTTAGTAAGTACAGATTTTGGGTTCTCTGCAACAGTAAGTTGTTTGCACTGGAAATTAATCACACGTTCGAAGTTACCATTGGACACCATAAAGACAGTTAGAAGCAATCGTTAAATTGCAGAACAGACGAATGACACGCGTGATTAATTTCCAGTGCAAACAACTTACTGGAGCATCATTCCTCATGCACACAATTTGTACTTTACTTCGTAGGCAGAAATAAAAGGCGGATAGTCTTGTAGAGAGAAATTAGAACACCGTTTATGTATAAACATGCTGAATAAAGCAGTGATATGTATATATATGGTATGGGGAGACCTAATCTTTGGTGAATGTACCGGTATCCATACCCTGCAGAATGGCACTACCAATGGTAACGTATTATAGACGCCACATCATGTGACACTTGTGCTCACGCAGTTGGCCTTGAATTCGTTTTAATGGATACTTGTATTCATACTCAATATTCCTTGGAAAAGAGAATGACCAGCAAGTGGACCGGTCAGCATACTCACAGATTTAAATCGCTGTATACAACAACTGGAAGTATCTCTGATGGAAGAAAATTTTTGTTTGTTTATAGTTAAACATGAAGCTACGCAATGGTCCATCTTTGCTGCGTCCACCACGGGTTCAAAAATCTGATTTTTAGGGTTAGAAGTCTTCAGAATTACTACTGTGCCACCAAAGGGAACAAGAAGTATAACACATCATCTCAACAGTTATTTTAAACTTCCCACATATGTGCATAATACACATTAGTGAAGAGACGGCCCTGGCCCAAATTTAAAACATCTACTTGTAAAATGAACTGCAAAACCAATAGTTCCAGCTAGATATTCATGGACACGAACTCGAATAATAAGGATTTCGCATTTGCGTAATAATTGACAACGGTACCATTGGAATGATTTAATGTGTTTTTCATAAAGATGATCGTCAAAGTCCGAGTGAATAACAATAGAAACAAACAAACAAAAAATGAACATTATGTAGCGAGATGAATAGCACTACTCATTGAGAAGACAAACCTGAGATTGAAAAAAAATAGAGAAAAAGTTCTGGATATAAGCTGTTCTGTCCCAACTGTGAAAAGACATGGTGGGTAGCTATATAAAGTATGATATCCCAACGAATAGTGGGATTAACTGTCACATTATAACGCCCCCACGGCTGAAAGGGTGAGCATGTTTGTGCGACCGGAATTCGAACCCGCGACCCTCGGATTACGAGTCGAACGCCTTAATACACTTGGCCATGCCAGGCCTCATGGTTAGCGAAAGACTACAGATGAGTTAAAAGAATAGTCAGTATATATATATTAAACCTTGAAGAAGTTATTTAATCACACTTTGTTTTCAGCAAAAAAAACTTATTTTATTCAAATCTAACGACGTAATGAAGATTTTGTTTCCATACGTGTTAAAAATTCATTTACGTTTGGTTCTCAATATTACTGTGTGTGTAAGTACATACAAATATGTTCGTCACTGTGAAATAAAAATACGCGCCCTAATTCTGTAAACCTTTTTTTTTTTTTTTTCCTGTCTTAGTCGCTCGAGTTTGAAGGAAATTTCAATTTTCCTTGGAAGAAAGTAACGACTTCTAAATACACGCAGCGCATAGAATTAACAAAAACTCGTACTTTTTCTAGTGAATAAAAATTGCAGAACCAGTTACGCAGAGATTAATGTTAAATAACCTGGTAGTGAATGAGATAGTGTAAGAAACAGTCATTAGTAAACAAAGATTCATGATAAGAACGTAATATACGTCACAACGGAAAGGATAATATAATAGATCAAACTCAAAGTAATAATAATAATAAGATAATAAATCCAGTTCTGTGCAGCAGCTGCCGAGAAAAATGCAATGTTGTAAATCAACACATAAAGAAACCAAAACCTTAAGGTATTAGGTTGAATATAATAGAGGAAACTCGGCCACCTTGGTTAATTTTATACTTTATTCATATAAAAAGTTAATAATATAAAATTATCTTTACGAATATAAAAAATAATATGAATTAATTAATTAACAATAATAATTAATAATGCTTAAACTATTTTCAAACATTTTCAATGACGAAATTTTTCCTTCGTATTAAAAAGGCATTTTTTCCCAGTTATGAATTATGTATTTATATTTCTGTCTGAAGATAGCTGTCTCTATAACTGTAGTTAATAGCTGTGGGGACCGTTATAAAATGACGGTCAATCCCACTATTCGTTGATAAGAGTTGGAAGCAGATGGTCATAACTAGCTGCCTTCCCTCTAGTCTTGCACTGTGAAATTAGGGACGGTTAGCGCAGATAGCCCTCGTGTAGCTCTGTGCAAAATTCAAAAAACAAACTAAGACCTGTAAAAAAAAAACGAATAAACTCGTAGATGTTGATATGTTTCACTAATGTATGTCCAGTAAGTGACATTGATTGAGACACAAGAGCCATTCATCCAACGAATTAGTGTTACTTCTGTAAATAGTAACATTAATTAATTTCGTGTTTTTTCATGTAAAAAACACCATACGTCATTGATGAATCGGTGTTACTTTTACAAACGTAGCTACCTTTTTAATGTACATACACACTTCATTCATTAAATCCGAGAGTCTCTTTTAAATATACTGTTACCTTTTTGATGTTAAAATAACCTTAACTCTGAATCAGTTGAGTTACTTTTGGATGTATTGTTGGTACCACCATTCTTCTTCGTTGTATTATCTGTTTTGCTTTTTTGTTATTGTTTGTCTCTTATATAGTTCTTTTTTGGTTTGAAGTTAAGCACAAAGCTACACTATTTGTTATCTGCTCACCACGAGTATCATAACCCTGTTTGTATAGCATTGCAAGTCTACCGACATACCGTCGTGCCACTAGGGGGCGCTAATAGTGGAATCTTATTATTTAATATTTTTGAACTATTTCTTTTGTCGCTAATCGTGGACCATTACTTTTTACTGGACCTAGTGTGATTATGTACTGCTAATGTTGAAACCCTATTGTTTACTGTACCTCCTGGGAAGTTCTAAAATTAGTTATCTACTATCGAGAAGTGCTAATTTAATGTTTGTAAAAAAAAAAAAAGTACTTTTTATCTTATTGTACGTGAGTGTTTGAAAGTTAATAGCTTGCAATATGCACAACCCACAACTTTGATATAACTAACAACTGTAAATTTTATCTACCCTTTTGCCTAGATAATGAACCGCGTTAACTGTAGGGTTGTTAAACAAGTGTTCTCACAGAATGAAAATATTTTCGACAGAATATTCCACAGTTTAGGCTTCCTCTCCAGTTGAAGATAAGAACGTTTGATACGAAAATTATGTAAGTTTTTGTTTTTTTTATATTTCGCACAAAGCTACTCGAGGGATATCTGTGCTAGCCGTCCCTAATTTAGCAGTGTAAAACTAGAGGGAAGGCAGCTAGTCATCACCATCCACCGCCAACTCTTGGGCTACTCTTTTACGAACGAATAGTGGGAGTGATCGTAACATTATAACGCCCCCACGGCTGAAAGGACGAGCATGTTTGGTGCGACGGGGATTCGAACCCGCGACCCTCAGATTACGAGTCCCACTCCTTAACGCGCTTGGCCATGCAGGAAAATTCTGTAAGAACGATCAGATATTACCAGTCTATTCGAATCCAGATCTACGAGACTCTGTCCCTGACGTCAGCAAAAATCACGCGGAAACTCAGCTGTCAATAGTTGTGTTACAAATACAGGTTTCTGGTATAAAATAACATGATACGCGCGGTAATCCGATGCTATTACTCCGACTCACGCAATCTGACATCGAACGTGGTAAAGCAAAACTAATTCCACAGATATCTCAGTGTGAAATACAACCATCTAAATTATTCGGATAGTTCATAAAAACCAGTATAGCTTTTCGGGAAATTGTAGTATCGGCAAAAAAAAAAAGTCCATTATCACCTTAAAATAGCATGAACAACAAGAGTGAGTCAAACAGTGCCTCTGTAATTCGGAAAGTGTCAATATATATATATATCATAAACGTTATCCGGTCAGCTAGTTTTATTTACGTTTACATACTTATAACGCTGAAACCCGAGGTTCAATTTCCAATGGTGGATACAGCAGATAACCCAATATGGCTTTTGCGTTAAAACAGATAAACGAATATACCCTATAAACATACAACACAGACTATTTGGCCCGGCATTGCCAGGTGGTTAAGGCTTTCGACTCGTAATTTGAGGGTCGCAAGTTCGAATCCCCGCCGCACCAAATACGTTCGCCCTTTCAGCCGTGGGGGCGTTATAATGTTGTGGTCAATCCATCTATTCGTTGGTAAAAGAGTAGCCCAAGAGTTGGCGATGAGTGGTGATGACCAGCTGCCTTCCCTCTAGTCTTACACTGCCATATTAGGGATGGCTAGCGCAGATAGCCCTCGTGTTACTTTGCGCGAAATTAAAAAAAAACATTGTTGTTGTTGTTTTGAATTAAGCACAGCTACACAATGGGCTATGTGTGCTCTGCCCACCACGGGTATCGAAACCCGGATTTTAGCGTGTAAGTCCGCAGACATACCGCCGAGCCACTGGGGGGCTAAAAAAACAAAAAAAAAACAGACTAGTTCATGACCAGAATTTTGTTTATATTAATGACGCATGACCTGTACAGTTTATAGTGAGACTGTGAATTGCATTACATTACTTTATTACATCTGTACAGTAATATTCAGTTTTATTTGAATATTATCTTGTTGTCCAGAACAATGCATAACGAATGATTAAAACGAGCCACTCGTCGTTCTTAACTTTGTTTCCCAGCAGCACCGCCATATAACTGGTGGCGAACAAAGGTTTAAACGGTTGATCTAATTCACTACAGCAATCTCACTTTATTGCCAGTCGAAACCTCTCGTGGTACAGCGGTATTTCTATGGCCTCGCTGCTACAGAACGGTTTTCGATACCCATGATGAGTAAAGCACGAATAGCCCATTGTGTAGCTTTGTGCTTAATTCCAAAGCAAACAAACGAAGAGTTGTGTTTATATATGTAAAAACGGCTTGTTTAGGTTGAGAAATTGTTTCACGTAGAGGAGCGAACAACGTTGCGACCTTCTTCGGTCGTCGTCAGGTTCAGTGTGTTTGCTGTTTATAATTACACCCCTGATTTCGAAATAACATATTTGGAGAAAGTATTAAAGTAATTGATTTTAAACTGTTTCAAGGTGTTGAAATCTAGTGTAATTTTCTCTTCTGCAGTTTCTTATCTAGATGTGAGAAACAAGTAGTCAAAACTCGTAATCTTGTGCACGTGCTAATGTTTTTTTGTTTGTTTGTTTTTACGAAACCGCATAAAACCAGATCCAAAACTTGCTTGTTTGGGGGGTTATTTAGTATATATATAGAATAAAGTGAAACTCTTTTGCATGTTGATAATTACGATATCTAATAATCAAGATTTCAGCTTTTGTTGCAAAACTGAGCCTAGAGAGCTTTCTTTCTTGTTGTTGTTTTGTTTTTAGTCGATTTCTTGAGATTGAAAAATTATATTGCATTATTGTTACACAAATATGCCTCTCGGTGGCGTGGTGATATGCTGGAAACCAAAAATATCCAATTACCAAGATTTCAGCTTTTGTTGCAAAACTGAGCCTAGAGAGCTTTCTTTGTTGTTGTTCTTTTGTTTTTAGTCGATTTCTTGAGACTGAAAAATTATATTGCATTATTGTTACACAAATATGCCTCTCGGTGGCGTGGTGATATGCAAGAAACCAAAAATATTCAATTATCAAGATTTCAGCTTCTGTTTCAAAACTGAGCCTAGAGAGCTTTCTTTGTTGTTGTTCTTTTGTTTTTAGTCGATTTCTTGAGACTGAAAAATTATATTGCATTATTGTTACACAAATATGCCTCTCGGTGGCGTGGTGATATGCAAGAAACCAAAAATATTCAATTATCAAGATTTCAGCTTCTGTTTCAAAACTGAGCCTAGAGAGCTTTCTTTGTTATTGTTGTTTTGTTTTCAGTCGATTTCTTGAGACTGAAAAATTATATTGCATTATTGTTACTCAAATACGCCTCTCGGTGGCATGGTGATATGCTAGAAACCAAAGAATATCTGCATAGCAACTATAAAGAACATATATACAACATACGTCATTAACAGCTGTAATAAATATTACTTTAGATTTTTCCGGCCCGGCATGGCCAAGTGGTTAAGGCATTCTACTCTCAATATGAGGGTCACAGGTTCGAATCCCCGTCACACCAAACATGCTCACCCTTTCAACCGTAGGGGTGTTATAATGCGCGTTTAATCCAATTATTCGTTAGTAAAAGAGTTGCCTAAGAATTTGCGGTGAGACTAGCTGCCTTCTCTCTAGTCTTACGCTGCTAAATTAGGGACGGCTAGCGCAGATAGCCTTCGTGTAGCTTCACGTGAAATTCAAAACAAACCAAATTAGATGTTTCCACATGACTGTTCTTACTAAGCTTTCTTACACATTTCTATCGATTAGCAAATGTTCCAATGATGATCTAGTGTTAACGACTGATTCGTTAGCACTTAGCACTACAGTGTTTGTATTAATTAAAGAAAACTTGTCTCGAGCTCGCTAGAACAAAACTCACTCATCCACGTGCTTGAGTAGACCTTCAAAGAATTCCTATTGTTATATTTCATTAATTTAAAATATTTACTTATTTTTTTATCTAAAGCAACGTAAGACATAACCCACTAGCTTTAGAATATTCTCGTATAAGTCACCTCATTTTGTTTGTTTTAGAACAAAGCTACACATTAAACTGAGGTATGTCCACTATGGGGAATTGAATCCCATATTTTAACGCTATGACACTAAAACTCTGCCTCTAACTCTCTGGAAAACTGGTTACTTTAGAACTACAAATACGTATAGAATTTCTGTCTTAGCCTTCAAAATCACATAAAAATATTGATTTGCGTACAAGTAACATTTTACTATCAATTAATTTGTTTTGTTTTATGAATTTCGCGGAAAGCTACACAAGAGCTATCTGCGCTAGTCGCCCCTAATTTACCAGTGTAAGATTATAGGGAAGGCAGCTTGTCATCACCACCCAACGTCAACTTTTGGACTACCATTTTACCATCGAATAGTAGAGTTGACCATAACATTATAACGCCCCCACGGATAAAAAGGCGAGCATGTTTGGTGGGACGGGAATTCGAACTCACGACCCTCAGAGTACGAGTCGAACGCCTTAACCCACCTGGCCATTCCGGGCCGTGTCGATTAATCTGTTTGTTTTGTTTTGGAATTTCGCACAAAGCTACTCGAGGGCTATCTGTGCTAGCTGTCCCTCATTTAGCAGTGTAAGACTAGAGGGAAGGCAGCTAGTCATCACCACCCACCCCCAACTCTTGGGCTACTATTTTACTAACGAATAGTGGGATTGATCGTAACATTATACGCCCCCACGTCTGGGAGGGCGACCATGTTTAGCGCGACGCGGGCGCGAACCTGCGACCCTCGGATTACGAGTCACACGCCTTATGCGCTTGGCCATGCCAGGCCGTCGATTAGTCATTGAACGATCTCGACTTTCGAGTTCATGGGGTCAAGTTAAAGTTTAATCTTGATTAGCTAATAGCCAAAAGCTACTTTTAATATCATTGAATTTAGGTGCAAGTCCAAGTTTCACCACACACTCTGGTCAGGCTATGATAAAAATTGAAATGCAAAGATACAACCAAAAACTAATGTATCTTTTAACAACACGTAGACATTAACATTCGAGAAATTACTAACATTTTTCGTCGATAACACAAGCATTATTTGAAATATTTCTCTTCCTAATGGGTATTGTGCTAAACAAAGAGCAGCACATAATTTTGATAATACAAATTCACCCATCTGTCATAGAAGCAATACAAAGTAAAACTCTGTGCGTTGTAAAAAAAAACTTGTGTGTACTCGATTCCAGTATATATAAATATTAATTTATAAATAATATCACATCGAAACTTATTAGAGAGTAGAAGAATTAACTGGTACCTTGTAATTAACTTGTTATAGTTGTTTAGTCCGACTAAAGTTAAAAGTTTCAAGACTTACCTTTGGGATGAAAGAAAGACTATATCGCGAGACTGGAACCTACATTTTGGAGTCCTTCCTACTTAGGTTCAGCATGGCCAGGTGGTTTAAGTCGTTCGACTCGCAATCTGAGGTTTGCGGGTTCGAATCCCCGTCGCACCAAACATGCTCGCCCTTTCACCTGTGGGGGCGTTATAATGTTACGACTAATCCTACTATTCGTGGTAAAAGAGTAGCCCAAGAGTTGGCGGTGGATGGTGATGACTAGCTGCCTTCACTGATTATGGACGGCTAGCGCAGATAGCCTTAGTGTACCTTTGCGCGAAATTAAAACAAACAAACTTTCCTTCTTGATTTTCGTCGTAACTGGTTCTGGAGAAATTTGTCGCAGGAGAAGAAAACCTGATGGTCTCATCATTGATCATTAAAGGCAATTAGACCAGACTTGGTTTAATTTTGACTACAGTGATACGATTTGATGGTTTTTTTTATCGTGCTTTTGTCTTATTTCATACTCCAGTTTAGAGTTCACAACGAAATCGCTCTCTTAGTCACTACAGTAAGTATGTAATTCGCGATAATATGTCAGTGTAAATGCGACTGTTATTGAAACTAATCCAAAACAACTGGACAATCGGTCACCTGAAAAGTGACAAAGGAAGACATTTCTTGTTTATTACAAATTAAAACAATAAATACAAAACATTTATTCCATGTACAACACTATATAACCATAAACCTACACAAGACATTTATATACGTAGGCCTAATACATTACCGGTTTGATTTATTTCTTTGTCTGAAAACATAAAACTATTGGATATCGTTGGACTCAGCGAGGATTCCACTTTCTTGCCATAACTGGTGTTATTAAAGATGAAATGGTTTAGTTTTCATACTTTCATGACGCAAATAGTTACAAAAAAAGACCACGTAAATTCATTCCTGGCTTTCATTACATGAACAGTTGCCCTATACCTAATTTATTTTTCAGGGAACAGTTTACTTGTTTCGACAGAACGTTAGTCTCTCTTCTCCAGGCTTGTTATTTAATTTAAATCCTAATTTTTATCCCACCTGATAATTGAGTATATTTTAATTCAGTTTCTAACGCTTAATATAATGCATGCATTGTAACAACGAAAAATTAAGTGGGGAAAATGTTGTGTTAGGCCTACGAGGTGTTTCATTTTGTACAATCGTAAATATTGTTATTCAATGAACACACGCCAACTCCATCGCATTCAAACCACGAAAGTCGATTGAAAAATACATACAAATAAAAATATATATATGTCATGATTCAAAAACAGCCGAAACAAAAACACTGCTTCAACTGAAAAGATCCCAGGCTACAAGCTACGATGTGGGATTATAAAATAACCCTAGGTTTTGGAGGTGACTGCGGAATTAGGGCCCATATTACAGTCACTTTCCCACATCTGTCTGTAGACGGTGAAGGGTGATACAGACATGGGACGTTGTGCGCTTGAGCACCCACATCTCGCTCTCCTAATTTCTAATTCTATATCTATTGCTACTCTTTATTTTTTATGTGAGATTGGCGAATGGAGATTAAGACTGAGAGACGATGCATCCCCACCGCAATGTGGGTCCTACTTCCGCAGTCACCTCCAAATCCTAGACTTACTTTATAATCCCACATTGTTGCTTGTAGCCTGGGATCTTTTCAGTTGAAGCAACGTTGTTTTTTTGTTTAATTTGTTTTTGTTTCGGCTTGTTTTTGAGCTACAACAAACTAATACCTCGGTGGACTCAGCAAATAGTCCAATGTGGGTTTGCCATAAGAAAACAAACACAAACAAACTAATATAATTCGCCAGAAATTTGGATCTGCTGTTTTTAAAGCAGTCCTTTCTTCTGATTTTACTTATTTTAATATTTAACTTCATTAAAATGTGTTTATTTTCACTAATATGTTTTTTCTTTGTCATTTTGACTGATTTTTTTATCATTTCTTGGATAAAATGTTTGTGTCTTTAAATCTCGGTAAATAAAACATTTATCTTTGAAAAATGATTTATATAAAATATTTTAAACTTGAATGTCATCTTAGTGTAGTTTATAGTGTTGTATAGAACAAGATTAATAGACTTCCTTTCATACTTATGTATGTATTTACAAAAGTTGTTCACGTTTGTACATACAAAAACAGTAACTGGGCTAAACATGCCCCAAACCGGCATCGTTAAGCGTGGGTAATTAAAAACTTGGTTGACCTACATTAAGCCTAATTTGCTGGAAGCGTGGAACTGTGATGAACGTGATTTAAATATCAAAAGCCAGTCTTTCTTTTCTTTCTCTTCTAATTTCGATCATAATTATTCTCACTTCAACACCAAGTTACTGGATAACAATCAATTTTATTTTTATTTTTCTCATCATGATATTTGAGAGTTTTGTGAAACACGTTATTTTTTTCACCATCTCTACCGATACAGAACTTTGTGAAGTGTTCATGTAGTTTGCTTCTACGTAGGTTTTAGGATAACAACGCTTGATGTAGAACAGTTAGTTTCTCCGTTCAAGTGTGACGTAATTTCTCTCTCTCGTTATTTTTCGAATGAAGAGTACCTTCCTGTACCAGCGAAAAGGTAGACACGTACTTTTGTTGGCTGTGGGGAGAATATTCTAGTGTCTACGACTACGAATACAAGAGAGAAAATGACAAGTCGTGGTGACACCAACAACACAGGGAAGCCAACGATTTCATGTAGACATGAAACCTTCTCATTTTTAGCCTTTACTATTTCGGCCCCAGATGGTTAAAACACACTCGACTCGTAATCTGAAGGTCACTGGTTCAAATCCCCGTCACACCAAACATGCTCGCCCTTTCAGCCGTGAGAACATTATAATATTACGGTCAGTCCCACTATTAGTTGGTAAAAGAGTAGCCTCAGAATTGGCGGTGGGTGGTAATGATTAGTTGCATTCCCTTTAGTTTTACATTACCTAAATTAGAGACGGCTAGTGCAGATAGCCCTCGAGTAGCTTTGTGCGAAATTCTAAACAAAACAAACATTTACTATTTGGGTTTCTGTGTGACTCATTCTGCAGGGATTCAACTTGAGGAAAGAAAAGTTGGAGATCTAGTCACTGCTGCAGTGGAGTACTGTCCATTTATCTAGATCCCTGTCACTGAACATGTTCGTCCTTTCAGGCTTGAGGTCTTTATTATGTGCGGTCAATTCAAATGTTCGTTGATAAAGAGTTGATTAATGGAGTTGACTAGCTGCCTTCCCCTTAGTTTATCACTGCTAAAGTGGGGACAGCCAATGCAGATAGCCCTCGTGTATATTAATGTGTACTAACCTTTGTTTCATCTCGTGCTCGATAAGGATTAACGGTATAACCTTTACAGAAATAAGTTCTGACATAGAAGTTCTCACAAAGAGCGAGACAGAGAGAGCTTATAACGACAGGGTCAACAGGGGATAACCAATAATGATTGAACATACCACTGGTGGTTGACCTCAGCCGGTAAGATCCGTTTTCCTGACAAAAGAAAGCAGCATATCTTTATTTCTAAAGAACTGAGCAGAGTTTCACCGAATGAGATACTCACAGTATATCAGATGTTATCCGTTCAAACATCAACAGTGATTGATCTGCACAATTACAGGTTTTTTAAGTATCATAATTTTTGTTATCATAGTTATTTATCCGAGTAGTAAGAACTATACGGAATATACTGCCTTGTACTCACTTAGCTCTTGACCTAATTACCTGGGAAATATGCCAAACCAATGTCAAACAAAAAAATAGGTGACATTCGTTCTCAACTACAAGAATTCATTAACTATAGTAGCTTTCCTGAAAAGTGTTATTATTACTATAAAACGCAGGTATCTGTTACTTACGTCGATACCAGAAAAAGGATATTGCAATTTTGACGTTGAAATGTTTGGGCAGGAAGTGAAATTTCACTTAAATAATAGTCAACAAAAAGAGGTCCATGCCACGACTGAAAGAAATATATAAAAACAACACAGTATCACCTCTAGTTATATAAAAACAACACAGTATCACCTCTAGTTATATAAAAACAACACAGTATCACCTCTAGTTATATAAAAACAACACAGTATCGCCTCTAGTTTTTAAGAAATGGTGCCGCAGAAGATATTTCAACTGGTTTGAGTTGAAATATTTATGAGCACATTAACTTTTTGTTTTTGAATTTCGCGCAAAGCTACTCGAGGGCTATCTGCGCTAGCCGTCCCTAATTTAGCAGTGTAAGACTAGAGAGAAGACAGCTAGTCGTTATCACCCACCGCCAACTCTTGGGCTACTCTTTTACCAACGAAAAGTGGAATTGACTGTAACATTAGGCTGAAAGGGCGAGCATGTTTTGGTGCGACTGAGATTCGAACCCGCAATCCTCGGATTACAAGTCGAACGCCTTAACCTCCAGGCCATGCTGGGCCCCACATGAACTTATCAATAGTAAATAAAATTAAGAGGTTGTGGTTTAGATAGCATAACAAATGCATACATGGAATGTACCCTGTGTTCTATTTGGTTTTGAGTCACTGTTTTCTTAGTGCAAAGCTACTCAATCGGCTATCTACATTTTGTTCACCATGGAGCTGGCGGTGGGTGGTAATAACCGGCTGCCTTCCCTCTAGTCTTACACTGTTAAATTAGGGACAGCTAGCGAAGATAGCCCTCGCGTAGCTTTGCGCGAAATTAAACAAAAACAATCAACAATGAAATTGTAGAATAATAGTGTTCATTACGTACTTTAAAAGTCGTTCTCGTTGTTAGCTTCCAACATTTTGCACAAGTTATTTTACTTAAATTTTTGTTAGAACGAAATGTCATTCGGCGGTGGCGTCGTATAACAATTAATTACTAAAGTTGTTGTAATTTTAATGATTATATAGCTGTTTAGCCTAAAGTTTTTTAGTGTTACGTTATTTTAACCTGATTAGTTTAATTTATACTTGTTTAAAAATGATTTTTAAACACCGTTTGAAGGTCAATATGAAAAAGGCACCTTTAAAATGAGTGATTATCATTCTGATATTTTATGAATAATATATCTCTTTAAATGTTACATTTAGAAAATTCAAATTATGATTGTAAAATAATTTCTTTTTTCAAAACTTAACGTCTTTCAGTGACATTTTCAAAGAATTGTATTCATTAGTATACCATCTTGCACACTAGATGGCAGTACGCGAAATGCCTAATAGGTACAGTAAGACGGTGGTCGATTTATTCGAACATTCCTAAAGCATTAACCGGTCTTACAAACAATGTTTGAATGTCCAAGAACCTCCTTCGTTATTTTATATACTTTAAGGAAGCATTTGGACCTTGATAAAGTGTTCAGCTTACAAGGATTCTAGGACCTTTTTTTAAAGTTTCAGATGCATGGGGGCTCGGCATGGCATTATAACTGAAAACACAAACTTCCAAACAACAATATCAATGAAGCGACCTTAAAGAAAATGGAATGTGCCTTTACTTACAAAACACACAACCAGTTCTTTACATCTAATATATATAGACCCGCCTTGCCAGGTGATTAGGGCGCTCGACTTTTAATCTGAGGGTAGTAGGTTCGAAACCCCGTCACACCATATATGCTCACCCTTTCAGCCGTGGTGGCGTAACAATAGGTGGTCAATCCCACTATTCGTTGGTAAAAGAGAAGCCCAAGAGTTGGCGGTGGGTGATGATGACTAGCTTCCCTCTCTCTCGTCTCACACTGCTAAATTAGAGACGCTAGCGAAGACAGCCCTGGTGTAACTTTGCGCGAAGTTCAGAACAAACAAACACTTTACTTGGATGTCACAAAGAGTTTCTTTTCGTGTAATTACTTTCCCATCTTGAAAGAGTGCATAATATGAAACTTCATCAGATAACGAGATAACTAAAAAAAGGGAGACAGCAATTGGAGAAGGGGGGGGGACTTTTAGGTTTTGTTGACCTAATGCGAAAAGATTAAAAAAAAATCACATTTCATACTTGACTTAATGAACCCTGAGTTCACTTTGAATAGTCATATTGGAGCCATCTTTGTCCCAGATATTACATAATTTTGGTGTGATGCTACAGCTTAGAATAAATAGATGTAAGAATATTAAATGTGAGACGAAATATCATCAAACCAGACATTCTCAAACTGTGCTACCTGGAACTAATGCCAATGTTATACGACACAATTAATATAAAAAATCATAAAACTTGTAACAACCCATACATAAGTTGACCACTCCTCTCACTTGTATACCCATCAGATTTTCTTCTCTTAAAACTGACAAAAATGGTATCATCACTGGAAAAGTGTTTAAAATGTTAATTTTTGTTGCTAGGGTTTACATTATTTTTTTTTATCATTAGGCTTATGTTTTCAGTTTTAAACTATAATACAAAAAGTTGTACGCGACTCTCAAACGTTTGAGATTCACTGGTCCAGCAGTTCCAAAAATTTTAATGGACAGAACCTGCCTATTTAATGACAAAATGTCTTCTTTTCATTCTACAGATAGAGTGTGTGTGTTTGTGTGTGTTCTTATAGCAAAGCCACATCGGGCTATCTGCTGAGCCCACCGAGGGGAATTGAACCGCTGATTTTAGCGTTATAAATCCGTAGACTTACCGCTGTACTAGCGGGGGTCCCACAGATACATGTAGTCCATTAAAGTTTCCAAACCTACCAAGTGTGCTCTGCCTAGACTTCCATAAAAAAAATCGTTTAGTAATAAATACTGAGACAAAAATATGTCTTATCAATATTCCAAGGACAGTTAAAACTTTTTCGAGTTAAGGATTATTTTATTTGTTAATTGAAAGTGTGTTCATTATGTTATTGTCGCTTTGTTTTAAGACATCCACGTGTCAATATGATTAATAATGTTGATAAAAGCTTATTCTCAAACTTTTTCTTAATTCTTATGAAACAAGTTCTGGAAATAATGTTTCACGAAACACGTGCGTCTCTGGAACGTGAAACGCGCACGCAGTTTTTTCGCTTTCACAAGACGTTCTTTCCCTACTTTATATAACTACTTATGAAATAAATGGAATTGTTGAGTATTAGTTTAGGTTAAACTGCATATAAGCAGTTTATAACAGTATTGTGATATACAATAAAAAAAACACTTCAGAGCATTTCACAAATTCCTGTTTGTTTTCTATTTACTTGTTCTTTAAATCGAACGAAGCTTTAGGATAAGCCTAAACTTACGGATTTTGCCATCTTGTTGTGTCATTTTATTTTATTGTAACAAATATTGCCCAAAATGTCTGGTAGAAGCTAACTTTCTTTATCGTTAGGTTTTACGTTTATTTGAAATATATTAACAAAACTGTTGCAAGGAGAGTGGTATTCCTTGAGGACGCACAACAAATGTTTGGTTTGAATTTTGCGCAAAGCTTTAAAACGAAGATACATTACTTATATCCTCGAATTAAACTAAGATTGTATCAAACCTGGAATATTCTAAGTTTTTGATTTTATATATATCAGTAAGAAGCACTCTAAGTGGTTTCCTAAATCTGTCCTGTCCCGCCATGGCCAGGTGGTTAAGGCACTCGACTCGTAATGCAATCGTTAAAACAGCAGATCACTGTTTCCTTTAAATATGATGTTGTTGTTGTTGTTGAGAATTCAGATGTGTTTCGCCGGTTCGAATCCCCATCACACCAAACATGCTCGTCCTTTCGGCCGTGAGGACGTTATAATGTTACGGTTAATTTCACTATTCGTTTGGTAAAAAGAGTAGCCCAAAAGTTGACGGTGGGTGGTGATGACTAGCTGTCGTCCCTCTAGTCTTACACTGCTAAATTAGGGACGGCTAGCGCAGATAGCCCTCGTGTAGCTTTGCGCGAAATTTAAAAAAACAATCCTAAATCTGTCAGTTTGTCTCTTGCCATTCATTTGATAATAATACCTGTTAATCGCTACACAGTTTGTAGAAATTCATTTTTTAAGAAAACCGAATACGTGTATGTCAAGTAGCATAAAAAAAGTAAAATAAAACAGTGAACATTTCTTTCCAAGTCTTTCGTCAGAGTTTTAAAAGTCTCCAAGACTTTCATTATAGTGACGAATACGTCTACAAATTCACTGATAATACCTACTAACGAATTTTCGGACGTGTAACTGTTGGCGCACCGCGGGCGAACTAGAACTACATGGGGATTTCCAAATCCTGGGCCATGGCCTTGGCGCTGGTAGCTACAAGAAGTACTAGCCCCCTTCTGGTGACGTCATTTGCTCACGTGAAGGGTCGGCATGTACTAGTGCGTGGGATTTCCCACAGAAACTGTCATGGCGGCGTCCTTCTTCTTTCGTTTGTCCGAGTCGGATGCTTAGCAGCTCAAAGAAAAAAAACATCTGATCCTATCATCTTCAATGACGATGTAATCGTAAATACTGATATATACGGAAGAAGCTTTTTTGCCCGTTAAAAAAGAGGAACGTTTTCAAACAACTGCCAGAAACCTCGCAAGTCAAGGTCAGTCCATTTTTCTTCTGATATCAAAACTGTACCAGATTCTGTTTTAAACAACAGGATCACGTGAGTAGATCTTTAATAGTCTTATAAGATGCCCCGCACGCTTCGAACACGTGCAATAATTATTATATTTTGATTTAAACTTCAATTCGAAAACGAAAATCGAATTTGCTCGTATCCACCACCATTCCTTCTATGACTCGGCACTTGGGTTTGAGAGTTTATGACGCTAAAAATCACGATTCTATACCCGCGATGGGCAGAGCACATATAGCCCATTGTGTAGCTTTGAACTTAACAATAAACAAATTTGTTGCGTACGCAAGTTATATTTAATTTATTTGTTCTATTTTTGCCTTTAATTGCCTTTGATGGATAGCCTTTTAGTAAGAAGCGTTCAATTACTTTTAAACATACAGAAATTTAGACATGACATAGGACTAACTTTAATGTCATTCAGCGTATCTTTTTGATGTCAAAGAAACAGTTATTCCGCACGGGAAAAAAATAACCTTTGCTATTAGCTTTACTGTTGTTGTCAGTGACTTAACTGTTATCTTATCGTTATGCATTGTGACTGAATAGCTAACTTCAAAAATACGCGACGTTTATCTTCTTTTTTTATAGATAAACCGTGGGTAATTTTTATAATCAACACATTTTTAACGTATATGGCTTCAACGTTAAGGAATCAGTCTCCTCAAATATGTCTTAGTATCTTCTCACTTAATTCTTCAAATATAATCTGAACTGATATCGACAGGTTTATAACGAAACGGAAAGGTGTTAGTGTGGCGGAGTTTCTTCAGACACCAAAAAATTAACTGTCTTATTTTTAGTATTTCAAATTGGTTTGTGAAGTATATTTTCTCATTTCTTATACTATAAAAGGTGCGCATTTCAGCTATAATATAATATGTAGAATACATGTATAACATTGAGCACATTGTGAGAGATGAAAAGATTCGATAAGCTGAGTTAATTATAAACTTGCGTGTAAGTTTTAATTTAAACATTCCACCTCGCACTCTGAACGATACACTGTGTTAAAAACAGTTAACGCAAGGTTTAAGTTATAAGGAAGCTTCAAAACCCGTGACTGCTTTAACGTGGTATCTGCAGTTGTGATTATCAGTACAAATTAACAAACATTCTGCAAGATATTTTCCTTATTGTGCGTGAAGTGGACTATTACATGGAACTTCCATGTAGTATGGATACTCGTATCATGAGAAGTGACAGGTTCCATGTAGTAGGGATACTCATATCATGAGAAGTGACAGGTTTTGAGACTATAATTCCATATTCAAAATCCTAGCATCTCTTTAAACAGTGGAAGACCTGTTTATTGCTAGGTTAAACTACACCACGGGTATCAAAACCAAATTTATAGCGTTATAACACCAGAAACTTACTGCTGAGCTGTGGGAAAGATGTTTTCATTTCCATTTCGCTAAGTTTTGCGCGTTTACTTACAAACTCTTTTGTTAATATATACTTTGATAGATTATTTAAGCAGACTTTTCATCAAATATATACTTATATAAATGTTTATGTTAAAATAGGCCAGTTGTTTCAAAATAAAACAATTCGTATCTTGAAACTCTGGCTCATTTTAAAGGTTTTCTTGGATATTTCGTTCTTTACTACGAGATAAATGTTCGCTTTAAACCACTTGTATCGTATGTTAGTACACCTCTGGTGTTCCTGTATGATAAGGAACGTGAGAAACGTTAGGAAGTGAATTACAAACGTTTATCATTATCGCACAAATCTTCGGTACGTGTTCGATTATTATGCGATCTTCCTTCTATTATTTAACTTCCATCTAAAAGCTCAGTTCCTGTGCCAAAGTATAGAAACCAGGATAAACAGTCCCATTCTGTTTATTTACTAGACAGGATGCAGTAAGCCGACAGTCCATGAGGCTACATTCTCGGAAGGACGTGGTTTGTAAGGATATGTTTTACATAGGAGGTGATTAGTCTAATGTCCATAAAGGTACGTTCACGACAAGACGTGGTTTGTAAGGATTTGTTCTAGATAGGAAGTGATTAGTCTAATGTACTTAAGGGTGCGTTGTAGAAAAGATACTGTACTGTCTGTAAGGGCTCGTCTGCGTAGACAGGACACAATATCCTATACATACATTTTCACATCGATAAGACAGTTTGTCTGTAGGGTCTAGTTTTAAACGGGATACAGTTAATCTGCTGTATACAAGGATTCGTTCTAGACAAGACATGGTTAGCCAACTGACAGTGGACACATGATTATTTCTGCCACATACAAAACTTATCTTTTTAAAACTCCTCTGTTCAAATAAAACGCAAATTATTGAAAATGTCTGTTTTAAAACCTGGGTTAAGACGTTAGACTGGTAATCCGAGGGTCGCGGGTTCAAATCCCGGTCACAGTAAACATGCTCGCCCTTTCAGCCGTGTGAGGGTTATAATGTTACGGTTAATCCCGCTATTCGTTGGTAAAACAGAAGTCTAAGAGTTGGCGGCGGGTGGTAATGACTCGCTGCCTTCCCTCTAGTTTTGCACTACTAAATTAGTGATGACTAGCGCAGATATCCTTCGTGTAGCTTTGCGCAAAAATTCAAAATAACAAATAACAATCTATAAAGACTGGCGTTCAGGGCTGGAAGTGACAGATTAAGTTCCTGGAAACATTACAGTTTCCACTTTCTCTATAATTTCATTAAACCTTCACTATGTACATTTTAAAATTTTTTCCTCAGAACTTTCAACTTCTCGTGTTAACCAACATATACTCAAAGCCAAGCATGTACTTCGCGAGCTAATGAAATCTTACTTTAACGTGTAATTCATTCTTCTGTTAATCAACACATACTGTAATTCACCTTCATCCTATCAATCAAAATATACCACAAAACGTAGCCGTATTTTGTCGTGTTAACCATAAAAGCAAACTGTAATTCAGTATGCTGATGAACACGTAAGTAATATTAACGTAACCCTGAAAAATTCGTGTGAGCAAAATATATACACGTATCTAAGCATTGTTTTTTTAACACGTTATTTTGCTGCCACGATCGTTGCAAAAGAATAGTTGCTTAAAAATAGTCATGTGAATTCAAGGTGATCCGGTGGGCGAAACGGAACACCTAATAATGGCGTTTTACTTACGTAATCACGTGTTTAAGGTGATCGCAGTTAGTAATAAGAATATGGAGATATATGACACTAAAGAAACAAATAACTTGTATAGATTGTTTTCAAATAAGTAAAGAGTTTCATTGAAATGTTTCTCAACTCAAAGAATAAGTGACAGTGCCTTTAAACTACATTATTTACACATATTGTAATTCATAGAGAATATGTAACTCGAGTAAAATTCATATGACGTTTTTTATTTTTATTTTCGCAATATATTTAGTCTGCCAAAAATGGTATTTGTATGGTGACGTATAATATTTCGAAATGTAAAAGTCAATCAAGCTTAAAACTCGTTTTAGTATTAGCCTTACATATGAGACTGTTTAATTAGTTGATAGTGGAGCATTTCTACATCATGTAAAACATGTATTTTGTTCAAGTAACGATTGACATTGTATGGAAATTTCGGTGGGTAGGACAATTGATTCATTTGAGTTGTGCTCATAAATTACTATAGAAATTCAATTGTTTTACAAAGTGAGACGTACGATTAATTTAGAAAGGTGATTAGAAATGCGCGAATCTTCTTTGTTCATTATGTAATCTTAGAAAACATGGAGCTACATTTCTGCTTATAAACAGTTTATTTTACTCTGAATGATAATTTATTATAAAAGGTGCCTACGTGCGGTATAACTAACACTGGTATAAAGTGTTAAAACAAATATATAGTAAATAGCGATTGGACAATTATAGCCTTGCTAGAGAAAGACAGGGTTATTTATGTGAAAATTGATTAGACAATTATAACCTGGCCAGAGACAGACAGGGTTATTTCTATGAAAACTGGTTGTAGAGAAAATGGAACGAAAATATTACTAAGAGTTTATCTCATGAAACACGATTAAATAAACAATGTAGTGTTAATGAGAAATATGCCAAGTATAATAAACCATATACCCGTGTTCATAGCTTGCATCTAGTAAGACTGCATTAAAAAAGCTGTTAAATTTATATACATCTTAAGACCATTTAAAGTAAACGTTCGTTGTGTTAGCAATAACGTTCCTCGTAATTTCATATAAAGATGAGCGAATATTTTTATTGTATTTTTTTATGAAACATATTAAACGTACGTGAATGAGAGTGCGTTGAAAAATAAATTATAGTGTTAGAAAGGATCGTGACCACATTAAGTATCAAATCAGATATCCTCACGCATTTTAAGGGAACTTACGTCACCAATGTTCTGAGAAAGGGGGTGGGTAAAAATAGGATGTCCTGTTACAGAAACGTGTGACCTTATATCCACTGAGAATGATATATGTGCGAATATACGTTTTCTGTTTTATTCCAGACTGTATGTGTACATTTAAGATGAATAAAATTTTAATGTTTGTATTAAGGGGGACATGTCCCCTAAATTTCGATTTCAGCATAGGCCTAAGTCATACATATATGATCTCTCTGAAAATGTTACTGTAACAGTCATGCGTTGAATTATCCGTATGACGTAATACGATGAGAGAATCCTTCTTTAGGTTATTGGACGAGGCACGAACATGAAATTAAAACGTGTATATAGGCGCGTCTGGCACCAGTTGTCTAAGTTTAAGTTTTTAGTTTCTCATGAAACTATTGAACTCCTTTGGAGGAAACTTTGCAGTAAAATGTTGAAAGAGCATTTTTATACCGTTGAAATGTTCTATCTGTTACTTAAACTTTAAGCTTTTCGACATATCTGTTGAGTGTTCTTGTTATTAAGTGGAACTGCGAGGTATTAAAAGATTATTAGTTACTAACAAATGTTTCCATTTGACATTTTCAATCTGAATTACACTGTATAGATCACATGGACCAAATGGTCATAAAAAAAGACATCAGAGTTGTTGTTTTGAATTAAGCACAAAGCTGCACAATGGGTTATCTGTGCTCTTACCCACCATGGGTATCGACGCGGTTTATAACGGTGTGAGTAAGCAGACATATCGCTGTGCCACTGGGAAGAGACGCCAAAGTTTAGGCATGCCTATCTTTAATTTAAAACTATTGACCCAAGGGAGAGCAACTGGCTAGCTTACACGCTACAATTAAGTAAGTATTGGGATTGACTGCTACAGTTTTAACGCTACCACAGCTGTTAATGCGTAGCATGTTCAGTGACGTATCGCGTACTCGAACCTTGGACTTTCCAGGTTGCTAACGAATAAACTAATAATTAAGACACACTTCACGTGGTTTGTTTCAAAGTTGTTGTTTTGAATTAAGCACAAAGCTACACAATGCCCTCCACGGGTATCAAAACCCGGATTTTAACGTGCAAGTCCGCAGACATACCGCTGAGCCACTGGAGGGCAAGTAAATAAGTAAACTAAATAATTGAAGTAAAGTTAGATGACAGTTTGTAATCAGAAAAGAAAAAAATAGTTAAAACATTTCAGTGACAACTCAAACAGTCACAGTGTCAAGTATTTGGGAGATAAATTTCTAGTCAAATGCTTTTTAAATTGTTCCTCGGTAGGATAACGATTAGTTTACGAACTTACAACGCTAAAGTCCGGGACTCGATTCCTCACGATGAACACAGTAGTCAGTCTATCGTGGCTTTGCTCCGACACGTACAAATAAGCTTTAAAAATGTGTTTTAAATAAAGCGATCTCTGATAAATTTTTTTACAGTAACAGTTGGAAATCATAACTGCTTAACTGATCTCGCCTACCGATAGTACGATATTATATTGTCTTTTTTTTTATCAGTGAGTGTGCGTGTGCGTGCAAGTTTGCGATAAAGCTAACATCTTGTGAACAGTGGTCTATAAACTTGCAGTAAATCTAACATTTTGTGAACAGTGGTCTATAAACTTGCAGTAAATCTAACATGCTATGAACAGTGGTCTAAAAACTTGCAGTAAATCCAACATCCGGTGAAAGTAATTTTAAGCACAATTCCTTTTGACGACGTATCACATTGAAATCATTTATTAGCTTCTGCGTAATCTGATGAAGCAGGAGTTACAATAGTTATCATTGGTGTAGTTGGACACTTCCTGAAAACACTGAATCTCCAATGAATGTTATTACTAGCACCAACGCACGCATCTGTCCTACTTTTCTCCTCTCACTTTCACGGTCAGGTTTTCGAACGCAGGTAAATTTTGAAGGTTTCGCGCACGGGGAGGTCACGTGGGGGTAAAAACCCAAGAGTATCTACGTCATGACCTGGTTTCTCGCTGGTTGGTGGCAAGTTATACTGCTTAAGGCTTAAAGTATCAGATTAATCTTTTGTAATCTTATGGTGCTAAAAACTTTCTTTCTTCGGGGAGTGTTTTAATAGCGATTAGTACGAAAACCATATGATTGGCCTACTGTTTGATTGTTCAAGGTTTGTCATGCAGGAAAGCTGCCCTTGCAGTTCCGAAATTATGCAAACGAAAAAATCTTCATCACTCAGCTCAACAACTATCTTATCCCCCCCCTCTACATGTAAACCAAAAGGTGTGTTTATTAAAAGTTCTACGCATGTCATAATGTAGTTAATATACCCCTGTTATATCGCATGATGAGAAATATAAGTACGACGCATACCGGATAATGTACCATTAGTGGATAGGGCACGAAGCAGATTTGTCGTTTAACGTGATATTAGCTCACGATATTCGAGACTTTAGACCTGTTGGCTTGTATCTTAACGAGTTATATTTTTTCGCCAGATATATTAATATCGGTATCGAAGGTGTGTTTTGATACTGTGTCGTATACATGTATTGATAATCGATAGATCAATACGATAATGTGGGTGTACGGGATATGAAGGGAAACCCGTTCGAGCGTGAAGTCACAGAACGGAAATTAGTTTCGGTTCATTCGTACGTTACCTAGTTTTGGGGTGCAAGCTCTAAGTTTTAGTGTCGACTTCGCAAACTGTTAATACGATGACCGATAATGATATGAGAAAATTTCGGTTTTAAAGTCGACTCCTAGAACTTGCCGTCAACAGATTGCGAATTAAAGTCAAGTAAAGATAAGTGACTCGCAGCTTACAATGGCAACTTACGCCTCGTGCATATTTGCCTCGAGACCGCAACATGAGATCAACTATATGGAGTATCATGAACCAATGATGGTAAGTTTTGTCGTTTGCATAACATTGTACTGGTTTGAAGCAACAAATTAAATCATTCGACGGGTTTGTAATTCTGTTTCTGTGTATATAAAGAGTTTAATGTTATATTTTTATAAACCTTTAGGGTCACCGCTGAACCACTGGGTGGATGAGGGGGCGATATTGTTAAGAAAAGGTGTTATAATTGTTAAATACAAAGTTACGTAATGGACACCACTGGGTGGATGAGGGGGCAATATCGTTAAGAAAAGGTGTTATAATTGCTAAATACAAAGTTACGTAATGGACACCACTGGGTGGATGAGGGGGCAATATCGTTAAGAAAAGGTGTTATAATTGTTAAATACAAAGCTGCGTAATGGACACCACTGGGTGGATGAGGGGGCAATATCGTTAAGAAAAGGTGTTATAATTGTTAAATACAAAGCTGCGTAATGGACACCACTGGGTGGATGAGGGGGCAATATCGTTAAGAAAAGGTGTTATAATTGTTAAATACAAAGCTGCGTAATGAACTGCTTGTGTTATGGCCAGAGTGGTTATCAGAGTCCAATTTTTAACACTGTAAGTCCGGAGACTTGACTCTGAATCACTGATACTTTTGAGCTTATATCGATAAAAAAAACTAACTGAAATTCAATATAGACCAAACTCAATAAATAATGACGTATCGCTTTGATCAATATAGGTTCAATTTAACAAACGATGCAACATCATTTTCGTTTCTCATTAAAAGTGTTAATCACATTCTAGACGGCGCAGTTAAAGAAAATATGTAGATAACATTAATCGTTCTTTTTTCTTTTGAATTTTAATACTTGACACATGGTCAAAAGTTCACGATTTCTGAGTTGCTGCGTGTCCAACAGTATCATTGAATATCTGTTTTCTGTTTATATCTTTCGAAATGTTCTAAAAATCGAAACGCCAAATCTTTACGATCTACTAAATTTCGTATAGTCCTTATTAAACTTGTTTTGCTGTTCACTGTCAAATGTTCATCGCATTCGAAATTAGTTCACAAATAATCGTAACAATAAGATATTTTCAAAAGCAGAATGAAGAAACGATAAATACCTGATAATATTTCAAAAATCTCTTCCATAAAAAGGAGCAGTTTTAAACTTCTTAAACGTCCCCCCAGCGATGTCTGTAGACTGGGTTAGAAACTGGGTTTCGATACCCGTGGTGGGCAGAGCACAGATAGCCCATTGTGTAGCTTTGTGCTTAATTCCAAAAAAAAGCTTATTTACAAGCAAACAAACAACGCCTTATATGTATGTGCATTCGCAAATGTAATAGATAAGAAGAATAAAGAAACCTGCAAATAAGACATGTCTACAGCCAAAGTGTGTCTCGTCTAGTTGTCCCGAAACGTTAATATGTTAGTAACTTTATTACAGGTTTTGTTATTTGAAATGTTCGTGAAATACTGTTTAAAACAGTTCCTAACCCATTCAATAATTAATAAATATATGATAAAAAATATCATTTACGTGAATTCTTTATAGCAACGCTGCAAAATTCCTTTCTTTACCAACACCACGAAAGTCCTTCTGCTAAGAATTACCACACTGATCCATTCAGCAAAATATACCACATCAAGAGAGTAAAAATACATCTATTAAGATATACCACACTGACCCATTCAGCAAGAAACACCACATCAAGAGAGTAAAAATACATCTATTAAGATGTACCACACTGACCCATTCAGCAAGAAACACCACATCAAGAGAGTAAAAATACATCTATTAAGATGTACCACACTGACCCATTCAGCAAGAAACACCACATCAAGAGAGTAAAAATACATCTATTAAGATGTACCACACTGACCCATTCAGCAAGAAACACCACATCAAGAGAGTAAAAATACATCTATTAAGATGTACCACACTGACCCATTCAGCAAGAAACACCACATCAAGAGAGTAAAAATACATCTATTAAGATGTACCACACTGACCCATTCAGCAAGAAACACCACATCAAGAGAGTAAAAATACATCTATTAAGATGTACCACACTGACCCATTCAGCAAGAAACACCACATCAAGAGAGTAAAAATACATCTATTAAGATGTACCACACTGACCCATTCAGCAAGAAACACCACATCAAGAGAGTAAAAATACATCTATTAAGATGTACCACACTGACCCATTCAGCAAGAAACACCACATCAAGAGAGTAAAAATACATCTATTAAGATGTACCACACTGACCCATTCAGCAAGAAACACCACATCAAGAGAGTAAAAATACATCTATTAAGATGTACCACACTGACCCATTCAGCAAGAAACACCACATCAAGAGAGTAAAAATACATCTATTAAGATGTACCACACTGACCCATTCAGCAAGAAACACCACATCAAGAGAGTAAAAATACATCTATTAAGATGTACCACACTGACCCATTCAGCAAGAAACACCACATCAAGAGAGTAAAAATGTCTATTAAATAATAACAAATTACTCCTTGTAATCATTACTCCATGGAAAACAGTGTTTAACTCTATTTATTAAGAAATAGCACAAGCTTCCATTCAGCAAAAACACACTTCATTATTCAATTACGTATATTTAACAGTATAGAATTAAATTAAATGAGAAACACATACGATTTAATTCATTACGAAATACAACTGATTAAATTCTACAAAAAATACTATACAATTTAATTTAAGAAAAGTTACTGCAAATTTAATTCCATAAAAAAAATAGGTATGGTTTAATTTAATAATAAGTGCAAAAGGGTTTCATTTTGTGTCAAAATCATAGATATTTTTATTTGGTTTGAAATATCACGATATTTGTCGTAAGAAACGCTATTGGAGTTCAATCGTGTCCTTATTGGAAAATAATAATTATAAATTTGTATCATGTGATATTATATTATCTGTCCCCACATACTTTTCCTGGTATTCACTTTAATTTTTTTATTCGTCCTGTATATTCAGCATATAACCGTCTTATTTTGCATACATCACACGAAGGGACCTATCTAAACAGTATCCGGGTTTTTCACATCAGTTAGAACATCGGGAAATGGAAGTTGAACCTTCATTAATAGAAGAAACATTTCCTAAACCGTACAAAAGAAACAGACAGGTGTGTGTAACACGAAGTGTTATTTTGAATACCATTTCTGCATCATTGACTCATTTGAACTTACCGACAGATTCAACCATACATATTTATAAAGTAAGCCTAGCTTATTGATATCAAAAGGTGGTCGTTTGTTGTTGAGCTCAAAGCCACACAAAGAGCTATCTATCTGTGCTCTGCCTACTGCAGGTATCAAACCTCGATCACTATAATTTTGCAGGCATACAGCTGTACCAGTGTGGGGGGGGATTAAGATGTTAAAACTCTTATATGCATGCTATTAAATGTATAAGTTATTTCAGAGCTAAGCTAAAGCTGTCTAGTTCCAAGCATATTTTTTAATAATAAAAATTGGGATCTTTTACACAATGAATTCTGATTTTAAGGACTATTCCAGGTGTACAGGGGTTCGACTCGTAATCTAAGAGACGCGAGTTCGATTTCTCGTCACACCAAACATGCTCGCCCGTTCAGTCGTGGGGGCATTATCTCACTCTCACTATTCGTTGGTAAAAAGAGTAGCCCAAGAGTTGGCGGTGGACGGTGATAACTAGCTGCCTTCTCTCTAGTCTTACACTGCTAAATTAGGGACGGCTAACAAAGATAGCCGTCATGTAGCTTTACGCGAAATTAAAAAAACAAAAAACAAATCTGAAAACTATTACCACGTAAGTTATACTATAAACATTTCGAGCTGCTTTTGAAAGTGAATGAAGGTTGAAAACTAATAGTAAAGTAACCCACTCATTGGTTGAGACTTTTCAACAGATTGGTTTTTTAGTAAGTTTTATATGCGTTCCGTGGGTCCGATGGTTTCATCTCTCGAAAGGGTGTTCCTGGTTGAGAAGGTTTTCTGGAAAAAATCACTAGAAAAATACCTTTCACGATTAGCTAATTTTGTAAAACAGCTGAAACTCGTGTTAGGACTGTTAAAGTCTGTTACTATTACTGGTTAATAGCACGATTAAAAACATCTTATTGTTATTATTGGAAAATCTTGCAGTGGCTCAGCGGTAAGTGTGGAACTTCGCGCTTAGCAGCAAGCAAACACGTTCAATTGAAACTGAAGTGTCCTCTGGTGGGAGGACAGCGGTAAGTCTGTAGACTTACAACACTAAAATCTGGGCCTCTGTTCTCCGCGGTGGAGAATGTTGATTTGGTCTAAGACGAACGAATTTTTCATTTTACTGTAATAAAAGAAAACATAGAAAAGTAAAGACTTTGGTTAATGTCTTATTTGTACAAGTTTGCTGGTGTTAGCATCATAACTGACATGTTAAAAATAACACTCGGTATTAGCTATATGGTAGGGATATGAGTAAAGACTTCGGCTAATGGTATTCTTATTTGTACAAGTTTACTGTTGTTAATACCATAAGTGGATTGTTAAAATAGTGAATGATCATACGATACGTTGATAACACTGCATGATTAGACTTCGGCTAATGGTATTCTTATTTGTACAAGTTTACTGTTGTTAATACCATAAGTGGATTGTTAAAATAGTGAATGATCATACGATACGTTGATAACACTGCATGATTAGGGCTCGAACACCGTTACAGAGGAAACAACTAAAAGTGTCATTTAATCACAGATAAATCCAGTTTCCGTACGTCATGGGATGACGAGATTACCAATTTTCATTTTGCATCAACATCCAACTTTTGTATGTTTATGTTCCAACCATCATTGAGAAACAGATAAAACTGTGTTCATTTATAAGCTGACGATACATTCTAGTTGAGAAGAGAATTTTTTTCATTTTAGCGCCACTCTAACATTGTGGGTCCGTAAAGCCACCGCTGTCTCAACAGGGAAAGGAAAACTGAAAACACACGATACTTTCAAAGCGTTAAGATTTGTGAAGGGTTACTTGTTACAACTATTAGGCTTTGTAATTTATATATATATATAAATTCAAAATCTGGTTCACGTAGTCAAGTAACTTGCTAATATAAATAGTATATAGAAAGCCACTATATCTGTCTTATCCTAGCCGGCCTGAAGAGCGTTGTTATTGTGTCAAAAGCTTCGTCAGTGATAAATGTCATTTAGGTGTGGTTAATATATTGTTTTATATTGTCATTTAGGTGTGGTTAATATATTGTTTTATATTGTCATTTAGGTGTGGTTAATATATTGTTTTATACTGTCATTTAGGTGTGGATAATATTGTTTTATACTGTCATTTAGGTGTGGATAATATATTGTTTTATACTGTCATTTAGGTGTGGATAATATATTGTTTTATACTGTCATTTAGGTGTGGATAATATATTGTTTTATACTGTCATTTCCTCCCATTCAAGAATTTTTAAGCACAATACACTCATCACTAGTTTTAGTATACATGGATAAAGTTTGATTTTTTTAGCGTTCGTTTACTACATGGATATTATGTCACTTTATAATTTTCATTTTTGTTTCCAACAGGATAGATACATGCCTTCCTCAATGGGGGAGCCAGCAAGTTTGCTGCTTCCAAGTCAGGGAACAGCCGGAATGATCCCCGATTGTGTTCCGGATAACACTCCAGGATCTCCTTTCCAACACTCGTTTGCTATCACTTCCCCCTGCAATCCTTCTCCCCCTTTACAACCCACTGGACCAACGGCTCATCACGTGGGAGTTAACTCGAGTCCTCCTTTACAGCACGTACAGAATGGTTACAGCCCGTCTCTTAGTCCTGAACGCATACACACTTTACAACCACCGTGTACAGGTGAGAAATCCTCCATCTTAGAGTTATTCTTACCACAGCATGTTCTGTTGTAAACCCAACATTTAGGAAAATCAATCTTTGGAATTATTTTATTGAAGTAAATAAATGACAAATATTACTACTTCAGAACATCAATGTGTGGTTCACGTTGTGGTATTTCTAATTTAATTCAGTTATTCGAATAGCAAGTATTATATATATTATCACATTTCAAACCAGTGACGAATTGTTTAAACGTAAACTCACAAACCCATGTCCCCCGCTAGTACAGCGATATGTCTTCGGATTTACAACGCTACAATCAGGGGTTCGATTCCCCTCGGTGGGCTGAGGCTGTGGCTTTGCTATATTAATACACACACACACCCATCGTGTGCTTTTTCTCAATTACGATCTTTCTCAACGATCAGACTCCTATTAAAACTCAACTGTGGGAAAATCAAGATGTCGAAAGTGATAAAAACAACGAAACAAATTTTGACGACCCCTCCTCCCCACATGGTCGCACGTGGTCCACACGCATTTGCAAATCCGGTACACTAATTAATTTCATTTTTCACCGAAAAAGGGTTTTAAAAAATTATAAAACAATTTACATATAATCATAATAATTAAAACCTAATTATAATATAAGATTGTAATGTTATAACTGGTTTGGATTATGCACATGGATTAAATCCAAATTGAACTGAAACATAAGATTAGGCGAAAAACTTTTGTGTTTGTGTGTGTGAACGTGTGAAACAGTACGGAAAAATAACACAGTTCCTGATGTTTCTCTGACTCTGGGAACACTGGTTAATATGGCTGTTTCAATTCATCGTCACTTTTAAGTGTTACGTCTGTTTCAACAAGTTTGACATTATATTAAATTCTTTTTGTTTGTTTTGGAATTTCGCACAAAGCTACTCGAGGGCTATCTGTGCTAGCCGTCCCTAATTTAGCAATGTAAGACTAGAGGGAAGGCAGCTAGTCATCGCCACCCACCGCCAACTCTTGGGCTACTCTTTTACCAACAAATAGTGGGATTGATAGTCACGTTATACGCCCACACATCTGGGAGGGCGAGCATGTTTTAGCGCGACGCGGGCGCGAACCCGCGACCCTCGGATTACGAGTCGCACGCCTTATGCGCTTGGCCATGCCAGGCCTTATATTAAATTCTAAGAAGTCTTACTGCTTGAACATGGTGTTCCCTTTCCCTTTCTTTGAAATAAAAATGTTATTTGTTCGCTTATTTAATCAGTTCATTTTGTGTGATGAAGTATGGTTTATGTAAGCCTAATGGTGTTGTTACGCAACATGGACATTTAAATGCCTATAGAGGGCATTCCTTGTTCCAAAATGACCAAACTTACTGTGTTTTTGTCAAATTATAAAATGTTTTTATTCCTGATAATATAGTTTCCGATTATTTCCTAATTCCAACACAGTTATTTAGCATAACAGTGTTCACAGTATGATGTAAAAAATGCCTCCTGTGTTTTTAAAAGAACGTAGAATCTTCTTTCTTAATGTCGAGTCAGACACATTTCTTTTAAAGTAGGGCTGTATTCAATTGGTATAATAGTAAACGTCTGTACACCAAGGATAGAGATAACACTTTTATTAAAAAATATGTCGTATTTAGAACTGAACTAAAGCTGAAGTATTTTTTTAATAACATTATTTAAACTGAAACTGATAAAAACAACAACAAAAGTTAGCACTAATCTCCAACACACAAAATTCTGATTGGATAGAGCAGATGTTGTCATCATTATAAAATCAGAAGCAGAAATATCCGCCCTTAATGATGGGAAAAGTTTAATTAATGTATCAGTTTAAATTATTTCGTGGGCTTTATACCATTGAATGTTTTGCTTTGTGCGAACTTTGCTTCTCCAAGTTGTACTTTCGAGAAAAAATCATTTAGTTTTCAGAACCACTATCTTTAAAAAAGTTAACTGTGTTATATTTTTGGTTTCACTCAAAGTACTTATTCCGTCCATCTCTAAAAGTAATTGTTGAAAATTTCAGTCATGCTAAGAGCAGTAAGTTGACTTTTTTATTCCTTAAGTTACGTTACATTTTGAAATGACACCGTATTTAATCCTAGTGTAAAATATCCTGCTTTCAAAATACAAGTCGTGCCAGTTATTTCAAAAGTAATTGTTAGGCCTACTTGCGTAGCTTTTAAAACTGAAGACACCCGAACGCTCAAATAGATATTATGGTTCGCAATATATATAATTTGATGATGATATCTATTGCAGTTGTATTTATTACTGTTATTTTGAATTTGAGGTAACATTAAATAGTAAAGTTTATATGAAAAGAATATTAGTGTATTTAAGGTTGGTATCATATATTTCTCATAACAGTTAAATGGGATTACATTTTGTGATGTCATACCCATGACAAAGCAGAATTACTGTTGAAAATAATAAAAAAATTAACCCTCTCGCACACCCTACGATGAAACACGTGACTTAAAATGCAAGTGATTGGTCATTCATTTCTTAACGTATATTGTGATTACAATAATCTAGTCTCATTCCACAATTTCAAGTGGTTCCCTGTGGGACTGCGGTAAGTCTTCGGATTTACAATGCTAAAATCAGGGGTTGGATCCCCCTTGGTAGACACAGTAGATAGCCCGATGTAGCTTTGCTACTAGACGACACACACAAACATACACACACTTTCAAGTGAAACACAGAGCTTAAAGTATTCTTAAGTGTTCATGATTCTTGACCAGCCAATCACAGCAGAATTATATCATTAGTTATGTGTAATTGCTTTCAAACCAATGGAACGGTTCTTCGGACTCCTGTACATTGATAATTACCATATAACACAAGAAGGCGGAGGTTACGTAAGGCTTGGCATGGTCGAACGCGTTAAGGCATGCGCTCGTAATCTGAGGGTCGCGACTTCGCATCCGAGTCGCGCTAAACATTCTCGCCCTCCCAGCGGTGGAGGCGTTATAATGTGAATGTCAATCCCACTTTTCGTTGGTAAAAGAGTAGCCCAAGAGTTGGCGGTGGGTGGTGATGACTAGCTGCCTTCCCTCTAGTCTTACACTGCTAAATTAGGGACGGCTAGCACAGATAGCCCTCGAGTAGCTTTGTGCGAAATTGCGAAATTCCAAAACAAACAAACAAAGCAGGTTACATGACTGATCGATACTGACTCATCGCATTGTAAGTTACGTGTTTTGAGACTGAATCAGACGTTCGCAGACGAAACTGAACGCCTTACCAGTAAGCAGATGTTTAGAAACAATCTACAAGGTCAACCTCTAAATCAAACGTCCGGCGAGATACATTTAACTCATAATAAGGAACAAAACAGCTTCCCTGAAATGTTGCCAGTAACATGTCCATTGGACCAACATTATTCTTTTTTATAGATCAGTCGCATTTCAATAAGCACCTAAGTGTTCATTTCGAGAGATTTTAAAACCAGATCCACCCCGTTTTTACACAAGAGCGTGGCACATATTACATAGGCGGTAGCATAGTGTGAGAAGAGATTAATACCGATAAACTTGTAAACTTCTACGTCATACTTAATGTGCCATTAATGCTACACACGATACGGACCACACCTTTTGACTCTGACCTGTTATATGCTGGTGCAGTTGACCCTGACATTAGCTCAATGGTCGACAACGCCCATCCTCTCACCGTGAGAAAAAAAAATGATCGACACGTTCCATGAAGAAGATATTTACCGACTGGCGTGCTCTCCACGCTCATCAAGCTTGATCCATTTCAGTGTTTACAAGCTACTCTTGACTCGAGATACGCGTTGAATGCCTTCAGATGACACCACGTGTTAAATATGCTCTGCAAATAGTTATGTCAGAGGAGTGGTCGGGGTTAGCTCAGTGGATTCTTATTTTAAACAGGCAACATCGACGCCTGTTTGCTCTCTCCCTGTTCATACTGAAATATGACATCCTGAACTGTAAAACTTTAAAAAACACACACAACAAATGTTCCTTGAACATAAGCTGAGTAGCTAATTATTTGCATTTGTTTCTTGTCGGCTTAGTGTTAAACTTGAGGATTTATAGCGGTAAATTTCGTGGCTTAATTTCAGTGGTGAATCCACTATAGGTAGCCTATTGTGTATCTTTGCGCTTAAACACATAAATGTCTCTTTGCATTTTAAATCATGTGGCTGACCATTATATTCACGACTTGCATAAAACTTAGAGACACTTGAATATTATTTTATAACAATGAAATGTCTTGTAATATATAAAAAAATTACTTTAATTTTTGATACCAATGTATGTTCAAAACAACATTCATTTAAGGAAGTAAGTTAATAATAATGTTCTATTAATTATTAAATTGTGAGTTATTAATGACATTAATAACGTTCGAGCTCGCTGTGTTACCATTAAGAGTCGCTGGTACGTGATCTCCAAGCTGACGTTTAAGATCCCAGTTGTCTCTATGTTTGATTACTTGGACTTGCTCTTAAACTTCAAGATCCCAGTTGTCTCTATGTTTGATTACTTGGACTTGCTCTAAAACTTCAAGATCCCAGTTGTCTCTGTTTGATTACTTGGACTTGCTCTAAAACTTCAAGATCCCAGTTGTCTCTATGTTTGATTACTTGGACTTGCTCTAAAACTTCAAGATCCCAGTTGTCTCTATGTTTGATTACTTGGACTTGCTTACAGACTTGAAGATTCCAGGTTTCTATACGGTAAACTCTGAAGGAATAGTTGAAATTGCTTAGGATATTGTATGTTTTTTCTTGGTACGTACACTACCTGGAGATCACATTCACAATATATTTGTTATTTAACTTGACCAGTGATGAACTCGGGTGTTAAAATGTCTGAGATGTATTATTATTTCCTTTTGTTGATCATATCAGTAATACTTTATTATTTGACCTTTACATGGAAGCATAAAAACTGAAGTTAGATATGCCCAAATAATTGTTATTGCTTATATTAAATACAGAAATTGATAATTACTTTTTTTTGTTTCTTGTTACATCTAGAAATGTTTTAGTTATATTCCCAAACAGCTTATTTACTGACACAAGAAGAGCCCAGAAATGGGTTTCGTTTAGTTTTCTGTTAAGTATCTATAAGAAAATTAAATCCACACGAGACTGCTTCATACTGTTGAAGTGTTTTTGTTTAATACGCGTGATGGGATTAGAACTACACAATATTGTTTTACTTTCACAATAATACACGTTCCCCCGCTAGTACAGCGGTATGTCTCCGGATTTACAACGCTAAAATCAGGGGTTCGATTTCCCTCGGTGGGCTGAGCAGATAGCCCTATGTGGCTTGGCTGTAAGAAACACACACACACACACACACACACACACACACACACACACACACGTCAATACACGTAACGAGGGTAAAACTACAAAAGATTGTTTTGGTTTTTCTTAATTGATTGGCACTTGTAGAATTCAATGTTAAAAATTCAAATTAGAAAAACCGATTATCCTGTACACAATTCTAAAAATGATACCGTTTCAAAGTTGCAATACAGTACAAATAACTCGCTGTATGTGTTAAAAATTACAAAACGGTTGAGACTAGAAATAGAACGTCATGTACTCTACGTGTGTACATCATTCTCAGTGTCACTGGGCTTGTTGGTTTTTTTTCTAAATTTTACTCTGTACAATGAGATACGTTTATTTTATTGTAATTTTGAGACTGGAAACAGGCTCACTTTTAGAACTGTGTATAAAACAAGCGCCATTTTGCATTTTTTTTTAATTGTGAATTTTTGACCTTGTTTCTTGTTTTATTTTCTATTAAGTATACATACTAAAGTTAGAATTACATAATACTGTTTTTTTGTTAACGTTTCTTCTAAGTATATATACTGAGGTTAGAACTACATAGGATTACTTTCTATTCTTTGACTTTTCTATTAAATGCGTACTTACAAAGAGGGACTTGTACTTTGAGTGTGAAAAGTTTGAGCTGTATATTTTTTTTTTTATTTAACTACACAAAATTTATAAAAAGTGAAGACAGTGCTGTGTTTTTATGCTGCTCGTGGAATACGTTAGGCACGTTGAGTTCTGATGGCCGTGCGTGGCTTCTCAGTGAGTGCGAGGTTAAACCTATTTCACAATACGTGATACCCATCAAACATCTCTAGTGCAAAAGACACTTTGAGTCAAATGGTCTGATCGAAAGTAGGAAAACTATCGACGCGTCTGTTAAGAGACACCAGATCTGGTGTCGCTTTAAAAGCTTGGTGATCGGGGAGCAAGTGTTAAAACCGAGCAGGGAGATGGACCCTGTACTCTGAGTGTACACAAACCAGTGAAGAAACTCGCATATTAATACTTCTATTTGTGGTGGATATCTGAAGAGTGACAGATACATTTCCCTTTGCAATACTCTGTACCATCTACACCCACCCCTCTCTTACATATATGGTGACGTCATCCGTACTTTCTTACTCATAATTTCATTTTCTCACGCACGTGCACACATATTGCCCTTTTAATTATACATACAGTAAGGCTCCAACAACTTTGGATTATTTTTTATTGTTTGAACTTTCTGTTAAGTTTACACAGTGAGGTTAGAACTACACAGGGTTATTTCTTAGTACTTAACTTTCCTTGTTAAATACACGTACATATAAGGATATTTTATTATGTTCCAGGCAAACTACATTGAATTAGAAGAAATGTACTGAAAACTTGATGTGTCTAACTTCTTGTTAAAATATTTCAACATTAAGAGCCGTGAACAATACATCTATCTAGTTCACTTCTATCCGTTCAAATTTTGAAATGAAAATTGGAAATAAATGTTTTTGGATTGTAGTTTCTAAAATAAAAATTAATTTGTAATTTTGTTTAAAGTGAGAACGGATAAATAAATATACGCGAGAGAGTACATCCTGGGCTCACTCAGTTTAAAATCGAAAAGATTTCTTGTTACTTTACCCCTGAAATGTTTTTTCTTTTTATTTCTTTCAAACATACGAAAGAAAAAAATGCTTTCAGAGGTAAAGTAAGGCCTATATTTTATATTTATATTAAGGCCTTCTTCTTCAATTTATGAAAAAAATGTGAATTCATTTGTTGAAGGTAAACACGTTTGAAGCTTTTTATCGTTATATTTTAAATATGTACACATAAGCATTTTATAGTACCTCGTATTTTTCACGAGGTAAAAAAATTAGGCTTATCAACCGCACGTTGGCATTTCTACTAGCAACGACGCATTACACTCAATACCATAACTCATCAGGATGGTTGGGATACAACAAACGTAGTTTGTCTTGTGACAAATAAGATGTATTATAATCCCGCTTTCAGACCATAATATAAAAACTGTCTTTTTTTAATTTCTGGACTAAACCGTAAAGAAGATTTGTGCAAGCACTGAACATTAGTTGAAAAACCCGTTAATTTGCGTATACGTAATTTCGGTTTACCGTCTAGTAAGCTGAAGTGTATATAGTGAAGAAATCATTCTTAAGAGATGTATCCGGAGTAAAATGAATAAGTGCAAAAAAAAACATCATAAAGAAAGTTAAAGTTACAAACGGTTGTCGTTATATCTATATATTCTTGATAAGAATAAAATTTTCATGTACAAATAATGACTTAATCACCATTATTCAAGTCTGATGCTTGTACTTAAAGCCATGAATGGGATACGTTTATTTTATGCCTGAAAAATAACATTTAAATTGGCGGTTATTAACTTGGTATCTACATGTTTCAGAGAAGAAAAATGGACGTTATTAATATGGATTCACTAGACAACACTGCAATTACACACCGGATGAATTTATTATTTATCATAATACAGCTTTATCTTTGAAGGATAGTCATTCATTTGGAAATTGGTTAGCCAGCTGCTGAGAACTAGCGGTATTCCACAGATAGTTTCTTTTTTAGGCCGTAGAGCAAGAAGTTTCTCAAAACGATGTCCCAGGTTGTTCTTGTTATACGTAATTACGACTTGAGGCAGAGCAAATTTATCTATTAATCAATATATTTCGTACGTTCGACAAGATTCGCGACAGTAACTCATTCTGATTGGTTAGGTTTAAACTCCGATTATTTTTCGATTGAGCGCTGGACGTTGTAACGTGTCATGCATTTCGTTCAACAACAACAAAAATCTAAAATATCGAGGTGCATAAAAAGGAGGGTCACTGACGATTGGAGCCATCTTATTGGCTGTGTTAGTCATGACCACTGATTTCGAAGATGAAACGACTTCTTCCCATGATAACTGTACACACAAGCTTCCGTTTCACGTTAAAGGAAACAAAATGTGTAGGGGAAATGCCCTCAGTTATCCCCCCCCTGGTTCTGCCATCTGTGTCAGGATTAATATGTTCTACGGACGTTAATGTGTTTATAATTCAACTATAAATACTGATACATCAAGGAGTGATGCAAAGTACTCGAGCTTTGAACATGTATTCTGTTAATTAACGCAAATACGACGCACTAACTTGTACAGATAAATGTACTTCTGTACAAAAATGTATTTTACAGTCATAAAAATTCAACGACTTCTTTCTGTATGAGATAATAAACCGCTTAGCTTAGCAAGAAATGACTAATACCACAAATTACTTGCAGTCAAACGCGATGGAACAAGCACGATAGAATTGCGTCACCCGTTAAATAGCAAACCTGAAATTCCAGTACCCGCTTACCTCGTCGAAACTAAACACGCGTTTACTGATGTTTAGACACTTTGACACGTGACATGATCGTCTAGAGAAAGAGATATAAAATGTTCCCAGAAATTGAACAAATTTCGATTAATCTGTTTAAAATGTTGGAGGTGGTTTGTGTTTATATTAGAACCTGTTGTCGGTCAATAATTTTGTTTAGAAAATAAACTTAGTTTCTAAAATATTCAGGTTTAACAAACCTGGGAAAAATAGGTGTTTGAACAGATATGTTGGTGTGTATCAGATTTCAATGAAATACGCCCCCAAGTAGCACAACTTTATTTTTGCGGGTTTAAAACGCTATAAACTGGGTTTTGATACTCGTGGTGGGCACAGCACAATAACCCATTGTGTAGCTTTATGTTTAACTTCAAACAAACAGCTAAATACAAATAAACAAATAAATAAATACATATGAAACTAATGTCAATTATATGTCATCCATAAGAGTTGAACATGGCAGAGACGTCGTTTGAGGTGAGCCTCCTTTTAAACGAAAAAAACATTAATTCTACGAACCCGCCTAGTCAGCGAAACTGTGTCGTGTGGAGCGCACAGTGGTCCCGTTTCTCAGCGCAATTTGTTTGTTTTGGAACTTCGCACAAAGCTACTTGAGGGCTATCTGTGCTAGCCGCCGCTAATTTAGCAGTGTAAGATTAGAGGGAAGGCAGCTACTCATCACCACCCACCGCCAGCTCTTGGGCTACTCTTTTACCAACAAAAAGTGGGATTGACCGTCACATTATACACCCCCACGGCTGGGAGGGCGAGCATGTTTGGCGCGAACCCGCGACCCTCAGAATACAAAGCGCACGCCTTAACGCGTTAGGCCATGCCAGGCCCTTCTCAGTGCAAAGTAGAGTAAATAAACAACGTTTTAACCAGGCAAACACCATAGGGTAAAATGACGCTTTGGTCAGGATATATCCTTCATATTTTCATTTACAATAGGATAACTTAAACACACTTAAGTCGATGGCTGTTTTTCCCCCCTACACATTTCTAGCCAGTTCGATACGACATATAAAGTAAAGGATTCAGGCTACAGCTATATTATATTATAAAGTAAAAAAAACCGTTGTTGATGAGGGATGAATACAAGTATAAATGAGATATACACATTAACTTCAATTAATTAAGGCGTATATATTTAGTATTCAGTTGAAGTTTAAAACTTGGACGAATATTTATTTTAACACAGCTTCTTCCTGATATTTTCTTCGATGTTTATATAACTGAACAAAATTCTAACTTGTAGGCCTAGTATTGTAATAATAAATGAAAGCCTTCCTCGTACATTACTTGATGTGTATATAATCGTACCTAACTTGTATAACATTGCAATGAATGAAATTACGTTTGCGTCATTTTGTAATGCCTAAAACCATGCATATTTAATTATTAAGAAATTGTTTTTATTCTATCCAAACGCCTGTTAACTATAATATTAAGCTATACGTCGATAACGTAAAACTACTTACGCGAATTGTTTTCCGCTTATTCTTCGACTAAGGATTCTCTTTTTTTCTCTCTCTCTCTTTCTTTTTCTCTATTCTTCAATTGAATTTTACAAGTCGATTGAAATACGTTTTTATCTAAAATATAAAAAGGTGTTTTCTTGTTTTCTGAATAAGATCAACCGTATCTTCGATTTTTGGAACAACCAACTAACAGAATTCGGTATCGCTACAAAAGCGAAAAAGGATCTCACGGGGGTTTGACAGGAGAATTCAGTACAACCACCAAAAAGACCTACCCTACGGTAAAGGTAAGTAGAGAGAAATTAGACAACGGTATTGTTTTAATCGTATTAACACGCAAAATTTTAAATTGTGTAAGTATAAAACGTTTTCAGGTATTCATAAACTGTTTGTTTATTTCAAAATATTATACATCAAAGGTTACAAAACGTCTGGACACAAGTAGTTTACTTTTCGGACATCTTGTCACTAATATGCAGCCCATGTATTAGTGCAAGCACACCGGAAACGCTACTGTCGCCTGGAATAATGAAGTGGGCTATTCCCAATTAAAGGCCGTCATTTTGAATTTGGTTTCGCATCCAAGCAAGCAGATAAAGTTTTAGTCATATGCCTATTTTGTTGATGTGTGGTTTGTGGGCTTATCTAAAGTCCCAAGGTGAAAACTGAGGTCACAACTCATTATTCAAATATTTGATTATGGTTGAGGTACTCTTGCCTAGGCCTAACCCATTATTTAATAGTTCAATGTGTAGTAAAATTTACAATTGATTTTGTTATGTACGTCTTCCAATACAAAATAATCACTGTGTATATAGGCTACTATAGTATGTGTTGATCACAAACTGTTTTGGAATACTTTCTGGCTCACAGTGGATTTGCACAGAACCCTTGTATTTGTCCCCTCAGTAAATCTCATCTTCAGATATGTTTATATTATTACATAATCACAAGGGAATACATACATGTCCAAATACTCTACAGTGATATTTCTTTCTAAATTTTTTCTTAGTATGATAAATTTCAAAATATTTACTCACATGCAAAAGAGTTTTTTTGTTTTTTTTACAGCAAGTTGTTTGAAGCCAAAAAAATTACGGCTCAGAAAAACTTTAATGAGAAACACACTCATAAAAAATATTACAAAACACACATGAATAACACAATACTAACGCAAGTGAAACTAAAACAAACGAGACAATAACCCAAATTTAATGTATGAAAACAGAAGCCGAAAAAACATAAAACTAGCCACGTCTCTGTTCACATCTGTAACCGTTTCGTTTGACTTATGTTTCTGTGATATTATTCTTATTTTTCTATATATGTGACTGAATAAAGCAGTTAAAGGTAAAACAAAACAGTTCAACTGTCTATAATTTCTCATAAACAGCCACAACAGAAGGAATGGTTGAGAAAAATATTTCATCTCCAAGGCCAGACGTCAAAGCACGCGATCATCTTTTTACCTGAAGTTTTATCAACATTTTGTACCGCTTTTTACAGTAATCTTTCGCAAATCAAACTTCTTATTTTAGATACATAGTTTAGTAGATTCTCAAAACTTCAGCTACTCATCGAGCCAAAGAAAGTTTTTTTCAACAATGCAGAGTAAAATCGAACAGGCAGATTAGGATAATCACAAAAAGATCGACTAAAGTTGAGGGTGGCAATAAAAAAACTAAGGATATGGTAGACAGCTGGGGACAAACTCTATGGTGCCCTAAGCACGTGTTTATTTTGCTTAATGGTTAATCTAGGGCTGCTTCTTTCGTCGATTTGCATCAGTTATCCCTCTAGCATCATTGTAGACTGATGGCTCAACTGTAAGTTTGAGGATTTATAATACTAAAAGTGAAGGCTTGTGTACACCGGTGGGGCACAGCATGGACAGCCCCTTATGTAGCTCTGCCACTTTACAGATCAACAGCAACTTTACGGACGTTCAACGTCAAAATTAAATAAAAAGTAATAAAATAATCAAAATAAATGTAAATTAGGAGAATGCAATGTGAGTGCTCAAGCCCACAATGTCCCACATCTGCACTACCCTTCACTGTCTGCAGAACGTTGTGGGAAGGTGATTGCTTTTTAAAGTAAAGAATAATAATAATAATAAACCCACAAAATAATGTACTACCACTTTAAAGGTAATTAAGACATTTGTTGTTTGTTGTTTTGAATTAAGCACAAAGCTACACAATGGGCTATCTGTGCTCTGCCCACCACGGGTATCGAAAACCGGATTTTAGCGTGTAAGTCCGCAGACATACCGCTGAACCACTGGGGGGCTTAATTAAGACAAGCTTACCTTCTGCGGTTGGCATTCCAGCCCTCGTTATAGTGATCAAGTATTAATTAGTAGTACAGTTGACAAATTATACTCGCATAATTAGTGATTTATCACGAAAACATTGTTATAGCTGTTGTTTTGTTTTTCATTATATATAATTGGAACAGCTAGATGCATCATATAGCAACCATATTTGGCGATATAAATACACGAAAATTTTTCTTTGATCATGAGTGAAACTAAATGACTACTGTCATCATAGCATTTGTTGTATCACTATAAAATTCAATCCAATTTTTCAAATGAGTATATTGTTTTACTATTTAAATGCTTCCAGACCCATCTCGACCACTAATGAAACCTACAATATTAACTTCAGTTTCAAAATTACCATAACTGTAAACTGTGTACGTTTTCCACTGTTTTGGTTTGGTCTAAATTTTGTTAAAAGCTACAAAAGGTCTATCTGCACGAGCTGTTCCTTATTAGCAGTGATATACTGGAGAGAAAACAGTTAGTCAACACCACTCACTGTTAACTATTTTAACAATAAATAGTGAGATTCACCGTTACATTATAACTTTCCAACGGCTAAATGGGCGAGCATGTTTGGGGTAAAGGAAATTCAAACCAGCGACTCGTAGATTGCGAGACGAGCGCCATAACCACCTTCCAACTCTTTATTTGAGCTTCTAACCGTATTTTAGTTTACGATTATTGAATAAGTTGTAGTTCCTCTCTTGTTTCAGCCAACATAATGGTATAGGACCTTTTACAGCGAGCTCAAATACTTTCTGCTTAGCTAACTTCAAGCTACTGACTACTAGCTCGAAAGGCTTGCTTAGTTTTAATACGATTTTGAATTCCAGTTTAACTGTTATAACATTTATAGTATTATAGTATTACTGACATTTTTCCATCTATCGCACGATTACAAGCATCACACGAATTTCGACATTATATTTACAACGCGATTTATGACTCATCGTTAGACAAGTTTCTAACAATATCTATAAGCATTTAATGCTAAAATTAATACGCATGCAAGTACGCTAATGTACGTATTTCTGCCCTTAGTGTATTGCTTGTTTGTTGAATTTTGCATTAAGCCATGTGGGAGCTAACTTCACCAGCTGCCCATAATTTTGAAATGACAGACTAGAGGAAAGGAAACTCGTTAACGCCACCCAAGGCCAACTCTTAAGCTGCTTTTGTCAAACCAAATAATAAGTTTTAACTGCCACTCTTATCAGTACACTCAGTGGCCCACCATTGTAGCTTCCATTTCTAAGTAAAATGTAAACTACACTTACACATTTTTTTCTTTTGAGCGTAAACGAGCCTTTCACATAGTTTATCTTGAACTGTTCTAATTGAAGTTGGCGAAATCTTGACATACTTGTGGAAATCCATTAAAATCTGCTGCAAATTCGGCCGATATCCTGAAAATTACAAAAAATATTATTTAAGAACCATAAATCTTATAAAGTGGGAAGGTGATTACAACCATTCGTGATCGTTTACTGGGTCATAAAGACTTGAAATTCATTCTATAAAAACTATCATTCTTACTGTTCTTTTTAATGCGGATTTGAAACCCACGCACTTTAGGTTACACTATAAAGATAATTACCATGGAGCCTTGAATTATGATTTGATTTTACTAAGTTTCTTCACTTTTAAGTATTGGAAGTACGGAGATTTGATTTTCAGTATTCTTTGATTGATTGCTTAGGCAGAGTATTCACGATGAAACTTTGCAGAGTGGTTGAAACTGCCTGATTTTCAGTATTACAAGTTCTCAACCCCACCTCTGAGCGACCAGCTTCTTATAAGGAAGCCAAAATAAAGAAATTTTCAAAAAGTATTTCTTTGGTAAACAAAAATTAAATAAATTATCTTTTTTTGAAATTTTATAAACTGTGCGTAAAATTTTCTGACAGTAAACAGTTACAGCAATGTGGAATTATTAGTATTTGTGGGCCCCCCAGTGGCTCAGCGGTATGTCTGCGGACTTACACGCTAAAATCCGGGTTTTGATACCCGTGGTGGGCAGAGCACAGATAGCCCATTGTGTAGCTTTGTGCTCAATTTAAAACAACAACAACAACATAGTATTTGTGCTTGTCTTTTGAAATATATTTTTTAATTCTAACAATAAAGTATTTGAGTGATATTTTTAAAAATGAATGAAAATTGCAATTTTCTCGCATTACTTCAAAACACTTGGAGATAGTATAGCAGAATTCCAGCTATACTACTGACAATAACGTGACTTTAACGTATGAAAATACCACTTAAATAAGCTTGAACGCCCATTACAAAAACATTGTTTTTACAGAGACATTTATACATGTCTTTGTAATTTCCCGCTGGAATTGTTGGGAAATATGTTGGAGACCATAACTGCAAAGAAATGTTTGCAGCATTATCTTAGTAACTGATCGTATTAGTTACCCCCGGATATAATTGTTTTTTGATAAAACCATCGATATGTTATATAGGAATATTCAATATTCCACAGATATTGACCACTAGACACAAAAACTAGACGGTAATGAGACTTTTATTTTATTTTTGTTTTTTATTTTAAGAAAAACACGGTGTTCAATGCTGACAAAACTAAGTTATTACAAACATCCTAGGTAAACGTACTAAAGAAATCGAAAAATTCGTGTTCGAAGACCAAAAAAACAAACTTAACAAAAATGTCAGTATTTTAAATGTTAAGATGTTAAAGAAAATTTGAGGTATTAAAATGAGCAAACTTAACAAAATCAACCTTTATTAACTGATGGGTTCTACTCTGTTTGATTCCTCGACATCTGTTCCCCATACTATTGGATGACTTACTAGGACTAGGTAACACAGTTCATTCCTGGGTGAGAATGACTCTGAGCTTCTAGAAACAGGTTGTTTGTCGCTAACTGCTAAATCCAGATATGTTCCTGAGCAAACGTCGGTGAGGTTGTTCAGTACAAGGGCTCTAACTGGTATCCTGGACTCGTGTCTAGCCTTAAGAAGTACATTCTTGACCGATGGGCAGGATACCCTCATCCTAGTGATTTGATAAAGTTCGTTCGTGTAGCCCTGAACGCTGGCTTTTAAAGAATAAATTTAGCATATATCAGTTGTCTACTGCAATTTTAGCCCTTCTTAAACCCTGATTTGATCACTTGGTGTGTTATTCTTTGGCCTGGTATTTCTACCACAGATTGACACACCATGATTTGTGTCACTTCTGGGTCCTTCCTGTAGCATTGTGACGACACTACCAGCTACACTGTAAATTTGTTTCTAACCGTTTGCAAACCCTTTGTAAAAGTCAATACCAGCAAAAAATCCCGTAAACCTAGCATTATTTGGACGATATAAATTTTCTTTAATCAATGGAACCTACCCTTTGGCTTTGAGGAACTTGCGTTTTTGTTTTGTTTTGTTTTTTTCATAAAAAGGCTATTACGTAACCAGCAAAAAATCCCATAAACCTAGCATTATTTCGGCAGCATAAATTTTCTTTAATCAATCAAACTTATCCTTTGGCTTTGAGGAACTTGCGTGTGTTTTTTTTTTCATAAAGGACTATTTCGTACTGAATCATTGGTACTTAAAATTGTAAACATTAAGTATGATTAAGGTAATCCTCTGTCATAAGAATGCTGAATTTGAAAACAAAAATTGATTGTTCGAAGTATACACATTAAACAAACCTCATTGTTCTTTTAATTTTTGTAAGTAATGTATTATAACGACAAGACTAACTATAAATAATCGTGTAGAGTTTATCTGTTTGGGAAATAAATGAATATTAATTAGTTATCATTCACTAAGACACTCTCTGCTTACCTAGTTAATATTTTACTATGTTAAAGTTTCGTCGTCAAATATTTTCTAAGGATACAGAGGTTGTTTGGGGATCTCATATGTTACACTGTATCTGAAAAGAAAAGTTTTTAAGCGATTTGTTGCACATAAAAACTTTCATTTCAAACCGTAAGAACATCGTATATACTGAATGAAGACGTAATTATCAGTAGCCGTACGCTTGCCATATTATTGAGTGAGCAAGTTCGTAACGAATTAATGTGTTTAACATTTGTCGGTAACTAAATACCGCAGAATCAAACTATCTTTAAAGATGTATTAATAATGTTTTTTTTTATGTTCATTAACTAATACTTTTTCTGTTACTTTCGCAGCTAGAGAATTACCAACAACATAATTGTCAGGTGTATATTAAGGCTATACTGTATACTGTTGATGACCAGCCAAAGCCACACGTTCATAAACTGATGGGTAAACACTGCCAAGATGGAGTGTGTACTGTTACAGTAGGTGAAGACATGGTCGCCAGGTGATTTAATATTTATATAATTTGTGTATATAAGAAGTACATAGGTGAATAATGTTTCAGAGAGGCTAATAAACTTGCTGATTATATTAAATTCATAGCTGTTGTTAGCTGTGAAAGTAATGCACTGTTACAGTAGGTGGAGACATGGTCGTTTAATATTTATATAATTTGTGTGCATAAGAAGTACATAGGTGAATAATGTTTCAGAGAGGCTAATAAACTTGTTGATTATATTAAAGTTATAGCTTTTGTTGGCTGTGAAAGTAATGGATCTGCTTTAGTAAATTATTTGCATTACGTAGTGGAGTGTGCAAATAAATGCAGACGGTTTTTAATTACAACAAATGCACATGGAACATCATCATAACTTGCATTATAATTTTGTTTGGAATAACCTTAACAGTGCTGTGGAAGAAAAAGATTTTGACGTAGTGCTTCATCAGTCTCTTAAGTCATCTGTGCAATGTGCTCTTGCTTTGCTAGTAGTATGGCAAATAGGTTTTTAGATTTATGTGCATAAATATTGAATAAAGGGATGAAAAGGCTACAATTTCTATGTACAAGTTAGTTACTAGTTACGTAACATTTGTAATGTTGTGTCCAGTTTTAGGTTTCTTGTGTTAGGAAAGAAACTGAATTATTGGAAATGATTTGGGATAAACCTATTGGGATGATAACTAGGACGGAAAAGTTGTTATATAAGATCTATGAAGTTTTTCTCTTTAAAATAGAAGAGTTAGAGGAGATCTGATTGATGTATAAGATTCTCAAGAGACATAATAGGGTTGATGCATCATTTGTTTCCTGTGTAATGATGAGAATGGTGAAGTTAGGAAACACAAATTTTGGTAAGGTGCAAGTCATATTTAGCACATATGTTTTAATTTCTCTGACATGATAGTTGGCTTTTGGAATGGGTTGCTTTTAGATGTGGTGGATAAAGCTAACTCAAGGGAGTTAAGAGAAGGCTTGGTAAATATTTGAATGATAAAAGCTGGCTATGAGTTTAATAGTTTTGTGATTAGGACAGCCTAGATGGACCAATTGATTACTTGTTATCTTTAAATTGTATGTCTCTAACTGCCTATGGATATGTAAACATAAGTAAAATGTCTTCTGAAAATGGTACATTTCAAAGCAATTATCTTCTAAGTTTCTCTTTGTATTTACTCTAGAATGTTTGTTTCTATTACAGTTAATTATATGTGCATCTACAATAACTTGTCAAATTATTTTTTGAGAAACACTGGCTTTAAGATTTTTATTTTGTTTTTTAACTCTATTTATTTCATAATTCTAATTTACTTCAGAGGATGGAACAGCCAAAATGGACCAATATATCCATTGTTGTCCCTACACATTATGTTAAAAGCTTGATAAATTATCACATGCTACAACACTTGTAATGATTTCCTTTTATTTTACACTTATTTTAAAATCAGTTATTTTTCTACTACTGTTTTATGAAATTGGAGCACTTAATAAGATTTAAGGTTATATGGCACATCTACTCATCTGTCTCATGTTAATGTTACAAATTTCTAGAATCTTGTATTATTTCTGCCAACCTTTCCTATGTTTACAATTACAAGTTTCTAGAGTCATAAACAGTTCCTATTAATTTTTTCTCAAATCAAAGTTATGTAAAAACTTCAAGTCAGAGAGAATTTCTACTAGTTTTCTTGGATTTTGGGATTTTCAAGTTTCTACAGCAATTTGGATAATACTATTGTCTGTTCAGTTATCATTTTGGTAGTACAAATATTAAGCTAGTCATGATTGGTTCATCTCTATGTATAATTTGAAATTGTTTAACTGTAAATTGTAAGGCTTCTCGGTGGATAGATTCCTGTACCTTGTAAGGGGACCTCCCAGTGAAGGTTCTGTTCTTTCAGTTTACCCCTTCTGGGATCTAAACATCCACCCACGTGTTTTCCGTGCCTGGTAACTCGTAAAGGGGAAGGGAGGATCCAATCCTAACACACCACTTTGGCCTTGAATTCCTGTAGACAGTTGACTGGTTCACTTGGGCTTTATTCGGCCAAGTACCAGTGTTTTTCTCAACAGGTGTTGTGGACATTGTATCTGATGCTGTTGTTTTGGTATAGTGCTCACATAATGCTACAATGTCCATGTTTGGCATTGTAGTGCATCCTCTCTTAGAGCTCCATGGTTGGTAGGGTAAGTGGGCACCAAAACATTCTTTTTTTCTATTATGAATCCTCCAAATGAAAACTTACATCTTGAAGATTCTGAGCAGCAATCTTTAACATCTGTAACACCTGTACCTTATTTTCATGTATTAAATTCTCTTTCAGACAGTTTTAAGGCAGGTGTCTCCATTTTCTATCAAAAGAGACTAGAGGGACTTGCTAGCTCTCCAAAGTCAGTTAAAAAGCTTCACTCTAGTGACATATTAGTGGAAACATCCACATCTAAACACAGTGAACTCTTCTTATATTCAAAGGGAATTGAGGATATACTCATTGAGATTACGCTCCATGTTACTTTGAATTCATCATGAGGAGTTATTGTGAAGTATTTGACGAACATCCCTGATTTAGAGATTCTCGCTGGTTTCTACACCTAAGGAGTTTCTGTAGTGAGGCGTATCTCCATTCGCACAAATGGAATTATGATTCTGACCAATGTCCACATTTTAACATTTACATCACCACATCCACCTGTCACCATCAAGGAAGGTTATCTTAATTGTAACGTACGGCCATACATTCCAAACCCTTTTGGATGTTTCCAGTGTCAGCAGCTTAGTTACTCGAAGATGTCATGTCGTGGTTCCTTGACATGTGATCATTGCGATAGCAAGGACCACGATGCCTGTGAATGTGAAACGGACCCTCATTTCATTAATTGCAATAGCTCTCACCCATCCTATTTTCGTTCTTGGCCTAAATGGTTGAAAGAAAAAGAAGTGCAGCGTTTGAATACGATTCATAATCTTACTTACCCTGAGGCTCGAAAGTTGCTGTCCACCACTTCATCTCGGACGTATGCTGCTGCACTTCGTTTCACTATTACAGAGGGAGTGCAGACGTATCTCTTTCCAAAAGAATCATTCTCAAACCATATGAAAAGTCTTTTGACCTGCATGGTTAAAAAAAGTCGACGAATCAACGTCAGTACCCATCTCTGCCCCTAACATTCATTCCAGCAAACCCCAAAATCCACATCCTTTGGTTCCAGGTAGGGCATTTCCTTGGGTACACATTCTCCCATCCCAAAATGCAAAACAATCATTCGCTCACATCCTCAGTTGCTGGAGTCCTCTCCAACAACAAAGAGTTGCCCAGTCGACCCAGAGCAGGATCCATGGAGATTGACAGACCTCCCTCAAATAAAGAAAAAGACGTTGTCGAAAACAAAAGGGTTTTGGACCCATTTCGCCAACACATAAATAAAAATGCCCACCCTGATACAATGGAACTGTCAAGGTTTACGTCCTAATCTTGATTACATCAAAGCACTGATTGCTTCCTACTATCCTGTATGTCCTTCTTTATAGAAAACATTTCTGAAACCTGCCGATACAGTCACCTTTCGGTGGTTTTATTTGTACAGAAATGACAGTATGTGATGGAAAAGTGCATGGAGGGGTATCACTGTTGGTTGATCAGCACGTGTCCACCTTGTTTTTGCCACTGTTTCCTTGGGTCATACCATCACTGTTTGTTCTCTCTACATGTCGCCTGAAGAAACCCATGATCAGTCAGACCTTGATGCTCTCGTTGAACAGTTTACATCTTCCTTTTTAATCCTGGGAGACTTTAGTGGCGATCATCCTCTCTGGGGAGGTACCGATATTGATGGAAGGGGTTGCTTCATAAAGCGCATGCTCTCAGATCACTAACTTTTTCTTTTCAATACTGGTTCCTATACTTATTTTCCTGCATTTAGTCAGTCCTTTACTGCTATTGATCTCTCAATTTGCTGCCCTTCACTATTCTCCCATTTTTCATGGAGGGTTGACAACAACCCATGAAGCAGTGATCATTTTCCTATAATTTTGAAAGAGACTTTTCGTGGTGACACCCGACCCACGTGCCTCAGTGGAAGCTGGATCAAGCAAACTGGCCCTCTATCACTGCTCTCGCGGAACTTGATCCTGCCTACCACATGGCACGGAAGGCTCAAAAATGGGTCTGGGATGCTTTTGTAGATATCTCACATTCTCGAACCGCATCGCTTTCCAGCACGCCCGTACAAATTTTAGGTGGGTAAGATGTCAAAGCTAGAAGGAATCTTGTATCAAGTTTACAAACAGAATATTTTCTACACCAATTTCAAAGTCATATGGGGCAAGATTCGAATTCTGTCCTCTCTCCATCTTGCTCTCTGATGGCCAGGAAGTAGCTGATACCCGGAAGTATCACCGATCCTCTTGGTGAAAACTTTTGCCAGGTATCTAGCACTTCTGCTTCATCCTCCACGTTCTTAGCCATCAATATTCAGGCAGAGCAATCACCTCTTTCCTTTCAAGCTGATTTTCTCTGTGACTATAATCGTACTTTTACACTGGTGAAATTCAAACTGGCTCTTTAACAGTCTGGCAGTACTTCTGCCAGACCTGATGATGTACACTACGAAATGCTATGACATTTATCTCCTGCTTCTCTTGCTATTCTTTTATTTTTAACTGGATCTGGCAAGGGAATGTTTTTCCTGATGCTTGGCGCCTGGCTAATTTCCTTCCTTTCTTTAAGCCAGAGAAGTATCGCAAGATTCCTTCAAACTACCGTCCAATTGGTCTCAGCAAAACCTTAGAAAGGATGATTCATGCTCGTCTTGTTTCTTTCCACCTCCTCTCGTCCACCCAGTGTGGGTTCCGACGACAGTGCTCCATCATGAACCCCTGTTCGACTGGAAACGTCAATCAAAGAAACCTTTCTCAAACGATAATATCTTGTATCAATATTCTTTGGCATTGAGAAGGATTATGATACTACATGGAGGTATGGCATTCTGCGAGACCTCCATTTATATGGGTTACGTGGTCATTTGCCCATTTTTATTAAAACTTCTTTGATGGACAAGCGATTTCAAGTTGTGTGGGTTCGATACTTTCCCGTTCTTTTCTACAGGAACTTTGAGTCCCTCTGGGCTGTGTTTTGAGTGTCACACTTTTTAGTATAAAGATTACTGCCATCACTGAACAACTCTCTTTCACTGTTACAAACTGGCTTTATGTCGACGACTTTCACGTCTCATGTCAGTCGTCGAACATGAGGTATATTGAGTGGCAGCTACAAACTGCTCTCAATCGTTTACCGAAGTGGACCACAGCAAAGGGTTTTAACATTTCTCTCTCTAAAATCCGTTTGCATGTCCTTTTGCCGCCAAAGGGGTTTCACCTTGACCCTGAGCTTCGTGTCGGTGAAGTTGTGCTACCTGTGGTCTCTGAGACAAAGTTCTTGAGGCTTATCTTTGATCGTAATCTGACCTTTATATCACATATCAAGCAGCTACGAGACAAATATACAAGAGCACTGAACATCCTCCGTGTCCTCTCCTCCACCACTTGAGGAGCAGATCGATGTTCTATGCTAACGATATATTGTGCTCTTATCGATCAAAATTAGACTATAGGTCATTGGTGTATGGCTCTTCCAGATGTTTGAAGATGCTGGACCCCATTCATCATCAGGGACTTCGGCTCTTCACTAGGGCTTTCTGCGCTTTCCCAGTCCGGATCTTATACACAGTTTTACGAATATCATCTACACCTTCGCCGTTTGCAACTGTCTTTACTGTATACTTCGAAACTTCGATCCTTACCACACCATCCCACCTGGAGTTGTGTTTTCTTTGTTGGTGAGCCGTGCCTTTTAGAAGAGACGATCCTTTTGGTCTTCGTATCCGGGTGCTGTATTCACTGGTTAGTCCATCTCACCAGGGCGTCTTACAGCCCCCAAATGTGATCTTTCTTTTAAGTCCTCTGAGAAAAGCAGATACTTCCCATTGAAAGTGCTGCCTGTTATTTGCTGAACATCTTTCGAACTATCCTTCTATTCCTATTTATACAGATCGATCGAAATCAGGTGACTCTGTGGGATCTGCCATGGTTTGTTGTGGTTCGGTGTTTGCGCGCAGAATCTCCCCTACAGCTTCTGTGTTCACTGCTGAACTGTACGACATTTTTCTTGCCCTGGATCGCATAGAAGCTAAGCAGTACTCAGACTGCATGATTTATACTGACTCGCTTAGTTCTCTACTGGCCCTGGAACTGCTTCATGTTGGTTCTCACCCTGTTCTCGCCGATATTCAAAATCAACTGGCCCATTTCTCTTTAACATCTACTTCTATCCAGTTTTTATGGATACCTGGTCAATTTGGTGTTTGCGGAAACGGGCTTGCCGACACCATAGGTAAATTTCTGCTCTGGCAATATCACTGCCTGTTCCATACATGGACTATGGTCCTATATTTAATGCTCGGCTCTGTGTCAGCTGGCAGTCGACTTGGAGTTAGCAACGTGAAAACAAGCTTTTTCAAATAAAACCCTCTCTTGGATTGTGGCCGTCTCCTGCTTCTGTAAAAATCGGAAAGAGGAAATTGTTCTAACTATACAACGCATTGGTCACAGTTTTTTAACTCATCATTTTCTTTTATCTGGGACTGATGCATCAATGTGTTGTCTGTATAATACTCAGGTCACAATAAGCCACATTTTACTGTCTTTCCGTCGTTATGACTCTCAACGACGACACCATTTTCAATATGTTTTGTTCCAAGATTTATTCATAACGTTAGACAGTGTCACCATCGCCAGTGACACTGTCCACCTTACAAATGTTTATAGTCTTTAAAGGCCATTAATCTTTTTAATGTTATTTAAGTTTTTAATTTATAAATTCGACCCTTTTTTAATGTGATTCCCTTTTGATAATTAAAGTTTGATTTGAACATATTTGGCCATAATGTCAAATAACTCGCAACTAGGACTGGAAAGGCCAACTTCAGGTGACTAACGCTGATATTTGAACTTACCCGTCAGTTATCCTGGCGAGTTATGATGATTACAGTTTACGGTACAGAAAGCCCTTTACAACATCTATTACTGTAGTTTCTCTCTTACAGTTGTAAAATAGATAAAAAAAATTGGATTTCATGCTATTTATGTTTTTAATTAAAAATTAGACGTTGTTTTGTTTCACCTTAATTTATTTGTATGAATTTTAATAATTTTAATTTAATTTTAACTTTATACTGGACGTTTGGCGCAGATAGCCTAGTTGCTATGCGCCACAAAGCGCCAAACCAACCAAACAAATTGTAAGGGCTCTTAATATAATTTTATATTCTATCTCACATATCAGTTAAATTTTGATTTGTTAGAACTGATTTAAAAACAACAAAATCAGTATAGTTTTTGTTGTTTTTTTGTGTATGATGGTTTTCAAGAATCCATTAAACATTTTTCAGTAAATTTAATACAAGTTATCACTTTCTTAAATATTTAATATGATATATTTTTCTTAGTTTTCAGAACCTGGGAATTTTGTTTGTTGGAAAAAAAGAAGTTCCAGATATTTTGTTCAGGAGGAAATTAGAGGACCAACATATATTGAGTTGTTTAATGCAAAATGGCTCTTCGCATCTAGCTGGTAACAAATTATAGTGCTTGATAGTTTTTGAACAGTTACACCCCTACCTAAACAATCACACAACTTATATAAATTAAGAAATGTCAAGTAAAAATATCGGCTCTAAAATTTTGAAATATGAAATATTTTTTTGTGTAACAAAAATGTTAAAGATAACTAAATACAAACGTACTTCTAAATGTGAAGTTAATTGCTTTATTGATGGAAGAATAGTATTTCAATAACTGTTAGCACTAAAGAACAAACATTTTGTGCTTTTAGGTTATTAACATTCAATCTGTTAAAGGACTTTTTAATTGATTTGTTTTTAGATAAACTCTTAAGAAAATTTCTCCATGTACATGTTGAAGGAATTTATAATTATTTGGTTTTTGTTCTAAATTAATTTTCTCATAGAAACTGATAAGCATCATTTGAGAGAAGAGGCAGAACGAGAGGCAAAAGATATGGATTTAAACAGAGTGAGAATTCGTTTTGAGGCTTTTGCCATCTCTCAAGGCAATAGTTACCCCGGACATTTGTATCCCATTTGTGATGCTGTATATTCAAATATCATAGCAAACCAAAGTAAGTCAGAATTACTTTTGTCTTTTTCTTTGCTCTTAACTTAAAAATGTTTCAACAGAGGTGTTATAGTAGTTGTGAGAACTATAAACTTTTTATTAAAAAGTTTGTTTTTTTTGCATTTAGTGGTCCATTAAATTTTCTGTGTTTTAAAAAGAAAAGAAAAAAGCAATGTTAAGCTGTGTTGTGATTTCTTTCTTTAGTAAACATTTGTACTTCTGTTCATTGATTGCAGTTCTACAATTTTATTCCTACTTGGTGTTCCAAGCAAAGCTTCCCAACAGCTATTAAAATTCTCTAGGTGTTCAGGAAGTTGATGAAATGCTTACTCTATATTTTTTATATCTAAAGTAATTTCTTGCTGTTTAAGCCACATTTAGTTGTTGATGTGTGAAATTTATTATAAAATTCTTTCTGATAAGTTCATGCAAGTAAAAATGATATTTGAATATATTAATGATTCTTTGAGACCTCTGTATGCTGTTCCAAACTATTGCTGATGACATCTTGAGTTTAATAAATTTTTATGTATTTGCAAGTTAACGTGATCACAATGGACAGTTCGAATCCCTGTCACACGAAACATGCTTGCCATTTCAGATGTGGAGGTGTTATAATTTTATGGTCAATCCCACTATTTATTGGTAAAAGAGTAGCCAAGAGTTGGCGGTGAGTGGTGATGACTAGCTGTCTTCCTTCTAGTCTTACACTGCTAAATTAGGGACTGCTAGTGCAAATAACCCTCGAGTAGCTTTCTGCAAAATTCAAAACAAACCAAACCACTGTGGACATGCATGTTGAAGTGGACAGTTAGATTGACCATTATAGTAAAGTATCCACTCCTTCCTTTTGATTCAGATAAGACTTACTAATCTTGATGTCTTGCACCAGTTACTTATATTTTTTCAATGTAATTTATGTTCTTAAAATAATGCAGCTGTTCTGATTGCATTTATAACCACTGTGCAGGGTTAGGTCTCCTTAAGAAGTTTATAAAATGGCTATTCTTGTTGGAAGTTTTACTTTAGTTTATCTTTTCATTTTATTTTTTAAGAGTGCTAAATAGTGATTACTTTCTCAGAGTGTCCTGATGTTGGAGAACTCAAGATTGTTCGGATGGATAAGTGCTCTGGCCTGTGTACTGGAAGTGATGAGGTGTTTTTACTGTGTGAAAAAGTTAACAAAAGTAAGTCCTTTATTTCTAGTTATAATATTCTGCATAGAAATTTATGAAACTAACAAACATGAGCAGCAAATTACAAAAGTGATATTTCTTGAAAAACATTACTGAATGAAAAACTTGTATAAAGTTGAAATAGGGGTGTTAACAAATAATCAGTATTCAGTCAATTTTGATGAATATGCTGATTTACAATTAATATTATGTTTAATAATTTGATATGTTGAATGAAATCTTAAATTTTTTAAGCCATACCTTACTCCTTCATTTTTCTTTCCTTTTTTAATATGATAGAAGACATCAAAGTTATGTTCTTTGAGGAAGATGAAAATGGAATGATACTGTGGCAGGATTTTGGAAGTTTTACTGAGGCAGATGTTCACCACCAGGTTGTTTTCTTATTTTATTAAATTAACATGTTGAGTCCAATTTAAAAATGTATAATAACTTATTAGGTAAAAACCATGTTACAGAGTCATCCATGAATGCTTTAAGATTCTAAAATACTGACCTTACTCATCCATGGTAACTTTCCCATTTAATTATTCAAATACTTGAGGTGGGTGTTCCACACCCTTTTTCAATGGTCTACAGTCACTTTTCCTTATCATTATTCAAACAATGGAATGTTGTTTCCCTATTATTTTCTTAACCATCTATCATAATTTTCAAAACATCTGAGCTTGTCTTTCTTATAGTTCCCTGTCCTTGTTTTACCTTCTTTGTCAAATTTTTCTATCATTATCCAAACATCTTTTTTTCTTCTGACAACTGACATATTAGTGTTAGTGTTATGCTGATTTCTGCCACCACCACCACCACCATTGTATTGACTTTTCTCTATCACTGTTCATCCTTCTGTGTTGTCATTGAATGGTTATTTACAGGATACCTTGATAATTTTCTTTTTTATCCTTTTTATAATTTTATGTGGTAACTACCATGCTCAACTTTTGCTCATTTCACCTGTTGTTTCCTATCTTTGATTAATACTGTTAGAAAATTTAGCAAAAATCCAATCCATGTGATAATTTTCTTTATCTCTACATTTCTGTATTTAACCAATCATATAAGGTGTTTACTTCACCACTTTACCATATTATGGTGATTTTTGTGAACGTTCACTTATTGAGGTGGTTAGGTAAAAGTAGTTTCTAGCTGTAATATAAATTTTGCTGCCTTATAGGACAGAGGACTAGCTGGTCATTTTGTAGGATAAATATATGTGATATTTTTAATGATTTTTATTTCTGCTGCAATATTATTAAATATGTACATTTAGTATGTTTTTGAGCCATTGAGCATTCCATTAAAATATAATAATTTTGAAATGATTTTACTGGAGATCTTTTATTTATATAACTCTTGTCTGTTAACCAATTTAACACAGACTAAGTGAAATGAAAATCGTTCTTAACTCTAGGTTGCCATTGTGTTTAAAACTCCCCCATATCATGATCCAATGATAAAATTTCCAGTGAAGGTGAAACTCCAGTTGTATCGGCCTAGAGACAGAGAGTGCAGCAAACCGAAGGACTTCGTTTACATTCCGGTCGAACATGGTAAGAGTTTGTTTATAGATAAAGTTGCATCATAACCAAAATAACAAATTGCTCGATTTACAATTGCAGACTAAAATGCAATTTAGGTTTCTAGTTGTCTCATCTAGAATAAATTATATCAAACCAACAAGTGAATTCTTTTTTGTCTTATAACTAGGCTATCAGTGTCACTTTTAACATTTCTAATGGCAAAATCTTGGCATGAACTTCGGTAAACTAGGTGACATCCAGAACTTTAAATATTGGTAGGAGATTCTGTATTATTCCTGATAAGATGAACTAGTTCTTGTTTCTACCATTCAGACAGAGAAGGAATTGAAAGGAAGAGAAGAAAGGTTCACAGTTATCAAAACTTTCCTGGATTTGATGGTGGATGCAATAATTTTGGATCTAATCACTCGTTTGGAAGTACTGGTGGATCTGGTTCTTCAGGAGGTAGCAGTAGCAGCTTCTTTGGTAAGTTGGTATCCAACCCTATAACTGTTCTGTTTAACTATTTCTTTTCATTTATGTGCACTTTTCTCATGGAAAACAGGATTAAACATCTTTAATGTAGATTTAAATATTATAGTTTATTTTGAACTTACAAATGAAAGTCACTTTGTTTATATTTATGCATTATAGTTTCATTTCACCTGTTGATAATTTGAAAAATTGAGATCCAGTCAGTGTTCTCTAAAGCTAAAATTGTTTAGACTTGATAAAGAAGATAAGCTCTAAAACATTAAGTGAGATTAAAGATTTAAAGAGTTCGTTAAATATTAGAAATGAGTTAATTGACATCAGTGAGGATCATTTCAAACTATATTTTTTCTCAATGTGTGTATCCACCAAAACAATACACAATCAAATTTCACAATATATGCATTGTATGCTAGAATAAACCTTTTGTTCTGTCTATGTGAGGCATCATCTACAGCAGGAAGACATATGAATGTTCTAGTGTGTGTTACTTATCTTATGCAAAAGTGGAAAATTCCCAAATAATTTCTAAAGAACTTGGATTATCACTTTGGTAGTAATAATATGTAGCTATAAGTGGCTATTTAGAATTTTTTTTGCAATTAATTAAATCTTACATTTGACTTTATACAGGCCATGGTCAAGGACCTGTAGATTTCCAAGGTCAGAATGTGCTAAGCACTAGTCAGACTAGATTATCTCAGTCAGAGGAAGGAATTATCTCTCTTCGAGAGGAAAGAAAAGGTCAGAACCTCAAAATTGTTTTATGATGCACAAAAATCCCATAAAATATTGGATTATTTTTAGAAGTAAGATATAAAGTTTGATATATTATTACTGCTGGAAAAAGACATTTACTATTTATAATGTACTCGATAACACTTCTGTTTGCATGAAACTTAATACAATATGAATTGCTCGGAGTAAATTTCATTAATAATATAGAAGGTTGTGAATAGTGAAAGTGATTTTTTTCTGTTTTATCATAGTTAGAAAAGGTTTCATAATTTTTCCCTTTATGTTTTAGAGGAGAATTTTCATGGCAGCTTTAAATGATAATTGTTTTATAACATGTACCGGTCTTTATATTTTATAAACTTGTGAATTAAATTATAAAATATAGTCATGAGATGCATAGTATATCACATTTCAGTAATCATATGACTAAAATAATGTTTACAGTTGCCCTCTGGTGGCTCAGTGTTGAGTTTGAAAGCTTATAATATTAATAATTGGATTTCAATACCCACGGTAAGTAGAGCATAGAGAGTTCACTATGTAGTTTTATCTGTGAAAACAAACATTTAGAACTGTTTAAGTATTGGTAAACATAGATTTGGTATCACTGTGTTTGATAAAATACCAACATTGTGAGACTGTATACCATGTAAAACTTGAGCAAAAAACTAAGTATACTTTTTCTTAAATATTACATATTCTGTAGCATTATATCCATAGAAACCAAACTTAAAATTATTTTCAGATTTTTGTGCACAAAATCAGTTACAGAATAAAAGGTTACAAAGTGGCAACTTTCAGTTTTAAAGATATTTAAAGACATTGGTAAGGCACTTAGTGGTTATCTTACTTGGATTGTGATTACTGATGTAATATATTTTTAAACAGTGAACCAGAAACCGGCCAGTGGAGTTTCTCTCAGTACAGAAAAGTCACTGGAAGCCTCTCTTGACAGGCTTTCTCTGGTTGAACATGGCGTGAGGAAAATGGGAAGCCAAAAGTCTGAAAAATTAAGTGAACAAGTTACCTCAGCCTCTCAGTCACAATATCCCTCAGACAGAACCTCACCTAAAACCCAAACAAGGGTACCAAGCTCTGGTACCACACAAACTCCACAAGTGTTGTATAAAGCAACTGATACAGGTGTGTTTCATCATCCAGAATCAACAGCTGATAGTGATAGGCCTGATTTGTGGCCAGTTAGGCAACTTGCTTTACAGATGAGTCTGGCTCTGAGAGAATTTATTTGTTCTGGGGATCTCAGAAGACTCTTGGTCACAATGAGGCACCTGGTGGCCATACAGGACACTGAAGGAGACAAGTAAGCTTTAAAATATTGACTGTATTCAAGTACTTTATAAACTTTCATGCATAGAATTAAAACTTACTACCTTTTATATTTGGAACTTCCATTTAAAAATGTTTCATACTTCAAAAACTTGTGAAAAATAAGTTGTTGGACATAAAAAGAAAACTGTTAACGTAAAGAACCAGCACCAAGCAGTTTTAAATTTTTCAGACATAATTTTTTAGTATACTTGAATAAGAAAAACAAAGCTTACTCAAGTTTATCGTAAATGAAAGAAAAAATTAAAATTCTGCATAATTATACTGTAAAATACTAATATATATATATATATATTTCATTTTAGTCTTTTACACCTGGCTATAATACATCATGCTGGAAATCACACAAACCAATTAGTGTTGATTCGGTGTCTTCTTCATGTCCTGAAAGATTTACCCAAAGATGCCGTCAACCAAAGTAACAACTTGCACCAGGTAAGCTAACAATGTATGTACTGTCTCAGTGTAAAGAAGCAGCATTTAATTAATTTTTTGATGAAAGTAAGCACTTCTAATTGTAGCAACAGCTTTAATTAAGATAATTATGCAGCTGACCAATTGTTATAGCAAACAGTATGATCTGAAAGCTAATAACTAGTTGTATAAATAGCTTTAGACAGGTATATAGTTTAAATTCTAACACTTAGTGACCAATTCCCAAATTGCTTGATACATGTAGTGTAACTTTACAGCATAATCTTAAGAATATAAATTCTAGTGTAGTCCCTTCCTGTGGGTCAGTGGTATGCTGATGGATTTGCAATGATAAAATCCTGGGTTTGATTCCTTACAGTGGATAGAGAATAAACAAAACAATACTAAATGCTAATGTAATACTGATATAATCTTGCAATTAAAAACTGTTTGGAGCTACATTTGTTTTTAAAGCATTCAAAGTTTCAGTTCTATTAAAGAGTTTCTAGCTTCATTACCTCTATAGTTATGTAACTCGCTCATTTCCAATCAATATTTGGAAGTCCCAAACAAAGTGTTATTGCAAATGTGAATTGATTTGTAATGAAAATAATTTACAGTTTTCACAAATATTATTACTGTTGGTGGTTTAAAAGTTTAATTTTTCTTAAGAAGGCGATGTACTATTAAAATGAGTAACAAAGGAACCTTTTGGTCATTTTGCAGTAATACTCTTTTAGTATGTTATTGTGTTTGCAAGTGAAAGAGTCCAGACAACTTAAATAAAAACCTTTCGAAGGCAAATTCACAGTACTGTCCTAAGTTGTTAAGAAATGTCTACCTTTAGTTCTTTCCTCTCTCTCCTGCAGACTCCCTTGATGTTAGCAGTAATGACTAAAAGCCCTTACATAGTGCAAGAGCTTCTTGTTCATGGTGCTAACCCTAACGCCACTGACGTGGAAGGGAATACTCCATTGCATATTGCTTCTCATAACGGGGATGAAGTTTGTCTATCTGTTCTCTTGGATCCCAAGAATCACCCAGATGAAGTGACAAAAATGTCTTCCAGTTTAAATAAACTGAATTATGCAGGTACATTTGTATATCATCAAATTTAATAACTTAGTGTCATAAGACAGATATTGCAAGACATATCAGAACAAAATTGTGTGTATGTAAAATGATTATAAAATATCTATCATGGGTTGTTATAATTGATTTGAACAGCTTCTTTAGAACTGCATGGTTTTCTGTTACCCATTATTTAGGACATGCACCTCTTCACCTTGCTGTGAAACAAGGTCATAAGAAGTGTGTGAAAATTCTGTGTGCTAACGGAGCAGATGTAAATGTTATGGATGGAACAAGTGGGCACACTCCTCTTCACATGGCTGTAGTGTGGAGCCCTCATCTCATCAGGACCATGGTGAAAATGGTTAGTTAATTCTATGGACATTATTTAAACGTTTAGCTTATAATTACAATTCTGAAACTACATGACAAAACAAAGTGATTGAATCTATATTGGATATTTAGCATATTTCTACAAGTATTTGGAAATATTTTGTTTAAAGTGGTAAATCGGTTTTCAATATAGCCGGGCAAAACATGTTGACTATTTCACTTTAAATTGTACTTTTAAATAGTTACACATTCTGACAGTTTTGTTATATAACTGGGCATTTCTTTAACCCAAGGAATACCACATACAAAAAAAAGAAATTACGTCAAGTACCAACAGGGTACAAGGGACTCACTTTGCTTAAATAGTATACAATACCATTGTTTCATAGTAAGTTTTACGTATGTGAATAAAAGTAACAAAACGGTCAAGTTTTTATTTTTATAACTAAAACAAACTACAGTAGTTTGTATAAAGCTCTTATGTAATGTTTTCATGCTGTTTGTGAATTTTTATTATAAACATTGAGTTCTCTACTAGTGTTTAGCAAGGTTTTAATTTTTTTTTTAAACATTATTTATTCCTGATTGTTTTTCCATCAGCCTCTGTAAGGTAGATAGGATTTTCTAGATGTGTTGTGAAAAACTTGTTTGATTAGAGCTTCAAGTTGAATGAAAAAATGTGGGCTCTTTTTCTTGAATATGTTGAGATTAACCTCTGTCATATTATAAAAGCACATACTACACAAATCTCAATTATAGGACATCTTTGGGTGTCATTCTTTTTGAACTGTAGCATAAAACCCTTAAGTGAAGCTCATCTATGCAACCTTTGGTGTTGTGAATCAAAATAACCTCTGGTGTTTTTTGTCAGTTGTTGGTTGAGAGTGCATAATGGTACAGTTGTGGGACAATATGATGGAATACAAGAATAGTATTTAATATTTTTCCTTCAGGTGGAATCTTGTCTTTCTTCTAATTGTTCTAAATTGTCAACTGCTTGGCAAGTAACTGCCATGCCAGTAATGTCAAATTTTTCCTAAATGATGATTTTGACCATATTTTTTATTTCTCTAATCATGTCCATAATAATTATTTCCCTTTTAACATAACTCCATTCTTTGCACTAGATTTTTTGTGTGTATATATCTCCATTCTCCAAACATGGGATTCTTATTTATTGCACAGTATCCCAATCTTAATTACATATTCTCCTGGTTCTGATGGTAACTGCTGTTAGAATAAGCAGTGTCCACCAGTAAGTGTTAGTTCCAGATTTCAAAAAGTTACGTTGTAACTTAGCTGCATTTCTCTATCCCCCTTCTTGCTTCTCTATTATAAAAAGTTTCTCAAATCTTTGGTGGTTGAAAATGGAGTGATCATCTTTCCTTTTTCACTGCTGTGAAACATTTTCATTTTTAGATTTATAAACCTTTAGTTCTACATCACCAATTTCCTTCCAGCTATTTTGGTACACAATTTGTTCATCATCAATTAAGCATGGCCACATGAGGAGCATAACAAAGGAGGCAATAGAATGACACTGTTCATAGAGAAATGACCAAGAACTTATCACACAATGCTACAGATTCATGTTCTTCTTATTCCTTGATTTGGAAACTCTTCTAGCCATGTCTCATATTTGTTTTTAAGAGACAAATTGCTTAACTTCTGCTGGACCACTGTTGTTCATTTCAGTATCTTCATCAGTATTTGACCTATTAGGTTGAAAAATGTTACTCATTCTCCAGTTCGCCATTGCTTTCATCATTCTCTTTCAGAAGAAAATGCAGCAAATGATATGGTTTATGTAAAAAGTTACTTCCAAAAAAAAAAAACATGGCAAACAATTACTTACGGCAAGTATATAATGTTTATCTCATTCTTGTTCTAATTTGGGTTAATTCGACCCACATAGTAAAGAGCATTTATTATTATTATTATTAAAATCTGAGTTTTGCAATTGCAAATAATAAATTTTCAAGCTTCATCACAATACAATGCTTGGATAACAGCTTGAAAAACTGAACTTTATTATGTCCAATGGACTCGGAGGATGAAAGAGGACAGAGTAACTTGCCCACAGTACGTCTTTCAGCAAGACACTTTACTGTAATTGCTTTAGTCTATTTGGCTGTATAGAGCATGAGTGAATAGCTGGGGTTAAACTGCAATAGAATGGCATATCATAGAGGAGAATATGCAAGTCACAGTTCTAATCCCTCTGTGCCACAGTAAAGTGTAGTTAAGCATCAACTTCATCATGAAAGTTTAAATCTATTGAGTTGTATATGTTTTCAAATTATTTTGTTCTATTACAGGGCCATTTGGATATCAATGCACAGAACTTTGCTGGGAACAGTGCATTACACGTGGCTTGTGCTTATGCTAATGAAGATGTTGTCTCTGTTTTGGTGAAGGCAGGAGCCAATGTAATGATAGAAAATTATGACACCTGCAGTCCTAACGATCAATCAGGAAATGAAGGTGATGTGCCAAACAGTAAAGGCAAAACTCCACTAGACTTTTCTGGAAACCACCACCAGGTAAGTTATTTGTTTGACAAAAGAGGTACCTAACAATATCACTGGTTAGATGTACAGCTCTTAGAGAAAACAACCAAGACAAGCCAAAGTAAATCACTTTTCACAAGGAACTGGCACACAGAGCCTTTACTCTAAATCTATTTTACATTTCCTTGAGTCTCCAGGTGGCTTCTTGAAAAATCAAAATAGAAAACCACAATGACTATTGTAATGAAATGTAGAAAACTCCCGTATGCATACACTATAGCTACAAAATCATTAAAATGGCACTGTAGTCTTAAACTTGGTGTTCACTGCCAGTGCACACAATTCTACTGGCTCATGTAACCTTAATAGATTGATCTATTTTTCTGTTATTTGAAAGTTGCTTGACCTAGTGTTTCAAATTGTAAAGTATATTCTTGCTTCCTTTCTTATGTCCTCACACAGCTGAAGAAACTTCTTTTAGGCCTTTCTTCTCGTGCTGAAGATACATTTCCCAGTATTAAGTCTTCACCCAATATATCAAAGTTATGTTCCTCCTCAGTTAGTGACTTGAAGAAGCCTCGTGATAGCAAAATAGGGAAAGTGGAAAGAGATGAATCCACAAAGTTTATTTCAGACACACTTACACCTTTCGACTCTGGATATATCAGTGGTGAGTGCATTGTTTTTGTGGAGAGGTACAATGATTCTGATAAACATACTATATTAAAACTTGCAGTTTGCCCAATATATTTTAAATAACACTGTATTGTTGTCCAGACATGACATCAGTTGTTCCATGCTTAAATATACTGTATTAATTGGTTGATAATATCTCATGCCTCAGTCACTTTGTGAAGTACTGGTAGATTAGGAGGACAATGAAAACTTTCCTTTTTATTATCTAAGTCAAAAGTATGACATACAACACAAAACTGTCCTTCTCTATCCAATTTTTTTCAGTAGCATACCTCTGCAAAGAAGAGATGGAAAAAGGATAACTAGTTTTATACACAACTATTCTTAAAACCATCTCTTTTGTCATCTTAAAGAAAAATGTTACTGAAGGGATGGTTTTAAGAATAGTTATGTATAAAACTAGTTATCCTTTGTCTATCTGTTCTCTGTAGAGACATGCCATTTTCAGTTGTACTTTAAGAAACGTCTATTTTCTATGCACAATTAAGTTAATAAATAATCTTGGCAGGTGAAATTAAGACAGAAGACCTAGACAAAATGGACCTGCTTTTCATAGAGCTGGATCAGAACCGGCAGTGGAAACAATTAGGAATGACTTTAGGATTTGAAGATACAACAATTAATTCCATAGAAAGGTTATGTGGGAAGGACCAAAGTCCTGCTAAAGCTATCATTGAGAAATTTAAGGTAAAGTGAGCTTTGTTTGAAATTATAAGTTCAGAGTGATCAAGAAACTAAGAGCAATACTAAGAAATTGTTGGGTTAACAGTGTGATCTTTAATAGCAGCTGAAAATACAGTTTTAACAAAGTGCAAGAGATTGACAATCAATATTTAACTTACTGCACTAGCATAAGAAATTCTTTGAAAAAGATACAAAAAGGTAGATTTGTTTAAAGACAATATATGTACCATTTTAAATGTTTTTCTTTCCAGGAAGAACATCCCCACTGTGATTTGAAAGAAACACTGACAAATGCACTGATTGCTGCTGCTCTTCCCAAAGCTGTAGAAATTATCCACTAAGCCTACAAGTGTCAATTATTTATCCTGGTTGTTTAAAACCAATGACCTACCATCATCTCAATCTCCAAATATTACCAAGACCACTGTAGGTTGGGGTTTCAGCCATATTTCTTGACTTTGTTTAAGATGTATATAGAAGTTTACTGGCCTTTAAAAACTGCTTTGGAAAATTGTGCAAGTTACGACATTATAATAAGTCATGTTTATGTTTTGGGGGTAAAGAAATATTTTCCAATAAGCTGTGGATATCCTCATATTTAACAAACAAAATCTCTTAATTTAAGACCAATAATTTTGTTGTTTATGACAGCTATTGGTTACATATGAAGTAAATACCTAACGTAACTTCAATTCTCAGAATTGTAATTTTTCAGTTGATTCTAATAAGGGGTCAAAGAGTAGTTTTACCTCCAAGTTTTTTTCCTTCTTGAAACATCTATAAATAATTTTCTAGTTTATCATTGGAAGAATGCAGGCCATTCTTAACCTTCAGATTACTATAGCAAGAGTGGATTAGTTTTATTTCTAAGTCAAAACTGCACACAACTCTACAGTATAATGTCTTAGACACTCTTATTAAGTTATTGTGGAACATGTGATAGAGCGTTTTATTGCAAGATGTAAGTACTTATAACTGTCACTAACTTGGGCAATTGCTTCATTTTTTTTATTTTCGTTAAAAAATTACAAGTAACTAACACTGTATAAATGCGTTTATTTTAAATCATATAAAGTAGTTTGGATTTGATTTTTTCTTTATATTAGTATTTTCCCTGGATAAAAAGTGGAATCTAATAAGGGTTGTTTACAGGATTAATAATAAATAAGCTATTTACATAGAAAATGTGGTGGATCTGTCTTACCTCACAACATAAAATTAACCCAATTTCGGAAGAAAGAAAAGGCATTTAATATATATTCATTAATGTGCATCTGAACCCACTATGCTGCCATGTCTCACCCCATAATATTTTGTAAACATATCAGAGAAAAAGTGCTCTACATTAACAAGTACTTATTAAAAACTCAGTAAATACAATATCTTGTTAAACATTTCAGTTACAACAGCAGAGAAGACAAATACTGACACTGAGAACTTTACATCTGAACTTAAAAACATAATATTTAAAGGTGTATAATTTGAGAAAAGTTAAAATCAGAAATAAGAATTCTATATTTGTCACCTGTTAATACAGGAAAAAACTATTTTACTAAATCCTACTAGGAGCTAGTCTATGTGATTTATTTGTGTAATTGAGATAGATGAATGCTAAAAAGAAAGATCGCATTGAACTCTCAGATCCTACAATGAAGTTCATGTTTTGTCATGAGTGCTTCTAAGAGTTTTAGTTTTCCTTTGGCATGCTGTAACGATAAAAAAACACACTAAAATGTAGTAACAATTACCACTTTAATAACATAAGAAATAGTACTACTCCTCCACAAATTCAAATTTTTAACTTTACCAAAACAAGTTTACCTTACAAAGTAGTTACCATTATCAACTCTAAAATTACAAACATTTACACATGAAGAGGAACAAGCGGTCAAAAAATGGGAATTGTTGATCTCACTTGAACTGTTTAAAAGTTTAATGAAATACTGGTCTTTACAAATTAACAAGTGAATGGCTCAGTATAATCCTAACACTGATTATTACAATTACCACAAGTTATCTAAACTAAGTCACTTTACGTGAAACCAAGGTGGTATTCCTTCCCTTGTTCACGTAAAGGATAATTTCATGTTCTTGGAAATAGAATATCAGAAAAGATTATTTATCAGTTATTAAATTTACAATCACACATAAATAAAAATGCAAAAATTAAAGCTATTTAGTCTCGCCGAGTATGGCGAAAATGTAAAGTGATATTTTTACAAACCTCTAGACTTTGAATGAGTTATATGGAGATGTGTAACATATTTTTATTACAAATATTAAACCTACTACTATCTAATTTAAAGAACAAACATCCTGTTCTTCCATTTAGGCTATCCTACCCACAACAAAAAAAACCCACTCAAAACCAACTCTTATTCACATATTTATCAAGCCTTCCCTTACATGCATCTACTACATCAGAAGTCAACTCATGCCAAAGATCAGTCACCCTGTTAGAAAGTTGTTTTATCCTACCATGCTAAATTCTGTGTCCCCCATAGCCTTAAGTACAAGAAAAAACAGTTGCATGAATGCTTTATTAATTCTATTAATGTAAAACATCAATCAGATCACCTCTAACTTATTTTTAAGAGATTTATTGTTTTTAACTTCTCCTTTATCAGAATTTTTCATGTCCAAGGCATAATTTTAGTAGCCCTGCTTTGAATCCCAAAACTGAATACAATACACCAACAGTGACCTATAAAATTCAAAGTAATCTCTTTTAGACTTGTATTCATTGTTTAGTAGATAAAAACAACTCCAATTTACCTTACCTCTGAAACAATATGTTGCTTGGATGGTTTAAGAGACTGACAAAACAAAACACAGGTTTTTCTTCCATAACATTTAAAATTATATTCAATAATATTGCAATATTCGACATGCATTATCTTTCATTTATTAAACAATTATTTCCAGCAACTTCTGTGGTAAGTCTTACCTTGTATTCACTGTATACTGGTTCCATTGAAATTCTGCGTTCTTGAGGCATTTTCCTGAAACAAAGTTTCTCTCAAAATTACTTCCTATACGTATGGGTAAATTTACATGGAATATGAAAAACAGGAGTTAAATACAAGTTTTAGAAATTTTGTACAAGTTGAAAAAAAAGTTATTTAACAGAAAATGTGAGAACAAATTGACAAAAATAAGACTATCATACTGAAATCAAATCAAACAAAAATTAAGAGAAACTTTAAATGATATGTGCAGAAAATTAAAGTTTAATTTTAAACATATCTGTTAAAGCCTTAAATAAAGCAAAAGCACTGAAAGCATTATATATAACTTATCTGTATAAAAAAAACTATAGAGCAAATGTGAAATGAATGTACTCTAGAACAAAGTCCTACCAAGAATCAGAATATTGAAACAAATGCTTTTAAAATAAGCAACCAAAAAAATCATACAATTAAATTAAAAATAAGGAAACGTGAAAAACTTCCAAAAGTATCAATGTTAAAATAAAATTAATACATGATTATATCATTTAACTTCATTTGAAATTTGTATAAGGAAAAGGAACCCACTTATCCATCTAGGCAATCTCATCCACTAAAATTAAATTTAAAATAAAGACCCGAAATCAGCCCATGTCATTCAACATTTATTAAGCCTTCACTTGTACTCCTTCAAATTTACTGCACCATCCACAACTAAAATCCAACCACCCTACTACAAAAGATTTTTACTTGTCTTTATATAACAACCTTTTCATCCCAAGCATTATTCCTTTCCAACAATTCAATGTTCTTATAAGATAAGAAGTCCAAGACTAAACATAATACCCAAAATGTAGCCTAACCATTAGACTTTTATTCAATATTTTTGTAAATATGTAACAATCCTGCCTGATGCACCACTAGCAAAGTCACATTACTTGAATGTATACCAAGATCAAAATCTTCCAAAAATATTAATGTATATCAAACTTGTAACTTAAAGGGTTTCTTATTTTAACAAAGCAATACATGTCATTTATTTGACAAACTTTTTCAAGTGACCTAAATTATTTTTATACAGCAGTATCTCCCTCACAGACAGCAAGACCTTAATATCAAAAGAAAATTTAATATTGTATCGACCATTTCTTCATCTATGTTCATGTAAGTTGAAAAGTAAAAAAAGTTCTAATACTGAGTTTCAAAATACCTCACACTTTGACATAAATGTGGTTTGGATAAGCTCCATTTATAACAATCTGTTTTATTTAATAAGTCAATTTATTCTCCACACCTATAAGCTTTTATTTTTAACTAAGCCTTTTAAATAGGTACTTTTCAAATATTTTCCAAACATGCACTTGCATCAAATATACACACTTACCCTCACATCTACATAAAGTAGTAAGTAACATCTTCAAAAAATTAAGTAAGGCAATATTTTTGCTCTAGTGAAACCACAATGACTAAACACATTTGTTAAAGAACTTTGCACAGCATCTTTTATCAGACTTTCAAAGACTTTCTGCCATTGATATAACAATAGCATTTAATTACAGTAGTCCCCCTCACATACGTCCGACCTATCAGCCACAGAAAAAAAGTCGTATCTGCGGGGGGTTGTTATTGAGGGGAATCTTCAAAAATTGCAGACTTGGACCATTGCATCTGATTGGCTAATATGAATCACGTGACTATTAATTGCGCAATCTTTTACAGTTTTCATTCAGATACAAATCTGCTGGTGTATTTTATTGTTTATAGCAAGTAAACTAGTTCTTTTGTTCAATTCGCGCACACAAGAATAAGAAAGAAACAACAAAGAACAGTTTATTGAATAACCATGAAACAGCAGTAACTGTGAATTAGATGAAAGCCTGATCATGGTCTGGTTTTATGAGCGATGAAATGTAGTGTTGTCACACCAATTCGGCAATCGATAATTACTGCTGATGCAAAAAGTCTATATAGAGGGGTCGATACCGGGTTTTTTTTTTACTAAATAACAGTCGTAAGTTGCATCTACGGGGTGTCGTTGTTGAGGGGTCACATTCAATGCCAAGTCGGTGCGTGCACAGAAAAAAAGTCGTATGTGCGGCGAAGTCGTTCTAGAGGGGTGTCGTATGTGAGGGGGACTACTGTACTGGGATAATTTTCATCATCTTCCTTGAAAAGAGGAGTTGCAATAACTAGCTTCCAATTTTCTAGTGCCTGCTCACTTTAAGGACTTGTAAAAATAGTACGAACACTCTTGGAAAAACATTTCAAGAATTTTCATTCAAAATTGATGAAGAATTGAGTATTCTGCTGTCTCAGTTATCAGATACAAGCCTTTTTTTTAGCTCCCCTATAATGTTCTATTCCTATCCTAACACTTTGTTTACACTTAATGCATATTTAAAGCAATTCCAATTCCTGCTATTAATTTTTACATTTTCAGCTAAACTTTCATCACATACTCTTAGTCATTTTCTAACTGTTTGACCACTCTTAATTTTCTGTAATCATCCGAGTCAATTTAAATTCAAGTTCATAACGTTTTTCTTTAAATTTATCACTTATACTTTGCCAGCCAACATGTTTGGTTGTTTTTTTTTCACTAGAAACTAGTTTTTTCTTCTTGGTGAGGAAAATGCATGTTGAATGTAAAAAAAACTTTAAATTCTTTTCATATTTTTATCCATATCCCCAATTAAATGTTTCAACACAGACTCTGTCTTTGGACTGACCTCAACCATTTTGTGGTTGTTATAGTTTAGCATAAACTTTCACATATGTAAATGTATGTTAACAAAATCTGGCAGGTTATCAGTAAAGTTTACAATGCATACAACATACAATAATTATTATTATGATTAAGGTTTGTGAAGCAATGTTTTTCTCATGGATTTTATATGTTGCCAATTCAACATGCATAATAAATTTCATTTCAAATTAAAAGTATTCTATATAACAGAATGTTTAAATTTCACAGAGTCTTTATAACATTATGGTAGTTACAAAACATTTCTTTGATCAAATTGTCCAACCCTGTACAGAGATTTATTAGTGAAAATATAAAAAAGTTATTTTCCAATCTTGTAACCACCATAAAATATTGGAAAATAAATATAAATGCCTTTTTTGTTCTAGAATGACTAAATATTACAAAATGAAAACAGCATTCAGACTAAATAGCTTAAGTCACATATCATTATACCTATATATAATTTTTATTATGTTGACCTCCCAGTTATGTAAGGCTAACAATATACAACATGGAGCATGTTCGATGATGTTACAATATCCAGTAGTATAAAACTGACCCTTTAGTTTTAACAAAGTGACCAGTCTTGGCTGTGTTTTAGTGGACTAGTATTTTGTAAAATACAGTCACATTTCAGTTATAATACATTATAGATTTTAAAATTTTGCACAAAGAGAATGTAAATTAAATGTTTTTTGGGAGTTTTGTACACTGCTGGCCAAAGTCTTAAGGTTAATGAGCTTAATGAAAAAAATATGCATTCTGCATTGTTAGACTCAACTACTTATTTGAGCAGAACTTCAAAAGATGAAAATAAGAAAAGGGAATATAAAAATAAACATTTTTATCATTTAATAGGGAAAATGTGAACACTATAAAATTAGCCTAAATACTAGCTGGTCAAAAGTTTAAGACCATACCAAAAAGAACTCCTAAACAGGGTAGGAAATGGCCAACAAGAGGTTTCAGTAGTGAGTTGCACTGCCATCATTGCAAATAACTTCAAATATTCGCTTTGGCATGGTTGATATAAGTGTTTGCAGAAAGCTGTCTGGAATGTTATTCCAAGTGGTGAAGATGACTTCATGAAGATCATGCACTGTTTGGAATTGATATCCATTTCTTTAGACTTCCCTTGCCATCCACCTCCACTCCAAACATTTTTAATAGGGTTCAGTACAGGCAAACATGCTGGATGGTCCAAAATAATCATGTTATTTGCCATGGTAAAGTCCTTTGTCTTGCAGGCATTGTGGATTAAAGTGAGGACATTCAGTCAATATGGATGCTCTTTCCAACATTCCAATGTAGCCAGCTGCTGTTTGATGCCCCTGTATAACCTGAAGCTCCATTTTCCATGGAAGGAGAAAGCACCCCAGATCATGATGGAACCTCCTCCACTGTGTAGTGGAGAAAATCTTTCCAGTGGGATATCCTTATCATTTTAGTAACATTGGAAGCCATCTGGACCATCCAGGTTAAATTTTCTCTACTTTTCTATGTCTCATGTTTGGTGCTTTGCAGCAAAGTTTAACCAAGCTGTTTCATGGTGTGGTAGGAGGCGTGTCTTTTGAAAACGTTCACGGTTTTTAAAACCTTTCTCTCATAGATGCAGTGATATTGTTCTTGAGCTGCCTTCTGTGTCTGTAAAAGCCTTAATCTGGTTCAATGATTGGTTTGTGTCTTGCTGGCAACCTGTTGAATCCTTGTGTTTAAACCCAGCAAAATTTAGTGGGCCGACCACTTGAAATTCTCGTTCTATATCCCTCAGGGTATTTTAAGAAATTTGCAACAGCAGTTTTACTGTACCAGATTTCACCACCAATGGCACGTTGAGAGAGACCTTGCATTTGCAGCTTGATAATTCTGCCACGTTCAAACTCTGTCAACTTTTTAGCCTTTGCCAGGTTTTTACCAAATGTAACATGGGAGATCTCAAAGAGACGTTGACAACGCTAATGCTTGGACACAAATGACTAAATTTCTTTACGTGTTTACCAATTAATGCTTCATTTCAGTATGGTCTTAAACTTTTAACTAGCTGGTATTTAGGCTAATTTCATAGTATTCACATTTTCCTTATTAAATGCTAAATGTTTATTTTTATTTACTCTTTTCTTATTTTCATTTTTCAAAGTCTATTAATGCAAAATGCACATTTTTTTCTTATTTATGTTCACTGGCCTCAAGATTTTAGCCAGCAGTGTATATGAATTTAAATAACCAGAAAATCATTAATTGTTATACTGATACCATGGAATTCCACCATCATTCATCAAACTTGGTGAACTAAACTAAACTGTATTTCACTAAAAAAATATGAAATTTTAAGCAGATTAGGGACTCAACCTACCTCCCTACACCTGCATGTAGTTTTTTTTCTGTGCTCATTGTAATTCTAGATGTAATTCTCATTAATCCCATAACGAGAATCAGTTATTCCAGTGATAGGTATAGATGCAAATCTCACCAATTACATTAGCCTCTAAAGTTTGGCTTATCCCACTATAAAGCTTATATCACTTATTATTATAACAATAAGGCATACTTATACCTGGTAGTGCAAATTCATTGACCGTCATGCCTACAAGACCTATAACAAGTTATCTTACTCTGCTAGTATGAATTGGACGAGTTTATATGTTTACTAGTTCTTATCTATTAACAGTTATATGTGTTAAGTGAAATATGAAGTAAACAGTTAACACGTTCACTCCAACAGTCATATTTATGGAATTTCACTTTGACCCTTTTTTTTAAATACCAATTAGTAATTTTTTCCTGATTTAGGGTGTTAGGTATAAATATAATTGTTCTAACAAGTGATATTTTATTTTTGTAATAAATAACCCAGATGAGAAATAAAAAACTAGGATTTACCATTCAAATGTTTGTTTTGTAATATATAGCATGCTTTATATTGTTACGTTGTTAGAAAAGCATGTAGGTTCAAGTGTTGATAGAAATTAAATAATAACACTATAACCCAAGTGCTTTCAAAAGGTCCACCTTTAGAAACTGCCCAGATTGTAGGGTTTCTATTTCACTCTTTGTATTGTTATGTAATACATGTTGTGTATAAGTGTTTTCCTGCCTAAACATTATTTTAAAACCATACTCAAAAAGCCCCTTAAAATTTAAAGTACTGTGAGACATCTGCATGACAACAGATTGTGCATCACTCATGTGAGTGATGCAACACATTACTATAAAGCTGTATTGCTCGTACGTGCAAGATGGAAGTAAAAGTGTTAAGTCAAATTAATGTGTACATTATGATTCTATGTTGTTAGGTGTATATTTATAAATTCTATATAAATTATAATATATTTTAACCAAATCAATGCTTTTATTGATATAATTGATCAAAGATTTACAGTTTTTAAGTCTGGCAACGCCCCTGACTCCAGGTACATACACTCACTAAATCTAATTTGACATGAGTAATGTTTATACCACTAAGTCCTAATTTAATAGTTTAGTCCTATTAATAAGATTTACTGATATTATTATATCAATTTCTTTTATTATTAACATAATATTACTACAAATAAGAATATTCAGCAGATCCTTACAGTTTTAAACAAGATGTTCCAAAAATTACAATAGCTTAGGTTTCAAATGTCTTCTTCATCCTCAAAGTGAACATGCAACCACTAAATACATTCAACAAAAGAAAGGGGAATTTGGCAAGATATTTATGGTAGGTATTAACTGTTAAATTGGACAACCCGTGTAGAACAAAGATTTTTCAACAAGCCTTTTAGCTGCTAAATATTTTAATTATACAAACCATAAAATCAGCACAAATAAAAGATATTGTGAAGCGCATGCTTGAAATAATAAAAATACCTTTCATTTTCTTGTTGAAACCCTTCTTCAATTTCACATAGCTCCTTCCTAAGTCTTTTTTTTTCAGCTCTAGTCCGTCTTTGTTGTATAATAAGTTCAGGCCTTAAAATACAAATTTTAAAAATTTTCTTTAGAAAATTACATTATAAAAAATATCCCCAAAATATTTTAGTTTGGATTAAAAATAACAAATAGTATAAATAAGACTTTTTCTTACAAGGATAATTTGTGAAGCTTGGAGTTGCTGAACCTTGAATTTGCATGATCTTTTACTTCAAACCCTTTATAGTCACAGGAACATGACAGGTCATTAGGCTTAAGAGTTCCATTCAAACAGGGTAAATCTTCTTCCATCTGCAAATTATAGAATTTAAGTGTAGTCTATTCTAGTCTTAAATTGATTTTAAAAATCTCATTCTGTAATGACTTATTCCTTAAATTGGTAATTGAGCATAGCTTTAGGAATTGTTTACCTTTATAATACATCTGTTACTTAACCTTATCATGATAGGTCAAGAGTCAAAGGTCATGTCATTTGTTGATTTCCATTCATACTTTCATTGAACTATCATTTTATAAATTTATGTAAATAAGTTTGCTATCAAATTCTATATTATAATTCAAAATTTTCTGTATAAATTTGAAAATTTATATTTTGCATAAAATAGCATATAAACACTATTTGATTTCTTAATTTAAAAGTAAATGTTTGAAAAAACATCAATTTTTTGTGTATCATGTGGTATGATGGATAGAGCACTGGTTAAAGTTAGATGTTTGTGATGTCAAAATAGAATGTGTACAGTTTTGTACAAATTATGAACTTGAATTACTGGTATTTCAAAGCTAGAATATAAAAATCTTCCTATATTTTCTGTATGCTGAGATATTGCTAGAGTATTGAAACAAACACAGTAGTCCTGCCCATCTCTTCCAATTTTTCTAAACAGTTCTTGTATACACTTAATTTTATATATGGCAAATGAATAACCAATCAAAATTTCAGAATGTTCCACAACTGGTTTTCTCAGCCATTTTCAAATGGTGTGTCTTTCCTTCAAGACCAACCTTCATGCTGGTAAATTGAGTCTTTAGCCTGTTCGAAATTTCACATTTTTACCCAAATCCAGCTTAGTAATTAAAGTTGATGAATTATAATGGAATCCTACAGTATTGATACAGTAATTTATGATTTTTTTTATTTATTTAGATTAAACATTGGCATTCGAGTTATTATTTGTAGTCATTGTAGAAAGAAAAAACAATTCATACTTACTTTCTAATGTTTTTTATGGTGGTTACAAGGTCGGTTAAATTTACCATACAAATACAGAGATTCTGATTCAATAGTGAAATTAATTGATAAAATATATAGTTTCTTTTTAAAACATTTGATAATTATCTGAAGATTACAAAGATTGCACGTGTGAAATTTAAAACTTTTCTGATGCTTACATTTGTATTAAAATGAAAATTACTCTGCATGCTGCATAGTCAACATTTTAAAAGCAAAAATGTATCAGAAAATCTTTCAAATATCTTAATTCTTAACTTAAAAACCTGATATTTTGTGTACAAAAGACTTGTAATTTTTACCAAAAATCACAATATAATTTCTCTCATGGATACTTTTATGGTTATGACCAGGGTGGATTCCACCCAACTTTAAGTTGGAAGTCATTATAAGTTCATACTCACCATTTGATCAGTTGTTCTTTTTATGGATACAAAGTCCATAGCCACATGCTCCAAAATAGGCTGCAGCTCCTTTCTCTGTTCTTTTGCACAGAAATTGGTTCGACCAAACAAGCGCTTCATATGGTCCTGAGTAGAATGCAATACATTTTCAGCAGCCTTATATGTTTGATCAACAGTAATTTCAAACTTCAACCCATTTTTCTGGCTGGCTAAATTCTCCAATAATTTGTCTTTTGTAACAATCTATGAACAAAAAACTTATCAATTTCTAAACTTTATTAAGAAGAATAACAACCTCTTCTGTAAGTTACAAAATACCAAAACAAGTAATTAAAGAAAGTATTGCTTTGAAATTCAGATTTGCTGAAATTATTAATATGAAGCCTAATTTCCTTTACATTTTTGAATAACATATCACATTAAAAATATTCTATATAAAAAAAAAAAAAAAACTAAAGAAAATGGATAAACTACCAAAGTACCTTTAATATCGGAATGTGTAGTTAGTTCTACTGTTCAACATTAACTTTTGAATTAACTAGAGTAAACTTTGTAATTTCTTTGTCTGGAATATTATATTGCAGCATTTATGTACTTCAAAATTAACAAATAATTTTAAATTATCATGAAAATACACAATCCAAATCTAAAGAAGAAAATTCAGATTTCCAATTTATTACAACCTTGCCTCCAATTAAAACAGTACTCCAAACAAATGGAATGAAAAACGAAATTCTGATCACAGATTATCTTGACAATATAAATTAAATGACTATTGAAACTCGGCTTTTTAAAATTAGATCTTCAGTCCATTAAAAATGCAAGCACACTCCCCATAAGCAATTTCAATAAACAATTTAACAACATTTGAGGTGCTTCATACAGTTATTGGGTGGGAAGGAATTGTGTAAAATAAATGCATAATAGGTTAGAACGTGATAATATAGCAAAAAAACTAGAAATTTCTGGGAACTTAAAAAAATTTATGATTTTTATATATATAGTGAGCACTGAAATCCCTTTTGGACTATAAATAAAACTACAAAGTTAAAGAAGGTACACGGACTTCCTAGCCTAGTATTATTTAACTAGAGACACATTACATTTTACTGATTCAAACGTTCATTTCACATGCAATATTCCCACATTTCTTATTGTGTTACCCGTTTGTTCAAAGTCATGACTGTCAATCATTATACTTTATAGGCGGATGTACAAGTTACACAACATAATCAGTGACTGCCAATACCGAACTTGTCGCTCATGGTTTGTGGATATATATGAATTACAATTAGTTGTGTAAAAACTATCAATAAATAGAAGATTTTGGAGATACACAGATGCACTACCAAAGTAAATCAATTATTTACATTAAAAATCATTTGGTACATATTTACACGATGTGCAATTTCCACAACCTGTGATCCATGAACAAAGTTTGTCTGGTATAATTCTGTCACCGTCTCTTTGAAGGATTTATAATTGTCTACATCTAACACATTGCTACAGCCAGAATTCTGAATCTTGCCAGTGAAAACTGGAGGTGAAGAGTCATAAGAATATCGTTCCAACTGTTGCTCTTCTCGCAAACCTATAGAAAAAAAATCAATCATTCAGATTTTTGAAAAAGCTACATTATAACAATTTACAGTTGTGATACAACAACTGTGGATTATATAAAAATCATTTCAAATCTTAATATTTCTAAGTATTCTTCAATTAACAGTTCAAGTAAACTAATAAACCATTATGTTTTCAACTTAGCAAACAAAGCTGCAATTGAATCAAATTCTTTTTATTCCTTTGTACTGCTAAATGTAATATTTTTTCATGCGAACCTCACTAACCCAAGTGATTAAGACTAATCAACTAGCAAAGATACACGTTATTAAGTTCCTCACTAATAATCAACTGTACAATAGCATGTTTTTTGCTCTTAAACCAAGTATCATAAACTGAGCCAGAGCCGTTATAGGTGAAATGTAAACCATGGAAAAGCATCGTTAAACAAATTTTTTTTCAATTACCAAAGTTCTTTGCTGGGAAAGAAAGAATCATTGTACATAACAGTTATATTAAACACATCAAACTACTTGCAGTAACCTTTCAGTTCCTTTCGGACTCTGTTTAGTTCTGTCATCACCTTCTTCACCTCAGAATATTTCATCTTGTCAGCATGAGAGGGCTAAAAACATGCAACAACTCAATTTCCATAAAGAACAATAAATCGGCCAACATCAAGACACTTATACACACATCTTTAGTTCATTAGTATATAATCTACTATAAACAAAAAATACAAATATAAAAATGTTTATGTTACAGCCTTAATAACTGAACCAATTATATTGCACTTGCAATTTAGAATTGTATGGGTAATAGCACATCAGATCAGCTACCACTACATCAATTCAGGTATGTTTACACACCAGATCAAATACTATGACCTTATCTGTTATAAAATCCAAACACTCACTTTAAAACCATGATCTGATTCAAAAGCTTCCTCAAATTTTCTAATCTTCTTTTTCATACCTGCAAGGAAAAACAGTTTAAATCAGTCTGTATACAACATTGACATATACATAACTGAAATGTTACATGCAAGTCAAACTTCGGTATTTTTGTAAGCATTTTTTCATTATAAGAATAGGAAAAAAAAAAAATTCATATACAACTTACTATGTATTTTCTTCCTCAGTTGTTTAACTGTTGAAGACATTTTATCTTCATTTTCAAACGACCTAGAAAATCATGAACAATCTTACAAAAAGACTTGTATAAAAACATCATTCAAATACATTCACTCCCACAAGCAAAACAACTTCATTACATTTCAGTCTCAAGAAATCTCTCACACAAGATGAGTACAGAATCCTAATATTCATAATAAAACTACCACAGACTGAAGTTATTACTCTTAATTTACTGCTGATTATAAATTTCTCCCCGGTCCACTGTTACACTGCTTCTTCAGGAGTAAAGAGTTAATAATCTAACAAAATTTCTGCTGTACTACTTAGAACATGGATGTGAAAACCTGTGGATTTCATTAAGTGCAAACTTTATCTGGGTCATTTGGAAGATCAGTGAAAAAACCCCGAGACTAGCAAGTGTCATCTAATGAAACAATGAACTGTCTTGCTGAATAGAAAACTTCCTTATATAACTAATTTTAATAAAAAAAACTGTTTAGCAACTACCCTAAAAACTAATTTCACATTGTTACTGGTATTTGAAACAGTACTGTCAAATGACAGCTTCCAAACAAATCATAATTACATTTCAGATCAGGCAGTAAGAAGAGACTGCACCATTAAATATTCTACTTATTTACACAGCTGCAGTTTAAGTCACTCACGGGAATTTTTAGGAGTATCTTCTTTCTGCTGCATATTTTTTTCAGTAGTCTTACCTTCAGTTTCAGTTATCAGATAAACACAGATCTGGAACGAAAATCTGGTGATGGGGGGTGGGATAGGCATATGTTTTATAACTCCAAAGCTAATTTTCTTGGTTTACCCGAGGCCCACTTGATAGCTATTAGAAGCAGTTATCTTCCCAATTTCATGTTGTTTTACAAACACAAGTAACTACTAGAGACAACATTGTATGTATATAAAGTCCTATATTTTTTTACCATTAAGAACTTGCAAAATTTATTAACTAAACAGATTTCATATATAAAATAAGTTCCTGGAACTTTACCATGAGCTAACTGCAAGAATTGTCTCTCCTAACTTAATTCATGTAAAAAAAATATATAAAGGAATAAAATCAACACCTTATAGATAAATTTCTCTAACAACCTAAAACACAGAACAGCTTCTGTGGTACACACATATGAAAGATATCTTAAAGCAGTTCATAAGATTTAAGTAAGAGTTCTCACCTGTTTAAAAATTCACATTGGTCTTTAGGTGGAGAAGGAGGTAAGTTTGGATCCAGGCTTCTAATGTTTAAGAAAAAAAAAAAGCCCAATATATACAATTTGCCCCACATGCAGACGTTTCAAAGAAATTATACAAATATAGAAAAAGTGATAAACCCAAAATGATTTCACATCTAATAAAACATTCTAATGAGCAAGTTAGTTTTCACTAAAAAAAGTTATGAGAAATCTAATAATGATAAAATGTAGCAAGATGCATCATTTTTGAAGGTACTTCAGTTACATAATTTATACATTTATAAGTAACTGGCACGTCTAACAGAGGGCGACACTAGAGGATAGGTTGCAACAGAAGTATCTGAAGAATACAGATTCAAAAAGCAGTGAAACCACATCACCCAATGAGTTAAAACATCTTAGATATGCAGGGTCATAAAGGTCATATGAAAATAAAATTTAAGGACTTTGCACAACTTTTCCAGGACCGATTCTCAAATTCCCAAGGACTCTTGAATCCTGTCGCATTGGATTGAAACTTGTATTTTCTTGGCATTTTTGTTAAAACACGTCTGACAATGAAAACTTAATTTCAAATTTTGCAAGACAAAAATTCACAATATCGAACATCAGCACATTTAAAATAAATTTAGAAAACATGGTTCCCACAAATCCTTATTTAAGACATTCTACTGATATCTTGAAGTTTGAATAATCTAGAGTTTTTTTTTTCAAACAAATCAACCATTTAATAATTATCAGATGACTTTTGAGATGTACTTTCCAAAACAAAAATCTAGAATAAAGTAAAAATCATATCATTAACCTCAGAAACTGTCACAGTGACCCTTCTGTAACTTAGGGAATTTCCAGGAATATCTATCATATTAAAAAGTAAGTTGGTGACATTATACATGTCAAAGTAACTACTTACTCAAGTACTTAACCTTTTTGTGAAAAATATTATGCCTCATTAATGACACCACAACTGTCCAGGTGAGAAGCATAATTACAATTATTATTAAGATGGAGGTTTCTTAAACCAATTTGATTCCATTTTTTAAATGGACTTACTAATAGTATACCTACTCAAGATAGGGCAGACAATTTCCAGCACTTGGTGATAAAGGTGCTTCAAATAAGCTATAAATGAAAAAAATGCATTTAATCCAGGTTGGAAATGTGAAACTTCATTAGAAGATATGATCTTGTTTAAAATGAATTTTTTCATATTTATCATAAACAATAAAATTTCACAAGTTATAGTTTATGCAGAAAAAAATCAAAGTTCACTGTCTAATCTATCACTTCAGGAGGTTTCTATAGTCTAACCTCTTTCAGTTGCTATAGTAATTAGCAGATATATTGTGTCAGAGATTTAAGATTTTGCTGAGTTTCACATCTCTAGATAAACATGGGTTTTACATAAGAGCTTATCAAATATTTGACTACAAAATAACTTTCACTGACAAAGTACCAATAACTACTTTTAAAACCACAGTAAAAGTAAATTATTGTTGAAAAACACATTTTCTAACCATTTATATCATTTTACTAATTTTTCAGAATTGAGACTTTTGAGCTTGGTTGTATTATCAGCCTCAACATCAATGACCAAAATAAAGACTGGATACTGGATTCTACACTATTCTCTATGATAGTACAAAAAATTAGCCTAGAATCAATGAGTAGATACTCATAACATTGTACAATTGTAGATTCAAGGTTGGTAAATGTAGGAATGACTGGAAAAAAAATGGTAGGGATTCAGCCAGTCTCTAAACATTTTATGAGACTTTTAGTAATGTCTACCAACAATTCAGTTTCATGTACCATGCATTATTGGAATGAAAAATAAGGGTACAATTATTCTTATGTTATGGTTTTCAAACTTCCTGACAAGACACACCACTGCATTTTACTTATTTATGGAGGTGTTCCCTGTAAATCTGGAACAACAACAAAAAATTTAGGTTATGCTACACAGCATTTCAAGATTTTTTTTTTTTTACTTTATATATATATATATATATATATAATCCTTTTATATTACTAAAAATATTTCAGAATGGCACAGAATTTTATTTAAACTGAACTTCTTGGTCCTACATACACAAGAATTTGCCAGGATGCATCAGGTTTGACCTCTGGATACCAAATACAAACTGCAAAATGTCCCATATATGCAAATCAATCCCAAGTACTTTACATCAAATTTTGTACCACAACAAACTAAACCGTATACAAGTTTGCATACAGCTGGCTGTATCAGCTTCTAATAGGTTTGATCAATGACAATAAATTTCACAAATATAAGGCCAGGCAAAAGTACCACATAATTAAACCTTTTACCTCAACCTTTCACAGAACTAATTTTAAAATTAAGATGAACTACTTTATCACCAACATACATGGATAAATTCAGAATCAGAATGCAGATAAAGTTTAGTATTTTTCAATTTTTATGAGAAAATATTTTTGAAAAATTCTCAATCTCCACTGGTGTGAGAATTGTACTGTTTTGTATCTACCTTCTTCACTGAAGTTTTTACCACCCTTCAAGAAGTACAAAATTTTATGTAAATTACTATTTATAATGCCACCATCATTCAAGCAAAGCATAATTTATATAGATTTCAATTTTATGTAGTTACAGATGAATGAAATAGAAAATCAGATGTTCTTGCTACATCCACATCTCTTTCAGATCTCACCACAGTTCCAACATTTAGATTATTATTTACAACTAATAGAAGCCAAAGTTTTTCTCTAACAAATGACGAATTATATTAAGCTGTTTTTTGTTTAATGAATTGTCAATTTTCCTTCCAGTTCAAACTTCATTCACACAGTAAAAACATCAACACATCTGTCGCACAGTGAAAAGGAAAAACTGTAATAGTTACGGAATAGTTTCCTTTTTGCATGTTATTAATTATTTTTGGTGTATTACTTAAGCAAACAAATTTAAACCAGTAATACCATTAGTGTAAAGAGTAGGCTAACATTTCATCAACAATGGAAAAAAACAACAACCTGGAAATTGCTTTTTTTTCCATGTGCATTCTTTATTATTATAAGAAATAGCTAAAATTTAAAAATTGTAGGTTATATAAAGTATGATAAATAATTTTTTTAATGAGGTATGCTCATGAGTAATTTGTTCATTGTGTAATTTTATACTGTAATATGCTGATCACATTTTCACATGACTTGCAATTTATATGGCACAATATAGTAGAGACAATTTAAAAGGCAATAGAATAAAATGTACAGACAAATAGATGTATATTGTTACAAACTTCAAGCTACTTATGGTAACCATTGTAGCTTTCCATTACAATATGCAGTCATTCCAGAAAGAAAATAGGGGAACTTTAGAATTATTTTTTTCATTTTTATGGTAGTTATAACATCGGCCAAATCAACCAATCACAGAGAGTTACAATAAAGAAAATAAAATGTTTTTCTGGAAAGAAAAAAACATTTGATATTTATTTAGGATGTTTTAAGGGTTATAAAAATGATACATGAACATTTTCAAATGGAAGAGTATTTTCAATCTTATGAAAATTACTTTGCACTCAGAGAGAAATATTCAGTGTAAATTGTAAATAATGTTTTTCTCTGAACATTAACATGTTCTTTCCTATTGCAGAAAATGAACATGTAACATACATAGTATATAAATTTTTTATTCAAACTGACATGCTTTTTTCTTAAGTTTATTAGATCCTGTCCATGAGATTCTTGAAGAAACAGTTAAGAGGAAAAGATCCTTCACCACGATACCCTAAAGAGATCACTGTGGCACTTTTTTGAAACCACCATGGCAAAGGGTCCTATGGTGACATTGGTAGAATCTTCAAGTGAATCACAACAAAAGCAAGTCTTCAAAAACAAAGTGATCAATTCTTATCCCAACAGTCATTTTCAAACGGTCTAGGGAAGATCTCCAATGCTTTAATTTTAACAGATGACACTGACAATCAAGGATAACAACTTACAAGTTTCATTTAATGGATCAGTGACAATAAAAGGAACAAAAGTTCCATTTCTTCTATCCAGTTGATGGATCCCTCTAAAAATTCACTGAGGGATTATTCTGTCCAAAATGAGCAAAAAACTGAAATCTTTTATCTGTAAATATAGTGGCAAATGATGGCTAGCTTTTGAAAGCCAACTGTAAGAAAGTAACAAGGTCAAATTCTGTATTCTGCTGGTTCAAAACAGTTTTTCATCATTTTTGTTGTTTATTATAAGACTAAACTAAATGCTCCTGTTTGTTACACTCACTATGGCAACGGGAGGAATGTAGAAACTGTCAGAAGAAAGAACAAGAGACAACAGCAATACTGAAGAATCTCATCAAGTGTATCAATATAAATATTAATAACAAGTTTGCCATTTTTGTTACTTTATCTTATTACACTAGCCTTTCCATTATATGTGTGAAGCATAATTCACATCCTGTGCTCTGGCAATGTTATTACATTATTAAAAGCATGAGTTGAGAAAATGTTTTTTACTTTCCAATCACTCCTAAATATATCATTCATGAAACAATGACAGAATGCAATAAGTACCTACTTCCTAATCATATCGCAATCCCAGATAGAATTTTAGTACAATCTTGGAGAATGGTGTTAATTTGAGTATCTTTTATTTTGTGGTTATCTGTGTTGTTGATAAAAGTCTAAATGAGCTTAAATGTCAACAATGTAAAGTCCCAGTTATAAATTCTAAATATTAGAAAATACAGCATATTGGACTGGGGCACAAAAATGGGTCTAGGGTCACAGTGTATGTTTTTACTATGATTGCCAAAAGACCATTTTACCAAGACATAAATCTTAGCAAAATCTTATCTCTATGGTGCCAGCATCTCTGCCAAACAGCATCAAAGTTAATAAATCTTTGGTTTTGAGATTTATTGACCTGACACGGACTAACCTGAGAACATTATCTGTAAACTATTAATGTCTTTCCAGTTGATTCTGCATGTAGAATGAAAATAAGGTGAGATTAAACTACCTTTGACTTAAAAATACTAAAGATCTAAAAAAAACAAACAAATGTAGCTAGAAAAATCAGCCTATTATGTTGTTTTTCCTGTTTAATTTAGTATTTGTTTAAAAAACTGGTTTTGTATAGTTACTTTGCGTTTTTATGTTTACATCCAGTTAAAAAAAAAATCCATAGAATAATTTTTTGCATAGAAATACTTCTTGTTATAATAAAGCTTCAGATCAATTAAAATATTGTAATTATTTTAAAATATGCAAATTAAACCTCAAATTCCCATTCCAATATCTTGTACATACTTAAAATGCCTTCAATTACCTTTTTCGTGTTCTACAAACAAAGCATTTTTCTCTATTCAGATAGTGATCTAAAAACAATTTAACAAATTATTTTGCATTTTACTAATTTGCTATGATATTCAAAGCTGACAAAACAATCAACATGAAAAGTCGAGCTCTGAATAAATACATGCAACACTTACCGTACTTCTGTATTATACAAACATGAAGAAAGCATTGGATCTTCTGAACAACTATTTCCAACTGGCCACCACTGTAGTTGGTGCTTAGAGAGAACTGGTTCTAAAGGAAAAAATACATCACATTTGTAAGCTAAGTAGAACTTACAAATGTTCTTCATTTACAAAAATTCATACTATTCAGAAATAATTATGTATACTCCAACTACTACTTACTCCTTAACCACTGAACCTCAAAAACATTTTCAGAGTATAGGCCAAGGTAAATGTTCTTGAACAAAAGCTATGAAAAAAGATGTTTTACTGAAAAATTATTTTGACTAACTCAGATCAGTGAGCTAGTAATGACATGAAATCAAGTTTGGTGTCAGCATATGTTGCTTAAACCTCATGGAATTTTTAAGTTAATAAAATTAGGAGTATATATGCGTAATAAAAAAAAATAAAAGAATGATCAAATACTTCATTAAGAATACAGTTCTACATAAGACTGACAACAATGTTTAAAGATGAATTTACACTTGAAACTATAGGTATGATGTTACGTAGCTCTCAACAACAGGATTTAATGACAAAGAAATGCCTAGTCTGTTAAAGAGAAGTAAGCAGCATCCTTGATAATGTTTCTTTTAAATGATGACACAACCTTAACCACAATACACATGTACATTCATAGTTTTATTTTTAATATAGTAAACATGTTTCAGTTTTAATGCTGAATCTCAGATATCAATCAGTAAAATAAACTTTGCAGTAGATATCTAATAATAAATCTTCACTAATAGTCATCTAAAACACCAACAGAATACTGTATTCATATACGAATAACTACAAGAATAACAACACTGGCATTTACAGGAAAGTTAGTTTGTATGCAATATACAGAGTGGAGGGCATGACTGAAAACTAAAGATGTTAAAAAGTTAAGCTATTACAGACATTAAACAGTTAATATTTTTATTATAATTTGGAGTAATTTGGGTTAAATAACAATAATAACTAGATATAGTAATTTTGGTAAAACCAAGTAAGACTGCAAATGTTTTAACTTAGTTTAGTAGTGTAAATTTGACTACTACTATATTAATATATTAAGGTAGGCTTAGTACATGAACAGTACACTTTAGGCTTACTTATATTTCAATTTACTGGCAAATCATAAAACAAGATTGATACATCAATTACAAAATTTAGCAAAGGAAACAAGCATATAAATAGTTAAAAGGATAGGCTTAGTTGTTAATATTGTAATGCTAAAAGTATTAGAAATAAAATAAATGACTTCAGAGCATTAGTAGGAATAGAGGATTTTGGTTTAATGAGAATAAACCAAATATTCTTAAACAGATGATTCTGACAGAAGTTTCTCTGAAATACAGGATTACAAGCTATTTAATAGGACTATACAAGTTTAAGAAAAAGGTTGATAACTATACGAGTGATAAGGGCTAGCTTTGGTTTTTCTTCTTAAGTTAATTTAGTTTAGTGTTGTCCCAGAATGTTATAATCAGGTGGCACTAGTTACTGAAAAAAAACCCACTGGTACAAAAAGTAGGATATCAAACTATATACAAACTAAAAGTTATTTAATTAATTTAAGTTATTTTCAATTTAACAAAAATAATTAATACTGTTACAGTTCTACTTCATCAGTAACTAAGCAAGACAGACCATTTTCAAAACAAATACATCAATATGTATAAAAATATGTTCACACAGTTGTGAGCTATGCACAGATTTAATAATTCACAAAACATACCTTGTTTATTTTCATGATCATCTGAAAAAGTGAAATCAAATGAAGAAACATTGTTTCTCTCACTGAACACCTCATCACTGTTATAGTTCAAGTTTGTATTAATAACAGAATGACGTTCTGACAAAGGAGGAGAAAGTTGACTGCCACTACCTTGACTGGTTTGTTCTTCTTGATGTCCACATAAATGGAAATAATTGTGCCATATGCTACTGCCACTGTTGCATTTAGAGTTTGATGTGTAAACAATATCTTCCTTGACCTCTCTGTCATTTTCAAAATTCTCTTTAACATCATCAACAATATGTTTGCTAGATTTTGCTGTGTTTTGGTAAATGTTGAAAACCAAATGATCACAACGTAATTCCTTGTTTTCACTATCATGTTTCTCAAAAACTTCTTTAGAAGGTTGTACAAGGTTCTTCTTTTGGCGATTTCTAGTAGTACCAGAGAGCTTGAACTGTAAAAAAACGTTTTAATAATGAAATTAGCTCACAAACAAAAAGCTTTTTAAAACAGATCAGAAGCTTTATGTAAATATATTTTCAACTTACATCAACTATCTCCAGTAGATGAAGAAATAACAGCAATAATAAAAAATGCACCATTCAATTATTTTTTCACTTTCATATTTCCTTTCTACATTTCCCCCAACTTATAAATTTGGTTTGTAAACAAAAAAGTCAAAATGAAACTTAATAATTTGCACAGCATAACTAAATAAATTGTGAATGCACAAAACTACATTGACCAATATCATGTCAATGAAAATGACCATGTCTGTTTAGTAAATGCTATTTTACTGTTTAGGTAAATGCAGCTGGATATAACAATTTGTGATACCAATTTAAACCTTTCTTTTAACATACAAAGTATATGGTAAGCAAAACTCGGTGGTTTACAGCTTGTTAAGAGAATAATTGAACTGGATTATACAAGTATGAACTAAATCAGAAATGAAGAAGTGTTCCAGCAGCATACCCTCCTTTATACCAGATATTTGCTATACAGACCAGAAAATTTAAAACAAATTAAGTTCAAATGTACTTATAGTACAGATATACAAGTAGCAACCTTTACTTCTGTTAACCAACAAAAAAACTTAGCAAAAACGAGAGAAAAAAAATGGCCAATATATAGAAAACATATCATTAAATGAACACCAAAATACTGTCCAGTTAAAGAAAGCACACTCCTCTAACTGCACGATGTGATCTCAACATAAAGCATCCCACAGCTTGAAAAAATAGCATGACTCGACTTAGAAATAAAAAAATGGTATAAATGAAAAGTTTGCCGTAATAATATCATGTCATCAAATACAGTCAAGAAGGGAAAAAAATACAGTCTTTGTATTTCATTGATCTTGAAACAACACAACAACAGTTATTTCAATTACACACATTTACTAATAAAACTAATAACTATGGAAGGCCACCAGACTAAGCTGACTAGCCAATATGATTGTTTTGTTCAGAATTTATGTATTTTTTATCAGGTTCCTTTAAAGTGTAATATATCTATATCAGTTTTCTTTGTTGTCGTTTTTTTTGAACAATCAGTTTTACTTTATACATTTACAATTATTTTACTTGTATGAATTTCATTAGTTTACTTTTAGTTACTCTTTGTGCATTACTGTTCTTGTTTTATAATATTATTTTCTACACTTTCGTATAATACAGATGTTTTATATTTCTAGTTTGCCCTAATTTTGTATCCATTATTTATTTGTCAAGTTTTTCTTATCCTATTTTTACATCACTTACTAGTAGTCCTATGTTAAACACAAAATTTAACCTACCCTGTATCTTTTTTTAGGAACAAGTAGCAATTTCCTGAAACCTACTGGGGCAAAGCGTTCTGCACTGCGCTGAACTTCGTGCCTGTCAAGAAATGCAAAAGAAGAGCCTGAATTACCCCCATGGTCCAGGACAGGTTGTACATCTGAAGAATCAATTTCTCGACGCTTTGCCTCTGGAGGACGAGGACTGAGCTCTGCCAAATTCTCTTGACGAACACAATCCCACCAATTCATAGTCTAGTTGTTTTCAGAGAAAAAATGTTCTCATTATTATATATTATACAATTAGGTAAGATTTGTATTAACACAAATGTAAAAAAATGTTCAAGATAGTTTCGAATATATCCATTTTTTGTATGACAAAACTATAATTATGTATTTCAACTGAACGAAGGATTATTCATCATTTTTAAAAAAAATGAAAAAACAAGAAGTTTTCCCTAAACTATCATTAACAATATTCATACACAGTTTCTACGCTCAAGAGAACTTCAACATTTCTGAAATACATAACGTTAGAGGTATGTGAAGTTTACACAGTAAAGTAATTCTACAATATGAACAGTGCACATTTTAAAAACCTTGAATTTGCTTTAATGTTAAAATATTATCTTATTTTAATATTATCTATCTGTAATGACAGTAACATTAAATTATTTGTTCATCACAAACCATCAATACAATATCCAGTTCCCGACCAGACAGAATACTCAGAATTGTTTGCAAGTTTGTAAAATTATTACATATAAACCATTGTTTGCAATAACTGTTATTATATATTGTATTCTTATTTGTATATTAAAATATATTTATTCTAAAGAAAATTGTGTGTATCAATCTTGTTGGCAAAGTTGATACATTGACATTCAATTAACTTCTAAATTAAAATTAAAATGTGTAGCTATTTGAAATCATAACATCTAACATACATAATAAATTGAAGACTTGTCCAAGATGAATTATAAAATGTAACATTCTGAAATACAATCATAATTATTTTGACTTTAATTTTAAAACTTAATATTCAAATGGGTATTCTTCAAATAAGATAAAGTAAACCAAATTATTCTTAATTACCATCAAAATTATACTGGAAAAATTATATAAATTATAGCATATGTTTTTGTCTACATCATTCAACAAAGATTTAACTTACAATAGGATCAATGTGCTTCTTCTCACAAGTAGTACATTGTGCTACACTTTCTGGTTCTTTGTAGCTTGTTCCACAATCCAGACACCATGTCTTGATTTCATCATCCTCAAATACTTTACCCTTTATGTTAGATTGGGGTTTTTCATCACAAGATCTACACTCTTTACGCTTCCTTCCAGGGTGAGGGTTGACTATTAACGAAACCAAACGATTAATCCAAATTTAACTTGACAATTAACATTTCTTATAAGCAAAATAATTTCCTTTCTTCTTTAATTCAAAAATTTGTTAAAATACTTGGAATTAATTTTATAGTCATTGCAACAATCAACTAGACCAGCAGAACCAATAACAGTACTGTTAGAGTAATAGTGGTAATATGTTGCATTAGCTTAATGTTCAACATCCTTTAGTAACGTAGAAATAAAGTTCACAACAGATATATGAATTCGAGTCAACACTTCATTATGTAAAAGAGCTTTGGCTCATCAGTTGCAAAAATAGACCGAGTTCTGACCAGTTACAACAGCACTGCTCCATCCATATTACTATGTAATACATAAACCTTATTACTTAATAAAGATGACTTAAACTTGTTTTCCTCCATTACCATCTTCTAGTCAAGCTTTCTGGATAATTAATCCAAAGCCTCAATGAATCAACTCCACTGTGCCTTACAATGCACTGCTACATAATAGTCGAAGCTTTCATCTATTGTACTTTATGCATTTGTTTTCTAATAAAATACGACCTTCAACTGAGCAAGGAAAATTATGCTTTGTTTGACAAAAACTAAATAACACAACACACACATTAAGATTTATCATGGAAAAAATTAATTAAAAAATACTCACAGTAGAAATGAAAATGTGAATGTTTTTCAAAACATTATCAAAACAAATTCTATTTAGACTACTTCAAAAGAGAAATGACTTACTCGTATTTTCCATCTTTTGCTGACATGGTGTTTCAACTTGGTTACTGTAAGCAGAATGATTTGTTACTTGTCTCGACAAGAATATTATCTTTAACAATGAGTTATTTCTCTTAGATTAAACAAATTGCCTCAACTTAGAAAAATATACTCCTTATTTATTGAATAATTTGAAGCCTTATTTAGTGACATTTAATTCCTTTCCACTTGATGGTTTAAAACTTTGAACATCTATCTACTAAGTGTTACATCCCAAATTTTGAACGTGTTAGAAATCTTTCTCAAAGAGCAATGAATTACCATGAACAAAAATCCAGTACATTATGACCATTTCAGTAAAAATGAATACAGTTCAAATCCTACTTCTTAATTATATGATAAAAACCATAAATTTTACTATCCACTCATATTATTTCCAGTCACCTGTTAACAAGGAGTGTTGGCACCTGAAAATCCACAGAAACAACCTCAGTAATGTAGTCCTCCACAGGTGGAATAGTAATTGAGAGTGGCTTAAGACAGTCTACTTGACCAAATGTTGATAGGCCTGAACTTATCTGGTACAAAAATTCAGTAAAAGTTACTTAGCTGGAACATGCTTCAGGATATGTCTAGTTTTATCAGTCAGAAGTGAAAATATACTGCTTAAGAACCTCAGTAACAAATAGTTTTTTATTGAAAACTAATGTATTTTTCATAATTCAAAGAAAATGTAACAAAATGGTTCAGACATTACATTTAAAAAACAAATTAGTGAATTTGTATAAAACCAATTTTGTCTTGTACTTTACAGAAATATCAACATTACTGATTTGAGATGAAAAATATAATAGTAAGTCTTCTCTGTGATGCTTTACAATACATAAAAGATAAAATTGCATCTAACAACCATTCGTTCAAAAGGCATATTTTTCTGGTAAATAATACAAAATTATGCATTATTTGTACCTGTATAAATGTACATTTATACATGAATGTATAAAGTAAAAAATAATTGAAAATGTAGCACAATTTCATTGCACAATATTTGCTGGTATCAAAATGGTGATCATATGACTAAAAAAAGGCATTACTTCTGGGTTACCTCTTGGCACATATTTTTTGTTATTATTCACCCAATTTAACATCAGGAATACTAAAAAATATAATAGTATAAAAGCACCACATGCATTAACCCCTAAAATTCATAATTCTAAAAACCAGTTGTCTCACAGTTGCATCCTCAGTAAGCAAGCATGTAAATATTGTATCCACCTGCACTAATCTTGCCCGTCTCAAACATTTCGTAACTTCAATTAGCTTATTCAAGACTACAGTGAATTATGTTTTTATCTTCACTAAATTAACTTCTCTGTAATAAATCTAATATAGACTCACATAACTCGTTAGTAGCAAATAGACACACAGCTTAAAGCCACAGGTTCAAAGCTGTGAAAGTTATTGTTCATTTTATTTCAGACATTAAAGGATGTTCTAAAATGAGCCCTTGAAGTTTTAAAGCTTTTTTTTTATGAGGGAGGGTGGAGGTGTCTGGTGCATGTAAGTATCAAGTACAGGAAAATTGAGAACACTGAATAGGTTCTTATTTGTGTTAATCACTTCAGGCCCATGCTTTAAGATATTCCTGAATTTAAACAACTGATGAATAACACAGCAAACTTGCATTTAACCCCATTGCTCAAAACCAGTATTCATGGTTTCACTTATCATTAAAAACAATTCAGTTTAAAATACGATTCCTCAAGAATATATGTCTATGGCTTAAGCTTCACTCCATTTGAAATTAGTTCAACAAACTCACATTTTAATTTTTTTTATTTTATTACCGTAAAAGATATATTCACGTTTTAAACAGCTAACACACCTACAGTTTTAAAAACCCATAATAGACTGACAAGCAAAGTTTTCATTGTAATGCAAACAGTTTACTAACCAGCCAAAATTTATACGCATGTCCCTTTGTCTTACTATTAACACTGCAAGCAAAATTATACTTTTAAATGTTGGTAACAATAATTACACATTTCAGAAAAACTAAGTGAAAGTATTTATAAACTCTGCCTATAGCTACAAATAACACTTACCACAGGTTTAACATCATTTGAATGTAAACCTACATTCAACATGTCACTTTTTCTTCTCAATGAATATTCTTTGTCTCTAAATGCCAGCTTGGAATCCTCACCGAAAATTACACTGTAATTACTTATGAAGAGACCTATCAGCTGCTTAGTAATCAGCTCATTTCTACACCTATCTTCTTCATCACCAAGTCTGTAAACAAACATAATTAATATTTAAATTTATGTTGGTTGAAAGTATTCATAAGTCCAAATTTTGCTCTAATGAACCCTAACCCTTAGTCATACAAGACTAATAAGCCATTTTAAAGAAAACACTTATACGTGGTCAAACTTAGGCCACACTGTTTTCCACTGGAATAAATAAAGGGAATTTTGGAAAACATTTAGACTATTTTTCCCCCTTTCTTTAGAAGTTTTACTAAACCATACACTTTCAACTCATAAAATCTTAATTGTACATATCCATTAGTTCATTTACAATTTTAAAAACTTGTGTAAGCAGTTTCAACTAAATTATTTATCATGTTTCATGTTGTCAACTCATTTATATTTATTATTTCAAACTACCTGCAACAGAAATGGCAAAAGACAGGGAAGCATCTCTTTCTGGAATGTATAATATAGGTTATCAGCATTTTTACTGAGTTAAACAAAACATTATGTTACTGGAAATGTTGCAAATTAAAAATTGAAGCAGTTCCATCTTTTCCTTAGTGTTATGACAAGAAATTACAAAATATGTTTAACAAAAGATCCAGAGAAGCATATACAATTAGTTAGGTATGCAAGAACAATAATGGCCTATGTCAGATGTACAACAGTTATGGAAACTTATTTACTATATGATTTTAGTAATCAAGTTAATAAAACCACAATATTTTGTCCAATTCTTTCTATAATATCGAATACTTTAAAATCAAGTTGTGCCCAAGAGGACTGATGACAATGGTAACAATAAATTTGAAGTTTTTTTTTCTAATCTCCAATGGCTTTAGACTGAGAAAAGCACAAGTTTAATTGTTTAATATTTTCCCCGTACCTGTAACCTTTTAAATAATTAGTTCTTTAAATGGTTCTAATTATGAAAAAAAATTTAAGTCTAGAAGTTAGATATGTTTCGCTAGTCCCTTTCCTAACTACAAAAAGTTAAATTTTAATTCTACTAAAATAAATTCATCCATACGTTTGACCCACCTGAATATCTCTGGTCCCAGAACAACACACTTTAATGAAGTCAGTTTATTTTTGCTGTACTGTTTAGTTGAATGTATGATAAAACTGGAAAAAAACTTCAGTGTGTTGAAATTCTCAAAAGGTAGCTCTTCTACAAGACATTTCAACTGCAGAACACAACCTTCCTTGTCTCTTTTGATATCTAATTTTGTTAAAAATTAAATAAAAATGGTTGCGAGTAGTAAGAAACACAAACAGGACTATGCCACAACTGTATTTTATGTTTGTTCTTGAAAATTTTAGAACATAAGTAATTCTTTTAACATCAGAATCATGGACAAAATTGGACAATTAAACAAAATAAATGCTATTTTGTTTTGTTCAAGATTTTTCTTTCTGAATTTTATTTAGATATTGAATATTGATGTACCTAAAATATCCATCAATATTTCCATTAAAATAAAATTTACTGAGGATTAATTCACTTTCTGGCAGTACAAACATTTACATTACTTTGAACTGCACGAATATAAGCAGCACAAAGCCCCTTTGGAACAACAGGATCTGGTAGTTCTCTGAAAAGCATCTTCAACAACATTGTGGCAGTAACCACATCACATTTCTTTTCCAGCGGAGCATCTCCTGTCTCAAAGGATGTCCTCAAGCATTCTACAAGCTGGGTATTTCCCAACATCGGATGCAGATCTACCTCGTCCAAACCTGATTGTTAATTTTATAATCTTAGAAATTTGAGCCCTCTGATGGAAATTTTCTTGAAGTTACACAAGATCATTTTTTAACAAAATAATTACTACAAGTGTAGTAGGTGCTGCATACAATATTTGCATAACAACCATAGTGAAGGTTGTTTTAGTATAGAACATACTGAAATATTTAAAACATACCACACTCATATTTCCATACTTTAGCTTAACATTACTAATGAAATATATAAACATAAAGGTAAAGAGTTGTGCTTTTCAACTTTAGATAACAATATTTAAAAATCATTAGATGTATTAAAAAAATTTTAATCATGCTGCAGAAAGGTACAGATATTTTTTGTTTTGAACAAATTGTTCATCAACTAATCCTTTACATTACAGATTCCTTATATTTGTATATAGATAAAAAAAGTGTGATAAATTCAAGATTTACCTTTGTCTTCAATAAAACAAATTCTTATCAAAACAAAAGGAATAGAGCATTCTACCAGCATTTTCTCAACTAATTTAGTTAGTGGAATTCCAAAGGTTTTTGGTCGAATGACTGAGGTGTCAGTTGTAAAGGGTGGCACAGTTACATCTGGCATGTCATCCAGTTTCTCCCTCTTATCATTTTCAAGATCCTAGATTTTTTTAAAAAAGTATTTACATTCATGATGATGAGAAACCCACTTGAAGTAAAAATGTATTCTCAAGGTGGCTAATATGAATATTGGCACTTTCATCAAATAAAATATAAAACATTTTTACCTTCTTTGTTAACCTGAAAATGACCTAAAAAGGTTGAAACATTGTTTTATACTTTATTTAAATTAAAGTGCTAATACCCATACCAGCCATCTTGAGAATAAAGATACTTTGTTTTTCTCTGATTCAGTAATATAAAACTCAGTACAACTGCATTTACAATAATTTTCTATTACAACCTTATATACAAAAAACAACTTGCTGATGCATTACTTTAAGTACTGTTGCAAATTAAAGACTGGACTAACACTGATTATCAAGCTTAGCCATTCCTTACTTAAAATAACATTCAATATCTCTATTTGAATAAAATAACAATAAAGTGTTTCATAAAAACTTTAATTTCTGACAAGTTCAGCTTCTTTTGATTTTTCAGTTCCATAATATAATCTTGAAAAAGTTAGTGTAGATATTTTCAACTATCAACTTTTAAAGATTTTTTTTAAATATTTGACTTTGTAAATATACTGTTCTAAACTATATTTACTTACAATGTTTTTATTTAGTTGTTTGCTAAATGAAACTTCCAACACAGTAATACATATAGAAAGTTTATAAAAGTAGTCCTAGAAAATCTAGTATGGTCTTAAATTTTAATGACTGAGATACTTCAAAAAATTTCCATGAACAAAAGTGTATTATAAATACAAAAATTGGTGAAGCATTCAGTCACGTTTTAGTTATGGTAGCGATTGAAACATTAGGGAAGTATCTAAAGCAGTGCAAGTTTTCATGTATATTCATTCAATTTACTAGCCATGAAACTGTACAAGTAAATTTATTTTGTTAGTTGTAATATCATTAGCAAGTGAAACTATTTGTGAACTAGGGCCTACATCTGTGTTCAACTGTTGATAACCTAGAGCTATCAAAGAGGAAACAGTGATGTGTTATCATTACATAAACTGGACTTCAGATTTTTTTTTCAAATAACTTAAAAGAACCTAACAAACAACAAAAATAACACAACAATACTGTTTCTGAAGTGAAATTATTTTCATGAAAACAACTTAAACTTCAACATGACAACCAGATCCACAAATGACATTGAAGCTTTGATAAAGATAATGAAATAATTAAATGATGTTCATGAAGAAAGAGAAAATTAGAGAAATATAGAAAGTTAAGAGCAAGAAAAATAAACAGAAAATCCAAACACCAGAAACAAAGAGACAAGATTTAAGAGAAGCATTAAAAGGAGGAGAACTAAGAACCAAATACTGAATACAAAATGAATGAAACAATTGGAAATGTACAAAAGGACTCCAACAGTGACTGTAATGACAGACTTAAAGAGATCACTGAGGTACAAAAGTACATCAGCAACAGAATAAAATACCTGGAAAAAGAATTGTTGAATGCAAAGTAACACCTCCTTCTACATTTGCCAAAGAATTCCAACCTGAATCATCATCATCCACAAAATATGAAAAATGAAAATTTATTTGGTCTACACCCATTACTGATGTGTCATTTGATACTGCATGACCTTCCTGGACTACTCAGGTCACGACATTAACAAATTCAGTTCTAGAATTTTGTTTGACAATTCAACAGCATTACCCAATTAAAAAACCAATTAATTATGATGAAAATGTACTCTAAGTCGAGAGCTTAGGTGACACTGGCAAGACCACATCTATCTCTTTGATGACCCCTGTGAGAGCTATAATGATCAGTTTCAAAATAGCTACTGTGATAGCAAAGTTTATAAATATTTAGCTACAGGGTAGATATCTAGAGATTTTAAGTAAAGCTACTGATAAACCAGATGACTTACTAGAATTGAAATTGAAGTGTAATAAGCAGCATGAAATTGTGAAGAAAATAAAACTTGTAAATTCATATACTAGCTAAATGAACAAAGAATAATTTCTCATTTTCTATGGAGGGGCAGTTGCCTCCCTTGCTTTCTCCCTTGCATGTACTCATGCATACATAACAGTTTATCCAAGTATACCCCAAATGTTGCAATGGATATAAGGTCATTATTTAAAGACGATAATCCATGAGTCCACAGATTTGTTGTTGAGAAACTTTACAGTATGTTAATCTATACTGGTTCTCCAACTATGACAGATTAACATGACTAGCTAAGTATGAGCATACTTTTACAATAATGAAAAGATGAAATGATACAAACAGGCATGAAGTTCCAGCAACAGGAAAGTTGAACGTTACCCTTATTTTAACACTAACATCTTATGATGTTTGGATATCTGACAGAAAAACAGTTCGCATTGGGAACTGATTCCATGCAAAGACATGAATGCAAAGTTAGGCTAACTTCAAACAGCTTGAGTATTACATAACAGTTATCATGCCAGAAGTTGAACTTCCTGTTAAAATGAGGAATACAGTCACTGTACTACCAAACAGTAAAATACTCACATTAAAAATGATCAAAAATAAGCTGACATCTAGTAACTGGACATAATACAGGGTGGTCGCTAGAAAAGCGGAAAATTTGAGGGTCAGATTAGATCATGAATAAAATGCGTGCTTACTCATTTCTATTTTGATTTCTTTACATCATGAATAAAATGCATGATTTTAATATCATAAAATGCATTTCGAGCATCTACGAGTGTAATATAACATATGCCTTTAAAAAAACTTTGTAAAAGTTATTCTTTGTAAAAATAAATAGCTGTTTGACAAATTTTCCGCTTTTCTAGCGACCACCCTGTATAACCAAATACTCCAGATTCTTCTAATGTATTAATGGTCGACAGAAGTCTCATGAATCCAAAGAATAAAGATTGTCATTAGAATCACAAACACAGCAATAAAATCTGAGTTAAGAATGGGTGGAACATTGCAAGATTAGATCATACAGACAAAACTTCTAAAAACTTTCATTAGAGTTTCAGCCATGACTAGACCACTTTTTGATAAAAGAGATCATTAAACTCCATATGAACATGTTGTTAATTAAACTATGCAAGGTTATCATCATGTTTATTCGATTTTTCATACTTTCATATATTTGGAATTGGGTGGCAGGGACAAAGAGGCTAGAGGATTAGAATGTTTACCCAAAAATGTCCAAACCACTTCAATACCAGGGATGACAGCTCTTCTTCCACATCTAAATATGTAAAGAGTAGTCACTTTTGGGGAAAGCTGTAGGACATATGGGTATCAAATTAATTAATTACAAAAGCTGTAAAGGTCTCACAACTGATCTATATTAGAGGTTATGTGATTTGTTTACAATATATCAAGCTACCTTCTCCAATGGCACACCCACTTTAGACCATACAAACTTCTCACAATACTAATACTGGAGATACAGCACCAATGCATCAATTAGCAAGGTAACTACCAGTTGCAAGTTTAAGCTTTCAAAGAGATAAAAACCATGAAGTAACATGCAATAGCAGAATCAAGTATTGGTCCTTTGGCATCACCTATTGAACTCATGAAGAATGACGGATCCACAAGGTTCTTCATGGACAAATGGAAAATTAATGAAGTCAAAAAGAAGGATGCCTAACCACCACTAGCTAACAAGGGTTGACTAATTTTAATGCTCTATCTAGATAAAAAATTATCTTCAACATTGGTTTTTAAGAGTGGATGTTGGCAAAAGAAGTTAACAAAGCAAGGAGAGAGAGAGAGAGAAAGAACAGCCTTTATGAAAAGAAATGGATTATGGAAATTTATGTCACCATTAAGATTGCACAATGCATTACCTCTCACATTTAATAGTATGTGCTCTTTTTGAACTACCACAGAACCTCATATTCATAATAGCACATGGAAGGACTGTTGATAAATGTGTAGAGTGGATTAAGAAGTGTTATGGATTGGTTGAGGAGAGAGAGAGAAAGCCTTAAGCTCAAGAAGTATGAATTATTCCACCAACAGAAGTTTTCTGGGACATATAGTTAGGAAAGGAGTGTCTATAGATCTATCAAAAAAATGACTGGCCAATACCAAATAGCCTGTAGGAGATAAGATGATTCCATTTACTCTTACCTTACTACCATTGTTTTAGAATATTCTTCTCTCATAACTCATCCTTTAAACAAATTTCTTGAAAAGTCAAACAAGTTTTATTGTACTGTTCATACGAACAAACATTTAACAAACTTACAAAAGAACAGACCATTACTCTCATATTCACATACTCAATTCTTTGAATATTCACGCAATTTAGATACAAATGCTAGTGACTTTTAGCAGGAGTAGTGACATCACAAATACAACATAGTAAAAGAACTACAGCATAAAGGAAATAACTAGTGTAGTTTGAACCCTACATGTCATCACTGCCTATATGGGTAAAAGTTTACACTGATATTATCATACAAAATTGTAATGGATAATGAATTTTTGCAATCCAGAAGGCCAGCTAGCAAGATGAGTCTAAAAACTTCAAGAATACAATTTTAACGTTATACATCACCCGGAACAAGACCATGGAAATGCTAAAACATTATCCCAAAAACTGTGTTATGAACAAATGTGAAGAATGTGGAAAAAGGGAAACAAGATAGTTTAGATTACCATCCTTATGTACAGCAGAGTATGATAGAAGATGTGACATCTACAAGCAAGGATGAAGAAGTAAGGTGATTCAACAATCATTTGAAAGATACTTTGGTAAAAGATACAAATATGAAACCAATTACCAAGTGCAATGAGAATACAGCAGGTAGACTTGCATGGTAAACAGCCACTCCATATGGCCTAAAAGCAATGATGTATTGGACACAGTGGGATTTAAACTGCCTACCAAAGAACTCAATGTTGAAAACCAGAGATATCAATGTATAGAAATAACTACAGTCAGTACTTTCAGTCTTTACACTCTAAGATTCATTCATCTTCACAATCTTCCAATGGCTGGAAACTTGTGTTAAGACATTGTAGCAACCAAGAAAATGCCTCTACTGATTTGAGTGTCTGGGATATGTAGAGAATTGATGTAAAATATGTAAACTATGCTGTGAGCAAAATGGTCCATGAAAGAAGCAACATGGGCTGTTAAAGTAATACCATGTTGGAGCACCACTTGAGAGGGTTGCTATTGATGAGCTTAGCCCTCTGTCACAGAGTAACTGTTGTAATAAATACATCATGATCATGGTTTTTTTTGGACTATTTCACAAGTCAGCCAGGATCATATGTTTCTAAGTAGGAAGTGTAATTTTCAGCAAGAAAATTCACAATTTTGTTGTTGTTTTTTAAAAGATTTGATGTGCTCATAAAACTTACATAAGAATAGAACACTCAGTCAGCAATTACTGCAAAAAATATTTCTGATTGTTGAGATACAGAACGTCAAAAGAGAAACACATCATCCATCTGACAGTGTGGTAGATAGACACAAATGTACATCATTAAATGAACGAGCCATTTACGTCTATTAACATCTGAAAACATGGGATCAAGGTCTCCTGCTGTTATTGTTATCATCCAGCAGTAAAGGAAACTACAAGTAAAATATCATCGTCACTGATATTTGAGAAAACTTACTGTTAAGCCTTTATGAACTGTAGTACAAAGATCATCCTCTCAATAAGTCTTAAGTACAATATGAAGATTAAGAAACTCTACTGAAATATTACACAGCTTTATCCTAGAAAGACTTATATCAGTTAGTTATAAAATTAAAAGTTGCTATGATGTTAATGCTGATAAGAATGGATTTCATTAAGGTCACATGATATAGTTGTACACTGCCCACTACAGAAATGAAACTCCAAAATGAAACAGATGTTGGGAAGAGCCATATATTGTACTGAAAAGAATCATTGATATGGTTTACAAAATTCAGAGGAACAGACAATTCAGATCAAAAGTCATCCACTGTGATAGTTTTTGAGAGTATGACAGTGAAAGGACAGCCAAATGGATTACTCCAGAGAATAATTTATCAACAGAAAGTCAACCTGATGCCAAGGAACCCGAGGTTCCTGCCAAAATAATTTCAGAGGATCAAGAAATATAGAATCAATAAAAGAACCACTAGTGGACATACACAACCACTTGTCCAGTGCAAACTCCCCAAATGACAGGACAAATGCTGGCAGGGGAAATAGAGGCTGTCCTATCCCATTGGCATCCTCCTCAATTGTTATAATTTTAAAACTGATGAAAGGTACATTGTTTTAATTTAGCTGTTAGAGGGAGCTGCTACTATGATGGTAATAGATTTATAAAGTTTACACAAGTGGTCCTAACATATCTAGAATATTTGTGAATGTTGCTGATTATTACTTTACAAAATATCTGGAAACAAGAGTAAACTATAAATATGAAATTCAGTGAAGTATTGAGATAAGTTTTAGTTCATTCTGCAATATGAAGCGTTAATGAAGTATTCATAACATTTAGTTCTCATGCATATTCAGTTACTAAATTAATCAGTCGTGAAATCGTAAAAGTATTTTTATCTTAGCTGCATTAACATCTCATGAATGTGAAAACTATTAACTAAGGCATTCAGTTCTGTACATTATAAGAATCTGTAGCAAGTGTTGAGAAAGAAATAACTAATTTGTTATCATTATGTGGAATGACTTCCAAATCGTTTTCGAATTATTTTATATAAACCAACACAGTCATAGAAGTGATAGAATGCATTATAACAATACTGATGGCTTTATTAACCAAGTCACACGTATTTCCAGTAATATAGCGTTGTCATACAAAAGCCGTCTAAAACCATCTGAAAATCTACCTGACGAAGAACCACAGTGCCATTCGAAGGGCTATATGCTGACCACAGTGGCTTTCTCATCTTCCGCTTGATATTACTGAAATACCATAAAAAAATATAGTTACACATAGTTGTAGAATTTTCTTTATCAATACAAACCTAAAGAGATATATTGAAAACAAATAAATGGACAAACTGAAACTGTCCTAAACTTAACACCAATTTGAAATTGACATTAAAAAAAAAAATTAAATTGGAAAACATTATTCCATGATTTCATGCAACTTGACATTACACAAAATGCTACTTTGAACTAAAGCTTGAATTAGTAACAATTCCACGAGGCAAGACTTAGCACATACAACACATTTAATAGAAAGACCTTCATTCCCAAATCTCTTTAGAACGCGTTTCTTCTTAGTTATATAAATTACAGAAAGACTCTTTCATTGGCACGGACTAAACATACGAAACTAGAAATTCCGAACACACGGAATTAAATATCAGAAGGGTTAAAAATAATGGTCGCCTACAGTCGCAACACTGTATCAGTTGTACCTAATATACATTTCTTTTAAATATACATATTAGCTAAATCAGTTGTCGGGACTGATAGCCCTTAATACTCACTAATTTTAAAGGTATTGCAAAGTCCAATCGCGAAGTGTTAATACGGAATACGTGCTAAAGCCCATGGTAAGTTCTACAAGGAGCTGAAACAACGCATAATAATGTCTTTCGATGCCGTGCACGTCTTTTATTCAAAATATTTGTTTACTTGCCAGAAATAAGCAAAAACAAATACATAAATGCACTCACGCTCAAAGCCAGGTGACTTAACTACCCTACCCTCCCCCACTTCGTATATTTTCTTCATCCCAAACTTCAGTTATGAATTTGGCAATATGCCAAATAATCGTAATAAAGGTGTTATAGAAAGAACGGACTGAATTTCAGTTCTAGCACCGAAAGAAAAACATACTATATTGACGTCTTATTTAATTACTAATTTCTATTCGTTCAAATTTCTCTAATACGCATTTGACAAATCTCAGTTAAAAAAAAAGTTTTAATCTATAAACGAGTCCGCATATTCGTTCTCACACAAATAAATTATTGCAAGCTTAAAACAAACTTAGAAAACAGGTTGTAAGAGTTATTTTTTTTAAAATTAAATCACTTTCCTAAAATATTCAAATTCAAAATTATTACATATTTTAGCCACCATTCACTTTTCAATAACCTACGATTATTGAAACTTAATACAACTATATAGGTGTTTACATTTATGGTATATAATCTTACGTTCCACTCCATCAAGAATTGTCTTTAGATAAGTTTCCAGAGTAATATTTAGTAGGAATAACCAATAAGGAATAGTGTCTTTCTCTTTCCTATATATCATTGATATATCTATTTATTATCCAATGGAGAGAAATACTCTTGACTTTATGTAACTCAAACCGGTTGATACATACCACAGTGTTTGTTTTTACATAGAGTATTTTGAAAACACACACACGCGATCGTGGCCACAGTGACGGAAGTGAAGTGCAGTTTCGTGTACCGAACATTGTGGAAAGCACGTGTTCAGGTGTGTGACTTAGCAGATAGGTGGAACTAAGTAATACTGAGTAAAATGTAATCTTACTTTTACTATGTTTTACCTCTGTGCTTTCAGCTGTGTGGAATTATGTTATGACTTTGTTACAAACGTATAGGAAAATCTATTCACACTAACAGTAACAGATCATAACGAACAAAAACTATTGAATCACTAATTATTCACCCAATAAATTAATGACGGTTTTAACTTTTATAGTGGTATTAAAACAATCAGCGTGTCACATTTGACGTTACATGCAAATAAATACAAGTGGAACAAAAGTTCATTTTCTAGAAAATGTTCAATGTTCGTATTATCCACAATTTTCAGAACAATTCATGTTAATAATACTCGTGTTTGGTGTTACTCGAGCACCAACGCTAGCCAACGTTTAGTAAACGCAAGTTTAGTTGCTTTCTATTTATAGCAGTTTTAATTACACGAGTTAATACGTGCATTTACGATAAATAGTTTTCATGTTGCAATCGGTTTTATATATATTATTATTATTACTCGAAACAGACCTGTAACACTTGAATCCGATATTTTCTTAGAGTAAAATTTGAACATGTAATTTAAATTCTCCAATTTTTACACAGATCGATAAAACTAAATTAGCATACTCTCGAAGTATATTTTATTATTGTGTGGGTGTACTTGAACATAAATAGTACTCACCGCCAGCTGTCAGCGGCTAGTAGTTTGATACTGCGGATTTATAACGAATTTCTCAATGGAAACAAGTCACCGGCTGCTGAAAAAAATCTTAAAAACTCACACTTATATTACGTGAATAAATCCTGCGTTTGATAGTTTCGTGGTTTACACTTTACAGACCTGGATTTTATAAGTACTTAACAGGATTAATATCCGCTAAAATTAGATTCAATGTCTGGCGAATAAACATGGTAACGACCTTTTTATGGTTGCTTCAGAAACCGACAAGATACTAATCTCAATGACAGCATTCGTAGAAAGAAGCTGCTCCTATAGGAGAAAGTAGCTGGTTTCAGCCAGCTTCGGGAGGTTATAGCAGCGGTGAACGTTGCCTGTCGAAGTTCACCATACAAAACTCAGACGTCGAATTCTGAAATGCAACAAATTTCGATTATCTTTCAAACACGAGACACCATATTTGAGTACGTCATTACGTACACACTCTAACGTTTATATACATTAATGATAATGAGGAAAATAGAATTTTTAAATAAAATTCATTCACTTATTATATGAAAACATGAAACAAGTTTTCACTTTTGTACACATATGACGACGATATACTTGTCAGAAAGCTCGAAATGTGAAAAAACTAATAACTTAAAAAAAATTCATGGAATAGAAACAAACAACTGACATGTTTTGATTTCTATGGTTGGAATGTACCTAGGTGCTATTGCGAAGTTGAGTCATTTGTTAAGTAGATGTATATCGTCTGTGTTTAATTGTCGGTCAAAAAACAACAACAAAAAACTAGAAAAACTAAGATGTAAACAACAGAAAAGACACCAAAATGGCAAACCGTTGACTAACCTCATAATTAACAGATCCGACCGAAAATTAAAACACAGACGAGATACATCTACTTAACAAAGGACTCAACTTCTTAATAGCACCTAGGTACATTCCAACCATAGAAATCAAAACATGTTTAGAAGACCTAGCCAGGAGACTTGTGATACTTTCTACAGAAAACAAAAACAAAGAAAAAATAACTGACAGATCTTTACTATATTTTTATGTCTTAAAATGTATTCTTCAAACATTTAAACGTTTTGCGATAACATGGGGCCTATTGGCCCATCTTGGTTGTTCCAAAGCTAAAATTTAAAGAAGTTAGTTCTTCTCAGTCATATACTTAAAGCTTTTGGGTAAACTCGTTTAAATTTACTGTCCCTACAACACCGGGGGCAGCCCACTCTAAAGGCGAACCACCCTGTAAGGAAAATAAAACTCTCTTAGCAGAAGATTTAATCCCGTGCCTCCTGGTCTTATTATCGCTGTTAACTATGATAAAAGGTGATGCTACAACACTATGTTCCCTTTACAATGTTAAACACCTAAATCAGACCCACAAACCCCTAATTCGAGTTTTTTGATGGAGCAAACAGTTCTGGACATTTGCTCGCGTTATAGAAATAAAAAGTGAATTTCATTTAAAAATTTACGTAATTGCTCATTATTCACTGGGAGTACGGCTGATTAATACAACTGGACTTGAAAAATGAATAACATGTTCGAACCGCGTTCATAACTCCTGTACTAAGAAGGTAAACTCCACCTACACAATTATGTACAACACGAATTAGCGAAGTCCACATTAAACCAACTTCACTGTTATTAGGTTTATCAGCGAAAATAACTCTAGAAATCTTTGCTCTGCTATAAAGCCACTTTTGCAAGGGCCATCCATTTTAGAACAATCATAGCTAGTCAGTTAAGTAGCACGTGCAACATAACCGTCATTAACGAGTGGAAAACACGTATCCAATAAGAAAAAATAATTTCCGTGACTCAGGAGTTATTGTCAAGGTTTGTCATCGCACTGAAACCCGAGTTGATCAAGCACACTACACACAACACATTGTGTAGTTTTCGTGCTTATCTATAAACATTCCAACCCAACGTTTCATCATCTCATACACGTCATAATACTAGTGAGAAAAAACGATATTTCCTATCTGTTATCACCACATCTCTATATTTAACAATTTATATCAAAAACGTTAGCACAAGTTTAAACTATGAGATCTGAATATTCATTAACTACAACGTACGAAACAAGTTCACTTCAGACAAAAAAGTTTAAACCATTTAATAGAATAATTCAAACCAACCGTAAGTAGTCTGCTTTCAGTTTCATCTTCGTTAACTTACCCCATCTCAGGCACTTTTGTATTATACCATTTTAAAACGTTTTTGTTCATTATTTCTAGCCTGATTTTAAATTAATTTCAATATTCTAAAATATATAAATAATTTTGTTTAATTTTTTTTCCGTTGATTTACCACATGTTAAAACAGCTTTCGAATTTGTCAATTTCTAAGTTGCTACAAGATTCAGTTAAGAAAACTTATGACGGAAGTAACTTGGATAGTGTTTTGTTTATCTTTCGTTCGAATTCAAGTTTAGTCCTGAAAAATATTGCGCTGTAGAAACGAACGTCAAAAGACGCTCTACTTGCTCCATTCATACAGCCGAAGAACATTGAATTATTATCTTTAATTTTGACAACTTTTAATTCATAACTATGATGGAAAGGTTTCTTTTATAAAATTTTTGTTTATTGCATTACAGCGTATTTTGGTTCCAATAATTTTGATCTCACACGAGTCAAATTCATCCGATTTTTACTGTGTCTCGACTAATATTGTTGTATATTCAAACAAAATCTAAAGCATACTAATTATTCTAACTAGAATGCAAAAAAAAATTATTCGTGGTAATATACAGGATGGCCCGTAAGTCCCTACCCATCCATATGTTATATTCAATTACGCATGTACTAAAGATAATTCTTTTTTTTTAGAGAAATATGGCCGATATAAGCCCATTTACACATGAAAATGTCTCACAGAACATGGCGTCGCATAATATTATGCAACGAGAATGAGGAACAACACACAGATACAGTAGATACGTAAGATATACGGATTGGTAGGGACTTACGGGCCACCCTGTGTGTATATATATATTAAATATATATACACATTGGGAGCGTGTTTCAATTTTTTGGATCAAATGTTTTATGTTAAGTTCCTTGAAAAAGCCAGTCATAAATCTTAATTTATACAATAAAAATAACTGCAGTACACTGTGCAAACCTACATTACGGATTTACAAGATAAAATAAATACCGAAGATGAGGATGAAACGTGTATAAAAAAAAATTACAAATATTTAAAATAAAACTGATAAACAAAATCACTCATCCCGCTATTAATAACGATACTTATCATCTTTGTATTGCTGTTAAACTCTGGAATTAATTTTATATCGTATGCAAAATATACTTATGTATTGCTGCTAAAGTCCAGATTAAATCTATATTGCATGAAAGATGTTTTTTTACACAAAATGAATGCTCACTAAAAACACACTAGTGATTTCGTTAATAAATCTGCTGAGCGCGTAATAATTACATTTCCCTAAAAATGGGTGAGGCTTGTCGCCATTACAGGAAAATACAGAAAAGAAAAAAAAATTAAAGGATAAATAGGATATTTTAAATCTGAAAATAGCCTTGCGGTTGTGCAGTTTTTGGGTCGAGTTTGATATTTAAAAAAAAATCAAAGGGAGTTTCCCCTTGTTAATACGCGGAGAGATAATATTGATAACGAAAAAACGAGTACAGCTCACTACCAATTTCAGCTCTTCAAAATACGTTTTCTATTATATTTCAAATTCAATTGTCTGGTTGTTTCTCATCTGGTAACTGATGCAACGAATTAGAATAAAAGATTTTCTTACGCTCTTCCTTCATTCTGTTTTCGCTCTAGTTAATTTTAAACCTATCGTTATGACAACCTGTCTACATAAATTCAAATTAAAAATTAATTAACGTAACAATTAATATGAAAAAATTTAATATAACGTTCTGAGCAGAAATATGGAAGCTCAAAACAAAAACACTGCTTAAATTAGAATGTATTAAATATACTATTATTTCACAAGCAGCAGAACATTCATAGAATAAATTATGAAAGCTGTAAAACAAAAATTCCATATTAAAAAAAGTATGTTCTTATGACATCATGCAAACTGGTTATACAACTTAAGAGGTATACTGCTCACTGAACAACTTCAAACAGTTGTTTAAACTTTAATTTAAAGACGTTGCTCCTTATGATAATCTAACAGTAACAACTTAAAAAGCACCAGATGTTTTGCATCTAACTACGAGCACGATTTACCATGGAGTGAATAAAATGATACGGTCACGAATGACTGAACGTTTTTCGTCATAAAACTGAAAAGAAAAAAATCAAACAAGATTTAAAGAAACCCTGTAATTAGTCTTTAAATCAATGACTACTTACTTTTACATTATTTTCTATTAATTCGAGTTTAACATTTCATGAGGACAAACTAGCTTCTATTAACTTTAAAGTTAATTCATTACAAGTTATTAAAATTAGACATTCGCAGTATATGTCTATCACAGTTTTACTGTTCAGGTTTAATAACTTGAATATCGTGAACGAATGCCTACATTTCAAATTCGGTTAAATAATTTGTTTTATTTCCGTAACACTAGCAGGTCGCAATATTATTACTAATAACGTTAGTAACAAAACTAACGTTAGTATTACTAATGAAGAATACAACACTGTAAAGCCACTCAGGTCGTGGCCAGACCACTTTTATATTGCATATATTAAAACTCGCTTTTTGAATTGAGTACATTACATTGTATGTATGCAGTATTTGGAATTAAACTGGCTCACTAGTCAATCTCAAAGCATTAAAATTTTCAAGAATTTTCTGGGGAGCATGACTTCCCCGAGCAATGGCCTTACTACTAAAACAAAATCTTACGGCAACGAATGCTACAAAAATAAATTAATAGTTTTGCAAATAGCCTAACAATTTTATATTCTGAAAAGTTCCTAACGACTTGTAAACTCATTTTCTTCTGTGTCGCTTTAGTCATAATACTTATTCATGTGCCCCCAGTGGCACAGCGGCATATCTGTGAATTAACATTGCAAAAAACCGGGTTTCGATACCAGTAGTGGGCAGAGCACAAATAGCCCATTGTGTAGCTTTGTGCTTAATTCTAAACAGACAAACAAACCAAATCACGTTTATGAAAAATATTTAACAAGCACTATATACATAGAATTAAACATATTCGTACATTCAACATGAATTTCAAGTCATTTTATACCCACATAACTTCTTTTAAAAAAATACTTCACCTACATTATTCAATAGCCTATGTCATATACATATCAAAAACACCGACATGCTACCACCTTTCGTCTAATTTTATTTTGTATTACGTAAGTTATATTATAAACATAATTTCTAGTTTGTATAAATTAACAGGGTTCCTTACCTGTTTTTCCAATTACTGAATTCTTCTACTGTGCGTTAGAAATTTTATTCAAATTTGCTACCGAAAATATATTGAATTAAGTTATAACTTTCAATTAATCTTTCGTTCGAGTAATTCTAATAATTATGTCTGTGGATTAGGCTTCAGCAAATTTTAAAATGAGGTGATAGAACAACTGCTGAGAGTACAGTAAGTTTCTCTTATTAGAGATTTATTCTACTTCTGTACTTAAACTCTAAACTACTCATAGACGATACCCTTCTTTCACCTTAGATACTAATACTTTTTTATACATTTTCTGAGAAATATTGTTAATCATATAAAAACTTGAAATATATTTTACTCATATATCTGGCATCAAATTCTCAACCCAAACACTGACGAACAGACCTTCGTACACCAATACCTCAAAGTTCTTCCTCTTACAACAAACTTCCTCCTAAACCTTGAATGCTGAATCGAAATTTTAGTCTCGGTTAGTCTGATTCTAAGGGCAAATCAATAGAAATGCGCATGCGTTTTGATTTTGGTATTTGCTACGCGTACTTCGCGCAACTAGACCTTGTCAAAGAAATCACGTGACCGCTCCTTTATCTGAGCATGAACAACACGGTTTTCTTCAAGAGTTTAACGTTTTTCTAGAAAACATTCTAGTAAGATAAACGATTTAAAGGCCTAGTATTTGTTGTAGAACTCACGAAAACTGTACTTTAATTTTTCACACTGCTTTGAATCGTTCGTTTCGCAACTTATCACAAATATTAGGCGCATCGATTCCATGAAGATAAAATTTGACAAAAGTATCTTATAGTAATTTATAAAAATAAAGAGAAACTACAAATCACAGAACAGCATGAGAAAGATTCACAAATCAATTACATAATTTAGCGCAAATATACTTAACATTATTATTGCTTAATAGTAGCATGTTTTCGTTTACCATAATAAATAAATCAACAAATTCTGGTTCAAAGATTACTCTAAACTGACAAGAATATCTTTCGTGTATTATATTTTTAGCAATCTCTGCTTTTCTACCAGGAATGTCCCTCGCTAGTACAGCGGTGTGTCTCCGTATTACAACGCTAAAATCAAGGCTTCGATTCCCCTCAGTGGGCTGAACAGATAGCCCGATGTGGCTTTGTTGTAAGAAAAACAAACAAACAAACAAATCTAACAGGAAATCTCTGTACAAATTATTTAAAAAAATTAAAATGCTATTGCTGGTGTCCAAGAACTTATCTTTTCTCTGTGTAAGGTACAAAATGTTTGATTTGAAAATTTTATTTTTATTAATTAGCACAGTTTGCACATGTAAAATCACAAAGGTATGTGTTAAAACTTTTTTTGTTTGTTAAAAAGCACAAAACTACATAAAGGGCTATCCGTGTTCTACCAACCGCGGGTATCAAAACCCGGTTTCTAGCAATATAAGTTCGCAGACGTATCGCTGTGCTACCAGAGGGAGTGTTAAAACAGAAAAGTAAAACCATTTTAATTTTGTAAATGCTGTGTGAGATAATCCATCGCACCACACGAGAGTTTAATACCACCCCCAAAACAAAACAGCTATACAATACATCAGGTATCAGTTAGTTATAGCACTAAACCATACTTAGCATGGCAAAAATAAAATTACTTATAAAATATTGATAGATATTTAATAATAGGTTTCTCATTCTCAAATACACAAACAAGCATCAACTTCCCAGGAAAAGTTTATTCTTATATGACTTAACTAATATAATTGATATTGTTACAACTAAATTCTATATAAAACTACATAAAAATGTCCGCTCTACATGATTGTTTGTTTTTGAATTTCGCGCAAAGCTGCACGAGAGCTACCTGCAGTAACCGTCCTTAAATTAGAAGTGTAAGACCATAGGGAAGGCAGCTAGTCATCACCAACTCTTGGGCTACTCTTTTACCAACGAATAGTGGGATTGACCGTGACATTAACGCCCCCACGGCTGAAAGGGCGAGCATGTTTGGTGTGATAAGGATTCGAACCTGCGACCCTCAGATTACGAGTCGAGCGCCTTAACCCACCTGGCCATGCCGAGACCTCGATATACTGTTCTTGAGAAACAGTTTATGTTTCCTTCTCGGCTACTGTTTATTCTGTTATAGTCTTCACTACAATTCTTGTTTTTTTAGTAGAAGGCTATAATAAACAGTGTTGACTGTTTGCGCTCTGTCCATCGCGGGGAGTTGAATTCCGTATCTTATAACGTTGTTGTTGTTGTTTTGAATTAAGCACAAAGCTACACAATGGGCTATCTGTGCTCTGCCCACCACGGGTATCGAAAACCGGATTTTAGCGTGTAAGTCCGCAGACATACCGCTGAGCCACTGGGGGGCATCTTATAACGGAAAATTCACAAACACACTGCTGACCTACAGGATGGCCACTATATTGGGAGACTTGTAATAATGTCATAATTTCATAACTTGCAAAACGAAAAATTCTTGTTGCAAGTCTTAAAAATGTTAATACGTTTAGTCCAAAATGTTTTTAAAAATTACTGAAAGCCTGATAATTTACGAAATAACTCTCATAAAACAAATGAGTAAATAATTAATGTAATTAGTCACATGTAAACAAATGAAGAAAAAAATTTTCAAAAAAGGAAGTAATTGTAGGAATGGCTAATATCAATAATTAAAAAACAATGTAAATAAGATGGTAGGGATGGTGTTTGTATCATCTCTACTTAATATCACAGACACACATTACAGTAGAATGTTAACAGACAGAAACAGGATAAATTAAAATCAGTCGTGATTGAATAGTTTTATGTGTATTGGTTTATGTTAATTCATGCCTGTCCTATTACGTAGAGATGATACAAATGCCATCCTTAACATCTCGCTTACATTGTTTTTGAATGACTGGTGTAACTCATCCATACACTTCCTTTTTTGAAAAGTTTTTCTTGACTTGTTTGCTTGTTGTCCTTTATTTAATGCAGTGTTTCAAAAGCCATAGGAAGGTTGTATTTATAATGAAGTTCTAAGTACAATGATGTTCCAATTGTAATATCTATTGTTTATCTGTTATTGGCTAACAATTTCCGTTTTAACCTGTATTTAAGCTACTAAAAAGAACACCGAATGCCTGTAAGAAATCTAGCTAACTTCAACAGAGTAAAGATAACATGGTTTACACTAGAATTATGATGTTTTCAAATTACATCTTATTATTAGTAATACTAACGCAAACTGATACTTTGTTTGGAATTACGTCATCTCAGTGAAACTGAATGACACCATTATTTCGGTGTCTGAATTATAATATAATAAAAAAATATCCAAACTTTTTATTAAGATATTTACAAACATTACCAGACCTTGTGACTCAGTCATTACATAGATATTGTTATAAAAGTAAAAAACGTATGACAGACGTTCTAAAATGTTTCAGGCTAGTATATTGTATTTTATTTAGTTTTCTAAAACTACAAATCAAAACATAATGAAAAAAAGATAAAACATGGTAAGAAAATTTCATATTTTTAACACTTATTCATTAATAGGAAGGATGCAACTATTTTTTACAACACGATTAAAGAATATTTTGTAACATTTTTGTCAATTTTAAGAGAAGAAAATACTGGTGAGTCTATGTAGGTAGAGGGTGAGAATATGAGTGAGGATAGTAGTATGTGTATGTACGTGGTAAACTTGTATAGAGTGAGGATAGTAGTATGTGTATGTACGGGCTAAACTTATATAGAGTGAGGATAGTAGTATGTGTATGTATGTGGTGAACTTGTATAGAGTGAGAATAGTTGTATGTGTATGTACAGGCTAAACTTGTATAGAGAGAGGATAGTGTTATGTGTATGTACGGGCTAAACTTATACAGAGCGAGGATAGTAGTATGTGTATGTACGTGGTAAACTTGTATAGAGTGAGGATAGTAGTATGTGTATGTACGGGCTGAACTTATACAGAGCGAGGATAGTAGTATGTGTATGTACGGGCTAAACTTATACAGAGTGAGGATAGTATTATGTGTATATACGGGGTAAACTTGTATAGAGTGAGGATAGTAGTGTGTGTATATACGGGGTAAACTTGTATAGAGTGAGGATAGTAGTGTGTGAATGTACGGGGTAAACTTGTATAGAGTGAGGATAGTAGTATGTGTATGTACGGGCTAAACTTATACAGAGTGAGGATAGTATTATGTGTATATACGGGGTAAACTTGTATAGAGTGAGGATAGTAGTGTGTGTATATACGGGGTAAACTTGTATAGAGTGAGGATAGTAGTGTGTGAATGTACGGGGTAAACTTGTATAGAGTGAGGATAGTAGTATGTGTATGTACGGGGTAAACTTGTATAGAGTGAGGATAGTAGTATGTGTATGTACGGGGTAAACTTGTATAGAGTGAGGATAGTAGTATGTGTATGTACGGGGTAAACTTATATAGGTATTGTTACAAATTTTATGGTTTTCTGTATTAATTATGTCATTATGACATTAGCTCCACGTACTACAGTTTGAGAATCCCTGTTGTATAATATGGTAAAGTTCTGCATCTCAGGACAGCTGGTGTGGGTGTTAACACTTTTACTGATAAGGAAAGAATAACGTTTCGACCTTCCTAGGTCATCTTCAAGTTACAAACAAGAATAACACTTAAAAGAGTCTTGGTATTTGTAAAGCAGAATGTTGTGAAAACCAGAATGGCACTAAAAAGTCTTTTTTCTTAACCTGAAGAAGACCTAGGAAGGTCGAAACGTTGTTCTCTCCTTATCAGTAAAAACGTTAATACCCATACTAGCTGTCCTGAGATACATTTTTATTTCAAGTGGGTTTCTCGTCATCAAGTATTGTAAAGTTCTGATGACCCATGGGCCCAGCATGGCCAAGCGTGTTCAGGCGTGCGACTTGTAATTTGAGGGTCGCGGGTTCGCATCCCGGTCGCGCCAAACATGATCGCCCTTTCAGCCGTGGGGGCGTTATAAGGTAACGGTCAATCCCACTATTCGTTGGTAAAAGAGTAGCCTTCCCTCTTGTCTTACATTGCTAAATTAGGGACGGCTAACACAGATAGCCCTTTGAGTTGCTTTGTGCGAAACTCCAAAAAACAAACAAAACAAACTGATGACCCATTGAAGAGATATTTGAAATGTCATTTCAATGAACAATCCGAGTCATCCCTACATAGGCAGTGCTGCCACCTGCCTGCCTGAAAAATGGACGAAACAATCGAGTTAAAAAGACTGCCGCCTCAAATGGTTCAGCATTAAGTTTGAAGACTTAAAAAGCTAAAATTCCAGTTTCTATACCTACGATGGGCATAATATAGGTAGTCCACCTTAGAGTTTATCAACAAACAAACATAGAGCACAGAAAATGTTAATTTAACAAACTGACTGTAAACTATCTCATGGGCCCCCAGTGGCTCAGCGGTATGTTTGCGGACTTACACGCTAAAATCCGGGTTTCGATATCCGTAGTGGGCAGAGTACAGATAGCCCATTGTGCAGCTTTGTGCTTAATTCTAAAAAACTAAACTATCTCATGGTCAGAACAAGGCGCCTTCCTCTTTTCTAGTGATAAGTTTGACATGTGTTGACTTAAACATGCACTAGTATACGCCAAAAACAGGGGAAAAATAAAACAGAACAAACAAACAAAATTTACGGTTTTTTCCTTAAACACTAATTTTGCTTAGCTTGGACTCATGAATTTTTGGGGGAGAATGTTCCCTTTGTATAAAACATTAATTAAATTATTACTTTCTTTCTTTATTACGGGTATTAAAACCCGATATTCAATGTTATAAGCATGTAGGCTTTCTGCTTAGCCACTGGTGAACTTAAAGTAGCACGAAAAAAAACCACTGAGAGCTTTGGAAGATACATGCATTTTAGTGGGTATGTTTTCGTAATTTATTGGAGTAAATTTTTAGTAAATGAAAGTTTGTAACAGAAACTTATCAGCAAATTAGCAGTGAGGGATAAAATAAGAGAAACAAAAAAAAGCACATGATTCTTAGGAGTGACTTAGTTTATCAAGTGTTGGAGACCCCGGCATGGCCAGGTGGTCAAAGCACTCGACTCGTAATATGAGAGTCGCAGATCCGAATCCCAGTCATACAAAATATGCTTGCCCTTTCAGCCGTGGGAGCGTTATAATGTTTCGGTTAATTCCACTATTCATTGGTAAAAGAGTAGCCCAAGAGTTGGCAGTGGGTGGTGATGACTGGCTGCCTTCCCTCTAATCTTACACTGCTAAATTAGGACGGCTAACACAGATAGCCCTCATGTAGCTTTACGCGAAATTTAAAACAAATAAAAAAAATAAGTCCTGGAAATGTGCCTGTTTGTAACTAGATTACGTTTTCTCTTTGTACATACGTGAAACATCAACAATTTATTTCTATTAATAGTTTTATTTTAATGCTATTTGCTGATAATAGATATTATTTTATTACAAGTTACAGCTTTTATAGCAAGGTAAACAATTTTAAAACAAGTACGACGTTTAAGTTACTTGTGTACTTAAGAATGATCCCAACAATGATCGAAACGTCGGACTCATTTGTAAAATTCTTCAGTTTATTACTGTGTATAAGTAAATTTGGAGTATTCTAACTGGCATCAGAGATCACTTCATAGAAACAAAATTCGAACCTCAAAATATAACATATACAGGAAAACTAACACATTTTCTATACCCTAATCCTTTTCCATTCTTTTCATCAACAGCCCAGAAATTTCACCCAGTGTCTATTCCAACCACCACGCCCTCAACTCACGAAGTTCCAAGATATCCATGATAACACAGTTTGAATAGCCGTGTTATAAATAAATTAGCAAAAATAAGTTAGCAATAAATGACCTTCATATCTCGAGCTAAATAATTCACTTTTATTAGATGGAGAAATATATTATGAAAGCATATTATCACTGCAGGGATAACAGGCCAAAATCCGAAATAATTTTTGATTTGGATAAAAATAAAACGGAAGAAAATAAGGCTACAACCAGCTACAGCGGTGATTTATTAATAAAGAAATATCTCTTTGATAACACAAATATTAGTTGTTTCACCATTGTTAACAAAATCATGTGCATGGAGGAACGTTTTGAAAGTAAGGCTACAATGATTGATTCAGCCTAAGCCTAAAATGGATTTCATAGATTCTTCTCGTATCAAATTTTATCTCCTTGAAACACTGCTGAAAGTGATTTTAATTTGCTCCTAATGTACTCGTACATTTACGAAAAGTTATTATTAAATCTTAGTTTCGATCTAATTAGTGACTGACCAATGAGATAATTACACTCACGGCACGTGTATAAGAATACAGGAATAGCGTACATTTCTTTCATTATATTTATGGAGTTCCCTTTTTTAAACTGCTTATAAATAAGAGTGCTGTTATTAAAAAACAAACAAACATCTCTAATAAAGTAACCTGTAGGAAAGATTAGAAGTAACCCATGTCCGGATCGCTGACCGAGAGCTCGTTTTGAGTGGGGTTCGAGAGAAGAACAAAAACTAAATACGGTCACTGGTTAGAATGACAATGCAGAACGTTTTTCATCTTCCCCTCACAAAACAGATCTGAAACACGAATTCGCTGGCGCCTGATCGACTCATCGATCCTTCTTAAGACGAAAACAAGCGCATCCGACTAAATCGAAGAAAATCCGCTACTCTTGAGAGAATTTCTAAAACTCTCTGTTAAACAAGGACGTGTACTTACATTGCTTATTATACAGACTTCACTGTATAACACAATTACTTGTTTAATATATACCTATATTCTGAATTAACACTGGACACATTTCCCTGTGTTCCGGAAATAATTTGCGGCGTTGATGCTACTCACGTTATCTTTAAACATGCTGAGCTGTTTGTTTGAAGGTTAAACAATCTTGCGCTTGATGTTTGTTTGTTTGTTTTTGAATTTCGTGCAAAGTCACACGAGGGCTATCTGTGCTAGCCGTCCCTAATTCAGCAGTGTAAGACTAGAGGGAAGGCAGTTAGTCATCACCACCCACCGCCAACTCTTGGGCTACTCTTTTACCAACGAATAGTGGGATTGACCGTGACATTATAACGCTCACACGGCTGAAAAAGCGAGCATGTTTGGTGCGACCGGGATTCGAACGCGCGACTCTCAGATTACGAGTCGCACGTCCTAAAACGTTTGAAGATTATTTCGTTACCGTGAACATACTACATATTTCTTTCTACAAATGTTGGTATTGTTACAGACCACACGGAATATATCTCAATTTGTTAACCATATTCTACCTCTTTCTCAACATATTTTGACTTCACTTGAATCTTTCGAAAATTCAATAACTTATCACCTAAACAGATAAAAAAACAAAACATTAGAATTACTAAACAGGAACCTGAGTATTTCTCTGTTTTTAAGCATTTTTTACCGCAAAAGCCACAAACTATTTCGATGTAAGTCACTACAGTTTATTTTATTTATATTTAACCATTAATTTTATTGGGCATGAGGAATATCGACTTCAAATTATCATTATTTATTTAAAAAGACCTATTTTTACTTTGCTGTACCTTAATTTGTCTTTTTCCTGAAAAGCCAAATCTACTATCTGTCTGTCTGACACTTTATCTTACACAGATGTTGAGAGCTAAAACCCAGGGTTCGATTCTCCGCGGTGGACACAGACGACAGACCAATGTGGCTCTATTCTAAAAACATGAGTGGCCCGGCATTGCCACGGAGTGAAGTGCTTCACTCTCAATCTGAAAGTCGCAGGTTCGAAAACCTGTCCCACCAAACATATTTGCCCTTTCAGCCGTGGAGAAGTTATAATATGACGATCAATCCCATTATTCGTTCGCAAAAGAGTAGTCTAAAAGTTGGAGGTGGGTGATGATGACTAGCTAGCTGCCTTCCCTCTAGTTTTACACTGCTAAATAAGGGATGGCTAGCGCGGGTAGCCCTCGTGTAGCTTTGCGTTGTAAATTTACCTTCATAAGGAGAACTGTATTTCCTAAAATTAGAGTAAATAAACCAGATGAGGGAAGCGACGAGTCACATTTGTGAACAGTCTCGTGGCGCTGCACCTTCCGACAGAAATTTCTGCCAAAATCGTCTGGTGAAACTCTTCCAACAGCAACTGTATCGATTTGTTGAACTTGTCAACGGTTAAACAAATCGTTAAAAAGCAATAACACCATGAAAGAATAAGAATATATAAATATATTTGAACTGTACAAAGCACAACGATGGATGCAGATAGTTAAAAAAAATCGTATTAATAAGAAAAAGAATAATAGTTATATTTAGTCATTTTACAATTATTACAGTGTGTAATCTCAAGGCTCGGAGAGAAATGACATGGGCGCTACCAACTTCAATCGTGCACCCCAGTGGCTTACCGGTAAGTCCAAAGACTTGTGACGTTAAAAATCGGGTTTCGATACCCGTGGTGAGAATCACACGAATAGCCTATTATGTAGGTTTGGCTTTAACAGCAGCAACACCTCAGATCCGGCATGACCAAGTGGTTAAAGCACTCGACCCCACATCCGAAGGTCGCGGGTTGGAATCCCCGTCACACCAAACATGTTCGCCCTTTCAGACGTGGGGGCGTTATGAAGTTACGGTCAATTCCACTATGTGTTGGTGAAAGAGTAGTCCAAGAATTGGCGGTGGGTGGTGATGACTAGCTGGATTCTCTCTAGTCTTACACTGGTAAATTATGGTCGGCTAGCACAGATAGCCCTTGTGTAGCTTTGCACAAAATTCACGGTAAACAGCAACTAAACCAAGTAACATAGAAACTTTAATAACGCTTATCTGTTTACTTATTACAGAGCAAAACCACACTGGGTTCTCTGATGTTTATTTCGTGAGGAATCGAAGCTCTAACTTCAGCATTTTATGTTCGTAGGCTTACTACTGACCCACTAGGGGGCTTTCTTGTTGTTAAGAACAAAGGTACGCAAAGGACTATCTGTGTTGTTTCCACCACGAATATATAAACCTGGCTTTTAGAGTTATAAGCTTTCAAACTTGGAGCTGAGACGCTGAGGGCTAACCAAGAGGAGAACAACTTTGATACATTTAACTTACCCTGTAAGCAACGGGCATTAAAAACTTCCACATGTGATACTCTTAGAAGCTCTGATTTCCTCAGTAGTAAGAAAACTCACTAACTGTAAATAACTAGGGGATCCATTAGATCAAAATTACACAATGGGTTATCAAATTCGTGGTTTATAGGGGTATCGAACCACGAGTTTTCGTGGTATAAACTTCCATCTTACCGTTTGGCTGCTGTGGGACACAGTAGCTGGAACGATGGTGAAGGCACCACACATTAGAAAAAAAGAACACGGTCAAATGTACCAAACAACACTATTAAAAGGGACGAGTGCGCATGGGCGATGGACAGACTGAGAAGTAATTCGTGATGACGAGAAACCCATTTGAAATGGAAATGTATTATCAAGACGGCTGGTGTGGGCATGGGGAATTTCGATTTTAAATTATTATTATTTATTTGAAAAGAACTATTTTTACTACGCTGCACCTTAATTTGTATTTTTCCTGAAAAGTCAAATCTACTATCTGTCTGCCTAACACTTTATCTTACACAGATCTTGAGAGCTAAAATCCAGGGTTCGATTTTCACCAAAGATATTCGCACTTTCAACCGTGGAGAAGTTATAATATTACGATCAATCAATAAATCAGTCAATCCTTGTTTAATTAGTTTAAAGTGTTAAACTAATTAACACTTTAATTAAAATAAAGTAGAGAACAACATTTTGACCTTCTTAGGTCATTTTCAGATTAACAAAGAGAGTTTGTAACTGAGAAGTCTCAGAGTCAAAACTTGAAACTGAATAATATTTGAATGAAATTGAGAGAGTGTCTACGCATGCTCGTTGTTCACGTCACTGATGTCACTCTTGAAGTAAAGATAGGGAAGACCAGGCCTCACTAAATAAGCCAGACGGTTAATTTTGTTATAACAATCTCTTCCAGTGAGAGGACCTGAGTGGCACAAAAGGCAGATGACCTGTGAAAAATTAGTAACTAGGGCGCTAGTAATTTTTAACTATAATCCATAACCAGCTCACCATTGTTAAAACTTGTTCGCGTGCCTAAAATCCTTATGTCTACACTACGAGGAAACGAAATACCTGGTATAACTTTACTCACACAATGCAATGAGTCTGTCAGTCTGTTTTTTCATTCAGAGAGTTGATGTAAAGATACTGAACTGTCTCTACGCCTGTGGGTCGGACGTGGCCCAGTAGTTAGTATGTTGACTATCGTAAGCTCCATGGTTCGAATTGCAATACAGTGATGAATATTCTCAGCTGTGAAGAAGGTTATAATTGGGACAGTCGAGTATGGCCGTGTAGACGTTGGAGGCTGGTGTTCATTGGTTGCTCGCTCTATAGTCAACTGATCTAAACTAGGAACAGCTGTGTTTTAAACTTGGAGACTCTGACCTGGCCGTTTAGCTCATGTATCGCACAAGGTGACTTATAACAACCTGCTTGAACCTTGGAGGGTCTGACTTGGTTGTTTAGCTTGTGTTTCGAATAATGTGACGAGTGACTAGTGGTGGCCTATAAGAGTAGAGATATACTAATATTATGAAGGCAATGAAAATGAATAAATATTTCTCGGACTTTCAAAGCAAAAAGAAATAATTAAACTATACTCTAAGTCTCCTTTTCCTAACGTGCCCTAGTGGTTAAGGCAATCGACTCGTTATCAGAGAGTCGTGGATTCGAATCCCCCTTACACCAAACAACTCGCCTTTTTAGCCGTAGGGCGTTTATAATGTTACGGTCAATCCCACTATTCGTCGGTAAAAGAGTAGCTCCAGAGTTGGCAATGGATGGTTATGAGTAGGTGCTTTCCATCTAGTCCCACACTGCTAAATTAGGGACACCTAGCCCAGATAGACCTTGAGTAGCTATGTACGAAATTCAAACCTTTTCTAGTATTTTGTTATTTAATAGGTCGAGTATAAAACAAAACGTGCTGACACCAATCTGTTGTTATCCGCGACTGACTCACTGCCAAATATAGTTCAGCCTTTCCCAAATAGAAGGCATGGTCTAATAATTAGTTTTAACGATATTCATTATATGTCTAAAGTTATCAAGGTAGCACCTCAAGATAGGGATGATATGTTTCGTCTCTGAAGTCTCATTTTAAAAGAGAATTGTACTTTCCTGAAAATCTTGCTTATATGATACTGGAAAAAACATTCTTATTACGCAGTGTGCAACCCCCAACTTCGCACAGTTTTTATTCTGTGTGTATGTAGAATTGCAACAGGGGTCACGATTTTCCCGTTTCTCCTCCGTTTCCTGTCACAGATAACTTTATGTTTCTTAATTTAAAAAAAAAATTGGCAGCTGAATTTACTGCGCATAATGAAGCAAAACGAAGGTGAAGAGGTCACGCCCATATTCTACGTTATGGAATTATAAAGTGATGAATAGCTTCAGAAACAGTTCTGTACTATCAGTTTTCCAATTATCTTGCGAATATTCAAGCAAAAAACAGTCATTTTTGGCCAGAAAATGCAAAAAAACAACAAAAAACTTGAAACAATGTTCTCGAAGAGGTGATTTTTGTTTACAGAAACGCAGAGTGCAGATATGACGTTATGAATACGTTAAACGCGGATCTAAAGCACTGGCACCACGGGTAATTGGCTCATAGATCTAACAGATTCGTGATTACGAGAAACCCACTTGAAGCGAAAATGTATTCCCAAGGCGACTGGTATGGGTATTAAAACTTCAATTAAAATAAAGTACGGAACAGTGTTTTGACCTTATTAGGTCATCTTCAGGTTAGCCTGAACGTTGTTCTGTATTTTACTTTAATTAAAGTTTTAATACCCATACCACTCGTCTTGAGAATACAGGTCTAATGGATGTTAGTCACAAGTCTTAACCATGTTACTAACACATTCCAACAACAACTGGTTCACATACAGATAAGTAAACTACTACATTTTTTTAAAAAAAGCAAATCCGAGTTATGAAATCTAAAGGTGTGTTCTTTCCATCCCGGAAATGACATTTGAAAAAGCCCAAAAACAATCAGATTGGACTTTAACCATGTCATTGGTTAAGGCAACTGCTAAAGCTACTTATTTAAAACATCTGCTCGACATGATTTGTGCTTTAGAGTGACACATTATTGTTCAAAATTATTGTTTTTAAGTTGATTCCAAAAACAGATTAATTTATATTTCCACTACTTTTTTAACGAATGGAACAGTATACACTACCATATCTAAAGTCCGGGTGGGTTAAGTATACACTACCACATCTAAAGTCCAGGTGGTTTGAGGGGTGCGACTCCTAATCGGAGGGTCGCGGGTTCGCATTCCCGTCGCACCAAACATGCTCATCTGTTCAGCCGTGGGGGCGTGATAATGTTTAGTTTGTTTTGAATTTTGTGCAAAGCTACACGAGGACTATGAGCCCTAGCCGTCCCTAAATTAGTAGTGTAAGACTAGAGGGAAGCTAGTCATCACCACCCACCGCCAACTCTTGAGCTGCTCTTTTACCAACGAATAGTTGGGTTGATCGAAACATTATAACGCCCCTATGACTGAAAGGGCGAACGTGTTTGGTGTGACGGGGATTCGAACCAGCGATCCTCAGATTACGAGTCGAGCGTCCTCACTTGGCCATGTGGTTTCTGTAACATTTTAATAATAGTGCTTGTAGATTGTGTGAAACTACTGAAATTTGGTCGTTTTTGATAAGTGTCTTTTGTGGTGCACACTGGTGTATGGAAGACATTAATAGCAGAAATAAACGAACTTTTAACACCAAATTGTTATTTTTATTTTATTAAACACTCAACCATTCGCTTCGCAGTTTTTTTCAGAAGCGTCCACCGAAACAGAAACCGAAAGTGTAAAGCGAAACATTGAATAGTTTGTTTGGGTTTGGTTTTTGAATTTGGTGCAAAGCTACACAAGGGTTATCTGCTTTAGCTGTCTCTAATTTAGCATTATAAGACTAAGATGAATAGTTGGATTGACCGTGATATTATAACGCCCCAACCTGGCCATGTTCAATTATGCATTTAGTTGGTTATTAAGCGACAGCGCCAACTAATGTATTCATGAACGTTACCTTTGTTTATTATTTCAGAATTTATCGAAAGCTATACAAAGGGCTATCTGCATATAGCCCTCCTAACAGTTCTGATTAACGATAGGGAAGGTCGTTAGTTAACAAGCTTGCTCCTCTTAATTAATTCAACAAATAACGTAATTTTATCGTCACACGCATATCTTATCCATGGCTCCAGACGGAGCGCATTTTCACGGCCACAGTATCTGACACGGTTTGATAGACACGCTTACCACTTGGTCACGCCCAGCTCGCAGAAATTATGGAAAATCGGAAAATGCTTTCATTATACATTCTCGCTTTCCGTGAAAAAGTAAAATAAATGTTCCAAGTAGCAGATAACATTTCTAAGTTACTTTCGGAGTCACTTAACAAAATAACAAAGTGGGGAGTAACCACTTGATCGTATTTTACTTACAACCTTGAATGACAGAATAAGCAATTATCGTAGGAGTATCGAAAACAAACAGTCGTTAAACCTGAAGGAATGTGTACAACATGCGCTAGTTTGAACAAACACGTATGAAAAACTTGTACAGACCACAAAAACGCGAAACGGCTTTAAATGCAGTTAGACCAGTCCTATTCAAAACAAAAATGTCCTTCCCAATGCCACATCGCGACCTTCTTTCACGCGCCGCAATATTTCTAATGTCCTTGGATAACAACTGTTATGATGCCTTATATCTTTAGAAAATTTCGTGCCAGGTGGCTTTGGTTCATACGACCTTGAAACAATTGTCGGGTTGATATGGGCTATCTCCTGTTTTCCACTCAAAGCGCGTGGAGGTATCGAGATATCACAGACGCCCAACTTTCTCATGAGAACACCCCCCACAGGATCAACCGTCAGTTTCTTAACTCACCAAATATTGCCATGGATTACGATACGCGTACAATAAATAATAAAAAGTACCTAGCGTGAAATATGTTTATGAACTACAATATATTTCTGCGGGATAAACGTGGTATCATACACAGTTTCTCAAGTGCAACATATTTCTCAAGGATGTGACAATACACAGTTGTTGTTGTTCTTTCCAACACAATGTGTCTTCGATTCCTTCAACATAATATAATATTTTAGCAGTTTTCAGTGAACGCTCAGTGATTTTTTATTAAAGCAAATCGTTTTCAAGATTTGTATTTGTAAATAATAGTGCTATTTTATACGGTCCTGTTATCGTTATTATTCTATATTAAGTTGAAATTATACTGTTACTATTTGCTCTGTAAATGCTGATCTATATAATTCATATAGCTTGTTTGTTGTTTGTGTAAATAAACGTCAAAATGTTGGTTTGTTTTTGAATTTCGCGCAAACCAACTCGAGGGCTATCTGTGCTAGCCGTCCCTAATTTAGCAGTGTAAGACTAGAGGGAAGGCAGCTAGTCATCACCACCCATCGCCAACTGTTAGGCTACTCTTTTACCAACGAATAGTGGGATTGACCGTCACATTACAACGCCCCAACGCCAATTACAATTGTACCTGTTATGATCTTGTTCATTCTACTCTCAGGACCAGGCATTTCATACCTTTAACTATAGACGAACGTATTTACAAATTATTATTTTCTTATTGAAATATATATATATACATTTAAATTATATTTACGTACTTAAACACAAGCGAGTCAATATGTTTGGTCAATATAACAAGTATAGCACCAGAACCGCTGAGTGAGGGTGGAGGAAATTACTCTGGGACCTGGGATCTCTCAAGGAAATCGCCAAAAAACAAACTAAAAGGATTGTTTGTTTAGAACTAAGCGCAAAGCTACCCGAGGGCTGTCTGCGCTAACTATCCCTAATTTGGCAGTGTAAGACTGGAGGGAACGAAGCTAGTCATCTCTATCCACCGCCAACTCTTGGACTATTCTTTTACCAAAGAATAGTGGGATTGGTTGTCACATTATAACGTCCCCATGGCAAAAAAAATAATTCAAACCCACGACCCTCAAATTACGAGTCGAGTGCCTTAGCCACCAGGGCAAGCCAGACCACATAATTATAAACCAGCTAAACGGCCAGCATGTTTGATGCGATGGGGATTCCAACCTTCGGCCTTCAAATTTCGATCCGAGCTATGCCGAGCCCAAATGTCAGTGATGAATTGTAATTACTTAAGAGGTATAGCTATGAGATGGGAAAAGTAACACTAGGCCAGCCTCAAAATGTGAGCCGTCCATTGGACGAGAAATATTCGGGAGGTGCTTAGCAGGTGGAAAAAGATTCGGGATTGGATATACAGACAAAGCATGTTCACAAAGACAACGTTAATGAAGCACTAATACACGTGTGTGGTTATAGCTTATATCTTCACAAACAAAGGATTTATAAGCATAAACAAAAAGGAGATAATTAATTCCCAGTGGGTTCAAGTGAGGCTATTTGAAAACAACAAAACGTGAAATAAGGTCCTTCAATATCACTGCTAGCCTCTTCCAAGAAGGTATATAAATAACAAGAAACATGCGAGTTATACGAAAACCCATTCATAGAAATGGAATGAATTTTGTTGACTCACTGTCAACACCAAAAAGCTATAAATAAATGTACATATTATGAACTGCATGACAGTTTATAGAAGCATGGTCAGACAGGAGTGTATTTTCTTATAGCAAAGCCTCATCGGCCTATCTTCGGTGTCCCCCGCGAGGAATAGAATCCCTGATTTTGGTGCTGTAACTCCGAAGACTTACCGCTGTCCCAGAGGCGGACGGTCAGAGCGGAATGAAGGGAAGTAAAGAATGAACATCCTGGCCATTCACACACACGTCTAAATAAATACCATTCTTTTTTCAGTTTTTGGTATTGAAGGTTCTAATACAAATACAAATATTTAGTTTGAACAAAACAACAACAAAAACTTGCTCTGCAATTTCTTCCTTAAGCTGGTAAAGATTTGTAGTACAGTACCTAATACCGGCGAGAGAATTTATAAATCTCACAAAATAAATTGAAAACGTTTTTATATTGACTTAAAACACAAAAAATAAAACAAAGAAAACTAATTGATTGATAAGTTATATATATATATATATAAAACACACACAAACACGTTTTATAGCTTATTGATATTTTAAATGTGCGTCTATAAAAAAATTTAACGGACTTGAAATCAATGTCACAGGTAATTTTTCAAAAAATTATCTTTGGTGAAAATAATTTTATTTATTTGGTTGAAGTTAATCATAAAACTCCGTATTTTTTCTATGCCGGTTTCTATTAAATCCGCATATAAAGCGCTGTACCATTGGGAATGGGAAGTGAAAAATAAAACATTCGTAATATCAACCAGAAATCAGCTACACGACCGAGTCGTTTCCAAAATAACAGATTACCCTTGAGTAACTAACTGCATATCTGTTTCTCTCGGAAGAACTAGAGCAGGGGTGGACAACTTATTTTTCGTAGTGACCACAACTGTGACTAATGAAAACAACGTTGGCCACACTATTCAAAAAAAAAAAAAGAAAGAAAGAAAGATGTTAGTTTAATCAAAATAACTGTATTTCAACAAACCTTCAACGTGAAAATTGATGGGGTTTCATCAACAAGTTTCGTGAAATTTGACTCAATATCTATGCTCAATGAACATCTTGTCCAGTCTCTAAATTTATATCAGTAAGCTAAGATCTGTATTTAGGCTTGAGAAAATCTAGCACATAAAATGTTGACTCACACACCGACGAGGATCCAAAGATGGAAAATAATATTGAAACCGCTATCTCTAAATTTGGAAGACTCTCATTTATCAGAAAAGAGATCCACATCTCTCTGATAGAACGTTTTTGTTTACCTTTTACGTGTTATACGCTTTGCAGGGTAAACATCTCGTCTTCAATTCCACAGTTATCCAAAGACAAAAAAAGATGTAATTTCCTTACTGAAACTTCCTAAGTCAAATTGAAATGGATCATTCGAAAATTCAAATATCAATTTTAAATTTTTAAATTCGGAGAAACGTGATTCAAATTTTTGAGAAATTTATTATTCATATTACGTAGAGATCATCTTTAGCATCAGAGAAATCATAGTCCTTATTGTTTTCTAGAAATCTATTCAACTTTGCAAAGTGTATCAAATTATTCTTTTGTAATTGTTCCGCAAGGAGGTTTAGCTTTAACTGAAATTCATGAATAGACTGTGATTGCTCGTTTATTATTATACCTCTTTCCTGTATTCAAACCATCCAAGTTAACCATCATGTGGCACAGAAAGTGCAGATCACACTGGCATGACAAAGTTTCAATTTCGGAGAAATTTTCAATCTTATCTTTTTCAACAAGAAACTCTTTTATTTAAGGAAATAAGGAAGCGAATAATTCCAAGACTTTTCCTCTACTTCACCGTCTTACATTTCCAAACTCAGTAAGATCATCAAAAGTACAGTCACAGCTTTTCTTCAGAAACTCAACAAACTGTCGATGGATGAGAGAGCTTCCACTTCTAATATAATTCACAATTTTTACAACAATGTCCATCAAACGTTTCAATTTATCATTTTTAGACATCTGAGCACATAAATTTTCCTGATACAAAATGCAATAGAAAGATGGCAGCGTGGACTTCACATTATTTTCAATTAAATGCTATTTCAAAAGAGAAACAAATCCTAATTTCTCTTCAGTCATGGCGGGAGCACCGTCTGTTGTAACAGAAACCAGTTTTTTAAAATCCAGATTGAATTTTTTTTTAACATTTCAAGAAATTTTTCACAGATGTTTTTTTCCACACATTCAATCTCGTAATCCAGAAAGGCCAAGTATTTCTTCCTTTACTTGAAGATCTGAAATTACATATCGAAGATTATCAACTGTGCAGCGTTACTAACATCTGTTGACTCATCCAGTGCTCAGAAAAAATACAAACAGTCTTTTAGTTGTTCATGCAACTGATTTTCTATGTCTTTCGGTAGGGCCCGGCATGGCCAAGCGCGTTAAGGCGTGTGTGCGTGCGACTCGTAATCTGAGGGTCGCGGGTTCGCATCCGCGTCGCGCCAAACATGCTCGCCCTCCCAGCCGTGGGGACGTTATAATGTGACGCTCAGTCCCACTATTCGTTGGTAAAAGAGTAGCCCATGGGTTGGCGGTTGGTGGTGATGACTAACTGCCTTCCCTCTAGTCTTACGCTGCTAAATTAGGGATGGTTAGCGCAGATAGCTCTCGTGTAGCTTTGCGCGAAATTCAAAAAAACAAAACAAATAAACTAACGACAATAAAAATATTTTCGGCCTCCCTTTCGTTCATAACGTTGTGCTTTCGGACAGCTAATTTCATTCATACGATTTTTGCTATCAACTGGAAATTTTACATCAAATTCGTTGTGAAAATTGTTAAAGTGTTGCTTAAGGTTGTGTACTTTATTATTACTAAAATCTTTATTACACAAAAGACACACCGGCTGATTATTTACTTCAATCATTACAAATTTGAACTCCCAACTTTCATTAAATTCTCGTTTCACGTTTTCCTAGTCACGTGACATTCTCTTATCGTCAGTAACACAAGAACAATTAACTTGTCTTTATTTTCTGAGTGTTCAACACCATCTGGATCCTTTATTTTTACAAGTATCCACATTATGGGATTAAAAACAAAATATATTTAAACACTTGAAAGTTGTACAATAAAAATACGTTTGCAAACCCGTACACAACTACGCACATTCGGTAATAAACATCAAAACCAGACCGACGTTACAAAATGGGCGGAGTCTGTAGCAGTGATGAGGCGCGCGACATTAGCGATGACGTGAGGCAGTGCAGCTGCTGATTACCAAATTTGTGATGATAAATAAATGATGGAAAAAGTTGATTTCTAAACTCGAACTGGCCACAATTGTGCTATCCACTGACCACATGCGACCAGTGGTTATGGAGTTGCCCACCTCTAGACTGAAGTTTCAGGTTCCGCTTACAAACACAACACTTATAAAGGTCGTTCATATTACGATAGCAGAAACCTGATTGCCTTAAAAATAAGTGAGAATTCAATAATATTACCAGATAACCACATTGTATAATTTACTCGAATTTGTTCGTTGGTTCTAGGTCGGAACTATAAAGGTCATGACGGTTCTTATTAAGTACACTGACCTTTAACAGGAAGAATATAGTTTATAGCCTTTATTCGAAGTTTGTTTTTTAAGTACTGAAGATGTGTAAAATATGCAGTTAATAAATTATTTTACACTTTTTTTAATCAATATTAACATTGCTTATTGAAAAAGAGAAGGAATTCTCAATAGCTGTGGCATTTCAAATTCTTTTACGCAGTATTATATTTTATTAATCGCGTATACCCGAATCGATTTTATTACTCCTAAGAATCTTTACCTCAAATTGAAATTCTTTCAGACAAGATTAAAGAGTATAAATCTATGAGACATTAGGGGTGATCAAATAGATTAATTAAAAGGATTTGACCTCCTTAGTCCAAAACTGTAATTAGATCTCAGACTGGTGAAGAGACGACGGAGCTGTGAGCTGAACATTTGTACTAGAAAAAAAGAAACAATAATAGAAAGCAACAACTCAGAATCGTCATATGAGCCGCTTAGCCGCGGCTGAAAAATAAAAACTAGACAGAAAAAAAGGGACAGGTCAAAGGAGAAATTCTGAAAAAAAAATCTAAAAATTTTGTAAAATAAATTAAATTTTATGAATAACAATAACAAAATCGAATAATGTCACGTTTTCTTTTTTAAAGAGTTCATTAAGTGATCATATGAAGCATACTTAGACAAGTCTTATGTGTAATATGAGAAAGTTGGAACCTTCTCATCAGTCTATATGTCAATCAATACTCATCAATCGGATTCAAATTCTTATGAAAAATAAGTTTCGCTTTTAATGATAGATCCATTGAATTGTCTGGTTAAAAACTCCTAATCCTAAGAGACCTTAACATCACTTGTAATAGATTCGATGGTTGTAGTATTCCATGTTTAATTGAGTATTTGTTGATATCAAAGTTCAGAGGAAGTTTTTTCTGTAATTTTTCCAGCCACTAAGTAGTATAAGTGTATGAAAAGGAAGGAAAATATAAAGGAAGAACAACAAACAAGTTTTAATAAACCAGTGATTTTAAAAGTATGGCCTCGGACCACTGGTGGTTCGAAGGTTCCTCCGTATGGTCCATAATACGATTCATAACGCGCAGCGGGCACATTTACGCTAAAATAAAAGCTGAATAGATAAATACGAAATACTTTAGGCTATATTAAAATAGGTTTTTGTTGTTTTTTGCTATTTGAAAGCAGTTTTTGTTGTTGTTTTACTACTTGGAAAGGTTTCAGTGGCGGTGCCAGGGGGCGACTTAAGCTCCCAAAATGAGCCAAGCCCCCTCAGCCCCCAGTATTGTTATCCAGATATACTCATAAAATATGGAAAAAACAATCGTCGTTGTTACTTAACAATCAACAACAAAGAGATATAGATCTGTAGAACTCAACGTCTTCATTAAGGCGGAAGTATGTGTCATGCATCACTCAGCAACGTACTGAATGCATTGAAACTCATGCGCTGTATTGCCGCTCCCTGTGTAATGCATTCTATCTTGAGCTTTGACGAAGATTAGATAACCACGTTGATTTTGAGTTACAACAGATCATCAGGGATTTTACTTAGCATTCATGTATAAGTTTACTGTGTATAGGTCAAAACTATGAAACATTTAGCCGGTGTTGTGTCCTCTGTGAGATCATTTTGCATTGTGTGTCAGCCATCCAAAATTGTACTGATTTGGTATCAATGGAGATACACCCATTGATTCACAGCAACGTTATTGTGACATTCGACGATTCGCAGCAGAGTTATTGTGACATCCGATGATTCACAGCAAAGTGAATGTGACACCAAATGCCTCAGCAGTAACATATGTAAAATGCACATTACTGCAGGTTTAGTCTTTAATTATTTGTTTTAATTATCGAGAGACTAGCTTTTTTGAGGACACAACCAAATTTAATACTAACTTAAAATTAAAGACGTAACAGTGACATTTCAGATGGTTGTTACTTCTGGCACACTCCGATTCCATGGGTTCCTTGAATTTTATTTGCCATATTCCATCCCCTGGTGTACACACAATTTTGTTTCAGAGGGAATGTTATTGTTTTAAAATTGATATTTATTCGTTTCGTGATATAGATATAGTTATAGGCTCCCTTACTTTTGTGACAATTAAAATATTATTAAGTTTAACGCTTCAAAACTAGTGCTTAATATCTTTGTTGAAATATATTTGTGTATGTGTTCAATAAAATAACAAACTACAGAACTTTTTCTGTGGACTGATATTCAGTTGTTACGGTTTTAATTTGCCACGTTCTAGCCCATTGGATGCATACTCAATACAAAAGGTGATACACAGATTTGTACAAACTAGTATGAGGTGAAATTTGTCTTCCTTAAATATATTTAACGAGTACGATAGCTGAGTTGGTAATTTAAGAATTGTAAGATACTGCACTTGGTCCAAGGCTGACTTTAAAGTGAGTGTATTTCAGTTAATTCTAAATATTATTCTTCGTCCAATCCTTCAAAATCGGCCAATAGGTAAATCGCATATAAACCATACTAGTGAGCAGAGATTTTTTTTTGCTGACTATGTGTAAAAATTCTGGAACATAAATTTTGCAAATGACTGAACTTGCTGGACATCAGATTAACTTTTACACTGAAAATGCTCATTTATCTCTTCCATCCTTCAGATTCAGTAGCCACAGTTCCTCAATTCGTTATGGAAGAAACCGGTCCAGTTTCGAAAATATCTGTGAAGTGAAAAGAACAACTTTAATGAGAAGAAACGAGCTACATACCTCATGCACACGTGCGTAGAGCATAGCTGTCTGTTACCCACAAATAAACAAATGAAGGCCACATTTTTGGCGATGAGCCATGTGTGTGTGCGAGTTTAATAGAACAAGTAAGATTTTTCTTTTTTTTACAATAACGTGAAATGGTGATGCAATAAGTAACCTTATTCTGATCATTTTTTTCGAAAAAATTCTGCTGCGTTTTACCTGATACCGAAGTGTTTGAACGATTTCAAAAGTGTTGTTATTGGTTATTTTAAACCAATCCACACCCATCACTATGGCATTATTTACAATCTAACTTTCGCATATAACTAAGAAATTGTATTTAATCTGACTGACATAATATGACGAAAATAGGTTCAGTTAACCTTTAAGAAACATGGAATGCTACACGATCGAAGTTTATTGGACACAGCGTTTAATCAGACCATAACCGATTTGTTTTTATACCGTTCGCTACCTGTATAAAACATGAGTAAGACATATAAAGTTATATTAAGTAATTTAATACATTCACCTATTGGAACACTCAGTGTTAGAAACAACTATAAACAAAATTAAAGAAACAGAGTGAAAGCTCTCGTTTTCTTTGTAAAATCCATAAGACATCCTATCAGTAATTAGTAGCAGTGATTACAATACGTTATGGGTGATCTACCTTTCTTGTTATGCGACTGTTTGGACAAATCCGTTTAAAAAGTCAGGAAGACACTAACTCCACATGAATTTATACAATGAGTTATGAAAATCTGTTCGTATGATTTCTAATTTTAAAAAGTCAGATTCAAGTTTATTTCATTCAGAGTTGTGCAGCATTTAAAATGGGGTTTCGCCCAATTTTAACCTTTGAATTACTCATGTAATACATGGACTTCATTCCCTTCTTAATCCCACTTTTGTAAACTATTTACGAATCAAATAGGTCCATAACTTTGAAAGTTACAGAGCCTAGTAATATGAGTTACATAAAAATAGAACAAAAACTTGCCAAACGTGTAGATTATATCGTTATTTACGACCCTTGTACATTAGACAGTGGGTGATGTCGCTTACGTTGTTCTTGTCTTTTTTTTTTTTAAATAAGTTCCACACTCTTAGCATCATTAGAGACGCTATAATATGACCCTTCATACGTCATTTCTAAAGTCATCAACGAGCCGTGAATGGATACATCAATTGGCAGAAAATAAGAAAGTTTGTTTGTTTAAGAACAAAGTCACACTGCAAGGACCGAGCCCCCCCCCCGATTTTAGTATTGTAAGTCCCTAAACTTGCACTGTGCAGAAAATAGCAACGCAAACGTAGCACAAATATTTCTCTAAAGTGCCCCCTCTCCCGCTAGTACAAAAGTAAGTCTACGGATTTACAACGCTAAAATCAGGGGTTCGATTCCCCGCAGTGGGCTCAGCAAATAGCCTGATGTGGCTTTGCTATCAGAAAACACAAACACTTCTCTAAAATAAACAAACTTAAAAGTCAGTAGGCAAACATCCAAGTAGTAAGAAAAGTCTCCGATATATATAATGTACAGCAACGTTAATTCTGAGAACGTATAACACTAAAAATCGGGTTCCGCGGTGCGTACAGAACAAATAGTCCGTTGCATCTCAGAACAGCTGGTATGGATATTAACATTTTTCACTGATGAAGCAGAGAAGGTCATTTTCAGGTTGATATCCATATCAGCCGTTCTGAGATACAATTTTATCTCAAGTGGGTTTCTCGTCATCAAGAAGACAGTCCATTGTGTAGCTTTGTGATTGAATTAAGTAATAAACCTACGTAATCACACGCAGGTGTATAAAATAAATATACCGTAAATAAATAATTAGAAGAATACAAAAAGAGAACATCTTACTGAAATAAAAGTAACTATTAGTTTATATTTTAAATAACGAGCTGGCTGTGGTCAAGTGGTTAGCCTGCTAGGAATGTGAAAGGGTTCACAGCCTCTTACTGCACAAACACCTTGGATCTGTGGGTGTGATTTTAGTGACTGTGAAATCTCTCTTTTTCGATCAGACAAGAGTAGCATGAGAATTAGCAGCGACAGCTGTTTACTGACTGCTTTCTGGCTCTATTCTATTAGTTCCAAATAAGGGTTGACTGATATTATTGAACGTACTTACAATCACGTTATAGTGCAAAATATTCCTGATAGCAAACATGTCTGTTTTGAAACTTGAAAACGGGTCAAACATCACACGTAAAATTCAATCATAACTTATACATGTAGTAGGTGGGCTAAATTAAATATGTAACCCTAGTTTATTGTAACTTTAAGAGAAGTTTTAAATTCATAATGGTCCAGCATAAAAGGAGTTTGTTTCTGTGATTTAGACTTTTTGTTTTTTCTTTTTTGCAAAAAGGTGCACAAAAAACTAGCTGGACACAGCCGTCCTTAATTTTGAGCTCGTAATCTACAAAGACTGGGTACATTATAGTAAACCGATTTTAAAGTCACCACACGTCGTTACTGCCCGTGCCGCAATGTCCCGTCATACTCCATCTGACGAATATGCCTCTTGAACATATTACTGAGGCGCGGTTTTTATTGTAAAAGGTTCCATCGTGAAATGTGTCAAAGTCAAAGCTCACCACTGCTCCTTGAGTGTGTTTATCACTTTTCCATAGGTGTATAAGAACATCGGTTTCCCAGGATTCATTTCAAACTTTCGATCAAACAGAAACTCATCGGTGCTGCTTCCTGTCTAGTGTTATGTGGCGCTGCTTCCTGTCTAGTGTTATGTGGTGCTGCTTCCTGTCTAGTGTTATGTCGCGTGGAACAGCATGAAGAACCCGTTTTGTTTTCCAGCTGCTTTAGGTATGCGGTGGATAAATTGATGTGTTAGAAGCAACTTGTGTGCGCGTGATTTTTGTCACCTTTCCAGATGAAGGACCATTCTGATTATGTTTTGTGCTGTTGACTTTGACATGTGGTCATCTTTTGTCACTGACTTCTGTGTTCGAAGATTTTCATCTGTTACAAGATGTTTTTCGTATCGCAAGTGAGGTACGTATTGTCACGTGTCTCTTACTGCATGGCCCTACTAAGTGCATCCATACTCCTTTTGTTTTTTAATGTCATTATGAACAAGGAATATCCCGTCTTACAAACTCTGACTTCTCGTTATGAAGAGAGCTTTATGATGGAAGAATACGAATATTATACGTTAGAAATGGTTTTTACACACGCTTCTAAAAAACAACCAATTTTCAGTGGTTTCACACAAACTACGAGCGCCATTATCAAAATGTTATAGGACCGCCATGGCTAGGTGGTTAGAGCGTTCGACTTGTAATCTAAGGGTCACGATTTCGAATCCCCGTCACATCAAAAATGTTCCCTCCTTCAGACGTGGGAGCATTATAATGAGAAGGTCAATCTAACTATTCGTTGGTAAAAATAGTCGCCCAAGAGTTGGCGGTGGGTGGTGATGACTAGCTTCCTTGCTTCTCGTTTTTCTGATAAATTAAGAATGGTTATCGCAGATAGCCCTCGTGTAGCTTTGGCAAAATTTAACAAAAAAACAATCAAAACGTTGTTCTGGTACGTGCCGTTCAATCGAGGGTATATCATATATATATCGACTGTGGTTGTCACGTGACTAAACGACTTGTATATTCAAAATTGCTTTTAAATATTATACTCAACTCTCCCCACAAGGAGACGTGAAAAGAACTCCTAAATGTTTGAAAGTTGTTTTCTGTTGTTTTTTTTTGACGTTTTCATTATTAAATCAAATTAACAATAAGAAAAATAGAACAGAAATGATAGTCAAAAAAAGACTCATAGGGGCGAATGGTCAATAGTAGCCACCGTCAGCTTTAGTGCTACTCTAGTCTGACCGAATAGAAGAGATTCTCCTGTCACTCTTTCACAGCAACCAGAGCCCCAGAGTGCGGAGCGTGTTCTTCTTATACAAGTAATATGTTTCATAACAAGTTTGGTTAAAAAGTTCCATAAACTAAGTTGTTGTTGGCAACTCAACGAGTTAGTCGTTTTATCCTACACTCCTGGATTAGCCAACAGACAGACAAATCACATTCCTTGGTCACCGGCAAAAGCAGGGGCATAAAAGAAATGAGATTTCTTTTAAAAATAATTTGATGTTTTAAAGAAAGCAAAAACTTTATCACACTCCACCACACACTCTATTTCTATTTTTGTTCTCTCTTTATTATTTATCCCTATCTGAACCAGATCTGTATTAATCAATATAATTGTTGTTTTGAATGAAGCACGAAGCTACACAATAGGCTATCTGTGTTCTGTCCACCACAGATATGGAAACCCGGTTTTTAGCGTTGTAAGTCCGCAGACATACCGCTGAGTTTCTAGGGGCTAATTAATATAAATTTTATGAAGTTGTTTATGTGTTTTGTGTGTACAGTTCTGTAATTTAGTACAACTTTTCTCAGTGGAATTAATTATGTCACTCTCGAACAACAATGTGTCAGGTCAGAGTTGATTCGTTTTCCCTACTGTGTACAGAAGTGGACATGCTTCATTGACCCAGCTTCAATTAAATTATCCAGGATCTTGCAACCAGAATATCTAGAAATAAGCTCTCTTAATTGTAGCCTACATCTAAGCTTTGTTTAATTTCTAAAGATAAAAATTTATCCTACGGTTTATTATTGTTTTTCGTTTCAAGTTATATATATGTGTGTGTGTGTTTGTGGCACGATAAACTTTTCAATGCTTAGGGCCTACAAAAGTCTTAATCCGGCCCTAACTCAAGTATTAAATAGGCTTAACTCTCACGTAACAAAGCAAAACAAAATATCTCAATGACTATTTGTTGATAGAAAGTCGTGCAAAGTTAAGTAACCATTCAATCAGCTTGACTTACTCTGACTATTTTACACAATGCTCGCTGTTTTGTTACACAGTAAAATCAAAATCTAATTTCTCCGAATGGTTATTTCTGAGGTTGGAAAAGTTTTTATTCGATTCTTTGTGTGAGTTCGCCTTACCTTGACTTCCTTACGATAGGGCATATCACTTGTGATGTGTACTACTTTAACAGTGGTAAAGAGGACAATAGTTTACCAGGACACCAGTGACTTTATTTTTACTTGTATTTTTAGCACTGGAGAAAGACAACATAAGCCATTTAGAAACAGATCATTCGTATCATGTGTGGACGAAACAAGTAAATAACAAAGAAACAACATCCGCTAATTTTAAATGACTTTCTTTTGTTATTCTTATGTCATAGAATAGGCTCGATTTAATTAAAATTGTATGAAACAAGATATCGCAAAATATCATTTTACGGACAATATTTCACATTAACTGATTGTGATTTTTATCTGTTGTACTTAGCGCAAACCTTTTCAACAATTATCTGCGTTACCTGTTCCTAATTTGATTGGTTAGTGGGTTTGATTTGTCTTGAATTTCGCACAAAGCTACACGAGAGCTATCTGCGCTAGCCGTCCCTAATTTAGCAGTGTAAGACTGGAGAAAAGGCAGCCAGTTATCACCATCCAAAGCCAACTCTTGGGCTACTCTTTTACTGATGAATAGTGGGAATAATGGATGGCGAGCAAGTTTTGTGTGACGGGGATTCAAACCTGCGACCCTCAGATAACGAGTCGAGCGCCCTAACTATCTGGCCATGTTGAACCTTCAGGTTAGGTGGTTATCGTGGTATTTCTCTCAGTGTTGGATTACGCACTCCTACATCATGGTAATTTTTTCAATAAAAGATAACTATGAGCGCAGTAGTGATTAATACGTAGGGAAGGGGTGAGAAAAACCAAATGGCTGCTACATTCAGTCCATTACCCTATGATGTTTACAAATAATTGCCTGAAGTTGAGTTATAGTTTTATTTGAGCACCTATTTGTCGTTATCTCGCGATTCATAACACTAATGTTATTTTGTTCTTACACCACACGTATATTTGTATGGAAACAATAAAAACAAAAACTACTACTTAGGGTTCCTTTTACAAGCATGTATTATTTCCAGTTTCAATTCTGGTTGTTTTGTTAGATGGCAGCTCAAGTCGTTCTTATATGACTACCGTTTGTAAATTTTCATTGCACGAAATGATATCTGCCAACACAATTTCAGTAAAAAACAAATAAATAATAATCCAAATTAATATTCAAGGCATTAAGGAAATAATGTGTTTAGGCAAATGACAGATTTATGTACATGTTATTGATAATACATCTATCCCGAGAATGCTAATGGACTCTAGTACCAGTATCCTGAACCGTGCTAGCCTTCTTCACTCCCGATCTTTACACCAGCCTCTCCTGCTCACCTTCTTTGAATACTTTGGCATTTTATACATTTCTTATTTCTTTTCTCCTTTTTTTACATTTTGGTCGCTTGGCAAAGAGGAAACAAAACCCTCTACTGACCAAGTAGTCTCTTTTTGAATTGGAATGAAATAATACGTGTTATTGCTGTTTATTCAAATATTTAGTGCAGCTGTATAATCGAATGTGTACATTTATTGCTCTTCTATATTCATTAATACATCACTTATAATACTTATGTGTCAAAATTGGCTGGCGTTCCAGTAACCTAGAACCTTCTTAACCATGGCATGTTCTATCAACTATTCTAGTACATTCTGCTGGCTCAAACTTGAAGTTGGATGCAATACATTTTGTCCCGTCGCGCCAAACATTCTCGCCCCCCCAGCTGTTTGGGGCGTTATAATGTGACGGTCAATCTCACTATTCGTTGGGCAAAGAGTACCCCAAGACTTGGCGGTAGGTGGTAATGACTAGCTTCCTTCCCTATAGTCTTACACTCCTAAATTAGGGCCGGCTAGCACAGATAGCCCTCGAGTAGCTTTGTGCAAAATTAAAACAAACAAACAAACATTTTGTCCCCTTGTAAACTCAACAATAACATATTTGCTCCAATTCTTTCATCTTATGATCATGTAATCCACATAAATCACAAACACTATTCTGGAAATTCTGATGTAATCACTAGCAACCTTCGTGCGCATGTGGATATGGCTTCTCCAGTCCATAACTTTCTTCATATGGACCAATATGTTCTTATAATCAATGGCGCTAGCATGATGATCTGTGATAATGATGTCGTTATGAAGAGCATTTTTCGAATTATTATGTCACAACTAAATGTTCAAGATGCACGCTTTGTGATCATGACTCCAAGAATTGTTCTCTTTTGTGTACAATTTGCAACGATGACCACAGAATGGCACTTCAGCTATTGCAACAAAAAGACGAAACATTTCCCTTGTAGGAGTTGCTGAGTAAGAAGGTTTTAGAGGTCCCTGTGACGATTGTTTCATCTTCTGCTTATTTTGCCTTGGAATCTCCAGTTTTGTCTATTCGTTCATCACATCTTCTACATTGGAAAGTTCTGAGTTCCCACCATTGTCCCATGAGTTGCTTCAGAGTGATTCCCCTCCGACCCAAGTCCTATGTAAACCATCTTCAGCACAACCAGAGGTATCCAAGCTGAAACCTTCAAAATCTCATCTTCCAGTGGCTGCACTTCTTTTCCGTCTTTATTCTTTGAATTTCATGAGACTGCTAAGTGTGCCTGTTTTTCTGCAACATTCATCCATGGATGTCAATATCTACTATTTACTATTTTCGTCTCAATGTCAGTTTTTTGTTTTGTTTGTTTAGAATTAAGCACAAAGCTACTCAATGGGCTATCTGTGCTCTGCCCACCACGGGTATCGAAACCCGGTTTTTAGTGTGTAAGTCCGCAGACATACCACTGTGCCACTGGGGGGCAAAGAAATGCCCGGCGCCGGGCTTGGAGCCCGGTCTTTTGGATGAGTGTGGCAAGTTCACCCACGCAATCTAGACAACTAGACTACGGCGGGACCTCAATGTCAGAAGACAGCACTTTCATCTTTGGCCTCGCAAGTAAATGTTAAATTTAAAGTAAGAAACTGTGATGTTTTTTTTTCGGTTTCAGTTTTTCTCAATTTTTATAATGAGGTGTGATTGTGTTACTTTGAAAGTGCATGGTAATATTGTTAAACAACGTTTTGTGTTCTCATTGTTAACGTGCAAGGAAATATTGTTAAACAACGTTATGTGTTCTCATTGTTAACGTGAATGGTAATATTGTTAAACAACGTTATGTGTTCTCATTGTTAACGTGCATGGAAATATTGTTAAACAACGTTTTGTGTTCTCATTGTTAACGTGCAAGGAAATATTGTTAAACAACGTTATGTATTCTCATTGTTAACGTGAATGGTAATATTGTTAAACAACGTTATGTGTTCTCATTGTTAACGTGCATGGAAATATTGTTAAACAACGTTTTGTGTTCTCATTGTTAACGTGAATGGTAATATTGTTAAACAACGTTATGTGTTCTCATTGTTAAACAACGTTATGTGTTCTCATTGTTAACATGAATGGTAATATTGTTAAACAACGTTGTGTGTTCTCATTGTTAAACAACGTTATGTGTTCTCATTGTTAACATGAATGGTAATATTGTTAAACAACGTTGTGTGTTCTCATTGTTAACGTGCATGGTAATATTGTTAAACAACGTTGTGTTCTCATTGTTAACGTGCATGGTAATATTGTTAAACAACGTTTTGTGTTCTCATTGTTAACGTGCATGGTAATATTGTTAAACAACGTTATGTGTTCTCATTGTTAACGTGCATGGTAATACTGTTAAACAACGTTATGTGTTCTCATTGTTAACGTGCATGGTAATATTGTTAAACAACGTTGCGTGTTCTCATTGTTAACGTGCATGGTAATATTGTTAAACAACTTTATGTGTTCTCATTGTTTTCTCACTTTGGTGCTGATTCTCCTTTTCTTTGGGAACTCTACTTTTATTTTTATTGTACTCGTAATCATTTTCGTTTTGTTTCACGTTTTCAGATCTCTGCGTATTTTGATCTTTAGGAAGATGTTTTGTCTAAACCTTTCTAGAACAACTGTCAAGTCTCATAGTCATCCTGAGGACAGGATGGTGGTAGTGGGGATCGTTCTTCAACGGTACTTACCTGGGGCATAGATATTGACTAAACATACAGAGTATTCTGGGAGGAAGACTTTAACTGTATTTTAAACCCTACCTTGGACAAGCCTGGTGGAAACCCAATGGTGGGAGTCAAAAATAAGCTTAAGCCCAGGTCTATGCTGCTATGTTCCAGTCAGCAGTCATTCACTCCAGGATATAATCTCTTAAATTGGATATTGATTAGGACTATGCCTCTATGTTTTGATCAGTGGTTATTCACTCCAGGATCGAGTCTCTTTAGTGAGATGCTCTAAATAGGCTGCAGTGTTCACAGTGCTGTCATATCTCGCCACATGGACAAGTTGCAGTTACTTGATGGGACAATTCCAAAGAAGACTTCTGACATTTCGTCAGAATGCCATATTTATTTCCAATTACTGTTTTCACCATTTGATGTACAATTTTCCTTGTAAGATGGCATTACCCAATTTCTGCCTGCTATCGACATGGCTCAAACTTTCCAGCTGGATGCGTCTCTCCCAGTGGATGAATGTGAGCAGGTTCTTCGTCCCCAAAGGTAAATGCCCAACACTGGATGGTCTCAATGCCGAGTTTTATTGCTTCACTTGGAATATCTTGGGACCTTCTTTTGCACAAGTGTTCAATGAACGTCTTCCTCATTATCATCTCTCCTGTGATTCTTCTGATGGTTTTGTTACCTCGAACTTCTGAAGTGTTATAAGCATGAAGTCTGATATTCCTGTTCAGTGTCGGATATATAATTACAGCTACAGTTCTTACTCTTTAACTGAGCAGGGCGTTAATCTAACTTGTCCAACTCACACAAATGTATAGTGTTCATGGTCTGAGCATTCGGAATAACTTGACGTTAATCGGGATTTATTTCATTATATCGATCAGAAGAACTTTCCAACGACTTTCTTTGACATAAACCACAGCAAAGAATTTGATAGAGTGTATTACAGTTTCCTATGGTTTATCGTAGAGAGATATAGACTTATCGAGTTTTTTATTGCACATATTCAGTCATTATATAATAGTGCGACCAGCAGAGTCCTGGTCAATAGATTCTTGACTTAATCTTTTCCAGTCCTCCAGAGACTTCACCAAGATTGTCCTTTGTCCTTTCTTCTATATGTCCTAGTGATTTAGTGCTTACTTTTCTATGTCTTACATTCTTCTAATTTCTTTGATACTCCCCAACCTGGCTGCAATGACCTTAGTTTGAAGTTGGCCAGTCACGCTGATTATGTCTCTTTTTATCTTTCAACTCGCCATTTCCTTGTGAAGTTGATGGATTTATTCATCTGTTTTCCTGGGCTAGTGGGGCACAAATAAGCAATGTTAAGTCTCATTCTCCTTGACTGGGTAAGAAAAAAGACTCACCTGATATATCTTTTTTCTCAAACTGGTCGAGCCAACCTATCAAGTGTTTGAGAGTTTTGTATCAACATTTAGCTACTGACTATTGGCTTCGATGCTTGACTGTTATTCAGGATGTTTTTCAGAACTATAGAGAGTCTTCTCAGCCCATTTCACTCCGTAATATTATTGTTTACTTTCTTTTCCTGTGATATTTAGGTGTAAGAACTGGAACATTTTATTTATTGTTTCGTATGAGGTGAACACCACAATAAGTCTCTCGTTTGACATTTCAACTTCGAAGGAGCTGCGTAGTTTAAGGATACCCTCTATTACTGGCAAGTGTCTGACTTAAAACATAACCTATATTTTTCAGAGTCTGATCATCCTTATTTTCACCTTCTTCCTTGATTCGTAGCAGTTTTACAGACAATTCATTCCATTCTTCAGAATGATCCTGTCTTTAGTTTTTCATGACACTCCCATATTGTCCCTCCATTCTGTCCTTTTCCCACTTCCTCCCGTAAGGATTGTTCAACAAGCTCCTTATATTTCCTGGAACAAGGTATGGGGACGTATCATTACTACTGACTTTGATTGTCACCTTCAAGATTTATACTGGCACGTTGTGCATAACATTCTCTCTGTTAAGGAACTGCATTATGTGCGAGTGATTAGCGCAGCTGAAGCTTGTTCTATTTTGGGTCTTCAGCTGAATCTCTGTGTCATTTCTTTGTCCTGTGCCCTCTTTTAGTGTCTGTGTGGTAATGGCTCGCCCATCTATTTCGTTTACAATGTATTTCCCACCAACACTATTCTTTATCATGTACCTAACTGGTAGACAGGACATTATCTTTGTTCTTTTCTCCGTTGTTTAGCTTTGGTTAAACACGTCATCTAGTTAATAAGGAATATACATGTTTTTGACCACTCATCTGATTTTTTTCTCAATGTCTTTCTCCAGACTGCCTTGACTTCCATCTTGTAACTGACTTCCTTCATCTCTCCCAGTCACGTGTTGATAAATTCTGGAGCCCTTTCAAAGTTCCTCTACTTAAAATTCTTCACGATTCCGTATTTTTTTTATTTAGTTTTTTCTTTCTCACTAGTTTTGTTATCTTTTCTTCTGTGTATTTTACCCGACATCACTGAGTTTTACTGTACACGATATTATGTCATTGAATTTTTGATTTCATGTGATATTCCACGTCAATTGCTACCTTATGCTATTGGTATGTTGTTTTTTGTGATATTCTAATTTTCGTATTGTTTGTTATTGATTGTTTATATTTGATTATTTATTGTCAGTTCTTAAGACATTGTTTTCTTGTATTTTGTATACCTTAAAATTGATATGACACTTCATGGTCTAGGATCTGTGTGATGTCCTCTCCATTAATCTGCATCACCCTAACGTGTGGTGGACTCGATTGTATGCACATGGACTGAGCTGGAAAAAAGTTGGAATAGAGGAATCATTCCAGCTTCACTGTCTCCCGATATTATCCAAAATTAGAGGAAATTATAAAACTGATATCATATTAATGATATATATTACCAATTAATTACAAAAATGAAACAAATGTTCTGTTATCATCCTATTTCAACGAAGATGTTTAAAAACTAGGGGGCCCCCCAGTGGCTTAGCGGTATGTCTGCGGACTTACACGCTAAAATCCGGGTTTCGATACCCGTGGTGGGCAGAGCACAGATAGCCCATTGTGTAGCTTTGTGCTTAATTCAAAACAACAAAAATTACGTACGATGTGTGTGTTTTCGTATAGCAAAGCCACATCAGGCTATCTGCCGAGTCCACCGAGGGGAATCGAACCCCTAATTTTAGGGTTATAAATCCGTAGATGTACCGCTGTTCTAGCGGGGAACACGTATGATTCAAGGATTTTAGTATCAAAACGTACAGAAATACAGAAGGTATGAACACAGTAAACCATGCAAAGTGATGCAAATAGTGTAGTGCATTGAAGTAAAGTTAATAAAGTGACAGAGGTGTGTTTTTCAGAGTAGGGTTTTAAGTTATATATTGTAACATGACATAAAAGCATTTGTAGCCCCACTGTTTTGATTTGTAATAGAGTTTGCTAAAGATAAATTTGAAAATCCTGTATGAATTTTCGTGGTTTTATAAACTCCACAAAGCAATGAAACCTATACTACACATTTTTTTTTACAATAAAGAGAGAGTTTTGAAATAATACGCAAGAAAATGTCTAATTATTTACTTTCCGTCTTAAATATAATGTATTAAGTGTATTAAAATTACTATGAATCGCTCTAATTCCTCACACACTTCATTTCTAAATACAGTGTATTACCGTACTGACTTGCCTAAAACCTGAAGCTCCGATATATTATTTCGAAAATTACTTTGACTATTTCAAACTATATTTATTTTCTCTACTTTTATCACATATCACTTCACCCATAAAGGTGTTCAAAAATTAAACTTATTAGGTTAGATAAGAAAAGACCTTTCGATCAAATATGAAGTATTTGGGTTTTTATAGTTTTATAAAAACATATTCAATACAACTAGTTCGTGAGTATTTACTAATATTATAATAGAAAAACTTAAAGTTCTTTCAAATTATAAAAAATATTTAAAACTATTTCGTCGAAATATTTATTTTTGTACGTTTTTCTTAATACCATAAGAATTTTGTTTTGTACTAGTAGGGTAAATCTTTGAAGATTTCATTCATTCTTCTTGCGTACAGACTAGTCTAACATCTACAGAATGGAAAGGGGTGGAAAGATGGTTACAAGTAAGCTCATATTAACCAACGAATAGTAAGAAATATAAAATAAATGGCAACAAAAAAAACTGTTTTTTTTCGTTTATTGGTAGGTTAATAATTCAAATACACATAAATTAATATTGCTTAATTGTTTGTCTCGGCTTTCAGTAGTTGGAAATCTATAAAATAAATGTTTTAATAACATAATTATTTTCTACTTTTTTCAATAAATGGTGCTACGTTCACAAGTGAAAAAAAAAGTAAACGATAAAAAGGTCTGCCTTGACTACAACAAGGCAAAATGTTTGGGTAAACTGCTTTAAAAAAACAATTTTATCCCCTTTATAACGATAGTGAAAAACATTTTATTCCAGTCAAAATGTCACCTTTGGGGCCTGAATAAAGTCAGTAATAAATGAACTGACATCGACCTCCCTACACAAATTGAGCTCATTAATATTACACAGGTTAATCACTCAATTTATGGAATTCTAAGTCAGGAACTTTACTTTTGATCTGTAAAAGGGATGTTAAATAGAGGTAGGACTTCGATGCTACATTCGTGTAACTAATTTCGGGAAATAATGAAAAAACATACGACTTTCTTTCCTTATTGCAATGGGCCAGACTGCAGTGAAGAAAATTTTCATCTTTGGGTAAATATCAAATGATTAACAATTGTAGCAAAACAAAATGAAACTTCGAATAAAATATGTTGATAAGTACAATCTATTTGTTATTTAACATAAGAAAACGCGTTTTAAAATATTTTTGGATAAAAGCTAAAATATTATCATCATCGTGGTTTTACGCCGCTAAATTAGGGACAAATAGTGCGAATAGCACTAGTGTAGCTTTGCGCGAAATTCAAAATAAACCAAACATTCATCTTAGCAAATGTCCGATTACAAGGTGATGTTTTTTTAGGGAATATTTCTTTTAGAGTGTATTTCTATCTAAATCATATATATGAATAAACCTCGGGGACATATAGGTAGACAGATTAATAATATTAGTGAGGATATGTAAAACTCGAATCTGCTAAAATTAATTATTTTCGATATGCATGAAATGGCTTAAGTTTCAGGTGTTTGTGGATTAGGCATTTTAAACATTTTGGTGGTTAATGCCCTAAGACTGGCAAAGTTTAAGTGAAAAGAAAGAGAAACAAGTGATACATAGTAGGAAGTTTTGCCACTAGGGATCTTTAAGCTCACCAGAAACCTAGTGGTGAGGTAATCTCCCTAAAAGCCAAATAAAGTGGCTAAATGATAAACTTCATATAAGTGATTTTTTTTCCAATATAATATAGTGAAAGATGAACAGTTCTTGAAAATACACGAAATTCATTAACATTGCAGAAATACCAAACAAAAATGTCACAGAAAATCTCTAGAAGTGTTGTAAGCAAAACAAACAGTGAAAGAAGAAAAGGGAAACAAAGGATTTGTCAGGCCTGGCATGGCCAAGCATGTTAAGGCGTGCGACTCGTAATCTGAGGGTCGCGGGTTCGCGCCCGCGTCGCGCTAAACATGCTCGCCCTTTCAGCCGTGGGGGTGTATAATGTGACGATCAATCCCACTATTCGTTGGTAAAAGAGTAGCCCAAGAGTTGGCGGTGGGTGGTGATGACTAGCCGCCTTCCCTCTAGTCTTACACTGCTAAATTAGGGACGGCTAGCACAGATAGCCCTCGAGTAGCTTTGTGCGAAATTCCAAAACAAACAAAGGATTTGTCACCATGAAACCTACCTGTCGTCTTATAGACAATATTACTGATCATTTGGAAACTTTATGGCAGGAAACTGGAAATATAAATCAATTACAGAGCTTTCAAATGCTCCTTAAGCTATATTTATCTACAATTTCAAAGAATAGATTTAAAGGTTAAAGGTAAAAGTATGTTCTCCCAAATGTGTAAAATTTATTGATTATATTGAAGTTGTTTTAAAACTGAATAATAGCACATACAAGAAACCTAATATAGTTCTTTTGTCGATTAAAATCTTAAAGCCAGCATGAGGTTAGATACACTGAAAAGAAGTCTAATAATTACCCTAAGAAATGCACGATAGGCCAACAAAAACATTACACTAAGAGATCTAAAATGATGAGTCGTACATATTATGTGAAACATCTTTTTAGGGATCGAGAAAACAAAGTAAATCATGACAACTATTTCCAAGCCAGACAGAAATGTTGCAATAAGAAGACTTTAAACTGGTTTATCAACTTTTGTTGAATATTTAGTGAAAAAAAATGTTTCAGTTAAACTGTTAAAAACAAATGGGACGATCTAGCTTCTTTAGTAGCAGCTCACTTGCATCATGAATGCATCCAAACACACTTCATGTTCACGGAGTCTTTTATTTAGTTTTCTTTTCTCAAATATTTATTACATTGCTTAAAGCGTCATCTATCGAGCAAAACGTAAAATATTATCTTTTTACGATAAATAATTTTGTGATACACGATTATTGAAGGTTACATGTGTGGTTCTCCCACTATTAGCGCTACAAAAAACATCAGTTAGTTGGCTCTCTCTTTTTTTAACTCTTTGGTGTCATTGTTCGACTAGTCTACAGACAAGAAGTCATAAACATTTAACAAAATTTTAAAAATTTGTTTTATTGTTACAAAATATATTCATATGGTAGTAAGAATATATTTTAAAATATAATTATTCATTAGAATGATTTAAAATAGTTTAAAATGACAAATATTTTGTTGAATGCCTATTATTTCGGTTCTAGTTTTTGTTTAATAAATCATCCTGGGGCATTTTTTTACGTTTTGTTTTTAATCGTCTCTGTGAAGAAGATTGCACTTGTTTAGTAGCCCGTCAGCTTTTACTTGGAATGAACTGGTTTTTACCTATGTGTATGTTTTATAAAATGGTTTCTACCTGTGTGTATGTTTTATACGATAAAATTATTCCCTAATATTCTTTTTATATTTATATGAACTTGAAAGGATGTTTTAACGAACTTTACTTAACCTCCAGCGAGAAAACTTTAAGTTTACGGACTTACAACGATAAAATCTGGGAATCGATTACCGCATTGAACACAATACACACCCCAATGTGGTTCTATCCTTTGCGCATAATAACGTAAGGTTTGTGAGTGAACACAATGGGAACACTTGAAAATTTAATGATTTAAAATGCAATTTGTATTTTTATCCCGAACTGTGTTCGAATTTCGTGCAAAGCTACACGAAGGCTATCTGCTCCTAATTTAGCAGTGTAAGATTAGAGGGAAGGCAGCTAGTGATCACCATGAATCGCCAACTCTTAGGCTACTCTTTTACCAACGAATAGTGGGATTGACCAAACGCACCGACGGCTAAAAGGGCGAGCATGTTTGGTGCAACGGGGATTCAAACTCATGACCCTCATATTACCACCTGACCTATTATACAGAGAAGCAACTATGTAGTGATAACAAATATGTGCTATGGAGTTCTTTTCTTCTTCATCATAAGTATAATTATAAAAACCATCTCTGACGTAAGATGTAACTACAAAACTGCCAGTATCCCAATCATGTTGTTCGTACTTGTGATATACAAATATGACGTATACAATATAATTCCAAGCCAATACTTTACCTAACAATGATACAGCACATACATTGGAAAAGTTTTCCTATGACTTCTCTGTATTTCATATCATTTATAACTTTAAGTGTCATTTATACAGTAAGGAAAAAGTGTAAGTACACTATAATATTAACATTAATAATTGTTTGTTTTTTTTGGAATTTCGCACAAAGCTACTCGAGGGCTATCTGTGCTAGCCGTACCTAATTTAGCAGCGTAAGACTAGAGGGTAGGCAGCTAGTCATCACCACCCACCGCCAACTCTTGGGCTACTCTTTTACCAACGAATAGTGGGATTGACCGTCACATTATACACCCCCACGGCTGGGAGGGCGAGCATGTTTAGCGCGACCCTCGGATTACGAGTGCACGCCTTAACGCGCTCGGCCATGCCAGGTCAACATTAATAAATTGGTTAGGGTTAACAATGGCTGTATTCTTCAGAGAATGGTTTAAAGTTACACATAAGACAACGTTTGTAGCTACACTCGTTTAATTTAGTTGAAGTTAGGTTAATTTAGTGAAAGTTCCAAAGAAATGGTATTTAGGTTGCTCTCGCGTGTTAACCACTATGTATGTGTGTTGTTTAATGTTTTATTCTGCGATATTTTCAAAATATGATTGTCATGTAGTTGCAGCATAAAAATTGTCTCACAAGTAAACTTACAGACAAGTGCGTCGAACACTCACGTTTTTATCTCACTTTCGTAATTTGCTTTTAAGTATCGTTGTGATATGAAACAACATACTTTCAAAATAATACCACCTAAATTCTTTATTTATAATATAAGTTATACTCTTAATTGACACATTTTTCTTTCTTTCCCTTAATAACTTACACCACTCCGGTGTTCAAAAATTGTTTTACCGAAAAAAACTTTTGATATGTTGTTTAACCCGTTATATTTTTATATTAGATATCTTTTGTCATTAATATTGTGGGTTTACTTTATATGTTAATTAATAAATTTTACCACTTCTCGGAATTATTAAAGTATCTTTAACATTTTGTAGTAACGTATTTATATTTGTACTATTTCCTTAACACAGATCCCAGTATATTTATATTAGTAGAAGAAATAATTAAGAATTTGGAATACTATTCAATTGTTTCACATAGATTAGTCTAACAACGCTTGTAGGGAGAGGGGTGGAAGGATGAATGCGGTCAAACTCATACCGTAAAATAGTTGCAACGGTATGAAAAAAAAAAAAAAACATTTTCCAGCAAGCTGCTCTTTAAGACTTGTACTGTTTATGTGAAAAATATTCATGTAAATTAATATTTTTTTCTCGTTTCTCTCGATTTTTAATAATCTTACATCTACAAAAATTTGTTTTAAATGGAATTGTATTTTTCACGCATTCGGTAAATTGTACTTCATTCGATATTGAAAACTACAAGTTTGTAATGAAGCACAAAGCTACACAATGGGCTATCTGTTCTCCATCCAACACGGATATCGAAACACATTTCTTATCGGCGTGAATCCAGAGACTACCACAGTGTCACTGGGGGATAAAATGCTAAAGAAAACTGCAATATGAAGCTAAGTTAGCTCACATTAGAATAGAACTGGTACAACCTAAGAGTTATAACTGCAGTACATAACAGGTAAATCTTGTTTGGATATGTATGATGTGATGTGTGAAAACAAACATGCAAACTAACACAGTTCAAATCCCTCTAACACCATATTTACTTTCAATTTCAACTTAGAGTTTATAAAATGTGGTACGAAGTCTGTTAGGCTTGGCATGATCAGGTGGTTAAGTCACTCGACTCGTAATCTGAAGGCCGCAAGTTAGAATCTCCGTCGCGCCAAACATACTCGTCCTTTCAGCCGTGGGGTACGTTATATCGCACGGTCAATCCTACTATTCGTTGGTAAAAGAGTTGGCAGTGGGCGGTGATGACAAATTGCCTTCCATCTAGTCTTACACTGCTAGATTAGGGACGGCTAGCCCAGGTGGCGCTGGTGTAGCTTCGCGTGAAATTAAAAAAACAAACAAACAAAGTGTATTAGCTGAAATAAAAATAGTTCAGATAAATAAAGAATGTGTTATATCATTTAAATGTGAATTTCTTTGGAACAAAAAAAAGGGGGAAAGGTAGATAAATTGATACAGTCATCATTACGACTCCACTTAAGTGTCCGGTCATCATCGAAAAATATTAAATTATAAGAGACAGATCAAGAAAAAATGACGTTTCAGCTCTGTCACGTTCTTACCAGCATTATGTAGCTACTTAAACAGTACACTACATTTAAATATAGTAAAGAAACGGCTCGGACACAGACAAATTAATCCTATTGGTTAATTACCTCAAAATCTTTTCATAATATGGTTTTTTGTTTTTTCTGTTCCGTGCCCATCAAGGGTACAGTTTATTTGTTTCTTGAATTTCGCGCAAAGCTACACGAGGGCTATTTGTGCTAGCCATCCCTAATTTAGCAGTGTAAGACTAGAAGGAAGACAGCTAGTCATCACCACCCACCGCCATCTCTTGGAATACTCTTTTACCAACGAATAGTGGGATTGACCGTAACATTATAACGCCACCACGGCTGAAAGGGCGAGCATGTTTAGCGCGACGGGAATGCAAACCCGCGACCCTCAAATTACGAGTCGAACGCCTTAACACGCTTGGCCATGCAGGGCCCCATAATATGGTAACAAATAATTTGTAAACAGTGGCTGGAAACACATTTTGTTTTTTTGTCGAAAATGATGTGGAAATTTACGGCGTCTTATAGAAGTGTTTAAACTGATTCCGGAAAATGTTTTTCAAGTTATTTTATTTATTTAAAAGCACACTTAAGAGACAGTTTATTCGAGAATAGCCTTCTACTTTTACTTAAAACAAACACTACTTTTTCACTTGAATAAGAATATTAATTAACACATTTATGAAACACCAGAAAAAGTTGTAATTAAAATACTTTTGTTTTTCATTCAAAGTGCATAACCAGATTTACAACTCAAACGTTTCAAATATTTAAAGATCCAACATTCTGTGTAATTTTGTTGTCCAAACTGGATAATTAAGCGACGACAAATCTTCTTGATGACAAGAAACCCATTTGAAATATAAAATGCATATCAGAACTGGTATAAGTATTAACACTTTTACTGATAAAGCAGAGAACAAAGTTTCGACCATACCAGTAATTCTGAGATAAGTTTCTACAAAATGTTTACAAGTATGAAAAGTGTAATTAAATTAGTGATTACAAAAAAACAAACTACTGAGAGGTTGAACATAAGAGGGAACTTGCATTCCATCATAAAAGATGGAAACTTCCGAAAGAGAGAGATTTTATGACCTTTTTCATTGTATTATATTTTACAGTAGATCACAGTAATTGAGTCTCATACCTAGGTTAAATCAGATCTGCGATCAAAACCTACGAGCAAAAATTATATATTTTACGATAATGGTTAGCATTTCAAATTAATGTTTCAATATCAAAGGGAAAAATCTAATTTATCTCAACAACAGTGAAATTTCTTAGATGGTGCCTAGTGGTTAACATAGCGATTCCCAGAACCGATGATGCACGGTTCACTTTGGTGTCGTATGTTTGTTTTGAAATTTCGCACAAAGCTACTCGAGGGCTATCTGTGCTAGTCGTCCCTAATTTAGCAGTGTAAGACTAGAGGAAAGGCAGCTAGTCATCACCACCCAACGCCAACTCTTGGGCTACTCTTTTACCCACGAATAGTGGGATTGACCGTCACATTATACACCCCCACACCCTCGTAATCTGAGGGTCGCGGGTTCGCATCCCGGTCACGCCAAACATGCTCGCCCTTTCAGCCTTGGTGGCGTTATAATGTGACGGTCAATCCCACTATTCGTTGGTAAAAGAGTAGCCCAAGAGTTGGCGGTGGGTGGTGATGACTAGCTGCCTTCCCTCTAGTCTTACACTGCTAAATTAGGGACGGCTAGCACAGATAGTCCTCGAGTAGCTTTGTGTGAAATTCCAAAAAACAAACAAAAAATAAAACGCATTGGATGAAAGACAAGTAAATATCCACCATGGTCAAGGCTTAGTTGATTTGAGCTAGGCCTACAGATGGATCCAAAACACACGACATAAATGTTAGTGTAGACCTCAGTAAATATTCAAGTCCACGTTTTTTGCTGCATTTTGTGTCACAGTTATTTGTGGTAAGTGTGTCAGATCATCTTCAGTAAACTTACTGGTGCTGTGAGAAAATCAGTCATGTTGTTCTTAATCTTCCAGTTACATTCTGTTGACTCTAGACCATCCACTGTTGCACTTTTAGACTCTGGAACTGCACTGTTGCTGAAGTCACCAGAAGAGTGTGTACCTGCACAAACGTTGTTCCAACTGCCACTTTTGAAATGAATAGTTAGCAGCACAGTTCATCCAAACTCTCCTCTGATTTTCCAGTGTACAGCCTTTTCATCCACTAATTTCATATGTTCAAGAGATTGTAGTTCTTGAAGGAAGTCATATGCAAGATTTTAAAGTTTTTTTTTTCTGAAATTGTATGAACGTCGAATTCTTCCCGATACCAAAAGGCCTTGAGGTTATGTCACGACCCCATGAAAACATGTAAATATAAAAGCATATGATGTAAATCTCTTAGAATAGTGCTCACGTGTTTCACATCCAAGTCTTTTCGTTTTCCCTTGTTTGTCAGAGAAGAAAATAATGTAATTTAAAGCTACATTAGTGTGAGGTGCCAAAAGCACCAAAAAATCTGTGTCTTCTCCAATGATGGTTGGTTTTGGTAAATTTGTTGTTTCTGTGATGATCTGCAAACCAGCATCACTCATGGAATGAATGACAGTTCACGATCTTTCTCACAAATTGCCTCTAAATACATGAATAAAATGATACCTTGTTAATCAGAAACAGGTATTTTGTGATTCGAATTATTGTTTCAGGTACAAGGTGTATTGCTATTCCTTGGAGTCCTTTAACTAGTCTGAGATTGGTTGTATCTTTTGCCAAGGTTAGTATTAAAGAACCTTCTTCATAAGTTACATTATTTGTTGCCACTAACTGCTAAATGTGCAGCTGTGGGCTGATATGGAGATCTCACTGACTTTCACTGAATTGTTTACCTAAAGTGTTATAACTTGGTCTTTTTTCCTCAGAGTGAGTTCTGCTCTAGTCTGACTTTTCACAGTTTTGATTATTTAAAGGTTGACTTCCTTTGTTTTGTAGGCATTTAAAAATTCATCATCAACACCAGTCACAATATTTCTGATGGTGAGGCTTGCAGAAAATGGGTTTCTTCCATGAGGGTATAAAAGAACCAATGTCATATTCACAATATCCTTTGAAATTTTTGTGGTTCACATTTCTATGTGTTCTTCTGACTTCTTGCATCACTTTGTTAATTTCAGCACATGCTTGTATGAACAGGAGTTGGCTGGTATGCTGTGACTCAAGTCATTCTTTTTCAATGTGTTAATCTCTTAACTGATTTCACAACAGAGTCTGCTCGGTGGCTAAATCAAATGAAAGGTCATCTCAGTACCTGTGGCCACGTCAAACAACATGGCACCCATCCACGAAACATTTGTGATAATCAGGGCAGGTTTTCTAAAGTGGTTCCTCACTTGTAGGCATAAATAAACAGATTTTGTATGAAGATACGTCCAGTAGCAGCTAGATCAGCATCCCTTGTACAGAAGCCAAATGGCATATATTGAAGCCAGAGTTTACTGGTTTTACCACTCAATGTCAGTTTTCTGTGATGCAATTTTGTGCTGATTTTGGGAAGGCAATGGTTGTTCTAAAAAGATGTGACAGTTCATCCTGCAACACTTTGTCATGCAAAGCAGAGGCTCGTTCTATATCTTCTCTGCTCTCCACAAGATTCTTCATCACACATTGGACAGCACATGAAAGTTCTAGTTTTGAAACAGGTTCCAGCTCGAGTTAGATACTATTTCTGAATTGCTACATCATTGAGAAAGACAAGGAGTGGTGAAAGAGAGAGAGATTAATCCACAACTACAAACCCTCACATGTAAAGCTATGTAAATGGCAAAATGCCAGTAGGTGTGGGTTAAAACAATATTGGAAGCATACATAACTTGTGTACATTACTTATCAGTAATCACTTTGTCAGTATTAAAGTAAATTATTTATTTTATGACTACTTTTATGTGAATTTTTTTTGTGATTCAGGCTGATACAAGAACTACATAATTCATAATTATTCACATAAACTATGATTATTAGATAAAAATGAAGCTTCCCTTATAATAAAATAAGAGTTTATTACAGTCAAATCATTTATGTTTTACTCTTGAAGTAACAAGTAGAAATAAGTGACAAATTAAAACAAATTAGACTGAATTAGTATATAAAACATTCAGTATTATTTCTTTCATATATTTTGAACAGACTAGTGACTGTTTATTTGAACTTTAAATAACATCTCACGCATGACCTAACAGCTCTTTGTCTGTTCACATTCATTTAAACTTCTTTGAAAAAATCTGCTTATAAAACTAACTCATAAGATTGTTCAGTTTTAGTATGTTCTAATAAAACGTTTATAAGTTCTTGTTTCTCACAATTGATACTTGAAACCATTGGTACTTAGTGAAACTCCATAATTAAAGAAAAGCAAGTGAAATGTATATATCATTTATTACAGCCATGCCTCAACAGGTACAGAAATCAAAGAAATAACAAGGTTTACCAGTGATCTATGACACACACTGCTAGTTCACACCACTAAATTTTTGTTTCAATTCATATGACTTATTATGATTATTTACTTCATAATAAGTATAATTTTATTTGATTGTTTAATATCATGCACAGCAACTAACAGTTACAATTGTTTCTTAAAGTTCATATGTATGTGTTGGTTATTAATCTCCAGGCATATAACATTTGAACTTTTAAGTACATTCTCTTTGATTTGTGAAAGTCTGTAATAAATATTAAATTACTGAATTCATTGATTGATTGTTTGTCTAGAATTAAGCACAAAGATGTATAATGTACTATCTCTGCTCTGTCCACCATGGGTATTGAAACCTGGTTTCTAGTGGTGCAAATCTGCCAACTTACCACTGTGCCACTGGGGGGCAACATTACTGAAAATCTTAGTATTAACATTTTGTTTCCCTTTGTTCTAGAATAAAAGATCCATTACATCAGAATACATCTTTTATTGTTCAGAGAGGAGTCTTTTTTTCCTGTAAAAAAATGTTTAGCAGAATACTGTATACAGGGTAAAGGAAAACTTAAAAGAAAATAGAGAGTATAATCTAAATACTGTGTTTACGCTTCACATATATATCCAAGAACACAATTTGGTTTTACAGATCTATATTTGTGTTGTTGTTTTTGGCTCTTCTTGTTTGCAATTAATTTTTGCCTTACAGTCAGAGTAACATACAAGTAAAGAGGTTCTTATCCATCAAGAGTGACAACCAATTGTCCCATTAAAAAGATACAGTATATCTAGATCCAAACATTCCCCTTTCTATTACAGAATGGAAGGCACTAAAATATTGTATTCCTATGTTCTAATTTAAGAAATTGTATTGTCAACCTATTACACAACTTTGTCTCCTTATGGGTTTTGCTTCAGATGTTCAAATTTGAAATTCTTTAAAAAGGAAAAACTATGAAACAAGTATTTGAAACTGAAAAAAAGTAACTTTTACAGAAGAATAGATCAAGCTAAGTTGATGTTATTACTTCAAGTACACATTATAGAGAAGCTGGCAATGCTTCACAGAAACTTGTGTACAATTCCCAAATATAACTAATATAGAAATGAGTTACATGTTTAAATCTAAATTTGATAACTAATTAGAGAAGTACAAACCAGTGACAAACAATACAGTGTCTGTGCAAGAAAGCACATACAACTAATATTACGAAAATAACAGAGTAATTCTTAAAAATAGATATTAACTACAAACTTATGTGTATTTTCACTAATACATAGGTCTGCCTTCATCAGATATATCATGTAAATACACCTAAGTATCTGTTTAAGCATGTAGATTTAGTACAGTTTCTAAATAAATATTTGCTGTGTATTTTCAGCTTGCTTTATCACTTTATTAATAAATCAATGCACTAAGAAATAATGAAAACAAAACACCTCTTGATGAACTGGTATTCCTTTTCATGGCTAACCAAGAGACACTTACATTATGGTACATAATGTGCAAGTTATTTCATTTTTGTGGCTGGTGTCATCTCATACAATGCTTTGACTTTGCTGAAAATAACACTGGGTAGCTCCTTCTTAAGCTCACTTGCCTCTTTATATGATTAACACAATTCCAAAACTAGCCCACAAGTGTGTGTCTTATATAATATAAGACAATTATATAATATAATATAATTGGCAAAGGAACATGGTATTTGTTGTTATGGTAAATCATTCATTATCTAAGCACTGGGTTAAATCTTTTGAGCATATACTGACATTATACTCAGGATTTGTCAGGAAGACCTCATTATTCTGAGTCTGAAAGTAGTTTATCACTCTTTATGAAGTTGGCTGAAGACTTTCATTCAGTTCCCAGAGGTTTACTGTCTGGACTTTTGGTAATTTTCACATAAGCATTTGTGATGCTAGTAAGTTAGTTTTGATACACATTTCACATTGGCTAATTTCAATACCTGTTCTCTCAACTTGTACAGAGTTCAAATGGAGGCCATACCAAACTTGGCAATGGTTCCAAGCAGCTGGTCTATAGTTTCATCAGAATTCTTACCCTAAGGGATAGATATAAGGTGAGTTCAACAATTTAAATATGGCCAAGATTCATTTCAAATAATTATTGTGTTGGGATAGTATATTTTATTAGCACATTATGTCAAGTTGTGAAAACCTCTTATGTACCACAGATTAGAAGTCGTTCAGAAACTAATACTTAATTAATTTATTTTTTATGTACAGAACTTTTTTCCAGGCAATTCACTGGAGACACTGCATTGATCCTATAAATAATCAATATTACACATTTGATTAATATATTATTTTCTTGTTGATTTGTATCCAACAGTACAATAATATACCACCTTTCCCAACATGTTGAGTCAATACTTTATTACCTTGTTAGTTATTGCACTACAAGTTATATTTTTCAGTATTGGTTCAACACTGATTCAAATATTTTTCTTAACCATTTTTCATTTCTTTATTTTTAATCAATAGTTCATCACATTTTTTTTCTTTGGATTTATTCTTATACTGTCACTAACATCTTGTCTAACCAATGTGTTTCTATCTAACGCTATATTCTTTTCTTTGACAGATTTTTTAGGCAGAGTATTCATGATGAAACTTTGTAGAATGGACAGCAACTGCCTGTTGTGGAGACAGAAGTGTAGAGGACGACGTTTTGAAAGTCTTCCACCTTTTGCCTTCAGTTGCTGTCCATTCTACAAAGTTTCATCATTACATTCTTTTCTTGTGTATTGTTTCCTTTCAGAGCATCCATCACCTGTTAACCTTATATACATCTATCAATCTACATAGTCTCATATGAGGTGTATTAAACAAAAGTCCAAACACGCTTGAAAACACACACAAATCATGCTTACATGAAGTGTTTTTCAATCCACCATCTAAAGTTCTTGCTTCAGCTGGAAATCCAAATTTCATGAAGTCATTCATAACAGTTTCATCTGATGGTAGACAGGAAAAATGTGACACTCACTGTAAGAAACTGGTTTTGTTAATAAGAGACCCATGTCTTAGAAATTAAGACTTTTCCTGCCACAAGTAAGGTTCTCCACAAATTTTCATAGAGGAATACATGGAACCTTGACAGGTTCTTGTACTTGGTGTCAGTAGGACACTAAAATCTCTCTTGTCAAGCCACCTGCATGTTTGTCAATTTCTCCATTGAACTTTAATCTTATGCAAAAGAACTCTCAGAATTGAATTCCCATCATAAACCTTGATAACATCATCAAGTAAGCAATCTCTTTTCACTATCACTTCTACTTCCTCCAAAAATGTGTAGGGAACATTGTTTAAAAGAGTGAAAGAAAGTAACATTGACAAAAAGAAAATAAACTATTTTGACTCCAGTGTAAGAAGTGTGTTGTATAAACAATACACGTATTTTTCTGAAAACAAAAGTTCTCTTTGGTGGCCCCAAAACAAAATGTTCACAGCATAAGCTTTCACATTAATAGTTACTATCACCTTGTAGAATATGCAAGTTACATTTCAAAAATTCCTCTTTATTCATATAATATAAAGAAATTGGAATGATCACAATATATAGTGAAGTAATACTGAGTATATATAATATATCAATTTCTGAATTTAAATGTTTCTTTCACATTATGAATGTGGAAGTGTTACTTATGAGCAACATGAGGGCACTAGTCCAGAGTAGCCATGGTGTATTGCAAACAAATCTGTGAAAAACATAATGCTACAAAGAGGATTTTAAAATAAATTATCAAAATGAAGCCATTTTGATGAAATGGAGATTGAAACTCCCACAGTCCATGATTTTGTATTCTTTTAACCTGAAACTAATCAGAAGGAATGTTCAAATAATTAAAAAACCCAATTTGTTATTAATGATAACTGGAAAAAACTTTAATTTTGTACAATGTTTTGAGCTCAACCCCTTCTTTGGATAATGTTTGCTAAATTTGTGCATAGAGAGCCCATATGAAAATGACTTGGAAAGGCAATAATAGGTTATACATATGATGCAACAGCACTAGTGAAACAACTGTCATGAAGTGATGACATTGTAACATCAGCAAATTGGTCAAGGTGAACAGAACTATATTTTTCAGAGAAAGGTATAAAGTTATACATCATCATAAAATGCAACGTTTGTAACTGTACTCTTTTAACTGAGTTTAAGTTGTATCAGGTGCTGTTATGGATATGTGATAATTACTGCATATGTGTGTTATGTAAATTTTGTACTGCAGAATTATCTAATCATGATTTTCACCTAATGTCAAAGCATCAAAATTGTTTTTAAAAGTCAGTGTCTGGAGAATTGTTTATGTTGTTTTATGTTAATAAAAAGTATGTTTTTATATTTCAGTTGGCCCAGCATGGCCAAGTGATTAAGGAATTCGATTCGTAATCTGAAGGTTACTGGTTCGAATTCCCATCGCACAAAACATGCTCGTCCTTTCAGCCGTGGGGGCGTTATAATGTAAAGTTCAATCCTACTATTCGTTGGTAAAAGATTAGCTCAAGAGTTGGCAGTGGGTGGTGATGACTAGCTGCATTCCCTCTAGTCTTACACTGCTAAATTAGGGACAGCTAGCGCATATAGCCCTCGTTGTAACTTTGCGCGAAATTCAAAACACAAAACATTTATTCAATTAGAAATCACGTGCAATAAGTTTTTTCACTGTCGAATAGAACTGCTTTATTATTTTGTTTTTAGTTAAGCATAGCGAAAAAATGGACTATTTCTGCTGGGCCACTGAGGGGATTTTCTTTTTAAATGCAGCGTTTTTACAAATTGTGAAAATTCTGATAATAATTTCACGTATGACTAGCAACGAAATTTTGAAGTAAGGTTATAATCTTCAATATGTTATATTCACTAAATTGATGAATTTTCAACTATTTAATCGCAAAAACTATCATCTAACGACTCTTTCCAACTCCAAACACATCACTAAATTTAATTCAAACCTCCTTAATACCACTCTAGTCTTGTTTTAAACATATACACTTAGAAAGTGTTCAAAAATTGTTTTACTGAAAAAAAACGTTTGATAACCTAAACCGTAAGACATGTTTTTATATATAAGTACACTACGTAATGAAATTATGGGTGTGTATTAAGTATCAATTAAATAAAACTAAACATGTCTTGAATAATTATATATATTTTTTTAAATATGTATTATGCTATTTATTGATGCAAAGTTTCCTTAATAAAACATAAAATATGTTTTGTCTTACTAGACAGAAGAATTAAGTATTTAGTATATTTCTCAACTGCTTCAGCAAGACTAGTCTAACAACGACCGTACGTAGAGGGGTGGAAGGTCGATTAAAGTCAAACTCGTACCTAAGAACAGTTACAACTATGAAGAAAAAAGTTGCCACAAACTGTTCCTTAGATTGATGCTAATAATATGATAAACTTCATGCAAACTAATACTATTTCTTGTTTGTCTCAATTTTTAATAATATTATATCTGCAAAATATCTGTTTTAAAGGGAAAATATTTTCGCTTTATTTGGAAGATGACGCTTTATTCGACATTAAAAACTATGAGTCGAAGAACCTACTATTAAAAAAATAGATTTTAAAAGCACACATCACAAATATTATACTTTTATAACGATTGTAATTTTCTCGAAGTTTCAATGCTCTTAAAAAATCGAATACTTTACTTCAAAAATACTGCGTCAGGTACGCAATAAAATGTTTAAGATGTGTGTGTTTTAGCAGAGCCACAAGGTACTATCTGCTGAGACCATCGAGAGTTGTTGTTTTGAATTAAGCACAAAGCTACATAATGGGCTATCTGTGCTCTGGCCACCAGGGGTATCGAAACCCAGATTTTAGCGTGTAAGTCCGCAGACATACCGCTGAGCCACCGGGGGGCAAAATACACGTTCTCCCCGGCGGGGAATCGAACCCAGGTCTCCCGCAAAGAGAGAGAAAATGTTTAAGATAACTGTAATATGAAAATAATTTAGTTCATTTCACTTAGAACAAAAACCGATACAACCTAAGAACTATAATTACATTAAACAGCATGGATATGTTAATGTAATCCTTATTGAGTAATTTAATACTTAATGATTATTTAGTTTATAACACGTGTTAAAAGTAATTATTATAAAGTCAATATTTATGACAATTTTCGTTACGTAACTCAATAATAATTGTACATTTGTTGTTGTAATTGGAAGTAATATTTCTCCAAAAATTCTATATTTTTCTCGTTGCCTAAAGAGTAGAAATTTCGAGGCCACATTCGGTTGTCTATGTGTATATAGTAAATAAAAGTGAATTCAAGACTCTAATTGTTATTTTAATAATCATGTAGTCTAAATCACTAGCTTATAACGTCCAAGACAATTTTTACCAACTAATTTAAATATTGGACTAACATTAGTCAACTTCTAATACTCTTCCACTATTCAGTGATCTATAAAAAAAATATTAGTTAGCAGTTCACAAACAAAAGTTGTCTGGACTAGACGATTTATGAATTTTCAGATTACCAGCTTTTCCATTACAATTTCAGAACTCAAAATGATATATTTTACATCAGTATTTTCCCCATACATTAATCGCTCTTAAAGTAATTCTATCATTCTGTACATCATCCGAAACAAATTTCTAGAATATCCCCGACTTACTTGATCTGTTCTTTTCCCAAATTATAATAGATTTAACCTAATTTTATGTCCCTTTCGCTGAAAAGACGAGCACGTTTGGTGATGGGATTCGAAGTCAAGTGCAATCCCTAACATGCCTCTGAAACAAAACATTTTGTAGTCAGCAAAACTAACCAATAATCTCCTTCGTGTTTTGTGTTGAGTCATATATGAATTTTTAACTGTCGTTGTAGTTCAACTGCTTTTGTCATAAGGTAATTTGCAGTTACTGTTTAAATGTGTTATTATTATTCTTGATTTCGTTTTTTTTTAATTATTAGTCATTAGTTTCTATTATGTATAATTGCAGCTGCTTGATTCTTGTGGTATTCGAGTGTAGATGGGCCATTAATATAACTTCTCATTTTGAAAACAACAGTCGTTGCTTTCTGCGTGTTAAGTAAATAAATAATGAAATATGTAAACAAGTTTTGGATTGAAGGGTAGCTTTACATATCAGTCCCATATGAAATAAAAACACGACATTTTTTAAAACCTAAACGATACCCATAAACTAAACTGAAAACATGAAGAGCAAGTACAACAACTAACTCAAAGAAATTACGTATAGCAATAGGCCTATTGTATTCATAACACAGCTGGTATAGATATTAAAACTTTAATTTACATAAACTACAGAGCAACGTTTCGACCTTCTTTGGTCATCTTCAGGTTAACAAAGAGAGTTTCCAACGTTATTTCAACTAAAATTTTAACACCCAGACCAACCATTTTATGAATACGTTTTTACTTCAAATGGGCTTATCGACATTATGAATAGGCCTACTGGTATACCAGATCAAAAACACAATTCCAGTAAACACGAAAAATTAGGAATAAACAGAAGAGTATTGAAGTCTTAATTACTAAAAACAAGATTTAGTACATATGTTAAAATACCTTTAATCACAATTCTTACTCGTTGTTCAGGTCAGGGTTCTGCCTCATAAAGTAGTGTTGTGATGTGGCGGGAGTAAAAATTACAAATCTTACACTTTCGACAAAAGTATATATTTCTGTTGTAACTTTTTCACCCTTTTAAGATTGATTGGCAATACTTTATTCCCAATATTTAAATAGAAATGGAACTGGTTACCTTTACAATGCAATAAAACAATATTTTATCAAGCTGTTGGCTACATATTTAAGGTTCCATAAGGTGGTGAATCAACAGCGTGAGTCTATATGTTACACCTACAGCGTTTTGGTTTTCGCATAGAGGGCTATAACTTGTTTTACAGACTCAATATTGAGTCAAAAGGGGCAATAATGGAAATTGTTGAATCAATAATGTAAATGTGGGCATGTTACGTTTTTTTATGTTGACTGTAGACTGAACGCAACAGAAAGACACAGATAACAGCTTGTATAATTTATTACAATAAACTATTATATATGTAACAAATATAACATAAATTACATAACAACAATGACAGATCTCAGCGGTATGTCTGCGGACTTACACGCTAAAATCTGGGTTTCGATACCCGTGGTGGGCAGAGCACAAATAGCCCATTGTGTAGCTTTGTGCTTAATTCAAAACAACAACAACAACGACAGATATTCAGTTTAAAATTAATTACAATACAAAATAGTACTGGCCTGTGTCCAATATAATGATTCAGAATGAAAGTCCAAAAGTCTAGATCAGAAATACAAAATTCCAGTCTAGGGTATGAATTTGGTCCCACAAAGAAATTCCTAAGTTTGAACGGAGAAGTCCAGAAACAATTCACAGTTCAATAAATTTGACGAAGTTCTTTTTACGATGTTTCCGATGAATGTCTCAAATTTGTCGTTCTTCCACTTTACCGGTCTCCCTAAACAGTCCTGTACGTGTTGACCTTCAGTATAACCAGTAATTCGTAAAGAATCGTAAAGATTGACGAAATAAAATCACAGCTTTTGTAGATCTAGCTTCAGTCACAAATACAAGTTAAATAAACACACAGCAAACGTTGAAAATTTCTCGAATGGAGACAATATCTCTTGAATCGAAAGTAAAAACGAATGACTGACTCTTCTCTTTGCGTCACCGTCTGTTTTTATACCAGTAGGCCTACTGTTTTCTCGAACAATCGCGTAACTTTCACAGAATTCCAGAGCAATCCGCGCATGTCTGTTTTTGCACGAGACTTGTCGTCTAGACACCAAGGCCGACATACACATTCTATTTATAAACATATGATTGATCTACCTGATTCTAGAAATTTCTAAATGTTATTTTAAATGAATAACAACATATTTTATTGGTTTAAATTTCAAAACAATAATATAAACATGGAAATATAAATAATAGATATGGAAATCCAAACACGACATGACATGGTTGTCGTTTACATAACACTTACATGACATTTACATAACAGGGCACGAATATCTACTGGGAGATAAGTTATTTCCCAATTAAAAGTCATGCCTATTAAAACCAATTTTTCTTTGCTACCAGTATTCCTCCAAACAAGAAAACAACTTATTTAGATGTAACAACTTTCGATCATGGTTTATAGTAATGAATAAGAAAAGTGTACATTTTCTAAGCATAATTCTAAAAAGTTTCGCATGAGAAATAGCACTATTTCCAAAAATCCCATAAGCGAAAACAAGGCGAATTAATACATTGTTATGTGAAAACGATAGGAGTAGTGGATTATATGTTTGTTTTGAATTTCGCGCAAAGTTACGAGGGCTATCTGCGTTAGTAGTCAATAATTTAGCAGTGTAAGACTAGAGGGAAGGCAACTCGTTATCACTACCCTACCCCAACTCTTGAGCTGCTCTTTTGCTAACGAATATTTGAATTGACCGTCACATTATAACGCCTGAAAAGGCATGCATGTTTGGTGTGACAGGGATTCGAACCCGCCATCCTCAGATTACGAGTCGAGCGCCTTAACCACCTGAACATGCCGACCCAAGTGTCGTAGAGTAAGTTGGCTGTGGTCCGATTGACATGATAGTAGCCTAATCCCCAATACTCATGTCGTCTTTTTATATGCAAAAACGGCTTGTGCACCTGACGATGACCGAAGAAGGTCGAAACGTTGTTCGCTCTTCTATTTGAAGTGTTTTCTGGGCCCAGAAGAGCCGTTTTTGCATATAAAAATTCTCAACAAGTGGGTTTCTCGACATCACTCATGTCGTCTATTTTTCTGAAAAACAATTGTATTGGCGTGGATCAGATTAGGTTAGAAAACTTTAATTATTATCAGTTTTGCTTTAAGCATTTACATATCAGATTTTTATGGTAAGTATAAAATACCCTACCCCTTTCACTATTACTATTATTTCATTTATCTTTAATATCATTTCGAAATGAGCCAATGATGCAGATATATTTTCAACTAACTTAAAACAAACTTGTATACAAAATCCATAATCTAATTATTTGATATTAACCAAAATTATAAATCAATCCTCTTTTTGGTAAGATGTATAAAACTGGCTTTAATTTGCAAGAATTTAAAATGAAATAAACATATGTTTTAAAGTATAGTTTGCTCCTGAAGAAGAAATATTCACCTTTCGAAGAGCACGAGTTACAAAGTTTTTATTGATTTCTATTAATACTTCTTGAACCTAGGTATTTTTCTTACATCATTAATGGTATAATACATATCCTTCACTTGAATATTCTACATCTACTAACACAATTTGCTGTTTTTGTCTGTCATTTTACAACAGATGTTACATACCGAAGTAAGCAAACTTTTGTATACGAATAATTCAATATACATAGAAGTACACGAGTGAATCTCCAAAAAATAAGAAACTTCTCAAACACAAGCAGTCTGATGCACATTTGAACAAAGCGTGTAAATGCAATGCTTATTTAGGATTAAAGTTTTTTTTGAGAAAATAGTAGCGGACTGGCTGAATGAAACTCTCTAACTGATTGTGGAAAAAGATAAAAAAAACATCAAAATACTTGTTCCAAGCTGCTATATTAAATGTCGAATTTTAAAAGTGAAATGTGAAACAAACGCACTTTTTATTGTTCAGTTTACTTGATCAAAATAAACTCCTTTAGACCCAGTACACTTCTGCCAACGAATTGTAAGTTTTTAATGTCATCTTTAAGGAACTGGACGTTTTTTGATGCAATGAAATCTTCAAAGGCACTTTCAATTTATCTTTATTTTGGAAACGTTATTTTTTTTACCTTTAAGAAATGTTTATAAAAATTATAATCTGTAGGGGAAAGATCTACTGAATATGGTGGATGAAGTAAAGTTTCAACCTGAAGTTCGCTTAGTTTTTGGACAGTAACACATGAGACACGAGATCAAGCATTGTCATAAAGCAGTATGGGTCTACTGCGATTGACTCTTGCTGGATGTTTTCGTGACAACTTTTGATGCATAATTTCAAATTCACGACAGTATTACTCCATAGTGACTTTTTCTCCTAGATTTGAGAATAAATGCTCGATCACGCCTGCTGATGACCACCAAAATATGTCCATAAGCTTCTTAGCGTGAAGAGCTCGTTTTGGCTCTCTCTTTTTTTCACTTCTTCACAGACAAGCTATTGTCCAGATCGTCGTGGATTGTCGCAAGTAATCCATTTTTCATCACAAGTGAGAATTATATGAAGAAACGAGTCGTATTTAGTTTTGAGTAAGGAGTGAGGACTAAATTTCAATTCGTCTTGTTTGATTGTTTTCAGTCAGTTCGTGAGATACCCATTTATCGAGCTTTGGCACCTTAACAATTGCTTCATGATGTCGAGAAACTGTTGAATAATGAACATTAAGTTTGTCGGTAAATTTTCCCACTGTTTTTTGGCTATATAATTCAACTAAGGCCTTCAATTTTTTTCCTCATTAATGGCTGTCTGAGGTCGGCTCCACAGCTCATTTTCAAGGCGCAATCTCCTGAAACAATGCTATGCTGTGCCATCACTAAATGCATAGGCCCGGCATGACTAAGTGAGTTAAGGCGTTCGACTCATAATCTGTGAGTCGCGGATTCGAATCCCCGTAGTACCAAACATGCTCGCCCGTTCAGCCGTGGGAGCGTTATAATGTGACAGTCAATCCAACTATTCATTGGTAAAAGAGTAGCCTAATAGTTGGCGGTGAGTGGTGATGACTAGCTGCCTTCCCTCTAGTCTTACACTGCTAACTTAGGGGCAGGTAGCGCAAATGGCCCTCGTGTAGCTTTTCGCGAAATTCAAAAACAAACACTAAATGCACGACCTGCTTTCTTGATATCGAGAAAACATTCGACACTGTATGGCACAATGGTCTTTGGTTCCATATACATGAAATGGAACTACCGCGTGGAATTATTCGCTGGTTATCAAAATTTTTGGAAAATAGAAAATGTAGAGTAAACGTAGAGGGAACTTTCTCGGAGTTCTTTACTCCAGAAGCTGGAGTCCCTCAAGGATGTGTGGTTAGCCCTATTCTCTTCATCATGTATGTGAGTAATATGCCACTGAAAGAACTAAACCATGGATACGCGTCTCAGTTCGCTGATGATGTAGCAATTTGGAAAAGTGCTCCTACACAAGAAATAACAGCCGCTAACTTACAACTACAACTAAATAGATTATGTGAATATTGTGAAAAATATATAATCAAAATAAATACAGCAAAGACGCAACTAGTAATATTTTCAAAATCTACGAAATATCAAAAGTTCAACCTCAGATCTACATGAATGGGGAACGCCTCCACAATGCTACATCTGCAAAATTTTTAGGGTTAACATATGATTCGAAACTTACATGGATAAAACATGTAAATAACATAAAAAGTAATATTTGGCGAAGAATAAACTATGCTAGGAGTCTAACTGGTAAAAACTACGGAACAACACCAGAAAACATCATTAAAATATACAAGACATACATTAAACTTGTAATGCATGGATCAATGTAAGTGTAAATCAAATTCAAACCAAACTCCCAACATTACAGAATACACTAATTGCATCAGCATACAGAGTACCTAAAACCATTTCATCAAAGTTCATGCATAATTACTCAAATATACAAACAATACCAAATAGACTTCTACAGAGTACAATAAAATATTTTGATAAAAATTGGCGAAAAAATGAGTTGTTATGCGAACTAGTCAGATATTGCATATATGATGAAGAGAGACTTAACACCTCTCCCCGTTAAGTTTGTTCATTAGATCATCAAGACAAAATAATTTAAAATAATAATAGTATTATTAGAATATAAATAAAATAAAACAGGCCACCCACGTTCTAGACTTATTAAATAATAATGAAAAAAAATCAAGAAGACTAAATGGACATTGCCCTGAAAAGGACCAGACTAAATTTATGATATCACTCCAGCCATTTTGTATTTAAATTGAAATATATATTAATCTGGCCACTCTAACAAAGTTATGGAAGGAGGAAGAGGTCGAGTGTACCTGACCCTCCAGGTTATACACATAAATGTACCCAAACACCAGAGAAACTAGACTGGATATTACGAGCTGGTGTCGCCACAGTGTCTCCAAACCTGAACTCGTACAAGAAAAAATACACGAGTTGGCGATGGGTGGTGATGACTACCTGCCTTACACTGCTAAATTACGAATAAGGCGCCATCTATTAGTAAAGTGAAAAATATGATTCCATTGTTGTTGTTTTGAATTAAGTACAAAGCTACACAATGAGTTATTTGTGCTCTGCCCACTAGTGGTATCGAAAACCCGTTTTTAGCGTTCTAAGTTCGTAGATATACCGCTGAGCCACTGGTGGCATGTGATCCTATTGAAACAAGTACTTATAGATATACGATTAGATAAAATATGAGGTAAAAAGAAAAACAAAAATTATTTTCATGTATACTTGTCATAACGTTGGCATTACACCATAGAAAAAAATTCCTGAATAGTGTTTCATTGGTATTTTTAGATGTAAAATTAATTTAATTGTAGTCATGTTTCCATCCCTCAATGTACTGCGTTTGTTAAACTGAACTGCGAGTAACAGTATAAAAACAACACTGAAAGCTAAATAGTTTATTTTTAGTACAAAATAAGCTCTCACTTTCAATAATAAAATCGTTTAAAAATATATTTTTCAAGTTCTTTTATAACAAATAAATTTCATTTAATAAATAACGAATTTTATCGCTTGGAACCTTTTGAATACCTAAAATGTCTCAGCTACAGTTTTGTTAATATAAAACTTGTTTAACTTTTAAACATGTTTTTTTTATATTAAATTTGTAATGGACTGAAAATTGGTGCGTATGTAGCTAACTGAAAAGATATATGATTTATTAAGTATATCAACTTATATGTAGATTTTATGTCCAGTAAGTCTTTATAATAGGTTTCGTTTGAAGTCCTGTTAACAATAACTGAAATAACAGTTATCACCAAAAATAAATATCTAGGGTGAAGAACGATTACGAATTTCGTTCTTACCCTAAAAAATATCTTAAGTAACACTAATAATAATTGCAATTTATTAATTTAATCTCGTTCACATCATAACAATATTTTCAAGAAAATAAATGATAGGTTTAGTACGGTATACACACAATAACGTATTAATTTGCTTTTGCTTTCACTTATAGATGTTTGGGAAGTAGTACTCTTTCACATGTGAAACTTGTCAGAAATGTACAATATTCTCATTCACTACTATGAACCATAATCGAAAGTTGTTACATCTAAATAAATTGGTTTCTATGTTTGGAGTAATACTATACATAAAAAATCGGTTTTAGTTGGTATGATCTTTAATTGCGAAATAACTTATCACCAAGTAGATATTCGAACCAGTCATTACACTTTTTATTTAACAATTTCCATTATTGTCGCTTTTGACCAGGTATTGATTCTTTAAAACGAGTATGGCCCTCTAGGTGGTAATCAAAACGCCTTACACGTAACACTGATTCGTGGTAATGATCCAACACCTCATGGGTAATATAAATTTGAAGCTAAGAGCTTGATGAAATATTGTTTTATTGCGTTGTAAATGTAATCACTTCCACTTCTCTTTAAATACTGCATTTGTTAGTCTTAGAGAATAAAAGCGTCATATCAGTCAGCTCCTTCTGGGAATAAAGTAGGGACAATGAATGTTTGGAAGGTGAAAAAGTTACAACAGAAATATATACTTTTGTCGAAAGTGTAAGATTTGTAATTTTTACTCCCGCCACATCTCAACACTACTTTATGAGGCAGAACCCTGACCTGAACAACGAGTAAGAATTGTGATTAAAGGTATTTTAACATATGTACTAAATCTTGTTTTTAGTAATTAAGACTTCAATACTCTTCTGTTTATGCCTAATTTTTCGTGTTTACTGGAATTGTGTTTTTGATCTGGTATACCAGTAGGCCTATTCATAATGTCGATAAGCCCATTTGAAGTAAAAACGTATTCATAAAATGGTTGGTCTGGGTGTTAAAACTAATTGAAATAACGTTGGAAACTCTCTTTGTTAACCTGAAGATGACCAAAGAAGGTCGAAACGTTGCTCTGTAGTTTATGTTAATTAAAGTTTTAATATCTATACCAGCTGTGTTATGAATACAATAGGCCTATTGCTATGCGTAATTTCTTTGAGTTAGTTGTTGTACTTGCTCTTCATGTTTTCAGTTTAGTTTATGGGTATCGTTTAGGTTTTAAAAAAATGTGTTTTTATTTCATATGGGACTGATATGTAAAGCTACCCTTCAATCCAAAACTTGTTTACATATTTCATTATTTATTTACTTAATACGCAGAAAGCAACGACTGTTGTTTTCAAAATGAGAAGTTATATTAATGGCCCATCTACACTCGAATACCACAAGAATCAAGCAGCTGCAATTATACATAATAGAAACTAATGACTAATAATAAAAAAAAAACGAAATCAAGAATAATAATAACACATTTAAACAGTAACTGCAAATTACCTTATGACAAAAGCAGTTGAACTACAACGACAGTTAAAAATTCGTATATGACTCAACACTAAACACGAAGAAGATTATTGGTTAGTTTTGCTGACTACAAAATGTTTTGTTTCAGAGGCATGTTAGGGATTGCACTTGACTTCGAATCCCATCACCAAACGTGCTCGTCTTTTCAGCGAAAGGGACATAAAATTAGGATAAATCTTTTATAATTTGGGAAAAGAACAAATCAAGTAAGTCGGGGATATTCTAAAAATTTGTTTTGGATGATGTACAGAATATGTTGCTAATTTGAATGTAGTTTCGCTTGTGTCACTATTGGTACAGTTTCAATCTAGTAGGCTGTCGTGGACGGTGTGATAAAATTACTTTCAGAGCGCTTCATGTATGAGGCAAATACTGATGTAAAATATATAATTTTAATTACTGAAATTGTAATATAAAAGTTAGTAACCTAAAAATTCATAAATCGTCTAGTCCAGACAACTTTTATTTATGAACCGTTAGCTAACATTTTCTTTATAGATTGCTGAATAATAGAAGAGTATTAGAAGTTGACTAATGTTAGTCCAATATGTAAAGTAGTTGGTAAAAATTGTCTATGACGTTATAAGCCAGTTAGTTGGACTGCATGATTGTTAATAATTTAAGTGTTTTACATATATAATTTACATATTTTATATTGCGCGAAATTCAAATTACTGATGATAATTTTCGGTACGTGCTATGCTTTTGTCACCATATAGTGGGCTTGATTGTTATACTTAAAACGTTCACACGTCATAAAGTTTAGTGTGACGAGGACTCGAACCCGCGACCCTACCATTACGAATCGAGTACTCTCGCCACCTTAGCATGCCAGGCCTTTAGGAAAGTCTTGCCTTTATAATAATTACTTTTATCACTCGTATTATTAAAATTAAATAATTATTAAGTATTAAATCATTCAATAAGGATTACATTAACAGATCCATACTGTTTAATGTAATTCTACATTTTAGGTTGTATCAGTTTTTGTTTTAAGTGAAGTGAACTAAATTATTTTCATATTACAGTTATCTGATATTAGGTTGCATGAATTTTTTCACATTATTAACATACATCTAGGGAACAGTGTAATGGAATTTTTTTTACTATTTATAGGGATAAATGATCTCAGGTATGAGTTTGACTTTTAATCATCCTTCCACCCCTTTCCTTACGGTTGTTGTTAGACTATTCCATTCTGAAACAGTTGAAAAGAATTACTAAATACTTTATTCATTCGTTTATAAGTACAAATTATATTTAATATTGTATTAAAGAAAACACTATAAAAATAAACAAAAATCTAAATACTTTAAAAGTTTTTAATTGTTTCAAGAACTATTAAGTATTTATTTAATATATATTTTGTACCTACTCACAATCTTACTGCAAACAGTTTCTAGATATAAAAACTTAGCAGTTTATTAGACATATCAAACATTTTTTTTTTAGGTTAAACAATTTTTGGACACTTTATAAGTGTTAAGTAGTGAGTAAAAAATAGTATAAAATTAATGATAAATTTGTTGAAAGTTGAGGTTAATGTTGTGTTAGAACTTGGTAAAGGTGTTTAAGTGGGTTTGCTTATTTAAATCGTTAATCAACAATTTTTCAGAGTGTATCCGCTATGAGATAAAAGATTAATGTAACACGTAGTCAATAAGTTTATTATTAGTCATACATACTCTGTTATTTTGTAATTATGAATTTTCACAATTTGTGAAAACGATTAATTTTTATTGAAATACAATCTACTCGGTGACATAGCAAATAGTCTCTTGTTTAGCTATGCTTAAATTATAAAGCAATTCTATTCGATACGAAACATAAATACTAATTGTATGTGCTTTCAAATTGAAATACAAAAACATTTTTATTAGTACAAAACAACAAACAATACTCTGGAAACTGTCACTTAAAAACCATTTTGATGCTACGACATTACGTGAAAATCATGGTTAGAAAATTTTGCAGTAGAAAAATTCTACAACAAACACACAGTGAATATCACACATCGACAAGTGCATTGGCCAGGTGGGTTAAGGCGTTCGACTCATAATTCATGGATCGCCGATTCAAATCCCCGTCACACCAAACATGCTCGCCCTTTCAGCCGTGGAGGCGATATATGTTAACGTCAATCCCACTATTCGTTGGTAAAAGAGCAGCCCAAAGTTGGCCGCTTGTGGTGATGACTAGCTGTCTTCCTTCTAGTCTTACACTGCTATATTAGGGACGGCTAGCGCAGATAGCCCTCGTGTAGCTTTGCGCGAAATTAAAAAAACAAACAAACCATAAGGGCAGCCAATATTTGAACGCCATTTCATTGTAACTCTTAGTAAATATAACTAGTCAATAGTGGTTATCAGTTTTAATAGAATTTACTGCTATTTTTATTACACCGATATCAGAGATTGTGAACATGTTAACCAATATTGCGTTTCGTATCGTTGGTACTCAACCCGATACTTATCATTATAACACGCTCGGCTTGGAATTAAAACTGTTTATCTCTCTGAGATAGTTCTATTGTTTTTCCCTAGTATGATCTTTGAGTTTATTAATAAAAAAAGACATATTTACGCACTAGACAATCTACTGTGACCACTGAGGAGAATCGAATTCCGAAGACTTGCCTGCTATTCTACCTGAGATTCTACTACGTTAATAGTTTATCTTCAGTATACCGATAATTAAAAACTGAATACCTGCTATCTTGGCCTCATTATGCTAGACATTTTCAAGCCAATACTGAATATCAGTCACTCACCTCCTAACATAAAATCAATGGTTGATGAAAAAGCTGGCACTTCGATCATGAAGGATGTTTTTGAATTTCGCGCTAAACAACACAAGGGTTATCTGAGATAACCGTCTGAAATTTAGCAGTGTAAAATTAGAGGGAGGACAACTAGTCATAATCACCAACTCTTGAGTTGCTCTTTTACCAACGAATGATAGGATTGACCGTACTTTTATAATATCCCTGCCTGTTAAATGACCAACATGTTTGTCATGACGACGATTCGAACACGCAACTCGGAATACGAGGCGAGCGGTTAAAGTATCTCGCCCAATATATCATTTTCTATGACCAGAAAGCTTATTTCACACTTTAATATTTCTTTTGTAACTTAAAATATTAATTTATATACTTTTACTCTCTTTTTTGAATTGTGTTTTCCACCGTTATGGTGTTCAAAAATAATTACTAGATATATAAAATGAACCTCCTATCTTTGTCAATTTATCTTACTAGCTGACATATTAAGAGAAACTTGTAAAATAGTTCATGGGTGTTTATTAATATGATTATTATAAAAGTTAAAACATTGCTTAGACCTATGAAATTTAGTTATTTTATATCAAGCATGCATTATTTTATGTAAAATATTCTTAATACCACATAAACTTATATTGTAAATATAAAAGAAATATTTGAGCTGTTGTTCGAAAAATGCACTTTTATCCTTTTAGACTAGTCTAACAACGACAGCACGCGGAGGGGTGGAATGACGATTAAGTTTAATATCATGTTATACCTAAAAGCAGTAACCAGCGAACTGTTGTTTTTGTCATGTAATTCTTATCTATTTCACTTTATTACGATTTAAAGACAAGACATTTTAAGTTAAAACATGTTTCTATAAGTAGTAACGAACAAGTACATATTCCTCATGAATGAACTTTCATGTCTCCGGTGGGACAACGATAAGTTGACGGACTTGCAACTATAAAATTCGGGGTGAACTCGTCATATAATAACTTAATGTTTGTAAGTGAATAAGACGGGCACACTTGAAAGCGTAACGACTTTAAAAAACTTTGTAAATTTATTCCGAACATCACGTGTGAATGTAGGCTAAACGGCCTGGCCAGGAACTTATAAGATTCAGGTTTAGCAATTTATAATTTTGAAATATTAATTAGTATGAAAACAACCATCTAGCACAGTGGTTTTTAATCTTGTTGGAAGCGCTGAACCCCAGAAGCTTCGTACTTGTATTTGTATTCACTGAACCCTTCGTTATTGGAAAAATAAAATATTACTTTTCAAGTTCAAAACATAAGTAGATATTTTATTAGGGCACAGAATGAATCATGCATCAGTTGCACACAATATCACTGTGTTCAAAGAACAAAACCAACAAAACATAAAATTTCACACAAAAACAAAAGCTTAACTCGATGAATATTCACTGCAAATTAATGTGACTTTTGCTGTTGCCTTTCAAGGACAAGTGCAGAAATGCGCGGCTTCACCTTGGAAAGTGCCACTCTCATATCATTTTCGCAACAAAGTCTGTTCCTTTTCTTCATTTTTATGTCTACCATCCTCGAAAATGATTGCTCGCAAAGATACGTAGTAACAAACGGTGTGTGTATCTCAAGGGCTTTCTTAGCAATAAGAGAGTAAACTGCGATTTGGTGACACCAAAACGTTAAGAGCGTTGTTGTTCTGAAAAGTTACTGTTAAACCTGGCTCTGCTGAAGTTCACTGATTTTATCAAGGTATTCATCATTGACATCTGTTGTCACAACACTAAACTTGAACGGCTGTCTCACCCATGCTGGATGTGACTATCTGGTGTGGAAGTATCCGTCGAGATACTTTGCGAGCTCATCTAAATGCATGGCAATTGCTTGCTTCAGTTTCCCAAGTACAGAAATGTCTCCGATTTCAGACACATCTTCAATCTTACTTACACAGTCGTTCAGCAGGGGAAAATTTGCGAAGTTATCATTCTCTGTTCGTCGTTTCCATAACGGTAGCTTTTTTTTTTAAAGCCTTCAGGTTTTCTTCCGCTTCGATGTTGTTGACTCCACCGCCCTGCATCTGTTGATTGAGATGATTGAGAGTATTGAAGATATCGGCCATGTACGTCAAAATGAGAATGAACTCAGATTTTTCGAAGCAATCTGTATGACATTGTTGGTGCTCTCGCAAAAACAGGGCTAATTCCACACGTATGGCAAAAACACGATTCAGAACCTTTCCCCGGATAACCACCGAACGTTAGAATGGTACAGAAGTACCTCGAATTCAGAGCCCATTTCATTACAAGCTCTTTGAATATGCGGCACTTCAGGGCACTATTTCACACAAAGGTCACACATTCCACTACAATTTTTAATACTTCTGCCAAATTTGAAGGCAAGGTTTTTGTTGCTAACGCATGCATGTGCAGAACACAGCGCGTTACAATAATGTGTGGTACAAAACCAGAGTTTTGTCCCAGCATGACTAGAGATCCGTCCGAACAAACTACAAAAACATATCCCATGAAAGATCGTTGTCTCTAAAGAAGTCATCTACAAGTTCCTTCACGTCGGCTGTCTTAGTTGTTGTTGTAAAAGTCTTACAAAATAAAAAATCTTTTTTTATCTCGTCGTTCTTTTCATAGTACACGAATACAACAAGTTGGTTTAGATTGGAAACGTCGATGGTCTTGTCAAGTTGAAGGCTGAATTTTGCTGGGCTTGAAATCAGATCTGCAACTACTTGAGCCAAGATGTAATCGCTCATGTCATCTATTCTGCTGCTGATGGTGTCATTTGTAAGAGGAATTTGGGATAACATATTTTCAGCAGCATTTTCCAGAATGATATTCGCCATTTCCAACGCATCTAAGTTTACGAGTGCTTCACCAATGGTGTGTGGTTTGTCCTGCTTTGTGATCAAGTACGCAACTTCGTACGATGCTGTGAGGTTCGGTTTGTCGATGGGTACAAAGCCGAGTACAGACAAAGTAGCCTTTTCATTGAGCCTGGCTCTCTTTACTTTGAATTCAGCAAGCATTATGTTCTTGTATTTCCCATCTCCATGCATATTTAGGGAGTGTTCTCTTAGTTTTGCCAGTGCTAGACTAGAAATACTAAACTTGGCATTGCAAATCATGCATTGAGGACGCTGACTCCCGTCATGTTCCGTTATACACGTGAATACATATTGTACGTATTCGTCCGACCACTTTCTCTTTTTGCTTCACATAGTTATTATGAAACGATTGAAAGATTAGGAAAAAAAATCACAAATGACGCACGATTACTACAATCACAAGTCGACTGCTAAGCGCACGAAGTTCCTTGCAGTACAGATATTAAGGCCAAGTGATGTGACGTGATCAGCCTCAGCTAATGATGGCCAAGTGGAGCATGATGTCACGAATGATACGAGTGGGGTGAACGGAACGGATACACACTCAGTGAGACTGACTCACCAAACCCCTGGGGCTCGATTGAACCCAGGTTAAGAACCATAGATCTAGCAGTACCAACCAGCACAAGGGCTTTGTTGAGTTCTTTGGACCGAATAGCAGGAATTACTGCTATTTTTGTTACACAGTTATGTTCGAAGTTGTGGGCATGACCGTCGATGACGCGTTTTAAACTTCAATATTCTAATTATTATTACATGCTTGGAATTAAAAGTGTTTATTACTATGAGACTTTTTAGTTTACCTTAACACTCCTACGAAAAGTGGGGCCTAATAGGCCCCAGAGCAACTTGAAAGGTTATTAATATTAGGCTAATAATTTTGTATTTAAATGAAATTGCCATTAAAATATGAAGGGGTAAGGTCGGTTAATGGCAATTTCATTTAAATACAAAATTATTAGCCTAATATTAATAACCTTTTAAGTTGTTCTGGAGCCTATTAGGCCCCACGTTTCGTAGGAGTGTCAAGGTTACTTTAATATTATTAATGGGAAAGGTATGTTTACTCAACAAGAAGTTAGAAGTATGAAACTGTTGGTATGTTATAACTCTGATTGTGTGGTAATATTCAACACAACTGAAATGTGAGTATCGAATCTTTTACGTTTTTCTAGCGTGACATCTAATTTGCATCATTTCTTACTTTTACATTTTTCGCAACTTATCATCGCAAATTATAAACGTTTCGTACCATATCCCATGATTTTTTCTACCCACACCTTTCACACTGTCTCATATTCAACTATTTTACACTATTCACGCGTTATACCGGCCTGGCATGGCCAAGCGCGTAAGGCGTGCGACTCGTAATCCGAGGTTCGCGCCAAACATGTTCGCCCTCCCAGCCGTGGGGGCGTTATAATGTGACGGTCAATCCCACTTTTCGTTGGTAAAAGAGAAGCCCAAGAGTTGGCGGTGGGTGGTGATGACTAGCTGCCTTCCCTCTAGTCTTACACTGCTAAATTAGGGACAGCTAGCACAGGTAGCCCTCGAGTAGCTTTTTGTGAAATTCCAAAACAAACAAATTGTCTCTAGACTAGTCTAACAATGGCAACATGTCGAGGGGTGGAAGTATGATATAAGTTAAACTTGACCGTTGTAAAGAAAAAGTAACCACTGAACTGTTGTTTTTTTAATGGTAATACTGGGATAACAATATATATAAGTTCATATTGTTTTCTTATTTGTCTTGACCTATAGTAATCTTACATCATGAAAAATATGTATCTGAAAGGGCTACTTTTTTATTTTGTTCTTTAGATGATGCTTTAAGCAATATTAGTGAAAAGTGTATGTTTGTTAACTTATAGCACACATTGGGCTATCTGTTGAGCCCACTGTGGGTAATCGAACCCCTGATTTTAGCATTGTGAATCCTTTGAAATTTTTTTTTTTAAGCAGACAGTGTAAATATTTAATAGCAAATTTAATTTGTATGTTATATCTAGAAGTTCTAAGACTGTCAAAAATCAATAATAATAAAAATATAAAGTTAGGCATATAGGAAAATTGTTGAAAAAGCTGTGATATGAAGCTAACACTACTTAATTAGAAAAGTGTATGTTTGTTTTCTTATAGCACACATTGGGCTATCTGTTGAGCCCACCGTGGGTAGTCGAATCCCTGATTTTAGCATTGTGAATCCTTTGAAATTTTTTTTTTAAGTAGACAGTGTAAATATTTAATAGCAAATTTAATTTGTATGTTATATCTAGAAGTTCTAAGACTGTCAGAAATCAATAATAATAAAAATATAAAGTTAGGCATACAGGAAAATTGTTGAAAAAGCTGTGATATGAAGCTAACACTACGTAATTAGACTAACGCGAGTACGACCTGAAAGATATATTACAACTGAATTAAATAGCGTGGATATGTTAATATTGGAATAAATTTTATCAAAAATGAAGTGAAGGTTTATAACATTGATACTCCTGAAAATATCTTTAAACTGGTCTTGGAGAATGTGTTTTCAAGCTCTGTGCTATAAATATATGCATATAAACTGTAGGAGATTGTTTAAGGAAAATGTTAATGGGCAAGCAGGAAGAATTATCTCCTGTAATAACAGTCAGTGTTTCTCCAGGAAATTAAATTATGGAGGTGTTAGAATTTTAAGGGGAAAGACAGCGAAAGTGGGTTATGTGGCACCACAGTGAAACCGAAAAGTATTTTATGACCATTTATAACAGGTGAATAGCTTTTGTAATTAACTTTCAATTTTATCTTAATATGTAGTACAGCAGTTCATTCCTCTCGGAGGACTCAGTGTGGCTTCTCTATAAGAAAACACCCACTATCTAGAATAAAATTATATAACAAAAGTATGAGCATAAAAGAAGTAGTTAATTTATTTAAGGTGTATACGGCTGACCGCTGATTATACCATATTCTCAATGTAAAAATACGCCTTGAAACTTTTAAATAACATAATATTCGAAATGTCTAACAAAGTGGTTTTCACAGAATTTTTCCTTTGCACAATCGTGATGGTAACTATATGGAAGACAAGTGTGCTAACACACTTTTGGAGAGATTTACCTATAGGATGGAGTACATCTGGATATAGGAAGAAAGTAGATAATTCGTACTGCAACTCAAGGTTTTGGCCATGCTTCTTTCTGGTTACGTTCATGAATACTCAGAGTATCAGATGAACAAAACACGAGAGGAAGTGTGACTCCTTTTTGTCTTGTTCGATACTACTCTGTTTGGGAACTTAATCATAACCATGTTAGGCTAAGCAACTTTCCATTTTATTATGACTGATGTTTCCTTGGAAACTAGCATTTTTAACATACCCTTGAGTTTCCTCATCAGTCGACTAGTTGATTGAGTACATTTATGAAACTATGTTTCCTTTAATCTCATATTGTTTAAACATACCTAAACTATTCTGGTTTGGTGTAGCTTACCTCGCTGCTGTGGGTGTGTTGCAGAGCCAAAATGACTTAGCTTAGCATTTTCTCCCTCTTCTTATAATTCAATATTGTTTACTTACTTCAGTTTTCGAAAGGATTTCTTAACTTCAATCAGTGGTTAACTTCTAATGCATTATTATTATTGGTGTATTAATAAGGAATGAAAGGGAATCATGAATAGCTTTTTTTTATTGTTTGTTTTTTAATTTCGCACAAAGCTACTCGAGGGCTATCTGTGCTAGCCGTCCCTAATTTAGCAGCGTAAGACTAGATGGAAGGCAGCTAGTCGTCACCACCCACCACCAACTCTTGGGTTACTGTTTTACCAATGAACAGTGAGATTGACTGTAACATTATAATGCCTTCATGGCTAAAAGGGTGAGCATGTTTGGTACGATCGGATTTGAACCCACAACCCTCAGATTATGAGTCGAATGCCTTAACCTGCCTGGCCATGCCGGGTCATTTGTTAATGGCCACAACAATTGAAATTCTTTTTGGCAGAATTAGAGTAATTTAATCTATGAGATCTTGGACTTAAGTATGTACATCATTTGAAAAGTGCTGACCTCCTGAGCCCAAAAATTTAAATAGATTTCAAATAAGTCAAAAGATGACAGAGCTAAAAGTTTGTACTTGGAAAAAAACAATAACAAAACAACTCAGAGCTCATCTATGAGCCACTGTGCTGTGGCTAAAATATGGATTGTAAAATAGACAATTTTCAGTCTTATTATAATAACGTTTCTTTAAAAAAGTTATGTAATTCTGTTAATTTTCATTCGTCACTATGAGTTCTGTAATAGCAGTTATTATCTCCTAAATACATTAGTTAGGTGCTTGCTGTGATATTAGAAACTAAAAACACGCTTAGTGGAGCACATCTTCTTCGTGTTGAGTTGACCATATACGGCTCTCAAAAAATACGAAAATATGTCTGTATGTCCATTGTTTTCAATGCACCCAAATCAGTTTTGGCAGCACAATAAGGTACAATGTTCTAAATATGTCCATCAAATTTCATCAAAAATATTGTGAAAAATTGGTTTACATTTTAACAGATAAGAATTTGTTGGATTTTCATTACCTTGACCCTCCAAAAAACTAATCACTTCTATGTTTGTCATAGTCCACACGTATGCCTCTATCGTCCAGATTAATTCAGTTGTTTTAGAGAAACAAATATACATAAGGATGAAATATAACCTCTGTTCAGAGCTAGTATGTTGTATTAAAGTGACTGTAATTTGTAAAAAAATAAAACATGATTACCACCTCATTTCTTTGTTACAGGTAACTGTTAAATACCAAAATATTAATTTATAAAATATTTAACCAAATCATCAATTTTAACTATTAAATAACAATGCAGTTTATAAAAGCATAACTTTGTGGGATAACTTGAGGTCTGTTGGCCCATTTAGGCAGTTTTATCCTCTAAACTAATTGAATTATAAACATACAAACTTCTTTTTGTTTGTTTGATTTGTTTTAAGTTTTGCACAAAGCTATACAAAGCCTATCTGCATTAGCCATCTTTAATTTAGCAGTGTAAGACCAGAGTGAAGACAGATAGATGGGATTGATCATTACTTTATAATGCCCCACAGCTGAAAGGGTGAGGATGTTTGGTGTGAGGGGGATTCAAACCTATGACCCTCATATTACGAATTGTAGCCTTAATCCACCTTGCCATGCCAGGCCCAAACAAACTTTAGGCCAGCAGTTATTATTCATATACTTATTAATCACTTTCTTAAATTCACTGCCTCTATAAAATCTAAAAACAACCCATTCCATGTTAGAACAATAAAACTTAGCTAAAGATTACCCCTACCCTGCTAAAATTGATACTTATGTCTTTTAGTCCTACTATTCTCACTGTTAAATATGGAGAAAAAAAACACTCAATGCATCAACACTATTAACTTCCTTTACAATCTTAAATACCTCATTAAGATACCCCCTTTAACTCTTCTTTTCTCAAGAGGAAACAATCTGAGACATTTAAGCCTTTCCTGATATAAAAACCCCTCCATCCAAGGTGCCATTCTAGTGATCCTTCTCTGAAACCTTTTCAACAATTCAATGTTTTTCCTGATGTAAGAAGGCCAAGACTGAACACAGTATTACAAATGGGGCCTAACCAGTGATGTGTACAATGAAATTATAACCTCTTTAGACTTTATTCATTATTTCTGAAGATATAACCTAAAATCCTATTTCCCTAGGTTACTGAATTGTAGTATAGAAACCTGTTTATCAGTGATTACTTTTTAACTCACTTTAATTTTTTATTAATGTTGATTTACATTTAATTTAATGTTGATGAAGATATTTTTAACTTCTGATTTCCAAAGTTATATACTTTAATTAAGTTCCTTTGTTTTCATTTACACATTTGTGTGTTTATAAGGAGCTTTTTAAACTCACCTAGATAAGTATGATTTTGCAAATTATATCAAAATAATAAAATCTACTATTCTAAGAGGGTTATGTAGAACAACCACATACACTTGATTTTGATATATACTGTCACTGGTATGAAATTCATTCCACAACTTGAAACATTGTCTCTTGTATATGAGAAAACCTTAAAAAATCAGTGTTTGTTTGATGCAGGACACTGACATGAACAGTTAAGAAATCAAATTCAGTCATGGAATAAATACTCAATATCTTAGGTAAGTAAATGAATACTTTTATTGTATTACACAGAAGTACCATTTTATCACAGCAATGAGTTTCTTATGACTACAATAAAATAAACACAATTTATTTGAGTTATGGTGAAAATTTATGTGAAGCTATACAAGAAGTGTTACATCTACAACTCGTAAAAATAACTCACTAGAAATTATAACTAATAGAAATAGCTTCATTTGTTTATAAAAATTTAGATTCACCACTAATGACCACTAACATTTCCTTTATCAAATCTACTTTCACGTGTATTGGAAATCCTTTCTAGTAAAGGAGTGTTTTACACTCCCACAATAACATGTCTTTTGTTGTGCTAAAAGCTCCCAACTTTTCTTGGAGAACTCACATAAAGTTGTTGGTGTTCCACTGATTATAAAGATCTCCAATTTCATTGCACAGTTCCAACACTTTAAGGTGAGAGGTGCTTATCTTTCTCTTTCTTGTTACCTCTGTCAGGATAAGTCACTCTCAGCATCCTATATATTGTAATCCACAAATAGTTGCATTTTAGTTACAACACGTACCTGGTTAACAAAGTTTATACCAACAGTTAAATTTGAAGATGCTCCACGTACTAAAATTACATTGGTATTTTAGAAAGGAAGAGACAAAGACTAATTGAGTAGACAACACCTAATCTTACTGATTTTCATACTATTTATACATCATGTATTGTTTTTATGATCACCCACACACCAAGTTTATTATTATATACAAAGTATAAATGCTAAATCAACAAATATGGACTTGTTAATTTACACATTTCTAGTTTTGGATCATGGAACTTCTTTTATACAAGTAGTCTGAATTCAACTAATAATTTATGTGCAAAACTCGTCAAACATTACTTTATAAAGTACAACTACACTTTATAGATACTGCTTAGTACTACACTGCCTTTCTGAATAAAGTACAGTTTTATTTCTAGTGTTTTTGGATATTTAATGTTGATGACATAGTAGGCATCAAACATAATTGCTGCAGTAAAATTTGCTGCCAGAATAGTGCTTAATGCCACGACAAACCAGTCATTTTGGAAACGATATACTCTTGAACTGAAATTGACATTTTAATATTTTAAAAACAATACATTCTTAATATATTGAAATTAATAATCGTGCTATTAACTTTAGTAAATTATTAAATGATGGAATTACATTAATGGTTTACTACCATCAAAGAAAAATGTTTTAACTGAAGATCTACACCCATTAAAAAGAGTAATATTTAACTAATCTTAGAGAAAAAAAAAATCACTCATACAAAAATAATAGTTTATCACAATAAGTTTCAAAAGAGAGAGAGAAAAACTGTTACATGTAATTACTATTCAGGTATAGTCCAGGTTGCCTTTGTCTTCTTCTAATTATTTGCAGAGTTGGTTTCCTGAAGAAATTAAACATTTTAGGGAATCTCACAACCACCGCTAAATGTATTGTATATTTTATGTTAAATCTTCATTATTAAATATTATATTTCTGTATAGTTTATACAACATTTTCTTATTCCTTTACAAATTTACAGTTATATATATATATATTACTATCCTTCAAAATAACAGTTTAGAGTGACCTTCCATAAAACCTTAATTACTCTTGTCAAAGCATATCTTTTCCCTAATTCATACACAGTCAAATCTTAATAATACAACAACAGATAAACAACTTTACACACTGGAACATAATTCTGATATTACTGCTAATATTCTAGAATTATAGGTACAGACACTCATATTAAAAAATATGCAGTACCCACCTCAAATAGTGTGAAAAGTTACCTCCATCTTCTTCAAACTCAGAAGGGAGAATCCATATTAGTCTGGCTCTTTTTGGCATAATCTGAGCAGATTATGTGGCATACTGTAATAAAAGCCAGATGTTACACTGCACCTGATGCTTACATAATTGGGAAAATCCTGCTTTCTATCCAAGCTGACTCTCCATTTGTGATTGTCTAACTTTTTTGAAATGTAATAATACCCATACATTTTGCTATAAATATGACAACTATGACACAACATGGTTTACAGAATGGTCCTCATTTACAAACAGTTGTTGGGTTGGGTCCGTTACATCCATATACAGTCCTGATGAATCTTAAAGCTCTCCTCTGCAACCACTAGTGGTCTTTTAGTTTTATGCATAGCTTAAGTTTCTTCATCTGGAAAATGTGATGGCTGCTAGTTTACAGAAAAATAGAATATTTCTCCTTGACATCTTAAGAGCCATTTTCTCCATATGTGCTAAGCCTCTTTTCAGAGAATTTTCAGTTTGTTTGTGTCTCTTGTTAAACTGATTGACTAGTTTCTTAAATAGTAAGTTGAATTTATCACTCAAAATAGCAACAGAAAGAAGTTCATCTGTAAATGATTTTGGATACTGATGAACTATTTTCCTTCTTATATATGTTGAATTGATCTTTCTCGGTTTCCCATCAGGATGGCAGTTGGTATATATATATATTTGTGTGGGGGATGCATTTATTAAATTTCCTGGAAACTTATTCTATGGAATAGGAAAGTTCTTTACCCAATTTTGGATGAAATTTTTATGCCACAGACTTTGATATGTTTTCTGATGAGGTAATTCAAAAGAAAATTTTCATTGTGTGGAGACTGTTGCATGGATTCCTCTAAATGGAAAAAGTAAAGCCACTATTACTACTTCTACCATCAGTAATGTTATAAACAGTCAATTTCAAGAAAAAGGAAATGTATCAACCTCTTGATGTTGCATGTGTGTTTCCTGTGCTCAGTTTTTGAAATGTTATATGAACTGTAATATTCTATGCAGACAATAGGAGGAACCTCAAGGAAGACCAAATCTAAACAGCATTCACATTTATGTGTTTGCTGTTATTAGTAGTAGTTTGTTATTTGTTTCACTTCTTCTCAACTTAAATCATTACTGACCCTTTTTTATATTTTATAAAGTGAATAAAATAAATATTGGAGTCAGACTTGACATTGCCTTAAAACAAAATGCCAAAGATATGACAGCAATCCATGTGAACCAATATTAAAATGAGTTAACTTGTAAAGTTTAGAACCAAGCTCTATACCATCAGGATGTAGTACAACCAACTCTGAAAAATAGTATAATGTATTTATGTAGTTATGTCTAATTATTTTTCAAAAATTATGTGACAGTACTAAAATAACCTCAAAATTATCATTAGTAGCTATGGAAAAATAACTGTCTTGGAATTAAAGTTTTCCACAAATCCACCAATTGCATGTATCACTAAATATACATAAAAGCTATAGTTTTTTTTTGTACAACCCCCCATTGTTGTCTCAAGTTTATCCCTCTTGTTACTAATTTCTTTAAGTTATTTATTAGTGAACTAAATATCACAGTTTCATTGAATTCCTTTAAATTTACATCTTTTTATACATTAGAACTAACTGCACTGTATCTATCACACTACAAAGGTTTGTTTGTTTTGAATTTTGTGGAAAGCTACATGAGGGCCATCTGTGCTAGCCATCCTTAATTTAGCAGTGTAAGATTAGAGGGAAGGCAGCTAGTCATCATCAGTCATCACTTGTCATCACTCTTGGGCTACTCTTTCATCAATGAATAGTGGGATTGACCATCAAATTGTAATATCCCCACGGCGTGTTTGGTGTGACAAAGATTTGAACCCATGGTTCTCAGGTTATGAGTCGAGTGCCTTAGCCACGTGGCCAAGCAAGGCCACTACAAAGGAGTGGATGCATGTAACCGAGTGAACAGTACACTGCAAGAATTTTGTATTTCTTTTCATCAAAGCCCAGAGAGTTTAAAATTTCAAAAACATGATAGAATCTGGGTTATTTCTGAAACAAAATGATTTTCCTTGTATGTAAAACAATCTACAAAATCTGATAAGTCATTTCCATAACTCTGAGTATCATATACATAACTGATGTTCATATGCTTGAATAAAGTGTACTGAAGTTCTGCATGATGACATTATTTCTCTCTCTTTACAAGTATTATGTATCCCAGTATATAAATTACAAGATCCACATAATGTTAACTACTTTTGTAATAGGAATTTGTCAGCTTTGATCTAAGTATTTCACAGACTGGGTATATATTATTCTTCCTATGATTTTCTTAAAAAACATTCAGGAAATATTCTACTAATTCGAGATATACTTCTGTTTCTTGGAGCTATTTTTAGCTGTACTGCAAGAAATTTATTTCCTGGAATAAAAGCTACACAAATGTTGTAGAAACTTGGAGCAAGTTTTTGCAGCATGGCATTTTTCTAGACTTTCACCAGTATGAATTTAATAGTTTTCCAATTCGTTAAAACTCTCCATGATGAAGCTGTATAGAAACATCTATGTTGTTTTTAGTATCTTTGTTGTCTTTATTTAATGGTGTTTTAAATTTATTAAAGATATTTAGTCCTTCAATGGCTGAAATTGTCCAACATTTAGGTTTATGGGACAAATTTGAGCTAAAAGAAGAGTAACTAAAGAGTTACAACAATGAAAAGGAACATTCTACATTGGATCTCTCCTTAATATGACACTTCAAATAAAAACATTACTCTTTTCAACCAGATGCATCTTTACAGCCACGAGAAGACCTACATTACAGAATTACATTTATAGAACATTTATTATTATTATTAGTGAGTTTGGTCAAAATTTAAACAGCTAAAAAGTGAAACTACATAAATTTTGTAACATAACCAGCCAATAATAAAATTTCATCTTAATACAGTTTGTAATAAAACTCTATGCATTAATTTATTTTGACAAATGAAATGGAAACCTTTCAGTAATTGTTAGAAACAAAGTTATGTTTTTATCTATTAAAGAAATTAAGAAATTTTGCATTTCATATATTTTAGAACATAACTTGAAGAAACATAGCTGTACTAAACTCTAGCCTATCTACATCACTGCATGCAACAGATGAACCATTTTGTTTTCAGGTTCTAGTTATTATTATTATTCTAAAAACAGAATTAGAAAGATAGAGGAAGCAAAAAGTTATGTTATTATTATCTACAATATTATATTATTTTTAAATGTTAACATTCATTGTTTAAATTAATGACTAATGTTGAGTAAATTTCATTCAGGTAGATCCACTGACATCATCATCATCTTTTGACAGGGTCACCATCTTTCTGCTTGAGAAAACATCAAAACTAGTGTAAAGAGGAGACTGTGTATAAATAGACAGCACAAAACTAGTGCAAAGAGGAGACTATGTATAAATAGACAACACAAAACTAGTATAAAGTGGAGGCTATGTATAAATAGACGACACAAAACTAGTGTAAAGAGAAGACTATGTATAAATAGACTAAAAAATGGTGTAAAGAGTAGACTATGTATAAATAGACAACACAAAACTAGTGTAAAGAGGAGACTGTGTATAAATAGACAGCACAAAACTAGTGTAAAGAGGAGACTATGTATAAATAGACAACACAAAACTAGTATAAAGAGGAGGCTATGTATAAATAGACAACAGAAGCAGAAACATTGGTATGGGGTCATTAAAGAATGCTACAGATATATCTATACTGGATTGTGTCTGAAACACCATACCTTAGAACATTTTTTGATGAGTTATCTCAAACTTCTAGAACCATAATATGGTTACAATAAAAAGAAACTTTTTATTAAAAAACTAAGGAAAAATGTATGAATCATCCAACTCATCATATGTAATTTTATGTGTTCTTGTAACATTTCTCTCTGGCTTGAAAAATAGTTGTCATGGTTCCTTGGAGCTATTTCTTGTTTTCAGTATACCTAAAAAGATGAACCACCTTTTTTTTCACAACCATTTAGGATGTTCCAGTATTTTTTCTGTATACTGTTCTTATTGGCCTATAGAACATTTTTATTTTTTATTTATTCTAGTAGCTATTGGGCTTCGTTTAAGTGCAGTTGTCATGTATGACTTCATGCTCTTTATATATTAATCTAGAATGAACTACTATTCAGTTTCGAAACAAATTCAAGTCCTTGAATAGTGGGTAGGAACTAGAGGACTGGAAATTAGCTAATGTAACTCCTCCTTTCAAGGGAGGTAATAAAAATTGCCCAAGTAATTATACACCCATTAATCTTACATCAGTTGTGGGAAAAGTTTTGGAAGGTCTGATAAAAGATACTTTATAAAACCATTTAACAAAGTTTAAAATTTTATTGGAGACACAGCATGGTTTCACGAAGGGAAAATCTTGCTTTACAAATATTTTAGAATTCTTTGAAAATGTTACCACTTATGTAGATGAGGGTAGAAGTGTAGACTTGACAAACCTGGAGTTTTGAAATTTGATGAGGTACCAAATAAAAGACTTGTGTAAAAAAAATCTTTATGAATGAGGGGGATAAGTTAGCAAATTAAGCAGATGAGTGGCTGAAGAAAACAAAGCAAAGGGTTGTTGCTACAAATGGAGTTTAGTGAAACTGGATTAATATCATAAATGATATACTTTAGGGCTCTTTTTTTATTTACATCAATGACGTAGATGAAGGTATAGTGAATAAATTACTTAAATTTGTTGGTGATATTAAAGTCTTGAGTGTTGCTAACTGTGAAGAGGATGGTGCTGTGTCACAAGGGATATAGACAATGTCTCACAAGGGTTTTTACAAGAAAGATAATGTCTCAGCTAAATATTTTTTATATAATCTACCTTTTTATTTATTTATTAATGTTTTGAGTACGTCTTGAAAGTTTGTTTGTTTCAAAGTGAGAACTTAATTACGTCAGGAAAATTACTTCAAAAGAGTATATTTGTTTCCAAGTGAGAATCTAATTAGGTAGGTAATTTGGTAAATTATTGCTTGAATTTTTTCAAGGTGAGAAATTGCATATTGTTGCAAAAATTTCAGACTTTGTTGCATAAAATTGGCATCTCATTAGAAAGAAATAGTTCTATTTTAATAAAGAAATTGTCAAACACATTGTTCACTTGAATACAAGACTAAAAATTTTCAAAAAAATTATTGGTAAATACAACGGACATAATTATACCAAAAAAAAAAAAAAATTTTTTCCTGAAGACAAAACAAAAATATGAAGATTCAATTTATGTAAAGAGAAACCCAGAGCAACTGTCTAAAACTCAAACATTATTGAAGAACTTTTTGAATGTTTATAAAAATTAGAGAAATTTTGGTGATTGACTTCATTTGATTATTGCATTGAAGTCTTATTGTAATAATTATTTACAAAGTAATGCCATATACTTGTAAAACTCTATATTTATAAATTACTTTGTTTTAAGAGTCAGTGATCATATAGGTGAAAACTTGTTCTGGGTCTGCTTTACAAAAGGATTTAGATCATTTAGTGAGTTGGTCAAATAAGTGGCAGAGGAGTTTTAATTGTAATAAATGCAAGATAATGCACGTGGGTTATCATAAATTTTAAATATGTCAGTCTCTTAAGCCATCCTAGCAGTGTGTTGTTACTAGTGGCAGGGCAAATAGAATTTTACGTTGTATGAACAGAAATAATGAATACAAGTTTAGAGAGGTTATAATTTTATTATTACAGGTCAATGGTTAGGCTACATTTGGAATTGTATTCAGTCTTGGGCTTCTTACCTTAGTAAAGACATGAAATTGTTGAAAAGTTGGTTGGTTGGTTGATGTTTATTGGTGCAAAGCAACTAGGCTATCTGTGCAAAAAAACTGGTAAAAAAGTAAAAATAAAAGTAAAATTATTAAAATAGGTAAAAAGGAATCATGTTAAAACAGTCAAATTTTCAAATTAAAAACTTAAATAGAGTTAAAAGGCCAATGGTCCTTATAAAATATAAAAAACAACAGAGGTGGACAGAGTCACCATTGCTAACGACACTGTTTATTGTCAAAGGTGAACCCATAGAAAAATTGTCTAAAATGATGCCATTGCTTCTGGTCGTAATGATGATATGACAGTAAAATGCAGACTTTTGTGACTTGAATGTCACACAAACCACACATTGGTGCAATGGTCCCAGATAAAAGAAAATGGTAAGTTAAAAATTGTGACCAATGTGTAGCATAGCCAGCACAACTTCCTCCTTCCATAGATTCACCAACTTTTTACCATAGAGGGCACAAGCCTATACAGATGTTTTACATTGTAGAAGAGAAAGAGAATGCAGCAGCATTAAAATGGTCAAGTGGCTTAGCAACCCATATGAGTGGAGGTCCTGCAGGATTCCATACGTCCATGTAGTGTTATAAGCTTTCTCAAGGCCAAAAGATACAGAAACAAGATGTCACGTGAGAAAGACTCTTGATTAGTGTTTCAAGTCGAATTAGCTGGTCCACAGTGGAGTGTTGTCATTGGAACCCACACTGGGTGGGCAAGAGGAGGTCGTTTGATTCAAGGAACCAAATAATGCGAGCATTGATCATCCTCTCCAAGATCTTACAGAGACAGTTCTCTAAAGCAATTAGATGATAGTTTGAAGGAAGTTTGGGATCCTTTCCAGGCTTAAGAAAAGGGAGGACGATAGAATTGCACCAAGCATCAGGAAAACATTATCTTAACAAATCAAGTTGAAAACAACCAGAAGAATAGCAAAAGAGGTAGAAGAGAAATGGCGCAGCATCTTGTAGTGAAAATCATCAGGTCAAACTAATGTACTGCTAGGCTAATGAAGAGCAAACTTGAGTTTCACCAGCATAAAGGGGCGATTTTATAGTCATAGAGACAATCAGTCTGAGAGGAAAGAGGCAATCGCTCTTTTTATGTCTTGATGGCTAAGAAGGTAGGGGAAGAACTATAAGTGCCAGATGCACTAGAAAAGTTTTTCTGAAGAGTAGTAACGACATTCTGGGCATCAGCAACTTTCTGGCCGTTAGAAGAGAAAGATCGAAAGGGGGCCTAAGTATACGACTTTGGAACTGGTGGTAGAAGAGATGTTAGATGTTTATTTAACCCAAGGTTCGTTTTGGTTTTGACGTCTGAACAGTCGAACATGTGCACGGGCCCGCTGAAAAGCAATGCAGTTTAAAAACGTGGGGTACCTACGAAAGATATCCCAGGGCCGTTTTTGAGCCTTCTGTGCCATGTGGCAGACAGGATTCCATCATGGACGAAGATACTTTGGAAAATATTTAGAGGTTTTAAGAACACACTGAACAGCTGTCTGGACAGTATGGTCGGTCACTACTGCTTCGCAGTCACCTATCGATGGCTTACAAACACAGGCAGGATTAAGTTCCAAGAGTGCAGTGAAAGAGAGGTAGTTGGTCTAGTCCAACTTCCATCGAGGCATGTGGGTCGGGTGGCATCGACCACAGCCAGTCTCTCTCAAAATGATGGAAAAATTATCACTGCCTCATGGGTTACTGTCAGGTTTCAAAGAAAAGTGAAAAGGAGCAAACTGGGAGATGAATAACAGTAAAAATTGACTAGGTGTTTGAAAATAAGTATAAGAACCAGTATTGAAGAGAGAAAGGTTGTGATCCGCGAGCATATCCTCTGTGGGACGACCCTTCCCATCAGTCTCTGCACCACTGGGATTATGTCCGTTAAAATCCTTCAGAATTAAAAAAAGGTAACTGTTCAATGAGGCATCAAGGTCTGACTTAACATAAGTTTCTTGAGAAGCCAGGTACAGAGAACAAATAGCGATGGTACAACCCAAAGAAACACGGATGTCTACAACTTTCAAGGGTGTATAAAGTGACAAAGATATGCTGATTGATTGGCAGTGCCATCAATTCATGCTCTCATTCATCACAAAGCCTATAATTTCTGTAAAAAGAAAACTGACGAAGAGTAATTGCATCGGCAAGTTTTAGAAACGTTTCGGGCAAGGAAAGACCCAGAGGATGCTAAGAATCTATCAAATTTTTAATGTTATCTAAATTCGAATGAAAACCGCGACAGTTCCACTGTATCAAAGTAGCCATTTTTATTTATGAGAGGAGAATGGGTTGGGGAGCCCTTCTGTTTTCGAGTACGTTTTATCTTAACTGGACGGAGGTCTTTTGACCTCCATGGATCCTGTTCTCGATCGAGTAGGCAAGTCTCTGTCTGTGAACAAAGATTTCAGCGACTGAGGGCGTGAACGAATAATTGTTTTGCATCTCAGAGCTACAGAAGAGGATGTACCTGAGAAAATACCTAAACCCAAAGCCAAAGTAATTGGACCAGAACAGTGACTGAAAGGAGTAGTGGGAACAGAGATAGAAGTAGAAGTAGATTCGTCAACTTTATTAGCCGTGAAGGGCAAAACACTTCAGATGTTTTGCAAACAAGTCTACTGGACGGACAGAGAGATCTGTCCGCACTCATATTGTGGAAGAGAAACAGAGTGCAGCAGTATATGTCTGATATGGAGTGTGGAACAATAACTTTTGAGCCTCTGGGTAGGAGATATTGGTTATGGTCTTCAAGCGTTGTACATCTTTCTCCTCCACTCAATTAGGGCAAGAAATAGAATAAGACGGGTGTTAATTACTGCAGTTAATACAGTGTGGTTCCATTTCACACTTGCAGGCGTCGTGGATTTTGTCACTTCAAAAGTACATGTTAAAGAACCACGACTTGATGTCTTCGAGTGACTGAACCGCTTACAGTGGAAACATTTGAGAGAGTTGGAAATATAAGGCAAAACTTACAGTTAAGATAATCTGCTTTGACTGTGGGAGGAGGAATTGTTGATGTAAACTTCAGTATCAGAACCTTAGTAGGCACTATAATTCCATCTGTGCGAGTGGAGATTCGGTACACCACATAAACACTTCAGCTGGACAAACTAGCGAGGATCCCTGACTCTGGAATGTTCTTTAAATTCGACTTAATAAAACTCCTCTTGAAGAATTCAAAGTGGCCTAGATGGTCTTCGATTTCAAGAAGAGTTTGGTATGTTGTGTTGAAAATGTTTCTACCAAAATATCTCTAGAGCACAACTCCCTTATTGACTAGGTGGAGCCAGCAAGCTCCTCTAATCCCTTTTTGAATAAAAAAGGGAGACATCTGCCCTAAGGATTTCTCAGATGAGGAATGCATAATTAGAAATCGAGGTACAGAATCTGATTGTGACAGTAATTGCATGATTGTTTTCCGAATCTCTGTTTTATTTTTAGTTTCTTCATTTTTATTTATTTTCTCTTGAATGGGGATATTCATAATAAAGGCATTACCTTTCAATGTCCTTTGACCCAACCTCCCATGGAGCCCTACGAAGGAACTCACTACAATGCCAAACAAGGACTTTGCAGCAATGCCAGGGTTTCGTGAGCGTTATACCTAAACACCTGCATAAGACACAATGTCCACAACACCCACTGAGAAGTCCAACACTGGTATTCGTTTAATTCTAGCTCAAGTGGATCAGCCGACCGTCTACAGGAATTCAAGGTCAAAGTGGTTTGTTAGAGTTGGACTCCTCAACCACCAAGTTTCTCTCCTCCACTTCACGAGTCGCCACGCACGGCAAACATCTGGGTGGATGTTTAGATTCAGAGGACAGTGGCGTAGCTAGGGGGCAAGGAGGACATCTGTCCCGAGCGCAGCATCGGGGTGGGGGAGCGCCAAATTGATGTTACATAATAAGGAAAATTGTGTAACGAAGGGGCGCGAAAATTGACTTTGTCCCTGGGCGCTGAAAACCCTAGCCACGCCTCTGCCAGAGGAGGTAAACTAAAAATACAGAACCTTTACTGGGAGGTCCCCTCACCAAGTACAGGAATCCACCTCAAGGGATTGTTGAAAATAATTCAGAGAAAGATTACTTCAACGGTACTTTGAATGGGTGGGTTGTTATGTGAAGAGAGAGGCTTAAATCTCACAAACTTTTTTTTTCTTGAAAAATAAAGAATTAGGGGGGATATAATTTTGGTGTTCAAGATTGTAAAGGAAGTTGATAATGTTGATGCATCACATGTTTTTATATTTAACAATGAGAACAGTAGGGGTAAGAAACACATATCAATGTTTTATAGGGTGAGAGTAATTTTCAGCTAAGACAGTTTTATTTTTCTGACATGGTAATTGATCTTTGGACGTTGTAGATGTAGTAAATTTTAGTGAGTTTAAGAACAACTTGATAAATATATGAATGATGAGGGATGGTTTTAGGATCATTTATTTATTTTTTTAATTATTTGGATTGAGCTTAGAGGATGGAACAGTCGAGATGGATCAACAGGTCTCATGTTGTTCCAAAACATTTTATTTTATGTTATTAAGTAACTTTACACTTATTTATGGTTTTACTTTAATTGACTTTTGAAATAACACACTCTTACCTTAAAACTATTTGGTTAAACTGTTGGTGAGTACAATTGAAAGTTCTGCAGTTGACATGTCTTTCCAGCCTCTGACCGTAAGGTTTCCAAATAATCAGTAATTTTGTTTGCAAGATGACAGATAGGTTTTATGGTGACACATCCTTCTTTTCCTTTCTTCTTTTACTATTTGTTTTAATTTCAACACTTTAAAAGTTTTTTCTGTCACTTGTATATTCGGTATTTCTGCAACGTTAAATTATTTTTGCTTATTCTCAAACACTGTTCATCTCTCACTATATCATAAAGAATTGAAATTTTAACCAATACGAGGTCTGTTAAAAAATACGTGGACTGACGTCATAAAACAAAATGTACTTTATTTAGAAGTTACAGGTCTGGGTCCCCTTCAAAGTACTCTTCTTCCCAATGCACACACTTAACCCAACGGTGTTTCCACTTGTTGAAACAGTCCTGGTACGCTTTTCTTGTAATGTCCTCCAGCTCCTTCGTCGCATTCGCCTTAATCTCGGGAATCGTCTCAAATCTTTTTCCTTTCAAGGGTCTTTTGAGTTTGGGGAACAAGAAAAAATTGCAATGATGGGATAGGGAAGAACAGTGATCGAGTGTTTGGCCAAAAACTCGTGAGTTATGAGGACTGAATTTCGCAGCAACGCGGTGCATCTTCAATTTTTAGGTCAAAATCTCGTAACAAGATCCAACTGATATCCCACACTCTTCAGCAACCTCCCTGACAATCAGACGTCGATTTGCCCGCACCAGGGTGTTGATTTTGTCGACGTGTGGGTTGTCAGTTGACGTGGAAGGACGTCCAGGACGCTCATCATCTTCAATGGAATGTCGACCATCCTTAAAACGTTCATGCCACTTGAAACATGCCGTACGCTTCATAGCAACATCATCGTAAGCCGTGTTAAGCATAGCAAAAGTTTCAGTCGCAGATTTTCCAAGTTTAACATAAAATTTCACAGCAAGTCGTTGCTCCTTCAGGTCATTCATTTTGAAATCCGCCAAACAAAAAATTCGCACTTGACTTAAAACCGCGTAGCTAATACACAAATGAAGATATCTGCAATCGGGAAATGGCGTCGTAATCAGCTGATTTGTGCGAACCTAGTGACACCAAGCGGATTCTCCTGGAACCAACTGGAGCCCTGTAATTCAAACAGTCCACGTATTTTTTGAACAGACCTGGTATAATGGTTTATCATTTAGCCACGTTTCATTTGGATTCTAGAAAGATTTCCTTACCACTAGATTTCTAGTGTATAAAGACCTATGGTATCACTCAGGGGCGTAGATCCTGGGAGGGTGAGGTATACATCCCCCCTTCATTTTAGGTGGGGGGTATGGTGCATACAATTATTCCCCATACAGTTTGGTCTGTTGAATTGTTTTATTGCATTATAGGCCTACAAATTGTGTGTTTGTTCTTGTGATTCTCGTGTTCTTACCAATCGATTTACATAATTAGGCTTAGATGTAGGGTTTTTCAGTAGCAGAAATTTACATCTTTAATATAGGCGTGCTTTTAAGCTTTTCGATATGAGCGATACTTCGTAAGTATCAGTCAGTAGGCCTAAGTATACATGCAAGTATCGTGGCAACAAGATTACTCTGTGACTGAATGTTTACAGCTTTTAGGTTCACGTAATCAGAGATTACCAATTTGCAAATTGAACAGTCCACATAAGTGGTTGCAAAAATCATCCCCCCCCACATCGGGTGTAAAAAAATCTACGCTCCTGGTATCACTTGTTTCTTTCTTACTGTACTAAAACTCTTCTGGTCTTAGGACATTAATCACCGAAATATACCTGTGATCAATTTGTTAAAAATACCTTATGGACAGATACCTGAAATGTAAACCATTTCTTGGATGCTAACCATAATTGATTTTAACGGTTGTGAATCCTGCTTATTCCCTGGTACTATTATTGTTACTGATATTGTTTTTCTGTCTACGTCTATGACGCTTTTCTTTGTGTGGTATGTTTAAAATTTAGATGTATATTATGTTGAAAAAGAAATATCAGATTCAAAAATACCATGTTGAAATCGTACATTTGGCTAAATCATCAGTAACTGTAAACCGTTTTAAATATCTTGTTAAATATTCAGTTCTGAAATTGCATTTCACCATTGTGGAGTATTGTTGATGGCATTAATAGGCTTAAGAATTTAGGACCGAATATTCAATACTTAGAATTTAAAACCTAAAACTAAAAGCAGTATTTTAATTTTAACAGTATGAATCCGGGCACGAGGCCAACTGCAAATAAACAAAAACAATTTGTGTAATTATATGTTTTTTTTTAACTTCGCTAAAGCTGCACGAGGGCTATCTGCAATAGCCGTCCCTAATTTTCCAGTGTAAGACAAGAGAAACGGCAACTAGTCATCACCACCCACCGCCAGTTCTTGGGCTACTCTTTTACCAACGAATACTGGGATTGACCGTCATATTATAACAACTTCACGACTGAAAGGAGCGAGTTTGTTTGATGTGACGGAGATTCGAACCCACGATTCACATGCTGGGCCATAATTATATGAAGATGCTACTTCTTAAATGACAACTATATTGTATTAAGAAAATTAATAATAATAACACCCTGATTTATTACTGCTGTTCGAAAGTAGATTGGCCCGGCATGGCCAAGCGCGTAAGGTTTGCGCCGCGTCGCGCCGAACATGTTTGCCCTCCTAGCCGTGAGGGCGTTATAATGTTACGATCAATCGCACTATTAGTTGGTAAAAGAGTAGTCCAAAAGTTGGCGATGAGTGGTGATGACTAGTTGCCTTCCCTCTAGTCTCACGTTGCTGAATTAGGGACGGCTAGCACAGATAACTCTCGAGTAGCTTTGCGCGAAATTCAAAACGAACAAACAAACTTTTCGAAATAGGCATCGTCAGGTCGCGGTTTCGAGCCCACATTACACTAAAGATGTTCGTCCTTTTAGTCGTGGGGGCGTTATTAATGTGACAGTCAATCACATTATTCGTTGGTAAAAGAATAGCCCTAGAGTTGGCGATGGGTGGTGATGACTATCTGTCTTCCCTCTGGTTTTACACTGCTAAATTATAGACGGCTAATGCAGATAGTCTTTGTATAGCTTTGTGCAAAACTTAAAACAATTCAATCATAATAATAGGTCGAAATGCTTCCCAACAAGCACACTTTGAATTTAGTCGATGCTCTCACATCTTCCATGAAAATTTACTGTTTTGCGAACACTTAAATATCAGGACTGAAACATTCTCTCGCCAGCATGAGAATAACAGATACATTATATCTTTAAAGGTGTATAACACCTTTCTTTGTAGTGAGAATATTGTATTTTTTATTAGTAAAGAATGTTATTCATTTTTCGGGAATAATAGTAGAATAGTTTTTATTTCATATGATTTGTCTGTATTGATTTTTTATAATGCTGATTGAAACAAGTTTGTTGACTCATGGTTGGTGATACAGTCTCTTGATGCCTCCAGCACTGGTGTTAGTGACTATCTTGGGCTATATATGCATTTTAATATAGATTATTGTGTTAAACCAACGATGTATGAGTGAGTACTGATGTACATGCTGTTGCAAAAACATGAATTTAATCTCTACTCAAGAAGTTGAGCTGAAAAGTCTTCGCTTGGCTGAATTATGCTTGTGATTTTATGTATTTTTATGATAATAAAATGTGTTGCGTTTAATGGCTCCGAGATGGCAGCAGCTACAATACATAAGTTTGGTTTGTTTGGAATACCACAAATATAGTTTGTAACTCACCGCTACAAAAGGACTGATTGTTGATTATCGCTCTCAAATTGTTTGTGTAAAGTAAAAATTTCCGAAACTGTTTAAATTCAATGACATATGGCAAATCCAGAAATATACCGGGCTTTACGTTTCTCTTTATCAGCAAAATTCACAATTTTGTTTATGAGACAACCCTTGAATTCACTTATACAAACAAATTTTTTTGTCAGCAGACAGTCTAATTCTTTCTCGCTTTGAACCAAACCACATTAGCTTGTATTAAAATAGCTACAACGTTTAAGACTAGTGGAGAGAGGAAAAATAAAAACGTTTACAGGTTCAACTAATGTTTTGTAGTAATGCACCTTACAACCTCTTCCGCTAGATGGATGAATATGAGCTTAAAGACTAAGAAAGCCTTGTTTTGTAAATAAAAATTGGTATCGACATTCGACTAGAACAAGTTATCTGCGTAAAACGAAATTACAAATTAACAGTTTGTTTGTTTGTTTTGAATTAAGCACAAAGCTACACAATGGGCTATCTGTGCTCTGCCCACCACGGGTATCGAAACCCGGATTTTAGCGTGCAAGTCCGCAGACATACCGCTGAGCCACTGGGGGGCACAAATTAACAGAGCAATGCGTATTGCAAATTACATTTCCGTTTCTTACGTTTTTATTTATAATTAAAATTCATTGTTTCACCAGTTGGGTACCCTAACGTTTAACAACGTTTTTGGTCGTAAACCTTATAATATCTCACGACTTTCGGCCCGCTTAGGAGATTTACGTCAGTACTAAATGCATATATTAAGATAAGAATGCAAAGCAAGAAAAATATAATAATAAAAATAAAGACTGAAAATAATACAACACTTAGATATACTTAATACCTTAGCCAACAATGAAGTAACAATAAAGAAATAATCAAATACACCTAACTTAGACCAAACATGCTCGTCCTTTCAGCCGTGGGGGCGTTATAATGTAAAGTTCAATCCTACTATTCGTTGGTAAAAGAGTAGCCCAAGAGTTGGCGGCGGGTGGTGATGACTAGCTGCCTTCCCTCTGGTCTTACACTGCTAAATTAGGGACGGTTAGCGCAGATAGTCTTCGTGTAGCTTTGCGCGAAATTCAAGAAACAAATAAATTGTACCCATGATGGGCACGGAACAGAAAACCCGTTGTGGAACTTTGTGATGATCTATAAAAAAATATTTTAAAAATTAGAAATAACTTGTGTATGAACATCAAATATTCCTATTATCAAAGTAACGTCGAAATTTTCAGAAACACAAAAAAATTCAAAGGTAAGAAAACTTAAAACCGAGCATTAAGAAATTAACTTCTAAGACGTAAAAATAATTTTATCAAGAGGCTTCTTTGTGAAACAAATAAAAATATCTGTTTATTTATCAGTCAGGAAGTTTTAAAACATTTTCATATTATTTTGATAATTACTTTACAAATGTTATAGACATAACAATAATATTTAAATAAAATATCTAATATAAAAAAGAGTTTTATTTTTGTTATTTTCCCTTGTGAGTGAGAAAACTAATAAAAATACAATTGTGAATTAATAAACGAGGAAAGTTCATGCTATGCAGATCATCAGCAAATATTCCTATGGATTATCAAAACGATATATTGTATTTAATGGTAAGTATCCATAACCTGTCTTTCTCAACTTTTTTTTTCTTCTGGAAGCGAATATTGTTTGTTTTTTTGGAATTTCGCACAAAGCTACTCGAGGGCTATCTGTGCTAGACGTCCTTAATTTAACAGTGTAAGACAAGGGGGAAAGCAGCTAGTCATCACCACCCACCGCCAACTCTTGGGCTACTCTTTTATCAACGAATAGTGGGATTGACCGTAACATTATACACCCCCACGGCTGGGAGGGCGAGCATGTTTAGCGCGACGCAGACGCGAACCCGCGAATTACGAGTGCACGCCTTAACGCGCTCGGCCATGCCAGGCCACCTGGAAGCGAATAAAAACGCGGTGAAAATTTATTACATAAAAAGGAGACGTGAATTCTAGAACTATTTTTTTTATTATCAGTATTTCGAAAAATTGTCTCCCGCCAGTACAGTGGTATGTCTCCGGATTTACACGCCAAAATCAGGGTTTCGATTCCCCTCGGTGGGATGAGAAAATATCCTCCTGGTTGGGGGTTGTGCAGCAGGCTAACAACTTACTCATTTAAAAAGTCAACATGTTACAATAACGTCTGTAATTGCGGCCCTACGTTCCTTAAGGAATCGGGTGGAATTTGATTTCGAAAAATATTTGTTAATGAATTATTTAATTTTGTTTTTTTCTGAGAATTAATATGATTTCAGAAAAGAGAATAAACGCTGAGCGCAAACTTTATACATAATTATTTGAGTTTTAATAAAAGAACACTATATTATTTTTGTTTGAACTTAGTGAAAGTTTTTGTTAGTTTCTCATCGAACGTTAACTGGTAAAATATAATTGTTAGAAATATTAGGTTGTGTATTAATATAATTTAAATGTTGTTTGTTAAGAAAAATGCATGTGTGTTTTTCATGGAGCAAAACCACATAAAGCTATCTGCTGAGTCCACCGAGAGAAATCGAATTCCCGAATTTAGCGTTTTATATCCATAGACTTACCTCTGTACCAGTGGATGATAAAAAAATGTAAGTAAAAATAGAAATTACATGATGATGTGTTGCTTGTCTGTCTAACCATAAGTTCATAATTCGATGAGCTGTTGGCGTTCTACCTGTGTTAGAACAAAGTCACATTCATGCTGTGTCCACTACGAGGAATCGAGCCCCGGATTTCAGCTTCGTAAGTCCATGGACTTATCGCTGTCCCACCTGAAGGGGACCCACTGAGGTTATTTTGTGAGATATTTTGTTTATAAATTATTATTATTTATGAAAAGCTAAATATATTCGGATAAAAACTAATACCTATTTAAACAGATCGCAATTATTGAGATACGTATTTTGTAAAGATACAAAACAGATAATTTTTTTTATAATTTAGCGCAAAGCTGCTTGAGGGCTATCTGCGCTAACCGTTTCTAATTTAGCAGTGTAAGATTAGAGATAAAGTAGCTAGCCATCATCATCCACCGACAACGCTTGTACCAACGAAGAGTGAGATTGAACGTCTCATTATAACGCCCCCACGGCTGAAAGGGCGAGCGTGGGCTATTACACTATTAAATTATTTATATACCTTAAATTATTTGAAATATTTGTGTTAAATTTTGTTTTTATCCTGGTTAACTTTTCTACCCTTCAGTTATTTATATTTTATATTTTACACTTCTTGTAACATCTGTAAAATAAAACTTTACGTTATTTTATTATTATTAATGCGAGGAAAATACTTCTCTGGCTGCACGTGCTCTTCGTTTCTTTTTGCGAGAGTAAAGTCAACAGTTCAGTTTTCACTCAGTTATCACACTGGTGAAAGCACGTGAAGGATGTCTCGAGCTTTGGTTGCAGAGGCTTAGTCTACTACATAGTGACAGTTTTAGTACAACCTTTTAATAAATGCGGCTAGCGAATTGCACAAAGTGTTTAGTAACAAGTTATAGGAGAAAACACAAGGATAATAAGAATGGGGGCTATAGAAGAAGGGAATAAAGGTCAACGAAAAAAGCATAATCTTCCTGATAGGAACAGAAACGCACCATTAAACTCAACTCCAACGTCCAGGAACTCATCCATTCATCGCCAGGAACAGCAACGCCAAAGTTCACAAAATGCTGAAAAAGACACTGCTCAACATGTGGTCAACGTGATGTCCGACCAACAAACACGGGATGGATCTTGTCGATGTGTTAAAGGTCCCGTTGTACTACTATGGATTTTATGCGTTCTTTCGTTAGGCCTCTCGGGTCTGTGTGGACTAAGGATCTTTCACGTGGAAGAAAGACTCACATCACTGGAAACGAAATACAGACAGTTGGAGATGCAACACCAAGAAAAGCAAGTTAGTAAAGAATATTCAAATTTCAAAACCGTTTCTATTCATGAAAGTTTAAATACGGTCGAGAGAGAAAAAAAATCCTCTTTGTTATTATTCAAATGTATGCTTGTTTTTTAAACTTAATTTTCTGCATAACATAATAAAATTTGACATATTGTTGTGGTTTGTGAAGAGGTTGACGGTAAGCCGATATGTATCTGTGTCATAATAAATATCAAAACATTTGTCAAGGTATTTTTAGCAGCTTTTCTTTCAGACGAAATTTGGGAGCTTATGTAGGATTCTCTCGAGCCCCGGAATTAGGTTACACGTAGCAGCTGTAGATAGATAGAAGTTAGAGCTTTTCTGGATAATGGATTTTAAACACTAAAAGTTAAGTTTGGCCTGGCATGGCCAAGCGCGTATGGCGTGCGACTCGTAATCCGAGGGTCGTGGGTTCGAGCCCGCGTCGCGCCAAACATGCTCGCCCTCCCAGCCGTGGGGGCGTTATTATGTGACTATTATGTGACAATCCCACTATTCGTTGGTAAAAGAGTAGCCCAAGAGTTGGCGGTGGGTGGTGATGACTAGCTGTCTTCCCTTTAGTCTTACACTACTAAATTAGGGACGACTCGGTGCAGTGGGCTAACAACCTACTCACTTAAATACCTGTTGAAGAATCCGCAAGCGATTGCGGCCCTATGTTCCTTGATGGAATCTCATGGTGATAACTAACAAACTAAGTAACAAATTAGGTTTAGTCTCCGTGTTGTTACATATACATACATAAATTTAAAATGTTGCCTCTGGGTCTGCTTTTAACACGTGTAGATTTTTAAGCGATTTAAACCAAATTTGGCATCCGCCATTAGGATCCTCAAGGGGTGACGTAAAGGGCGACTTTTAATCTTATTCTTCTGCGTTACCCCTTTATGTCTGTTTGTGTGTTCACGTTTCATGTCCATAACTTTTAATCAATTAAAACCAAACTTGGAATATTTCCATAAATCTCCAAACAGAATGACATCTGAAGGGTGGGGGTCAACGTTTGATTTGACCCTTCTATTATTCCCCTGAGAAACTATTGTCTGTATTTCACGCCTGTAGTGTTTGACCGATCGCAACCAAAGTTGAGTTATACGGCTCATCATTGGTCAGTGTGTACGGACTTACAACCCTAAAATCAGGGGTTTAACTTCGCACAGTAAACAGAAGCAGGTAATCCCCAAAAAGAAAAACAAAGTGAATGACACGGAGGAAAAAGAGTCAATATTCGGATCTTAATTCATTTCTTAATTGAATTCATTTCTGTAACTCCAGTATTCCTCTGTGTTCACCTTGATTTAAAGCAAACTTCAAGGCGTTCTTGTAACACTTAAGGTGTAGGTGGGTCGACATTCGGATACAAGCCGCACATCAGCTTCTTCTGAACATAACTTAATCGGTGAACCCAATAAATAACATTTAAATTTATTTCTAAGGCCTAATTTAAGTTGCGTACATTTCTGTCAGTTTAGTACACATCTTCTCCAGACACTTATATCCATCCAATTAGTGAATGCAGAATAGTTAGCACAATATAACGTAATGCAGTAATCGCAAGTCGTAACGTGACGTCGGAAGCGTCATGGCTTCTTCACTTTGTCCTTTATATTTGACAATCACACATGCTGTCTTCACTATAATGTATGCAGCTACTCTTTAACTGGTTGACCATCACACTTATAATGCTCCCTCCCCACTGCAGAGCTGAGTCACTGGTTTATTGCAGCTCGAAATTTGAATTCTCTGCTTCTTAGCTTGTTACGATAATCACGTCATTGTGAAGATCAAGTGACAACTTTATTTCGGTAGTTATTATTAGATGTCACAGTAGTCACTTTCCTTTTTTACATTAGATGCGCATGCCCAGATAATATTTATACACATTGGGGACTTTTTTCTATTTTCTTTCTGTCTTTGATAATGTACAGCAAGTCGAATATACACACACATATATATTGAACTCAAATGTGGACCTGGTGTGGCGTGGTGGCCAGAGAGATAGATTCAAAATCTGAAGGCTGTGAGTTCAAACTCCCATAACCAAATATCCTCCTCCAATATGGGCCACTTATCGGGGTGTACAAAATTCTAACACCGGACAAACCCAAATTATGTCACAACAGGATAAAGCTGTAGTATAATGAATGACCATTATTATTTTGTTTTTTCTCACCCAAAGAAATTTCAATGGATGCCATTTGGCTCAAGGAGTTCAAAATATACGTCTCTGTACACGCTACAGTGGCACAGAGGAGGTCATCTGTGGGGAATTTTCACCCATAGATGTCTGTACTCAACATAATTTTGAACGTTTACCTGAAATATTCTTTGTTTCTTTTGAATTTCGTGCAAAGCTACACGAGGGCTATCTGCGCTAGCCGTTTCTAACTTAACAGTGTAAGACTAGAGGGAAGACAGCTAGTCATCACCACCCACCGCCAACTCTTGAGCTACTCTTTTTACCAACGAATAGTGGGATTGACTACCTGAAATATTACTTTCTGTTTTGTGATTGTAAGGGGGCAAGTCAAGATGTTGTGGCTGTTAAAGGAAAGATGATCTAGACACCAACTTAGGTGAATCGACATAAAAATTAGTGACCAGTAAAAACAAAACAAGTCAGAAACACCCTCTATTGTAATTGATTTTTCTGCTTAACGAGATCACAGTTTATCATACGCAGTGTTTTTCTTTAGCAGGCTGAGCATATTTAATTGGATAGCGTACTCGTACTGTGCATTTCGAGAATTTATGGTTCGCGACCCTTTGATGCTAAAAGGTGATCCTCACTTTTGGATCCCATGAGTGTGCTAGGGGATCGGCGATAAAATCCGACTATTCGGTTAGAAAGGAGTAACGGTTATTATTTAGGCTTACGAAGACATTATTTTGTGTATTATTATTACTATTATTACATTTCGTTTGAACAAACAAGATGCCAAATAGTTTCTACCAGTTCCATTTTACTGACAGTAATTCTTTAAATTGTCGAATCTTTTAACAGTCACTACTGCTGTTTGGTCGTCGCATGTTTAACGCTCAACATAGCTAGGTAGTTAGGGCGATCGATTCGGATTCTGAGGATCACAGGTTTGAATCCCCGTGACACCAAACATGCTTGTCCTTTCAACTGTGAGGGCGTTATAATCCAATGGTCAATTCCACTATTTGTTGGTAACAAAGTAGTTTAACATTTGGCGATAGATGATGATGAATATCTACCTTCTACTAATAGAGTCTTTGTTAATCTGAAGATAACCTGATAATATTATAACGTTGTTCTTTGTTTTATTAGTAAAAGTGTTGATACCCATACAAGCCGTCCTGAGATACATTTTCAACATCAAGTGGGTTTCTCGTCATCGCCTTCCCTCTAGTCTTAAACTGCTAAATTAGAGACTGTTAGAGCAATAGTCCTTGTAGAGCTTTGTGCGAAATTAATAAAACAAACAAACAATCATATGTTTTAATATATCTGTATGTGTATACGAACTTTTTTCTGTGCGCAAAAAACTATTGATGTAACTTCATTGGTTTACAAATATACAAGGTGGTCAGCAAGACGAGAAATGAATGCGAAAGTAGACCAGAGACAATTTAGAAGAGATTAGGACGTCAGAAATTTTAGTATTTTAGTGTACGTAATTGAAATTAGACTCATTAATTATGTACCATTCGAGCAAAGAAATACTAACCTTAGATATTTTAATTTTTAGAATACCAACTTATTTATATGTAACACCAATATAATTTTGTGTAGAGAGTGTATTTGTGGTTATATGCTACTGAAGTTCTGATGTTTATATTCCATCCAAAGGAGCAGTTTTTGCCACAAGCCAGTCGAAGAAAACGGAACATCCAGCCGTTCTTACACATCACACGCATTGCAAAATGGGACTTGGAGAATTATTTGAAGAAAAAGAAACACTCAAGAACAGACATGGTTTCTGTTAAGTGTATTTGTCCTACCAGCGAGCCTGGTAAGTGTGAGGTATTGTTAAACTCTTTAATACATTTGTTACCAGCTACAAGTGTATTTGTTCCACTAGAGACACCAGTAACTCTTAGGTATTGTTAAACTCCAAATACATTTGTTACCAGCTACAAGTGTATTTGTTCTACTAGAGACACCAGTAACTGTAAGTATTGTTAAACTCCTAACACGTTTGTTGCCTGCTACAAGTGTATTTGTTCTACTAGAGACACCAGTAACTGTAAGTATTGTTAAACTCCTAACACGTTTGTTGCCAGCTACAAGTGTATTTGTTCTACTAGAGACACCAGTAACTGCAAGTATTGTTAAACTCCTAACACGTTTGTTGCCAGCTACAAGTGTATTTGTTCTACTAGAGACACCAGTAACTGTAAATATTGTTATACTCCTAACACGTTTGTTGCCAGCTACAAGTGTATTTGTTCTACTAGAGACACCAGTAACTGTAAGGTATTGTTAGGATAGTGACGTGTTTGTTTCTGTCATTAAAACGTTTTTGAAATATCGCTACTGTTACTTCGTATTGAGTCGTTCATAAAATATTAAAGAAAGCTGCAGTATATAATAATTTGGATATGTTGTGTTGAGTTATCATAATACGGTGTACGGAAGTGTACATATAACTATAGTGTGTTGAAACTGTACACACTACTAATCTATGGTGAAGTCACCGTGAAAGTGTACATATAACTATAGTGTGTTGAAACTGTACACACTACTAATCTATGGTGAAGTCACCGTGAAAGTGTACATATAACTATAGTGTGTTGAAACTGTACACACTACTAATCTATGGTGAAGTCACCGTGAAAGTGTACATATAACTATAGTGTGTTGAAACTGTACACACTACTAATCTATGGTGAAGTCACCGTGAAAGTGTACACATTATTATAGTATAGTGAGCTGTTATAAAAGGTATGTGTGTATTTTGGAATAATGGTGAGGTCTTACAGAAACGTATGCATGTTTTAACAATGATGAGTGTATTAAGAAGTTTATTAATGTGTGTATTTATATTCCTGAGACTGGATTAACGGTTATTACTTTTTTTAACCAAAACAATAACATTTTCCTGTTAGAGAAATACAGATACAACCATAATGTTTATTAGAGAAATACATCCATAGATACAAACATTTTGTTAGAGAAATACAACCATAGATACAAACATAGATAATGTTTTCTGATCGCTCCTATTATTCACTGATCTGGCTTACGATTAAAAAACCAAAATGTTATAACAAGCAATTCAGAGCACTCATTAAATAATTTGTTTGATAAGTGTCTTATAGTACACTAATATTGATAAAAGAGAATTAAATGTTCAATAATAAAACAGTTAACAAGTTAGTAAAGTATTAGCAGCCACCTTTCGTTTCATTTCGAAGTTTCATCACTTCTTCTATCTAGCCTGGGAGTCTTCAAGTTTCGGCTGATAACAAAATATTAATACCTCCTGTTTCTGACCTCTTTACCCACATTCTTCTAGTCTGGAAGATATCAAACTTGGCTAACTTCTTTTAATAAACTACTGTTCGTTTGTTGTACGATACATCAAACACAATGTTGAGTTAACCTTTGAGTTGTATGATACATCAAACACAGTGTTGAGTTAACCTTTGAGTTGTATGATACATCAAACACAGTGTTGAGTTGACCTTTGAGTTGTACGATACATCAAACACAGTGTTGAGTTGACCTTTGAGTTGTACGATACATCAAACACTGTTGAGTTAACCTTTGAGTTGTACGATGCATCAAACACAGTGTTGAGTTAACTTTGAGTTGTGCGATGCATCAAACACAATGTTGAGTTAACCTTTGAGTTGTACGATACATCAAACACAGTGTTGAGTTAACCTTTGAGTTGTACGATACATCAAACACAGTGTTGAGTTAACCTTTGAGTTGTACCATACATCAAACAGTGTTGAGTTAACCTTTGAGTTGTACGATACATCAAACAGTGTTGAGTTAACCTTTGAGTTGTATGATACATCAAACACAGTGTTGAATTAACATGAGTTGTACGATACATGAAACATAGTGTTGAATTAACATCTGAGTTGTACGATACATGAAACATAGTATTGAGTTAACTTTGAGTTGTACGATACATAAAACACAGTATTGAGTTAACTTTGAGTTGTACGATACATCAAACACAGTGTTGAGTTAACCTTTGAGTTGTACGATACATGAAACAGCATTGAGTTAACTTTGAGTTGTACGATACATAAAACACAGTATTGAGTTAACTTTGAGTTGTACGATACATTAAACACAGAATTGAGTTAACTTTGAGTTGCCCGATACATAAAACACAGTATTGAGTTAACTTTGAGTTGTACGATACATAAAACACAGTACTGAGTTAACTTTGAGTTGTACGATACATAAAACACAGTATTGAGTTAACTTTGAGTTGTACGATACATGAAACAGCATTGAGTTAACTTTGAGTTGTACGATACATGAAACAGCATTGAGTTAACTTTGAGTTGTACGATACATAAAACACAGTATTGAGTTAACTTTGAGTTGTACGATACATTAAACACAGAATTGAGTTAACTTTGAGTTGCCCGATACATAAAACACAGTATTGAGTTAACTTTGAGTTGTACGATACATAAAACACAGTACTGAGTTAACTTTGAGTTGTACGATACATAAAACACAGTATTGAGTTAACTTTGAGTTGTACGATACATGAAACATGGTATTGAGTTAACTTTGAGTTGCTTCTTCAAACAAATCAACATTAAGATGTCAAATCTTCTAGCGCCATTTGTTTCTGAATTTTCCAAAAATCACACCCACACAACTCGGGCCCGGCATGGCCAGGTGGGTTAAGGCGTTTGACTCGAAATCTGTGGGGGCATTATAATGTGACGGTCAATCGTACTGTTCGTTGGTAAAAGAGTAATCTAAGGGTTGACGGTATGTAGTGATGTCTAGCTGCTTTTATATATGCAAAAATGGCTCGTTTTGGTTGAGAAAATATTTTACGTAGAAGATTGAACCTGACGATATTTCTCTGCAAGTGGGTTTTCTCGACATCGCTCTAGCTGCTTTTCCTCTCGTCTTACACTGCTAAATTAGGGACGGCTAGCGCAGCTAGCTCTTGTGTAACTTTGCGCGAAATTCAACCCAAATAACTCTCTCTATATAGCCGTCCCTAACTTTCAACTGTTAGACAAGAGACTAGTCAATAGCGCCAACCGCCAACTATTGGATTATTTTCATCTGAACGAACAGTGGGATTTGTCCGTCACTCTTGTAATAGATTTACGGCCCCAGATTTGCAGCAATGTGAAGTGATTCAGGATTCCCCGGATTTAGAGTTTTGGCATGGTCGTTTCTAGGCCATACTCAGCTCTAAAAGCCATATTGATAATGATATAAACGTGAGTAGCTGATATCGACAAGGTGAATCTTTCCAAGCGCAGTCCCTTTGTTGTGAAGGGCGGGAAAACATGAAACTGTGACTGTCCAAGTAATATCGTATCTAAATTAGTATCGCTGTTCTTGGTGTTTGTAAAATTAGTTTAAAAATACGCATTATTTTGTAAAGACAAACAAATGATGTTATAAAAACTATCTTAAGCGTTAGTTGGTATGTAAAGACATGAATAGATATCAGTTAAAATTTATGTATGGAAAATTCTAGCAATTTACACAATTACAGAGCGTATAGTAAATATGGAATTATTATTATCATCTATCTTAGATAAATTGTTGTGAATGTATCCTATTGGTTAAGATACTGGTTTACAATAAAAGGTCTGAGGTTCGAGCCTGCGATCTGTCACCGAACAAGTTGCACATTTGTAGTTGTGGCAGCGTTAAGCCTATCATTAGGCGATATTTACTGATTGCTTTTCCTCTGGTAAACAGTTCTAAATCGGGAGTGGTTACAACTGAACCCCGAGGTCTCATGTGTCGCAAAAAATGTCGTTTAAATACATGTTAGGTGTCCTCTTTTTCTAACAGTTTCATGTCACTTTATACATTATTAGATAGACAGGTCTAAAAAACAAACAAAATCAGATTATACACATTTTTTGCTCAACATCCGGGTACCCTTGGAAAATTTGTAGCTTTTGCTGGTAATATTAATATTATTTTCTTCTAATACTGTGACGGAAAAGCTATAAAATGTTATGGGAGGGAATGTTTTGAATAGTTTTCTTCAGTTTTGGTATGGATTTCGGCAAAAGCCACACAAGGGCTATATGCGCTAACCGTACCTAATTTAGCAATTTAAGACTAGAGGGAAGGCAGTTAATTATCACCATCCACCGCCAACTCTTGGCCTACTCTTTTATCAACGAATAGTAGGATTAATCGTAACATTGTAACGCCCCAACGGTTGAAAGAGTGAGCATGTTTAGTGTGACGGGGATTTGAACCTGCGACTCTCAGATTAGGAGTCAAGTACCTTAACCAACTGACCATGAAGCAAGAATGTAACGGTTTGGTTTTTTGATGTTTTACCATTGATGAAAAGTAAGAATATATATATATATATATAGTTATATGAGTTTGAGTTATAGCTATATATATATATATATATACACAGCTTGATACTTTGATGTCACTGATGTGGGAAGGTATCACTAAGAATGGTAATACATAGTAGGTAGGGATGGGCCGAGGATAAAATGTATGCTACATTCAACCTGTTATACACACAAATAACTGCTGAAGTTTGAGTTATAGCTTTATTTGAGCACCTAATTATCATTATCAAGTGTTTCACAGTTTGCATAGCAGTGAGTTCAGTTTAAAAGTATGAATTATTTCTATGTTTCGTAAATAACGGTTTCATTTCTGACTGCTAGATGGCACCACAAATTGTTCTTATATAACAACCGTTTGTACACTTTCGTTTCACAAAATGATATCCACCAAAAACTTTCTGCAAAAATAACTATATGCAGATAGAAAAAGATAAATTAATATTTAAGGTATTAAGTAAATCAAACATTTAAGCAAGTGACAGATCTTTGTACACGTTACTGATGTTTGAGTTTTAAAACAAAAACAGTTGCTTAATTATCAAAACAATACGATACAAATCGATCTAGTTTTCTTCAAATTTCCAGAAGAGCCGAGCCTAGAAGATGTATGTGTATGCATGATATGTAACTTCATATCCTAGAATCTGTATGATCTCCTATCCATTAATGGGCATGACCATAGCATGTGGAGAAGTCGAATGTATGCACGTGCAGTGAGTTCGAAGGCGTGAGATCTGTAAATTTCCCCTAAACTTCATTCCAGCACCTAAGGTATTCGTACTGTCCTGAAAGAACCATTCTGGCCTCACTGGTCCAAAATTAAAAAAAAAAACAACTAATATAATATTAAAAGTAAATATTACCATCGAATTATAAATTTAAAAAAAAATGTTCACTTATGAAGATACTCCAATAAACTTATCTTAGAAAAATACCAGAAACTAATATTTTTTTGTACAAAAATTAAGTATAATGGAAGGATCGCGATGTTCCAAGTTCCATGTTATAAACATTTCTACATAAGTAGCTAGTAAGTACTGAGTCGATATTAAAAGTTTATGGTTATTAGGTACTTTAAGACTGTGAAACACAATTCAATTTAAATGCATTTATTCAAACCTGACTTCATGTAACTGACATGGACTCACTATTTAGTAGTATGTAAAGGTTATTTTTGCAAAGATTTGGCTACTTGTGTTTCAGTGCTTTTTGAGATTGTCATCTCTTTATTATATTTATTGTTGCAATGTTTTTATTACTTGTTAGGACAGGCCCGGCATGGCCAATCGCGATAAGTCGTGCGACTCGTAATCTGAGGGTCGCGGGTTCGCATCCGCGTCGCGCCAAACATACTCGCCCTCCCAGCCGTGGGAGTGTTATAATGTGACGGTCAAACCCACTATTCGTTGGTAAAAGAGTAGCCCAAGAGTTGGCGGTGGGTGGTGATGACTAGCTGTTTTCCCTCTAGTCTTACACTGCTAAATTAGGGACGGCTAGCACAGATAGCCCTCGAATACCTTTGTGCTAAATTCAAACAAACAAACAAACAAACTTGTTTGGATATTAGTGTAAATATTCCATTATACTTAGGTGTAAATATAGTAATTTAGACATCGTGATATAAAGTAAAATATTAGAAAGAGATATAAAGTTGGACTGAAATTCTTGGATTTTAGTTAGGATATTGGACAGGAGTTTTGACGTAAGAACTTGAATGTGAAAATGTGTTCCTGAGAAAACTCTGTGATAGTCTACAGTATCACATTTGTTTTCTCTCTAGTTTTTATCTCGCAGGAATCTTTATAAGGATTTTGAAAAAGAAACTTGAATGTGAGCATGTTTGTGGATTTTTATTTGTTCATCTACTATATGAACGTTTAAAGTGTGTAATTACACTGTTCTTAAACAAATTATTTTGTTAAATCTCCTAAGGAGAAAGTTGGTTATATAAACAAACAACAGGAAACGGTTATTATTACTAAACCCAGAGCCAATGTTGTACCTACATTAAAGTTAGGACCTGGAGTATAGGAATATATTGACTGACTTGGTGATCTGAAGAAATACTAAGAGATAACGAATGTATAGTTGGAAGACAGTGTATGACTGACCCAGACCGGAAGTTGTAGTGTAAGGGAATGTGGTGACACGTATAATAAAAATTGGCCTGGAGCGTAAGACACTCGATTCGCAATCTGAGGGTTGCTGGTTCGAATTCACGTCACCAAACATACTTCCCTGTATCTTCGAATCCCCTGTCGCACCAAACATGCTTGTTCTTTAAGCCGTGGGGGCGTTATAAATTTTTGGTCAATCTCACTATTCGTTGGTGAAAGAGTAGCCCAAAAGTTGGCGGTGATGACTAGCTGCTTTCGCTCTAGTTTTGCACTGCAAAATTACGAATGGGCTAGCACAGACAGCCCTCTTGTAGTTTTGCGCGAAATTCAGAAACAAACAAACACGCGCAGAAAGGTTACAGAACAAAAATAAAAACTGTCTATATTTTGATACAGTTAAGAAAATCAGTATTTACAGATACGTTAGGAGTTCGGTAAATAAAACAAACGCGTAATGAAGATAAAAATAAATAAATGTATATTAATTAATTTAATTGATGAGATAGCAACAAAAATCACTAAAATGGTGGATCCGATCATTTGGACATTGAGACGTGATCGCAACCTGGTATTATTTCTTACGTGCTGTCACGTGATATAAATTAGAGATCAGATTAAGGTTTGGGTTCCTGCACTTGTTGGTAGGCTACACAAATACCACTAGGTTTGTCGTTACATAAGAAAATATTCCACTGGATTTTACTGCTTTTTTACAGCACATTTAGAATCGATCAGAAACTACGAGAACATTCTGTTTTTGCCTATACATATTTTTGATTTTGTACTCTAAATACGGCTGGTACGGGTCTATAAAATACTCTTTTACTTCAAGTGGGTTTCTCGTCATCACGAATTGTTTTATTTTGTTGAAGCCTAAAAAACGAAAATCATTTCATGTAACATTAGTCTACCAGGTGGGAGAATGACTAAGGAAGTCAAAGGCTAATCCTAAATATAAATCCAAGATGAAGAGAAATACAGAGGAAAGTCTTGCGAAATCCCTGTCGGCAAAATAAACGTTGATTGCGTAAAATAGTGCACTACTTTAAAAGGTTAAGTTTGGCCACATGAAATCAATCAGTCAGGAGTTCTTTCAGGCCTCCTGTCAGCTACAGTGAGCTTGTGCAGATAAGTCCAGGTCACCGTTTAAAACGGGGTATTGTAGTCCCCGTGGGTATGTTGAGTTTAATGTGGTATACAGGAGATGCATAATACGAGGAAACTGAATCTCTTCTTTTTTTTCTTTTGCTAGAAATAAAGCTACTTGTAAACGGTCTCTGTTAGGTGACGTCGTGAAGTTTATTTTTTTGTTGAATTTCGCGCAAAGCTATACGAGGACTATCTACGCTAGCTATCCCTAATTTTACAGTGATGGACTAGAGGAAAGACAGCTAGTCAATACCACCCACCACAAACTCCTGAGCTACTATTTTACCAATGAATAGTGTGATTGACCGTAACATTATAACGACCCCACGGCTTAAAGAACGAGCATGTTTGGTGCGACAGGGGATTCGAAGATTAGTTTTATTTTAGTGGTTTAGAAATTACAGGATATTGTTCAAATACTGATGTTGGTATTCTTGTTCTAGTGGTTGAGAAATTAAAGGCTGCTATCTGATTTTTTGTTAGTATTTTTAATTTAGTAGTTGTGAAACTGTAAATTATCGTCAATAAAAAAACCTAAATAATTACAAATATGAAGACAATTTGTTCAAACAAAATGGCTAGGCTTATTAAATGTTATAAGTTAGTCACTCTTGAACAAACATAAAGCAAGTATAACATTAAATTTCTATAAATCATCTGTTTGGGACCCTTGCTGACAACGACATTTTCGTCCGTAATCCCAATAACAATTCAGGAGTTTCGATCATCTTAGGTCTAAGACCAACGTACGAAACCAATAGAGAAAGATAATTATAATGAAATATTTTGTTACTTATGCTGGTATATTTGCTATAGCAAAGCTTTGTAAATGTGATAAAAAATGTCGTCACAAATATCAGTTTTAATGCGAAATTAGTTGTTTTATGAAGTGATATTTTAGAGCATCTTGTCTTTGAAAGGAAACATTCGGACATTCATTAATGTTAGTGTTATTAATTTCGTGAAGAGATACTATCTTCCATCAGTTTTATTTCCTGGTTAATTTACTGTACTAAACACATTCCGTTTTTGCTCTATCATATAGTTTCACCGACAAACATCTTGAAATACGTTGATAACTCTCCGAGAATAATATTTTGTTCATATAGCTGGATTTATGAAACATCGAATTTTCAAACTTCAGCCATACCGCAGATTCTAGATGTCAAGTAAATTATTTATTAAGTTGTAGCATGAAAGTAGATCGCAAGTTTATGTATTAAAAGCTGGAACACCTCCATACAATCTCACTCTATTAGTTTATACTGTTATGACTAATATGCGACAGATTTTTAAGCAAAAGGAAATCGCGTGTTTTGGGTCGATTAACCAGTGAGGTTGAGAGTGCTAAGTTAGTTGTACTGTCTGGTGAGAAGGTTGATAGGGGGGGGGTACTATGTTTAAAGTGAGGTCAACATGGGTTGGTTTCTCTTTTTGGAGACTGGGACTGACAAGAAAGGATTTTGCGGTGTGGCACGAGGGTTGACAACGATGTTGGTAAAGAGTTCACACGGGTGGGTTTACACGTGGGCTGCTCACACAGTACAGCATCGCGAAGATTGACACACAAATTAAACGATGTGGTGAAAGATGGATTACACTGTCTAATGAGCAGGCTAATACGGATAGCTTACACTACGGAAGGGGTGGAGTTGACACGGATGGGCTACCCTGGGTGGCTTGAGGATTAACACGTTTATGCTGATCTCGAGCTATAAAGAAGTGATAGCTAATTGTGAAATTGGCTTTAAATGGAAATATAACGAAGGATAACAGTTATCGAGATTGGGAAACATCGAAACATGGCTGTTATTTGTTGTTCCAGTCAGTGAACACGTTCTACACTGTCAATATATATATTATGAATATTTTAAGTTTTAACAAAAGTTTCCAGTAATCTCTACTAGTGTCGCTTCATGTGAAAACTGTCCGTAAGATTTACCTAAATGCTGACAAATCGGGCTGCTTTTGTGTGTGAGTGTTCATTGCAATTACCTCATAACTTATGGTTACTTTACAGTTAGTAAGTCATGCACTGGGAAACATACAGCCTCTTGTGATATTTGGAAATATCTTCTTTCATAGCTTTTATCAACGGCAATTACGTTAGAGTAGCCAACTGGACCGTCTGATGAGATTAAACGCAAGTAGTTATTGTTCTAAAGGGCTGGTTAGGTGTGTTAAATTTCGCACCGATCCAGGACAACATCGCGCCTCCATCATCACTGACTCTCGCTTTTAAAAAAACAACTAACTTTTGATGTTATATTCCTATTCATAGACACAAAATTTTGCAAAATTTGGCGTTATTTTGAGAGAGCATAAAATTCATACTTTGTGGTAACCTAATGAAGTCAACCACCAAAATTTCTCGAATTGTTATAAATATTCGAGATTTTTTGAACGGTGTTTCAGTTGTGGACAATTGTTTTAAGTTTTTCTTTACATGAATTGAATCATTATGTTTTTGTATAGACACGTTCTTTGTATTTACCAGTCATTTTTTTGAAAAATTATAGTCTCTTGTAATTTCTCATCTTGAAACATACAAGCTATAATTACCAAATTACCTACCTAATTAGATTTTTACTTTGAAATAAATTTTCATTTCAAGATGCCTTTAAAAACTAATAAAAAATAATTAAAAAAGTGGTCTCTATGAGAAATATTTCAGTGAGACATTGTTCATATCTCGTTAAAACATGGTTGTCTTATCCACATCTCTTTGTTGTTGTTTTTAATTAAGCACAGAGCTACTCAATGGGCTGTCTGTGCCCTGCCCACTACGGATATCGAAACCCGATTTTTAGCGTTGTAAATCTGCAGACATACCGCTGAGCCACTGGGGTACATCTGTTTTATTAGCGCGCCACTAGTAATCTGACATTCTAGTAATTGTTAGGGTGCTGAGATTAGCTTTTTAGAATGCTGAGACTAAACGCTGGTGTTTGTTGTGTTATGGTCTGGCTAGATGTTTTATTTTTTGAGAGCATTACCATAAAAGTGCGTCTTCTTAGATAATAGATAACACTATGTAACACAATTTTTACTTTTTCTTGTTCCTGGACAGAAAGTGTTATTTCCCAGTTGCTTATGCCTAAAGTAAATGGAAAAGACCTATTTTTATCTTCAAATTTACCCATTTTTCAGAACATTCCAGGTAGATTGAGTGCTGAGTAGCTGAGAGAGAATTCTCAAGAACTTTCTAGAATGTTGTAAAACTTACGAGAAGTTTCAAGAACCTTTTAGAATTTTCTAGAACTTTCCATAGCAATATATATACAGGAGCTTTCCACTTCAGTTTAGTTCTAGCTGTGTAAGTGAACACAAAGACCTATCCAAGAAGGCATTACCAAGTTTCCTTGTTATATTTGCCTTTGGGACAGCAGGGACACTGCAGCGCACTACAACAGGAAGCACTGGCCACAAAGAACTCAGTCCTTTGTGGGGAGGCACAGTGTCAAGTGTGAGCCACTAGTGGACCTCCAGAAGGTGTTGTTCCTACCATTGCACATAAAATTGGGTCTTATGAAACAGCTTGTCACAGCTCTTGATAAGGAGTCTGCAGCTTTCAAGTACCTTTGAGACTTCTCCCTAAGCTGTTTGAGACAAAGGTCAAAGCTGATGTCTTCGTTGGACCACAAATAGAGAAGATCCTGGAGTGCACAAAATTCCCTCAGAAGCTCAGTAGGAAGGGAAAAAAAGCTTGGAGCAGCTATGTCGCAGTTGTTTGGGGCTTCTTGAGCAATCACAAGGTCGAAAATTATGTGGAACTGGTTGAGGTTCTGGTGAAGAACTACGGCAAAATGGGCTGCAGGAAGTCCCTGAAAGTCCATATCCTTGAAGCTCATCTTGATAAATTCAAGGAGAACATGGGAACATACTCAGAGGAGCAAGGCGAGCACTTCCACCAAGATATACTGGACTTTGAACGCCGCTACCAAGGAGTGTATAACAAAAACATGATGGGAGACTATATTTGAGGTTCTGATACGTGAAAGTGATTTATATATTTACATTACAGTTGCAAATCTCGAAAAACTACTCACTCCTAAAGATTTTTTGTATAACTTTAGTATAAATACATGTAAATCATAATTCATATGTTGTTTTATTCAGACCTTATGTAAATGGAATTGTGCAAATTTGCCCGTTCTTAAATGGAAAATACATTAATTTCCAAATTTCATTATCCTGGTCACAAAAGCAAAGTTTGAAGGGAATAATGGCCATTTTCTTTGCTTTTACAACATAAGAAATTAAGAAATAACACATACTATCCAGGAATAAAAATTTGTGTTACATAGTGTAATAAATGGTTTTATGGAAGTTTAAGCCCATCTGGAAATGCTTGGGGCCTTAAAGATTCATAGATATACAGTCACCCTTGTGTTATAATTCCATTTATGGTATTTGATTATGACGCCAATTGTGATTGGATACTTTTAAAACATTTCCTACGCGTAACAACCTACTATTTTAGTCTCGTTGTTGGAACAATAGCAGAGGAGGGAAGACAATCATCCTTCCTTCCCCAGGAAAAAGTTGGGTATCTTGCAAAGTTTAATTATACCAGGGGTGACTGTAATGACGTCGTTCTGACAACCTGCAATCTATAAACCCATGTAGATAGATAGGGTCACTGTATAGTATTCGACTATCAAATTTAAGTTTGTTGTTAACGAAACATCCCACCACGAGGATTGAAACCTGGTTTTTATGGTTATTAACCACTGGGGAAGGGGGGCACACATTTTAATTAATCTCTGTAATATTGATGTGATAAGAATGACTGAAATTACTTGTACTCCAAACTAAATATAAAGATTGAAATGACATGTATTCCAAGCTAACTATCAATATTGAAGTAACGAGTACTCCAAACTAAATATAAAGATTGAAATGACATGTACTCCAAGCTAATTATCAATACTGAAATGACAAGTACTCCAAACTAAATATAAAGATTGAAATGACATGTACTCCAAGCTAATTATCAATACTGAAATGACGAGTACTCCAAACTAAATATAAAGATTGAAATGACATGTACTTCAAGCTAACTATCAATACTGAAATGACGAGCACTCCAAACTAAATATAAAGATTGAAATGATATGTACTCCAAGCTAAAAATAAAGATTAAAAATATGCACACTGTTAGCTGAATGTAATTATAAAAATGGCACTGAAATGTTAATTATCATCATTCAAATTTTGATAAAAGACAAACAAACAAATTAACATACATTATACTTTATGTGTCATTTGATTATAGTCACGGGTAAAGAAACAAACTAAAACTTGTACGTTATACATCCCTCGGTCATAATTATAAATTTAAATAAGGCAAACAATATAGTTTGTACATTAAGCATTTTTGGTTGTATTCAGACAGAGAGACGGACAAACGTTTTACCGATTATTTTTTATGCATAAAAATTACAATATATAAGACACAACCTCCCGATGTTTGTCAAAATAGGTCGTTATTTTTATTGGTTTACAGTTACGCACGTTTTTCTAGACATTCTGTTACTTTTACATTTCGCATAAAGGATAACCAAGAAATAATGTTTATCCACCCTAAGAAATGTATATTTATGCACACACACCAACTGCTATTAAAACAGGGGAGAAATATAGGTTCTTAGAATCAAACCTAGTATTTATTAACTGCTGCGGGAATCGTAAATTTCGGGAAACTGGTACTATAGATGTGTTAGTCAATTTTAGAATTCTTCAGGAACCGGATGTTTATAACTCAATGCGCCAACTAACAGAAATAACTAGAATTCTTTTTTTCTTTACATCAGCAGGGATTTTTGCCTTCTACAGAAACAGAATAGAAGTCTTCCATTGGAGCATTTTCCTTCGCACCTTTCTGTGCACGTGTTTGCTCGTGCTCTACATCCGTGTAGAGTTAGTGATGAAAGAAGCATTGATATGGCCATTTGGCTAAATATGTTTCTACAATATATGTATGTTTAGTATATTTAAATAGTTTTAAACAACAAATCTGTTTTGATTTGTCATTAATCTTGCACGTCTCGTTTTCTTTCCCTCAGTTTTCAATTTGACAGAACTTGTTTTACAATCAGTTAGTCCCATATACCGTGACCTACGTTTGTTCTTGATCTTTAAACCTTAAACAACGGGAATGTTCTATGTAATGAAATGATTGAAATTCTTTAATGTTACACCAATGTTCCTGAATCTGACTTTGTACTCGTTTGTTTCTTTGTTTTGAATTTCTCACAAAGCTACTCGAGGGCTATCTGCGCTAGCCGTCCCTAATTTAGCAGTGTAAGATTAGAGGAAAGGCAGCTAGTCATCACTACCCACCGCCAAATCTTGGGCTACTCTTTTACCAACGAATAGTGGGATTAATCATTGATCGTGACATTATAACGCCTCCACGGCTGATAGGGCCAGCATGTTTGGTGTGACGGGGGTTCGAACCCACACCTCACAGATTACGAGTCGAACGTTTCAACCCACCTGGCCATGCCGAGCCAGAGTTAAAGGCCTGAAATCAATATTGATGGCAGAACTGACAGCTATATCTATAACACTGATAACGATTTTAAGACAAATATTCATTCTTAAGTTAGCCAATAATTAATTTTATAGTGTTGATAGTAATAATTGATTAATATACGAAAACACAATGAATCACTTTATAGTATTGAAAATAATAATTGTTGAATATACGAAAACACAATGAGTCACTTTGTAGTATTATGATAACAATATCAGAGTATACAAAACCATAATGAGTCACGTTATAGTATTGAGCATAATAATTGTAGAATATACGAAAACACAGTGAGTCACTTTATAGTATTGAAAATAATAATTGCAGAATATAGGAAAACACAATGAGTCTCTTTATAGTACTGTTAACACTAATTATAAAATATACAAGAACTCCTTCGTTTATCTTTCATGTATATTTTTGTAAGTTATCTAGTTGTGTTTTAATTTAATTAACATAAACACACTAATGTGTTTAATAACTTATCAACGACGCATACACCCACGATTGTGTACGAGTACGTGTTTGTACTTTCACTTACTTAATAGGAGACTAAAGTTACAAGGTCTTTACCCATGTATTGCTCAGAAGGTCATAGAATAGCTCCGTATTTGCTTTTTGTTTGTTTTGTTATCAACTACAAACTTGGGCTCACAGCCTCGTCATCTCCTGACCGATTTGAGATCTATTTACAACTTTGAGCTCGGGAGATCGAACTCTTTCGATTGATGTGTTTGATCACGTCAAAGATCTCACAGATTAATTTACTCTAATCCTGCCTAAAGTAATTTCAATTTGAGAGTAAGCTGGTAGAAATCTTAATGAGTGATATAATCCCTCGGTTGGTGTTTTTAGCGCACAAAAATATAGCTAATAAAATGAAACAAGAAAGATTCATTTATTTTAATCTTGTCTAAAAGAATTACCAATGCTGCCGCTCTTAAGGATTTCTGTTTGTTCTCTGTAGAATCCAAAGCTGATAGACGAAGAAGAGAAACTGGAGCCAATAGCGGTTTAATGAATCCAAAGGTAAAGTCAACGATTTGAAAATATACCTGTTACCAAGGGAACAACAAAACAATACACTTTAGTAAAATATAGATAAAAAGGTATACACACACACATATGCTTTCTAAAAGTATTTGGCCACTTCTTCAACACGTGGCGTGGTCCAGCGAGTATGTATAGATACACTGTTAAGTGAGAAAGTCAAAGTAGGAATATGTGATTTGTCCGATTTTGATAAACGACACAATAATATTTAAGAAGTGTTCGTAAAATCGATATATTAATTAGCCGTGATGGCTGGTAACACGTCATATCACGTCAATCGATAGGATTTGGGAGCTGGTAATATAACGTTTAACAGGAGACAAAACCTCGTAAGCACGATATTTCTTTCTGAACACAATTGGTGTTCCCTTGATAGGACTGTCATAAGTTCTTGAACTCAGTTTCGAAATCAATTTGTATCAACTTTATTATATCAAATTTTGGCCCCACGTGAAAGGAAAGAGTATCACGTATCACGTGTGAGGTCTGTGCACGAATGACGGCACTTTAGAAGGGATGAATTATTCAAAGGTATGCGTTACCTAAAATTACTTTGGTTGACGAGAAGTCCGTCAGTTCTAACTCGTATTGATTGACCGTGAATTCTATGAGGTGTAAGGAGAACGTTTGAACAAGTGAGATTTAGCACAGATAAGACATTGATAACTAGAGAGACACTCGCTAGAGTGCACACCTCTGCCATGTTTGTTTTTGAATTTCGCACAAAGCTACTCGAAGGCTATCTATGCTAGCCGTCCCTAATTTAGCAGTATATGACTAGAGGGAAGGCAGCTAGTCATCACCACCCACCGCCAACCGCTGAAAGGATGAGCATGTTTGGTGCGACGGGGATGCAAACCCGCGACCCTCAGATTACGAGTCGCACGCCTTAACACGCTTGGCCAGGCTGGGCCCCAGTATAAGTTACATGCATTTCTAAATATAAACATACATCGATATTTAAGTGAATTTTGGACCCTGGCCACCTCTGTCATACAGCGTTGATTATATTCGGCTCTCAAAGATTACGAAAATGTGTACGTAAGTCCGTTGTTTTCAACGGACATGGATCATCTGTAGCAGGACAAAAAGGAATAATACCCTACATATGTCCACCAAGTATCATCAAAATCCGATGACTTTTGACTGATTTATAGAGCAAAAATAGTGTGAAAAATCGGTCCCCATGTTAACAGATGGGATTTTTGTTTATTTTAATGATCTTGATTGTAATGAAACTAATCAGTACTAATTCTGGATTTAGTATAAATGTATAAGAATGTTTGTCCAAATCCAATCGGGCGTTTCCGAAGGGCTTTGTTCACAAACACACTCTCAGGGGCGAAAACATAACTTCCATCAACTTTGGTAGCGAAGGTGAGCATGACTATTCTAAGGTAAAACTAATAAGCACAGCTATTCTGAAAATGAAGAAACATAACAGTAAGAGATTATTATAACTGTTACGAATATAAAATATATAGTATTTTATTTCACCAGATACTTTTGAGTAACGTGTTGTTGAAAATCATATCTTTAGAGTCACTATAGAAGGGGAAAGTTTGAGTTAACTGGTGGTTATTTTACAACGTTTTATCAGCAGTTATATTAGTTGCATTTTTATGTATTATAAATATTCTTTTTTTATCTAGAGGGCGATCAGTGCTGATAAATCTAACAAGGAACAGGTAAATAATTAAAAGTATTTCGTCTCTTGGCTAAATCCTCGTTGGGAAAAGTTACAAATACGTTTATTTTCAATTCTTCTTTGGTTAAAGTATCAGAATGTAAAATTAAAACGTAAGGTGACGTTCTTTTTCTCAATATAAAAGTACCGATTTATGTTCAGAACAATATTTGACATGTTTCATCTTACAATATAAGTGAAACATTAAGTATTGTTTGTTTGTTTTTGAATTTCGCGCAAAGCTACACGAGAGTTGTGTAGCCGTCCCTAATTTAGTAGTGTAAGACTAGAGGAAAGGTAGATAGTCATCACCACCCACCGCCAACCCTTGGGTAATTTTTACCAACGAATAGTAGGATTGACCGTCACATTATAACGCCCCCACGGCTAAAAGAGCGAGAATGTTTGATGCGACGGGGATTCGAGCCCGCGACCCTCAGATTATGAGAAGAACGCCTTAACCCACCTGGACATGCCAGGCCTAACATTAAATAAGATCGTCGAATGTGAGAATATAATGCATCTTTTTTTCACACTCATGAAGTTATAAGAAACAGTTTAACTTATATGAGCAGCAAGTTTATTGAACGAATGCGAAAGAGTAGTATTATGTATAGGCCCGGCATGGCCAAGCGCGTTGAGGCGTGCGACTCGTAATCTGAGGATTCGCGGGTTTGCATCCGCGTTACGCCAAACATGCTCGCTCTCCCAGCCCTGGGGGCGTTATAATGTGACGGTCAATCCCACTATTCGTTGGGAAAAGCGTAGCCCAAGATTTGTCGGTGGGTGGTGATGACTAGCTGCCTTTCCTGTAGTCTTACACTGCTAAATTAGGGACGGCTAGCACAGATAGCCCTCGAGTAGCTTTGTGTGAAATTCCAAAACAAACAAGCAAACAAGGTATTATGTATATTCAGAACTTAGTAATGTTTCATTAAGGAAATGTCCAATAATATACATTGCTGGTACCGTTCATAAAGAAGTGTAATTTTGTTAGCGTTTGAAAAAAAAAAGAAACCATTTTGAAGTCAATTGTTACCGTTTAAAAGCATAACTTGTACGACTGTCATGTCTCAGTTGTAATACTATGATTTTAAATTTTCGTGAGAAAGATTATCTCTAAAATTTACATAGGTGAAGTATATATAGAAAAACATAAAAATCAGCATAATATTGAACCATTCTCTGAAACATATATTTATACAGAACTTGATTATTAGTTTGATATCAAATTAAGGTAAACGTCTACGACATGTATGTTTCATATTTGGATTTTAAGCTACAGTTAAACTATATTTATTCAAGATGTGTGAGATTTTTTTATCTTTTAACACCGTACATTTTACATTAAATTTAAAGTTCTAGAAATAAAAATAAATATCATTGATTATATGAGTTAAATTACTGTGGTGAATGTTTTCTTTGTTTGAGAGAGTATGTCTAAAAGTAAGTCTCATTTTATCAAGTAAACGTTAGGCTTATGCGAAATGCATGTCTAAACACCAACTTTGATCTTTAGACAAAATGAAAAATGTTTAAAATATATGTCTCAACAACTGTTTTGGTCCTTGGGCTTCCTGTGTAATATTTCAAATATCTATCTTAATACTATCTGTAAAACTTGGATTTGTTGAGGAACATGTAAATTGTCTGTCTCAGTATAATCTGTTTTACAGTATTTCGTTGCACTAATAAATGTTTGCAGAATATGTTTGGATATGTAGTTTTAAGATGAAATCGTAATAATAATAGTACAGCCATTTATGATCATGTATGTAATTTTAAAGTATTTATTAGTAACTAGGCCCCATTTTTAACATTAAAAACCTAAACTTGTTGTGTTCTTAACTGACAATGCAGAAATTAGATATCACATCAAAAGTTTGTCACTTTCTTTACATATTTTATAATTTTTGTTGCAGCTCCCCCTATTTGAGTAATTTTGTAAAAAGCTTAACCAAGTTTTTATTTTGTTTGTATATCAGATAAAACTTCTTGGATTTGGACCTGTTGATCTACCCGACTTTGACAGCCAAAATAGAAAGTCAGCTGGACTGGTAGGTGATAGAAGTTTAGGTCATTGAATTTCTGGACAACACATTTTGTTTTATTATTATTATTTGACAATTGAAAAACGAATCACACCCTCTACTTTTACTATTTGTGATTAAAAGGAAAAAAAAAATTAGTTAGTAACACTTTGAGACTGTTTATATAGCGGAGTAAACTTTCAAGGTGTTCTCTCTCATACTACATTCGAGCACCTTATTAATATTAAATAGGAAATAAAAAGTTCTGTGGGTATCAAGCCTAACTTAAACTTATGAAGTCAAAACCGCTATAGTTCTAGTGTACAAACTATCCACTACGTGGCGCCTTACACCAAGTTGGGAACTTGACGTTACAATTTCAGCTCTTCACAACAGCTGGTATTTGTGTTGTAATATTTATATTTGGATGTTGTCACAAGGTTAAGAAAATATTCTTCGTTTAAAGCTAGTTTCCTCTGAACATAACACTTATTATAAAGTAGATCATAGAGAAAGTTCATTTTTTGTTTTACTCAGTCATGAGATAAACTGGCGTTAAATTAAATTATGTAAACTGGTCTGTAAATATTTCTGTTACTGACCAATCACATTTATCTTTCATAAACGAAATATTTTTATAAAATGTCTGTACACGACTTTCTAACTGTTATAATTTGTGTTTCTTACATTTTCTTGTTCACTACATGATACAGGTTGAAATTATATATATCTTGTTCATGTAAATGTTCAGAACCAGTGAGAAATCCTAGGTTCCCTCGCCGACATCTACTCATATTAACTCAGTTTACAACTGAAAACTGATTAACTTCAAAGATCCGTTATTATGTAAACGCTGTAAAACAATTAAAATTACAGAGAGTATTTACTTTAAACATTGTCTAAAGGTTTCAAATTTATTATATCTGTCTCTGTATCTAGTGGCATTAGAATTCCTGATTACTAAAGCAGAGAGTCTTTTTGTTTGTTTATTTATTGCGGTAACGAGACCTGAACCATGAATCATTGGATTCAAAGTCCGGGTACGCTATCTATCAAGCCACGCCTAGTGTGCTAATGGTTTCAAATTAGCCAACTACATGTCATTAAAACTAGTCTTTGTACGATGAAAGCACAAAGTTACATAATAGGCTATCTGTGGTGTTCCCACCACAGGCATCGAAACCAGTTTTTATTATTATTATTATTACAAGCCCTCAGAGGGCTGCAACTAAGGGTCTATATTAAAAACTTGGACAAAGACGAAGCTTAAGTGGGTGAATCATTGATTATTTTAAAGAACTCTGGTATGAATCATACTCTTCTGTCTTCTGATTACAGAAGGAAGCTGAGAATAGTATTTATTTGTATAACTCGAGCATTCTTGGACTGAAAAGATCTGTTGTTTTTATAAGTCTGACAAACATTAGGTTACACGTTACGCGCATGAAGCATCAGTGGGAGGCCTTTCTAATTTGTGATACCTTGTAGAATACATGAAAACAATAAATAAATATAGATGGTATTAAATAACATGGATTGTCTCAATAGGGTTTGTTTAGAATTAAGCATAAAACTACACAATGGTCTATCTGTTCGCTGCCCACAACATGTATCGAAACCCGGTTTTTAGGGGTGTGAGTCCGCAGATACACCGCTGCTCCACTGGGGGACGGTTCAGTGGGGATTATGGTTCAAGACTACATGATCCACATTTTGTGATAGGGGGCCTATATGTTGAAATGCTTCAGAATATGTACACGATTTAAGTATATCTCGCTAGGGAGTTTTTGTGATTTAACTTATGATAGGTGTTTTACAGGGAATATTTTCAGTTAAGGCCTGAAGAATACAAAGAAATTAACGAAAATTTAATATTAATCATACAGATTTTAACATTTAGATGTTGTTTTTTAAACACAAAGCTATAGAGAGGGCTATCTGTGCTCTGCCCACCACTGGTATTGAAACCCAGTTTCTAGCGGTATTTTGTCTGTAGATGTACCACCGCTAAAAAGTGTAGATACATTTTGTATGCTCGTTTGTGCTCTGTTTTTAACTTTCCCGCAAAGCTACGCGAAGGCTATCTGCGCTAGCCGTCCCTAATTTAGAAAGAAAGCAGCTGGTCATCACCGCCCATCGACAACTCTTAAGCTACTCTTTTACCACCACATGATGGGATTGATCGTCACAATTAATGCCCCTACGGCTGAAAGAGCAAGCATGTTTGGTGTGACAGGGGACTCGAACCCGCGATCCTCAGATTACGAGTGAAGCCATGCTAGGCCGCTCTATCACGAATTTGAAGTTGTCAAAGAAAGCTAAGGACTTAGATTACAAGGTTAAGTGAGACAGATGAGCCTACTTAATCCATCGAAGGCCCATCTTAACGCTTTGGGCTATCTAAGTCCAAAACAAAGTTAACACCAGTTTGGTTTCAATACAATTTACTATAATACCGGTCAGAACAGAAGGTTAATGCTAATGAGGCTTTCAAACCAACTATTTAGACCGTCTATACTTGTTTGTTGTAATGTGATATAAGATTAGATCATACTGACATAAGAATTAATATGGGTATATATAATTTCGCCATTGTTCATGAATGAATCATGTTTTTGTTTTAATAAATATCACCAAAGTAAATCCTTTCTCATCTTTCGTGTTGAGAATGTGAGGTATATTTTGTCTACAATGATTATAGTTGATACAAGTATTTCAGTACTGCAGGAAAAACAACAACAGATACTCTACTAATATCAAGTATAGTGAGGCTGCATTCAGGGGAGAAACAAATTAAAACACTTTTATAAAAATAGTTAACTGAAAAATAATAACTAAATTATAGCTTTTCTTGAGGCAACTGACAGACTGAAATATTGGAAGTATTGACAGCATATTTTAGACGTTCTCGCAACTGTTAAAATGTAAAAAATATCGAGTGTATCGTGACGTAATAATTATCTAGAGGTAATGGAATCACGTGCTCTACCGTATCGTGACGTAATAATTATTTTGATATTTGAATCATGTACTCCACGATCTCTTGAGGTAATGGCTATGTAGAACTATTGAAGTCACGTGCTCTACAGGCTCTTGAAGTATTAGTTATCGAGAAATATTAGAATCGTAGAAGGCGTAGCTTGTTTAAAACTAGGATTTTAAAGGTGATTGAGACATACTGTTCTAAAAGCACACACTATGACTGCATACTAATGTAGTTTAAATGTAATATGGAGACAAATCATCGTAACAGGAAAATATGGGAACATGTGTTCGATGTTCTCAACTGTTACAAGATACCGCATTTATGACTATGGCTAGGATACGACTTGCTGCTGATCTCTGTCTCAAAAGGTGCTACTCACCCATGTTGATCCATATTTCTTTATTTTTGAATGTCATTTTGTTCAAGGAAAATCCCTATCTTTAAAATTTTAAAACACTAATTTAAGTGTATGAATGCTACATATCTCAAAGGGCTGTTACACATTTTTTTCAAAAGAAATCGTCTTTCTCTGGCGTCACTCTATTTACAATACATCAAATAACGTCATAAAGTGGTTCTAAAAGATGCCGTTTAACTGCGACTTTATACAAGCTGTAAGAGTCACTTGACTTGATTTACATATTCAAAATCATTTTATTATAAAGTATGCTACACTTTGTATAAATAAAAATATATGCATATTTTTGGAAAATTAGCAAAAGCGAGACCGACACAGAAAAATTCTTCGCCGTGGTCATCCAGTTTCAGAACCCCAAGGTGATGTGGTATTGTCTGAAGATAAAGAAGATATTCGAACTTCTATTCGGAGGGTAAGGAATAAAAGAAACTCATTTGCCTTTAGTTACTTTTCTTTCTCAATGAAATATTTCACAATTTTTGTTGAATTTGAAAAGTGAGATTACGAATGAAACATAACTAACACTTCGTGGTTTATTAGGCATTATTTTACTGTGTGTAAAAGACTACAGGTGTTCACATCAACAAATCAAAACTGAGTCTAACCTCCGATCACGAAACCTGAAATAAACAGGATAAATAACCGCGTGAGATTGTTCCAATTGTGACTAAAAATTATAGACAAACCTGTGGCGTGAGGATATGTAACTTGTATAGGACATGAACATCTTCGAACAAAATTGAATTAAAATAATAAAATTGTTACGTGTACAGTATCAGACTGCAGAGCCTAAAATATACGATTTTATTATCTCTTTCAGTGACGTGAACCATGATGAAGGTGACACCTGCAATATGAAGTCCCAGTTTCAGCGTTTTTATAAATATTTTTTAATAAACTGCCTCACCTACAGCTTAAAATAACGAATATATCATGACCATCAGCAAAACGCCATCAACCAAAAAAACATATATTCAGTCCTAAGCCTCAGGTAAGAAACTGTTACAGTCATCTTTACGTCTGAGAGATCGGCTACCTCTCCTGAAGATGCAACGAACGACAAAATTTATGTAATGAATTATTATTTAGTTGTTTCCTTTGTACAGGAAAACTCTGTTGTTATCTTAAACTATCGTTTTCACACAGTCGTTGTACCTTAAACTACATGTAAATAAAGAACTGGATTAGTATGTGATATAACTATCGCAACAAGATAATTATTACTTATGGAGAACGGATTTTGTTTTATTTCCGAGGCAAAATGAGACGAAAGCGCAAACTGGTGTGATTTTCTTTGTAGTTTATATTTTTGTTATGGTTCTAAAATAATCATAAACTAGTTAACAAAATGTAAATGTATCGAAATATAACTACAATTACCTCAAAAATAACAGGTTAGGCCTATCTACACACCCTTTTTTTATCATGTGGAAGCGGTAATGGTGTTTGCTTTGTAAAAGAGTAAAAAAACGTATTTATTTTAAATATCATAATGTTACATACTATTGACAGATTACAATATTACATTCAACTAAATGTATTCACGTGCGATACGTGTTGATGAAATTTTAGTCTATTGTTGTACAAACAATTGGTCTTGCGCTCATTGAAATAAATGTTGATGTACCAAACTTCGACATATTACTTTTCTTATTTTTCTAGGTTTGATGAAGAAATTTAAACACATAAATAGAAAAGGGTAAACCTCGATAATTCAACTACTGTTTAATTGCATGTTAAGATACTAACTGTAGATGTATATTTTCTATCAGCGGTTACTTGATAGTTTTTAGGGCGAAGCCACATTGAGCTAGCTTTTGTGTTCACTACGAGAACCGAACTTCGAATTTTAGCATTTTAAGCTTCAGGCCTGCCAATCGGAGAACTTCTATTAGTAAATTAATTGATTTCATATCGTATACAGCCTCCTACAAAAGATTGCGTTACTTTAATCCTTACTTTCGGTGTGGTAATAAAGTAAACATTTCGCACGTGTTCTAAGGATTACATTTCTCTCTCCTTTCATCGCTAGTGAGACAATTTTTATTGCAAGCTACTTTATAACCAACAGCTTTTGATTCACGCGATTTGCATAAGAGAATCGATATAAATTCTACCAGTTACAGTATGAACTGTATCTTACCAATTCATTATTTCAACTCAGGATTATCATTAGAAAATTACTAGCACGTCCTTCCTTTCTTTGAAATTCACTTATCGTTGCAGGTTCACAGTACGAGTAAGTCGTGGGCGTACGTATTTGCTTACTTGTAAGTACTTAATAATTAGGTAACAGAAACACTTAAGATTGAACACGTCACTCGAATAACACCTACGTCTGAGAATATCAGCTCAGAAGATAACTACTCCAGAAGTCAACTGAATTTTAACATAGATGTTAAAAAATTATTTTAATAAATGATTCTCTTCCCGTACATTCTAAACAGTTCTAAGGTAACGGTGTCATATTTATCGATATCTGTTATGTACATTTCCCATTGTTATTATTTCTTATATTTTTTTTAGATCAAAAACGACTTCAAAAACTTTATCTTTATATCGGGCAAAACGTGAAGCAATAATTGGGCCGCACAAACAGTGCCATTTAGCTGGAGAATGAAATAAGGGTTGTTGTTGCTGTTTTTATTTTAATTTCGCGTGAAACTACACGAGGACTAGTTGCATTAGTTGTCCATAAATTACCAGTAATAGGCTAGAAGAAAAGCAGATAGTTAACGCCACCCACCACCTACTCTTTGCATACACATTCCAAACTAACTGTCTCACTTACGTCCCCACAGCTGAAAAAAAAGCGAGCATATTCGGTGATGAAGATTCAAATCCGTGATCAGATAAGGAGTCGAAGGCCTTCATGTCCAGGCCAGGAATGAAAAAAAGAGAAACAAAAAATTGCGAGCAAAAAACATGCCATTTCCGTAATGCTGTCATCGACAAAAATAAAAATAAATGGAATTATAAAGCAGTTCAGTTAGTACTGTTTCTATACGAAGACTTGACTTACCCAGTTATTTTTAACGAAAAATATTCATTAGAAAATAAACGGAGCTAATCATCAATTTGTTTTACACTGTAGTGTGTCTGGTCAGAAAAAAAAAAGATTTCGAAGGGAAGAGGGCAGACGGATTTAGATAGACTGGAGTATTTCCAGAGACAAACGTAAAGACACTAAATGAGACAACGCGAAAACGAAGTGTTGAATTATTTTCCAAGAGAACAATATTAGAATTTGTTAGCACTAATGTGCAAGACCCATGACTGCAAAAAATCGATAAAGAATTATATCGAGAATAATAGTGCGTGTGTCTTTTCTTACAGTAAAGCCACATCGGTCCATCTTCTGAGTACTGAAGGAAATCGAACGCCTAATTTTAGCGTTGTAAATCTGTAGACTTACCGCTGTACCAGTGAAGAACGAAAGTAATATTATCGAATAGTGAAACGTAGAATTGGAATAGTGGTGGAAAGTAATGGAATAATAATAAACTTAAGGATTGGAACCAATTGTATAAAAATATTAATTTAAACGATAGCAACAGAAAAACTTGGAGGAGTATTATCTTTAAGTCAATATCGCACAAGTATGCGAGAAATTCAAAAACAAACAAACAATAAATGAAATCATCAAAATGAAAATAATTCTTTATAAAAATAATCTCCAAAGTAAATGGGAAGATCATAATGCTTTTCAAACCGTAATTGAAGAGTATAATTAAAACCGTCAATTTTTTGTCTTGAATTTCACATGAAGCTACAGGAGAGCTATCTTTGCTAACCATGCCTAATTTAGTAGTAATAAGATTAAAGGGAAGGCAGCTAGTCATCACTACCCACTGCAAATTCTTGGGATACTCTTTTACCAACGAATATAAAATAGCTGTAATAGGCAAGTGCCCTAAATTGATTTCAAATATTATTCTAATTTTTGTCTTTTGTTTATTACCCTCAGCTTTCCAAACTGCACAATATGTATTTCTTTTATATCAGTCGTAGTATCTTATACGTAGTCTATTTTTATCTTAATAAAATCACTGAAGCAAATTTAATTGTGACGTATATGTCACTTAAAATACAACATTTAACTCACAGCTCTGTCATCTTTTAACCAATTTGAGATCTAATTACAGTTTGGGGCCCAAACTCTCATAGATTAATTTATTATAATCCTGACTATCAAGTGCCGCAACTATTAACGATTCCCTCTTGTTAACCAATATAATGAATGTACCCTGGATACGGATAGTGTATGTTTACTATGAGAGAAAACTTGCTCAGCTGAGTGCGACCCTGAGTGGCTGTGATAAAACCATCTGTTTACTTTGAGACAATAATTTTTATTTTTAATTTAACTTTCATAAGGTGAAGTCTGAATTTTGCCTGTCAGAAAATCAACTTAAATTGCAACTGTCAGAAAATATACTTTTTATTCTGTTACTTTAAAAAGAATGAATATCAACAGAATATTCCACGTCTTTAAAAATTGCAGATGTAAAACTGACGCGTTGTGTTAATATTTGTATTAATGTGAGATATGTTTGTTTTTTAAGGTGCATTTACCAGAGCGTCCAACAAAATCTCGATATGTCGTGGACCTTTCCAAAATGGATCAGCAGAGCTAAAAATCTAGAGTTCGATTTCCTGTAGAGGTGAAACAATCTCCATGATTATGGAAAACTAATTTTCCTTTGAATCATAATCAACGAATAGCTGTGGTTTTCCTCAAAGAAACGTTTTTGAACTATTCTTCATTCCTATACATAAATGATGCGACTTTTTTACTATGTAATAGCAGTCCTTACAACTAAAGGGCAGCAATAACTCTTGCTATCTTTTGTTTCTCGTGATTGTTTTCAGAAAATCTTGTCATTACTTTCCCAATACAACATCCAACATCTTTTATGTGTATTCAGTTGTGTAAATTAATAAAGAAAGTCATGCGGTCGTACATGAGGTTTGACAGAACATACATCCCTTGACTGACACGCAACGATAACTTATTAGTGCCTATCACAGTGAAGTTTTGTCTGTTTGTTTTGAATTTCACGCAAAGCTGCTCAAGGGCTATCTGCCCTAGCAGAGTAAGACAAGAGAGAAGACAGCTTGTCTTCTGCCATCTCTTGGGCTACCCTTTTTCCAATGAATAGTGAGCTTGACCATCACATTATAATGCTCCCACAGCTGAAAGGGTGAGCATGTTCGGTGCGACGGGGATTCGAACCTACGACCCTCGGATCATAAGTCGAGTGCTTTAACCATCTGGTCATGCCCGTGCCCAGCGCAGATAGCCTTGCCAGAAATTTAAAACACTTAATCCTCACGATGATGACGACAAACAGAATTTTGTAGCGCAGTAATATTTACACCCGTAATAAGTAATTTATACAAGATAAAAAGACCACATTAAATTCTAGTTATTAAACTTTATTTCGTAAATATTACAATACGTTTCGCACCTGAAGTAAATTTAAAACCACAAATACGAAAAGTTAATAAATTCGTGTTGTATTATACTTCAAATTTTTAGCACTAACTGGAATATCTCATTATATAGAGTTTATAAAATAAATTCAACACAATATCTAAGTTCCGTTTACTTGTAGAAAATAAGCTAACCCTACTTTTGGTAGATAGACGTTGTTTTAACCGTAAACTATCTGATGCAAAAAAATTAAAAGGCAAACAACCCATCAGACACACACAAATTCAGAATGAACCTAGTAAAATTTCTTCTTATACAGAGAGTAGCGATACCGATTTCTTTGTTTATTTCCTTTTTGGTTTACTCTCGTACCCGAGGTTCTATTCTCATCCGTATTCCTTGTTTAGGCCGAAGCACTAATTCTGCAACGATTTTTATCTTGTCTCTTGGGTCCAAGGAAGTCACGTTGAAGTTGCGAAGAATATTTGCTATTACAACTTTCTCTTCCATCATTGCAAACTTTTGTCCTGTAAATATTTAAAATCCATAATTAATAAAAAAATATTTCAAATATTTGTGCCTAAAATATTTTATATCAGTATCTAAGCCCTAAAGGGCTGGCGTAGTCGTAGAGTAATGAATTAGTCTAGTAAATGTAGTCGAATAAATAAATAGGGTCATATCCTCATTCATGTTCAGAATTTTCCTCACTATCTACAGTAATAATTGAATGCACTCGTAATTTGTTATCTATGGTAGACACGTATGCGTGCGCACTTGATTTTCAAAGGATATAAATAACGGATAAATGTAAACATTATTCAGTATACATTTTGTACAATAACATTGAAAACATACATTTTTTTTTACCTACTACAGTAAAGCAAAACAAATTATAGTGAGAGTTTATTTGTTTATCAAATACAGGTTGTACCCTCAACAAGAACGAGTGAATTCGCAGATTTTGGTGTTTGCGATCAAAGTTGTTGAATTATTTTAGGAATTTTTTATTTAAAGTAATATTATTGTAATAAGATAGTACTTTTACTGTAAACATTTTTACGGCTCTCTCCTAGAAGTACATAATATAAACAAATGGGTTTTAATTTCATTAACTGTCATTTCACTTTCAATTATGATATATTTCCTCATTATTACAGAAACCTAAACCACTTTGGTGGCGGCTGATGTTTTATAAGCCAAGTAGTGTCACACATGCGTCATTAGCCCAGTTAGCAACCACATGGAACAAACATGTTCTGTGACGGAGATTCGAATTTGCAACTTTCATGTTACGAGTTTACCGCTTCTAACTCCAAGGATATGCCAGACCCTATGAAGTGGTGAAAACCTTATGATTCAATATGACAATTAAAACTTACCTATATTATCGGTTTTTAAATTTGGGAGTTGTTATAGTGTAAAATGAACAGGCCGCTACCGTCAAGCTTCAACAAGAAAACAAATGTGTTCACTATAACATTTAAACATATATCCAATTCTTACCAGAACAATGTCAATAAACACATGCCAAACCAGGACTTTTCATACCTACATGAACAATTACCATAAATAAATCGGTAATAATGGTTTTGTTTGTTTGTTTAGAATTAACCTCAAAGCTACACAATGGGCTCTCTGTGCTCTGCCCGCTACGGGTATCGAAACCCTGTTTTTAGTGTGTAAGTCTATAGACATTCGACTGTGCCACTTTGGGACAAATATACTCGTTTACATTTGTTTGTTTGGAATTAAGCACAACGTTACACGGCGGGCTGTTTATGCTTTGCACACCACAAGTATCGAAACCCTTTTTCTAGCGGTGTGCGTTCGCAGACATGTTACTGGGGTGCAATAATGTTGGAACCAGGAAAAATAAGTAGAAAAAACAACAACTCATCCCCCCCCAATAAATGCGGAAATTCAATATCACAGTGACGTCGAGTGACAAACAGCAAAGTTACATCTCACCATTAAGACCTTGTGACACTCTCTCGTTGAAGTTTCTGGCAGGATATATATTCACAGAGTAGATCACGAGAGTACATCATCATGGGATCATAAATTAACATATTCTACTGTACGTCACCGCTAGGATATCTGATGTTCGTTTCATCATACACAAATATATATGTATTTACACAAAATACAAATAATTATGTAAAAAGTAAGTTAACGTTTTAATGCAACTTAAAATGCACAGACAAATTTAACGATAGAAGGAAACAACAACTGAGAAATAAACACGACCATAATCACAAAACAGTTAGAATTTGCTATCTCACAAGATGTTATATTTTTCGTTTTATACATATGAACATCTGCTGTTAATTAAATGGAGTATACTGACCATGTTTTTCTTGTATCGAAAAATCTTTCCATGAGATAAAATATATTTGATTTGCTTTCGATTTCGTGCACAGCTACACGAAAGCTGACTGCGCTATTTGCCCTTAATTTAGTAGTGTAACACAAGCTAGTCATGACAACACACCGCCAACTCTTAAGCTACTCTTTTACCAACGAATAATGGAATTGAACGTCACATTATAATGCCCCCACGGCTGAAAGAGAGAGCATGTTTCGTGTGATAGGAATCCAAATCCATGACCCAGGTGGTTAAGGCACTCGCAATTCGAGGGTCGCGAGTTGGAATCCCCGTAACACCAAATATGTTCGCCCTTTCAGCTGGGAAGGCGTTATAATTTACGGTCAATACCACTATTCGTTGGTAAAAGAATAGCCCAAGAGTTGGGAGTGGGTGGTGATGACAAGCTGCCTGGTCTTACACTGCAAAATTAGGGACGGTTAGCGCAGATAGCATTTAAGTAGCTTTGCGCGAAATTCAAAACAAACGAAACGCTGAGAGTACTTTTTCGATGATGAAATGACAACAGTTTAATAAAGTAAAATAATTTTTTAAAAACTCAATTAAAGGTTTAATTATTCAGTTTATTTGTAAACGGGAAACTATATTAGGGTTATAATCTCTCAAGCGTAATGTTGGGTCACTAGGAAGCGGAAAGTTTTTAATTATAATTATTATTTTCCATTCCGTTTACGAGGTGATTTTCTTCCCTTTAAGTGTAATTTTTACGTTTACATTGTAGTTTTCATCCTTAAAAAGGTAAATAACTATCCAGATTATAGTGATATCTGTGGTCGCCATGGCCAGGTAATTAGGACTATGACTCGTATTGTTAGAGTCACTCTTTCAGTCGTAGTAGCGTTATTATGTGATGGTCAATCCCACTTTTACTTGGTAAAAGAGTTGTTCAAGAGTTTTCGGTGGGTGGTGATAACTAGCTAATTTCCCGCTACTCTCACACTGCTAAATTAGAAATGGCTAGCACAGATATCCATTGCGTAGCTACGAGCAACGTTATTATGTGATGGTCAATCCCACTTTTACTTGGTAAAAGAGTTGTTCAAGAGTTGTCGGTAGGTGGTGATAACTAGCTAATTTCCCGCTACTCTTACCCTGCTAAATTAGGAATGGCTAGCAAAGATATCCATTGCGTAGCTACGAGCAACATTATAAATAGATTATTTAAACTAAAATCGATTTCCTTACGTAAATGACGACTCAAATTATTTCATGTATCCAAAAGCGAGATCCATTAGCAACAGAATTTTCATGAATAACTGTTACGAAGCCTCTAAAACAGCTCGTACGGACTGGAGATAATCAGTTAAGTCCTATTTACTATATATTATTAGCTGCAATCTATACTTACCAATGCAGTTTCTAGGGCCAGCAGAGAAAGGAAGATAAGCATATGGGTGACGCCCTGTTATATGCTGAGGTAGAAAACGATCCGGATCGTATGTTTCCGGGTTTGGAAATACGTCTGGGTTTCGGTGCAGCATATAAATATCCAAAAAACAAGTACTGCCTTGAGGTATATGGTAGCCATCTATTAAAAACAAAAACAACTATATCTACTTCCACAGAGTACCCAAATGTGTTTTGTATCAAGAATAAGTAAAAACAAAATTAAAAGTAACAAATATTTTATTTCCTGCTTTTGAATTCATATATCTCGCTGTGTTGCAGATGCATGATTCTCCTCGTGATTCACGTCATGTGAACGTTTTACTAAAGTCACAACACTACAAACTACAGCGTCCCTTATGTGATGTCATTTCAGTGTCTACTGACTGGCTGATAAACAACACCCTACCGTAGAGGAACAAGAGTGGTTGAAAGACGTTATATCTCTTAGTGGCCTTCGACCATCTATCGGGAAAATAGTGATAAAGTTTTAAAAATTTAACAGAGCAAAAACTTTTGACGTTATGATATAAACCTAAACATTTTAGATAAAAAAATGAAATAATGTTACCTACTTTTATTTAGCTAATTAATATTTAATATTTATTTACTTTTAGCCAAGAAAAAAAACAGTAAAAACTTGTTATTATGCTTGACTCGAAATAACTGACTTTTGTTTAGCATTCTTTATAAGACAAAATATTGTAACCACTTCGGCTGTCCAATCATTAAGTGACCGTTGTTTAACAGCCAACACCTTACCTATTAACGTTGAAACAACACATCGTATTAAATTTCACCAACCATACATCAGTTATGTATGAGGTTTAGAGTCCGTTTCACTTCATCACAGAGTAATCTAAATTAATTTAGGTATGTGAATAATGTTCTGGAATTTCGTAGAATTCAATAAGTTACCTTTTCAAATTGTCCTTTGGTGAAAAGGAAAAGAAATCTTCATATATGTAAAAACGACTGATTTGAGTTGAGAAATTTTTTTATGTAGAGGAGCGAACATAAAAATATTGGCTAGAACTGGTGATACTGGGTTACCCATCCTTAGGTCATTTGTTTGTATATAGTTGTGGTTGTTGAACATGAAGTTTGTCTTGATCTATGAGGGTTGCTAACTGGTTGCTGGTAATGTCTTTTGATGGGTTAGAACCTCGAATATAGAGTTCCAAGGCTATCTTGCAGGCTTCAGTTTAGACTTGAAATTAAAAGAGTCTTTGATGAATGAGCTGGTTGATGTTACATATTTGGAGAGTGCCTAAGATTGCAATTAAACGATTCATATGTGGACATTTTTAGTCGTAATGGACAATCTGGTTTATGAGGTTTGGAGATGCCATACAATATATCTGTGATGTGCGTGAGTTGGTCTTGAGTAGGTAGGAATAAAGTGTTTTTGAAATTGTGCGTTTTTTTATTTTTAGTGGTATTTTGTTCTTCATTTTTTTGGATCTATTCATACGTGTTCATTAAGACTATAGAGTTTCCATTATCTGCTTTTAGAATTCTTATATTTTTGTCTTGTTTTAGTTCTCTAATGGAATTAATGTATCTTTTTGTAAAATTGTTTTTTAGCTTTCTGTTTTGCGAAATTATGTTGACGGTTTTATGAGAAAATTATTTGAATAAAATTGTTTAAGAAAGAAAGAAACAACTAATCCCTAACTTTGTAAAGGTAAAACTATAAAAAAAAATTAATCAATTCACAAACATTATCCACAGTTTACAGAAAACTACTTGAAGCAATGTTGAACATGAAATACAAAGAACTACATGACTTACAAAAACAAAAAATTAACCTAGACCATCAACTGGCATGTTGTATTAAACCAGAGATTTACATACCTATACAACGAAACATGAACCAAATTAACACTAGGAATGTCAGGGACAAAAGGATATGCCACAATAAAAAACTAAGATGGAAACAACACAAGCATTTAACACAGCATTACATACACCACTATACTGGTAGAAATATGTAGACGACATGATTGCGGGAATCACATCTGCAGAACTCACACTTAAGTTTTTCATTCACATTAACTCTCTACATCCCAACACTAACTTCATATGTAAACAGGAATAAAGCAATCAAATATCATATTTTAACCTCAAAATTACAAGAACCGATACACAATTTAAAACAGAAATCCACCGAAAAATCCTCCTATATATTCCTTGGGACATGAAACAAAACCAAAACTAAACATACTAAGAAACCAAAAAGACACAGCCTTAAAACTATGCTCGCCAGATAAAATTAACGACGGATTAGACAAAATAAAACAATACTTCATCAACATTGAAAGTTTACTCCACAAACCGAAAAAAACATTATACGCACATACCTAGACATAAAGCAAAATTAACCAAAAATGTAACTATATCCTAATAATTAAAAAAAAATCGCGAAACCATATACTGCTGCATACCATATATTCCCGACATCGGCAGAAAAAAAAACCAATATTTGCCAAAAACATGAAACAAAATATGACCTTCCGGTTAATACCAAATTTATTCAAAAACAAAGCAGAAAACTGAGGTCTATAGTGAGTAAAAACTACACTGACAAACACCACAACAACATTATTTATAAAATACAATGTGATAACTGACACGACTTCAATATTGGAGAAACAAGTAGAAAAATGGAAACCAGATTCAAAGAACACAAAAAGTCACTTTCACACGTTTTCAACACTTCAAATCAAATAAACACAACATAATCGTAGAAAACACCCAAATACTAAATGAAGAAACAAACATAAACAAATGCAAAATTAAACAAGCCTTACTTGTACAACAACTCAAGCCCAATGCAAAGGAACACCTTTATACCAATATTAATAAATATAATCAAACATTCAAGTACGCCCATTCGTACACTTAGTTACACAACCCCCTTCAAACTTGTGGTCAGCTATCGGTCAATTACCTCTTTCTTTCTTTATGAACATGACGATGACCATAAAAGGTCGAAACATTGTTCCCTCCTCCATATAAAAATTTCTTCTGAATCCAAACCAGCCGTTTTTATATATATATATTTTCTCTACAAGTGGGTTTTCTCGTTATCACCGAAAATAAATTTTTATGATCTATTCATAATTGAGAAACATTTAGTTCACGTTTCACTATTGTTTAATAATAGACTCTTAATTGTTGTTAATTAATCAACAGCTTATTAGTATTAACCAAGTAGAAACCTTACTACGATTGGCCAACCAATATCCAATTGCTGTACACCAGGTAAAACTTCGTTATGATTGGCCAAACAACATCTCATTATTGTTAACCTCGCAGTATGTAACTATTAATCCAAAGCCACTGTTAGCTTTTCGTTAAAATAAAAGAAAGCTTGAAACCATTAACATGATAACTTATTAAGAAGAATAAAACTTTCGACTTACTGACTACAACATCCTCTCGTAATGTTCTTCCGATGAAAGGAACTGGGGGGAAAATTCGTAGACCCTCCTGAATCGGAGAGAGGGTCGAAGTTTGAGTGCAGATTTAAAATATAACAAAATAAATTAAGTTTTAATTTCTGCTGAACAACAATGAATTATAATTAATAAAACTATATATTTGAGTACATTATTCACAACTGGGTAAAATAATAATGTTATGCAACCGGGAAATATTTAAAAATCTCTTTTGAAGTTGAAAATTTAATGGAAAGTGACTTCTGTAATAATGAGTTGTATTTCACACAGAGAAACAAAGTATTTAAAGCTGTTACTATTATTAACACGAATAATTAATAACAATAATAAAACAAGGGATTAACCTACGTACTTTCAAAGCACAATCCAAGTATTTCAGTTGTTTAATATCTTCTTTTGTAATGGGCCTTTCGGTATCATTTCCAAATACTGAGTCCAGTTCGTCTTGTATTTTTTTCTGAACAAAGGAATCCAAACCGATGAGATAAAGAGTCCAGCTAATCCCCATAGCAGTCGTGTCATGTCCCTGTTTAAATAGATGTATAGCTATATATCTACACACATATATATACATATATATTTTTATATATCTGTACACATATATATTATTTGTGTGCTTTAAACATATGGTAAGGTAAACTTATAATACCAGATTGTTTGCTTGTATCAATTGTTGAGCGAGTGTTTTAAACACCAAGTAAGGTAAACTTATTGTACCAAATTGTTTGGTTGTATCAGTTGTTGAGCGAGTGTTTTAAACACCAAGTAAGTTAAACTTATGGCTCTGAATTAGTCGATCATCTTGGAAGAATAGTAGATTTCTGGACTATATTCTCATGCGGTTTTATATGGATGGTAAGTCAAGCTGGTAGTATTGTGAATTAGATAAAAACATGGGAAAGTAGGTTACAGAAACAAAACGGCCAGGTGAACAGTTTTGAATATATATGTAAATACATACACGCCACCGAATAAACACGGGGATAAATGTGTTATCGAATAAAATAACACTTTTGAACAGAAAGGTAAGAAGACTAAAAGTAAAACTGGAGACTAATTAAAAATGTTTGTAGGCAGTAGTAGGTGGATGAATAGAGAGAGGATCAAGGTTGGAATGGACAAAGTCAATATAAATTCCAACGTTTTCACCTCAAACATGAAAGTGTCCACTTCTTCGCGAATATCTTCCAGGGTTAAGCTGGGATCATTCAAATGATGATTAATCATCAGGTCCAGCAAAGGTTGCCTCCTCTTCAATTTATTATCTTTACTATCATCCTGTTCATTACAAGAAGCTTGGATCACCAGTGTCTGGGCTTTACGATTACGAATGACCTGGAAAAATGTGTCATCAAATTTATTAATTAAAACATTAAACCAGAAATATCCTGTTAACCATAATATCTTTATTCTATATACACTGTTTCAAACCTGCAGTATATACAGATAAGTATGTTAAATAACCATGTTTAAAAGTTAGGATCGTATGTTTAATTTGTTTTAAAGTTTAAACTAGCGGAATTAGATATCATGTTTTTGTTGAGTTTTACAGCTTTGTCTGGCGCAATTTGTCTGCATGATCTTTTCTGTACGTCGATTTATCAAACGTATCACCTTTTATTAGCACTCTGCAACTTCTCTACGGCCTACACCTTCTGACCGTTTAATGGATCCTGGAATCACTCAAAATGTAGTTTTAATTTAATATAATAAGTACGTTAATACTGATTGAAGTGCATAAGTAATATACATATACATAAATTACAAAGAAATTAATGAATAAATGAAGAATTTTGATGGAGTTTCGTACCATTATGGCCTAACTGTTCTGTATAAAAGCCTGAAACTGTAGAAAACGTTGTCAATCGTTTATCATAATGAATAATACATAGACATAAAGATAAAGTGTGAATTTTGAAACAAAATTTTCATTTCACTTTCTTTTTTCACGTTTTGTTCAGTAATTTGTTGTTCTTCTACAATCTTAACAAAACCCCAATTCATAGATAATGAAAAAAGAAATTAATATAAAGGCTAGAGTACTTACTTATCATTTATTATTTGTACCATTAAGTCTTTTGAGCTATTTGTGTAACTTTACGTAATTACCTACCGTTCTAGTAAAGTTGTGTAGTTCTTTTAAACCTTTTTTGAAACGACGCCCATAAGAAGAAAGTGAAAATAATACCATAGGCCAAAGCCACGGTCGTATCATACGACACACGAATGTTTCACCAACCCTTTGTAAAGAAAACAGAAAATATTATCATACTATGTACTATTTACTGAATAGAAAATATTATCACGGGGTGTCACAACTAAGTTGTCATGTCATTTATACATTAATTTTACAGCGTCTTCTCTTAGCTTCACTCATATTGGCGAGTGTAGCGTAAGATTCAATTTGTTTGTTGTTCTATAATTGATGTTACTGGGCTAAGCCTAAAACCTTAAAGTAGGTGCGTCGAGGTAAACAAAAATCGTTCGTTGTTCTTGTAAAAAATAAAACAAAAACGGTACCTACTGAAGTTTAACTTATTTTTCTATAACATAAATATAACAATATCTCTACAATATCTGCTTAAACTAATATTCGTCAAACGTGCCTGGCATGGCCTAGCGCGAGATGAGCCAAACATGCTCGCCCTTTCAGCCGTGGGGGCGTTATAATGTGACGTTCAATCCCACTTGGGTGTGTTTTCCTTATAGCAAAGCCACATCGGACTATCTGCCGAGTCCACTGAAGGGAATCGAACCCTAAATTTTATCGTTGTAAATTAGTAGACTTACCGCTGTACTAGCGGTGGGCAGGGTTGAATGTGATAATATTTTAAAAATCTACATGTGAAATCAACATGTAGTTTTTTTACACATAAATTGTTTTTATTTTTTCTAAATTACAATATTTGGGAGTGTAATATATCCCAAAAAGTGACTTACTTTTCGATCTCTAGTAAATTTCTGTTTTGCATTATTACGTTTTACTTATAATTACTTAAGTTTATTTGATTTTCACTTGATAGTTAACTTTTATTGTTCCATTTCCTTTGAATCCAACCAAACTATACAAAAATGAAAAAAATGCTTACTCGTACAAAGATTTCAAATAGGACGAGTCTGTATTTTCTTGGGTACAAATCTTTATCCCCATTGCACTTTCTGAAATATAGTTGAATTTTTTTATAGACAAATAATTATCAATAACTGTTTCATAACGTGTAGAATAATTTGTATCAAAAACTGTCTGACGACTTTTTTATTCAAAAGACATTTGTGAAGAATTTTTTATTTTTTGTTAACATTGACTTTACCGGTAGAATAGACTTTCAAATTTACAAGAATGTCACAGTTAAAGTCAGTTTATGGGATTATTATCTTCTAAAATACATAACAGGTTTTTCAAATTAAGTTATTTGAATTTTACCTTAATTTAGCGCAATTGACGCGAATTTAAAAATAAACTAAATCCGAATTGGGAAAATGAAAGCTCACCACATATTGTGTCCAACGTACAAAGAGTAACATATTTAGCTATGTCCACCCATTGCTCACTCTGCGCTTGTGTCAACTTTTCCACTAAGATTTGGCTCTGTTCGTTGATCATTGGAATGAAGTCTTCAAGAATTCGGAAGTGAAATGCAGGAGTTACCAACTTTCGTCTTTTTCTCCATTTACTCCCGAAACTATGAATCAAATACGATAAACATTTTAATATATAAATATATATTAAAAGTATGGCGATATTATACGACAATATCGATTCAACGTCCAATACGATCAGTGTTTTTTCACGAAAGAAGTTTTTGGTCAACAATATAAGTCGTGTGTACAGTGAAAAATCAAAAGTACAATTTACGTGATAGAAAGTAACCCTTTTTTGTATTTGACATCAGAGTTTTTATACAAATTAATTTTGATATTATGTATTTTAATTTGAAATTTATCATCTGTTTTTAATTATCTCTAATTTTTAAAATCATCTTTAAATTCCCCAAAATGTGTTGAAATCCTCCTATAAAACAAAACATAAAACGTCCACAGACGTAGAAACTATGAGCCAGCTGAATAACACGCTGTATAAAACATATAATTTAACATTTGTTATTACTGTGTTTGTATTTTAAAACCAAAGAAATATTAAGGATGGTAGCATTGTATTTTGCTGGTCTAAACACAAATAATAATAGGCATTGAATCTCCTCCTACTAAGACAAAACATTAATAATTTATGTTAATTTATAAAAACCTAGTTGTTCTTGGCTTTCTTATTTGTCGTGATTAATGAATTTTTGCAAAAAATGTCTCATGAAAGTTAGGAAAAACACAAAATCTATTCAGTGGTTATTTGTGAAATTCATGATAATGTTATATTTTACTATATTTACACAATGGTATCATTTTAAAATAATTACATATGTCTATGTGTGTCTGTATATTTATTCTAAACAATTAAACTTATTTATATCTTAATAATCTCTTAAATGTACTCTTTCTGTCAGTCTTTAAAGTGAAACTCGTGTATGTATTATGTTCTTGGGTCCTTATAAATCTGGTGTAAATGCATTGACAATATAACTGAAAAATTTTATGAACTGGGAATGTTTGGTGTTCTCCCTACGAATAGTAGTTTTAAAGCCCTGATTTTATTAATTACCTTGTCAACAATCCTGATCCCAGCCATGGATGCAAAAAAGAATATTCCGTTGATTTTTCTAATATTGTGGAACTTCTGAGAATCACCTGAAATAAAAAATCCATGCTTTATTACATCAGTTCCGCCCACTGATCATAATGTCTTATTTTGTAACAACGGTTTTTAGCTCCTTAGTACTAATATTTTGGTTAAACTTTATATATATAAGGTAATGTTGAAATGAATGGAATGATTGTTTACTTACCTCTATAGTTTCTGGTTTAAAAAACGCTACAGAAGGTCGAATTCCATTCCAGAATCGATAAATCCTTTCCTTGTGAAACAATTGAGCGAACCCACAAGTGACTTGGAACAATACTAAATAAAGTAATAACGAATCGTCAGTGCGGGATGTTTAGGAATTGTTTCTCAACGTTTTTCATGCAACCTCATTTAATATAGAAATTTCCTCCAAAATTGGTTCCGTATGAAATGAAATTTGGAAACCTTCACATTTCTTTTAGTAACGCAGAAACTTTTCAGGTGTGTGACGAAACAATTTATTTGTTATTGTTAGTTTCGCAATATTTTGCTAAAAACCGGCGGCACATGAATTTACAATGATTGTTTCTTTTTTCTTAAATTTCGCGCAAAGCTACACGAGCTAGCCGTCCTTCACTTAACAGGGTGAGACAAGTGGGAAGGCAGCTAGTCATCACCACCCATCTCTAACTCTTGGGCTACTCTTTTACCAACGAATAGTGGGATTGAACGTTACAATATAACGTCCCCACGGATGAAAGGACTAGCACGTATGATGCGACGGGAATCCGAACCCGCGACCCTCAAATTACGAGTCGAGCGCCTTAACCACCAGGCCATGCCGGGCTAATTTACAATGATAGCATCAGGTTTTTCACAGAAATAAACGCAGAGTAAAATAATTTTGCTGATGGAGCAACAAACATGAGACTAAATGACCACAACATTTCTCTGAACATCTTTAGACATAATATTGAAATTTTATTGAACATTATGAAAACTAATCCACTTTTAAAATATTGTCACGAGGTGATCACATTTATTCACAGAAATTATAGTGAACATACGACCTTATTTATAAAGTTACTTAGACAGCAAGACATGCATTATATCTCAATACGAACTCGGTTGGAAAGCTCAATTACATTTACCCTCTGAGATTTTAAGTCTTAAAGACATGCGGGGTCAGGTTCAAACGACATCTAACTTCTTCTAAAATAAAAATCTGGACGGTAAAAAATACTTTAATTTCGAATATAACAGGATTAAAAACATGTAACACAATTCAACATAGTTCCTTTTAAAGACGTTCCCACGTAACTGAAGGGCAGTATTTATGAATAAATGTTGTACGTGATCATGTCTCACTGTTACAGACGAACACTTCAGAGAAATAAAGATACCACCTCACAAGCAGCTGTTTCAGACTTTATATATTTCAACATGATATCATGAGGCAAAATCATGCATTTTTCTTATAGCAAAACTGCTTTGAGCTATCTGCTGAATCCACCAAGGGGAATCAAACACCTGATTTTAGCGTTGTAAGGCCTTCGACTTACCGTTGTACTAGCGGAGGGCTGAAACAAAATCATAAACAGTAAATCAATTTTATTTTTAACATGCACGTGTGATATTTGAATATTAAAAAATTCTCTTTGGGTATCAATGTTGATCACTTTCCTTATCTAAGGCTAGCTCCAAGTGTTGTTTTTAATCAAAATGTAGAAAGCACGACAGTGTGAGTTCTATAAATATAACAGCAATTGTAGTTTCATGTCACAGTTGTATCTACTTAAGTTTAACAACTTATATATTATCACGTAAGCAGTGCTTATAAAATATTACAATAGTCATGTTTTACACATCAGAAACTCATAATGTTCAGTAATGTTTTCGATACGCAATATCTGTCAGACCAGTGCATCGTGACGCATGTTCGCAACATGAGGGGAACATCAATTCAATTACACTGATAAGTCTCTTAAGGAATACTTAGTTGATGTTCTAAACAGAAAAACACACTAAAATAAGACATTATAAATGCCCTAGAGCTCTCAGTCTACTTACTCAAGTTGATGTTATCTATCGTTCTGGCATTCTTATGTCGCATGACCAATGACGCGTTACCAAAGAACGGGTTTCGGAAGCCAATCCCTGGGAGTTTATTGATTGTGTTTCTCATTTTATACCATCTTATCCAAGATGGTATGAACGTAAGAACAAAAGACAGACAAAGTAAAAATATGGTGACGTACCATTCATTCAAGTATCTAGAAACGCTGCCTAAAATCATGGTTAATTCTTTCATGGGCGACATTTAGTGTTCACTCTCGAGAGAAGGTCGGATACATCTGGCGATTAAAGTCACGAGCAGAATATTTATGTTGTTAAAGTATCTCGCTACGTTATCAGTTTACATTCATCCCGCACGGTACCTGTACACTGACGAACAGATGGGATTAGGGTTTATTAATGTAGATACATAAGGAATCAGTGAAGGAAATCAAAGGATAAAAATAACTTATCAACATAAATATATTATTATATAAGCAGTGTCTTTAGTTAAAAGGTTATACTTTATATGTATTGTATTTCCTGGCGGGAATTTGTTGAACGACATACCAACATGTTTTTGTATATATATGACAAAGTGGAGATAAGCAGCTTGCACTTGATATGTTTACAGTCTATATCGTTGAAATGCTGGAACTATGATAATAATGTTCAAAGGTATTTATAATTTCTGTGATAAGCGTGTTGGGATGATCCGAAATTGTGACTACGGCTTTCGAAGGAGGCAAGTATTGCTGTGACCAGTGCATTTATAGATGGCAGAGCCTATGAAATAACACATGAAAGGGTTGATGACATTTGAAAGTCGATACATAACCTAAAGTAAAGACATTAGAGACAGATAGATTATTTGGAGGTAGTGTTTAAAATTGAACAAAGACTGTCAGAATAACCATTGGAGATGGAAGGTTTGTTTGATTTCAATTTCGGTTTACGTTTTTGATACTGTTATTACTTTTATGGTACTTTTTGTTTGTAACTTAAAAAGGTGTATTTTATCTTTTTATTAATAAATTTTATGAATGAAAAGTTTTTCTTAAATGCGCATAAAAATTACTTATCCATCGGTACGACGTTTTCCAGTTAAAGGTTACTTTTGCAGCATATATTTTCAAAATCTACCGAACGTATTACGTTCCAACCTGTTCATCACGATCATGATAACTGTTTAGCTTATTCGAAGTTACCAAAAAGGCTTTCCAACATGTACGTCCTTTCCTGCTCAGCACGAAAGCGAGGGCAATTTGTCACTAACAAAGGACGAAGTGTAGTTGCTTCCATCACTTAACTTCTAGAATATCCTTCTTAAAAGGACTCTGGAAAAAATATAACTGTGTTAAAACCAGGAGATGAAACCTATATTAACACATTTTCTGTGAAAGAAATGTTATTTTTTCTCAACATAATTTTTTTGTTTTGGAATTTCGCACAAAGCAACTCGAGGGCTATCTGTGCTAGCCGTCCCTAATTTAGCAGTGTAAAAATAGAGGGAAGGCAGCTAGTCATCACCACCCACCGCCAACTCTTGGGCTACTCTTTTACCAACGAAAAGTTGGATTGATCGTAACATTATAACGCCCCCACGGCTGGGAGGGCGAGCATGTTTGGCGCGATTCAGGCGCAAACCCGCAACCCTCGGATTACAAAGCGCACGCCTTAACGCGTTAGGCCATGCCAGGCCCTCAACATAAATAATGTTCAACATTGGTGTAGATGTGTTCCAATACGGTAAAGTACAAAGATTAATTACCTAGAGGTACATTTGTCAATTATTAAGTTATATAATCAACTAACTGTTTCGTTTCCCACTGCATCAGCGAAAGATTTATGAATTTAAAGGGTTGTAATTCGAGGTTCCATCCGCCAGTGGATAGCGCGTATGTAGCATTGCGTGGTTCAAAAAATTCAATGTTCGATTCCCCTTGTGGAGAAAGGGTATTTAGCATTGTGTAGAATGGCCGAGCGCGTTAAGGCGTGCACTCGTAATCCGAGGGTCACGGGTTCGTGCCCGCGTCGCGCTAAACATGCTCGCCCTCCCAGCCGTGGGGGTGTATAATGTGACGGTCAATCCCACTATTCGTTGGTAAAAGAGTAGCCCAAGAGTTGGAGGTGGGTGTTGATGACTAACTGCTTTTCCTCTAGTCTTACACTGCTAAATTAGGGACGGTTAGCACAGATAGCCCTCGAGTAGCTTTGTGCGAAATTCCAAAACAAACAAAGCATTGTGTAGGTTTGCGCTGAAAATAAATTATGTCTAAAATCTACTTGCCTAATTAATGATATATTTTCTCATAAATTAAAAGGCCCCAGAACCTTGGCGATGCGACATGTGGCCTCTACATCTCTGTGAATTATGAAAATTAAATGTCTACCAATTTTAAATAATTCAAATTTATTATTTTTCTGTGGGTTGAACAGTTCTCTTCATTAGTTTTCTTTTATGATCTATTTCTTTTTCGTTTCCTGCTCGTGTGCGTTATTGGATATTGTTATATCCTACACCGGATGTGTAAGTTCCTTGTTGTATGAATATGGTCTTGAAGAAATTGGTCTGGTTTGAATTTAGCAGTGAATGAAACATAACTAACACTTCGTGGTTTATTAGGCATTATTTTACTGTGTGTAAAAGACTATAGGAGTTGACATCAACAAATCAAAACTGAGTCTAACCTCCAATCACGAAACCTGAAATAAGCAGGATAAATAACCGCATGAGATTGTTCCAATTGTGACTAAAAATTACAGACAAACCTGTGGCGTGAGGATATGCAACTTGTATAGGAAATGAACATCTTCTAACAAAATTGAATTAAAATAATAAAATTGTAACGTGTACAGTATCAGACTGCAGAGCCTAAAATATACGATTTTATTATCTCTTTCAGTGACGTGAACCATGATAAAGGTGACACCGGCAATACGAAGTCCCAGTTTCAGCGTTTTTTATGAATATTTTTCAATAAACCGTTTCACGTACAGCTTAAAATAACGAATATATCAAGACCATCACAAAAAAGCCATCAATAAAAAACAACAACATATATTCAGTTCTAAGTCTCAGGTGAGAAACTGTTTCAGCTGTCTTCACGTCTGAGAGATCGGCGACCTCTCCTGAAGATGCAACGAATGACAAAATTTTTAAAATGAATTATTATTTAGTTTTTTCCTTTGTTCAGGAAAACTCTGTTGTTATCTTAAACTATCGTTTTCACACAGTCGTTGTACCTTAAACTACATGTTAATAAAGAACTGGATTAGTATCTGATATAACTATCGCAACAAGATAATTATTATTTATGGACAACGGATTTTGTTTTATTTCCGAGGCAAAATGAGACGAAATCGTAAACTGGTGTGATTTTCTTCGTAGTTTATATTTTTGTTACGGTTCTAAAATAATCATAAACTAGTTAACAAAATGTAAATGTATCGAAATATAACTACAATTACCTCAAAAATAACAGGTTAGGCCTATCTACACACTCTTTTTTTTCATGTGGAAGCTGTAATGGTGTTTGCTTTGTAAAAGCGTAAAAAACACGTATTTATTTTAAATATCATAATGTTACATACTATTGACAGATTACAATATTACATTCAACTGAATGTATTCACGTGCGATACGTGTTGATGAAATTTGAAAGTTTATTGTTGTACAAACAATGGGTCTTGCGTTCATTGAAATAAATGTTGATGTACCAAACTTCGACATATTACTTTTCTTATTTTTCTAGGCTTGATGAAGAAATTTAAACACATAAATAGAAAAGGGTAAACCTCGATAATTTAATTGCTGTTTAATTGCAGGCTAAGATATTAACTGTACGTGTATATCTTAAGCTATTCTACACACACTTTCTATCAGCGGTTACTTGATAGATTTTCGAGCGAAGTCACATTGAGCTAGCTTTTGTGTTCACAACGAAAACCGAACTACGAAATTCAGCATTTTCAGCTTCAGGCTTGCCAATCGGAGGACTTCTATCAATAATTTTTTTGATTTCATATCGTATTCAGCCCCCTAGAAAAGATAGCGCCACTTTTATCCATACATTCTGTGTGATAATGAAGTAAATATTTTGCTCGTTTTCTAAGGATTCCATTTCTCTCTCCTTGTCTCGCTCGTGAGACAATTTTTATTGCAAGCTACTTTATAACCAACAGCTTTTGATTCACGCGATTTGCATCAGAGAATCGATATAAATTCTACCAGTTACAGTATAAACCGTATCTAACCAATTTATTATTTCAACTCAGGATTATCATCAGAAAATTACGAGCACGTCCTTCCTTTCCTTGAAATTCACTTGTCGTTATTGGTTCACAGTACGAGTAAGTCGTGGACGTACGTATTTGCTTACTTATAAATACTTAATAATGAGGTAACAGAAACATTGAAGATTGGACACGTCACTTAAATAACACCTACGTCTGAGAATATCAGCTTAAAAGATGAGAACTACTCCAGAAGTTAACGGAATTTTAACATGGATGTTAAATTATTATTTTAATAATGGTTCTCTTCCCGTACATTCTAAACAGTTCTAAGGTAACGGTGTCATATTTATCGATATCTGTGATATACATTTCCCATTGTTATTATTTCTTAATTTTTTTTATATAGTTCAAAAACCACTTGATAAACTTTATCTTTAAATCGAGCAACACGTGAAGCAATAATTGGGCCGAACGAAGAGTGCCATCTAAGCTGGAGAATGAAATAAGGGTTGTTTTATTTTTAATTTCGCGTGAAACTACACGAGGACTAGCTCCATAATTCATCGCTGATAGGCTAGAAGAAAAGCAGATAGTGAATGACACCCACCACCTACTCTTGGGCTACACAGTCCAAACTGAGTGTCTCACTGTAACGTCCCCACAGCTTAAAAAAAGCGAGCATATTCGGTGATTAAAACCCGTGATCAGGTTAGGCCTTCACCTTCAGGCCAGGAATGAAAGAAAGAGAAACAGAAAAATAGCGAGCAAAAGTTTGCTATTTCCGCAATGCTGTCATCGACAAAAATAAAGAAGAAATGGAATTATACAGCAGTTCAATTAGTACTGTTCATGTGCGAAGACTTGACTTAGCTAGTTATTTTTAACGAAAATTATTTATTAGAAAACAAACGGAGTTAACCATCAATTTGTTTTACACTGTAGTGATGATGACTAGCTCCCTCCCCTCTAGTCTTACATTGCTAAATTAGGGATGGCTAGTACAGATAGCCCTCGATTTACTTTGTGCGTAATTCCAAAACAAAGAAACAAACAAAGAAACACTGTAGTGTGGCTGGTCAGAAGATTTCAAAGGGAAGAGAACAGACCTATTTGAATAGACTGGAGTATTTCCAGAGACAAACGTAAAGATACTGAGTGTGTTTTTGTATAGCAAAGCCACAAAGAGGTATTTGCTCAGCCCATTGAGGGGACTCGAACCCCTGATTTTAGCGTTGTAAAGCCGGAAACATACCGCTGTACTAGCAGGGGGCTAAAGACACTGAATGAGATAACGCGAAAACGAAGTGTTGAATTATTTTTCAAGAGAACAATACTAGAATTTCTTAGCACGAATGTGGAAAAACCATGACTCTAAAAAATCGATAAAAACTATGCCAAGAAGAAATTCTGCTTGTGTCTTTTCCTACACTTAAGCCACATCGGCCCATCTTTTGAGTCCACCGAATCGAACCCCTAATTTTAGCGTTGTAAATCTGTAGACTTACCGCTGTTCCAACGAGAAACGAAAATAATATTATCGAATAGTGAAACGTAAAATTGGAATAGTGAAGGAAAGTAATGGAATAATAATAAACTTATAAGGATTGGAACCAATTGTATAAAAGTATTATTAATTTAAACGATAGCAACAGAAAAACCTGTAAGAGTATTATCTTGAAGCCAATATCGCAAAAGTATGCAAGAAATACAAAAACAAACAAACAACAAATGAAACTATCAAAATGAAAATAATTCTCTATAAAAATAATCTCCAAAGTAAATGGGAAGACCATAACGCTTTTCAAACCGTAATTGAAGACTATAATTAAAACAGTCAGTTATTTTGTCTTGAATTTCACATGAAGCTACAGGAGAGCTATCTTCGCTAACTATGCCTAATTTAGTAGTAATAAGATTAGAGGGAAGACAGCTTGTAATTACTACCCACTGTAAATTCTTGGGATACTCTTTTACCAACGAATATAAAATTGTTGTTATAGGCAAGAGTCCTAAATTCATTTCAAATATTTTTACTATTTTTCCTTTGTTTATTAACCTAAGTTTGCATAATATGTGTTACTTTTATATCAGTCGTGGTATCTTATACGTAGTCTATTTTGATCTTAATAAAATCACTGAAGCAAATTTCATTGTGATGTGTATGTCCCTTCAGACACAACATTTAGCTCGCAGCTCTTTTATCTTTTAACCAATTTGAGATATAATTACAGTTTTGGGCTCAAAAGATCAAACCCTTTATATTGCCAAAATTCTCATAGATTAATTAATTTTAATCCTGATTATCAAGTGCCGCGACTATTAACGATTCCCTCTTGTTAACCAATAGAATGAATGTATCCTGGATGCGGAGAGTATATGATGACTATGAAAGAAAACTTGCTCAGAAGACTGCGACCCTGAGTGGCTGTGATAAAATCATCTGTTTACTTTCAGACAATAATTTTTATTTTTAATTTAACTTTCGCAAGGTGAAGTCTTAATTTTTAGAAGATAAAATTTAATTGCAAATTTCAGAAAATACACTTTTTATTCTGCTACTTTAAAAGAATGAATATCAACAGAATATTCCCCGTCTTTAAAAATTCCAGATGTAAAACTGACGCGTTGTGTTACTATTTGTATTAATGTGAGATATGTTTGTTGTTGCTTTTTAAGGTGCATTTACCAGAGCGTCCAACAAAATCTCGATATGTCGTGGACCTTTCCAAAATGGATCAGCAGAGCTAAAAATCTGGAGTTTGATTTCCTGTAGAGATGAGAGCCATAGTGGTGATATCGATTGAGATGAAACAATCTCCATGATTATGGAAAACTAGTTTTCCTTTGAATCATAATCAACGAATAGCTGTGTATTTCCTCAAAGAAATGTTTTTGAACTATTCTTCATTCCTATACATAAATGATGCGACTTTTTTACTATGTAATAGCAGTCCTTACAACTAGAGGGAAGCAATGGCTCTTGCTCTCTTTTGTTTCCAGCGATTGTTTTCAGAAAATCTTGTCATTACTTTCCCAACACAACATCCAACATCTTTCATGGATATTCAGTTATGTAAATTAATAAACAAAGTCATGCGGTCGTACATAAGGTTTGACAGAACATACATCCCTTGACTGATACGCAATTATTACTTATTAGAGCCTATCACAGTGAAGTTTTGTCTGTTTGTTTTGGATTTCGCGCAAAGCTGCTCGAGGGCTATCTGCCTTAGCAAAGTAAGACAAGAGAGAAGACAGCTAGTCTTCTGCCATCTCTTGAGCTACTCTTTTACCAACGAAAAGTGAGCTTGACCATCACATTATAACGTTCCCACAGTTGAAAGGGCGAGCATGTTCGGTGCGACGGGGATTCGAATCTACGACCCTCTGATCATGAGTCGAGTACTTTAAACACCTGGTCATGCCCGGGCTCAGCGCAGATTTCCCTGCAAAAAATTTAAAACAAACTTATTTCTCACGATAATGATGACAAACACAGAATTCTCTAGCGCAGTAATATTTACACGCGTAATAAGTAATTTATACAAGATAACAAGACTAGATTACTATTCTAGTTATTAAACTTTATTTCGTAAATATTACAATAAGTTTCGCCCTTGAAGTGAATTTAATACCACAAATACGAAAAGTTAATTAATCCATGTTATATTATACTTTGAATTTTCAGCACTAACTGGAATATCTCATTATATAGAGTTTATAAAATAAATTCAACACAATATCTCAGTTCCGTTTACTTGTAGAAAATAAGCTAACCCTACTTTTGGTTGATAGACGTTGTTTTAACCGTAAACTATCTGATGCAAAAAAATTAAAAGGCAAACAACCCATCACACACACACAAATTCAGTATGAACTCAGTAAAATTTCTTCTTATACAGAGAGTAGTGATACCGATATCTTTGTTTAATTCCTTTTTGGTTTACTCTCGTACCCGAGGTTCTATTCTCATCCGTAATCCTTGTTTAGGCCGAAGCACTAATTCTGCGACGATTTTTATCTTGTCTCTTGGGTCCAAGGAAGTCACGTTGAAGTTGCGAAGAATATTTGCTATTACAACTTTCTCTTCCATCATTGCAAACTTTTGCCCTGTAAATATTTAAAATACTTAATTAATAAAAGATATTTCAAGTATTTGTGCCTAAAATATTTTATATCAGTATCTAAGCCCTAAAGGGCTGGCGTAGTCGTAGAGTAATGAATTAGTCTAGTAAATGTAGCCGAATAAATAAATAGGGTCATATCCTCATTCATGTTCAGAGTTTTCCTCACTATCTACAGTAATAATTGAATGCACTCGTAATTTGTTATCTATGGTAGACACGTATGCGTGCGCGCATGGTTTTCAATGGATATAAATAACGGACAAATGTAAACATTATTCAGTACACATTTTGTACAATAACATATTAAAAACCTACAACTTTTTTTTTAATGTCTAACGTCAGATCGTACATTATACATTTATTTAATGATATAACATACCTTCGGTAAAGTTTAGTCCTAAAAAAGCAAAACATAAACACAAATTATAGTCGGAGTTTATCAAACACGTGTCGAACCTTCAACAAGAACGAGAGAATTTTTGCAGCTCTCTGCTAGAAGTACATAATATAAACAAATAGGTTTTAATTTCATTAATTTTCATTTCACTTGCAGTTGTGATATATTATAACATTATAATATATGCTCATTATAACATTAACCTGAAATTTTTTGGTGGCGGCCGATGTTTTATAAGCCAAGAAGTGTCACACATGCGTCGTTAGCCCAGTTAGCAACCACATGGAACAAGCATGTTCTGTGACGAAGATTCGAATTTGCAACTTTCATGTTACGAGTTTACTGCTTCTAACTCCAAGGATATGCCAGACCCTATGAAGTTGTGAAAACCTTATAATTCAATATGACAATTAAAACTTACCTATATTATCGGTTTTTAAACTTGGAAGTTGTTATGGTGTAAAATGAACACTCCGCTACAGTCAAGCTTCAACAAGAAAACAAATGTGTTCACTATAACATTTAGACATACATCCAATATTCACCAGAATAATGTCAATAAACACATGCCAAACCAGGACTTTTCACACCTACATGAACAATTACCATAAAGAAATCAATAATAATGGTTTTGTTTGTTTGTTTACAATTTAGCTGAAAGCCACACAATGGGCTATCTGTGCTCTTCCCGCTATGGGTATCGAAACCCTGTTTTTAGTGCGTAAGTCTATAGACATTCGACTGTGCCACTCGTTTACATTTGTTTGTTTGGAATTAAGCACAACGTTCCACGGCGGGCTGTCTGTGCTCTGCCCACCACAAGTATCGAAACCCTTTTTCTAGCGGTGTGCGTCCGCAGACATGTCACTGGAGAGCAATAACAATGAAACAAAGAAAAATAAGTAGAAAAAAACAACAACTAACCCCCACAAGAAATGCGGAAATTCAATATTACAGTGACGTCGAGTGACAAATAGCAAAGTTACATCTCATAATAACTATCTTGTGACACTCTCGTTGAAGCTTCTGGCAGGGTATATATTAACAAAGTAGATCACGAGAGTACATCCTCATGGGATCATAAATTTACATATTCTACTGTACGTCACCGCTAGGATATCTGATGTCAGTTTCATCATACACAAATATATATGTATTTACATAAAGTACAAATAATTATTTAGAAAGTCTGTTAACGTTTTAATGCAACTTGAAATGCACAGACAAATTAAACGATAGAAAGAAACAACAACTGAGAAATAAACACGACCATAATCACAAAACAATTAGAATCTGTTATCTCACAAGATGTTGTATTTTTCGTGTTATACATATGAACATCTGCTGTTAATTAAATGGAGTATACTGACCATGTTTCTCTTGCATTGAAAAATCTTTCCATGAAATAAAATATATTTGATTTGCTTTGGATTTCGTGCAAAGCTACACGAAAGCTGACTGCGCTATTTGTTTTTAATTTAGTAGTGTAAGACAAGAGTGAAAGCAGCTAGTCATGATAACCCACCGCCAACTCTTGGGCTACTTTTTTACCAACGAATAATGGAATTGAACGTGACACTATAATGCCCCCACGGCTGAAAGGGAGAGCATGTTTGGTGTGACAGGAATTGAAATTTATGACCCAGGTGGTTAAGGCACTCGCAATTCGAGGATCGCGAGTTCGAATCCCCGTCACACAAAATATGTTCGCCTTTTCAGCTGGGAAGGCGTTGTAATTTACGATCAATCCCACTATTCGTTGGTAAAAGAGTAGCCCAAGAGTTGGCAGTGGGTGGTGATGACTAGCTGCCTGGTCTTACACTGCTAAATTAGGGACGGCTAGCGCAAATAGCCCTCGAGTAGCTTTGTGCGAAATTCAAAACAAACGAAACGCTGACAGTACTATCTTAATGATGAATGAATAACTGTTACGAAGCTTCTAACACAGCTCGTACGCACTGGAGATAATCAGTTAAGTCATATTTACTATATATTATTAGCTGCAATCTATACTTACCAATGCAGTTTCTAGGGCCAGCAGAGAAAGGAAGATAAGCGTATGGGTGACGCCCTGTTATATGCTGAGGTAGAAAACGATCCGGATCGTATGTTTCCGGGTTTGGAAATACGTCTGGGTTTCGGTGCAGCATGTAAATATTCAAAGAACAAGTACTGCCTTGAGGTATATGGTAGCCATCTATTAAAAACGAAAAAAACTATATTTACTTCCACGGAGTACCCAAATGTGTTTTGTATCAAGAATAAGTAAAACCAAAATTAAAAGTAACAAATATTTAATTTCTTGCTTTCGAATTCATATAACTCGCTGTATTGTAGATACATAATTCTCCTGGTGATTCACGTCATGTGTACGTTTTTCTAAAGTCACAACATTACAAACTACAGTGTCCCTTATGTAATGTCATTTCAGTGTCTACTGACTGGCTGATAAACAACACCCTACCGTAGAGGAACAAGAGTGGTTGAAACACGTTATATCTCTAAGTGGCCTTTGACCATCTATCGGGAAAATAGTGATAAAGTTTTAAAAATTTAACAGAGCAAAAACTTTTGACGTTATGATATAAACCTAAACATTTTAGATAAAAAAATGAAATAATGTTACCTACTTTTATTTAGCTAATTAATATTTAATATTTATTTACTTTTAGCCAAGAAAAAAAACAGTAAAAACTTGTTTTTATGCTTGACTCGAAATAACTTACTTTTGTTTAGCATTCTTTATAAGACAAAAATTGTAACCACTTCTGCTGTCCAATCATTAAGTGACCGTTGTTTAACAGCCAACACCTTACCTATTAACGTTGAAACAACACATCGTATTCTTCAGTGATGTCGAGAAACCCACTTGTTGAGAATTTTATATGCAAAAACGGCTCGTTTGGGTTCAGAAAATATTTTAAATAGAAGAGCGAACAACGTTTCGACCTTCTCTTTAAAATATTTTCTGCACCCAAACGAGCCGTTTTTGTATATAAAAAACATCGTATTCTTGCTCAACAACCATACATCAGTTGTGTTTGAGGTTCAGAGTCCGTTTCACTTGACCACACATTAACCTAAATTAATTTAGGTAATTTAGGTTTGTGAATAATGTACTGGAATTTCGTAGAATTCAACTAGTTATCTTTTCAAATTCCCCTCTGGTGAAAAGGAAAAGAAATCTGTATATAATCAGTGATGTCGAGAAACTCACTTGTTGAGAATTTTATATGAAAGAACGGCTCGTTTGAGTTGAAAAAATATTTCAAATAGAAGAGCGAACAATGTTTCGGCCTTCTTCGATCATCGTTTAGGTTCACAAAGAAAGAGGTAACTGACCAGAAGCTGACCAGATGTTTGGAAGGGGTTGTGTAACTGAGTGTCGTAATGTAGAGGGCGGGGTTAGATGTTTGAATATACAATTTTATCTATAATATTAATATAGGTATAATGGCGTTTCTTTATATTGGTTTATTTTGGGTTTAAGTTGTTGTATAAGTAAGGCTTCTTTAATTTACTTATGCAACAAACATTATCCAAAATTTAGAGAAAAAGCCATGTTAAACACAAAATACAAAGAACTGACTTACAAAAAAAAAATGAACTTAGACCATCAACTGGCATGTTGCATTAAACCAGAGATTTACAGAACTCACACTTAATTTTTTCATTCACATTAACTCTAAACATCTCAACATTAATTTCACATGTAAAAGGGAAGAAAGCAATCAAATATCATATTTTAACCTCAAAATTACAAGAACCGATACACAATTTAAAACAGAAATCCACCGAAAAATCACCCTATATATTCCTTGGGACATGAAATAAAACCAAAACTCAACATACTAAGAAACCAAATAAAAAAGGCCATAAAAATATGTTCGCCAGATAAAAGTAACGACGGATTAGACAAAATAAAACAATACTTTAACAACAAAAACTTTCCTCTACAAACCGTAGAAAACATTATACACACATCTAGACATAAAGCAAAATCAACCAACAAAAGTAAATATATCCCACGGATTAAAAAATCACGAAACCATATATTCCCGAAAACAGCAGAAAAAAAATCATTATTTATCAAAAATTTGTCACAAAATATGACTTTCCGGTTAATATCAAATTTATTCAAAAACAAGGCACAAAACTTAGGACTACACTGTGTAAAAACTACACTGACAGACACGACACCAACATTATTTATAAAATACAATGTGATAACTGACACGACTTAAATATTGGAGAAACAAGTAGAAAAATGGAAACCAGATTCAAAGAACACAAAAATTCACCTTCAGACGTTTTCAACACTTCAAATCAAATGAACATAACATAGCACCCAAATACTAAATAAAGAAACAAACATAAATAAACGCAAAATTAAACAAGCCTTACTTGTACAACAACTCAAACCCAATACAAAGGAACACCTTGAAACCAATATTAATAAATATAATCCAAGCACGCCCTCTACATTCCTACACTCAGTGACACAACCCCCTTCATGTGGTCGGCTATCGGTCAGGTACTTCTTTCTTTCTTTGTGAACCTGACGATGACCGAAAATGGTCGAAACGTTGTTTGCTTTTCCACATAAAAAAATGTCTCAATCCAAACCAGCCGTTTTTGTATATATTTTCTCTACAAGTGGGTTTTCTCGTCATCACTGAAAAGAAATCTTGATCATCTATTCATAATTAAGCAACATTAAGTTTAAGTTTCACTATTGTTTAATAATAGACTCTTAATTGTTGTTAATTAATCAACAGCTCATTAGTATTAACCAAGTAGAAACCTTACTACGATTGGCCAACCAATATCCAATTGCTGTACACCAGGTAAAACTTCGTTATGATTGGCCAAACAACATCTCATTATTGTTAACCTCGCAGTATGTAACTATTAAACCAAAGCCACTGTTAGCTTTTCGTTAAAATAAAAGAAAGCTTGAAACCATTAACATGATAACTTATTAAGAAGAATGAAACTTTGGACTTACTGACTACAACATCCTCTTGTAATGTTCTTCCGATGAAAGGAACTGGGGGGAAAATTCGTAGACCCTCCTGAATCAGAGAGAAGGTCCGAGTTTATGTGCAGATTTAAAATATAACAAAATAAATGAAGTTTTAATTTCTACTGAACAATAATGAATTATAATTAATAAAACTATATATTTGAGCACATTATTCACAACTGGGTAAAATAATAATTTTATGCTTCCGGGAAATATTTTAAAATCTCTTTTAAAGTTGAAAATTTAATGGATATGAAGAAATAAGAAAAGTGACTTCTGTAATAATAAGTTGCATTTTACCCAGAGAAACAGAGTATTTAAAGCTGTTACTATTATTAACACGAATAATTATCAATAAAAATAAAACAAGGGATTAACCTACGTACTTTCAAAGCACAATCCAAGTATTTCAGTTGTTTAATATCTTCTATTGTAATGGACCTTTCGGTATCATTTCCAAATACTGAGTCCAGTTCGTCTTGTATTTTTTTCTGAACAAACGAATCCAAACCGATGAGATAAAGAGTCCAGCTAATCCCCATAGCAGTCGTGTCATGTCCCTGTTTAAATAGATGTATAGCTATATATCTACACACATATATATACGTATATATTTCTATATATCTATACACATATATATTTCTATACATCTAAACACATATAGTTGGTTGAGTGAGTGTTTCAAACACATAGTAAGGTAAACATATTGTACCAAATTATTTGGTTGTATCAGTTGTTGAGCGAGTGTTTTAAACACCTAGTAAAGTGAAATTATGGTACTGAATTGGTTGATGATCTTGGACGAATAGTAGATTTCCGGACTATATTCTCATGCGGTTTTATATGGATGTCAAGAAAGGTTGGTAATATTGTGAATTAGGTAAAACATGAGAATTTTGGTTACCAAAACAAGACGGCTAAGTGAACAGTTTTAAATATATATGTAATTACATACATGCCACTGAATAAACACGGGGATAAACCTGTGATATTGAATAAACACATGGATAAGTTTACGTTACTAAACACGCACGTGGAGAAGTTTGCATCATTGATTAAAAACGTGGATAAATGTGTTATCGAATAAAATAACACTTTTCAACAGAAAGACAGGAAGACTGAAAGTAAAACTGGAGAGTAATTAAAAATGTAAGTAGCCAGTAGTGGGTGGATGAATAGAGAAAGGATCAAGGTTGGAATGGACAAAGCGAATAGAAATTCCAACGTTTTCACCTCAAACATGAAAGTGTCCACTTCTTCGCGAATTTCTTCCATGGTTAAGCTGAGATCATTCAAATGATGATTAATCATCAGGTCTAGCAAAGGTTGCCTCCTCTTCAATTTATTATCTTTACTATCATCCTGTTCATTACCAGAAGCTCGGATCACCAGTATCTGGGCTTTACGATTACGAATGACCTAGAAAAAAGTGTCATCAAATTTATTAATTAAAACATTAAACCAGAAATGTCCTATTAACCATAATATTTTTATCCTATAGACGCTGCTTCAAACCTGCAATATTCTCACATAAGTATGTTAAATAACTATGTTTAAAAGTTAGGATAGTGTGTTTAATTTGTTTTAAAATTTAAACTAAGGGAATTAGATATCGTGTTGTTGTTTTTCACAGCTTTGTTTACCCAATTAGTCTGCATGATGGTTTCTGCATGTGAATACATCAAACGTATTACCTTTTGTTAGCACCTTGCAACTTCTCTACGGCATGCACCTTCTAACCGTTTAATGGATCTTGGGCCCACCCATATGTAGTTTTAACTTACTATAATAGATACGTTTATGATGATTTAAGTGCATAAGTAATATACATATACATAATTAACAAAAAAAATAATAACTAAATAAAGGATTTCGACAGAGTTTCGTACCATTAAGGCCTAACTATTCTGTATAAAAACCTGAAACTGTAGAAAATGTTGTCAATCGTTTATCATAATGAATAATATATAGACATAAAGATAAAGTGTGAATTGTGAAACATAACATTTTCATTTCACTTTCTTTTTTCACGTTTTTTTCAGTAATTTGTTGTTCTTCTACAATCTTAAAAAACCCAAATTCATAGTTAATGAAGAAAGAAATGAATACGAAGGCAAGAGTACTTACTTATCATTTATTATTTGTACCATTAAGTCTCTTGGGCTATTTATGTAACTTTACGTAATTACCTACCGTTCTGGTAAAGTTGTGTAGTTTTTTTAGACCTTTTTTGAAACGACGCCCATAAGAAGATAGTGAAAATAACACCCTAGGCCAAAGCCACGGTCGTATCATACGACACACGAATGTTTCACCAACCCTTTGTAAAGAAAAAAGAAAATATTATCATACTACGCACTATTTACTGAATAGAAAATATTATCACGGGGTTTCACAACTAAGTTGTTATTTATACATTAATTTTACAGCGTCTTCTCTTAGCTTCACTGAGATTGGCGAATGTAGTGTAAGATTCAGTTTGTTCGTTGTTCTATTATTGATGTGACTGGGCTAAGCCTAAAATCTTAAAGTAGGTGCGTCTAGTTCAGCATGAATCGTTCGTTGTTCTATAAAAAAATGAAATATATGCTTACTCGTACAAAGATTTCAGATAGGACGAGTCTGTATTTTCTTGGGTACAAATCTTTATCCCCATTGCACTTTCTGAAATATAGTTGAATTTTTTTATAGACGAATAATTATCATCAATTATTTTATAATGTGTAGAATAATTTGTATCAAAAACTGTCTGACGACTTTTTTTATTCAAAAAACATTTGTGACGAAATTTTTATTTTTTGTTAACATTGACTTTACCGGTAGAATAGACTTTCAAATTTACAAGAATGTCACAGTTAAAGTCAGTTTATGGGTTTATTATCTTCTAAAATACGAAACAGGTTTTTCAGATATAAGTGGTTTGTTTTTTCTTAATTTGGGGCAAAGTATTCGTGTAGCTTGACGCGAAATTAAAAATAAACCAAATCCGAATATGAAAGCTCACCGCAAATTATGTCCAACGTACAAAGAGTAACATATTTAGCTATGTCCACCCATTTCTCGCTCTGCGCTTGTCTCAGCTTTTCCACTAAGATTTGGCTCTGTTCGTTGAACATTGGAATGAAGTCTTCAAGAATTCGGAAGTGAAATGCAGGAGTTACCAACTTTCGTCTTTTTCTCCATTTACTCCCGAAACTATGTATGAAATACGATAAACATTTTAATTTATATATATATATTAAAAGTATGGCGATATGATACGACTATTGTATCGTGAAGCCGTGATACGACTATTTCGATTCAAGGTCCAATACGATCAGTGTTTCTTCACGAAAGAAGTTTTCAGTCAACAATACAAGTCGTGTGTACAGTGAAAAATCAAAAGTACAATTTACGTGATAAAAAGTAGCCCTTTTTGTATTTGACATCAGAGATTTTATCTAAATTAGTTTTCATGGTATGCATTTTTATTTGAAATTTATCATCTAGGTTTAATTATCTCTAATTTTTAAAATCATCTTTACATTCCCCAAATGTGTTGAAATACTCCTATAAAACAAAACATAGAATATCCACAGACGTAGAAACTATGAGTCAGCTGAATAACACGCTGTATAAAACACATAATTAAACATATGTTTTTACTGTGTTTGTATTTTAAAACCAAAGAAATATTAAAGATGGTAACATAGTATTTGGCTGGTCTAAACACAAATAATAACAGGCATTGAATCTCCTCCTACTAAAAGAAAACATGAATAATATAATTTATGTTACTTTATAAAAACCAAGCTATTGTTGGCTTTCTTATTTGTCATGATTAATGTATTTTTGCAAGAAATATCTTTTGAATGTTAGGAAAAAACACTAAAAACCATTCAGTAGTTATCCATGAAATTTATTATAATGTTTTTTTTACCGTATTTTTACAATGGTATCATTTTAAAATAATTACATATGTCTATGTGTGTGCGTATATTTATTTTAAACAAATAAACTTATTTATATCTTATAACAAGTGTATGTATTATCTTCTTGGGTCTATAAAAATTGATGATATAACTGAAAAATGTTATGAACTGGGAATGTTTGGTGTCCCTCCTGCGAATAGTAGTTTTTAAGCCCTGTTTTATTAATTACCTTGTCAACAATCCTGATCCCAGCCAAGAATGCAAAAAAGAATATTCAGTTGATTTTTTTAATATTGTGGAACTTCTGAGAATCACCTGAAATAAAAAATCCATCCTATATAACATCAGTTCCACCCACTGATCATAATGTCTTATTTTGTAACAACGGTTTTTATTTTCTTAGCATAAATATTTTGGTTATACTTTATATATATATATATCTAAGGTAATGTTGGAATGAATGCAATGTTTGTTTACTTACCTCTATAGTCTCTGGTTTAAAAAACGCTACAGAAGGTCGAATTCCATTCCAGAATCGATATATCCTTTCCTTGTGAAACAACTGAGCGAGCCCACAAGTGACTTGGAACAATACTAAATAAAGTAATAATGAATCGTCAGTACGGGATATTTAGAATTTTTTTGTCAACGTTTTTCATGCACCCTTATTTAATGAAGAAATTTCCTCCAAAATTGGTTCCGTACGAAATGAAATTTGGAAAGCTTCATTTTTTTTTAGTAACACAACACCTTTTCAGGTGTAACAATTTATTTGTTGTTATTAGTTTTGCAATATTTTGCTAAAAATCGGCGGCACATTAATTTAGAATGATTGTTCATTTGTGTTTTATTCTTGATTTTCGCTCAAAGTCACACGAGGGTTATTTGCGCTAGCCGTCCTTAACTTAACAGTGTGAGATTAGAGGGAAGGCAGCTAGTCATGGTCACCCATCGCAAACTTTTGCGCTACTCTTTTACCAATAAATCGCGGGATTGACCTTATTTATAAAGGTACTTAGACAGCAAGACATGCATTATATCTCAATACGAACTCGGTTGTAAACCTCGATTACATTTACCTTCTGATATGTGATGTCTTAAAGACATGCGGGGTCAAGTTCAAACGACATCTAACTTCTTTTAAAACAAAAATCTGGACGGTAAAATAAAAATACTTTAATATCGAATATAACAGGATTAAATAGGTGTAACACATTTCAACATGGTTTCTTTAAGACGTTCCCATGTAATTAAAGAGCAGTATTTATGAATAAATGTTGTACGTGATCATGTTTCCCTATCACAGACGAACACTGCAGAGAAATAAAGATACCATCTCATAAGCAGTTTGTTTCAAACTTTATATATTTCAACATGGCAGCATTAGACAAATTCATAAAGAGTAAATCAATTCTGTTTTCAACATGCACGTGTGATATTTGTATATTAAAATATTCTTTCCCTCCCGGCTAGTACAGCGGTATGTCTCCGGATTTACAACGCTATGTGGGCTAAGCAGATAGACCTTTGTGGCTTTGCTGTACGAAAAATACACAAAAACATAAAATATTCTCTTTAGGTGTAGATGTTAAATACTTTCCTTATCTCAGCGTAGTTCCAAGTGTTTTTTTAATCAAAATGCAGAAAGCACAACTGTATAAACTCTGTAAATATAACACCAATTGTTGTTTCATGTCACAGTTGTATCACCTTAAGTTTAACAACTTATATTAGTAATAACCCATAAACAACTAGTATTTATTTACGAACAGTAAAATCTCATAATGCTCATTAAAAGTCCATAACGAAGTTATCGGATAGAATACATAAAAAAAACAGATGTTATCCCTCAAGTAGTTTATATTCATCATTAAAAATGGTTTTCACACTTCAGTCAGCACTGAAAACTTTAAAAATGATTAAAATAAAAATTCCCAACGAACTGGGTCATGAACGGTTTGTGTTTTTCATAAGCAATATCTGTCAGACTAGTGCGTCGTGGCGCATGTGAGAAACATGAAAAGAACGTCAACTCAATTACACTGATAAGTCTCTCAATAATTACTTAGTTGATGTACTAAACAGAAAAATATACTAAAATAAGATGTTATTAATGCCTTAGCCCTCTAAGTCTACTTACACAAGTTGATGTTATCTATCCCTCTGGCATCCTTATGTCGCATGACCAATGACGCGTTACCAATGAACGGGTTTCGGAAGCCAATCCCTGGGAGTTTATTGATTGTGTTTCTTAGCTTATACCATCTAATCCAAGATGGTATGAACGTAAGAACAAAAGACAGACAAAGTAAAAATATGGTGACGTACCAGTCATTCAAGTATCTAGAAACGCTGACTAAAATCATGGTTAATTCTTTCATGGGCGACATTTACTGTTCACTCTTGGGAAAAAGTTCGATACATCTAGCGATTAAAGTCACGAGCAGAAATGTTTATGTTGTTAAAGTATCTCGCTACGTTATCAGTTTACATTCATCCCGCACGGTACCTGTACACTGACGAACAGATGGGATTAGGGTTTATTAATGTAGACATATAAGGAATCAGTGAAGGAAATCCAAGGTTAAAAAAAAAACTCATCATCACTAACATATTAGAATATAAACAGTGTCTTTAGCTAAAAGGTTGTAATCTAGAACTATCGTATTTCCTGGCGAGAATTTGTTGAACGACATACCAGTATGTATATGTATATATATGACAAAGTGGAGATAAGCAGCTTGCACTTGATATGTTTACAGTCTATATCGTTGAGATGCTGGGACTATGATAATAATGTTCAAAGGTATTTATAATTTCTGTGATAAGCGAGTTGGGATGATCCGAAATTGTGACTACGGCTTTTGAAGGAGGCAAGTATTGCTGTGACCAGTGCATTTATAGATGTCAGAGACTATGAAATAACACATGAAAGGGTTGATAACATATAAAAGTCGACACATAAATTAAAGTAAAGACATTAGAGACAGATAGATTATTTGGAGGTAGTGTTTAAAATTGAACAAAGACTGTCAGAATAACCATTGGAGGTGAAAGGTTTGTTTGATTTGAATTTCGGTCAAAGCTGCACGAGGGCTTTCTGCGTTAGCCGTATGTTTACGTTTTTGATACTGTTATTACTTTTACGGTACTTTTTTGTTTGTAATTTTATTGGGTGTCTTTTATTTTTTTTAATAAATTCTATGAATGAAACGTTTTTCTTAAACGCGCATAAAAATTACTTATACATCAGTACGACGTTTTCTAGTTAAAAGTTACGTTTGCAGCGCACCCCGCTAGTACAACAAAAAGTCTCTGTATTTACAACACTAAAATCAGGGGTTCGATTCCCCTCGGGGGGCTCAGCAAGTAGTCAGATGTGGTTTGCTGTAAGAAAACACATACATCCTTTTGCAGCATATATTTTCAAAATCTACCGAACGTATTACGTCACTTCCTGATCATCACGACAATGATAACCGTTCATCTTATTCGTAGCTACAAATAAGCCTTTCCGACATGTGCGTCCTTTCCTGCTCAGCACGAAAGCGAGGGCTATTTGTCACTAACAAAGGACGAAGTGTAGTTGCTTCCTTCACTTGACTTCTAGAATATCCTTCTTAAAAGGACTCTGAAAAAAATATAACTGTGTAAAAACCAGGAGATGAAACCTAAATTAACTAATTTTCTGTGAAAGAAATGTTATTTTTTTCTCAACATAAATATTGTTCAACACTGGTGTAAATGTGTTCCAATACGGCAAATTACAAAGATGAATCACCTGGAGGTACATTTGTCAATCATTATGGTATATAATCAGCTAAACTAACTGTTTTGTTTTCTACTGCGTCAGAGAAAGATTTATGAATTTAAAGGGTTGAAATTCGAGGTTCCATCCGTCAGTGGATAGCACGTATTTAGCATTGCGTGGCGCAAAATTATTCGATGTTCGATTCCCCTTGGGGAGAAAGCGTATCTAGCCTTGTGTAGCTTTGCGCTAAAAACAAATTATGTCTAAAATCTACTTGCCTAATTAATGATATATTTTCTCATAGATCAACATGCCCCAAAATCTTGGCGATGCGACATGTGGCTCTTACATCTCTATGAATTATGATAATTAAATATCTACCAATTTTAAATTATTCAAATTTGTTATTTTTCTATGGATTAAACAGTTTTCTTCATTAGTTTTCTTTTACGATCTATTTTTTCTTCGTTTCCTGCTCGTGTGCGTTATTGGATATTGTTATATTCTACACCGGATGTGTTCCTAGTTGTATGAATATGGTCTTGAAGAAATTGGTTTGGTTTGAATTTAGCAGTGAATGACTATACAAAGGGCTGCTAGCCATCATCACCCACCGCCAATTCTTCGGCTACTCTCTTATGAACAAATAGTGGAATTTACCGTTCATTATAAAGTCTTCACGGTCGAAAGTGGGAGCATGTCTGGCGAGCAGGAGATTTGAACCCGCACCCCTCAAACAGTGACTCAAACGTCTTAACCACCAGATCCTTTGAAGGTCCTTTGATTTATCTTGCTGATTCTATGATGTAGTAGACAAATAATGTATTTGTATTCTTATTCGCAAGCTATTTTATAACACAGCTTTTGATTCACGCGATTTGCATCAGAGAATCGATATAAATTCTACCAGTTACAGTATAAACCTATGTTACCAATTTATTATTTCAACTGAGGATTATTATTAGAAAATCACGAGCACATCATTCAGCTGAAAAAAAGCGAGCATATTTGGTGATGAAGATTCGAACTCGTGATCAGGTTAGGACTCGATCGCCTCTATTTCCAGGCCAGGAATGAACAAAAGAGAAAGAGAAAAATTGCGAGCAAAAAAATTTGCCATTTCCGTAATGCTGTCGTCGACAAAAATAAACAAGAAATGGAATTATATAGCAGTTCAATTAGTATTGTTTATATACGAAGACTTGACTTATCTAGTTATTTATTTGTAACGAAAATTACTCATTAGAAAATAAACGGAGTTAACCATCAATTTGTTTTACACTGTATTGTGTCTGGTCAGAAAAAAAAAGATTTCGAAGGGAAAAGGGCAGAGGGATTTAGATAGACTGGAGTGTTTCCAGAGACAAACCTAAAGACACTGAATGAGATAACGCGAAAACGAAGTGTTGAATTATTTTCCAAGAGAACAATACTAGAATTTGTTAGCACTAATGTGGAAGAACCATGACTGCAAAAGAACGATAAAGATATATATCGATAATAATACCGCGTATGTCTTTTCTTACAGCAAAACCATATTGGTCCATCTTCTGAGTCCATCGAAGGAAATCGAACGCCTAATTTTAGCGTTGTAAATCTGTAGACTTACCGCTGTATCAGCGGAGAACGAAAATAATATTATCGAATAGTGAAACGTAGAATTGGAATAGTGAAGGAAAGTAAAGGAATAATAATAAACTTATAAGGATTAAAACCTATTGTATAAAAGTGTTATTAATTTGAACGATAGCAACAGAAAAACCTGGAAGAGTATTATCTTGAAGTCAATATCGCACAAGTATGCGAGAAATTCAAAAACAAACAAAAAATAAATGAAATTATCAAAATGAAAATAATTCTCTATAAATGTAATCTCCAAAGTAAATGGGAAGACCATAACGCTTTTCAAAGCGTAATTGAAAAAATATAATTAAAACCGTCATTTTTTTCATCTTGAATTTCACACGAAGGTACAGGAGAGCTATCTTCGCTAACTATACCTAATTTAGTGGTAATAAGATTAGAGGGAAGACAGCTAGTCATCACAACCCACTGTAAATTCTTGGGATACTCTTTTTCCAACGAATATAAAATAGTTGTAATAGGCAAGAGTTCTAAATTCGTTTCAAATATTATACTATTTTTTCCTTTGTTTATTACCCTAAGCTGCACAATATGTATTTCTTTTATATCAGTCGTGGTATCTTATACGTAGTCTATTTTGATCTTAATAAAATCACTGAAGCAAATTTAATTGTGACGTGTATGTCACTTGAAATACAACATTTAGCTCACAGCTCTGTCATCTTTTAACCAATTTGAGATCTAATTACAGTTTTAAGCACAAAAGATCAAACCATTTATGTTACTCAAATTCTCATAGATTAATTTATTCTAATCCTGACTATCAAGTGCCGCGACTATTAACGATTCCCTTTTGTAAACCAATATAATGAATGTACCTTGGATACGGATAGTGTATGTTGACTATGAGAGAAAACTTGCTCAGCTGAGTGCGACCCTGAGCGGCTGTGATAAAACCATTTGTTTATTTTCAGACAAAAATTTTTATTTTTAATTTAACTTTCCCAAGGTGAAGTCTTAATTTTGCCTTTCAGAAAATCAACTTAAATTGCAACTGTCAGAAAATATACTTTTTATTCTGTCACTTTAAAACAATGAATATTAACAGAATATTCCACGTCTTTAAAAATTCCAGATGTAAAATTGACGCGTTGTATTAATATTTGTATTAATGTGAGATATGTTTGTTGTTGTTTTTAAGGTGCATTTACCAGAGCGTCCAACAAAATCTTGATATGTTGTGGACCTTTCCAAAATGGATCAGCAGTAAGTTTACGAAGTTGCACGAGATCTAAAAATCTAGAGTTCGATTTCCTGTAGAGAGGAGAGCCATTGTGTTGATATCGATTGAGATGAAACAGTTTCCATGATTATGGAAAACTGGTTTTCCTTTGAATCACAAGCTGTGTTTTCCTCAAAAAAATGTTTTTGAACTATTCTTCATTCCTACACATAAATGATGCGACTTTTTTACCATGTAATAGCAGTCCTTACAACTAAAGGGCAGCAATGGCTCTTGCTCTCTTTTGTTTCTAGTGATTGTTTTCAGAAAATCTTGTCATTACTTTCCCAATACAACATCCAACATCTTTCATGGATGTTCAGTAATGTGAATTAATAAACTAAGTCATGGGGTCGTACACAAGGTTTGACAGAATATACATTCCTTGACGGATACACAAAGATAACTTATTGGTTATCTTTGTACAGGAAAACTCTGTTGTTACTTTAGACTATCGTTTTCACACAGTCGTTGTACCTTAAACTACATGTAAATAAAGAACTGGAATAGTATCTGATATAACTATCGCAACAAGATAATTATTACTTATGAAGAACGGATTTTGTTTTATTTCCGTTGCAAAATGAGACGAAATCGTAAACTGGCGGGATTTTCTTTGTAGTTTATATTTTTGTTATGATTCTAAAATAATCATAAACTAGTTAACAAAATGTAAATGTACCGAAATATAATTACAATTACCTCAAAAATAACAGGTTAGGCCTACCTACATAGACCTTTTTTTTCATGTGGAAGCTGTAATGGTGTCTGCTTTGTAAAAGCGTAAAAAAACACTATTTATTTTAAATATCATAATGTTACATACTATTGACAGATTACAATATTACATTCAACTGAATGTATTCAGGTGCGATAGGTGTTGATGAAATTTCAAAGTCTGTTGTTGTACAAACAATGGGTCTTGCGCTCATTGAAATAAATGTTGATGTACCAAACTTCGACATATTACTTTTCTTATTTTTCTAGGTTTGATGAAGAAATTTAAACACATAAATAGAAAAGGGTAAACCTCGATAATTCAACTACTGTTTAATTGTGGGCTAAGATATTAACTGTACGTATATATCATAAGTTGTTCTAAACACACTTTCTATCAGCGGTTATTTGATAGATTTTAGAGCGAAGCCACATTGAGCTAGCTTTTGTGTTCACAACGAAAACCGAATTAGGAAATTCAGCATTTTAACCTTCAGGCCTGCCAATCGGAGGACTTCTATCAGTAAATTCTTTGATTTCATATCGTTTACAGCTTCCTACAAAAGATGGCGCTACTTTGATCTTTACTTTCGGTGTAGTAATAAAGTAAATATTTTGCTCGTTTTCTAAGGATTACATTTCTCTCTCCTTTTATCGCTCGTGAGACAATTTTTATGAAAGCTACTTTATAACCAACAGCTTTTGATTCACGCGATTTTCATCAAAGAATCGATATAAATTCTACCAGTTACAGAATAAACCATATCTTACCAATTTATTATTTCAACTCAGGATTATCATTAGAAAATTACGAACACGTCCTTCCTTTCCTTGAAATTCACTTATTGTTGTTGGATCACAGTACGAGTAATTCGTATTTGCTTATTTGTAAGTACTTAATAATTAGGTAACAGAAACACTTAAGATTGGACACGTCACTTGAATAACACCTTCGTCTGAGAATATGAGCTTAGAAGATGATAACTACTCCAGAAGGTAACAGAATTTTAACGTGGATGTTAAAATATTTTAATAATGGTTCTCTTCCCGTACATTTTAAACAGTTCTAAGGTGTCATATTTATCGATATCTGTTATATACATTTCCCATTGTTATTATTTCTTAAAGTTTTTTAGATAGTCCAAAAACAACTTTAAAAACTTTATCTTTATATCGGGCAACACGTGAAGCAATAATTGGGCCGTACGAATCGTACCATCTTAGCTGGAAAATGAAATAAGGGTTGTTGTTTTTTTAATTTTGCGTGAAACTACACGAGATCTAGCTGCATAAGCTATCCATAATTCATCGCTGATAGGCTGGAAGAAAAGCAGATAGTGAACGCCACCCACCACCTACACTTGGGCTACACATTCCAAGCTGGCTGTCCCACTGTAACGTCCCCACAGCTTAAAAAAAGCGAGCATATTCGGTGATTAAAACCCGTGATCAGGTTAGGAGTCGAACGCCTTCACCTTCAGGCCAGGAATGAAAGAAAGTTTGTTTGTTTGTTTTTGGAATTTCGCACAAAGCTACTCGAGGGCTATCTGTGCTAGCCGTCCCTAATTTAGCAGTGTAAGACTAGAGGGAAGGCAGCTAGTCATCACCACCCACCGCCAACTCTTGGGCTACTCTTTTACCAACGAAAGGTGGGATTGAACGTCACATTATACACCCCCACGGCTGGGAGGGCGAGCATGTTTAGCGCGACGTGGGCGCGAACCCGCGACCCTCGGATTACGAGCGCACGCCTTAACGCGCTCGGCCATGCCAGGCCATGAAAGAAAGAGAAACAGAAAAATTGCGAGCAAAAAATTTGCTATTTCCGCAATGCTGTCATCGACAAATAAGAAAAGAAAAGAAATTATATATCAGTTCAATTAGAACTGTTAATATACGAAGACTTGACTTAGCTAGTTATTTTTAACGAAAATTATTTATTAGAAAACAAACGGAGTTAACCATCAATTTGTTTTACACTGTAGTGATGATGACGAGCTGCCTTCCCTCTAGTCTTACACTGCTAAATTAGGGACGGATAGTACAGATAGCCCTCGATTTGCTTTGTGCGAAATTCCAAAACAAACAAACAAAGAAACACTGTAGTGTGTTTGGTTAGAAGATTTCGAAGGGAAGAGGGAAGACTGATTTATATAGACTGGAATATTTCCAGAGACAAACGTAAAGATACTGAGTGTGTTTTTGCATAGCAAAGCCACAAAGGGCTATTTGCTCAGCCCACCGAGGAAAATCGAACCCCTAATTTTAGTGTAGTAAATTCGGAGACATACCGCTGTACTAGCGGGAGGCTAAAAACACTGAATGACATAACGCGAAAACGAAGTGTTGATAAAAAAATCGATAAAGAATTATATCAAGAATAACACTGCGTGTGTTTTTTCTTACAGTAAAGCCACTTCGGTCCATCTTCTGAGTCCACCGAATGGAATCAAACCCCTAAATTCAGCGTTGTAAATCTGAAGACTTACCGCTGCACCAGCGAAAAACGAAAATAATATTATCGAATAGTGAAACGTAAAATTGGAATAGTGAAGGAAAGTAATGGAATAATAATAAACTTATAAGGATTAAAACCTATTGTATAAAAGTGTTATTAATTTGAACGAAAGCAACAGAAAAACCTGGAAGAGTATTATCTTGAAGCCAATATCGCACAAGTATGCGAGAAATACAAAAACAAACAAACAATACACGAAATTATCAAAATGAAAATAATTCTCTATAAATGTAATCTCCAAAGTAAATGGGAAAACCATAACGCATTTCGAACCGTAATTGAAGACTATAATTAAAACCATCAGTTTTTTGTCTTGAATTTCACATGAAGATACAGAAGAGCTGTCTTCGCTAACTATACCTAATTTAGTAGTGTAAGATTAGAGGGAAGGCAGCTAGTCATCACTACCCACTGCCAATTTTTCGGATACTCTTTTACCAACGAATATAAAAGAGTTGTAATTGGCAAGAGTCCGAAATTCATTTCAAATATTATACTATTTTTTCCTTTCTTTATTACCCTAAGCTTGCACAATGTATTTCTTTTATATCAGTCGTAGTATCTTATACGTAGTCTATTTTGATCTTAATAAAAAAAAATGAAGCAAATTTTGTTGTGATGTGTATGTCCCTTCAGACACAACATTTAGCTCATAGCTCTGTCATCTTTCAATCAATTTGAGATCTAATTGAAGTTTTGGGCTCAAATGATCAAACCATTTATATTGTCCAAACTTTCATACATTAATTTTTTCTAATTCTGACTATCAAGTGACGCGACTATTATCGATTCCCTCTTGTTAACCAATATAATGAATGTACCCTGGATACGGATAATGTATGTTAACTATGAGAGAAAACTTGCTCAGCTGAGTGCGACAATAAGTGGCTGTGATATAACCATCTGTTTACTTTCAGACAATAATTATTTTTAATTAAGTCTTAGTTTTAATTTTTAAAAGATAAGCATTTAATTCTAACATTCACAAAGCACAATTTTAATTTTAATTCTCAGAAAATAAAATTTAATTGCAACTTTCAGAAAATACACTTTTTATTCTGCTAATTTAAAAGAATGAATATCAACAGAATATTCCACGTCTTTAAACATTCCAAATGTAAAACTGACGCGTTGTGTTAATATTTGTATTAATGTGAGATATGTTTGTTGTTGTTTTTTAAGGTGCATTTACCAGAGCGTCCAACAAAATCTCCATATGTCGTGGACCTTTCCAAAATGGATTAGCAGTAAGTTTACGAAGTTGCACGAAAGTTAAAAATCTGGAGTTCGATTTCCTGTAGAGATGAGAGCCATAGTGGTGATATCGATTGAGATGAAACAATCTCCATGATTATGGAAAACTAGTTTTACTTTGAATCATAATCAACGAATAGCTGTGGTTTTCCTCAAAGAAATGTTTTTGAACTATTCTTCATTCCTATACATAAATAATGCGACTTTTTTACTATGTAATAGCAGTCCATACAACTAGAGGGCATCAATGACTTTCTTTTGCTCTCTTTTGTTTCTTGCGATTGTTTTCAAAAAAGCTTGTCATTACTTTCCCAACACAACATCCAACATCTTTCATGGATATTCAGTTATGTAAATTAATAAACAAAGTCATGGAGTCGTACATAAGGTTTGGCAGAACATACATCCCTTGACTGATACGCAATTATTACTTATTGGTGCCTATCACAGTGAAGTTTTGTTTGTTTGTTTTGGATTTCACGCAAAGCTGCTCCAGAGATATCTGCCCTTGCAGTGTAAGACTAGAGGGAAGACAACTAGTCTTTTGCAATCTCTTGAGCTACTCTTTTTCCAACGAATAATGAGATTGATCATCACATTATAACGTTCCTACAGCTGAAAGGGCGAGCATGTTCGGTGCGACGGTAATACGAACCTACGATCCTCGTATCATTTAAAACAAATTTAATTCTCACGATAATGATGACAAACACAGAATTCTCTAGCGCAGTAATATTTACACCCGTAATAAGTAATTTATACAAGATAAAAAGACCACATTAAATTCTAGTTATTAAACTTTATTTCGTAAATATTACAATAAGTTTCGCACCTGAAGTAACTTTAATACCATAAATACGAAAAGTTAATAAATCCATATTATATTATACTTTGAATTTTTAGCACTCACTGGAATATCTCATTATATAGAGTTTATAAAATAAATTCAACACAATATCTAAGTTCCGTTTACTTGTAGAAGGTAAGTTAGCCCTACTTTTGGTAGATAGACGTTGTTATAACCGTAAACTATATGAAACAAAAAGAAAAAGGCAAACAACCCATCACACACACACAGAAATTTATAGTGAACTGAGTAAAATTTCTTCTTATACAGAGAGTAGCGATACCGATTTCTTTGTTTAATTCCTCTTTGGTTTACTCTCGTACCCGAGGTTCTATTCTCATCCGTAATCCTTGTTTAGGCCGAAGCACTAATTCTGCGACGATTTTTATCTTGTCTCTTGGGTCCAAGGAAGTCACGTTGAAGTTGCGAAGAATATTTGCTATTACAACTTTCTCTTCCATCATTGCAAACTTTTGTCCTGTAAATATTTAAAATCCATAATTAATAAAAGATATTTCAAATATTTGTGCCTAAAATATTTTATATCAGTATCTAAGCCCTAAAGGGCTGCCTTAATCGTAGGGTAATGAATTAGTAAATGTAGCCGAATAAATAAATAGGGTCATATCCTCATTCATGTTCAGAGTTTTCCTCACTCATCTACAATAATAACAGAATGCGCTCGTAATTTGCTATCTATGATAGATACGTATGCGTGTGCACATGATTTTCAACGGATATAAATAACGGATAAATGTAAACATTATTCAGTATACATTTTCTACAATAACATATTAAAAACCTACAACTTTTTTCTCAATGACTAACGTCAGATCGTACATTATACATTTATTTACTGATAGTGCTTACGTTTGCTAAAGTTTAGTCCTAAGTAAAGCAAAACATAAACACAAATTATAGTCGGAGTTTATCTGTTTATGAAACACGGGTCGAACCCTCAACAAGAATGAGTGGATTTTTGTCGCTCTCTGCTAGAAGTACATAATATAAACAAATAGGTTTTAATTTCATTAACTGTCATTTCACTTTCAATTATGAAATATTTACTCATTATAACATTAACCTAAACCACTTTGGTGGCAGCCCATGCTTCATAAGCCAAGCAGTGTCACACATGCGTGGTTAGCCCAATTAGCAATCACATGGTACAAGCATGTTCGGCGACAGAGAATCGAATATGCAACTTTCATGTTACGAGTTTACCGCTTCTAACTCCAAGGATATGCCAGACCCTATGAAGTTGTGATAACCTACACTTACCTCTCCTTATGATTCAATATGATAATTAAAACTTACCTATATTATTGGTTTTTAAATTTGGAAGCTGTTACGGTGTAAAATGAACAGGCCGCTACACTTAAGCTTCAACAAGAAAACAAATGTGTTCATTTTAACATTTAAACATATATCCAATTCTTACCAGAACAATGTCAATAAACAAATGCCAAACCAGGATTTTTCATACCTACATGAACAATTACCATAAATAAATCAATAATAATGGTTTTGTTTGTTTATTTAGAATTAAGCACAAAGCTACACAATGGGCTATCTGTGCTCTGCCCGCTACGAGTATCGAAACCCTATTTTTAGTGTGTAAGTCCGTAGACATTCGACTGTGCCATTTGGGGGTAAATATACTCGTTTACATTTGTTTGTTTGAAATTAAGCTCAATGTTACGCGGCGGACTGTCTGTGCTCTGCCCACCACAAGTATCGAAACCCTGTTTCTAGCGGTGTGTGGCCGCAGACATGCCACTGTGCCACTGCAGAGCAATAATAATGGAGCAAAGAAAAATAAGTAGAAAAAAACAATAACTAATCCCCTACAATAAATGCGGAAATTCTATTTAGTCCTATTTACCATATATTAATAGTTGCAATCTATAGTTACCAATACAGTTTAAATGGATTATTGACAACTAAAACCGATTTCCTTACGTAAATGACAACTCATATTATTTCATGTGTCCAAAAGCGAGATCCATTTGCAACAGAACTTTTATGAATAACTGTTACGAAGCTACTAACACAACTCGTACGGACTGGAGATAATCAGTTGTTAGTCCTATTTACCATATATTAATCGCTGCAATCTATACTTACCAATACAGTTTCTAGGGCCAGCAGAGAAAGGAAGATAAGCGTATGGGTGACGCCCTGCAACATGCTGAGGTAGAAAACGATCCGGATCGTATGTTTCCGGGTTTGGAAATACGTCTGGGTTTCGGTGCAGCATATAAATATTCAAAGAACAAGTACTGCCTTGAGGTATATGGTAGCCATCTATTAAAAACAAAAAAAAACTATATCTACTTCCACAGAGTACCCAAATGTGTTTTGTATCAAGAATAAATAAAAACAAAATTAAAAGTAACAAATATTTTATTTCTTGCTTTGGAATTCATATATCTCGCTGTATTGTAGATGCATAATTCTCCTCGTAATTCACGTCATGCGTACGTTTTACTAAATTCACAACACCACAAACTTCAGCGTCTCTTATGTGATGTCATTTTAGTGTCTACTAACTGGCTGATAAACACCCTACTGTAGAGGAAAACAAGTGGTTGAAAGAGGTTACATCTCTAAGTGGCCTTCGACCATCTATCGGGAAAATAAAGATAAAGTTTTAAAAATTCAACAAAGCAAAAACTTTTGACGTGATGATATAAATCTAAACATTCTAGAGAAAAGGAATGAAAAAAATTTACCTACGTTCTTATTTAGCCAATATTTAATTTTAGCCAAGAAATAAGCAGTAAAAAACTTGTTATTATGCTTGACTCCAAATAACTGACTTTTGTTTGGCATTCTTTATAAGACAAAATATCAGTTATGTATGAGGTTTAGAGTTCGTTTCACTTCATCACACAGTAATCTAAATTAATTTAGGTATGTGAATAATGTTCTGGAATTTCGTATGAATTCAATAAGCTATCTTTTCAAATTCAGTGATGTCGAGAAACCCACTTGTTGAGAATTTTATATGGAAAAACGGCTCGTTTGGGTTGAGAAAATATTTTAAATAGAAGAGCGAACAACGTTTCGACCTTCTTCGGTCATCGTCAGGTTCACAAAGAAAGAGGTAACTGACCGGAAGCTGACCACATTTTTTTACATAGAGAAGCGAACATAAAAATATTGGCTAGAACTGGTGATACTGGGTTACCTATCCTAAGGCCATTTGTTTGTATATAGGTGTGGTTGTTGGACATGAAGTTTGTCTTGATCTACGAGGGTTGATAATTGGTTGCTGGTAATGTCTATTGATGGATTAGGATCTCGGATATGGAGTTCCAAGGTTATCTTGCAGGCTTCAGATTAGACTTGAAATTAAAAGAGTCTTTGATGAATGAACTGGCTGATGTTACATATTTGGAAAATGCTCATGTTATGTATTTACCAAGATTGTGATTAAGCGATTCATATGAGGACATTATTGGTCGTAATGGAAAATCTGGTTTATGAGATTTGGAGATGCCACACAATATATCTGTTATGTGCGTGAGTTGGTCTTGAGTAGGTAGAAATAAAGTGTTTTTTTTTCACTTTTAGTGGTATTTTGTTCTTCATTTTTTGGATGTATTCATATGTGTTCATTAAGACCATAGAATTTCTATTATCTGCTTTTAGAATTCTTATATTTTTGTTTTGTTTTAACTTTCTAATGGAATTAATGTATCTTTGTAAGATTGTTTTTTACCTTTCTGTTTTGCGACATTATGTTGACGGTTTTATTAGAAAATTCTTTGAATAAAATTGTTTAAGAAAGAATGAAATAACTGATCCCTAACCTTGTAAAGGTCAAATTATAAAAAAAAATTGATCAATGCACAAACATTATCCAAAATATACAAAAAACCTCATGTTAAACATGAAATACAAAGAACAGGATTACTTACACAAACAAAAAATGAACCTAGACCATCAACTGGCATGTTGTATTAAACCAGAGATCTACATACTTATACAACGAAACATAAACCAAATCAACACTAGGAATAACAGGGACAAAAGGGTCTGCCACAATAAAAACCAGAAAGACTAAGATGCAAACAACACAAGCAATTAACACAGCATTACATCCATCACTATACTGGTACAAATATGTAGACGACATGATTGCGGGAATCACATCTACAGAACTCACACATAATTTTTTCATTCACATTAACTCTCTATTTCCCAACACTAACTTCATATGTAAACAGGAAGAAAACAATCAAATATCTTATTTTAACCTCAAAATTACAAGAACCGATACACATTTTAAAACAGAAATCCTCCTATATATTCCTTGGGACATGAAACAAAACCAAAACTCACCGTAATAAGAAACAAAATAAACATAGCCATAAAACAATGCTCGCCAGATAAAAGTAACGACGAATTAGACAAAATAAAACAATACTTTAACAACATCAATAAGTTTCAAAACTACACTGACACACACCACACCAACATTATTTATAAAATATAATGTGGTATCTGACACGACTTCTGTCTTGGACAAACAGGTAAAAAAATGGAAACCAGGTTCAAAGAACACAAAAAGTCACCTTTACACGTTTTCAACACTTCAAATCAAATGAACATAACATAACACCCAAATACTAAATAAAGAAACAAACATAAATAAACGCAAAATTAAACAAACCTTACTTGTACAACAACTCAAACCCAATACAAAGGAACACCTTGAAACCAATATTAATAAATATAATCCAAGCACGCCCTCTACATTCCTACACTCAGTTACATAACACCCTTCAAACATGTGGTCGGCTATCGGCCAGGTACCTCTTTCTTTCTTTGTGAACCTGACGATGACCGAAAATGGTCGAAACGTTGTTCGCTCCTCCATATAAAAAGTTTTCTCAATCCAAACCAGCCGTTTTTGTATATATTTTCTCTACAAGTGGGTTTTCTCGTCATCACTGAAAAGAAATCTTTATCATCTATTCATAATTAAGCAACATTTACTTCACGTTTCGTTATTGTTAAATAATAGACTCTTAATTGTTGTTAATTAACCAAAACCTCATTTCTATAAACCAAGTAGAAACCTTACTACGATTGGCCAAGAAATATCCACTTGCTGTTGTTACGTTTTTTATGTTTTATATTTTTCGTAGACCAAACACAACAGAAAGACACAGATAACAGTTTGTATAATTTATTACAATAAGCTACTATATATATGACAGATATAACATAAATTATATAATAACTATGACAGATATTAAGTTTAAACCTTCAATATTAATTACAACACAAAATGGTACTGGCTTGTATCTGATGTAATGATCTAGAATGAAAGTCTAAAAGTTCAGATTAGAAATCCAAAATTCCGGTCTAGGGTGTGAATTTGGTCCCACGAAGAAATACCGAAGTTTGAATGGAGAATGACGAAGTTCTTTTTACGGTCTCAAACTTGCCGCCTTCCAATTGTCCCAGTCTCCCCTAAAGAGTCCGTACGTGACGACTCTCAGCACAACCAGTAATTCGAATGAAAATCACAGAGACAAAATCACAGCTTCTGTAGATCTAGCTCTGGTCACAAATCCAAGTTGAATAAAATCACAGCAAACACTTAAACTTTCTCAAACGAATGACTGACTCTTCTTTTCTTCGAATAAAAACTAATGACTCTTCCTATTTCACGCGTCTCCGTCTGTTTATATATATGTAGGCCTAGACTTCTCGAACCATCGCGTAATTTCCCAACATTCCAGAGAAAACCGCGCATGTCCGTTCTTGCATAAAATTGTCGTCTAGACACTAGGCCGCCACATTCCATTTATGGTCAATTGATTGATCTACCTAATTCTAGAAAATTCTAAATGTTATTTTAAATGTATAACAACGTATTTTATTGTTTAAACTTTGAAACAATAATATAAATATGGAAATATAAATAATAGATATGAAATTCCAAACACAACACGACATGATGTCGTTTACAAAATATTTACATAACACTGTACACCAGGTAAAACCTCATTATGATTGGCCAAACAACATTTCATTGTTGTTAACCTCGCAGTTTGTAACTATAAATTCAAAGCTACTGTTAGCTTTTCGTTAAAATAAAAGAGAACTTGAAACCATTTACATGAATGTTACCGTGATAACTTATTAAGATAAATGAAACTTTGGACTTACTGACTACAACATCCTCTCGTAATGTTCTTCCGATGAAAGGAACTGGGGGGAAAATTCGTAGACCCTCCTAAATCGGAGAGAGGGTCGAAGTTTGTGTGCAGATTTAAAATATAACAAAATAAATTAAGCTTTAATTTCTGCTGAACAACAACGAATTATAATTAATAAAACTATATATTTGAGCACATTATTCACAACTGGGTAAAATAGTAATTTTATGCAACCGGGAAATATTTTAAAATCTCTTTTGAAGTTGAAAATTTAATGAATATGAAGAAACAAGAAAAGTGACTTCTGTAATAATGAGTTGTATTTCACACAGAGAAACCAAGTATTTAAAGCTATTACTACTATTAACACGAATAATTAATAACAATAATAAAACAAGGGATTAACCTACGTACTTTCAAAGCACAATCCAAGTATTTCAGTTGTTTAATATCTTCTTTTGTAATGGGCCTTTCGGTATCATTTCCAAATACTGAGTCCAATTCGTCTTGTATTTTTTTCTGAACAAACGAATCCAAACCAATGAGATAAAGTGTCCAGCTAATTCCCATAGCAGTCGTGTCATGTCCCTGTTTAAATAGATGTATAGCTATATATCTACACACATATATATACATATATATTTTTATATATCTGTACACATATATTTCTATACATCTACACACATATATATTTCTGTACATCTACACACTTATATTATTTGGTTGAGCGAGTGTTTTAAACACCTAGTAAGGTGAACTTATGGTACTAAATTGATTATCTTGGAAGAATAGTAGATTTCTGGACTATATTCTCATGCGGTTTTATATGGATGGTAAGTGAGGTTGGTAATATTGTGAATTAGGTATAAACATGGGAAATTTGGTTTCCGAAACGAGACGGCTAAGTGAACAGTTTTAAATATATGTGTAAATACATACATGCTGCTGAATAAACACGTCGATAAACCTGTGATATTGAATAAACGCATGGATAAGTTTACGTTACTGAACACGCACGTGAATAAGTTTTCACCATTGATTAAAAACGTGGATAAATGTGTTATCGAACAAAATAACACTTTTGAACAGAAAGACAGAAAGACTGAAAGTAAAACTGGAGAGTAATTAAAAATGTAAGTAGGCAGTAGTGGGTGAATGAATAGAGAAAGGATCAAGGTTGGAATGGACAAAGTGAATATAAATTCCAACGTTTTCACCTCAAACATGAAAGTGTCCACTTCTTCGCGAATGTCTTCCATGGTTAAGCTGAGATCATTCAAATGATGATTAATCATCAGGTCTAGCAAAGCTTGCCTCCTCTTCAATTTATTATCTTTACTATCATCCTGTTCATTACCAGAAGCTCGGATCACCAATATATGGGCTTTACGATTACGAATGACCTAGAAAAATGTGTCATCAAATTTATTAATTAACACTCCTACGAAAAAAATATTTACATCCACTAAAGTGATTTTTGGGCCTATCAGGCTCCATATAATTTTCCAATAAAAACACAGTGATTTAGCAACATTCATTACAAACAACTTTAGAATGGCTCTGACAAACCTTTTTTTACAATTTTCGATTGTCTATCTTTTGATCTGCCGCACAAATTGCATCGTCATCTTTTTGCCCTCTTTGCAGGTGGTTCACATGAGGTTGTTTTGTCATTATCTTTGCAGTAAATTTATTTGATTTCAGGCACCAATTGTCGAATAAATTCTCTTCTGGCTCTTGATTTATGTTGACGAAGAAATTCTGGATGTTTTGTCGAGTATAGAACGAAAGCATTGTACGCAGCAAGATCTTGAATGTTATAGAATATGCAGACTGACCAGCGCTTTGATCGCCTCTTTGTTGTATAATATCTCACCAGTTGATCGAGAGTGTCGACACCTGTCTTCGTTGCATTGTAAAGATGGACGATTTCGGGCTTTCAATTCTCTTCCACTTCACCAAACTGATACTGAGAACTCAGTAGTAGCACATATTTTTCTGGTTTGTCTGAGTGCCTGAGAAGAGTGATGTCGTCATGGTAGAAAAAGTTTGGTGATAACTCTCTAGATTTTGCGTTTACTTCAGGAGGCAGGAAGGTTCTTGATTTCCGTATGGTTCCAACAAATCCTGTTCTTTTTGTTCGTAGGTACTTGGCAAGTGTTATTGTTGTGAAGAAATTATCTGTCGTTATTGTCCTTTGTTTTCCAAGAAATGGCTGACTCAGATCTCTGACTATTCTTTCTCCTTGATTTGTTTCTGTCGTATTTCCAAACTTTCCAGTATAAATTTGAGCGTTGAGAAGGTAACTTGTCTTTGCATCTGTTAGGCACCAAATCTTTATTCCGTATTTGCCTGGTTTTGTCGAAATGTATGTTCTGAAGCCAACTCTTCCTTTAAAGTTACATTGTTGTTCATCCACTGTCAGGTATTTGCTTAAGTTGTTTTTGCAATTTTCAATGAAAAAATTCCAGACTCCAGAGATGGCGGCATCTTTGATTTCTCTATTTCTTTGAGAGTGGATGTCAAATCTGATTTTTGAGCACATTTTTTTGAATTTGTCTTGTGTAATCAGTTTTCGCAAAAATGACAAACCGAATTCGGTTGAAAACATTTCGTCTATCGACGCATTTTTGGATTTGCTTATTCCAAGGAAAAGATTAGCTGCGATCCATTTCCAGACGTCTTCTTCAAAAATAAGTTCTTTCATGACGGTGTTTGTTGAGTGAATGATCTGTTCCATCATATTATCAGAAATAAAAATTTTGAATGTTTGTATCATTAAGCATTGTGGGCTATTTGTGTAACTTTACGTAATTACCTACCGTTCTGGTAAAGTTGTGTAGTTCTGTTAAACCTTTTTTGAAACGACGCCCATAAGAAGATAGTGAAAATAACACCCTAGGCCAAAGCCACGGTCGTATCATACGACACACGAATGTTTCACCAACCCTTTGTAAAGAAAAAAGAAAATATTATCATTACTATGCACTATTTACTGAATAAAAAATATTTTCACGGGGTTTCACAACTAAGATGTCATTTATACATTAATTTTACAGCGTCTTCTCTTAGCTTCACTGAGATTGGCGAGTGTAGCGTAAGATTCAGTTTGTTCGTTGTTCTATTATTGGTGTTACTGGATTAATCCTAAAACCTTAAAGTAGGTGCGTCGAGTTAAGCATAAATCGTTCGTTGTTCTCGTAAAAAAACAACAAAACTGGACCTACCTAAGTTTAACTTGTTTATTTTTCTGTAACACAGATATAACAATATTTCTACAACATCTGCTGAAACTAACATTCGTCAAACGTATATATAAACCTTAGTAGTTTCGTAATTTGTCTTATTTTTCTGGCCAATAACCCTATCATGTTAAAACTCTGGCGTTGTAAAAATAAAGGTTGAAGCCATTGCCAGTAACCGGGAATTCATTATATTTCTTTCTTTCAAGTTATGTCAAGCGATGTCCACTGATGGGATAGAAAGAGAGCTGGAAAGTTTAGCAATCACAGTCTCGATACCGATGAAGTGATTCCTCCAAAGGTATTTGATAAGCTTTAACTTATTATAATAATTTTGAAAAAAAAAGTTTGTTTACGGTATCTTTAAACACCTCACATGTTACAAACTGCACAAAAACCTAATACACAGATAAATACGAACATGAAATATCCCAAAAACTAATAAACAATGTTTTCACTACTTGCATCTCATCTTTTTCATTTTTGTTTTATTTCTGTATCAGAAACTGGGGACTCCTGACCCTGCGTCCAATTACCGATTCGATTCTGAATAGTCCAAGTAAGGAACAGAAACGTAAGAAAAACACGATGAAAATTATTTTAGTAATGCTGTATCTTTTCACAGTTCTTTGCTATTTTTAGTAATATCAACATGTACGTAAAACAAACCAGTAAAGGACAGTATATTGGATGGATGTGTTTTTCTTATAGCAAAGTCACATCGGACAAGCTGCTGAGCCCACAAAGAGAATCGAACCCCAAATTTTATCGTTGTAAATTAGTAGATTTACTGCTGTACTGGCAGGGTACAGCCTTAAATTTGATAATATTTTTAAAAATCTACATACGAAATCAACATGTATTTTTTTACACTTAAATTATTTTTATTGTTTCTTAATTACAACAGTTGGGAGAGTAATATATCCCAAAAAGTGACTTACTTTACGATTTCTAGTAATTTTTTGTTTTGCATTATTACGTTTTACTTATATTTACTTAAGTTTACTTGATTTTTACTTGACAGTTAACTTTTATTGTACCATTTCCTTTGAATCCAACAAAACTATAGAAAAATGAAATAAATGCTTACTCGTACAAAGATTTCAAATAGGACGAGTCTGTATTTTCTTGGGTACAAATCTTTATCCCCATTGCACTTTCTGAAATATAGTTGAATTTTTTAAACGCGAATAATTATCATCAATTGTTTTATAATGTGTAGAGTTATTTGTATCAAAGACTGTCTGACGACTTTTTTTTTCAAAAGACATTTTTGACAAAATTTTTATTTTTTGCTAACATTAACTTTACCGGTAGAATAGATTTTCAAATTTACAAGAATGTCACAGTTAAAGTCAGTTTATGGGTTTATTATCTTCCAAAATACGTAACAGGTTTTTCAAATATAAGTGGTTTGTTTTTTCTTAATTTGGGGCAATGTACTCGTGTAACTTGACGCGAAATTAAAAATAAACCAAATCCGAAAATGAAAGCTCACCGCAAATTATGTCCAACGTACAAAGAGTAACATATTTAGCTATGTCCACCCATTTCTCGCCCTGCGCTTGTCTCAGCTTTTCCACTAAGATTTGGCTCTGTTCGTTGAACATTGGAATGAAGTCTTCAAGAATTCGGAAGTGAAACGCAGGAGTTACCAACTTTCGTCTTTTTCTCCATTTACTCCCGAAACTATGAATCAAATACGATAAACATTTCAATTTATATATATATATATATAAACTACGGCGATATGATATTGTATCGTGAAGCCGTGATTCGACTATATCGACTGAACGTCTGATATGATCAGTGTGTTTCTTCACGAATGAAGTTTACAGTCAACAATACAAGTCGTGTGTACAGTGAAAAATCAAAAGTACAATTTCCGTGATAAAAAGTAACTTTTTTTCTTTTTCTATTTTACATCAGAGATTCTATCTAATTAGTTTTCTTAGTGTGCATTTTTCATATGAAATTGATCAACTAGGTTAAATTATCTCTAATTTTTAAAATCATCATAGGCGTGGAAACTATAAGTCAGCTGAATAACACGCTGTATAAAACACATAATTAAACATTTGTTTTTACTGTGTTTGTATTTTAAAACCAAAGAAATATTAAGGATGGTAGCATTTGGCTGATCTAAACACAAATAATAATAGGCATTGAATCTCATTCTACTAAAACAAAACATTAATAATGTATGTTAATTTATAAAAACCTAGCTGTTGTTGACTTTCATTATTTGTCATGATTAATGTATTTTTGTAAGAAATATCTTTTGAATGTTAGGAAAAAAACACTAAAATACTGTTCAGTGGTTATCTGTGAAATTTATTATAATGTTAATTTTTATTATATTTACACAATGGTATCATTTTAAAATAATTACTAATATGTCTATGAGTGTACGTATATTTATTCAAAACAATTAAACTTATTTATGTCTTAATAATTGCTTACATGAATTGTTTCTGTCAGTCTTTAAAGTATAAAAAGTGTATGTATTATCGTCTTGAGTCTATAAAAATTGATAATATAACTGAAAAATGTTACGAACTGGGAATGTTTGGTGTTCCCCTTACGAATAGTAGTTTTAAAGCCCTGATTTTATTAATTACCTTGTCAACAATCCTGATCCCAGCCATGGATGCAAAAAAGAATATTCAGTTGATTTGTCTAATATTGTAGAACTTCTGAGAATCACCTGAAATAAAAAATTATTCTATATTTCATCAGTTCCACCATCTGATCATAATGTCTTATTTTGTAATAAGGGTTTTTAGTTGCTTAATATTAATATTTTGGTTATACTTTATATATATATATGTGTAAGGTAATGTTGGAATGAATGGAATGTTTGTTTACTCACCTCTATAGTCTCTGGTTTAAAAAACGCTACAGAAGGTCGAATTCCATTCCAAAATCGGTATATCCTTTCCTTGTGAAACAACTGAGCGAACCCACAAGAGACTTGGAACATTACTAAGTAAAGTAATAATGAATCGTCAGTACGGGATGTTTAGAAATTTTTTGTCAACGTTTTTCATGCACCCTTATTTAATGTAGAAATTTCTTCCAAAATTGGTTCCGTATGAAATGAAATTTGGAAAGCTTTATTTTTCTTTTAGTAACACGACACCTTTTCAGGTGTGTGACGTAACAATTTATTTGTTGTTATTAGTTTTGCAATATTTTGCTTAAAACCGGCGGCACATGAATTTACATTCATTGTTTATTTGTGTTTTATTCTTGATTTTCGCTCAAAGTCACACAAGGGTTATCTGCGTTAGCCGTCCTTAACTTAACAGTGTGAGATTAGAGGGAAGGCAGCTAGTCGTTACCACCCATCGCTAACTCTTGGGCTTCATTTTTACCAAGGAATAATGGGATTGAACGTTACAATATAACGTCTCCACGGATGAAAGGACTAGCACGCATAATGCAACGGGAATTCGAACCCGCGACCCACAAATTACGAGTAGAGCGCCTTAACCACTTGGCCATTCCGGGCTAATTTACAATGATAGCATCAGTTATCAGAAATAAACGCAGAGTAAAATAATTTTGCTGATGGAGCAACAAACATGAGACTAAATGACTACAACATTTGTCTGAACATCTTTAGACATAATATTGAAATTTTATTGAACATTATGAAAACTAATCCACTTTTAAAATATTGTCACGAGGTGATCGCATTTATTCACGGAAATTATAGTGAACATACGACCTTATTTATAAAGTTACTTAGACAGCAAGACATACATTATATCTCAATACGAACTCGGTTGGAAAGCTCGATTACATTTACCTTCTGAGATTTTAAGTCTTAAAGACATGCGGGGTCCAGTTCAAACGACATCTAACTTCTTCTAAAAGAAAAATATGGACGGTAAAAAATATTTTAATTTCGAATATAACAGGATCAAAAACATGTAACACATTTCAACATAGGTCCTTGTAAAGACGTTCCCACTTAATTAAAGAGCAGAATTTATGAATAAATGTTGTACGTGATCATGTCTCACTGTGACAGACGAACATTGCAGAGAAATAAAGATAAGCAGTTTGTTTCAGATGTTATATATTTCAACATGGCATCATGAGACAAATGCATAAAGAGTAAATGAATTTTTATTTTTAACATGCACGTGTGATATTTCTATATGCCCCCCAGTGGCTCAGCGGTACGTCTGCGGACTTACACGCTAAAATCCGGGTTTCAATACCCGTAGTGGGTAGCCCATTGTGTAGCTTTGTGCTTAATTCAAAACAACAACAACAACAATATTAATATATTAAAATATTCTCTTGCTCCCCGCTAGTAGAGCGGTACGTCTCCGGATTTACAACGCTAAAATCAGGCGTTTGATTCTGCTATGTAAGCTACGTTAATAGCCCTTTGTGGCTTTGTTATACGAAAAATACACAAACTGGTAAAATCTTCTCTTTAGGTGTAGATGATAAATACTTTCCTTATCTAAGGCTATTTCCAAGTGTGTGTTTTTTTATCAAAATGCAGAAAGCACAACTGTTAACGCTCTATAAATATGATAGCAATTGTTGTTTCATGTTACAGTTGTATCACCTTAAGTTTAACAGCTTATATCAGTAATAACCCATAAACAACTAGTATTTATTGACGAACAGTAAAAACTCATAATGCTCATCAAAAGTCCATAACGAAGTTATCGGATAGAATCAATAAAAAAACAAATGTTATCCCTCAAGTAGTTTATATTCGTCATTAAAAATGGTTTTCACTCTTCAGTCAGCACTGAAAACTTTAAAAATGATTAAAACAAAAATTCCCAACGAATTGGGTCATGAACGCTTTGTGTTTTCCATACGCAATTTTTATCAGACTAGTGCGTCGTAGAGCATGTGCGCAACATGAAAAGAACGTCAACTCAATTACACTGATAAGTCTCTCAAGAATTACTTAGTTGATGTACTAAACAGAAAAAACACACTAAAATAAGATGATATTAATGCCTTAGCCCTCTAAGTCTACTTACACAAGTTGATGTTATCTATCGTTCTGGCATCTTTATGTCGCATGACCAATGACGCGTTACCAATGAACGGGTTTCGGAAGCCAATCCCTGGGAGTTTATTGATTGTGTTTCTTAGCTTATACCATCTAATCCAAGATGGTATGAACGTAAGAACAAAAGATAGACAAAGTAAAAATATGGTGACGTTCCAGTCATTCAAGTATCTGGAAACGCTGACTAAAATCATGGTTAATTCTTTCATGAGCGACTTTCAGTGTTCACTCTCGAGAAAAGGTCGGATACATCTGTCGATTAATGTCACGAGCAGAATGTTTATGTTGTTAAAGGATCTCGCTACGTTACCAGTTTATATTCATCCCGCACGGTACCTGTACACTGCCGAACAGATGGGATTAGGGTTTATTAATGTAGATATATAAGGAATCGGCGAAAGAAAAAACAACTTATCATCACAAATATATAAGAATATAAGCAGTGCTCTTAGCTAAAAGGTTACAATTTATATTTATTGTATTTCCTGGCGAGAAGTTGTTGAACGACATTCCAGGATGTATATGTATATATATGACAAAGCGGAGATAAGCAGCTTGCACTTGATATGTGTTGCACTCTTTTTCGTTGAGATGCTGGAACTATGATAATAATGTTCAAAGGTATTTATAATTTCTGTGATAATCGAGTTGGGATAATCCGAAATTGTGACCACGGCTTTTGAAGGAGGCAAGTGTTGCTGTGACAAGTGCATTTATGGATGTCAGAGAATATGAAGTAACACATGAAGTCGACACGTAACCTAAAGTAAAGACATTAAAGACAGATAGATTATTTGGAGGTAGTGTTTAAAATTGGATAAAACTGTGAGAATAACCATTGGAAGTGGATGGTTTGTTTGATTTGATTTTCGGTCAAAGCTACACGAGGGCTTTCTGCGCTCGTCGTATGTTCACGTTTTTGATACTGTTATTACTTTTATGGTACTTTTTGTTTGTATCTTAAATGGGTGTATTTTATCTTTTTATTAATACATTCTATGAATGAAAAGTTTTTCTTAAACGCGCATAAAAATTACTTATACATCGGTACGTCGTTTTCCAGTTAAAGGCTACTTTTGCAGCATATATTTTGAAAATCTACCGAACGTATTACGTCACTTCCTGATCATCACGACAATGATAACCGTTCATCTTATTCGAAGTTACAAAAAAGGCTTTCCAACATGTACGTCCTTTCCTACGCAGCACGAAAGCGAGGGCAATTTGTCACTAACAAAGAACGAAGTGTAGTTGCTTCCATCACTTAACTGCTAGAATATCCTTCTTAAAAGGACTCTGGAAGAAAATATAACTGTGTAAAAACCAGGAGATGAAACCTATATTAATACATTTTCTGTGAAAGAAATGTTATTTTTTTCTCAACATAAATATTGTTTAAAATTGGTGCAGATGTGTTCCAATACGGTAAAGTACAAAGATTAATCACCTTGAGGCACATTTGTCAATCATTAAGTTATATAATCAGCTCAACTAACTGTTTCGTTTTCCACCGCGTCAGCGAAAGATTTATGAATTTACAGGGGTGTAATTCGGGGTTCGATCTGCCGGTGGATAGCGCGTATGTAGCATTGCGTGGCTCAAAAAATTTCCTGTTCGTTTCCCCTTGTGGAGAAAGCGTATCTAGCATCTAGTTTCAGTCTGCAGAGCCTAAAATATACGATTTTATTATCTCTTTCAGTGACGTGACCCATGATTAAGGTGACACCTGCAGCTTAAAATAAGGTATATATCAAGACCATCAGCAAAACGCCATCAACCAAAAAAACATATTTTCAGTCCTAAGCCTCAGGTAAGAAACTGTTACAGTCATCTTTACGTCTGAGAGATCGGCGACCTCTCCTGAAGATGCAACGAACGACAAAATTTGTGTAATGAATTATTATTTAGTTCTTTCCTTTGTACAGGAAAACTTTGTTGTTATCTTAAACTATCGTTTTCACACAGTCGTTGTACCCTAAACTACATGTAAATAAAGAACTGGATTAGTATCTGATATAACTATCGCAACAAGATAATTATTATTTTTGGAGAACGGATTTTGTTTTATTTCCGTTGCAATATGTGACGATATCGTAAACTGGCGTGATTTTCTTTGTAGTTTATATTTTTGTTATGGTTCTAAAATAATCATAAACTAGTTAACAAAATGTAAATGTATCGAAATATAATTACACTTACTTCAAAAATATCAGGTTAGGCCTACCGACACAGACATTTTTGTCATGTGGAAGCGGTAATGGTGTTTGTTTTGTAAAAGCATAAAAACACACAAGTATATATTTTCGATATCATCATGATGTCACATACTATTGAGAGATTACAATAGTACATTCAATTGAATGTATTTTCGTGCGTTACGTGTTGATGAAATTTCAAAGTTTATTCTTGTACAAACAATGGGTCTTGCGTTCATTGAAATAAATGTTGATGAACCAAACTTCGATATATTACTTTTCTTATTTTTCTAGGTTTGATGAAGTTTCGTGAAGAAATTTAAACACATAAACAGAAAAGGTAAACCTCGATAGTTCTACTACTGTTTAATTGCATACTGAGATATTGACTATACGTGTATGTCTTTAGTTATTCTATACACACTTTTTATCAGCGGTTACTTGATAGTTTTTAGGGCGAAGCCACATTGAGCTAGCTTTTGTGTTCACTACGAGAACCGAACTACGAAATTAAGAATTTTAAGCTTCAGGCCTGCCAATCGGAGGACTTCTATCAGTAAATTCTTTGATTTGATATCGTATTCAGCCCCCTACGAAAGATAGCGCCACTTTTTTATCCATACATTTTGTGTGGTAATGAAGTAAATATTTTGCTCGTTTTTTAAGGATAACATTTCTCTCTCCTTTTATCGCTAGTGAGACAATTTTTATTGCAAGCTACTTTATAACCAACAGCTTTTGATTCACGCGATCTGCATCAGAAAATCGATATAAATTCCACCAGTTACAGTATAAACCGTATTTTGCCAATTCATTATTTCAACTCAAGATTATCATTAGAAAATTACGAGCACGTCCTTCCTTTCCTTGAAATTCACTTATCGTTGCAGGTTCACAGTACGAGTAATACAAGTATTTGCTTACTTGTATGTATTTAATAATTAGGTAACAGAAACACTTAAGATTAGACACGTCACTTGAATAACACCTACGTTTGAGAATATCAGTTTAGAAGATGATAACTACTCTAGAAGTTAACGGAATTTTAACATGGATGTTAAAATATTATTTTAATAAATGGTTTTCTTCCCGTACATTCTAAACAGTTCTAAGTCATATAACATTTCTACGTTCCAATATAACGGTGTCATATTTATCGATATCTGTTATATACATTTCCCATTGTTATTATTTCTTAAAGTTTTTTTAGATAGTTCAAAAACAACTTCAAAAACTTTATCTTTATATCGTTCAACACGTGAAACAATAATTGGGCTGCACAAATAGTACCATCTTAGCTGGAGAATGAAATAAAAGTTGTTGTTTTTTTTAAATTTCGCGTGAAACGATACCAGGACTAGCTGCATTAGCTGTCCATAATTTACCAGTAATAGGCTAGAAGAAAAGCAGATAGTTAACGCCACCTTTCACCTACTCTTGGGCTACACATTCCAAACTAACTGTCTCACTGTAACGTCCCCACAGTTGAAAGAAAGCGAGCATATTCGGTGATGAAGATTCAAACCCGTGATCAGATAAGGAGTCGAAGGCCTTCACGTCCAGGCCAGGAATAATAATAAAAAGAGAAACAGAAAAATTGCGAGGAAAAAATATGCCATTTCCGTAATGCTGTCAACGACGAAAATAAACAAGAAATCGAATTATATAGTAGTTCAATTAGTACTATTCATACACAAAGACTTGACTTATCTAGTTATTTTTAACGAAAATTATTTATTAGAAAATAAACGAAGTTAACCCTCAATTCGTTTTATACTGTAGTGTGTCTGGTCAGAAAAAAAAATTTCGAAGGGAAGAGTGCAGACGGATTTGGATAGACTAGAGTTTTTCCAGAGACAAACGTGAAGACACTAAATGAGATAACGTGAAAACAAAGTGTTGAATTATTTTTCAAGAGAACATTACCAGAATTTTTAGCACTAATGACGAGAAACCATGACTCTAAAAAACTGATAAAGAATTTTATCTAAAATAATACTGCATGTGTCTTTTCTTACAGTAAAACCACATCGGTTCATCTTCCAAGTCCACCGAAGGAAATCGAACCTCTAATTTTAGCGTTGTAAATCTGTAGACTTACCGCTGTACCAGTGAAGAACGAAAATATTATCGAATAGTGAATGAAAGTAATGGAATAATAATAAACGTATAATGATTGGTACCAATTGTATAAATGTATTATTAATTTGAACGATAGCAACAAAAAACCTCAAAGAGAAAGTATGTGAGAAATTCAAAAACAAACAAACCAAAAATGAAATTATCAAAATGAAAATAATTCTCTGTAAAAATAATCTCCAAAGTAAATGGGAAAACCATAACGCTTTTCGAACCGTAATTGAAGACTATAAATAAAACCGTCAGTTTTTTGTCTTAAATTTCACATGAAGGTACAGGAGAGCTATCTTCGCTAACTGGTGTAAGATTAAAAGGAAGAGGATAGTCATCACTACCCACTGCCAATTCTTGGGATTCTCTTTTATCAATGAATATAAAATAGTTGTAATAGGCAAGAGTCCTAAATTTATTTCAAATATTATACTAGTTTTTTCTTTTGTTTATTACCCTGAGCTTGCACAATATGTATTTCTTTTATATCAGTCGTAATATCTCGTACGTAGTCAAATTTGATCTTAATAAAATCACTGAAGCAAATTTCATTGTGATGTGTATGTCACTTAAGACACATTTACTTCCTAGCTATGTCCTCTTTTAACCAGTTTGAGATCTAATTACAGTTTTGGGCTCAAAAGATCAAACCCTTTATATTTTTCAAACTTTCATACATTAATTTATTCTAATTCTGACTATCAAGTGCCGCAACTATTAACGATTCCCTCTTGTTAACCAATATAATGAATGTACCCTGGATACGGATAGTGTATGTTGACTATGAGAGAAAACTTACTCAGCTGAGAGCGGCCATAAGTGGCTGTGATAAAATCATCTGTTTACTTTCAAACAATAATTATTTTTAATTTAACTTTTATAAGGTGAAGTCTTAATTTTAATTTTTAAAAGATAGGCATTTAATTTTAACATTCACAAAGTACATTTTTGATTTTAACTTCCAGAAAATAAAATTTAATTGGAACTTTCAGAAAATATACTTGTCATTACTTTCCCAATACAACATCCAACATTTTTTATTGGTATTCAGTTATACAAATTAACAAACGAAGCCATTTTATATGCAAAAAACGGCTCTTTTGGGCTCAGAAAACACTTCAAATAGAAGAGCGAACAACGTTTCGACCTTCTTCGGTCATCGTCAGGTTCACAAAGAAAGAGGTAACTGGCCGGAAGCTGACCACATGTTTGGAAGGGGTTGTATAACTGAGTGTCGCAATGTAGAGGGCGCGGTTTGATGTTTGAATATATAATTTTATCTATAATATTAATATAGGTATAATGGTGTTCCTTTATATTGGTTTATTTTGGATTTAAGTTGTTGTATAAGTAAGGCTTCTTTAATTTTTCGTTTGTTTATGTTTGTTTCTTTATTTAGTATTTTAGTGTTTTCTATGGTTATGTTGTGTCCATTTGACTTGCAGTGTTCGAAAACGTGTGAAGGTGACTTTTTATGTTCTTTGAATCTGGTTTCCATTTTTCTACTTGTTTCTCCTATATAGAAGTCGTGGCAGTTATCACATTGTATTTTATAAATAATGTTGGTGTGGTGTTTGTCAGTGTAGTTCTTACATAGTATAGACCTTAGTTTTGTGCCTGGTTTTTGAATAAATTTAGTGTTAACTGGAATGTTATATTTTGTTACTAGTTTTTGCCAAATGTTGGTTATTTGTTTGCTGATGTCAGGAATATATGGTATACAGCAGTATATGGTTTCGTGATTTTTTGATTCGTGAGATATATTTACTTTTGTTGGTTGATTTTGCTTTCTGTCTGGGTGTGTGCGTATAATGTTTTCTACGGTTTGTGGAGGAAACTTATTGATGTTGATGAAGTATTGTTTTATTTTATCTAATTCATCGTTAATTTTATTTGGTGAGCATAGTTTTATAAGAACCAACACACAATTCAAAACAGAAATCCACCGAAAAATCACCCATACTGGACTATACATTCCTTGGGACTCAGCACATGAAACAAAACAAAAACTCAACATACTAAGAAACCAGATAAACACAGCCATAAAACTATGCTCACCAGATAAAATTAACGATGAATTAGATAAAATAAAACAATACTTCATCAAAATCAATAAGTTTCCTCCACAAACCGTAGAAAACATTATACGCACACACCCAGACAGAAACCAAAATCAACCAACAAAAGTAAATATATCTCACGAATCAAAAAATCACGAAACCATATACTGCTGTATACCATATATTCCTGACATCAGCAAACAAATAACCAACATTTGGCAAAAACTAGTAACAAAATATAACATTCCAGTTAACACTAAATTTATTCAAAAACCAGGCACAAAACTAAGGTCTATACTATGTAAGAACTACACTGACAAACACCACACCAACATTATTTATAAAATACAATGTGATAACTGCCACGACTTCTATATAGGAGAAACAAGTAGAAAAATGGAAACCAGATTCAAAGAACATAAAAAGTCACCTTCACACGTTTTCGAACACTGCAAGTCAATGGACACAACATAACCATAGAAAACACTAAAATACTAAATAAAGAAACAAACATAAACAAACGAAAAATTAAAGAAGCCTTACTTATACAACAACTTAAACCCAAAATAAACCAATATAAAGGAACACCATTATACCTATATTAATATTATAGATAAAATTATATATTCAAACATCTAACCGCGCCCTCTACATTGCGACACTCAGTTATACAACCCCTTCCAAACATGTGGTCAGCTTCCGGCCAGTTACCTCTTTCTTTGTGAACCTGACGATGACCGAAGAAGGTCGAAACGTTGTTCGCTCTTCTATTTGAAGTGTTTTCTGAGCCCAAAAGAGCCGTTTTTTGCATATAAAATTCTCAACAAGTGGGTTTCTCGACATCACTGATTGAAACGAAGCCATTGGGTCGTACACAAGGTTTGACAGAATATACATTCCTTAACTGATACTCAAGGATAACTTATTGGTGCCAATCACAAGGGCCCAGCATGGCCTAGCGTGTTAAGGCATGCGCTTCGTAATATGAGAGTCGCGCCAAACATGCTCGCCCTCCCAGCCGTGGGGGCGTTATAAAGTTACGGTCAATCCCATTATTCGTTGATAAAAGAGTATCCCAAGAGTTGGCGGGGGATGGTGATAACTAGCTGCCTTCCCTCTAGTCTTACATTGCTAAATTAGGGACGGCTAACACAGATGGCTTTCGGGTAGCTTTGTGCGAAATTCCAAAAGAAACAAAAAGCCCATCACAGTGAAGTTTTGGCTGTTTGTTTTAGATTTCGCGCAAAGCTGCTCGAGGGCTATCTGCTCTAGCAGTGTAAGACCACAGGGAAGACAGCTAATCTTCTGCCAATCTCTTGCGTTACTCTTTTACCAACGAATAGTGAGATTGCTCATCACATTATAACGCTCCCACAGCTGAAAGGGGAGTATATTCGGTGCGACGGGGATTCGAACCTACGACCCTCAGATCATGAGTCGAGTGCTTTAACCACAGGCCCGCGCCCAGGCCCAGCGCAGATAGCCCTGCCAGAAATTTAAAACAAACTTAATTCTCACGATAATTATGACAAACACAGAATTCTCTAGCGCAGTAATATTTACACCCGTAATACGTAATTTATATAAGATAAAAAGACTGCATTACTATTCTAGTTATTACACTTTATTTCGTAAATATTACAATAAGTTTCGCACTTGAAGTAACTTTAAAATCCCAAATATGAAAAGTTAATAAATCCATGTTATATTATACTTAGAATTTTTAGCACCAACTAGAATATCTCATCAAATTAACCTTAAAAATAAAGTTTCGATTACTTGTAGAAGGTAAGCTAACCCTACTTTTGAAGATAGACGTTGTTTTAACCGTAAAATAAATGAAACAAAAACAACAAGAAAAAGGCAAACAACCAATCACACACACACAAATACAGAATAAACTTGGTAAAATTTCTTCTAATACAAAGAGTAGCGATACCGATTTCTTTATTTAATTCCTTTTTGGTTTACTCTCGTGCCCGAGGTTCTATTTTCATCCGTTATCCTTGTTTCGGCCGAAGCACTAATTATGCGTCGATTTTTATCTTGTCTCTTGGGTCCAAAAAAATCACGTTAAAATTGCAAAGAATATTTGCTATTACAACTTTATCTTCCATCATTGCAAACTTTTGTCCTGTAAATATTTAAAAGTTTTAATTAATAAAAAATATTTTAAATATTTGTGCCTAAAATATTTTATATCAGTATGTACACCCTAAAGGGCTGGCGTAGTCGTAAGGTAATGACTTTGTCGAGTAAGGCCGAATAAAAAAATAGGGTCATATCCTCATTCATGTTCAGAATTTTCCTCACTATCTACAGTAATAATTGAATGCACTCGTAATTTGTTATCTATGGTAGACACGTATGCGTGCGCACTTGATTTTGAACAGATATAAATAACGGATAAATGTAAACATTATTAAGTATACATTGCTTTGAGCAACATTATAAGTAGGTTATTGACAACTAAAACCGATTTCCTTACGTAAATGAGACTCAAATTATATCATGTATCCAAAAGCGAGATCCATTAGCAACAAAACTTTCATGAATAACTGTTACGAATCCTCTAACACAGCTCGTACGCACTGGAGATAATCAGTTAAGTCCTATTTACCATATATTAATCGCTGCAATCTATACTTACCAATACAGATTCTAGTGCCAGCAGAGAAAGGAAGATAAGCGCACGGGTGACGCCCTGCAACATGCTGAGGTAGAAAACGATCCGGATCATATGTTTCCGGGTTTGGAAATACGTCTGGGTTTCGGTGCACCATATAAACATTCAATAAACAAGTAATGCCTTGAGGTATATGATAACCATCTATTAAAAACGAAAAAAACTATATCTACTTCCACGGAGTACCCAAATGTGTTTTGTATCAAGAATAAGTAAAACCAAAATTAAAAGTAACAAATATTTTATTTCTTGCTTTTGAATTCATATAACTCGCTGTATTGTAGATATATAATTCTCCTCGTGATTCACGTCATGCGTACGTTTTTTCTAAAATCACAACACTACAAACCACAGCGTTAAGCGTCCCTTATGTGATGTTATTTTAGTGTCTACTGACTGGCTGATAAACAACACCCTACCGTAGAGGAACAAGAGTGGTTGAAACACGTTATATCTCTAAGTGGCCTTCGACCATCTATCGGGAAAATAGTGATAAAGTTTTAAAAATTTAAGAGAGCAAAAACTTTTGATGTGATGATATAAACCTAAACATTTCAGATAAAAAAAATTAAAATAATTTTACCTACATTCTTATTTAGCCAATATTTAATTACTTTTAGTCAAGAGAAAAGAAACAGTAAAAACTTGTTATTATGCTTGACTCGAAATAACTGACTTTTGTTTAGCATTCTTTATAAGACAAAAATTGTAACAACTTCTGCTGTCCAATCATTAAGTGACCGTTGTTTAACAGCCAACACCAACACCTTACTTATTAACGTTTAAACAAAACATCGTATTATTGTTCACCCACATACATCAGTTATGTATGAGGTTTGGAGTCCGTTTCAGATTAACCACAAAGTAATCTAAATTAATTTAGGTATGTGAATAATGTACTGGAATTTTGTAGAATTCAACGAGTTATCTTTTCAAATTCCCCTCTGGTGAAAAGGAAAAGAAATCTTCATATATGTAAAAACGACTGATTTGGGTTGAGAACTTTTTTATGTAGAGGAGCCAACATAAAAATATTGGCTAGAACTGGTGATACTGAGTTACCCATCCTTTGGTCATTTGTTTGTACGTAGTTGTGTTCAACATTAAGTTTGTCTTCATCTACGAGGGTTGCTAATTGGTTGCTGGTAATGTCTGTAGAGGTTTGCGTGAACCTATTTGTGTCACGTGAACACAACGAGGTTTGTAAACACAGAGCCATATTGGATGGCAGGTGTTCCGCATGACTGAACGAGTTAACAACTGCTGTATTCAGTACCATTCACATGTAAATGGATGCCGCTGGCTTTTCATCACTTTTAGCACACCTGACAGGTGCTGGAAAGGCCAGGTATGAAAAAAAGGTGAAGGAACTGGGCTTTACCTAGAAAAAAGTGTCATCAAATTTTTTAATTAAACATTAGACCAGAAATGTTCTATTAACCATAATATCTTTATTTTATAGACGTTGCTTTAAACCTGCAGTATATTCACATAAGTATGTTAAATAACTATGTTTGAAAGTTAGGATCGTACGTTTATTTTGTTTTAAAGTTTAAACTAACGGAATAAGATATCGTGTTTTGTTGTTTTTCCCAGCTTTATCTTATCCAATTAGTCTGCATGATGGTTTCTGTATGTCAATTTATCAAACGTATCACCTTTTGTTAGCACCCTGCAACTTGTCTATGGCGTACACCATCTGACCGTTTAATGGATCCTGGAATCACTCAAAATGTAGTTTTAATTTAATATAATAAGTACGTTTATGCTGATTTAAGTGCATAAGTAATATATATATACATATAGCACAAACCAATTAATGAATAAATGAAGGATTTTGATGGAGTTTCGTGCCATTAACGCCTAACTATTCTCTATAAAAGCCTGAAACTGTAGAAAACGTTGTCAATCGTTTATCATAATGAATAATATATAGACAAAGAGATAAAGTGTGAGTTGTGAAACATAACATTTTCATTTCACTTTCTTTTTTTCACGTTTTTTTTCAGTAATTTGTTTTTCTTCTACAATCTTAAAAAAAACAACAAATTCATAGTTAATGAAGAAAGAAATGAATATGAAGGCTAGAGTACTTACTTATCATTTACTATTTGTACCATTAAGTCTCTTGGGCTATTTGTGTAACTTTACGTAATTACCTACCGTTCTGGTAAAGTTGTGTAGTTCTGTTAAACCTTTTCAAAACGACGCCCATAAGAAGAAAGTGAAAAATTTACTATAGGCCAAAGCCACGGTCGTATCATACAACACACGAATGTTTCACCGACCCTTTGTAAAGAAAAAAGAAAATATTATCATTACTATGCACTATTTACTGAATAGAAACTATTTTCACGGGGTTTCACAACTAAGATGTCATTTATACATTAATTTTACAGCGTCTTCTCTTAGCATGACTCAGATTGGCGAGTGTGGCGTAAGATTCAGTTTGTTCGATGTTCTATTATTGATGTTACTGGATTAAGCCTGAAACCTTAAAGTAGGTGCGTCGAGGTAAAAATAAATCGTTCGTTGTCTCGTAAAAAATAAAACAAAAACTGTACCTAACTAAGTTTAACTTGTTTATTTTTCTATAACACAGATACAACAATATCTCTACATTATCTGCTGAAACTGATATTCATCAATCGTAAATATAAACCTCAGTAGTTTCGTACTTAGTCTTATTTTTCTCGTCAATAAACCCTATCATGTTAAAACTCTGGCGTTGTAAAAATAAAGGTTGAAGCCATTGCCAATAACCGGGAATTCATTATATTTCTTTCTTTCAAGTTATGTCAAACGATGTCCACTGATGGGATAGAAAGAAGGCTGGGAAGTGTAGTAACCACACCGTCGATACCGATGAAGAGATTCCTTAAAAGGTTTTTGATAAGCTTTAACTTGATCATAATAATTTGGAAAAAAATTATTTTAAGGTATCTTTAAACACCTTACCTATTACAAACTCCACAAAAACCTCTTACACAGAGAAATATCAGCATGAAATATCCCAAAAACTAATAAACAATGTTTGCATTACTTGTATCTCTTTTTCTATTTTTATTTTATTTCTGTATCAGAAACTGGGGACTACTGATCCTGCCTTTCATTAGCAATCCGTTTCTGAATAATCCAAGTAAAAAACAGAAACGTAAGGAAAACACGATAAAAATTATTTTAGTAATGCTGTCTCTTTTCACAGGTTTTTGCTGTTTTTAGTAATATCAACGTGTACACAAAACGAGTAAAGGACAGTATATTGTATAGGTGTGTTTTTCTTATAGCAAAGTCACATCGGACTGTCTGCCGAGCCCACCGAGGGGAATTGAACCCCAAATTTTATCGTTGTAAATTAGTAGACTTACCGCTGTACTAGCGGGGTACAGTCTTAAATTTGATAATATTTTAAAAATCTACATATGAAATCAACATGTATTTTTTACACTTAAATTGTTTTTATTGTTTCTAAATTACCATAGTTGGGAGTGTAATATATCCCAAAAAGTGACTTAATTTTCGATCTCTAGTAAATTTTTGTTTTGCATTATTACGTTTTACTTATATTTACTTAAGTTTACTTGATTTTCACTTGATAGTTAACTTTCATTGTACCATTTCCTTTGAATCCAGCAATACTATAAAAAAAAGAAAAATATGCTTACTCGTACAAAGATTTTCAGATAGGACGAGTCTGTATTTTCTTGGGTACAAATTTTTATCCCCATTGCACTTTCTGAAATATAGTTGAATATTTTATAGACGAATAATTATCATCAATTGTTTTATAATGTGTAGAGAAATTTGTATTAAAAACTGTCTGATGACTTTTTTTTTCAAAAGACATTTGTGACGAAATTATAATTTTTTGTTAACATTGATTTTACCGGTAGAATAGACTTTCAAATTCATGAGAATGTCACAGTTAAAGTCAATATATGTGTTTATTATCTTCTAAAATACGTAACAGGTTTTTCAGATTAAGTGGTTTGGGTTTTTCTTAATTTCGCGCAATGTACTCGTGTAACTTGACGCGAAATTAAAAATAAACCAAATCCGAAAATGAAAGCTCACCGCAAATTATGTCCAACGTACAAAGAGTAACATATTTAGCTATGTCCACCCATTTCTCGCTCTGCGCTTGTCTCAGCTTTTCCAGTAAGATTTGGCTCTGTTCGTTGAACATTGGAATGAAGTCTTCAAGAATTTGGAAGTGAAATGCAGGAGTTAGCAACTTTCGTCTTTTTCTACATTTACTCCCGAAACTATGTATCAAATACGATACACATTGTAATATAAATATATATGTTAAAAGTATGGTTATATGATACGACTATTCTTTCGTGACGCCGTGATACGACTATTTCGATTCAACGTCCAATACGATCAGTGTTTTTTTTACGAAAGAAGTTTTCAGTCAACAATACAAGTCGTGTGTACAGTGAAAAATTAAAAGTACAATTTACGTGATAAAAAGTAGCCCTTTTTTTGTATTTGACATCAGTGTTTTTATACAAATTAGTTTTCATAGTAAGTATTTTTATTTAAAATCTATCATCTGAGTTTAATTATCTCTAATTTTTAAAATCATCTTTAAATTCCCCAAAATGTGTTGAAATCATCCTATAAAACAAAACAGAACGTCCACAGATGTAGAAACTATGAGTCATCTGAATAACACGCTGTATAAAACACATAATTAAACATTTGTTGTTCTTGTGTTTGTATTTTAAATCCAAAGAAACATTAAGGATGGTAGCATTGTATTTGGCTAGTCTAAACACAAATAATAATATCCATTGAATCTCCTCCTACTAAAACAAAACATTAATAATTTATGTTAATTTATAAAAACCTAGCTATTGTTGACTTTCTTAGTTGTCGTGATTAATGTATTTTTGCAAAAAAAATGTCATTTGAAAGATAGGAAAAAACAAAAAAACTATTCAGTGGTTATTTGTGAAATTTATTATAATGTTAATTTTTACCACATTTACACAATGGTATCATTTTAAAATAATTACATATGTCAATGTGTGAGGCCCGGCATGGTTGAGCGCGTTAAGGCATGCGCTCGTAGTCGGAGGGTCTGGGGTTCGCATCCGAATCGTGCTAAACATACTCGCCGCTGGGGGCGTTTTCTCTCGGTCAATCCCACTTTTCGTTGGTAAAAGAATAACCCAAGAGTTGGGGGTGAGTGGTGATGACTAGCCACCTTCCCTCATATTTCTTCATATATTTTCAAAATCTACCGAACGAAGTACGTTACTACCTGATAATTACGATCGCGATAACTGTTTAGCTTATTCGAAGTTACAAATAAGCCTTTCCAATAACTGCGTCATTTCCTGCTCAGCACGAAAGCGAGGGCTATTTATCACTAACAAAAGACGAAGTGTAGTTGCTTCCTTCACTTAACTGCTAGAATATCTTTCTTAAAAGGCCTCCGGAAGAAAATATAACTGTGTAAAAACCAGGAGATGAAACCAATATTAACACATTTTTTTGAGAAAGAAATGTTATTTTTTCTTAACATAAATAATGTTAACATTGTTGTAAATGTGATCCAATACGGTAAAGTACAAAGATTAATCACCTAGAGGTACATTGTCAACCATTAAGTTATATAATCAGCGCAACTAACTCTTTCATTTCCCACTGCGTCAGAGAAAGATTTATGAATTTACATGGTTGTAATTCGGGGTTCGATCTGCCGGTGGATAGTGCGCATGTAGCATTGTGTGGCGCAAAAAGTTTCCTGTTTGATTTCCCTTGAGAAGAAAGCGTATCCAGCATTGTATAGCTTTGCGCTAAGAATAAATTATGTCTAAAATCTACTTGCCAAATTAATGATATATTTTATAATAAATTAAATGGCCCCAAAACATTGGCGATGCAACATGTGGCACTTACATCTCTGTGAATTATGATAATTAAATATCTACCAATTTTAAATAATTCAAATTTGTTATTTTTCTATGGATTAAACAGTTTTCTTCATTAGTTTTCTTTTACGATATATTTCTTCTTCGTTACCTGCTCGTGTGCTTTCTTGGATATTTTTATATTCTGCACCGGAGGTGTAAGTTCCTAGTTGTATGAATATGGTCTTGAAGAAATTGGTTTGGTTTGTGTTTAGCAGTGAATAAAACATAACTAAAACTTCGTGGTTTATTAGGCATTATTTTACTGTGTGTAAAAGACTATAGTTGTTGACATCAACAAATCTAAACTGAGTCTAACCTCCGATCACGAAACCTGAAATAAACAGGATAAATAACCGCATGAGATTGTTCCACTTGTGACTAAAAATTACAGACAAACCTGTAGCGTGAGGATATGTAACTTATATAGGGCATGAACATATTCTAACAAAATTGAATTAAAATAGTAAAATTGTAAAGTGTACAGTACAAGACTGCAGAGCCTAAAATATACGATTTTATTATCTCTTTCAGTGACGTGAACCATGATAAAGGTGACACCGGCAATACGAAGTCCCAGTTTCAGCGTTTTCATAAATATTTTTCAATAAACCGTTTCACCTACAGCTTAAAATAAGGAATATATCAAGACCATCAGAAAAACGCCATCAATAAAAAACAACAACTATAATCAGTTCTAAGTCTCAGGTGAGAAACTGTTTCAGCTATCTTCACGTCTGAGAGATCGGCGACCTCTCCTGAAGATGCAACGAACGACAAAATTTATGTAATGAAATATTAGTTAGTTGTTTCCTTTGTACAGGAAAACTCTGTTGTTATATTAAACTATCGTTTTCACACAGTCGTTGTACCTTAAACTACATGTAAATAAAGAACTGGATTAGTATCTGATATAACTATCGCAACAAGATAATTATTATTTATGGACAACGGATTTTGTTTTATTTCCGAGGCAAAATGAGACGAAATCGTAAACTGGTGTGATTTTCTTTGTAGTTTATAGTTACGGTTCCAAAATAATCATAAATTAGTTAACAAAATGTAAATGTATCGAAATATAAGTACAATTACCTCAAAAATAACAGGTTAGGCTTATCTTAACAGACTTTTTTTTTTCATGTCGAAGATGTAATGGTATTTGCTTTGTGAAGAAATTTAAACACATAAATAGAAAAGGGTAAACCTCCATAATGAAACTACTGTTTAATTGTAGGCTAAGATATTAACTGTACGTGTATATCTTAAGTTATTCTATACACACTTTCTATCAGCGGTTACTTGATACATCTTAGCCGTGGGGGTGTATAATGTGACGGTCAATCCCATTATTCGTTGGGAAAAGAGTAGCCCAAGAGTTGGCGGTGGGTGGTGATGACTATCTGCCTTCCCTCTAGTCTTACACTGCTAAATTAGTGACGGCTAGTTGTTACGTATTTTTTATGTTTTATGTTTTTCGTAGACTAAACGCAACAGAAAGACACAGATAACAGCTTGTATAATTTATTACACTAAACTATTAAGAGATATAATATAAATTATATAATAACAATGACAGCTATTAAGTTTAAACATTCAAAATTAATTACAAAACAAAATGGTACTAGTTTCAACCTTCAAAATTAATAACAATACAAAATGGTACTGGCCTGTATCTAATATAATGACCTAAAATGAAAGTCTCAAATTCCAGTCTAGGATGTGAATTTGGTCCCACGAAGAAATTCCGAAGTTTAAATGAAGAAGTTCAGAAACAGTTCACAGTTCAATAAATTCGACGAAGTTCTTTTCACGTTGCCTCCGATGAACGTCACAAAATTGTCGCCTTTAATTTTTTCGATTTACCGTAAAATGTTCCGCACGTGTTGACTTTTAGTATAACCACTAATTCGGATGAATCGTAGAGATTGACGAAGGAAAATCACAGCTTCCGTAGATCTAACTTCAGTCACAAATCCAAGTTGAATAATCACAGCAAACACTTAATCTTTCTCAAACGAATGACTGACTCTTCTTTTCTAATGACTCTTCTCTTGAATAAAATTAATGTCTGACTCTCCTTTTTTTTCTCTCTCTCGCATCTTCGTCTGTTTATATATTGTAGGCCTAAACTCCTCGAAACACCGCGAAATTTCTAGATCTCCAGAGCAATCCGCGCATGTCCGTTCTTGCACGAGACTAAACGTCTAGACACGAAGTCGCAAGCATTTCATTTACAAACATATGATTGGTCTACTTAATTCAAGAAAATTCTAAATGTTACCCTAAATGAATAACAACATATTTTATTAGTTTAAACTTCGAAACAATAATATAAATATGGAAATATAGATAATAGAAATGAACATTTAAACACAACACGACATGTTGTCGTTTACAAAATATTTACACGACAATTACATAACACTAGTACAGATGGCCCTCGATTTGCTTTGTACGAAATTCCAAAACAAACAAACAAAGAAAAACTGTAGTGTGTCTGGTTAGAAGATTTCGAAGAGAAGAGGTCATTCTCATTTGGATAGACTGGAGTATTTCCAGAGACAAACGTAAACACATTGAGTGTGTTTTTGTATAGCAGAGCCACAATGTGCTATTTGCTCAGCCCACCGAGGGGAATCGAACCCCTGATTTTAGCCTTGTAAATCCGGAGACATACCGCTGTACTAGCGGGGGGCTAAAGACACTGCATGAGATAACGCGAAAACGAAGTGTTGAATAATTTTTCAAGAAAACAATACCAGAATTTGTTAACACTAATGTGGAAGAACCATAATTGCAAAAAATCGATAAAGAATTATATCAAGAATAATACTGCGTGTGTCTTTTCTTACAGCAAAACCACATAGGTCCATCTTCTGAGTCAACCGAATGGAATCAAACCCCTAATTTTAGCGTTGTAAATCTGTAGACTTACCGCTGTACCAGCGAAGAACGAAAATAATATTATCGAATAGTGAAACGTAGAACTGGAACAGTGAATTAATGGAATAATAATAAACTTATAAGGATTGGAACCAATTGTATAAAAGTATTATTAATTTGAATGATAGCAACAGAAAAACCTGGAAGAGTATTATCTTGAAGTCGTTGTTGTTGTTGTTTTGAATTAAGCACAAAGCTACACAATGGGCTATCTGTGCTTCTGCCCACCACGGGTATCGAAACCCAGATTTTAGCGTGTAAGTCCGCAGACATACCGCTGAGCCACTGGGGCTCTAGAAATCAATATCGCGCAAGTATGCGAAAAATACAAAAACAACACATGAAATTTTCAAAATGAAAATAATTCTCCATAAAAATAATCTCCAAAGTAAATGGGAAGACCGTAACGCTTTTCAAACCGCAATTGAATACTATAATTAAAACCGTCAGTTATTTTCGTCTTGAATTTCAAAAGAAGCTAGAGGAGAGCTATCTTCGCTAACTAGGCCTAATTTAGTAGTGTAAGATCAAAGGGAAGGTAGCTAGTCATAACTACCCACTGCCAATTCTTGGGATACTCTTTTACCAACGAATATAAAATAGTTGTAATAGGCAAGAGTCCTAACTTTATTTCAAATATTCTACTATTTTTTTTCTTTTGTTTATTACCCTCAGCTTTCCAAACTGCACAATATGTATTTCTTTTATATCAGTCGTCGTATCTTATACGTAGTCTATTTTGATCTAAATATAATCACTGAAGCAAATTTCATTTTGTGATGTGTATGTCACTTGAGACACTACATTTAACTCATAACTCTGTAGTCTTTTAACCAGTTTGAGATCTAATTACAGTTTTGGGCTCAAAAGATCAAACCCTTTATATTGCCCAAACTTTCATACATTAATTTATTCTAATTCTGACTATCAAGTGCCGCGACTACTAACGATTCCCTCTTGTTAATCAACAGTATGAATGTATTCTGGATACGGAGAGTATATGTTGACAATGAGAGAAAACTTGTTCAACTGAGTGCGACCATAAGTGGCTGTGATAAAACCATCTGTTTACTTTCAGATAATAATTTTTATTTTTAATTTAACTTTCATGAGGTGAAGTCTTAATTTTAATTTTTAGAAAATAAGCATTTAATTTTAACATTCACAAAGCACATTTTTGATTTTAACTTCTAGAAAATAAATTTTCAATTTTAATTTTCAGAAAATAAAATTTAATTGCAACTTTCAGAAAATACACTTTTTATTCTGTCACTTTAAAATAATGAATATCAACAGAATATTCCACGTCTTTAAAATTTCCAAATATAAAACTGACGCATTGTGTTAATATTTGTATTAATGTGATATATGTTTGTTGTTGTTTTTTAAGGTGCATTTACCAAAAAAAATCCAACAAAATCTCCATATGTCGTGGACCTTTTCAAAATGGATCAGCAGAGCTAAAAATCTGGAGTTCGATTTCCTGTAGAGATGAGAGCCATAAAGGTGATATCGATTGAGATGAAACAATCTCCATGATTATGGAAAACTAGTTTTCCTTTGAATCATAATCAACGAATAGCTGTGGTTTTCCTCAAAGAAATGTTTTTGAACTATTCTTCATTCCTATACATAAATAATGCGACTTTTTTTACTATGTAATAGCAGTCCATACAACTAAAGGGCATCAATGACTTTCTTTTGCTCTCTTTTGTTTCTTGCGATTGTTTTCAAAAAAGCTTGTCATTACTTTCCCAACACAACATCCAACATCTTTCATGGGTATTCAGTTATGTAAATTAATAAACAAAGTCATGGAGTCGTACATGAGGTTTGACAGACAATACATCCCTTGACTGATACGCAATTATTATTTATTAGTGCCTATCACAGTGAAGTTTTGTTTGTTTGTTTTGGATTTTACGCAAAGCTGCTCCAGAGATACCTGCCCTACCAGTGTAAGACTAGAGCCTGTCTTCTGCCATCTCTTGGGCTACGATTTTTCCAACGAATAGTGAGATTCATCATCACATTATAATGCTCCCACGGCTGAAAGAGGAGCATGTTCGGTGCGACGGGGATTCGAACCTACGACCCTCGGATCATGAGTCGAGTACTTAAACACCTGGCTATGCCCGGTCCCAGCCCAGATAGCTCTGCCAAAAATTTAAAACAAACTTAATTCTCACGATAATGATGACAAACACAGAATTCTCTAGCGCAGTAATATTTACACCCGTAATAAATAATTTATACAAGATAAAAAGACCACATTATATTCTAGTTATTAAACTTTATTTCGTAAATATTACAATAAGTTTCGCACCTGAAGTAACTTTAATACCATAAACACGAAAAGTTAATGAATCCATATTATATTATACTTTGAATTTTTAGCACTAACTGGAATATCTCATTATATAGAGTTTATAAAATAAACTCAACACAATATCTAAGTTCCGTTTACTTGTAGAAGGTAAGCTAACCCTACTTTTGGTTTGTTTGTTTGTTTGTTTGTTTTGGAAAAAACTTATTATGCTTCACTCCAAATAACTGAGTTTTGTTTAGCATTCTTTATAAGACAAAATATCAGTTATGTATGAGGTTTAGAGTTCGTTTAATTTCACCACACACTAATCTAAATTAATTTAGGTATGTGAATAATGTTGTGGAATTTCGTAGAATTCAATAAGCTATCTTTTCAAATTGCTCGCTGGTGAAAAGGAAAAGAAATCTTCATATACGTAAAAACGGCTGATTTGAGTTGAGAAATTTTTTTTATATAGAGAAGCGAACATAAAAATATTGGCTAGAACTGGTGATACTGGGTTACCTATCCTGAGGCCATTTGTTTGTATATAGGTGTGGTTATTGGACATGAAGTTTGTCTTGATCTACGAGGATTGATAATTGGTTGCTGGTAATGTCTATTGATGGGTTAGGATCTCGGATATAGAGTTACAAGGCTATCTTGCAGGCTTCAGATTAGACTTCAAATTGAAATAGTCTTTGATGAATGAGCTGGCTGATGTTACATATTTGGAGAATGCTCATGTTGTGTATTTACCAAGATTGTAATTAAACGATTCATATGTGGACATTACTGGTCGTAATGGACAATCTGGTTTATGATGTTTGTAGATGCCGTACAATATATCTGGGATGTGCATGAGTTGGTCTTGCGTAGGTACGAATAAAGTGTTTTTTAAATTTTGTTTTTTTTCGTTTTTAGTGGTATTTTGTTTAGGATGTTCTTCATGTTTTGAAATGTATTCATACGTGTTCATTAAAACTATAGCGTTTCCATTATCTGCTTTTAGAATTCTTTTATTTTTGTCTTGTTTTAGCTTTCTAATGGAATTAATGTATCTTTTTGTAAGATTGTTTTTTAGCTTTCTATGAGAAACTTATTTAAATAAAATTGTTTAAGAAAGAAAAAAACAACTAATCCCTAACTTTGGAAAGGTAAAACTATAAATAAAAATTTAATCAATGCACAAACATTATCGATAATTTACAGAAAAACTACATAAATCATGTTGAACACGAAATACAAAAAACTGCATGACTTACACAAACAAAAAATTAACCTAGACCATCAACTGGCATGTTGCATTAAACCAGAGATTTACGTACTTATACAACAAAACATAAACCAAATCAACACTAGGAATAACAGCGACAAAAGAGTCTGCCACAATAAAAAAACAGAAAACTAAGATGCAAACAACACAAACATTTAGCACAGCATTACATCCATCACTATACTGGTACAAATATGTGGACGACATGATTGCGGGAATCACATCTGCAGAACTCACACATAATTTTTTCATTCACATTAACTCTCTATTTCCCAACACTAACTTCATATGTAAACAGGAAGAAAACAATCAAATATCTTATTTTAGCCTCAAAATTACAAGAACCGATACACAATTTAAAACAGAAATCCACCAAAAAATCACCCTATATATTCCTTGGGACATGAAATAAAATCAAAACTCAACATACTAAGAAACCAAATAAAAAAGGCCATAAAAATATGTTCGCCAGATAAAAGTAACGACGGATTAGACAAAATAAAACAATACTTTAACTATATTAATAAGTTTCTTACACAAACCGTAAAAAAACATTATACGCACACACCAAGACAGAGAGCAAAATCAACCAAAATTGTAAATATATCCTGCGAATTAAAAAATCACGAAACTCTATTCTGCTGCATACCATACATTCCCGATATCAGCAGAAAAATAACCAATATTTGTAAAAAACTTGTAACAAAATATGACTTTCCGATTAATACAAAATATATTCAAAAACCAGGCACAAAACTAAAGTCTACACTGTGTCAAAACTTCACTGACAAATCAAAAACAAAAATTATTTATAAAATACAACGTGATAACTGACACGACATCTTCATTAAAGAAACAAGTAGAAAAAAGGAAACCAGATTCAAAGAACACAAAAAGTCACCTTCACACGTTTTCAACACTTCAAATCAAATGAGCACGACATAATCGTATAAAACGCCTAAATACTAAATAAAAAAACAAACATTTGTTGTTGTTTTTTTTGGAATTTCGCACAAAGCTACTCGAGGGCTATCTGTGCTAGCCGTCCCTAATTTAGCAGTGTAAGACTAGAGGGAAGGCAGCTAGTCATCACCACCCACCGCCAACTCTTGGGCTACTTTTTTACCAACGAATAGTGGGATTGACCGTCACATTATACACCCCCACGGCTGGGAGGGCGAGCATGTTTAGCGCGACCCGGGCGCGAACCCGTGACCCTCGGATTACGAGTGCACGCCTTAATGCGCTGGGCCATGCCAGGCCTCAAAACAAACATAAATAAACCCAAAATTAAACAAGCCTTACTTATATAACAATTCAAGCTCAATACAAAGGAACACCTTTATACCAATATTAATAAATATAATACAAGCACGCCCTATACATTCCTACACTCAGTTACACAACCACCTTCAAACATGTGGTCGGCTATCGGTCAGGTACCTCTTTTTTCTTTGTGAACCTGACGATGACCGAAAAAGGTCGAAACGCTGTTCGCTCCTCCACATAAAAATTTTTCTCAATCAAACAAGCCGTTTTTATAAATATATATTTTCTCTACAAGTGGGTTTTGTCGTTATCACTAAAAAGAAATCTTTATCATCTATTCATATTTAAGCAACATTTAGTTTAGATTTCATTATTCTTTAATAATAGACTGTTAATTGTTCTTAATTAACCAACACCTCATTACTATTACCTAGGTACAAACCTTACCACGATTGGCCAACCAATATCCAATTACTGTACACCAGGTAAATCCTCATTATGATTAGACAAACAACATTTCATTTTTTGTTAACCTCGCAGTTTGTAACTATAAATCCAAAGCCACTGTTAGCTTTTCATTAAAATAAAAGAGAACTTGAAACTATTTACATGAATGTAATCGTGAAAACTTGTAAGGATGAATGAAACTTTGGACTTACTGACTTTAACATCCTCTCGTAATGTTCTTTCGATGAAAGGAACTGGGGGGAAAATTCGTAGACCTTCCTGAATCGGAGAGAGAGTCGAAGTTTGTGTGCAGATTTAAAATATTACAAAATAAATTAAGTTTTAATTTCCGCTGAACAACAATGAATTATAATGAATAAAACTATTTATTTGAGCATATTATTCACAACTGGGAAAATAATAATTTTATGGTACCGGGAAATATTTTAAAATATCTTTTGAAATTGAAAATTTAATGAATATGAAGAAACAAGAAAAGTGACTTCTGTTCTAATAAGTTGTATTTTACACAGAGAAACAAAGCATTTAAAGCCATTACTACTATTAATACGAATAATTAATAATAATAATAAAACAAGGGATTAACCTACGTACTTTCAAAGCACAACACATGTATTTCAGTTGTTTAATATATTCTATTGTAATGGGCCTTTCGGTATCATTTCCAAATACTGAGTCCAGTTCGTCTTGTATTTTTTTCTGAACAAACGAATCCAAACCGATGAGATAAAGTGTCCAGCTAATTCCCATAGCAGTTGTGTCATGTCCCTGTTTAAATAGATGAATAGGTATATATCTACACACATATATATACGTATATATTTCTATATATCTATACACATACATATTTCTATACATCTACACACATATATATTTGGTTGAGTGAGTGTTTCAAACATATAGTAAGGTAAACATATTGTACCAAATTATTTGGTTGTATCGGTTGTTGAGCGAGTATTTTAAACACCTAGTAAGGTGAACTAATAATACTGAATTGGTTGATGATCTTGGACGAATAGTAGATTTCTGGACTATATTCTCATGCGGTTTTATATGGATGACAAGTGAGGTTGGTAATATTGTGAATTAGGTATAAACATGGAAATTTTGGTGACCGAAACAAGACGACTAAGTGGACAGTTTTAAACATATATGTAAATACATACATGCTACTAAATAAACACGTGAATAAACCTGTGATATTGAATAAACACATGGATAAGTTTACGTTACTAAACACGCACGTGGAGAAGTTTGCATCATTGATTAAAAACGTGGATAAATGTGTAATCGAACAAAATAACACTTTTACACAGAAAGGTAGGAAGACTGAAAGTAAAACTGGAGAGTAATTAAAAATGTAAGTAGGCAGTAGTGGGTGAATGAATAGAGAAAGGATCAAGGTTGGAATGGACAAAGCGAATATAAATTCCAACGTGTTCACCTCAAACATTAAAGTGTCCACTTCTTCGCGAATGTCTTCCATGGTAAAGCTGAGATCATTCAAATGATGATTAATCATCAGGTCTAGCAAAGGTTGCCTCCTCTTCAATTTATTATCTTTACTATCATCCTGTTCATTACCAGAAGCCAGGATCACCAGTATCTGGGCTTTACGATTACGAATAACCTAGAAAAAAGTGTCATCAAATTTATTAATTAAAACATTAGACCAGAAATGTCCCATTAACAATAATATCTTTATTTTATAGACGTTGCTTCAAACCTGCAATATATTCACATAAGTATGTTAAATAACTATGTTTAAAAGTTAGGATTGCATGTTTAATTTGTTTCCACAGCTTTGTTTACCCAGTTAGTCTGCATGATGGTTTCTGGATGTGGATACATCAAAATATCTCCTTGTCTACGGAGTTTTCCCACTGACCGTTTAATGGTTCTTGGACCACCCAAAATGTAGTTTTAATTCAGTATAATAAGTACGTTTCTGCTGATTTAAGTTCATAAGTAATATACATATACATAAATCACAAAAAATAATGAATAAATGAAAAATTTTGATGTAGTTTCGTACTATTAAAACCCAACTATTCTGTATAAAAGCCTGAAACTATAGAAAACGTTGTCAATCGTTTTTCATAATGAATAGTATATTGACGTAAAGATAAAGTGTGAATTGTGAAACAAAATTTTCATTTCACTTTCTTTTTTCACCTTTTTTAGTAATCTGTTGTTCTTCTACAATCTTAACAAAACCCAAATTCATAGATAATGAAGAAAAAATGAATACAAAGGCTAGAATACTTATTTATCATTTATTATTTGTACCATTAAGTCTTTTGAGCTGTTTGAGTAACTTTACGTAATCACCTACAGTTCTGGTAAAGTTGTGTAGTTCTGTTAAACCTTTTTGAAACGACGCCCATAAGAAGATAGTGAAAATAATACCCTAGGACGAAGCCACGGTCGTACCATACGACACACGAATGTTTCACCAACCCTTTGTAAAGAATAAAGAAAATATTATCATACTATGCACTATTTACTGAATAGAAACTATTTTCACGGGGTTTCACAACTAAGATGTCATTTATACATTAATTTTACAGCGTGTTCTCTTAGCTTGACTCAGATTGGCGAATGTGGCGTTAGATTCATTTGTTCGTTGTTCCATTACACTGGTTCACAAAGAAATTGAGGCAAGCACAAAAATAGCTGTTTTAACCTAATTTGGGGTGCTGAATTCAGATTTGAAATCCGTTTTTACTCATCACCTCTAGTTTTTTAGATATGCATACTGTACATTTTGTACACATACATTACAAAAATGCGTATATGCATTCAGGGTTCATTTCTAATATTGTGTGACTTATGTCTTCTTTTTTAGTTATTATGCAATAAATGCAAATAAATCAGCTGAAGAAATGCCTCCAAGGGAAGATTCTGCTAAGTCAACCTCTTCCGAAGATATTGACTCTTCATATTCAGGAAGAAGTGGCAACGAGCCACACTGAATCACGCAAGAAGACCTGAATGACCTTGCTCGTGAGTTGTATCTGTCAAAAGAGCAGTCAGAGACCTTGGCTTCTCGGCTTAAACAGTAGAACCTAGTCCAGGAAGATGTAAGGATCACCAGTTTCAGGAATCGGAACAAAGACCTTGCTTCATTTTTCGACATGGAAAACAGGTTGTACTACTGTACAAATGTACCTGGCTTGTTCACTTTCCTTGGTTTACCACATAATCCTTCAGACTGGCGTCTTTTCATAGAATCTTCCAAGCGAAGTCTCAAGCCTGTGCTTCTGCACAACGGGAATAAATATCCCAGCATTCCCACTGCACACTCTGTCCATCTAAAGGAGTCCTATGACAATATGGAGCTTCTTTTAGAAGCTGTTAAGTACAACCAGTACCAGTGGAGTCTGTGTGAGGACCTCAAGGTCATTGGTCCTCTTATGGGTATGCAGGCGGGCTTCACAAAGTACTGTTGCTTTCTCTGTCTTTGGAATAGCATTACAAGCAGAAAGATTGGGGGTCTAGAAGCTCTTTTGTTCCTGGCGAACACAGCGTCAAGGAGAATTCTCTGGTTGACATGATAAAGGTGCTTCTTCCTTCTCTTCACATCAAGCTTGGTTTGATGAAGAATTTCGTGAAGGCCATGGACAAAAATGGTGCTGTCTTCCAACACTTGTCTACTGTGTTCCCAAGACTCAGTGCTGCTAAGCTTAAAGAGGGCATCTTTGTCGGACCTCAAATTTGAGAAGTGCTGAAGGATATTGATTTTGAGGAGCTTCTTACTTTAAAGGAACTGAGAGCATGGGAAGCATTTAAGTCAGTCTGTAGTGGCTTCCTTGGTAACACACGCGTACCAAATTACCAAGCCTGTATTGAGAAGTTGCTAAAGACTTATGAGGATATGGGATGCCGAATGTCACTCAAAATTAATTTTCTCCATTCCCACCTCAACTTCTTCCCTTCAAATTTTGGAGCAGTGAGTGATGAGCACGGAGAAAGATTCCACCAAGGCATTACGAAGATGGAGAGCAACTACCAAGGCAAGTGGAACCCCAACATGATGGGAGACTTCTGCTGGATGCTCTTGCGTGACATCCTGGAGGCAAAATACACCAGATCATCTAAGAAAACACACTTCTAACTGTCTGCGGTACTATGAATTGTGTACATTTTGTCATCCAAGTATATTTATTCCGTCAATGCTCTTTATCTATCCTGTTTTATCTGTAATAAGCTGCTGCAACTTTTGAAATAAGCACGTGTATATTCTGTATATATTAAAATAAGACTATTTAAAAGCCAGAAAACTAAAGGTGATAGAGCAAAACTGTTTATAAATTTGAATTCAGCATACCCAAATTAGTAAAAAAAACACCTATTCACATTCTTGCCTCAGACAAAAAATATTTTTTGTAAACCAGTGTTATTGAAGTTACTGGGCTTAGCCTAAAACCTTAAAGTAGTTGCGTCGATTTAAGCATAAATCGTTCGTTGTTCTCGTAAAAAATTAAAACAAAAACTGCACCTACCTAAGTTTAACTTGTTTATTTTTCTATAACACAATTATAACAATATCTCTACAACATAAGCTTAAACTTCAAACGTATATATAAACCTCAGTAGTTTCGTACTTAGTCTTATTTTTCTCGTCAATAAACCCTATCATGTTAAAACTCTGGCGTTTTAAAAATAAAGTTTGAAGCCATTGCCAATAAACGGGAATTCGTTACATTTCTTTCTTTCAAGTTATGTCAAGCGATGTCCAATGATGGGATAGAAAGACGGCTGGGAAGTTTAGTAATCACACCGTCGATACCGATGAAGAGATTCCTCCAAAGGTTTTTGATAAGCTTTAACTTGGTCATGATAATTTTGAAAAAGAGTTTGTTTACGGTATCTTTAAACACCTTTTATGTTACAAACTGCAAAAAAAATTTTTACCCAGAGAAATATGAACATGAAATATCCCACAAAACTAATAAACAATGTTTCCACCACTTTTATCTCTTCTTTTCCATTTTTGTTTTATTTCTGTATCAGAAACTGGGGACTCCTGACCCTGCGTCCAACGACCAATCCGTTTCTGAATAGTCCAAGTAAGGAACAGAAACGAAAGGAAAACACGATAAAAATTATTTTAGTAATGCTGTATCTTTTCACAGTTCTTTGCTATTTTTAGCAATATCAACGTGTACATAAAACAAACGAGTAAAGGATAGTGTATTGTATGGGTGTGATTTTTTTATAGCAAAGTCACATTGGACAAGCTGCTGAGCCCACCGACGAGAATCCAACCCCTAATTTTATCGTTGTAAATTAATAGACTTACCGATGTACTAGCGAGGGACAGGGTTAGATTTGATAATATTTTAAAAATCTACATACGAAATCAACATGTATTTTTTCACACTTAAATTGTTTTTATTGTTTCTAAATTACAATAGTTGGGAGTGTGATGTATCCCAAAAAGTGACTTACTTTTCGATCTCAAGTAAATTTCTGTTTTGCTTATATTTACTAAAGTTTACTTGATTTTCACTTGACATTTAACTTTTATTGTACCATTTCCACTGAATCCAACAAAACTATAGAAAAATGAAGTATATGCTTACTCGTACAAAGATTTCAGATAGGACGAGTCTGTATTTTCTTGGATACAAATCTTTATCCCCATTGCACTTTCTGAAATACAGTTGAATTATTTATAGACAAATAATTATCATCAATTGTTTTATAATATGTAGAGCAATATGTATAAAAAAGTCTTCGACGACTTTTTTATTTCCAAAGACATTTCTGACGAAATTTTTATTTATTGTTAACATTGATTTTACCGGTAGAATAAACTTTCAAGTTTACAAGAATGTCACAGTTAAAGTCAGTTTATGTGTTTATTATCTTCTAAAATACGTAACAAATTTTTCAGATTAAGTTATTTGAATTTTTCTTAATTTCGCGCAAAGTATTCGTGTAGCTTGACGCAAAATTAAAAATAAACCAAATCCGAAGTGGGAAAATGAAAGCTCACCGCAAATTATGTCCAACGTACAAAGAGTAACATATTTAGTTATGTCCACCCATTTCTCGCTCTGCGCTTGTCTCATCTTTTCCACTAAGATTTGGCTCTGTTCGTTGAACATTGGAATGAAGTCTTCAAGAATTCGGAAGTGAAATGCAGGAGTTACTAACTTACGTCTTTTTCTCCATTTACTCCCGAAACTATGTATAAAATACGATACACATTGTAATTTATATACTGTATATACATATATATAAAGTATGGCGATATGATACGACTACTGTATTGTAAAGCCGTGGTGGGACTATATTGATTCAACGTCCAATACGATCATTTTTTTTTCACGAAAGAAGTTTTCCGTCAACAATAGTGGTCGTGTACAGTGAAAAATCAAAAGTGCAATTTACGTACTGGGAATTAACAAATTTTTTTGTATTTTACATCAGAGATTTTATACAAATTAGTTTTCATAGTATGCATTTTTATTTGAAATTTATTATCTGAGTTTAATTATTTCTAATTTTTAAAATCATCTTTACATTCCCCAAAATGTGTTGAAATCATCCTATAAAACAAAACATGGAACGTCCACAGATGTAGAAACTATAAGTCAGCTGAATAACACGCTGTATAAAACACATAATTAAACATTTGTTATTACTATGTTTGTATTTTAAAACCAAAGAAATATTAAGGATGGTAGCATTGTATTTGGCTGGTCTAAACACAAATAATAATAGGCATTAAATCTCCTCCTACTAAAACAAAACATGAATAATATAATTTATGTTAATTTATACAAACCTAGTTTTTGTTGGCTTTCTTATTTTTCATGATTAATGTATTTTTGCAAGAAATATCTTTTGAATGTCAGGAAAAAAACACTAAAATACTATTTAGTGGTTATTTGTGAAATTTATTATAATGTTAATTTTTACCATATTTACACAATGGTATCATTTTAAAATAATTACATATGTCTATGTGTGTGTATATATTTATTCTAAACAATTAAACTTATTTATATCTTAATAATTGCTTACATATATTGTTTCTGTCAGTCTTTAAAGTATAACAAGTGTATGTATTATCGTCTTGAGTCTATAAAAATTGATAATATAACTGAAAAATGTTACGAACTGGGAATGTTTGGTGTTCCTCCTACGAATAGTAGTTTTAAAGCCCTGATTTTATTAATTACCTTGTGAACAATCCTGATACCAGCCATGGATGCAAAAAAGAATATTCCGTTGATTTTTCTAATATTGTGGAACTTCTGAGAATCACCTGAAATAAAAAATCCATCCTATATTACATCAATTCCGCCCACTGATCATAATGTCTTATTTTGTAATAACGGTTTTTAGTTCCTTAGCACTAATATTTTGGTTATACATTATATATATATACATATAAGGTAATGTTGGAATGAATGCAATGTTTGTTTACTTACCTCTACAGTTTCTGGTTTTAAAAAACCATACAGAAGGTCGAATTCCATTCCAGATGCGATATATCCTTTCTTTGAGAAACAATTGAGCGAACCCACAACTGACTTGGAACATTACTAAATAAAGTAATAATAAATCGTCAGTGCGGGATGTGTAGGAATTGTTTATCAACGTTTTTCTTTCACCCTTATTTAATTTAGAATTTTCACCCAAAATTGGTTCCGTATGAAATAAAATTTGAAAAGCTTTATTTTTCTTTTAGTAACACAACACCTTTTAAGTGTGTGACGAAACAATTTATTTGTTGTTATTAGTTTTGCAATATTTTGCTTAAAACCGGCGGCACATGAATTTACAATGATTGTTTATTTTTGTTTTATTCTTGATTTTCGCTCAAAGTCACACTAGGGTTATCTGCGTTAGCCGTCCTTAACTTAACAGTGTGAGATTAGAGGGAAGGCAGCTAATCATTACCACCAATCGCTAACTCTTGGGCTACTCTTTTACCAACGAATAGTGGGATGGAACGTTACAATATAACGTCCCCACGGATGAAAGGACTAGCACGTATGATGCGACGGGAATTCGAACCCGCGACCCTCAAATTACGAGTAGAGCGCCTTAACCACGTGGCCATGCCGGGCTAATTTACAATGATAGCATCAGTTTTCTCACAGAAATAAACGCAAATAATTTTGCTCATGGAGCAACAAACATGAGATTAAATGACCACAACATTTCTCTGAACATCTTTAGACATAATATTGAAATTTTATTGAACATTATGAAAACTAATCCACTTTTAAAACATTGTCACGAGGTGATCACATTTATTCACGGAAATTATAGTGAACATACGACCTTATTTATCAAGTTACTTAGACAGCAAGACATACATTATATCTCAATACGAACTCGGTTTAAAAGCTCAATTACATTATTATTATTACTATTTTGAATTAAGCACAAAGCTACATAATGGGCTATCTGTGCTCTGCCCACCACGGGTATCGAAACCCGGATTTTAGCGTGCATGTCCGCAGACATACCGCTGAGCCACTGGGGGGCAGCTCAATTACATTTACCTTCTGAGATTTTAAGTCTTAAAGACATGCGGGGTCAGGTTCAAACGACATCTAACTTCTTCTAAAATAAAATCTGTACGGTAAAATAAAAATATTTTAATTTCCAATAAAACAGGATTAAAAACATGCAACACATTTCAACATGGTTCCTTTTAAAGACGTTCCCACTTAATTAAAGAGCAGAATTTATGAATAAGTGTTGTACGTGATCATGTCTCCCTGACACAGACGAACACTGCAGAGAAATAAAGATACCATCTCATAAGCAGTTTGTTTCAAACTTTATATATTTCAACATGGCATCATGAGACAAATTCATAAAGAGTAAATGAATTTTGTTTTCAACATGCACGTGTGATATTTTTATATTAAAATCTGTTCTTCATTCCCGCTAGTACAGCGGTATGTCTCCGGATTTACAACGCCAAAATCAGGGGGTCGATTCTCCTAAGTGAAATAAGCAGATAACCCTTCATGGTTTGTGTATACAAAAAATATGCAAACTCATAAAATATTTTCTTTAGGTTTAGATGGTAAATACTTCCCTTATCTAAGGCCATTTCCAAGTGTGTTTTTTTATCAAAATGCAGAAAACACAAGTCTATAAGCTCTACAAATATAATAGCAATTGTTGTTTCGTGACACAGTTGTATCAACTTAAGTTTAACAACTTATATTAGTAATAATCCAAAAACACCTAGTATTTATTTACAAACAGTGAAACCTCATAATGTTCATTAAAAACCCATAACGAACTTATCGGTTAGAATAAATAAAAAAACAGATGTTATCCCTCAAGTAGTTTATGTTTGTCATTAAAAATGGTTTCCACACTTCAGTCAGCACTGAAAACTTTAAAAATGATTAAAACAAAAACTCCCAACGAACTGGGTCATGAAAGGCCTGTGTTTTCCATACGCAATATCTGCCAGACTAGTGCGTCGTGGCGCATGTGAGAAACATGAGGGGAACGTCAACTCAATTACACGAATAAGTCTCTTAAGAATTACTTAGTTGATGTACTAAACAGAAAAAACACACTAAAATAAGATGTTATTAATGCCTTGGGGCTCTAAGTCTACTTACACAAGTTGATGTTATCTATCGTTCTGGCATCCTTATGTCGCATGACCAATGACGCGTTACCAATGAACGGGTTTCGGAACCCAATCTCTGGGAGTTTATTGATTGTGTTTCTTAGCTTATACCATCTAATCCAAGATGGTATGAACGTAAGAACAAAAGATAGACAAAGTAAAAATATGGTGACGTACCAGTCATTCAAGTATCTGGAAACGCTGACTAAAATCATGGTTAATTCTTTCATGAGCGACTTTCAGTGTTCACTCTCGAGAAAAGGTCGGAAACATCTGGCGATTAAAGTCACGAGCAGAATATTTATGTTGTTAAAGGATCTCGCTACGTTATTAGTTTACATTCATCCCGCACGGTACCTGTACACTGACGAACAGATGGGATTAGGGTTTATAAATATAGATATATAAGGAATCGGCGAAAGAAAAAAAACTTATCATCACAAATATATAAGAATATAAGCAGTGTTCTTAGCTAAAAGGTTATAATTCATATTTATTGTATTTCCTGGCGAGAATTTGTTGAACGACATACCAGTATGTATATGTATATATATGACAAAGTGGAGATAAGCAGCTTGCACTTCAGATGTGTGCAGTCTATATCGCTGAGATGCTGGAACTATGATAATAATGTTCAAAGGTATTCATAATTTCTGTGATAAGCGAGTTGGGATGATCCGAAATTGTGACTGCGCCTTTTAAAGGAGGCAAGTATTGCTGTGACAAGTGCATTTATAGATGTCAGATACTATGAAATAACACATGAAAGGGTTGATAACATATAAAAGTCGATACATAACCTAAAGTAAAGATATTAAAGACAGATAGATTATTTGGAGGTAGTGTTTAAAATTGGATAAAACTGTGAGAAGAACCATTGGAAGTGGAAGGTTTGTTTCATTTGAATTACGGTCAAAGCTACACGAGAGCTATCTGCGCTGGCCGTATGTTCACGTTTTTTATACTGTTTTAACTCTTATGGTACTTTTTGTTTGTAACTTTAATGGATGTCTTTTATCTTATTAATATATTCTATAAATGAAACGTTTTTCTTAAACGCACCTAAAAATTACTTATTCATCAGTACGACGTTTTCTAGTTAAAAGTTGCTTTTGCAGCGCACCCCGCTGGTACAGCAAGAAGTCTCCGTATTTACAACACTAAAATCAGGGATTCAATTCCCCTCGGGGAGCTCAGCAGGTAGAAAGATGTGGCTTTGCTGAAAGAAAACACATACATCCTTTTGCAGCATATATTTTCAAAATCCACCGAACGTATTACGTCACTACTTGATCTTTACGACAGTGATAAACGTTTATCTCATTCGTAGCTACAAATAAGTCTTTCCAATATGTACGTCCTTTTCTGCTCAGCACGAAAGGGAGGACTATTTGTCACTAACAAAGGACGAAGTGTAATTGCTTCCCTCACTTGACTTCTAGAATATCCTTCTTAAAAGGACTCTGAAAGAATATATAACTGTGTAAAACAAGGAGATAACACCAAAATTAACACATTTTTTTGTGAAAGAAATGTTACTTTTTTCTCAACATAAATAATGTTCAACATTGTTGTAAATGTGTTCCAATACGGCAAATTACAAAGATGAATCACCTCGAGGTACATTTGTCAATCATTAAGGTTTATAATCAGCTAAAGTAACTGTTTCGTTTCCCACTGCGTCAGCAAAAGATTTATGAATTTACAGGGTTGTAATTCGGGGTTCGATCTACCGGTGGAGAGCACGTATTTAGCATTGCGTGGTGCAAAAAATTCGATGTTCGATTCCCCTTGAGAAGAAAGCGTATTTAGCATTGAGTAGCTTTGCGCTGAGAATAAACAATGTCTAAAATCTACTTGCCTAATTAATGATATATTTTCTAAAAAATCAACAGGCCCCAAAATTTTGGCGATGCGACATGTGGCATCTCTGTGAATTATGATGATTAAATATCTACCAATTTTAAATAATCCAAATTTGTTATTTTTCTGTGGATTGAACAGTTTTCTTCATTACTTTTCTTTTACGATCTATTTTTTCTTCGTTTCCTGCGCGTGTGCGTTATTGGATATTGTTATAGTCTACCCCGGATTTGTTCCTAGTTGTATGAATATGGTCTTGAAGAAATTGGTTTGGTTTGAATTTAGCAGTGAATGACTATAGAAAAGGCAGCTAGCCTTCATCACCCACCGCCAACTCTACGGCTACTCTTTTATAAATAAATAATGGCATTGACCGAACATAAAAAGTCTTCACGGTCAAAAGGGGGAGCATGTTTGGCGAGCAGGAAATTTGAACCCGCACACCTCAATCAGTGACTCCAACGTCTTAACCACCAGGTCCTTTGATTTATCTTTCTGACTCTATAATGTTGTCGACAAATGATGTATTTGTATTCTTATTAGTAAGTAGGTTTTTATTATTTCTTTATTGAATTTTGTGCAAAACGAATGTAGAGTATTTTGAGCTAGCTGTCACATTTTTATTGGTTTGTTTTGAATTTCGCGTAAAGTCACTCGAGGGCTATCCGCGCTAGCTGTCCCTAATGTAGTAGTGTATGGCCAGAGGGAAGGCAGCTAGTCGTCAGTCACCACTATCAACTCTTGGGATACTCTTTTACGAACAAATAGTGAAATTGACCGTCACTTTATAACGTACCCACGACTGAAAAGAAGGGCATGTTTGTTGCGACGGGTATTCGAGCCTCGACTCTAAGATTACGAGTTGAACACCATAACCACGTGACCATGCTGTCCCCCCAGTGGCTCAGCGGTATGTCTGCGGACTTACACGCTAAAATCCGGGTTTCGATACCCGTGGTGGGCAGAGCACAGATAGCCCATTGTGTAGCTTTGTGCTTAATTCAAAAGAACAACAACAATGGCCATGCTGAGCCTAAAAGCTTGTTTTAATAGTTTCTCAACTACTTCATATATATATACACACGTTTTTATATTTAACATTAAATTATTATATGTAGTTATAGATTTGGGTTAAAAGGAATCAGCTTTCTTTGGTGTTACTTTATTTACTAAACGTCAAATAACGTCATAAAGTAGTTCTAAAAGATGCCGTTCAACCGCGACTTTATAGAAGCTGTAAGAGTCACTTGACTTGATTTACATATTCAAAATCATTTTATTATAAAGTATGCTACACTTTGTATAAATGAAATGACATACATATTTTTGGAAAATTAGCAAAAAGAGACCGACACAGAAAAATTCTTCGCCGTGGTTATCCAGATTCAAAACCAGAAGGTGATATGGTATTGTCTGAAGATAAAGAAGATATTCGAACTTCTATTCGGAGGGAAAGAAATAAAAGAAATTAATTTGCCTTTAGTTACTTTTCTTTCTCAATGAAATATTTCACAATTTTTGTTGAATTTAAAAGGTGAAATTATGAAGGAAACATAACTAACACTTCGTGGTTTATTAGGCATTATTTTACTGTGTGTAAAAGACTATAGGAGTTCACATCAATAAATCAAAACTGAGTCTGACCTCCGATCACGAAACCTGATATAAACAGGATAAATAACCGCATGAGATTGTTCCAATTGTGACTAAAAACTACAGACAAACCTGTGGCATGAGGATATGTAACTTGTATAGGACATGAACATCTTGGGACAAAATTGAATTAAAATTATAAAATTATAACGTGTACAGTATCAGACAGCAGACCCTAAAATATACGATTTTATTATCTCTTTCAGTGACGTGAACCATCATAAAGGTGACATAATAAAGTAAGTATTTGCTTACTTGTACGTACTTAATAATTAGGTACCAGAAACACTTAAGATTGGACACGTCACTTGAATAACACCAACATCTGGGAATATCAGATTAGTAGATAATAACTACTGTAGAAGTTAACGGAATTTTAACATGGATGTTAAAATATTATTTTAATAAGTGGTTCTCTTCCCGTACATTCTAAACAGTTCTACGGTGACGGTATCATATTTATCGATATCTGTTATATCTGTCCCACTGTAACGTCCTCACAGCTGAGAAAAAGCGAGCATATTAAGTGATGAGAATTAAAACCCGTGATCACGTTAGGAGTCGAACGTCTTCACCTCCAGGCCAGGAATGAAAAATAGAGAAACAGAAAAATTGCGAGCAAAAAATTTGCCATTTCCGTGATGCTGTCATCGACAAAAATAAACAAAAAATGGAATTATAAAGCGTCCAACAAAATCTCGATATGTCGTGGACCTTTCCAAAATGGGTCAGCAGTAAGTTTACGAAGTTGCACGATAGCTAAAAATCTGGAGTTCGATTTCCTGTAGAGATGAGAGCCATAAAGGTGATATCGATTGAGATGAAACAATCTCCATGATTATGGAAAATTAGTTTTCCTTTGAATCATAATCAACGAATAGCTGTGGTTTTCCTCAAAGAAATGTTTTTGAATTATTCTACATTCCTTTACATTTAATTATGCGACTTTTTTACCAATAAACCCTATCATGTTAAAACTCTGGCGTTGTAAAAATAAAGGTTGAAGCCATTGCCAATAACCGGGAATTTATTATATTTTTTTCCTTCAAGGTAATATCAAGGGAAGGCTGGGAAGTGTAGTAACCACACCGTCGATACCGATGAAGAGATTCCTCCAAAGATTTTTGATAAGCTTTAACTTGATCATAATAATTTGGAAAAAAATTATTTTAAGGTATCTTTAAACACCTTACCTATTACAAACTCCACAAAACCCTCTTACACAGAGAAATATCAGCATGAAATATCCCAAAAACTAATAAACAATGTTTCCATTACACTATCTCTTTTTCCATTTTTATTTTATTTCTGCATCAGAAACTGGGGACTACTGACACTGCCTTTCATTACCAATCCGTTTCTGAATAGTCCAAGTAAGGAACAGAAACGTAAGGAAAACACGATAATAATTATTTTAGTAATGCTGTCTCTTTTCACAGGTTTTTGCTATTTTTTAGTAATATCAACGTGTACACAAAACGAGTGAAGGACAATATATTGTATGGGTGTGTTTTCCTTATAGCAAAGTCTCTTCGGACTATCTGCCGAGCCCACTGAGGGGAATCGAATCCCAAATTTTATCGTTGTAAATTAGTAGACTTACCGCTGTACTAGCGGGGTACAGTCTTAAATTTGATAATATTTTAAAAGTCTACATATGAAATCACCATGTATTTTTTTACACTTAAATTGTTTTTATTGTTTCTAAATTACAATAGTTGGGAGTGTAATATATCCCAAAAAGTGAGTTACTTTTCGATCTCTAGGAAATTCCTGTTTTGCATTATTACGTTTTACTTATAATTACTTAAGTTTATTTGATTTTCACTTGATAGTTAACTTTTATTGTACCGTTTCCTTTGAATCCAACAATACTATAGAAAATGAAATATATGCTTACTCGTACAAAGATTTCAGATGGGACGAGTCTTATTTTCTTATCCCCATTGCACTTTCTTAAAATATAGTTAAATATTTTATAGACGAATAATTATCATCAATTGTTTTATAATGTGTGGAGTAATTTGTATTAAAAACTGTCTGATGACTTTTGTTTTTCAAAAGACATTTGTGACGAAATTTTAATTTTTTGTTCACATTGACTTTACCGGTAGAATAGACTTTCAAATTTACAAGAATGTCACAGTTTAAGTCAGTTTATGGGTTTATTGTCTTCTAAAATACGTAATAGGTTTTTCAGATTAAGTGGTTTGGTTTTCTCTTAATTTCGCGCAAAGTACTGGTGTAGCTTGACGCTACAGTGAAAAATCAAAAGTGCAATTTACGTACTAGGAATTAACAATTTCTTTGTATTTTACATCAGTGTTTTTATACAAATTAGTTTTCAAAGTAAGTATTTTTATTTAAAATTTATCATCTAGGTTTAATTATCTCTAATTTTTAAAATCATCTTTAAATACCCTAAAATGTGTTGAAATCATCCTAAAAAACGAAACCTAAAACGTTCACATACGTAGAAACTATGAGTCAGCTGAATAACACGCTGTATGAAACACATAATTAAACATTTGTTGTTCCTGTGTTTGTATTTTAAATCCAAAGAAACATTAAGGATGGTAGCATTGTATTTGGCTGGTCTAAACACAAATAGTAATAGCCATTGAATCTCCTCCTACTAAAACAAAACATTAATAATTTATGTTAATTTATAAAAACCTTGCTATTGTTGGCTTTCTTATTTGTCGTGATTGATGTATTTTTGCAAAAAATGTCTTTTGAAAGTTAGGACAAAACACAAAAACTATTCATTGGTTATATGTGAAATTCATTATCATGTTATTTTTTACCATATTTACACAATGGTATCATTTTAAAATAATTACATAAGTCAATGTGTGAAGCCCGGTATGACCAAGCGCGTTAAGGCATGCGCTCGTAATCTGAGGGTCTCGGGTTCGCATCCGAGTCGCGCTAAACATGTTCGCCCTCCTAGCCATGGGGGCATTTTCTTGTGACGGTCAATCCTACTTTTCGTTGGTAAAAGAGTAACCCAAGAGTTGGCGGTGGGTGGTGATGACTAGCTACCTTCATGTATTTTCAAAATCTACCGAACGAAGTACGTCACTACGTGATCATTACGATCGTGATAACTGTTTAGCTTATTCGAAGTTACAAATAAGCCTTTCCAATATTTACGTCATTTCCTGCTCAACACGAAAGCGAGGGCTATTTGTCACTAACTGCTAGAATATCCTTCTTAAAAGGCCTCGGGAAGAAAATATAACTGTGTAAAAATCAGAAGATGAAACCTGTATTAACACATTTTCTGTGAAAGAAATGTTATTTTTTTTCTTAACATAAATAATGTTCAACATTGGTGTAAATGTTTTCTTTTACGATTTATTTCTTCTTCGTTTCCTGTTCGTGTGCTTTCTTGGATATTGTTATATTCTACACCGGATGTGTAAGTTCCTAGTTGTATGAATATGGTCTTGAAGAAATGGGTTTGGTTTGTATTTAGCAGTGAATGAAACATAACTAAAACTTCGTGGTTTATTAGGCATTATTTTACTGTGTGTAAAAGACTACAGACTATATCAAAACTGAGTCTAACCTCCGATCACGAAACCTGAAATAAACAGGATAAATAATCGCATGACATTGTTTCAATTGTGACTAAAAATTACAGACAAACCTGTAGCGTGAGAATATATAACTTATATAGGACACGAACATCTTCTAACAAAATTGAATTAAAATAATAAAATTGTAAAGTGTACAGTACAAGACTGCAGAGCCTAAAATATACGATTTTATTATCTCTTTCAGTGACGTGAACCATGATAAAGGTGACACCGGCAATACGAAGTCCCAGTTTCAGCGTTTTTATAAATATTTTTCAATAAACCGTTTCACCTACAGCTTGAAATAAGGAATATATCAAGACCATCAGAAAAACGCCATCAATAAAAAACAACATCATATATTCAGTCCTAAGTCTCAGGTAAGAAACTGTTTCAGCTATCTTCACGTCTGAGAGATCGGCGACCTCTCCTGAAGATGCAACGAACGACAAATTTATGTAATGATTTATTATTTAGTTGTTTCCTTTGTACAGGAAAATTCTGTTGTTCTCTTAAACTATCGTTTTCACATAGTCGTTGTACCTTAAACTACATGTAAATAAAGAACTTGAATAGTATCTGTTATAACTATCGCAACAAGATAATTATTTTTTATGGAGAACGGATTTTGTTTAATTTTCGTTGCAAAATGTGACGAAATCGTAAACTGGCGTGATTTTCTTTGTAGTTTATAGTTACGATTCCAAAATAATCATAAATTAGTTAACAAAATGTAAATGTATCGAAATATAATTACAATTACCTCAACAATAACAGGTTAGGCCTATCTTAACAGACTTTTTTTTTCATGTGGAAGCTGTAACGGTATTTGCTTTGTGAAGAAATTTAAACACATAAATAGAAAAGGGTAAATCTCCAAAATGAAACTACTGTTTAATTATAGGCTAAGATATTAACTGTACGTGTATATCTTAAGTTATTCTATATTCTTTGATACATTTTAGAGCTAAGCCACATTGAGCTAGCTTTTGTGTTCACAACGAGAACCGAAATACGAATTTTAGCATTTTAAGCTTCAGACCTGCCAATCGGAGGAGTTCTATCAATAAATTCTTTGATTTCATATCCTATACAGCCTCCTACAAAAGATGGCGCTGCTTTAATCCCTACTTTCGGGGAAGTTATGAAGTAAATATTTTTCACCTGTTCTCAGGATTACATTTCATTCTCCTTATCTCGCTCGTGAGACAATTGTTATTGCAAGCTACTATATAACCAAAAGCTTTTGATTCACGTGATTTGCATCAGAGAATCGATATAAATTCTACCAGTTACCGTATCTAACCAATTTACTATTTCAACTCAGAATTATCATCAGAAAATTACTAGCACGTCCTTCCTTTCCTTGAAATACACTTATCGTTGTTGGTTCACAGTTCGAGTAAGTCGTGGGCTTACTTCTAAGTACTTAATAATTAGGTAACAGAAACACTTAAGATTGGACAGGTCACTTGAATAACACTTACGTCGGAGAATATCAGCTTAGAAAATGATAACTACTCCAGAAGTTAACAGAATTTTAACGTGGATGTTAAAATATTATTTTAATAATGGTTCTCTTCCCGTACATCCTAAACTGTTCTGAGGTAACGGTGTCATATTTATCGATATCTGTTATATACATTTCCCATTGTTATTTTTTCTTTATTTTTTTGGATAATTAAAAAACAACTTTAAAAACTTTATCTTTATATCAAGAAACAGGTGAAGCAATAATTGGGCCGCACGAATAGTGCCATTTAAGCTGGAGAATGAAATTTAGGTTGTTGTTTTTTTTTAATTTCGCGTGAAACTACGCGAAAACTAGTTGCATTAGCTGTTCATAATTCATCGCTGATGAAGAAAAGCAGATAGTTAACGCCACCCACCACCTACTCTTGGGCTACACATTCAAAACTGACTATCCCACTGTAACTTCCCCACAGCTGAAAAAAAGCGAGCATATTCGGTGATTAAAACCCGTGATCAGGTTAGGAGTCGAATGCCTTCACCTTCAGGCCAGGAATGAAAGAAAGAGAAACAGAAAAATTGCGAGCAAAAAATTTGCTATTTCCGCAATACCGTCATCGACAAAAATAAACAAATAGAATTATATAGCAGTTCAATTAGTACGGTTCATATACGAAGACTTGACTTAGCTAGTTATTTTTAACAAAAATTATTCATTAGAAAACAAATTGAGTTAACGATCAATTTGTTTTACACTGTAGTGATGAAGTCAATATGGCGCACGTATGTGAAAAATACAAAAACAATACATGAAATTTTCAAAATGAAAATAATTATCCATAAAAATAATCTCCAATGTAAATGGGAAGACCATAACGCTTTTCAAACCGTAATTGAAGACTATAATTAAAACCGTCAGTTATTTTCGTCCTGAATGTCACAAGAAGCTACAGGAGGGCTATCTTTGCTAACCGGGTCTAATTTAGTAGTGTAAGGGAAGGCAAATAGTCATCACTACCCACTGCCAATTCTTGGGACACTCCTTTACCAACGAATATAAAATAGTTGTAATAGGCAAGAGTCATAAATTTACTTCAAATATTATACTTTTTTTTCTTTTGTTTATTACCCAAAGCTGTCCAAATTGCACAATATGAATTTTTTTTATATCAATCGTGGTATCTTATACGCAGTTTATTTTGATCTTAATTAAATCACTGAAGCAAATTTCATTGTGATGTGTATGTCACTTGAGACACAACATTTACCTCCTAGCTCTGTCATCTTTTAACCAGTTTGAGATCTAATTACAGTTTTGGGCTCAAAAGATCAAACCCTTTATATTGCCCAAACTTTCATACATTAATTTATTCTAATTCTGACTATCAAGTGCCGCGACTATTAACGATTCCCTCTCGTTAACCAATATAATGAATGTACCATGGATACGGAGAGAATATGTTGACAATGAGAGAAAACATGCTCAGCTGAGTACGACCATAAGTGGATGTGATAAAACCATCTGTTTACTTTCAGATAAGAATTTAACTTTCATAAGGTGAAGTCTTAATTTTTATTTTTAGAAGATGAGCATTTAATTTTAACATTCACAAAGCACATTAAAAATAAATTTTTAATTTTAATTTTCAGAAAATAAAATTCAATTGCAACTTTCAGAAAAAAAACTTTTTCTTCTGTTACTTTAAAATAATGAATATTAACATAATATTCCACGTCTTTAAATATTCCAGATGTAAAACTGACGCGTTGTGTTAATATTTGTATTAATGTGAGATATGTTTGTTGTTGTTTTTTAAGGTGCATTTACCAGAGCGTTCAACAAAATCTCGATATGTCGTGGACCTTTCCAAAATAGATCAGCAGTAAGTTTACGAAGTGACACGATAGCTAAAAATCTGGAGTTCGATTTCCTGTAGAGATGAGAGTGGTGATATCGATTGAGATGAAACAATCTCCATGATTATGGAAAATTAGTTTTCCTTTGAATCATAATCAACGAATAGCTGTGGTTTTCCTCAAAGAAATGTTTTTGAATTATTTTTAATTCATTTACATTTAATTATGCGACTTTTTTACTCTGTAATAGCAGTCCTTACAACTAGTGGGCAGCAATGGCTCTTGCTCTCTTTTGTTTCAAGTGATTGTTTTCAGAAAAGCTTGTCATTACTTTCCCAATACAACATCCAACATCTTTCATGGGTATTCAGTTATGTAAATTAATAAACAAAGTCATGCGGTCGTACATAAGGTTTGACAGAACATACATCCCTTGACTGATACGCAATTATTACTTATTAGTGCCTGTCACAGTGAAGTTTTGTCTGTTCGTTTTAGATTTCGCGCAAAGCTGCTCGAGGGCTATCTGCCCTTGCAGTGTAAGACTAGAGCAAAGACAGCTTGTCTTCTGCCATCTCTTGGGCTACGATTTTTCCAACGAATAGTGAGATTCATCATCACATTATAATGCTCCCACGGCTGAAAGAGGAGCATGTTCGGTGCGACGGGGATTCGAACCTACGACCCTCGGATCATGAGTCGAGTACTTAAACACCTGGCTATGCCCGGGCCCAGCGCAGATAGCCCTACCAAAAATTTAAAACAAACTTAATTCTCACGATAATGATGAGAAAAACAGAATTCTCTAGCGCAGTAATATTTACACCCGTAATAAGTAATTTATACAAGATAAAAAGACTACATTACTATTCCAGTTATTAAACTTTATTTCGTAAATATTATAATAATCTACGCACCTGAAGTAATTTTAAAACCACAAATACCAAAAGTTAATAAATCCAAATTATATTTTAAATTTTTAGCACTAACTAGAATATCTCATTATACACATTTTATAAAATAAATTCAACACAGTATCTAAGCTCCGTTTACTTGTAGAAAATAAGCTAACGCTACTTTTGTTAGATAGACATTGTTTTAACCGTAAACTGTCTGAAACAAAAAGAAAAAGACAAACGACCCATCACACACACACAAATTCAGAATGAACTCAGTAAAATTTCTTCTTATACAGAGAGTAGTAATACCAAAGACCGATTTCTTTGTCTAATTCCTTTTTGGTTCACTCTCGTACCCGAGGTTCTATTCTCATCCATAATCCATGTTTAGGCCGAAGCACTAATTCTGCGACGATTTTTATCTTCTCTCTTGTGTTCAAGGAAGTCACGTTGAAGTTGCGAAGAAGTTGAGTGTCGCAGTTATACAACCCCTTCCAAACATGTGGTCAGCTTCCGGCCAGTAACCCTTTCTTTGTGAACCTGACGATGACCGAAGAAGGTCGAAACGTTGTTCGCTCTTCTATTTGAAGTGTTTTCTGGGCCCAGAAGAGCCGTTTTTGCATATAAAATTCTCAACAAGTGGGTTTCTCGACATCACTGATCACTAAACAAGCCTTACTTATACAACAACTCAAGCCCAATACAAAGGAACACCTTTATACCAATATTAATAAATATAATCCAAGCACGCCCTCTACACTCCGACACTCAGTCACACAACCCCCTTCAAACATGTGGTCGGCTATCTTTGTGAACACGACGATGACCGAAAAAGGTCGAAACGTTGTTCGTTCCTCCACATAAAAATTTTTCTCAATCAAACAAGCCGTTTTTATAAATATATATTTTCTCTACAAGTGGGTTTTGTCGTTATCACTAAAAAGAAATCATTATCATCTATTCATATTTAAGCAACATTTAGTTCAGGTTTCATTATTGTTAAATAATAGACTATTAATTGTTCTTAATTAACCAACACTTCATTACTATTACCCAAGTAGAAACCTTACTAAGATTGGCCAACCAATATCCAATTACTGTACACCAGGTAAAACCTCATTATGAATAGACAAACAAGATTTCATTTTTTGTTAACCTCGTAGTTTGTAACTATAAATCCAAAGCCACTGTTAGCTTTTCATTAAAATAAAAGAGAACTTGAAACCATTTACATGAATGTGACCGTGATAACTTATAAGGATGAATGAAACTTTGGACTTACTGACTTTAACATTTTCTCGTAATGTTCTTCCGATGAAAGGAACTGGGGGGAAAATTCGTAGACCGTCCTGAATTGGAGAGAGGGTCGAAGTTTGTGTGCAGATTTAAAATATAACAAAATAAATTAAGTTTTAATTTCTGCTGAACAATAATGAATTATAATTAATAAAACTATATATTTGAGCACATTATTCACAACTGAGCAAAATAATAATTTTATGCTACAGGGAAATATTTTACAATCTCTTTTGAAATTGAAAATTTAATAAATATGAAGAAACAAGAAAAGTGACTCTGTTCTAATAAGTTGTATTTTAGTAGCGGACCTTTTAGTATCATTTCCAAATACTGAGTCCAGTTCGTGTTGTATTTTTTTCTGAACAAACGAATCCAAACCGATGAGATAAAGTGTCCAGCTAATCCCTATAGCAGTCGTGTCATGTCCCTGTTTAAATAGATGTATAGGTATGTATCTACACATATATATATACGTATATATTTCTATATATCTATGCACATATATATTTCTATACATCTACACACATATATATTTGGTTGAGTGAGTGTTTCAAACACATAGTAAGGTAAACATATTGTACCAAATTATTTGGTTGTATCAGTTGTTGAGCGAGTGTTTTAAACACCTAGTAAGGTGAACTAATAATACTGAATTGGTTGATGATCTTGGACGAATAGTAGATTTCTGGACTATATTCTCATGCGGTTTTATATGGATGACAAGTGAGGTTGGTAATATTGTGAATTAGGTATAAACATGGAAATTTTGGTGACCGAAACAAGACGACTAAGTGGACAGTTTTAAACATATATGTAAATACATACATGCTACTAAATAAACACGTGAATAAACCTGTGATATTGAATAAACACATGGATAAGTTTACGTTACTGAACACGCACGTGGAGAAGTTTGCATCATTGATTAAAAACGTGGATAAATGTGTAATCGAACAAAATAACACTTTTACACAAAAAGGTAGGAAGACTGAAAGTAAAACTGGAGAGTAATTAAAAATGTAAGTAGGCAGTAGTGGGTGAATGAATAGAGAAAGGATCAAGGTTGGAATGGATAAAGTGAATATAAATTGCAACGCCTTCACCTCAAACATGAAAGTGTCCACTTCTTCGCGAATCTATTCCATGGTTAAGCTGAGATCATTCAAATGATGATTATTCATCAGGTCTAGCAAAGGTTGCCTCCTCTTCAATTTATTATCTTTACTATCATCCTGTTCATTACCAGTCGCTCGGATCACCAGTATCTGGGGTTTAGGATTACGATTGACCTAGAAAAAGGTGTCATCAAATTTATTAATTAAAACATTAGACCAGAAATGTCCTATTAACAATAATATCTTTATTTTATAGACGTTGCTTCAAACCTGCAATATATTCACATAAGTATGTTAAATAACTATGTTTAAAAGTTAAAATTGCATGAATAATTTGTTTTAAAGTTTAAACTAACGGAATTAGATATTGTGTTTTTGTTGTTTCCACAGCTTTGTTTACCCAATTAGTTTCTGGATGTGGATACATCAAAATATCACCTTTTATTAGCACGCTGGAACTTGTCTAAGGCCTACACCTTCCGACCGTTTAATGGATCCTGGAACCACCCAAATATAGTTTTAACTCAGTATAATAAGTACGTTTATGCTGATTTAAGTGCATAAGTAATATACATATACATAAATCACAAAACAAATAATAAATAAATGAAGGATTTTGATGGAGTTCGTACCATTAAGGCCTAACTGTTCAGCATAAAAGCCTGAAACTATAGAAAATTGTTTATCATAATGAATAATATATAGACGTAAAGATAAAGTGTGAATTGTGAAACAAAATTTTCATTTCACTTTCTTTCTTCACCTTTTTTTTCAGAAATCTGTTGTTCTTGTACAATCTTAATAAAACCCAAATTCATAGAAAATGAAAAAAGAAATTAATATAAAGGCTGGAGTACTTACTTATCATTTATTATTTGTACCATTAAGGCTAGAGTACTTATCATTTATTATTTGTACCATTAAGTCCTTTGAACTATTTGTGTAACTTTACGTAATCACCTACCGTTCTGGTAAAGTTGTTTAGTTCTGTTAAACCTTTTCAAAACGACGCCCATAAGAAGAAAGTGAAAAATTTACTATAGGCCAAAGCCACGGTCGTACCATACGACACACGAATGTTTCACCAACCCTTTGTAAAGAAAAAAGAAAATATTATCATACTATGCACTATTTACTAAATAGAAACTATTTTCACGGGGTTTCACAACTCAGATGTCATTTATACATTAATATTACAGCGTGTTCTCTTCGCTTGACTCAGATTGGCGAGTGTGGCGTAAGATTCAGTTTGTTCGTTGTTCTATTATTGAAGTTACAGGGCTAGGCCTAAAACCTTAAAGTAGGTGCGTCGATTTAAGCATAAATCGTTCGTTGTTCTCGTAAAAAATAAAACAAAAACTGTACCTACCTAAGTTTAACTTGTTTATTTTTCTTTAACACAATTATAACAATATCTCTACAATATCTGCTTAAACTAACATTCGTCAAACGTATATATAAACCTCAGTAGTTCCGTAATTCGTCTTATTTTTCTCGTCAATAAACCCTATCATGTTAAAACTCTGGCGTTGTAAAAATAAAGGTTGAAGCCATTGCCAATAACCGGGAATTCGTTATATTTCTTTCTTTCAAGTTATGTCAAGCGATGTCCAATGATGGGATAGAAAGACGGCTGGGAAGTTTAGTAATCACACCGTCGATACCGATGAAGAGATTCCTCCAAAGGTATTTGATAAGCTTTAACTCGATTATAATAATTTTGAAAAAAAAGTTTGTTTACGGTATCTTTAAAGAACTTTTATGTTACAAACTGCACAAAAACTTCTTACACAGAGAAATATGAACATGAAATATCCCACAAAACTAATAAACAATATTTCCACTACTTGTATCTCTTCTTTTCCATTTGCCCCCCAGTGGCTCAGCGGTATGTCTACGGACTAACACGCTAAAATCCGGGTTTCGATACCCGTGGTGGGCAGAGCACAGATAGTCCAATGTGTAGCTTTGTGCTTAATTCTAAATAACAACAATCTTTTCCATTTTTGTTTTATTTCTGTATCAGAAACTGTGGACTCCTGACCCTGCGTCCAACGACCAATCCGTTTCTGAATAGTCCAAGTTAGGAACAGAAACGAAAGGAAAACACGATAAAAATTATTTTAGTAATGCTGTATCTTTTCACAGTTCTTTGCTATTTTTAGCAATATCAACGTGTACATAAAACAAACGAGTAAAGGACAGTATATTGTATGGATGCGTTTTTCTTATAGCAAAGTCACATCGGACAATCCGATGAGCCCACCGACGAGAATCCAACCCCTAATTTTATCGTTGTAAATTAATAGACTTGCCGATGTACTAGCGGGGAACAGGGTTAGATTTGATAATATTTTAAAAATCTACAAACGAAATCAACATGTATTTTTTCACACTTAAATTGTTTTTATTGTTTCTAAATTACAATAGTTGGGAGTGTAATATATCCCAAAAAGTGACTTACTTTTCGATCTCTAGTAAATTTCTCCTTTGCATCATTACGTTTTGCTTATATTTACTAAAGTTTACTTGATTTTTACTTGACAGTTAACTTTTATTGTACCATTTCCGCTGAATCCAACAAAACTATAGAAAAATGAAGTATATGCTTACTCGTACAAAGATTTCATATAGGACGAGTCTGTATTTTCTTCGATACAAATCTTTATCCCCATTGCACTTTCTGAAATACAGTTGAATTATTTATAGACAAATAATTATCATAATTTTTTATAATATGTAGAGCAATATGTATCAAAAACTCTCCGACGACTTTTTTTTCCAAAGACATTTGTGACATTTTTTGTTAACATTGACTTTACCGGTAGAATAAACTTTCAAGTTTACAAGAATGTCACAGTTAAAGTCAGTTTATGGGTTTATTATCTTCTAAAATACGTAACAGGTTTCTCAGAGTAAGTTATTTGAATGTTCCTTAATTTCGCGCAAAGTATTCGTGTAGCTTGACGCAAAATTAAAAATAAACCAAATCCCAAGTGGGAAAATGAAAACTCACCGCAAATTATGTCCAACGTACAAAGAGTAACATATTTAGCTATATCCACCCATTTCTCGCTCTACGCTTGTCTCATATTTTCCACTAAGATTTGGCTCTGTTCGTTGAACATTGGAATGAAGTCTTCAAGAATTCGGAAGTGAAATGCAGGAGTTACCAACTTTCGTCTTTTTCTCCATTTACTCCCGAAACTATATATCAAATACGATAAACATTTTAATTTATATACATAGATATATGTATGTGTATGTATTAAAAGTATGGCGATATGATACGACTATTTTATCGTGAAGCCGTGACACAACTATATCGCTTCAACAACGTCCAATGCGATCAGTGTTTCTTCACGAAAAAAGTTTTCCGTCAACAATACTAGTCGTGGGTACAGTGAAAAATCAAAAGTGCAATTTACGTACTAGGAATTAACAATTTTTTTGTATTTTACATCAGAGATTTTATCCAAATTAATTTTCATAGTATGTATTTTTTGTTTGAAATTTATCATCTGGGTTTAATTATCTCTAATTTTTAAAATCATCTTTACATTCCCCAAAATGTGTTGAAATCATCCTATAAAACAAAACATGGAACGTCCACAGACGTAGAAACTATAAGTCAGCTGAATAACACGCTGTATAAAACACATAATTAAACATTTGTTATTGCTGTGTTTGTATTTTAAAAACAAAGAAATATTAAGAATGGTAGCATTGTATTTGGCTGGTCTAAACACAAATAACAATAGGCATTGAATCTCCTCCTACTAAAAACAAAACATTAATGATATAATTTATGTTAATTTATAAAACCTAGCTGTTGTTGGCTTTGTTATTTGTTATGATTAATGTATTTTTGCAAGAAATATCTTTTGAATGTTTGGAAAAAAACACTAAAAACTATTGAGTGGTTATCTGTGAAATTTATTGTAATGTTAATTTTTACCACATTTACACAATGGTATCATTTTAAAATAATTACACATGTCTATATGTGTGTGTATATTTATTCTAAACAATTAAACTTATTTATATCTTAATAATCGCTTACATGTATTGTTTCTGTCAGTCTTTAAAGTATAACAAGTGTATGTATTATCGTCTTGGGTCTGTACAAATTTATAATATAACTGAAAAATGTTACGAACTGGGAATGTTCCCCCTACGAATAGTAGTTTTCAGGCCCTGATCCCAGCCATGGATGCAAAAAACGAATATTCAGTTGATTTTTCTAATATTGTGGAACTTTTGAGAATCACCTGAAATAAAAAATCCATCCTATATTACATCAGTTCCGCCCACTGATCATAATGTCTTATTTTGTAACAACGGTTTTTAGTTTCTTAGCACTAATATTTTGGTTATACTTTATGCATATAAGGTAATGTTGGAATGAATGCAATGTTTGTTTACTTACCTCTATAGTTTCTGGTTTAAAAAACCCTACAGAAGGTCGAATTCCATTCCAGAAACGATATATCCTTTCCTTGTGAAACAATTGAGCGAACCCACAAGTGACTTGGAACATTACTAAATAAAGTAATAATGAATCGTGAGTACGGGATGTTTAGGAATTTTTTCTCAACGTTTTTCATGCACCCTTATTTAATATAGAAATTACCTCAAAAATTGGTTCCGTATGAACTAAAATTTGGAAAGCTTTATTTTCCTTTTAGTAACACAACACCTTTTAAGTGTGTGACGTAACAATTTATTTGTTGTTATTAGTTATGCAATAATTTGCTTAAAACCGGCAGCACATTAATTTACGATGATTGTTTATTTGTGTTTTATACTTGAATTTTGCGCAAAGCTACACTAGGGTTATCTGCGTTAGTCGTCCTTAACTTAACAGTGTGAGATTAGAGGGAAGGCAGCTAGTCATTACCACCCATCGCTAACTCTTGGGCTACTCTTTTACCAACGAATAGTGGGATTGAACGTTACAATATAACGTCCTCACGGATGAAAGAACTGGCACGTATGATGCGACGAGAATTCGAACTTGCGACCCTCAACTTACGAGTCGAGCGCCTTAACCACATGGCCATGCCGGGCTAATTTACAATGATAGCATCAGTTTTCTCACAGAAATAAACGCAGAGTAAAATAATTTTGCTGATGAAGGAACAAAGATTAGATTAAATGACTACAACATTTCTCTGAACATCTTTAGACATGAGATTGAAATTTTATTGAACATTATAAAAACTAATCCACTTTTAAAATATTGTCACGAGGTGATCGCATTTATTCACGGAAATTATAGTGAACATACGACCTTATTTATAAAGTTACTTAGACAGCAAGACATGCATAATATCTCAATACGAACTCGGTTGGAAAGCCCGATTACATTTACCTTCAGAGATTTGAAGTCTTAAAGACATGCGGGGTTAAGTTCAAACGACATCTAACTTCTTTTAAAACAAAATCTGGACGGTAAAATAAACATATTTTAATTTCGACTCAAACAGGATTAAAAACATGCAACACATTTCAACATGGTTCCTTTTAAAGACGTTCTCACGTAATTAAAGAGCAGTATTTATGAATAAATGTTGTACGTGATCATCTCACTGTCACAGACGAACACTGCAGAGAAATAAAGATACCACCTCATAAGCAGTTTGTTTCAGACGTTATATATTTCAACATGGCATCATGAGACAAATTCATAAAGAGCAAATGAATTTTGTTTTCAACATGCACGTGTGATATTTGTATATTAAAATATTCTCTTAATCCCCGCTAGTACAGCAGTATGTCTTCGGATTTACAACGCTAAAATCAGGGGTTCGATTCCCCTATGTTAAATGAGCAGATAACCCTTTATGGGTTACGTATACAAAAAATATGCAAACACATAAAATATTTTCTTTAGGTTTAGATGGTAAATACTTTCCTTATCTAAGGTTTGAATTTAGCAGTGAATGACTAGAGAAAAGGCAGCTAGCCTTCATCACCCACCGCCAACTCTACGGCTACTCTTATATCAATAAAATATGGCTTTGACCGAACATTATAAAGTCTTCACGGTCAAAAGGGGGAGCATGTTTGGCGAGCAGGAGATTTGAACCCGCACCCCTCAATCAGTGACTGAAACGTCTTAACCACCAGGTCCTTTGATTTATCTTTCTGACTCTATAATGTTGTCGACAAATGATGTATTTGTATTCTTATTAGTAAGTAGGTTTTTTTATTATTTATTTATTGAATTTTGTGCAAAACGAATGTAGAGTATTTTGAACTAGCTGTCACATATTTTTATTGGTTTGTTTTGAATTTCGCGTAAAGTCACTCGAGGGCTATCCGCGCTAGCTGTCCCTAATGTAGCAGTGTAAGACCAGAGGGAAGGCACCTAGTCGTCAGTCACCACTATCAACTCTTGGGATACTCTTTTACGAACAAATAGTGAAATTGACCGTCACTTTATAACGTACCCATGACTGAAAAGGAGAGCATGTTTGATGCGACGGGTATTCGAGCCTCGACTCTAAGATTACGAGTTGAACGCCGTAACCACCTGACCATGCTGAGCCTAAAAGCTTGTTTTAATAGTTTCTCAATTGCTACAAATACATACACACGTGTTTATACTTAACATTAAATTATTATATGTAGTTATAGATTTGGGTTAAAAGGAATCCGCCTTCTTTGGTGTTACTTTATTTACTAAACGTCAAAAAGTAGTTCTAAAAGATGCCGTTCAACCGCGACTTTATACAAGCTGTAAGAGTCACTTGACTTGATTTACATATTCAAAATCATTTTATTATAAAGTATGCTACGCTTTGTATAAATGAAATGACATACATATTTTTGGAAAATTAGCAAAAAGAGACTGAAACAGAAAAATTCTTCGCCGTGGTTATCCAGTTTCAAAACCAGAAGATGATGTGGTATTGTCTGAAGATAAAGAAGATATTCGAACTTCTATTCGGAGGGTAAGGAATAAAAGAAACTCATTTGCCTTTAGTTACTTTTCTTTCTCAATGAAATATTTCACAATTTTTGTTGAATTTGAAAAGTGAGATTATGAAGAAAACATAACTAACACTTCGTGGTTTATTAGGCATTATTTTACTGTGTGTAAAAGACTATAGGAGTTGACATCAACAAATCAAAACTGAGTCTAACCTCCGATCACGAAACCTGAAATAAACAGGATAAATAACCGCAAACCTGTGGCGTGAGGATATGTAACTTGTATAGGACATGAACATCTTGGGACAAAATTGAATTAAAGTAATAAAATTGTAACGTGTACAGTATCAGACTGCAGAGCCTAAAATATACGATTTTATTATCTCTTTCAGTGACGTGAACCATGATAAAGGTGACATAATAAAGTAAGTATTTGCGTACTTGTACGTACTTAATAATTAGGTAACAGAAACACTTAAGATTGGACACATCACTTGAATAACACAAACGTCTGGGAATATCAGCTTAGTAGATACTAACTACTGTAGAAGTTAACGGAATTTTAACATGGATGTTAAAATATTATTTTAATAAGTGGTTCTCTTCCCGTACATTCTAAACAGTTCTAAGGTGACGGTATCATATTTATCGATATCTGTTATATCTGTCCCACTGTAACGTCCCACAGCTGAAAGAAAGCGAGCATATTAAGTGATGAAAATTAAAACCCGTGATCATGTTAGGAGTCGAACGTCTTCACCTCCAGGCCAGGAATGAAAAATAGAGAAACAGAAAAATTGCGAGCAAAAAAATTGCCATTTCCGTGATGCTGTCATCGACAAAAATAAACAAAAAATGGAATTATAAAGCAGTTCAATTAGTACTCTTCATATACGAAGTCTTGACTCAGATAGTTACATTTAACGAAAATTATTCATTAGAAAATAAACGGAATCAACCATCAATTTGTTTTACACCGAAGTGTGTCTGGTCAAAAACGATTTCGAAGGGAAGAGAGCAGACGGATTTGAATAGACGGGAGTATTTCCAGAGACAAACGTGAAGACACTGAATGTGATAACGCGAAAACGAGGTGTTGAATTATTTTCCAAGAGAACAATACCATAATTTTTAGCACTAATGTGGAAAAAATCGATAAAGTATTATATCGAAATAATACTCCGTGTGTCTTTTCTTACAGTAAAGCCACATCGGTCCATCTTCTGAGTCTACCGAATGGAATCGAACCCCTAATTTTAGCGTTGTAAATCTATAGACTTACCGGTATACCAGCGAAGAACGAAAATAATATTATCGAATAGTGAAGGAAAGTAATGGAATAATAATAAACTTATAAGGATTAAAACCTATTGTATAAAAGTGTTATTAATTTGAACGAAAGCAACAGAAAAACCTGGAAGAGTATTATCTTGAAGTCAATATCGCGCAAGTAGGCGAAAAATACAAAAACAACACATGAAATTTTCAAAATGAAAATAATTATCCATAAAAATAATCTCCAAAGTAAATGGGAAGACCATAACGCTTTTCAAACCGTAATTGAAGACTATAATTAAAACCGTCAGTTATTTTACTCTTGAATGTCACAAGAAACTACAGGAGGGCTATATTCGCTAACCGGGCCTAATTTAGTAGTGTAAGGGAAGGCAAATAGTCATCACTACCCACTGCCAATTCTTGGGACACTCCTTTACCAACGAATATAAAATAGTTGTAATAGGCAAGAGTCATGAATTTATTTCAAATATTATACATTTTTCTTTTGTTTATTACCCAAAGCTGTCCAAATTGCACAATATGAATTTTTTTTATATCAATCGTGGTATCTTATACGCAGTCTATTTTGATATTAATAAAATCACTTAAGCAAATTTCATTGTGATGTGTATGTCACTTGAGACACAACATTTAGCTCACAGCTCTGTCATCTTTCAATCAATTTGAGATCTAATTGAAGTTTTGGGCTCAAAAGATAAAACCTTTTATATTGCCCAAACTTTCATACATTAATTTATTCTAATTCTAACTATCAAGTGCCGCAACTATTAACGATTCCCTCTTGTTAACCAATATAATGAATGTACCCTGGATACGGATAGTGTATGTAGAGAAAACTTGCTCAGCTGAGTGCGACCACAAGTGGCTGTGATAAAACCATCCGTTTACTTTCAGACAATAATTATTTTTAATTAAGTCTTAGTTTTAATTTTTAAAGGTAAGCATTTAATTCTAACATTCACAAAGCACAATTTCAATTTTAACTTTCAGAAAATATACTTTTTATTCTGTAACTTTAGAACAATGAATATCAACAGAATATTCCACGTCTTTAAACATTCCAAATATAAAACTGACGCATTGTGTTAATATTTGTATTAATGTGAGATATGTTTGTTGTTGTTTGTTAAGGTGCATTTACCAGAGCGTCCAACAAAATCTCGATATGTCGTGGACCTTTCCAAAATGGATTAGCAGTAAGTTTACGAAGTTGCACGAAAGTTAAAAATCTAGAGTTCGATTTCCTGTGGAGATGAGAGCCATAGTGGTGATATCGATTGAGATGAAACAATCTCCATGATTATGGAAAATTAGTTTTCCTTTGAATCATAATCAACGAATAGCTGTGGTTTTCCTCAAAGATAGGTTTTCGAAGTATTCTTCATTCCTATACATTGATGATTCGACTTTTTTACTATGTAATAGCAGTCTTTACAACTAGAGGGCAGCAATGACTCTTGCTCTCTTTTGTTTCTGGTGATTGTTTTCAGAAAAGCTTGTCATTACTTTCCCAATACAACATCCAACATATTTCATGGGTATTTAGGTATAAAAATTAACAAACGAAGTTATGGGGTCGAACATAAGGTTTGACAGAACATACATCCCTTGACTGATACGCAACTTATTAGTGCCTATCACAGTGAAGTTTTGTCTCAATCAGTGATGTCGCGAAACCCACTTGTTGAGAATTTTATATGCAAAAACGGCTCGTTCTGGGTTCAGGAAATATTTTAAATAGAAGAGCGAACAACGTTTCGACCTTCCTCGGTCATCGTCAGGTTCACAAAGAAAGAGGTAACTGACCGGAAGCTGACCACATGTTTGGAAGGGGTTGTATAACTGAGTGTCGCAATGTAGAGGACGGGCTAGATGTTTGAATATATAATTTTATCTATAATATTAATATACGTATAATGGCGTTCCTTTGTATTGGTTTATTTTGGGTTTAAGTTGTTGTATAAGTAAGGCTTTTTTAATTTTGCGTTTGTTTATGTTTGTTTCTTTATATAGTATTTTAGTGTTTTCTATGGTTATGTTGTGTCCATTTGACTTGCAGTGTTCGAAAACGTGTGAAGGTGACTTTTTATGTTCTTTGAATCTGGTTTCCATTTTTCTACTTGTTTCTCCAATATAGAAGTCGTGGCAGTTATCACATTGTATTTTATAAATAATGTTGGTGTGGTGTTTGTCAGTGCAGTTCTTACATAGTATAGACCTTAGTTTTGTGCCTGGTTTTTGAATAAATTTAGTATTAACTGGAATGTTATATTTTGTTACTAGTTTTTGCCAAATGTTGGTTATTTGTTTGACTGATTCGCAACTTTTTAGTGCCTATCACAGTGAAGTTTTGTCTGTTCGTTTTAGATTTCGCGCAAAGCTGCTCGAGGGCTATCTGCTCTTGCAGTGTAAGACTACAGCAAAGACAGCTTGTCTTCTGCCATCTCTTGGGCTCAGCTTTTACCAACGAATAGTGAGATTCATCATCACATTATAACGCACCCACAGCTGAAAGAGGAGCATGTTCGGTGCGACGGGGATTCGAACCTACGACCCTCGGATCATGAGTCGAGTACTTAAACACCTGGCTATGCCCAGGCCCAGCGCAGATAGCCCTACCAAAAATTTAAAACAAACTTAATTCTCACGATAATGATGAGAAAAACAGAATTCTCTAGCGCAGTAATATTTACACCCGTAATAAGTAATTTATACAAGATAAAAAGACTACATTACTATTCCAGTTATTAAACTTTATTTCGTAAATATTATAATAATCTACGCACCTGAAGTAATTTTAAAACCACAAATACCAAAAGTTAATAAATCCAAATTATATTTTAAATTTTTAGCACTAACTAAAATATCTCATTATACACATTTTATAAAATAAATTCAACACAGTATCTATGCTCCGTTTACTTGTAGAAAATAAGTTAACCCTACTTTTGTTAGATAGACATTGTTTTAACCGTAAACTGTCTGAAACAAAAAGAAAAAGGCAAACGACCCATCACACACACACACACAAATTCAGAATGAAATCAGTAAAATTTCTTCTTATACAGAGAATAGTAATACCAAAGACCGATTTCTTTGTCTAATTCCTTTTTGGTTTACTCTCGTACCCGAGGTTCTATTTTCATCCGTAATCCTTGTTTAGGCCGAAGCACTAATTCTGCGACGATTTTTATCTTGTCTCTTGGGTCCAAGGAAGTCACGTTGAAATTGCGAAGAATATTTGCTATTACAAATTTCTCTTCCATCATTGCAAACTTTTGTCCTGTAAATATTTAAAATCCATAATTAATAAAAAATATTTCAAATATTTGTGCCTAAAATATTTTATATCAGTATCTAAGCCCTAAAGGGCTGGCGTAGTCGTAGAGTAATGAATTAGTCTAGTAAATGTAGCCGAATAAATAAATAGGGTCATATCCTCATTCGTGTTCAGAGTTTTCCTCACTAATCTACAATAATAACAGAATGCGCTCGTAATTTGCTATCTATGATTGATACGTATGCGTGCGCACATGATTTTCAACGGATATAAATAACGGATAAATGTAAACATTATTCAGTGTACATTTTGCACAATAACATATTTAAAACCTAAAACTTTTTATTCAATGACTAACGTCAGATCGTACATTATACATTTATTTACTGATAGTGCTTTCGTTCGGTAAAGTTTAGTCCAAAAAAAGCAAAACATAAACACAAATTATAGTTTATCAAACACAGGCCCCCCAGTGGCTCAGCGGTATGTCTGCCGACTTACACGCTAAAATCCGGGTTTCGATACCCGTCGTGGGCAGAGCACAGATAGCCCATTGTGTAGCTTTGTGCTTAATTCAAAACAACAACAATCAAACACAGGCTCTCTGCTAAAAGTACATTATAGAAACAAATAGGTTTTAATTTCATTAACTGTCATTTCACTTTCAATTATGATATATTTACTCATTATAAAATTAACCTAAACCACTTTGGTGGCAGCCCATGTTTTTAAGCCAAGTAGTGTCACACATGCGTGGTTAGCCCAATTAGCAATCACATGGTACAAGCATGTTCGGCGACAGAGATTCGAATATGCAACTTTCATGTTACGAGTTTACCGTTTATAACTCCAAGGATATGCCAGACCCTATGAGGTTGTGTAAACCTACACTTACCTGTCTTTATGATTCAATATGATCATTAAAACTTACCTATATTATTGGTTTTTAAATTTGGAAGTTGTTATGGTGTAAAATGAACAGACCACTGCAGTCAAGCTTCAACAAGAAAACAAATGTGTTCATTATAACATTTAAACATATATCCAATTCTTACCAGAACTATGTCAACAAACACATGTCAAACCAGGACTTTTCATACCATCATGAACAATTACCATAAATAAATCAGTAATAATGGTTTTGTTTGTTTGTTTAGAATTAAGCACAAAGCTACACAATGGGCTATCTGTGCTCGGCCCGCTACGGGTATCGAAACCCTATTTTTATTGTGTCAGTCCGTAGACATTCGTCTGTGACATTTGTGGGCAAATATATTCGTTTACATTTGTTTGTTTGAAATTAACCGCAACGTTACACGGTGGGCTGTCTGTGTTCTGCCCACCACAAGTATCGAATCCCTGTTTCTAGCGGTGTGTGGCCGCAGACATATCTCTGCGCCACTGGGGAGCAATAATAATGGAACCAGGAAAAATAGGTAGAAAAAACAACAACTAATCCCCTCCACAAAAAATGTGGAAATTCAATATTACAGTGACGTTGAGTGATAAACAGCAAAGTTACATCTCATAATTAAGACCTTGTGACACTGTCTCAAGGAAGCTTCTGGCAGGGTATATTTTCACAGAGTCGATCACGAGAGTACATCCTCATGTGATCATAAATTTACATATTCTTCTGTATGTCACCGCTAGGATATCTGATGTCAGTTTCATCATTCACAAACATACATATTTACACAAAATACAAATAATTATGTAGAAAGTGAGTTAACGTTTTAATGCAACTTAAAATGCACAGACAAATTTAACGATAGAAAGAAACAACAACTGAGAAATAAACACGACTATAATCACAAAACAGTTAGAATCTGTTATCTCACAAGATGTTGTATTTTTCGTTTTATACATATGAACATCTGCTGTTAATTAAATGGAGTATACTGACTATGTTTTTCCTGTGTCGAAAAATCTTCCCATGAAATAAAATATATTTGATTTGCTTTGAATTTCGTGCAAAGCTACACGAAAGCTGACTGCGCTATTTGCCCTTAATTTAGTAGTGTAAGACAAGAGTGAAATCAACTAGTCATGACAACCCACCGCCAACTCTTAAGCTACTCTTTTACCAACGAATAATGGAATTGAGCGTCACATTATAATGCCCCCACGGCTGAAAGGGAGAGCATGTTTGGTGTGACAGGAATCCAAATCCATGACCCAGGTGGTTAAGGCACACGCAATTCGAAGGTCGCGAGTTCGAATCCCCGTCACACCAAATACGTTCGCTCTTTCATCTGGGAAGGCGTTATAATTTACGGTCAATCCCACTATTCGTTGCTAAAAGAGTAGCCCAAGAGTTTGCAGTGGGTGGTGATGACTAGCTGTTTGGTCTTACACTGCTAAATTAGGGACGGTTAGCGCAGATAGCCCTCGAGTAGCTTTGCGCGAAATTGAAAACAAACGAAACGCTGACAGTACTTTTTCGATGATGAAATGACAACAGTTTAATAAACTAAAATAAATTATTTTAAACTCAACTAAAGGTTTAATTAGTTCGCTTATTTGTAAACGGGAAAATATATTAGGGTTATAATCCCTCAAGCGTAATGTTAGGTCACTTGAAAGTGGAAAGTTTTTAATTATAATTGTTATTTTCCATTCCATTTACAAGGTAATTTTTTTTCCTTTGAGTGTAATTTTTAAGTTTACATTGTAGTTTCCATCCTTAAAAATGCAAATAACTATCCCGATTATTGTGATATCTGTGGTCGCCATGGCCAGATGGTTAGGGCTACGACTCGTATTGTGAGAGTATCCCTTTCAGTCGTAGTGGCGTTATTATATCATGGTCAATCGCACTTTTAGTTGGTAAAAGAGTAGTTCAAGAGTTGTCGGTAGGTGGTGATAACTAGCTAATTTCCCTCAACTCTCACACTGCAAAACTAGGAACGGCTAGCACATATAGCCATTGTGTAGCTACGAGCAATATTATAAATAGATTATTGACAACTAAAACCGATTTCCTTACGTAAATGACAACTCAAATTATTTCATGTGTCCAAAAGCGAGATCCATTTGCAACAGAACTTTTATGAATAACTGTTACGAAGCTACTAACACAACTCATACGGACTGGAGATAATCAGTTGTTAGTCCTATTTACCATATATTAATCGCTGCAATCTATACTTACCAATACACTTTCTAGGGCCAGCAGAGAAAGGAAGATAAGCGTATGGGTGACGCCCTGTAACATGCTGAGGTAGAAAACGATCCGGATCGTATGTTTCCGGGTTTGGAAATACGTCTGGGTTTCGGTGCAGCATATAAATATTCAATAAACAAGTAATGCCTTGAGGTATATGATAACCATCTATTAAAAAAACAAACAAACAAGATCTACTTCCACAGAGACCCCAATTGTGTTTTGTATTAAGAATAAATAAAAACAAAATTAAAAGTAACAAATATTTTATTTCTTGCTTTTGAATTCATATATCTCTCTGTATTGTAAATGCATAATCCTCCTCGTGATTCACGTCATGCGTACGTTTTTTCTAAAGTCACAACACTACAAAACTACAGCGTTAAGCGTCCCTTATGTGATGTCATTTTAGTGTCCACTGACTAGTTGATAAACACCCTACCGTAGAGGGGAACCAGTGGTTGAAAGAGATTATACTCTAAGTGGCCTTCGATCATCTATCGGGAAAATAGTTATAAAGCTTTAAAAATTTAACAAAGCAAAAACTTTTGACGTGATGATATAAAACTAAACATTTTAGATAAAAAGAATGAAAAAATTTTACCTGCGTTCTTATTTAGCCAATAGTTAATTATTTTAGCCAAGAAAAAACAGTAAAAAACTTGTTATTATGCTTCACTCCAAATAACTGACTTTTGTTTAGCATTCTTTATAAGACAAAATATCAGTTATGTAGGAGGTTTAGAGTTCGTTTCATTTCACCACACAGAAATCTAAATTAATTTAGGTATGTGAATAGTGTTCTGGAATTTCGTAGAATTCAATAAGCTATCTTTTCAAATTGCTCGCTGGTGAAAAGGAAAAGAAATCTTCATATGTGTAAAAACGGCTGATTTGAGTTGAGAACTTTTTTTATATAGAAGAGCGAACACAAAATTATTGGCTAGAACTGGTGACACTGGGTTACCTATCCTTAGGCCATTTGTTTGTATATAGGTGTGGTTGTTGGACATGAAGTTTGTCTTGATCTATGAAGGTTGCGAAGTGGTTGCTGGTAATGTCTATTGATGGGTTAGGATCTCAGAAATAGAGTTCCAAGGCTATCTTGCAAGCTTCACATTAGACTTGAAATTAAAAGAGTCTTTGATGAATGAGCTGGTTGATGTTACATATTTGGAGAATGCCCATGTTATGTATTTACCAAGATTGTAATTAAACGATTCATATGTGGACATTATTGGTCGTAATGGACAATCTGGTTTATGAGGTTTGTAGGTGCCGTACAATATATCTGTGGTGCGCGTGGGTTGGTCTTGCGTAGGTAGGAATAAAGTGTTTTTGTAAGATTGTTTTTTAGCTTTCTGTTTCGCGAAATTATATTGACGGTTTTATAAGAAAATTCTTTGAATAAAATTGTTTAAGAAAGAAAGAAACAACTAATCCCTAACTTTGTAAAGGTAAAACTATGAAAAAAATTTAATCAATGCACAAACATTATCCAAAGTTCACAGAAAAACTACTTAAAGCCATTTCATCACGAAATACAAAGAACTGCATGACTTTCAAAAACAATAAATGAACCTAGACCATCAACTGGCATGTTGCATTAAACCAGAGATTTTCGTACTTATACAACGAAACATAAACCAAATCAACACCAGTAATAACAGGGACAAAAGGGTCTGTTACAATAAAAAAAACAGAAAGACTAAGATGCAAACAACATAAGCAATTAACACAGCATTACGTCCATCACTATACTGGTACAAATACAGGGTGGTCGCTAGAAAAGCGGAAAATTTGACGGAACGATATCTCACAAGTTACCCTTCAAAACGCTACACAAGCTTGGATTTCTGGGTTAAGACGCTGTCTTGAAGTGCACGGACAACATTTTGAGCATCTATGAGTGTAATATAACATATGCCTTTAAAAAACTTTGTAAAAGTTATTCTTTGTAAAAATAAATAGCTGTTTGACAAATTTTCCGCTTTTCTAGCGACCACCCTGTATGTAGATGACATGATTGCGGGAATCGCATCTACAGAACTCACACTTAATTTTTTCATTCACGTTAACTCTCTATTTCCCAACACTAACTTCACATGTAAACAGGAAGAAAGCAATCAAATATCTTATTTTAACCTCAAAATTACAAGAACCGATGCACAATTTAAAACAGAAATCCACCGAAAAATCACCCTATATATCCCTTGGGACATGAAATAAAACCAAAACTCAACATACTAAGAAACCAAATAAAAAAAGGCCATAAAAATATGTTCGCCAGATAAAATTAACGACGAATTAGACAAAATAAAAAATACTTCATCAACATCAATAAGTGTCCTCCACAAACCGTAAAAAACATAATACGCACACACCAAGACAGAAAGCAAAATCAACCAAAATAAAAATTTATCCTTCGAATTAAAAAATCACGAAACTCTATACTGCTGCATACCATATATTCCCGACATCAGCAGAAAAATAACCAATATTTATCAAAAACTAGTAACAAAATATGACTTTCCGGTTAGTTGTTGTTGTTTTGAATTAAGCACAAAGTTACACAATGGACTATCTGTGCTCTGCCCACCACGGGTATCGAAACCCGGATTTTAGCGTGTAAGTCCGCAGATACCGCTGAGGGTCTTCCGGTTAGTACCAAATTTATTAAAACTAAAAAAACTAAGGTCTATACTGTGTCAAAACTACACTGACAAACACCACAACAACATTATTTACAAAATACAATGTGGTAACTGACACGACTTCTATATTGGAGAAACAGGTAGAAAAATGGAAACCAGATTCAAAGAACAGAAAAAGTCACCTTTACACGTTTTCAACACTTCAAATCAAATGAACACAACATAATCGTAGAAAACACCCAAATACTAAATATAGAAACAAAAATAAACAAACGCAAAATTAAAGAAGCCTTACTTCTACAACAACTCAAGCCCAATACAAAGAAACACCTTTATACCAATATTAATAAATATAATCAAACATCCAAGCACGCCATCTACATTCCTACCCTCAGTTACACAACCCCCTTCAAACATGTGGTCGGCTATCGGTCAGGTACCTCTTTCTTTCTTTGTGAACCTGACGATGACCGAAAAAGGTCGAAACGTTGTTCGCTCCTCCACATAAAAAGTTTTTTCAATCAAACAAGCCGTTTTTATAAATATATATTTTCTCTACAAGTGGGTTTTCTCGTTATCACTGAAAAGAAATTTTTATCATCTATTCATAATTAAGCAACATTTAGTTCAGGTTTCATTATTGTTAAATAATAGACTCTTAATTGTTCTTCATTAACCAACACCTCATTACTATTACCCAAGTAGAAACCTTACTAAGATTGGCCAACCAATATCCAAATACTGTACACCAGGTAAAACCTCATTATGATTGGACAAACAACATTTCATTTTTGTTAACCTCGTTGTTTGTAACTACAAATCCAAAACCACTATTAGATTTTCATTAAAATAAAAGAGAACTTGAAACCATTTACATGAATGTGACCGTGATAACTTATAAGGATGAATGAAACTTTGGACTTACTGACTTTAACATCTTCTCGTAATGTTCTTCCGATGAAAGGAACTGGGGGGAAAATTCGTAGACCCTCCTGAATTGGAGAGAGGGTCGAAGTTTGTGTGCAGATTTAAAATATAACAAAATAAATTAAGTTTTAATTTCTGCTGAACAATAATGAATTATAATTAATAAAACTATATATATATGAGCACATTATTCACAACTGGGTAAAATTATAATTTTATGCAACAGGGAAATATTTTAAAATCTCTTTTGAAATTGAAAATTTAATGAATATGAAGAAACAAAAAAAGTGACTACTGTTCTAATAAGTTGTATTTTACACAGAGAAACAAACCATTTAAAGCCATTACTACTATTAACATGAATAATTAATAATTATAATAAAAAAGAAAATAACCTACGTACTTTCAAAGCACAATCCATGTATTTCAGTTGCTTAATATCTTCTATAGTAATTGACCTTTCAGTATCATTTCCAAATACTGAGTCCAGTTCGTCTTGTATTTTTTTCTGAACAAACGAATCCAAACCAATGAGATAAAGTGTCCAGCTAATTCCCATAGCAGTCGTGTCATGTCCCTGTTTAAATAGATGTATAGCTATATATCTACACACACATTTGTAAATATATATTTCTAAATATCTCTACACACATATATATATATATTTCTATACATCTACACACAAATATTATTTGGTTGAGTGAGTGTTTTAAACACCTAGTAAGGTAAACTTTTGGCACTGAATTGGTTGATGATCTTTGAAGAATAGTAGATTTCTGGATTATATTCTCATGCGGTTTTATGTTGATGGTAAAAGAGGTTGGCAATATTGTGAATTAGGTATAAACATGGAAATTTTGGTTACCGAAACGAGACGGCTAAGTGAACAGTTTTAAATATATGTGTAAATACATACATGCTAATTAATAAACACTTGAATAAACCTGTGATATTGAATAAACACATGGATAAGTTTACGTTACTGAACACGCACGTGGAGAAGTTTGCATCATTGATTAAAAACGTGGATAAATGTGTTATCGAATAAAATAACACCTTTACACAGAAAGGTAGGAAGACTGAAAGTAAAACTGGAGAGTAATTAAAAATGTAAGTAGGCAGTAGTGGGTGAATGAATAGAGAAAGGATCAAGGTTAGAATGGACAAAGTGAATATAAATTCCAACGTTTTCACCTCAAACATGAAAGTGTCCACTTCTTCGCGAATGTCTTCCATGGTTAAGCTGAGATCATTCAAATGATGATTAATCATCAGGTCTAGCAAAGGTTGCCTCCTCTTCAATTTATTATCTTTACCATCATCCTGTTCATTACCAGAAGCTCGGATCACCAGTATCTGGGCTTTACGATTACGAATGACCTTGAAAAATGTGTCATCAAATTTATTAATTAAAACATTAGACCAGAAATGTCCTATTAACCATAATATCTTTATTTTATAGACTCTGTTTCAAACCTGCAATATATTCACATAAGTATGTTAAATAACTATATTTAAAAGTTAGGATTGTATGTTTAATTTGTTTTAAAGTTTAAACTAAGAGAATTAGATATCGTGTTGTTGTTGCTTTCACAGCTTTGTTCACCCAATTAGTCTGCATGATGGTTTCTGCATGTGGGTACATCAAACTATCACCTTTTATTAGCACGCTGGAATTTGTCTGCGGCGTACTCCCACTGACCGTTTAATGGATCCTGGAACCACTCAAATGTAGTTTTAATTTAATATAATAAGTACGTTTATGCTGATTTAGGTGCATAAGTAATATACATATACATAGATCACAAAAAATTGATAAATAAATAAAGGATTTTGATGTTGTTTCGTATCATTGAGGCCTAACTATTCTGCATAAAAGCCCAAAACTATAGAAAACGTTGTCAATCGTTTATCATAATGAATAATATATAGACATAAAGATAAAGTGTGAATTGTGAAACAAAATTTTCATTTCACTTTTTTCTCAGTAATCTGTTGTTCTTCTACAATCTTAACAAAACCCAAATTCATAGATTATGAAAAAAGAAATTAATATGAAAGCTATCGTACTTACTTATCATTTATTATTTGTACCATTAAGTCTTTTGTTACGTATTTTTTAATGTTTTATGTTCTTCGTAGACTAAACGCAACAGAAAAACGCAGATAACAGCTTGTATAATTTATTACACTAAACTATTAACAACTATAACAGATATAACATAAATTATATGATAACAGTGACAGATATTAAGTTACAACATTCGGAATTAATTACAAAACAAAATAATACTAGTTTCAAACTTCAAAATTAAACACAATACAAAATGGTACTGGCCTGTATCTAATATAATGATCTAAAATGAAAGTCTCAAATTCCCGTGTGAATTTGGTCCCACGATGAAATCCCGAAACAGTTCACAGTTCAATAAATTCGCCGTCTCTCAGCACAAGCAGTAATTCAGATGTATCGTAGAGATTGACGAAATAAAATCACAGCTTCCGTAGATCTAACTTCAATCACAAATCCAAGTTGAATATTCACAGCAAACACTTAATCTTTCTCAAACGAATGACTAACTCTTCTTTTCTTATGACTTTTCTCTTGAATAAAACTAATGTCTGACTCTCTTTTTTTTCTCTCTCTCGCATCTTCGTCTGTTTATATATTGTAGGCCTAGACTCCTCGAAACACCGCGAAAATTCTACAGGTCTCCAGAGCAATCCGCACATGTCCGTTCTTGTACGAGACTACACGTCTAGACACGAAGTCACCAGCACTCATTTACAAACATATGATTGGTTTACTTAATTCAAGAAAGTTCTAAATGTTACCCTAAATGAATAACAAAATATTAGTTTAAACTTCGAAACAATAATATCAATATGGAAAAATGAATAATAGAAATGAAAATTTAAACACAACACGACATGTTGTCGTTTACAAAATATTTACACATTTACATAACACTCTCCCCCTTAGAAGTAAAAAAAAGTTTGAACTTGTGAAAACTTTTTTTTTGTTTTGCTTATTTGTCTTTTTAAACCAACTTAAAAGGGTTAAATCCAGTAGATTCTGAAATAACCTCACGAACTTCAAACAATAACAAGGGAACACTCTTAACTCAGTTCTTTGAGTGTTTGTGGCAGTAATTTGGTGGAAAAGATCAAAAATGCCTTGTGACTCAAGATGGTATGCACTGGATGAAACTTGATGGAGGTTTAGATCATGCATGGCTTGTTGAAATAGCTTGTACATAAAATTTAAGCCTTGATCTGATTGCACAACTTTTGAAATCCCGAACGTGGTAAAGAATTTGACAAGAGCCTTGACGATGTTGGGAGCAGTGATTTTTCTCAAAGGGATAGCCTCAGGGAAACGTGTAGAAGGACACATGATCGTCAAGAGGTATTCATTTCCTGCTTTGCTTTTTGGCATTGGGCCAACACAGTCGATAATGACCCTTGAGAACGGTTCTTCAAAGGCAGGAATAGGCTGCAGTGGTGCTTTTGGAATCCCCTGATTTCGTTTTCCAGTCATTTGGCAAGAATGGCATGTCTTACAAAAGACAACAACATCTTGGCGCATCTTTGGCCAATAGAAATGTCGTCGGATACGATCTTGGGTCTTCCTTACAACTAAGTGTCCCGACAATACATGGTCATGAGCAAGACTAAGAATATCATTCCGATAGCATTTTGGAATGACGATTTGGTGAATAACATTCCACAGGTCTCCAGAGCAATCCGCACATGTCCGTTCTTGTACGAGACTACACGTCTAGACACGAAGTCACCAGCACTCATTTACAAACATATGATTGGTTTACTTAATTCAAGAAAGTTCTAAATGTTACCCTAAATGAATAACAAAATATTAGTTTAAACTTCGAAACAATAATATCAATATGGAAAAATGAATAATAGAAATGAAAATTTAAACACAACACGACATGTTGTCGTTTACAAAATATTTACACATTTACATAACACTTTTGAGCTATTTGTGTAACTTTACGTAATCACCTACCGTTCTAGTAAAGTTGTGTAGTTCTGTTAAACCTTTTTTGAAACGACGCCCATAAGAAGAAAGTGAAAATAATACCCTAGGCCGAAGCCACGGTCGTACCATACGACACACGAAAGTTTCACCAACCCTTTGTAAAGAAAACAGAAAATATTATCATACTATGCACTATTTACTGAATAGAAACTATTTTCACGGGGTTTCACAACTCAGATGTCATTTATACATTAATATTACAGCGTGTTCTCTTCGCTTGACTCAGATTGGCGAGTGTGGCGTAAAATTCAGTTTGTTCGATGTTCTATTGATGAAGTTACTGGGCTAGGCCTAAAACCTTGAAGTAGTTGCGTCGAGTTAAGCATAAATCGTTCGTTGTTCTCGTAAAAAATAAAACAAAAACTGTACCTACCTAAGTTTAACTTGTTTATTTTTCTATAACACAGATATAACAATATCTCTACAACATAAGCTTAAACTTCAAACGTATATATAAACTTCAGTAGTTTCGTACTTAGTCTTATTTTTCTCGTCAATAAACCCTATCATGTTAAAACTCTGGCGTTGTAAAAATAAAGGTTGAAGCCATTGCCAATAACCGGGAATTCGTTATATTTCTTTCTTTCAAGTTATGTCAAGCGATGTCCAATGATGGGATAGAAAGACGGCTGGGAAGTTTAGTAATCACACCGTCGATACCGATGAAGAGATTCCTCCAAAGGTATTTGATAAGCTTTAACTCGATTATAATAATTTTGAAAAAAAAGTTTGTTTACGGTATCTTTAAAGAACTTTTATGTTACAAACTGCACAAAAACTTCTTACACAGAGAAATATGAACATGAAATATCCCACAAAACTAATAAACAATATTTCCACTACTTGTATCTCTTCTTTTCCATTTTTGTTTTATTTCTGTATCAGAAACGGGGACTCCTGACCCTGCGTCCAACGACCAATCCATTTCTGAACAGTCCAAGTAAGGAACAGAAACGAAAGGAAAACACGATAAAAATTATTTTAGTAATGCTGTATCTTTTCACAGTTCTTTGCTATTTTTAGCAATATCAACGTGTACATAAAACAAACGAGTAAAGGACAGTATATTGTATGGATGCGTTTTTCTTATAGCAAAGTCACATCGGACAATCTGAGGAGCCCACCAAGGATAATCGAACCTTTAATTTTATCTTTGTAAATTAGTAGATTTACCGCTGTGCTAGCGGGGGACAGGGTTAGATTTGATAATATTTTAAAAATCTACATACGAAATCAACATGTATTTTTTACTCTTAAATTGTTTTTATTGTTCCTAAATTACAATAGTTGGGAGTGTAATATATCCCAAAAAGTGACTTACTTTTCGATATGTAGTAAATTTCTGTTTTGCATCGTTACGTTTTGCTTATATTTACTAAAGTTTACTTGATTTTCACTTGACAGTTAACTTTTATTGTACCATTTCCTTTGAATCCAACAAAACTATAGAAAAATGAAATATATGCTTACTCGTACAAAGATTTCAAATAGGACGAGTCTGTATTTTCTTGGGTACAAATCTTTATCCCCATTGCACTTTCTGAAATATAGTTGAATTTTTATAGAAGAATAACTATCATCAAATGTTTTATAATGTGTAGAGTTATTTGTATCAAAGACTGTCTGACGACTTTGTTTTTAAACAAAAGACATTTGTGACGAAATTTTTATTTTTTGTTAATATTGACTTTACCTGCAGAATAGACTTTCAAATTCACAAGAATGTCACAGTTAAAGTCAGTTTATGGGTCAATTCTCTTCTAAAATACGTAATAGGATTTTCAGATTAAGTGGTTTGGTTTTCTCTTAATTTCGCGCAAAGTACTGGTGTAGCTTGACGCGAAATTAAAAATAAACCAAATCCGAAGAGGGAAAATGAAAGCTCACCGCAAATTATGTCCAACGTACAAAGAGTAACATATTTATCTATGTCCACCCATTTCTCACTCTGCGCTTGTCTCAGCTTTTCCACTAAGATTTGGCTCTGTTCGTTGAACATTGGAATGAAGTCTTCAAGAATTCGGAAGTGAAATGCAGGAGTTACCAACTTTCGTCTTTTTCTCCATTTACTCCCGAAACTATGTATCAAATACGATAAACATTTTAATTTATATATATATATATATGTATGTGTATGTATTAAAAGTATGGCGATATGATACGACTATTGTATCGTGCAGCCGTGATACAACTATATCGCTTCAACGTCCAATGCAATCAATGAATCTTCACGAAAGAAGTTTTCCGTCAACAATACTAGTCGTGGGTACAGTGAAAAATCAAAAGTACAATTTACGTACTAGGAATTGAGATTTTTTTTGTATTTTACATCACAGATTTTATCCAAATTAATTTTCATAGTATGTATTTTTTATTTGAAATTTTTCATCTGGGTTTAATTACCTCTAATTTTTAAAATTATCTTTACATTCCCCAAAATGTGTTGAAATCATCCTATAAAACAAAACATGGAACGTCCACAGACGTAGAAACTATAAGTCAGCTGAATAACGCGCTGTATAAAACATATAATTTAACATATGTTTTTACTGTGTTTGTATTTTAAAACCAAAGAAATATTAAGGATGGTAACATAGTATTTGGCTGGTCTAAACACAAATAATAATAGGCATTGAATCTAATCCTACTATAAACAAAACATTAATGATATAATTTATGTTAATTTATAAAAACCTAGCTGTTGTTGGCTTTGTTATTTGTTATGATTAATGTATTTTTGCAAGAAATATCTTTTGAATGTTTGGAAAAAACACTAAAAACTATTCAGTGGTTATCTGTGGAATTTATTATAATGTTAATTTTTACCACATTTACACAATGGTATCATTTTAAAATAATTACACGTCTATGTGTGTGCGTATATTTATTCTAAACAATTAAACTTATTTTAATAATCGCTTACATGTGCTGTTTCTGTCAGTCTTTAAAGTATAACAAGTGTATGTATTATCGTCTTGGGTCTGTACACATTTATAATATAACTGAAAAATGTTACGAACTGGGAATGTTTGGTGTTCCCCCTACGAATAGTAGTTTTAAGGCCCTGATTTTATTAATTACCTTGTCAACAATCCTGATCCCAGCCATGGATGCAAAAAAGAATATTCATTTGATTTTTCTAATATTGTGGAACTTCTGAGAATCACCTGAAATAAAAAATCCATCCTATATTACATCAGTTCCGCCCACTGATCATAGTGTCTTATTTTGTAATAACGGTTTTTCGTTCCTTAGCACTAATATTTTGATTATACTTTATACATATAAGGTAATGTTGGAATGAATGCAATGTTTGTTTACTTACCTCTACAGTTTCTGGTCTAAAAAACCCTACAGAAGGTCGAATTCCATTCCAGAAACGATATATCCTATCCTTGTGAAACAATTGAGCGAACCCACAAGTGACTTGGAACATTACTAAATAAAGTAATAATGAATCGTGAGTACGGGATGTTTAGGAATTGTTACTCAACGTTTTTATGCACCCTTATTTAATATAGAAATTTCCTCCAAAATTGGTTCCAAATAAAATAAAATTTGGAAAGCCTTATTTTTCTTTTAGTAACACAACACCTTTTAAGTGTGTGACGTTAAAATTTATTTGTTGTTATTAGTTTTACAATAATTTGCTTAAAACCGGCGGCACATTAATTTACAATGATTGTTTATTTGTGTTTTATTCTTGAATTTTGCGCAAAGCTACACTAGGGTTATCTGCGCTAATCGTCCTTAACTTAAAAGTGTGAGATTAGAGGGAAGGCAGCTAGTCATTACCACCGATCGCTACTCTTTTACCAACGAATAGTGGGATTGAACGTTCCAATATATCGTCCCCACGGATGAAAGGACTAGCACGTATGATGAGACGGGAATTCAAACTTCCGACCCTCAAATTACGAGTCGATCGCCTTAACCACGTGGCCATGCCGGGCTAATTTACAATGATAGCATCAGTTTTCTCACAGAAATAAACGCAGAGTAAAATAATTTTGCTGATGAAGGAACAAAGATTAGATTAAATGACTACAACATTTCTCTGAACATCTTTAGACATAATATTGAAATTTTATTGAACATTATAAAAACTAATCCACTTTTAAAATATTGTCACGAGGTGATCGCATTTATTCACGGAAATTATAGTAAATATACTACCTTATTTATAAAGTTACTTAGACAGCAAGACATGCATAATATCTCAATACGAACTCGGTTGGAAAGCCCGATTACATTTACCTTCAGAGATTTGAAGTCTTAAAGACATGCGGGGTTAAGTTCAAACGACATCTAACTTCTTTTAAAACAAAATCTGGGCGGTAAAATAAACATATTTTAATTTCGACTCAAACAGGATTAAAAACATGCAACACATTTCAACATGGTTCCTTTTAAAGACGTTCTCACGTAATTAAAGAGCAGTATTTATGAATAAATGTTGTACGTGATCATGTCTCACTGTCACAGACGAACACTGCAGAGAAATAAAGATACCACCTCATAAGCAGTTTGTTTCAGACGTTATATATTTCAACATGGCATCATGAGACAAATTCATAAAGAGCAAATGAATTTTGTTTTCAACATGCACGTGTGATATTTGTATATTAAAATATTCTCTTAATCCCCGATAGTACAGCAGTATGTCTTCGGATTTACAACGCTAAAATCAGGGGTTCGATTCCCCTATGTTAAATGAGCAGATAACCCTTTATGGGTTACGTATACAAAAAATATGCAAACACATAAAATATTTTCTTTAGGTTTAGATGGTAAATACTTTCCTTATCTAAGGTTTGAATTTAGCAGTGAATGACTAGAGAAAAGGCAGCTAGCCTTCATCACCCACCGCCAACTCTACGGCTACTCTTATATCAATAAAATATGGCATTGACCGAACATTACAAAGTCTTCACGGTCAAAAGGGGGAGCATGTTTGGCGAGCAGGAGATATGAACCCGCACCCCTCAATCAGTGACTGAAACGTCTTAACCACCAGGTCCTTTGATTTATCTTTCTGACTCTATAATGTTGTCGACAAATGATGTATTTGTATTCTTATTAGTAAGTAGGTTTTTTTATTATTTATTTATTGAATTTTGTGCAAAACGAATGTAGAGTATTTTGAACTAGCTGTCACATATTTTTATTGGTTTGTTTTGAATTTCGCGTAAAGTCACTCGAGGGCTATCCGCGCTAGCTGTCCCTAATGTAGCAGTGTAAGACCAGAGGGAAGGCACCTAGTCGTCAGTCACCACTATCAACTCTTGGGATACTCTTTTACGAACAAATAGTGAAATTGACCGTCACTTTATAACGTACCCATGACTGAAAAGGAGAGCATGTTTGATGCGACGGGTATTCGAGCCTCGACTCTAAGATTACGAGTTGAACGCCGTAACCACCTGACCATGCTGAGCCTAAAAGCTTGTTTTAATAGTTTCTCAATTGCTACAAATACATACACACGTGTTTATACTTAACATTAAATTATTATATGTAGTTATAGATTTGGGTTAAAAGGAATCAGCCTTCTTTGGTGTTACTTTATTTACTAAACGTCAAAAAGTAGTTCTAAAAGATGCCGTTCAACCGCGACTTTATACAAGCTGTAAGAGTCACTTGACTTGATTTACATATTCAAAATCATTTTATTATAAAGTATGCTACGCTTTGTATAAATGAAATGACATACATATTTTTGGAAAATTAGCAAAAAGAGACTAACACAGAAAAATTCTTCGCCGTGGTTATCCAGTTTCAAAACCAGAAGATGATGTGGTATTGTCTGAAGATATAGAAGATATTCGAACTTCTATTCGGAGGGTAAGGAATAAAAGAAACTCATTTGCCTTTAGTTACTTTTCTTTCTCAATGAAATATTTCACAATTTTTGTTGAATTTGAAAAGTGAGATTATGAAGAAAACATAACTAACACTTCGTGGTTTATTAGGCATTATTTTACTGTGTGTAAAAGACTATAGGAGTTGACATCAACAAATCAAAACTGAGTCTAACCTCCGATCACGAAACCTGAAATAAACAGGATAAATAACCGCATGAGATTGTTCCAATTGTGACTAAAAATTATAGACAAACCTGTGGCGTGAGGATATGTAACTTGTATAGGACATGAACATCTTGGGACAAAATTGAATTAAAATTATAAAATTGTATCGTGTACAGTATCAGACTGCAGAGCCTAAAATATACGATTTTATTATCTCTTTCAGTGACGTGAACCATGATAAAGGTGACATAATAAAGTAAGTATTTGCGTGCTTGTACGTACTTAATAATTAGGTAACAGAAACACTTAAGATTGGACACATCACTTGAATAACACAAACGTCTGCGAATATCAGCTTAGTAGATACTAACTACTGTAGAAGTTAACGGAATTTTAACATGGATGTTAAAATATTATTTTAATAAGTGGTTCTCTTCCCGTACATTCTAAACAGTTCTAAGGTGACGGTATCATATTTATCGATATCTGTTATATCTGTCCCACTGTAACGTCCTCACAGCTGAAAGAAAGCGAGCATATTAAGTGATGAAAATTAAAACCCGTGATCATGTTAGGAGTCGAACGTCTTCACCTCCAGGCCAGGAATGAAAAATAGAGAAACAGAAAAATTGCGAGCAAAAAATTTGCCATTTCCGTGATGCTGTCATCGACAAAAATAAACAAAAAATGGAATTATAAAGCAGTTCAATTAGTACTCTTCATATACGAAGTCTTGACTCAGATAGTTACATTTAACGAAAATTATTCATTAGAAAATAAACGGAATCAACCATCAATTTGTTTTACACCGAAGTGTGTCTGGTCAAAAACGATTTCGAAGGGAAGAGAGCAGACGGATTTGAATAGACGGGAGTATTTCCAGAGACAAACGTGAAGACACTGAATGTGATAACGCGAAAACGAGGTGTTGAATTATTTTCCAAGAGAACAATACCATAATTTTTAGCACTAATGTGGAAAAAATCGATAAAGTATTATATCGAAATAATACTCCGTGTGTCTTTTCTTACAGTAAAGCCACATCGGTCCATCTTCTGAGTCTACCGAATGGAATCAAACCCCTAATTTTAGCGTTGTAAATCTATAGACTTACCGGTATACCAGCGAAGAACGAAAATAATATTATCGAATAGTGAAGGAAAGTAATGGAATAATAATAAACTTATAAGGATTAAAACCTATTGTATAAAAGTGTTATTAATTTGAACGAAAGCAACAGAAAAACCTGGAAGAGTATTATCTTGAAGTCAATATCGCGCAAGTAGGCGAAAAATACAAAAACAACACATGAAATTTTCAAAATGAAAATAATTATCCATAAAAATAATCTCCAAAGTAAATGGCAAGACCATAACGCTTTTCAAACCGTAATTGAAGACTATAATTAAAACCGTCAGTTATTTTACTCTTGAATGTCACAAGAAACTACAGGAGGGCTATCTTCGCTAACCGGGCCTAATTTAGTAGTGTAAGGGAAGGCAAATAGTCATCACTACCCACTGCCAATTCTTGGGACACTCCTTTACCAACGAATATAAAATAGTTGTAATAAGCAAGAGTCATGAATTTATTTCAAATATTATACATTTTTCTTTTGTTTATTACCCAAAGCTGTCCAAATTGCACAATATGAATTTTTTTTTTATATCAATCGTGGTATCTTATACGCAGTCTATTTTGATATTAATAAAATCACTTAAGCAAATTTCATTGTGATGTGTATGTCACTTGAGACACAACATTTAGCTCACAGCTCTGTCATCTTTCAATCAATTTGAGATCTAATTGAAGTTTTGGGCTCAAAAGATAAAACCTTTTATATTGCCCAAACTTTCATACATTAATTTATTCTAATTCTAACTATCAAGTGCCGCAACTATTAACGATTCCCTCTTGTTAACCAATATAATGAATGTACCCTGGATACGGATAGTGTATGTAGAGAAAACTTGCTCAGCTGAGTGCGACCACAAGTGGCTGTGATAAAACCATCCGTTTACTTTCAGACAATAATTATTTTTAATTAAGTCTTAGTTTTAATTTTTAAAGGTAAGCATTTAATTCTAACATTCACAAAGCACAATTTCAATTTTAACTTTCAGAAAATATACTTTTTATTCTGTAACTTTAGAACAATGAATATCAACAGAATATTCCACGTCTTTAAACATTCCAAATATAAAACTGACGCATTGTGTTAATATTTGTATTAATGTGAGATATGTTTGTTGTTGTTTGTTAAGGTGCATTTACCAGAGCGTCCAACAAAATCTCCATATGTCGTGGACCTTTCCAAAATGGATTAGCAGTAAGTTTACGAAGTTGCACGAAAGTTAAAAATCTAGAGTTCGATTTCCTGTGGAGATGAGAGCCATAGTGGTGATATCGATTGAGATGAAACAATCTCCATGATTATGGAAAATTAGTTTTCCTTTGAATCATAATCAACGAATAGCTGTGGTTTTCCTCAAAGATAGGTTTTCGAACTATTCTTCATTCCTATACATTGATGATTCGACTTTTTTACTATGTAATAGCAGTCTTTACAACTAGAGGGCAGCAATGACTCTTGCTCTCTTTTGTTTCTGGTGATTGTTTTCATAAAAGCTTGTCATTACTTTCCCAATACAACATCCAACATATTTCATGGGTATTTAGGTATAAAAATTAACAAACGAAGTTATGGGGTCGAACATAAGGTTTGACAGAACATACATCCCTTGACTGACACGCAACTTATTAGTGCCTATCACAGTGAAGTTTTGTCTCAATCAGTGATGTCGAGAAACCCACTTGTTGAGAATTTTATATGCAAAAACGGCTCGTTTGGGTTCAGAAAATATTTTAAATAGAAGAGCGAACAACGTTTCGACCTTCCTCGGTCATCGTCAGGTTCACAAAGAAAGAGGTAACTGACCGGAAGCTGACCACATGTTTGGAAGGGGTTGTATAACTGAGTGTCGCAATGTAGAGGGCGCGGTTAGATGTTTGAATATATAATAATCTATAATATTAATATAGGTATAATGGCGTTCCTTTATATTGGTTTATTTTGGGTTTAAGTTGTTGTATAAGTAAGGCTTTTTTAATTTTGCGTTTGTTTATGTTTGTTTCTTTATATAGTATTTTAGTGTTTTCTATGGTTATGTTGTGTCCATTTGACTTGCAGTGTTCGAAAACGTGTGAAGGTGACTTTTTCTGTTCTTTGAATCTGGTTTCCATTTTTCTACTTTTTCTCCAATATAGAAGTCGTGGCAGTTATCACATTGTATTTTATAAATAATGTTGGTGTGGTGTTTGTCAGTGCAGTTCTTACATAGTATAGACCTTAGTTTTGTGCCTGGTTTTTGAATAAATTTAGTATTAACTGGAATGTTATATTTTGTTACTAGTTTTTGCCAAATGTTGGTTATTTGTTTGACTGATTCGCAACTTTTTAGTGCCTATCACAGTGAAGTTTTGTCTGTTCGTTTTAGATTTCGCGCAAAGCTGCTCGAGGGCTATCTGTTCTTGCAGTGTAAGACAGTGTAAGACTGCAGCAAAGACAGCTTGTCTTCTGCCATCTCTTGGGCTCAGCTTTTACCAACGAATAGTGAGATTCATCATCACATTATAACGCACCCACAGCTGAAAGAGGAGCATGTTCGGTGCGACGGGGATTCGAACCTACGACCCTCGGATCATGAGTCGAGTACTTAAACACCTGGCTATGCCCAGGCCCAGCGCAGATAGCCCTACCAAAAATTTAAAACAAACTTAATTCTCACGATAATGATGAGAAAAACAGAATTCTCTAGAGCAGTAATATTTACACCCGTAATAAGTAATTTATACAAGATAAAAAGACTACATTACTATTCCAGTTATTAAACTTTATTTCGTAAATATTATAATAATCTACGCACCTGAAGTAATTTTAAAACCACAAATACCAAAAGTTAATAAATCCAAATTATATTTTAAATTTTTAGCACTAACTAGAATATCTCATTATACACATTTTATAAAATAAATTCAACACAGTATCTATGCTCCGTTTACTTGTAGAAAATAAGTTAACCCTACTTTTGTTAGATAGACATTGTTTTAACCGTAAACTGTCTGAAACAAAAAGAAAAAGGCAAACGACCCATCACACACACACACACAAATTCAGAATGAAATCAGTAAAATTTCTTCTTATACAGAGAATAGTAATACCAAAGACCGATTTCTTTGTCTAATTCCTTTTTGGTTTACTCTCGTACCCGAGGTTCTATTTTCATCCGTAATCCTTGTTTAGGCCGAAGCACTAATTCTGCGACGACTTTTATCTTGTCTCTTGGGTCCAAGGAAGTCACGTTGAAATTGCGAAGAATATTTGCTATTACAAATTTCTCTTCCATCATTGCAAACTTTTGTCCTGTAAATATTTAAAATCCATAATTAATAAAAAATATTTCAAATATTTGTGCCTAAAATATTTTATATCAGTATCTAAGCCCTAAAGGGCTGGCGTAGTCGTAAAGTAATGAATTAGTCTAGTAAATGTAGCCGAATAAATAAATAGGGTCATATCCTCATTCGTGTTCAGAGTTTTCCTCACTAATCTACAATAATAACAGAATGCGCTCGTAATTTGCTATCTATGATTGATACGTATGCGTGCGCACATGATTTTCAACGGATATAAATAACGGATAAATGTAAACATTATTCAGTGTACATTTTGCACAATAACATATTTAAAACCTAAAACTTTTTATTCAATGACTAACGTCAGATCGTACATTATACATTTATTTACTGATAGTGCTTTCGTTCGGTAAAGTTTAGTCCAAAAAAAGCAAATACAGGCCCCCCAGTGGCTCAGCGGTATGTCTGCCGACTTACACGCTAAAATCCGGGTTTCGATACCCGTGGTGGGCAGAGCACAGATAGCCCATTGTGTAGCTTTGTGCTTAATTCAAAACAACAACAATCAAACACGGGTCGAACCCTCAACAAGAACGAGTGGATTTTTGTGGCTCTCTGCTAAAAGTACATTATAGAAACAAATAGGTTTTAATTTCATTAACTGTCATTTCACTTTCAATTATGATATATTTACTCATTATAAAATTAACCTAAACCACTTTGGTGGCGGCCCATGTTTTTAAGCCAAGTAGTGTCACACATGCGTGGTTAGCCCAATTAGCAATCACATGGTACAAGCATGTTCGGCGACAGAGATTCGAATATGCAACTTTCATGTTACGAGTTTACCGTTTATAACTCCAAGGATATGCCAGACCCTATGAGGTTGTGTAAACCTACACTTACCTGTCTTTATGATTCAATATGATCATTAAAACTTACCTATATTATTGGTTTTTAAATTTGGAAGTTGTTATGGTGTAAAATGAACAGACCACTGCAGTCAAGCTTCAACAAGAAAACAAATGTGTTCATTATAACATTTAAACATATATCCAATTCTTACCAGAACTATGTCAACAAACACATGTCAAACCAGGACTTTTCATACCAACATGAACAATTACCATAAATAAATCAGTAATAATGGTTTTGTTTGTTTGTTTAGAATTAAGCACAAAGCTACACAATGGGCTATCTGTGCTCGGCCCGCTACGGGTATCGAAACCCTATTTTTATTGTGTAAGTCCGTAGACATTCGTCTGTGACATTTGGGGGCAAATATATTCGTTTACATTTGTTTGTTTGAAATTAACCGCAACGTTACACGGTGGGCTGTCTGTGTTCTGCCCACCACAAGTATCGAATCCCTGTTTCTAGCGGTGTGTGGCCGCAGACATATCTCTGCGCCACTGGGGAGCAATAATAATAGAACCAGGAAAAATTGGTAGAAAAAACAACAACTAATCCCCTCCACAAAAAATGTGGAAATTCAATATTACAGTGACGTTGAGTGATAAACAGCAAAGTTACATCTCATAATTAAGACCTTGTGACACTGTCTCAAGGAAGCTTCTGGCAGGGTATATTTTCACAGAGTCGATCACGAGAGTACATCCTCATGTGATCATAAATTTACATATTCTTCTGTATGTCACCGCTAGGATATCTGATGTCAGTTTCATCATTCACAAACATACATATTTACACAAAATACAAATAATTATGTAGAAAGTGAGTTAACGTTTTAATGCAACTTAAAATGCACAGACAAATTTAACGATAGAAGGAAACAACAACTGAGAAATAAACACGACTATAATCACAAAACAATTAGAATCTGTTATCTCACAAGATGTTGTATTTTTCGTTTTATACATATGAATATCTGCTGTTAATTAAATGGAGTATACTGACCATGTTTTTCCTGTGTCGAAAAATCTTCCCATGAAATAAAATATATTTGATTTGCTTTGAATTTCGTGCAAAGCTACACGAAAGCTGACTGCGCTATTTGCCCTTAATTTAGTAGTGTAAGACAAGAGTGAAATCAACTAGTCATGACAACCCACCGCCAACTCTTAAGCTACTCTTTTACCAACGAATAATGGAATTGAACGTCACATTATAATGCCCCCACGGCTGAAAGGGAGAGCATGTTTGGTGTGACAGGAATCCAAATCCATGACCCAGGTGGTTAAGGCACACGCAATTCGAAGGTCGCGAGTTCGAATCCCCGTCACACCAAATACGTTCGCTCTTTCATCTGGGAAGGCGTTATAATTTACGGTCAATCCCACTATTCGTTGCTAAAAGAGTAGCCCAAGAGTTTGCAGTGGGTGGTGATGACTAGCTGTTTGGTCTTACACTGCTAAATTAGGGACGGTTAGCGCAGATAGCCCTCGAGTAGCTTTGCGCGAAATTGAAAACAAACGAAACGCTGACAGTACTTTTTCGATGATGAAATGACAACAGTTTAATAAACTAAAATAAATTATTTTAAACTCAACTAAAGGTTTAATTAGTTCGCTTATTTGTAAACGGGAAAATATATTAGGGTTATAATCCCTCAAGCGTAATGTTAGGTCACTTGAAAGTGGAAAGTTTTTAATTATAATTGTTATTTTCCATTCCATTTACAAGGTAATTTTTTTTCCTTTGAGTGTAATTTTTAAGTTTACATTGTAGTTTCCATCCTTAAAAATGCAAATAACTATCCCGATTATTGTGATATCTGTGGTCGCCATAGCCAGATGGTTAGGGCTACGACTCGTATTGTGAGAGTATCCCTTTCAGTCGTAGTGGCGTTATTATATCATGGTCAATCGCACTTTTAGTTGGTAAAAGAGTAGTTCAAGAGTTGTCGGTAGGTGGTGATAACTAGCTAATATCCCTCAACTCTCACACTGCAAAACTAGGAACGGCTAGCACATATAGCCATTGTGTAGCTACGAGCAATATTATAAATAGATTATTGACAACTAAAACCGATTTCCTTACGTAAATGACAACTCAAATTATTTCACGTGTCCAAAAGCGAGATCCATTTGCAACAGAACTTTTATGAATAACTGTTACGAAGCTACTAACACAACTCATACGGACTGGAGATAATCAGTTGTTAGTCCTATTTACCATATATTAATCGCTGCAATCTATACTTACCAATACAGTTTCTAGGGCCAGCAGAGAAAGGAAGATAAGCGTATGGGTGACGCCCTGTAACATGCTGAGGTAGAAAACGATCCGGATCGTATGTTTCCGGGTTTGGAAATACGTCTGGGTTTCGGTGCAGCATATAAATATTCAATAAACAAGTAATGCCTTGAGGTATATGATAACCATCTATTAAAAAAACAAACAAACAAGATCTACTTCCACAGAGACCCCAATTGTGTTTTGTATTAAGAATAAATAAAAACAAAATTCAAAGTAACAAATATTTTATTTCTTGCTTTTGAATTCATATATCTCTCTGTATTGTAAATGCATAATCCTCCTCGTGATTCACGTCATGCGTACGTTTTTTCTAAAGTCACAACACTACAAAACTACAGCGTTAAGCGTCCCTTATGTGATGTCATTTTAGTGTCCACTGACTAGTTGATAAACACCCTACCGTAGAGGGGAACCAGTGGTTGAAAGAGATTATACTCTAAGTGGCCTTCGATCATCTATCGGGAAAATAGTTATAAAGCTTTAAAAATTTAACAAAGCAAAAACTTTTGACGTGATGATATAAAACTAAACATTTTAGATAAAAAGAATGAAAAAATTTTACCTGCGTTCTTATTTAGCCAATAGTTAATTATTTTAGCCAAGAAAAAACAGTAAAAAACTTGTTATTATGCTTCACTCCAAATAACTGACTTTTGTTTAGCATTCTTTATAAGACAAAATATCAGTTATGTAGGAGGTTTAGAGTTCGTTTCATTTCACCACACAGAAATCTAAATTAATTTAGGTATGTGAATAGTGTTCTGGAATTTCGTAGAATTCAATAAGCTATCTTTTCAAATTGCTCGCTGGTGAAAAGGAAAAGAAATCTTCATATGTGTAAAAACGGCTGATTTGAGTTGAGAACTTTTTTTATATAGAAGAGCGAACACAAAATTATTGGCTAGAACTGGTGATACTGGGTTACCTATCCTTAGGCCATTTGTTTGTATATAGGTGTGGTTGTTGGACATGAAGTTTGTCTTGATCTATGAAGGTTGCGAAGTGGTTGCTGGTAATGTCTATTGATGGGTTAGGATCTCAGAAATAGAGTTCCAAGGCTATCTTGCAGGCTTCACATTAGACTTGAAATTAAAAGTGTCTTTGATGAATGAGCTGGTTGATGTTACATATTTGGAGAATGCCCATGTTATGTATTTACCAAGATTGTAATTAAACGATTCATATGTGGACATTATTGGTCGTAATGGACAATCTGGTTTATGAGGTTTGTAGGTGCCGTACAATATATCTGTGGTGCGCGTGGGTTGGTCTTGCGTAGGTAGGAATAAAGTGTTTTTGTAAGATTGTTTTTTAGCTTTCTGTTTCGCGAAATTATATTGACGGTTTTATAAGAAAATTCTTTGAATAAAATTGTTTAAGAAAGAAAGAAACAACTAATCCCTAACTTTGTAAAGGTAAAACTATGAAAAAATTTAATCAATGCACAAACATTATCCAAAGTTCACAGAAAAACTACTTAAAGCCATTTCATCACGAAATACAAAGAACTGCATGACTTTCAAAAACAATAAATTAACCTAGACCATCAACTGGCATGTTGCATTAAACCAGAGATTTACGTACTTATACAACAAAACATAAACCAAATCAACACTAGGAATAACAGCGACAAAAGAGTCTGCCACAATAAAAAACCAGAAAACTAAGATGCAAACAACATAAGCAATTAACACAGCATTACGTCCATCACTATACTGGTACAAATACAGGGTGGTCGCTAGAAAAGCGGAAAATTTGACGGAACGATATCTCACAAGTTACCCTTCAAAACGCTACACAAGCTTGGATTTCTAGGTTAAGACGCTGTCTTGAAGTGCACGGACAACATTTTGAGCATCTATGAGTGTAATATAACATATGCCTTTAAAAAACTTTGTAAAAGTTATTCTTTGTAAAAATAAATAGCTGTTTGACAAATTTTCCGCTTTTCTAGCGACCACCCTGTATGTAGATGACATGATTGCGGGAATCACATCTGCAGAACTCACACATAATTTTTTCATTCACATTAACTCTCTATTTCCCAACACTAACTTCATATGTAAACAGGAAAAAAGCAATCAAATATCATATTTTAACCTCAAAATTACAAGAACCAATACACAATTTAAAACAGAAATCCACCGAAAAATCACCCTATATATTCCTTGGGACATGAAATAAAACCAAAATTCAACATACTAAGAAACCAAATAAAACAGGCCATAAAAATATGTTCGCCAGATAAAATTAACGACGAATTAGACAAAATAAAAAAATACTTCATCAACATCAATAAGTGTCCTCCACAAACCGTAAAAAACATAATACGCACACACCAAGACAGAAAGCAAAATCAACCAAAATAAAAATTTATCCTTCGAATTAAAAAATCACGAACTCTATACTGCTGCATGCCATATATTCCCGACATCAGCGGAAAAATAACCAATATTTATCAAAAACTAGTAACAAAATATGACTTTCCGGTTAGTTGTTGTTGTTTTGAATTAAGCACAAAGTTACACAATGGACTATCTGTGCTCTGCCCACCACGGGTATCGAAACCCGGATTTTAGCGTGTAAGTCCGCAGATACCGCTGAGGGTCTTCCGGTTAGTACCAAATTTATTAAAAATAAAAAAAACTAAGGTCTATACTGTGTCAAAACTACACTGACAAACACCACAACAACATTATTTACAAAATACAATGTGGTAACTGACACGACTTCTATATTGGAGAAACAGGTAGAAAAATGGAAACCAGATTCAAAGAACAGAAAAAGTCACCTTTACACGTTTTCAACACTTCAAATCAAATGAACACAACATAATCGTAGAAAACACCCAAATACTAAATATAGAAACAAAAATAAACAAACGCAAAATTAAAGAAGCCTTACTTCTACAAAAACTCAAGCCGAATACAAAGAAACACCTTTATACCAATATTAATAAATATAATCAAACACCCAAGCACGCCATCTACATTCCTACCCTCAGTTACACAACCCCCTTCAAACATGTGGTCGGCTATCGGTCAGGTACCTCTTTCTTTCTTTGTGAACCTGACGATGACCGAAAAAGGTCGAAACGTTGTTCGCTCCTCCACATAAAAAGTTTTTCAATCAAACAAGCCGTTTTATAAATATATATTTCTCTACAAGTGGGTTTTCTCGTTATCACTGAAAAGAAATTTTTATCATCTATTCATAATTAAGCAACATTTAGTTCAGGTTTCATTATTGTTAAATAATAGACTCTTAATTGTTCTTAATTAACCAACACCTCATTACTATTACCCAAGTAGAAACCTTACTAAGATTGGCCAACCAATATCCAATTACTGTACACCAGGTAAAACCTCATTATGATTGGACAAACAACATTTCATTTTTGTTAACCTCGTTGTTTGTAACTATAAATCCAAAACCACTATTAGATTTTCATTAAAATAAAAGAGAACTTGAAACCATTTACATGAATGTGACCGTGATAACTTATAAGGATGAATGAAACTTTGGACTTACTGACTTTAACATCTTCTCGTAATGTTCTTCCGATGAAAGGAACTGGGGGGAAAATTCGTAGACCCTCCTGAATTGGAGAGAGGGTCGAAGTTTGTGTGCAGATTTAAAATATAACAAAATCAATTAAGTTTTAATTTCTGCTGAACAATAATGAATTATAATTAATAAAACTATATATATGAGCACATTATTCACAACTAGGTAAAATTATAATTTTATGCTACAGGGAAATATTTTAAAATCTCTTTTGAAATTGAAAATTTAATGAATATAAAGAAACAAAAAAAGTGACTACTGTTCTAATAAGTTGTATTTTACACCGAGAAACAAACCATTTAAAGCCATTACTACTATTAACATGAATAATTAATAATTATAATAAAAAAGAAAATAACCTACGTACTTTCAAAGCACAATCCATGTATTTCAGTTGCTTAATATCTTCTATAGTAATTGACCTTTCAGTATCATTTCCAAATACTGAGTCCAGTTCGTCTTGTATTTTTTTCTGAACAAACGAATCCAAACCAATGAGATAAAGTGTCCAGCTAATTCCCATAGCAGTCGTGTCATGTCCCTGTTTAAATAGATGTATAGCTATATATCTACACACACATTTGTAAATATATATTTCTAAATTTCTCTACACATATATAAATATATATTTCTATACATCTACACACAAATATTATTTGGTTGAGTGAGTGTTTTAAACACCTAGTAAGGTAAACTTTTGGCACTGAATTGGTTGATGATCTTTGAAGAATAGTAGATTTCTGGATTATATTCTCATGCGGTTTTATGTTGATGGTAAAAGAGGTTGGCAATATTGTGAATTAGGTATAAACATGGAAATTTTGGTTACCGAAACGAGACGGCTAAGTGAACAGTTTTAAATATATGTGTAAATACATACATGCTAATTAATAAACACTTGAATAAACCTGTGATATTGAATAAACACATGGATAAGTTTACGTTACTGAACACGCACGTGGAGAAGTTTGCATCATTGATTAAAAACGTGGATAAATGTGTTATCGAACAAAATAACACCTTTACACAGAAAGGTAGGAAGACTGAAAGTAAAACTGGAGAGTAATTAAAATGTAAGTAGGCAGTAGTGGGTGAATGAATAGAGAAAGGATCAAGGTTAGAATGGACAAAGTGAATATAAATTCCAACGTTTTCACCTCAAACATGAAAGTGTCCACTTCTTCGCGAATGTCTTCCATGGTTAAGCTGAGATCATTCAAATGATGATTAATCATCAGGTCTAGCAAAGGTTGCCTCCTCTTCAATTTATTATCTTTACCATCATCCTGTTCATTACCAGAAGCTCGGATCACCAGTATCTGGGCTTTACGATTACGAATGACCTTGAAAAATGTGTCATCAAATTTATTAATTAAAACATTAGACCAGAAATGTCCTATTAACCATAATATCTTTATTTTATAGACTCTGCTTCAAACCTGCAATATATTCACATAAGTATGTTAAATAACTATATTTAAAAGTTAGGATTGTATGTTTAATTTGTTTTAAAGTTTAAACTAAGAGAATTAGATATCGTGTTGTTGTTGCTTTCACAGCTTTGTTCACCCAATTAGTCTGCATGATGGTTTCTGCATGTGGGTACATCAAACTATCACCTTTTATTAGCACGCTGGAATTTGTCTGCGGCGTACTCCCACTGACCGTTTAATGGATCCTGGAACCACTCAAATGTAGTTTTAATTTAATATAATAAGTACGTTTATGCTGATTTAGGTGCATAAGTAATATACATATACATAGATCACAAAAAATTGATAAATAAATAAAGGATTTTGATGTTGTTTCGTATCATTGAGGCCTAACTATTCTGCATAAAAAGCCCAAAACTATAGAAAACGTTGTCAATCGTTTATCATAATGAATAATATATAGACATAAAGATAAAGTGTGAATTGTGAAACAAAATTTTCATTTCACTTTTTTCTCAGTAATCTGTTGTTCTTCTACAATCTTAACAAAACCCAAATTCATAGATTATGAAAAAAGAAATTAATATGAAAGCTATCGTACTTACTTATCATTTATTATTTGTACCATTAAGTCTTTTGTTACGTATTTTTTAATGTTTTATGTTCTTCGTAGACTAAACGCAACAGAAAAACGCAGATAACAGCTTGTATAATTTATTACACTAAACTATTAACAACTATAACAGATATAACATAAATTATATGATAACAGTGACAGATATTAAGTTACAACATTCGGAATTAATTACAAAACAAAATAATACTAGTTTCAAACTTCAAAATTAATCACAATACAAAATGGGTACTGGCCTGTATCTAATATAATGATCTAAAATGAAAGTCTCAAATTCCCGTGTGAATTTGGTCCCACGAAGAAATCCCGAAACAGTTCACAGTTCAATAAATTCGCCGTCTCTCAGCACAAGCAGTAATTCAGATGTATCGTAGAGATTGACGAAATAAAATCACAGCTTCCGAAGATCTAACTTCAATCACAAATCCAAGTTGAATATTCACAGCAAACACTTAATCTTCTCAAACGAATGACTAACTCTTCTTTTCTAATGACTCTTCTCTTGAATAAAACTAATGTCTGACTCTCTTTTTTTTCTCTCTCTCGCATCTTTCGTCTGTTTATATATTGTAGGCCTAGACTCCTCGAAACACCGCGAAAATTTCTACAGGTCTCCAGAGCAATCCGCACATGTCCGTTCTTGTACGAGACTACACGTCTAGACACGAAGTCACCAGCACTCATTTACAACATATGATTGGTTTACTTAATTCAAGAAAGTTCTAAATGTTACCCTAAATGAATAACAAAATATTAGTTTAAACTTCGAAACAATAATATCAATATGGAAAAATGAATAATAGAAATGAAAATTTAAACACAACACGACATGTTGTCGCTTACAAAATATTTACACGATATTTACATAACACTCCTCCTCCTTAAAAGTAAAAAAAAGTTTGAACTTGTGAAAACTTTTTTTTTTGTTTTGCTTATTTGTCTTTTTAAACCAACTTAAAAGGGTTAAATCCAGTAGATTCTGAAATAACCTCACGAACTTCAAACAATAACAAGGGAACACTCTCAACTCAGTTCTTTGAGTGTTTTGTGGCAGTAATTGGTGGAAAAGATCAAAAATGCCTTGTGACTCAGGATGGTATGCACTGGATGAAACTTGATGGAGGTTTAGATCATGCATGGCTTGTTGAAATAGCTTGTACATAAAATTTAAGCCTTGATCTGATTGCACAACTTTTGAAATCCCGAACATGGTAAAGAATTTGACAAGAGCCTTGACGATGTTGGGAGCAGTGATTTTTCTCAAAGGGATAGCCTCAGGGAAACGTGTAGAAGGACACATGATCGTCAAGAGGTATTCATTTCCTGCTTGCTTTTGGCATTGGGCCAACACGGTCGATAATGATTCTTGAGACCGGTTCTTCAAAGGCAGGAATAGGCTGCAGTGGTGCTTTTGGAATCCCCTGATTTCGTTTTCCAGTCATTTGGCAAGAATGGCATGTCTTACAAAAGTCAACAACATCTTGGCGCATCTTTGGCCAATAGAAATGTCGTCGGATACGATCTTGGGTCTTCCTTAACCCTAAGTGTCCCGACAATACATGGTCATGAGCAAGACTAAGAATATCATTCCGATAGCATTTTGGAATGACGATTGGTGAATAACATTCACAGGTCTCCAGACGCAATCCGCACTGTCCGTTCTTGTACGAGACTACAGTCTAGACACGAAGTCACCAGCACTTATTTACAACATATGATTGGTTTACTTAATTCAGAAAGTTTCTAACTGTTACCCTAAATGAATAACAAAATATTAGTTTAAACTTCGAAACAATAATATCAATATGGAAAAATGAATAATAGAAATGAAAATTTAAACACAACACGACATGTTGTCGTTTACAAAATATTTACACATTTACATAACACTTTTGAGCTATTTGTGTAACTTTACGTAATCACCTACCGTTCTAGTAAAGTTGTGTAGTTCTGTTAAACCTTTTTTGAAACGACGCCCATAAGAAGAAAGTGAAAATAATACCCTAGGCCGAAGCCACGGTCGTACCATACGACACACGAAGTTTCACCAACCCTTTGTAAAGAAAACAGAAAATATTATCATACTATGCACTATTTACTGAATAGAAACTATTTTCACGGGGTTTCACAACTCAGATGTCATTTATACATTAATATTACAGCGTGTTCTCTTCGCTTGACTCAGATTGGCGAGTGTGGCGTAAAATTCAGTTTGTTCGATGTTCTATTGATGAAGTTACTGGGCTAGGCCTAAAACCTTGAAGTAGTTGCGTCGAGTTAAGCATAAATCGTTCGTTGTTCTCGTAAAAAATAAAACAAAAACTGTACCTACCTAAGTTTAACTTGTTTATTTTTCTATAACACAGATATAACAATATCTCTACAACATAAGCTTAAACTTCAAACGAATATATAAACTTCAGTAGTTTCGTACTTCGTCTTATTTTTCTCGTCATTAAACTCTATCATGTTAACACTCTGGCGTTGTAAAAATAAAGTTTGAAGCCATTGCCAATAACCGGGAATTCATTATATTTGTTTCCTTCAAGTTATGTCAAGCGATGTCCACTGATGGGATAGAAAGAGGGCTGGGAAGTATGGTAATCACACCGTCGATACCGATGAAGAGATTCCTTTAAAGGTTTTTCATAAGCTTTAACTTGATCATAATAATTTGGAAAAGTTTGTTTACGGTATCTTTAAACACTTTACATTTTACAAACTGCACAAAAACTTCTTACACAGAGAAATACGACCATGAAATATCCCACAAAACTAATAAACAATATTTCCATTACTTTGATCTCTTCTTTTCCATTTTTGTTTTATTTCTGTATCAGAAACTAAAGACTCCTGAACCTGCCTCCAACTACCAATCCGTTTCTGAATAGTCCAAGTAAGGAACAGAAACGTAAGGAAAACACGATAAAAATTATTTTAGTAATGCTGTATCTTTTCACAGGTTTTTGCTGTTTTTAGTAATATCAACGTGTACACAAAACGAGTAGAGAACAATATATTGTGTGGGTGTGATTTCCTTATAGCAAAGCCACATCGGACTATCTGATGAGCCCACCAAGGATAATCGAACCTTTAATTTTATCGTTGTAAATTAGTAGATTTACCGCTGTGCTAGCGGGGAGACAGGGTTAGATTTGATAATATTTTAAAAATCTACATACGAAATCAACATGTATTTTTTACTCTTAAATTGTTTTTATTGTTCCTAAATTACAATAGTTGGGAGTGTAATATATCCAAAAAGTGACTTACTTTTCGATTAGTAAATTTCTGTTTTGCATCGTTACGTTTTGCTTATATTTACTAAAGTTTACTTGATTTTCACTTGACAGTTAACTTTTATTGTACCATTTCCTTTGAATCCAACAAAACTATAGAAAAATGAAATATATGCTTACTCGTACAAAGATTTCAAATAGGACGAGTCTGTATTTTCTTGGGTACAAATCTTTATCCCCATTGCACTTTCTGAAATATAGTTGAATTTTTATAGAAGAATATTATCATCAAATGTTTTATAATGTAGAGTTATTTGTCAAAGAGTGTCTGACGACTTTTTTTTAAACAAAAGACATTTGTGACGAAATTTTTATTTTTTGTTAATATTGACTTTACCTGCAGAATAGACTTTCAAATTCACAAGAATGTCACAGTTAAAGTCAGTTTATGGGTCAATTCTCTTCTAAAATACGTAATAGGATTTTCAGATTAAGTGGTTTGGTTTTCTCTTAATTTCGCGCAAAGTACTGGTGTAGCTTGACGCGAAATTAAAAATAAACCAAATCCGAAGAGGGAAAATGAAAGCTCACCGCAAATTATGTCCAACGTACAAAGAGTAACATATTTATCTATGTCCACCCATTTCTCACTCTGCGCTTGTCTCAGCTTTTCCACTAAGATTTGGCTCTGTTCGTTGAACATTGGAATGAAGTCTTCAAGAATTCGGAAGTGAAATGCAGGAGTTACCAACTTTCGTCTTTTTCTCCATTTACTCCCGAAACTATGTATCAAATACGATAAACATTTTAATTTATATATATATATATATGTATGTGTATGTATTAAAAGTATGGCGATATGATACGACTATTGTATCGTGCAGCCGTGATACAACTATATCGCTTCAACGTCCAATGCAATCAATGAATCTTCACGAAAGAAGTTTTCCGTCAACAATACTAGTCGTGGGTACAGTGAAAAATCAAAAGTACAATTTACGTACTAGGAATTAAAGATTTTTTTTGTATTTTACATCACAGATTTTATCCAAATTAATTTTCATAGTATGTATTTTTTATTTGAAATTTTTCATCTGGGTTTAATTACCTCTATTTTTAAAATATCTTTACATTCCCCAAAATGTGTTGAAATCATCCTATAAAAAAACATGGAACGTCCACAGACGTAGAAACTATAAGTCAGCTGAATAACGCGCTGTATAAAACATATAATTTAACATATGTTTTTACTGTGTTTGTATTTTAAAACCAAAGAAATATTAAGGATGGTAACATGTATTTGGCTGGTCTAAACACAAATAATAATAGGCATTGAATCTAATCCTACTATAAACAAAACATTAATGATAAATTTATGTTAATTTATAAAACCTAGCTGTTGTTGGCTTTGTTATTTGTTATGATTAATGTATTTTTGCAAGAAATATCTTTTGAATGTTTGGAAAAAACACTAAAAACTATTCAGTGGTTATCTGTGGAATTATTATAATGTTAATTTTTACCACATTTACACAATGGTATCATTTTAAAATAATTACACGTCTATGTGTGTGCGTATATTTATTCTAAACAATTAAACTTATTTAATAATCGCTTACATGTGCTGTTTCTGTCAGTCTTTAAAGTATAACAAGTGTATGTACTTATCGTCTTGGGGTCTGTACACATTTAATACTAACTGAAAAATGTTACGAACGGGGAATGTTTGGTGTTCCCCCTACGAATAGTAGTTTTTGTAAGGCCCTGATTTTTATTAATTACCCTTCGTCAACAATCCTGATCCCAGCCATGGATGCAAAAAAGATATTCATTTGATTGTTTCTAATATTGTGGAACTTCTGAGAATCACCTGAAATAAAATCCATCCTATATTACATCAGCTTTCCGCCCACTGATCATAGTGTCTTATTTTTGTAATAACGGTTTTTCGTTCCTTAGCACTAATATTTTGATTATACTTTATACATATAAGGTAATGTTGGAATGAATGCAATGTTTGTTTACTTACCTCTACAGTTTCTGGTCTAAAAAACCCTACAGAAGGTCGAATTCCATTCCAGAAACGATATATCCTATCCTTGTGAAACAATTGAGGCGAACCCACAAGTGACTTGGAACATTACTAAATAAAGTATAATGAATCGTGAGTACGGGATGTTTAGGAATTGTTACTCAACGTTTTTATGCACCCTTATTTAATATAGAAATTTCCTCCAAATTGGTTCCAAATAAAATAAAATTTGGAAAGCCTTATTTTTCTTTAGTAACACAACACCTTTTAAGTGTGTGACGTTAAAATTTATTGTGTTTTATTAGTTTTACAATAATTTGCTTAAAACCGGCGGCACATTAATTTACAAATGATTGTTTATTTGTGTTTTATTCTTGAATTGTGCGCAAAGCTACACTAGGGTTATCTGCGCTAATCGTCCTTAACTTAAAAGTGTGAGATTAGAGGGAAGGCAGCTAGTCATTACCACCCGATCGCTACTCTTTTACCAACGAATAGTGGGATTGAACGTTCCAATATATCGTCCCCACGGATGAAAGGACTAGCACGTATGATGAGACGGGAATTCAAACTTCCGACCCTCAAATTACGAGTCGATCGCCTTAACCACGTGGCCATGCCGGACTAACTTTACAATGATAGCATCAGTTTTCTCACAGAAATAAACAGCAGAGTAAAATAATTTGCTTGATGAAGAACAAAGATTAGATTAAATGACTACCAACATTTCTCTGAACATCTTAGACATAATATTGAAATTTTATTGAAACATTATAAAAACTAATCACACTTTTAAAATATTGTCACGAGGTGATCGCATTTATTCACGGAAATTATAGTAAATATACTACCTTATTTATAAAGTTACTTAGACAGCAAGACATGCATAATATCTCAATACGAACTCGGTTGGAAAGCCCGATACATTTACCTTCAGAGATTTGAAGTCTTAAAGACATGCGGGTGGGTTAAGTTCAAACGACATCTAACTTCTTTTAAAACAAAATCTGGGCGGTAAAATAAACATATTTAATTTCGACTCAAACAGGATTAAAAAACATGCAACACATTTCAAACATGGTTCCTTTTAAAGACGTTCTCACGTAATTAAAGAGCAGTATTATGAATAAATGTTGTACGTGATCATGTCTCACTGTAACAGACGAACACTGCAGAGAAATAAAAGATCCCACCTCATAAGCAGTTTGTTCAGACGTTTATATTATTCAACATGGCATCATGAGACAAATTCATAAAGAGCAAATGAATTTTGTTTTCAACATGCACGTGTGATATTTGTATATTAAAATATTCTCTTAATCCCCGATAGTACAGCAGTATGTCTTCGGATTACAACGCTAAAATCAGGGGTTCGATTCCCCTATGTTAAATGAGCAGATACCCTTTATGGGTTACGTATACAAAAAATATGCAACACATAAAATATTTTCGTTAGGTTTAGATGGTAAATACTTTCCTTATCTAAGGTTTGAATTTAGCAGTGAATGACTATAGAAAAGGCAGCTAGTCTTCATCACCCACCGCCAACTCTACGGCTACTCTTTTATAAATAAATAATGGCATTGACCGAACATTATAAAGTCTTCACGGTCAAAAGGGGGAGCATGTTTGGCGAGCAGGAGATTTGAACCCGCACCCCTCAATCAGTGACTCCAACGTCTTAACCACCAGGTCCTTTGATTTATCTTTCTGACTCTATAATGTTGTCGACAAATGATGTATTTGTATTCTTATTAGTAAGTAGGTTTTTATTATTTCTTTATTGAATTTTGTGCAAAACGAATGTAGAGTATTTTGAGCTAGCTGTCACATTTTTATTGGTTTGTTTTGAATTTCGCGTAAAGTCACTCGAGGGCTATCCGCGCTAGCTGTCCCTAATGTAGTAGTGTATGGCCAGAGGGAAGGCAGCAAGTCGTCAGTCACCACTATCAACTCTTGGGATACTCTTTTACGAACAAATAGTGAAATTGACCGTCACTTTATAACGTACCCACGACTGAAAAGAAGGGCATGTTTGTTGCGACGGGTATTCGAGCCTCGACTCTAAGATTACGAGTTGAACACCATAACCACGTGACCATGCTGTCCCCCCAGTGGCTCAGCGGTATGTCTGCGGACTTACACGCTAAAATCCGGGTTTCGATACCCGTGGTGGGCAGAGCACAGATAGCCCATTGTGTAGCTTTGTGCTTAATTCAAAAGAACAACAACAATGGCCATGCTGAGCCTAAAAGCTTGTTTTAATAGTTTCTCAACTACTACATATATATACACACGTTTTTATATTTAACATTAAATTATTATATGTAGTTATAGATTTGGGTTAAAAGGAATCAGCTTTCTTTGGTGTTACTTTATTTACTAAACGTCAAATAACGTCATAAAGTAGTTCTAAAAGATGCCGTTCAACCGCGACTTTATACAAGCTGTAAGAGTCACTTGACTTGATTTACATATTCAAAATCATTTTATTATAAAGTATGCTACGCTTTGTATAAATGAAATGACATACATATTTTTGGAAAATTAGCAAAAAGAGACCGACACAGAAAAATTCTTCGCCGTGGTTCTCCAGTTTCAGAACCAGAAGGTGATGTGGTATTGTATGAAGATAAAGAAGATATTCGAACTTCTATTCGGAGGGTAAGGAATAAAAGAAACTCATTTGCCTTTAGTTACTTTTCTTTCTCAATGAAATATTTCACAAATTTTGTTGAATTTGAAAAGTGAGATTATGAAGAAAACATAACTAACACTTCGTGGTTTATTAGGCATTATTTTACTGTGTGTAAAGGACTATAGGAGTTCACATCAACAAATCAAAACTGAGTCTGACCTCCGATCACGAAACCTGAAATAAACAGGATAAATAACTGCATGAGATTGTTCCAATTGTGACTAAAAATTATAGACAAACCTGTGGCGTGAGGATATGTAACTTGTATAGGACATGAACATCTTGGGACAAAATTGAATTAAAATAATAAAATTGTAACGTGTACAGTATCAGACTGCAGAGCCTAAAATATACGATTTTATTATCTATTTCAGTGACGTGAACCATCATAAAGGTGACATAATAAAGTAAGTATTTGCGTACTTGTACGTACTTAATAATTAGGTAACAGAAACACTTAAGATTGGACACGTCACTTGAATAACACAAACGTCTGGGAATATCAGCTTAGTAGATACTAACTACTGTAGAAGTTAACGGAATTTTAACATGGATCTTAAAATATTATTTTAATAAGTGGTTCTCTTCCCGTACATTCTAAACAGTTCTAAGGTGACGGTATCATATTTATCGATATCTGTTATATCTGTCCCACTGTAACGTCCTCACAGCTGAAATAAAGCGAGCATATTAAGTGATGAAAATTGAAACCCGTGATCACGTTAGGAGTCGAACGTCTTTACCTCCAGGCCAGGAATGAAAAAAAGACAAACAGAAAAATTGCGAGTAAAACATTTGCCATTTCTGTGATGCTGTCATCGACAAAAATAAACAAAAAATGGAATTATAAAGCAGTTCAATTAGTACTGTTCATATACGAAGACTTGACTCAGATAGTTACTTTTAACGAAAAGTATTCATTAGAAAATAAACGGAATCAACCATCAATTTGTTTTACACCGTAGTGTGTCTGGTCAAAAACGATTTCGAAGGTAAGAGAGCAGACGGATTTGGATAGACGGGAGTATTTCCAGAGACAAACGTGAAGACACTGAATGTGATGACGCGAAAACGAGGTGTTGAATTATTTTCCAAGAGAACAATACCATAATTTTTAGCACTAATGTGGAAAAACCATGACTCTAAAAATCGATAGAGTATTATATCGAAATAATACTCCGTGTGTCTTTTCTTACCGTAAAGCCACATCGGTCCATCTTCTGAGTCCACCGAATGGAATCGAACCCCTAATTTTAGCGTTGTAAATCTATAGACTTACCGGTATACCAGCGAAGAACGAAAATAATATTATCGAATAGAGAAGGAAAGTAATGGAACAATAATAAACTTATAAGCATTAAAACCTATTGTATAAAAGTGTTATTAATTTGAACGAAAGCAACAGAAAACCTGGAAGAGTATTATCTTGAAGTCAATATCGCGCAAGTATGCGAAAAATACAAAAACAACACATGAAATTTTCAAAATGAAAATAATTATCCATAAAAATAATCTCCAAATTAAATGGGAAGACCATAACGCTTTTCAAACCGTAACTGAAGACTATAATTAAAACCGTCAGTTATTTCACTCTTGAATGTCACAAGAAACTACAGGAGGGCTATCTTCGCTAACCGGGCCTAATTTAGTAGTGTAAGGGAAGGCAAATAGTCATCACTACCCACTGCCAATTCTTGGGACACTCCTTTACCAACGAATATAAAATAGTTGTAATAGGCAAGAGTCATAAATTTATTTCAAATATTATACTTTTTTCTTTTGTTTATTACCCAAAGCTGTCCAAATTGCACAATATGAATTTTTTTTATATCAATCGTGGTATCTTATACGCAGTCTATTTTGATATTACTAAAATCACTTAAGCAAATTTCATTGTGATGTGTATGTCACTTGAGACACAACATTTAGCTCACAGCTCTGTCATCTTTCAATCAATTTGAGATCTAATTGAAGTTTTGGGCTCAAAAGATAAAACCTTTTATATTGCCCAAACTTTCATACATTAATTTATTCTAATTCTAACTATCAAGTGCCGCAACTATTAACGATTCCCTCTTGTTAACCAATATAATGAATGTACCCTGGATACGGATAGTGTATGTAGAGAAAACTTGCTCAGCTGAGTGCGACCACAAGTGGCTGTGATAAAACCATCCGTTTACTTTCAGACAATAATTATTTTTAATTAAGTCTTAGTTTTAATTTTTAAAGGTAAGCATTTAATTCTAACATTCACAAAGCACAATTTCAATTTTAACTTTCAGAAAATATACTTTTTATTCTGTAACTTTAAAACAATGAATATCAACAGAATATTCCACGTCTTTAAACATTCCAAATATAAAACTGACGCATTGTGTTAATATTTGTATTAATGTGAGATATGTTTGTTGTTGTTTTTTAAGGTGCATTTACCAGAGCGTCCAACAAAATCTCGATATGTCGTGGACCTTTCCAAAATGGATTAGCAGTAAGTTTACGAAGTTGCACGAAAGTTAAAAATCTAGAGTTCGATTTCCTGTAGAGATGAGAGCCATAGTGGTGATATCGATTGAGATGAAACAATCTCCATGATTATGGAAAACTAGTTTTACTTTGAATCATAATCAACGAATAGCTGTGGTTTTCCTCAAAGATAGGTTTTCGAACTATTCTTCATTCCTATACATCGATGATTCGACTTTTTTACTATGTAATAGCAGTCTTTACAACTAGAGGGCAGCAATGGCTCTTGCTCTCTTTTGTTTCTGGTGATTGACTGACACGCAACTTATTAGTGCCTATCACAGTGAAGTTTTGTCTCAATCAGTGATGTCGAGAAACCCACTTGTTGAGAATTTTATATGCAAAAACGGCTCGTTTGGGTTCAGAAAATATTTTAAATAGAAGAGCGAAAAACGTTTCGACCTTCCTCGGTCATCGTCAGGTTCACAAAAAAAAGAGGTAACTGACCGGAAGCTGACCACATGTTTGGAAGGGGTTGTATAACTGAGTGTCGCAATGTAGAGGACGGGCTAGATGTTTGAATATATAATTTTATCTATAATATTAATATAGGTATAATGGCGTTCCTTTATATTGGTTTATTTTGGGTTTAAGTTGTTGTATAAGTAAGGCTTTTTTAATTTTGCGTTTGTTTATGTTTGTTTCTTTATATAGTATTTTAGTGTTTTCTATGGTTATGTTGTGTCCATTTGACTTGCAGTGTTCGAAAACGTGTGAAGGTGACTTTTTCTGTTCTTTGAATCTGGTTTCCATTTTTCTACTTGTTTCTCCAATATAGAAGTCGTGGCAGTTATCACATTGTATTTTATAAATAATGTTGGTGTGGTGTTTGTCAGTGCAGTTCTTACATAGTATAGACCTTAGTTTTGTGCCTGGTTTTTGAATAAATTTAGTGTTAACTGGAATGTTATATTTTGTTACTAGTTTTTGCCAAATGTTGGTTATTTGTTTGACTGATTCGCAACTTTTTAGTGCCTATCACAGTGAAGTTTTGTCTGTTCGTTTTAGATTTCGCGCAAAGCTGCTCGAGGGCTATCTGTTCTTGCAGTGTAAGACTACAGCAAAGACAGCTTGTCTTCTGCCATCTCTTGGGCTCAGCTTTTACCAACGAATAGTGAGATTCATCATCACATTATAACGCACCCACAGCTGAAAGAGGAGCATGTTCGGTGCGACGGGGATTCGAACCTACGACCCTCGGATCATGAGTCGAGTACTTAAACACCTGGCTATGCCCAGGCCCAGCGCAGATAGCCCTACCAAAAATTTAAAACAAACTTAATTCTCACGATAATGATGAGAAAAACAGAATTCTCTAGAGCAGTAATATTTACACCCGTAATAAGTAATTTATACAAGATAAAAAGACTACATTACTATTCCAGTTATTAAACTTTATTTCGTAAATATTATAATAATCTACGCACCTGAAGTAATTTTAAAACCACAAATACCAAAAGTTAATAAATCCAAATTATATTTTATATTTTTAGCACTAACTAGAATATCTCATTATACACATTTTATAAAATAAATTCAACACAGTATCTATGCTCCGTTTACTTGTAGAAAATAAGTTAACCCTACTTTTGTTAGATAGACATTGTTTTAACCGTAAACTGTCTGAAACAAAAAGAAAAAGGCAAACGACCCATCACACACACACACACAAATTCAGAATGAAATCAGTAAAATTTCTTCTTATACAGAGAGTAGTAATACCAAAGACCGATTTCTTTGTCTAATTCCTTTTTGGTTTACTCTCGTACCCGAGGTTCTATTTTCATCCGTAATCCTTGTTTAGGCCGAAGCACTAATTCTGCGACGATTTTTATCTTGTCTCTTGGGTCCAAGGAAGTCACGTTGAAATTGCGAAGAATATTTGCTATTACAAATTTCTCTTCCATCATTGCAAACTTTTGTCCTGTAAATATTTAAAATCCATAATTAATAAAAAATATTTCAAATATTTGTGCCTAAAATATTTTATATCAGTATCTAAGCCCTAAAGGGCTGGCGTAGTCGTAGAGTAATGAATTAGTCTAGTAAATGTAGCCGAATAAATAAATAGGGTCATATCCTCATTCGTGTTCAGAGTTTTCCTCACTAATCTACAATAATAACAGAATGCGCTCGTAATTTGCTATCTATGATTGATACGTATGCGTGCGCACATGATTTTCAACGGATATAAATAACGGATAAATGTAAACATTATTCAGTGTACATTTTGCACAATAACATATTTAAAACCTAAAACTTTTTATTCAATGACTAACGTCAGATCGTACATTATACATTTATTTACTGATAGTGCTTTCGTTCGGTAAAGTTTAGTCCAAAAAAAGCAAAACATAAACACAAATTATAGTTTATCAAACACAGGCCCCCCAGTGGCTCAGCGGTATGTCTGCCGACTTACACGCTAAAATCCGGGTTTCGATACCCGTCGTGGGCAGAGCACAGATAGCCCATTGTGTAGCTTTGTGCTTAATTCAAAACAACAACAATCAAACACGGGTCGAACCCTCAACAAGAACGAGTGGATTTTTGTGGCTCTCTGCTAAAAGTACATTATAGAAACAAATAGGTTTTAATTTCATTAACTGTCATTTCACTTTCAATTATGATATATTTACTCATTATAACATTAACCTAAACCACTTTGGTGGCAGCCCATGTTTTTAAGCCAAGTAGTGTCACACATGCGTGGTTAGCCCAATTAGCAATCACATGGTACAAGCATGTTCGGCGACAGAGATTCGAATATGCAACTTTCATGTTACGAGTTTACCGTTTATAACTCCAAGGATATGCCAGACCCTATGAGGTTGTGTAAACCTACACTTACCTGTCTTTATGATTCAATATGATCATTAAAACTTACCTATATTATTGGTTTTTAAATTTGGAAGTTGTTATGGTGTAAAATGAACAGACCACTGCAGTCAAGCTTCAACAAGAAAACAAATGTGTTCATTATAACATTTAAACATATATCCAATTCTTACCAGAACTATGTCAACAAACACATGTCAAACCAGGACTTTTCATACCAACATGAACAATTACCATAAATAAATCAGTAATAATGGTTTTGTTTGTTTGTTTAGAATTAAGCACAAAGCTACACAATGGGCTATCTGTGCTCGGCCCGCTACGGGTATCGAAACCCTATTTTTATTGTGTAAGTCCGTAGACATTCGTCTGTGACATTTGGGGGCAAATATATTCGTTTACATTTGTTTGTTTGAAATTAACCGCAACGTTACACGGTGGGCTGTCTGTGTTCTGCCCACCACAAGTATCGAATCCCTGTTTCTAGCGGTGTGTGGCCGCAGACATATCTCTGCGCCACTGGGGAGCAATAATAATAGAACCAGGAAAAATAGGTAGAAAAAACAACAACTAATCCCCTCCACAAAAAATGTGGAAATTCAATATTACAGTGACGTTGAGTGATAAACAGCAAAGTTACATCTCATAATTAAGACCTTGTGACACTGTCTCAAGGAAGCTTCTGGCAGGGTATATTTTCACAGAGTCGATCGCGAGAGTACATCCTCATGTGATCATAAATTTACATATTCTTCTGTATGTCACCGCTAGGATATCTGATGTCAGTTTCATCATTCACAAACATACATATTTACACAAAATACAAATAATTATGTAGAAAGTGAGTTAACGTTTTAATGCAACTTAAAATGCACAGACAAATTTAACGATAGAAGGAAACAACAACTGAGAAATAAACACGACTATAATCACAAAACAATTAGAATCTGTTATCTCACAAGATGTTGTATTTTTCGTTTTATACATATGAACATCTGCTGTTAATTAAATGGAGTATACTGACCATGTTTTTCCTGTGTCGAAAAATCTTCCCATGAAATAAAATATATTTGATTTGCTTTGAATTTCGTGCAAAGCTACACGAAAGCTGACTGCGCTATTTGCCCTTAATTTAGTAGTGTAAGACAAGAGTGAAATCAACTAGTCATGACAACCCACCGCCAACTCTTAAGCTACTCTTTTACCAACGAATAATGGAATTGAACGTCACATTATAATGCCCCCACGGCTGAAAGGGAGAGCATGTTTGGTGTGACAGGAATCCAAATCCATGACCCAGGTGGTTAAGGCACACGCAATTCGAAGGTCGCGAGTTCGAATCCCCGTCACACCAAATACGTTCGCTCTTTCATCTGGGAAGGCGTTATAATTTACGGTCAATCCCACTATTCGTTGCTAAAAGAGTAGCCCAAGAGTTTGCAGTGGGTGGTGATGACTAGCTGTTTGGTCTTACACTGCTAAATTAGGGACGGTTAGCGCAGATAGCCCTCGAGTAGCTTTGCGCGAAATTGAAAACAAACGAAACGCTGACAGTACTTTTTCGATGATGAAATGACAACAGTTTAATAAACTAAAATAAATTATTTTAAACTCAACTAAAGGTTTAATTAGTTCGCTTATTTGTAAACGGGAAAATATATTAGGGTTATAATCCCTCAAGCGTAATGTTAGGTCACTTGAAAGTGGAAAGTTTTTAATTATAATTGTTATTTTCCATTCCATTTACAAGGTAATTTTTTTTCCTTTGAGTGTAATTTTTAAGTTTACATTGTAGTTTCCATCCTTAAAAATGCAAATAACTATCCCGATTATTGTGATATCTGTGGTCGCCATGGCCAGATGGTTAGGGCTACGACTCGTATTGTGAGAGTATCCCTTTCAGTCGTAGTGGCGTTATTATATCATGGTCAATCGCACTTTTAGTTGGTAAAAGAGTAGTTCAAGAGTTGTCGGTAGGTGGTGATAACTAGCTAATTTCCCTCAACTCTCACACTGCAAAACTAGGAACGGCTAGCACATATAGCCATTGTGTAGCTACGAGCAATATTATAAATAGATTATTGACAACTAAAACCGATTTCCTTACGTAAATGACAACTCAAATTATTTCATGTGTCCAAAAGCGAGATCCATTTGCAACAGAACTTTTATGAATAACTGTTACGAAGCTACTAACACAACTCATACGGACTGGAGATAATCAGTTGTTAGTCCTATTTACCATATATTAATCGCTGCAATCTATACTTACCAATACAGTTTCTAGGGCCAGCAGAGAAAGGAAGATAAGCGTATGGGTGACGCCCTGTAACATGCTGAGGTAGAAAACGATCCGGATCGTATGTTTCCGGGTTTGGAAATACGTCTGGGTTTCGGTGCAGCATATAAATATTCAATAAACAAGTAATGCCTTGAGGTATATGATAACCATCTATTAAAAAAACAAACAAACAAGATCTACTTCCACAGAGACCCCAATTGTGTTTTGTATTAAGAATAAATAAAAACAAAATTAAAAGTAACAAATATTTTATTTCTTGCTTTTGAATTCATATATCTCTCTGTATTGTAGATGCATAATTATCCTCGTGATTCACGTCATGCGTACGTTTTTCCTAAAGTCACAACACTACAAACTACAGCGTTATGCGTTCCTTTATGTGATGTCATTTTAGTGTCCACTGACTAGTTGATAAACAACACCCTACCGTAGAGGGGAACCAGTGGTTGAAAGAGGTTATACGCTAAGTGGCCTTCGACCATCTATCGGGAAAATAGTGATAAAGTTTTAACAATTTAAGAGAGCAAAAACTTTTGACGTGATGATATAAAACTAAACATTTTAGATAAAAAGAATGAAAAAAATTTACCTGCGTTCTTATTTAGCCAATAGTTAATTACTTTTAGCCAAGAAAAAAAAAGTAAAAAACTTGTTATTATGCTTCACTCCAAATAACTGACTTTTGTTTAGCATTCTTTATAAGACAAAATATCAGTTATGTATGAGGTTTAGAGTTCGTTTCATTTCACCACACAATAATCTAAATTAATTTAGGTATGTGAATAATGTTCCGGAATTTCGTAGAATTCAATAAGCTATCTTTTAAAATGCTCGCTGGTGAAAAGGAAAAGAAATCTTCATATGTGTAAAAACGGCTGATTTGAGTTGAGAACTTTTTTTATATAGAAGAGCGAACACAAAATTATTGGCTAGAACTGGTGATACTGGGTTACCTATCCTTAGGCCATTTGTTTGTATATAGGTGTGGTTGTTGGACATGAAGTTTGTCTTGATCTATGAAGGTTGCGAAGTGGTTGCTGGTAATGTCTATTGATGGGTTAGGATCTCAGAAATAGAGTTCCAAGGCTATCTTGCAAGCTTCACATTAGACTTGAAATTAAAAGAGTCTTTGATGAATGAGCTGGTTGATGTTACATATTTGGAGAATGCCCATGTTATGTATTTACCAAGATTGTAATTAAACGATTCATATGTGGACATTATTGGTCGTAATGGACAATCTGGTTTATGAGGTTTGTAGGTGCCGTACAATATATCTGTGGTGCGCGTGGGTTGGTCTTGCGTAGGTAGGAATAAAGTGTTTTTGTAAGATTGTTTTTTAGCTTTCTGTTTCGCGAAATTATATTGACGGTTTTATAAGAAAATTCTTTGAATAAAATTGTTTAAGAAAGAAAGAAACAACTAATCCCTAACTTTGTAAAGGTAAAACTATGAAAAAAATTTAATCAATGCACAAACATTATCCAAAGTTCACAGAAAAACTACTTAAAGCCATTTCATCACGAAATACAAAGAACTGCATGACTTTCAAAAACAATAAATGAACCTAGACCATCAACTGGCATGTTGCATTAAACCAGAGATTTTCGTACTTATACAACGAAACATAAACCAAATCAACACCAGTAATAACAGGGACAAAAGGGTCTGTTACAATAAAAAAAACAGAAAGACTAAGATGCAAACAACATAAGCAATTAACACAGCATTACGTCCATCACTATACTGGTACAAATACAGGGTGGTCGCTAGAAAAGCGGAAAATTTGACGGAACGATATCTCACAAGTTACCCTTCAAAACGCTACACAAGCTTGGATTTCTGGGTTAAGACGCTGTCTTGAAGTGCACGGACAACATTTTGAGCATCTATGAGTGTAATATAACATATGCCTTTAAAAAACTTTGTAAAAGTTATTCTTTGTAAAAATAAATAGCTGTTTGACAAATTTTCCGCTTTTCTAGCGACCACCCTGTATGTAGATGACATGATTGCGGGAATCGCATCTACAGAACTCACACTTAATTTTTTCATTCACGTTAACTCTCTATTTCCCAACACTAACTTCACATGTAAACAGGAAGAAAGCAATCAAATATCTTATTTTAACCTCAAAATTACAAGAACCGATGCACAATTTAAAACAGAAATCCACCGAAAAATCACCCTATATATCCCTTGGGACATGAAATAAAACCAAAACTCAACATACTAAGAAACCAAATAAAAAAAGGCCATAAAAATATGTTCGCCAGATAAAATTAACGACGAATTAGACAAAATAAAAAAATACTTCATCAACATCAATAAGTGTCCTCCACAAACCGTAAAAAACATAATACGCACACACCAAGACAGAAAGCAAAATCAACCAAAATAAAAATTTATCCTTCGAATTAAAAAATCACGAAACTCTATACTGCTGCATACCATATATTCCCGACATCAGCGGAAAAATAACCAATATTTATCAAAAACTAGTAACAAAATATGACTTTCCGGTTAGTTGTTGTTGTTTTGAATTAAGCACAAAGTTACACAATGGACTATCTGTGCTCTGCCCACCACGGGTATCGAAACCCGGATTTTAGCGTGTAAGTCCGCAGATACCGCTGAGGGTCTTCCGGTTAGTACCAAATTTATTAAAAATAAAAAAAACTAAGGTCTATACTGTGTCAAAACTACACTGACAAACACCACAACAACATTATTTACAAAATACAATGTGGTAACTGACACGACTTCTATATTGGAGAAACAGGTAGAAAAATGGAAACCAGATTCAAAGAACACAAAAAGTCACCTTTACACGTTTTCAACACTTCAAATCAAATGAACACAACATAATCGTAGAAAACACCCAAATACTAAATATAGAAACAAAAATAAACAAACGCAAAATTAAAGAAGCCTTACTTCTACAACAACTCAAGCCCAATACAAAGAAACACCTTTATACCAATATTAATAAATATAATCAAACATCCAAGCACGCCATCTACATTCCTACCCTCAGTTACACAACCCCCTTCAAACATGTGGTCGGCTATCGGTCAGGTACCACTTTCTTTCTTTGTGAACCTGACGATGACCGAAAAAGGTCGAAACGTTGTTCGCTCCTCCACATAAAAAGTTTTTCAATCAAACAAGCCGTTTTTATAAATATATATTTTCTCTACAAGTGGGTTTTCTCGTTATCACTGAAAAGAAATTTTTATCATCTATTCATAATTAAGCAACATTTAGTTCAGGTTTCATTATTGTTAAATAATAGACTCTTAATTGTTCTTAATTAACCAACACCTCATTACTATTACCCAAGTAGAAACCTTACTAAGATTGGCCAACCAATATCCAATTACTGTACACCAGGTAAAACCTCATTATGATTGGACAAACAACATTTCATTTTTGTTAACCTCGTTGTTTGTAACTATAAATCCAAAACCACTATTAGATTTTCATTAAAATAAAAGAGAACTTGAAACCATTTACATGAATGTGACCGTGATAACTTATAAGGATGAATGAAACTTTGGACTTACTGACTTTAACATCTTCTCGTAATGTTCTTCCGATGAAAGGAACTGGGGGGAAAATTCGTAGACCCTCCTGAATTGGAGAGGGGGTCGAAGTTTGTGTGCAGATTTAAAATATAACAAAATAAATTAAGTTTTAATTTCTGCTGAACAATAATGAATTATAATTAATAAAACTATATATATATGAGAACATTATTCACAACTGGGTAAAATTATAATTTTATGCTACAGGGAAATATTTTAAAATCTCTTTTGAAATTGAAAATTTAATGAATATGAAGAAACAAAAAAGTGACTACTGTTCTAATAAGTTGTATTGTACACAGAGAAACAAACCATTTAAAGCCATTACTACTATTAACATGAATAATTAATAATTATAATAAAAAAGAAAATAACCTACGTACTTTCAAAGCACAATCCATGTATTTCAGTTGCTTAATATCTTCTATAGTAATTGACCTTTCAGTATCATTTCCAAATACTGAGTCCAGTTCGTCTTGTATTTTTTTCTGAACAAACGAATCCAAACCAATGAGATAAAGTGTCCAGCTAATTCCCATAGCAGTCGTGTCATGTCCCTGTTTAAATAGATGTATAGCTATATATCTACACACACATTTGTAAATATATATTTCTAAATATCTCTACACACATATATATATATATTTCTATACATCTACACACAAATATTATTTGGTTGAGTGAGTGTTTTAAACACCTAGTAAGGTAAACTTTTGGCACTGAATTGGTTGATGATCTTTGAAGAATAGTAGATTTCTGGATTATATTCTCATGCGGTTTTATGTTGATGGTAAAAGAGGTTGGCAATATTGTGAATTAGGTATAAACATGGAAATTTTGGTTACCGAAACGAGACGGCTAAGTGAACAGTTTTAAATATATGTGTAAATACATACATGCTAATTAATAAACACTTGAATAAACCTGTGATATTGAATAAACACATGGATAAGTTTACGTTACTGAACACGCACGTGGAGAAGTTTGCATCATTGATTAAAAACGTGGATAAATGTGTTATCGAACAAAATAACACCTTTACACAGAAAGGTAGGAAGACTGAAAGTAAAACTGGAGAGTAATTAAAAATGTAAGTAGGCAGTAGTGGGTGAATGAATAGAGAAAGGATCAAGGTTAGAATGGACAAAGTGAATATAAATTCCAACGTTTTCACCTCAAACATGAAAGTGTCCACTTCTTCGCGAATGTCTTCCATGGTTAAGCTGAGATCATTCAAATGATGATTAATCATCAGGTCTAGCAAAGGTTGCCTCCTCTTCAATTTATTATCTTTACCATCATCCTGTTCATTACCAGAAGCTCGGATCACCAGTATCTGGGCTTTACGATTACGAATGACCTTGAAAAATGTGTCATCAAATTTATTAATTAAAACATTAGACCAGAAATGTCCTATTAACCATAATATCTTTATTTTATAGACTCTGCTTCAAACCTGCAATATATTCACATAAGTATGTTAAATAACTATATTTAAAAGTTAGGATTGTATGTTTAATTTGTTTTAAAGTTTAAACTAAGAGAATTAGATATCGTGTTGTTGTTGCTTTCACAGCTTTGTTCACCCAATTAGTCTGCATGATGGTTTCTGCATGTGGGTACATCAAACTATCACCTTTTATTCGCACGCTGGAATTTGTCTGCGGCGTACTCCCACTGACCGTTTGATGGATCCTGGAACCACTCAAATGTAGTTTTAATTTAATATAATAAGTACGTTTATGCTGATTTAGGTGCATAAGTAATATACATATACATAGATCACAAAAAATTGATAAATAAATAAAGGATTTTGATGTTGTTTCGTATCATTGAGGCCTAACTATTCTGCATAAAAGCCCAAAACTATAGAAAACGTTGTCAATCGTTTATCATAATGAATAATATATAGACATAAAGATAAAGTGTGAATTGTGAAACAAAATTTTCATTTCACTTTTTTCTCAGTAATCTGTTGTTCTTCTACAATCTTAACAAAACCCAAATTCATAGATTATGAAAAAAGAAATTAATATGAAAGCTATCGTACTTACTTATCATTTATTATTTGTACCATTAAGTCTTTTGTTACGTATTTTTTAATGTTTTATGTTCTTCGTAGACTAAACGCAACAGATAAACGCAGATAACAGCTTGTATAATTTATTACACTAAACTATTAACAACTATAACAGATATAACATAAATTATATGATAACAGTGACAGATATTAAGTTACAACATTCGGAATTAATTACAAAACAAAATAATACTAGTTTCAAACTTCAAAATTAATCACAATACAAAATGGTACTGGCCTGTATCTAATATAATGATCTAAAATGAAAGTCTCAAATTCCCGTGTGAATTTGGTCCCACGAAGAAATCCCGAAACAGTTCACAGTTCAATAAATTCGCCGTCTCTCAGCACAAGCAGTAATTCAGATGTATCGTAGAGATTGACGAAATAAAATCACAGCTTCCGAAGATCTAACTTCAATCACAAATCCAAGTTGAATATTCACAGCAAACACTTAATCTTTCTCAAACGAATGACTAACTCTTCTTTTCTAATGACTCTTCTCTTGAATAAAACTAATGTCTGACTCTCTTTTTTTTCTCTCTCTCGCATCTTCGTCTGTTTATATATTGTAGGCCTAGACTCCTCGAAACACCGCGAAAATTCTACAGGTCTCCAGAGCAATCCGCACATGTCCGTTCTTGTACGAGACTACACGTCTAGACACGAAGTCACCAGCACTCATTTACAAACATATGATTGGTTTACTTAATTCAAGAAAGTTCTAAATGTTACCCTAAATGAATAACAAAATATTAGTTTAAACTTCGAAACAATAATATCAATATGGAAAAATGAATAATAGAAATGAAAATTTAAACACAACACGACATGTTGTCGCTTACAAAATATTTACACGATATTTACATAACACTCTCCCCCTTAAAAGTAAAAAAAAGTTTGAACTTGTGAAAACTTTTTTTTTGTTTTGCTTATTTGTCTTTTTAAACCAACTTAAAAGGGTTAAATCCAGTAGATTCTGAAATAACCTCACGAACTTCAAACAATAACAAGGGAACACTCTCAACTCAGTTCTTTGAGTGTTTGTGGCAGTAATTTGGTGGAAAAGATCAAAAATGCCTTGTGACTCAGGATGGTATGCACTGGATGAAACTTGATGGAGGTTTAGATCATGCATGGCTTGTTGAAATAGCTTGTACATAAAATTTAAGCCTTGATCTGATTGCACAACTTTTGAAATCCCGAACATGGTAAAGAATTTGACAAGAGCCTTGACGATGTTGGGAGCAGTGATTTTTCTCAAAGGGATAGCCTCAGGGAAACGTGTAGAAGGACACATGATCGTCAAGAGGTATTCATTTCCTGCTTTGCTTTTTGGCATTGGGCCAACACAGTCGATAATGATTCTTGAGAACGGTTCTTCAAAGGCAGGAATAGGCTGCAGTGGTGCTTTTGGAATCCCCTGATTTCGTTTTCCAGTCATTTGGCAAGAATGGCATGTCTTACAAAAGTCAACAACATCTTGGCGCATCTTTGGCCAATAGAAATGTCGTCGGATACGATCTTGGGTCTTCCTTACACCTAAGTGTCCCGACAATACATGGTCATGAGCAAGACTAAGAATATCATTCCGATAGCATTTTGGAATGACGATTTGGTGAATAACATTCCACAGGTCTCCAGAGCAATCCGCACATGTCCGTTCTTGTACGAGACTACACGTCTAGACACGAAGTCACCAGCACTCATTTACAAACATATGATTGGTTTACTTAATTCAAGAAAGTTCTAAATGTTACCCTAAATGAATAACAAAATATTAGTTTAAACTTCGAAACAATAATATCAATATGGAAAAATGAATAATAGAAATGAAAATTTAAACACAACACGACATGTTGTCGTTTACAAAATATTTACACATTTACATAACACTTTTGAGCTATTTGTGTAACTTTACGTAATCACCTACCGTTCTAGTAAAGTTGTGTAGTTCTGTTAAACCTTTTTTGAAACGACGCCCATAAGAAGAAAGTGAAAATAATACCCTAGGCCGAAGCCACGGTCGTACCATACGACACACGAATGTTTCACCAACCCTTTGTAAAGAAAACAGAAAATATTATCATACTATGCACTATTTACTGAATAGAAACTATTTTCACGGGGTTTCACAACTCAGATGTCATTTATACATTAATATTACAGCGTGTTCTCTTCGCTTGACTCAGATTGGCGAGTGTGGCGTAAAATTCAGTTTGTTCGATGTTCTATTGATGAAGTTACTGGGCTAGGCCTAAAACCTTGAAGTAGTTGCGTCGAGTTAAGCATAAATCGTTCGTTGTTCTCGTAAAAAATAAAACAAAAACTGTACCTACCTAAGTTTAACTTGTTTATTTTTCTATAACACAGATATAACAATATCTCTACAACATAAGCTTAAACTTCAAACGAATATATAAACTTCAGTAGTTTCGTACTTAGTCTTATTTTTCTCGTCAATAAACCCTATCATGTTAAAACTCTGGCGTTGTAAAAATAAAGGTTGAAGCCATTGCCGATAAACGGGAATTCGTTATATTTCTTTCTTTCAAGTTATGTCAAGCGATGTCCAATGATGGGATAGAAAGACGGCTGGGAAGTTTAGTAATCACACCGTCGATACCGATGAAGAGATTCCATCAAAGGTATTTGATACGCTTTAACTCGATTATAATAATTTTGAAAAAGAAGTTTGTTTACGGTATCTTTAAAGAACTTTTATGTTACAAACTGCACAAAAACTTCTTACACAGAGAAATATGAACATGAAATATCCCACAAAACTAATAAACAATATTTCCACTACTTGTATCTCTTCTTTTCCATTTTTGTTTTATTTCTGTATCAGAAACTGGGGACTCCTGACCCTGCGTCCAACGACCAATCCGTTTCTGAACAGTCCAAGTAAGGAACAGAAACGAAAGGAAAACACTATAAAAATTATTTTAGTAATGCTGTATCTTTTCACAGTTCTTTGCTATTTTTAGCAATATCAACGTGTACATAAAACAAACGAGTAAAGGACAGTATATTGTATGGATGCGTTTTTCTTATAGCAAAGTCACATCGGACAATCTGATGAGCCCCCCAAGGATAATCGAACCTTTAATTTTATCGTTGTAAATTAGTAGATTTACCGCTGTGCTAGCGGGGAGACAGGGTTAGATTTGATAATATTTTAAAAATCTACATACGAAATCAACATGTATTTTTTACTCTTAAATTGTTTTTATTGTTCCTAAATTACAATAGTTGGGAGTGTAATATATCCGAAAAAGTGACTTACTTTTCGACCTTTAGTAAATTTCTGTTTTGCATCGTTACGTTTTGCTTATATTTACTAAAGTTTACTTGATTTTCACTTGACAGTTAACTTTTATTGTACCATTTCCTTTGAATCCAACAAAACTATAGAAAAATGAAATATATGCTTACTCGTACAAAGATTTCAAATAGGACGAGTCTGTATTTTCTTGGGTACAAATCTTTATCCCCATTGCACTTTCTGAAATATAGTTGAATTTTTATAGAAGAATAATTATCATCAAATGTTTTATAATGTATTGAGTAATTTGTACCAAAGAGTGTCTGACGACTTTGTTTTTAAACAAAAGACATTTGTGACGAAATTTTTATTTTTTGTTAATATTGACTTTACCTGCAGAATAGACTTTCAAATTCACAAGAATGTCACAGTTAAAGTCAGTTTATGGGTCAATTCTCTTCTAAAATACGTAATAGGATTTTCAGATTAAGTGGTTTGGTTTTCTCTTAATTTCGCGCAAAGTACTGGTGTAGCTTGACGCGAAATTAAAAATAAACCAAATCCGAAGAGGGAAAATGAAAGCTCACCGCAAATTATGTCCAACGTACAAAGAGTAACATATTTATCTATGTCCACCCATTTCTCACTCTGCGCTTGTCTCAGCTTTTCCACTAAGATTTGGCTCTGTTCGTTGAACATTGGAATGAAGTCTTCAAGAATTCGGAAGTGAAATGCAGGAGTTACCAACTTTCGTCTTTTTCTCCATTTACTCCCGAAACTATGTATCAAATACGATAAACATTTTAATTTATATATATATATATATATGTATGTGTATGTATTAAAAGTATGGCGATATGATACGACTATTGTATCGTGAAGCCGTGATACAACTATATCGCTTCAACGTCCAATGCAATCAATGATTCTTCACGAAAGAAGTTTTCCGTCAACAATACTAGTCGTGGGTACAGTGAAAAATCAAAAGTGCAATTTACGTACTAGGAATTAAGATTTTTTTTTGTATTTTACATCAGAGATTTTATCCAAATTAATTTTCATAGTATGTATTTTTTATTTGAAATTTTTCATCTGGGTTTAGTTACCTCTAATTTTTAAAATCATCTTTACATTCCCCAAAATGTGTTGAAATCATCCTATAAAACAAAACATGGAACGTCCACAGACGTAGAAACTATAAGTCAGCTGAATAACGCGCTGTATAAAACATATAATTTAACATATGTTTTTACTGTGTTTGTATTTTAAAACCAAAGAAATATTAAGGATGGTAGCATTGTATTTGGCTGGTCTAAACACAAATAATAATAGGCATTGAATCTAATCCTACTATAAACAAAACATTAATGATATAATTTATGTTAATTTATAAAACCTAGCTGTTGTTGGCTTTGTTATTTGTTATGATTAATGTATTTTTGCAAGAAATATCTTTTGAATGTTTGGCAAAAACACTAAAAACTATTCAGTGGTTATCTGTGGAATTTATTATAATGTTAATTTTTACCACATTTACACAATGGTATCATTTTAAAATAATTACACGTCGATGTGTGTGCGTATATTTATTTTAAACAATTAAACTTATTTTAATAATCGCTTACATGTGCTGTTTCTGTCAGTCTTTAAAGTATAACAAGTGTATGTATTATCGTCTTGGGTCTGTACACATTTATAATATAACTGAAAAATGTTACGAACTGGGAATGTTTGGTGTTCCCCCTACGAATAGTAGTTTTAAGGCCCTGATTTTATTAATTACCTTGTCAACAATCCTGATCCCAGCCATGGATGCAAAAAAGAATATTCATTTGATTTTTCTAATATTGTGGAACTTCTGAGAATCACCTGAAATAAAAAATCCATCCTATATTACATCAGTTCCGCCCACTGATCATAGTGTCTTATTTTGTAATAACGGTTTTTCGTTCCTTAGCACTAATATTTTGATTATACTTTATTCATATAAGGTAATGTTGGAATGAATGCAATGTTTGTTTACTTACCTCTACAGTTTCTGGTTTAAAAAACCCTACAGAAGGTCGAATTCCATTCCAGAAACGATATATCCTTTCCTTGTGAAACAATTGAGCGAACCCACAAGTGACTTGGAACATTACTAAATAAAGTAATAATGAATCGTGAGTACGGGATGTTTAGGAATTGTTACTCAACGTTTTTATGCACCCTTATTTAATATAGAAATTTCCTCCAAAATTGGTTCCAAATAAAATAAAATTTGGAAAGCCTTATTTTTCTTTTAGTAACACAACACCTTTTAAGTGTGTGACGTTAAAATTTATTTGTTGTTATTAGTTTTGCAATAATTTGCTTAAAACCGGCGGCACATTAATTTACAATGATTGTTTATTTGTGTTTTATTCTTGAATTTTGCGCAAAGCTACACTAGGATTATCTGCGCTAATCGTCCTTAACTTAAAAGTGTGAGATTAGAGGGAAGGCAGCTAGTCATTACCACCCATCGCTACTCTTTTACCAACGAATAGTGGGATTGAACGTTCCAATATATCGTCCCCACGGATGAAAGGACTAGCACGTATGATGAGACGGGAATTCGAACTTCCGACCCTCAAATTACGAGTCGATCGCCTTAACCACGTGGCCATGCCGGGCTAATTTACAATGATAGCATCAGTTTTCTCACAGAAATAAACGCATAGTAAAATAATTTTGCTGATGAAGGAACAAAGATTAGATTAAATGACTACAACATTTCTCTGAACATCTTTATACATGAGATTGAAATTTTATTGAACATTATAAAAACTAATCCACTTTTAAAATATTGTCACGAGGTGATCGCATTTATTCACGGAAATTATAGTGAATATACGACCTTATTTATAAAGTTACTTAGAGAGCAAGACATGCATAATATCTCAATACGAACTCGGTTGGAAAGCCCGATTACATTTACCTTCAGAGATTTGAAGTCTTAAAGACATGCGGGGTTAGGTTTAATCGACATCCAACTTCTTTTAAAACAAAATCTGGACGGTAAAATAAACATATTTTAATTTCGACTCAAACAGGATTAAAAACATGCAACACATTTCAACATGGTTCCTTTTAAAGACGTTCTCACGTAATTAAAGAGCAGTATTTATGAATAAATGTTGTACGTGATCATGTCTCACTGTCACAGACGAACACTGCACAGAAATAAAGATACCACCTCATAAGCAGTTTGTTTCAGACGTTATATATTTCAACATGGTATCATGAGACAAATTCATAAAGAGTAAATGAATTTTGTTTTCAACATACATGTCTGATATTTGTATATTAAAATATTCTCTTAATCCCCGCTAGTACAGCGGTATGTCTCCAGATTTACAAAGCTAAAATTAGGGGTTCGATTCCCCTGATATGGGCTGAACAGATAGCCCTTTTTGGCTTTGTTACACGAAAAATACAACAAAATCATAAAATATTCTCTTCAGGTGTAGATGTTGAATACTTTCCTTATGTAAGCCCAGTTTCAAATCTTTTTTTGATCAAAATGCAGAAAGCACAAATGTATAAGCTCTATAAATATAATAGCAATTGTTGTTTCATGTCACATTTGTATCAACTTAAGTTTAACAATTTACATTAGTAATAACCTATGAAAAACTTGTATTTATTTACGAACAGTAAAACTCATAATGTTCATTAAAAGTCCATAACGAACTTATCGGATAGAATAAAAAAAAAAATGTTATCTCTCAAATAGTTTATTTTCGTCATTAAAAATGGTTTTCACACTTCATTCAGCACTGAGAACTTTAAAAAACTGTGTCATGAACGGCCTGTGTTTTCCATACGCAATATCTGCCAGACTAGTGCGTCGTGGGCATGTGCGAAACATGAGAGGAACGTCAATTCAATTACACTAATAAGTCTCTTAAGGATTACTTAGTTGATGTTCTAAACATAAAAACACATTAAAATAAGATGTTATTAATGCCTTAGAGCTCTAAGTCTACTTACACAAGTTGATGTTATCTATCCTTCTGGCATCCTTATGACGCATGACCAATGACGCGTTACCAATGAACGGGTTTCGGAACCCAATCCCTGGGAGTTTATTGATTGTGTTTTTCAGCTTATACCATCTAATCCAAGATGGTATGAACGTAAGAACAAAAGATAGACAAAGAAAAATTATGGTGACGTACCAGTCATTCAAGAATCTGGAAACGCTGACTAAAATCATGGTTAATTCTTTCATGAGCGACTTTCAGTGTTCACTCTCGAGAAAAGATCGGATACATCTGGCGATTGAAGTCACGAGCAGAATATTTAGGTTGTTAAAGTATCTCGCTACGTTACCAGTTCACATTCATCCCGCACGGTACCTGTACACTGACGAACAGATGGGATTAGGGATTATTGATGTAGATATATAAGGAATCGGCGAAATAAAAAACTTATCATCACAAATATCTTAGAATATAAGCTGTGTCCTTAGCTAAAAGGTGATAATTTATATTTATCGTATTTTCTGGCGAGAATTTGTTGAACGACATACCAGTATGTATATGTATATATATTACGAAGTGGAGATAAGCAGCTTGCACTTCAGATGTGTACAGTCTATATCGTTGAGATGCTGGAACTATGATAATAATGTTCAAAGGTATTTATAATTTCTGTGATAAGCGAGTTGGGATGATCCGAAATTGTGACTGCGCCTTTTAAAGGAGGCAAGTATTGCTGTGACAAGTGCATTTATAGATGTCAGAGACAATAAAATAACACATGAAAGGGTGGATAACATATGAAAGTCGATACATAACCAAAAGTAAAGGCATTAGAGACAGATAGATTATTTGCAGGTAGGATAACAGTGTTTAAAAGTGGATAAAGACTGTGAGAACAACCACTGGAGGTGGAAGGTTTGTTTTATTTGAAGCCTGACATGGCCTATCGCGTTAAGGCGTGCGCTTCGAAATCTGAGGGTCGCGGTTTCGCGCCCGGGACGCGCCAGACATGCTCGCCCTCCCAGCTGTGGGGGCGTTATAATGTAACGGTCAATCCCACTATTCGTTGGTAAAAGAGTAGCCCAGGAATTGACGGTGGGTGATGATGACTAGCTGCATTCCCTCTAGTCCTACACTAGAAAATTAGGGACGGCTAGCACAGATAGCCCTCGAGTAGCTTTGTGCGAAATTCCAAAAACAAACAAACGTTTTATTTCAATTTCTGTCAAAGCTGCACGAGTGCTTTCTGCGTTAGATGTGTGTTCACGTTTTGATACTGTTATTACTTTTATGGTACTTCTTTGTTTGTAAATTTATAGGATGTCTTTATCTTTTTATTAATAAATTCTATAAATGAAACGCTTTTTTTAATGCTCATAAAAATTACTTATACATCAGTACGACGTTTTCTTGTTAAAGGTTACTTTTGCAGCGCACCCCGCTGGTACAGCAATAAGTCTCCGTATTTACAACACTAAAATCAGGGGTTCGATTCCCCTCAGGGGGCTCAGCAGGTAGTCAGATGTGGCTTTGCTGTAAGAAAACACACACGTCCTTTTGCAGCATATATTTTCAAAATCTGCTGAACGTATTACGTCACTACCTGATCATCACGACAGTGATAACCGTTCATCTTATTCGTAGCTACAAACAAGCCTTTCCAACATGTACGTCATTTTCTGCTCAGCACGAAAAGGAGGGCAATTCGTCACTAACAAAGGACGAAGTGTAGTTTCTTCCCTCACTTGACTTCTAGAATATACTTCTTAAAAGGACTCTGAAAGGAAATATAACTGTGTAAAACAAAGAGATAAACCCTATATTCACACATTTTCTGTTAAAAAAAAATGTTACTTTTTTCTCAACATAAATATTGTGCAACATTGGTGTAGATGTGTTCCAATACTGTAAAGTTGTTTTGTTGTTTTGAATTAAGCACAAAGCTACACAATGGGCTATCTGTGCTCTGCCCACCACGGGTATCGAAACCCGGATTTTAGCGTGTAAGTCCGCAGACATACCGCTGAGCCACTGGGGGACATACGGTAAAGTACAAAGATGAATCACCTGGAGGTACATTTGTCAATCATTAAGTTATATAATATGCTAAACTAACTGTTTCGTTTCCCACCGCGTCAGCGAAAAATTTATGAATTTACAGGGTTGTAATTCGGGGTTCGATCTGCCGGTGGAGAGCACGTATGTAGCATTGCGTGGCGCAAAATAATTCGATGTTCGATTCCCCTTGTGGAGAAAGGGTATTTAGCATTGTGTAGCTTTGGGTTGAAAACAAATTATGTCTAAAATCTACTTACCTAATTAATGATATATTTTCTTGTAAATCAACAGACCCTAAAACCTTGGTGATGCGACATGTGGTTCTTACATCTCTATGAATTATGATAATTAATTATCTACCAATTTTAAATAATTCAAATTTGTTATTTTTCTGTGGATTGAACAGTTTTCTTTATTACTTTTCTTTTATGATCTATTTCTTCTTCGTTTCCTGCTCGTGTGCTTTCTTGGATATTGTTATATTCTACACCGGATTTATTCCTAGTTGTATGAATATAGCCTGGAAGAAATTGGTTTGGCTTAAATTTAGCAGTGGATGACTATAGAAAAGGCGGCTAGCCTTCATCACCCATCGCCAACTCTTTGGCTTCTTTTTTATCAACAAATAGTTGGATTGACCGTACATTATAAAGATCCCACGTTCGAAATTGGGAGCATGTTTGGTGAGTAGGATATTCGAACCCGTACCCCTCAAATTGTGACTCAAACGGCTTAACCACCAGGTCCTTTGATTTATCTTGCTGATTCTATAATGTAGTAGAAAAATAATGTATTTGTATTCTTATTCGTAAGTAGGTTTTTTTATTTGTTTATTTAATTTTGTGCAAATTTAGAGCACTTTGAACTAGCTCTCACAAATTTTCGTTGGTTTGTTTTAAATTTCGCGTAAGCTACTCGAGGGCTTATATGCGCTAGTCGTCCCTGATTAGAGGGAAGGCAGCTAGTCGTCACCACTCTCAACTCTTGAGCTATTCTTTTACCAACCAATAGTGGAATTGACCGTCACATTATTACGCCCCTATGGTTGAAAGGGCGAGCATGTTTGGTGCGACGGGTATTCGAGCCTCGACCCTCAGATTACGAGTTGAACGCAACCACGAGACCATTCTAGACCTGAAAGCTTGTTTTAATAGTATCTCACTTGCTACATATGTATACACACGTGTTTCTATTTAACATTAGATTATTATGTGTAGTCATAGTTTTTGGCTTGGTGTATAAATTAGCTGAAGATGGAATATGTATATTCCGAAACGAAATATGTTGTATTTAGTAACCCCTGTGGTTGAATTGAACAGTGTTATTAAGCCATAGTGAAAACGTTTTCACAAATTCTCTTATTATTCATGAAACTCGACCTCAGTTTAAAAGTTCACAAACTATTGTCATCTGTCATTTCCATCTTCAGAATAAATGAAACATGTTCTTTGCTTTTTCTTGGACTTCTAAGTTTACGAACTACGTCCATCACGTGGTCTTCACATGCACTTCTCATTACACATGACCTTCAGCTTTGGAGTTCACGAAACGTGTTCATCTTCTACATTTCATATTTACAACTTACATTCAAAAAATATCCAACACATTACTTTCGCCCCTTTTGGAACAAAGTTCAGCACTAAAATTCGGGATCTGATTCCGTGTGATGGACTCAGCAGATAGTCTAATGTAGCTTTACTGCAAATCAAACAGTTTTATATTCCGAGTTCCACCTCGTAGGTACATAAATGAAAAGTTTTGTATACAACGGTCCTTCTGCACGAACCATTAAAATTCAATTGGAATAAAACAAAACAGCATCATTGGAGTGTGCATCTAGAGTTTAGCGTATAAGTTATCAATTCAGAAAATTCTTCCCACGCATAATACATCCGATGACACATACTGATCTTTATCATAATATTGTTAGATAAAAAAATCGGGGGTTATGGCCTTAGCCAATATTTATTCGGGGGTATAGTTGAATTAATATTTCTTCGGAACAAGTTAAACGTATGTACGACAAATTATTCACACTTCAAAGTTTATAAGCATATCAAAAATACATATACATATAGTTCTCTTCTTCTTGTAATAAATCCACTTACGCCTCATTACTTTAGAATTTCAGTTCATCAGGTGAACTTTCTTCGATGTTATTATCGCCAAACAATAGTTTACTTACTTTACATTCGAGTTATCACGGTTATACTTTATACTCCTAAATCGTTTAATCCCTATTCTTCTTTTATATTTCCGAGAATCGTCTGTCAATTTGTCAAAATCCAATAAGTTAAATTATTTCAAAACTCTTTTTGACGAAATAAACTATTCTTCTGATCCTTCTGAGCCCCGCATGACCAAGCGTGTTAAGGCGTTCGACTAGTAATCCGTGAGCCGCGGGTTCGAATCCCGGTTGCACAAACATGCTCGCCTTTTCAGCCGTGGGGCGTTATAATGTAACGCTCAATCCCACTATTCGATGGTAAAAAAGTAGCCTAATTACGAGACGAGTGCCTTAACCACTTAGCCTGTTATATTTGTGTGTAATATTTTACTTTTGACATTCGAACAGAAAAAAGTTACAGGTTATTGGGTAACCCTTGAAAGACGGCGATGTCAGTAAATCGTTGCTCAAACCTAAAACAGTATTCATTCTGATACGACTTCTTCAGTAGGTTCTCTCAATGTGGTATTGAAGGTAATTGATTACATCTTTTTTCTAACGTAAGTTTTTGCACATTTTCAGTACAGATAAACTGAACAACGTAAAATATTACTAAAATGGAATTTTTAATAAAACTAAAATTTTAAATCATTGTCGGTGATCTTATAAAATTTCACAATTATAATAATCTATTTTATCATCTTTAGAGATAAATTATGTGACTTTGTATTTAAGTTTGTTTCTTCTCAAAAATAACACAACCAACTTAAGATTCGTTTAAACAAAACCTTACCCCGGCGTTTAATCTTTATTTTCCCTTTGAAACAAAACCAAGATGGCCCTGAAATTAGCTTGCCTAGGTACAGGTCGTTCGGCTTAATTCGCCGTTCAATAAACTCCCAGTATTAATACGAAGTTAGTATTATAATCGTAATAGTCAATATACCAATTACAGTTAAGAATAGTTATATAGGCGGAGGTTTTTGTCTAGTTTCTCTTCATATCGTTCGCAATTATAAATATTCCTCGCATGAGCAAAATACGAGAAAAAAAATGCATTGTACAGACAATCATGCCGACTGGTTTAAAATACCACATGTTTAAACAAGACAGTTTTGTAAATTTAGTGCATTTAAAAAAATTGCATTCTCATTATTTTCCTACGTATCAGAGAATATAACGAACAAAACGTTTCCTACATATTTAAAAATGTATTTATTATGAAAACGAGAAGAGGGGTATTTTAAACACGTTCGTTCAATGTAGTTATGAGCCTTTCACAAATACGTTTACAGGAATGCTGGGTATCTGATGTAATTGCCCGGCATGATCAAGCGCGTTAAGGCATGCGCTCGTAATCCGAGGGTCGCAGGTTCGCATCCGAGTCGCGCTAAACATGCTCGCGCTCCCAACCCTAGAGGCGTTATAACGTGACGGTCAATCCCACTATTCGTTGGTAAAAGAGTAGCCCAAGAGTTGGCGGTGGGTGGCCTTCCCTCTAGTCTTAAACTGCTAAATAGGTACGGCTAGCACAGATAGCCCTCGAATAGCTTTGTGCGAAATTCCAAAAAACAAACAAACAAAAATAAATGATGTAATAAAAATGGGTCTAACTTAAACCACATTATGATTATTTATTTATCCTTAACGGATTTCTGTGGAGAAAAGGTATATAATATTAATTGCGTTTCAACTATACTTTGTTGTTGTGTGATGTTTGAAACTATTATGCAAAACGTTACATAAATGACGCTAAATGCACAAACACTGTACACTAAAACGCCTATAAAATAATCCAGACTCAACAGCTGTGGTTATGAATAGCGTTATCAGTAAGCTTTCATACATAATATGAAAAAAATGGTATAATTATAACAGAAATTTTTGTGTCCACGAATTACGCAGTCGTTTCCTCTATCGACAAAGTTGACTGTAGATGTCGTTGAATGGATAATTCATTCAAGTTTATATGTGTAGTTATAAAACCAACGTTTGTTTTCATTGTTATTTAATAACTCAGAAGACCACGTCCTAGGTATCTCTACCATTGTTGAAAGGACATTTTTTTTTAATCTAGAGCTCTGTTTACCAACATTAGTAAACAAAGGATCATCTGCTCACTACGTTTTATTTCTGTTCGTACTCTATGAAATGACTAATAATAAAACATGCCATTAAAGAGCTTAAATATCTAGGCCAGTACAGTAGTAAAACAATCACGTTAAGTGTTTCAAAGTCATGTACTTTTAATTTAGTGTGGTCCAAACCACATTCCTGTGGTCAATTTTCTAGTGGATTGCAGAATAACACAGGGCCAATGACAAACAAAAGGTAGGTGAATTATTCCATTTTCATAAAATTTGTAATTTGTACGTATCGTAGGACAGGTTAAAGTGTAGTTTCTCTTACGATTCGTTATTAAACAAGCGATACTCATTAAGCAGTTCTAATAAGTAAATTTTGGATGCGAGCACGTAGAAATACGAAATTATAGGACAACAACATTATTATATATTCTGACTTTGCTATGAAAGTTTGCTATTGTAAAGTTTTTCGAGGTAAAACTGCAACTATCTGATGAACAGTTTTGACAAAATAAAATAATTCAAGACAGTCTTACCAACGGTTTATACTTTATTTTGTGAACACCGATCTCTATTTACCTTTTTAATTACCATAAAAAAACGTACATCTCCTTGATTTGCTGGTAATATTACTAAATCAAAATATTTCTTACAGGTTGATTATTTGTTTGGGATATTAGTGCAAATCTACTCAAATCTGTGATAGCTATCAGATTCTGAGCTGACGGGCTAGAGGGAATGCAGCTAGATAAGAGCACTCACCCCGCCAACTCTGTAGCTAATCTAATCGAATGGTGTAATTTAAACATCACACTTACAATGAAAGTTACAGCACCACACTGGGGAGAGCGATTTTACAACCATGGGATGCAAACCATGAACTCTCGAATTCACAGTCCAGACACGATAAATACTAGGCCAAATAGTTCCGTTATGTTTGTTTGTTAATAGGCACAAGGCTATATAATTAACTATCCAAGCTCTGTCCATTACAAGTATCAAAACCTGATATTTAGCCATCACAAATCCTTAGACTTACTACCCTTAGGTCGAAGTTTACGAATTTTGACACGTCTTATTAAAGTTTTAATCACAAATGATAAAGAAATCATATTTTCATTCTGTCAATAATAATTCCTCGTATTTTAAACGGTACCTTCTAATGATAGCTTCAGCATAAAAACTTGCTACTTTTTTGTTGAGTGTATTTTTAATTAAACTTAACAATAACCACATTATACCGTTACAAAATAAGATCAGTATTTATTGACAAGATGCAGAAAAATAAGATTCAAATATTGAATTTAAAGAGATTTAAACTAATTATCACAATTTTTCTTATTCTCAGTCTAATATTTAATATTTTATTATCAGCATTTCAAGCTCAACTTCGTTTTGACAAGAGAAACTAAGCCATTATTTTCTCTCTGAAAGCATGAGTTTTCCTTCTTCAATCGGATCTTGGTTTCGTTCTTGATAATATGAAAGTTCTTTCCTCAGCCTCTGCAGCCATGCTTCAATTTTGGGGAAAGTAGTAAGTGTGTAGTCGATAGCCTAGTGTATTAAAAAGGAAAATCTGGGTCGCTTGAGAATGAAAGGAAACCATAACACACAACTTTGAAGCACCCAGTAGCGGTTGATAAATAACTACTAAATATGAAACGTCGGTTACTCTACAAATACGTATTAAAAAGATATGAAAACTGCGGAGAATCTGTAGTAGTAAAAAATAATATTGATAAAAATACAAAAATTACAAATAAAGTGATATTTATGGACGGTCTGTTTCTACATTATTCAACAAGGACATCATCTAATCACTGTTATTCGTTTCATATGTACTTACAAAGAATTAATAGAATAAGATACACTGATATTGTTCTTCGTAACAACAGAGGACATTTTGCAATAATGACCAAAATTGTAAACATTTCCAGCACTGATGTTAACCACTTTGCTATATCACCAAAATCCCAGATAGCTTTGTACCATCATCATATACATGTACACCGCTGGACAAAATCTTAAAACCAATAAACATAAAGAAAAATATGCATTTTGCGTTGTTAGACTCCACCACTTATTTGGGGTAGAGCTTCGAAAGATGAAAATAAAAAGAGGGAAAATAAAAATAAACATTTTTAGCATTTAATAGGAAAAAAAAATTTTAAAACTGAGAAATTAGCCTAAATACTAGCTGGTTAAAAGTTTAAGACCATACTGAAACCAAGCGTTAATCGGTAAACACGTAACGAAATTTAGTCATTTGTGTTCAAGCATCAGTGTTATCAACATCTCCCACTGACATCTCCTGTGTTACATTAGGTAAAAACATGGCAAAGGCTAAAAAGTTGAAAGAGTTTGAACGTGGCAGAATTGTCGAGCTGCAAAAGCTCTCAACGTGCCATCGCTGGTGAGATTGGGTGTAGTAAAAGTGCTGTTGCAAATTTCTTAAAAGTCCCTGAGGGATACGGAACGACAATTTCAACTGGTTAGCTAAGAAAAATTCGCCGGCATTGAACAGGAGGATTCGACAGGTTGTCCGGCAAGACACCAGCCGATCGTCAAACCAGATTAAGGCCCTTACGGACGCAGAATGCAGCTCAAAAACAATAAGACGGCATCTACGAGAGAAAGGCTTTAAAAACCGTAAATGTCTTCAAAGGCCACGCCTCCTTTTACACCACGAAACAGCTCGGTTAAACTTTGTTGAGAAGCAACAAACATGAGACGTAAAAAGTAGACGAAGGTTTTGTTCTCTGATGAGAAAAAAATTAACCTGGATGGTCCAGATAGCTTCAAACGTTACTGGCACGATAAGGATATCCCACCAGAAACATTTTCTACACTACAGAGTGGATGAGGTTCCATCATGATCTGGGGTGCTTTCTCCTTCCATGGAACAATGGAGCTTCAGGTTATACAGGGGTGTCAAACAGCAGCTGGCTACATTGGCATGTTGGAGAGAGCATCCTTATTGACTGAAAGCCCTCGCTTGTGTGAAAATGACTGGATCTTTCAGCAGGACAACACTGCAATCCCTAATGCCCGCAAAACAAAAGACTTTTTCATGGCGAATAACTTGATTTTTTGGACCAACCAGCGTGTTCGCCCAAACTGAACCCCATTGAAAATGTTTGGGGTGGATGGCAAGGGAAGTCTATAGAAATGAACGTCAATTCTTCGTGAAGTCATCATCACCACTGGAAATAACATTCCAGCCAGCCTTCTGCAAACGCTTAAATTGACCATGCCAAAGCAAATGAAGTTATTCGCAATGACGGTCATGCAACTCATACTGAGACCTCTTGTTGGGCATTTCCTACCCTATTTAGGACTTCTGTTTGGTATGATCTTAAACTTTTGACCAGCTAGTATTTTGGCTAATTTCATAATGTTCGCATTTTCCCTATTAAATGCTAAAAAAGTTTACTTTTATTTTCCCTTTTCATCTTCTTTTGAAGCTCTACTCAAGTAAGTGGTTGAATGTAACAACGCAAAGTGCATATTTTTACTTTATGTTCATTGGCTTTACAATATTGGCCAGCAGTGTATTTCTACCAACTTCTAGACTGCTACCATTAGTACTATGGGAATCTGTTCTGGGTTCAGTTGTTGGGCAACCTGGCAAGGTCAGGTACTTAACGGACCTCTTTCTTCCTCCATGACCATTTTTAATCATGTAGAAAATAAAACCCATATTGTTCGAATCAGGTTTATACAATGCATTATATTGTATAATCATTGATTTTTCTTCACCTTTATGGACCATGACCTTGAACAGTTGATTTTGAGCACCTTCCTTGTTGTTTATTTTGAATTTTGCACAAAACTGCACAAGGGCTATCTGCAGTAGCCATCCTTAATTTAGCAGTCATAGACTAATCAGCACGTCTTACCATCAGCTGTTGGACTACTCTTTCACCAATAAACAATGGTATCAATGGTAAGCATTATATCGCACCCACGGCTGAAAGGGCCAGCATATTCGGTGATCGAGATTCGAGCCCGCGACTCGCACACTTCGAGTCGCGCGCCCTAACTACCAGACACTTTTCTACCACACATACAAAATATTTAATCGCCATAGCTTCAAGCACTTCGGTACCAGAATAACAGTAAACAAGTGACACTATGTCATAGACCTCATTACTGCCAGAAAATTCAAGACATTTATCATCATTACTTTAGACACTTTTTCACCAGCAAAATGAAACCGTTAAATCACTATCATAATTTTGGGCACTTTGCTGCCACGATATATTCTTAACCGTTGTTACTTTAGATACTTCACTTCTAGAAAAATTCTAGACACCTGTAATTATAAAACGTGCATTTCCTCTTACAAACCCCTAAACGCTCAATTACTATTAGGACTTTAAACACTTTTCTATCATCATAATCCTGGACTCTTCTTTTTTTTTTTTAACTACTTTAGAAACTGTTTCCTCCAAGATCTTAAGCAACAATAATCACTCTACCTGTGGAATTTAACTGTACAGCTGATCTTACCTCTAGAAACGTCACGCTTGCTAGGATTGAGAGATCCGCAATGGTGAGATTCTCACCTGCTACGTACGGATAGTCGGTGAGAAACTGTTCTAAAAAGGATAGTTTTTCCAACAAAACCCTTTCTTTACCGGAATCCGGCTCCTCACCTCGAAACATTATAGGGATCTGAAATGTGTAATAACAAAAAAAATTGTACAAGATTAAAACTTCACAACATTGTGTTTATTTGAGAACTGAACACCTTAAATTTAAATAATTGTATTTTTGGTGGACATCATAATATTAAAGATATTTTAAAATAAAATATGTTACGTCTAGCTCCATCTAAAGTGTATTATATAAATAATTTGGAGTGTAATGGCACTGAAAACTATAGATACACGTTTTCTTTTTATGTCCCAGTATAAATTAGAACTATTTTTTCGGGGGTGTTAATCTTAAAACAAACAACACAGACGACTATGTACGGTTTTAGGCTTATGAATGGAAGTTTAAATAGAAACGAAGAAAGAGAGAAAACGTGTATGTATATTTGGCATGTTTATATATATATATATCTTTCAAAGTACAGGGTGGTCGCTAGAAAAGCGGAAAATTTGAGGGTCAGATGAGATCATGAATAAAATGCGTGCTTACTCATTTCTATTTTGATTTCTTTACATCATGAATAAAATGCATGATTTTAATATCATTTTGAGCATCTATGAGTGTAATATAACAAATGCCTTTAAAAAAAACTTTGTAAAAGTTATTCTTTGTAAAAATAAATAACTGTTTGACAAATTTTCCGCTTTTCTAGCGACCACCCTGTATTTAAATTTAAAAAATCATTTACAAACCTGAAAATCGACAATAGCTCTATATAAGGATCCCATATCAAAATACAGCATACGGTCTACTACTGCCCTCTTCCGGTGATTGGACGGATAGAAAACGTCATCCTTAGCGTACAGATCAGCTAGATACGTAATTATAGCCCGACTAATGCAGAAGAAATCAATAAAATTTCATAACAGACAAAATATTTTTCTGTGAAAAAGGGGGAAATACATGCATTAAGAATTTTATTTAAACAGGAATACCAACTTTATTTTACAGTCATCATCTCACAAATCTCAAGAGGGATTCACACTGCTGCTACTTCTACTAAAGCCAGTGTACGTGTTGGAATATTGTAACTGGAGACGACTCTGAGGAAATAACTATTGTTACAAAATTAAAAATGGGCTGACCTGAAAGTTAGTAATAACAGCTTTATACATTTTTTTTCCACGAGAGGCACGACCGCAGTTCTATACAACTTAAGCCTTTAATTGCTGTTGACATCACACGCATCATTTTGAATGACCTGCTGTAAAAATTTGCGAACATCTTGCACATGGCGTGGTATTCAGATTTGCACAAGTTACACACGAAGGGATGAACTATACCTATAGCTTTTACGACGCCTAAATACTTTCTTCTAAATGTTTACCTTTCAAAAGTCAGGCTAAAAAACATTCTAAACAATAACAACGGCTTATAAACTATGACGAGTCACCTTTAACTCAAAAGTTTATTTTAATCTATGAATGAATCGACATCCGAATTTTAACACTGCCAACGCACACAAAGGTGATCAATGAAACTAATACACAGTCGCCTCGATGACATTATACACACAACTACAACAAACAGAAGTACAGATACCACAAACTTTAAGTTGAGCAGTTGTGTGGGATCCAGTATGGCCAGGTAGTCAAGGCATTCGACTCGTAATTTGAAGGTCGCGGGTTCGGATCCTCTGTCACACCAAACGTCCTCGCCCTTTCAAACGAGGAGACATTATAATGTTACGGTAAATTTCACTATTCGTTGGCGTGGGTGGTCATGACTAGATGCCTTCTTTCTAATTTTACACTGCTAAATTAGGAACGGCTAGCGCAGATAGCCCTCGTGTAGTTCTGAGCGAAATTAAAAAACAAACAAAAAGCAGTTGTGTGTTTTGAAAGTTTCCATTATAGTGTGGAAAAACGCGACCCTCCGAGAGTAGAGAACTTTAAAATTTCACAGTTATGGTAGTCCACAATTGCCACGTTTTACGTTTTTTTATTCGTAATTAAGCGAAAAGCTACACAACAGGGTATCTCGTTACGTGCTTTGTTGACCTGTTAACCTAAGAAAGTTGAAACGTTTTTCTGTTTTATTTCATTTAAAGTGCTAATACCCTTACCAACTATCTTGAGAACACAACAGGGTACCTATTCTCGGCCCAGTTTCAAGCAGTACAAGTTCACAAATATGCCACTAGGGATTATGTTTATTGTAAACGTTTTAGAAAGTTAAAAACCTCAGATTTTCTGCAATGAAATGCTTGTTGAGTCTCAGAAGTAACTCGAACTTACCTTTCCCACAGGACAAAACCACTGTCATTAATCGTTGGTACCGTGTGCGTCGGGTTTAGCTGAAAGGAAAGTAAAATAAATTTTATTTCAACAATAAATATATATTTAAACAAACTGTCAACATCGGATTTACAAAATCTGGTTATTTATCTTACAAACAATATTTTATCCCGGGAAACACATATCAAAACTTGTTAGGTTACTATCAATAAACCATCGCATTTAGCCTCATAATTCGTTTGAAAAATTGGGTGCCCTCTTTATAAGTTGGTAGAGGCGCTATTACCCATCTTCGATAAATGTGTCTCTGGAAAGTCAAAGATGAACGTCATGTTACGCTCGATACGCCACCACCGGCTAAATACAGCCATTTCAGTGGTTCTAAACGGTCTTTTGCTGGACAATATATTATCGCGATATTCAATTCCACTACATTTCACGAGTATGAGGATTTTGTTGAAAATGTCTAATACAAATTAGATTTCTAAATGCTTCCGAATTGGTGATGTTCAGTAAATCTTTCATACTTTTAAAGCCATTATTTCATGTAAATACACTTAGTGAATAAATGGTGTTGTTATCATATACTCTACATTAACTCTGTTAAGATCTGACAGAAGAATAAAAGGAGTTTTTGGTTTGAAATTAAAGCATTTGGAGTATTGTAATTCATCAAAATTAATACGAAATCCAGAATACACCGCTAACATAACACAAAGCATGATTACATTATATGGTAGTTCCCAAGTTTTTCATAGTACACTGCCAGACACGAGACATACATAGCTCAAATTAAGGGTTTTAGGAGCTATTGATCCTCCATTTCTTCTTTGTTAATTTTCTGTCACATAATACATCATGATGTACCATTTACAACCTGCCAAATGTCATTGTAAGCAATATTTCGTTTCTTGCACCATTTTGCCAATAACACGCGTTCCTTTCAATTTTAATATTAGAATCTCATACACTGCATATGGACCCTCACACACAAAATACTTACTTTTAAAAATTCAGGTTTTAGTTGTTCCCCCTTCCACGTGTTGACGAACTTTTTCTTCAAGGGAATGTTCAGATGGGCTGCTACCATATCCACAGCCCTACAAGGGGCTGACAAGGGGAAGTAGTAGAAATCAATGGGAGAAATACTCATGACGCTACGTACAATACTTGGAAAACAAAATGATAGAGAGGACGAAGTCCACGGTATCTACTGCCAGTAAAAATGAAAAATACAAATTAAACTATGACACAAGTTCAAGGAGGGTGAACGGGAGACAGCAAAGATACCACAATGATAAAATATAAAACAATTAAACGACAAATACTATAATTGTTGAAAGAAAATAACTGGAGACAGTACAGTTGGTGTACAATGTTAATGGAGAAAATGAAGCCAAGGTTAATACGAAAGTTCTACAATATCAACAGATGGGCAAATGTGATAATAAAAATGTTATAGTGTCGAGAGATGAAGGAATTAAAACAGTAACAATGGTATATGTCTACAAACAAAACATATACAGTAAAATTTGCCTAAGATGGGTGGAATCGAACGGGGCCGAAAAGATTTTAGACTTAAGGAGGTTTTCTAGCTTAACATAGTGAACATGCATTTCCTTAATTACATATAATTATTCAGCGGAACGTTACACTTGCTTGACTCAAGAGAAGCGAGACGTTTGTGAATAAAGTTATTATACTGTTTAAGCTATATTTATTAGAATACGAACACAACTAGACATTCAAAATATAAATAAACACACAAAATCTTGAATATATTTGAAGAATGTGTCCAATTTCAACAGTTTCGTTTTTTTAATGGTCTATTTCATGCGCTTAAAAAAATGCCAGTTTTACAGCCTTTTCATGAAGTTCATTTTCCCCCCTTCAATTTTGCATACAATTTACAAGCGTCAGTATAAATTAACACTTGCGATGAAGTAGGATTTTCTATTTCCTCATTATCTTTTACATTTTGTTTGTCTTCTGAATCTCTCACACTGTTACCATCTTGCGATTCTATTTTAAATTTCAAATCAATTTCGTCAGTTTCTCTTAAAACATTATTATCAAAGTTCATAAAATTTTCTGCATTCACAGAATCATCTACCTCAGTCTTCTTAAAGTTTGGATTTCACTAGAATCGTCACAAACTTCTCCACAGTCTCCGCCATTATCAAAAATAAATCAAAAGCTTCGAAAGAACTTTATTACGCATGTGATTGAATGACTTAAAAATTCAATTGCATCTAACACGTCAGTTTCCATGGTCAATTCAGCTGCTCTCTTACAGTCATCCATGTTTGTAAAAATATGCTGAAGCATCAGTTATCTGTATTTCAGTTTTATACACTGTATAATTCCATTATCTAGTGGCTGTAGAACTGATGTTGTACATGGAGGTAGAAAGACTAGACAAACATTTGAAAGTTAAACTTTTGGGTGACAAATCACATTATCTATGGTAAGTAAAATATTTATTGTTCCATTCTTTTGTTTAATTTAATTACAAAAATAATGACGGCAGAAAAAAAGAACAGAATATACTTAACCAATACTTACCGTAACAAAATGTCCGATAAATTTAAATAATTATTAATTAAACAAGAATTTATTAATATTGTTAATTAAATAACAAATTAATATTTCCAGTTTGTACAGGTTTCCGTCCCTACGCAGTTTCCGGCTTATACAGGTGTTACTGTAGTAAAGGCGCTACAATGTCCACAGATGAGTAAACGGTGACAGTAACAGTGGTATAACGTAAACAGACAAAACACAGATGGTAAAGATGTCAGTCTACATAGTGACCAGGAAGATAAATGTCAAGAGAAAAGGCTTGTAGCTAATAAGTGTTACAGGGTCAACGGAGAGGAAAATAACAACAAAATATACAAGTATCAAATTAGTTATAATAATTAATACTTTAATTACTGTGGGAATTTTTATTTCCAATTTTTTGTAAGTAGCTTGCTCTGATAATGATCACTCATAAAATCGATGAAAATATCAAAGAATGATACAGTGTTAAAGAATTTTAAAAAATGGAGATGATAAAAGATACTATAATGTAATGTATATGGGCATTACAATATCAATGTATATTGAATAATGCCCGAATTAAAATGTTACAACGAGTACTAACAGCGGTAACAGTTAACGCATGTGCTACATTGTTAACAGACACATATATACTAATATTGGCAAATGTACAAAACCACAATAATATCAGATATACAAAAGACAACAGACAATTTTTTAAAATAAGTGTTTTAGTCCCACATTAAAGCCTTATATACTTATTTTCTTGAATTACGAAAGCGTTGCAAACAGTCAAAAACGTAACAATGCGTCACTTACAATATAAAATAGAGTACGTTTGTGATAAAAAAAAAATCACAGTATACTTAAAAATGACGCTATCCATATTTTTTCTTTATCATTCAAATTTAAAATTAAAGGTGCATACAATATATCATTTCAATCCTTTGTTGTTGTTTTTTTCTTTGTCTGTCGCAGGGCACTCAATTGTTACTGTCCCAGTATGTCTTTTGTTCCATAGCAGAAACACTCAGCCCCGAGAATGACCCAAATGTGAAAAGCTTATTGCACATGTAACATAAAAATGTCGACAAAGCACTGAATGTTACTGGAACTATAACATTTGCGAAGAAAATGACGGCAATGAAAGCCGTAAGTTGATGACGTTAAAAACCTTTAGGCCTAACACTCGCAATAAAATAGTGTTGAATGTCTAAAGCTGGCGTATGGCTGAAAAACCTTTTGGCCTAACAATCACGATGGAAATTATGTTGTGCGAAAAGTTACATGTATATTCTGAAATAGAAGTTAAAAATAGTAAGTTTTGTTTTCGCATGTGGCGTTTCTCGTTTGTGGCCTGGTATGGCCTAGCGCGTTAAGGCCTCGTAAACTGAGGGTCGCGGGTTCACGCCCGCGTCGCGCCAAACATGCTCGCCCTCCCAGCCGTGGGGGCGTTATAATGTTACGATCAATCCCACTATTCGTTAGTAAAAGTTGGCGGTGGGTGGTGATGACTAGCTGCCTTCCCTCTAGTTTTACACTGCAAAATTAGGGATGGCTAGCACAGATAGCCCTCGAGTTGCTTTGTGCAAAATTCTAAAAACAAACAAGCGTTTCTCGTACATTTTAAGTATTAGAAATACGGATGTAACTAAAAATTTAATGCGGGCTTGGTTCTTTAATTTTAATTGGGAACTTGAAATTTTACGTATGTTAACACGGTGTACGAAAATAAACTTAATAAAGCTCACTTGATTTTGAAAAATTCAACTTAGGAAAACAACGTGTAAATCTCTATACACATTAGCTTGATGTACCTTACCTTATATAAAATTTTGATAATAATTACAAGTAATTCATAAACAGCTTTTATAAAGTCAGATTGATTAGTTTTAACTTGCAGGTATACTGATGAGTTACCGAGTTTTAATAGTCAAAATATATAATTATTATTACTAGCAGATGTATTTGTGCAATGGACGACGAGGTTTATGATTTTTTTTCATCTCTTGTACATACACACAAGAAGGAAAGAAAAAACTGGTAATTTAAAATCCTGCAAATAGTGATGTATTGAAAAAAGTAAGGAAACAAAACTGGAGATGATGCTGTAGATATTATTCAGTGAAACTACCAATCCTTATTTTAACTCCACCAAAATAATTCTAGGTTACAACATGCAGCCAAAATAAAGATTTATAATTTGAGTACATAATGTCTACAATATCTCCAGCCCTGTTTCACGATCCACCTATATGCAAGATTTTATATTCCCTTTTTTTGTTTGTTTGTTTGTTTGCTGGTGTGTTTTTTTTCATGCACAACTATGGGCAAACTATTACTTTACATGGCAGATAACTTTATAAATTATAATGATAAAAACATAGCTAGCACCTAGATGTTATGGTTCGAGATTATTTACTGTAGCTATTGGCTATTTGATTACATTAGCTCGAGATGCAAAATGTTAAAATTGCAGCTGGAGATTGTCTTAGATTTGTTTGAGGATGTAGTGAGCATTTATAGTTTCTATGTAGCTGATTCTCTATATATTTAATGCATAACAATGATCAAGTATATGTCAAGACTAAGAAATACAACCCCCCTCCCCCAAGCGCGTATAAAATTGCATCGTGTATACACACGCCTCACGCTTGGTATTGCCAGCGCACAAAATTATAGCTAATAAAACAGGAACAAAAGTATCACACATTAATTTAGTATAATAGTTTCCAAAAGTCTTACACGTGTCGCAGCTGTAAGGATTCCCTCTTTGTTCTTTACTTATTTACTTCATCTAAGGGTCATCTTCCTAAAAACACCGCTTGTAAAGTTTACAAGACAATTGAGTATCTCTGTATTTTAATTATATGATGATCATATGTTACTGACTGATAATTCCCAATTAACTCTGTGCTTAAGTTTTTTTTGCCCCCCCAGTGGCTCAGCGGTATGTCTGCGGACTTACACGCTAAAATCCGGGTTTCGATACCCGTGGTGGGCAGAGCACAGATAGCCCATTGTGTAGCTTTGTGCTTAATTAAAAAAACAAAAAAACAAGTTTAAGTTTTTAACGCAACACCACGTAAGAAAGCCAACTTCAAGAAATGTGTGTGTGTTCTAATTGCAAAACCACATCAGACTATCTGCCAAGTCCAGCGTTGTAAATCCGTAGACTTACCGCTGTACCAGCGGGCAACAACTTCAAGAGGTAATGACAACGTTGTTTACATTAGAATTACGATGGATTTTTTTTAGCTTATGTAAACTACTGAAGAAATAAATCAACTTTTAAATAATACCAATATGACTTTATTTAGTATTCTACAAAAGGTTTGGGTGCAGTATACCAAGGCTGTTGTAAGCTGTCAAGGAAATAATAATAATAATTATAAGCGGGCCTTCTTTATTGGATTTTATTTTCTTTGTGAATCTAACATGCTTGCTTCTTTGTGCATTTTTGACAGTAGTACAGGTTTTGATTTGTTTGGGCTGAATTTCGCATAAAGCTATACCAGGCCTATCTGCCCTAACCGTCCCTCATTTAGCAGTTTAAGACTAGAGGGAAGGCATCTAGTTATTGCCACCCACCGTCAACTCTTGGTCTACTCTTTTACCAACGAATAGTGGGATTGTCTGTCACATTATGGCGCCCCTATGGCTGGGAGTATGTTTAGTGTGACGGGAATTCGAATCCGCGACCCACAGAATACGAGTCGTGTGCCTTAACCATCCGGCCAGTACAAGTTTTAAAGTGCTGTTTGAACAGAATCTACTTTTAAAGGTACTCTTCTGCCCGAATTTTCTATTAAGATTTTGTGCAGTTCCTTGTGACCCCCTATTATGGTTCATGATAATTTTGGTTCTACGTCAGATTTTAATGTCTGCAAAATATTCAAAATTTACATTTGTTAAAACCATTTACCGCATGTGCGACACCACATACTTCGCGAAACTCAATTTATATTAATATTTGCAAAAGTACAGAATAATAGCAATGAAATGTACATGACTTAAGCCTAAAAGCTTTTCTCACAGCCACAGTCCTACTTATCTGGATAGTAGTAGTTTCCTAAAAACCCTTTTATTAACTATACAATAATACGAAGCATGTGTACCGAAATTTGTTCACAGCTGTATGTTAAAAAAAAAAAAAACGAGAGAGAAAGAAATCACGTGCGTAATAACCAGTTTAAGCGTCCTAGCACGTTTTACGGAAAATTACATGTTCTAATAAGCTTTTCTAAAAACGAAATATATTAATAAGTGTTATTATATGTATTACTCTTCAAAATTGCATTTGAACTCGTTTTTGTGAGCAAATAACTTCATTTCTAAATAAATTCACGCGACTCAAACAATAAAAGTGCTACTGGTCCAAATATCTCAAATTCAAAATATTTAATTCTTTGAAAGATAAGGCGCCAAAGCTCAGTTAATGAAGCAACACACGAACAAACCATATTTTATAATAAATTTCAACACTAAATTTTCACAAACAGTCATAATAACGGATATGATTAATGTAAGACTCTGACAGAAGACACACCTGCATAAACAGAAACACTTTAGCCTGATTTTTTAGCGTCTAGCTACTGCATATTGACACCGAAAAACAGTTTCTTTCAAGGATAGAGTTCCTAAAATTTTGGAGATTTACGTTCAGAACCCATTTCCTTCCCTAGTCGAGCTACACTATTTCAGTTGTACAAATTAAGAATCCTTGTAAGAAGACTTGGTTCTAGTAGTATCAGGGGCAGAATCTTGTAGTTTTAAAACTTACGATACGTCTGAAGCTAAACTAATATGTACAGTAATAATAATAGTAGTACGAGACAACATGGGTTGACAGGGAACATGTAAAGTTACTACCTTACTTACAAAGATATATAACAACAAAAATACTGCGAATATTAAGTAACATTTTTCCAGAACTGTAAACAGGAACTACAGCCTTTTCAAAAAAAACTCACCCTTCTCGTCACGTAACTTTGTCTTGTCGCGCCTTTCGAAGCGTTGCCAGTGTGTTACTACTAGTAGTCTCCGAGCAACGAACGAGTCCATTATCGCACAAACCTGAGGGGAGTAGATGAAGTACTTCCACATGTTTACTGACAACTGTAACGTATCGCAGCTTCGCACCTTGCACGAGTTGCCTTAATATATTCTTTCACAAATGTTATGTGATTTTGTATTTCACAAACATGTTTTAGAAACTCACTTTACATTACTAAAGCTTGTACTTTCTTACATTGTACATTTTGTATTTCACGTACTTATGTTTTAGAAACTCACTTTACGTTACTAAAGCTTGTACTTTCTTTCTTACATTGTACATTTTGTATTTCACGTACTTATGTTTTAGAAACTCACTTTACGTTACTAAAGCTTGTACTTTCTTTCTTACATTGTACATTTTGTATTTCACGTACTTATGTTTCAGAAACTTACTTAAAATTACTAATGCTTGTATTTTCTTACATTGTACAAGCATGATATTTCTGATTAATATTTTGTTCATATTTCAGTTATTATTCTTACTTGTAATGTTAATACTAACTTAGGGTATAAAGGTCCATAATTATTATTTGTTTCCCATTGATAAAGATCTTTATAACTTTTACATATTTTTGTTGATGACAAATCTAGTAAGACTATTAGCCACATTTGGTCAGAGAAAAGAAACCCTGTTATTAGCATCCACCATACACGCTACGTAATTGGCTGTCACTTTTATAACGTACCAATACCATAAAGTTCGATGAATATTGTGCGGTCTAGTGTAGTTTCGTTGTAAGAAAACACGCACATATGAGTGTAGTTTTGAAGCCGGATCGTGAATTCACACATTAATTTTTGTTTTTCCTTGTCAACGTGTTTTTTCAAGAAGACGCGTGGTGACGTACAGTTTGATGATATTACTTTGGTACTCTCAAAAATAAAAATAAATGTTTGAGTTTTCCTATCGTCATTTTCTACTTTACTGACACCATCACGTGGAAATTTTCCACTCAGTTGGTTATGCGAAAGCTGTATTCAATTCAATGTTACTACTTCGAGGAACTAAATATAATGAAACATAAAACGAAGTATTTCGAAAATGTGTTTTCTTATAGCAAAGCCACATCGGGCTTTCTGTTGAGCCAATCGAGAGAGAATCGAACCGCTGATTTTAGGGGGTAAATCGGAAGACTTAACGCTACACCAGCGTGAAACATTTTGAAAGTTTATAATTACTAAGTTAGATTATTATACTGTTTCATCTAAGGGGTCAAGGTCTTATTGTCTTTCGTTTCTTTCTCTCTTATTTTAATGTTCCTGACACTTTATATTTACCAATACTTTTTCATTCTCCACCCTTATAGACATGATTTTTTAACCTGGTCGTATGAGTATAAACTTATTAGTCTAACTATATATAAAAACAACTTTTTATGCCTTTATTTTCCTTTTATTGATTCCATCGCGTGGAGATTTTCCACTGAGTTAATTCCAGACGATACAGATGACTAAGTACGTTGTATTAAAACAATTTTGAATATGCAAATCAGCTCAGTAGGTCACGTGAAAAACACAGCTGTTGTAAAGTTGCAAGGGAACGCATGTATCAAAACTATTACATTTTTTTTCTATACTGTTTGATGTTGGGTAGGTAGTGTAATAGCACTGAAAACTGGTCGCTGTTGGTAAGCGTAATGGCGATGTAACTTCCTTTTTCTACGCAAAAATTAAATAAATTGAGACCAGGGATTTAAAACATCCAAGACGGGTAATAATTTCTTCTACTTTTACCCGGCACGGCCAGATGGTTGGGGCGCTTGAACTGTAATATGAGGGTTGCAGGTTCGAATACTCGTTCCACCAAACATTCTCACCCTCTCAACTGTGGGAGCGTTATTATATCCGTTGGTAAACGAGTAGCCCAATATTTGGCCTTTCGTCTAGTCTTACACTGCTAAATTAGGAACAGCCAGCGCATATAGCTCTCGTGTAACTGGGCGCGAAATTCAAACCAAGCCAAGCTTACCTTGAAAATGGACATTGTTATTCAGGTACTTCATGTGCAATTTATATATGTCAACCGTAATGAGGTTCAAATAATTAATTACAGATTTTAAGTGGTTTCTGATTTCGTAAAATGTAATGGTAAACGATGTCTTATAATTCCCTCTTTCAATAGTTTGTAGAGCGACAAGTCACACATACACAATTTACTACCACAACGTATCAGTTCAATCATTCTGTCTCACAAAATGAAACGGGTATCTGTGCTATTCCATACTATGCTAGTTAAGTCACTGGACGCAGCGCCATCGATCTCTGTGCAGTCGAATTTTGAAACGGCTGCTGGTTACACCACGGAGGTGTGGCTGCTATGGACACCAAAGCTATATAACGGAACCTTTTGAAATGAAAACTGTACTTCAGAGTTATTTGCAAGATGCACGTTCATAGGTAGGGCACGAGAGAACGTGGCAACGTTAACTAGAACGACTTGATGAAGCTCCAAAATCATCTTAAAGTAACATTCTTATTCCACGGTCTCTTATAAGCGCAGTCACCTTACAATTAACAGTAAAGCACCAATACTGTTTATTGACTCTCGTTTCTATGATCGTGAATGATAAACGAAACGCAACGATATCTTTTGTTTTTATATTATTTGAACAGAAATGGATATTAAACCAGTTTCAATTATTTACACTTATTTTATTATATATATATATATATATATACAGTTTATTGGTTTGTTTTTATTGCTAAGTTAAATATGTTATTTAAAAAAATAATTTGTCAGTCAATTAGTGTATCTACAATAAACTTTGATTTTCGATATCAAAACTAAATTTTAAAATATTTTATACTTTTATTGTTTGCACAAAGCTACACAATGAGCTATTTGTACTCTTTTATATGCAAAAACAGCTCGTTTGGGTTGAGAAAATATTTCAAATAGAAGAGCGAACAACGTTTCGACCTTCTTCGGTCATCGTCAGATTCACAAAGAAAGAGGTAACTGACCGGAAGTTGACCACATGTTTGGAAGGGGTTGTGTAACTGAGTGTCGTAATGTAGAGGGCGGGATTAGAATATTTAATTTTATCTATAATATTAATATAGGTATAATTGCATTCCTTTATATTGGTTTATTTTTGGTTTAAGTTGTTGTATAAGTAAGGCTTCTTTAATTTTGCGTTTGTTTCTTTATTTAGTATTTTAGTGTTTTCTATGGTTATGTTGTATTCATTTGACTTGCAGTGTTCGACACTCAGTTACACAACCCCTTCCAAACATGTGGTCAGCTTCCGGTCAGTTACCTATTTCTTTGTGAACCTGACGATGATCGAAGAAGGTCGAAACGTTGTTCGCTCTTCTATTTAAAATATTTTTTCAACCCAAACGAGCTGTTTTTGCATATAAAATTCTCAACAAGTGGATTTCTCGACATCACTGATGGTTATTTGTACTCTGCTCACGACGGCTAAAGAAACGAGGTTACGAGAGTTGTAAGTCCACAGACATCTCGCTGTGCCACTGGGGAGCTTATATTTTATTGATAAAAAACATAACAAGTGTATGTGGCTTTGATAAAATAGATATCTGTATAATTCCTAATTAATCGGACCGTTTTGCATTCGTGTTTATCGTTTTAGGATCACTTTGATAAGTTTATTTTCAAAGTTCAGATGAAAGATACTGATTGTTAAATGTAACTGTTTTATGCGCGAGTTTTCTAAAGAGAAATTAAGCGACCCCAAGAATTCATGTTCAGACCTTCCTAATTTGTAACTACTAAGTAAGAAAAAGGCAGTCGTCTAGAAGTATCCGCCGTCACAAAGTCTTTATCTGAATCTGTAAACCAAATAATGGAATTAACAGTCACTTTTATTATGCACCTACAACTGAAAATATGGAGCTTTCATCTCAGTGCCTCAAACTCCAGACATTAGGGCACACCTGGCCCTTGAACTTAAGAGTAGTGTATTTTTAACATATGTTTAAAGTGATGTTTGTTTTAATAAATGTTTGTATAAATTTCATTCATTTTGAACCGGTATTAACGTCAGAAGTGTAAACTGATTTTTAAATGTGTTTAGGAAGTAGACTCACACGTTGTTTTCAGAAACACGGACTTGAGGACTTTATAATTTATTTTGTTTTCATAGCTTAAACTGGTCCGTTATTGTTCGAAATTTAGTGTAATTTAGGAGAAAGCGGGTACTGGGTACATCACTAGTCGAGGTTTTCACGTATACCAGAGGTTCCCAATCTATGGTCCACGTTCCCCTGTGGTCTGCAGTAATACATCTAATGTAAGAAATTACCATTTACTGAAAGGGTAACGAATAAAATAAAATGCTAAGATATTGTAAAACTAATATAGTAATATTTATATTTAAATCCCAAATTAATAATTGTAATTAACATAAACTGAATTACGTAAATTCGTTCTGCGTCCGGCATTTTTGTTTGCAGATCGCAATAAATAAGACAGTGGAGTTACAGTTGGATTTACGAATATAAAACTGAAGTATAGAAATAATACAAATGAGGAGCCGGGTCTTTGTTTGCAACTGTCAGGCATTGACTCAGAAATTCAGAAATTTGTCTCATCAAAGCAGTATCATCGTTTATATAAGAGTAAGTCGTAAGATTAAAACAAAAAACCATATTTAAATCTCTTTTTATTGTTACTTTCTTAAATTAGAATCAAGCTGTAAAGGTTCTAAAACATGTATATAATACACCAGTTACACATGATAAAAACTGTTTTAAATGGAAGATGTTCCAATAGTACAGTAAAGAAGTTTAAGAGGGTTCGCCGGTTGGCAATATTTGGAAACCCCTGGGGTATACAGCTAATTGCTTGGTGCCCAAAGACGTGATATTCTGTGAAACCCAATTTTTAACAGAATCTTTTCTCCACCATTTCTCTCCCTTCCCCAAGACTTCGCAACTATAGGCGAATGATAGAAAAGTATTTAGTAGAAATGGACAACGTCAAAGTTACTTATTTTTCTATCAAAAGTTTTTAAAGTGATTTTAAAGAACAGCGAGTACGTTATAACATCAGGTGTACCTTAAGTATAATATGCATAACTCCAAAGACACTAAAGTTATTGAGGACAAGTTTTTACACTATAAGAGTATCCTGTGATACAAAAAAAAAATGAATCTAGTTTCTTATAGATATATTCAGATACATCAGTGAGTAAGACTTCGTTGTAAGTTAGTACCAGCTGGTGCTAACGAAGAAAATATTTGTCGTTTTCGTTTGTTTTTTTTTAAGTGGGTCGAAACGTGATTGATACTGACATGAGATAGTTCTCACGGTTAGTTGCGAAACTGGAATTCTATAAAACATGTTTTTGAAGTCAATATATGTAACGTGGCACACTTTAATATATATAGTTTTTTCGCTTTGCTGCAGTGTAAAAGTTTTATTACTTTCAGTATTACAAAGACTTTAACCATTTTCTTACTAAATCATATAGACAAACAAATTTTGCAGAGTAATTAAACTATCAGCTTGATAAAACTTTACAGATAACTGTTCTGGTTTAGTGTATATATATATTAAAAACACATTCTACAAATATGTTTTTCAAAAGCCTGTTGAATTATTCGATGTTTCAGTTTCATTTTGGCATTTCAGAAGTTATTCTGCTACCGGAGTGCCACCTACAACTGTTCGAAAACTGAAAATATTAATATAAAAAACACGTTATTCAGTTTACTCAAAATTAAGTGCCTTTAGCAACAAATTTCTTAGCGTGTAAGATTCCCCGTATCCACTAATACAGCTTCAAGAAACCACTCGTAACACAGGAGGTGGTGACGGGCACCTTGACTCAAGGCCCAGCACGGCCAGGTGATTAGAACTCTTGACTCTCAATCTGAGGGTCGCGGGTTAGAATCCTTGTCTCGCCAAATTTCCTCGTCCTTTTAGTCAAGGTAACATTGTAATGTGATGGTCAGTCCCACTATTTGTTAATGAAATAGCAGTCCATGAGGTATTATATATGCAAAAATGGCTCGTTTGGGTTGAGAAACTATAGGGTGGTCGCGAGAAAAGCGAAAAATTTGAGGGTCAGATGAGATCATGAATAAAATGCATGATTTTAATAATTTTGAGCATCTATGAGTGTAATATAACATATGCCTTTAAAAAACTTTGTAAAAGTTATTCTCTGTAAAAACAAATAGCTGTTTGACAAATTTTCCGCTTTTCTAGCGACCACCCTGTATTTTAAATAGAAGAGCGAACAACGTCTCGACCTTCTTCGGTCATCGTCAGGTTCACAAAGAAAGAGGTAACTGACCGGAAGCTGACCACATGTTTGGAAGGGGTTGTGTAACTGAGTGTCGCAATGTAGAGGGCGGTGTTAGATGTTTGAATATATAATTTTATCTATAAAATATCAATATAGGTATAATGGCGTTCCTTTATATTGGTTTATTTTGGATTTAAGTTGTTGTACAAGTAAGGCTTCTTTAATTTTGCGTTTGTTTATTCACCACAATAAAGACAAACTTCATGTTCAACAACCAAAACTATATGCAAACAAATGGCCGAAGCATGGGCAACCCAGTATCACCAGTTCTAGCCAATATTTTTATGACACAAATTGAAACACAAGCAATTAATACAGCATTACATCCAACACTATACTGGTACAGATATGTAGATGACACGGTTGCGGGATTCAAATCTACAGAACACATACTTAATTTTTTCAATCACATTAACTCTATACATCCCAACATTAACTTCATATGTGAACAGGAAGAAAGCAATCAAATATCATTTCTTAACCTCAAAATTATAAGAACCGACACACAATTCAAAACAGAAATCCACCGAAAAATCACTCATACTGGACTATACATTCCTTGGGACTCAGCACATGAAACAAAACTCAACATACTAAGAAACCAGATAAACACAGCCATAAACCTATGCTCACCAGATAAAATTAACGATGAATTAGACAAAATAAAACAATACTTCATCAACATCAATAAGTTTCCTCCACAAACCGTAGAAAACATTATACGCACACACCTAGACAGAAAGCAAAATCAACCAACAAAAGTAAATATATCTCACGAATCAAGAAATCACGAAACCATATACTGCTGTATACCATATATTCCTGACATCAGCAAACAAATAACCAACATTTGGCAAAAACTAGCAACAAAATATGACATTCCAGTTAATACTAAATTTATTCAAAAATCAGGCACAAAACTGAGGTCTATACTTTGTAAGAACTGCACTGACAAACACCACACCAACATTATTTATAAAATACAGTGGGATAACTGCCACGACTTATATTGGAGAAACAAGTAGAAAAATTGAAACCAGATTCAAAGAACATAAAAAGTCACCTTCACACGTTTTCGAACACTGCAAGTCAAATAAACACAACATAACCATAGAAAACACTAAAATACTAAATAAAGAAACAAACGCAAAATTAAAGAAGCCCTACTTATACAACAACTTAAACCCAAAATAAACCAATATAAAGGAACGCCATTATACCTATATTAATATTATAGATAAAATTATATATTCAAACATCTAACACCGCCCTCTACATTGCGACACTCAGTTACACAACCCATTCCAAACATGTGGTCAGCTTCCGGTCAGTTACCTGTTTCTTTGTGATCCTGACGATGACCGAGGAAGGTCGAAACGTTGTTCGCTCTTCTATTTAAATTATTTTCTCAACCCAAACGAGCTGTTTTTGCATATATAACTCTCAACAAGTGGGTTTCTCGACATCACTGAGTCCATGAGGTAGCGATTGATGGTGATGAATAGTTGTTTTCTCTCTAGTCTTACACTGCTAAATTAAAGACGGCTAACGTAAATATACTTCGTGTGGCTTTGCTCGAAATTCAAAACAAACCAAACTCTTTGGATCAAAAGCAGGTGTCATGGCGTTAAATGTATATTATTTTTGTTATACATCATGTGACTATTAAGACACACGTACACGCTGTTGAGACGCTTAATAAAATAATTATTTTAATGGTTTGTTTTGCATTTTGCACAAAGCTATATTAGAGCTATCTGCGCTAGCAGTCCCTAATTTAGCAGTACAAGACTAGAGGGAAGGCCGCTAGTAATCATCACTCACCGCCAACTCTTGGGCTACTCTTTTACCAACGAATTGTGGAATTAAACATCAAATTATAATGCCCCCACAACTGAAAAGGCGAGCATGTTTGGTGTGGCAAGGATTTGAACATGTGACCCTTAGATTACGAGTCGAGTGCCTTAACCACCTTGCTATGCTGGGCCCCGCTTCAGTGAAAGAAAGTCGAATAAGTTCGGGCACCATCTTGATGTGTAGGTCTGTATGATGTCTTATTGTAGATATTCGCTGATTATATTTAATATGATGTTAATAAAATAAAATATAAGTGAAATATAAACAAGAAGGAATCCTCAATAGCTATGGCACTTGAAATTCTTTTAGGCAGGATTAGAGTAAATTAATCTGCGAGACCTTGACAATGGTCAAATACGTTTGTACTTGTAAAAACAGACAAACTAAGGAACATTCTGTAAGCCACTGTGCTGCGGCTAAAAGTTATACGGTTTAGAAATATTTTATTAATTCAACACACGAATATATATTAACTGCGTGTGTACAAAGAAAATGTAAGGTAACGCTAAGCTAATAAGGCTATCATGGATCAAAAATATGTACTTAAAACTTTTAAAATGCGTGTACATCGAATGTTAGCATGGCATATGTATTCCTTTTCATAAACTACCGAAACACTAACTTATATCAGTTAAAGAAGAATACATTTTAATCAGTCAAGGTTCCATTAAATTACATCTATTTTTTAAAAGTCCAATACATAAATAGCAAGCACTGACTCTAATAATACAGTCTGAAATAAGTATTTAATATTTTATGAGAACATTCACTTGTGATTCTGAAGTGTATTTCTGGCTACTTTTTGTGTAGGAAAATAAAGGTTCATCTAAAGAAAAATCTTCACTGACTGATTGTAAAACAAAACATATACTGATTAGGATTGAATAACAACAAAATCATTGACACTGTACTATTCAAACAAGTTGTGTTTGCAGGATAAAAAAAGACATAGACATGGCCAGTTTCAGAATGATTAGACAAAAATGTGATAGTTTCTTTAGAAACTATAAGTAATGATGTATGGGGATAGTTTGAGTGTGATTATTTAGCAACTACTTACTGGAAACAAGGCCCTTTTCCCTTTACTCTGTATCAGATTAAATGCTGCACAAATATTCAATTTTTTTAATATTTGTTTCGGTTTTCAAAGTTAAGATTTAACACATGTGTCGTCTGACATTTAGAGAACGTTTTCACATGATGTCCGTCATTGTTCTACTTTGGTAATAAGGTGAGAGTTAATCTGTTGGCTTAGCTTCTTTCTGCGCTTTTTCTTGCTGTACTTTTTGTTGTTCTTTTTCCTGTTGCTGTTTCAGTTCACGCTGCTGCATCTTTAACCTGGCCAGCTGCAACTGTTGATGTTGAATGTAAGCCTGGTTCTTTTGCTGCTGTTCTTTCTTCGTTTGAGCCCAGTTTTTGAACTCTTCCATTCCTTTACTATTTACTTCATCATAATAAGGCAGCTCATCTTTTAGACGCTTTACCCAAGCAACAACATGAGGATAGCTGCTCAGATTATATTCTGCTATCTATATAAAAACATTTAAAATAGTTTTAAGAAACACATCCTGACATATTCTCAAGCAGGCAAAAGCCACATAATTTGTGATAGAAATAAACAGAATAGAATGGGACATCTCAGTGTAAACAGCACATTACAATAGTCATAAGAAGGTAAAAGAATGAAAATTTAACTTATCAAGTTAATGACGTCTTTAAAATCCATTATTTTTTCCCACCACAGTGGTTAAGCCCTTAGAGTATCAGACCAGTCAAATAGTTACTTGTTACACTCAGGAATTTTGGTATTTTTTTACCTTAGTCATACTTTATGGTCAGACCAGAGATGTCTCTATTTTAGAACTGATGAATACAATGTGGAAAACCATCTAGATGGGTACACTTAAATGAATAGTGAGTTTCACTATCTCAGCCATAATATCTTCAAAGTGCCCCCCAGTGGCTCAGCAGTATGTCTGCGAACTTACACGCTAAAATCCGGGTTTCGATACCCGTGGTGGGCAGAGCACATATAGCCCATTGTGCAGCTTTGTGCTTAATTCTAAACAACATCTTCAAAGTACAAAGCATGCTTGGTAGTTAAAGCAGTTTGAACTTTGGACCTCCAGATTTGAAGTTTGAATAAGCCATACAGGATTCTAGCACACTCGCATGATTGTTTCTGTTTCCACTGTAAATGGGTGTTGTTGTTGTTGTTTTAACCACTGGCAAGAAGTGCACAAAAAGCAATTGGATCTAATCTTTTGTTCTTTCTATCAATTAAAAAAGTGGTGTTTTCAAGAATTTCAGAGTCTGAGAGCCTAAGGTAATTCAAATACGTTAAATGACCAGTTGTTTATTTGGCATATTTGGAAGATTCATTCCTTGGGGCATCTGAATCACAAGTGTTGTCTGAAGTAGTTGTTGCACATTTTATTTGAGTATTTTTAACTCTGTAAGAAACCAAAAAGTGTAATTTTTTGTCATAACTTTTTATCAAATGACAGGATTATTTCCCATTTAATTCAACCTTATTTCTGTAAATTCTTCACTGATTTACACAAAACTACTTCATATGTATTTTACTGATGTCTGGAGCTTTGCTACCAATTTATAGATCCATAAGGTAAATAGATCAGACTTTATAATAACATAATGTTTCGGGACAACAAGGAACTTGTTGGTTCATATCAGTTGTCTCAACCTCTAAGCCAAGCTAAAACTATTAAATAATATTAATATAATAACAGATATTTAAAGCCAGCCCATATCATTCATATATCTATCAAATTTTCTTTAAACTAACCCAAATTCACTCTCTTTACAACATATGAAGGCAACTCATTCCATAGGCCAACCATCCTATCTGAAAAATAAAACTGTCTTAACTGAAGACAGCTTCCACCTCAACTTAATCTATATTTGTGTCCCCTACTTCTATAATTTTCACTGTTAAATATGAAGAATGTTGATGCATCAACGTTATTAATTACTTTTACAATCTTAAACCCTTCAATCAGATCCCCCATGACTCTTTTTTTTTCAAAAGAAAATAATTGTAAAGATCTTAATCTCTCTTCACATAACAACCCTTCCATCCAATGTACCATTTTAGCAACTCCCCTCTGAACTCTTTCCAACAATTTAATGTCTTTCCTAAAGTAAGGAGCCCAAGACTAAACACAATACTCCAAATTTGACCTAACCAATGACCTGTACAATAAAATTATAACCTCTTTAGACTTACATTCAACTTGTACAGATACAATCTAAAATCCTATTTGCCCTATCACTAACAGCAGTACACTTCTTGGATGGTTTCAGAGATGATCAAACATTACACCAAGATTCCTTTCTTTCTTGACACTGTTAAGGTTATTCCCACCCAAATTATACTTATAATACAAATTATGATAACCAAACTGCAGTATCTTGGATTTATCATGAATAAAACCCATCTGCCATTTATTTGCCCAACTCACTAAATGATCTCACTGAATTTTTTTGTACATCAGCACCTTCTTCTTCACAGTCAGCAACACCCAGTACCTTGATATCATCAACAAATTTAAGTAACTTATTAATCACTCCTTCATCTATGTCATTAATGATCTGTTAAGCACACTGATTTCAGTAATCAACACCTAAATATTGAGTTTTCATGATAAGCTAAATACTAATGCAGCATTTAAACACAGAACTGGTGCTAATTATTCCTTCTTAGGCTGCTTTTGAACATGGCTAGTGGTCAAATACTTCATGCTAGATGTCATATAGCTTGACTATATGAAACAGTAGACTAAATATTAATGCACAAGGTTTCAAGTGACAAATCTTTATCAGATTACAGCTAATAGGTAACTTAAGATCCTATTAGGTGTGGGAATTATTTACAACACTGAAATATTTTTGTTCGTTTACTGAAGCTTTTATACTTTGTCTAACTGCCCTATCACTACATGTCTGAACCACTACTTGGGCTAAACAAGAATACAGTGTGTACTTTAATTGATGTATTTAGCCTTTAATGTTTGCTGTTGGTAAAATTACATGCAATACCTATCAAGTTTCCATTGTTTTAGACTTTTGTCAAGAGGAATGTAAACATGATGGACTTCATCAGAGTTCCATAATATAACTATGCACTAACATGTATATATTTTTGCTTTTTCATGTCTCCCTGCCTAGCACAGCCTGGTAGTTAGAGCACTCAGTTCATAATATGAGGGTTGCATGTTTGAATCCCCATCACATCAAACATGCTTGCCCTTTTAACTGTTGGGGCATTATAATGTTATGGTCAATCCTGCTATTTGTTGATAACAGAGTAGCCCAAGAGTCGGCAGTGGGTAGTGATAATTAGCTGCCTTCCATCTCGTCTTACATTGCTAAATTAGGGATGGCTAGCACAGATAGCCCTTGTGTAGCTGTGTGTGAAATTCAAAACAAACAAAACGAAAAACAATCATGTCTTCCTAATGTTATATGAGTAATCTGGAAGAATGTTGGCTTGAATGGTACAAATTATAGATGTTTCACGCACTCCTCTACTTTGTATGAAAAACCTAGAAGATAAAATTTGGTGGGCTTTTCTTCCAGACTATTATGCTCTTATTTGTTGTTATTATACAGCTTCATGTATGCATAAAGACAAGATATGCACACAGATTTAATGATTAACAGAATAAAATTACAACTGTATTCACTGTGTTGGGATAGGTTGAGTCAATTTCTTCTGGAGTTAAGGAACAATCTGTTTGTGCCATGTTCTCCATATTAGAGGTAAGTAAAGTGGATTATCCAAATTATTCTAAGCTGTATTGATTCAGGAACAGTAATCAACCATTAGAAGACATTAAGACATCAGATCCTTGATACATTCTTCTATGCAACACTGTTATATAGCAAAAGTTGAAGCATACCAATTAGGTTGCTTAGCAATGGAAAGGAGCAACAAAACCACAACCTATATGTCATGAACTAGGAACAACCAAAACACAATCTTATGTCATGAGCCAGAAACAATTAAAGCACAACTCGTATGTTATGCACCAGGAACAACAAAAGCATAACTTGTTTGTCATGAACCAGACATAACCAAAGCACAAACCATATGTCATGAGCCAGGAACATTTAAAGCACAACTGATATGTCTTGAAGCAGGAAAAACTAATACACAACCCATACATTATGAGCCAGGAATTACCAAAAATAACTCATAAGTCATGAATGACCAATTAAAGCACAACCTGTATGGCATGTTCCAGGAGCAACCATAGCATAACCTGTATATCATGAGCCAGAAATAACTAAAACACAACACATAAACCATGAGTCAGGAACAACAAAAGCACAACTTGCATGTCATGAGACATTAGGGGATGATGGAAACTTGCTCCTGCATGCATATTGAATAATAACTGGTTTGATAGTCAGATAAGTCCAGTTTAGCTGAGAGTAGATAAACCGGAGTTAACCTCATCAAGAGAAGGAGAAAATTCAAGGGCCTAGCTTGTCCTGGAATGAGGATAAGTAAAAGAAAGAAAAATGCGTAGCTGTATCAAAAATATTTTATTAAAACTAGTCTAAGTATTAAGAAACCATTTGTTTATATTATCTTTTATCATGACTTACACGTTTCAGTATAAGACTTTAATTTTTTTTTCATCACACTATAAGTCACAAGATAATGTTTATTATGTTTATTAAATTTGTCTATATTTGTAGGTGACGTATGAGTGGATGGTTTATTGATACAACAGCAGTGGTGCCAAACAGATTTTACAAACTGGATTAAATGTGTTTACCACAAAAGCCCAGTATTGAGATGTTTTTAAGTAAAATGTGTATTCCTAGCAGGTTGTTGCATTATAAAGCATGATCTACTTAATGTAAGTATAAACCTTTAGACTCTACATCAGATACAAATACTGATATCTTCTGGATAATTCTGTAGAAGTAAGTTAAGAATTTACTGACATATAATTAAATAAAATGAGAAATAATTCAGTAACATGACGTTTAAATATATAAAAAAAAGGATGAAAAACGATGCATATGGCTTATTAAAGTACTACAACTGCCTGTAATGCGTCAACCAAAATATGTAATGGATATATCAGGCCTTGTTTGTACCATGATCTCCATTCTTAACAGAAATAAAGTCATTTATATTCTCTTTTTTTGCTATTTGCATCCAGGAACAACAGCCAACTATTATAAAATGCTAAGGCATTGGATTCTTGCTACATCCTTCCTTGTCAACATAGCCTTTGATGTGATACCCATTAATGATGCTGAGAATATTTATACCACAGACACTAAACAGATGGTAAATGATGCTATGTTTAAAGGTCATTTTCCTCTAACACCTTCTTCCACCACAAGATGTACTTCAGTCTTGGTAATATAGGTTTCCTATAGGTTGCCTTTTTCAGTCATACCAACTAAACACCCAATTATTTTATGCAATTGAATGGCATTAGTCTCTTGGATCAATCATTTCTACTCAGTCCTTTAGGCCTCTTAAAATAATCCTTAAAGTTATTAAGCTTCCACCACGTTTTTATTCACAAGGACTAGGTGCCAAAAATAACAATTACTCCCAAAGAAAAATCAGTTCAAAGTGACTTTTTTTACTGTGCTCTAAGTAATGTTTATATTGTGTACATTTCTACACAACTATAAGAATAACCATTTTACAAATGTTTCATAACACCCTAATTAAAGTACTTCACATAGTAAGTTACTATAGTGACAACTTACAGGCATACATCTTTGCTATGATTAAAGCTTGTGTGAAACATTTTAACACCTATTTTCCAATAATCTATCACTTTTAAAGTACAGTGCTGGAGTCAACATCATACACCATACTTGACAGAGTAGATATAAATGTAACAAAATGTATCAAAGTTGTGTACATTATTACGTACAACATGTATAGTGAATATCTGACAAAAACAAGCTTAAAATGTTACATATGCAAACGACAGAAAAATGTTTAAAGGCACACTCACATTATGTGGTCAAGATGGTGCAATTTTATAAAACAGATTTTCATCTCAAATTTTTGAAGTTAGCTGATGTTACAAACATCATTATAACTAAATCATGTTGAAATAAATACCATAACATGTTACCTCAACTCAGAAGTAATTGCCATTGATACATGGGGCCTGTGTCCCCAAATCCCCAGTTGGTGTCTTCAAAAATCATAACAGGAAACCATGATCAATATCATACTGAATTGCCAAATTTGCCATTTATATGGGTCTGAGCCCCAAATATTTTAAGTATCTAGTGATGCCTCTGCCTCAACTACTGGTAAAGGTGTCACTTTTTAAGGTCATGTAAAAAATCAAATTAATGATGTTTTTCAAAATCATTATTTCCTCCCATCACAGTGTTAAGGCAATAGATCTGACAATACTAACAATAGTTATTGTAATTAGATCTCAAATAGGTAAAGGAAATATAATAAGATAGAACATTATCTCATGAGTGCTCCATAATGTTGAAAAAAATATCTGATATATAGCCCTTAGAGATGATATGAGAGCTAGATCTTCTTAGAGTAAATGTAACCTAATCTTGGCTGTTGTTAGAGATGATATGAGAAATATAATTTGTGTGAAAAACCTAACCTTACCTCAGCTAATGTTAGAGATGCTCCAAGTGCTAGATCAGCAATGGTGAGGTGTTCTCCAGCAACATAAGGGCTTTTTTCTAAACATGAGTTCAAATAAGTCAAAGCAACTTTCAAGGCCTTTTCTTTATCAGGGTCAGGTTTTTGTCCCTGAAACATCTGTGGGTACTATGTATAAAATAAAATAAGTAATAATAAAAACAATATTCATAATTTATAGGATACACAAATACTAAATAAAAATGTAGCAGCCATATATAGAGAAAGCTTTTATCAATATTTTAATAGGTTTTAAATTAAACCAAGCCCTCTTTCAGTACAAACGAAATGTACTTGGTTTTTGAAAGCATGTAAATAAAGTTTCTATTTGTATATACATACATACATATAGTTTTAACTTTGTATACATACATTTTAATTGAAAATATTTTAGTATTTTTTAACATTAGAACATTAAACGTTTATATTTCAAGTAAACAATGTCTACATAATGAAACTTTATAAAATAAATGGCAACTGCCTGTTGTGGAGACGCAAGTGTAGAGGAAGATTTTCGAAACGTCGGTCTTCTACACTTGTGTCTCCACAACAGGCAATTGCCGTCTATTCTACAAAGTTTCATCATGAATACTCTGCCTAAACAATCTATCAAAATATGTCTACATAAATAAACATCTTTGAAAAATGATACTATGATGTGCAGTTGTTTTGGAATATTTTGAAAAACAAGATTAATTGCAGGTGTTTTTTTCCACATTTCTCGGAATTGTCTAAAGTAATATTTTGTTTTAAAGTCATAGATGAAAACTATTACTCATACTATTCATATTAGCATAAAGAGATATACAAATATTCTAAAAAATCTTGAGAAAACCAAAAGTACACAGCATGATACAAACTGTGCATTATCTGAAGTAAAATAAATCAACTTGAAAGGATTAATTTTTTCAGATTATTAATCAAGAAAAAAAAGATAAAACAACTCACAAGAAAATCAGCCTGTGTTTTATAAAGGGTCCCCATGTCAAAAAATAAGAATCTATCTACAATTGCCCTCTTTTGAGGATCTTTTGGATATATAGTGCCATCTGGTGCATATTTGTTCGCAATATATTGCATTATGCATCGGCTGTAGAACAAAAAAGTGAATAATGATCAGTATACTGATTCAACCACTAATATACATATATATCACTCCAAAAATTAAAGGGGTAACACTTTTATGTTGTATTTGCTTTTTAAGTAAACAGAGGTGAAGTTAGAGTGTATTTCAAGACAATCATTTATTAGCTGAATACAAATAATGAATCAGATTTACTGAAATATATCACAAAGTATAACCAATGAAATTTTATTACCATAAAATTCAAAGTAGTCAGAATCAGGGTCTAATTGAGATAAATTGTTTGAAAAAATCATTTACAAAACAAAAGAGGGATATTCATAATGATTATGTTCCGTTTCACAGGATTTGAAACAGTTTCTGCATCTACAGGTTGCAATTTGGATTAGTTAGCAGACTATATCTCTTTCCTCAGTCAGTGGATATTATGTGATGGATTAAAGTTTTGCATTAAAGGAAGACTCAGAGCTGCCTTATAAGATGTAAGACAGGAATTCTTACTAGTCAATCCAAAAAGTCTGTCTTGTTTACATTAGTTCAACACAATGCTGTCAGTATGACTCATAACATATCCAGAAACAGAATTTATGATGACAAGAAACCCACAAGAAAGTAAAAATATATTCTAAAGATGACAGGTACCGGTATTAGCACTTTAATTAAAATAAAGTACAGAACAACATTTCAACCTTCTTAGGTCATCTTCAGGTTACCAAAGTATATATCCATAAGACAGTGAACTGCAATTCTACTAAGCCACATTGTGCAGAAAATGTTTGTTACATGTTGACCCTCTACGACCTTTTAAGTTTTGTATGAAACAACTCTGTGGCGTTTTGCTATTACATATTTTAAGACTGAGTAATTAAATAACGTTACACAAAAGAAGCTGTTTTACTATTTACTTTAAAACATTATAAAATAATTTTTTTCACACAGTCTAATAATCTCGATAACTGAATTATCAGAAAGAGATATTTTTAACCACTTAAGTTATTAATAAAAAAAATCAATGTTATTTTATGAAATTTGTTTAAACATTTTGCTTACTGCTGTATAGCAGCATCTTTTTTGCTGTTTAAAAGAAACTGAAGCACAGATTGTAGAAATAAACATTACATCTCATTGCTTACCTTTCCCACAGATAGAAACCATTGTCATCCAGTGTTGGAACACAGTGTTGAGGGTTCATCTGAAAAGTCAATTGTAATTAGCAACATTTTCCATTATACATTCAGCAAGATCTGTGTTTGGTCTACCAAAATAATGAATATAAAGTATTAACTATTTTGCTTATCACATAAAATAATGTGTTATCAACAGGATAGGAATCACTTTTCAAGACATTTTGTGGAATATGGCTCTATAAAGAAATTTTTCCCTTTTCTTGCATGTTTCAATATACTGTGTATTTATTAAGAGATACATTCTCCAGTAAATATTCATTCTAATAGTTGTTTCCAACAATTGTTGTAACTGTCTTGTTGTACTTTTAGGAGAAATAAAAAATCTTTACCTATTTGTACTCTAAAAAATACATATCCATACAGACACCAGAGATGGGTTGTCTCAATTTCTAAATGGTGAGAAATTTAACAAAATTAGTAGATAGTAGTTAACGTTTGTTTTGGCCAAATATCAGTTATGCATGTGGAAAAGTGGGTTATGTGTTCATTCACATCTTAACAAGATTTCATGATTTAAAACGTTTCCAATATTTTCCTCAACAAAAAAGTTCATTTCAATGATAAACTCGCACTTTTTTTAATTTCACTGAAGTTTCAAAACCAGAGATTTGTTTCAGCAGAGGCCTGGCATGGCTAGGTGAGTTAATGCATTCAACTCGTAATCTCAAGGTCATGAGTTTGAATCCCTATTGCACCAAACCTGCTCACTATTTCAGCCATGGAGGCGTTATAATGTGACAGTCAATCTTACTGAGTAGTCCAAAAGTTGGTGGTGGGTGGTGATGACTAGCTGCCTTCCCTTTAGTCTTACACTGCTAAAGTAGTGATGGCTAGTACAAATAGCATTTAAGTAGCTTTGCATGAAATTCAAAAAAAAAAACTGTTTCTGCACACTCCATTCTACTGAAAATCAGGTTTATAACAGTCAGAACTTGAAAACACTGTATTTATTTCTAATTATCTTTGGATAAATAAAAGTCCAGTGTTAGTGAGGGGTAGAAGAGATGCATCCCTTGAGTAGTCGTTGCTCTACTCCTACCCTAAGCTAATGTCATCCACTAACCTTATTTTAGGTTTAACTCAATTATATGTCTCAGGTGAATCTGACCTAGACTCGAAAAACTAACCAATCCATAGACAATAAAGTAAAATCAGAGTTTACTTGCCCTCCTTGGGTCATCCCATGGGATAAAATATGAAGGACAGGGCCTCCAGGTATTTCTAAGCCTTTAGATAGCTGATGTCACCAGAGGGTATAATTGTACAAAAATAAAACATTCTATAAAGACTAGTTTCATGAGAAAACCCAATAACACCAATAAAAAGATATAACCAAATTAGTGTAATTAGCCTGAGAACAATACCTCAACATACAAAACTGGTTTAACTGCACTTATTATATCATATGCATACCAAATGCATCTAAGCATGAAAATGCTCGAAATATTTGGTAAACTAAAGTGTTCTCCCTTCAAAGGTAACAGAGAACACGATAATTTTCAAATTCCACACTAGCAAGGAACTCAGACTATACTTTTACGTTAAAACTTCTTAGGATGTTTAAACTATAAATAATCACTCTAAATTGTTTAAGTAGTTTGGGTCAGTTCAATGTGAATGGTAAATATTAACAGATGATGAATGAACAGTCTGACTCTGTTAATTAAAAAGAGTTATGATTAATTCATTGCATAAAGAAATTACTTTCGTTCAGCATATCTATAAGTGTTTAAACTAACTCCATTCTGATAGAGGCAAGGTAATGCATGCTACAATGTTTAAGGGAATAGTTGTGCATGCTTCTTGGAAAAAAACAGACATTTAATATCATGCTAAATTAAATGTTTGTTTCGAAATAGATACACAACTATACAATGGATAATATGTGCTCTGCACACCATGGGTATCACAGTGCGATTCTGCAGACATATCACTGTGCCACTGGTGGAGGCTTTAAATTTAAAAGTATTTTTGCATTAAAAAACACCTTAAAATATTAAGTAATCATGGGTTACTATACTTATTGTATGATCCATTTTTATTTTTTTTAGTATCAGGTATGAAATACGTCACACGACAATTTATGTACAAAGTAAACCTAGGCTTCCGCTCGCCATTAGCCACATCGCCATTGGCGAAAAGAAACAGCCTGTGGCTAAAAAATCTAGTATTGGTTTCGCCACAGTGACGAAAGATAATTTTTCGGTCTTCGATGGCTTTCCTTTATTTATTCTGTTCAAGTATCGATCTTGAACAGCTTTCGTGGTTTTTATCGCTATCAATGATGACAAATGACGAGAACCGCCCTCCAGCGAGTTGAAGAAACAAGAAACGTTTTTAAAAACTACCACCGAGTGTAATCTATATTTTATATTTTCTTTATATATGCATTTTTATGATTTTAGAGATAGAACAACTAACAAATTAAATTTTAGAAAAATTATTACTCAGCTGAGCTAATGATTCCTTTTATTTTCATTTCTTATGCTACATGTTTGATTCTGCTCGTGGTACACAAACAGTAATCAGAGTGAACCTGAGTTTTGTCAAACCAACATATGGTTTATCTCACAGTGAAAATCCCAAGTTTCGTTTGCCATGTGTTTGAATTGAGATCATGACAACTCATAGATCAGACAAAAAGACGTCTAAACAGTTAGATATATCAAGCTTTTTGTCGAAGCAACAACATTAACTGATGGTGGAAAATTCACTTCCGAAAGAAAAGGCAGCTCTGAAGAAACTGAAGCTTGCAGCAGTGATCAGACTGTCGGTGTGAAAAAAAATATATCCGCCATTTTCACAGAGTTGTTAGAGAAACTTGGTTTTCACCGTTTCTTTGACTGGAATATGTTTCCCAACAAAATACATTTCATTGCAAATTATGCAAGGACAACAAGAAGACAAATGTTTATGCTACCACTGGGAAAACTGCTACTAAGGTTAAAAAGACGACTTGGTGAATCATGCACAGTCAGAAGATCATAGAAGTGTAGTAGCTTCACAAGTTTTGAAGAAGGACATGTCAACTGCTTCTGTGAATGTATATGTGGGGTGTAAAGGTGGCATTCAGGCACAGATGACCACACTACTTGTAGAAGCAAAGGTCCAGCAAATGTCATGTTACAGCTTTGTCATGATGACACATTTTTGGCTGACGCTGTTAGTATTCTTGGACTTTTGTCAAAATCTCTACAGAAAACTGATTTATCTTATGATCAGGCTAAAGCAATTATTGATGGGTCAATTCTGTCAATTCAGTCACTGGTACACTGTGAAGTTTCATTCCCTCCTTTCACTACAAGTATTCAATGTAAGAATATTCTTCATTCTAGTATTAATAAGATACTTTCTGTTTCCTACAGTATTTTCTTGAAACAAAAGGCGATTTGACAATTTTCTAAAAGTGAAACATCTTGAAAATATCTATCAAAAATTAAGTAGCTAGCCAACTCTTCCAAATATCTTTGTTTATTACTTTAATTGGTGGTCTTATTTCAAAAACACAAGTTCTTATATATATATATTTTTAACAGGGAGTGACCTCTCTAAAGAAACTACAATCACAAAGTGGAACAGAGAGCTTCGTACACACCCACAGCCAGTCTCTGGATGATATTTACGGTGCCCTAAATCATGTGGTTCAGGATGAAATGCAGGCAGACTTTCGGGCATCGCCTTTCCCATTTTTTGCTCTTGAAGCAGATGAAGCAACTGATGCAGGAAATACCTCTATACTGATAATTCATATCAGGTATCTTTCATCATTAGGTGAGGTTACAAGTCGATTTCTTGCTGTGCATGAGCTGACCAATTCTGCGGCTGATTATATCTATAACACAATGCGTTCAATCATGGCAGATCGAGGATTTTCTGATGTTGACTTGGTTGGACTGATGGTGCAAATGTCATGGTGGGAATAAAAACAGGTGTTGCTACAAAATTTAAGGAGGAATGCCCCTGGATAATAACAAGCCATTGATTGGCACACAGATTACAGTTGGCAGCTGACAAAGCAGCAAAAGGTACCATACCTTGTGAAGTACATTTCAGTTTTGAACCAGTTTGTAAAAAGCCTGAAATATTCTCCCAAGTTGTATCGGGTTCTGGATGAGAGCAAAGCATTGCATGGAGAGAAAACCAACAAAATCAAACAAGTGTTCTTCACACAATGGCTCTCTTTTAATTATTCTGTCCAAGCACTAGACAACTGTATTGCATCTGCGATAAGCTGTCTGCAGCTCGTAGCAATGGTACTCCAGGCCGAGCCTTGCTACATGGTCTAGTCCAGCAAATGTCATGTTACAGCTTTATCATGATGACACATTTTTAGCTGACGCTCTTAGCATTCTTGGACTTTTGTCAAAATCTCTACAGAGAACTGATTTATCTTATGATCAGGCTAAAGCAATTACTGATGGGTCAATTCAGTCACTAGTACACATCCCTGGTCCTTACACACAGACTGCACTGAAGGAACTCCCACAAGCTCCTGATGCCAGTGGTTACACTTCTCACAGAGGCCATGACATCAAAGATATTGATAAACAACGTGAAAAGTACGGATCAGCTGCTGAGTCATTTGTTGAAGAGGTGGTCATAAGACTACAAATAGCATTCCCAAACACTAACATCATGTCATTTTTTCAATATTTACCCCATGTCACAGCATAGCAGTATCTGATGAGGATGATCTGCAGAAACTCATTCAGCACTTCTCTCCTTTCGTCAATGAGGATGAGGCACTGACTGAATGGCTGCTACTAAGGAACATAATGAAACAGGATGCTCACAAAAACAGAAACATGAAGAGCTTCTACAAGGAATACATCCATCAGACCCGTCAAACTTTTCCAAATTTGTCTCAGCTTGCAGAAATTGGATTAATAATTCCCAGTTACATCTGTTGACTGTCAGCGGGGAATTAGCAGGTACAACAGCATCAAAACAGATGCCAGGAGCAGTCTGTCTGTGGCCAAGACAGAAAAGTTACTGAACTTACCCATGGAGCCAAACCTTTAGATCATTTTAACTTCGAATCTCCATTCAGATACTGAGCCATTCACAAAGACAGACGTGGGTACCATTCCCTGTTGAGGAAATGTGCTTCGGAACCTCAAGTGTCAATTTCTACCACATCTTCTGTTAAGAATGATTTGGCTGAAAAGCTGCCATTGGAATTATCTACTTACTAGTCATGCTAGCGTATTCTAGTTTTAAGTCATTTTTTATTCGGTGTTATTTTGAGAAACGTATCTCTTTATTTTCCTCTTCATCATGTTTATTTTGTTTGTTTTGTTTTTTGGCGTGGAAGATTGCTGGGGAATAAAAATAGTACAAAACTTAATGTTTTGTAGATTTTCACATAATTACAACTATTTTTTACTGGATTAAATCGATGCACATTAAAAGTCATGCACCACACAGTTTTTGCGACCTAAAATTGTGGCTCAACAACTGTCACTGTGGCTAAAAAAAAATTACATTGCTTAGCCACAGTGGCTAAGAGAGTTATTTTTTTAGTGGAAGCCCAGGTAAGCATATAGTTTGGCAAAAATGTTTGATGTTTGGTTCTTAATGAAGAAATGTTAGCTGTATCATTAAATATTTAATCACTGTTTCGTGATTAAGTGGAAAAACAATAAAAGAAGCATTTCGATACTCGTGATGAACGGAGGGCAGCTAGCCTGTTGTTTAGTTTTTGTTGCTTAACAGTCAATATATATCAAGCAGAAATAAGATTCTACAAGTTCTTGATGTCGAGTTTTATAACTTAGATAAATGGTCTGTTATGTTTCGGGATCTAAATAACGGTGTTCATGTTATGTACTTGACATACAAATAATGCTGTTTAATTAACAAGAGGATGTTTGTTTGTTTTTGGAATTTCGCACAAAGCTAGACAAGGGCTATTTGCCTTTTTAGGCTACTCTTTTACCAATGAATAGTGGGATTGACTGTAACATTATAACGTCCCCACGGCTGAAAGGTCGAGCATGTTTGGTACGACGGGGATTAGAACCCGTGACCCTCAGATTACGAGCTGAATGCCTTAACCACGGTCAATCCCACTATTCGTTGGTAAAATAGTCCAAGAGTTGGCGGTGAGTGGTGACGTCTAGCTGCCTTCCCTCTAGTCTTACACTGCTAAATTAGGAGGGGCTAGCGCAGATAGCCCTTGTGTAGCTTTGCGCAAGATGATAGAAACAACAACGAACTTTATGAAACATAATTCGTTATTCTTGGAGTACACTTGATATAAAAACCCACAATAACATGCAAAATAATTATAACAGTTATAAGTAATGTTAAAAATATAAACGTTTAATGTGAATTGCTGACAATAAGATGATGTTTTGTTGAAGATATGAATGTTTAATATGAATTGTTAACAATAAGATAATTTTGTTAAGCACAAACTTACACAACGGGCAGTCTGTGGTGTGCCCACTGTGAAAAAAAAGAAACTAGGTTTTTTGCATTATAAGCTTTCACACTTATCACTAAGCTTTGTTTGTTTGTTTTTTTGGAATTTCGCACAAAGCTACTCGAGGGCTATCTGTGCTAGCCGTCCCTAATTTAGCAGTGTAAGACGAGAGGGAAGGCAACTAGTCATCACCACCCACTGCCAACTCTTGGGCTACTCTTTTACCAACGAATAGAAGGATTGGCCGTCACATTATGACGCCCCCACGGCTGGGAGGGCGAGCATGTTTAACGCGACCGGGATATGAACCCGCGACCCTCAGATTACGAGTCGCACGCCTTAATACGCTTGGCAATCACTGAGCTACTGGAAACAAGAGAAAGGTAATGTGTTTTCATTGAACTTAATTTTTCAAAAGGAGTAAGGTTCGTTTGGTTTATTACAGGTGTTTAATAAGGATGCCTTATGCTCATTCAAGGTGGCGTTTCATTTTAATAATGTCGAAGGTGTTACATTTTTTAACTTTGAGGAATAAAAAACAAGCCACGCACGCTGGAGGCACGGGAGAAAACCTTTGTTACAGGGGGGAACTATGTAGTCTCAGAAATAGCTTAAAATGGGCCGACAGTTCTCTCAAATTAGTGTCTAACAATGAAGGCGTGTTTTTCAATATACTAGAGTAAATCAAACATTTAAGTAACACAGTTAAGTTAGGTAGGTCGAATAGCTTATTATATAAAAACATGAAGACCCTATAATTACACAATAATCAAAATCAAAGAGATGTGACGTTGTCAAGTCTCACATCTTTATTTGGGTGTTTTCTAGTCGTTTTTGAGCAGTTGTTTTGCATGTAGTTGGTACTGCTCCTTTGAATCAAACATAAAATATCTACTTGTACTTAGCCTTCACCTTACAAAAAGGTTAAATTGTACAAATGTTGTTTTGTTAGACTTATATTTGCTTAGCCCTATTTCTGTCACGATCTCCTGAAGTGTGGTCTTACTCATTCTGAGAGCCGATACAGAGACTTGTACAAATTTGCATAAGTAGGCTGGTTTATCGTTTGAATATGTACAATAAGAATGATTAATGGCGCATAGTAATCTAACGACTCAGGAATACTGCAAGAAGATCTTGTCGTTCAGACTTGAAAGTGGGGTATCGTTACTATTCTTGGCGTTGTTTTTGTCCTGTGTAGAAGCAACAAACCCCATACTTTGTCAACTAGCTGTGTACTCAACAACGAAACTAAAACCTAGTCAATAAATTAAAGGCTCTTACATACCGATTGTAAATATTTTTTTGCCTATTTATACAGTTGGGTGTGTTTCACAATTTTGCTGTTGGTATTCGAAAACACCCTCTACAAAGGATTCTCAGAACCTGCTGTAATTTAGCTAGATGACACTTTTATGTTTGATAACAGTGTATATGAGCCAAACTGAATCGACTTCTCTGAAAGTCCTCTGCTGGTACAACGGTAAATCTCCGGATTTACAACTCTAAAATCAGAAGGTTCGATTCCTTTCGGTGGACTCAGCAGATGCCAGATGTGGCCTTGCTGTAAGAAAACACACACACCTCTCTGAAATAATCGCGAAAGACCAAAATGTGTACCCCATGACAACTATAGGGCACTCTGTCATTGATAGTCTTTGGACATGTGAGACAGTCGACAACCTTTTGATAAATTCCCCAATCAAAGCGCCACATTGTTCTTTGAGGTATGGTATACACAAAACCCAAAGTTCGAGAGGATTTAGATAACAGAATAATATGTAAAACTATATGTTATTAGAATGCAATCGATGAAATATGTTTAAATATGATCTCAAAGCCTAATTTTAACACTGGCTTTCGTAAATATCTGAACTTTTCATGACTTTAGTTACATATTATCAAACAAAGTGTTTTGCACCTGTCGTAATTTCTTAGATCTTATTCCAGTTAGCCTGCAAAATGATCATACATGTTTCTCTGCAATAACCGAACATAAAAATGAAACCTAAAATAACAAAAACCAATTTCACAAGTTAATATTTAATCGGCATTCCCTTGGATTTCAGTACTGCTTAACATCGATGTGACACGTTTTCAATGGGTTTGTGTAGATATTTCTGAGTGATTGGTTGCCATCCTTCTTTCAGTACTTAAAAAAAAAAAAATCATCTTCCGTGCTTGGCTTGCTATCTTTTGTTAATAGGTTTAACTCAACCCATAAATTTTCATTGGGATTGACATCAGGTGATCGATCTGGCCATTCCATAGGATCACTCCTCTTGTTTCTAAGATATCTTTCAATGACTGAACAATGACAGAGGAAATTGTTTGATCATTCTCAGTCTTCAGAAAGGATCGCAAACCATATACCCTCGAATTCACACTTCAAGACGTTAATAACAAGCCCAAGCCTAGCCTGACCGGAGGCTTACACAGCACGAGGTAAATGGCGAGGAGAGGAACTCCACAGTTAAAGAAAGCATATTTATTTCTAATTTCGTTTCCCATTATTTAACTACCAGGACAACACCTAGTAACTTTGTTTTTAAATGTGTGTTGTATTACTAAAAGCATATACATCACTTATCATTATATACTGGTGTGTATCATTTGTGACATATCTTGTGTTGAAATATATAGACCATTGATTATGGTGTGAATGGGAAGAGTCAATATATATCTTAAATAAATAATCGTTTGTTATACGTACGTATTTAAACAATGTTGTCGCTGCAGCTTTAGTGTTTAACTGAATGGTTGGTTTCACGTGAAGCATGCGTTGAGAACAGTATCGGAAGGACTAAATATAGTCTTAAAACAGCTGGTAAGGGTAAAAATCACAAGTTTCCTACAATCTGTTTCATAAAATTAGGAACAAACAGTCTTTCCTTTGATACGTTGTACGATGGAAAAATATCCAGTTTGCGATATCTACAGTATATACTGTAGAAGCGAAAGGCTTTTAGCATGCAATATTTTAACATTATTTATTAATATCTCTTTATCACCTCCAGGCTACATGGCACCCATTAATGCCTTTTCATTACCAAGTTACATACTAGCCATTAACGTAACTTCTAGTCCATTCTATTAGCATTTTTTAAAGTAGGTAAATGTATACTGGCTTTTTCAACGCGGTATTCATTAATGAAAATAACTCCATTTGATGCCATAATAAAATACAGCTTCTATGGCTGCGATTAAAATACAAACTCATATCATCATCACAATACTGTAATGAGATGTGTCAGTTTCAATAAACATGTGAAGGTCAAGAATGAAAATAAAAAGTTATTTAAAATATAGACATACATCACTAGTAGCGATGTCATGACAGTAACTTGAGGGTATTCACGTGTGACAAAGACAGTAAAAGACCTACCTTCAAAAATTCGGGTTTATTTTGTTCCCCAGTTTGCAAGTCAACAGCCTTAAGCTGCATGTTCAATCCTATCTGTTTGGCCAGCATGCGGACTGACCGGCAAGGTGGACTAGCCTCCACGTGGTACAAGATGACCGGCATGGTGATCAGCGCTAGATCTAAGCCTTGTATGGCTGCACCAAAGCGGCGAGAGAAGTCTGCTGTAAGCTGACACCAGGCTTGACGATTCGAGTTATCTTATTGGTTACTAAGTACCACGCGGGTTCGTATGCTTTTCTGGAAACCTCGATGTCAAATGTTACCTCATCATGAAGTTTTTTGAAACATCATCCAACAATAGAATCTCGTTATGTTGTGGCAGTTTGTGTAATTACTTTATTTTAAACATTTATATGTGTGTTTGCCTTTTTTTTTCAGCAATAAATTTAATAAGAAAAAATTGGATACTTCTGCAGCCAAAACTTCAAAGGCAGATGCAGTCATCAGAAGCGTTCTTCTTGGCTTATCGGACTTTTCATCAGACTAACGCCAACGAAGTTTTTCTCTCCCACTCTACTAAACTAGTTTAGTTTAAACTAAAATGTGGAAAGATTTTGGGAGCATTTCACAAAGCTCAGGGCGTCAAATGATAAGGGTACGGGGAGATAAAGATGATACATTAAATGTCACCCCCCGTAATTCTAAACAAACAAACAAAAATACACGGGTGAAAATAAAAGGTAATATGTTAACTACATATGTCATATTGAATGCCGACAGAGCCGTTCGCAAAATATCAGGGTTAATCACACTGGCTGAGATACGACGTGGTATTGACCTAGACAATATATATATATATATATACGTGCGTGAATATATATATATATATATATATAAATGTTCTTAATTTTATTTAAGTCATTGTTATGTAAATATCATGTAAATGTTGTCGAGAGTGTTATGTAAATGTCATGTAAACAACAACCATGTCGAGTGTTATGTAAATGTCATGTAAATATCATGCATATGTTATGTAAATATAATGTAATGTCGTATTTGAATTCCCATATTTATTATTTATAATTCTATATTTATATTATTGTTTCGAGGTTTAAATCGGTGAAATTTAAAATAACATTTTAGAATTAATTAAAATTCATTTAGAAATTTTTAAAACTAAATAGATTGATCACTTGTATTGGCCTGGTGTTTGTGCTGTGGAATTCTGGGAGGTTACGCGATATAGTATGTAAACAGATGGCGATGCGAGAGAGAAAATAATCCATTTTTAATCGGGTCAAGAAGAAAAATGAGCCACTATTACTCGGGTCAAGAAGTTTGTCTCGTTTAAGAAAGTTTAAACTGAATTTGTGAATAGAGCTAGATCGACTAAAGCGGTGAAATTTTTATTCCGTCAATCTTTACAATTAAGTCGGATTACAGATTATACCAAAAGTCGATACGAATGGGACTGTGAACTTTTGTTTGAAATTACCCACTCAAACTTCGAAAAATTTCTCCGTGGGACTGAATTCAACGCCTAGATTAGAACTTTGGATTTCGGATTTGGACACTTATCATGGATCATATTATTAAGCACAGGCCAGTACTTTTTGTATTGTAAGTTGTTTTGATGGTTGAAACTGGATATCTGTTATTGCCATTGGATAATTTATTTTGTGTCTATCACATAAGTAGATAATTATAATAAATTAAATAAGCTGCTATCTGTGTCTTTCTGTTGCGTTCAGTCCACATAAAAAACGTAACAGTCATGTATCAATAAGATTTGTAACTAAGAATTAACATAACCTACTTATTTATTATTTAAACTAACCTCACTGTCATTCACAAAAACTCGAGAATTAACATGCTAGTGTTGTTGTTCCCGCTACGAGTTACATTAACCACAACGTCAACGGAAAACTATATCTGGTAAAGAAAAATTGCACATAAAAAGTGACACAGTTTGTAAGGAAACTGACCGAAATTTCATATTAATACAATGTGAAAACTTTTTTTTTCGTTTAGAAAGAAACGGTGCCAGATTTTTCATACCTTTCTCAGTCTTTTCATGAAGCTAAATCTTTAATCCTTTTTCTTCCGAAGTGATGGATCATAAGAATAAAGCTTCCAGTGGTATGTCTACAGACTTATTCTGCTAGAAACCGGGTTTCGATACCCGCCGTGATGGGCAGAGCACAGATAGCCCTTAGGGCATAATAATAAAATAAAATAACAGATTCTCGTGCTTTATTTTTACTGAAACAAAATAATTGATCAAAATTCTGTTTGTAACCCAGAAGTCCCCTGCTTGGAAAGCGGTAAGTTTTTGGATTTACAACGCTAAAATCAGGGGTTCAGTTCCCTTCAGTAGACATAGTAGATAGCCAGATATGGCTCTGCTATAAGAAAAAACACATCTAACCCATGATATATTTTGAATAGTATATTTCCTCATGTATTGTGGGGAATTTAATTTTAAATACGTTTTTTTTCAATGAGACAATGTTCTCTTGAAAAACAAACTTACTTTACAAGAACAACTGATATTTTTTTAAACTACCGTGAAAATTTCACACCCTGAATCACGAGCGTTCACAGAAATATCTTGAAGGGGAGTCAAAGTCTAAATCAAGAATGTTATATACAAAGGTATGTGTGTATGTCTAAGTACTAAATTAATAAAGACAGTTAGTTCCCTTTTTCCTGAGGGACTAGAGCACTTCTGTCCGGCCTCATCTTCACTTGATTTAGTGTTTTTACCTGCTGACGCTGTAATTATATACTCTATTGTAAGTTGTGCGAAACAAAATGACAGGCAAACAACAGTGGCAAGCCTTTTTATTATGTTCGTTTCAATAAACCCACGAAAATATTACACGATAACGCAAAACGTGAGGAACCGAAAATCCATACAATTGAAATACATGCAATGCTTTAAATAACAGACCGAGTGACATGAAACTTTTTATGAACGTGATGCTCGACTATGAAGTAAAAGACATGTGCAAAAAACTGTCGGTTCATGATTGCTGAAAATGTCATTTTACTACATCTCATTAAGGAACATGCCCCTGGAGTAACATGACGTTTTCGCGAGTGTCAATTTCCATACAGTTTATTTCTCTTTTATTTCAACGGCCTAACCCTATCCTAAGACAACTTTATACAAAATGTCATATTAGCAAACATTTTCTCGTAAAACAGACCTAGTCTTTATATTTATTATTTAATTACAAAAATAACATTTTCTTCTTAAATTCAACTTAAATATATTTGTTCGTAAGGAAAGTAATTGTAAAACCTAAGTTTATTCCTCCGAGAGACAAAAAAAGTAACAGTAAAGTCGGGAACTTTGTCCAGCTTTCTATTGGATAAAATTACGCCATCTATTATAATACACGATATTTTATAGATTTTTTCATTCCTCGAAGTATAGTTAACGTGAAAGGTTATATTGTAATATGGCTCCTATTTATAAAGAAACGAAAAATATTGATAATAGTAATAACAGAAATATAAATTTCGTTAATTTTCTTTTTAATATTTTTACGGGTATTTCGCGATTTTCTTTTTCCTATTAGATTTTTTATAGCATTTGCATACAAATTATGTCAACAATATTATCACAGAGACACGTAAAGATATTTCCTTTGATTAATTACAATTAGTTTACTATTTATTTCACTAAAACTCATTATTCATGCCGAATAACCATGCACATGATTGGTTATAGTTTTTGAGAGATCATTCTTGGACTTGAAACTTTTAAGATTTGCTTTTTCTCGCCAGTAGTCGGCAATGTTGTAAACTTTAACAGAAGTTTATGATGTATACAAGCTATTGGCGCAACAAAATCGTGGAATATTTTTATGATATATTCAACACCCAAAAAAACATTTTAAGTAAAGCACGACAAGCTCTCTGAAACAAATTATTATAAGATTTCAAATTTAGTTGTAATTAATCCTGACAATCGATATCTCTTGAAAACGTGGTTTGAAATTTATTATACAAAAACATGACCAAATATTCAGACTGCTGTAGTGTATTTTAGAGAGTAAAAGCTATGATTGCCTAATCATGCGCTGATAAAGTCGTGTATTACATTTTCATTGCACACTAATTTCAGGACTGATCAGGTACATCATATCTTTTAATATTTCGTCCACTAGAGGTCGCTGGGCGTATGGCAAAGGACGAAACGTTTTATCACAAAAGGAGAGAGAAAGTCAATATTCGGCTTTCATAGTAGTAAAAAAGTAGAAACATCAAAAATTACTTTTGTAAAAAGTTCATACAAAATGGTAAATTACCAGAAACATTTCACTGGACGGAATGCCGTATGAAAACATGAAATACAATGCATAAAACCCAAATACATATATGTATGAACATTTTCGTCAACCCAAACAACGTATAAGTGAAATTTTAATGATGTTGTTACTTTAAAATATGTCGCCTTGAACTTAATACGGCGAAGCACCTCAAATCAGATCCTTTATCTGTACATTTATTACAGTAAACATGCTCTAGGTCCATGTAAAATTGAAGCTCCCTCTAACGTGCTTCTCTTTAACACAATCCTTGATACCAAATTCACTACCTAAGTTTTTAGTGGTGAGCATGAGTGGCTGCATTTGCTGTTGTTATATACGTACGATAATAAAAAACAAAAATAGTTTCTACTACAAGTACTGGTTTGTTTTAGAATATTTTAAAGCTATAATTCTGATGTTTCCAAGCTGGAAGGAAGAATGGCGTGTTTCCGGAATCTGTCGTCCCGGTGGGTCCTGTTCAAATTGTTGTGTTCTTGACTGTCAGCTGTTGTATCTGATGCCTGACCAGATGACGCATCTGATGGTTCTGGTACAGTGATATTCTGAGGAGTAGGGAGAGATGGTTTCGTTGGACGTGCATAAATGTGGCCTCGCAAGCCCTGGTTTCCAAATCCTCGTCCCAGAGTGGGTCTAAAGGGGGAGCCACTGCTTGATGTATCAGGAGGTGATTCAACGACGTTTTCGTCAAGAGAATCATTCAACGATCTATGACTGTACAATTAAATCCACATAAGAAAGCAAATAAACGCTAAGTGCTTTTTAAAAATATTTTATCACCAAGATCAAAATGTAATTGGGCAAAAATAAACGCACTAAAATAACAACATCTACAATAAATTTAAAACATACAAAAATTATGAAAAGGGTGAATTGAAAGAAAGGTATAAAAAACCAAATACTACGAGAATGCCACTCCATGAAAATGAATTATACCAGAATACAGGCACGAGTTGATAAATTAAACTTAATTGGTTGTCATCCAACCAATCATAAAATGCCACAACCATATTACGCATATAAAATAACAGGCAGTTATCTTATATCTGTTATCAATATTCATTCCCAGTAGAACCAAACCTTAATTCCGCGTGTGAGGATGAAGAGAAGCAACTGTTTCTGAGTGGTCTCTCAAGCCCCCTTCGCGGCTTGTAAAATTTAAAACCAAAACTAGTGTTAATCACTTAATTATGTTAGGTAGTAGTATTGGTATGATGCACGTCACGCTCTCAGACGTCAAAGTTTTAACTTATCTATATTTTAGTTTTTTTGTTTGTTTTCGAATTTCGCGCAAAGCTATTCAAGGGCTATCTGTGCTAACCGTCCGTAATTTAGCAGTAGAAGTCTAGACGGAAGGCAGCTAGTCATCGCCACCCATATTTCAATAGGAGCTGAATGTGGCACATAGAATTATTAAGAACAGAAATCATTAATATCGAAAATAAACTTTTAAAAGATTACAGTAAATATTTCTTAACAAGACGGATGCAGGTCAGGTAAATATCTTGTGAAAAGAGATGTGAATGTTACCTCCTAAACAGTAAGATACATTTAAGAACAAAGTGGTCTCAAAAACTAGTGTTGAAAAGTGGTAACCAACCAAAAATATTTCAAATGTTATTGGCCAACAGTATTGGAATAGGTAAAGCATGATAAGTCCTCTTTACTTGCAGGACAGTAAGATACATATTAGAACAAAGTGGTCTCAGTGGTTTCAAAAATCAGTATTGAAAAGTGGTAACCAATCAAAAACGTTATGAATATTATTGGACCACAATACCGAAATGGGTAAAGCTGGATAAGTATGCCCTTTACATATGAAAATTCAAGCGTAAATTATCTGGCAACTTTCTGCCTGTTTGTTCAATGGCAGAAAGAGTATCATACTTAACTTACAACATCTACAATGTGATATGTCAGGAGGGATCTGTACAAGTTTGGGTTTACATGCAAGCCATTGGTGTCAGCAGTCTACATAAAAATGTTAGTACCTTGACAAATGAAAAGTACATGCAATTCTAATTAAATTTATCATTTTCACAGGAATTCATAGGATAGGCCTTCATCTTCCAGAAATAAAATGATTCCAAGCATGCATCAAATATGGTCAAAGAATATCTTGAACATAAAAACAGCTAATGTAACCTTTTTCAAAAAAATTGTTGTGCAGTGTAATCTGAGATATAAATATAAAATTCATATAATTTATAAAACGTTTCCAAAAAAGTAACATTACAAAAGAACTTCAAGAATGCATCTCATATTTTCATGTCTTAGGGTTGAAAATAAGCATTAGTATTGAATAAATAAAGCTGAAATGAGCAGCAAGTGCCTAGTTAGAGTGACACTTCAGATAAAAGTCTTGGAGAACTAATCTACAAAAGTAGCTGAGATGGAAGGGATGGCATTTCAAGATACTTATGTTTTTTTGTTATCAGTTGAGCTATCAATGTTTTATTCATGGGTCTCTTGATGACGAGAAACCCACTTGGGAAAAAAAGGCATCTAAGAATGGCTGATATGGGTATTACCACTTTTATTGACAAGGAGAGAATAAAAGTGTTAATACTCATACCAGCCATTCTGAGATACATTCATGGATCTACATGGTATCTAGAAGGACTGAAGAAGAAATGACATGATTGGCTGGTGGTTCTTGTAATGTGGTTGGTAGAACAAATGACTTAACAATAGCCACAAAATGTTGACTTCCAACCCCAAGTCTATATTTACCAATTGTTTCATCATGACAAAGACAAGTTATTTGATTTTTCTTGTTTTCCAATATTTATCTAAGCCAATGTGTCTGTAACCGTCTCAATGTCTGGAATGTTTTACCAAGACACCATTGTGTATTTTTGTTAGCCTTTTTGATTTTTTCCACAAAATGTCTTCCAGTTTCTCGTTGTAAATTTTAGTACTTTTATGTTTGTTATGAAATGGTCTCTGTTTAATATTGACAATATAAGATATACATGTTCTGTCAGATTTCCAGAGGACAACAGTGTTGAACATTTTCGACATGCATTTGATCTTGTTTTGATTTTGCACATCCATGTAGTAAATAGTGTTGTATTTGTTTTTCTTGTATTTTTTGTTCTTCAAGCTCTTGATAATGAACCTAGGGGGCTATATATTATGTTTAAAATATTAAACAATGTGTCAGTAATTGGGTTTATGGAGTTTTGTTTGTTCAACAAGAAGACTCTATCTAAATCATGCATAAAAGCATCAGTATTCTTTTTAACTTGCTTTTAACTTCATGTTAACTTGCTTCTAAGCTGAGGAATACTGATACTATTTATAGAATTCAAATTTAGAATAATTCATGTGCATTATTTATCATTTGAACAATTTTCTAGTGTTTTTGCAAAAACTGTATTATAAAACTAAAAAATATCTCACATAACATGCAGAATAATTCCCACAATTCAATGGTTTATGTTCTTTTACAACATACCATCATACTGTGTGACTTACCTGAGATTTTCATCATCCTTGTACCAATCGTTGTCATATGCTGCATGAACCCAAATGGGATTTGATCTAAGAAGAAAAAGTATTCACAACTATATTACTTGGCAGTAAACCTTCATCTAATAATTAAGTTACAAATTGAAAAAACATAATGACCAAGTTTATGAACAGAAACCTAGTTTGTTTTGTGTTATTGTTTCTTTAAAAAAATGTTAGTTTAATTCATTACTACAGTCTATAATCTAAAAAAGAGAATCTTCTGTGTTTGTTTGTTTCAGATATTCACATAAGTATCAACACTAGCTGCCTCTAACTGTAGCATTTGGTTTACTTGAATCACAAAAGTAAAAGGGATTTTACCATCACTCTCATCACACACACAGCCCTCAAAGTTCATAGCATGATTTTGCACAAAACATAGACTCTCAAATTAAGTCTGGTATACTAAAAACTAAGTTGCACCATCCTCTTGGTTTTCTTATAACCATTAAAACATACCCATAGAAACCAAGAATTCATTTAGATAAGCATGGTTATTTGCACTCAATTTCATATTTATGTAAACACACAGTTATATAAACTTTTTGTTTATCAATACCATGGTTACTCATATAAATTCCATTACATGATATAGTCAGTTATATAAGCCAATATTATTGATTAAATAATATAATAGCAAGGTGTCAAGTCATTTTGGACACAAAAATGCAGGAAATTCTAAAATAAAAATATAGGATATTTCAATGGTCTCCACTACCCCTCACAACTACTTCTTACCACTTTTCAACTGAATTTACATATGAAAAACAAGTCCAAATCATTAACTGTAATAATAAAACTAACGTATTATAACAATTCAATTCATTCTTAGAATAAAACAAATTACTATCTGAAGTACTTCATTGCCATATCACTGTTAAACTTAAATACTTTGCTAATTCATTACAAACACATCTAAGATATAAAACTACACTAAAATAAGATACTAAGGTTTTCTAATTAGATCTTTAACTTATACAATGCTTTTTCAATGTTCAGCACATCTCACAGCTACTTAGTATATCTTTTTTTACAGATGTATTTCCAACGCATCCAGTGTTGCTAATTCCTCTTACGAACTTTTCATAAGTTCAACTTCTTCAATCACAATCTTCAGGTTTGAAGATGTACATTTAGATTTTGCTTGTTTTTTTATTTGATCATAATAACTTAAAAAGAAAATGGACCCTGACTGGCTACCAGGTGATTTCTTCGAGTCTTTACTATGTGAGATAGGTTTTACTTGGGGTACTGACACCATTTGTCCTTCTGGATCAGTGTTTTGATGTTAACACTTTTCTCTAAAATGTTTTATTTTCTGCAATTTCTCTTTACTCTTGTCTTTAATAAAAGAATGTTTTTGTTTATTGACCTTATAGACTTGTCACTCATTAATTATTAAATTATTATTTTTTTAATCTCCCTTTCTAATTGTATTTTTTATTCCCCTATTTCAGATCATATACAGATGTTAATGTATCATTTTTTTCTCTCTTTTTCAGATAATATTTTCTTTCTCCAATAACATTGACTTATGTACCACAGATATTTCCCTTGAACTTTGTCTCTTTTAATCTTCAACCTTTTCTATTTCTATATAGCTTCTTTCCTTTAACTGTTTCTATCTCTCTATATTTCTATTCATTTTCCTTGCTTTTAAATTTTTTTTTACTGAGATCATGAAAATATAAAACAAGTCTCTAAATATAAGCAATTTTAGGCAAATTTAGCACAATCCTAGCAATATAAGAATATAGGAAGGACCATATGGCACACTGGACAATTATTTGTAAAATCTTGCATAGGTCCAATAACATTGACTTATGTACCACAGATATTTCCCTTGAACTTTGTCTCTTTTAATCTTCAACCTTTTCTATTTCTATATAGCTTCTTTCCTTTAACTGTTTCTATCTCTCTATATTTCTATTCATTTTCCTTGCTTTTAAATTTTTTTTTACTGAGATCATGAAAATATAAAACAAGTCTCTAAATATAAGCAATTTTAGGCAAATTTAGCACAATCCTAGCAATATAAGAATATAGGAAGGACCATATGGCACACTGGACAATTATTTGTAAAATCTTGCATAGGTCCAATAACATTGACTTATGTACCACAGATATTTCCCTTGAACTTTGTCTCTTTTAATCTTCAACCTTTTCTATTTCTATATAGCTTCTTTCCTTTAACTGTTTCTATCTCTCTATATTTCTATTCATTTTCCTTGCTTTTAAAATTTTTTTTACTGAGATCATGAAAATATAAAACAAGTCTCTAAATATAAGCAATTTTAGGCAAATTTAGCACAATCCTAGCAATATAAGAATATAGGAAGGACCATATGGCACACTGGACAATTATTTGTAAAATCTTGCATAGATAATTTGTTCTATTTACATTTTGTTAGGAATTTTTTGACATCTGATGTCAGTACATTTATCTTTAATACTAAATAAATGTTAAGACCTTTCCACAATATTTTAGCTAGATAACTTTGCAATATAACTAGAAAATATCATTCATTTTCAAATAATTAATTTAGGAAAGTTTTAAATCTTACCCTTCAACTGAGTGTTGGTTTGTGTTGGGAATGTTGATACGGTTGATAGTTGATTCCTGAGATCCTGTGGGTGGTGTACACATTTTTTACTTTGTAAGAAAAAGAAACTGTACAACAGAGTGACTTTTTGTTAATGAGTCAACTATACAGTTTTTTCATCTTTATCATAAAAATTCACTCAGTAAAAATATATACATAGGTCCCCATAAGCAAGAGCCTCTAGGAAGCTGCTTTGCTTGTCTTGCTTTAAGTCAGCAACTATGGATGTCATTCCACTTGAACAGAGAAACCTACATCATATTTTTTAAGACACTCCTATCTTAATTTCATATTTCATTTAAGACTACCAGATTGCCTTTCTAAACTTATTTTATGGCATTCAAAAGTGACACTTTTTCCCAAAACAATGCCATTGAACAAGGAACAATAATATTAAACTTACAATATGAAAAATTTATTAATAAACAGAATTGTTTCACACAGATTTTATACTATGTAAAAATATACTTTTTTTCATTGCTATAATTCTTAATTCCTTAAACCCAAGCAGAAGTTGCTAGCATTTGGCCAAAACTGTAGACATAGCCATCAGATGGTGGCAGCATCAAATAACATTTATGTCTATTTGGCTAAAAAATAATCCAAACCATGTTATTATTCACCATTTATAAACAGATTGAAAATTTTATAAGGTATGGTGATAATTATTAGGACATTATAAATATATTCAAGAGAATGTGCAAAAAAAAAGTGATATTAAAAAGTTAAACATTTTATTAATAAAAATGTAAATGTAAATCACACTTTTTACTTTTTAACACATGGCCAGGTGGGTAAAGGTGTTCGACTCGTAATCTGAAGGTCACGGGTTCGAATCCCCATTGCACCAAACATGCTCATCAATTTCAGCCATGGGGGCATTATAATGTGACAGTCAATCCCATTATTCATTCATAAAAGAGTAGCCCAAGAGTTGGTGGTGGGTGGTGATGACTAGCTGCCTTCCCTCTAGTCTTACACTGCTAAATTTGGGATGGCTAGCACGGATAGCTCTTGAGTAGCTTTGCGCAAAATTCAATATAAACTTTTTAACACAAGTTTTTAGGAATATTAACTGGATTGATGTATTCGAAGGTAATGAAGTTTACTTACCAAATGCTGTCGCAGTTGCTGCTTTCAGTTGTCTCTCATACCTGGAATTTTAAAAAGTTATTAATTAGTAAAAACTAATTACAGAAAAAAAAATGTATTATATCATTGTGATTTAAAACCTTTGTCTGCACCTCAGTATTAGATATAATGTTGAATATTTTAATAATAAACACAATATGAGGGCCAATGTGAAAATTATTAGGAATTACCGTTAAATTTTGATCAAAGAAAGCAAGTACAGATCAAAACTAATATTTAATGTTATGAATACTACAGCTATTTTAACATACCAGTCTATCAAGATTCAGAAATATCTTAAAATGAGTACTTATGTATGCACTGATTCATAAGCTGGGTACATTGATTGTTAGTGATATTTTCAAGCATAAACACAAGTGTCTTATTTAGGTTAGTCCTAAATCTATATACGTAATTTTTAAAAAGAGTGAAATAATCCTTATAATAAACACACAATATCAATGAATTAATTATGCATATTAAATCTTAACCAAAATGCTGATATATGCAACATAAAGAATATATTTTATTTAAAAAAACACATCTTTGAGTGTCTCAATGGTAAGTCTTAGGGTATATAATGCTAAAAATCGGTACTTGGTATCTGTGGTAGGCAGAGCAAAGACAGCCCACTATGTAGTATTGTGCTTAATAACAAACTTATAAAACATAAAAATTAGATGTTTCCTTCATGCACTTACCACTAATTTTCTATTATGTTTTTAGTTTTAAATATCTTGTTGTATCTTAAGTTTTTTTAACATGTTAATAATGGCTGACTGGTATTGTGGTGTTTCTTCACTGTTTTCACATGAAAGTAAGTTCTTGTATTAATAAAGTTGAATTATGCCAAAGACTTCTTACCTAAGAAATAATTTTCAGAGAAAAATAACAGTTGCTGGATTACTTTTCATTTTTAACACAGTTGCTAAGTTATATATGATATACATAGTTAAAAATTGAAAGGATGAAAATTATGAAAACTTTTGTTAAAAATAAGAGGATCTATGATGTCATACACTTCTGATACTAATAAATATGAAGATGTAATTAATGTCTGCTCATTTAAACAATACTAAATCTGATAAATAAACACCCAAGAAACAATAAACATACCTACTGCGCTGGATTAGGCACAAGGAAATTACTAACACTAGCATTATAGCCAAGAAGACAGCTAATCCTATCAACCATACCCGGACCTGGTCATCCACACTGTCAAGAAGGATGGCTTGTTGAGATGGCTGAAAACAGTAATAAATATGTATTTTCTAAATTGCCTTCCTATCAATATGAAAACCTTTCTTTCAATTAACTTATCTGCATCTACATAAATATTATAGTACTGTCTGTTGTATGACCATGTGGATTGATCTTCACTAAAATTAATATGAAGGTTTATAAGGTCCATGCAGAGGCACATACAGATTTGCTGTTTTTATGGATGTTTTTACTTTACCATTACCTCACTTCCTGTGAATGGATTTTCACCAAATCTGGCTTGAAGGTTCATTGCATCCATGGAGACATAGACACAAATTTTGAATTTTCTGTTTTGCAGTTTTTATGGGTGTTTATTACCAATATTTTACCATCCTGTTGATGGATCGTCACCAAATTTGGCTTGAAGGTTTACTGAGTCCATACAGAGATACATGCAAGTTTGCACGATGTGTTTTGCAAATTTTATAGGCATTTTTTATACTCTTTACAACTACATATAAGGGAAGCAACTTTTCATGTCCTAAAATAACAATTATAATGCTGCGTTTACATAACTTCCATCCAGGAGATGAGTACTCCAGGTAGTAGTAGTAGTAGTAATAATAATATTAATATTAGTACTTGTGAACATATATATATGTTTTATACCTATTTATATCTCTAAATGTTAATAAAAAAACTTGCCTGCTGGGCTAGACAATGACAGAAGAAACTAACTTTTGATGTATTATACAACACACTCATATGAATATAGTTTCAAATAATCTTCCATCTTTCATCATCAGCCAAACTAACCAATTCAAGTATTAAATGTAGGTCTTCCTCAGCAGCAGGAGACAAAAGATAAATCCAAAATATTATATTTACAAGCCTCTGATTTTGAATCCACAATGGACAAATCGAGAGGAATGTGGAAAAAAAACAACATCTGCAGTTAGCACAATTTTATCACAACATTTTGAATTATTGTTTTCTAATGCAGAATTCACCATCTTTCAATAATTAAACTGTAACTCTTTAGAATTTTCACAATAAAAATAATTCACCCATTACATAAATAATTATCATGTAAACAACAATCTTAGTTTCAGATTTATCTAATACAGTATGATTATTATTTCTTTCATGTTGTATTGACTGTTATTATAAAACCTTTCCAGTACTCTTTCCTGAATCAGTAACTCATTTACTTCAACACATTAAAAACATGACTCTATAAAGGGCAGTTAGATACCTTAATGTTTCTTCTGCAATATTCTGTAATATTTTGTTAGGACAACATCATTTATTAACTAAAAACTTTCTGGCTAAATCAAAATTCCAATATCAGTGAAAATAAAACATTAACAAAACCTTGCAAACCACTCTAAAACACAATATTAAAAATAACTATAACAAAATCTGTCTCCAAAATACTATTTTATTATAACTTGATGTCTTATGGCTTCTATGGAGCTTTTATCCAACAAATATTAGAACACAATTCAATTAAAATATTCAATGCTATACAAATAGTATTCAAAAACACCACAGTACCTTATAAAATACATTGCAATTTAGTATAATAAGCCTTGAAGCTTACAGGAATTCCACCTTAGAACAACATAAAATTAAAATTCTGCACACAGTCAGGTAGAACAAATATAATGTCACAATGAAGTTACACGCAAGTATTATGTGAAGCTTTACAATTCAGCAGTTACAAGTTAACATGAGCTAAACATACCTCACTGTACAAGACGTTGAATTCCTTGAAGAGCTCATCCAAAAATTCAATGTTTTTGTCAACAAGTCTGAAGAGAAATGATATTTATACTTAAAACAAAAAACGAAACTTTTTTTTGATGATATGATAAATGTAATTTTTAGTATTATTTTTTTCTCTACACATCATGCAAAATAAAAAGTCTATATTAACAGACAAACAAAATCAAAATAAAAAGTTGTCATAAGTAACAGATTAGCAACAGTAGAATGTTTTTAACAACACTAAGTCATCAGATAGGTAAGCAACAATTAAATAACAAACTATGAACTATTAAACAACAAGCTAACAAATTAACAATGATTCACTTACAACTGTGGAACAATGAAAAGACAATAAAAACAGTGCAGTTATGGGCTTAAACCATTAGAGTAACAAGCTCAGAACAATGAGCTAATAGCACTATAAAATTAATTTGCATTTTTCTCAGGTAACAAGATATTTTGTCAGTCAAATATAATTGAATTTTAATTTGGTAATCTCTTAAAAGTAAACTATTTCATTCCATCAAAATGCACACAAATACAAAGGACTTACGATAAGACAGTGGTGACTTCCATTATGGTATTATCTTCTTTATTCACAAAATGAAGGTACAAGTCACTCCTGAGAAGGGGTAAAAAAGGATATTATTGGCTAGTCAAACACTTCCAATACAATTCTTATTACAACTGAAATGCTCAATAATCACTTTGAGGCAGGTGGTTTAAGTAGCTCAGAGTGAAAACCAAGAATATAACACAATTAATGATTTTAAAGTCCATGAAATAATTGAAATTCATGGATTTAACTTCAACTTTTCCTATCACAAGAGGGGGGCATAAATTGTATACAGGCCAAAATGGTTGGGGACCATTGATTTATGAACTGATTTAATTAAGTGTACTTTGTAAAAATTGCTCTTATTACTTTGCTATCCGAAACACTACCAACATTTTAGTTACTGTAAGAGAATTACAACATTAAACAACTAATTAGTGCACTGTTTTATTTTTGATACTTTTAGAGTGGAAAACATAGCATGCATGTTTTCTTATAGCAAAACTGTATCAGGCTATCTACTGAGTACACTGAGGGAAATCGTACCCCCTGACTTTAGCATTCTAAATCCTGTAGACTTACAGCTGTACCAGCAGGGGACAGGAAAATATAGTAGTTAAGGAAAATAATAAATACGTTGGTCCATCAAGGTTATTCCATCCACTCTGAAAAAAACAACACACAAAAAATGTGTTTTTGCTATAATTAATCTTGGACTTAAATTTCATTCTAAGAATACACCTGGAAGAAACTGATTTTTATTCACACAAACTGAATAGATTATTGCTGTACAACTTACTTCTTTTTGTCTACAGAACCATCCTGGTTTTCATGAAACTTGTACTCATCAACATTTACAATGGCTCCTGTTATGTTAGCCAAGACTCTGAGAGAAAATGATAAATTTAAAACACAGCTAAAAAAGTTGGAAATATAGTTTATATTGTTGATATTAATAATATTTAGCTTCTGTTATTAATATGAATTATTACTTAGTATCAATCACTGATGTTAATTAATAAATTATTTTCTGTAATTATCTCAGTAAATATTTGATAACTTTAAATAATATTAACCAACATTCAGTCTGTTAATATCACTGATCAGTATTTAGTACCTATTACTAATGTAAATGAGTTAATTTTCTTTACAATACCAACCATTATTGTTGTATGACTCACAACAGCTAAACTGTTGAGTATTTTAAAATGCTATTATTGATCTAACATCATAAATTGTCCTTTCTTCGATGCCATCTAGACTGGTAAGAAGTATCCTCTGAATACAAAGATAACAAATGTAAAACCAATTTTTTTACTATATGATTAAGCATAATTTGATAGTTTGTCAACTATCACATGACAGGAAATTTTCTTATTACAATGTCCAAGAAATTAATTTAATTCAATTAATTCTAAATGAGTATTTCTTTCTTTCTAAAGTTTTCCTGTTTAAAAATCATCTGAGAACTTCTCAGGAATGAAGCAAATAATCAATTATCCCTTATCCAAGTTATTACTTCAGTAAAAATAATCAATTATATGTTAAATATAGTGAGAACTTTACTTACTCTCTGAATCTTTCTAACCTCTCCCTAATTTCTTCTGGTGTTAACCTCAGAACAAACCGAACTTTTTGGTCCTCTCTCAGTAAATATATCTAAACAAATGTTTTTCATTAACTAAATCACACACAAACATATTTCTAATGGTAGAATAGAAATAATCTGAAAGATTGAATACTAAGCCATTTGGAAATCACTTCTTGATCATTATAAAAAAAGTCTTAGACAGTCACTTTTACAGCGTAATTCAAATTAAGAAATGTTAAAAGATGAAATGCATCACACAAAACTGGTTTCAAGTTATGTGAGGTATTTTGTTAACATGTTACTGTGCATAATAAGCAATTATTTAGTTTAATGAAATATTCCTTAATCTAAAATATAATATTTTGGCAACTTACAAAAACCCTTGCAGTATCGGACAGTCCATCAGTATCATTCACCTTCACCTGAAAGTCAAAGTATCCCTTCATTCCTCTCTGGGGGTCAAAGTTCAAACTGATTTCTCCAGTTTTTTGGTTGAGGAGAAAAGGAGGACCTTTGATAGATTCTAGTCCCTCTGACAGTGTCAGCTGAATTTTCCCAAGCATGTAGTAATGTACTACACTGTGTATACCGATATCTGCATCTACTGCCTGTAACATACACAACAACTGTTATTTTGCAGCTGTCTCCTTCAAATACCAATACACTGAAGTGAAAGAATTGCATTTCATAAAATGAAAAGAAAAACTACACTAATAAAAAATCTGAATAATCATCAGAACATTTATGGAAAGAAAGACATAAAACTTGATCTTATCCTCATAATTTCCTTGTTTTAACTTTTAAACTTTCAAGATTTAAATAATTTATGATGTAATAACACTTGTCCTAATAATTTCTTTGTTAAAATGTGTCTTACTGCATAACTGAGACAAAAATTAAGAGGTAATAATTATCTTCCCTTACCTTTGTAACTGCAATTTCAAGGTAAAAAAATGGGAGACAATAAAGTGAAATAAGCCAGTATAGTTTAGTTTAAGAGAGTATATATGGGATAAACAAAATTTAAAATTACTGGAAATAATAATGGCTATAAGAAATCAAGAGGGCTGGTTCAAAAGGAAGTTAAAATGGTAAAAGAAACTATACATGAAAGAAGGTTAGCTAAGAGAAATAAATAATAAGGAATTATTTAGATATATGATAAGTAAGCAACATATTAGGATGGGGATTAGGCCTCTCAAAAAAGTTATTGTAGGGAGTTGATCTCAGAAGATTATGAGATGGTAAACTTATAAAATAATGTTTTCTTCAGTTATTACAAAGAAAGATACACTTTATGGTTGAGGAAAATAATGATGCAAGGATATTTTAGGTCCTGAAATTGTAAGAGAAAAGTTGAGAAATCTAAAAATCTATAAATCGTCTGGACCAGACAACTTTTATCCTAGAGTTTTAAAGGAGCATAAAGATTTTGTTTGTGAATTGCTAGCTAATATTTTTTTAATAGATCACCGAATAATGGAGGAGTATTGGAAAATTGGAAGTTGGCTAATGTTACCCAAATATTTAAAGAAGGTGATAAACATTGTCCAGGAAATCATAGGCCAGCTAGTTTTACATCATTTATTGGAAAGGTTTTGGAGAGTGTGACTGATGCATTCCAGATTCATTTAAAAATGATATAGTGTCAAAGAGCCATGATGGTTTGACTAATGGAAATTCTTGTTTAACAAATATTCTGAAATTATTTAAAGATGTTAGTGCAAGAGTTGATAAAGGAAACAACATGGATTCGGTTTACTTTTGTTTTTTTGAAAAAGTTTCATAAGGTGCCTCATGAAGACTTGTTATACAGGATGGTCGCTAGAAAAGCGGAAAATTTGTCAAACAGCTATTTATTTTTACAAAGAATAACTTTTACAAAGTTTTTTTAAAGGCATATGTTATATTACACTCATAGATGCTCAAAATGAATAAAATCATGCATTTTATTCATGATGTAAAGAAATCAAAATAGAAATGAGTAAGCAGGCATTTTATTCATGATCTCATCTGACCATCAAATTTTCCACTTTTCTAGCAACCACCCTGTAAAACTAAATCACGTGGTGTGAGGGAAATGTTATTAAGTTAGAAAGAAAATTGGTTGAAGAGTAGGAAACAGAAAGTTGTAATAAATAGAGATAGTACTGACTGGATTACAGTTGTAAATAATGTGCTTTAAGGGCTCTGTGATGGGTCCTTTGCTGTGTGTGATTTATATAAATGATGTTAACTATAGAATAACTGACAAATATTGAAATTTGAAGACGACATTAAGATTTTTAAAGGGGCTAGGTGTATCAAGGATGCTGCAGACTTATAGGGAGATTTAGATCATTTGATGCATTGGATCAATACATGGTTGATGATGTTTAACTATCCAAAATGTAAGGTGATGCATGTAGGTTTTCACAATTCAAATTATTCTTACAATTTAAATGGGAATAAATTAAATGCTGTGGTTGAAGAAAAATATCTTAAGGCATCTAAATAGTGTATTGTAGCTAACAATAGTACTAGTAAAATTTTTGTAGCATCTGTAGAAATATTGAATACAAGACAAGGGACATCATTGTTTCACTATACACATCACTTTTAAGGCCTCACTTAAAGTACTGTCACAGTTCTGAGCTCCTTTCCTGAAAAAGTACAATGAATAGTTGGAGAAGGTTCAGAAAAGAGCCACTAGGATGATCCTTGGGATACTGGGATTGTCTTGTGAGAAAAGACTAAAATCTTGTTTTCTCTGGAGAGAAGAAGAATCAGAGGGAATGTGACTGAAGTGATTATCAAAGGCATTTATAATATAGATCCATCAGATATTTTATGTTTAGCAGTAAAAACAACACAAAAAAGTGGCAAAAATTCAAATTTTGGCAACATAGGACTTGTATGCAATTTAGATAATATTACCTTCCAAACAAAGTGGTGATTTTGAGAATGGACTGCCTTCAAGAGTTGTGAAGCAAAAAATGTAACTAAGTTCAAGAAAAGGTTGAATGAATACATGAGTATTAAGTATAGTTTGGAGCTGGAATATGCTAATAACCTCCCTTTTGTGTCTTTAAAATTTTATGAAATTTAATTTATTTGTCTTACAGAATTCCTTACCTTAACCCTCAAGATTACAGTACTAAAGTCCATTTCTGTAGTTAATCCTCCAGTAAATACAGGACTAATGAAGTGAGGAGGGTTGTCATTTACATCTTTAACATTCACTTGAACCTGTAACAACGAATTGTCTTGAGGATCAAAGTGAGATATGGTTGGTGGCACATGGAAGCAATCATCTGATGCTTGAACTATGAGGCTATAATTGGAACACTCTTCTCTGTCTAAAGTCTTGGTAGTGGACAGTTCATGAGTAAAGATGTCTAACCGGAATTTGCCATTTTCATTACCACCTACAAATAATACCTTATTATGAAAATTTCAGTCTTTCTACCCAATTCAGTAAATATTGGAAATATGAGGGGAATATACAAAATGTAGTCTAATCAATAATTTTGTTGTTCAACTTTATAGATTTTCCATGGAACCAGTACAAGGTAAAAAAAATTTCAGCTTAGTTCCTACTATAATGTTCTAAAGCTGCTTATTAAGTTATTGTACTGTTTCAGAGCTGAGACAAGGAAATGAATATTGGAAACTGTCATACAAGTTACTATATTCATTATTAACATAGTATTGAGACTATCACAAATTGAAAACAATTATCTTTTAATACTGTTCTACAAGATGTGCAAAAGAATAAAATTAAACAACCCTTTAACCACTGTTTAAAACATAGAAGTCACAAAACTTCATCAAAATATAATAAACACTTTTTAACTCACCTACAATGAAATAACATGGTATTGGTTTAGAATCACCATCATTATCATCTTTGTCAACTGTTGTAGTCAGTTTGAATTTTTCCTGACCAGCTGGCAAATTTTCAGTAAAAGTCACATGGTCCTAGAATGTAATATTGTAACATGGAACTCATAAAAACCGTGCAAGACCTGATTCAAGTTGTTTTTATTTACTTCATTTAAGCACCTATCTTAACAGATTTTAAACAGGTATTATAACAAATATTGATTATAATTTGATAATGAAGTAGGTACTTTTAAAATTTAAAACACACAGTTGTTACATAACTATTTTAACAGAAGTGTAGCAACTCAATTAACTAGTTTGTTTTTCTTGTGCTAATCCATTTTTAACACAGACAAAAACATTTTAAAATCACCTTAGATGAAATCTGTCATCTTTAAAGAATGAAATATCCAAACAACACATGGTAAAGGCACGGCCAGCATAATATAGGCTTAACTTATTGTGTATGAAAAAGTTCATTTTTGGTGAGATAGAAATGAGGAATCTCAAAGATTAGTAATTAGCTCCTTTATCATAATAAATAGCAGTTAACAACATATAGTATTTAATACATAAATGTTGTTATATGAGTAAAAAGAAAACTACACAGTTAAAATGATTAATTTTGTAACGATTTTCCATCGCTGGGCAATTTTTTAAAAATTATTAGATGGAAACAGTTCGACATCTAGTCCACCTAACAATACCAAATTACTTTGTTTCTTTTTCAATATGTCCTTTGATGGGTCAACAGAAAGAGTACACACAATGCTAAAATTTGGAGTTCGAATCCCTGCGACGGACGCACCAGATACCCTTCTACAAATTGCCTTCACGTTTCTCTACTGTAACTTGTAAATTTAAGTTTACCAATGACGTTCCAACGGAAATATTTTGCTAACTGTACTACAACTAACAAAAATAAATTGACTTGTACAGCTTCACAGCTGATTGATAAAGTAACTGAATATACGAAATGATTTCCACAGTAACACCAATCCAAACACATCACGAAAACTAAAGCTTCACTGAATTATTAACATACCGACTGAAAGCAAAACACTAACTCAATGTTTCAGTGAGTCTCGTATTCATAACCTACTCATATCTTTTGATATTCCAAAATTTATCCGATTTTGATAAATATAGTACATTTTAGACGTCTACTTCTAAAAACACGTGAATCATAACGTTATACCTCCAAGTTAACATCCAAATTAAAACTGAAAACAACTTACAACAATATCGTAAGGAGTGGCACGTTAGAGTCGAAAATATATTTGTAGCACAGTATTGTTATGTCTTATTTTAACACAAAGAAGTATATAAACAAATCAAATGTAAAATTCCTTTATTTATTTTCACAATAAACACGCATCAGGTAGTTACAATAGCCTGTGACTGAAACATCTGAACTCAGGGCGCTCTGTTTGATTTTACTTAATTACATTTTTATTATTTTGTTTATTTTAAGCAAGAGCACTAAGAGATAAAGAGTTACTTCCTAATAATGTTCTATTTGTATTCTATCATAAGAATACTGGAAGAAAAGAGAGATATACACAAAATATAAGTTATCTTTGTGTTAAGACCTTCTAACGCAAGTTGTTTTAAAATTTAAAAAAAAAAAGTCACTTCCTTCATACGCCGCAAGAAACATGCTGTAAGATGCTTGTTTGTCTTGGAATTTCTCACAAAGCTACTCGAGGGCTATCTGTGCTCGTAAGATGCTAATCACGTTTAAATGTCCATTTACGTTCTTCACTGAAGTTTTGCAATGTTTTCGGAACCTTACATTTTTTTTTGAAGAACAGTTGTCATAAAACTACCTTACTCCGTTACACGGTGACACCAAGTTCAGTTTCTGATTACAAAAACAGAAGTGTTTTAGTTTTTACAATACCTACAGAAAAGAAAAAAATATATATATACAAAACTTACAACGTCTTGTGTAAATTCTGGGGCGTAATCATTTACATCTGTAACATATACTTTTAAATCTAGGTCCGTGGACAAAGACGTCGGTTCTCCCATGTCGAAGGCCTCGACACGTAACTAAAAAAAATGATACATTTTAAACGATTAATAATGAATATATTAGTTCGAAGTAACAATGAGAGCTGTTCTAAAAATAGAACCTTTTGAGAAAATAATATCAGCTTGTTAGCAAAACAGCAGAAATGGTAAACATTAATATGTGTTATTCATTAAAAGATTATTTCTAAATGCTGACTTCAATGTACACCCTTTGTTTTCTATCATTCAGCTTACCTCATATATTCGTTGAGTCTCACGATCCAATTTTCTTATTAGAGTTATAATTCCATCTTTCTCGTTAATTTGAAATGTCTTCCAATGACCATTGAGCAGTTTCTTTAACCGGTATTTCACTTCCCCATTAATCCCTTTATCTTCATCCGTAGCCTCAACTTCTGTAATGATAGTTCCAATTGTCGCATTCTAAAAAAAAAAAATCATATTTATTATGTTGGGCAAACTGGTGTCTCATTTCACCTCACGTTAGTATTTAGAATATTTGCATAAAGCAACACTAAAGCTACCTTCGCACAACACTCCCAAAATTTTAACTGACGAACTAGAGCGAGTCAACAGCACTCATCACAAGCTCTTAGCCTATTTGTAGCTGACCAAGTAGTGGTATTTGGCTGATACTCTCAGACAAACTAAAGGTTCTGAATTTCGGAGTGTGTTTATGCGACAATGGGATGCAAATCATTAAACTTTGGATTCATAGCTCTGGCATGCTAACCAAGCGTCAATAGCCTCACCCGCACTGTAATGTAATCTAAAATACAGCACTGCAATATCATAAACCACTAATGCGGTTCCTAACAAAGATCATAAGAAACTGCACAAAATCCTAATACAACGTTCGGCTTAAAAGCATTTAAACAGTAAAGATTTAATCCAAAAAACAATTTAAGTCCTCACTATTGACTGCTACGATTGTACACATAAAAATACACAAAAAGCACACGTTAGACTTTCAACAAAAATCAGCTCAAAATGGCCTGTTTGTAATTCTTTTACTTAATATTATTATCTTGCCAGCCTACAGTTGGGTATATTTGACCCAAAATTTACTAGAATACTAAATAAAATATTGAAAAGGTGTTAAAAAGTCAAACTGTTTCTTCTGTATTTTACATAAAATAAAAACGTCATAATTCCAGTGTAAACGATATTATCGTTAACCCTTATATTCTTCTACAGAATTATTTGAAAGCACATGAGTTTTAGGTTTAGTATGAAAACATTACAACGTTTTCATGTAATCCTATTTGCTAATTTCTTAACCAGAATTACCCCTTAAGGTTAGCTTTCTTATAAGTATCTGTTGTTACTTTAAAAAGCTTGAGCACGGTGTAAAACGGAAATTACGAGCTAATAATAATTGAACATTAGATTGCTGTAACATGTAGATATCCAATGCTTTGTATACCATACAATCGGTGTCTTTAGGGAACTGCCTCCTATATTATGTACGAAGTGAAGATGAAATTTTATTACACATATTTGTGGAATAATTACTTTAAAAACACGAAGGATTATTTAAATTAATGTTTTAGGCGTATATGTCTAATTTTTCTACTTGACAAATTTTATACCCACTATCTGGGAATTGCGTCTCAGTCTAGGTGTACATTTACACATTGCAAATTTAGTTACATAGAAACTATAAATGATCAATATGTTCTCAAACAAACCTCCACGGCAATCTCCAGCTGCAGCTTAATATTCCACTTCTTGAACTAATGCAATCAAATAGTCAACAGCTACAGTAAATCATCATGAACCGTGTCAGATAGCAATAGCTACGTTTATTATCGTTATAAAATATAACGTTATCTAGCATATCATGTAATAATCCTTTACACATAGCTGAGCATACAAAAAGTCAGCAAACAAACTAAACAAAAAATGGGAATTAACAGGTATTATAAAAAAGTAAGGAAACAGGGCTGGAGATACTGTAGATGTTACTCGGTGAAACAAGAAATCCTTATTTTAACTCCACCAAATGTAATTCTAAGTAACAGCATGTAGCCAAAATAAGGAATTGTAGTTTGAGTAAATAATGTCTCCAGCCCTGTTTCTTTACTTGTTTTATGATCTCTACTTTCAGGTTATAAAAATTCCCAATTTTTTATTTATTTTATTTAATGGTGTTGAACCGACACTAAACAACAATCTCTTTTCACGTTATAGAAAGAGTAAACATACCAAAAATTATCATTTATTTATTCATTTAGTCTGATTTTTTTGCTACATTTAGCGACATAATCCTGGAAATTGTCAGTACTTACTGAACAAAAACCTGGACAGTATCCTTTCTGGAACATTCAAATTGTCAATACTTACCAACCAACAGCTTGGACAGTTTGAATGTTCCAGAGGGGATATTGATTACATTGTTCCATGGTAGGCATTAAAAATTTGAATGTTCCAGAAGAGATACTGTTCAGATTGTTGTTATTCAGTAGGTATTGACAATTTGAATGTTCGAGAATAAATACTGTCCAGATTGTTCCATGGTAGGTATTGACAAGTTGAATGTGCCACAAGATATATTCATATTCTTATTATTTTTTGCTTTGTTGTCAGTTAATTAGCCAATGAAACTTTTTTGCTCATTTTTTGCATCAATCATGCACCATTATTTTCACATTGCTTACATTACATTTTAGTCATAAAGCTAGTAATGAAATATTATGGTGGGACAATACTTGTTTTATTTAACTAACTAATGGGTTAAAAAAAAAGCATTGTAGAAGATATTAGCCAAGAAGAATACTGAGTTTCTATGACATGAAATTTGAAAGAACAGCATCACAAATTAAATTTCTTCAGAAAGTGTTGCCACTTAGTTTATTAATATGTTTCAAAAGCAAGTATACCTCAGATACACGGACTGTAAAGTTCTTCATGGGTCGGACGAACACTGGACTGTGGTCATTCACATCCTTAACACACACTCGAAATTTCTCTGTTGAAGCACGAGGAGGATCTCCGTGGTCCTGAGCCCTAAGCAGCAGGGTGAAGTTGCCAGTCCTCATTTTAAGAGACGCACGGCTAACTATTCGGGCAGTGTTGTCCTTCATGGGCTCGATGTCAAACAACCCTAAATTTTACAAACCATACACATTCGTTAAACATTTGATTGAAAGCAACGTTTTGGTTAACTGCCCTTCATCAAACGCAGATAGCAAACTTAAACTCATATCATATATATTTACTAGTTAGGTTTACACTTTTAACATTTTACAATAAGATAGCATTGCCAACATTGTCACATCGTTGATTAAGTTGTGATCAGATATGAATTAAGTAATGGAACAAAATTTGTGATTATTAAATTTATATTACAATAAAAAAAAATATGCAGTGCCAAAGCAATTCACAAAGCTACATTCATATTATCAGTAGTGGTAGAAATATTACAAAACCGAGTTAGTCAAATACAATAAATGTTACACCAGTAAACATTTGAACTAATTCTCAGATGTCTAATTGCAGAAATAGTCGCAAATAAAAGAAAAAGTGAGACGTCAAGACATCAACTTTTATGAAATTTATGTGTGATGTCTCTATAAAATAAGCTTATAACTGCACTGGTGAGATTATACGTATAAATTTGGTATAATTTTATACCGTCGACATCCATATCGGATGAAACAATTTAAAAAAGCTCAAAACTTCAGCCTCTTGCTGGAATTGTAATTAAGATTGTGGAAATAAATAAATATTCTTCCTGCGTAGAGACAGCTTGTCAATAGATGTTACAAAGACGGAAATGCATAGAGTTACAACAGCACAGTGTTAACAATTTTTACAAATTTTTATTATCAGTGCTAAAAGTGGGTGGGGTGTGGCTCATTGTCCTAACCTCCTATCTCTGGGCCTACGATTATTGTTGTTTATTACGACTGTGTGATAGTTTGTTTGTTTATTTTTTAATTTCGCACAAAACTACACGAGGGCTATCTACGCTAGCCGTCTGTAATTTAGTAATATAAGACCAGAGAGAAGGCAGCTAATCATCACCACCAACTGCCAAGGGCTACTCTTTTACAAACGAATAGTAAGATTGACCGTCACATTATAACGCCCCCACGGCTGAAAGGGCAAGCATGTTTGACACGACGGGGATTACGAACCCGCGACCCTCAGATTACGAGTCGCACGCCTTAACACGCTTGGCCATGTTCGGGTTCTTTGGTCCAAATTCCTGTTCTAACAATTTCACCAGTTTAACCTGGTGAAAGAAACGTCAAGGAATTAAAAAAAATATTTAGCAAATCCGTAAAAATAATGTTACAAATTATTTACAACATAGTCCTTTTCAATTTAATTCATAAGGTGTTTTAATGTTTTTTAACGATTCTTACGATCAAGGACTCGAACGGAAAACTTACATTTTATAATTAGATATTGTTCTTCAGATATGGTGACTTATTTTTATCAGTTACACAATAATATACATGAAAACACGTTTAAATCAAAGTACTTTCCACAAGTTGTCCTGTCTTTGCTACAAAAGAACACAGATCACCTATTCAAAGCACTATTGTTTATCACTTTAATAATGTTTCTATAGCAACAGATTCTATGCTCAGTAACAGAATGCTTAATATATTTCATTTCGGTAATTAATAACAAACATGCCTTCATCATTCCCAGCTAAAATCGAAAACGTCACTTCAGAGTTTTTCGTAGATGCATCGTCCGCATCGGAGGCCGAGACTAGAAGAATGGTCTCCTTCTGTTTGTGGAATTCCGTTATCGTTGCACACGTTTGTTGAGGTATGAACTGTGGTGTTTCGTCGTTGACATCCGTCACGCGTATAGATATCTGTCGAAAAAAATACGTGATTCAAAGCATGTAATTATCGCATGGTAAATAAGGTATGTGCATATACAGTGGAGCGCCATTATGCTGCGGACCAGTAAACCGCGAAATCGCTTAAGCCGCTGTAGCAAGTCTTGTGAGCGAGGATTATCGCGGCTCAACGTTAATTTAAGAACGTGTAAAACGCGGCCTACGAATTTAATCCTGGCTTTATAACTTCAAGGGGATATTTAAAAAGAATTTGCTTTAATTTGGGAAATAAATAAGATATATTACAATAGAAATCGACCGTTAATCTACCTTATCCCTCTCTATGTCAGCTTTATGGAGGCCACCATTGTTACCGAATCACACCTCTCCATACATTAAAGTTAATCCGCGGTAAATCCGTGATAAAAGTGATCAATAATTAAAGTATTATTTTTAATTCGATAATCCGATATAATGATAACGCAATGGCCCGGATGAAGCTCCTCGACTGAGCTGTCGGCGACTTCGGCTTTTCAGTCACAAATGTTTAAGCTGCGGACCACTTAAGTTGTGGTTAAGCAGGTTGACCCCCCAAATACCGCGGCTTAACGGCGCTTCACTGTATTTGGGTTATATTATCTTAACTGAGTAGTAAATGGCTTCTGAGATGTAAAAATATCACCTACAGCAACGAGGAGATATATCCACCTTGGGTACAATTGTTCATATATGTATGAAACTCTAAAGGGGGTGGGAATTACAACGTCATTTATGTCACAAAATTAATACAAAGAGAACTTTTACTAAATGTCCCAGCTAGTATATTGTCATGGATTTAAATAAATGAAAATAATTCATTCTTACTCAACTTCATATAACTACACAACGTAAGTAAACGTCCTTATATGAAGACACTAAGTTTTTTGTTTACAGAGAGTGTGGTTATAGATTAATGAAGAATTTCCATGATTAACAGACGACTAAAACTGGAATACAGAAGTATTCGGTGAAGCTATTTTTAATACTTGTGTGTGGTACCCCGAGTGGTCATATCTGGATTTTGTTCACATTAGACTTACATAAATTTTCACCAGAATCTTACGCACGTAAGCTCAAAGACTTTTAAGATGTAGTGAAAGTGACTTTGTTTTAAACTATATGGCAGTGCCACTCTGAGATCTTAATTCTATGTTCTTTCTTGGTTGTTGAAATACGAAGCAATGACTTTAAGTCTGTATTCAGTAGTATTGGGTATTCATATAAAAATGTTCAAAGTGATATAGGAATATACTTTAGGAGTCTTTGTTTGTAATTAAGCACAAAGCTATACAATGCCCACTACGGATATAGGAAACTGGTTTCTAGCATTGTCCGCAGACATCCCGCTGTGCCACTGAGGGGCTTCGAGGAGTCAGCTCCAAAGATTACCTCGTTATATTTTAGTTTACAACGTATTGTGGTGGCACATAAGAAATGACTAAGATTTCTTTAATCTACAGTGACTCTTGGTGGTCGGAATAAGAAATGATGAATTTAAGACTCTTTAATCTACAGTTGTTCTTGGTGGCATATCGCTATACCACTGGTGGACAGAGCACAGATTACCAGTCCATTGTGTAGCACTGTATTTAATTCCAACCAACCAACTTTTTTTGGAAGAACTAAAAAAGGATGGCATTATTATGTTTTAATATTCAGTAGTTCTTGTACATGAGTACACTATGAAACGTTTTATAATTTATGTTAGCATTGTAGTGAAACATAACAAATCCTGCAGAAAATAACTTTTAAAGTAAATCAACAACACATCCCGTTAAGGTGACTATGGCGCCTCTAGTTAACTTGTTCAGAACTAGTGTCAACGTCAAAGGACTGTAAATTGATTTGGTTTTATTTTTAATTTCGCACAAAGCTACACGAAAGCTATCTGCGCTAGCCGTCCCTAATTTGCCAGTGTAAGACCAGAGGGAAGGCAGTTAGTCATCACCACCCACCACCAATTCTTGGGCTACGCTTTTACCAACGAATAGGGGGATTGACCGTAACATCATAACGCCCTCACGACTGAAAGGGCAAACATGTTTGGTGTGACGGGGATTCGAACTCACGACCCTTGGAGTGCCTTAACCACTTCGCCATGTCGGCCCTCGGACTGTAAATAAAAACACAACACTCTGTTTAAAAAACCTCCAAACGTTTTATACAGTAACGAAATAGCGCTTAATTTTTGCTGTGACACTAACACTTGTTTAACTAAGGAAATATTACTACAAGTTAATTATATAGACCATTAAAACGCATGAAATCTGAGTTGGACTATAACAATTGGTTTTTACATTTCGTATAAATAGACCCAAAAGTTAAACAAAGTATCAAATAAAACACAACTTATTATGCAACTAGTTATAAACGTGTTCAATGTATTGTATGTTGTTAATTACACTTAAAACGACATACTAGACTATATTTGAACTAAGTATCATATATAAAGTGTTCGCGACTTTAAAAGGTCAGGTTTAAATCATTAAATAAGTGTCGACTTTTATAGTTTCAGAACAGTATAGAGTGTTGTTTAATGGAGATGATAAACTGTAAATAAGCAGTAATTACTTTTAACTGTAGTAACAAGCTTAAGGCTTACCTTGCGAAATGCTTTTCTACTTTCTCCGGTAACAAATCCATATTCGTAATTGTCCCACGCTTGGACAATTAAGTTATAAATTTCTTTTTTCTCCCTGTCTAAAGGTTCAGCAACGATAACTTGTCCCTAGGAGGTGAATCAAGTAATGTTAAAATAAATATCTACACTATTTTTATTTGTCCTTTTAGAAACGCTACCTAAGAACCGTAATTCTCATTTCATTTGGGAAAGCATTCTCGTGAGAAACGTCACATTTTACTAGTACTTAATTTCACCACCTGCAAACTTTTTCATTTATTTTAAAACCAATCAAAAGTACATTAGCGCCATCTAAAATGCAATTTCTTTTTTATTCCAGAAATAGTTTATTTTTAATATAAATACGAAAAAGATATGATGCTTTGCTTTTAATAAAATAATTATGTACTTTTATACTGAGGTTTGTTTTCTATATATTGTTCTAGAAAGTATTACAACCCCTCATATAGCAGCTGTTAATCTATGACCAACAAGCTTTTGTTAAACACACTTTGTACAGTACTTATGCATCAAAGTTAATTATTGATCTGTACTTTTGTTAATAATAGATTAATTTCCGTGAAAACTGAAATATTGAAGCATTTTCTGAAACTATTTTTAATGTTTGTGTGTGTGTATTTTCTCATAGCAAAGCCACATCGAGCTATCCGCTGTGTCTGCCGAAGTGAATCGAGCCCCTAATTTCAGCGTTGTAAATCCAAAGACTCAGCGCTGTCTCAGAGGGAAATTAATGTGTGGTACCTGGGGTGTAATTCTATTAGTTACAGAACCTGTGATAACATACTGTATCACATTTTATAAAGTCAGGTGGCAGCACCAGATAAAAAAATAATGTTGACTGGGAATAGCAAAAACTACGTTATTTTCGCCCCTAAGTAGACGATATGATGTATTTATTAACTAACAAAATTATGTTCTATTGTGTAAATACCAAGCTATATCATAATTAAATATTGTAACATAGCGATGCTAGTTGTTGTCTAAACGTCAGTTGCAAAAGAACAAAATATTTTATCAATATTCGTTGGACTTGATTTCTTTTTGGACACGTTTTATTTTTTTTTCTTCTTTTACCCTCAGTATACGTTGGTCTGTTCATGATAAAAATAATAACTTTATTGATAAAACAAAGATAACACGAATTTTCGCCATCTTGAATATTTTACTCAGTCACGAAGATCAGTAGTTAAATTACACATGCAGCGCCATCTTTAAGCAGTGATAAATTCTCACTGCAAATAGGTAAGAAACTTAAGCGCCATCTATATGTTCCGCCACTACTACCATTAAGTTGGACAACCTTATATAAGCAACGATAACTATAAAGAAAATGTCTATTAATGAACATAAATCACATCAATTAATAATATGTATGGTTATGACTAAAAACAACGTTATAGTAACGAAAAAATGTATCTAGTTATCTGGTATACATACTTGTTGGGCAGGGGCGTAGTTTTTTACACTCGATGGGGGTGTGTGATTTTTGCAAACACTCATGTGAACTGTTCAATTTGCAAATTGGTAATCTCTGATTATGTAAACATGCAGTCACAGAGTAATCTTGTTGCCACGATACTTGCATGTATACTTAGACCTACTGATTGATACTTACGAACTATCGCTCAGATCGAAAAGCTTAGAAGCACGCCTATATTAAAGATGTACATTTCGGCTACTGAAAAAGCCTAATTGTGTAATTCGATTGGCAAGAACACGAGAATCACAAGAACAAACACACAATTGGTAGGCCTTTGATGCAATAAAACAATTCAACAGACCAAACTGTAGGGGAGATAATTGTATGCACCATACCCCCCACCTAAAATGAAGAGAGATGCATACCCCCATCTCCTCAGAATCTACGCCCCTGTTGTTGGGGGACAAGAAGTTAACTAAATTCCCTGGGTATGTGAATAGTAGACGTTAGAAATACAGGAAATCTTTACGATTGATCGATCATTCAATTTTTGTGGCTGGCTACCCTAAGAAATGTATTGTGAAAGGGTTAATTAATGTATAACTCTGAATTATTTTACCTCAACAGATGTCAAAGTCGTCACCACTCGATTAACTATAATAATGAAGTTAATTGTAATAATAACTATAACTAAAGTTAAACTAATAACTCTAGGTAACCGAAACTAAAAATACGAATACTTAACTATAGCTACAATTAAACAACAACACAACGTAAGCTGGATGTGTCCAAACTTCATTGCAATTTTCTAAGAAAACACGAATACTTATTTTCTTTCGTACTATTTGCGTTGGTTAAGTTATCAAGATAACCTTAACATGGTTAACATACAGGTTATGAGAATATCGGATAATTTCATTCTTTCTTCTGTAAATGAGATCGATCTAATTTATTGACGTGTATGATTTGGAATTATTGGAAACCATTATGGACTTAAGACTGAATGTAAGCATAATAAAAGTCATTTCTTGGTCACAATAACTTTGATAATTGTTTCTCTACTCCAGTCGTCTTATTTATCCATGAAACTGGTGAGAAGTTGATGATATTTCACGTACTACTGTTGATATTTAGTTTAAAAATATATTGCTTTTGTTTCAAAGTAAAAGATCTATAATCAGTTGTTTTTTTTTAATTAATTAATTGAATTAACTGCCAGCCAAGGGTTAAAATGGAATATCGCACTGGCTTATATCATCACACCAAGAGAAGACTGTCTCTTTGCAGTACATACTTAAAAGAAAATCACATCGATATGTTAAACATTACATTTATGACACTGAAGTTCAAGTTTTAGACTTAAAATAGCCTATAAGCTCCATTAAATACTTGGACTTTTCTTTCTTTAAGAGCTATAGAAAATGCATGGCTTACTCTAATTTCAGACCCAGCATGGCCAGGTGCTTAAGGCATTCGACTCGTAATCCGTAGGTCGCGGGTTCGAATCCCTGTCACACCAAACATGTTCAACCTTTCAGCTGTGGGGACTTTAAAATGTGACGGTCAATCCCATTATTCGTTAGTAAAAGAGTAGCCCAAGAGTTGGCGGTAAATGGTAATGACTAGCTGCCTTCCCTCTAGTCTTGCGCTGGTAAATTAGGGACGGCTAGCGCAGATAGCCCTCGTGTAGCTTTGCGTGAAATTGAAAAACAAACGAAACAAACAAACCTTAAATTTCTGACCCTTCAACTTAAGTGGAATGCAGACTATATTATCTCAGTTAAAGTAATTCTTCTTCATGTAATACAGTTTAAACAACAATCGCTGACGAAATATTAAATATATTATTTTAATTTCGCGCAAACTTACACGAGGCCTATCTGTACTAGCTGTCCCTAATTTAGCAGTGATAGACAAGAGGGAGATCAGCTATTCAACACTACCTATCGCCAACTCTTATGCTGCTTTTTTACCAAAGAAACTTGAAATTGACCGACATATTAAAACGCCCTCACAGATGGAAGAGTGAAAATGCTCGGTGACGGGATTTGAACTCACAAATCCAAGTCAAATGCTCTAACCATTAAGTCATGCAATGCCTAACAGAAAAATAAGTAAAGATTTGCTTGCAGAAATATAACATTAATTGAACAGTTCTGTATCAGTTATACTTACCGTATCCCTGTCTATTCTAAACTTTCCGTCGCCACCTGAAGGATCCCAGGTGTAAGTCACTTTACCATATTCTCCGATATCAGCATCCGTGGCTTCCACGGTTGCCACTAGCTGGCCCACTGCGGCATCTTCAGGAATGATAAACTGAGAGGGACCATCAATAAAAAGAGGATTGTTGTCATTGTCGTCCAACACTTGCAGGAACAAAGGGGCCGCTTCAGAGAGCGGTGGAATTCCATTGTCAGTGGCACGAATTGTTAAATTCAACCAAGAAAACTGTTCTCTGTCGATCTTTTGGCTGACGAAAATCTCACCTTTGAGAAAACGTTACAGATAACTGTAACTAAACCATTCGAAGACTGACGTTTATTTATTTTTACTAAGATATTTAACTAGTACGAGCTTTTACCAAAAGGTAAAACTACATGAGAAAAAAATGAACCCACATTGTTTAAACATTTCTTTATACATAAATATCTGCCAAATCTATATTTAAAAGGTCTAAAAAATAATGAATATTCTGTGTCAATTTACTGTACTTAATACATACTCTTAGTTAAATAACACGACACCAGTTGTCTGCTTCGTTACTTTGATGTACACTGCTAGCCAAAATCTTAAGGCCAATAAACATTAAGAAAAAATATGCATTTTGCGTTGTAGACTCAACCACTTATTTGAGTAAAGCTTCGAAAAAGGAAAATAAAAATAATAAAACCTTTTTGGCATTTCATAGGGAAAATGTAAACACTGTGAAATTAATCTAAATACTAGCTGGCCAAAAGCTTAAGACCACACTGAAACGAAGCATTAATCGGTAAACACGTAATGAAATGTATTCATTTGTGTTGAAGCATTGATGTTGTCAAGATCTCCCACTGACATCTCCTGTGTTACATTAGGTAAAAACATAGCAAAGGCTAAGAAGTTGAAAGAGTTTGAACGTGGCAGAATTGTCAAGCTGCAAAAGCAAGAACTCTCTCAACGTGCCATCGCTGGTGAGATTGGGCGTAGTAAAAGTGCTGTTGCAAATTTCTTAAAAGTCCCTGAGGGATATGGAACGAGAATTTCAACTGATTAGCTAAAAAAAATTCGCCGGCATTGAACAGGAGGATTCGACAGGTTGTCCGGCAAGACACCAGCCGATCGTCAAACCAGATTAAGGCCCTTACGAACGCAGAATGCAGCTCAAAAAACAATAAGACGGCATCTACGAGAGAAAGGCTTTAAAAACCGTAAATGTCTTCAAAGGCCACGCCTCCTTTTACACCACGAAACAGCTCGGTTAAACTTTGCTGAGAAGCAACAAACATGAGACGTAAAAAGTAGATGAAGGTTTTGTTCTCTGATGAGAAAAAATTTAACCTGGATGGTCCAGATAGCTTCTAACGTTACTGGCACGATAAGGATATCCCACCGGAAACATTTTCTACACTACAAAGTGGATGAGGTTCCATCATGATCTGGGGTGCTTTCTCCTTCCATGGAACAATAGAGCTTCAGATTATAAAAGGAATGTCAAACAGCAGTTGGCTACATTGGCATGTTGAAGGGAGTATTCTTATTGACTGAAAGCCCTCGCTTGAGTGGAAATGACTGGATCTTTCATCAGGAAAAAGCTGCAATCCACAATGTCCGCAGGACAAAGGACCTTTTCACGGCAAATAACGTAATTCTTTCAGACCATCCAGTGTGTTCGCAGGAACTGAACCCCATCAAAAATGTTTGGGGATAGATGGCAAGGGAAGTCTATAGAAATGGACGTCAATTTCAAACAGTGCATGATCTTCACGAAGCCATCTTCACCACTGGGAATAACATTCCAGCCAGCTTTCTGCAAACGTTTATGTCGACCATGCCAAAACAAATGGTTGAAGTTATTCGCAATGACGGCCGTGCAACTCACTATTGAGACCTCTTGTTGGGTATTTACTACCCCGTTTAGGACTTCTTTCTGATATGATCTTAAACTTTTGACCAGCTAGTATTTAGGTTAATTCCATAGTGTTCACATTTTCCCTGTGAATGTTAGAAAATTTCTGTTATTTTTATTTTCTCTTTTCTTGTTTTCATCTTTCGAAGCTCTACTGATATAAGTGATTGAGTCTGACAACGCAAAATGCATGTATATTTTTTCTTTATGTTCATCAGCCTTAAGATTTTGGCCAGCAGTGTATTTATGTTCATTGCAAAATGTATATTTCAAACACACAAAACACCAGAAACAAAACTAATGAAGTTTCTTGTCCTATATCTTCAGTGCATAATGTAATATAATTATATATAGAATATAAAAACAAAACACGAACATTTTATAGGAATAAGAAAAATAAGAAAATCATGTATATAAAGTCACATAGATAAACCCACCTTTTTTTGGATGCACCCAGAGAAAACCACCGTCTAAGCAAGCATAGCACAGAAAAAACAGATGTATTAACACTGATTTACTGTGTTTTCATGAAAGTCCAAAGACAGTCTTATGAATTACGAACAGTAGTACTAAAATTGGAAATCAACTAGGTCTCTCACATCAACGTGATTATATTTAGAACACCGAAATTTTAGGTGGGAATTTTAAGACATATGTAACACGAGAAAAAACATTTAACTCCATGTTATCACAGCTGCATACTTTATACTTCCTTTATTTATAGGTCCCGGCATGGCCAGGTGGTTAAAGCATTCGAGTCGTAATCAGAGGGTCGAGGGTTCGAATCCCCGTCACATCAAACATGCTCGCCTTTCAGTTGTGGAGTCGTTAAATGTGACAGTTAATCCCACTATTCGTTGGTAAAGATTAGCCCAAGAGTTGGCGATGGGTGGTGATGACTCGCTGTCTTCCCTCTAGTCTTACACTGTTAAATTAGGACGGCTAGCGTAGATAGCCCTCGAGTAGCTTTGTGCGAAATTCCAAAAAACAAACCAAACCTTTATTTATTCTCCCGAGTATCACGTGGGTGTACTTTAATAAGTTTTTCACTTGGAATCCAGTAATATCTTGTAAATAAAATACACAATGATTCAATCAAGTATGAAATTTTTAATATTTTATATTTCTCCATTTTTCCTGACTTCAGGCCCTCCAGTGGCATAGCAGTATGTCTACAGACTTACATCACTAGAAACCGGATTTCAATACCCGCGATGGGCAAAGTACAGATCGCCTACTGTGTAACTTTGTAGTTAGTATCAAACAAACTTAAACCTTCAATCCTAACTTCGGGGAATACAAAATACATGGTAGCGAAAGAGTTAATTGGAGATATGCTGAGGAAACTAATTTTTAGAAAAGTAACACACCATTGCTTCAATAAAGATATAACATTTAGTGGAACGGTACTTTTATAAAGCCCCCCAGTGGCTCAGCGGTATGTCTGCGGACTTATATGCTATAATCCGAGTTTCGATATCCGTGGTGGGCAGAGAACAGATAGCCCATTGTGTAGCTTTGTGCTTAATTCGAAACAACAACTTTTATAAAGATACACTATCAGAAATAGTGCTTTGATAGAGATATAACATTCAATGAACGGGTGCTTTAAAGATAATATACAAATATAATGTTCGATGGAAGGGTGCTTTAATAAAATGTAAAAAATACAACATTCAATGGTAGGGCGCTTTAATAAAATACAAGGCCCGGAATGGCCAAGCGCGTTAAGGCGTGTGACTCGTAATCTGAGGGTCGCGGGTTCGCATCCCCGTTACGCCAAACATGCTCGCCTTCCCAGCCGTGGGGGCGTTATAAAGTGACGATCAATCCAATTATTCGTTAGTAAAGGAGTAGCCCAAGAGCTGGCGGTGGGTGGTGATGACGAGCTGCCTTCCCTCTAGTCTTACACTGCTAAATTAGGGACGGCTGGCACAGATAGCCCTCAAGTAGCTTTGGGCGAAATTCGAAAACAAACAAACAAACAATCATATAATATAAGTCTCAGCCGTGGGGGTGTATAATGTGACGGTCAATCCCACTATTCGTTGGTAAAAGAGTAGCCCAAGAGTTGGCGGTGGGTGGTGATGACTAGCTGCCTTCCCTCTAGTCTTACACTGCAAAATTAGGGACGGCTAGCACAGATAGCCCTCGAGTAGCTTTGTGCGAATTTTCAAAAACAAACATATAATATAAGAAACATAACCATCAATGAAAGGATGATTTAATAAAAATATAACATCTGGAAGAAGAGTAAATAATAAGGGCAGAAGAAAGTTATTAAGTAAAGGTACTTGTATTTGTTGGATTTTGACATATTTTGATTTATACAGAAATAAAGTAGAGGCAGATTAAACCAATGCAATTAAAATCAACAATAAAATTTAGACGTTCCTAAACCAGTGAATGTACAATCGCAATTCCATTGCTTTCTTTAAATATCCTAAGACCAATTAAGAAGGTAGAACGACTATTACCTCATGCAATTAGATCACTTTAAATATTGAATTGAATTGAGTTCTAAGTTCTCATGACTAAAGAAGAGAATGACTGATTTAATAACAATACTAAATTGTTATAAAATTGAGTTCCGTCATTTTTTAGGGTAACTACAACAGTTCTCAAACTAAATTGCTTTCTTTCACTATTCTCAAACATTTTCGATTTGTCCGTTTTATACATAAACTAGCAGATATCCACAAAACATTCTGAGGTCAAATTAGTATGTTTATTGCAATAGTACTTCTTTAAATATAGTTATACAATAATACAAAATAATTTTTATCTCTTACCGAAATCTATGTTATAGGCCTAAAATTAGTTAGCCTTTATTATAAAGTAAGGCCTATATTCAATAGATACATTAACACTGTAGATTGTGTACGTTTTTTGCTTTAGTTAGATCTAAATTTTTAAATTACCTAAATGCTATCAATAAATGAATATATAATGTGTATTTTACAACCTGACGTTAGACCTTTTTAAACACTTAACAAGCTTTGAATATGCTGTTGTACAAAATATCTTCTAAAGCACATCTTCATCTGTTGAAATAAAGCGTGAGTGCATTTTTAACAACAGACAAAAACTGGGTATTATTATAACAAATACATATACGTATAATAACGGTTTACTTATATACTATATTTTACGCCTCGTAAGACGCTACATCGTGAAAGACGCACCCTAATTTTGGAAAGACAATTCTAAGAAAAAATATTTTGAGTCAACAAGCACCACCTTGATGTAACCGTGACTTTTTTCAACTTTATGAGTAAAATAGAGTCAAATACACCATATTTTTCACAATATATCGACAATATTAGTTAAATTAAATGTTTTATGCTATTGAAAATCCTTATAATTGGTAAGTAATGAGATTAAGATCTGTACGAGAGGCCGTTTTAAGTAGATCCTAAGCTAACCTCTCTCCTTAACTCATCACTTTTGAATCGGAAGATGCATGAGGATTTTTCAGGTATTTTTGAAGAAAAAAAGTGCGTCTTACAAGGCGTAAAATATGATACTCATTAAATGTTCAAAATATTACAGCCTAAATCACATATTTAAAACACTTATATTTATAATGTTCATTTTATATTGGAAAACTAAATAAAGTTCATCATTTCAATATTAACAACATCTGAAAAAAACAACTATTCTATTAAACGTTACCTGTTTTGTTGTTTATAGAAATTAGGCCCGAAATTTCCGAGCTGCCCTCCAGCGAGTAACTAATTGTTCTATTCTTGTCAGCATCTGTGGCAACAACTGTCGCAACAGGTGAACCGATCTTGGCGTTTTCTGTAACGGCTTGTTTGTAGAACGGCTTGGTGAACACTGGCTTGTTGTCGTTAACGTCTTTGATTACCACAGTTAGCGTTGCTGTAAAACCAAATATAGAATATTATAAAAACAGAACATTTCACCTGATAACACTTTGAATTTGCCAGAAATCATTGCCATCTCTTTATAGTGTCCTCAAGTGGCACAGCAGTAAATTTGTAGGCTTATAACTAAAAAATACAAAACCAGAGTTTCGATAACCATAATGGTAGTGACAGTCATATAGGGTATGAATGGGCTCACGACCACTGACCCAAATAACTTTAAAAGTGTTGCTAGAGTATGGGAGACTGAGAAAACTGAAGTTTCTAGACTGTGATGTCAACAATTAAGTATGGTCGTTGCTGCTGGTAGACAGAAGTTTGTTTTAATTGCTTGTTTTTGAAATTCGCGCAAAGCTACACGAGGGGTATCTGCGCGAGCCTAGCCGTCCTTAAGTTTGCACTGTACGACAAGAGGGAAGGCAGCTAGTCATCACCGCCAACTCTTAGTCTACTCTTTAACCAACGAATAGTGGAATTGACGGTAACATTATAACACCCTCACGACTGAAAGGGCATGTTTGGTTAGAAAGGGACTCGAACCTTCAACCTTCGGATTACGAGTCGAGTGCCTTAACCATCTAGTCATGCCTGGCCTTGTTTGACAGAACAGAAATAGCCCATTGTGTAGCTTTGCGCTTAACTACGAACAAACAATATATAGTATACCATTTAGATTTTACACAAGTTTTCTAAACAATCTGTAGAAATTTCATTGGCTGGTAGTTTTTTCAAACGAAATATTTTATTTATTTCGGTCTTTTGTCTCTTAACAGATTTCTGTTATATTAGTACGGGGTATAAAATCTGAAGCAATTAAATAAAGGTTTCGTATTAGTGCGAGAATAAGATTTGTTTAGCCCCCCAGTGGCTCAGCGGTATGTCTGCGGACTTACACGCTAAAATCCGGGTTTCGATACCCGTGGTGGGCAGAGCACAGATAGCCCATTGTGTAGCTTTGTGCTTAATTCAAAACAACAACAACAAGATTTGTTTAATGTTAGTTAACGCAGAAATCTAGACAATGGGCTACTGTGCTGTGCCCACTGCAAGTATATAAACCTGTATTTTTTAATATAATCCAATAGACTTAACCTATGAACCACCGGAGAGTGTAGAAAGAAACAGTTAAGACAACGGGTAAAGTTGTTGTTGTTGTTGTTTTGAATTAAGCACAAAGCTACACAATGGGCTATCTGTGCTCTGCCCACCACGGGTATCGAAAACCGGATTTTAGCGTGTAAGTCCGCAGACATACCTCTGAGCCACTGGGGGGCTACAACGGGTGAAAAGTAAATAAGTTAAAAAGAAGAAGAAAAGGTAACTATTTTCAATTAGTGTTAGAAACAAGGAAAAGAACTAAAAAGTTGTTTGTATTAGCATAAGACGTGAAAGTTTTTGTTTGTTTGTTTAGAATTGAGCACAAAGCTACTCAATGGGCTATCTGTGCTCTGCCCACCACGGATATCGAAACCCGGTTTTTAGTGTGTAAGTCCGCAGACATACCACTGTGCCACTGGGGGGCAAGATGTGAAAGAGCTAACGTTAAAGTAACAATTATTGTGTATTAGTACAATAAGTGAGATTAAACTCTAAAGCAAATTAAAATGTTTTACATTAGTGTAAGGAGTGTTTGTTTGTTTTGAAATTTCGCACAAAGCTACTCGAGGGCTATCTGTGCTAGCCGACCCTAATTTAGCAGTGTAAGACTCACCACCAACTCTTGGGCTACTCTTTTACCAACGAATAGTGAGATTGACCGTCACATTATAACGTCCCACGGCTGGGAGGGCGAGTATGTTTAGCGCGACCAGGATGCAAACACGCGACCCTCAGATTACGAGTTGCACGCCTTAACACGCATGGCCATGTCCGGGCCCTGTGTAAGGAGTGAGAAAGCCAAGAAAAATAAAGATTGTTTTTATTATACGAAGAAATGTCGCGAAAATACAACCTGACCATTCATAAAATAACGTACTTCGCATGACAGCTCCTCACTGTACTGTTTCAAAATTTTGTTTGTATTGAATTTCACGCAAAGTAACTCGAGAGCTATTTTATCCAGCCGTCCCTAATTTAGATACGATACATTAGAAGGAAGGTAGGCAGTCAACATTATCCACCACCAACTCTTGTATGACCGAATAGCGAATGGGACTTTGATTGCCACTCTTATGTCGCGCATAAAGCCTTAATCTGCAGAACGTTTTTTTCATCAACCTGACGCAGATAATTTATCCTTTATGACAGACTGAACATACTAACCATTGGGTCACGCCCGGCCAGCATTCTTGTAAAATTAGATATGGCAAATTAACTTCTAGCACTTAAATGAGGTCAGGCAAAAAACTAGAGTCACATGAAACAGACTGTAAATATGAAAATAATGTATCTTTAAACCAAATAATTCAGATATGACGTCATATTGTTGGTATAAGTTCTGTAACAGAACTTTTATTTTAGGTGCGATATTAGTGACACTAAATAATAATGTTTTCTAACCTGTAGCTGTTTGTCCAGGGGTCGCTGCTGCTAAGTCCTCTACTCTCACCAGTAACTTAACAGTTTCCACTTTTTCCCTGTCTAATTTTTTCGCCACCGTCACTGACCCATCGACGCTGTTGATATCAAATATTCCTGTAATATCATTCTCTGAAGAAGTGACCAACGCCCCTTCTTCGCTCGTTGCTTCACTGTGAGAATAGTCGAAAGAGTATCTCAATACTGGCCGATCGTCCAGGTCACTCGCCACGATTGTGGTCATAAGATACCCAATAGGTGCGTCTTCCAGAATCTTAAGCGTTTCGGGCACAGTCAATGTAGGCGGCTTGTTGTTGACATCAGTGATGCTGATGTTGACCAGCACAACTGCCTGTCGCTGATCCTCTCCAATCCCACCATCAAGTGCTACTGCTTGTAGGGTGTAAGAGGTGGTCTTTGGACTAGTCCTGTCCGGATCTAAGTTGGCACCTTGGGCCACAGAGATGACTCCAGTGTTGGCATCAATCACAAACTTGTCCTGGGCGCCTGACTGAATTCGGTATACCACTCGGCTGTTAGATGGGGAATGATCCCCGTCGAAGGCCAAAACCTGGATAACTGGAGTGTTTTCTGTCGTGTCTTCTGGGATGGATTTTGTGTAAAAAGAACGTTGAAAAACTGGTAAAAAGTCATTCTTGTCCTGAAAAAATAAAACGATATTATAGTCATCAAAAATTCTCTTAAGATTCGAATAAAATTCTAAAAAATCATGAGTGATAACAATGAAGAATATATAATAATTACAATTCACCACAACCACTTCTATATTACAGATGCTCGTAATGAGGAAAAAAAATTACAATTCACCACAACCACTTCTATATTACAGATGCTCGTAATGAGGAAAAAAAAATACAATTCACCACAACTACTTCTATATTACAGATGTTCGTAATGAGGAAAAGCAAGACAGTATTTGCCTGCAACTCTCAATAAATTGTTTGTTTTAGAGCTAAAGGTCACATTAGACTCGCTGCCGCGTCCACCGCGAGTATTGAATTCTGGATTACAGCTTTGTAAGTCGGTAAATTTACCGCTGTTCAACCGGGAGGACTCAAAGCTGTAGGCTAAATTTAGTTCTCAAAAACAAATGGTATTCACAAAAGTTAGCATTATTATCTGTAGCGCTTGAAAGCGATAAAACTTACCGCACAGAAACAGTAACGCATAGAATTTAATAGACACTAAACCAGAGTCACCCTCCACCGTCCGCAGCTCTAAGAACCGAAGAGAGGAACTTAAGAATAACATCTAATAATGTGTCGCACAGAATACAACTTTCAGCTTTTAACAGAACCACACAAATAAGAACGCACCTGAACGTATATAACAACAGTAACATCACTATGTAGGGACGGTGAACCTAAATCGTAGGCTTGAACAGTAAGAGTGAAGGTTCGAATATCCCCCTTTTCTTGTGCGATTTGCTCAAAGTCGAGAGGTGTCCGAGGTTTAATTTCACCGCTGACAGAATCGATAGAAAAGTTGTTTTGTTTGTCACCGCGGATAATTTCATATCGTACCTCACTGTTCTTAGTTCCATTCAAATCATCGTCTCGAGCCTTTAGAAAAGAAAAAAAAGTTCGGTTAGTTTAAGTTATATGTGCAGACAAGATCACGAAACACGTGTAAACAGAGCAAGGATTATTTGGACACTTACCTGGGTGTATTTGTGTTTTTACAGCAAAGCCTCATTGGACTATATGGTATGTCCACCGCAGAGAATCTAACCCCCAGATTTTAACGTTTTAAGTTCATAACCTTACCACTGCACCATCAGAGAACTCAATATATTGTTTTTTGTCTGAGAGCTATGCCACACTGGGCTTTCCGGTGTGTCCACCGCGGGGAATCGAACATCGGATTCTAACGTTGTAAGTCCGTAACCTTACCACTGTCCTACTGGTGGACTCACACTAATATAATACGTGCGTTCCCTAAAATAACACTCACATATTTTCTGAAAGAGGGATACTATTAAGTAAATAAATAAGTTAAAACCCGGCAGCTTTCAGTAAGTAAAATTGGATTAAGTGAAAGAATACATGTACTTCTATTGACTAAAGACATACCCCAAATTACAAACATATTATATTTAGTGTACTTTTAACTGTATCCAATTGTTTTGTTGATTACCATACAGATTCATCTAGGTGAGTTATTTATTAGCTACAACTGTTTTTTGTGGTTATAAAAAAGTAACCAGGGCTATTTGTTGCGGTCCCTAATTATTAGCTACTGGCCAGATGTAAGGCAGCTAGCTGGTCAACAACACTTTACCACTCATTTTCAATGCTAAAGGATTGTTCCTCTTATAACACAAGCACAGTTCTGGATTGGGATCGTCAGCTTCAACATACACAGCTCTACTAAAGAGCCAATCCAAGGGTTGCTTGCAGTCTCTCCGGCATGGCCAGATGGTTAGGGCACTCGACTAGTACTTCGAGGGTGGCGGGTTTGAATCCCCGTCACATCAAACATGCTCGCCCTTTCAGACATAGGGGCGTTATAATGCTTTGGTCAATCCCACTATTCGTTGGTAAAAGAGTAGCTCAAGAGTTGGCAGTGGGTGGTGGTGACTAGCTGTCTTTCCCTCTTACACTGCTAAATTAGGGATGGCTTGCGCAGATAGCCCTCGAGTAGCTTTGCGCGGAATTCATAACACACAAGCTGATTGTAGATGTCTTTCAACCTTTCGGTTTTATCGTTTTAAACAATAGTTAATAAATCGGTTGTGACCGAGACAAGCAGTAAACTAGAAAATATGAAATCTTTCATCTAAAATATCATATACAGGTGGTGATAAGAAAGAGAACTCACACAAAACAAGCTTGTCTAACTAGTCTTATAAACTACTTTCAGAGACATTTCTTATTTTCCATCCGGCTGATGCCAACTGATGACAATCGAAACTGCAGTTCTCAGCTGATTATGTTGGTACCTAAACAGAGCTAAATATTTCCATATTTCGTTACATAGCGTATATACTAGTTCGAAAACAGGATCCTCTATGTAACTCCTATCGATTAAGGAAAGAGAAAACTCTGTACTCTCAGAAATAGTAAAAATTAAATAGTTAAACAACACAAAACTAAAAATCAGACACCTGCATGACAAGCGGACTGAGGAAGTTGGCCTCGTTTTCGTTGATTCGAGCTTCGTAGCGTGGCAACAAGAAGCGAGGAACATTATCGTTCACATCTTCAAGCAGTATTTGCAGCTGTACCGAATTGCGGTTTCCTTGGCCATTATTATCTCGTGCCTCCACTGTGACGTAATATTGTGATGTAGTTTCGCGGTCGAATCCATGATTTGACGTTTTGACGGTTATTACTCCTGTGACAGGATCTAGGTTTAACCTTCAAAACAAACAAACAATAATTAAAACGAAGTATTATTTCCAACTCGATGATGAGTAGATAAACGAATTTTAGAAATCTGTTTTTACGGTGAAATAGAATTTTCTCCTTTTTTTTCTAAATTTTAGATTTAAGTTTTTCATTTTCAAATTCAATTATTTATATATTTCATTAAATTTATATTATATCTATGTATAAAACATGCTCATTTTCTTGTGTCAGAAACAATGTAAGAAGTTCAAAATTATAGTCGTAACAATGCAGTTATTAATGATTTAACTTATGTGTGTTTAAGACAACCTTACTTGTCAGCTATTTGTCCTCTGATTTCAGTAAATCTGATTCCAGCAGTTCCAAAATCACCAGAGTCTCGGTCTTCCGCCTGGTCGAAGATTTATTGTTGGTAATTACAAACATAACGAAACTTACTTAAGGAAATTGGATAAGAACACAAAGAAAAATTTGATAGAAGTATAAATCTATAGAACAAACTAAAACATGGAGAGAAAATCCAAATGAAAATTAACGGAACAGTAATTAGAATTGGAAGAAAAAAGTGAAATAACAATCGAAAACAAACGCAAAATTAAAACGGATAAACTGAAAATATGAAGTAATTAGAGAAGGCAGAAGGAGTTTCGTTGTTTTTCTGTAAACCGCAAAATTGCAAAATGGACTACCCGTTCGATACCCATCACAGGAATCAAACACCAAATTTTAGTATTATAATGTCCAAAAATATCTTTAACGGTAAGAATTATCAATTCACAGTTAAAACCAATATAGCTATCAGGAGTTTTAAGAACTGTAGTTGGCGATAAAAGTCGTATTATGGTATTTGTGTCTCAACATTTTTACTCGAATAACGAGTCCCACAAAATACACTTTGGATATGATACTTAACTTTATGCTTGTTGTTAACACAATAAAATGGCAAACGTTTCATTATTAAAACGTATATTAATGTTCAGTGGAATTTCCAGTATGCTTCTGTTCAGAAATTATAAATTACTACTATGTTAACTCCAAATAATGGAGAACATTTTACTGGTAGCCATATTGAAAAACGACAAGACTGTTAATCTCTAAACAATAATTATAGGAATCCAGGCATATGGGTTATTTTACTAAATGTATAAAAGAATTATTATCTGACGCAGCAATGGTAATATTAAATGTATAACGTCAGTGTTTCCTAATTCTCAAATGATTGCATTGTAAATAACTAATTACTCATTTTTCATAATTAAGGGGTTTATATTACTTAAAAAAATACTGCTTTTTAATTGTCAACTTCAAGAATTATTAAAATACAAATTGTTTAATACCAACAACTTAGAGCACTTGTGACGCGATTAAGGATCGGGTTAGGGGCAAATATTGTAGGGTTTTTTTGTTTGTTTTGAATTTTGTGCAAAGCTACACGAGGGCTATCTTCGCTAGCCATTCCTAATTTTGTAGTGTAAGACTAGAGGGAAGGCAACTAGTCATTACCACTCACCGCAAACTCTCGGACTACTCTTTTACCAACGAATAGGGGGGGGTGGCTTTAACATTATAACGCCCCACGGCTGAAAGAGCAAATATATTTCATGTGACGGGGATTCGAAACCGCGACTCTCAGTTTACGAGACGAGCGCCCTAACCACCTGGCCATGTCGATTCTTCAATGATATTTATGCAGTACATTCTCTATTAATTTGCATGTTATTAATTCAATTTGTCCTTTTCCTATATGTAATATAATTAGACCATGAGAAAGTTATATTTTGGTTAAACCTGTGGGCTGGTGAGCTATTAAATAAGACATTTTATTTTATGTTAGGTAATCTCATTTCAGTTTTGAAACTTGAAACAATTCTGTTATTTAATTAATTCAACGTAGTTTTCGTCTTTTTATTGTTGTTGTTTTTTTTAATTAAAGTTACATAGGGTTTCTGTTTTCGGCCAATTTTTAGCAGTTCCCCAGAAAAAGCATGACGAGGTGATTATGTCACTCGACTCGTACTTCGAGGGGACGCAAGTTCAAATCCCTATCGCACCTAGTTTTACACTGCTAAATTAGGGATGGCTAGCGCAGATAGCCCTCGTGTAGCTTTGCGCAAAATTCAAAACAAACCGAACCAATTACAGTTTGACCAATACAGACATAATACATAAAATACCAATAAGATAATTACATTTTTTTTATTTTGTGGCCTACAAATTTTAATGAAAAGCAAGAACTCAGCACCTAAAAAGTAAAATAATAGGTTTATATGAAAAATAACTAAAATCATTGTTGTCATGGTGACACAGTTTAAAGAATATGTGTTTCAATGAAACATCTAGTTTGTATATGTATATATAAATTATATATATATTTTTAGTCTGTGTTTCCTTCCGTTCAGGAAGCCAAGAACAATTGCACACATTGTTTCTCCTTAATATGACATTGACGCCACCTACTATATTTTAATTTAGTTTCAGCTGAACTTAAAAACTGCTAATAATTGTAATTTTGCTTTTAATAAATTAAAACATTTTAACGCACTTGTTTTTTTAACTTAGTAAATAATATGTTCCATTTTCCATTTTTGTGGAAGGTTGAAATTACTCAGAATCGTGTATATATGTCAATTCCATATTATAAATAACACTATTACGCTTTATTAAAAAAATATTTTTTTCTTTTTCGTATGCAAATTCTGATACACCTGGTTGCATTTTGCTTCTACAGTTGTGAGTATAAAATGATACGGGAGAATAAACAAACGTACATACCTTGATGACAGCAACAGTAGTACCTTTCTGAGCATTTTCTGGAATAGAACTTTGATATAGATCTTTCGAGAATTCTGGGAAGTTGTCATTCGTATCCCGGATGTAGATGGTGACGTCAGCACTACTGGATTTCGGTGACACAAAAACAGTTTCTCTAGCTATTACCTATATATTTATAGAACAAAGACAAAGTTTTTAGATTTAAAAAAATACTGTTTATTCATAATTTTTTTATGGATGTAGCTCCGAATATAAAGAGTTTTAGACGTTAAGCTTCGTTAGCTAACTCACAAGTTTCTCATACGTCCGGTAAATAATGATTTTAAATAAGAAAGTTCGAAAGAAAAGTTTAATTAGCTATACTCATAACCAGATTGGTTTTTGGTTTGGATCTTTCTCTGATCAGATGTTAAACTTAATTGTTAATGGAATATGCACGATTTCCCATAACTAACATCATGACTTACCTTAAAATTCATGACTTTTACTCTTTCATAGTCCAAAGCAGTCGACTGCTTAACTCGTATTAAAAACGATACTTCATTTACGCCCTCTGATGGTGTAACATCAAATACGTTATTATCATCTTCCAGAAATAACTGGAAAGTTCCATTGGTTCCCTAAATAAGTATATAAAAACACGTTCACTGAAACCCGCATGTTCTTGCTCCTTATAAAATCCGCATTAAACGTGTAGAAATCAGCCATTGATTGATTATTAACCTTTTGTTTGGCAAGTTCGTCGAAACATGCTTTCAAATGAATCCTCTTGGCGTAGTCACTGTTGGACTACAAAGGGTCCGGCATGGCCAAGCGCGTAAGGCGTGCGACTCGCAATCTGAGGGTCGCGAGTTCGTGCCTGAGTCGCGCCAAACATGCTCGCTCTCCCAGCTGTGGGAGCGTTATAATGGTACGGTCAATCCCACTATTCGTTGGTAAAAGAGTAGCCCAAGAGTTGGCGGTGGATGATGCTGACTAGCTGCCTTCCCTTTAGTCTTACACTGCTAGATTAGGGACGGCTAGCACAGACAGCCCTCTAGTAGCTTTGTGCGAAATTCAAAACAAACAAATAAACAAAACTACAAAGGAAAGTTCTGCAGCCACGGGAAACCTTTGGCGACCCAGTTTTGGGGTTTCGACCTAAAGTTTAAAACCACCGTGTTAAAAATAAGTAAATGCACTTAAGTTTTATTTATTAAAAATGTATTCTTAATTTAGTACAGATCAAATATAGACCTCTTAAATGAGTAACATATTTATAAAAAGATATGTACTTCATTTTGTAGAAGTCAACGATATATCTGGTAAGTCAGTAACACTTGATTTATTTATTTCAAAAATATGTGCTTTGTTGTGTAGAGGTTAAATAAACACCTGTTAAGTCGGTACACTTGTTTTAATTATTTAAAAAATATATAATGAATTAAGTAGAGATCAAAGACATGCCTGTTGAGCCAGTACATTTGTTTTATTTATTTTAAAATATGTGCTTTATTGTGTAGAGGTTAAAGATGTACTTGTTAAGTCAGTACAGTTTATTTTATTTGTACAGAAATATGTAGTTAATTATACAGAAGTCAAATGTATATTGGATATGTCAATATAGTTCATTTTATTTATAAAAAACACCAACAACGTATACTCAGTTAAGTAGAGGTCAAAGACATATATTTGTTAAGTCAATACACTTCCTTTTATTCATAACAAAATATCCTCAGTTATGTATCTGTTTGTTTTTGAATTTTGCGCAAAGCTACACGAGGGCTATCTGCACTAGTCGTCCCTAATTTAGCAGTGTAAGACTAGAAGGAAGGCAACTAGTCATCACCACCCACCGCCAACTCTTGAGCTACCAACGAAAGATGGGATTGACCGTCACATTATAACGCCCCCACGGCTGAAAGGGCGAGCATGTTTGGCGCGACGGGGATGCGAACCCGCGACCCTCAGATTATGAGTCGCACGCCTTAACCCACCTAGCCATGCTGAGCCCCTCAGTTGTGTAAGTCAGTACACATTGTTATGTTTATGAAAATACACTTTATCGAGTTGAGTGAATACAGTTCATTCTATCTGTTTAGAAAATGTTAATAATGTACCTGTCAAGATTATCCTAACAGTTATCATAATGTTTTTGTAAACACCAAACTAATAACAAACTTTATTGCATGTTTTAAGCCTTTTAATTCATTCATTCGTTTGAACTAATCTTGTCAATGTAAAATTCAACCGTACAAAATCAATAAAGTTCTTTTAACAGTTAAAAATAATCATTTCTATTCAGTATATGTCAAAGAATATCTGAATATTTCATTTTCACTTGAATTTGTGTAATATAATAAATCCAAACTAATTGCTCAAACCAGTTAAAATGAGCCTAACGTAATGTCAGCCTATACAGTTCTAGTATTAATCAACAGAATTTAAACCAGCTAAAATGAGCCGAACATAATATCAGCCTATACAGTTCTAGTATTAATCAACAGAATTTAAACCAGCTAAAATGAGCCTAACGTAATATCAGCCTATACAGTTCTAGTATTAATCAACAGAATTTAAACCAGCTAAAATGAGCCTAACGTAATATCAGCCTATACAGTTCTAGTATTAATCAACAGAATTTAAACCAGTTAAAATGAGCCTAACGTAATATCAGCCTATACAGTTCTAGTATTAATCAACAGAATTTAAACCAGCTAAAATGAGCCTAACGTAATATCAGCCTATACAGTTCTAGTATTAATCAACAGAATTTAAACCAGCTAAAATGAGCCTACCGTAATATCAGCCTATACAGTTCTAGTATTAATCAACAGAATTTAAACCAGCTAAAATGAGCCTAACGTAATATCAGCCTATACAGTTCTAGTTTAATCAACAGAATTTAAACCAGCTAAAATGAGCCTAACGTAATATCAGCCTATACAGTTCTAGTATTAATCAACAGAATTTAAACCAGTTAAAATGAGCCTAACGTAATATCAGCCTATACAGTTCTAGTATTAATCAACAGAATTTAAACCAGCTAAAATGAGCCTAACGTAATATCAGCCTATACAGTTCTAGTATTAATCAACAGAATTTAAACCAGCTAAAATGAGCCTAACGTAATATCAGCCTATACAGTTCTAGTATTAATCAACAGAATTTAAACCAGCTAAAATGAGCCTAACGTAATATCAGCCTATACAGTTCTAGTATTAATCAACAGAATTTAAACCAGCTAAAATGAGCCTAACATAATATCAGCCTATATAGTTCTAGTACTAATCAACAAAATTTAAGCAACATCATTTCACTTGAAAATATTTAATATCTAATCCTACGTAATATAAAAATAACACATGTTGGTGTATATTGTTACACATTACTTAAGTAAATTATTTCGCTTTAGACAGCACATCAAATGTAGTTTAAAACATCATGATATATGAAATTTAAAATTCAGTCGAATTTAACAGAATTTTATTTTAGAATCTGTTATAATTCGAACTTGGGAATTTTAAAGCTAACAGATTCAACACCAATCAAAACAGAGTAATTTATCTTAAGACAATTTGAAAATTTATTTTAATGCTAAGTAATACAATGAACTCAGTCTTATGTGAATAACTACGGTTTAACATAATTTAGTATGGTTTAAACCAAAATAACTTAAACTACCGGAAATGAACGTCAATTAATAGAGTTTAAACCCTTCTAAATGATTCCAATTAATTTTATCTAACCTGAGTAAGTACATATTAAACTAATGTAATATAACTACATTTTAAATGAATGTCACTGAATTAAATTTATAACAAATTAAAATACTATTATTTAAATTAATATACTGTTAATGAAAACAACAGAAAACAAACCTAATGGGATACGTATAGGTTAAAGTAACTTGAATAAATGTATTGATTGATGTTAAATAAACAAAATAAAACGGGGAAAGGGAGCAACTACATAGTTCACAGTGGTACTTGTAGAGATGAAATTGGAGGAATTATTTTCAAAAGGAGTTCAGGTGGAAAGGACGACGTTGCGAAAGAAACGTCGTCTTTTCTACCAGCACTACATTTGTTAATCAGTCTCCCAGATTCTTCTCTAAGATAATAACCAGGTAGATGTCGCCCATTTTGTCTTTTTTTGTTGAGAAAAAAGTATAATCCACAAAAAGAATGTATTATTATTATTCGATCTAACCTGATCGTGATCAAACACTTCTGGGACGCTGTTTCCTATAAAACTAACTGGAACACTGGCCTGTGCATTTTCGTTGACTTCGGCAATATAACTTCTACTGCGAAACGTTGGAGTTTCATCATTGACATCAGTAAGGATAATGGTAACTTCGGTTATCACGCTTGGTGGAGGGTAAACGAAAGGATCGTCCTCAATCGCCTAGAAAATTGCTTACATTTTTATATGCTTATTCAGGCATGTGTAAGAATTTAAGTTGAATAGTGGTCTGGTTATTAACCTGGTAATTATATGCGTGGCAACACTTGACTACAACGTTCCTACCAACGACTGAGTAGTTCATGTTCCAGTGCTAATTTATTTCAGGAACAAACTGTACGTTAGTTATTCCATTCACGATGAACGTAGTATGTCAAGTGAGCACGTTCTAAAGTAATATATAAAATTCGTAAATCGGGAAACCTTGCTTTGCTAGATATTTCTGTGGGCCGGATCTACCGATAATCAGATGCACGCGGTCCACAGAACTCTTCAATTAAGTATTATGTAAAATGTCCAACTGAATGAAGTAACTCACAATAGCTCTGTTATTCTTTTAATTATTGCTGTCTTAATTCGTTTAGTAACATATGCGAAGATAGGTTTTAACTTTATTGTACGATTGAGAATAGTTAATAATACAAAAGCTTACCTCGATCTCTAAGATAAATGCTCCGTTTTTGTTATCGACACTTTCTCTGTCCAATGGTTCTTTAACGATTACCACTCCAGTATTACGGTCCATGAGAAAGAGACCATTCCCACCTAAGACAGATTTTTTTTTGATAATTATTTTATGTTTACGTTTAGTGAAAGACGCAACATTGTACGTATGTCCGTAACAAGACATTGTTTGATTATATATGTAGTAATTAAACTAAAGACAGATTCTTATGTTCACTGAAACCACTGGTTTTGTGCAAGAATTGTATGTTATGCAATTGACTGAGGTAAGTAAAACAGATTTATTTTCTGTGATTTTTTCTTTATTTTTAATTACTATTTGTTCAGAACTATCTTTGTGAGAAATAATAAACTGGATGAAATTAAGAGGACGGAAAAAGAACTTCCAAATTACGTCAAATAATTTAGTTTCGAACTTCTGTAATACAATATCTCATAAAATAATTCACATAATCGTTAAGGTAAATGTTAAATTTATTTTATTTAATTCTATCTTTACAAATAGCGACAAAAGAATTATTTCTGGAACAGAAATAGAACGCATTAAAGACATCCAGTACAATCATTGATATGATCAAAGGATGTGCCTACCTTTGTTGATCCTGTATTTGACATCATTGTTAATACCTCTGTCTCCATCCACAGCTTTTACAGTGAGCACTGAAGAACCCTTCACAGCAATATGACATATTAAAACAGATTTAAATATCCCATTAAACAACAATATGATATACTAAAACAGGTTGTTGAAACCTCCCATTAAACAACAATATGATATACTAAAACAGGTTGTTGAAACCTCCCATTAAACAACAATATGATATACTAAAACAGGTTGTTGAAATCTCCCACTAAACAACAATATGATATACTAAAACAGGTTGTTGAAATCTCCCATTAAACAACAATATGATATACTAAAACAGGTTGTTGAAACCTCCCATTAAACAACAATATGATATACTAAAACAGGTTGTTGAAATCTCCCACTAAACAACAATATGATATACTAAAACAGGTTGTTGAAATCTCCCATTAAACAACAATATGATATACTAAAACAGGTTGTTGAAACCTCCCATTAAACAACAATATGATATACTAAAACAGGTTGTTGAAATCTCCCATTAAACAACAATATGATATACTAAAACAGGTTGTTGAAATCTCCCACTAAACAACAATATGATATACTAAAACAGGTTGTTGAAATCTCCCACTAAACAACAATATGATATACTAAAACAGGTTGTTGAAACCTCCCATTAAACAACAATATGATATACTAAAACAGGTTGTTGAAATCTCCCATTAAACAACAATATGATATACTAAAACAGGTTGTTGAAATCTCCCACTAAACAACAATATGATATACTAAAACAGGTTGTTGAAATCTCCCATTAAACAACAATATGATATACTAAAACAGGTTGTTGAAATCTCCCATTAAACAACAATATGATATACTAAAACAGGTTGTTGAAATCTCCCACTAAACAACAATATGATATACTAAAACAGGTTGTTGAAATCTCCCATTAAACAACAATATGATATACTAAAACAGGTTGTTGAAACCTCCCATTAAACAACACTGTATTCATACATCCCCACATCAACATTAAGTTTGTTTTTGAAAAATTCCTTTAACAAACCTTTAATAATTACAAGTGTTATTGAGAATATTTCTCTTCATTAATTAATTCGATGTTACCACAAAAACTGAACAACGATGCTACACATCTAAATAATCAATATAAATTAGAATGCAAGAAAAGTGTATTTAATTAGCTATACCAGTTACCTTGTTGATTTTTAGTTTCTTAGTACATAGCTTACCCTGATTGTAAGATAATATTAACGTGATATACCATTATAACAAACAAGCAAAAGGTTGTTAAAACATGCTATTAATTAACTTTCTGTCATTATTACAGGACAATATTTAACTATACTGATAAAATCCGTTTAGACTTTAAGAAAACGATCATGAAATATCCTTTTATAATACAAAATAAACATTACAAGATATCATATTTATTGCACTAGAAATACTGAGGTTCATATTTATACCAATGGAAGATCTTCTGAGATGCGAGTTATTGGAGGGACAACTGTAAAAACAGGGGGCTGGTCTTCCACGTCTTCAACTTTTACCAGTATGGCGGCTGTTGCAGTGTTCCGTCTGCCTGAATTAGCTCGATCCTCAAAGTAAAACATTATATCGTTGACTTCATTGTTAAACACATCACACAGTACACTCACAAAAGAGTGGTTAAAATGTCGAAATAAACATAAATGCCTGTCGGAAAGTGAGAGAACTAAAAATTAAACGTATCTTACTTCTCACTTTTCTTAAAAGGCTTAGATATATATTAAGTATATTCTATCTTAAATTGCTTATATTCAACCTAAATATATCTATTGTGATGTTTAAATACATTTTCCATCTTGTATCATCCTACGGCACTTTAATAAACTTTAAATCTTAAATTACTATACTCTGTACAACACATTGTTAAACAAGGTTTACATGAATATTAAATCTTACATTGTTATACACTGTTTACATAATTATTAAACCTCACATCATTTCACGTTTAAATATATCTCACATGATTCAACGTTGTTTATTTATATCTAAGTATTTAATAATGGTGTGATAACTGATATGTTTAAAGTTTTCATAAAGAAATCAAAGTATATCTACATATAAAAGTGGGTGAAAGGCAATGGTTCAGAGCTAATGAACTTACGATGGCTAAAACTCTCAACTCATATAATGATTTTCTCTCGTAATCCAACTTCCCTACAAGACTGATAATACCTTGACCATTGGAGGTTTGAATGGCAAATGTGTCAGAGACGTCACTGTCTGTATTCTATGGGGAGTAAAAGCAAATACGATGGTTATAGCAGCTAATGAAGGTTGTTGGATAGAAGATGATTTGGGGATAAGTTTCTTTCACTGTTATTATCATGAAAAAAAATTAAGGAAAGTCACTAAGTTTTTGTGGTATTAGGTATTAAAATACAATTTCTACAAATCAGTAACTGGGACTTAAAAGTGTATAGGAATACATTATTTAAACTATAAATAAAAATAGCTTTGTAGAGAAAGCTACGTGATGGTCAATGATAAGATGTATACACAGGTTACAAATATTTTACTTTTACTAGGTGGCAACATATACCTGTAACCGATATATGACTTGTCCAAAAGGACCTTGGTCTCTGTCTGTAGCTTCAACGGTTTCTATGACTCCTGGGGCTGCATCCTGATGATAAAGAGAACAGATTTAAAGTTTACGGAACGATAATATCCATTTAGATACACATTAGTTTGGATAATTATCAAAAACATTTTCAATACAGAATCATTTAGTGTACTTCTCAACAGCCAGTATATTTCGTACTTGCACAGAAAAAATAAAAAGTTTACCTTACATTTATTTCGGAAAACAACAGATTTTAAATGTTTTAATTACAACTTCAAGCACTGTACTAGTAGCAGATTAATTGGATTAAAAGACAGTTAATAACTGTAACGCTTATCATGTTACGCACAGATATCCTAGTTGTTTTGCGCTACAAAACGTCAAACCCACCACTACCATTTACCATGTTAAATCTACACCATATTGATCGTTTCTAGTTTTTTGTTTGTTTACTGTTAAACGCAATGCTACACAATATGATTTTTACCACTATGAGCCCTAGGATTTGTTACCCAATTATTGCGGAGCTTCCAGACGCAGATCTTTTTTATCGTATTATGTATTATTGACTGGGCTTTTGCCGCTGGCTTTGGGTTTGTATATTCTCACCTGTTACGAGTCATCGCATTTTACTTATCACAGCTGGGATATGACTTGTTGCAGGCCTCTTTCTACATTGGTCCTGGTATCCCAAGATGATTTATATATACATTCCACTGTTTTAAAATGCTATTAAATAAAAAAGTTGTCCCTGTCTTGGAAAATTTTAATTCTCTATATAAACACACACGTCTATGATTTGAGTACAAAAATATTTTTTACGTCGGAAAGGTCTGTTACTTTTCCTAAAAGCGATAACATTTAGGTGGAATCACATTATCTACGAACGTCAAACAATATCAAAATGTAATTCTGATAACACACTGTTCTACTGCTACCTTTTATTAACTATAACTGTCACACTGATTTGCATATTTAAAATCATTTAATAAATGTACTCAATTCTATATAGGTGGGTAAAATAATGGATGAAAAGGTAAAAATCAAACAATGAGTAAAGTGTCAGACTAAGAATAAAATCACTTTTACGGAAAGTAAAATTACTTTTGTAATCCTGTAATATTGTTGTACATTCGTCAACGAAAAAAAAACAAACTGCAAATTGGTTTAATGGACTCACCTCGCGAATAGAGAGGCTAGAAGAGTAGCTTTTAAAGATAGGTTCGTTGTCATTGATGTCTTCTACAATTATTAACATAGGCTGCGTAATCTATAAAAAAGAAATGTGATAACAAAATATAATAAATGCAATACATTCCAGCCGGAGACAAATATTGGAACACTATTCTTGACTTCGCATTTTACAGTGGGTTTAGGTCTAACTCGTAAATATACAACAACGTGTCTGCAATATGAAAGATTTCCTACAAATAGGTGTTGACAATGATTGTCTATCAATGTTACACCAAACTATACGGACATGGCGAATTCATCATATTAAATCTTCATGTAATCTTAACTACAGTCAAACAGTATCAACTATTTACATAGTAGAGTAAATGTTAGCAGAAATTTTAATATTTTTATCAAACTAATTTGGAATGTTTTTCAAGTGACAAATGACTCTAATCTCACATTTTTCTATACTTACATATTGTCCTTCCGCAAGCCTGCCATCCGTTAGTGTAAGAAGCAACGAGTACGAATCTCGCATCTATAGTGACAGGAAAAACGAAACGTTGAAAAGTCTGTAAACTTACATAAAATATTAGGAAATAAAAGTCACAAATAGTAAGAATTCAACGTTGAGTTTAGCTTGAAATTATGTGATAAATATAGTGATTTTTTAAAGAGTAAAGCTGACAATAATAAAAACTAAATAAAGAAATTAACAGATCTAGTCTTACCTCTCTGTCCAGCTCTTTGTTGAGAAAAACATCTGCCTGTTTCGATCCAGTTCTTTCAACCCTGAGGATCTCCTGACCTACTGGATCTTGAACTCCAAAGGTAAGGGTGTCTCCGTCCACGTCTTCACCAATGAGCTGATAGAGAAGTGTTCCTAGTATGAGGGTAGAACAATATATAAGTTAAAAACAATAGTTAGTAATAAAAAACACTTTATAATACTTCGATATGAAATATGAGTTAGACAATGGTCAGTACCTTGTAAAGCTATATATGTATGTATATATATAGTTTGATAAGGTAATGATAGTTTCATCTGACTTAAAAGTTAGCTACAGAATTACATAAAAAAAGAATAGCAGATTAACTATACATCAGTATGTTGTAAGTATTTATGTCTTCATCTATCAGATAAGTCATAATTCTACACCTAAGTCTTTCTAAAAGTAATGCTTTTCTGAGATTCCAAAAAAGTACTATTTTTTTCCTATTGTGACAAATACATGTGTGCATAGTTTCACGGATAACTCAAGAACATTGTGACAAAGTAAAGTACATAGTTCCATAACTGACTCAATAGTATTTTGACAGCATAGCATATATAGTCCAGTAACTGACTCGACAGTTTTATGCCAGGGTAAAGTGCATCGTTTTAGTATCGTAACAGATTCAACAACGCCGTATGAGGAGTATGACCAGTCAGGCCATCGCCTGGCCACTTTCTCATGCATAGCTACAACTTATGTATTAAAACTTGTTTCTTTTAATTTACTGAACCATATACTCAGTTGTCAACCATGGGAAGGACGATAAGTTTGCCCAATCCCAGTGAAAGATTTTAGATAAATATTGTATTCTTTTAAAACGTTGAACGGAGTCAACTACTACACCTGTGTAAAAAATAAGTTAAGTCGTTGAGTCAGCACTAAGTTCAGGTTACGTAAATAAATTACGAAATGAAGCAGAAGCCCGAATACAAACCTCTGAAACATTTCGCTGTGCTATTACAGTTTCACGCCGCCAGAGGTCACCAAAGCAGCTATAGGTTGTTTATCAGGGGAAATACCGCGTGTATGTGAAATAACAGGAGATAAGTAAGATGTCAGCATTCTTATATTGTATTATTTTCTACTTATTATTCTACAAAATTACACATATATTTTCAACAAAAAACTTAATATTATGTTTTGACCAATCTGACTGCTTCAATTAACGTTTATTAAACAGTAGCGAAATAGAATTTGCTTTATTATATGGTTGACAAGCTTTCCATTTTAAACAATTCATAATTTCGATTTTAGAAGATTTTTAAAAGGCAGGACTTGTTTTAAAAGCAATTTGTGATTTAAAAAAGTGATACAATGTAATAAACACTCAGAATTTGGAACAGTTAGAACAGTTTCAATAAACCTGTATATGTGGGAAGGATTAGTCACTGTTCATTCACTTTGTCAATAAACTGATGGATTTGTTACATGATATACCTACCAAACAGAGCAGCAAAAGCATCAACAAAAAAAAGTACAATTTGGCAACGTATCGTATAATTTAAAGATAAATACAGGGTATGCAGTTAAAGTACGTTGTTGCGTAGAGGTTTAGAAAATCACGTGCAGTAGTACACTTGCAGTTCTTTTCAAACATATCCATGCTCAACATCGATTTACGGTAGTCGTTTAATTAGTTATTTCGATGTTTTAGTATTATTTATAAATAGTTCTCGAGTCATTCTCAGTTAACACCTCAGTTTCGTCCGTGATTCGTCATAGATCTAACGTCTTTACCTCATTTGTTATTTAGTATAGATCCAACGTTTTTGCATCATTCATAATTTGGGGTAGATCTAACGTCTTTATAGCTTACAAAGGTAGAATTTCAGAAATATTGTTGTTAAAGATGGAAAGTTGATCACTGGTATAAAAATAATAATTTTTCAACTCTACAATAAAAGCAATTAACGAGCTACGACTGAACGTACCAAATTAAAAACACATCACACACTGTTATAGAATCACAAACCATATGGACTTACCAACACTTTCTGGCCCTTCCTTCACTCGCACTACAATTTCGCTGACACCCACTAAAGAAAATCGTGGAGGTGTGTTAGCCCCAACTACAGGAAAGATGAGAGAAAAACAGCTTATCATTTAGGGGAATAGAATTGTACAAAAAAAAATTAACTGTAGTTTCTCTCGTGATATTCGAAATATTACGTCTATCATGACTATCAGTGTCTTTTATCATAGGGTCGATAGACTTTATGCGTAGCAATGACAAAGGTACTTAATAAGTGCACGCTCAAAAATTAATATTGACAGCGTTTTGTTTTGAAAGATGATTGCCATTCACTCTGATTTGTTTCTCTATCTAACAAGCCCCCAAACAAGGCAAGAAACCATCGCTAATACACAAAACCAAAAAGTGACCAACCCATCAAATTGTTCATCTTTCTTCTTATTGTTTCAGTCGAATTGACCGACCACACCTCGTAACCATCCTGTACTCGTACATTTTACAAAGTAACATTAATTTTTAATACTGAAAGTCATGTAGGGATGATGTATGTATCATCTCCTTATTCTCGATTACATTCTTTTTTGACACTGCTATCCCTACATTTTATAAAATGTTTTTATTAGTTGTTTTGATATCGTTAAGAATGATTATAATCGTTAAATCAAAACAGTGTACGGACTTAACTTAGAGATAAAATAAACTCGGCAATAGCAAAACAACAAGAACAAAATCACTCGTGTACAACTCACCAACACATATACACCATTTTAACACCACCAGAAACCAGGTTGCTCTAAGAACTACGGACTTCTGCATAGTTCCATGGTACCTTTTCGCGCTTCCCCGTGCTGAAATATTGAAAACAAAAAATAGCATTTTAACAGATCTTCATTAACTGGAAAACATGTGCATTATAAAATAACAAGTACATTGTCGTATTATAATTTGTGTAAGAGGGATTTTGAACCGCATCTACCAGAAGAGCTTTGTGGTATGAGAACATGAAGGATGACGAGATTCTGACAGTTGGTCCCATCTCCTCGTCGTGCTATTTTCCTGTTACTTCTAACTAGCGCCGTTTCCATTCATCTTAACAATTAAAGTTCATTGCGCTTTCAAGGAGTTTTTGCTTTGTTTTTTTTTCTGTGAGAAGATAAAACTTTTTTAAATCGTAGCTTAACACGTTTCTTAGAGACAGAAGGGCAACTTATGTGTCTCGGTTGTTGTTAAGCTATAACTACCCTGTATTTTGCCACACAATCAAGAATCTGAGGCCCCCCGCTAGTACAGCGGTTTGTCTACGGATTTACAATGCTAAAATCAGGGGTTCGATTCTCCTCGGTGGGCTCAGCAGATAGCCTATGTGGCTTTGCTATAAGAAAATCACAATACACACAAGAATCTGAGGTTTGTTCTTCGTTACAAAAAAGTAAGTCGTCTATTATTGCTCACAACTTTAAATGAAAATTTCTCTCCATATCAGCTGTGTATAAATAAACTTTTTCACCTTTGTAACTTAACTCTTCACCGTCAGGTTTTAGCCTCGACTTTCATACATGAAAGGTCATTGGGATTAATCCTATATTTGTTCTAAAATATTTATTCGACACATTCCTTGTAGATCCATAACTTTGTTGGTTACAGAATCCCGAATAATGCACGAGACGTACAAAATATGTGGAAAAAAATTCCACCAATACCACAATAAATCCCACAAATTCTACACCGAACATGAAAGTTTTCGCACAACATTTTTATCAGTTTTTGACACTAGGTGCTGGAAACAGGCAAATGAATTAAATTACTTAATATGAATCATTATTTGAAGCCAACTAGAAATGAACGCTACAAAACAAGTCTTTAATTTGAGGGTTGTTATATTTAAGTACTAAACATTTATAGCGAGACCCTTAACACTATAAATATTATTACGTGCCAATAACGCCTTCAAGACATCATTAGATTTGGGCTGGGTTGTAGATAGATATATATACAGCACTTTTATTTTTCTAAATGCTACTCTTCACGCACTCAACCGTTTCAACCTTAAATAATACATTTTTTTCATTTGATTCACTTGAATGATTTTTAAGTGAGATTAAAATAAATGGACAGTGATAGAAAATTTACTGTACCGAAACCTAATGGGAGTGGGAATGCAAAGAGACAATGAAATCTTATTAAAACTTTCCAAACTATCAGAGCTCACAGGAGAGTCGGATAAACAGAAAACCCCTAACTAATTGTTTAAGTACATTTCCCGTGACGAGCTTCCTTTATCCTTTCTGCTAATACCTTAAGGTTTAAGCATAAGACAGGTCGATGGTCGCTTCTTCCCTACCACGACTTCTTTGATAAAGTTTTTCCTTCAGAAAACGATAGGGGTCTTCACCTACCGAGTTTACATAGAAAGAAATACATATTTTATTGTAATTTTTAACGCTAAATTCAAAAATATAAATTAACATTTAATGTTTTTATTTTACTTAAGGAAACAAAAGAAGTACTTTTAACATTACACGCATACCTATCTATTTAAAAGAACTGCAAACATCAAGGCAATATAATGTATCTAGTGACGATGTAACAAATTCAGTGTGAAAATTTATAAATATTCTTACATATTTGCTTGAAGAGATCATAATTTTCATGCTTACGACGCCAAACGAACTCACAGAAATAAGAGTTTGGGGTTTGTTTTGAATTAAGTACAAAGCAACACAACGGCCTATCTGTGCTCTGCTCACCACAGGTATCTAAACCCGGTTTTTAACGGTATGAATTCCCAACTACACCGTTGTACCACTTGGGGGCCAACAGAAATAAGAGGCAATCATGTTACGATTGGTTCCACAGTGGTGCTTGTTACGTCTATTAATCACATTCCAAATAGATTCAATTTGCAGCAGATTTCAGAAATATAAACTAAAATTAGAAGAAATGATTATTATAGGTGGAAAATGTAAACTGTTTTTCATTTTTTAAATTATATAATTAAATTTTTTATTTGCGTGTCTCCTAATGGCCCACTGGTATCTGTTTAATTAAACACTTTTGTTTTATATTTCCAAATTACGGTGAGTTAAATGGAAATTTTGTTTTCATAATAGTACATAACTAATTCACTAAGTTTAAATTATCGAAATATATCATATATTAAAAAGTAGATGCCGCTCTTTAAATTGTGGCATTTGCTTTGTTTTTATAACGGAAGAAGCTGGGTCGTCCAACGTATATCGAACATGAATTAGCTTTGTATAAAGAGATGAAGGCTTCTATCTTTCCTATCTGGTATGTATAGCTTAGTCACTCAACCGATAAATTATTCCGTTTTTTCACAAATGGTCAGAACTGGACACTGATTTGAATTTTGTGTAGTAAAAACTAAACTAGGCCAAAAGGACACGTTTTTTTTTCTATGCGACACAGTGTCGATACAGGTAACAAGCTGTAGGTGAAATCTAGTATTTAAAAAAGAAACACTAATATGCCAGAATTTCCTGCCAAATCACATTGCAACGTTTATTAATACCGTGCTACGACTAGCATGTGTTTAGTTGGCCTGCTCAAATGTGAATTTTTTATAAGTTACGTCATAGTTCAATAGCGTTTTCTCACAGCAACTGAATTCTATTAATACTCGGACATACACGTTAGCGAGAGCACTATTTGTAACGGAACAGAAATAGTGCACACAAACGATGTTGAAATAATTTCCCTTATGGAGGGTAAATATTTTTTCACCAAGATGTTGATAGTATCTTTTCCCTTCTCTTCGTATAAAAACGTGGTTTGCAAATAAACCTAAATCGTCTGTGAAAGTAAATATGAGTTTCGAAATGATTAATGATTTTTCTTAATTAAATTAGCAAGTTAATATTTCATCAAGTCGCTAGCCGCAACTATTTTTCTCACGCTACATTAACAATCATAGCTATTGCTATTATTTTTCAGTAATAAAAGGAAGTTGCTATTCAAACGGATGTTGTTTTTCTTTCTTATTTAATTCAAGAAATGTTAATTTTATTACGGAAAATTTGATGTTTTATAGTAAGTGCACGTTGATTTATAAACATGGTAAAAGAGGGAGATACAGTGTGTTGTTGTTTTGAATTAAGCACAAAGCTACACAATGGGCTATCTATGCTCTGCCCACCACGAGTATCGAAACCCGGATTTTAGCGTGTAAGTCCGCAGACATACCGCTGAGCCACTGGGGGCAATACAGTGTGTAAACGTCGAATATAAAATTTCACTAAAGTAATGACGTTCATAAAGCATCTTCTTTAACTTAAAACGTTTGTTGTTTAGGTAAAATACCACGTTAAAAGATCATGTGAATGCGAGAAAAATTTAGTTAATTTCAATTAAAAGATTGTACTGACGCTTTAAAACTAATACTACTAGAAACTTAATTAAAATTAAAACTCTAAAAGGTAGGTAGAGCTGACGTCTCAAGTCTAATACTACTAGTCATGTCTTTTAAACTTAAAAACGTTTAGCATTTAGTCACTCTTTTATTATTAGGAAACTTTTTGAAAAGTTATTAATGTTAAAATCAAATTATTCTTAAATATATCGTTGAATTTTTATTTTTGGGGAATATAAACACCGTTCTTTTTGTTTTATCTGCTTTAGAAATGTGCATAGCTAGCTATACAAGAACAATTTGCGTAAATCAGTTCAGAATTTTGAAGTTAAAGACTAAAATGAAGACAACAAAACACCACTCTTGTGATAATCTTATCTGAACTAGTAGTGGGGGTGGAAATCACACATTCACCACTCTATAGAGCGAAGAAAGTTTTTATGTTTATGGGATATAAACCATAAACCTTGAGATTCATAGACCGGGATTCGCTAGTGCTAACCACTATGCCACGCGTCCCCATACCATAAAATAAACGCATTTTTTTAGTATTACCCAAAAGAAATTTTAAATAAATATTTGATAATGTAACTTTTGTAAAATAAACTAATGGAGTTTCTTTTTATGCCCTCTAATTCAATCATAATTTAACTTCTTTATAACTGTCATACCTGAAAAAACTGCATCGGTACTTGTTTATAATAAAAATATTTAAGGTGAGTTGTTTGTTGTTATTTATTTCACTTAAGTATATGTGTTGGTTTCAAAGGGGAGATTTTAGTTATATGTAAATATATATATATATATATATAACCGATGTTACCGATAGATGGATATTCGAATATTTTACAGCAAATAATAAAAAGGTGTTGGAAGGATGAGATATTCTATCCTTGGACTATGTTAAAAGTTTCAACAAATTAATTAAATGAGAAGAAAAGAGCGCGAAATGGATTTGGTACTTGTCACTGCCAAGATGTTTACATTTCAAAACCTTGTCACATCTTGTAATCTTGTCTTTTAAAATTCAACCATGTTATTGGAAATAATTATTTTTATAATTTAATGTAATTCTAATCATCTAACATGTCTAGGATCCATTTTCACAACAAAGATAAACTTTATCTTGATTTTAATGAAGAAAATGCACTATCTTCTTCATCTTGTACTATAAATACACTGTTCTAAGAATTTTTTACATGAACAATCTGTTGTCACCCTTCTTATACGGAAAATACACTGTTATCCTGATTTTACACTGTTCTAAGAATTTTTTACATGAACAATCTGTTGTCACCCTTCTTATACGGAAAATACACTGTTATCCTGATTTTACACTAAAAATACTGTTATAAAGATTCTTACTCTTTTATTATACTTCATTACATCATTTGTGCACCAAAAATGGTATTTTAGATAACTTACACAGGCACTGATGTAAGAAAATCGAGTTCTACTATAAATTTAAATCTGTTTGTTCGACTTACTAACTAGAATGTCAGCATAGTTACCTTAACTAGGGTGTGTATCCAACAATAATTGATTTTTACCAAAATAAACTACTTCTGTATTGGCTCTAATGCAGCTTTAAATTTACTATTATTGGTTGAAAACGTTAGGTGAAAATTAAACTTGTATAATTACAATACAGCAAACTGAATTGAATATATTTATTTATCAAATGTTTGAAAATAGATAATTTTTAGATGTTATTTACCATCACTAAAGCCTAAAGGTTCGGAAGATCACGATGGAATTTTATAATAATATAACCTCGTCATACATAAAAGCCAGTAGGTGTCGCCTATAAAAACATAGAACGCTCCATCAGTAAAGAGGAAATATGACACCAGACGATTTCCGTCTATCCAGGGTGAACGCTCAGCCATTGAGCAGGGTTCTGCATAGTCAGTGAAGAGTGAAAAGTGAGGTTCAAATAATTTGAAACATCTATCCATATATAATCGAACTAGAGGTTCACCAAATACGAGAAATAAAATACACACGATGCATTATGTGTCGGAAAAATTAAGATCTTAACTGAAAAGCAATTAGAGAATTTAATTCAGTAATCTATATGCAAAATTTAAATGATCGACACACTTAAATATATTATTTTTAAATAATACTTCGAAAATTTAATTCCTAAAATATATGACTACTTTTTATCCTAACTTTCAGTCATATAATTAGCGCTCTATTCACATTTAACAGGTGGATCAGCATAGCCAGGTGGGTTAATGCGTTAGACTTGTAATTTGAGGGTCGCGGGTTCGAATCCCCGTCACACCAAACATGCTTGCCCTTTCAGGGCGTTATAATGTTACGGTCAATCCTACTATTCGTTGGTAAAAGAGTTGTCGGTGGGTGGTGATGACTAGCTGCCTTCCCTCTAGTCTGACACTGCTAAAGTAGGGACGGCTAGTGCAGATAGCCCTCGTGTATCTTTGCGCGAAATTTTTCCCCTCATTTTATTTCAAAATCAGGAATTTGTCGTTGGGTGAATTTTACATTATCAAATCATTAGATTTTTAGCAGATACTTTTCCTATGTTATTGCGGCACAACCTGCTAGGCTGTTAGATTAGCCTCGGTTATTGCATATTTAAACAATATAATTATGATCTACTAGCAAAAACGCTACTGGACGGACAGCTGTTTGTGCTAAAAATTAATAATTGTAGAGTTCATACTTCACTGTAAAAAAATTAGAAAAAATTAACATTTTCTGAAAGGTTTTTTTGGGGGCAATGGAAGTTCTGCACGGGAAAATTTTTCATGTTATGTGGATACAAACTATAATGTTTTATATATATATTAAAAACAGTACCTCTCATATTAAATATAATAATTTTATGAACTCCATTTTTGTATTGTATTTACAAATTACAACAATAAAGATGTAATGAAACCCTCACATATGTAGTCCTAGTGAAAATCGTGTTCTTGTTGTGAGAAAAGTATTTTTATTTAAAACTGTGTTCTGTGATAAAGAAATGGTTGTTGCACATGTTGTAGCTATTTTTCTCATTGTCTAAATTGCAAAGTCAATGCTCCTATTGCGCAGAAATCTACAAACAGCGCCCAGCATGTCCACTAGTAAGTTTTCGTATCGAATGGCATTAACAAACGTTTCATTCTCCAGCTACGCGATGGTCGAATGTAATATCGTGGAAGTAACTTGTGTTGCTTTTCCATGCAGAGAGATTTCTCATATTACATAGTGTGTCCTGGGTCACTTGGACAACTTTTTTTTTTTAATTGACCTTTCCATTTGTGAATTCTAATATTTATAAAACAATTTTTTTCTAAATGAACAGATGCTCGAAGTTGGACCACATTCCTTTGTTTCCAGTGTCAACAGACATGCAGTCTTGTAATTTCTAAATCCTAGACATGAACACACTTTTACGAACAGACTGTATGAATATTTTTTCGGAAAGAACTGTTGTATACCATTCCTAAAAATGATAAATTTTCTGTTGCATTACACCATACCTAGGTAACACAAAACATAGTTCTGGTACATCTCATTCCCTCGTGACTTTATACATGTCACGTGCCTTGCTGATTTACATATTCTGTGATAAGGCCTTTTGCCCCAAACCAGGGCAAGTATATAATAATGGTTGATTTCATATTCATGCGTGTATGTTTTCTTATCGTGAAACCACATCGGGCTATCGGCTGAGTCCAGCGAGGGGAATCTAACCCCTGATTTTAGGGTAGTAAATTCGTAGACTTACCGCTGTACCAGCAGGGGACAAACAAATTGAAATGGTTTTTGAAAAAAAGAGCTTCGACTCGATGAACCTTAAGAGATTCCTCTAATCTTGAATAGAAGCAAGGTAAAAAGACCTCTAAGCTGTCACGCACTTTCACAAAATAATTTTCTTGACACTAGAAATTCAGCAATTCTAAAGTGTTGATCATATATGTAACAGCAACTTATGCAATATATTTTAACATAAAAACAAAATAAACGTTTGAAATTCACAATATATATATTCATATATTCTAATATGGCTTATGGTTAACATTAAAATATTCCACAGGTCTCCACCATCGTCAGGAATACAAAACCTATATGACAAGCGTGTGGTTATATATCACCCTCAAAGCTTACAATTAGTTTGAAACTTTAAAGCAGCTGTTTGTATGAGAGCATGCTTTATAGTCACTCTCTACTTGTCACGCATGTATTTACTCCTGATAAGGGTAACGTAAATCTATCGTAACGTCAACCAAATAACGAAAAATATACTGTGCGTTTGAAACGTTGGTTTGGCTTTTATTTTAGAATAAATAAACAATTTTGACAAAATTTATGCTAGTCTGCAAAATCACAAATTAAAATAACTGCTCTGGCATTGTTACAATTTATCTTTCTACGATATATAATATTTATATATATAATCCCGTGACCCCTCGCAGGCCAGACGAATGTTCTACACACTGAATTCAAGGTTAATCTTTTATCGTTTTCTGACAAGTAAGCTTGAGCTGTTATATTTAAATAACGCTCAGGTAATTTTTACATAAATCTGACATATATATGCTAATCTCCAACTATCCCTTCATGAAAACAATATCATTTAAACTTTTATTTTATCTTACGAGAAAATACTTTAATTATTGTTGCCATCACATACTCTGGCAAGTGTAATTCAAAGTTTACAGTAGTCGATACATTTTGTAATAAAACATTGTATTCATTAAAGTGTTGGAATTATATGAAACCTTACTGAGAGCTGAGGTAACTAACTAGCTTATAAGAAAGTTTGAAGTATAAATAGGACAGTACTGAGATAAACATCCTTTCGAAACGAGCGACAAAGAAATACTTTGTTTATATTTAAGAACAAAACTACACAATGGCCTATCTGTGCTTTGCTGACCACAGTATCGGAACCCGCTTTCTATCGGTGTTAGTTCGCAGATATGCCGATGGGGGCGGGGGCAAAGAAATGTTTTACAATTACTTACTCTTTGCACAATCTGGTACCAGGATTAACCAACTGTCTGGAAAACAAATTACTTACTCCTTACGCAATCTGGTACCAGAATTAACTGTCTGGAAAACAAATTACTTACTCCTTACACAATCTGGTACCACAATTAACTGTCTGGAAAACAAATTACTTACTCCTTACACAATCAAATGCCAGGATTAACTGTCTGGAAGAAAACATTTTTTTCGTTCTTGCAAAGAAGTTAAAATTACTGAAAGTTATGTGTAAGTACAGTACAATCCAAGTGATTATTGTTGATAATGGACTTCAACAACTTTGACATTCGAATATTCCAAGATGAAGGCTGCCGGAAATGGAACTACCAACAGGAAGTGCTTTCTTTATGTTGAGGCCTGGCATGGCCTAAAGCGTTAAGGCGTGCACTTCGTAATCTGAGGGTCGCGGGTTCGCGCCCGAGTCGCGCCAAAGATGCTCGCCTCTTTCAGCCGTGGTGTGGGGACGTTATAATGTGACAGTCAATCCCACTATTCGTTGGTAAAATAGTAGCCCAAGAGTTGGCAGTGGGTGGTGATGACTAGCTGCCTTCCCTTTAGTCTTACACTGCTAAATTAGGAACGGCTAGCACAGATAGTCCTCGAGTAGCTTTGTACGAAATTTCAAAAACAAACAAACAAACAAATCTTTATATTGTCGTGCGGTTGCCCATGACAACCAACGCATACCGTTATGTGTGCTCTTACTATATTTTTTTGTTCGTTTTTAAGGAGATATCCGACAAAAAATCCTATTTAGTGAAGATATTTTTTTCGAGGTGGCGTATATGGCTTGGTAGTATCAGATATAGAGAATACTTAGCAACTAATCTAATTTACAATGTGTTAAATTAATAATGCAAGATAATAAACAATTATTACAAAGAACCATGTTTTTTTATTCAAACAAGTTTTTATGGGTTGTACATAATGTATTAGCACCACATAACTAGCTGTTGGCTTAACTAAATACAATATGGATTATTTTCCTGTTTGTTTTGGCTCTCAGTCAATATAATTAACTAGACTAATTTCTTCATTAGTTTAAACTGGGTTTCGATACCCGTGTTGGGAAGAGCACAGATAGCCCATTGTGTAGCTTTGTGTTTAGTTATAAACAAACAAATTATCGGGTTTTCCACAAATAATTTAACGTTTGATTCAGCATGTTGGTTTGCCGATATTCTGAGGAACTGCTCTCTGCTCAAAAGCTCAAGGTTTGAAATGTTTTTATACTCCCGAATTTTATCTATCTTACTGAATAAAGTAGATGGTGCTGTGTCCTTCTTTTTAATCTGAGTAAAGATTGCTAACAGTATGAAAAACTTACTTAATATATTTCAATGATTTCCAAATAATCGGCAATTGCGTATAGGGTATTGATAAAAAAAATAAACCATAAAAACTTAACTATAAAATAAAAGATACTTTATTATAATTTACTAGTAGGTCTAAGTATTGCCATAAGGTATAATTCTATTACAATAATAGAACTTACAAATAGAATGCGGAATAATATTGAAGTCTCATGGTGAGTCAGTGGTAAATTTACGGCTTTAAAATGGTGAAATTCGGAGATTTTTTACACACGGTAGACAGAGCAAAAATATCCCACTGAGTAGGTATCACTGGGATAACAAAACAAGTATTATCGATAAATAAAATGTGAATTGTCTCCAGGAATTATTTTTATTATTTTCTATAGCTAACTATGAGTTTTTAAAATAAACTTTATTGTACATTAAAAAGCTATTTTAGTTTTAAGAACAACCTTGAAAAGCCTCATGAATAGACATTGGTTTATTTCTTTCAGAATTTTCACTCGAAACTACAAGCAGGCTGCCCACCGATATAGTCGTTCCTGATTTTGAACAAATAAGCTATGGGAAAGATAGATAATCTGTTAACAGATAATTTGTTAACCGTAAGACGACCTAGGAGGTTGAAACGTTGCTATGTACTTTATTTTAATTTAAGTTTTAATAACTGTTCCAGCTGTCTTTAGAATACTTTTTTTTACTTCAAGTAGGTTTCTCGTCATCATGAATCAATACTGTCTTTAGAATACATCTTTACTTCATGTAGGTTTCTCGTCATCATGAATCAATACTGTCTTTAGAATACATTTTTTACTTCAAGTAGGTTTCTCGTCATCATGAATCAATACTGTCTTTAGAATACATCTTTACTTCATGTAGGTTTCTCGTCATCATGAATCAATATTGTCTTTAGAATACATCTTTACTTCAAGTAGGTTTCTCGTCATCATGAATCAATACTGTCTTTAGAATACATCTTTACTTCATGTAGGTTTCTCGTCATCATGAATCAATACTGTCTTTAGAATACATTTTTTTACTTCAAGTAGGTTTCTCGTCATCATGAATCAATACTGTCTTTAGAATACATCTTTACTTCAAGTAGGTTTCTTGTCATCAAGAATCAATACTGTCTTTACAATACATCTTTACTTCAAGTAGGTTTCTCGTCATCATGAATCAATACTGTCTTTAAAATACATCTTTACTTCATGTAGGTTTCTCGTCATCATGAATCAATACTGTCTTTAGAATACATTTTTTTACTTCAAGTAGGTTTCTCGTCATCATGAATCAATACTGTCTTTAGAATATATCTTTACTTCAAGTAGGTTTCTTGTCATCAAGAATCAATACTGTCTTTACAATACATCTTTACTTCAAATAGGTTTCTCGTCACCATGAATCAATACTGTCTTTAGAATACATCTTTACTTCATGTAGGTTTCTCGTCATCATGAATCAATACTGTCTTTAGAATACATTTTTTTACTTCAAGTAGGTTTCTCGTCATCATGAATCAATACTGTCTTTAGAATACATCTTTACTTCAAGTAGGTTTCTTGTCATCAAGAATCAATACTGTCTTTACAATACATCTTTACTTCAAGTAGGTTTCTCGTCATCATGAATCAATACTGTCTTTAGAATACATCTTTACTTCATGTAGGTTTCTCGTCATCATGAATCAATACTGTCTTTAGAATACATTTTTTTACTTCAAGTAGGTTTCTCGTCATCATGAATCAATACTGTCTTTAGAATACATCTTTACTTCATGTAGGTTTCTTGTCATCAAGAATCAATACTGTCTTTACAATACATCTTTACTTCAAGTAGGTTTCTTGTCATCAAGAATCAATACTGTCTTTAGAATACATCTTTACTTCAAGTAGGTTTCTTGTCATCAAGAATCAATACTGTCTTTACAATACATCTTTACTTCAAGTAGGTTTCTCGTCATCATGAATCAATACTGTCTTTAGAATACATCTTTACTTCATGTAGGTTTCTCGTCATCATGAATCAATACTGTCTTTAGAATACATTTTTTTACTTCAAGTAGGTTTCTCGTCATCAAGAATCAATACTGTCTTTACAATACATCTTTACTTCATGTAGGTTTCTTGTCATCAAGAATCAATACTGTCTTTAGAATACATCTTTACTTCAAGTAGGTTTCTTGTCATCAAGAATCAATACTGTCTTTACAATACATCTTTATTTCATGTAGGTTTCTCGTCATCATGAATCAATACTGTCTTTAGAATACATTTTTTTACTTCAAGTAGGTTTCTCGTCATCATGAATCAATACTGTCTTTAGAATACATCTTTACTTCATGTAGGTTTCTTGTCATCAAGAATCAATGCTGTCTTTACAATACATCTTTACTTCAAATAGGTTTCTCGTCATCATGAATCAATACCTCCGCCCATTCTTGTGATATTCGTATTTAATCGAAAAGTTCGATTTTGCATTCACTTTTAAAAGGCATCTACGATCCCAAAGTGTTGAGAACGTCTTTACGGAAATGAACGTGTACCAAACCATGAATCCTGTGACGGATTTACTATTATATATCTATTTCAATATCGACTTTTGTTTAACTTAAATTGTATTTATAAATGTACATAACTTACACTGTTAAGTCTGCATTTTAAATTCCCGCCTATTCACTAAAGTTATATGGGATTCCGAAGTATTAGAATCAACAATCTATGTGTGTGTGCGAAAACACTAACGTATCGCAGGTATTGTTGCGTAGGGTAAACTTTCTAGAAACTCTCCTCACGCCTATAAATGTAACCAACGCAACGCGAAAAAATACTATATATGTTTTTGGTTTAGTGTACGATAAACCTCGGAAACTATAACTGTGATTAATGCTTATTAATCAGGAACCTCAGGTATATTGACATGATATATTTATAAATTTCGAACATTACAAACCATTTAATTTCAGTGGATTCACATCAAACATTAGTGTTTTTACGAAAACATACATATTTAAACTCATCGGTGGAAGTTATTCTGCTCAGTTGTGAATTCGAGCCCACTATTTGATCGCATCGCAACAGTTTACTTATAGATGCTGTTGGTTACATCCTACCCTCTAAGTGTAATAAGATCGGAAGATGGACAGAACTTGTGTGAATCGAAACAAACTCAATTTTGCTATGGAATTGAAACTGCACATTAAAACGTCTTTGTTCATGTGTATCCAGCTTTAAAATTCGTACAACTCGATAGTTTACAAGATTAACAATAATAAAACAAAAAAATAAATATACTATCCCTTAAATTTTGATTTGATTAATTACAAGTTGCAAGTGTGAATTTTAATTTGTGATACTTCGTGCTGGTTCATTACTTAAGGTAGGTGCCAAATTTTGCATCTGAATTAAGGTCGGAAAACTTATGACCTTATGCAAAATTCGCCCAGCCCCCAAATAAAAACAAAAACGGATTGCTTATTTCCTCGGGTTTTAGTCTATCCTTGTTTAACAGTACAGGAAATCCCTTGGTATGACTACAAATGTCACGCAAATGTAGTTAGTGTGCATAACGAAAGGCGTTAAGTATGATTAACTTCACAATGAATTTCTTTTTTAACACCTGTTTGTGATATTTTATTATAAACAAAAACATGTCATTTCACGTGAAGCGACACCTAACTTCTGTTAGAAACCTCTTGTGTTGAAGAACAGATGAAAACCATTGTTTTGATGAGGTTATAACTGTTGCATGTCCTTCGCAAAATGACTCCATGTTCGTTACAAACTAAGCCAAGAGTGAACGATAAAGACATATATTGTTGACTCCATAACGTCATTCTTGAGAAGAATATTAAATAAAAACAAAAATAAAGTAAAACTTGTCATTACATGCTTTAATATTACGATTTTGTTTTTAATTTCGCACAAAGCTACACGAGAGCAGTAACAGACTAGAGGTAAGGCAGCAATATCACCCACCGTTAACTCTTGGGCTACTCTTCACTAACTAACAGTGAAATTAACTGTCACACTATAACACCACCACGGATGAAAGAGCGAGCATACTCAATGACAGAATTCGAACCCGTGACGCTCAGATTGCGAGACGAGTGCCCTAACCATCAGACCTCAATTGTAGTTAAAAATACATTAAATGAAATGGAATACTATACCGTAAGATATCCTTCTAAAATTAAGTTATTCATGGGTATTGATAAAGACTATAAACGCTACGCTTATTTCAAACAACACCATAGCCAAAATTAGATGTTTCTTTTCAATAACAATACCTCTCATAACAGCCGGAAAAACTATAAGAGTTAATATATTATTGTGTTATTTTCTTATTGAGTGAATTACGAGTCAAAATTATATTTATATATAATTATTGCGAGCTGTTAAGAAAAAAATTAATCCATGCAAACAACGCTATCTAAAAATTAATAATTACGTTCAAATGATATAAAAAAATATGTACATGAGCGTCACTAGAAGAAGGTGGCGTTTATTATTCCCCCCCATAGTACCTCAAATGGATTTTTTATGGTAATGTAAAATTAAACCTAGTGTTGCTTCATGACTTTATGTTCACAACTTCTTTCGTTTATTAATGCGTTTCTTCAACCTAACATGGGCATTGCTGTTTTGGACTGCTATTGACAAACGGTTTACTTAGGCTTTCATGTATTTGTGTTACACTGTATAAGAAACGAGCCCCCCTCTCTGTGAAATAAGTCTTGGCGGTGCGTATGATACACATATATATATTATAACAGCTAGGGGTACAGTGCTGCCAGAGTACAAATGTGGAGATGACCCCTAAGCTTAAAAAAAAACAGCTGAAAATATGCATATAAGAAATAAGTTATACAGTTTATACCAAAATTTACGAGTCTAATAATTAATATTTCACTGTATCAAAAAAATATTTGTTGTTAAAAACCACCTCGTATCCATTAGTAGAACCCAAACTACCCACAGCACATTCTGTTACTCTCCCTCAGATGCTGACGTCAGGCACCTTGCAACCTCTTTGGCTCAAGAACAGGTATCATAGTATTAAAATTGTGAAATCTCTTTGCTCATACGCCACGTTCTTACAAAGATACACGAATGTTGTATTGAAAACATAATAAAACAGATTTTACAAATATACTGTATGTTTAAACCTATATATTTTAAAAAGATTTATTACGTAATAGACAACGAAAATCGTTTTTTCATATTTTGTGTCGGCAGGATAAAAGGTGTGCAAAGCATTATAAGAATCTGACTTTTCAATACTTTATCACATTTACAGTGACATCACATATATAAAATGTGCATTTTTAGAACTTGTTGTAATGTTAGTGATTTTTTATTTGACACTTTTTTTGTTACTTGGACTGGCAGGGTCAGTTGGTTAGCTCCCTAACCACCCAACCTGTGACACGTGAGTTGGAATCCCCGTCCCACTAAACCTGCTGGCCCTTTTAGCCCAAGATTCCGGAGTGATGGTGATAATTAACAGCCTTCCCTATTGACTATCTCTTCTGAATTAGGAAAGGCTAACGCAGAGGGGCCTAGAGAAGCTTTGAATATGTTAAATAGATACAGTTAAGTATATTACTTAATGAATAACCAGTGTACCAACTAATAAATAAAAACGATACAAAACAAGTCTAAGAGAGACTTCAAAATATTAATAATATAATTTGAAACTAAGAATGTTCAAAGTGTTAGTTTTCAAGTTTATTCTATCTATTTTACATAAGAACATGTGTTAATTGAATAATAGAAAGAATAAACTTGAAAACTAACAGAAAGAAGGAGAAAATCATTCTTTAAAATATATTTCCTTCGCGAAAAAAAATTAAATGAAAAATTCCTAAAAGAAGAAGGAAAATAATGAATTTTGATAATAATGGAAAATAATGATTTGTTACAAGCGCAGTTTCACAATTTCGATGTACTGTATGGTTCTTGTCGATACCTAAAGAATACTTGGATACACGATCTTTAACGATCTGGGAATCTAATCAAAGCCTTCATTACACAGGCCTGAGATGGTTTTATTGTCTTGAATTTTTTACTTGTTCTACAGTAATTCCTGTGCCCTGTATCTGAAAATAATATACATCACATGCATATTTTCACAAAACATCCTTTGTACTTTTAAATAAGTCAATCGTATTTGTTGAAATCGAGTCACATTCTGCTATGCTTAGTATAACGATAACTAATGGCTATAGATTTCTCTAGGCCAATCGCAACATGAGAGTCCAAAAATAACAAATTTTATAATAACAAAAATGTTCTTTGTGATAAACAAAATAATTTGATCTGAATAAGTTTTTTTTTTATTTTTCCTCATTTGTAAAAAATCTTTATGTGATAGGAAAAAATATTTTTTTCGAGATGTGCGTAGCTGAATTATGGAAAATCCGTTTTTAAAAAGAAAAAAAACTTTTATTATGAAGTTTAAACTTGCAGGTCTGCGTTATCATTAACTACATAAAGTCGCCGATGTAATTTAAAATGTATTAGTAAAGTCCATGGTACTCTTACGCCAACTTCTCATCTGAAGGATTTACTATCATTATCTTAATTTTAATTCTGACGTTTGTTAAGTTAAAGTTCTATTTAGAAATGCACATAACTTACATTGTTAAACCTATGTTGCGATACTCCCTCCTATTCACTAAAGTTATTGAAAAGTTTCGAAAATGACTGTAAGAATCAACACTATATATCTGTGTACTTAAGCACTAATGTATCGTTTTATTGTTGTGCAGGCTGAAATTTCTAGAAATTTTCCTCACGCCTGTAAATATAATCAACGCGACACACTAAAAGACAGTATATATTATTGGTCTGCTATAATTAGTGTAACATGAAACTCGAAAGCGAAATCTGTAATTAACGCTTATTAATCATGTATTTAAACAGGAATGCTTACAGATTTCGAACATTAAAAACCATTTAACTTCAACAGATTCATATCGAACATTGTTATTTTTTTTACAAAAATGTTATGTAACTTAATCAGTAGAAAATTTCGACAAAAAACGTAGAGTTAGCTAGCTCCCTATTAAGTAAATTGCATCTACATCAACTAAGGATTAACTCGCTCATCGTGAGCCCTCGATAAAATATCAAGGAAGTTCCAGACGGGAAAGTGGGTGTTTTCTTATAGTAAAAGCCACATCGGGCTATCTGCTAAGCCCACCGAAGGGAATCAAACCACTGATTGTAGGGGTTGGAAATCCGGAGACATACCACTGCACTAGCGGGGAGCCCAGACGGGAAAGAAGACTTAAAATTATTTGTAAGCTTGTAAAATTGTTGAACACAAATCATTATTTGTAGTCACCATTATTGTAAATTGTTTTACTGTTCACATATTACAATATGTTTAAGTGATTAAAGAAACTTAATTAACTTCTAAATACAAATTACAAGTTAACTCAGCTTCAGGCTATTTGAAATTGTAATACGTAACACTCATATCTCTAGTATTAAGGAGAAACAAAAATAGGTTTGGTCGTTTAACTGGCAACAATTGTACATTTTATAATAATATGCTGTATGGACCGGAAGTAGTTTAGTAGTTAGTGTGTAGTGTTGCTACTCAAACAATTCGAGGTTCTCACCGGAATGTAGCTGAAAACACTTGGCACTTTTAGCTCTGAGGGTATTATAAGAGTAACAGTAAATGTCGTTATTCGTTTCAAATCTATATAGTCCCTTTATGGTGGGGGATCTGTTGGAATTCTCGAATTCCCAGTGTGACACTAAGTCAAATAATTAATAAAAAAACACGTTGCTATAATATTACGTGTGTAATCTAAAACACTTTTGAATTAGATCGCTAGTCGTTAGTGTGACAAGTGCTATAGTGTATATCTAACTTTCAGGTTTCGTCTGGAGGCAACAAATAAAATGGAATACCCAGAGATAAGATGCCTTATCTTTGTAGGCATAAAACAGTACCAATTCAGCCAAGTGAAAAGCAAAAAGGATGATGCAGGATAATAATAGCAAAAAAAGTACATAAACAAGGTAAGTGTAAATGTAGAAAAATCTCTACATAAGTAACCTAATCTTTTGAACTAAGCGTTGACTTTCTATCAGCAGCATTAAGTTTAAACAGAAGCATTTAAACTGAATAATACTGTGAAGTCTCACAATGGGTGATTCGTATAAGCTCGTAACATCGACTTAATGGCTACGTATTTAGTTATTTTTGTGTATTTATTTCTACCCTACTTCTGTACTTTTTTTCATTGTTATCCCTATATCATCCTTATTGCTTTCAATTTTCTATTATTTGATTTTTCCCTCTAAAGTATACCAATCAGTATTTCATAATGAATGCAGCAGTTTAGGCCTAACAGGATGAACATCGTGTGTTAACTTATTGAGACGCTATATTGATTCTGCACTACCTAAGTTAAAATGCAACAATTTGGTATGCAAGTCATTGCAACAACTTCAACCATAGAAAAACTAGCCCTTCTGACGCCAGAATCTAGATAATGAGCAAAACAAGTGGTTGTTACGCTGCTCGGCGATGCTCAATATTATCGATGTTTATAGCTAAACTGGAAGTCTTAATATACTTGAGAACCAAAATGAGATATTTATAAAGTTATTTTAGATTGTTATCAAACATCTGTGAGACGATGATGAGCAATAGGTAATATGCGTCAGCCATTTTTACCCGGCCCATTCCTACATACGAAGCACTACCTATTTATTAAGTATAAATAATATTCATACCTCACCTTCATCTGAATTCGTAGAATGCATGTGATTAAGTTTAAAATTCTTCATCTCTTATTGGTGGTAATCACAATGTTCATCCGTTTATCATCCCAATTAATCCCTAATTTTAGAACACTATTTCCAAATACGTTTTAACCGAGGACTGTAAAAATGCGTTATCAATTTTGGTCATGTCAAAATAATTTGACTGAAGCTGACTATCTATAATATTTCTACGTAAAAGTTAAGTCGTAATATTTCGCTACACGCGATATTGCAGACAGGACACACTTCTCTCGAGGTAGTAACATTATAACATTGCTCGTGGCTCTTTAGACTCAGTTCTGTTTCGCCCAATGCCTGCAGGAATATAATATTTGTGTAAAACAGGTGAAACACACACGAAAAAAAAGGTTATATTTTAAACACAACTCAACGCGAACGCATACTTTCTTTTTTACTGGTTTTTCGGTTGCCTAGGAAACTAAGCAGAGAGGATGAGTCACTTATCGGCAGCTGTGGTTACAAAGTAAATGCTTCTTGTAATTTCAGATGTTTACTGCTCAACTGATTTTTTTCTGTTAAATAAATAAATATTTATTTGTCAAGTGGTTATAATATCAAAGTTTGATTAATTTAACAATATTATTTTGTGTAGGGTCACATTTTCCTTGTCTTTTGGCCCAGCATGGCCAGGTGGGTAAAGGCGTTCGGCACGTAATCCGATGGTCGCGGGTTCGAATCCCCGTCACAGCAAACATGCTCGCCCTTTCAGCCGTGAGGGCGTTATCATGTCACTTTCAATCCCACTATTCGTTGGTATAGAGTAGCCCAAGAGTTGACGGTAGGTGGTGATGACTAGCTGCCTTCCCTCTAGTCGTACCCTACTAAATTAGGGACAGCTAGCGCAGATAGCCCTCGTGTAGCTTTGCGCGAAATTAAAACAAAACAAAACAATCCTTCTCTTTATTTTCTTTCACGGTTTAGACATAATTAAAGAAAAGGACTTAGAAAAAAAAGTCAATAATGTTGCTTTTGAAGAGCTTTTTAGTAAACAGTAATTTTGTTTGTTTTTTTAATTTCGCACAAAGCTACTCGAGGGCTATCTGTGCTAGCCGTCCCTAATTTAGCAGTGTAAGACTAGAGGGAAGGCAGCTAGTCATCACCACCCACCGCCAACTCTTGGGCTACTCTTTTACCAGCGAATAGTGGGATTGACCGTCACATTATACACCCCCACGGCTGGGAGGGTGAGCATGTTTAGCGCGACGCGGGCTCGAACCCGCGACCCTCGGATTACGAGTGCACGCCTTAACGCGCTCGGCCATGCCAGGCCTTAACAGTAATTTAAATACCGCCAGTATAAAATATTAGTGTTAGCTACTGCGTGTTCATATGTGGTTGATAAGATAAAGGCGATTAATTAAACCTTACTGATCTTTGAGCACATAACTTGTATTCTGAATATTTTGTAAAACTTTATATATATATATATATATAACATTACAACAACTGCTTTCGATAAGTCAAGGCTATTTTTCTCTAGTTCAACGTAAAATAATTTTTTTACATAATTGTCTCTTTCGAAATTTTCGCTCAAAGTTACGCAGGTAGTGAATAGTATTCCTAGCTCTTATTTCACTGCCACTTTTAAATATACGGAGTGCAGAGCTCGTTTTCGTGAGGGCCCAGCACGGCTGAGCGCGTAAGGCATGCGACTCGTAATCTGAGGGTCACGGGTCCGCGTCGCCCTAAACATGCTCACCTTCCCAGTCGTGGGAGCGTTATAATGTAACAATCAATCCTACTTTTCGTTGGTAAAAGAGTAGCCCAAGAGTTGGCGGTGGGTGGTGATGACTAGCTGCCTTCCTTCTATTCTTACACTGCTAAATTAGGGACGGCTAGCACAGATAGCCCTCGAATAGCTTTGTGCGAAATTAAAAAATACAAACAAACAAAACAAAAGCGTTTTCGTGGCGTCGAGCCTCCAACCATGAACACCCTGATACATAGTCCAAGCATATTAATCACTCGTCTATACCTAGCCTTAAGCGGTTGGTTATACAGGATTTATTTTACGAGTTTCAATATTTGAGATAATATCACGGCAAGTGTATTTCATTCTACAGAAAGAAGCTGGCTTTAGTCGGGCCTTAGATGACGTCATCAAAATGGCTGGCGATATATAATTGATTTCTTCGAACTAATCACAATTTCTCTGTATAAATACACCTTAATTACGTTACTTCGAAATTTCTCCTAACAGATATCTCAGCTATAGGAATAAGCTGGAGATAATTTTGAAACAACGTGAAAATTCTAAGAAATGTTATAAAAAGAATTCTGTAAATTAAATTAGTCAAGAAGATTTATTAAAAAACCCATTTGAATAATTGTATTATGATCACTAACCGAAGCATTGTTTAACACTGTGTATGATACGGAGATTAACGGTCAAGTGTTTATTAAATAATAATGTTATTTTGCATGTACGATATACTATATTATGTTGTAAGTACAAGTTATTTATCTCGCATGCGACTAATGATCTCGTGTGTATGAAATAATCTCATTATCTTTTAATTCCTTGTCTTACGATTCAGCACTTCCGTTCTATAAAGTTTCACGATGTGAACTAAATTTATTAATACAACGTCAATTTATTACAACTAATCGTTTTTTGGATTCATTTAAGGTTCAAATACCTTAACATTTTGATTTTCTGGGTATCTAATAATTGTTGTTAAACGCAAACGTACTTGAGTTTTTGTCTAACTCCCTCTCCCATTCCTTTATATAACACAAAATTGTCAGTGTTTTATTTGTTTATTATTTGCCACCTATTATGCCAAATAAGACCGGTTTGAAAGACATCGCTACTCATCAGGAAATTCTGGACAAAAAACTATAGGGCTCCTCGTTAGTATAGCGGTATGTCTCCGGATTTACAACGCTACGATCAGGGGTTCGATTCCCCTCGGTGGGCTGAGCAGATAGCCTTTCGTGGCTTTGCTATACGAAAAACACACACACACACACACACAAGAAAAACCATAGGACAAGATTAGACCTAAAAATTTCTGATTGTGTTGGATAGATAGAAAGTAAGATGTGTTGTCATTCGTTTATTTCAGTTAGAGAGGTAAGTTTATTTTCTAATTTATGCTATGAATAAGATGGTTAATATTTTCACCTTTTTTTTCTTAGAGTTTTAAAATAAGTAATAATAGACATCTTAACAGATATATCATGATGCTAAGGTGTAAGGGAACGTGAAATTATGTAATAAAAAGTGTTTCATTCTTGTGCTTTCAAGTAATCGTTAACATGAGCTATGAAACACATAACCTATTGAATCCAAAGAAAAAGCGAGAAATTTTTTTTAAAATAATTGTTTTCATTGCCCTATAATTTTCCTTTCACAAATTCATTATTACCTGAATTATGAGAAATAAGTTATTCCTATACAACAACGACAAGAATAATAAACAGAATGAATAATAATACTAAAAACTAAACACAGAGAAATGAATGTTCTTACCAACTGAATACAGACAGGTATTCATGTCGTTTCTCTGTTTTATTCCCACCTTAATCAGTGGCTAATTAACAAACTGTAACCTGTGCAAGCAAGTGTATAATTGTCATGAGTCTTAGAGAAAACGTAGTTCTCGCGTTACACGAACGGAAACAAATTACATAATGCTTTCTGTCTTACGTCAAAGGAACACAAAACACGGATGTTCTAATAACTTCATATGGGCTTTCCAAAAGACGTGCCCTAAATAAGATCTAGAAGAAGAGAAACCGAAGGACACTCTAACTTATATATACACTTTCAACACTATCTATTTAACTATTTTACAAAAGTCTACAGAAAATATTCACGTCACCAGTCAAGTGTAAACATTTTACCCATTTTTATTAAAATGCACTGTATTACCATAATGTTTGACTCGACATTTTTACGAAAATAACTCTCAGTTAAATTTACTGAATTTATATATCACAAAAATAAATTTTACACTCAACAGCTACCAGTCGGTTAAATTTTCTTTCTACACGAGTCACAACAATAAATTTTACACTCAGCAGCTCCCACTCGGTTAAATTTTCTTTTCACACGAGTCACAACAATAAATTTTACACTCAGCAGCTCCCACTCGGTTAAATTTTCTTTCTACTCGAGTCACAACAATAAATTTTAGTCTCAACGTTCTCACTCGGTTAAATTTTCTTTCTACACGAGTCACAACAATAGATTTTACACTCAACAGGTTCCATTCGGTTAAATTCACTTTCTACACGTGTCACAACAATAAATTTTTCACTAAACAGCACCCACGCGATTAAATTTACCTTCTGTATGAGTCACAATAATAAATGTTACAATCAATAGCTCCCACCTTTCTTAAAGTCTCTCCAGAATGCCTATAGTAAGTTGAAAGATTTATTATGCTAAAATCCATGGTTTGACTATCCCCAGTGAACAGAGCACAGACAGCCCTGTATAAGGCTTGGCACTAAAAGCCAAAAAATTTTCTGAACATGACTGGCATTGATGCTTCTGGTAGATATTGCTTTACTCTCAGAGCAAGTTTTGGTTTTGTTATATTAAAATATGAGAGAGCGATGAATTTCAAACACGATTAAACCGCTTCGAATACCCGCGAAAGTAAGTGCAAAAACGTTATATTTCTGTCTGTCTATTGTCGAGATTTAATCTTTGAGAACCTGGGAGGATTTTGACCTCTTCCTCCAAAATGTTATTTAATACATTGTGTTTATTTATATTTTGAATTATCGGTGCAAAGCTACAAAGGGCTATTTCTCTAGCTACGGTGATTTTGAATTGATGGGATAGAAGGAAGGTCACTAGTTGTCAGGATCTGTCGTCAATTCTTTGATTACTCTAATTGAACAGTGGGATTCAACTGTCAATTGTATAACGAACCCGTGGCCTTTAAGTGCAAAACGTGAGTTTACAACTATAGATCCTCAGGTTCATGGCGCGGCACACTAATCACGAGTTTACACAATGCCCTAAACAGAAGTAACATAAACTGATCTTTACGTTGAAGATGACACTGAAGAGACTGTAATGTTAATAAATCGAATAAAAACATTGCGAAAATGAGAATACCTGGGTTTCAACACAATTTATACACGTTTTCGTTTTAGCTGGGTTCTTGAGTTAATCAGTGGATTTACCTAAAGTAGGGCATAAACCTAAAAGTTGTATAATATCAACTTTATGGAAAAAAAAATATTTTTGCTTTATTTATGGGTAATGTTTTGAACAACTTAAACTAAGCTTTTTATTACATACAGTTTTCATCACTCATACCAATTAAGTTCTAAAGTTGACAGTCAACTATGACACAAGTACAGTAAATTAAGTACGTCATGTCCTTTTTCATTAATTCCGTATTCGCCCTCTATAAGAGAAACTGGAAAGCTACTGCATAAATATTGTGAATTAATCATGCCGCACTGCACAAATCAAGTGTATTATCTACTTCGTCGCAAGAACGTCCACAGCTATCTGTTATAAATGTTTATAACTCACGATACATTTCAGTATTCGTAAAACATGATTTGTTCTTACATCAACTGTCGTCATTTTTTAATTGAACGGATTCTTTTAAATTATTTTGTGAAATAACTTGAAATCTAGTCCATGTAACAACAAATTGTTTTGTTTTTTTAACGTTTCTACAAGCCTGTACACTTTTGTAACTTGTATTTTTACGCCTAAGTTTGCGAGAGACGCTCAAACGGAAATATCTTACTATCGGTACTACGACTAACGTAATATTAAACTTACTTGTTTAATACTACAGCTAATCTGTATAATAACAGAACAGACATGATCATAGCACTGATTCGAGAATTTCGCTAGAATATATTACTTCACTGAACTGAACTTCTTGATTCACTAAAAGTTTATTATTCATCATTCCTGAACTGTCCACTCGTAGTTATATCTGTGCACTTCGTGTAGTCGCTCGATTATTAATATTCAAGACATTATAGAACTCGTTAGATCTTAATATTATGTGGTCTATAACATTATATAACAATAACATTAAAAATATAACTTATAACAGTTATGCATGTACTTTTTTAGCGCTCTAAATGTACGGCTCTCAACTAGTATAGTTGCTAATTGTCATGTGGATCTTTATCTACGATGTAATCATTCACAAATTATTCCTGTTTTAACGTCAGATATTTAGTGGTCACGAGCAGTTTTACAATCAAATAATGTAATGTTTTAATATTTGATGTTGGTTCTAGTTACGCTGATAGTCGTGTGAAGCCTCATCTGCAGTTTACTTGACCGTAATCGTATTATTCTAGTTTCAATGTCATATTGAAGCCTGATAAAACTCGTAAATGTTATAATAGATGACTTCCGTTAGAACCGCTTTAAAGTTTCCGGTCTGAAGACCCCAACCACTCGCGACCTGTCAGCAGACAACAAACCAAACGAGGACGTACTCGTACAGTAATATTTCTCATGCCCTTTGCACAGACAGGTCAAGGCTAGTTAAAATATTGACCTACAATAAAACAGAGAATCATGATCAATTTACATTTTTCAACCTTAGCCTACCTACGGAAGGTTTAAAATTTTAAACTCTTTTATGATTCAGATATTAAGAGTTGCACTTTGTGAGGATAACAAAATATAACATAATATATATTTTTACATAACAATTATTCTAAAAGGTTTATAAGTTATAAAATAAATGCAGATGGATTAACGATGGATATATTTCCGAACTATGTGAAATAAAACGAGGGTGTGAATTTTATTTTTTGGTACGCTAAGTGCGCAGTGTCAGCCGTGGACATTAAATATCCAGTTATTGCGATGAACCAGCACAGAATCTTTTAATAAATCCTTAGTTATAACAAATACATGTTTTACACTTTTTCAAATATCATCATCTAGCTGACTGGCGTATAGGTTAAAAACCAATAAAAACTATCAACAGTTACACGTGTGAAAAAGTTAGAAAATGGACAAAAATCATATCAAAGAAGTAAATAAAAAATCACTTACTATTCAATATGCTGCGTTCACGACGGGCATTGAAGCCCGGTTCCTAGTGAAGTAAGTTCATAGATTTAGCCCCTCAGTGGCTCAGCGATATGTCTCTGGACTTACAATGCTAAAAACCGAGCTTCGATACTCGTGATGGGCAGAGCACAGATAGCCTATTTTTTACGGCCTGGCATGGCCAAGCGCGTAATACGTGTGACTCGTAATCCGAGGGTTGCGGGTTTGCACCCGCGTCGCGCTAAACATGCTCGCCCTCCCAGCCGTGGGGGCGTATAATGTGACGGTCAATCTCACTATTCGTTGGTAAAAGAGTAGCCCATGAGTCGGCGGTGGGTGGTGATGACTAGCTGCCTTCACTCTAGTCTTACAATGCTAAATTAAGGACGGCTAGCACAGATAGCCCTCGAGTAGCTTTGTGCGAAATTCCAAAACAAAACAAACATTGTAGATTTACCGCTGTGGCACTGGGAAAGGATTGCCACATATATATATATACATACACACACACTATATATATATATATATATAAGAAGCAATCCTTTGGGGTTGCTTTTTAAATAAAGATCTTCCCAATGAATTAATGGAGTTATACTTTATTCACTACTAACATTTCTGTAGTATTCGAGTATTCGTTTAGAATGTTTTATCAAATATCTTGCCTCCAATGACAAATCTTGTAAAATATGTTCATATGTAAATATCATAAGTTCATGACTCCATAGTAGAGTTCCATTAAAGTTTGTTTGTTTTTGAATTTCGTACAAAGCTACTTAAGGGCTATTTGTGCTAGCCGTCCCTCATTTAGCAGTGTAAGACTAGAGGGAAGGCAGCTAATCATCATCACCCACCGCCAGCTCTAGGGCTACACTTTTACCAACGAATAGTGGGATTGATACGGTCAATATTATAACGCCCCCACGGCTGAAAGGGCAAGCATGTTTAGCGCGACTCTCAGATTACGAGTCGCACGCTTTAACACGCTTGGCCATGCCAGGCCTGTAAAGATGGTTGTTGTTTTTGAATTAAGCACAAAGCTACTCGAGGGCTATCTGTGCTAGCCGTCCCTAATTTAGCAGTGTAAGACTAGAGGGAAGGCAGCTAGTCATATCACTCGCCGCCAACTCTTGGGCACTCTTTTACTAATGAATAGTGGGATTGATCGTACATTATAACGCCCCCATGGCTGAAGGGGCGAAAATGTTTGGCGCGAAAGGGATGCGAACCCGCGACTCTCAGATTACGAGTCGTACGCCTAAACACGCTTGGCCATGCTGAGCCAACGAGTTCCGTTAAAACTGTAGTAAGTCATTTATGTACACCAAATGCAGTGATTGTTATAAAAATGGACTCAATTTAGCACAAAGAAAAAAGTCCTGAATTGTTACCTCAGAATGTAACATTGGGAATCTTCTTTCTGAGTACATTGAAACAATAGATTGATCTCAATCTTACAACGTTTAAACGCCCCCTTGAAAAAAATAACAAACTGTCGAATATTCATAAAAGAAAAACATAACGGTGTATGTCGCTTACCGCAGATTTGCTATTTTTGCATACATTGGAACGATTTCAGTTATATTCCAGAAGTGAGTAGGTCAAATAAACCTTGCTCCCCTTCCTGAATAATAATAATAAAAACAAGTAGGTAAAGCCAAAAGTATTTCATGCCCGATTGGATAAATTACCCTCGCGTGGCCCGACATGGCTAGGTGATTAGGGCGCCCGACTCGTAATCTGAAGGTCGCATGTTCGAATCCCCATCACACCAAACATGCTCCCCCTTTCAGCCGTGGGGGTGTTATAATATTACGATCACTCCCACTATTCGTTAGCGGTAGGTGGTGATGACTAGCCGCCTTCCCTCTAGTCTTACTCTACTAAATTAGGGACGGATAGTGCAGACAGCCCTCGTGTAGCTTTGCACAAATTTTAAAAACAACAAAAAACAAATTTGGAAAATGCATTTGTACTCGTGTTATATAGCTAGAGGAATAAAACTCTTTAATATATTTTTTTATTGAAATCGAATCGATTGTACCATGAAGACGTTTCCAAATCAAAAGGAATATTTTGTTCAATGTGGATCGGTGGTACTCGAAAACGCTTACTTACCAAAAGTTACATACTTTATTCAAGTTTGGAGCAATTGGATACCATGAAGACAATACTTGTGTTTGTTTGTAGTTAAGCACAAAGCTATACAAAGGACTATGTGTACTCTTTTCACCACAGGTATTGCAACATGGTGTCTAACGTTATGAGTCTACAGGGGGAAGGAAACAAAGCATCGAAAATATTTAAGACTTTTAAGTTTTACAGTCTCAACTTTAGAACAATACAATTTTTAATTTATTTCTTTACATTAGTTTACACAATTATAAATCGGTTATTACAGAAGGAAACTTTGAATGATCAAATTAAAAGTTATATATAAATATATATATATAAACAACTATATTCGCTTTGGGATGTGGCAAGTAGTCTTAGAAGCTTTGCTTTAATTGTATGCAGAAATATTCAAATGTTGTATATGATTAAAATAACTCCACTGAAAAACTGGTAAGTTTGCACATTAACCCAACATAAACTCAGTGGTTCGATTTTCCTTCGTGATTGCAGCAGATAGCCCAATATGGTTTTGCTACAAGAAAAACAGACGTGATTAAATTAATCTTCACTCTTTACCGCTAGATTTGTTGATAAACAAATCTCCAATGTCAAATTTAGTTTAAGTTACACAGTAAATAAAGACAACAAGACACTCGAAACTTATTTCGGAAGTTTGAAGGGGAACAGAGTTTTTTTGTTTCTTTTTTCCTGGTGGTAGCAAATTCCAACTTTACATGCTGGTTCTGTTTTGGTTTGAATTTCGCGCAAAGCTACACGATGGCTATCTGCGCTAGCTGTCCCTAATTTAGCAGTGTAAGACTAGACGGAAGGGAGCTAGTCATCACCACCCACCGCCAACTCTTGAGCTACTATTTTACCAACGAATAGTGGGATTGACCATCACGTTATAATGCTACTACGGCTGAAAGGGCAAGCGTATTTGGTCTGACGGGAACTCGAACCAGCGACCGTCGGGTTACGAGTCGAGTGCCTTAACCACCTGGCCATGCCGAGCCCTGTAGAATGGGACATGGTGTTGAAGAAGCTGAGAGATATCTTTAGCATTAAAAAGAAAGTTAGTTTTTCCGCAAGACTTGATTGGTGTATTATTTGTATAAGTTGTATGCATTTGTCTTGGGTATTCGCGCAAAGCTACACTTAGATTGATAGTACAGAGAAAAGGCCGTTGGGCAACAGCACACCAAGCCGTCACTCTTACAACCCACTAACAATCCTTAGTGCGATTTTGCGGCAATAGGTTTGTTTGTTTGTTTGTTTGTTTTGGAATTTCGCACAAAGCTACTCGAGGGCTATCTGTGCTAGCCGTCCCTAATTTAGCAGTGTAAGACTAGAGGGAAGGCAGCTAGTCATCACCACCCACCGCCAACTCTTGGGCTACTCTTTTACCAACGAATAGTGGGATTGACCATCACATTATACACCCCCACGGCTGGGAGGGCGAGCATGTTTTAGCGCGACGCGGGCGCGAACCCGCGACCCTCGGATTACGAGTGCACGCCTTAACGCGCTCGGCCATGCCAGGCCTGCGGCAATAGGACCTTCGTGTCTTTATAAAGTTACAATTTAGACTGTTAGTTTTCCTGCATAGTTGCAGAAGGTGTAAAGAAAATAGCTACCATCATCCATGTACACTTCTCGACACTTATGGAAGTTTTAGTATACGAACCTCAGTTCTTATGGTATAGATTATAGAACCAACTGAAGTGTTTGGGTTAGGTTTAACAACGTAAACTCCAATCATATGAAAAACAGTTTAAAGTTTTTTAAAGTATATTTAGAGTTCAATGTCACACCACATGCAGGATTCTATTAAGTGGGGTGAGGAAATTTCATGCCCGCCATGTGGCATGTATATCATCATGTGCCTTTCAGATATTATACAATAAATGGTTAATTTAGTAAAATAACGCCATTTTCACCCAGACATTATTTATGTTCAACAATATTTTTTTTTCGTGAGGGGGGTATTTTTGGTTATACTTCATCTTCCCTTATGCTTCGTAATATTAAAATATTAATGCACTGCTAGAAACTCTATAAACAGATTATACATTGCAACAGTGTATTTTGTTCATTGTTTACAAACCGACAGTATTGGAGAAAGATAACAAATACAGTTGTAAAACAAAGATCTGTATATCCCATAATTCTTCATATACGTTTGAAAGAACAAACAAAGAACAGGCTTACAGAAATGGATATAACTTTCGTACTAGTTAACAGCCTAATTTCTTAAAAGCAATTTATCCTTAATATTTTTATATTTTTAGTAATACTGAGCCCACACAAAGTTTTTGTTTTGTTTTTTGCCAACATATAACTATGTATGACACTCACACAAAGATAAGCGGGTTAGAGGCCGCCACTGCCGGACGTGAGGTGGTTGCCCTGAAAACGTTGCTCGGGCTCGTAATGCAATTCGTCGAACTCTAATAAAAATTACATCTAATGCTTACCTTGATCAAATCAGTTTCGATCTCGTATTTTCTGTTTGTTCTTTGTTTATCCAATTTCAATCCAATATAATAATTATGACACAGTCAAGTTATTACTAGCCAATTGTCAGGAACCCTACATCGTAATGGTTTTACACTCATTCACATTCACTGTTTCGTTTGTACAACCTTTACAAACACACCACTACTCTCCACTGCAAACAACTTTCTAGCACCTGAGCAACGGCGTCGTTGTGTCGCCAGGTGACGCGAAAAATTGGCGCATGCGTACTAGCACGACGTTTCTCTGTGTCTGACAGGTTTGCCGAGTTTAAGAGTTAATGTTAATAGTCAGTCTATCGACTAAACCATTTTCGCTGATTATCCCGTAAAAGTCTCACACTTTTCATGCGTAAATAAACTCACATAGTCATCACAATCTACTGCTTTTTGAAAAAGGACTAATCATTTGATAAATTTGAAGTGTAGTTAACGTTTTTTCACTTTATGCATCGCGTTCAGACAAATTATATTAATTCTGTAACAACGTGTTTTGTTTGTTTGTTGCCCCCCAGTGGCTCAGCGGTATGTCTGCGGACTTACACGCTAAAATCCGGGTTTCGATACCCGTGGTGAGCAGAGCACAGATAGCCCATTGTGTAGCTTTGTGCTTAATTCAAAACAAACAAACAAATGTTTGTTTGTTTTTGAATTTCGCGCAAAGCTTCATGAGAGCTATCTGTGCTAGCCGTCCCTAATTTAGCAGTGCAAACCTCTTCAAACCTCTGACATGCCCTGCTTTCAATGAAATCACTAGAGGGAAGGCAGCTAGTCATCACCACCAACTGCCAACTCTTGGGCTACTCTTTACCAACGAAGAGTGGGATTGACCGTCACATGAACGGGCGAGCATGTTTGGTGTGACAGGGATTCGAACCCGCGATCCTCGAATTACGAATCGAGTGCTTTAACCACTTGGTCATACCGGGCTCTGCAACAGTAAATCCACAGTGTTTCTTTAAAGTGTAGTAATGTAATTGTCGTTAAAATTTCCAGTAAATATAATTTTAATGCTTCACATGGTTTTTCCTTTTAATTTCCATTCACTTTTACAAACTTTTAATAACATGATCTACAAAGAAGAGGAGACCATTTATTTTATGAAGGTTGTCCTTTCGTAACCATCTTTGGAAATATTAAAATCTATCCTGTACTTTCAATTAGGGTCAGTTAGAAGTTGTGTATGGGAAGCCATGATGGCTATTTAGCTAGACCTTCAAACTCAAAAGGGACTTGATATTTAAACACTTATCTTATTTTTTCTCTTTTTTTTCATTTTTACGACTTGTTTTTGTGCAGAGAAAGAGGCTTAAAAACATTTGTTAAATGTCAATAAACCTATGTTAAATATGAAATATTCAAATTACGATTCACTTTTCTTTTAGGCTAATGAATGTCTTATTTTGTTTTCGTGTGTCGTTTTTTTTTAATTTTATAGCCATGGGCTTCAAAAGACAGAAGTGGTCCGGGCCTCTTCAAACCTCTGACATGCCCTGCTTTCAATGAAATCACCAATCCCTCTTGAAGTGAGGTAAAGGGCCGGCAACTTATTCTATAGCTTGGTCATTCTCTTTGACAAAATTAAAATGGAGATTAACTTGTTTTTACCATCTCGTCCTATTATCTTTAAAATTTAGCACAAAGAAAAATTATAGGCCTTATTGTATCAGTTTATCAAATAACAAATCTTCAATACGATTATCTTCTACCTTTTTTTTTTCCTCAAAAGAAAATAAATTAAGGGCTCTTTCTTCAAAATCCTCCAGCTTTGCATCAAACAAAGGAAAAGAGTGTAAAATAGCAAACATGCATGAAGTTCTTTGCTCATTTTGTTTTAATAAATATTTTTGTTAACAAGAACTGAAAAGATTCTGCATTTTTTATTTCAACTCTTTGCAGTTCATTTTTCGAAAAAGTGTAAACTAGAAACTAGCGGGATTCCAACCAGAAACCCTTTTTGGCTAGATAGGAGTTATATGTGTGTATGTGTAACAAGGAAATGTATCACGTTGACTGCTTAAAATTTAGTGTTTACTGTCATTTGACTGTTTTGTTTGTTGGTTTTGAAAGGAAGAGCATGTTTGGCTGGACGGGAATTCAACTTCGTGATCTTCATGGTGCAAGTTAAGCGCCCTAATCACCTGACCATGCCGATTGAGTCGTAATGCTGAAAGTAAAAGAATTCTTCAGCTGTAAAATCGGCCTGGCATGGCCGGGCGCGTTAAGGCGTGCACTCGTAATCCGAGGGTCGCGGGTTCGTGCCCGCGTCGCGCTAAACATGCTCGCCCTCCCAGCCGTGAGGGTGTATAATGTGACGGTCAATCCCACTATTTGTTGGTAAAAGAGTAGCCCAAGAGTTGGCGGTGGGTGGTGATGACTAGCTGCCTTCCCTCTAGTCTTACACTGCTAAATTAGGGACGGCTAGCACAGATAGCCATTGAGTAGCTTTGTGCGAACTTCCAAAACAAACAAACAAACAGCTGTAAAATCAGGTTTTCTTGCGTTACCAGGTGTCGAAATTAATCTTTTAAGTAAGAAAAATGTATGAAAAAACAAAGAAACAATAAAGATACAGACAGAAATAGTTTTCCATAAAATATTTCAAAATTCGAGGGTCATATGAAAGTGTAATAATAATAATAAAATCAAAATTTAAACTCATGTCTTTTTAAATTATGTTTGTAGTTAAGCACAAATATTTATCTGTGCTTTTCCCATCACGTAGTTTCTAGCGTTATATACAAGTCCGTAGACATACCGCTGTTGTGATTATTATAATCACATACTAGACTGAATGAACATGCAGCAGATATTAGTTCATTGAGCAGTAGGCATACCGAAAAGGCTCATCGTGTTCAGGTGGTTAGGGTGCTTGACTCGTAATCTGAAGATCGTGGGTTTGAATCCCTGTCACACCAAACCTACACATTCAGCCGTGGGAGCGTTATAATGTGACGGCTAATCCGACTATTCATTGGTAAAAGAGTAATCCAAGAGTTGGAAATTGGTGGTATGACTAGCTGCCTTCATTCTAGTCTTATACTGTTAAATTAGGGGCAACTAGTGCAGATAGCTTCTGTGTAACTTTACATGAAATTCTAAAACAAACATTCCAGCTTCTTATATTAACTATAAATTTCAACTCTCACCCATTGTCTGACCTGTCTTGCAAATTTATGAATGATGAACTATAATTCTGAACAGTTGATCTAAGATCGTAATCCCTATCTGACACTTTTGTGATCTGTTTCATTACTTGAGAAATTTGTTCCAATTAAGGTTTGTAATTTTACCTATATATATTAATTATACCTGCTTAAAACATCATGGGATATGATGAAATAAGAGTTTTATATATGAAACTCCAAAAAAGGGAATTATAGTAGATGTTTTAATACAATTATTAGAAACGTGAATAATTAGTTCACAGAGAAGAATTTTCAGAAAAGACTAATCTAATATTTTTCACATTTATTTCTAGAAAAATCAATATTTGTGACATTATAGCTAATTTGAAGATTACGGTTAAGTTGGACAATTGTAATGTAATTATATGTATCATATTTACACTGCGCTATTTAATGTGTATTTATACACATTAACATCCACCATGTATCGTAACTGATTTTTTTCATTGATATTTTCCACCACGATATTGAACATTGAATTCTATTAGCCACCAATTTAAGTAAAAAGTTGGCATAGTTTTAACTGTGGTGAGTCACAACAAATATTCATTATAACCGAAGTGTTCATATCATTTGGAGATAACCTGCTTTGGCCTCTCTATAATTTAATTTCAAAATTAGTGACTTTCAGACAGGTACAACACGTGTGTGTGATTAGATTTAGTAGAGGCCTGTCAGGTTAGACCGAAAGACTTGTGAAATAGTTACAGACAGATAAGAATACTACTTTTTAATTTCTATAATAGCAGTGGTTAAATACATAGTTAAACAGGATGAAATACAATCCCTTTAACTTTAGCAAAGCAATTATATGTGTATTAACTTATAAAGCTAAACATGAAATTTAAATTATTCACTTAATTATTTTGATTAATATTTTGTAAATTATAAATTTCAATAAATATCTTTTGGATGAATAGGTGATAAAGGTATATAGAACGAAGTAAGTATAGTTATGAAAACTATGGAACAAATGAATTAGCAGTATTAATAAGTGTTTTATATACAGAATGATATAAAATGAAAAACATATGCAATGTAGATTAAATATAGAAGCTAAAACTATAATCATATACTACAGTATAAAGTAATGGTTTTATTTATCAATAACAAAATATTAGGTATGATAAATATTAAAATATTTTCAGGACAGGTAGTATTGTATGATATATGAATTTTAGAAATGAAAACTGTAGAACTAATGAATTAACAATATTAGAAAGTTTTAAATGTATAACAATGGGTAATCCTAAAGGTATATAATGTAGAGTATTAGCTACCCTGTAATATTTGTTTGGTTCAAATTATGGATTTATATATAAATTAAATCAGTATGTATGATAAGAATCTTTTTACATAATACATGTAATTTAAGTTGTCAGTTATATTATTTGCCTTCTAATAATAATTTTTCTTGCAGAGTATTTTGTGACACATACAAGTTAATTATTCAATGAAAACACAATTAGCTATATTAACTGTCTCATAGAAATATTCGTTTTACTTGTACAAATTAACCTTTTATTATATATAATTAAATACAGAAGTGATTTGTTTGTTTGTAGTTTAGCATAAAGCTTAACAATGGTTGTGCTCTGACCACCATGGGTATCAAAACCAGGTTTCCAGCAGTGCAAGTCTAGACAATTGTGTGCTACAGACATTTTGAAAATTTCTTCTGTCAGAATATTAAAAGTTAGTTTATTTTAAAAGTAACATTACTTCATTAAAACATTCTATTTTTGATATTTCACTCAAAACCTTTTCTCAAAGCAATGGTTTAACAATGTTAAACAAAAAAGATATTTTTCACTTTACACCACGAATACATAAATTAAACTGTGAGAATTGTAAAACGGATTACAAGTTATACTTTAGAAATCAAATATTTACACGTTATTGAGTTAAATCATGTATTGTTTACTTTTTCAAAAATGCATCCTAGTTACCTTTAGGCATTACATTCGTTAACATTTTAAGAATATTTCAATTATTTATTTAAATCATCTATTACTTTTTATTTGATTATGTTCTTACTTAATTGTAGTATGAAATAAAACATTTTGATTAAATATGCAATTGAGTCATTTATTACAAATAAACAGCAATGAAGTTACTTTGCTTCTTAAGTAAGTTTGCTAGCTCCATTCCATGGTAATAATCTTCATGTAAGTTCAGTATTCATTGGTTCAAATTTTTTATACTCTTGTATTTACAAATTATACTTGCATAAACATACTTTTTAAACATGAATAATCATATCAAAGATTTAAAATTACATAGTAAAATATAGTATTAACAGAAACAATAGAAAATAATTCTAACTCTATAGATGACTATGGCATACAATTAAAATATTATTAAAACAATTGCTATTTTACTTTAATAATTTTCATAAAAATAAAATGATTTTACTACAGCAATTAAAACATTCTATGACTGAAATAAATAGAAACATCAGACAATCAGCAGCTCGATACACTAAATTAACATCTGAGTTAAATTTCAAATTATTTCATTCTATTTTATAAAGTTTATATTAAGGTAACATTCAAGTACATTAGTAGTCGAAGTGATTTGTCTGTTTTGAATTTCTTGCAAAGCTACGTGAGGACTATCTGCTCTAGCTGTCCCTAATATACCAGTATGACTAGTGGGAAGGCAGCTACTCATCACCATTGTCTGCCAGCTCTTGGGCTATTCTTTTACCAATGAATAGTGGAATTGCCCATTACATTATAACACTCCCATGGCTGAAAGGGTGAGCATGTTTGGTGTGATAGGAATTCGAACCTGCAATCCTCAGATAACAAGTTGAGTGCTTTAACCACCTGATCATACCTCCTTCATAAATTATTAACATAAACCTGCAATCAGTACTGATTGGTTATCTTGCATGTCACAAACAAGTAATACCTAAGAAATCTTAAGAACATTTCTTTTAACAGCAGTGGTTATGGGATAAAAGAAGGTAAATGAAATTGGTGTTTATTCACTTTTTTTTAATTACAAATACTTTTACTTCTCGATAATATATTTACATGAATACAAAAGTTGTTGGAGGTTAAAATGTATAGTGACTTGATGACTGTTTTCAACTGTATGCACAATGAATATAATGAGATTAATAGAGCCTCAAAAATCATTAAACAACATATTGTTAATGCAGTAGTAAAAACATTTAATAGATATCTTTGCCATTAATAGATGTTTCTTTTTATGGAGTACTGGTTATAATATCAGAATTAGTACAGTTTTGCTCATAATTTTCATAACAACTTACCAGTTGTAAAATAAATTTTCTACATTCACTTAAGGCACTTTGGTACATTACTTAATTTGAAATAAGGTTTAACATGTGCTATAGAATTTATTATTAAAATTCTAAAATAAATCTTTAAATCACTGTTTGTTTTTTAATTTAGCACAAAGCTACATGAGGGCTATCTGCTCTAGCCATCCATAATTTAGCAATGTAAAATTAGAGGGAAGGCAGCTAGTCATCACTGCCCACAGCCAATTCTTGAGCCACTCTTTTTACCATTACATTATAAAGCCCTCACGACTGGAAGAGCGAGCACGTTTGGTGTGACGAGGATTCAAACTCAAGACCCTTGGATTACAAGTGAAGCTCCTTAACCACCTGGCCATGCTGGGCCTTTACATCACTGAACAGAGATTTTCATCTAGAGGTAATTAATTAAATTACAGATGAGAAACCTTAACTACAATAACAAAAATTTGTCATGAAACATTTAAGCCCCTTAATATGTTAAGCATTTTTAGTTCCTTTAGTTATGAAGATTTTATATTCTGCAGAAAAAATTTGTACAGTTGGAAGACAGTTTTAATACAATTAAAATTCACAGAAGTTTTAAACATAACTTAATGATATAAAAAATAGCACATTATTTTTTAATTCAGTTGTTTCAATGCTGCTTGATTCTCATATTTTATAATTAATAACAACCACAAGCTTCATGTGGTTATAATTTTCAGGTAAAAGTTTCATCTTTTCCTTTTTCATTATATTAATGGCTACACATGTAAAAATATATCCAGGATGTGTTCTTAGATGTCATTCTAATTTAACCTTTGATACAAATTGTTTTCTATATACTTCACAAATGTAACATTTCTCACAAGTGTGTGTCCTTTGATGAATATTCAAAGTATATTTTTTAACTTTTTTTGTTCAAAAATTGAACACTTATGGTTTGTGCCCAATGTATATTATTTCATGTGATTTAAAGTTATTTCTTGCACTAAAGTGTTTTCCACACATTGTACAACTGCAAGGTTTTTCACCAGTTGGTGTTCCATGATGTATTGTTAAGATAACACTTGTTCCAAATGGTTTTTCACAAACTATACAGTTCTATAGTTTCTTTCCAGTATGTATTACTTGATTTGTTATTATGTAATTCTTTGTATTAAAGTGTTTTCCACGCAATGGACAACTGTTAAGGTTTTCACCAGTATGTGTTCTTCAATGTTTTTTTAAGTTACTACTTGTATGAAACTGTCTTCCACAAATAAAACAACTGTATGGTTTCTCCCCAGTCTGTATTCTTTCATGTATTTTTAACATGTTGGGTCCCAAATAACCCACCTGTGGGTTGTGATAGTTCTCCAGTAAGACCCACACAACCCACTAGTGAATCATGCTCTATTTTCTGAGGATTGATATTGAACTCTCACCATATGTAAACAAATCTTAATGGATGTGCACCTACCCTGCAAAAACTCACCTGGTGGTCATTGGTACCATTGGTGGCATGTGTTACTGTGGTGAGAAATAGATCGAACTACTGTGAAAACCCTGAAGAGAGAAACAGGTAACAACTGGGAAAGTGTGGGTTGAGAAAACAATAATGGGGGCAGGGGCAGGTGAAGTCCAAGACAACTTGGAAACCAAGAAGGAAATGAAAGAATGTTGTTATGCAGACTTCATCCACTCTTCCAGAGACTTGGGGATGTCTCCAGAAATTAAGTATAAAAATGGTGCCACTTGATGGTCATATAATTAAGTTATAGGTAGGTACATGCAAGAAAAAGTGCATTCCTACTCAGAAGATTCTAGCAACAGAGGAACCATTTTTGGAAAGAAGGGGCCAAGGATAATAAATGCACCAATTTGGAAAATATGAGTGTGTAAGTGTCCATTGAAAGGACTCAGTGAAGAGCCTCAGTAAAGAGACAGATGGTAGACAGGCATCAAAGGAGAGAGGTTAGGGTAAGTCAGTGTCTGGAAAATTTGGCGTGGGAAAACCTAACCTGTGACTCAGGGTCAGCTCCCCAAGTTTTTATTATAAACTTTAGGTGTTGGGAGTCTAGAAAAAGTGATATCTTGTTGGTGATAAAACCAAGAAAAAAATATGAAATTTGAGGATAATATAGCATGTTAGATCTAGTATATAACTGAGTCTGTAACTGGTCAGCATGTACCATGATATTTGGAGAGAGGAGAAAAACGAAGTTTTCCAATGTGGGAACAGTGTGTAAAAGGAAGCATGGAGGTCATGTGAGGTGAGACACACAATGAAAAGGTAACAAAATTTTGACATCATGTCCAGCAAGGCTGAGGGAGGCCTGACTGCTTCTACAGGTAGTATACACAATTGAACAGAATAGGATGTAGGAAAAAAAAAAGAGGGCTTTCCAAATGATCATCATCAAGACCTGGTCTTTCAAAAGAGAAGAACTTGTCCAGGCTCAGAAGAAGTCAGTTGTTTCATGTAGTGTTTAAGCTCTTGTTAAACTAAGATCAAGACCTTTTAAGTTATAAGCGTAGAACCTGAAGCCTGAGAAATGTTATACAATGTAGTTGTAACATGATATTCTGAATTCACAATTTAGTTAAGATCAATTCACCAAATTAAATAGTAAGAAAAACAATATAGTTACATTTACTCAAACTAGTTTTAACAGAAATGTTGAACTATTTCATATTATTAACAATGCAAAAAAGAAACTTAAGTGAACATAAAAAAATATAGGAGCAAAATTCAACATCTGAACATGAAAATATTTAAATGAGAAGCTGAATAGCATAGAGTATCAGAAGGATATGTCATGCTCATATCAGTGTACAGTTTCTGTATGCCTATTTGCATGTGAAGATACAATAGAACCATATTAAATATGAGGTCGTGGCAAGTGAAAAATTACAAATATAGAGGGTAGCATTAAATGAGAGAAGCTGTTATGTTGGAAAGTTTCTTTCTCACAAACTGTTCAAATGACATTCTTCAGAAGAGGTTTATCATATGACTCCTCTCATTAGAGGTGGGTCGAAGTTCTCATGTTATTGCTTTTTAAGAGAGATACATTCAAAATTCATTTAAATTACCCTATTATTATTGTTCTTTGTGAAGAAAATTAGCATCACAACACAATTAACAGATCAAATTTTAAAATTATGCATATTATTAATTTTAAGAGGAATTGTTAAAAATCTTCAATATCCTGTAGTAATAACCCCACCAACTATAGCCAGAACTATTCAGATCTAAAAGAAGTTAAACATTAAATGTGGTAAGTAAAGTGTGTGATGTTGTAACAAAAGATAATCCATGAACACTGGTAAGTGGCAACAGTACACAATATAATCGAGAAGAAATTCTCCTGGAACAGTTCACAGGACACAAGTGACTTCCCCAACATATCTTTTCAACTGTTGTATACTTTATGCAGCATAATAAAGGTGTGGATGTTCATAATATTCCATTTCAAGGTGTGTAAGCCGAGACAACAGATGTAATGCCTACTGAGTTCTGTGAACTTAACTGTTGAAAAGTACTGATAAATCATCATTCTAGTACACTTGATAAATTATGTAATGCAGGATGGAACATTACAGCCTCACAATTTGTGGAGATATTTCTTCCACGTAATCAGAATTTCCTGTAGCTAGAAATATAAGCAATGTAAATTTCTCTATAACAAGATACAATATAATTTATGTATCAAAATCCATACAGTGTACTTAGTTAAAAAGGACTCCTATAATTTCTTACATAACATGCTGGTGCATAGAAAAGTAGAAACTTTCAGTAAAAAACAGGTTTTAAAAATATAGCTGGATTGACTAAACAGTTAATTAGGGTAAAATACCAAAGTGTTTTCCTAAAAGCTCAGAATGGAGAATAATATTAAGTGTACTTGTACTTCAAGAGTTGAAATGCACAACAACCAAAACTGACGAGTTTAGCAAATCAATCATCTATTTGAATCAGCAGGTACATGTGAAGTAAAAACAAGAAAGTAAAAAATGTCAAAATTATGCACTACAGTTTAACCTTTCATGATCTGTATTATGAGAAAACTACTGCAAAATAGGTGTCATGTCTTGAAATGTTATACTGAGTCAGGAACTCAACCAATATCCTCTACCTTCAGAGGGCATCTCTCTCCCATGAAGTACCAGCACATACCATAAAATAACATCTACAACAATTGTAAATATTTACTTTATAAATAAATTAAGCTGCCGAAATACAGAATTTCATGCTACAAAAGAGATCATGCCAATTTTGTTTTGCAAGTACTGTAAGCAACCTTAACCATTAAGGATTTAGCCTGGTTTGAAGAAATAATATAAAAAAGTAGAAGTAGGTTATTCTTGAATTAAACATGGAAGTAAATATTTTTATTACATAACACCAAATTCTTTATTAGTAGCAGCACTGTAACACAGCAGACCACTCAGTTACTGATAACTAACAAAGTACATTCTGAAGAGATTAATGAGTTTTCAGGAAACTATGCTGAATCATGGGAATAGGTGAGTGTTATGAAAATATTTGTCATGCCTCAAAATATTTCAATATTTTTATAAGTAACATTTGATGTAATGCAAGTATAACAGCACAGTTAGTGAGGTATCGTGTGGGACAGTGAAAAGTTCATAGTATGCTTGTGGAACTTTTGACTTATCAATAGGGACAATTCATGTAACCACTCTTTTTCTAACATTTATCGTACAACTTTCACCAATTTTTAGTTTTTATTCATATTGAATTAATAAAGCTATTTTTCTGTCGGCCAGAAATTATATTAAAGTATCCTCAACTAAATCTTTAAAAGTTGCATAATTTACTGTATATAATGAAATTGACATTACTGGTTCAGATGTGACCTCTATGGATTGTACTTTTAATTGCTAAAGAATTCAATAGGTTGTGTTCTTAGACATTTAGGTAAAACACAAGAAACTTTGAAACAGTCACCTTGGATTCTGGTGGTGGTTTTTTATAACAAGTTTGTTCAGTTTATATCATTTTTCTTTTTCAGAGTATAGTAGTTCTCATAATCTGAAGCTCTTAATTTCACTTCAACTTACCTCAAAACTACCGCAACACATCTTTGTAATTGCAAAGTAACTACAATTAACTCCCAATTTAATACTTTTAAATTGTTGAGCAAAGAAAGGGCAAGTGGTTGGTAGCAATTGCCATAAACCTTTTTTCAACACTTTTGTTCTTGTCTTGGCCAATTTCAACATGTTTATGACCTAAAAATGACCTTAAGACTTTTGGTCCTATAATTATTTACATATTTTATCAGCATTGATTGCTCTTAGCATAAAGTGATTTTTAATGTCAGTATTGGAAATACTTTTCTTTACCTGAAAGCTTTAAAATTTAATTTGTTTAATCTCCTAAATAAATATCAGTTTTTCTACAGATTCTGAGAACAGGCAAGAATTGTACAACACAGTCAAGAACATGGGTCTCATGCAAGAAAGAAAACTATAAAGAAACAAGTGCAGGCACTAAGATAAATTCTAGTGCTGATAAAATAACACAAGCTCTTTACTAACAGCATAAAATGGTTAAGCCTTAATCTCAGTTTATAAAACACTAACTTTACACTTGAAAGATTTCAGGTTTAATTGTACTCGCAGGTGATGGTATAGAATAAGTTTAGAAAAGTGTCACTAGATTTAGGTTTATTGAATCAGAGACTAAAATAACTAACAAATTGAAATCTGATTGTACTAATTTACATCTTTGGGTCAAAAAATAACATGTATGAGAAAAGAAATAATGAGAACTTTAGACATGCTTCTAAATCAAACATTAAAATTCACAATATGTATATTTGGAAGAACCCAACATATTTTAATTTTAAATATGTATGTGTGTTTATACTTATGGTTTATTTTGAAAGTTTCACCTTCATTTTTCTCCAATTTCACATACAAAAAAGCTTCCTTTATCTTTAATACTTCCACAATTACACAGAAGTTTCATCTTTATATTCTTGTCAAAAGTTGCAGCTAGGCTACAGAGAAATAAATTAATAATTAGATGTTGCATCCTTTAAAAAGGTTAGAAAGTCTTTAACAATTACAAATCCCCAAATTCCAGAATCATTGTGGTATTTTTTGTTATTTTCAGTGCTTCAAGAAGTGAAAGATATATATCTGGAATAACATGTATAGCCCATTATAATAAAATGTTGTGCAAGAATTAATTAATGCGTTGGTAATACCCAACTAATAACAAAAGTACATGAAGTATATGCCAAGGATGTGTTGAAGTCAGAGGTGAGAAATATTAGAGGTTTATATTATTCCTAGAATGATGCTAACTTACCAGAGGAAACATTGTAAAAGTGTTTATGCAAACTATATATAAGCCTGGACATAAGAACCATATAAACTTATTGACATTGGCATAGCACAGAGAAAGCAACAAAATATATTTATATTAACTTAGAAAATACCATTAAATAAGAGATTAGTTGGAACTTTGATGTAGCTTTTGATACCCAAAAAATGAGGATAGATACATGTTAACAGGTAGCATAATCATAGTCTTTGACTATGGCCAATTGTTAGAGTATTTTTTTTGGCTCTGAGAAACATAAGTTGTGAAAAACATTCATTTAAGTGTTGGACCTACTTGTGGGTGAACATGTAAACCATTTGAGACGTTGCAAAGATACCAATGAGAACTGATATTTTTGGCTTGAAAGTTAGATTTTTATGCAGAAAGAGTCAGATGGAAATAGTTTTGTGCTACCAATCTCCTGAAATAAGTTATGATATTCATAAAAACCATGCCAATGTCTTCCCTGAGAGGTCTAGAGAGCATGTCTAGCTCAAGCTTCATGTAAGTAATCGGTGTTTGTACAACTCAGTTGATTTGAGATAGGATGGGGACTTTTTAATAAAACCAAGGATGTTGTAAGCTTATTTAAAAATGTTATTAAATACTGAAGACGAATTTAAATTTCAGTGTCAAAGTCACATTTATTATTTTAACTGTAAAATTCATTGAGTTAGTGATTTGTGTACTCCACTTACAACTGTATTTTTGGATTTAATATAAATTTCTTGAGACTGGTGGTAAAAGCCAACTTCAATGGCTAGTCTTCCTGCCTGCCAGTTACTGGTATTCCTTGCTGTGTGTCCTATTCACAAATCAAAACACAACTGAATGTTGTTTCATACTACTATCAATGTACACATTTTAAACTGTACCAAATTTATTTAAGAAGTAATGAAGTTTTATATTTGGCAGAATGAATAAATGTCAATACATCAATTTGACAAACTCTTTGTTGAAAAGTCTTCTACAAAATTAAAATGTTATTTAGTTAAATTAAGTTAAACATATTTTGAGAATTACCTGTAAATTTCTTTAACATTTCCGATTGAATAGTATGATTCTCAGGCTACTTGCTGCCTACAAGAATGTTTACCATTTTTAGTTAAGTTTAAGGTTAACACAAAACTTCCTATTTGAAATATTTCATTTTCTGTCGTAATACTCAGAATTTCCTTCTAAGTTCTAATAAGTTACAATCAGCAACAATCCATATCAAGATAAGATTTGGTAAAACTTTAGTTCAGAAACTATTACTATGAATATCACTTTTGTCAACAGATAAGAAATCAAAACATTTCCATATCCCTCTTTACATGCAGAGCTAAATTACTTCTGTAGATAACACATTTGTCATATTTCACTAAACTTGTTCATAAACTAAAGTACACTCAGCATAATCCTTGAAAACTTTCATGAAATAAATGTGCTGAAAGCAGAGACATTTATAAGCAGGACTTGCAAGGTAAAACTTCACTTTTCATATCAGTGATGTCGAGAAACCCACTTGTTGAAAATTTTATATGCAAAAACGGCTTGTTTGGGTTGAGAAAATATTTTACATAGAAGAGCGAACAACGTTTCGACCTTCTATGTAAAATATTTTCTCAACCCAAATGAGCCATTTTTGCATATAAAAAACTTTTCATATCATTTTGCAAGATGGTGACTAACATGGAAGAAATGAATTTCAGTGATGATAGTGTCATTTACACAGCAATACTTGACAATGAAACTGCAGATCGTATTGAAATAGGTAAGTCTGTTTTTGTTTTAATAATATTCTGTGGTTGTATAAATCACAACTTGGATCAAAGGATTATTATTTCACAATGTTTAGTGTAGACTAAAAATTCTGAAAGTGAAAATACAAATTTCTTATACTTATTAGGCCTACACCACTTGTCAGGTGGAAAGAAAATATTAAAAATTAGATTTTTAATTTACTATATTTTTTGGTATTAGTAATAAAAGTTTATTTAATAAAACAGATTTAAAGTTCCTCTAAACAAATCATTTTTTCATTTGTGCACTTACAACAGTATTTTTGATTTAGATTTGTAACAAGTACTTGCATTTTGTTGATAATATATCAAAGGCATTATTGCAATACTATCTCAAGGTACTTTTAGGTATAATCGAAAAAAAACAGCATACCTTTAAAGTTTTACAATATTAACATACTTTATAGATATTTTAAACAAATGTTAATGAAACTGTATTTAGGGACTGAATTTGAAATTGTAGCACACTTCTATTTACAGGATCAAGAGATGCAGAAAAAAGTTTTAATAAATTTATTAATGGTGAATTGTCAAGTTTAGGTACAACATCTTCAAGTTATTTAGAGACCTAACAACACTGAAATTTATGGTAATGAGTGAAAAACAGGGTGGCCCATAAGTCCCTACCCATACATATATCTTATGTATCCAGTGTATCTGTGTGCTGTCCCTCATTCTCGCTGCATATTATGCATCGCCATGTTCTGTGAATGTAAATATGTAAATGGGCTTACATTGGCCATATTTATCTGAAGAAAAGAAACAAATTTATAACACATGCATAACTGAATATAACATAATAACATATGGATGGGTAGGGACGTATGGGCCACCCTGTAGTCTATCAGGAAACAGTTTCTGATTGTATTATGATACAAGCTTTCTTAAACTGTCAATAACATTTCTGAAAAAGTTAGAATTTTACTTTAATTACTGGTGATTAATATTAGGCTGATTATTGTGGGGTTAAATTTCTATGACAGTACACTAGCAGTAGATGTAACAAACTTTGAATGAGTTTGGAACTTATTTATATTCTTACTTGTTGAGTAAGGATTTACAAATATTCCTTTGTCTGTTAAAGCATTTATTTATCAAAAATTAAACTTTATGTCGTCGTGTATTTATGTGTGTAGCTTCCTCAAAAAAAGAAGTATATATAATGAATTCTTAACTACGGTTTTAAAATTGTAGAGCACATATATGTGTGTTTGTATCAGTATAAAATATTTTGAGTGTAGTATAAATAGAATATCAACAGATCATTGGCAAACTGTATACCATTGTTTAGGTAAATGCCCCACTGCAGCTATTAAGTGCCATACAGTTAGACATGGCAACCTGTTTGGAAATCCACTATGTACAAAAAGACAAAGGGTTTCTCAAAAATGGAGAAATGTGCGACAATAAAGTGTTCATAAAGCTATCAAAGCATTTTTATTTCTGGTGTGACGCTAGTCCTTCCTATGATACTGTAAGGCTTTCTTATGGTCATAACTTTAATAAATTTCTGCAACACAAATTGAAACTATATTAGGAAGCCTACCTATAATCAGTGCATAAAGGAAATTAGCCCACTGGAAATATGGCTTCATTTTTTGTTACTGAAAATATAGTAATTAATAAAATATTGTAATCAAAATGGATCATCATATAACAGAATGTATATTATTACACTTGTGCAATTTTAATAAGATATTTAAAATACTATTGAAAACGAATTCTGTTAACAGCAGTGCATTAATTTGCTTTTAGATTTAATACAAGTGAAATACCATTCATATACCACTTTTGTTCAACTCACTATGTGGTAAATCACAAGTTTAATGGTTTAAACTCTAAATCATTGAATGTATATAGAAAAACAGCTTGAGAATTTTGTGAAAGTTTAAAGTTAAGATTGCCTTAAGGTGTGAAAAAAAATGTTTGCAAATTTTCTGTCAGGAACAAAGTTTAAAATTAGACAATAGAAATGTTAGTGATTCTAAAGCTACTTTAAAATTATGTTTGTTTCAATTCTAAAACTTCCTCACTATGGCAGTGTGCCATCAAATCTCATCCCATAACACATATGCACAACAAGTCTGCCAAATCTCATCCTTCAAAATCATGTGTCTTATACAACATATATGAGGTAATATTTGTGCTATTTCTTTCGTTATTATAGAAATTTGTTATTGTTTATTTATTTTATGAAGGCAGTTTTGTTTGTAAACTTGTTTCAAATAAAGTTTGAGAGATAAAATTAAGGAAAAGCATAAATTTAATATTATGATGTTTTTCTTTAATAAAAAATGAAGAAAATTGACGAAACAAGAAATTAGGATATCAGAAATAATGTACAAGAAAAGATTGACCAAAAATGTAAAAATTAACAGTGAGGATTTCTTTAAATATATTAATGGTAAACAGAATTTTAGATGGGGGTAGTACCTTGATGGACGATAGAGGAATTCTTGTATCTGGTGATTATAGATTTGCTGGGTTTTTTAATTTTGCTTTTTATTTGGTTTTACTTACAAATATTTAAACAGTATTCCACATCTTGAACAGTTGATAAATGGAAATGAAATCAAAACAAGATGGCTGCATCAATTCTGAGCTAGTTAAGAAAAAATTGTTAGCTTTATAAAACAATAAGGTTCTTAGGCCAGATAATATTTTCCCAAGAGTCTTGAAGGAGGTTAAAGATCTGATATGTGAGCCTTTTTACTACTATTTTTTGTCAGTCCTCGAAAAGTGGTGGAAGTTAGCCAATGTAACTCTTCTTTTTAATAGAGATGATATAAACTGTCCCAGCAATTATGGACATATTGATCTTATATTAGTTATATGGAAAGTTATAGACGTCTGTTAAAATATGCTTTGCAAAGTCATTTAACAAAGTTTAGAATTTTGTTGCAGAGTAAACTGAGTTTAACTAAGGGAAAATCTTGCCATACAAATCTTTTGACATTTTTTGAAAAGGTTAGTGCTTACATGAGTGAGGGTAAGGGTGCAGATTTGATGTATCAATTTTCAGAAAAAAATTGAAAAGGTGCCACATAAAAGCTTGTTAAAAAAAATCTTTATAAGTGTGTAGCACAAGTTAGCAAATTGGATAGAAGAGTGGCTGGATTAAAGAAAGCATAGAATTATTACAAATGAAGTTCAGTCAAACTGGATTGTTGCATGTGGGGTATTACAGGGGTCAGTCTTGGGACCTTTACTCTTTTTGGTTTACATCAGTGATAAAAATGAAACAATAGTCAATAAATTACTTTAATTTGCTGATGATATTAAGGTCTTGGTTATTGCTGGCTGTGAAGAGAATGCTCCTGCTGCTCACTAAAGGATTTAGATTATTTAGCAAGTTTAGCAAATAAATGGCAGATGGGTTTTATTTATAATAATAATAATAATAATAAATGTCAGGTAATGCATGTTGGTAACCATAATTTATATTATAAATAAAATTTGGATGGGCATATCTTTAACAGTGTCATGAAGGAAAAATATCTTAGTGTAACAGTTGATCTGTCTCTCAAGCTATCCAAGCTCTGTGCTGTTACTAGTGGTGGGGCAAATAGAATTTTAGGTTGCATGTACAGAAATAATGAATGCAAGTTTTTAGAGATTATAATTTCATTGTACAGATCACTGGTTAAGCCACATTTGGAATATTGTATTCATTTTCAAGATCCTTAACTTAGGACATTGAATTGTTGGAAAGAGTTCATAGTAGGGTTATTAAATGGTACCTGGAATGGAGTGGTTGTCATATGCAGAGAAATTAACATCCTTAAATAAGATTGTAAGAGGAGTTAATAATGTTGATGCATCACCATTTTTCACATGTAGCAGCAAGAATTTAGAACTGGGGGACACAAATATACATTTAGGGAAGGAAGAAGCCTTCTTCAACTGAGACAAATTTATTTTCAAAGAAGGTGGTCGCCTATGGAGTGAGTTACTTTCAGGTGTTGTAGAAGCAATAAATTTGAGTAAGTTTAAAATAAAGCATTACAGATATATGAAATGATAAGTGCTGGTTTTAAGATTTTTTTAAAAATTATTTTAGTATAGTTTAGAGGATGGAACAGCCAGGATGGACCAATAAGTTACATGTTATCTCAAAACATTATGTTATATTAATTCATAAATACTGTATCAACTGATAAATAGTACACCATGCTTGTCACTTGTTTCGTCATAAGAGATAGTGTTAACTACAAGGTTGCCATGATGAACTTGTGATAACAGTATACATTCAACAATATATTATAATTTGTATGATCTTTCTGTTTCAGTAAAAATCACAATTTTCTGAAGATTAGTTGAATATACACAATTTTGATGAAATGCTATCAAACATCATACTTGTTACTGTATAGCACAGGTCTACTATCTCTCTACCTTCAAAGACTATCAGTAGCGACAATAGCACTGAGTGATACACTAATAATTGACTTGAAAATATTACAAAGTAAAATGTGTATCTTAAATTAATTTAAATAAAGGCACTAATAATATAAACATCTAATTATTTAAACATTTTAACTTCTAGAAAGTAATATTTCATTAATATAAATATAATTAATTGTATTTATTCAGTGTTTCACAAACTGCATGATATATGTAACAATCAAGTGTACAATACATAATGTTTTTGTTATTAAAGTAATAACATTAAATAATGTGGATTACCTCCTTATATTTTAGCTAGATACTTATAAAGTAATATATGGTAGTTATTGTAACGACTGATTGATCTTTGGCTGAGGAAGTATATGCTTTACATTCTAAAATTCTTATGTGGCTAATTTCTCACATGTTCACTAGCTTTCAACTATTTTCACTTTTAATACATATTTAAGTGCTATTTAATAATGTCATCACTAATTTTATTTTATAAATAGTTGTTTCTGGTTATGCTGAAATAACATAATGCATCATGGCCGTAACTAAAAGTTTTGTTATATTTTGTTAATTGTTCTGAATGACATTATTTGTACATATTTGATTTTTAGGTTTTTATTACAGTAAGCATAAAAGTTGATCATGAAATATGGCAAATGAATTGTTAACTTTTTAAAGTTTTAAACACTTTTGTGAATGGCAAGCTTATTCATACACTATATCAAGTGTTATTATCTCTTGTAGTGCTGTAATAGTTCATTCTTTAGACAGCTGCATGACTAATATAAACTGGACTAACTTCTAAAAAGCAGAAGTTAACCATACGACATATATGTATCAATGATTTACAATATCATAGAGATTAGCTGAAGATTTAAAAAAAACTCGTAAAGTAATATTCATCCAGTTTTATAAATATTAAATTTTGTCTTGAGAACTTCACCTAATATGATGCACAATTTGAATATTTATAGTTTTGTACCTTTTTTTAACTGAGTGTATAAGCTGCTAAATGTAGTTGTATTTGAAGTTAATTCATTTATTTTTTCACATTTTTATACTGATCAATAACCACTATTATTAAGACAAAAACTAATTTTTTAAATCTAGTTCTTGTTTTACACACACCTGGTGCTAATCTTTATTTGACTTCTCTATATAAGGTTAATCAAGACTTTTAAGATATTTCCTGTGATCTTCAGTGAAGTGATATTAGTTTTAAAATTTCTTTCCACTATGCTTCTTATTTTAAATATCAAAATTCATCACCAAACTATGAGTTGAATATACATTCTGTCACATTTTAAGTTGGTACCAATGGACTGTTCAACATTTAATGAAACATACTATCTTGCAAGATGTGTTCATGCACCAGAATGTTCAACACAACAAGAAACATAATTTAAGACTGACAGCCAAACTTTTTATTGAAAGATAAGTAGTATATATTGTTTAATACCTTGTCATGTTGTGTTTTCCTTGGGCTTGTGGCATTCTTGGTTTTAAATACATATTGTATGTAATAAAATAAATTCTTTTGATTTTACTAGTCATCTATGAAGGGTATATTTGTTTTTGTTTAATAAATGTTTCAGTATTTGAATGATGCCATGTTTACACATAATGGGTAAGAATACAAATAATTAATTTTGACAACTTAATGGTAACGTATAATATTGTTTTTGCAGGTTGTCAACTACACCACTTGGTGGTTCTTTTTGGAAGAAGAAAATACCTTGTGGATGCCATTCATCAGAGTTTTATGTTCATCAAGGAAGAAAATTACAGAGAGCTTTTATTGAATTGGAAGTTTTGAAAATGTGAAACAACAGGTAAATATTACTTTATGTAAATAACTTGCATTTGTATTTACACTTAGTATTCTAAGTTGTTTCCATCTGCCATTATACATCTATTAGTTTACTCTTGATGGATTAAGAAGTACCAGTGTTCCTGTAAATACTGTTGTTTAAAACTTTATACAAAATCAGTTTTTCATCAGTACTTTTCAGGTATAATTTCCATATTATATATTACCAAGCGATAACATAAATTCCCCTGACTAATCCAACATATTAGTATTATTATAGAGTAAATACTGTCGCAAGTGCCAGAGACTTGAAATGTTAGACAGGTGCATTAGTCCTTCATCCTGTCCAAGTAACTGGACCATGGGATATCCTTGAGGTTGACTTGATAGGGCCACTGCTCATCATTCGTGAAGCCTATCAGTACATTTTACCTTGTACTTATAACTTTACCAAATGGGTTGTTGCTAAACAATTGTGTGATAACATGGCACCTGAAATTAGCAGACACTTGAAAGATGTATTTTTTAAGTATACTTATGCTTTGTTTTAATTATAATATATAATATCCATTTGTTATAAATAACAATGTTATTTTTAATTGCAATAAATATGTAAGTAATTAAAAATGAGTACAAAATCATACAAATTATAACAGTTGGTAAACTTCACAATTTCTTTGACAGGTATGGAAACCCCAAATGAGTAGATCATTCGGCGCCCAGGTCGTGAAAGTGGGTTTTCTCGGGGTACTCCCGTTTCCCCCCACAACTAAATTTCTGGCATTGGACCTGTAGGTCCCAGCCGCACCTGAAAAGAGCCGTTTACCGCGTCACCCAGAAAAATCACTGTAAATTTCATTTCGCTGGTGCACTCCGTCCTAGAGCCAAGGTTTGGCTCACCTCACTTTTGCTGCTCTCGTCCAGGTTTCCCGTCCTTCCTCTCACTGACAAATACCCCACTCCAGCGCCGAAATATTACAAACAAAACAAAAAACTCCACGGACAAGCCAAAAATTCTCACGAAAGGGGACGAAGAGGAACTAAAAAGCTCCTGAACACCCCAGTTGGAGAGAGAACTCTTCTGATTTCTCTCTCTCTAAACTGAACCCCTGCCACGATAGTTTAGTTTAGTTTAGTATATACGATCAGTGGATTCTAGTGATATCGTCATGAGTAACATACGCCGAAAATTGAGTGGAGCAGCTTATAGGAAGATAGCAAAGTTAAAAAATGAAAACACACGTGATGTTTTAGATAAGACACCGACGATGGAGGCCTTTTTTGCTAAACAAAGGCAAGAACAGCCTACTAGCGATGATGTTCAAACCAACAGCGATGGAGGGAATACACATGACGGGCCTAGCAGAAACAGTTTTGAACAATCTGAACGACCCGAACATATCGAACTGCAGCTTGAACAAGTGACGTCATCAGCAGCAGGCCTAGTAAGATCTGCCGGTTGCGTGCCTGAAACGTCAATGGTCCCAGCAAGTTTTTCAGACAAAGTAAGTTCAGATCCAGCAGAGTGGATAATAGATGATTACACAAAAGATTATATTGCCACACATGCCATCCTTCAAAACGATGACTCGGATTTCAAGAACTCTGTGAAAAAGGACGGGGAGAAAATCAGATCTGTAACCAAAGGCATGTTTGAAAGAAAACTGCAAAATGGCGAAAAAAGTAAGCGGACATATTTGGTTTATTCAAAGAGCAAAGGTAGACTGTTTTGTGCTCCTTGTCGTTTATTTGATTTTGGAAAAAAATCCAAACTGGCTGACGAAGGCTTTGATGACTGGAAAAATGCTACTGTCCGGCTGAATGATCATGAAAACTCTCCTGAGCATCGGTCTTCAGTTTTATCTCTAGTAGCAAGGGGCAACATGTTGGGACGTGTAGATCTCCAGATGGCCATATAGCTGCAGGACGAAATCAAATACTGGAGAAATGTACTCACTCGTGTGGTAGCTGTAGAGAAAAGATTGGCTTCACATGGGCTTCCGTTCAGAGGTCGGGATGATAAGTTTGGCTCAGTACACAACGGCAACTTTATGATGTCGTTAGAACTAGTTGCGGAATTTGACCCCTTCCTCGCTGATCACATTCACCGATATGGCAATGCTGGCAAGGGATCCACGTCTTACCTGTCTTTCAGTACTTGCGACGAATTCATCCAGCTTATGGCAGACCTTGTTCTAAAGAACATTTTAAAGGACGTCAAAACTGCAAAACATTTCTCAATCAGCTTGGACTCGACGCCAGATATATCCCATGTTGACCAGTTGGCATTCATCATCAAGTACGTGAACAGTGGAACGTTTCATGACTTTTATACCCAATCCGGGCCACAAAGCTGAACAGCTGGCAGAAGTTGTACTTAGCCTGCTTCAGTCATATGAGCTTGACATTTCTGAATGTCGTGGACAGTCTTACGATAACGCCAGCAACATGTCTGGTCAGTACAGTGGTCTCTAGGCTCGTATCATGGAGAAAAATCCTTTAGCTGTGTATATCCCAAATTCAGCACATTCATTAAATCTTGTAGGAACGTGTACTGCTGAATGTTGCAGAGAAGCATGTTCATTCTTCGAACTCTTACAAAGTCTCTATGTTTTCTTCAATGCTTCAACCCATCGTTGGAAAATTCTACAAAAACACCTGTCCGCAAATAAAGAAAGTCTCTCTTTGAAGAAACTCAGTGACACTCGGTGGTCCGCTCGTGAAGATGCTTGTCAAAGCCTCAACAGAAATTGGCAACAAGTGTTTGATGCCCTCACCACCATGGAGGGAAATGTTATGGAAAAACTAGCCGCTAGGAATGAGGCCGCTGGACTTCTTTCCAAATTAGGAACGCTAGAAACAGCTATTTTGTCCACAGTTTGGGGAACAATACTGGAAAGATTCAATGCTGCCAGTAAAATGTTGCAAAGTGCTGATATGGACATCGGACTTGTAGTCGAGCTTTATGCTGTTGAAACTCTACCCCAATTATTTGGAAGTGAGCTTCGTAGATGAATGTCTACATTTCCGCGCACATCTTGTGAGTATGAAAGTGCAAAATGATGGCTCTTCTGCGTTAGCAGTATACAGAAATCTGCGAGCTAAAGGACTTCAAACTGTATATCCAAGCCTGGATATTGCTATGCGCATGTTTCTGTGCATTCCAGCAACTAATTGTACATCAGAGAGATCTTTCTCGGCTCTCAAACGTGTGAAAATTACTTGAGATCAAGAATGGCAGAAGATAAACTAAATGCCCTGTTACTCCTCGCCATTGAAAGTGATATTTTTTGTAGAATAAACTATGACGATGCAATAAACATGTTTTCGGAACAGAAGGCCAGGAGAAAGCCTGTATATTCAGCCGCAGAATATTTAGTGATAATTGATTTTGATGTTTCATTTTTTATTGTGTTGGAAAATAAACGTTGTGTTGATTTTGAATGATAACAACTGTGTTTGTCTGTTGTTGTGATGGTGATGCTTGGTGCAAGTTGTGGCACGGAGGGGGGGAGGCGGCAAAAGTATCAACCTAACCTTGTACCTAGGGGCGCCGAAATCCTAAATACGTCTCTGCTCTTGGACTACTCTTTTACCAACGAATAATTGGATTGACCGCACGTTATAACGCCCCCACGGCTGAAAGTGCGAAGTGCGAGCATGTTTGGTGTGACTGTGATTCGAATCCGTGACCTTCAGATTACGAAACGAACGTCTTAACCCACCTGGCCATGCCGGGCCCTTTGAGCAACAATAATAACTCAGGATTAATTTGCTTGGTGTGGATTTGGATCGTCGATAAATTATTCAGTTCTAGATTGGATATAAGCTTCAGTATTGTCTGCAAGTTTGTAAAAGTGCCGGATATAAACCAATATTTCAAATAACTATTAGTAATTATCGTTATTATAAACTGTATTGTTTCATGTTTGTATATCGAAATACATTTGCATTTAAAAAAGGAAATTGTGTGTATAAATCTTGTTAGAAAATAACAAAAATAATGGATATTAACATTTAATTAACTACTAAGCTCGAATTCAAATATCCGGTTATTTGAGATAGTAATACGAAACATACCTAACGTAATAAATTGGAGACTTGTCCGAAATAAATAACAACGGAAATAGTCATGCTTATATCAAACACACAGTGTTATTGCTATGTTTTTTAATGTTATATCACATTTGATAGAAAACTTGTAATGTTATATCCTTGTGTAGTTGCAATTTTAGCTTTACATATAATTTGTGGTTGTTGTGTAATTTGCATCATAAACAGCTGTTTCAAACAGCTTTTGCGTTTGTTTATGTTTGTTTCTTTATTTAGTATTTTTCTAGAAAAATGGAAACCAGATTCAAAGAACATAAAAAGTCACCTTCACAGGTTTTCGAACACTGCAAGTCAAATGAACACAACATAACCATAGAAAACACTAAAATACTAAATAAAGAAACAAACATAAACAAACGCAAAATTAAAGAAGCCTTACTTATACAACAACTTAAACCCAAAATAAACAATATAAAGGAACGCCATTATACCTATATTAATATTATAGATAAAATTATATATTCAAACATCTAACCCCGCCCTCTACATTGCGACACTCAGTTACACAACCCCTTCCAAACATGTGGTCAGTTACCTCTTTCTTTGTGAACCTGACGAAGGTCGAAACGTTGTTCGCTCTTCGATTTAAAATATTTTCTCAACCCAAACGAGCCGTTTTGCATAGAAAATTCTCAACAAGTGGGTTTCTCAACATCACTGATTTATCAAGGATTGTTTGATTGTAAATTAAGAACGAAGCTACACAACAAGTTATCTATGCTCTTCCCAACACATGCATGAAAACCCAGATTTCTAGCATTGTAAGTCCGAAAGCAATGCCGCTGGGCCATTGACGAGGTATTTAGCAAGGAATATTTAATTTTGTGTACAAAGAAGATTCACTTACAACGTGTTTCTAAAATGCTTATTTTACTTCGTAAAGGGTAAACTACAGATTATAGTTTCTGTTTTAACAATACACAAGTGTAAAACAATACCTTTATGCGTTTAAAACTAATCGAAGAATTATTACTACCCAAGGCCTGGCATGGCCAAGCGTATTCAGACTCGTAATCCGAGGATCGTGGGTTCGAGTCCCGGTCACACCAAACATGCTCACCCTCCCAACAGTTGGGGCGTTATAATGTTACGGCCAATCCCACTTTTCGTTGGTAAAGGAATAGTCCAAGAATTGGTGAGGAGTGGTGATAACTAGCTGCCTTCCTTCTAGACTTGCACTGCTAAATTAAGGACTGCTAACGAAAGATAGCTCTCGAGTAACTTTGCACGAAATTAAAAAAACAACTAAAACCAAAATTGCTTTTATTTATATGACAAACATCGTTTGAAATAACAGTTATTATAAAACATTTTTGTAAATATTGACATTAAATAAAAAATTCTATTATATGGCACTATTCCATTATCTACCACTTCCTCATAAATAATTGGCAGCATTCTATCTCATTCATTATTACTTTAATATTCTTCTTGTACACAGAATTCACCAAATTTCCTGAAATAAGAGAAAGGATCAGGAGATGTGTCTATTTCTAAACATCCGTAGTTATTTTAACTTTAAAACTTGAACCTAAAATTCCATCACGAACGAAAAATATACAAACCAGAAATATTAAATTTAAAAAAGTAATTATCTTAATCCGTGTGAGGAAAATCCATCGTACTTGTTCACGTGCAGTCTACGGATTTCCAACGCTAAAATCAGCGGTTCGATTCCCACTCGCGGTAAAAAACAATGCCAGTCTCACTTAAGAATGTCCTTGATGAAGCAGTAAAAATGATTTTGTTAAATCTCGACCCTGAAGCACACGTTCTTTTAATATTGTGTGTGACAAAATGTGAAGTTCGCATAAGGCATTACTGCTGCTTACCGAAGTACTGCTTTGTGCCATAAAACGCCACGCCGAAGTTCTATGATTGTCTCGAGGAATAGCACCTGTGCGATTGTTGAACTGAAATAGCCGTTGTTTTCATGGAACACCATTTTTACTTGAAAGAACGACTACTAACAGACAAATTATGGTTATTCCAATTTGGGTATTTGGCAGACATTTTTTTTTTCGAAAATGAATGAAGTGATTCTGCCACTTCAAATAAAACAACTGACAGTATTTGTTGCCAATGATAACATTCGAGCTTTTAAGCAAAAACTAGAATTTTGGACAATTTGTATCGTGAGTTTCCCAATACTCAACTTTTTTGACGATATCGGTGGTGATATTAACGAATGTGATATTTTATAATGAAATTTGGAAGATCTGCATAACTCAGTGAACCAATATTTTCCAAATGGCCAATGTATGATGTTACAAAATCATACATGGGTAAAAGATTCTTTAAAAGTGCAGAAACAGACCAATGAATTTTAATGTAACAGAGTATGAAAACTTCGCTTATGTGGTTTACTATACAAAGTGCAACTAACCTTTAAGAAACTACCACTTGTTGAGTTTTGTTGCAATAGCAAAGAAGAATATTCGCCACTATCTGAAGAAACTGTTAAAATACTTCTTCCTTTTCAAACTAAATAACTGTATGAGGCCGAATTTTCTTTATATGCTTTAATCAAAATAACATTGCAAGAGATTGAATGCAGAAGGTGATATGAGAATCCATCTGTCTTAGAGCCATATATTAAAGAGATTTGCAAAAATGTAAAACAATACCACTCTTCTCACTAAAAATGTTTTTTGTTTTGGAAAATATAATTATTTGTCATTAAAAAATATGCTTAACATGTAATGGTTTTATTATTATTATTTTTAAATTAATTAATAATTAAATATTTAAAAAAAATCAGTTTTAATTTCTAATACGGTAAATATCGATATATACAACCCACATATACAAAAGTTCTAGGCCTGGCATGGCCGAGCGAGTTAAGGCGTGCACTCGTAATCCGAGGGTCGCGGGTTCGCGCCCGCGTCGCGCTAAACATGCTCACCCTCCCAGCCGTGGGGGTGTATAATGTGACAATCAATCCCACTATTCGTTGGTAAAAGAGTAGCCCAAGAGTTGGCGGTGGGTGGTGATGACTAGCTGCCTTCCCTCTAGTCTTACACTGCTAAATTAGGGACGGCTAGCACAGATAGCCCTCGAGTAGCTTTGTGCGAAATTCCAAAAAACAAACAAACAATACAAAAGTTCTTTGTGGGTCCTCAATAACTTTTAGAAGTGTAAAGGGGTCCCGAGTCTAAAAAGTTTGAAAAACGCTGATCTAGACTAATACAACTTGGCAACATACCCTTCTTAACAACACAACACTGAAGATAAATATCAAGCGCTTTTATGCATTATTAGCATAAATATCTTCATTAGATTTTTAAATTCCCATTACTTGATAATTTATAAGTTATTGCTTAATGTCACAACAAAGAAAACCTATGTCACTTTTGAGATCTCTTCATTTAATGACATTAACAATGAGAATAAAACTGAAATAAATTAAACCAGTACTCACCATCACACACTTTACAACTGCAAATAATTTTAATTTTCAACAACATAGTTACACTTTTTTGAGATTAAACATACTCTTTATGCAGTAGTTTAAAAAATTAAAACACAACAGTGTCATTACATTGTGTTTCTATAACAGTAGTCTATTTTTCTTTTCAGGTAGAAACGAATATAACGTTACCAGAATAATTACGGTCTCACTTAACCTGCATCGCAAACTTTCCAACTTTTAAATTAATTATGTGTAGCTTGAAGAAAGATAATTTTATACATATCTTGATGCTGAAATAAAAGTTCAACACATATAAAATTTTCAGTAAATGTATTTAATTCATTCTTTTCACCACTAAACAGTAATTTTAATATATAGGTAACTAAGTAATTAATATATTAGAAACATTAAATGTAATATCAAAATGTTTACCACTTAACATTTTAGCACTTCAAAGGATTATGTAAAGTATTTTTATTTCTTTTAACTATGTAGTTTTTATTTCCCAATGAAAATCTTTTGTAAAATTATAAAGAGCTTTAATATAACAGACACTTACAAATGTTTTAAAGTAATGTAATGACAAGAAAATATAGCATATTGTAATTTCTGAATTCAGTTGTTGCTGTGCTGCTTGATTCATGTAATTCATCACTAGAAACAACCATAAATTTAATATATTAGGTTATAGCTTTTAGATTGAGGTTTCAACTTTTACTTTCTAGGTTAGCAGTTTATATTACTGGCTACATGATCTACATAAAGAATATTCGTATAACAATTACCTCTTGAAAGTTTTGGTTTGACATAATTATAACTAAATCTGTAACTATGTAAAATTTCTTCCTTACATGCAGAATTTCTACATAAAGTTAAATGTTTCTCACCAAAGAACAAACCATTAAGTATTTCTAACCATGTTTGTTACAAATGTAAAATATTACAAACAATTCAATAGTAAGGTGTTAACTTATGCTTATTATTTTGGGAACTGCACATCTAATGAGACTTAAAGTACAAAAAAGTTTTGCTTGGAATTAAAAATAAAACTTCTGTTTTCATCATAGGGGGTGAGGAAAATGAGCTATTTCTCAGGTCAACAGGTTCCTTCATTTTTACCTAAGGATTTGAAAAAAAAAAACTTTATCTGTGAATTAATCTCTTCTTGAAAATTTAAGGTTAGCATGTGATGTAAATGAGTAAAACTTTCTAGAGATGATGACAATAATTTTCTTCTAATTCCATAAACTTTTTCTGAAGTCAGGTTTATTTAATGATAAAAACTCAGGATACAAATAAATTCATTAGGATATAATTGTACATTATTATGGCTTTTAATTACATTATCCTGGGATTCACATTTCCCATTCTTTTAGTTTTTCTATCAAAACAGAGATAAAAATATCTTCTGAAGGAAAAGGTTGACACAATTATTAATTGATGTTTCATTTTCAATCCACTTAAAAAGATATACTTGCTCATTCTATTTAACCCTACTTTCATACTCACAGTTAGTAATTGATTCACTATTCTTTAATGAGAAACAACCCATTCTGTAAGTGCTTGTAGTTCATAAACTAATTCCTGTACTTTATCCAAATGTTGAAGTTATTTGCTTTCAGTTACTCTACTTGCGATATGGGTCAAATGTATTTGAAAATAGTGAGGTTCGGTTAACTATTCTATTTGTACCTGATTATTACAAATGTTTCTCGTTGAAACTTTCTATATTTGAAATAAATTTTCTCTCACATCCAATTCAAGCTTTCTCAAAACTGTATTTTCCAAAATGTAAGATCCTTTTGATCAAATTGTAGGATTTATCATGACTATGTCTTCCTTGATTTAACTACTTAAATCATATCCAACACAATACAACTGTAAGGGCACATCCTAATTTATGTACATTGATGTATTTTTAATTCCTAAGCAAAAAATGTGTTCAGAGGTCTACTAGGATGACATAAAAAGTACAGATTTCAGCATTTAAGGCTAAGTTAACATCCATGACCATGTTTACTTTTGTTAAAAGAAGAATTGATATGGAAGTTGATAGTGTTGATGCATTGTATTTTTTATATTTAATAGTGAGAAAGTTGCATCTCAAGACAAATGGTATGGATATTAAAACTTTTATTAAAATAAATTAGAGAAAAACATTTTTACCTCCTCAGGTCATCTTCAGATGAGCAAAATGTGAGAATACCAACACAGCTGGTTTTAGTTATTTTATTTTAATCTTTTAATTCAGTGAAAAAGACAGCCAGGAGACACCAAAAGAAACTTGTTTTCCTTTAATTTTATACATGTTTATAAACTCCACAACAGGCAAAATGTGTCATTTCAACCACTGATATGAAAACTCCACATTTCCTGTTGTAAACCTTCATGCTTAACTAGTTAGATACAGAGGTTATAAATGTACAGATTTTCTCCCCAGTTTGAACTGTAATGTATTTCTAATCCACCTCTTTACATATCGTTTTTAAAATCTTCACAACTCGAGTTTATTCCCTGTATTGATTTTATGATGTTCTTTTAAAGTATAACCTTTTAATGTGTTTTTCACAGAATATAACTAACGTTTTTTCTCTGAATGTGTTCTTTCAAGTTATTTCGATTCACCTTTTAGTCCAAGGTGTTTTCTATATGTTGAACATCTGAAAGGTTTCTCATGTGTGTTCTTTCATGCTTTTTTAAAGCATCTTTTGATCTAAATTGTTTTTCACACACTGTACAACAATAAGGTTTCTCACCAGTGTGTATTTTTTGGTGCTGTTTCAAAGCACCATTTGTTCTAAATTGTTTTTCACAAACTGTACAACTGTAGGGTTTCTCCCCATTGTGTATTCTTTGATGGATTTTTAATTCACTATTTGTTCTAAATTGTTTCTCACACACTGTACAACTATAAGGTTTTACCCCAGTGTGTAGTGTTTCATGATATTTCAATTCACTATTTCTGATGAACTGTTTTTCACACACTGAACAACTATATGGTTTCTCTCCAGTGTGTATTCTCTGATGTATTGTTAATATACTATTTCTTCTAAATTGTTTTTCACAAACTGTACAACTGTAAGGTTTCTCACCATTGTGTATTCTCTGATGTATTTTTAATTCACTATTTGTTCTAAAATGTTTTCCACACTCTGTACAACTATAAGGTTTTTCACAAGTGTGTGTTTTTTGATGTTTTTTTACAGCATCTTTTGTTATAAATTGTTTTTCACACACTGTACAGCTATAAGGCTTTACCCCAGTGTGGATTCCTTGATGATGTTTTAACCAACCATTTGACTTAAATTCTTTCCAACACACTGTACAACTGTAAGGTTTCTCCCCAGTGTGTGTTCTTCGATGTACATTTAATTCACTATTTCTTCTAAACTGTTTCCCACACACTGTACAACTGTAAGGTTTTACTCCAGTGTGTAGTGCTTCATGATACTTCAATTCACTATTTGTTGTAAATTGTTTTTCACACACTGTACAGCTGTATGGTTTCTCCCCAGTGTGAATTCTTTGATGTATTGTTAATATACTATTTGTTCTAAATTGTTTTCCACACACTGTACAGTTGTAAGGTTTATCTGCAGTGTGTGTTCTTTGATGAATTGTTAATTTACTACTTGTTCGAAATTGTTTTCCACACACTGTACAACTGTAAGGTTTCTCACATGAGTGTGTTATTTGGTGATTCTTTAAAGCATCTTTTGTTCTAAATTGTTTTTCACAAACTGTACAACTGTAAGGCTTTTCACCAGTGTGTATTCTTTCATGTATTTTTAATTCACTATTTTTTCTAAATTGTTTCCCACATAGTGTACAACTGTAAGGTTTGTTCCCAATGTGTACTGCTTGGTGATATTTTAATTCACCATATGTTCTAAATTGTTTTCCGCACACTGTGCAAGTGTATGATTTTTCCCCCGAGTGTATTGCTTTATGATATTTTAATTCACCATATGTTCTAAATTGTTTCTCACATACTGTACAACTGTAAGGTTTCTCTCCAGTGTGTATTCTTTGATGTACTTTTAATTCAGTATTTCTTCTAAATTGCTTCCCACAAACTGTACAACTGTAAGGTTTCTCCCCAGTGTGAACTGCTTGATGATATTTTAATTCACCATATGTTCTAAATTGTTTCCCGCACACTGTACAAGTGTATGGTTTCTCCCCAGTGTGTAATGCTTGATGATATTTTAATTCGCCATATGTTCTAAATTGTTTTCCACACACTGTACAACTGTAAGGCTTCTCCCCAGTGTGTATTCTTTGATGTATCGTTAATTCACTATTAGTTCTAAATTCCTTTCCACACACTATACAACTGTAAGGTTTCTCACAAGTGTGTGTTCTTTGGTGTTTTTTCAAAGCATCGTTTGTTCTAAACTGTTTTTCACAAACTATACAGCTGTAAGGCTTCTCCCCAGTGTGTATTCTATGATGTATTTTTAATTCACTATTTTTTCCAAATTGTTTTTCACACACTGTACAAATATAAGGTTTGTCACATGTGTGTGTTATTTGGTGGTTTTTTAAAGCATCTTTTGTTCTAAATTGTTTTTCACATATTGTACAATTGTAAGGCTTCTCTCCAGTGTGTATTCTTTCATGTATTTTTAATTCACTATTTGATCTAAATTGTTTTCCACACTCTGTACAACTGTAAGGTTTCCCAGAACTGTGTGTTATTTGATGATTTTTTAAAGCATCGTTTGTTCTAAACTGTTTTTCACAAACTGTACAACTGTATGGCTTCTCTCCAGTGTGTATTCTTTGATGTATTGTTAATTTACTATTTGTTCTACATTGTTTTCCACAGACTATACAACTATAAAGTTTCTTACAAGTGTGTATTTCTTGATGTTCTTTTAACCCACTATTTGATCTAAACTGTTTACAACAGACTATACAACTGTAAGGTTTCTCCCCAGTGTGTATTCTTTGATGTATTTTTACTTCACCATTTGTTCTGAATTGTTTCCCACACACTGTACAACTGTAAGGCTTCTCCCCAGTGTGTATTCTTTGATGTATTGTTAACTCACTATTTGTTCTGAATTGTTTTCCACACACTGTACAACTGTAAGGTTTTTCATGTGTGTGAATTCTTTGGTGACTTCTTAAAGAATCTTTTCTTCCAAATTGTTTTTCACAAACTGTACAAGTGTAAGGTTTTTCATGAGTGTGTATTATTTGGTGACTTTTTAAAGCATCTTTTCTTCCAAACTGTTTTTCACAAACTGTACAGCTGTAAGGTTTCTCCCCAGTGTGTATTCTTTGATGTACTTTTAATTTAGCATTTCCTCGAAATTGTTTCCCACAAACAGCACAACTGTAAGGTTTTTCCCCAGAATGTACTGCTTTATGATATTTTAATCCACCATATGTTTTAAATTGTTTTATACACACTGTACAACTGTAAGATTTCTTACTCGTGTGTATTCTTTGATGTAATTTTAAGTTTCTGTTTGATACTAATGATTTTCCACAAATCTCACAACTGTAAAACTTCTCCCTGGTGTGAGTTCTCTTAGGTTGTTCTAATGGACAATTTCTCTCAAAGTTTTGAACATCAATTGCACAATGATATGGTTTATCTCCAGGTTGTATCCTCTGTTCTTGTGTCGGTTTATCCAATGTTCTAAATTCTTTTATGTTGTTACTATTTAAAGTCGTTTCTCCACATATTTCATTGTTTGGTTTGGAGGATTTTATAGCTTCTGCATAGTAATCTTGTTTTACAACATGATAATCAGGACACTCACTCACACAGTGGATGTTCTCACTGGTATTTGTATCTGAAATAAATGTATAAATGATGTCATATCATAGTTAATAATATATTTGATGAACTTTTATGTATATTTAATATTTTCATATGATTAATATCAATATGAAAACAGTAAAGCTAAAAAAAATAATTATAATGCAGTTTTGACAGTTTCAATCTTTAAAGACTTCTCTACCTGAACCATTTGAAACAAGTTTTTATAACATTCCACCTTCAAAAGATTTTTAGTGGTTAAAGTAAAATTACGTGTAAAAATACGATAGGAGAATTTTACAACAAACAATGTACTTTTTAATTAACTAGCACCTTACTGGATTAAGTATTAAAAATATTTTTCAATTTGAAATGGTTGATTATTATTAAATCTTTGAATGATAAAAATGCAGAGTTAGTTATGAAATATTTTTTGCAAATCCAAGTTAAGTCATGGGTCAGGGCATAATAATAAAATGTTATTGTAGACTACCCAAAAGATAACTTCGGGAGAAAGTCCACTACACCTTTTAGTTGGTTATGGAGGCTAAAATATTCTAACTTCAGTTTATTTGTTGTTTTTTTTTGCGTAGGTTCAGCAACAGCTTGTTTGGAAGGTATCTTTTCCAATATACATAAGTGAAGTACGTGGGCTGTTCAAAACATATGCGGACTGACGTCATAAAACAAAATGTACTTTATTTGGAAGACACAGGTCTGGGACCACTTCAAAGTACTCTCCTTCCCAATGCACATACTTATCCCAACGGTGTTTCCACTTGTTGAAACAGTCCTCGTACGCTTCTTTTGTAATGTCCTCCAGCTGCTTCATCGCATTTGCCTTAATCTCGGAAAACGTCTCAAATCTTCTTCCTTTCAAGGGTCTTTTGAGTTTGGGGAACAAGAAAAAATCGTCAGGAGCAAGGTCAGGTGGGTAGTGGGTGGGGAAGAACAGTGATTGAGTGTTTGGCCAAAAACTCACGAGTTCTGAGGCACAAATTTCGCAGCAATGCAGTGCATCTTCAATTTTTGGGGCAAAATCTCGTAACAAGATCCAACTGATATCCCACACTCTTCAGCAAGCTCCCTGACAGTCAGACGTCGATTTGCCTGCACCAGGGTGTTGATTTTGTCGACGTGTGGGTCGTCAGTTGACGTGGAAGGACGTCAAGGACGCTCATCATCTTCAATGGACTGTCGACCACCCTTAAAACGTTCATGCCACTTGAAACATGCCGTACGCTTCATAGCATCATCACTGTAAGCCGTGTAAAGCACAGTAAAAGTTTCAGTCGCAGATTTTCGAAGTTTAACACAAAATTTCACAGCAAATCGTTGCTCCTTCAGGCCATTCATTCTGAAAAATCGCACTTCACTTAAAACCGCGTAGCTAATACACAAATGAAGATATCTGCAATCGGGAAATGGTGTCGTAATCAGCTGATCTGTGCGAACCTAGCGGATTCCCCTGGAACCAACTGGACTACGCAATTCAAACAGTCCGCGTATTTTTTGAACAGACCTCGTAAGCCAGGTATCACTGAATCTAATGTTATGCTAAAAAAAACTGATGGTACGCTATTAGCTTCTTGTATGCAATAACCCTTTTACAATGATTCACGAGTCAAAGGTCATGTCATCATACAGTGGAGCGCCATTAAGCCGCGGACCAGTGAACCGCGAAATCACTTAAGCCGCTGTAGCAAGTCTTGTGAGCGATGTAAGCGAGGATTATCGCCGCTCACCGCTAATTTAAAAACGTGTAAAAACGCGGCTTACGAATTTAATCCTGGCTTTATAACTTCAAGGGGATATTTGAAAAGGATTTGCTTTAATTTGGGAAATAAATAAAATATATTACAATAGAAATCGAACGTTGATCTACCTTATCTGCTCTCTATGTCAGCTTTATGGAGGCCACCATTGTTATCGAATCATACCTCTCGATACATTAAAGTTAATCCGCGGTAAATCCGTGAAAAAGTGATCAATAATTAAAGTATTATTTTTAATTCGATAATCCGATATAATGATCACGCAATGGTCCGGATGAGGCTCCTCGGCAGAGCTGTTGGCGTCTTCGGCTTTTCAGTCACAAAAGTTTAAGCCGCGGTTAAGCAGGTTTACCCCTGCATTATGTTTTATGAAGATGTCAATACGTTTGGAATAAAATTGTGAATTATAATCAAACTTTTTTTTATATACAAGTGTTTTAAATTGAAAAGTAAATAATGAAAGAACTCACCTAAATATAGATTTTATTGAGTCATGTTGTATGTTGAATGCAGCAATGGTAAATACTACGTATTTGTGATGTCAAAGTGCTAAGTCTATAGTTTTATACAAATTAGAAACTTACCAATATTGACAAGTTAGAATATAACATAAATACCTCACTTTTTTTTTTTTTTGTTAAGATACAGCTTATGTACTGAAACACACTAGATCCATTCACCTCTTTATATTTTTAGAAATGGTCCCTTATTTACCTTTACAACAATGACATCTGGATAGCCAACAGACAGCTCAGTATGCTTCCCTTTTGGTTCTTCTCCACCATTTTAATCTATAAAAAGGCTACCATGTTCTTTTGATCCAAGATTACTAGGAGGTAAGTTGTGTCCTTAGTCAGCTTGAAGTTTTGTACTTTTTTATGGCCTAAATACAGCTCAGTTACTAAGCTTAATAAATTATAATGGAATTCAGTGGCATCAGATTAGTCATTTATGATTTTTTTGGTTATTCAACTGTATATATGAAACCTGAATAAAATTGTTTGATATCCTCCACGTTCAAAATTATAAAAGGCTTAGCAGCCTATGCCCAAAGCACAAATGTCAAAGCTAGAAGAGATAATTGTTTACTTTATTTTTCAATACTTTAGGAAAAATAAATTTCATAACTTGCTTTCAAATAGTAATAATCTGTGTAAACAAGTATAATAATTTTAATGTTACTACTAAAACACAGCTAAGATTGAGTCAGTTTTGTACTTAGATACAGTTACATGAAGGACTGAGAGCTAATAAAAGGTCAATATAGTTAAAATTAGAAATATAACCTTATGAAACTTAAAATATCTAGATCAAACAATTGTATTTTTATGTCATAATATGTAATCATTCTATTACACAAAAAAAAACAATTTATATTTACTTCCTATATTATTTTTATGGTTGGTATGAGGTGGGTTAGTTGACAAACCCCACATAGCTTAGAGAAAATAATATACAAAGTCCAACTGAAAACAAACATCTCAAAAATATTTAAGAGATATTACAGATTACACTTATAAAAGCCTCCCAGTGGCTCAGCGGTATGTCTGCGGACTTACACGCTAAAATCCGGGTTTCGATACCCGTGGTGGGCAGAGCACAGATAGCCCATTGAGTAGCTTTGTGTTTAATTTGAAACAACATACAGATTACAAAAATAATATTTGAGATTTTGGGAATGAAGAATCATTTTATTTAACCACAACATTAAATTACCTTGTATTCAGTATAGTGACCATACAGACTCAATATTTTTATCACAAACAAATATTTATTAAAAATATTTCATTACAATATCTGACTTTTTGTGTGTGAAAAACTGATAATCTTTACTAAACGTTTGCCAAATTTTGTGGTAGTATACATTCTGTATCAAATGTACATGGTAAATACTATGCACTCATTAGAGTGCAAATGAATATATAAATTATTTGTATATTATACTGACTCATTATGATAGGGATTATCCATGAAGATAGAAATTCAATTGAGTTACAGAGTTTGGTTAAAGAAGTACAAAGTAGCTCTTATTTTGGACCAGCCACACTATAAGGTCTCCAAACAGTGTGTTTGTGTGCATTGTGTATATTATGAGTAGCTGAGTTCTGGTACAGATAGCCCTCGAGTAGCTTCGTGCGCAATTCCAAAACAAACAAACAAACAAGCTGAGTTCTGGGTGAAGGCTTTGTTTGTCTATAAAATTCTTGATCCTAATATTAAGATTGCAACAGTTCATTGATACGTGTACATATACAGTAAATTATTATCTCTGATCCATGTTCTTCAAAGCTTATATAAATATGGATTAGTGTGTCCGTGATGTCCTTTTAGCAAGGTCTATTCAGGAAAATTTAAGATTGAATCATGTACCTATAGAAATATGTGATAGAAATACATTCTCTGTATGTATTGAAACATTAATTTACTGATACTGACTCAAACCATTAATTTATAAGTTTATTTCTGAAGAACCAGGAAGATAAACACTGGTCAGTAAAAGTTTCTTTCCATTTCACTTTCCAGAAACAATTGTTTCCTCTATTCATCTTCAGGTAAACTTAATCTAACTACTTTTAATATTTTATCATTTTAGCACTTCATAACCTATCACACAAAAACTCCAAAGTACAAATACAAAGAAAAGATACAACAATAATATATCCATAAAAATTCAGATTTTTGTCTTTGATAACATACTAAAATTATAGTAAGTTCTATCAAGCTAGGGTTAAAGAAATTGAATAATAGAAAATACATGCACTTACCAATTGTATTTCCTAACACTGATTCAATTTCTTCTTGAAATTCAGTTTTCATTTTCACATTCATATCATTACAGTTTGAACTATCAAGATCATTATCCTTGCTGTCACTGAGGTTTGAAATATCTTGTAACAAGTCACCAGGTTGTTCTGTTTTCTCTTGGACAAATGCAATCTAATATTAAAGAGCTAGTGTTATCATTACATCTAGTCTCCACGATTTACTAGTTCAAAATAATATATTTTATCAGCCTAATGTTTCAAACTTAATTATGCATATAAACAGTACTAAAACCATTTAAATACTCACCACTCTTAAAATGTAAGGACTTCAGATATTTATATCCAGTATTGTACTTCAGCATAGCTTGTTGAAGGTAGAATATATATATTCCCAAATATTCAACAAATATTTTGAAAGGAAACCTCATATATATTACAGGTAAATCCAAATCTTATTTAGCTAAGCTTATCCACAGGACAATGGCTACTCAACAGATACCACACATGGTTGTAATGCACTGCACTTCCTGCCATATATCTCAAGTTAAGAATATAGCCAGCTGGTTGTTTATTGGATAAAATATGCCACTTGGAAAAGAATCTACCCACATGCAATTCTGCAGCATCTTGGACAAAAAAGTCATTGTTTTGGGTTTCACTTTAAGAATGTGGAGTAAATCATACAAGTTAAAACACTCAAGTGTACATGAACCACTGTCATCACACATAATCATATGGAAATAGGTCATCATAAGGAGATAGTATAATGGTTATCATGATTAAAAACATCAAAGTATGAACCAGGTTTAAGTGAATAATTGCATTACATTCTTTCTGCTTTCATTTTTCTTGTATAAAATGTTGAAATTATCAAGTCAGCTATATAGGGAGCCCCATCTTAATAGTGGACACCAAGCAAGAGCAGATCAGCTTTAGATTTCTGTACTTCCTTGCTTGATACAGATTTTGAATAAACAATTCCGATGAGGCAAGAATTACCATTTGGTGAGGTCTGGTGACACCAAATACAAAGAATTTAATGTTTGGTTCTTGTTCTACACATTAGGTAGGAATTGGTTTCAGTTTTTTATTATTCCCCCCTCTTTTTGATGTATTTGGTCATTGTTTTCAGGATCTGTATATAAAGATCATCACACAATGTTTCCCTGAAATGTATCAGGTACATTTAGAATGTACAAGATTAGTGATGGAGCTGGAAATTAAACTTAGCAGACTGAGGTCAATACACGAGATCCTAGAGTAAACTACAGGAATGTTAACAATAGAGTACATAAAACCATCTAGTGATACACATAACTGGAGTTGAATATATTAGATACAGTTAAAAGACCAATCTACAAGATCTCATCTTGTCAGTTTTGAAAGGAAGCAAGACTGTGACATCATTGATCTGATGGGAGTTAACGTTACAAAGCATTTGATTGGACCTAACCAAATATGTAAAATGAATGGGCTGATGAATCAAACCTGTTAAAGTGGATAAGTCTCTAAATAAGAGGGTATGCCATTGACAAGACAGGTAAGAATGTAGTCTATAAGAGGAAGAAGCTTGAGCAGGATAGCAAGAGACAGCCTTGACTGTACACAAAACAGAACCAGAAATAGAAGAATCACATAATGAAGGAAGAAACAGGATAAAAACAACAGATCATAGACAAACATTATTTTCAGAAAATGGAAGGGGTTAAAGATGAAATTAAATCAGCTTTACAGGATAAATAATTGCAAAGACATAGTATTTGAATAATGATTATGATCAGAGGCAAAAGAAAGAAAATAGCAGAAAGAAATGGAATGATTGATAAAGTATGTTTGGCACTGAATGTTTTATTTTTTTCTAATTTGTGATAAAAGCACAAAGAAAACATGGGGTGGCTACAGAAAATGAAGTTCTAATGAGGTGGACAGAACAAAAGTGCAACAAGGACAAAGTAGTAAATAAACAAATGCAACTGATCAAAGCAACTAGATACCCAAACAAAAACTACAAAAACAAGCCTGAAAATTACCAGAATTATATAAAAATAAAACTGTTATCAAACACTAATATTCACAGAGGAGAATACCCTTAGAGGTTGTATCACTCTCCTATTAATAGAGGGATATTACATTGTGATGATAACCTCACAGTTGTAGACATGCAAACATGGAAGTTTGTTTAAGGCTTTTGGTAGGTGCATTAAATTCCACAGCAGTAGTATGAAAAGTTGTAACTCACAGTGGTGTGAAGGTAACATCTCTTAAATTACATACATTTGATAAATGACTTAATATTTTTCAGAAATGAAATAAAATTTTAAAATAATATAAACATTTTCAAACAGAAAGTACATATACAAATGAACTGGTAAAGTACACAAAAAGCTGTCTGTACACACTTCACAGCAGTGGAATGTACTGCACATGTCAGGGTGGTGTAGGGGACAACTTTTAACCTCTGCATAAAAAATATTGAAGCTTTTTAAACACTGTACCTCTTTCTCCTATCTGTTATAAAGACAGAAAAATGAAAATAAAATGGATGGGAACCATTACGATTTATTTACTTTATACTTATCATAGTCTTCACCAGTTTAATGAGTACATGATACAGAACCATGACATGTCTATGAGTGACTAAACCACTGAAACTTCAAATAGAGGACATTAGGAATATATGACCAAACTCTACAGTTCAGGTAACCTGCCTTGATAGAGATAGGTGAACAAAGTGATGTAAACATTAAAATAAGGAAAATGGACAACCCTCCAAGAATCTCCAACTGTATATAACAAATGCTCAGGATCTGATCTGTCATACAGAAATAGCATGTCAAATAAATCAGCAAAAAGGTTGCCAGTGTCTTGGGTAAGATCGACATGTTTGGGTATAGAAAGATATTGATAAAATGAAAGTGTTCTATCATATGCATTGCAAACAACTCCAACTGGCAATGTGAGTGAAAGGTGATCTATGGTACATGAAGCTAAAAGCTCAAATGAATGTCAAGAAATCATCTAAGCACAAACTTTTTTTCAGTTAGGTACCTGAAGTTGTTATTTGGGGCAAAGAGCCCAAAGTTATTTGAGGAGGCTAGAGAGCAACAGAGATTAATAGAATTTCCATCTATTTTCCAAACTAAAGGTAGCCAGTAAGGCTGTTTTACATAATGGTGATTGTTGAAAATGTGGAACTCTTGTCAAATATTCAGGTCAAAAACCAATTAGGAGTTAGCACATCTGAATAAAGTGGGTTAAACCTCCTTAAAATACAATTTTGTTGATATGCATGCCATTACTGTTGATAAATTTATCAAACACCATTTTATGGAGAAAGCTGCCAAGAAACCTTAGAATTTAAATGCTGACATCATAATGACCACATGACCTCCATGCATTAAGTGAGCTTTGAGATGGATGGATGCAAGATATTGCATCATGTCTTCTCAACAGAGATGGTCAAAAATGAAGTAAAAAAAAGTGAGCATTCCTGAGGGTATTGCAAAACTGGAAACAAGGGCAGAGCTAGTTCAGGCAGTGTTACCAACAGAATGCAACAAAGGCGTTGAATGATTTATTGCTAAAACTATGGGTAATAGATGAATTAGTGAACAGTCATTTAGATGCAATCCTGACTAAATATACCTACTGCCATTGCCTGAGGGTGAGGTACTGAAGACCACAATGGTAAGTGTTCCAATGAGTTACAAACATATCAATTATTTGGTGTCCTGAACTGAAAGAAAATCTAACAGAAGCCAGGAGTATCTAGATGGGTTCAAACAATTGATTCCCCACCACCATTTCTTGGCTTATTGTTAAATGATCTTTGAGCTGTGTCTAAACTAAAATTCCAACCATAAAATTTAAAAATTACCAATTGAACATGGAATTCACATAGCATTATCAATTTAAAGAAAGCACAAATTAATCATGAGTGCAATTTGTCAATTTTTAATATCATTATTAATATTCATTTTACCTAATCTAAACTCTTCTATAATATACATTCCTATTTTTCAATGACAACACCATAATGAGTAACACATTAAATTTTGTACTTCCTGGAAGGGTCATAAATAAATATCCAAAATGTAAAGCAATTTTGATTTTAAGATTACAAATATTTTAATGTATGATAACATTTTCAAATTTAACATTCTAAACCTTTATGATCTCCAAATAATTATCAAATTTTTTTAATGGATAAAAACTTTACATTTTTACTTGTTATGGTCACTTCTGCATGGGCTCGCTCATTTTTATTAACTTTGCAATCTCAGTATAAGCAAATTATGAAAGAATAATTTTTTTTTCATTTAAGAATGACTACAAATTATAATAAAAAAACATATTTTAGTGCAAATAGCTATAAATATCACAGCATTAAATATTTATACATGTTTATTATTTTCATTATTCTGACCTTCAAGCTCTACCTGGCTAACAGTACAAAAGTTACAGTAAGATACAGATGAGGTGCATGTGCACTTGTGTTACAATATCCAATAATATATACTTTAATACATGAGCATTAGCTTCTACAAAGTTACTTGTCTTGGCTGATATTTTGTTGACTAGTATTTTGTAAAATACAGTTACATTTGAATTATGATACATTATCTATGTATTTACATTATTTCTACTTACAGTTTTCTTAAATTTAGTTTTATTAAGACACAGAACAAAAAAATAAAAAAGTAAAACAAACAATTATCTTCTCTAGTTGTGAACTTTGAATTTTTGTTGCTTGTCAAAAGATGCTAAGCCTTGTGAAATTTCCCATGTGAAGATGTGAAAATCAAAAATAAAATAAAATGCTTCAAACACACATGTATATATACACAATATTTGAATGACTAAATATGGTGATAACTCAGCAAATAGTTCAATAAAATTTTGAATGCAAATCAACAAATGTGATTACATAGTCTTTGACATGACCTGTCGTGATAGGAATAAATGTTGAATGTAACTACTAAAATTATGGTGTCGTGCATAACAAAGATGCCCATAGAAAAATCTTTAATCAAGCCAACTGATTAATTGAAATACCAAACACCACAAATAACTAGAACTATAACCATTTAGAAACAGACCTACAACAAGTTGAATCATAGATTCAAACAAGTGTGTAATTTTATAACAAAAGACAATCCACAAACACAAATGGAAGTGGTAAGAGCCAATCACATGTCCCAGACAACAGTTCACAATATAATCCAGAAATATTTCTACTGAAACAGCAACACAGCTCACATGTATAACAAGCAGTTTCCCTAACATCCATTTTACTATCACATAATTCATGTAGCAGCATAATGAAGTGGATATTTATACTATTCCTTTCCAAGATGTATTAGTTATCAGATGTAGCAACTACAAATGTATGTCCAACTAAGACTGCTAAAAATATTGGTAAATCATCACTCTGGTGTAGGTTTAATATAACATACTAAACTATTGTAAATATTACAGATCATTAAACACAAAGTAACTTTCAAAATCAGATGAAAAATCCAAAATTTTAAGTTACATTTCATTCAGCTGACAAATTTGTGTAAGTAATTAGTAAAATGTTTACAATACATCCTATGTAAACATTAAAAATGAAACAATGAGGAACTAGCAAATAGCACTGTTGCAAGAATTGTAATTAGTTTATTCATGACAATATACCAGACTTAACAATCAGTGATGTCGAGAAACCCACTTGTTGAGAACTTTTATATGTAAAAACGGCTGTTCTGGGCCCAGAAAACACTTCAAATAGAAGAGCGAACAACGTTTCGACCTTCTTCGGTCATCGTCAGGTTCATGTGTTCTTTGTGAACCTGACGATGACCGAAGAAGGTCGAAACGTTGTTCGCTCTTCTATTTGAAGTGTTTTCTGGGCCCAGAACAGCCGTTTTTACATATAAAAATATACCAGACTTGTAGTAAATTTCTTTAACTAGTAACTACAAACATGTTATTACCAATCACCTTCATGAAAATATCCAGAAAGACACAATTAAAGTGACATATTGTCTTCAATAACACATCCACAAAATTATATATTACCTCTGTTTTCACTGTTGATCCATCATAGTTATCTTCTTTCTCCTCTTTTATCATATCAACCTTCAAAACTGTTTGTGGAGATCTTTCTTCCACATAATCAGCTTTTCCTGCAGCTAGAAATATAAACAATGTAGATTTCTCTATAACAAGACAGTGTAATTTATGCATCACATACCATAATCAAAATCAATACAGCGTATTTAATTGAACAAGCTTCTTCTATAGTTCCTTAATATGCTGGTGCATAAAAAAAATTAACTTTCAGCACAGGGTAGGTTCTGAAAATATATATGCACATTGCTAGTTGTATACTTCACAATGGTAGCTAACACATTCCAGAGTCAAAGAGAAAAGTGTCTATATCTGGTATCAGAAAGTTTTCAATAGAGAACAATAGTTACTAAGAAAAAAAAATTTCTGGAGTTGAAAAGCACACCAACCAAAACTGATGAAAGCAGTCAACTGTGTAGAAACACATGAAGAAGCAAACAGAATAAGAATGTAAAAGGATGTCAAATTAAGCAGATTGTGAATAAGGCCTCACTTAAAGGAGGATAAGATTTTAAGATAACTAATGAGTTACTTGGAAATTTGTTAAATATTATGCATTGCATCAAGGAACTTCAGAATTTTAAGTCATGTAATATTAAATGTGTGACAAAAAGATAATTGTGATTCAGAGGTAATTATGTAGCTTCAAATTACTAGTAAATAAAAAGAAATATTTTAACACTCATAAAATCACATATATGCTTTAATAACAGTACATAGTTCATTAATCCTCCATCTCAAGTCAGTAGAACCCTTACTTCACACTTCAAATGTCTCAGGTTTAATCCCACTTACAAGAGATGGTACAGAACTAAGAAAGTCAACAGATTGTTAAAATCAAAGAATACAATAACCAGGAAAATGGAAGTGTCAAACATAACTTTACTAATATACATCCCTGGGAGAGGATATGAAATCCTATCAATGAATACAGGTACAATGCTAAATTTAAACATGTAAATTAACAGTTTATGTTGGGAAGATGTAACAAGTTTTATGTATGTACAAACATACTCATACTTACTACTTGTCAGTGTAAAACTTTCATTTTCATATTTCTTGAATTTAATATCCAAATCTTCCTGTTCCTCATCAGAAAATGGTTCAACCTTCATATTTAATACTTCCATGCTCACAGAGAAGCTTCACCTTTATATTATTATAACTTGTAGTTACACTTCAAAGATATAAATTGAAAATTTAATGTTGCTTCCTTCGAAAAAAAATTCAAAGTTTAATATGTATGAACCTCAAATTTCAAATGTTGCTAATTTTCATAACAAATTTTGGGCATAATTTTTCTCACATCTCTATATGAAAATGGTAACAACATAACAGGAGTTCTATTATCAGATGACACAGAACGTAAGATGTAACTAAATCGTCAGAACAAAGATTAACCACACAAAGAAAAGGAAAGTGAATTTCAGCAACCATACACTTAGATCACTGGTGTTCCCCCTCATATTAAGTGTTTCAACAACTCTGACACATTTACATTAGTACAAGTAACAAAGAAGTTATACAAGTTGTAACGTAAATATTAAATTGTTTCTTTTTTTTCATATAAGCAAAGTCTAAATTCAATGTTGGGTTTAACAATTTTATTTGGCAAATTTACGTTCTTAGCTGCGTATCCCACACGCATAATGAAATACAACAATAATTTTTTTTATAATACTTATAACGTACATTTACTGTAGCACACAAATTTTATGTACTGAAGTATTATATTTAGTGGAATGAATACAGGCTAACATTTCAGTACGAAAAATTATTTGTTGAAAAGTTTTAAGCATTACAAATGCTATCACATCCAAATCTCATCTCCATGGAAGTAATGTGCATACATACGATATAACTGACAACTTTCCAAAGCATGTGCTTATACGACCCAGCTGAGTACTAATAAAACAGTTACTTGTGCGATAAATATTTATACACTTTGTACTAAACAAAATAGAACAAAATCTATGAGTATAAAAACATTCCAAATACATTCAATTTTATTTACGATACTAACTCCCTCTAATGTGGGAAGAAAATAACTTAATACAAATATGATAGCATTCTTGATGTTTTATTAATGTTTGATTTTAGTTTATCAGTTCCCAGTGTTTCTTTAGTATATTAAGAAGTGTTTGTAATCTAATCACTTTATTTTCATACACAGTGTTATTGCAATGTTTTAAATTTTTATATACCTGTTGGTAGAAATATTTAATGACAGATCCTGCTTCAGATGAAATTTTATTTTAAATTTAATTTGTATATTTTTTCTTTAATTGCAGCACAAATAGTTGTTTCAAGCCCATAATGTATTTTTAAATTAAGAGGGCACCTTTCAAAATAATGCCTTTACTTGTAAAGTATTTCAAACTTTTATGGCACAAGTAATTATTGAAGGAAAAGAAAGTCAAATATATTAATTGTGTAGTTAAGTGATTTTTTTATATGCTAAAACGGCTCGTTTGGGTTGAGAAAATACTTTACATAGAAGAGCGAACAACATTCTTCGGTCATCGTCAGGTTCACAAAGAAAGAGGTAACTGACCGGAAGCTGACCACATGTTTGGAAGGGGTTGTGTAATTGAGTGTCGCAATGTAGAGGGCGGTGTTAGATGTTTTAATATATAATTTTATCTATAATATTAATATAGGTATAATGGCGTTCCTTTATATTGGTTTATTTTGTTGTATAAGTAAGGCCTCTTTAATTTTGCGTTTGTTTATGTTTGTTTCTTTATTTAGTATTTTAGTGTTTTCTATGGTTATGTTGTGTTTATTTGACTTACAGTGTTCGAAAACGTGTGAAGGTGACTTATGTTTTTTGAATCTGGTTTCCATTTCTCTACTTGTTTCTCCAATATAGAAGTCGTGGCAGTTACCACATTGTATTTTATAAATAATGTTGGTGTGGTGTTTGTCAGTGCAGTTCTTACGTAGTATAGACCTCAGTTTTGTGCCTGGTTTTTGAATAAATTTAGTATTAACTGGAATGTTATATTTTGTTACTAGTTTTTGCCAAATGTTGGTTATTTGTTTGCTGATGTCAGGAATATATGGTATACAGTAGTATATGGTTTCGTGAGATATATTTACTTTTGTTGGTTGATTTTGCTTTCTGTCTAGGTGTGTGCGTACAATGTTTTCTAGGGTTTGTGGAGGAAACTTATTGATGTTGACGAAGTATTGTTTTATTTTGTCTAATTCATCGTTAATTTTATCTGGTGAGCATAGTTTTATGGCTGTGTTTATCTGGTTTCTTAGTATGTTGAGTTTTGTTTCATGTGCTGAGTCCCAAGGAATGTATAGTCCAGTATGGGTGATTTTTCGGTGGATTTCTGTTTTGAATTGTGTGTCGGTTCTTATAATTTTGAGGTTAAGAAATGATATCTGATTGCTTTCTTCCTGTTCACATGTGAAGTTAATGTTGGGATGTATATAGAGATGCCTGTGAACCTGACGATGATCGAAGAAGGTCGAAACGTTGTTCGCTCTTCTGTGTAAAATATTTTCTCAACCCAAACGAGCCGTTTTTGCATAACAAATTTTCCAGTTACTTAAAATTGTGTAGTACAATGTTACCAGGCAAAAATAGCATAAATTAAACTCAACTGCAAGTGAAAAGTTATATATATATTGCTATATCTTAATTATTGCCTGTGTTATGTTAATATTGTATTGATCCAACACCTGATAGTTTTCGAGCATTATCAAATTAAGAACGGCAGAATTTACGGGAACAGATTTGTCGTCTTTACACTTATTTAAACAACACAATTCACGACAAAAAGAAACTGAATGATCAATACACATTAATGTCTAGTGTACTCTATTTGTTAATAAACTTTTTATATTACATCCAAATGTTGAAAATATTTTTTTCTCAAGAAAAAGTTGTGATCCGTAGAATCTCATTTCCAAATGACAAGTATATTAACTACTAGTTTCGTTCAGTCTATACTGAATTAGAACTTTTACATAAAAGGTATGATATACCAGATTAATTTTGTTGATCAAATAATCACCGCGAAAATCAGTTGAAAGAAGTGTTTTATCCAACCTGTGCAAAACAATTTCATTCAGACATAAAGTACATTACTTCACATCTTTCTTAATAACACAACACCTCCATTTTGTAAAGTAATAAGTATCTTTCCACATATTAACATTAATCTGTTCATCAGATCTTGAAATTATTATTATTACTTAGTCACTTTTGAGATATTTTCATTTAATAAGAACAAGAAAAACGTAATGGATGAACCAGTATTCACCATTATACATTTCATAATTGAAAATATATTTAATTTTCAGTAGCATAGTTACATAAATACTTTTTTTGTAATTAAGCACAAAGCAACACCAGGTACCAACTAGTATTAATCATCATTATTAAAATCCTGATTCTGGCGTTTTAAGACCACAGACCATCACTGTGCTATGAGAGGGCTACACATATACAAAAGCCCTTCAAGGTTGAAATGTATATAGTTTTATCACTGTTTTTAATTGTATGCAGAATGACAAAAATCAATGTAACATAAACGGAATAATTTTAAAAGAATAACATTGTTACTGTTACAGTAAAAATATCGAAAAACTACAGTTTCATGACTTATGTTTCTATAACAGTAGTCTATTTTTCTTTTCAAGAACTAGCAATTACAATGTTATAAGTTTTAATCAAACTGCATAACAAACCTTCAGTTGTAAAATTAATTATGGGTAGATTTAACAAAGACAATTTTATACACTTCTTAATACTGAAAAAAAAATAAAAAAATCAACACAGACTAACATTGACTGTTAATGTACTACATTTATTCCCTGCATCTTTGGATAGTATTCTTCATCCACAGGTAACTATGCAAATTATAGATACAAAACACTAACTGTTAATCACTTAACATGTTGGCAATTTCAAGGATTATATAGAGCATTTTAATTTCCTTTATCTATAAAGCTTTTACCTTCCACTGCTTTTGTAAAATTAAAAGTGTTTTAATTTTAATAAAACTCACAAATGTTTTAAAGTAATGTAGTGATAAGAAATTATAGCACATTTTAATTTCTGAATTCAGTTGTTGCTGTGCTGCTTGATTCATGGAATTCATCACTAGAAACAACCATAAATTTACTATATTAGGTTATAGCTTTTAGATTGAAGTTTCAACTTTTACTTTCTAGGCTAGCAGTTTATATTCCTGGCTACACGATCTACATAAAAATCATTCACATTTCAATTAGCTCTGAAAGTTTTAATTTGACATAATTATAAATAAGACAGTAACTATGTAAATATTTTTCCTTACCTGTAGGTATTCCACATAAAGTTAAATGTTTCTAAGTGAAGAAGAAACAAAATTACGTATTTCTAACCATGATTGATACAAGTGTAAAAAATATTACAAGCAATTCAAGTGTAATATTTGTAACTTATATATATATTTTATTATTTTGGGAACTGCATATCTAGCAAGACTTAAAGTACCAGAAAGTTTTGCTTGGAATTAGAACTAGTAGTTCTGTTTGCATTATAGGGGTGAGAAGACTAAGCTATTTCCAGGTTCAACTGGTTCCTTCATTTTTACAACAGCATTTAAAAAAAATTAAACTTCTTTTGTGAATACATTACTTGTTAAGAATTAGGAATTTTAAGGTTTCCTCATGTAATAACTGAAGATAATTTTTTTTATTTGTGAAACCCTCTGGTGGTGATATAAAAGAAGTTAAAATAATTATTTAACAATTTTCATCTAATTTCCCAATTTTTGTCTTAAGTCAGATTTATTTAATGATAAAAACTTAATGTGAGGACACAATTAAGTTGCAATTGTACACTATTCTGGTTATTAATAACAGTCCTGCATTTATGTTTGTCAGCAGTTTTTGTCAGAACAAAAATAAAAGTTTTCTTCTGAAGTAAAAAGTTGACAATTTTAATTTATGTTTCATTCACTACCCACTAATAAGTCACACTTTCTCTTGCTATTTAGCCTTACCTTACAGAATTTTTTTCAGTAATACTCAGATAATTAGTTATATATTCATTTTTCTGGAAGTTCTTTCAGTTGAGAAGCTAATTTCTTATACTTTAGCCAAGACATCAAGTTATTTGTTTTCACTTACCTGTAATACAACTGTATTTGAAAGATGGGTCAAATACTTTAATACTTCTGAAAATAGTTAGGTTGCGTTAAATACCCTACTTGTACCTAAGAATGACAAAAATTACTTGTTCAAACATTATACATATGTTTTTTCCCAGGATGTGTTCTTACACGTTATTCTAATTCACATTATCTCTCACTGGACATTCAAGCAATGTCTAAACCGTATTTGCTGTAATGTGGATTCCTTTTCATCAACTAGTAATACATACCACAAGCATGTCTTCCTTGATTAACTACATAACCTGAGTTATATTTTCACAAACTATATAAATGCAAGAGCATGTCCTAACTTTCTCCATTGAGGTATTATAAATACCTAGGAAATCAATGTGTTCAAAGGTCTAATCAGAAAGAATAAGATACGAGGATTTTATTACTTTAAAACAACTTGACATCTATGAACACATTTACACTTGAAAAAGAATTAGAAAAGAGCTAAATGATGTATTTAAGATTGTGTTGGAAGCTGGAAGTGTTGAGTTTATTCCCTGTATGGATTTGATGAGATTTTTTTCAGATATAACTTCTTATAAAGTGTTTTCCTCAAACTGTATAACTGTAAAGTTTTTTCCCAGGATGTGTTCTTACACGTTATTCTAATTCACCCTTTGTTTTAAATTCTTTTAAACACAGTACAACTCTAAGATTTCTTACAAGTGTGCTCTTTGGTGATTTTTTAAGGAACATTTTGTTTTAAATTGTTTTTCACAAATTGTGCAGTTGTATGGTTTATCTCCAGTATGTATTTCTTGATGATTTCTTAATCCACTATTTGTTCTAAATTGTTTTTCACAAACTTTACAACTGTAAGGTTTCTCTCCAGTATGTATTCTTTGATGATTTGTTAACACACTAGTTGTACCAAACTGTTTTCCACACACTGTGCAAATGTAAGGCTTCTCCCCAGTATGTGTTCTTTCGTGTCTTTTTAATTCATTTTTAGATCCAAGTTGTCTTCCACATATTGTACAACTATAAGGCTTTTCACAAGTGTGTGTTCTTTCGTGACTTTTTAAAGCAATTTTTGTTCTGAATTGTTTTTCACATACAGTACAACTAAAAGGTTTCTCCCCAGTGTGTATTCTTTGATGTATTGTTAATTTACTTTTTGCTCTAAATTGTTTTTCACACACAGTACAACTGTAAGGTTTTACCCCAGTATGTAGTAGATGATGACACTTTAATTGATAATTTGTTGTAAATTGTTTTTCACACACTGTACAACTGTAAGGTTTTATCCCAGTGTGCAGTGGTTGATGATATTTTAATTGATAATTTGTTGTAAATTGTTTATCACACACTGTACAACTGTAAGGTTTCTCCCCAGTGTGTATTCTTTGATGTATTGTTAATGTACTATTTGCTGTAAATCTTTTTCCACACACTGTACAACTACAAGGTTTCTCACACGTATGTGTTCTTTGGTGATTTTTTAAAACATTTTTTGTTCTAAATTGTTTTTCGCACACTGTACAACTGTAAGGCTTCTCTCCAGTGTGTATTCTTTGATGTGATTTCAAGTTTCTGTTTGATACCAATGATTTTCCACAAATTCCACAACTGTAAAACTTCTTCCTGGTGAGATTTCTCTCAGATTGTTTTAATGAACAATTTCTGTCAAAGTTTTGAACATCAACTGCACAATGATATGGTTTCTCTCCAGATTGTACCTTCTGTTCTTGTGTAAGTTTATCCAATGTTCTGAATTCTTCAATGTTATTTCCATTTAAAGTTCTTTCTCCACATATTTCATTGTTTGGTTTGGAGGATTTTATAACTTCTGTATAGTAATCTTCTTGTTTTATACCATGGTAACCAGGACAGTGACTCACATAACAGATGTTCACACTGGTATTTGTATCTGAAACAAATGTATAAATGATGTGATATCACAGATAATAATATATTTGATGAGCTTCTCAGTATATTTAATATTTTCATATGATAAATTTCCATATTAAAGTAGTAAAGCTAAAACTTATCTTTACCTGAACCATATTAAAAAAGTTGATAACATTCCACTTTCCAAAGGATTTTAGTGGGCAAAGTGAAATCAGCTATAAAAATAAGATACCATGATGTTACAACAACCAATGTAGTTTCAGCATTTTAAATTTTAAATATATTTCCTGTTTGAAAAATCTGATTATCATCAAATCTTCAAATGAAAAGTTTAGAAAGAGATATTTATCTAACTCCAAATCATATTTTCCAACTCAGGTCATAATGAAAATGTTCACTAAGAAGGTCCATTGTACCTCTGTTTGTTATGGACACTAAAATAATGTATCCTCAGTTTTGGTTTTACATGGTCTAACATAAGCTGGATGTCACTGAATCTGATGTTGTCCCAAGACAAACTGATGATACACTGTTAGTGTGTCATATGGAATAATCCAAGTTGATGAAATCCAATTTAGTTATGCAGTTTGTCCAAGGAAGTATGAAGTGACTCTGATTTTAGACCAGCTACATTATAAGTTATACAAACAATGTGTTTGTGTGCCTTGTGTGTATTACAAATAGCGGAGCTCTAAGTAAGGACTTTGTTTGTACTTAGCATTATTAACCCTAATATTAAGTAAAAGTTCACTGAAACATGTACATATAGAGTAAATTATTGCTGTCCTTGATCAAATGCTCTTTCAAACATATAAATAATGGATTGAGTGTCCATACATTCTTTGGACAAAGACCGTTCAGGAAAATTAGTTTTTTTTTCTTCCTTGAATTGTGAAAAAGCCATTTAAGTTTAGACGTCAGTCAAACAAGTTTTAATGGGTTAATGAAGTCATTTTGTCTGAGTTCCAAGATAAAAAATTATGGCTTGATCCTAATTCAGTTGTTTTGCATCTACAAAACTCTCATTTTATATTTAGGTTCATACAATACATTATTTGTTGAAATAGCACTTTTCATTTTATAATGCTCAGGTATTATCACTCTTATCAGAAGTTGTTTGGTTGCTGCATTCACTGTGTAAAGTAACAGATTGGAAATTTGTAATGATAAAATGCCCAAGATTCTACAGGGCAGATAGTGTTCAATAAATTATATCTATAGAAATAAAAAATACATTCTCTGTATGTGTTGGAACGTTAATCTACTGATACGGACTCAAACCATTAATTTAGGAGTTTATTTCTAAAGAACCAGGAAGATACACACTAGTCAATTAAAGTTTCTTTACAGAAACAATTACTGTTTTCTCTGTTCATTTTCAGGTAAAATTAATTTATCAATTAATTATTTTTAATGTTTTATCATTTCATCACTTCATAACCTATCACACAAAAATTTCTATATACAAATAAAAAAACAAATATAGATCTACACACTTCACATTTATCCTCTTTGATAAAATACCAAGAGTATAATCAGTTCTTTAAAAACAATGTCAATGACCTAGAATTATAAAAGATATTTGTACTCACCAAATGTACTTTCTGACACTGTTTCAATTACTTCTTGAAATTCAGTTTTAATTTTCACATTCATACTATTACAGTATGAACTATCCAGATCATCATCATTACTGTCACTGAACTTTGAAATAATACCATCTTCTAACAGATCACCAGGCTGCTCTGTTTTCTCCTGGAAAAATACAGTTTAATATTAAACAGCTTGTGTTATCATTACACATACTCTCTATAGTTTACTAGTTCGAAATATAATATAATCAACCTGATGCTTGGAACTTAATTGTGTTTGTAAAAAGTATCAAAAACATTTAAATAGTTACCTTTTTAAAAATGTTACGAGTTTAGATAATTAGAAATATTTGTATCTGATATTTTACTGTAAAATACCTTGCTCAAATATGTATGACCATGTGTATATGTTAAAATTGTGCATGAACCACTGTCATCATGCATAATCATATGGAAATGGATCATCACAAAGAGATAATGTAATGGTTATCATGATTATAGACATCAAAGTATGAACCAGGTTTAAGTGAATAACTGCACTACATTACTTGTGCTTTCTTTTTTCTTGTATAAAATGTGGAAATGGTTAAGTCAGCTATACAAATATGGTGTCAAAGTTTAGCAGATTTTGAATAATTCCTTTGAAGTAAGGTGGCCATTAATTAAGATCTGATGACAACAAATATAATGAATTTTAATATTTGGTTCTACTACATGTTAGTTGGGTAAGTAGTTTGAGGTCTTTATCAGTTTTCTCCCCTCCTTTTGATGTATTTCCTGAAATGTGTCAGGTACATGTAGAATGTACAAGATAAGTGATGAAACTGGATATTAAACTCATCATGATAAAGTCAATAGATAAGAGCCTTGGGTAAACTAGAGGGTCATTAACACTATAGTACACGAGACTATCATCTAGTGACACGTTACTACAGTTGAATGTATTACATGTAGTTCACAGACCATTCTGTGAGATTTTCTCTAGTCAGTACTAAAAGGAGACAAAAGAGACTAACAATGCCTGGTTAGATGAGAAGCTACATTAAAAATCATTTCTTTGGACTTCATCAAATATCCAAATTGACTGAACTGATGATTCAAACCTGTTAAAGTGGACAAGTCTCTAAACAAGGGGGTATGTCATTGACAAGACAGGTAAGAATGTAGTCTATGAGAGGAAGAAGCTTGAGTACAAAAAAAAATCAGAAATAGAAGAATCACATAATGAAGGAAAAAATGAGATAAAAACAACAGATTATAGACAAACAATATCTTCAGAAAATGGAAGGGGTTAAGGATGAAATTAAATCAACTTTACAGGATAAATAACTGCAAAGACAAAGTATTTAAATAATGATGATAATCAGAGGCAAAAGAAAGAAAATAGCAGAAAGAAATGGAATGATTGATGAAGTATGTTTGACATTGAATGTTTTATTTTTTTACCCATTGTAATTAGAAGCACAAAGAAAACATGGGGTGGCTACAGAAAATTAAGTTCTAATTAGGTGGACAGAACAAAAGTGCAACAAGGACAAAGTAGTAAATAAACAAATCCAACTGATCAAAGCAACTAGATACCCTAACAAAAACTACAAAAACAAGCCTGAAAATTGGCAGAAGTATAGAAAAATAAAACTGTTATCAAACACTAATATTCACAGGGAAGACTACCCTTAGAGGTTGTATCACCCTCCTATTAATAGAGGGATATTACATTGTGACAGTTGTAGACATGCAAACATGGAAGTTTGTTTAAGGCTTTTGGTAGGTGCATTAAATTCCACAGCAGTAGTATGAAAAGTTGTAACTCACAGTGGTGTGAAGGTAAGTAACATCTCTTAAATTACATACATTTGATAAATGACTTAATATTATTCAGAAATGAAATAAAATTTTAAAATAATATAAACATTTTCAAACAGAAAGTACATATACAAATGAACTGGTAAAGTACACAAAAAGCTGTCTGTACACACTTCACAGCAGTGGAATGTACTGCATAAGCATAAGTCGAGGTGAAGTTGAGGACAACAACTTTTAACCTCTGCATAAGAAATGTTGAAGCTTTTTAAACACCGTACCTCTTTCTCCCATCTGTTATAAATACAGAAAAATGAAAGTAAAAGTAATGAAAACCATTACGATTGATTCAGTGATGATCCAGTTGACACTTGTAGGTAGAAAACAGATGAATTTGTAAACAGCCATATGGATACAATCCACTACAATCCTGATTGAATATACCTACTGCCATTGCCTGAGGGTGAGGTACTTGAAGACCACAATAACAATATTTGTTTGTCACTCATTGGAACACTCATATCAATCATTGGTGTCCTGAACTGAAAGAAAATGCAACAGAAGCATCCTTTCTGCCAGAAGTATCTAGATGGGTTCAAACAATCAATCCCTCACCACCATTTCTCTGCTTATTGTTTAGTAACCTTTGAACTGTGTCTAAACTAAAATTCCAACCATAAAATTTATAATATTATAATATTATCAAATTAAATAAAACACAAACTAATCATTAGTGCAATTTGTCAAAATGTTTAATATCATTATTAATATTCATTTTACTTAATCTAAACTCATCTATATATACATTTCTATTTTTAGAACAACAAAATTATAATGAGTAACATGTTAAAGTTGGTACTTCTTGGAAAGGAAGTAAAGAAACTAGAGAGGTGGAGACATCTAGAGAAAAAAATGTGACAACTTTCATTCCAGGCAGAATTTCAAGATTTTTCTTAGACAGTCTTATTCTAAAAAAAAAGCTGAAAACTTGTGCAATTCAGGTTTGAATTATTAGCAAAGTTCTTACACTATATTTATTTGTAGAATTTGATAAACAAAATGGTTTAATTAACTGTTCTATTACAGCTTGGAAGATTTAACCCATCTCGTAACCACAAAAGTATCCAAGAGTGTAATTATGCTATGATTTTTGAAAATGTAAGCACACCTTCACAAAATTTCGCAAGTTTTTGGTAAACATTATGAAGTTTTCATACACAAACAATCAGGTTTGTAAATTAACAATAACAATTTTTTAATTAAATGTTTTTTCATAAACCTTTTTTTTCAAAATGGTTGGTTGTTTGGCATTTTATGGCACAAAGCAACAAGGCTATTTTCAAACTGTAAAATAATTAAAATTCATAAAAAGAAATCATGTTAAAAAAATTCCAATTTTTGAATTATAAAGTTAGTGTTAAAATGGCAATGGCCCTTTCAAAATTAAAAGTGGAGAGTGTCATCATTGCCAACAACACTGTACAATGACAGACGTATACCTATGGACAAAACTTGTATAAAATGGTGCTGTAATTCAGAGTTGTAAAAATGGCACAACAGTAAAATGTGAACTATTGTAACTATTGTGTCACACAGACAACATACTGGTGCATCATTCCCAGATAAAAGAAAATGATGAGTTAAAAAACTGTGACCAATGCATAGTCTAGTTGGGACAAGTTTCTCCATTCAATCTTTATGGAAACAAGACAGCCAAAGTCCAATAGAGGGTATTAACTAGAAAAGCTTGTTATCATGCTGCTCACTCTAAGTTGACTGCCAACTGGTTCAAGCCAAGCCTTAAATACAGAGCCATAGTCTATGTGTGGAACAGGTATGGCAAATAAAAGTGTTAGAGTAGACACACTTTGCTGCAGTGTCAGCGAGCTCATTGGTATTTCCAAGAACATGGCCTGGTATCCAGAAGAACTGTACAGAAGTAGATGTTGAAGAAATATGAGTCAGTTAGTTTTAAACATCAGGAAGAACAGGATAAAAACTAATGTGAATTGATTCCAGGGCCAGTAGAGAGCTAAACGAGTCAGTATAAATAATACAAATCAAGTATTGCTTAGCTTCTGTGATCCAGGACAAAATAAATGGTATATAATTCAGCAGTGAACCCAGAAACTGTAGAGAGGATTCTGTGTGCAACTACCAAACCACAGAAGAGCCCATAGAGTCACCTGGTTTTGAATAATCTGCATAAATGGGAATTGAAGGATGGTTTGAAATATATTTGGGGAATAGAAGATGGTATTTATAATCGGAAGTATTTGCCTTTCTAAGATGACTCAAAAAAGGTCAAATTCAAGAACAGACCCAGATCATCCAACTGTACCTGGATATGAAAGCCAAAAGGAACAATGGCAGACCATCTGTTCTGAAAACACATGGCCATGATGCCAATGAGTGTGAAATGGTCCTTCATTTTATGAACTGTGGCAGCTCTCACCCATATTATTATGTGTGATGTAAATTTCAAGATTAGGACATTGGTCAGCATCAGAATTCCATTTTATAAGTAGAAATATGCTTCACTGCAGAAATCCTTTGGGTGGACAAACCAGCAAGAACCTCTGACTCAGGGATGTTTTTTAAATCCCTATCAACAATAACTCCTGATCAATTCAAAGTGGTATGAGGAGAAACCTCAATACCTTTTGAAAGCAAGAGGAGTTAACTGCATTTTGGAGTGAATGTTTCCACCAAGATGTTCCCAAAATGTATCTTTTTGACTGACTTTGGAGTTCCAGCAAGCCACCTAGTTTCTTCTCAATAAAAATGGGACATCTGCCTTAAAGATATGTCAGATGAAGAATGCAATATCAGAAAATAAGATACAGGGGCTAAAGAAGTTGAAGACTACTGTTCAGAATCTTCAAGATTTCATCATTTACCTATGGTATCTTTCTTCACTATTACATTTTTATTTCAGGGATCCATACAAAAAACTCAGTATTTCGGTGCCCACTGACCCCACCACTATTACGTCCTACAAGAGGATGCACTGCAATGCCAAATAGAGACACTGTAACAATGCTTGGGTTTCAAGAGCACTATACTAAAACACCAGCATCAAACAATGTCCACAACACCATTGAGAATGTCCAACATTAGTATTTGGTTGACTGACTCTGGAGGGCTATCCCAAAGCTGCCTGTCTACAGGAATTCAAGACTAAATTGATGTGTGATGGTTGAACCCCACAACCACCAGGATCCTATCCTTCCCCTTCACAGGTTGCTATGCATGACAAATATGCAGATGAATGTTTAGATCCCAGAGGAAGTATACTAAAAGAACAGAACCTTCACTGGAAAGTCCCCTCACCACTTACAGGAATATATACACTGAGGGGCCTTTCCTTTCAGAATGTTGACCATCCAACATGTAAAGTAATTTTGATTTTAAGATTAAAAATACTTAAATACATTACAATATTTTCAAATTACACATGCAAAAAAATCTTTACAATTTTTTTTATTGATAAAAACTTTACATTTTATTTCATAGTCATTTCTGTATGGGCTCATTCATTTTCCCCAACTTTGTAATCTCAGTAAAATCAAATGAGAAAAAGATATGTTGTTTTTTTTGTCATTCTAGAATGATTCTCAATAACACAAAAACACATTTTTTGTGTAAATACTTTAAATCTCATAACATCAAATATTTATTATTTTAATTATACCAATCTTCAAGCTCTGTCTGGCCAACAGTACAAAAGTTATACCAATGAGGTGCATGTGTAGTTGTGTTACTGAGTCCAATAATATACACCTGACCTTTAACCTCTACTAATTTATCTGTCTTGGCTGAGTCTTAATGGACAAGTATTTTGTAAAATTCAGTTACATTTCAGTTATTCCACATTACATATATATTCATATTATTTCTAATGATAAATAACTACTTAAATTTATTTTTCTTAAAGCATAGAAAAATAAATAAAATAAAGCAAACAATTATTTTTCTAGTTATGACTTTTGTATCCTTGCTGCTTGTCCTGAGATTCTAAGCCTTGTAAAATTTCCCAAGTGTACAACATGAAAACTAATTATGCTTTACATACACATGACATGTATTGTACACACGTGCATGTTTGACACACTAAATATGGTGATAGTTTAGCATTTAGTTCAATAAAATGTTGAACCCAAGTCAACAAATCTCATGACATGACCTGTTGTGAGATAAATAAATGTTGAATGTAACTACCAAAGCAATTGTCATGCATGGAAAACGATGACTGTAGAGAAACTTTTAATTAAGCCCAACTAGAACTAGTACCATTTAGAAACAGACCTAAAACAAGTTGATCCCCAGATGTGGTAAGCAAACTGTGTAATCTTTTAATAAAAGAAAATCCACAAACACAAAAAGAAGTGACAAGAGCCATCCATGTGTCTCAGACAATAATTCATAATATAATTAAACAAGATCTCCAATGAACAGCAACACAGTTCGTATGTACCCAAGCAGTTTCCCTAACATCCATTTTACTGTCACATAGCTCATGTCGCAGCAAAATGAAGTGGATATTTATACTATTTCTTTCCAATATGTATTAGTTATCAGATGTAGCACCTACAGACTGCTGAAAGTTGGTAAATATTACTCTGATATATGTTTAATATGACTTACTAAACTACTGTAAATATTACAGATCATTAAACACAAAATAAGAGAAGTTCCAGAATCAGATGATAAAGTTTGTACAATATATGTAAAAACAACTGGTATGGATAGAGAAAGCTCTATGTAGAGGAGCAAACAACACTCCGACCTTCTTCAGAACACCTTTATACCTATATTTATAATTATAATCCAACATCTTAGCATGCCCTCTACATTCCTACACCCAATTACACAACCGCCTTCAAACATATGGTCAGCTATCAGTCACTTACCTCTTTCATTTTTTGTGAACCTGATGATGACCGAAGAAGGTTGAAACATTGTTCGCTCCTCTACATAGTGCTTTCTCCACTCATACCAGCTGTTTTTACATATATATTTTTCTCTACAAGTGGGTTTTCTCTTCATCATGGATAATTAGTAGAATGTTTACAATACATCTGATGTAAACATCAAAAATGAAACAACATCGGACAAGCAAATATCACTGCTGCGAGAAGAGGTGTAATGAGTTAATTAATGGTGATACAGCAAACTTGTAATGACTTTCTTCAGCTTATGACTACAAACATTTTATTACCAATTAACTTCAAGAAAATGTCAGAAAGACCCAATTACACCAACATATTCAATAACAGAATGATAAGTTTTAATCTACAAATTACCTCACTTTTCACTATTGATCCATCATAGTTATCATCTTTCTCCTCTTTTATAATATCAATCTTCAAAACTGTTTGTAGAGATTTTTCTTCCACATAATCAGCTTTTCCTGTAGCAAGAGATATAAACAATGAAACAATGAAAATTTCTTTATGACAAGACACAAGGTAATTTATGCATCACTTATCATAATCAAAATCAATACAGTGTATTAAGTTGAAAAAGCCTCTTCTATAGTTCCTTCCTTAGAATACTGGTGCATAAAAAATTAACTTTCAGCATAGGGCAGGTTCTGAAAATATACACTGCTGGCCAAAATCTTAAAGCCAATGAACATAAAGAAAAAATATGCATTTTGCATTGTTAGACTCAACCAATTATTTGAGAAGAGCTTTAAAAGATGAAAATAAGAAAAGGAAAAAAAACAAAAACTTTTTTAGCATTTCATTGAGAAAATGTAAAAACTATGAAATTAGCCTAAATACTAGTTGATCAAAAGTTTAAGACCATACTGACACGAAGTGTTAATCGGTAAACACGTAACGAAATTTAGTCATTTGTGTTCAAGCATTAGCACTATCAACATCTCCTGTGTTACATTGGATAAAAACATGGCAAAGGCTAAAAGCTGACAGAGTTTGAATGCGGCAGAATTGTCAAGCTTCAAAAGCAAAATTCTTAAAAGACCCTGAGAAATATGGAAGGAGAATTTCAAGGGGTCAGCCCAAGAAAATTTCACCAGCATTGAGCAGGAAGATTTGACTTGAACAAGATTAAGGTCTTTACATATGCATAATGCAGCTCAAGAACAATACGATGGCATCTACGAGAGAAAGGCTTTAAAAACCATAAATGTCTTCACTTCAAAGAACATGCCTCCTTCCACACCATAAATTAGTTCGGTTAAACACTGCTGAGAAGCACCAAATATGGGATATAGAAAAGTAGATGAAGGTATGTTCTCAAATGAGAAAAAATTTAACCTGGATGGTCCAGATGGCTTCCAACTTTACTGAAAGATAAGGATTTCCCACTGGAGACATTTTCTACACAACACATTCAAGGAGGTTCCATCATGATCTGGGGTGCTTTCTCCTTCCATGGAACAATGGAGCTTCAGGTTATACAGGGGTGTCAAACAGCAGATGGTACATTAGCATACTGGAGAAAGCATCCTTATTGACTGAAGGTTCTCACTTGTGTGAAAATGACTGGATCTTTCAGCAGGACAATGCCCACAGGACAAAGGAATATTTCATGGCAAATAACATGATTCTTTTGGACCATCCAACATGTTCACCCAAGTGAACCCCAATGAAAATGTTTGGGGGTGAATGGCAAGGAAAGTCTATAAAAATGGACATCAATTCCAAACAGTGCATGATCTTTGTAAAGTCATCTTCACCACTGGGAATAACATTCCAGCCAGCCTTCTGCAAATGCTTATATCAACCATGCCAAAGCAAATGTTTGCAGTTATTTGCAATGACGGCCATGCAACTCACTACCTCATCTTGAGCATTTCCTACCCTGTTTAGGACTTCTTTTTGGTATGGTCTTAAACTTTTGACCAGCTAGTATTTCGGCTAATTATATAGTGTTCACATTTTCCCTATTAAATGCTAAAAAGTTTTTTATTTTTATTTTCCCTTTTCTTATTCTCATCTTTCAAAGCTACTGATATAAGTGGTTGAGCCTAATGAAAAATACATATTTTTTTCTTTATGTTCATTGGCCTTAATATTTTGGTGAGCAATATTTATGCAAATTGTCAGTTGTATAGTCCACAATGGTAGCTAAACATTCCAGAGTCAATGAGTGAAATATCTATATCTAGTATCAGAAAGATTCCAATAGAGAACAATAGTTATTAAGTTAAGAATACGTCTGCAGTTGAAATGCATACCAACCATAACCTATAAGGTATTATAAATTAATGCATGCAATCAATTCAAGAGTAACACATGAAGAAGCAAACAGAACAAACAAGTATGAGAATGTCAGAATTATGCCCTATGATGTACCCCTTCATGGCAGCAGTCACCATTAAACCAAACAAGTCTGGGATCACAAATTCACCACAGTTTCCATAACTTTTACATGTTTTGTTAGAGTGAGACTCCTTCAAATGCAAATTGTTTTTTATTTCAAAATTAAAAATCAGTTTCTTTATCTTAAAATTGTGAAAATTCACTTGCCTAATCTCTAAATCCTTGTAAATAAATACAATTTTTTGAAAAACTTCATTTCATCCTTTATTTTCTCAACCTAACTCTCTACCCATCAGGTCACATGACCAATTTTATAATCATCATAAAAATACAAAATTAAACTAAATTATCTTTTCCATAATAATTCCAAATTGTAGCAAGATACAAAAGTAATGTATCCGACACAACACAGTGTTTGCAACAGTATGCATAAGTTTACACTTTTTTTGTCTTTTAATGGTATATAACTGATAATCCTGGCACACAAGGTGAAAATTACATGAAAAAACTGAAGTTCACATTACTGTATCACATAAAGTGAAACAGAAGTTGCTTGTAAAAATATCTCCCTGAAGAATGTTATATTCCTATTATCATAATTTTGCATTATTTTACCTAATCTCACTTAACAAGCTCCTAATATTTAAATTTAATACTTTTACTACAACAAATAAAGAACAGACACAAAAAATAGAAAATATAGTACTTACACAGTTCCTTTAGTTATTTTGCTCTTCACTGACAGCAAAACTTAAGATTCCTTTCTATACATATAGTACTAGAACACTAAATTTTTATTCAATTAAATAACACACCTAATTAAGCAAATTAGTAATACATCAAGCAGATAACATTCTATTACAATCATATTTTTCTAGCTTTCTAACTATGAGATAAAGGATTATGAAACTATGTAATTTGTAGATTGAAAATTCCGATGAACTGTATTCAAAATATATTATAAATACTGTGGTGCAAAATATTACAGTGAACTAATGAAAATCTGTGAAAGAGGTAATATGGGAAATGTGTTCTATTTTCTCATTTATTATTATTCTATTGAGACCAAAATCCATGCAACCTGTGCTTGCCTGAGAAATATCTCTGTAAAAATGAGTAATTTACAGTACATTTTGTACTTCTCACAGGGATGATCTCAAAATTAATGACAAGGTAGAAAAATCCTGATGGAGATTGAGGATGATTTAAACATAATCTTACATAAATTAGACCTTATATTAAAATTTGATTCATTAACTGCAATTTGATATCAAATTTACTGAAAAAAAGTTATTTAATTAAATTTCGGGTACACCTAGAATTATGTGACATACACAATTTGTCTTGCCATGTCATTAGGGTTTACATAAAATTAATTTCTTGTGGGCAAAAAAGACTATAGTTGGCTACACATGCTGGGAACATATTTAAAGTGCAAAAAAATGAAACAATAACGGCATAAATGAATATTTTGAAGTTTGACCTTGTCAGTATGATGCATTTCATCAAGAAGGTTCAGGATTTTAAGTTGTGATATTAAAAAAGTAACAAAAAGATAATTGTGATTCAGAGGTAATTCCATACCTTCAAGTTTGAATCAAACACAAAAATAACATGGAAAATGAAAGTGTCAAATCTAACATTATTTATTTACATCCCTGAAATTGAACATAAAAAATAATACATTAAAAATTATCAATGAATAATGAAACAGTCAGGTACAACACCAAATTTAAACAGGTAAATTGATGCTATTTATGTTAGAAAGAACATGAAAGATGTCCTATATAAACACACACACACTTACTATTAGCTACTGTGAAACTATTATCTTGTGTTTTCTCCAACTTGATATCCAATTCTTCCTGTTTCTCATCATAAAATGGTTCAACCTTCATGTTTAGTACTTCCATGATCATGAAGCTTTACCTTTATACTGTTACCAAAACTTGCAGTTGCATTATCGAGAAATAAATAAAAATTTAATGTTGCTTCCTTCAAAAACATTACAAAGTTTAATATTTATGAACCTCAAATTTAAAAATTTTACTGTGATAACAAATTTCAAGCATAATTTATCTCACATCTCTATGCAAAAATGGTGATAACATAATCAGAGTTCTATTACTAGATGAAATATAGAACATAAGATATAACTAAATGTTGAGAACTAATATTAATCAAACGAAGAAAAACAGGGCTAATTTCAGCAACAATACACTTAGATGACTGATGTCCCCTATAACAGTCCCTAATTACACAATTAGGTGTGTAATTTATTCTGGTACAATTATAATATTACAATTAGCAAAGAAAAAAAAAAAGTAACTTGAATAACAAACGGTTTTTTTGTTGTTGTTGTTTTTCATACAGGCAAGAACAACGTTACATGTTACATTTTTATTTAGCGAATATCCGTTCCTAACTGTGTATCCCACCCACACAACAAGATGCAGCTTTCAATGTACATGTATTGCAACGCACAAATTTTCCAAGTTGTATATACTAAAATATTATATTTAATGCATCACTACGACAATTTTTTTCTTGAAATATTTTCTACAAAGTTAAAATGTTGATCATTTAGTTAGAGTAGTTTAAAAGTATGTTTCGGAATAACACATTCAATCCAAATCTCATCTCCTTTGAAATAAAGTGTATACTTACTACATAAAAGCAATCTTCCAAATCATATGTTTATAGGAACAAGTTGAGTAGTTATAAATCATCTATTTGTGAGATAATAATTAATACACTTGTTACGAAACAATGCAAATAGTTCAAACACAAAAACATTCCAAATACACTCAACTTAATTTAAAATACCAGCACCCTCTGGATTTGGAAGAAAGTAACCTAATACAAATATAACGACACTCTTGATGTTTTATCAGTGTTGTTGTTTAGAACTGAGCACAAAGCTACACAATGGGCTATCTGTGCTCTGCCCACCCCGGGTAGCGGAACCCGGATTTTAGCGTGTAAGTCCGCAGACATACCGCTGAGCCACTGGGAGGGTTTTATAAGTGTTAAGTTTTAATTCGTGAGTTCTCAGTGCTTCCTGGTGTTTCTTCAGTACAGTAAAAAATGCTTTCAGTCTAATCATTCTACTTTCGTATGCAATTTTATCGCATCGTTTTACATCTTTGTATCACATTTGGGAAAAAAAACATTAATGGCAAATGTTGTTTCAGTTGAAATTTTATTTTAGGTTTAATTTGTATTTATTTTCTTTAATTTGCAGCACAAATAGTTGAACGTATTTATAATTTCAGAAGGCATCTAGCATAATAATGGTTTTTACTTATAAGTTATTCGAAACTTTTATGACACAAGTAGTTTAATTATTGAAGGAAAATAAAATTAAATACATTAACTGTGCATTTAAATAACAGTTTCATTTGTAACGTATAAGATAAGAATTAGGTCACATAGTTAAATATAGAAATGAAAAGTACAGAAACACTGCACTTGTTTACGTGTAGTACACCTTAATAATACCCCAAAACAATCTACATATTCTAAAATAATATATTAAGATAACATGTTTATACAATTGTTCACGATACTGTTCATTATCACACTTGTATACAGTGGTTTAAGTAGTTTCTCCTTTTACGTTAAAGTCCACGCAAGATAGTTATGTTATTTTAGAACACAATTTGGAAAGATGAATTATTCTTCCTCCTCTGTCATAAAAGTACAGTGTGTGATATTTTCACTACAAAATCACCATTATAGCTATTTGTTACTACATTCTACCCAGTGCCTTTAAATAATTGTCTCTTTATGTCAGTCTATAAAGGCTTGTTCAATTACTTTAGAACCCAGTGAATAAAACTAATTTATCTTCTTTACTCTATTATTATAATACAATCTGTGATAATTTATCTTCAAACAACCGCTGTATACTTAGTATAGCTAAACGCATAATCACTCAGTCTATCTATCTTTGAAAGTAAATTTTCAAAGCGTTTGTATTCTCTGACACGTGTATATAATGTTACAGACACATTACTATAGATGTGAAGTAATGATGTTCAATTCATATATCTCGAAAAGCTTAGAAGGTTCAAATAACAAGACGCAATAATATAAAAATCATTTATTGTTAATATGTATGTTTGTGCTTTCTTTTACCAAAGCCACGTCGGGTTATCTGTGGAGCCCACCAATGGGAATCTAAACCCTAACCGTAGCATTGTAAACCCGAAGACTTATCGCTGTACTGGCGTGAGGCTCATAGCTAATAAACTACATGAAGTACGATTTGTAAACAGTTATAAAAACAAACTTGCAACAAAATAACTTTTACAGACAATTACTAAATTTATCACTTTTGCCACATGAACTATCAAAATCATAACTACCTTGTTAAATTTAACTGGAAATAGGCTTGTATATCAAACACACAGTGTTATCGCTTTACTTTTCATTGTTATATACCATTTGGTAGAAAACTTTTAATGTTATATCCTTGTGTTGCGTTATTTGAGTCTTAGATTTAATTTGTGGTTTCTGTTTAATTTGCATCATAATCAACTCCTTCAAACTTGTAAAGTGTTTGTAAATTAAATAGGTACTTATTAAAATAATGATTCACTTGTAAAGTTCTTGTTGTTGTTTTGAATTAAGCATAAAGCTACACAATGGGCTATCTGTGCTCTGCCCATCACGGGTATCGAAACCTGGTTTTCAGCGTTGTAAGTCCGTAGACATTCCGCTACTTTTAAAATGCTCGAAACTTTTATGGAACGCAAATTAATTACTGAATGAAAAGACAACCGGATATAAACTGTCTCATTAAAATGATAAATTTCCCATTGAATCATCTAATAACTCCTTTAGATACATAATTAAATATAGAATTTAAAAGTACAATGTGATAAAAGTAAACACAATTTCTTAACTATATTTACTTCGTTTACTAAGCGATTTGCCACCTTTCTAGTATGACAGCGAAATGTCTGCTTTCAACTTTATCTTCTGGTGGTTTTCGTGAACTATCTGCACGCTCATCATGTACAACTACATCGTCTTACGTATACTATAAAGCCTGCCATGGCTTGGTGGTTAACATACTCCACTAGTAATCCGAGGGTTTTGGGTTCGAACCCCATCACATTAAACATGCTTGCCCTTTCAGCCGTGGGGGCGTTATAACGTAATGGTAAATCCAACTATTCGTTGGTAAAAGAGTAGCCTACGAGTCGGCGATGGGTGGTGATGACCAGCGCCTTTCGTCTAGTTTTACACTGTTAAATTAGGAACGGCTAGCGCAATATATATATATATTGGAATAACGGAAATTGTCTGGCAAGTTTTCCATCCAATTGATAGGTTAACAAGTTATGGAAAACTAGAAAAACATGCTGCTTCATTTTCGGACAAACTAAATGTCTCATAATTTTGTCGTATGTCCAATCGATTCATAAATAACCTCTCATGCAAAGCTCATGGGCACTTTTTAATTTTTCAGGGTGATATGCTTTTGCAACAAAAAACTTGATAAACTACAGTCCAGTGCTCTGAAGTTTGTACATTTGATGATCGACATTTTCTCATTAAAACACCATTTTTGAAAAGTAGCAAGTTGGAACTTCCTCCAGTTCATCTTTTGGAAGTACAAATTTAAACAGTGAAGAGATCTGCTGGTAGTTTTCTTGCTCATCGATCAGTTTGTTTATAGCAAACGAAACTCCGCTTGATGAGCCAGATCCCTCACGCTCATCATTATCACTCTCAAAAGAATTGTTAGTAGGATATTTTTCGTGAGATCCCCGTCGGATTAAAATATGCATTACACAAATCAATAATACTGTCCTCTGAACAAACGTCTATTATTTGTCTTCGGCCTTATTTCTTCGCCTGTGTTCGTGTCGCAGTACACCAGGAAAATACTTTTTTTGTTTTTTTGGAATTTCGCACAAAGCTACTCGAGGGCTATCTGTGCTAGCTGTTTGTTTTGGAATTTCGCACAAAGCTACTCGAGGGCTATCTGTGCTAGCCGTCCCTAATTTAGCAGTGTAAGACTAGAGGGAAGGCAGCTAGTCATCACCACCCACCGCCAACTCTTGGACTACTCTTTTACCAACGAATAGTGGGATTGACCGTCACATTATACACCCCCACGGCTGGGAGGGCGAGCATGTTTGGCACGACTTGGGCGCGAACCCGCGACCCTCAGATCATGAAGCGCACATATATGCGCTTGCCGTCCCTAATTTCGCAGTGTAAGACAAGAGGGAAGGCAGTTAGTCATCATCACCCGCCGTCAGCTCTTGGACTACTATTTTACAATGAACAGTAGGATTGACTGTCACATTATAACGCTCCCATAGCTAAAAGGATGAGCATGTTTGGTTTGACGGGGATTCGAACCCGCGATCACATTTGGATTCTTCTCAACAACATTAACAGGAAACAGTGATTAGCTACCTATTCATCTCAGGTTCAGTAACAACGTTTCACCAAGCCAGATTATTTCCCAACAATATGCCATTTGCCAGAATAGGTTTCACAACCGATTCCGATACGATATTGCGTCAGATATTAAATAAATGTTTTTAAGAGGGACTTCAACAAAGCAATCCTTAGTACCCTGAGCAATAACAAGTTAAATATACTATGTAATAAAATTTTTACTTTTTGTTGTTCCTGAGAAGAAAATGTTATTTCCCAATTGATTATGCCTAAACTAAATGGAAAATACCTATTTTTCTCTTCAAATTTTGCTTTTGTGATTTGGGAGTGTAAAAGGAAACATGATGAGAGACTATACGTGGGGGCTGATACATGAAAGTGATTTACATCACAGTCGCATATCTCGAAAAACTACTCATTTCTAAATATTTTTGAATAATTTTACTATAATTACATGTAAATCTTGATTCATATATTGTTTTATTCAGACCTTGTGTAAATGAAATTGTGCAAATTTACCCGTTTTTACATTGAAAATAGGTTAATTTTTAAATTTCATTATCCAGGTCACAAAAGCAAAATTTGAAGAGCATAATGGCCATTTTCTGTATTTTTACAGTATAAGCAATTAAGAAATAACACATAATATCCAAGAACAAATTTGTGTTGCATAGTAACATGTTGTCTATTAATGACAACAACTGAGCCGTAATACCTAACATAACCATAACTTATTCTTCACTCTATTGTTAAAAGTTTGCTACGAATGACTAGCTATAATTATAAGTAGATGAATTTTTCAGGAATGTTTTCATTATTTCAGAAACTTGTCTTAATTCAGACTTGTGGTCTGATATGTACATTTAATTGTTACAAACGTGATGTATTAGATCACATGATCTAATCTGACGTAAACGACTTACCTACTATTTTTTAATTTATGTAGAAAGTAAATGTCTTCGAACTCATGTTACATTTTACCATATCAAAGTTACTTGGTTATTTATATTGATGTTGTTGTTTTGAATTAAGCACAAAGCTACACAATGGGCTATCTGTGCTCTGCCCACCACGGGTATCGAAACCTGGATTTTAGCGTGAAAGTCCGCAGACATACCAATGAGCCACTGGGGGACTATTTATATTGAAATTGAACACTTTCTGTTAAGACAAATGAATTAAATATTAAATATAATTAAATGTATAATATTTATATTTTATCAATGAATGTAGAATAATAAATATCGACATGTACTTTGTTATATTCGACCAGTCAGTTTTTATTTTTAAGAAGTGTTTTTCTCTTCAACTGAATTTTGAATTGCACCATTTGAGGAATACGTGTACCGATTTTTCTATCATTTTCATTCAGTGTTAGTGACCCTCAGAAAGAAATCAAAACAGGTTTATTTTGTCTTAAGATTTGTAAAAATGTCAATAAAAGTAAGAATACTAGTTTTAATTTCTACCATAATATTGGTTAACCAAAATTCTTCGCATAAAGTGGTACATGACCCCAGAAACTGAACTTTAAAGGAACATTTACACTGAATAACTTATAAAGGGCGAATAGGATTTGTTTGTTTGTTTGTTTTGGAATTTCGCACAAAGCTACTCAAGGGCTATCTGTGCTAGCCGTCCCTAATTTTGTAGTGTAAGACTAGAGGAAAGACAGCTAGTCATCACCACCCACCGCCAACTATTGGGCTACTCTTTTACCAACGAATAGTGGGATTGACTGTCACATTATACACCCCCACGGCTGGGAGGGCGAGCATGTTTAGCGCGACCCTCGGATTACGAGCGCACGCCTTAACGCGCTCGGCCATGCCAGGCCGGGCGAATAGGAACTGATATAAAAATCTGGTACACAGTGTATTAGTATTATGTTTTACCGCGGATGATTTTCCAATTTATTATGCTAAGTATTATAATTTAAGATAGCTGAAACTAATTTAAACCATAATTTGAATGAAGAAGTTTATAAAATGTTGATATGTATTAAATTCATGATATTCTAAATGCAAAATATGCAAATATAATGAAATTTATAATAAATGTTGGTATAAATGGTTAATAGAAATCATGATGTACATATAAAGGGTTCACAAACTTACAAATAACATCGTCTTTTTTCTAGTCTGGAACATCCATGATATCTTATCTAGGGTTCACGATGAGAGAATTAATTTTGCAGAGACTATTCATTTAACATGGAGTTAGCCTCACGTCGTTTATAAGTTAATTTTTCCCTGCTAAAATTATATAATGCTTTTGTAAAAATACTGATGTCTGATGAGAATTCATTAATGTTACATGTGTTGGAGTGTTTGAAATCTATTAACGTTCCTTGTCAAATATCTTTTGTTTTCCGATTAATAAGGGTTTGTTTGTTTGTTTCTGAATTTCGCACAAAGCTACTCCAGGGCTATCTGTGCTAGCCGTCTCTAATTTAACAGTGTAAGACTAGAGGGAAGGCAGCTAGTCATCACCACCCACCGCCAACTCTTGGGCTACTCTTTTACCAACGAATAGTGGGATTGATCGTACATTATAACGCCCCCACGGCTGGGTGGGCGAGTATGTTTGGCGCGACCCTCGGATTACGAGTAGCACGCTTCGCCATGCCGGACCGATTAATAAGAGTTAATCACTATTATGGTGAACGAAATTTATAGTATACCAACTGCAGCAAACCAACAGTATAAATTGCATCTTATCGTGTCGGTTTACAAAAGTTAAGAGGAAGTTCTTGAAATTTCAGGAGGCTCAACAATACGATAATACTTTTGTAAAACATAGAATGTGTGAAAGAAAGTACTTTAAGGCTATATGTAATACAACTTTTATTTGCGTTATAATAGTTATCGCGTTAATATGGACGTTTGTTGTGACTATTATAAGTGAGAACTTTTTTATCAGCTGAGGTGATGGTGCAATAGTAGCTTTTCCTCCCTTTTTCTGGTTGAACTGTTATACGAAAAACATGATACCAATTTCTCAGAATATCTATAGCCTAATAACACGTAATTACTCAAATAAAATGAATCGCTCCAAACGAAACAATGCACATCACCCAAACTAACATGTTCTGATGGGATCATGGGATATTTCTCCTTTTAGAAATTTAGATCTTTTTAAACTATCGGTACAATTTTTTTGATGATTAAAATTGTGTAGTACAATGTTACCAGGCTATGTTATCAATGTTTTTAATTGCATTCACAATGACCAGTTTCAGCATAACATAAACTGAGCAATCTTAAAAGAATAACATTGTTACTGTAGTAGTAAAAAATATTAAAACACAACAGTCTTAATATTTGATGTTTCTATATCAGTAGTTTATTTTTTTCCTCAGGTAGAAAAGAATGTTATCAGAATGGGCACATTTATACTCAACATGCATCACAAGTTTCCATCTGTTGTTTGAATAAAGATACTTCTATATTTTTTTAAATACTGAAAAAGTTCAACACACATTGTAAAATTGCCTGTTAATGTATTAAATTCACTCTCTACACTACTGAGCAGTCATTTTCATCCATAAGTAACTGAGTAATTTGTAAAATAAAAACATTAACTATGATATCAAAATATTATTCACTTAACATTTTACAGTTGAAAGGACAATACAAAACATTTTTATTTGCTTCAACTATGAAGCTTTTATTTCCAAAAAAAACCTTTTGTAAAATTAGAAGAGCTTTAATATAACTAAAACTAATAAACGTTTTAAAGCAATGTAATGATAACTACAAGCAGCAAAAATTCACAAATATGGAGTTCAGGATCATGGTGAATACTCTGTTGGCAGAAAATGGTTTTAGAGAGAGAGAAGTTAAAGCCATTTGAGGTGGTACACTTCAGTAAACGACTGAGGGAGGTCTGTAGCTGCTGCTCAGTATACCTAATGTTTAACGACTGATATGAGAAAGTCAACATACAGTCCATTTGCAACAGTAAGAGGGAGTTGTTCAGTGATGGGATTAATCTTTGTACTGAAAAGTATGACACTCAAAACACAACACTGATGGACTTCAAGTTCCTGAATAATAGAACGGAAAGTGTTGAACCCACATTAACTTGGAATCTACTGTCCATTAAAATATTTTTAATAAAAATGGGCAAATGGCCATGTAACTCAAATACGTGGAAGTCTCACAAAATCGCATACTTCCATGTTGTATCATAAGCCTTCTCAATGTCAAAGAGTATTGATACAAGATGTTGCCAATTGAAAAAAGCTTCTCTGATTCATGTTTCAAGTTGAATCAGGTGATTCACAGTATAGCACTGTCATCGGAACCCATGCTGGATGGGTGAGAAAAGGTTGGTTGATTCCAGAAACCAAACAAGACCAATATTAACCATTTTCTCTCAGGTCTTATAGAGACAGCTCATCAAAGCAGGTGACAATAGTTTGAAGGAATCTTGGGATTCTTCCCAGGTTTAAAAAAAGGTGAGACAACAGCCTGGCACCAGGCATCAAGTAAAACATTCTCCTGCCAGATTGAGTTAAAAACAATCAGAAGAATAGCAAGAGAAGCAGGAGATAGATGGCATAGCATTTCATAGTGTACATCATCAGGTTCAACCAATGTACTGCCAGACCGATGAAGGGTCAGTTTGAGTTACACCAGTGTAAAGGGACGATTATACTCACAGAAAAATTCAGCTCAAAAGGAATGAAGTAATCAATCACCCTACCCAAGTCTTGATAGCTAAGAGGGTGGAGGAAGAAGTAGAAGTGCCAGATACCCAGCAAAAGCTTTCACTAAGAGAATCAGCAGTGCTCTTGGTATCAGCGACTTCCTGGTTATCACAGAGCAAGAGCAAGAGAGGGACAGAATTATATTGCTCACTGACCTTTCTAATCTTGGCCTATATGACTTTGGAAATGGTTGTCTAGGATATGCTGGTTGTGAACTTAATCAAAGATTCCTTCCGGCTTTGACGTCTTACCTATCTAGCATGTGAATGGAACTGCTGGAAAGTGATGCGATATGAGAGTATAAAATATCTACAAAAAGTATCTCAGTCCTGTTTTTGAGCCTTCCATGCATGTGGAAAACATGTCAAGGTTTTAAGAATACATTGAGCAGTTGCTTGTTGAATATAGTCAGTTACTGCTGCCACACAGTTGTCTATTAATGGCTTACAGATGATGACAGGATCAAGTTCTGCAAAAGCAGTGAAAGAAGGCCAGTTTTTTTGATTCAACTTCTGCTGAGACACAGGGTCAGGTGGAACTGACCTCAGCCAGTCTCTCTCAAAGTTATGGGGAAATGATCACTGCCTCATGGATTATTGTCAACCATCCATGAAAAATTGAATTGTGAATGGGAGCAAACTGAGAGATGAATAGCAGTAAACGACAGACTAGGTACATGAAAATAAGAAGAAAAAAACAGTATTGAAAAGAGAAAGGTTGTGATCAGAAAACATATGCTTCATGGAGCAACTCCTTCTATCAATATCAGCACTTTCCCATAGGGGATGATGTTCATTAATGCCCCACAGAAGGGGAGATGGAAACTGTGTTGAATGAGAGTATCAAGGTTTGATTGATCATATGTCTCTCCAGGCAACAGGTAGAGAGAACAAACAGTGATGGTACGACCAAAGGAAACACAGATTGCTGGGGCCTCCAAGGGTTATCAGGTGGCAAGGATAAGGTGGGCACATGCTGATCAACCAATAATGCCACTTCTCCATCACACAGCTTGTAATTTCTGTACAAAGAAAACTGCTGAAAAGTTAGTGTATCTGCAGGTTTCAGAAATGTTTCTTGTGATGAAATACATACAGGATGATTGAAAGCAATTATTGTTTTGATGTAATCTTGATAAGAATGTAAACTTTGACAGTTCAACTGTTTTGGGTGACCATTTTTATTTATGTGTAGGTAAATTGGGTGGAGAACTCTTCTGTTTACTACTACATCTTTTTCTTTACTGTCTTTATTCAAAGGAAGTCTACTGACCTCCATGGATCCTGCCCTGAGATGATTTGGCAGGTCTTTGCTGTTAGAAAAGGATTTCAGTGACTGAGGATGTGAATGGATGATCCTTTTGCATCTTGGGCTGGGAGAAAAAATGTACCCAAGGAAATGCCTTTACCCAAAAAAAAGGAAGTGGATATTTGGATTTGTTAAAACATATGTTCAGGACAGACTTTTAATTTGGTTTGATAAGAATTTTTTTGGAGGCACAGAGAGATCCGTCTGCAGTCCCACTTTAGTAGTGGAATGAAGAGCAGCACATTAGTCCAAGATGAAGCGAAGGACATCAACTTTCGAGCCTCAGGGTAAGTAATTTTATGAATCTTTTTCAAATGCTATACCTCTATTTTTTCCAACCATTTGGGCAAGAACAAAAGAAGGATAGGTAAGAGCCATTTTAGTTGACACAGTGAGCATCTGTTTCACATTCGTAGGCATTGTGGTCCTTACATTATTATGAACACAGGTCAAGAAACCATGACATGATGTCTTTGAGTGACCAAACTGCTGAGGAAGTAAAATGAAAGAACAAAACCTTTTCTGGGAGATCCCTCCATTACATACAGGTCTGATGTTGCACTAAGACAAATTGATGGTACACTATTAGTGTTTCACATGCAAGATGTAAATCCAGTTCAATTACACAATTTGTTTAAGGAAGTATAAAAAATTTATTTATTTTGGACCAGCTGCACTATAAGGTCCCCAATCAGTGTGTTTGTGTGCCTTTTGTACATTATGAGCAGCTAAGTTGTGGGTGAAGACTTTGTTTGTTATTAGTGTTCTTCACCTGATACTAGGATTATAAAAGTCCACTGATCCATATGCATTTATAGGAAATTATTGCTCATCTAGATCCATGCTCATTTGAGCTCACGTAAATATGGAGTAGTGTGTCCACGACGTCCTTTTGGCAAACTATGTTCAGTTAAATTTAAGATTGTATTTTTTCTTCATGGATTTCATTGCAAAAAAGTTATTTCAGTTGAGATGCAAGTCGAGTCACAAGTTGTAATGGGCAAATGATTTCATTTTGTCTCACTCTCAAATCAGAAAAATTATGACTTGATCCCAATTCATATATGTCTTAATTCTGCAACTCTTTGTTAACATAACTATACTTTTAAATGTTCAAATATTAACCACATATATTCATAAATGTCAAGATTCAGACTTTATTATTTGTTGATACATCACTTATTCATTTATGAAGTTTAAGTACTATCACTCTGTTAAGAAGTTGCTTGGTTGCTGTATTCACCATGTAAATTAAAAGACTTAAGATTTGGGATGATGAAAACCTAGGTGCTACATGGCTGGTAGTGTTCAATAAGTCATATCTAAAGAAATAAATGGCAAAAATACATTCTCTGTATAGGTTTAAACAATCTACTAATATGGGTCCCAATCATTAATTAAAAATCTTATTTATAAATAATCAAGAAGATAAACACAGGTCAGTTAAAGATTCTTTCTGTTTTTATTTAAAGAAACAATTACAAAATTGACATTTTGTAAAATACCAAGACCATAATCAACTCTATCAAACCAATATCAAATAACTTTAGTTGTAAAAAATACTTGTACTAACCATGTGTACCTTCTGATGTAGATTATATTATTCCTTTAAATTCAGTTTTTGTTTTCACATTCATAACATTTTTGTCTGAACTACATAAATCGTCATCACTACCATCACTGTACTTTGAAATAATACGTTCTTCTAACAAGTCAACAGGCTATTCTGTTTTCTCCTGCACAAATACAGTCTAATATCAAACAGCTAGTGGTATCATTACACATAGTCTCTACAGTTTACTAGTTCAAAATAACATAATTAATCAAACTAATGCTTGGAATCTAATTATACGTGTAAGCAGTGCTAAACACAATTTAAATACTTATCATTTTTAAAATGGTATGACTTTAGATGATTAAAATTTATCTGATATTTAAATAAAATAACTTTAAATACATTACACACCTCTGTACATCATTAACAGCTAGGAGTCACCTACTGGAGAAGCAACCAGTGAAAGAAAGCATCTTTCTGAAGAAGGGAGTACCTTATGGGTTTTTGATGTTTAATTAAAGTGATAACAGACCAAAGGTCATGAATGTGGTTAATGTGAATAGGTTTTCAAACCATTTTACTTTGGTTATATACAACACGTCGATACAGTAACAATAGGAAAGAGGAGCCCTCATATATATTCTGAGGTAAATCCAAATCTTGCTCAGCTAGGCTTAACAACAGGGAACTTACTACTCAACAGATATGATGTATGGTTGTAATGTACTACACCTCTTGCCATATATCGTAAGTTAAGTGTGTATCCAACTGATTGTTTATTGGATGAAATACACCACTTGCAGATAAATCTCCCCATATCCAATTCTGCAGCAGATTGGGATTGAGAAGCCATTGTTCTTTTGGGCTTCACTTTAAGAAAGAGGAGTAAATCATATATGTTAAAATATAAGTATGGGTGAATCATTCTCATCAGGCACAATTATCTGGAAATGTGTCATTATAAGAAGATAGCATAATGGTTAACATGACCAAGGACATCAATGTATGAGCTAAGATTGAGTGAATAATTACATTTCATCCTGTCTGCTTTCCTTTTTTCTTGTGAAAACTGTTAAAATGTCAAGACAGTTATACAGATATGGTGTTGAAGTTTATAAGGGAGCCCCATCTCAATAGTTGGCACCAAGCAAGAGCAGATCTGCTCCAGATTTCCTACTTCCTTGCTTGATACAGATTTTGAATAAACAATATTGATGAGGTAAGGATTACCATTCAGTGAGATCTGGTGACACCAAATACAAAAAATTTAATGTTTGGTACTACATGTAAGTTGGGAAGTTGGTTTGAGTTCTCTATTAGTTTTCCTAACTTTTGGTATATTTGGTATTTTTTTCAGGATCTATAAGAAAAGATCAGCAAACAATGTTTCCCTGTATTGTACAAGACTAATGATGAAGCTGGAAATTAAACTCAGCAGGCTAAGGTCAATACACTACAGCCTGGAGTAAAATAGAGGGATGGTAACATTAGAGTACATAAAATCATCTAGTAACACATGTAACTAGAGATGAATGTATTAGATGTAGTTCACAGACAATTCTTTGAGATCTCTGGTCAGTTTTGAAAGGAAGCAAGACAGACTGTGACATGACTGAACAAATTTGAAGCTATGCTACAAAAACAGATTATGATGTGACTGAAATGATTGTCAGGTATGTTAAACCTAACAAAATATGTCAGATGATTGAGCTGATGAATTGAAGCTGTGAAATTAGATGAGGATAAGTCCACAGACAAGGGATTATACCATGAACAAAATAAGCATTGATGGAGTTCATGAGAGGGAACAGTTTAAGCAGGATAGACTAAAAGAGAATCAGAAATAGAAGAATAACATAATAAAAAAATGAAACAAGATACAAACAACAGATTAAAGGAATGTGATGTCTTTATGAAATGGAGGGGTTAAGGAATAAATTTATCAGTCCTAATACAGGAAAAAAAGCTGCAAAAGTATGGGTATCTGAATGATGATGAAAATCATAGGAAAAAGGGGAAAAATATCTGAAAGAAACAGAATAATTGATAAGTTGTAGCCATTGAATGTTTTATTTTATTTATTCAATGTGATAAATAACACAAACAAGGAAAGGGATGACTACAGAAAATAAAGTTCTAATTAAATGGACAGAACAAAAGTACAACAAAGATAAAGGAATGTAGCAGTAAATAAACAAATCCAATTGATCAAAGTAACTAAACACCTAAAAAGAACTGAAAAAGAAACAAGTGTGAAAATAGGCAGTACAAGGGAAAACAAACATATGATCTTTCACAAATGTTTACAGGGAATACAACCCATGAAAGTTGTGTTACTCTCTTGTTGGTGGAAAAATATAGCATTATGATGATTATCTTGTAAACCCTATAGATAATTACAGGCTCACAAACATGGAAGTTTATTTATTTATTTTACTGGTAGGTACACAAAATTCCATTGCAGTTGTACGAGTGTTTGTAACTCACAGTGAAAGTGTACCCACTTTGTACACAACTTTTGACATTTTTAGAAAAAAATGAGAATATGTATATTTTAAAATAGGAAGTACACATACAAATTATCTGATAAAAATTTATAATGGGTGTGTGTGTGTATATATATACACATACATACTTGAATAACCAAAAAATCATTAATTACTTCATTAAAACCACAGAATTGTATTATAATTCAAGTTTAACAGCTGAGATGTATTTGTGTAAAAAATTAATAACATAAAACAAATATTGAAATGGCTAACATACCAACACAAAGGTTTGTATTGAAAGAAAGAGGAAATAACTGAATTTAGAAATGGCTGAGAAAATCACGAAAAGAGTATTTTAATTGGTAATTCACATGTCATATATGTAGAAGTATATATAAGAAACCATTTCAAAAAGTGGAAAGAAGAAACTTGTGGGAGAGCACCATGTTTGATTCACTGAATAAAGTGATAGCTCAGCAAACAGAAAAGCTAAAAGATTACATTCTATATTCTAGTTTGTCAATATTGTTAATATGAGTTCTTAATAAATAAATAATGTACAATATCAAAATTTGAATAATAATTTATAATTTGATACCAAAAGTATTAACAGAGATTCATAAAATACCAGTTCAATAACATTTTCAATGCAAGTCAACAAATGCAATGGCGTGGCATTTGATAATGTCTACGGTATAGCAAAATATATCTGTAACAAAGGTTTTAATTAACCCACTGATTAACAGAATATCAAACACCACTAATAAACCAACAGGAATTAGATTCATTTAGAAACAAACCTACAAATTGAATCATAGATGTGGTAAAACAAGTGTGTAATTTTATAACAAAACACAATCCACAAACACAACTGGAAGTAGTAAGAACTAATTACACAAGCAATTATCCTGACATCCATTTTACTGTCACATAACTCATATAGCAGAAGAATGAAGTGAGTATTTATACTATTTCCTTTCCATCACAGGGTTCAGAAATGCAATTTTGTTAGTTTTTTCCTGTTCATGGGTGAACTTAATGTTGGGGTGTATAAAGTAACATGGTTGAAAAACTAAATTTATGAGGAGTTAGTAAAAGATCATCTTACGATTAACGGTTATGAGTCAAAATAAATACCTAAAAAGGTTCAAGTGTTCACAAATTTGACAAACATGTTTTGACTATTCTATCATTTGCTTCCAGTGTCAGTGACCCTCAGACAGAAACCTAGATAGGTTTAATTTGAGTAAAGATCTGTTACTTTAAGTTTAAGATTTGTAAAAATGTATAGAAAAATGTTGGAACATTAATTTTAACTTTTACCATAATACTGGTTAAACATGACTATTTACGTAAAATTGTATATAATCCCTTAAAACAAAATTAGTGAAGCATTTATACAGATTAACTTACAAAGGGTGAATAAGAATAGATGAAAAAGTATTAATTTTCAGAACGAAAAAGTGAATTAGTAATGTTAATGAATGTATATTATAAATATAACGTCAGAAAATGCAAAATACGTGTGCAAAACTGATACGTATATCGTATGAGACAATCGACTACGGATTAATAATGTAAACATGTCATTCACTTGAAAGATTTATTTATAAAAACGAAACTTTACATAAGTAAAAAATTTAGAACTAAAGAATTAGTCATGTCTTGTAAATAAAGTAATGAATTATGCAATGTTATTTGGCTCATTCAAATAATTGATTTATCCATAAATCAAGATACTGTGCACTTATATGTTTATTAACAGACATGTTTCAATATAGAATACAGGAGGCAAATATGAATGACAATTATAAACAATGTTGAAAGTGATCCCCATTGGCATCAATACAGGTCTGGTTCCTTCTTATTTTGTTTCTAAACACTGCTGTCAAACTGAATTGACATATGATTATAAAACTATACAGTTACTTCCAAACACCCTGTAGTTTTAAGCTATATGTAATATAATTTTCATCTGCATTATAATGGTTATCTCGTTAATTCTGATGTTTCTTGTAAAAATTAAAAGTTATAAACTTTTTTTTTTAAATCAGTTGAGGTGAGGTTTCTATTCTCAGTGTTTGTTATCCACATTGTGGATGAATAATTACTTAGAAAACATAATGTCAGATTTTCTGAATATGTACAGCCTAATAACACATGATTAATTAAGTAGAATAAACCACTGTTTGTAAAATATCATGCACATGAATTCCAGAACTACATTTGCCAAAGAAATTTAGGATAGATCTTTCAAATGTATCAGTACAATTATTCTGTTACTCAAAACGGTTCAGAAGAATTTTATCAGGCAAAAAATAAATTTAGTGAAATGTAACATATTGCTGTATATTAATCATTGTCTGTACTATAATATTAATACCCTATTGATACAACACTGATAAAAGTTTCAAGTTCTGTCAAATTAAGAGAGAGAGAATTATGCAATGGCATTTGACTCATTCAAATAATTGATTTATCCATAAATCAAGATACTAAGTGTGATACAAACTAGTTTTAGACTATACACAATATAATTTTCATCTGTGTTATAATGGTGATCTCATTAATGATGACGTTTTTCATAAACATTAGAAGTTACAAACTTTTCTTTAAAAACAAAATCAGCAGAGGTGATGTGTATATTCTCAGTGTTTGTTATCCATCTTCTAGTTGAACACATGATTAATTAAATAGAATACACCGCTGTAAAACATCATACACATGAATTCCATAACTACATTCATCAAAGAAATTTAGGACAGACCTTTCAAACCTATCGGTACAATTATTCTATTGTTTAAAATAGCGTAGTAGAATTTTATCAGGCAAACAATAACAAATTGTGAGTAAAATGTATTATATTGTTTATGTTAATCATCTGAACTATTACATCAATACACTATCGATACAACATTGATAAAAGTATGAAGTTTTATCACATTAAGAATGAGAGAATTTATAGTTCCTTAAGTTCAAAGGATAATACAAAACATTTTTATTTCCTTTAAACTATGCAACTTTTATTTCCTACAGAAAAGGTTTTGTAAAATTATAAGATATCAATGAAACTAAAACTAATAAACGTCTTAAAGTAATGATAAGAAAATTTAGCACAGTTATTTATTAATTTGTTTCAATGTTGCTTGATTCATGGTTTTTATGATTAAAATCAACCATAAATTATATGAGGCTATAGCTTTTAGGTTGAGGTTTCAACTTATACTTTCCACTTTAACAGTTTATATGACTGGCTACATGATCTACATAAAGAATATTTACATAACAATTACCCCTAAAAGTGTTGGTTTGAAATAATTATAAACAAGTCGATAAATATGTAAAAATTCTTCCTTACCTGTGGAATTTCTACATAAAGTTAAATGTTTCTAAGTAAAGAATAACCAAATTAAGTATTTCTAACCACAACTGTTACAAATGTAAAATACTAAGAATTCAATAGTAAGGTTTGTAACTTATGTTTATAATTATGAGAACTGCACATCTAATGCAAGTACCAGAGAGTTTTGTTTGGAATGAGAACTTGTAGTTCAATTTGCATCACAGGGGTGAAGAGACAGAGCTGTTTCTAGGTTCAACTGGTTCCTTCATTTTTTACCTAGGCATTTGAAAATGAATTAAATTTTGTGAACACATTACTTGTTGAGAATGATAAATTTTAAGGTTCCCTCATGAAATAACTGAAAATAAAATTTTTAAACAGTGAAACCCTCTGGTGGTGATATAAAAAAGTTAAAATAATTGTTTAACAATTTTCATCTAATTTCTTAAATTTTGTCTAATGTCAAGATACAAGTAAATACATTTGGTTACATTTGTACACTATTTTGTTATTAATAACACTGTCCTGCATTTATCTTTGTCTGCAGTTTTTGTCAGAACAAAAAATAAATAATTTCTTCTGAAGTAAAATGTAGACAATTGATGTTTTATTCACAACCCACTGATAAGTCACAATTTCTCCTGCTATTTAGCCTTACCTTACTGAATTTCTTCTCTTTAATACTCAGATAATTAGTTGGAGATTCATTTTTCTTTTACAAATAACAACCCATTCTTTTAGTTTTTTCAGTTGGGAAGCAAATATATTAACCAAGATTTCAAGTTCTTTGTTTTCACTTGCCTGTAATACAATTGTATTTGAAATGTGGGTCAAATACCTTAATACTTCTGAAAATGGTTAGGTTGGGTTAAATACCCGACTTGTACCTGATGATGACAGAAGTTACTTGTTGAAACATTGTACATATGTAGTACATTTTCTCACTGTCCATTCAAGCAATGTCCAAGCTGTATTTTCTGTAATGTGGATTCCTTTTCATCAACCAGTAATATTTATTACAAGTATGTATTCCTTGATTAACTATTTAATCCAAGTAGTATTTCCACAATCCATACAAATGTAAGAGCATGTCCTAATTTTGTCCATTGATGTATTTTTAATTTCTACAAAACCAATGTGTTCAGACTTCCATTAGAAAAAATATGATATGGGGATTTTATTACTTTAAGATAACCTATCTTTATACACATTTACTCTTGAAAAAAAAATTAGAAAAGAGCTAACTGACATTTACGTTGTGACTGAAGGTGAAAGTTTTGATGGATCATATTTTTTTATAATTGATAATAAAAACATTGCATCTCAAGATGGCTGGTAAAAGTATTAAAACTTTCTTAGTAAAAAGTAGGAATATTAAGACAGCTGGTTTTAGTTGTTTTTCTTAAAGGTGCAATTCAGCAAACAGGACATCAATGAGAAACCAAAAGGACCTTGTTTTCCATTAATTGTATACAATGTGTTTTTAAAGTGAACAACAGGCAACATGGGCTGTGTCAACTGCTAGAATGAAACCCCAGATTTAATATTGGAAATTCTTATGCTTAACAACTTAGACATGGAAGTTACAAATATCTAAATTTTCTCCCCAATGTGAACTATGATTTTTTTCTAATCTAGCTCTATACAAATCGTTTTTATAAACTTCACAACTAGCGTTTATTCCCTGTATGGATTTTATGAGATTCGTTTCCGATATAACTTCTTATAAAGTGTTTTCCTCAAACTGTATAGCTGTAAGTTATCTTCCCAGGATGTGTTCTTAGACATTATTCTAATTCACCCTTTGTTTTAAATTGTTTCAAACACTGTACAACTATAAGGTTTCTCACAAGTGTGTTCTTTGGTGATTTTTTAATGAACGTTTTGTTTTAAATTGTTTTTCACAAATTGTACAGCTGTAAGGTTTCTCTCCAGTATGTATTCCTTGATGATTTCTTAATCTGCCAATTGTTCTAAATTGTTTTTCACACACTGTACAACTGTAAGGTTTCTCTCCAGTGTGTATTCTCTGATGATTTGTTAAGACACTATTTGTACCAAATTGTTTTCCACACACTGTACAAATGTAAGGCTTCTCACCAGTATGTATTCTTTCATGTATTTTTAACTCACTTTTTGATCTAAGTTGTTTTCCACACACTGTACAACTAAGAGGTTTTTCACAAGTGTGTGTTCTTTCATGACTTTTTAAAGCAATTTTTGTTCTGAATTGTTTTTCACATACAGTACAACTGAAAGGTTTCTCCCCAGTGTGTATTCTTTGATGTATTGTTAACTTACTTTTTGCTCTAAATTGTTTTTCACACACAGTACAACTGTAAGGTTTTACCCCAGTATGAAGTAGTTGATGACATTTTAATTGATAATTTGTTGTAAATCGTTTTTCACACACTGTACAACTGTAAGGTTTTATCCCAGTGTGTAGTGGTTGATGATATTTCAATTGATACTTTGTTGTAAATTGTTTTTCACACACTGTACAACTGTAAGGTTTCTCCCCAGTGTGTATTCTTTGATGTACTATTAATGTACTATTTGCTGTAAATCTTTTTCCACACACTGTACAACTATAAGGTTTCCCACAACTATGTATTTTTTTATGATGATTTAATTTACCATATGTCCTAAATTGTTTCCCACACAATGAACAACTGTAAGGTTTCTCCCCACTATGTATTCTTTGATGAATTATTAATTCACTGTTTTTTCTAAATTGTTTTCCACATACTTTACAAGTTGAATGTTCCTCACAGCTATGTGTTCTTTGATGTTTTTTTAAAGAGTATTTTATTCTAAACTGTTTTCCACAAACTGTGCAACTGTAAGGCCTCTCTCCAGTGTGTATAGTTTGATGTGTTTTTAATTCACCATACGTTCTAAATTGTTTTTCACACACTGTACAACTATGAGGTTTTTCTCCAGTATGTATTCCTTTATGTATCGTTATTCCACTGTTTGTTCTAAAATGCTTTCCACATACTGTACAACTGTAAGGCTTCTCTCCAGTGTGTATACTTTTATGTACTTTTAACACACCATATGTTCCATACTGTTTCCCACATACTGTACAACTGTATGGTTTCTCCCCAGTATGTATTGCTTGATGTACTTTCAACACACTACTTCCTCTAAATTGTTTCCCACACACTGTACAACTGTAAGGTTTCTCCCCAGTGTGTATCCTTTGATGTATTGTTAATTTATAATTTCTTCTAAATTGTTTCCCACACACAGTACAACTGTAAGGTTTCTCACAAGTGTGTGTTCTTTGGTGATTTTTTAAAACATTTTTCGTTCTAAATTGTTTTCCACACACTGTACAACTATAAGGCTTCTCTCCAGTGTGTATTCTTTGATGTAATTTTAAGTTTCTGTTTGATACTAATGATTTTCCACAAATTCCACAATTGTAAAACTTCTTCCTGGTATGATTTCTCTTAGGTTGTTCTAACGGACAATTTCTGTCAAAGTTTTGAACATCAACTGCACAATGATATGGTTTCTCTCCAGATTGTATCTTCTGTTCTTGTGTTAGTTTATCCAATGTTCTGAATTCTTCAATGTTATTTCCATTTAAAGTTCTTTCTCCACATATTTCATTGTTTGGTTTAGAGGATTTTATAACTTCTGTACAGTAATCTTCTTGTTTTATACCATGGTAACCAGGACAGTGACTCACATAACAGATGTTTACACTGGTTTTTGTATCTGAAACAAATGTATAAATGACGTCATATCACAGATAATAATATATTTGATGAACTTCTCATTATATTTTATATTTTCCTATGATCAATATCCATATCAAAGTAGTAAAGCTAAAACTTGTCTTTACAGACTTTTCTACCTGAACCATATAAAGAAAGTTGATAACATTCCACTTTCCAAAGGATTTTAGTGGATAAATTGAAATCAGCTGTAATAATGAGATACTAGGATGTTACAACAATCAATGTAGTTTCAGGATTAAGTTTTAAATATATTTCATATTTGAAAATTTGATTATCATCAAATCTTCAACTGCAAAGTTTAGAAAGAGATATTTATTTTCAACTCCAAATAATTATTTTTTTCCAACTCAGGTCATAATGAAAATGTTCACTAAGAAGGTCCATTGTACCTCTGTTTGTTATGGACACTAAAATAATGTATCCTCAGTTTTGGTTTTCCATGGTCTAACATAAGTTGGATGTCACAGAATCTGATGTTGTCCCAAGACAAACTGATGATACACTGCTAGTGTGTAATATGCAATAATCCAAGTTGATGAAATCCAATTTAGTTATGCAGTTTGTCCAAGGAAGTATGAAGTGACTCTTATTTTAGACCAGCTACATTATAAGTTATACAAACAATGTGTTTGTGTGTCTTGAAAATTTGCAATGATTTAATGCTCAAGGTTCTACAGGGCTGCTAGTGTTCAATAAATTATATCTATAGAAATAAGAGATAGAAATACATTATCTGTATGTGTTGGAACATTAATCTTCTGAGACAGGCTCAAACCATTAATTTAGAAGTTTATTTCTAAAGAACCCGGAAGATAAACACCAGTCAGTTGAAGTTCCTTTATCGAAACAATTACTATTTTCTCTGTTCATTTTCAGATAAAATTAATTTATCAATGAATTATTTTTAATGTTTTATCATTTCATCACTTCATAACCTATCACACAAATATTTATATGTACAAATAAAAAAATATAAATCTACACACTTCACATTTATCAGTTCTTTAAAACCAATGTCAATGACCTAGAATTATAAAAAAATACTTGCACTTACCAATTGTACTTCCTAACACTGAATCAATTTCTTCTTGAAATTCAGTTTTCATTTTCACATTCATGTCATTATAGTTTGAACTATCCAGATCATCATCATTAGTGGCACTGAACATTGAAATAATATCATCTTCTAGAAAAACACCATGTTGTTCTGTTTTCTGTTGGACAAATACAATCTAATATTACAAAGCTTCTGTTATTATTACACATACTAGTTTATTATTACAGTTTACTAGTTCAAAATACAATATAATCAACCTAATGCTTGGAACTTAATTGTGTTTGTAAAAAGTATCAAAACCATTTAAATAGGTACCTTCTTTAAAATGTTATGAGTTTAGATAATTAGAAACAATTGCACTACATTCTTTCTGTTTTCTTTTTCTTGTATAAAATGTGGAAATGATCAAGTCAGCTATATAGATATGGTGTCAAAGTTTATCAGAGAATCCCCATCTCAACAGTGGACACCAAGCAACAGCAGATCAGCTTGAGATTTGTGTACTCCCCTGTTTGATAAATTCTAACCATAAAATTTATACATCAGCAAGTAAACATGGAGTTCACATAACATTATCAAATTAAATAAAGCACAAAGTGATCATGAGTGTAATTTGTCAAAATTTTTAATATCATTATTAACATTAATTTTACTTAATCTAAACTCATCTATAAATACCTTCCAATTTCTAGAACAACAAAATTATAATGAATATCATGTTAGAGTTTGTACTTCCTGGAAAGGAAGTAAGTAAACTAGAGAGGTGAAGACATCTAAAGAAAAAAATGTGACAACTTTCATTCTGAGTAGAATTTAAGGATTTTTCTAATAGTACCTTTTTGTTTCAATTATTAACAAAGTTTTTACACCATATTTATTTGTATACTTTAATAAAAAAATAATTTCATTAGCTGTTCTATTACAGACTTAGAGGAAATAAACCAGCTCATAACCACAAAAGTATCCAAAAGAGTAATTACACCATAATTTCTGATTATATATGCACACTTTTACAAAATTTTGCAAGTTATAAGTAAACATTACATTTTTTTCATACACAAACAATCAGATTAGTAAATTAACTATTTAGATTTTTTTAATTAAATATTTTCTCACAAACCTTTTCTTTCAGATTGGTTGTTTGTTTGGCATTTTATGACACAACGCAACTATGCTATTTGCAAAGTGGTAAAAAATTGAAGTAAAATTATTAAAATTCACAAAGAGAAATCATGTTAAAAAATTCCAAATTTGAATTAATAATTTAAATTGTGTTAAAATGGCAATGACCCTTTCAAAATTAAAAGTGAACAGTTTCGCCATTGCCAACAACACTGTTCAGTGACAGACAAACCTGTGAACAAAACTAGAATAAAATGGTGCTGAAATTCAGAGTTGTAAAGATGGCACAACAGTAAAATGTGGACTATTGTGACTTGAGTGCCACACAGAAAACACACTGGTGCATCAATCCCAGATAAAAGAAAACGATGAGTGAAAAAACTGTGACCAACGTGTAGTTTAATTACGGCAAGTCACTCCTTCTGATCCTGACAGAAACAAGACATTGTAAAATACAGTTACATTTCAAATCGTATACATTTTGCATATATTTACATTATTTCTCCTGATAAATAACTCCTTAAATTTATTTTTCTTCAAACACAGAAAAACAAATGAAGTAAAGCAAACAAATACTTCTCTTGTTATGACTTTTCTATCTTTGCTGCTTGTTCTAGGATGCTGAGCCTTGTAAAATTTCCCAGGTGAAGAATGTGAGAACAAATTATGCTTTACACACACACACACACACACATGCATATCTGACACACAAAATATGGCAATAGCTAAGCAATTAATTTGGTAAAATGTTGAATGCAAGTCAAAAAATCTGATGACATGGATAAATGATGAATGTAACCACCAGAGCTATGGTGTCATGCACAGAAAAAAAATGCCTGAAGAGAAACTTTTCATTAAGCCCAACTAGAACTAGTACCATTTAGAAACAGACCTAAAACAAGTTGATCCCCAGATGTGGTAAGCAAACTGTGTAATCTTTTAATAAAAGAAAATCCACAAACACAAATGGAAGTGAGAAGAACCATTCACGTGTCCCAGACAATAATTCACAATATAATCCAGAAAAATCTCTACTGAAACAGCAACACAGCTCACATGTAAAACAAGCACTTTCCCTAACATCCATTTTACTATCACATTATTCATGTAGCAGCATAATGAAGTGGATATTTATACTATTGATTTCCGAGATGTATTAGTTATCAGATGTAACACCTACAGACTGTTGAAAGTATTGGTAAATTATCACTCTGATATATGTAATATAACATACTAAACTACTCCAAATATTACAAATCATTAAACACAAAATAACTTTCAGAATCAGAGGAAAAATCCAAAATTTTAAGTTATATTTCTTACACTTAATAAAATTTGTACAAGTAATTAGTAAAATGTTTACAATACATTCTATGTAATGATTAAAAATGAAACAATGATGAACTAGTAAATATTATTGTTGCAAGAAGAATTGTAATTAGTTTATTCATGACAATGCACCAAACTTGTAGTAGATTTCTTTAACTAGTAACTACAAACACGTTACTACCAATCACCTTCATGGAAATATCCAGAAAGACACAATTACAGTGACATATTGTCTTCAATAACACAACCACAAAATTATATATTACCTCAGTTTTCACTATTGATCCATCACAGTTATCTTCTTTCTCATCTTTTATCATATCAAACTTCAAAACAGTTTGTGGAGATCTTTCTTCCATATAATCAGCTTTTCCTGTAGCTAGAAATATAAACAATGAAGATTTCTCTATAACAAGACAGTGTAATTTATGCACCACATACCATAATCAAAATCAATACAGCGTATTTAATTGAACAAGCCTCTTCTACAGTTCCTTAATATGCTGGTGCATAAAAAAAATTAACTTTCAGCACAGGGCAGGTTCTGAAAATATATATGCATACAGTTAGTTGTATACTCCACAATGGTATCTAAACATTCCAGAGTCAAAGAGTAAAATATCTATATCTGGTATCAGAAAGATTCCAATGGAGAACAATAGTTATTAAGATAAGAATACTTCTGCAGTTGAAATGCATACCAACCATAACCTATACGTCTAATACACTAATGCATGCAATCAATTCAAGAGAAACACATGAAGAAGCAAACAGAAAAAAAAAAGTCAAAATTATGCTTCATGATGTATCCCTTCATGGCAGCAGTCACCACTGATCCTAACAAGTCTGAGATTCCAAATATACCACACTTTCCATGTTTTGTAAGAGTGATGTCTACTTCAAATGTAAATTGTTTTTTTATTTCAAAATTAAAAATCAGTTTTTTTATCTTAAAATTGTGAAAATTCACTTGCCTAATCTCTGAATCCTTGTAAATAAATACAATTTCATGAAAAACTTCATTTCATCCTTTATTTTCTCAACCTAACTCTCTACCCATCAGGTCACATGACCAATTTTATAACCATCATAAAAATACAAAATTAAACTAAATTATCTTTTCCATGATAATTCTAAATTGTAGCAAGATACAAAAGTAATGTATCATATACAACATAGAGTTTGCAACAATATGCACAAGTTTACACTTTGTTTACTCATTGAATGGTATAAAACTGATAATCCTGCCACACAAGACGAAAATCACATGGAGAAATTGAAGTTCACATTACTGTATGGCATAAAGTGAAACAGGAGTTGCTTGTAAGAATATCTCCTGAAGAATGTTATATTCCTATTATCATCATTTGCATTATTTTACCTAATCTCACTTAACAAACTCCTAATTTCTAATTTTAATACTTTTATTATAACAAATAAAGAACAGATGTGAAAAATAGAAAATATAGTACTCACACAGTTCTTTTAGTTATTTTGTTCTTCACTGACAGCAAAACTTAAGACTCCTTTCTAGACAAATAGTACTAGAACACTAAATTTTTATTTAATTAAATACCACACCTAATTAAGCAAGTTAATAATACATCAAGCAGATAACATCCTATAACTATCATATCTTTTTAGCTTTCTAACTATGAGATAAAGTATTACGAAAATAATGTGTAATTTGATAGATTGAATATTCCTACATACTGTTTCAATATATGTTATAAATTCTGTAGTGCAAAATATTACAGTGAACTACTGAAAATCTGTGAAAGAAGTGACATGGGAAATGTGTCCCAGTTTCTAATTTATTATTCCATTGAGACCAAAATCCATGCAATCTGTGCTTGCCTGAGAAACATCTTTTGTACTTCTTGCAGGGATGATCACTAAATTAATGACACGGAAAAAAACCCTAATGGAGATTGATGATGATTTAAACATTCTCTTATATAAATTAGACCTTATATTAAAATTTGACTCATTAACTACAATTTGATGTCAAATTCACTGAAAAATATTTATTTAATTAAATTTTGGGTACAGCTATAATGATGCAACATACACAATTTGTCTTGCCATGTCAGGAGAATCACTGGTTTCTTGTAAGCAAAAAGAGACTATAGTGGGCTGCAAATGTTGGCAATATGAAAATATTTCAAGTGCAAGAAAATAAAACAACAACTGCATAAATAAAGCTTTTGAGGTTTGCATAAAATTATAACAAGACATAATTACTGGTTAATTTATGTAAGTTAGGAGAACTTGTCTTTAAATAAAATTAAAATGCTTCTTATTTTTTACCATTTCACGTATCTATAGGTTTTCACAGTTAGATAGTGAACAAGGTCTCACTTGAAGGTAATTGTGATTCAGAGGTAATTCTATACCTTCAGGTTACCAGTAGATAAAAAGAAATATTGATGCATTTTAACTGAAAAAATCACATATGTGCTCTTTAATAACAGTAAATAGTGTAATAATCCTTTATCTCAGGAAGTAGAACCCTTACTTCACTCTTGAAATATCTCAAATTTAACCCTATTCACGAGAGATGGTACAGAATGAGATTAAGAAAATGTCAGCAGATTGCAGTTCATGCAATCAAAGACTAAAATAACATGGAAAATGGAAGTGTCAAACCTAACATTACTTATGTACTTTCCTGAAATAGGATATAAAATCAACCATTAAAAAATTATCACTGAATAATGAAACAGATACATTACCAAATTTAAACAGGTAAATTGATGGTACTTATGTTAGGAAGAACAGGAATGATGTCTTATATACATACACACACACATACCATTAGCTATTGTGAAACTATCATCTTGAGGTTTCTCCAATTTAATGTCAAAATCTTTCTGTTCCTTACCAAAACGTGGTTCAACCTTCATGTTTAATACTTCCATGATCATGAAGCTTCACCTTTACATTCTTATCAAAACTTGCAGTTGCACTACAGAGAAACAAATTAAGAATTAAATGTTGCTTCCTTCAAAAACATTACAAAGTTTAATATTTATAACCTCAAATTTCAAATTTTTGTTAATTGTGATAACAAATTTCAAGCATAATATACCTTGCATCTCTAAACAAAAATTGTGACAACATAATAATAGCTTTATTGCAAAATAAAATATGGAAGATCAGACACAACTAAATGTTGAGAACTAACATTAAACAAACGAAGAAAAACAGGGTCAATTTCAGCAACCACACACTTAGATGACTGATGTCCCCAATAACATTAGGTGTGTAATTTATTCTGGTACAATTATAATACTACAATTAGCAAAGAAAAAAAAAGTAACTTGAATAATAAACGTTATTGTTATTTTTCACACAGGCAAGAACAACGTTATATGTTCAACATTTTTGGTTAGCAAATATCAGTTCCTAGCTGTGTATCCCACCCACGCAACAAGATACAGCTTTCGATGTACATGTATTGCAGTGCACAAATTTTCCAAGTTGTATATACTAAAATATTATATTTAATGCATCACTATGACAATTTTTTTCTTGAAATATTTTCTACAAAGTTAAAATGTTGATTATTTGGTTAGAGTAGTTTAAAAGTATGTTTCGGAATAACACATTCAATCCAAATCTCATCTCCTTAGAAATAAAGTGTATACTTACTACATAAAAGCAATCTTCCAAATCATATGTTTATAAGAACTAGTTGAGTAGTTATAAATCATCTATTTGTGAGATAATAATTAATACACTTGCTACGAAACAATGCAAATAGTTCAAACACAAAAACATTCCAAATACACTCAACTTAATTTAAAATACTAGCACCCTCTGGTTTTGGAAGAAAGTAACCTAATACAAATATAACGACACTCTTGATGTTTTATCAGTGTTGTTGTTTGGAACTGAGTGCAAAGCTACACAATGGGCTATCTGTGCTCTACCCACCCCGGGTATCGAAACCCGGATTTTAGTGTGTAAGTCCGCAGACATACCGCTGAGCCACTGCGAGGATTTTATAAGTGTTAAATTTTAATTCGTCAGTTCTCAGTGCTTCTAGGTGTTCCTTCAGTATGGGGCCTGGCATGGCCGAGCGCGTTAAGGCGTGCGCTCGTAATCCGAGGGTCGCGGGTTAGCGCTCGCGTCGCGCTAAAACATGCTCGCCCTCCCAGCCGTGGGGGTGTATAATATTACGGTCAATCCCACTATTCGTTGGTAAAAGAGTAGCCCAAGAGTTGGCAGTGGGTGGTGATGACTAGCTGTCTTCCCTCTAGTCTTACACTGCTAAATTAGGGACGGCTAGCACAGGTAGCCCTCGAGTAGCTTTGTGCGAAATTCCAAAAAAACAAAAACAAACAAACAAACCTTCAGTATGGTAAAAAATGCTTTCAGTCTAATCATTCTACTTTCGTATGCAATTTTATCGCATCGTTTTACATCTTTGTATTACATTTGGAAAAAAAACATTAATGGCAAATGTTGCTTCAGTTGAAATTTTATTTTAGGTTTAATTTGTATTTATTTTCTTTAATTCGCAGCACAAATAGTTGTACGTATTTATAATTTCAGAAGGCATCTAGCATAATAATGGCTTTTACTTATAAGTTATTCGAAACTTTTATGATACAAGTAGTTTAATTATTGAAGGAAAATAAAATTAAATACATTAACTGTGCATTTAAATAACAGTTTCATTTGTAACGTATAAGATAAGAGTTAGGTCACATAGTTAAATATAGAAATGAAAAGTACAGAAACACTGCACTTGTTTACGTGTAGTACACCTTAATAATACTCCAACACAATCTACATATTCTAAAATAATTTATTAAAATAACATGTTTATACAAATGTTCACGATACTGTTCATTATCACACTTGTATACAGTGGTTTAAGTAGTTTCTCCTTTTACGTTAAAATCCACACAAGATAGTTATGTTATTTTAAAACACAATTTGGGAAGATGAATTATTCTTCCTCCTCTGTCATCAAAGTACAGTATGTGATATTTTCACTACAAAATCACCATTATAGCTATTTGTTACTACAGTTCTACCCAGTGCCTTTAAATAAACGTCTCTTTATGTCAAAGTCCATAAAGGCTGGTTCAATTACTTTAGAACCCAGTGAATAAAACTAATTTATCTTCTTATACTCTATTATTATAATACAATCTGTGATAATTTATCTTCAAAACAGCCACTGTATACTTAGTATGGCTAAACGCATAATCGCTTAGTTTATCTGTCTATGAAACTAAATTTTCAACGCGTATGTATTCTCTGACACATGTATGTAATGTTACAAACTCTTTACAATAGATATTGTTGTTGTTTTTTGTTGTTTTGGAAATTCGCACAAAGCTCCTCGAGGGCTATCTAAATCATAACTCTTTAGTTAAATGTAACTGGAAATAGTCTTGGATATCAAACACACAGTGTTATCGCTCTATTTGTCAATGTCATCTGGCATTTGATAGAAAACTTTTTTATGCTAAATCCTGGTGTTGTTGCTATTTGAGCCTCAAATTTAATTTGTGGTTATTGTTTAATTTGCATCACAATTAACTCTTTCAAACCTATAAAGTGTTTATCAGTTAATTAGGAAACTTTTAAAATAATAATTTACTGGTAAAATTCTGGAAACTTTTATACCTTAACAGTGGATGGATAATAATAAATAGCGACATACAATTGTGTTAAAGTCAATCAGGTCAACTTTTATTTTAAATAAGTATTTTTTATCCCCTAATGAATTTTGAATTGCACCATTTGAGGAATACGTGTTCCGATTTTTCTATCATTTCCAATGAATGTTAGTGACCCTAAGAAATAAATCTATATTGGTTTATTCTGTCTTAAGATTTGTAAAAAATGTCAACATGAGTGTGAGAATATTAGTTTCAACGTCTACCATAAAAACGGTTAAACAAAACTCTACGCAAAAAGTGGTACATGACCCCTGAAACTAAACTTTAGAGGAACATTTATACTGAATAACTAATAAAGGGCAAAAAGGATTTTGTTTGTTTTTTTGGAATTTCGCACAAAGCTACCCGAGGGCTATCTGTGCTAGCCGTCCCTAATTTTGCAGTGTAAGACTAGAGGGAAGGCAGCTAGTCATCACCACCCACCGCCAACTCTTGGGCTACTCTTTTACCAACGAAAAGTGGGATTGACCGTCACATTATACACCCCCACGGCTGGGAGGGCGAGCATGTTTAGCGCGACGCGGGCGCGAACCCGCGACCCTCGGACTACGAGTGCACGCTTTAACGCGCTCGGCCATGCCAGGCCGGCAAAAAGGAACTGGTATAAAACTGTGGTACAGTGTGTTAATATTATGTTTTATTGCAGATGATTTTCCAATTTATTATGCTAAGTATCAACAACTTAAAATAGCTGAAATTAATTTTAACCGTAACTTGAATTTACAATTTAATAAAATTTCGATATGTGTTGAATTTAAGATATTTACTAGCTTGTTTGTTTTGGAATTTCGCCCAAAGCTACTCGAGGGATATCTGTACTAGCCGTCCCTAATTTAGTAGTGTAAGACTAGAGGGAAAGCAGCTAGTCATCACCACCCACCGCCAACTTTTGGGCTACTCTTTTCCCAACGAATTTGGGATTGACCGTCACATTATAATGCCCCATGACTGGGAGGGCGAGCATGTTTGGCGCGACTCGGGCGCAAACTCGCGACCCTCAGATTACGAAGCACACGCCTTAACGCGCTAGGCCATACATTTACCAGCAAGATCGATACACAGTTTTCTTTCTAAATACAAAATATACAAAAATAATGCAATTTATAATAACTGTTGGTATAAATAGTTTATAGAAATAATGATGCACCTGCAACGGATTAACAAACTTACAAATAATATCAAGTCTTCTTTCCAGTCTGGAACGTCCTTCATATCTTATCCAAGGTTCACGATGAGAGAATTAATTTTGCAGAAACAATTCATTCAACATGGAGCTTGCCTAACGTCGTTTGTAAGCTGATTTGTCTTACCGCTAAAGTTGTGTAATATTTTTTTTGTTGTTGTTGTTGTTTTGAATTAAGCACAAAGCTACACAATGGGCTATTTGTGCTCTGCCCACCACGGGTATCGAAACCCGGATTTTAGCGTGTAAGTCCGCAGACATACCGCTGAGCCACTGGGGGGCAATATTTTTGTAAAAATATTGATGTGTGATGAGAATGCACTAAAGTTACATGTGTTATAGTGTTTGAAATCTGTCAACGTTGCTTGTCAAATATCTTTTGTTTTTCGATTAACGAGGGTTAATCACAATTATAGCATTCGAAGTTTATTGTACGCCAACTGCAGCAAACAAACAATATAAACTGTATCTCACCTTATCAGTTTACAAAAGTTAAGACGAAGTTCTTGAAATTTCAGGAAGTTCAATAATACGTCTGTAAAACATAGAATGTGTGAAACAAAGTATTTTAAGGCTATATGTAATACAACTTTTATTTGCGTTATAATAGTTATTGCGTTAATACGAACGTTTGTTGTGACTATTATAAGTGAGAACTTTATCAGTTGAGGTGATGGTGCATAGTAGCTTTTCCTCCCTTCTTCTGGTGGAACTGTTATTTGAAAAAACATTATGCCAATTTCTCAGAATATCTATAGCCTAATAACACGTAATTACTCAAATAAAATAAACCGCTCCAAACGAAACAATGCACATTTCCCAAAGTAACACGTTCTAATGGGATCATATTTCTTCTTTTAGAAATTTAGATCTTTTTAAACTATCGGTACAATTTTTTTACGCTTAAAATTGTGTAGTACAATATTACCAAGCAAAAATAGCCTAAATTAACTTTAACTGTAAGTGAAATGTTATATATATTGCTGTATGTCAATTATGGCCTGCTTTGATGTAATATTCTATTAACACAACACCTGATAGTTTTTAAGTATTATCAAATAAAAAACGACAAAATTTACGTGTAGTCTCTACACTTATTTCAATGCCACAATTCATGACCAAAAGAAACTGAATGATCGCGGTAAATCAATACATATTAATGTCTATTGTACTCTATTCATTAACAATTTTTTTATACTGTACTCTAGAACTGAGAAGAAATAATTCTCTTTTGCAAGGACAAGTCATGATCTATGTAATCTCGTTTCCAAAAGTCAGGTACATTAACAACTACTTTCGTTCTGTCTATAGTAAATTAGAACTTTTTGAAATTAATCAAATATATCCAACCTTTTTACAAATCAAATAATAAAAGATGAAATTAGTTTTAGTAGGAAGTTTTATCCAATCTGTATATAGCAATTTCATTTAGACATGTAGAACAACATTACAACATACCTTTCTTAACAACACAATTTTTCAGTTCTGTAGAATATAAATATTAAGTATTCTTACACATTATTAGTATATGCTTCTTCATTAGATCTTTTAAATTATCATTACTTAGTATGTTACAGGTTAACACTTAACGTACCAAAAAGGAAAACCTTAGTCACTTTCAGAATCTTTCCATTTAATAACATTAATAATGATGAAAAGTAGGATAAATGAAACCAGTATTTACCATCACACATTTTACATTTGCAAATAATTTTAATTTTCAATAGCATAGATACACATTTTTTTAATTATATACAAAAAACATCAGAAGCTATCTGTGCTCTGACCACCACAAGTATTGAAATTCTGAATATAAGATTGCAAGTCCACAGACACACTGCTGTGCTACTAGAGGGCTACACAAATACAAAAGTCCTTCAAGGTTAAAATGTGCAAAGTTTTATCATTGTTTTTAATTTATGGACAATGACCAGAATCAGTATGACATAAACTGAACAATCAGGAAGAAAAGAATATGTTATCAGAATAGGCACATTCATACTCAACATGCATCATAAGTGTCCACCTGTGAAATTAATTATGTGTAGATTGTACAAAGGTGCTTCTATATATATTTTTAATACTGAAAAAAACAAGTTCAACACACATTGTAAAATTGCCTGTTAATGTATTAAATTCACTCTCTACACCACTGAGCAGTCATTTCCATCCATAAAAACTAAGTAATTATACAATAAAAACATCAAAATAAAAATATTATTCATTTAACATTTTCGCAGTTCAAAGGACAATACAAAAACATTTTCATTTCCTTTAACTATGAAGGTGTTAATTCCTGAAGAAAACCTTTTGTAAAATTAGAAGAGCTTTAATATAACTAAAACTCACAAACATTTTAAAGTAATGATAGAAAATATAGCACATTTTAATTTGTGAATTCAGAAGTCCATTAATTCATATTTGCTCTCAACCCACTAAAAAAGTCATAGTTTCTCTTGTTATATAGCCCTTCTTTAATACTCAAATAATCAGTAATAAATTCATTTTTCTTGAACAAGAAACTACCCTTTCTGTTAGTCATTTTAATACAGTAATTAATTTTTACACTTAATCCACCACTTTGTTTTCAGATACCTAAAATACAACTCTACTTAATATATGGGTCAAATATTTGTAGTACTTTAGAATATAGTTAGAATGGGTTACGTATCTTACTTGTATCTGTTGATAAGAGAAGTTACTTTTTGAAACAATGTACATTTGCAGTAAATTTTCTCTTACTAGCCTTTTATGCCATCTCAAAACTGTATTTTCTAAAAAAGTAAAAAGTATCATGAGTTTATCTTCCATGATTAACTATTTATTCCAAGCTGTATTTCCACAGACTATACAATTGTTTGTGTTCACTGATGTATTTAATTCTCAAGAAATAAATATATTCAGAGGTCAGCTTGGATATAATATGAGATGAAGCTTTATTATTTTACTTAACATCTATGAATGTGTTTACTCTCATAAAAAGAACTTGAAGAAAGCTGAATGAAATATTTAAGATTGTTATCAAAACTGACAGTGTTGATACATCATGTTTCTTGATATCTTACAGTAAGAATATTAATTTTTTCAATGGTTTAATTCAGTGAACAGGGCAGCCAAAATGAACTAAAATATCCCTCGTTTTCCTTTAATGTTATTCAACATGCTTTTAAACTGCACAAAAGCCTGTAATGTGCTGTTTTAACAACTGCAATGTAAACTGTACATTTTATGTGGTAAATTCTCTGCTTTAACTTCTGGTTACAAATACATACATTTCCTCTCCAGTCTGCACTCTCATGTATTTTTACCTGCAGTTATCCACAGATTACTTTTATAAATTTCAAAACAAAGGTTTCTTCTTTGCATGTTTTTAAGATGTTCTTCTCAGGTATAACTTCTTATAAAGTGTTTTTTGCAAACTATAATTCTAAGGTTTCTTCCTAGAGTGTTTTCTTACTTCTTATTCTAATTCCCCATTTGCTAATAATTGTTTTACACACTGTACAATTGTAAAATTCCTCACAAGTGTGATCTTTGATGATTTTTTAAAGACCCTTTTCTTTTAAATTGTTTTCCACACACTGTACAAGTGTAATGTTCCTCACAACTGTGTGTTTTTTGGTGTTTTTTAAAAGAGTATTTTATTCTAAACTGTTTTCCACACACTGTACAACTGTAAGGTTTCTCACCAGTATGAAGTCTTTGATGATTTTTTAAGCTCTCTTTTGTTCTAAATTGTTTTTCACAAACTGTACAACTGTAAGGTTTCTCTCCAGTATGTATTCCTTGATGAGTTACTAATCCACTATTTTTTCTAAATTGTTTTCCACAAACTGTACAAATGTAAGGATTCTCCCCAGTGTGTATTCTTTGATGTATTTTTAAGTCATAATTTGATCTAAGCTTTTTCCCACACATTATGCAATTGTAAGGTTTCTCACCAGTGTGTATTCTGTGGTGATTTTTTAAAAAATCTTTTGTTCTAAATCCTCTTCCACATACTGTACAACTGTAAGGCTTCTCCCCAGTGTGTACACTTTGATGTACTTTTAACACACCGTATGTTCCATACTGTTTCCCACATACTGCACAACTGTATGGTTTCTCTCCAGTATGTATTGCTTGATGTACTTTCAACACACTACTTCCTCTAAATTGTTTCCCACACACTGTACAACTGTAAGGTTTCTCCCCAGTGTGTATTCTTTGATGTATTGTTAATTCATAATTTCTTCTGCATTGTTTCCCACACACAGTACAACTGTAAGGTTTCTCACAAGTGTGTGTTCTTTGGTGATTTTTTAAAACATTTTTCGTTCTAAACTGTTTTTCACACACTATACAACTGTAAGGCTTCTCTCCAGTGTGTATTCTTTGATGTGATTTTAAGTTTCTGTTTGATACTAATGATTTTCCACAAATTCCACAACTGTAAAACTTCTTCCTGGTGTGATTTCTCTTAGATTGTTTTAATGGACAATTTCTGTCAAAGTTTTGAACATCAACTACACAATGATATGGTTTCTCTCCAGATTGTATCCTCTGTTCTTGTATTAGTTTATCCGAGGTTCTAAATTTTTTTATGTTATTTCCATGTAAAGTTGTTTCTTCACATACTACATTGCTTGGTTTGAAGGATTTTATAACTTCTTTGTAGTAATCTTGTTTCATACCATGATAACCAGGACACTGATTCACACAGTGGATGTTCACACTGGTATTTGTATCTGAAATAAATATATAAATTATGTCATATAACAGTTAATAAAATATTTGATAAACTTCTAAGTATATATGATATTTTTGTATGATCAATGCACAAATGAAAATATTAAAGCTAAAACCAACTGTGATGCTGTTTTCAGTTTTATTATTTTCAAACTTCTCTACCTGAGTCATTTAAAATAATTTGTACAGAACATTCCACTTTCCAAAGGATTTTAGTGGAAAAAATAAAATAAAATGCAAATGTAAGATTTTAAACTGTTACAACAACATTTCAGTTTCTATCTTTCTAAACTACATTTTGAGAGATACTTTTCTGATTTAAATAACTGATTATCATAAAATCTTCAAATGATTAACATGCATAGCTTAGAATGAGATATTTTTTTTGCAAGTCAAGTCATTTTGTCCAACTCAGGTCATAATGATAAAATGTTATCATAAGAGTATCCAAGAGATCTATAAGCCCACTGTACCTCTGTCTTTGTTTTGCTTTTCTATAGTCTTAGCAATAGCTTGTTTGGAGGGTATCCTTTCTTACATAAATAAATGATGAAACCTGGATATCACTGAATCTGATGACGCTGGTTGGTTGGTTTGGTATTTTATGGCACAAAGCAACCAGACTATTTGTGCCAAGCATTGGGTAAAAAGTTGAAATTAAAGTAAATTCAGTGAAATTCATAAAAGGAAATTAAGGTGAAACAAAACAAAGTTTTAAAAAATATAAATAGTATTAAAACCAATATTTACATCCAGTCTATAGCAGTAAGAGAAAAATTACAGTAAAACAACTTGTAAAGGACTTTCTGCAGCATAATTGTAATTATCATAACTAAGAGGTAAGTTTAAAAACTACCATCAGTCACCTGAAGTTGGCCTGTCCAGTCCTGGTTCTGAGTTATTTGATGTCATAACCATTTCTAGAAAGTTAAGTAATAAAAGTTTTAAAAGACTTACAGCAACCTTTTAATTATAATTCACCAGGATGACTATCAGGTAGTTCAAACAGCAGTGTTAGTCACCTGAAGTTGGTTTTTCCAGTCCTTTTTGACGTTACAGCCATTTTCTAATTTTAAATCAAACTAAATGGACTTTGATTCTTAACAGGGAATGATATTAAAAAAATGTCTAATGTATAAATAAAAAATCTTAAGTGGCATTAAAAAAGATCAAGAGCCTTTAAAAAACTAAAACTATTTCCAAGGTGGACAGTGTCACCATCATCAATAACACTGTTTAACATTATAGATAATCCTTGGGACCAAACATGTTGAAAAACGGTGCCATTGTTGAGAATCATAACGACAGTAGGATAGTAAAATGTGGTTTATTGTGACCTGAGTGTTACACAGAAAACATTCTGGTGCATCAGCCCCATATAAAATAAAACGAGTTAAAAAACTATGACAAAGCATAGTTTAGTTAAAACAACTTCCTCTTTCAGATACTTGCAGAAGTAAGACAGCCAAAGTTCAATATAGGGTTTTATTTGCCAAAGCTTGTTTTCATGTTGCTCAATCCAAGTCGATTGCCAACTGGCACGGAGCTGAGCCTCAAATATAGGGCCACAGTCCATGTATGGAATGGAACAGGCACAGTAGTGATAGTGCCAGAGCAGGAAAAAGTAGCCCCAGTTTTTGTAAGCTCATTCCTGCAAATACCAACGTGCTCCAGTATCCATAAAAACTGGATAGAAGTAGATGTTAAAGAGAAATGGGCCAGTCAGTTTTGAATATCAGCAACAACAGGGTGTGAACTAAGGTGAAGTTATTCCAGGACCAGTAGAGAACTAAGCAAGTCAGCATAAACAGTGCAGTTTCAGTACTGCTTAGCTTCTATGTGAACCAGGGCAAGGAAAATGGAGTACAGTTCAGCAGTGAACACACAAGGTGTAGAGGGGATATTGCATGCAACCAACAAACCATAGCAGAGCCCACACAGTCACCTCATTTTGAACCATTTGCATAAAAAGGAATATAATGATGGTTTGAAAGATGTTCACAAAATATCAGACAGTATTTCCAATCGAGAGTGTCTGCTTTTCTCAGATGACTTAAAGATAGGTCACATTTGGGAACTATAAAAAGTCATGGTAGGTTATAATGACCAATGGATACAGAAATGTTATCCGAGGACAGACCCAATTCATCCAACTGCACCTAGATACAAAGGCCAAAAGAAACAATGGCAGATCATCTGTTCTGAAAAAGTATGGTCCACCAAGGTAGGAATACAAAATCGCAAGTGGAATGCTTTAGTAAGGAACAAAGTTTTGAAGCAAATAGTAATGATAGTTGCAAATTGCAGAAGTGTAAAGAAGGTTAATTAGACTATATACAAGCTCTGATCTGGGGAAGTGCAGAAAACCCCAGTGCAAAGCCGAAGTCCTTGAGGATGAATGGGGTCCAGCATCTTTAAGGCTGAGGTCTTGGCAGAGCCACAGACCAGTGATCCATAGGCAAGCTTCGATCAAATAAGAGCACGATATATCTGCAGCATAGAACATTGATCTGCTTTCAAATGATGGAAGAGATAACACAGAGGATGTTCAGTGCTTTTGTACATTTGAACCACAGTTGCTTGATGTGTGGTATAAAGGTCAGCTGTCAAAGGCACACAAAGGACCAGAGGCAACACAACTTCACCAATATGAAATTCAGGATCATGGTGAATACTCTGTTGGCAGCAAAAGTGCATGCAAATGGTTTTAGAGGAAGAGAACTTAAAGCTGTGGTCCATTTCAGTAAACAATTGAGGGCAGTCTAGTGCTGCCCTTCAATATAGCTCATGTTCTATGACTGATATGAGATGTGAAAGTCGTTGACATAGAGCCCTTTTGCAACAGTGGGAGGGAGTTGTTCATAGATGGCATTAATCTTTATACTGAAAAGTGTAACACTCAAAACACAGCACTGACATATTCCAAGTTCCTGTAGAAAAGAAAGGAAAATTGTCAAACCCACATAATCTTGGAATCACCTATCCATTAAAAAATTGTAATTGTAATTGTAAATGGCCATGTAATCTATGTAAATGATAGTCTCGCAAAATGCCATACTGCCATGTTGTATCATAAGCCTACCCAATGTCAAAGAATAGTGATACAAAATGTTGTTTGTCTCTGAGTGATGTTTCAATTTGAATCAGGTGGTCCATGGTGGAGTGCTGTCATTGGAACCCACACTGGGTGAGCGAGAGGGGTTGTATGATTCAAGTAACTAATAACCATCTAATCTAAGGCATTACGGTGACAGCTTGTCAAAGCAACTGTATGGTAGTTTGAAGGAATCTTGCGATCCTTCCCAGGCTTATAGAAAAACAGGACAATAGCCTGGCACCAGGTATAAAAAAAAAAAACATTCTCTTGTCAGATCCAGTTAAAACAATCAGAAGAATAGCAAGAAAAGAAGAAGATAGATGGTGCAGTATTTCATAGCATACATCATCAGGTCTTACTGATGTACTGCCAGATCAATGAAGGTCCAGTTTGAGTTCCAGCAGTGTATAAGGATCATTACTGTAATAGAGACAATCACCTCAAAAGGAAAAAGATGATCACTCTGTTCAGGTCTTGATGTCTAAGAAAGGGGAGAAAGAAGCAGAAGTGCTAGATACCTGGCAAAAGCTTACACCTAGAGTATTGGCAACGCTCCTGGTATCAGCTACTTCCTGGCAATCAGAGATAAAGATCAAGAGGGAAACAGAACTATAATGCCCACTGGCCTTTCAAATCTTTTCCCATATGACATTGGAACTGGTGGTAGAAGATATGCTGGTTGTGAACCCAAGATTCCTTCTGGCTATAACAACTTACCCACTAAGCAAGTGCACGGGCCTGGTGGAGAGAGATGATTTGTAAGAGTCTTGGATACCTACAAAAGTGTCCCAGGCCCATATTTGTTATTTCTGTGCCATGTGGAAAATGTGTCAAGGTTTTAGGAATACAGTGAGCAGCTAGTCAGAATACAGTCAGTTACTGCTGCCACACTCGTCTATTGATGGCAGGAACAAGTTCTGTGAAGGCAGTAAAAGAGGGCCAGTTTGCTTCATCAATTTCCACTGGGGCACAGGGGTTGGGTGGCATCACCCATAGACAGTCTCTCTCAAAATTATAAAGAAATGATCACTGCCGAGTGAATTATTGTAATCCATCAAAAATGGGATAATGGTGATGGAGAGGAAACTGAGAAATCAACAGCAGTAAAGGACTGACTAAGTGCATGAAAATAAGTAGGAGAACCAGCATTGAAAAGAGAAAGATTGTGATCAGAGAGCATACTCTCTACAGATCAACCCCTCCTATCAATATCAGCAATTCCCCAGAGGGGATGATGTCCATTAAAGTTTCCCAGGATTAAAAAGAGAGATGGCAACTGTTCAACAAAAGCATCAAGGTTTGGTTGACCACAGGTCTCTCCAGGTGACAGGTAGAAAGAACAAACAGTGATGGTATGATCCAACGAAAGACAGATGGCTACAGCCTCCATATAGGGTGTGTCGAATGGCAAAGACAAAGAGGGAACATGCTGATCAACCAACAGTGCCACCCCTCCATGCACTTGTCCATCACACAGCCTATCATTTCTGTACAAAGAAAACTGCCAAAAGGTGACTATATCGACATGTTTCAGAAATGTTTCCTGTAAGAAACGACATACAGGATAGTAGAAAGCAATCAGTTTTGATGTCATCCTGATTAGAATGTAAACCTTCACAGTTCCATTGCATCAAGATGACCATTTTTATTTATGTGTAAGCAAACAGGGTGGACAACCCTTCTGTTTATAACCACATCTTTTTTCTTTACTGTCTTTATTCCAGAGAGGTCTATCGACTTCCATGAATCATGCCCTGGATTGAATTGGGCAGGCATTTGCTGTTGGAAGAGGATTGCAGTGACTGAGGACATGAATGACTGTTTTGCATCTTGGGGTGATAGAAGAAGATGTACCCAAGGAAATGCCTAAACCAAAGGAAGTGAATTTGGGATTCACTGGAATGTATGTTAGGGACAGAAATGGGTGTTGAAGTTGATTTATCAACTTTTTTAACAATGGAGGTGAAAAGACTTTTCATTTTGTTTGAGAACAATTCTTTTGAAGGCACAGATCCTACTGCACCACCACTGTAATAGTGAAATGAAGTGCAACATATCAGTCCAAAATGAAGAGGAGGACAGCAACTTTCAAGCCTCAGGGTAAGTAATGTTATGAATTGTTTTCAAATCATGCACCACTTTTTCTTCCAACCATTTAGAGCAACAATGAAAGATGGACAGGTGAGAGCCATTGCAATAGAGGCAATGAGAGTCTGCTTCTCCCTGATAGGCATTGTGGTCCTTGCCAATGCAATGAGCACACGTCAAGGAAGTACGACATGACGTCTTTGAGTGACTGAACTACTGACACTAGAAACATCTGAGAGGGTTTGGAATGTATTGGCCATACCCTCCAATTGAGATAACCTGCCTTTATGGTGGCAGGTGGATGTGGTGATATAAATGTGAGAATGAGGACATTGGTCGGCATTATAATTCCATCTTTGTGAATGGAGATATGTGTCACTGCAGAAACTCTTTGGGTGGAGAAACCAACGATAATCTCTGACTCTGGGACGTTCTTCAAATTCCTTTCAACAATAATTCCTTGTGATGAATTCAAAATACCATGAGGTGTAACCTCAATAGGTATATCCTCAATTGCCTTTAAATGCAAGAGGAGTCACTGTGTTAAGAAGTGGATGTTTCCCCCAATATGTCACCAGATCAGAGCTTCTTTACTGACTTTGGAGAGCCAGCAAGTCCCTTTTGACATTTCTGAATGAAAAAGAGAGAAATTTGCCCTAAATGTTTGTCTGAAAGAGAATGAAGTATAAGAAAATGAGGTACAACAGGTGTTACAGATGTTGAAGATTACTGCTCAGAATCTTCAAGACATGGTCATTTACCTACAGACTGTTTTTCACTGTTTTATTTAAGTTTTTATTTGAAGGATCTATAACAAAGAAAGGGAAATTTCGGTGCCCACTGACCACACTCACCATGGAGCCTTATGAAGGGATGCAGTACAATGCAAAACAAAGATACTGCAGCAACTCCAGGATTTTGTGAGCACTATACCCAAACAACAGCATCAAACACAACGTCCACAACACTTGTTGAGAACATAAAACACTGGTAATTGGTTGATCCTAGCCCAAGTGGACCAGCCAAATGATCCAAGAGGGGCCACCCCAAGGTCGCCCATCTACAGAAATTCAAGGCCAAAGTGCTGTGTTAGGGTTGGACTCCTCAACTACAAGAATCCTCTCTGCCCCTTCATGAGTCACCACACATGTTTAAACATGTTGGTGGATGTTTATATCCCAGAGGAGGTAAACTGAAAGAACAGAACCTTCCCTGGGAGGTCCCCTCACCATGTACGGGTCTGATGTTGCACTAACACAAACTGATGGAACAATATTAGTGTCTCATATGCAATATGTAAATCGAGTTTAATTACACAATCTGTTTAAGGAAGTACAAAGTACCTTTTATTTTGGATCAGTTACAATATAAGGTCCCCAATCACTGTTTTTGTGCCTTGTGTATATTATGACCAGCTGAGTTGTGGGTAAAGATTTTGCTTGTTATTACTATTCTTAACCCCCAACACTGGGATTATAAAAGTTCACTGATCCATATGCATTTATAGCAAATTATTGCTCACCAAGATTCATGTCCTTTTGAGCTCATGTAAATATGGAATAGCGTGTCAGTGATGTCCTTTTGGCAAACTATGTTCAATAAAATTTAAGATTGTATTTTTTTTTCTCTCATTGCAAAAAAGTTAGTTCAGTTGAGTCACAAGTTGTAATGGGCAAATGATTTAATTTTGTCTCACTCTCAAATCAGAAAAATTTGGACTTCATCCCAATTCATACATGTGTTAATTCTTCAACTCACTGTTAACATAATAACCATACTTTTAAATGTTCAAATGTATAAATGTCAAGATTTAAACTATTATTTGTTGATACATCACTTATTCACTCTGTTAAGAAGTTGCTTGGTTGCTGTATTCACCATGTAAATTAACAGACTGAGGATTTGAGATGATCTAAAGAAATAAATGATAGAAATACATTCTCTGTTTAAACAATCCACTGATATGGATCCCAATCATTAATTAAAAAGCTCATTTATAAATAATCAGAAAGATAAACAAAGGTCAGTTAAAGTTTCTTTCTGTTTCATTTCATACAAAAAATTACAAACATTAAATTTTTTTGTATTTAATAAAATACCAAGACAATAATCAATTCTATCAAACCAATGTCAAAGAACTTTAATTCTCAAAAAATACACGAACTTACCATATGTACTTTCTGACGTAGATTCTATTTCTTCTTTAAATTCAGTTTTGGTTTTCACATTCATAACATTTTTGTCTGAACTACATAAATCATCATCACTACTGTCACTGAACTTTGAAATAATACCTTCTTCTAACAGATCACCAGACTGTTCTGTTTCCTCCTGGACAAATGCAATCTAATATTGAACAGCTTGTGTTATCATCACACATAGTCTCTACAGTTTACTAGTTCAAAATAATAATTTAGCAACCTAATGCTTAGAACTTAATTATATGTGTAAACAGTACTAAAAACCATTTAAATACTTACCTTTTTTAAAATGGTATGACTTCAGATGATTAAAAATTTTTTGTGTCTGAAATTTAAATAAAATAACTTCAGATACATTACATTCCTCTCTACACCATTAACAGCTAGGAGTCACCTAGTGGAGCAGCAACCAGTGAAAGACTGCATCTTTCTGAAGAAGGGAATACCTTATGGGTGTTTAATATTAAAGTGATAATAGACCAAAGGTCATGAAGGTGGTTACATGTTTTCAAGGTGGGTGAAATGTTAGAATGTACAACGTGAATAAGGTTTCAAATCATTTCACTTTAGTTATATACAACAGGTCGATATTATAACAATATGCAAAAGGAGCCCTCATATATATTCTGAGGTAAATCCAAATCTTGTTCAGCTAGGCTTAAGAACAGGGAACAGGCTACTCAACAGATATCAAACATAATTGTAATGTATGGTTGTTTATTGGACGAAATACACCACTTGCAGATAACTCTCTCCATATCCAATTCTGCAGCAGCTTGGGACTGAGAAGCCATTGTTCTTTTGGGCTTCACTTTAAAAATGACGAGTAAATCAAATATGTTAAAATACGTAAGTATGAGTAAACCATTGTCATCAGGCACAATCATCTGGAAATGGATCATTATAAGAAGATAGCGTAATGGTTAACATGACTAAGGACATCAATGTATGAGCTAAGATTGAGTGAATAATTACATTTCATCCTGTCTGCTTTCCTTTTTCTTGTGAAAACTGTTAAAATGCCAAGACAGTTATACAGATATGGTGTTGAGGTTTTTAAGGGAGCCCCATTTCAACAGTTGGCACCAAGCAAGAGCAGATAAGCTTTAGATTTCTGTACTTCTTTGCTTGATACAGATTTTGTATAAACAATTCCTATGAGGTAAGGATTACCATTTGGTGAGATCTGGTAACACCAAATACAAAGAATTTAATGTTTGTTCTACATGTTAGGTGGGTAATTAGCTTGAGTTCTTTATTAGTTTTCCCAACTTTTCATTTATTTATTTTTTTTCCCATCAGGATCTTTATAAAAGGCTTTGGTCAATACACTGGAGCATAAGGTAAACTGGAAGAACACTAACGCGAGAGTACATAAAACAATCTAGTGATACATGAAACTGGAGTTGAATGGATTAGGTGCAATTCATAGATAATTTTGAAAGATCTCCTTAGTCAGTTTTGAAAGATAACAAGACAGACTGTGAGAGAATTGATCTGAAAAGAGGCTATGTTACAAAACATTTCTTTGGAGCTCACGAAATATGCCAAATGATTGAGCTGATGAATTGAACCTTTGAAATTGGATGAAGATAAGTCCTAAGACATGGGGGCATACTCTATAAATGAAACAAGTATGAACATAGTTCATGAGATGGAACAGTTTGAGCAGGATAGCCTGAAATGTATGTAAAATAGAATCAGAAAGAGAAGAATAACATAATAAAAAAATGAAACAGGATAAAAACAACAGATTATAGGAATGTGATATCTTTGTGAAATGGAGGGGTTAAGGAATAAATTAATCAGTCCTAAAACAGGACAAAAAGCTGCAAAAGTATGGGTATTTGAATGATGATGATGATCATAGGCAAAATGGAAAAAATAGGTGAAAGAAATAGAATGATTGATAAGTTAAAGCCATTGAATGTTTTATTTTATTTATTCAATGTCATAAAGAACACAAACAAGGAAAGGGATGACTACAGAAAATAAAGTTCTAATTAAGTGGACAGAACAAAAGTGCAAAGATAAGAAGAATGTAGCAGTAAATAAACAAATCCAATTGATCAAAGTAACTAAACAACTAAAAAGAACTGAAAAAGAAACAAGTGTGAAAATAGGCAGAAAATTGGGAAAAAGGAATATATGATTATACACAAATGATCACAGGGAATACAACCAATAAAGGTTGTGTTACTCTCCTGTTGGTGGAGAAATATAGCATGATGATGATTACCTTGTAAACCCTATAGATAATTACAGACTCACAAACATGGAAGTTTATTAATTTATTTTACTGGTAGGTGCACAAACTTCCATGGCAGTTGTATGAGTGTTTGTAACTCACAATGAAATTATACCTGCTTTATACACAACTTCTGACATTTTTCAGTAATAAAATGAGAATAAGCATATTTTAAAATAGAAAGTACACATATAAATTATCTGATAAAAAGTGATGAAGTGTGTGTATATCTATATACACAGTTGAATAACCATAAAATCATTAATTACTTCATTAATACCACATAATTGCATTAAAATTCATCACGTTTAACAGCTTTGTTGTATTTGTGTCAATAAAAAAATCTTGAACAAGCTAAATGAGAAAATAATTGTTTTTGGAAAAGGCTGAGAAAAATCACTGAAGGGATATTCTGAGCTTCTGATTAATCTTTCACATGTCATACATGTAGAAGTTTATATGAGAAACCATTTCCTAAACTGGAAAAATAAAACCAGTGGGAGAGTATCATGTTTGATTCACCAAGTAAAGTGATAGCTCAGTAAACAGAAAAGCTAAAAATTTTATTACATATTCTGGTTTGTTAATATTATTGATTTGAGTTACTAATTTCTACAAAACTATGGACTTTGTGTCATAACATGGTATATGGTATAGCAAAATATATCTGTAACAAAGGTTTTTATTAACACATTGATTAACAGAATATCAAACACCACTAATAAACCAACAGGAATTAGATTCATTTAAAAACAAACCTACAACAAGTTGAATCATAGATGTGGTAAAAAAAGTGTGTAATATTATAACAAAAGACAATCCACAAACACAAATTGAAGGTGTGAGAGCCAATCACTTGTCCCAGACAACAGTTCACAATATACTCCAGAAATATCTCTACTGAAACAGCAACACAGCTCACATGTAAAACAAGTGGTTTCCCTAACATCCATTTTACTATCACATAATTCATGTAGCTACAGAATGAAGTCGATATTTACACTATTCCTTTCCAAGATATATTAATTATCAGATGTAACACCTACAAATATACGTCCAACTAAGACTGCTAAAAATATTGGTAGGTTTAATATAACATACCAAACTACTGTAAATATTACAAATCAATAAACACAAATTGAGAGAACTTTCAGAATCAGATGAAAAATCCAAAATTTTAAGTTATATTTCATACAGCTGACAAAGTTTGTATAAGTAATTAGTAAAATGTTTACAATACATCCTATGTAATGATTAAAAATGATACAATGATAAACTAGCAAATATTATTGTTGCAAGAAGAGGTGTAATGAGCTTATTTATGATAATGTAGGAAACTTGTAACAAATTTCTTCAGCTGATGACTACAAATATTTTATTACCAATTAGCTTGAAGAAAAGGTCAGAAACACACAATTATACCTACATATTATATTCAATAACAGAATGATAAAAGTTTTAATCTACAAATTACCCCAGTTTTCAGAGTTTCTCCATCATAGTTATCTTCTTTCTCCACTTTTATCTTATCAACCTTCAAAGCAGTTTGTAGAGATCTTTCTTCCACATAATCAGCTTTTCCTGTACCAAGAGAAATCAACAATGTAGATTGCATGAGAACAAGACACAATGTAATGTATACACCATATATCATAATAAAAAAACAGTTGTGTATTTAGTTGAAAAAGCCTCTTCCATAGTTCCTTACTTAATATATTGGTGCATAAAAAATTTAACTTTCAGGATAGGGCAGGATCTGAAAATAAACATGTATATTGTCAGTTGTAAAGTCTGCAATAGTAGCCAGACATTCCAGAGAGAAAGAGCAAAATATGTATATCTGGTATCAGAAAGTTTCCAATGAAAAACATTAGTTATTAAGTTGAGAAAAGAAAAAAAAAACTTCTGGAGTTGAAATGTGCATGAACCAAAACTGAGAAGTCTAGCAAACTAATGCAAACAATCAATTTAGCAGAAATGCATGAAAAAGCAAACAGAAGGAGACTGTAAAAGGATGTCAAATTAAGCAGACTGTGAATGATGCCTCACTTAAAGATGGATAAAATACTAAAATAACTAATGCATTACTTGGAAACTTGTTAAACATGATACACTGTATCTCGAAAATTCAGAATTTCGAGTCATGGAAAGTTAAATGACAAAAAGATAATTACGATTCAGAGGTAATTATGTAGCTTCAAATTACCAGTAGATAACAAGAAATAAAGAAATATTTTAACTGATAAATTCACGTGTACTCTTTACCAAAAGCACATAGTGCATTAATCCTTCATCTCAGTTAGTGGAACCCTCACTTCACACTTCAAATGTCTCAGGTTTAACCCCACATACAAAAGATGGTACAGAATACAAATGAGAAAGTGTCAATAGATTGTAGTTCATGAAATCAATGACTAAAATAACCAGGAAAATGAAAGTGTCAAACATTACTTTACTAATGTACATCCCTGGAAGAGTATATAAAATCATACATTGAAAACAATTACAAGTAAATAAGGAAATACTGAAACAATGCTAAATTTAAGCAGGTAAACTGACACAGTTTATGTCAGAAAGAACATGAAAGATGTTCTCTATACACATATACTTACTACTAGTTGTTGTAAAACTTTCATCTTCATTCTTCTCTAATTTAATATCCAAATCTTCTTGTTTCTCATCATGAAATGGTTCAACCTTCATATTTAATACTTCCATGATCACACAAAATCTTCACCTTCACATTTTTATCAAAACTTGGTGTTATACTACAGAGAGATAAATTAAGACTTAAATGTTGCTTCCTTCAAAAATATTACAAAGTTTAATATTTATGAACCTCAAATTATTTTGTAATTTTCATAACTAATTCTAAGCACAATTTTTCTCACATCTCTGCATTGAAATGGTGACAAAAACAATAAGCTGCTACAGAAAATAAGATGTAACTAAATGGTAAGAACTAACAATAACCACACAGAAATGCACAGTTCTGCAATCATACACTTAAATACTGGTGTTCCCTGTAACACCAGCTTTCTCAACAATTCTGGTATATTTACTTTATTACAAGTTTGAAAAAAAGAAAGGTTTTACTAATTCTATCTTAAATAATAATTTGTTTCAAATTATTTCCATATAGGTATAGATTACGTTTAACATTTGTATAATTATTTGAATGAGCAAACTTTCGTGTCTGTTTGTGTATCACACTCACAAAACAAAATACAGCTGTATATTATTTCATATTTTCAACATCCATGTACTATAGCACGCAAATATTATACTTTAAAGAATGTAGAGAACTGAATATATGCCAATGCATCAATGTTTTCTTTAAAGTGTTCCACTGTTAAAATGTTGATTACTTGGTTACAATAAATCAAAAATGCTTTTTAGAATTAGAAATTCTATCCTATCTAAACCTGATTTAGTAGTGTGCATATTTATGATGTGAACCAATTGTTCCAATCATATGCTTGTAAGATTTGTTTGACTACTTACAAAATATGTTTGTGAAATAAAAATTAATATATTTATAGATATATAAATTACTACAAAATGTTCCAGTACACAAGCATTCCAAATTCTATCCAAATAAAAAAAAACTGTTTGATGATACTAGCTCTCTCTGTTTCAGTTGACTACTTACAAAATATGTTTGTGAAATAAAAATTAATATATTTATAGATATATAAATTACTACAAAATGTTCCAGTACACAAGCATTCCAAATTCTATCCAAATAAAAAAAAACTGTTTGATGATACTAGCTCTCTCTGTTTCAGAAAAATATTAAATTAATATAAACATTGTTTTTTATTTCACTCAAAGCTACAGGAAGGTGAAAGATGCTACCCATTCCTAATTTAGAAGTGTAAGGCTGGAGGAAAGGCAACTAGTCATCACCTACTCTTTTACCAGCAAATAGTGGGATTGAAAGAAGAAACACATTTGTTGCAACAGGGATTCGATTCCAGAACCCTTAGTTTACACATCAAGCTCCTTAATGATCTAGCCATGCTAGGCCTAATACAAATATAATGATGCTTTTGATGTTTTATTAGTTTGATTTTAATTTGTCAATTCCTGATGCTTCCAGGTGTTTCATTAGTATAGTAAGAAACATCTACAGTCTAAATATTTTATTATTTTATACACAATATTTCTGCCATGTTTTCTTTTCATATACCTTTCAGTTTAAGCCTTTAATTTCAGATGCTACTTGAGGTGTAATTTCATTTTATTTGTCTTGTTTCTGTAATTTTCATCACAAATAGTTGTTTCAAACCTCTACAGTATTTGTAAATTAGGAGGGAACCTTTCACAATAATTATTTTTACTTGTGACGTACTCGAAACATTTATGATACATACAATTACTAAATGAAAAGACATTCAAATATAAACTGTCTCATTCAAACTTTTTTTTTTAAATAAAATATCCAATAACTCTTTGTGATACATGATCAAAAACAGAAGTAAAAATTGTATTGTGGTAATCGTAAACATAAGTTAAGATCTACATTATGTTCCTTCTATAACAACACATGGTATGTCTGCGGACTTAAAATGCAAGAAAATGGATTACGACACCACTGTTATGCAACTGGCAAAGATGCCTACGAGGAAGTTTTGTGTTTTTATTTAAATTAAATAAGCAAAACTTAATGATTCAGTCCGCTGGTGGGGTAACAGTTGGATTACTTTCGATAAGTACAGCAAATATCTCGACGTTAGTTATGATAATAAAACGAGCACTTAATCATGCTATAGAAATAATCTGTAATTTACCCATTGCATTTCAACACCACCACCGGACCATCGAAATATCACCCAGTCTTTACAGGACTATGCAAGATAAATGAGTAATTTGCAAAAATTTCAATATATAAATTAAATGAAATATTAATTCAAAGTTTTCTTCGTTACTAACGTATAATTATAAACTGATGACCTAGTCCCACGGTAGGATAAACTGATATGCATAAAACGCTCTTGTGACTGTTGTTAACTGATTCATCCTCACCATGTATACCTGAATCTGAGTACACCGAGCAATACGCCCTCTGGCACAGTAAATTACATACCCAGTGTTAATTACATATAAGTGTGAAAATATACCTGTATGCATTCAAAACAAATTAAAGAATTACCATTCCGTAAACTATTTTTAGATACACGATGAAAAGTGTTCAAAATAACATTTATTAGAAAACTCATGATGACGGGAAATCCAGTTGAAGTAAAAATTTATCTTAAAACGGCTGGTATGGAAATTTAGACTTTTATTACGAAAGAGAACAACGTTTTGACCCACTAAGATCATCTTGAGATAAACAAAGAGAATTTATAACTGACTATTGCCGGGACGACAGTGTAAACTGTTACGGAATTGTAGTGGACATTGCAGTTAGTGATGTCGAGAAACCCACTTGTTGAGAATTTTATATGCAAAAAACGGCTCTTTTGGGCTCAGAAAACACTGCAGTTAGGTTATTAATCAGTATAGGCGTAAATGTCTTCCTTTATATTAGTTTTAGTTGTTTTTTAAGTAGGGTTTCTTTGATTTGTTTGTTTATATTTAATTTCTTACTCAGATTATTGGTGTTTTATATGGTTAGATTGTGTTTAAATGATTTGCAGTGTTCAAAATGTGTGTTTTTTATGCGGTTTTTACTTCTCGTTTCTGCAAAATAGAAGTGACAGTTGTTGCATTGCATTTTATAAATAATGTGGGTGTTGTGTTTCTCAATGCAGTTTTTACAGTTTTGCACCTGATTTTTTAAAAATAAATTTGGTGTTTACTGAAATGTTGTGTTTCAAGTTATTTTCAAATGGTTATTTTTCGCTGATGCAAGGAATATGTGGTATGGTGCAGTGTAAAGTTTTTTAGTTTGTTTGTCTTGGAATTTATTGTTAATCTAGGTGTGTACAAATAATTTTTTCAACAATTTCTTGAAGAAATTTGTTAATGAAGTGTTGTTTAATTTTGTTGATTTCATCGTGTGAACATAGTTTTGTGACGGTGTTTATTTGGTTTTTTAATGTGCAGATTCCCAGGGAATGTATCGTCTAGAGAGCACGATTTTCGTTCTAATTGTATATTGGTTCTTGTTATCATGAGGTTCAGAAATGCAATTTTGTTAGTCTTTTCCTGTTCATGTGTGAACTTAATGTTGGGATGTATAAAGTTAATATTTGGTGAAAAAACTAAATTTATGTTCAGTTAGTAAAAGATCGTCTTACGATTAACGGTTATGAGTCAAAATAAATACCTAAAAAGGTTCAAGTGTTCACAAATTTGATGAACATGTATTGACTATTCCACCATTTGCTTCCAGTGTTAGTGACCCTCAGACAGAAACCTAGATAGGTCTAATTTGAGTAAAGATCTGTTACTTTGTTTTTAAGATTTGTAAAAATGCACAGAAAAAATGTTGGAACATTAATTTTAACTTTTACCATAATACTGGTTAAACATGACTATTTGCGTAAAATTGTGTATAATCCCTTAAAGAAAAATTAGCGAAGCATTTGTATAGTTGTTATTTTGAATTGAGCACAAAGCTACACTATGGGTTATCTGTGCTCTGCCCACCACGGGTATCGAAACCCGGTTTTTAGCGTTGTAAGTCCGCAGACATGCCGCTGAGCCACTGGGGGGGGGATTTGTATAGATTAGCTTCCAAAGAGTGAATAAGAATAAATGAAAAAGTATGCTATATACTTCATTCATTTTAGGAACGAACAGGTGAATTAGTAATGTTAATGAATGTATACTACAAATATAACGTCAAAAAATGCAAAATACGTGTACGATCGACTATGGATTAATAATGTAAATATGTCGTTCACTTAAAAAAATTATTTATAAAACGAAACTTTACATAAGTATAAAATATAGAACTAATGAATTAGTTATACAAATGTTTTGTAAATAAAGTAACGAATTATGCAATTTTATTTGCCTCATTCGAATAATTGATTTATCCATAAATCAAGATACTGTGCACTTATATATTTATTAACAGACATGTTTCAATATAGAATACAGGAGGCAAATATAAATGACAATTATAAACAATGTCGAAAGTGACCCCTATTAGCATCAATACAGGTCTGGATCCTTCTTATTTTGTTTCTAAACACCGCTGTCAGTTGCTGGCTTGAAATAAACTGAATTGACATATGATTACAAAACTGTACAATGACCTCCGAACACCCTGTAGTTTTAAGCTATATGGGATATAATTTTCATCTGCATTATAATGGTTATCTCGTGAATTCTGGCGTTTCTTGTAAAAATTAAGTTATAAACTTTTTTTTAATCAGTAAAGGTGAGGTTTGTATTCTCAGTGTTTGTTATTCAGATTGTGGATGAATAATTACTCAGAAAACATAATGCCAGATTCTCTGAACATGTACAGCCTAATAACACATGATTAATTAACTAGAATAAACCACTATTTGTAAAATATCATACACATGAATTCCATAACAACATTCATCAAACAAATTTAGGATAGATCTTTCAAATGCATCAGTACAATTATTCTGTTGCTCAAAATGGTTTAGTAGAATTTTATCATGCAAAAAATAAATTGAGTGAAATGTAACATATTGCTGGAAATTAATCATTGTCTGTACCATAATATTAATACCCTATTGATACAACACTGATAAAAGTTTCAAGTTCTATCACATTAAAAAAAGAGAGAATTATGCAATGGCATTTGACTCATTCAAATAATTGATTTATCCATAAATCAAGATACTAAGTGTGATACAAACTAGTTTTAGACTAAACACAATATAATTTTCATCTGTGTTATAATGGTGATCTCATTAATGATGACGTTTTTCATAAACATTAGAAGTTACAAACTTTTCTTTAAAAACAAAATCAGTAGAGGTGATGTGTATATTCTCAGTGTTTGTTATCCATCTTCTAGTTGAACACATGATTAATTAAATAGAATAAATCACTGTAAAACATCATACACATGAATTCCATAACTACATTCATCAAAGAAATTTAGGACAGATCTTTCAAACCTATTGGTACAATTATTCTATTGTTTAAAATGGCATAGTGGAATTTTATCAGGCAAACAATAACAAATTGTCAAATATAATATATTGCTGTTTATTAATTGTTGTCTGTACTATTATATAAATACTCTTTTGATACAACATTGATAAAAGTATCAAATTTTATCATATTAAAAATGTGAGAATTCTTGTGTTCAAAGTTGTAATATTTATGCTCACTTAAGTTCGAAGGATAATATAAAACATTATTTCATTTAACTCTGAAGTTTTTATTTCCTATAGAAAAGCTGTTGTAAAATTATTAGAGCTTTAATATAACTAAAACTAATATTTTAAAAGCAATTTAATGATAAGAAAATATAGCACATTTGAATTTACAAATTCATTTGTTTCAATGCTACTTGATTCAGGATTTTTTAATTTGAACCAACCATAACTTGAATAAAGCTACAGTTTATAGGTTGAGGTTACAACTTGTACTTTCCAGATTAACAGTTTACATCACTGGCTTCATGATCCACAAAGAATATTTACATAACAATTACCTCTAATTACATAATTGTAAGTCAATAAGTATGCAAATATTCTTCCTCATCTGTGAAATTCCCACATAAAGTTAAATGTTTCTTAGCGAAAAACAAACCAAATTAAGTACTTCTAACCATGACTTTTACAAATGTGAAAGACTACAAAAAATTCAATAAGATTTGTAACTTATGCTTATTAATATTTTGGAAACTGCACATCCAATGAGACTTAAAGTACCACCAGTGTTTTGTTTGGAATAAGAACTAGTAGTTCTATTTACATCATAGGGATGAGGAGACTGTGCTGTTTCTAGGTTCAACTGGTTTCTTCGTTTTTTACCTAAGCATATGAAAGAGATGTAAACTTTTTTGTAAACACATTACTTGTCAAGAATGAGAAATTTTAAGGTTCCCTCATGAAATAACTGAAGATAAATATTTTTTTATCAGTAAAACCCTATGATAGTGATATAAAAGTTTAAATAATTAACAATTTTAATGTAATTTCTTAAATTTTGTCTTAAGTCAGATTTATTTAATGATATAAACTTAATGTGAAGATACAAGTAAACACATTAGGTTGCAATTGTACAATATTCTGGTTATTAATAACACTGTCCTGCATTTATCTTTGTCTGCAGTTTTTGTCAGAACAAAAAATAAATAATTTCTTCTGAAGTAAAATGTAGACAATTGATGTTTTATTCACAACCCACTGATAAGTCACAATTTCTCCTGCTATTTAGCCTTACCTTACTGAATTTCTTCTCTTTAATACTCAATTAGTTGGAGATTCATTTTTCTTTTACAAATAACTACCAATTCTTTAAGTTCTTTCAGTTGAGAAGCTAATATATTAGCCAATACTTCAAGTTGTTTTCACTTCCCTGTAATACAATTGTATTTGAAATGTGGGTCAAATACCTTAACACTTCTGAAAATTGTTAGGTTGGATTAAATACCCGACTTGTACCTGATGACGACAGAAGTTACTTGTTGAAACATTGTACATATGAAATACATTTTCTCAATGTCCAAGCTGTATTTTCTGTTATGTGGATTCCTTTTCATCAATCAGTAATATTTATTACAAGTATGTATTCCTTGATTAACTATTTAATCCAAGTAGTATTTCCACAATCCATACAACTGTAAGAGCATGTCCTAATTTTGTCCATTGATGTATTTTTAATTTCTACAAAACCAATGTGTTCAGACTTCCATTAGAAAAAATATGATATGGGGATTTTATTACTTTAAGATAACCTATCTTTATACACATTTACTCTTGAAAAAAAAATTAGAAAAGAGCTAACTGATATTTACGTTGTGACTGAAGGTGAAAGTTTTGATGGATCATATTTTTTTATAATTGATAATAAAAACATTGCATCTCAAAGATGGCTGGTAAGGGTATCAAAACTTTTAATAAAAGAAATAACATTTCAACCTTCTTTGTAAAAATTAGGAATATTAAGAGAGCTGGTTTTAGTTGTTTTTCTTAAAGGTGCAATTCAGCAAACAGGACATCAATGAGAAACCAAAAGGACCTTGTTTTCCATTAATTGTATACAATGTGTTTTTAAAGTGAACAACAGGCAACATGGGCTGTGTCAACCACTGGAACAAAACCCCAGATTTAATATTGGAAATTCTTATGCTTAACAACTTAGACATGGAAGTTACAAATATCCAAATTTTCTCCCCAATGTGAACTATGATGTATTTTTAATCTAGCTCTATACAAATCGTTTTTATAAACTTCACAACTAGCGTTTATTCCCTGTATGGATTTTATGAGATTCGTTTCAGATATAACTTCTTATAAAGTGTTTTCCTCAAACTGTATAGTTGTAAGTTATCTTCCCAGAATTTGTTCTTACATGTTATTCTAATTCACCTTTTGTTCTAAATTGTTTTAAACACTGTTAAACAAAGGTTTCTCACAAGTGTTTTCTTTGGTGATTTTTTAAAGAATGTTTTGTCTTAAGTTGTTTTTCACAAATTGTACAGCTGTAAGGTTTCTCTCTTGTATGTACTCGTTGATGATTTCTTAATCCGCTATTTGTTCTAAATTGTTTTCCACATACTGTGCAACTGTAAGGTTTCTCTCCAGTATGTATTCTTTGATGATTTGTTAACACACAATTTCTACCAAATTGTTTTCCACATACTGCACAACCGTAAGGTTTCTCCCCACTATGTATTCTTTGATGTATTGTTAATTTACTATTTTTTCTAAACCGTTTTCCACACACAGTACAAGTATAATGTTCCTCACAACTGTGTGCTCTTTGGTGTTTTTTTAAATAGTACTTTATTCTAAACTGTTTTTCACAAAGTGTACAACTGTAAGGCCTCTCTCCAGTGTGTATAGTTTGATGCGTTTTTAATTCACCATATGTTCTAAATTGTTTCCCACACACTGTACAACTGTAAGGTTTTTCACATGTGTGTGTTCTATGGTGATTTTTCAAAACATTTTTTGTTCTAAACAGTTTTCCACACACTGTACAACTGTAAGGCTTCTCTCCAGTGTGTATTCTTTGATGTGATTTTAAGTTTCTGTTTGACACAAATGATTTTCCACAAATTTCACAACTGTAAGGTTTCTCTCCAGAATGTATTACTTTATGTATTGTTATTCCACTTGTTGTTCTAAAATGTTTTCCACACACTGTACAACTGTAAGGCTTTTCCCCAGTGTGTATACTTTTATGTACTTTTAACTCGCCATATGTTCTAAATTGTTTCCCACATACTGTACAACTGTATGGTTTCTCCCCAGAATGTATTGCTTCATGTACTTTCAACACACTACTTCCTCTAAATTGTTTCCCACACACTGTACAACTGTAAGGTTTCTCCCCAGTGTGTATCCTTTGATGTATTGTTAATTTGTAATTTCTTCCAAACTGTTTCCCACACACAGTACAACTGTAAGGTTTCTCACATGTGTGTGTACTTTCGTGATTCTTTAAAATACTTTTTGTTCTGAATTGTTTTTCACACACCGTACAACTGTAAGGCTTCTCTCCAGTGTGTATTCTTTGATGTGATTTCAAGTTTCTGTTTGATACTAATGATTTTCCACAAATTCCACAATTGTAAAATTTCTTCCTGGTGTGATTTCTCTTATGTTGTTCTAATGGACTATTTCTCTCAAAGTTTTGAACATCAACTACACAATGATATGGTTTCTCTCCAGGTTGTATCCTCTGTTCTTGTATTAGTTTATCCGAGGTTCTAAATACTTTTAGGTTATTTCCATGTAAAATTGTTTCTCCACCTGTTTCATTGTTTGGTTTGAAGGACTTTATAACTTCTGTGCAGTAATCTTCTTGTTTTATACCATGATAACCAGGACACTGGCTCACAAAGTGGAAGTTCCCACTGGTATTTGTATCTGAAATAAATATATAAATGATGTCATATCACAAATAATTATATATTTGAAGAAGATCCAAGTACATTTAATATTTTAATATGACCAATATCTACATTAAAGTATTAAAGCTCAGACTAATCTTTACAAACATTTCTACCTGAACCATATAAAAGAAGCTGGTAACATTCCAGTAAATCACCTGCAATAATGAGATACTAGGATGTTATAACCAATGTAGTTTTAAACATATTTCCCATTTGAAAAGTTGATTACCATCAAATCTTCAAATGATTAACATGCAGAGTTTAGAAAGAGACATTTATTTTCAAGTCCAAATCAAATCATATTTTCCAACTCATGTCATAATGAAAATGTTCACTGAGAAGGTTCATTGTACTTCTGTTTGTTATGGACACTAAAATAATGTACCCTCAGTTTTAGTTTGACATGGTCTAACATAAGCTGGATGTCACTGAATCTGATGTTGTCCAAAGACAAACTGATGATACACTGTTAGTGTGTCATATGCAATAATCCAAGTTGATGAAATCCAATTTAGTTATGCAGTTTGTCCAAGGAAGTATGAAGTGACTCTTATTTTAGACCAGCTACATTATAAGTTATACAAACAATGTGTTTGTGTGCCTTGTGTGTATTACAAATAGCTGAGCTCTGAGTAAGGACTTTGTTTGTCCTTAGCATTATTAACCCTAATATTAAGTAAAAGTTCACTGAAACATGTACATATACAGTAAATTATTGCTGTCCTTGATCAAATGCTCTTTCAAACATATATAAATAATGGGTTGTGTCCATACATTCTTTGGACAAAGTCTGTTCAGGAAAATTCAAGTTTTTTTCTTCCTTGGATTGTGAAAAAGCCATTTAACTTTAGACGTCAGTCAAACGACAAGTTTTAATGGGTTAATGAAGTCATTTTGTCCGAGTTCCAAGATAAAAAATTATGGCTTGATCCTAATTCAGTTGTTTTGCATCTACAAAACTCTCATTTTATATTTAGGTTCATACAATACATTATTTGTTGAAATAGCACTTTTCATTTTATAATGCTCAGGTATTATCACTCTTATCAGAAGTTGTTTGGTTGCTGCATTCACTGTGTAAAGTAATGGATTGGAAATTTGCAATGATAAAATGCCCAAAATTCTACAGGGCTGATAGTGTTCAATAAATCATATTAATAGAAATAAAAAAATACATTCTCTGTATGTGTTGGAACATTAATCTACTGATATGGACTCAAACCATTAATTTAGAAGTTTATTTCTAACGAACCAGGAAGATAAACACTAGTCAGTTAAAGTTTCTTTACAGAAACAATTACTGTTTTCTCTGTTCATTTTTGAGTAAAATTAATTTATCAATTATTTCAATTTGTAAAGTTATTTTATTACTTCACAACCTATCACACAAAAATTTCTATATACAAATAAAAAAACAAATATAGATCTACACACTTCACATACAGATCTACACACTTCACATTTATTCTCTGATAAAACACCAAGAGTATAATCAGTTCCTTAAAAACAATGTCAATGATCATGATTTATAAAAGATATTTGTACTCACCAAATGTACTTTCTGACACTGATTCAATGTCTTCTTGAAATTCAGTTTTCATTATCACATTCACACTCTCATAGTTTGAACTATCCAGATCATCATCATTTGTGTCACTGACCTTGGAAATAATATCTTCTAACAGATCACCAGATTGTTCCGTTTTCTCTTGGACAAATACAATCTAATATCAAACAGCTAGTGTTATCATTACACATAGTCGCTATAGTTTACTATCTAATATTATAATATAATCAACCTTATGCTCAAAACTTATGTATGTAAAAAGAATAGAAACCATTAAAATAGTTACCTTTTTAAAATGTTACGAGTTTAGATAATTAGAAATATTTGTATCTGATATTTTAAAATATCTTACTGAAATATGCATGTTAATATATGTATATGTTAAAACATCAAATTGCACATGAACCACTATCATCACACATAATCATATGGAAATAGGTCATCATAAGGAGATAATGTAATGGTTATCATGATTAAAGACATCAAAGTATGAACCAGGTTTAAGTGAACAACTGCACTATATTACTTGTGCTTTCTTTTTTCTTGTATAAAATGTGGAAATGGTCAAGTCAGCTATACAGATATGGTGTCAAAGTTTACCAGAGAACCCCTGTCTCAACAGTGGATACCAAGCAACAGCAGATTTTGAATAATGAATTCAAATATAATGAATTTTAATATTTGGTTCTACTACATATTAGTTGGGTAAGTAGTTTGAAATCTTTATCAGTTTTCTCCCCTCCTTTTGATGTATTTGGTCATTGTTTTAAGAATCTGTATATAAAGATCACAATGTTTCCCTGGAATGTATTAGGTACATGTAGAATGTACAAGACTAGTGAGGAAGCTGAAAATTAAACTCAATATGATAAGGTCAATACAATAGAGCCCAGAGTAAACTAGAGGGACATTATCACTAGAGTACCTAAAAACATCTAGTGATATATGTTACTACAGTTGAATGTATCAGATGCAGCTCACAAGCCTATCTGCGAAATCTCCTACAGTCAGTATTGAAAGAAAGTAAGAGAGGCTGTAACAATGTCTGGTTTGATGGGAAGCTACATTAAAAACCATTTCTTTGGACTTCATCAAATATCCAAATTGACTGGGCTGATGAATCAAACCTGTTAAAGTGGTTAAGTCTCTAAATAAGAGGATATGCCATTGACAAGACAGGTAAAAATGTAGTCTATGAGAGGAAGAAGCTTGAGCATGATAGCAACAGACAACCTTGATTGTACATGAAACAGAACCAGAAATAGAAGAATCACATAATGAAGGAAGCAATAGGATAAAATCAACAGATTATAGACAAACAATATCTTCAGAAAATGGAAGAGGTTAAAGATGAAATTATATCAGTTTTATAAGATAAACTGCAAATACAAAACAAAAGAAATAAAATATCTAATGAGGTATGTCTGGCATTGAATGTTATTTTTTTTACTTATTGTGATAAGAAGCACACAGAAAACATGGGGTGGCAACAGAAAATGAAGTTCTAATTAAATGGACAGAACAAAAGTGCAACGAGGACAAAGTAGTAAATAAACAAATCCAACTGATCAAAGCAATAAGATACCCAAAAAAACTACAAAAAACAAAAAACTGAAAATAGGTAGTGGTAGGGAAAAATAAAACTATTATGAAACTAATATTCATTACCAAAGGGTGCATTAATGTCAACCAAGAACAGGCTCAGTTCATCCAACTGCAGAAAGATACGAAGGCCAGATGGAACAATGGCAGACCATCTGTTCTGAAAAAGTATGGTCCACAGAGGAAAGAAAACACAACCCAAAGTGGGATGTTGCAGTAAGAATTAAAATTTTGAATACAGTAAAGACAGTTACAAACAGCACAGGTGATGAGGAGGTTCATGAAACTATATAAACTCTGAAATGGGGAAGTGCTAAAAGACCCCATGCAGAGCCAAAGCCCCTGATGATGAACAGGATCTAGCTTCTTCAAGGCCAATATCCTGGAAGATGCCATAGACCAGAAATCTGTAGTCCTGTTTTGATCATATATGGGCATGATAGATTTTTTGCATAGAACATCAATCCTCACCTCCCAAGAGAATTAATTTATTTAGTGTTTTATGGCACAAAGCAACGAGGCTATCTGCGCCAGACATCTAGTAAAAATTAAAAAAAAACTAAATGCATTTAAAGACATAAATGGAAATGAAGGTAAAACAAAAAGGTATAAAACCAATGTTGACACCTAGTCTACAACGTTAAGAAAGAAGGCAGAGTATAAGAAGTTGTGAGATATTGACTCTAGTAAAAAGGTAATGATCATAACCCGCCAGGAAGACTAACAGGTAAGTTCAAGACCCACCATCAGTCACCCGAAGTTTGTCTTTCCAGTCCTGGTCCCGGTTATGTGTCATAGCAACCAGTATCAAAATGTAAAAGAATAGAAGTTTTAAAAGACACACAGCAAACTCGCAACAATGAGTAGCCAAATGTCCAGTAAAAAGATAAAAGTCAAGTAAATGGAGTAAAATTTGTAAAAGTAAATGAAGGTAAAAACAAAACAGCAATTAAAACAGAAAATGGTGCAAAAACCAATGACGACATCCAGTCAACAAAGTTGTAAAGGACTACCTGAAACAGAATGGTAATGATCATAACCCACCAGGAAGACTAATAGGTAAGTATAAAAACCACCATCAGTCACCTAAAGTTGGTCTTTCCAGTCCTGGTTCCAGGTTATGAGTCAGTATGGCCAGTACTAAAAAGTAAAGTTGTAAAAGTGTGAAATGATATGTAGCAAAAGTACAATAACAACTCGCCAGAACAACTAATGAGTAGTTCAAACGGATAGTTAAAACAGTAGCATTAGTCACCAGAAGTTGGCCTTTCCAGTCCTGGTGTTGAGTTATTTAATGTTCTGGCCATTGTCCAATGTCAAATTGAATGAGAGAGATTAAAACTGTAAAAAAGGAGCCACAATTAAAAGGTGTTATGAATAAATATGCAACACTTTAATGAGATTAAAAAGATTAATGGCCATTAAAAAATTAAAACCGTTATCAAGGTCGACAGAGTCACCATCACCAATAACTCTGTCCAATGTTACAGACTGACCCTGGGAAAAAATACGTTTGAAATATTGCCATCCTTGAGAATTGTAACAATGGCAAGAAAGTAAAACGTGGCTGAGTGTTACACAAACAACACATTGGTGCATCAGTTCCAGATAAAAGAAAATGATGAGTTAAAAAACTGTGACTAATGTGTAGCCTAGTGAGAACAACTTCTTCCTTCCAAACTTTATGGAAGCTAGATGGCCAAACTCCAATTTTGGGTTTGATTTGAAAAAGTTTGTTGTCGATTTGCTCACTCCAAGTGGACTACCAGCTGGCACAAAGCAGAGCCTTGAAGACAACACCATAGTCCATTTACAGAATAGGCATAGGGGTGATGGTGCTGAAGCAGACATATTTAGCTGCCATGTCTGTATGCTTGTTCCCACAAATACCAACATGGCCTGGTATCCAGAAAAACTGGATTGAAGTAGCTGCTAATGAGAAACGGGCCAGTCGGTTTCAAATATCAGTGAGAATTGGATGTGAGCTAACATGTTGCAATTCCAAGACAAATATAGAACTAAGCAAATCAGTATAAATAGTGCAGTTGGAGTACTGTTCAGCTGCAATATGATCCAGGGCAAGAGATATGGCATACAGTTCAGCAGTGAACACAGAAGCTGTAGAGGGGATTCTGCGCACAACTACTGACCCATAGCAGAGCTCACTGAATTACCTGATTTGGAACCATCTGTATAAATGGAAACAGAATGATTGTTTGAAAGATGTTCATTGAATAAATGACGGTACTTCCAATCTGGAGTATCTGCCTTCTTCAGATGACTGAAAGAAAGGTCACATTTGGGGGCTGTAATAAGCTATGGTGGGATGGGCCGACCTGTGGAATCTGCAATGTTATCCAAGGACAGACCCAATTCATCCAATTGCGCCTGAATGCGAAGGCCAAATGGAGCAATGACAGATCGTCTGTTCTGAAAAAGTACTGCCCACCAAGGAAGGAAAACACATTCCCAGGTGGCATGCTTTGGTAAGGAATGAAGTTTCGAAATATATTGTAAAGATAGTTGCAAACGGCGAAGGTGTAGAGGAGGTTCATGAGATTCATTGTATATGATTTGAACTGGAGAGGTACGGAAAGCCCAAGTGCAGAGTCGAAGTCCTTGGTGATGAATGGGGTCCAGCATCTTTAAGGCTGAGGGTCTGGCAGAGCCATAGACCATTGACCCATAGTCGAGTTTTGTTCTAATAAGAGCACGATATATCTTTAACACTGAACAGCGATCTGCCCCCAACTGGTAGAAGAGAGGACATGGAGGATGTTCAGTGCTCTTGTGCATTTGACCCGAAGCTGCTTTAAGTGTGGTATAAAGGTCAGTTTATGGTCAAAGATAAGCCCCAAGGACTTGGTCTTAGGGACCACTGGCAGCAAAAGAACCAAAAAAGACGAGCATTAACCATCCTTTCTGAGGTCTTACAGAGACAGCTCGTCAAAGCAATTGGACGATAGTTTGAAGGAATCTTCGGATCTTTCCCTGGCTTAGAGAAAGGTAAAATAATAGCCCTGCGCCAGGCATCAGGAAAAACATTCTCCTGCCAAATCCGGTTGAAGACAATCAGAAGGACATCAAGAGAAGCAGGAGGTAGATGGTGCAGCATGTCATAATGAATATCATCAGGTCCAACAGACGTACTGGCAGACCGACAAAGGGCCATTTTTAGTTCCACCAGGGTAAAGGAACAATTATAGTCAAAGAAACAGTCAATTTGAAAGGAAAGAGGTGATCGCTCTGCCCAAGACTTGATGGCCAGGAAGGTGAAGGAACAACTAGAAGTGCTAGATACCCGGCAAAAGCTTTCACCTGGAGTGTTAGCGATGTTCCGGACATCAGTCACCTTCTGACCATCAGTGAGTAAGATTGAGAGGGGGACAGAATTGTTGTGCCCATTAACCTTCTGAATCCTGTCCCATATGATCTTGTAACTGGTGGTAGGAGATATGCTGGTTGTGAATTTAATCCAAGATTCCTTCTGGCTTTGACGTCTCACCCACCTACCATGTGCACGGGCCCGTTGGAAAGCAACCCGGTTTGAAAGTGTGGGATATCTACGAAAAGTATCCCAGGCCCGTTTTTGAGCCTTCCGTGTCAAGTGGCAAGCAGGATTCCACCATGGATGAGGATATGGTAGCAAACGTGTCGAGGTTATAGAAATACACTGAGCAGCTGCATGTATGATACAATCAGTTACCACTGCTACACAGTTGTTTATTGATGGCTGATTTACGATGGCATGATCAAGTTCTGCAAGAGCAGTGAAAGTGGACCAGTCTGCCTGATCCAGCTTCCACCGGGGCACGTGGGTAGGGTGGCATCGACCACGGCCAGTCTCTCTCAAATGGATCGGAAAATAATCACTGCCTAGTGGATTACTGTCAACCCTCCATGAAAAATGGGAGAATAATGAAGGGGAGCAAACTGAGAGATCAATAGCGGTAAAGGACTGACTAGGTGCATGAAAGTAAGTGGAAGAGCCAGTATTGAAAAGAGAAAGATTGTGATCAGAGAGCATCCGCTCTACAGATCGACCCCTCCCATCAATAATAGCACTTCCCCAGAGAGGATGATGTCCATTAAAATCCCCCAGGATTAGAAATGGAGATGGCAACTGTTCAACGAGAGCATCAAGGTCTGATTGATCATATGTCTCTCCAGGGGACAGGTACAGAGAACAAACAGTGATGGTATGACCCAAGGAAACACGGATGGCTACAGCCTCCAAGGGTGTGTTGAGTGACAAAGACAGGGTGGGCACATGTTGATCAACTAACAGTGCCACCCCTCCATGTATTCGACCATCACACAATTTGTCATTTCTGTACAGAGAAACTGCCAAATGGAGACTGTATCAGAAGATTTGAGAAATGTTTCTTGTAAAGAAAGATAAACAGGATGGTAGGAAGCAATCAGCATTTTGATTTCATCCAGATTAGAATGTAAACCTCGTCAGTTCCATTGTATCAAGGTGGCCATTTTTAAGAACGGGTAAGTGAAGTGGCTGGAGAACCCTTTGGTTTACGATCACATCTTTTTTCTTTACTGTCTTTAATCCGAGGAGGTCTATCAACCTCCATGAATCCTGCTCTTGATCAAGTGGGCAGGTTTTTGTTATTGGAAGAGGAATCCAGTGACTGAGGACGAAAACTAATTGTTTTGTCTCTTGTGGTAGGAAAAAATGATGTATCAAAAGAAATGCCTGTATTTGAAACTGAAGGACGTGGATCTTGAGGTTTGTTGGAAGGTATGGGAGGAACAGAGATGGGTGTGGAAGTCGATTCATTACCTTTTTTAACCACGGGGGTCAAAATGCTTTTCATTTGTTTTGAAAATGATTCTCTTGGAGGCACAAAGAGATCTGTCTGCACTCCCACTGTAGTTGTGGAATGAAGTGCAGCAGCATATGTCCGAGATGGAGTTGTGGACAGCAATTTCCGAGCCTCAGGATAACTAATGTCATGGGTCGTTTTCAAACGCTGCACTTCTTTTTCCTCCAACCATTTTGGGCAAGAATGAATGAATGTAAGAGGGGTGAGAATCATTGCAGTTTACGCAATGTGGGTTCATGTCGCAGTCATAGGCATCGTGGTCCTTGCCTCCACAACGAGCACATGTCAGGGCACCACGACAAGATGTCTTTGAGTGGCTGAATCTCTGACATTGTAAACATCGAAGAGGGTTTGGAACGCATGGCAAAACCCTGCAAATGAGATAACTTGCCTTGATGGTGGCAGGTGCACGTGGTGAAGTAAATGTTAAAACGAGGGTATTTGTTGGCAGTGTAACTCCATCTTTGCAAGTGGAGATGCGCCTCACTACAGAAACTCCTTGAGTGGAGAGACTGGCAAGAATCTCCGACTCGGGAACGTTCTTCAAATCCCTTTCAACAATTACTCCTCGTGAAGAATTCAAAGTAGCATGGGGTGTAACCTCAATAGGTATATCCCTAATTGCCTTTGAATTCAAGAGGAGTTCACTGTGTTGGGATGTGGATGTTTCAACCAATATGTCACCAGATCGAAGCTTCTTTACTGACTTTGGAGAGCCAGCAAGTCCCTCTAGTCCCTTTTGAATAAAAAAAAGGGGACATCTGCCCTAAAGGTTTTTCTAAAAGAGAATGTAATATAAGAAAATGAGGTACGTGTGTTATTGATGTTGAAGATTGCTGTTCTGAGTATTCAAGACCTGGTCGCTTACCCATTGACTGTTTTTTTACAATTTTATTTAAATTTTTTGGAAGATCCATAGGAAAGAGGAAAAGTTTCGGTACCCACTGACCCCACCAACCATGGAGCCCTACAAGGGGATGCACTACAAAGTCATGCAAGGACAATGCAGCAATGCCAGGGTTTCGTGAGCACTGTACCCAAACACCAGCATCAGGCACAATGTACACAACACCCGTTGAGAACTTCCAATACTGGTACTTGGTTGACTCTAGCCCAAGTGGACCAGCCTATTGACCCAAGGGGGCCACCCAAAGGCTGCCCATCTACAGGAATTCAAGGCCAAAGTGGTGTGTTTGGGTTGGACCCCTCAACCACCAGGATCCTCTCCTCCCCTTCACGGGTCGCCACGCATGGCAAACACGTGGGTGGATGTTTAGATCCCAGAGAAGGTAACCAGACAGAACAGAACCTTCCCTGGGAGGTCCCCTCACCAAGTACAGGAATCCACACTGAGGGGCCCAAGAGAAAGAAGAGAGGAGGATATGCAGGAAGTTTAGTGCCCTTGTACACTTGACTCACAGCTGCTTCATGTGTGGTATCAAAGATCAGCTTATGGTCAACAATAAGCCAAGAATTTTGCCCAAGGGACCAGGCAAAGCACAACTTTACTGACAGAGTTCAGGATCAGGATGAATACATCGTTGGTGGAAGAAGTGCATGCAAATGATTTTAGAGAGAGAAAATGTAAAAACTGTTTGTTGTGATCCACTTCAGTAACTGATTGAGAGCAGCCTGTATCTGCTGTTCAATAAACATCATGTTCAACAACTGACAAGAGGTGTAAAAATTGTCAACATAGAGCCTGTTTGCAACAAATGGTAGTAGACAGTTATCCAGTGATGGTATTAATCTTTATACTGAAGAGTGTGACACACTATGCACAGCCTTGAGTGACTCCAAGTTCCTGTAAAAAACAACGGGAAAGTGTCAACACCACAAACTTGAAATTGCAAACCCATTAAACTATTTTTAATAAAAAATGGACAAATAGCCTTGAAATCCATATGAGTGGTGATCTTGCAAAATTTCAAGTTTTGTAAGCCTTCTCAAGGTCAAAGAATAGTGATAGAATAAGAAAAGCAGGGGAGAGATGGCACAGTATGTCCAACCAATGTCCTGCCAGACCAATGAAGAGCAAGCTTGAGTTCTACCTGTGTAAAGGGGTGATTATAGTTGTAGAAATGGTGATCAACCAGCAGTGCCACACATTCTCTCTGAACTTGTCCATCACATACCCTGTTATTGCAGTGTAAAGGAAACTGCTGAAACATCACAATATCAACAGGTTTCAAAAGTATTTCCTGTAAAGAAAGACCCACAGGATGATAGGAGTCAATCAGCACCTTGACGTCATCTAAATTAGATAGGAAACCTCAACAGTTCCATTGTACCAATATGGCCATTTTTACTTACATGAAGAATTAAGTGGAGTTCTATTTTCAACCACGTCTTTTCTCTTTATTCTCCTTAATAAAAAAATGTCTATCAACCTTTGCCTTGAGTCAAATGGGCAGGAATCCATCATTGGAAGAAGATTCCAATGACTGAGGTTATAACAAAATAATCTACCTGCACCTTCAGTCCAGAGAAGATTGACCTGAGGAAACATCCAAACCCAGAACCAAGAGAAGTTGAACCAGGAAGCTGCTGGAAGGAATGATGGGTGTTGACATTGACTCGTCAACTTTCTAACAAAGACAGCAAGACTTTTCACATGGTTTGAAAATTACTCTTTCAGAGGTATGGAAAGATATGTCTACACTCCCACTGTGGAAGTAGAATGGAATGCAGCAGCATACATCTGAGATGGAATGGCAGACAGGAACTTTTGTGCCTCATGGTAAGAAACACTGTGAACCACTTTCAAATGTTGTACCTCTTTTTCCTCCACCCACCTTGGGCATGAATGAGAATAATATGGGTGAGAACCACCACATATAATAAAATTAAGGTGCATTTCACACTCATTGGCATCTTGGTCCTTGCTACTTCAGTGAGCACACATCAAGGAATACATTATGTTTTTGAGTGACCAAACTTTTGATATAGGAAAAATCTGAGAGAGTTCAGAATATATAGCCATGTGGTGGTTTCCTTGATGTGTGTTCACTCAAGTTGCAAGGACCACAATGCCAATGAGTGTGAAATGGACCTTCATTTTACTAACTGTGGTGGCTCTCACCCATATCATTATGCTGTGATGCAAATTTCAAAATCAGGACATTGGTCAGCATCATAATTCCATTTTTATAAGTAGAAATATGCTTCACTGCAGAAATTCCTTGGGTAGAGAAACCAGCAAGGACCTCTCACTCAAGGATGTTCTTCAAATCCCAATCAACAATAACTCCTGATCAATTCAAAGTGGTATGGGGAGAAACCTCAAAAGCATTTGAAAGCAAAAGGAGTTCACTGCATTTTGGATTAGATATTTCTGCCAAGATGTTCCCAAATGTATCTTTTTGACTGACTTTGGAGTTCCAGAAAGCCACCTAGTTTCTTCTGAATAAAAATGGGACATCTGCACTAAAGATATGTCAGATGAAGAATGTAATGTCAGAAAATGAAATTCAAATTGAAGAAGTTGAAGATTGCTGTTCAGAATCTTCAAGATGTCAATTTATCTGTGGTCTCTTTCTTTGTATTATATTTTTATTTCAGGGATCTATACAAAAAATACTTTGGTGCCAACTCACCCTGCCACCATGAAGCCCTACAAGAGGATGCATTGCAATGCCAAATACAGACACTGCAACAATGCTATGGTTTCATGAACACCATATCGAAACACCAGCATCAGACAATGTCCAGAACACCCGTTGAGAATATCCAACATTGGTACTTGGTTGACCCTAGCTCAAGTAAACCAGATGATTGATTCAGGGTCATTCTAAAATAACTATAAATTATGACACAAAAACATGCAATTTCAGTGTAAATATCTTAAATCTCACGACGTTATACATTTATTATTTCAATTATACTGACCTTCAAGCTATGCCTGAATAACGGTACAAAAATTACACTGAAGTGCATGTACAGTTATGTTACTGTATCCAAAAATACATATCTGACCTTCAGCCTCAACTAATTCATCTGACTTAGCTGAGTTTTAATGGACTAGAATTTTGTAAAATTCAGTTACATTTCACATACATTTACATTATTTCTCCTGATAAACAACTACTTAAATTTATTTTTCTTCAAACACAGAAAAACAAATGAAGTAAAGCAAACAAATATTTCTCTAGTTATGACTTTTCTATCTTTGCTGCTTGTTCTAGGATGCTGAGCCTTGTAAAATTTCCCAGGTGAAGATTTTGAAAACAAATTATGCTTTACACACACACACACACACACACACACACACACTAAATGTGGCAATAGCTAAGCAATTAGTTTGGTAAAATTTTGAATGCACATCAACAAATTGATGATATGGCCTGTTGTGACATGGATAAGTGTTGAATGTAACCACCAAAGGTCACTTCTTCCCAAGTAATTCCATGACATCCATTTTAATGTCACAATTCATGTAGCAACAGAATGAAGTGGATATTTATACTATCCCTTTCCAAGATGTATTATTTATCAGATGTAACACCTACAGACTGTTGAAAGTATTGGTAAATCATCACTCTGATATTTGTAATATAATATTCTAAACTACTGTAAATATTACACATCATTAAACACAAAATGAGAGAACTTTCAGAATCAGATGAAAAATCCAAAGTTTTAAGTTATATTTCATACAGTTGATAAAATTTGTACAAGTAATTAGCAGAATGTTTACAATACATCCAATGTAAACCGTAAAAATTGAAACAATGATGGACTAGCAAATATTACTGTTGCAAGAAGCACAATGAGTTTACCACAATGCAGTAAACTTGCAATGACTTTCTTCAGCTTATGACTGCAAACATTCTATTACCAATTAGCTTCAAGAAAATGTCAGAAAAGGTAAAAAAGAAACAATTACACCAACATATTATTTAAGCAACAGAACGATAAAAGATAAATATTACCTCAGCTTTCACTGTTGATCCATCATAGTTATCTTCTTTCTCATCTTTTATCATATCAACCTTCAAAACAGTTTCTGGAGATCTTTCTTCCACATAATCAGCTTTTACTGAAGCTAGAAATATAAACAATGAAGATTTCTCTATAACAAGACAATGTAATTTATGCACCGCATACCATAATCAAAATCAATACAGTGTATTTAATTGAACAAACCTCTTCTATAATACCTTCCTTAATATGCTGGTGCATAAAAATTCAATTTTCAGCAGAGGGCAGATTCTGAAAATATACATGCATATTGTTAGTTATATTGTCCACAAGGGTAGTTGAATCTTCCAGAGTCAAAGAGCAAAGTATCTACATGTGATATCAGAAATATTCCAATGTTAAGAATACTTCTGCAGTTGAAATGCATACCAACCATAACCTATATGTCTAATACACTAATGCATGCAATCAATTCAAGAGAAACACATGAAGAAGCAAACAAGTAAAAAAAAAGTCAAAATTATGCTTCATGATGTATCCCTTCATGGCAGCAGTCACCACTGATCCTAACAAGTCTGAGATTCCAAATATACTACACTTTCCATGTTATGTAAGAGTGATGTCTACTTCAAATGTAAATTGTTTTTTTATTTCAAAATTAAAAATCAGTTTCTTTATCTTAAAATTGTGAAAATTCACTTGTCTAATCTCTGAATCCTTCTAAGTGAATACAATTTCTTGAAAAACTTCATTTCATCCTTTATTTTCTCAACCTAACTCTCTACCCATCAGGTCACATGACCAATTTTATAACCATCATAAAAATACAAAATTAAACTAAATTATCTTTTCCATGATAATTCTAAATTGTAGCAAGATACAAAAGTAATGTATCCGACACAACATAGAGTTTGCAACAATATGCACAAGTTTACACTTTGTTTACTCATTGAATGGTATATAACTGATAATCCTGCCACACAAGACGAAAATCACATGGAGAAATTGAAGTTCACATTACTGTATGGCATAAAGTGAAACAGGAGTTGCTTGTAAGAATCTCCTGAAGAATGTTATATTCCTATTATCATCATTTGCATTATTTTACCTAATTTCACTTAACAAGCTCCTAATTTTTAATTTTAATACTTTTATAATAACAAATAATGGAGATTGAGAATGATTTAAACATTTTCCTACAGCTACATTCTCCTCATTAACTACAATTTGGTATCAAATTTACTGAAAAATAGTTATTTAATTAAATTTTGGGTATAGCTAGAATGATGTAACATACACAATTTGTCTTGCCATGTCAGGAGGGTCACTGGTTTCTTGTAAGCAAAAAAAGACTACAGTGGGCTGCACATGTTGGCAACATGAAAATATTTCAAGTGCAAGAAAATAAAACTACGTTAATAAAGCTTTTGAATTTTATAACAATTTTAAAAATTAAAACAAGACAATTACTTGTTAATTTATGTAAATTAGAAGAACTTCTCTTTAAATAAAATTCTAATGCTTCTTATTTTTTACTGGCTACTACTTCACACATCTAGAGGTTTTCACAGTCAGACAGCGAATTAGTTCTCACTTAAAGAAGGATAAGATTGTAAGACACCTAATATGTCACTTGGAAACTTGTTTAATGTGATGCATTGCATCAAGAAGGTTCAGTATTTTAAGTCATGAGATATTAAATACATATAAAAAAAATAACTGTGATTCAGGAGTAATTCTGTACCTTTGAGTTACCAGTAGATAAAAAGAAATAATAATGCATTTTAACTGTATGCTTTTTAATAACAATAAATAGTGTAATAATCCTTTATCTCGGTTAGTAGAGCACTTACTTCACACTTGAAATATCTCAAATTTAACCCTATTCATAAGAGATGGTACAAAATGAGGTTAAGAAAATGTCAGCAGATTGCAGTTCATGCAATCAAAGACTAAAATTACATGGAAAATGAAAGTGTCAAACCTAACATTACTTATGTTCATTCCTGAAATTGTATATAAAATCATCCATTAAAAAATTATCACTGAATAATGAAACAGGTACAACACCAAATTTAAACAGGTAAATTGATGCTATTTATGTTAGGAAGAACATGAAAGATGTCCTATATATATAAATATATATATATATATAGATACACACACACACATACACACTTACTATGAGCTACTGTGAAATTATCATCTTCTATTTTCTCCATTTTAACATCCAAATCTTCCTGTTCCTCATCATAAAATGGTTCAACCTTCATGTTTAGTAATTCCATGATAATGAAGCTTTACCTTTATACTGTTGCACTATTGAGAAATAAATAAAAACTTAATGTTCCTTCCTTCAAAAACATTACAAAGTTTAATATTTATGAATCTCAAACTTCAAATTGTTGTTAATTCTAACAAATTTTATGCCTAACTTATCTGGCATCTCTGTACAAAAATGGCGACAATGTAATAAGAGCTATTACTAAATTAAATATGGAAACATAAGATATAACTAAATGTTGAAAACTAACATTTATCTCACATGAATAAAAAAGGAGTCAATTTTTGCAACCATACATTCAGATGACAAATGTCCCCCATAACATTAGGTGTGTAATTAATTCTTGTGCAGTTATATTATTACCAGTGAAAGAAAAGAGACTTGATGAATAAACCGTTTTTTTGTGTGTTTTTTATGTAGGTAAAGACTACTTCCATGTTTGTTTAACAACTTTAGTAAGCAAACTTCTGTTCCTAGTTGTGTATCCTACCCACATAGAAAAATACAGCGTACGAAGACACATGTATTGTAGCACACAAATATTTCAAATTGTATATACTAAACTATTATATTTAGTAGAACTGATGCATGCCAATGCATGAATATGACAACTGTTTCTTAAAACGTCTTAGCAAATTTACAATGTTGATCATTTGGTTAAAATAGTTTAACAGTATTTTTATACATTACACATTCTATCCAAATCTCATCTCCTCGGAAGTGCATTTAAAAGACAATCGACCAAATCATATGCTTATAAAAACTAGCTGAGTAGTTATAAATAATCTATTTTGTGAAATAATTTATACACTTATTACTACACAATACACTACAAAATTTCAATCACAAAACATTCAATTTCATTTAAGATACTAGCACCCTCTGGTTTTAAAAGAAAGTAACCTAATACAAATATAATGACATTCTTGATGTTTTATTACTGTCAAGTTTTAATTCGTCGGTTCTTAGAGTTTCCACGTGTTTCTTCAGTATAGTACGAAAAGCTTTCAGTCTAATCATTTTACTTTCGTATGCAATTTTATCGCATCGTTTTACAACTTTTTATGACATTTGGCGGAAAGCATTAATGGTAGATTTTGCTTCAGTTGAAATTTTATTTTAGGTTTAATTTGTATATTTTTTCATTAATTTCCGGCACAAATAGTTGAACGTATTTGTAAATTAAGAGGGCATCTATCAAAATAATGTTTTTACTTGCAAGTTATTGAAAACTTTTGAGACACAAGCAGTTTAATTATTGATGGAAAGGAAACCCAAATATATTAACTTTGCAGTCAAGTAATAGTTTTGTTTGTAATGTATTAGCTAACGGTTAGGTTACATAATTAAATACAGAAATGAAAAGTACAGAAACACTGCACTTTGTTCACGTGTAGCACATCTTATTACACCCAGCACAATCTACATGTTCTTAAACAATATATTAAAACAAGTAACACGTTTATGCAAATATTCCTTTTTCTTTTTATTCTCACATTTGTATTTAGGGATTTAAATAGTTGTCTCCTTTTTTCGTCAAAGTTCACACAGGTTGGTTAAAAGATTTTAGAACACAATTTGGGAAGAGGAATTATTTTTCCTCCTCTGTCATCACAGCACAGTACGTGATATTTTTACTACAAAATCACTACTATAGCTGTTGGTTACTACAGCTCTACCCAGTGCCTTTAAATAATTCTCTTTTGTCGAAGTTCACAGAGGCTGGTTCAATTACTTTAGAACCCAGTGAACAAGACTAATGTGAACCCCTATATTCTATTATTACAATACAAACTGCGATAATTTCTCTTCGAAACCGCCATTGTTTATGGCTAAACGCATAATCACTCAATCTATCTATGACACTAAATTTTCAATTCGGATGTATTCTCTGACACGTGCATACGATGTTACAAACACATTACTATAGTTCTTGTAAAGTAATAATACTCAATATATCTAGAAAAGCTTAGAAGGTTCAAATAACACGACTCAATAATATAAAAAATCACTCATTTATAACTAGTAAACTACATGATGTATGATTTGTAAACAGTTATAAAAACAAACTTGCAACAAAATAACTTTTCCAGACAATTACTAAACTTATCACTTTTGCCACATACACTATTTGAATCATATATAGTTAAATGTAACTGGAAATAGTCTTGTATATTAAAAAAAAAGGTGTTATCGCCTTATTTTTCAATGTCGTATGGCATTTGGTAGTAAACTTTTAATGTTATATCTTGATGTTGATATTTGAGCCGAATATTTAATTTGTGGTTTCTTTTTTAAGTTGCATCATAATCAACTGTTTCAATCCGTTAGTGTTTGTAAGTTAATCAGGCACCTTTTATAATACTCGAAACTTTTATGCAAATTAATAATCGAATGAAAAGATACTCAGATAATATAGATCTTATTAAAATGATAAATTTCCCATTGAATCTCATAACTCCTTTGGATACATAATTAAATATAGAATTGAAAATTACAATGTGATAAACGTAAACATAATTTGATAACTGTACTTACTTCGTTTACTGAACCATTTTCCCCCTTTCGAACATCACAGCAAAATATCTCCCATCTACTTTCCCTTCTGGTGGTTTTCGTGAACAATCTCTTCGCTCATCATGTTTTACTTCATCGTCCTACCTATGGTTTCACGCTCTCTGACAGTTAAATGGTTAACAAATTTAGCAACCTTTTTTTATCCCATATTTTAAAGTTTTGTAGAATAATAAGTTATGAATTAACCATAGAATGTATTTAAAATTATTTGATTGTAATTAAGCGTAAAACTACACAATAGACTATATGTATTCCGTGAGGACGAGAAAACCCACTTGTGGAGAAAATGTGTGTAATAACGACTGGTATGAATAGAAAAAGCAGTATTTAGAGGAGCAAACAACGTTCCAACAGCCCTCGGTCATAATCAAGTTCACAAAGAAAGAAAAAGGCAACTGACTGATAGCTGTCCACATGTTTGAAGGCGGTTGTGAAATTGAGTGTAGGAATGTAAGGGGCGTGTTTAGATGTTGGATTATATTTATTAATATCCGTATAAAGTTGTTCCTTTGCACTCCGTGATGATGAAAAAACCAATTTGTATAGAAAAATGTGTGAAAACGGCTGGTATAGGGTGAAATTTTATTTATTTTTTTTTTTTTTTACGTAGAAGAGCGAACAACGTTTCGACCTTCTTCGGTCATCGTCAGGTTCACAAAGAAAGAAGTAACTGATCGATAGCTGACTACATGTTTGAAGGGGGTTATGTAATTGAGAGTAGGAATGTAGAGGGCAAGCTTAGATGTTTGATTTTTTTTATTAATATAGATATAAAGGTGTTCCTTTGTATTGGTTTACAAGTAAGACTTCTTATGCAACAACTGAAGCCCAAAATAAACCAATACAAAGGAACACATTTATACCTATTTTAATAAAAAAAAATCAAACATCTAAGCTTGCCCTCTACATTCTTACACTCAATTACACAACCCCCTTCCAACATGCGGTCAGCTATCGGTCAATTACCTCTTCTTTTCTTTGTGAGCCTGACGATGAACGAAGAATGTCGAAACGTTGTTCGCTCCTCTACATAAAAAAAAAATTCTCAACTCTTGCCAACCGTTTTAACATATGTATTGATTTATTTTGGGCTTGAGTTGTTGTATAAGGCTTCTCTAATTTTGAGTTTGTTTCTCAATTTAGTATTTGGGTGTTTTCTATGGTTATGTTGTGTTTGATTAGCAGTGTTCGAAAACGTGAAATAACTTTTTGCGTTTTTTGAATCTGATTTACATTTTACTTGTTCCTCCAATATAAAAGTCGTGGCAGTTATCACATTGTACTTTATAAATAATATTGGTGTGGTGTTTGTCAGTGTAGTTCTTACATGGTATAGATCTCAGACTTGTGTCTGGTTTTTGAATAAATTTGATATTAACTGAAATGTCATATTTTATCACCAGTTTTTTCCAAATGTTGGTTTGTTTGCTTAGAATCAAGCGTGAAGCTGCTCAATGAGCTATCTGTGCTCCGCCCACCGAAACCCGGATTTTAATCCAAGTCCGCAGACATGCCACTGTAAGTCCCAAATATTGGTTAATTTTCTGCTGATGTCGAGAATATAAGGTATGCAGCAGTATATAATTTCGTGATTTTTTAAATCGTGGGGTGTATTTACTTTTGCTAGTTTTGTTTTTTGTCTATGTGTGTGCGTATGTTTTCTACAGTTTATGGAGAAAACTTATCGATGTTGATGAAGTATTGTTTTATTTTGTCTAATTCGTCGCTAATTTTATCCAGTGAGCATTATTTTATGGCTATATTTATTTGGTTTCTTCGTATGTTGAGTTTTTGTTTTGTTTCATGTGTTGAGTGTCAAGAAATGTATAGGCCAGTATGGGTGATTTTTCGGTACCTTTGTTTTAAATTTTGTATATGTTCTTGTAATTTTGAGGTTAAGAAATGATATTCGATTGCTTTCTTCCTGTTCGCATGCGAAGTGAATGTCGGGATGTATAAAGTTAATGTAATTGTAAAGTTAAGCATGTGTTCTGTCGATGTGAATCCCGTAATCGTGTCATCTACATATCCTACCAGTATAGTGGTAGATGTGATCCTGTGGTAATTGCTTGTGTCATAAACATACTGGTCAGAACTGGTAATATTGGATTGCCCATTAGTTTGTATATAGTTGTGGTTGTTGAACATGAAGTTTGTCTTCATCGTGGTAAATTCTACTTGGGTTGCTAATTGATTGCTGGGTTAGGGTCTCGGATATAGTTCTAAAGCGACTTTGCAGGCTTCAGCGGTTAGGACTTCTGTAAAGAGGGATGACATCGAAATTGGCCATTAAGGGTTTATGATTAAGTTTTTTAAGGTTAGATTTGAAATTAAAAGTGTCTTTGAGAAATGAGCTGGCTCATGTTACATATTTGGAGAATGCCTATGCTATGTATTTAACAAGATTATAATTAAACGATTCATATGTGAATATTATAGGTCGTAGTTGACAATCTGATTCACGAGGTTTGGGGATGTAGTATATGTGTTGTGTGCGTGAGTCGGTTTTGCGTAGATAGGAATAACGTGTTTTTGAAATTGTTAGCTTTTTTCATTTTTAGTGGTATTTTATTTGGTTTCGTTTCGTGTGCCTTTCTTGAATTTATGTATTGGTTTACATTTGTGTCTGATAGGATGTTTTTATTTTTTGGATGTATTCATTCGTGTCCATTGTGACTAGCGTTTCCTTTATCTCGTTTCAGAATTTTAATGTTCTGGTCTTGGGTCTTGTTTTAGGTTTTCAATGGAATTAATGTCTATTTAGTGAGATTATTTTTTTAGTTTTCTGTTTTCTGAAATTATGTTGATGATTTCGTGTAAAAATTCTTTTAAAAAAACGTTTAAAATGTTTTTGGGTGTTTCTGGAAAATACAAATTATTTTCCGGGACGTTTAGCAGTTGGATGACAACAGAGTTGTTTGTTTGTTGTTTTTTTGAATTAAGCACAAAGCTACACAATGGGCTATCTGTGCTCTGCCCACCACGGGTATCGAAACCCGGATTTTAGCGTGTAAGTCCGCAGACATACCGCTGAGCCACTGGGGGTCTTCTTTCTGTTGGTTATATTCTTGCTGCTTTTGTTTTCTGTGGAAAGTATCACAAGTTTTCTGGCTATGTCTTCTAAACATGTTTTATTTCTAAGGTTGGAATGTATTTAGGTGCCATTGCGAAGTTGTCCTTAAAGTAAATGCATCTCGCCTGTATTTAATTGTCGGTCGGATCTTTTAATTATGAGGTTAGTTAATAGTTTGTTGTGTTGGTGTCTTTTATGTTTTTTGTCTCTGTCGTTCTTAGTATTGATTTGGTTTATGTTTTGTTGTATAAGTCCGTAAATCTCTGGTTTAATACATGCCAGTTGATGGTCTAGGTTCATTTTTTGTTTCTGTAAGTCATGTAGTTCTCTGTATTTTGTGTTCAACATGGCTTTAAGTAGTTTTCTCTGTAAATTTTGTATAATGTTTGTGAATTGATTAAAAATTTTTGATAGTTTTACCTCTACAAAGTTAGGGGTTAGTTGTTCCTTTCTACATTGTTAAATGAAATAGATGTCATTTCTTCTGTTGGTAATTTTTTGGTTTACGTTTTTTAGTTTCTTTATGATCGTATTAGCGTGTACTGTTAATAGTGGTGTAATGTGTTAGTTCAGACATAATGGTTACACAGATTAGTACAAACACATAAAAAATACAAAGACTTACACTTGTCGTACAATCGCCGTGATGACGAAAATCCCCACTCGAAGAGAAAAATATACATGTAAAAACGACTGGTGTGGGTAAAGAAAGCAGTATGTGGAAGAGCAAACAACGTATCAACTTCCTACGGTCATCGTCAGGTTTACAAAGAAAGAAAGAGGTAACTGACCGATAGCTCACCTCATGTTTGAAGGCGGTGGTGTAATTGAGTGTAGGAATGTAGAGGGCGTGGTTAGATGTTGGATTATATTTATGAAAAATAGGTATAAAGGTGTTCCTTTGCATTGGTTTAATTTCAGCTTGAGTTGTTGTATAAATAAGGTTTTATTTTAATTTTGCGTTCGTTTCTTTATTATATGGGTGTTTTCTATGTTTATGTTTATTTGATTTGCAGTGTTCGAAAACGTGAGACGGTAACTTTTTGCATTGTTTGAATCTGGTTTCCAATCTTCTACTTGTTTCTCCAATATAGAAGTCGTAGCAGTTATCACATTGTATTTTATAATTAATGTTGGTGTTGTGTTTGTCACTGTAGTTTATACAATACTTCCTCAAACAGTAGAAAACATTATACGCACACACCTGGACAAAAAATAAAATCAACTAACAAAAGTAAATAAACCCCACGATTTAAAAAAATCACGAAACCATATTTTCCCAACATCAGCAGAAAAATAACCAACATTTGGCAAAAACTAGTAACAAAATATGACATTCCAGTTAATACCAAATTTATTCAAAAAGTTATTTAATTAAATTTTGGGACACAATTCGAATGATGTGCATTAACTACTAGTTTCCTTCGGTCTATACTAAATTAGAACTTATATAAAAGTAATCAAATACATCCTACCTTTTTATAGATCAAGTAATCACAACAAAAATTAGTTGTTTGAAGCGTTTTATCCAACCTGTACATAGCAATTTCATTTATACATGGAGTATAACATTACCACACATACTTCTTAACACCACATTATTTCAGTTCTGTATAAGATAAATATAAAGCATATTCACACATTATTATAATAAGTCTCTTCATATGATCTTTTACGTTATTACTTAGTATGTTGTAGGTTATCACTTAATCTAACAAAAGGGATAAAACCTAAATCACTTTTAATTTTCAACAGCATAGTTACACATCTATTTTTAATTAAGCACAAAGCTACAATAGAAGCTATCATTGCTCTGACTACCACAAGTGTTGAAATTCTGAATTTAGCATTGTAAGTCCACAGACACACTGCTGTGTTACCAGAGAGCTACACAAATACAAAAATCCTTAAAGGTTAAAACGTAGAAAGTTTAATCACTGTTTTTAATTGTATGCACAACCACCAGGATCAGTGTAACATAAAACGAACAATCTTAAATCTATTTTTCTCTTCTGGTAGAAAAGAATGTTATAAAAATAGGTACATGCATCACAAATTCCTAACTGTAAAATTAATTGTGTTGTTCGAATACTTCTATATATTTTTTAATTCTGAAAAAAGTTGAACACACATTAAAATTGACTGTTGATGTATTAAATTCAATCTCTACACCACTGAGCAGTCATTTTCATCCATAAGTAACTAATTTGTAAAATAAAAACATTAACTATGATATCAAAATATTATTCACTTAACATTTTAGCAGTTCAAAGGACAATACAAAACATTTTTATTTCCTTCAACTATGAAGCTTTTATTTCCTAAAGAAAACCTTTTGTAAAATTAGAAGAGATTTAATATAACTAAAACTAACAAACATTTTAAAGTAATGTAATGATAAGAAAATATAGCACATTTTAATTTCTCAATCCAGTTGTTACATTGCTACCCAATTCATGGTTTTCATAATTAGGTTAGTAGTTTATAACACTGGCTACATGGGTTATGTAGAGAATATTCACACCACAGTTACCTTTGTAAAGTTTGATTGGACACAATTATCAATAAGTTAAAAAATACAACAATATTCTTCCTTATTTTTAGAATTTCTGTATGAAGTTAAATGTTTTGAAGTAAATAACAAATAAAGTATTTCTAACCATGACTGTTACAAATGTAAAGTATTACAAATAATTTAATTGTAATGTTGTATGTCCAGGAAGACTAAAGTACCAAAGAGTTTTACTTGGATTTAAAACTAGAATTTTTAATCAGTAAAACCCTCTGGTAGTGATATTAATAATTTTCTTTTGAATACATAATCTTTCTCTGAAATTAAATTTATTTAATGATAAAAAGTTAATGTTAGGATACAAGTAAATTCATTAGGATATATTGTATACTCTTCTGGGTTTTTTAATAACACAATCCTGGGTTTCACATTAATTCGTATTTTGCTCTCACAAGAAATCAGTATATTCAAAGGTCTACCAGAATATAATATGAGGTGTATATTTTATTATTTTAGGACAAGTTAACATCTATAAACATGTTTACTCTTATAAAAAAAACTAGAAGAGAGTTAAATGATGTATTTAAGATTGTTATTTATACTGACAGTGTTGATACATCATGTTTCTTAATATCTTACAGTAAGAATATTAAGACATCTGATTTAATTTTTCAATGGTTTAATTCAGTGAACAGGGCAGCCAAAATGAACTAAAATATCCCTTGTTTTCCTTTGATGTTATTCAACATGTTTTAAAATGCACAAAAGGCTGTAATGTGCTGTTTTAACCACTGCAATGAAAACTGTACATTTCATGTGGTAAACCCTCTGCTTTCAGTGCTGAAATATGGAAATTACAATTATACATTTTTTTTCTCCAGTCTAAACTCTCATGTATTGTTTACCTGCAGTTATCCACAGATTATTTTTATAAACTTTAAAAGAATGGTTTCTTAATTGTATGTATTTTAAAATGTTCTTCTCAAGTATAACTTCTTATAGTGTTTTTCATAAACTATAACTGTAAAGTTTTTTCCTAGAGTGTGTTCTTACATGTTATTCTGAATCATCATTTGCTATTAATTGTTCCACACACTGTACAGCTGTAAAGATTCTCTCCAGTGTGAATTCTTTAATGATTTTTTAAACTATCTTTTTTCTAAATTGTTTTTCACAAACTGTACAACTGTAAGGTTTCTCTCCAGTATGTATTCCTTGATGAGTTACTAATCCACTATTTTTTCCAAAATGTTTTCCACAAACTGTACAAATGTAAAGATTCTCCCCAGTGTGTATTATTTGATGTATTTTTAAGTTGTAATTTGATCTAAGCTTTTCCCATACATTATACAACTGTAAGGTTTCTCACCAAAATGTCTGATTATTTTTAGTCTTGGAGTTGCTTATCTTACAAGATTGAAGTAAGAAAGAGTTTTGCTTGGAATTAAAACTAAAACTTCTATTTACATCATAGGGGTGAGGAAACTAAGCTGTTTCTAGGTTCATATGGTTCCTTCAATTTTTACCTAATCATCTGAAAAAGAATTGAACTTCTTTGTGAATACATCACTTTTTGAGAATTTAAGGTTGGCATGTGAAATAATTGAAGAAAATAGTACTTTTAATTAGTAAAATCCTTTGGTGGTAATATTAATAATTTTCTTTTAATTCCACAAACTTTATCTGAAGTCAGATTTATTAAATGATAAAAAAATGAATGTATGAATACATGTAAATTCATTAGGATATAATTGTACACTATTCTGGTCATTTAATAAAACTGTCTTGGAATTCACATTTCTCATTAATCCATATTTTTCTCTCAACCCACTAAAAAGTCATAGTTGCTCTTGGTATTTAGCCCTGTTTTAATACTCAGTTAGAAAGAGATCCATTTTTCTTGTACAAGAAACAACCCATTCTGTACGTCCTTTTAATTTGGTAATTAATTTTTATGCTTTATCCACCACTTTGTTTTCAGATACCTGAAATACAACTCTACTTAATATATGGGTGAAATATTTGTAATACTTCAGAAAATAGTTAGACTGGGTTAACTATCCAACTTGTATCTGTCTATTACAAAAGTTACTTGTTGAAACACGTAGTAAATTCTTTCTTACTACTTGTTCAAGTCATCTCAAAACTGTATTTCCTGAAATAGTAAGAGTATAAGTTTTTCTTCCTTGGTTAACTGTTTAATCTATGTTTTTTTCCACACACTATATAACTGTAAGAGCTTATCAAAAAATCTCCATGTCATATTACATCCTAGTAGACCTCTGAATAAAGATTTCTTGGGAATTCAAAATACATCAGTGAACACAAACCAGGATATGCTTACTCTTATAAAAAGAATTAGAAGAGAGTTGAATGAGGTATTGAAAATTATGGAAATTGAGAGTGTTGATGCATTATATTTTTTATATCTTACAGTAACGATATTTACATAGCTGGTTTAATGTTTTTTAATGAATCAATTCAGTGAACAGAGCAGCCAACACAAACCAACCGATCCCTTGCTTTCCTTATTCAACATGCTTCTGTACTGAACAAAAATCTGTTGTGAGCTGTTTCAACCACTACAAAGAAAACTGTACTTTTCATGTGGTAAACCCTCTGCTTTAACTGCTGAGATATGGAAATAATTATGTAAGTTTTCTCTCCAGTCTGAACTCTCATGTATTCTTTACTTGCAGTTATCCCAGATTATTTTAAAAACTACAAAACAAAGGTTTCTTCTTTGTATGTATTTTAAGATGTTCTTCTTAGGTATAACTTCTTATAAAGTGTTTTTTGAAAATTATAATTCTAAGGTTTCTTCCTAGAATGTGTTCTTACACATTCTAACTCACCACTTATTCTAAATTGTTTTACACACTGTAGAACTGTAAGGTTTCTCTGTATTCTCTGATGTATTTTTAATGTACTATTTGCTGTAAATTGTTTTTCACACATTAGACAACAGTACGTTTTCTCACAACAATGTATTTTTTATGATTATTTAATTGACCATATGTTCTAAATTGTTTCCCACACACTGTACAACTGTATGATTTCTCCCTACTATGTGTTCTTTGATGTATTGTTAATTTACTCTTTGTTCTAAATTCTTTTTTACAGATAGTACAAGTTTAATGTTTCCTCAGAAGTATGTGTTCTTTGGTGTTTTTTTGATTCATCATATGTTCTAAATTGCTTACCACACACAGCACAAGTGTAAGGTTTCTCCCCAGTATGTATTCCTTTATGTATTGTTATTCCACTATTTGTTCTAAATTGTTTCCAACACACTGTACAACTATAAGGCTTCTCTCCAGTGTGTATTCTTTGATGTAATTTTAAGTTTCTGTTTGATACCAATGATTTTCCACAAATCTCACAACTGTAAAACTTCTTCCTGGTGTGATTTCTCTCAGGTTGTTCTGATGGACAATTTCTGTCAAAGTTTTGAACATCAACTACACAATGATATGGTTTCTCTCCAGGTTGTATCCTCTGTTCTTGTTTTAGTTTATCCAATGTTCTAAATTCTCTAATGTTATTTCCATTTAAATATTTTCTCCACACATTTCATTGTTTGATTTGGAGGATTTTATAACTTCTGTGTAGTAATCTTGTTTTATACCATGATAAACAGGACATTGATTCACACTGGTATTTGTATCTGAAATAAATATATGAATGATGATATATTTTATGAACTTCTGAGTACATTTAATATTTTCATATGATCAATAGCTACATTCAAGTATTAAAGCTAAAACTAATTATAATGCAGTTTTTCACAGTTTCAATCGTTACACTTTTCTTCCAAAAGCATGTAAAACAAGTTGTTGATAACATTCCACTTTCCAAAATATTTTAATGGATAAAGTAAAATCAGCTGTATAATTAAGACAGCAGAATGTTACAGCAACCAATGCTCTTTCAGCTACTATCTTTCTGAACTACATTTTAAAAGATATTTAAAATATTTAAGTGATTGATCATCATAAAATCTTCAAATGATTATCAGACATAGTTCAGAATGATATATTTCTCTCTTTTTTTTGCAAGTCCATGTTGAGTCATTTTGTCCAACTCAGGTCATAATGATAAAATATTACCATAACAGTATCCAACAGATCTATAAGGAAGAAAGTCCACTGTACCTCTTTGTTTGGAATAATAGCTTCTTTGGAGGATGTCCTTCCTAACAGAAATAAATGATATAACATGGGGTCATTCCATGTCAAATCATCCAGGGGACAGAGAATATTTTAAAAATTATGACTCAAAAAGTAGGTTGAACACCATCCTGATTTTTTTTGCAGATCATATTCAGAGATGTAAGAATATACGGTAAAAATCTGAAAATGCTGAATAACAGGTGGCCTGAAGTAGGGCTATTTTTAGCTAAATCATAAAACAAGTTGCATGCAACTAAATGTTTTTACAGGAGATCTAACAGACTTTTAATTACAACAACTGCTGATTTATCAACTGATATGTTGTAGGAAATTTTAAAACAAAATTCAGCTTTGTATTATATTAAGTCTTAGAGCTTTGACTTATTAAATAAACCAATGTTTTTTACAATTTTGGGTTTTCAGGTGATTTTATAGCCTCACTATGAAATTCCTGAGAGAGATAAACTTGGTTTGAGACCATTTTTGAATTCTGTGAGATTATTTTAGTCAGTGTAGTAAATTTCAGCCTTCTACTATCATTACTCTTGCAGCTTTAAGCAGCCAAAGTTGACCGACAATGAATTTATCAAAAATACCAAAAAATTACTAAATTTCACAGGGTTATAAATCAGAAGCTATTTGAGATATTGAACTAATCTTTGGTAATTTTTCATCATATAGGTAGATGACCACATGTGGATTTTTTCAAGGCATTCTGAGGGGGTCGCCTGGAAAATTTTCCAAAATCTGGATGATTTGACATGGAATGAGTCCATGGACATAACTGAATCTGATGTTGCACTAAAACAAACTGATGGTACACGGATAGTTTCTCACATGCAATAATCAAGGTGATGTAAATCCAGTTTAAGGAAGTATAGAGTATCTCTTATTTTGGACCAGCTACACTATAAGGGCTCAAATAAGTGTTTGAGTGCTTTGTGTATAATATGGGTAGCTGAGTTCTGAGTGAAGACTGTTTGTTTGTAGTACTCTTAACACTGATACCAGGATTGTAAAAGATCACCGATACATGTGCTACATGTGATACAGAAAATTATTGCTATCCTCAATCCATGCTCTTTTGAGCTCATGTGAATATGCAGTTGTGTGTTCATGATGTCCTTTTGGCAAGATCTGTTCAGAAAAATTTAAGATTGTATTTTTTCTTCTTGGATTGCAAAAAAAGTTAATTAAGTTGAGATGCAAGTCAAGTTACAAGTTGTAATAGGCATATTATTTCATTTTGTCTCAGTTCCAAACCAGAAAAATTAGGATTTGATTCAAATTCATGTCTCTTAATTCTTCAACTCACTGTAAACATAACTACACTCTTAAATGTTAACTATATGTATTTGTAAATGTCAAGATTTAGATCATATTATATGTTGATACATCACTTATTCATTGTTGAACTTCAGGTACCATCACTATCATTAGAAGTTGTTTGGTTACTGCATTCACTATGGGTATTTTGGATGATTAAAAACCAAGGTTCTACAAGTATAGTAGTGTTCAATAAATCACATCTATAGAAATAAATGACAGAAATACATCCTCTGCATTTGTTGAAACAATCTACTGACATGGATTACAACCATCAATTAGAAAGCTTATTTATAAATAATCAGAAAGATAAACAAAGGTCAGTTAAAGTTTCTTTCTATTTCATTTTAAAACAGAATTACAAACATCCTTTTTTTTTTTTGTATTTAATAAAATTCCAAGACAATAATCAATTCTATCAAGCCAGTGTTAAAAAACTTGAGTTGTAAAAAATACATGCACTTACCATATGTACTTCCTGATGTACACTCTATTTCTTCTTTAAATTCAGTTTTGGTTTTCACATTCATAACATTTTTGTCTGAACTACATAAATCATCATCACTACTGTCACTGAACTTTGAAATAATACCTTCTTCTAACAGATCACCAGACTGTTCTGTTTCCTCCTGGATAAATGCAATCTAATATTGAACAGCTTGTGTTATCATCACACAGTCTCTACATTTCACAAGTTCAAAATAATAATTTAGCAACCTAATGCTTAGAACTTAATTATATGTGTAAACAGTACTAAAAACCATTTAAATACTTACCAGCTAGGAGTCACCTAGTGAAGCAGCAACCAGTGAAAGACTGCATCTTTCTGAAGAAGGGAATACCTTATGGGCTTTTAATATTAAAGTGATAATAGACCAAAGGTCATGAAGGTGGTTACATGTTTTCAAGGTGGGTGAAATGTTAGAACGTACAATGTGAACAAGGTTTCAAATCATTTCACTTCAGTTATATACAACAGGTTAATATTATAACAATAAGCTAAAGGAGCCTTCATATATATTCTGAGGTAAATCCAACTTTTGTTCAGCTAGGCTGAACAACAGGGGACTTACTACTCAACAGATATCAAACATAATTGTAATGTACCACACCTCAGGCGATATATCTCAAGTTAAGTGTGCACCCAATTGGTTGTTTATTGGATGAAACACACCACTTGTAAATGAATCTCCACATATCCAATTCTCCAGCAGCTTGGGATTGAAAAGTTATTGTTCTTTTGGGCTTTACTAAGAGAATGATGAGTGAATCATATGTTAAAACACATAAGTGTGGGTGAAGCACTGTCATCACGCACAATTACCTGGAAATCAGTCATCATAAGGAGATACTATAACGGTCATCACGACTAAGGACATCAAAGTATGAGCTAGGATTGAGTGAATAATTACATTTCATTCTGTCTGCTTTTTGTTTTTTTTGTAAAAATTGTTGAAATGTCAAGACAGTTATACAGATATGGTGTTGAAGTTTTTAAGGGAGCCCCATCTCAACAGTTGGCACCAAGCAAGAGCAGATCTGCTTACGATTTCTGTACTTTCTGTACTTGATTCAGATTTTGAATAAAAAATTTTCATAAGCTAAGGATAAGCATTCAGTGAGATCTGGTGACACCAAATACAAAGAATTTAATGTTTGGTTCTACATGCAAGTTGGGTAGTTGGTTGGAGTTCTCTATTAGTTTTCCAAACTTTTGGTATATTTGGTATTGTTTTCAGGATCTATATGAAAAGCTCAGCACACGATGTTTCCCTGAAATGTACAAGATTAGTGATGAAACTGGAAATTAAACTCAGCAGGCTAAGGTCAATACACTAGAGCCTAGGGTAAACTAGAGGGATGGTAATATTAGAGTACATAAGAATATCTAGTAATACATGTAACTAGAGTTGAATGTATTAGATGTAGTTAACACACCATTCTTTGAGATCTCTGGTCAGTTTTGAAAGGAAGAAAAACAGACTGACATAATTGAGCTGATTGGAAGCTATGTTGCAAAGACAGACTGATGTGATTGTAGACTATGTTGGACCTAACAAAATATGTCAAATAATTCAGCTGTTGAACTGAAGCTGTGAAATTGGATGAGGATTAGTCCTCAGACAAAGGGTTATACCATAAACAAAAGAAGCATTGATGGAGTTCATGAGAGGGAGTAGTTTGAGCAGGATAGCCTAAAAGAGAATCAGAAATAGAAGAGTTGTATGATGAAAAATGACACAGGATAAAAACAGATTATAGGCATGTGATATCATTGTGGAATGAAGGGGTTAAGGAATAAATTAATCAGTCCTAAAACAGGACAAAAAGCTGCAAAAGTATGGGTATTTGAATGATGATGATGATGATGATCATAGGCATAATGGAAAAATATGTGAAAGAAATAGAATGATTGATAAGTTGTAGCCATTGAATGTTTTATTTTATTTATTCAATGTCATAAAGAACACAAACAAGGAAAGGGATGACTACAGAAAATAAAGTTCTAATTAAGTGGAAAGAACAAAAGTGCAACAAAGATAAGAGGAATGTAACAGTAAATAAACAAATCCAATTGATCAAAGTAACTGAAAAAAAAAGTTTGAAAATAGACAGTACAAGGGAAAAATGAACATATGACCATAAACAAATGTTCACAGGGAATACAACAAATGAAGGTTGTGTTACTCTCGTGTTTGTGGAGAAATATAGCAAGATGATGATTACCTTGTACACCCTATAGATAATTACAGACTCACAAACATGGAAGTTTATTAATTTATTCTGCTGGTAGGTGCATAAATTTCCATGGCAGTTGTATGAAAGTTTGTAAATCACAATGAAATTATACCTGCTTTATACACGATTTCTGATATATTTCAGAAATAAAATGAGATATTAAGAAAATAAGCATATTCTGAAATAGGACGTACATATATGAATTATCTGATAAAAACGTATGATGAATTTGTGTGTGTGTGTGTGTGTGTGTGTGTGTGTGTGTGTGTGTGTGTGTGTGTGGTGTGTGTGTGTGTGTGTGTGTATTACCAAAAAAATCATTAATTACTTCATTACTACCACAGAATTGTATTAGAATTCTTCAAATTTAATTGTTAAGCTTCATTTGTATCAAACAAAAATCTTGAAGAGGCTAAAAGAGGAAATAATTGAATTTGGAAAAGGCTGAGAAAAATCACTCAAGGGATATCCTGAGCTTCTGATTGGTCATTCACATGTCATACATGTAAAAGTGTATATAAGAAACCATTTTCAAAAATGGAAAGAAGAAACCAGTGGGAGAGCACCATGTTGATTCACTAAACATAAGGATAGCTCAGCAAACAGAAAAGCTAAAAGGTTTCATTGTATTTTTTTCTAGCTTTTTACTATTGTTCATTTGAGTTCCTAATTTCTACACAACTATGGACTTTGTATTATCATATGACAAACATCTTATTTGACCTCATGCTGCATTCAACACACTCCATGGCATAGAAATTGATATTGAGCTGGGTTTTTTCTGTATTTACTTTTAAAATAAAAAATGCATAATATCAAAATTTTAATTATAATATCTCATTGGATATCAAATTTAATTACACAGATTCATAAAATATGAGTCCAATAACATTTTTAAATCAAGTCAACAAATGCAATGATACAACATTTGATTCGGTCTACTGTGACAGGGTTAAATCTCAAATATGACTACTTGAAATCTTATGACATGTACAGCAAAATATATCTGTAGCAAAGTTTAATTAACCCATTCATTAACTGAATATCAAACACCACTTATTATCCAACAAGAATTAGAAACAGACCTACAATTTGAATCATAGATGTGGTAAAAAAAGTGTGTAATTTTATTACAAAAGACAATCCACAAACACAAATTAAAGTGGTGAGAGCCTATCACGTGCCACAGACAACAGTTCACAATATACTCCAGAAACATATCTACTGAAACAGCAACATAGCTCACATGTAAACAAGAAGTTTCCCTGACATCCATTTTAGTGTCACATAATTTATGTACCAGCAGAATAAAGTGAGCATTTATGCTATTCCTTTCCAAGATTTATTAGTTATCAGATGTAGCACCTGCAGATTTATGTGCAACTAAGACTGTTGAAAGTTTGGCAAATCTTCACTCTGGTATAGGTTCAATGTAAGATACTAAACTACTGTAAATATTACAGATCATTAAACACAAAGTAAGAGAACTTTCAGAATACAATGAAAAATCCAAAAATTAAGTTCTTCAACCTTCAAAACAACTTATGATACAAAAAGGTACTGGCCTGTGTTTAATAATATGATCCAGAATGAGTGTCCAAATCCGAAATCCAAAGTTCCAATCTAGGCGGTGAATTTAGTCCCACGGAGAAATTTTCGAAGTTTGAATGGGTATTTTCAAACAAAATTCACAGTCCAATACGTGCTGGCTTTCGGTATAATCTGTAATTTGACTGAATTGCAAAGATTGACGGAATAAAAATTTCACCGCTCTATTCACAAATTCAATTTAAATAATCACACGGTAAACGTTTAAACTTTCTCAAACGAGACAAACTTCTTGATCCGAGTAAAAATGGATGATTCCATTCCCTTCCCTCGCATCGCCATCTGTTTATATACTATACCGCGTAACTTCCCAGAATTCCACAGTACAAACACTAGGCCAATGCAAGTGATTAATCTATCTAGTTTTAAAAATTTCTACATGAATAATTCTAAATGAATTTTAATTAATTCTAAAATGTTATTTTAAATTTCACTGGTTTAAACCTCGAAAATATAAATATAAATAATAGATATGGGAATTCAAACACGACATTACATGATTGTCGTTTACAAAACATTTACATAACACTCTCGACATGGTTGTTGTTTTGATAACATTTACATAATATTTACATAACACCCACTTACAAGAGATGATACAGAATACAAATGAGAAAGTGTCAATAGATTGTAGTTCATGAAATCAAAGACTAAAATAACCGGGAAAGTGAAAGTATCAAACATAACTTTACTTATCTACATCCCTGGGAGAGGATATAAAATCATACATTGGAAACAACTATCAATAAATCAGGAAATACTGACACAATGCTAAATTTATGCAGGTAAATTGACAAAGTTTATGTCAGGAAGAACATGAAAGATGTTCTCTGTACACATATACTTACTACTAGATATTGTAAAACTTTCATCTTCATTTTTCTCCAAATCTTCCTGTTTATCATCATAAAATGGTTCAACCTTCATATTTAATACTTCCATGATTACACAAAATCTTCACCTTCACATTTTTATCAAAACTTGGTGTTATACTACAGAGAGATAAATTAAGACTTAAATGTTGCTTCCTTCAAAAATATTACAAAGTTTAATATTTATGAACCTCAAATTATTTGGTAATTTTCATTACTAATTCTAAGCATAATTTTATCACATCTCTATGTGTAAATAGTGACAAAATCAACAATAAACTGATACAGATGAACTACAGAACATGAGATGTAACTAAATGGTAAGAACTAACACGAACCACACAAAAATGCAAAGTTCTACAATCATACACTTAACAACAGGTTTCTCAACAATTCTGGTATATTTACATCACTACAAGCAAGAAAAAATAAAGGTTTTATTGCTTCTACCTGAAATAATAATTTGTTTCAAATTTTTAAATAAAAGCATAGATTATGTTCAACATTTGTATAATAATGTGAATAAGCAAATTTTGTGCCCATTTGTGCATCATGCTCACAGAAGAAAATATAGCTGTGTATTGTTTCATAACATTTTCAACATGCATGTCCTATAGCACACAAATTTTATACTTTAAAGTATGTAGTGAATTGAATAATGCCAATGCATTAACATGACAAATGTTTTGTTGAAAAGTGTTCTACTACTAAAATGATGATCACTTGGTGTTATGTAAACGACAACCATGTCGAGAGTGTTATGCAAGTGTTATGTAAACGACAATCATGTCATGTCGTGTTTGAATTTCCATATTTATATTATTGTTTCGAGGTTTAAACCAGTGAAATTTAAAATAACATTTTATAATTAATTAAAATCCATTTAGAATTATTTATGTAAAAATTTCTAGAACTAGATAGATTAATCATTTGTATTGGCCTGGTGTCTGTTCTCTGGAATTCTGTGAAGTTACGCGATTAGTATATAAACAGACAGCGATGCGAGGGAAAGAAGTAATCCGTTTTTATTCGGATCAAGAAGTTTGTCTCGTTTGAGAAAGTTTAAACATTTGCTGTGTGATTATTCAAATTGAATTTGTGAATAGAGCTAGATCAACTAAAGCGGTGAATTTCTTTTATTGCGTCAATCTTTATAATTCAGTCGAATTACGGATTATACCGAAAGCCAACACGTATTGGACTGTGAATTTCTTTTTTTAAATACCCATTCAAATTCGTAAATTTCTCCGTGGGACTAAATTCCCCGCCTAAATGGGAACTTTGGATTTCTGATTTGGATACTCATTCTGGATCATATTATTAAGCACAGGCCAGTCCTTTTTTGTATTATAAGTGGTTTTGAAGGTTGAAACTGGATATCTGTTATTGCTATTGGATAATTTATTTTGTGTCTATAAGAAGATCATTGGAATAAATTATACAAGCTGCTATCTGTGTCTTTCTGTTGCGTCAGTCCACATTAAAAAACGTAACACTTGGTTACAGTAAGTTAAAAGTGCTTTTTAAGAATTACACATTCTATCCTGTCTAAATCTCATTTAATTGGAAGTATTGTGCAAACTTATGATATGAGACAAATGTCCAAATAATATGCTTATGAGAAATGTTTGACAACTCGCAAATTTTAAGCATAATTTATCTCACATCTCTATTCAAAAATGGTGACATCATAATAAGAGCTCTATTACTGGATGAAATATAGAGCATAAGATGTAACTAAATGTTGAGAACTAATATTAACCAAATGAAAAAAACCCATCAATTTCAGCAACCATACACTTATATGACTGGTGTCCCCTATAACATCAGGTGTGTAATTAATTCTGGTGCAGTTATATTATTGAAAGTAAATGAAGAACAAAAAAAAGACTTGAATAATACACCATTTTTTGTGCGTTTTTTCATATAAGCAACGACTATGTTCTATGTTTGTTTAGCAATTTTTGTAAGCAAATTTCCGTTCCTAGTTGTGTATCTCACCCCATAATAAAACACAGCTTATGAAGTGCACGTATTGTAGCACACAAATTTTCCAAATTGTATATACTGAAGTATAATATTTAGTGGAATGAATGCATCAATATGACAATTTTTTCTTGAAATGTCTTCTACATAGTTAAAATGTTGATCATGTCGTTAAAGTAGTTTAAAAGTATTTTTAAGAATTATACATTCCATCCAAATCTCATCTCTTTAGAAGTGTATACTTACCACACAAGACAATTGTCCAAATCATATGCTTGTAGAAACTTGCCGAGTAGCTATAAATAATCTATTTTGTGAGATAATAATTTGTACATTCCTTACAATACAATATACTGCATAAACTTCAAGCACAAGAACATTCCAAATACATTCAATTTTATTTGAGATTCTCTTGATGTTTCGTTGCTCCTAAGTTTTAATTCGTCAGTTCTCAGTGCTTCCTGATGTTTTAGGATAAAAAGAAACATTTGCAGTCTAATTATTTTAGTTTCATATACAATGTTATTGCATCATTTTATATATTTGTATAGCATTTAGCAGAAAACATTAATGAGAGATTTTGCTTTAGTTGAAATTTTACTTTACGTTTAATTTGTATGTATATTTTTTAATTTGCAGCACAAATAATTCCATGAAGCCTACAGCGAAACATCTCCTACATACTTTATCATCCGCGAGATTTTCTTGAACCAGCGTGCTCGTCATATTTAATATAATCGTTCAACCTGTAGTATCTCGCCCTCTGTCAGTTAAATGGTTAACAAATTTATCAGCTTTCTTTTATCCCAATTTTCTAAGTTCTACAGAATTCTGACTTCTGAAGTAACTATAGAATTTATCACAAAGTTTTATTGTAATTATGTGCAAAACTACACAAGAGACAATATATACTCTTCCCATCACATGTATCAAAACCACGTTTCTACCAACTTGAGTCTGAAGACATGCCTCTGTGCCACTGGTGAGGCGTTTATCTAGGAATATTTACCTGTGTGCGCAAAAACCTTCACTCAAAAATGTGTTTCTGAAATGTTGATTTTATTTGGCTAAGGGCTATGTAAATTATAGTTCCAATGTTAAAAATATATAAGTGTGAAACTTTAAGTATATGTATTAAAAACTAATTGAAGAATTACAACTATTTAAACTTGTCGTTTATCGATTTAATTTTACAATACATAAATACATTTAAGTTGACGAGAATATTAGATAAATTTAGTTTTTCCTCGACGACAAAAATGCCCTGTAAATATACTTATATCCAAAGTCAATTCTCTAAATTTCTAATGTGCAAAATCAATAAACGTTAAATTTTGAAGTTTTTCGATTAACAAGCGTTTATCAAACCATAGTTTCCAAAGCTTATAGTATAGTAACTATAGCGACCAAACAATATACTTTTATTGTTTCTCGACTCCTTTTGATGGCTTACTTTTATATACTCATTAAGTGATATCCTCTAGAGTTCAACAATGTCCAAGTTACGCTAGTGTTTTCGTAAAATATATATTAGTGATTTTTACTCTCAAAAATCCTCTACAAATTCAGAGAACGTGCGGGACTTGCACAGTACACATCCAGCAATATACGTCAGATGCATCAAACTGAAACAAATGCAAATATTTAAAAACATGTAGAGTAATAAATCCGTTACATCTCCATCCTTACAGAAATAAAGCTTGACGTTAGACATTTTTTAACTAAGATACTATATACACACATATATATATATATTGGAACAACTGGAATTGTCAGATTAGTTTTTCCAACTAACTGACAGGTATAACAAGTTTTGGTAAACCAAACAAACATCTTGCCTAATATTTTGACAAAAGAAATGTATCATAATTTTGTTGCTTTTCCTCTTGATACATATGTAACCTCCCATGAGCACTTTTTAATATTTCAGGGTGATATGCTTTTGGAACAATAAATTGATAAACTGCAGCCCAGTCCTCTGAAACTGGCATATTTGATGGTCACTATTTTGTCATAAGAACATCATTTTTGAAAAGTAGCAACTTGGAACTTTCTCCAGCTTATTGTATGCAAAAACGGCTGTTCTGGGCCCAGAAAACACTTCAAATAGAAGAGCGAACAACGTTTCGACCTTCTTCGGTCATCGTCAGGTTCACAAAGAAAGGGTTACTGGTCGGAAGCTGACCACGTGTTTGGGAGGGGGTTGTATAATTGAGTGTTGCCCTCTACACTGGTCAGCTTCCGACCAGTAACCCTTTCTTTGTGAACCTGACGATGACCGAAGAAGGTCGAAACGTTGTTCGCTCTTCTATTTGAAGTGTTTTCTGGGCCCAGAACAGCCGTTTTTGCATACAAAAGTTCTCAACAAGTGGGTTTCTCGACATCACTGATTTCTCCAGCTTAACTTTCGGGAGTGCAACTTTAACCAGCTAAATCGTTTCCCAACAATAATGATACGCCATTTGCCAAAATAGGTTTCACTCCAACCACAGCTGGTCCCGATATTGCGTCAGATATTAAATAAATGTTTTGAAAAAGAAAATTAAAAAAGCAACCCTCAGCACCCTGAGTATTAACACATTGATGAGTGACAGAACTCGAATTTGAAGGCAAGTACAATTCTAACAATAATTGAGCCACATTACCTAAAATAACTCGTTAGAAATAACATATAGCTACAACTTATTTTTCAGTCTATTGTCTAATCTTCTTGGAAGTTTGCTGTCAAGGAACAGCAAAAAATCTAAGAGCATAATATTTTATTTAATGAATGAAGTTTTTAGAATTATTTCATTATTCAAGAAACTTGTCTTAATTAAAACTTATGGTTTGATTTATATATAGAATTATTGCAAACGCGAATAATTAGTTCACAGGGTCAAATTTGACATAAACGACTAACCTGCTATGTTTGAATTTATGTAAAAATGAAATGTCTGTGACCTTGTGATATTACATTTTAGTATATTGCAGTTATTTATGCATTTATATTGAAATTGAACATTTTCAATAATTTTCATTCAATGTTAGTGACCCTTAGACAGAAATATATGTTTATTTAGTCTTAAGATTTGTAAAAATGTCAACAAAAGTGTAAGAATATTAATTGTAATTTCTACCATGATAATGGTTAAACATTACTATATGCGTAAATTTGTATATAACCCTTTAAAAATAAACTTTAGAGGAACATTTATACGTAATAATTTATAGAGGACGAATCGGAACTGGTATGAAAATATAGTACACAGTGTGTCAGTATCATGTTTTATCGCAGATGATTTTCCAATTTATTATGCTAAGTATCAACAATTTAAAATAGCTGAAACTAGTTTTAATCGTAACTTGAATTTAAAAGTTAATAAAATGTCGATGTGTGTTAAATTTATGATATTTACCAACAAGATCGATACACAGTTTTCTTTCTAAATACAAAAATAATGCAATTTATAATAAACAGTTGGTTTCAATGGTTTATAGAAATAATGGTCCACCTGCAAAGGATTTACAAATAATATCAAGATTTCTTTCCAGTCTGGAACGTCCTTCATATCTTATCCAAGGTTCACGATGAGAGAATTAATTTTGCAGATACAGTTCATTCAACATGGAGCTTGCCTCATGTCGTTTATAAGCTGATTTGTTTTACCGCTAAAGTTGTGTAATATTTTTGTAAAAATATTGATGTGTGATGAAAATGCACTGAAGTTACATGTGCTATAGTGTTCGAAATCTATCAACGTTGCTTGTCAAATATCTTTTGTTTTCCGATTAACAAGGGTTAATCGTAGTTATAGCATACAAAGTGTATTGTATGCCAACTCCAGCAAACGAACAATATAAACTGTATCTCACCTTATCGGTTTACAAAAGTTAAGACGAAGTTCTTGAAATTTCAGGAGGATCGATAATACCATTGTAAAACATAGAATGTGTGAAACAAAGTATTTTAAGGCTATATGTAATACAACTTTCATTTCCGTTATAATAGTTATCGCGTTAATACTGATGTTTATTTTAAGTATCATAAGTGATAACTTTTTTTTATCAATTGAGGTGATAGTGCAATAGTAGTTTTCCCTCCCTTCTTCTGGTTGAACTGTTATTTGAAAAACATGATAAACAATTTCTCAGAATATCTATAGCCTAATAACACGTAATTACTCAAATAAAAAAATCGCTGCAAACGAAACAATGTACATTATCCAAAGTAACACGTTTTCATGGGATATTTCTCCTTTTAGAAATTTCGATTTTTACAATTTTCCTGTTGTAATGAATGTTACCTGACAGAATTAGCATAAATTATACTCAACTGTAAGTGAAAAGTTATATATATTACTATATGTTAATTATAACCTGCGCTCTTATGTTAATACTGTATTGATAGAACACCTATCAAATAAAGAACGGCAGAATTTACGTCAACAGATTTGTAGTAGTCTCTCGCGCTAAACATGCTCGCCTTCCCAGCCGTGGGGGTGTATAATGTGACGGTCAATCCCACTATTCGCTGGTAAAAGAGTAGCCCAAGAGTTGGCGGTGGGTGGTGATGACTAGCTGCCTTCCCTCTAGTCTTACACTGCAAAATTAGGGACGGCTAGCACAGATAGCCCTCGAGTAGCTTTGTGCGAAATTCCAAAAACAAACAAACAAACAAAAACTCTACACTTACTTAAATAGCACAATTCGTGACGAGAAGAAACTAAATGATTGCTGTAAATCAACACACATTAATGTCTTATGTACTCTATTCATTGACAAACTTTTTCAACTACACCCAAGTATTCAGAAGAAATATTTCTGTTTTGCAAGGACAAGTCATGATCTATGGAATCTCATTTCCATAAGTCAGGTAAATTAACTACTGGGTTCGGATTTCTATAATAAATTAGAATTTCTACAAAATTAATCAAATATATCCTATCTTTGCATGCATCAAATAATCAAAGTGAAAAATGTTGTAAGAATTGTTTCATCCAAATTATATACAGCAATTTCATATAGACATGTACAACATTACAACATACCTTTCTGAACAACACAATATTTCAGTTCTGTGGAAGATAAATATCAAGCATCTTTACACATTATTAACATATGTCGCTTCATTAGATCTTTTAAATTATCATTACTTGGTATGTTATAGCTTATCAATTAACATAACAAAAAAGGATAAAACTTGAGTCACTTTTAACATCTTTTTATTTAATAACATTAATAATGAGAAAAAAAGAATAAATGAAACCAATATTCACCATCATACATATTACAATTGCAAATAATTTTAATTTTCAACAGCATACACTAGGAACCATCTTTGCTCTGACCACCACAGGTATTGAAATTCTAAATTTAAGACTGTAAGTCCACAGACACATTGTTGTGCTACTAGAAGGCTAGACAAATACAAAATTCCTTCAAGGTTAAAATGTGCAAAGTTTTATCACTGTTTTTAATTTATGCACAATAACCAGAATCAGTATGACATAAATTGAACAATCTTAAAACAATAACACAATGACTGTAGTGGTAAAAAAATATTAAAACATAACAGTCTCATTATTTTACATTTCTATATCAGTAGCCTATTTGTCTTTTCAGGTAGAAAAGAATATTATTAGAATAGGTACATTCATACTCAACATGCATCACAAGCTTCCAACTGTAAAATTCATTATGTGTAGATTACACAAAGACAGTTCTATACATATCTTAATACTGAAAGAAAAATTCAACATATAAAATTGTCAGTTTGTGTATTTAATTATTTCTTTCCACCAATGAACAGTAAAATTTACATGTAGGTAGCTTAGTAATTAATATATCAGAAACATCAAATATAATATCAAAATGTTAACCACTTGACATCTTAGCTTTACAAAGGATTATATAAAGCATTTCTTACTTCTTTTAACTATGAAAGTTTTATTTCCCAATGAAAATCTTTTGTAAAATTATAAAGAGCTTTAATATAACAGACACTTACAAATGTTTTAAAGTAATGTAATGGCAAGAAAATGTAACATATTGTAATTTCTGAATTCAGTTGTTGCTATGCTGCTTGATTCACGGATTTCATCACCAAAATCAACCATAAACTTACTATATAAGGTTATAACTTTTAGGTTGAGGTTTCAACTTTTACTTTCTAGGTTAGCAGTTTATATGGCTGGCCACATGATCTACAAAAATAATGTTCATATTAGAGTTATTTCTCAAAGTTATGGTTTGAAATAATTATAAATAAGTTAATGAATATGTAAATATGCTTCCTTACCTGTCGGATTTCTACAGGTTAAATGTATCTAAGTGAAGAACAAACCAAATTAAATATTTCTTACCACAACTGCTACAATTGTAAAAGATGGAGAATTCAATGGTAAGGTTTGTAACTTATGCTTATTAATATTTTGGGAACTGTACATCTAACAAGACTTAAAGTATCAGAGAGTTTTGTTTGAAACAGGAACTAGTAGTTTGATTTATATCATAGAAATTAGGAAACAGCTGTTTCTAGGTTCAACTAGTTCCTTCATATTTTACCAAAGCATTTAAAAATGAATTAAACTTCTTTTGTGAACACGTTACTTGTCGAGAATGATAAATTTTAAGGTTCCCACATGAAATAATTGAAGATAAAATTTTTAATCAGTGAACCCTCTGGTGGTGTTATTGATAATTTCATTTTCAATCTGCAAACTTTCTCTGAAGTAAAATTTATTTAATGATAAAAACATAATGTTAGGATACAAGTAAATTCATTAGAATATATTGTACACTCTTCTAGGTTTTTTAATAACATTGTTGTGGGTTTTACATTTCCCATTAATCCATATTTTGCTCTCACAAGAAATCAGTATATTCAGAGGTCTACCAGAATATAATATGAGGTGTATATTTTATTATTTTAGGACAAATTAAGATCTATGAACATGTTTACTCTTATAAAAAACTAGAAGAGAATTAAATGATGTATTTAAGATTATTATTTATACTGACAGTGTTGATACATCATGTTTCTTAATATCTTACAGTAAGAATATTTAGATAACTGGTTTAATTTTTTCAATGGTTTAATTCAGTGAACAGGGCAACCAACATGGACCAAAAGATTCCTTGCTTTCCTTTAATGTTATTCCCAAACTATAACTGTAAGGGTTCTTACATGTTATTCTAATTCACCATTTATTCTAAACTGTTTTGAACCTGTACAACTGTCAGGTTCCTTATAAGTGTGATTTCTGATGATTTTTTAAATAACCTTTTGTTCTAAGTTCTTTTCCACACACTGTACAAGTGTAATGTTCCTCACAACTGTGTGTTCTTAGATGTTTTCTTAAAGAGTATTTTATTCTAAACTGTTTTCCACACACTGTACAACTGTAAGGTTTCTCACCAGTGTGTATTCTTTGATGATTTTTTGAACCCTCTTTTGTTCTAAACTGTTTTTCACAAACTGTACAACCGTAAGGTTTCACTCCAGTATGTATTTCTCGATGAGTTACTAATCCACTATTTGTTCTAAACTGTTTTCCACAAACTGTACAAGTGTAAGGTTTCTCCCCAGTGTGTATTCTTTGATGTATTGTTAATTCATAATTCCTTCTAAATTGTTTCCCACACACTGTACAAGTGTAAGGTTTCTCCCCAGTGTGTACTCTTTGATGTATTGTTAATTCATAATTCCTTCTAAATTGTTTCCCACACACAGTACAACTGTAAGGTTTCTCAAAAGTGTGTGTTCTATTGTGATTTTTTAAAACATTTTTCGTTCTAAACTGTTTTTTCACACACTGTACAACTGTAAGGCTTCTCCCCAGTGTGTATTCTTTGATGTGATTTTAAGTTTCTGTTTGATACCAATGATTTTCCACAAATCTCACAACTGTAAAACTTCTCCCTGGTGAGATTTCTCTCAGGTTGTTCTAATGGACAATTTCTATCAAAGTTTTGAACATCAACAACACAATGATATGGTTTCTCTCCAGGTTGTATCCTCTGTTCTTGTGTTAGTTTATCCAATGTTCTAAATTCTTTATATTATTTCCATTTAAAGTTGTTTCTCCACCTGTTTCATTGTTTGGTTTGGAAGATTTTATGATATCTGTATAGTAATCTTGTTTTTTACCATGATCACTAGGACATTCACTCACACAGTGGATATTCACACTGGTATTGGATCTGAAATAAATATCCATAAATAATATCATATCACAGTTAATAAAATATTTTATGAATTTCTAAGTGCATTTAATATTTTCATATGATCAATATCTACATTCAAGTATTAAAGCTAAAACTAATTATAATGCTGTTTTTCATAGTTTCAATCGTTACAGACTTTTCTTTCAAAAGCATGTAAAACAAATTGTTGATAACATTCCACTTTCCACAAAAATTTTAGTGGATAAAGTAAAAATAAAACAGCAGAATGTTACAACAACCAATGCTCTTTCAGCTACTATCTTTCTAAACTACATTTTAAAAGATATTTTATATATTGAAATGATTGATCATCATAAAATCTTCAAATGATTATCATTCAGAGTTTAAAATGATTTTTTTTTTTTTTTGCAAGTCCATGTCGAGTCATTTTGTCAAACTCAGATCATCATGATAAAATATTACCATAACAGTATCCAACAGATCTATGTGGAAGAAAGTCCTTTGTACCTCTTTGTTTGTTTTGCTTTTACATAGTCTTAGTAACAGCTTGTTTAGAGGGTATCCTTTCTTATATAGATAAATGATATAACCTGGATATCACTGACAAGAATGTTGCACTAAGACATACTGATGGTACACTATTAGTGTCTCATATGCAATAATCCCAGTAATCTGTTTAGTTATACAGATTAATTAAGGAAGTATAGAGTATCTCTTATTTTGGACCAGCTACACTATAAGGGCTCAAATAAGTGTGTTTGAGTGCTTTGTGTATAATATGGGTAGCTGAGTTCTGGGTGAAGACTGTTTGTTTGTAGCACTCTTAACACTGATACCAGGATTGTAAAAGATCACTGATACATGTGCTACAGAAAATTATTGCTATCCTCAATCCATGCTCTTTTGAGCTCATGTGAATATGCAGTTGTGTGTTCATGATGTCCTTTTGGCAAGATCTGTTCAGTAAAATTTAAGATTGTATTTTTTCTTCTTGGATTGCAAAAAAAGTTAATTAAGTTGAGATGCAAGTCAAGTTACAAGTTGTAATAGGCATATTATTTCAGTTTGTCTCAGTTCCAAACCAGAAAAATTAGGATTTGATTCAAATTCATGTCTCTTAATTCTTCAACTCACTGTAAACATAACTACACTCTTAAATGTTCAAGTGTTAACTATATGTATTTGTGAATGTCAAGATTTAGATCATATTATATGTTGATACATCACTTCTTCAAAGGTACCATCACAATCATTAGAAGTTGTTTGGTTACTGCATTCACTATGGGTATTTTGGATGATTAAAAACCAAGGTTCTACAAGTATAGTAGTGTTCAATAAATCACATCTATAGAAATAAATGACAGAAATACATCCTCTGCATTTGTTGAAACAATCTACTGACATGGATTACAACCATCAATTAGAAAGCTTATTTATAAATAATCAGAAAGATAAACAAAGGTCACTTAAAGTTTCTTTCTGTTTCATTTTAAAACAGAATTACAAACATCATTTTTTTTGTATTTAATAAAATTCCAAGACAATAATCAATTCTATCAAGCCAGTGTTAAAAAACTTGAGTTGTAAAAAATACATGCACTTACCAAATGTACTTTCTGATGTAGATTCTATTTCTTCTTTAAATTCAGTTTTGGTTTTCACATTCATAACATTTTTGTCTGAACTACATAAATCATCATCACTACTGTCACTGAACTTTGAAATAATACCTTCTTCTAACAGATCACCAGACTGTTCTGTTTCCTCCTGGATAAATGCAATCTAATATTGAACAGCTTGTGTTATCATCACACACAGTCTCTACATTTCACAAGTTCAAAATAATAATTTAGCAACCTAATGCTTAGAACTTAATTATATGTGTAAACAGTACTAAAAACCATTTAAATACTTACCAGCTAGGAGTCACCTAGTGAAGCAGCAACCAGTGAAAGACTGCATCTTTCTGAAGAAGGGAATACCTTATGGGCTTTTAATATTAAAGTGATAATAGACCAAAGGTCATGAAGGTGGTTACATGTTTTCAAGGTGGGTGAAATGTTAGAACGTACAATGTGAACAAGGTTTCAAATCATTTCACTTTAGTTATATACAACAGGTCGATATTATAACAATAAGCTAAAGGAGCCTTCATATATATTCTGAGGTAAATCCAAATCTTGTTCAGCTAGGCTTAAGAACAGGGAACAGGCTACTCAACAGATATCAAACATAATTGTAATGTACCACACCTCCTGCCATATATCTGAAGTTAAGTGTGCACCCAATTGGTTGTTTATTGGATGAAACACACCACTTGTAAATGAATCTCCACATATCCAATTCTCCAGCAGCTTGGGATTGAGAAGTCATTTTTCTTTTGGGCTTTACTAAGAGAATGATGAGTGAATCATATGTTAAAACACATAAGTGTGGGTGAAGCACTGTCATCAGGCACAATCACCTGGAAATCAGTCATCATAAGGAGATACTATAACGGTCATCACGACTAAGGACATCAAAGTATGAGCTGGGATTGAGTGAATAATTACATTTCATTCTGTCTGCTTTCTGTTTTTTTGTAAAAATTGTTGAAATGTCAAGACAGTTATACAGATATGGTGTTGAAGTTTTTAAGGGAGCCCCATCTCAACAGTTGGCACCAAGCAAGAGCAGATCTGCTTACGATTTCTGTACTTTCCTGCTTGATACAGATTTTGAATAAAAAATTTTCATAAGCTAAGGATAAGCATTCAGTGAGATCTGGTGACACCAAATACAAAGAATTTAATGTTTGGTTCTACATGCAAGTTGGGTAGTTGGTTGGAGTTCTCTATTAGTTTTCCAAACTTTTGGTATATTTGGTATTGTTTTCAGGATCTATATGAAAAGCTCAGCACACGATGTTTCCCTGAAATGTACAAGATTAGTGATGAAACTGGAAATTAAACTCAGCAGGCTAAGGTCAATACACTAGAGCCTAGGGTAAACTAGAGGGATGGTAATATTAGAGTACATAAGAATATCTAGTAATACATGTAACTAGAGTTGAATGTATTAGATGTAGTTAACACACCATTCTTTGAGATCTCTGGTCAGTTTTGAAAGGAAGAAAAACAGACTGACATAATTGAGCTGATTGGAAGCTACGTTGCAAAGACAGACTGATGTGATTGTAGACTATGTTGGACCTAACAAAATATGTCAAATAATTCAGCTGTTGAACTGAAGCTGTAAAATTGGATGAGGATTAGTCCTCAGACAAAGGGTTATACCATAAACAAAAGAAGCATTGATGAGAGGGAATAGTTTGAGCAGGATAGCCTAAAAGAGAATCAGAAATAGAAGAGTTGTATGATGAAAAATGATACAGGATAAAAACAGATTATAGGCATGTGATATCATTGTGGAATGAAGGGGTTAAGGAATAAATTAATCAGTCCTAAAACAGGACAAAAAGCTGCAAACGTATGGGTATCTGAATGATGATGATCATAGGCAAAATGGAAAAAATATGTGAAAGAAATAGAATGATTGATAAGTTGTAGCCATTGAATGTTTTATTTTATTTATTCAATGTCATAGAGAACACAAACAAGGAAAGGGATGACTACAGAAAATAAAGTTCTAATTAAGTGGAAAGAACAAAAGTGCAACAAAGATAAGAGGAATGTAACAGTAAATAAACAAATCCAATTGATCAAAGTAACTTAAAAATACAAGTTAAAATAGACAGTACAAGGGAAAAATGAACATATGACCATACACAAATGTTCACAGGGAATACAACAAATGAAGGTTGTGTTACTCTCGTGTTGGTGGAGAAATATAGCATGATGATCATTACCTTGTAAACCCTATAGATAATTACAGACTCACAAACATGGAAGTTTATTAATTTATTCTGCTGGTAGGTGCATAAAATTCCATGGCAGTTGCATGAAAGTTTGTAAATCACAATGAAATTATACCTGCTTTATACACAACTTTTGATATATTTCAGAAATAAAATGAGATATTAAGAAAATAAGCATATTCTGAAATAGGAAGTACATATATAAATTATCTGATAAAAACGTATGATGAATTTGTGTGTGTGTGTGTGTGTGTGTGTGTGTAATATATATATATATTATAGATACACACATACACACTTGAATAACCAAAAAAATCATTAATTACTTCATTAATACCACAGAATTGTACTAGAATTCTTCAAATTTAATTGTTAAGCTTCATTTGTATCAAACAAAATTCTTGAAGAGGCTAAATAATTGAATTTGGAAAAGGCTGAGAAAAATCACTCAAGGGATATCCTGAGCTTCTGATTGGTCATTCACATGTCATACATGTAGATGTGTATATAAGAAACCATTTTCAAAAATGGAAAGAAGAAACCAGTGGGAGAGCACCATGTTGATTCACTAAACATAAGGATAGCTCAGCAAACAGAAAAGCTAAAAGGTTTCATTGTATTTTTTTCTAGCTTTTTACTATTGTTCATTTGAGTTCCTAATTTCTACACAACTATGGACTTTGTATTATCATATGACAAACATCTTATTTGACCTCATGCTGCATTCAACACACTCCATGACATAGAAATCTGATATTGAGCTGGGTTTTTTCTGTATTTACTTTTAAAATAAAAAATGTATAATATCAACATTTTAATTATAATATCTCATTGGATATCAAATTTAATTACACAGATTCATAAAATATGAGTCCAATAACATTTTTAAATCAAGTCAACAAATGCAATGATACAACATTTGATTCGGTCTACTGTGACAGGGTTAAATCTCAAATATGACTACCTGAAATCTTATGACATGTACAGCAAAATATATCTGTAGCAAAGTTTAATTAACCCATTCATTAACTGAATATCAAACACCACTTATTAACCAACAAGAATTAGAAACATTTAGAAACAGACCTACAATTTGAATCATAGATGTGGTAAAAAAAGTGTGTAATTTTATTACAAAAGACAATCCACAAACACAAATTAAAGTGGTGAGAGCCTATCACGTGCCACAGACAACAGTTCACAATATACTCCAGAAACATCTCTACTGAAACAGCAACATAGCTCACATGTAAACAAGAAGTTTCCCTGACATCCATTTTAGTGTCACATAATTTATGTACCAGCAGAATAAAGTGAGTATTTATGCTATTCCTTTCCAAGATGTATTAGTTATCAGATGTAGCACCTGCAGATTTATGTGCAACTAAGACTGTTGAAAGTTTGGCAAATCTTCACTCTGGTATAGGTTCAATGTAAGATACTAAACTACTGTAAATATTACAGATCATTAAACACAAAGTAAGAGAACTTTCAGAATACAATGAAAAATCCAAAAATTAAGTTCTATTTTGTACAGCAAATATTACTATTGTAAGAAGAGATAAAATGACTTTATTTGTGACATTGCAGCAAACTTTCAGCAAATTTCTTCGGATTGTAGCTATAAATATGTTACTATCAATCAGCTTCAAAAAAATATCTAGAAAGACACAATTACAGCTATATATTTTATCCAGTAACACAACCACAAAAGTTTTAATTGTATATTACCTCAGTTTTTGCTGTTGATTCATTATAGTTATCTTTTTTCTCATCTTTTATCATATTGCAATTCCAAACTGTTTGTAGAGATCTTTCTTCCATATAATCAAATTTTACTGAAGCTGGAAATATAAATAATGCAGATTTCTCTATAAAAGGACACAATTTAATGTGTGTACCATATAACACAATAAAAAACAAGTGTATTTAGTTGAACTAGCCTCTTCTGTAGCTCCTTAATACACTGGTGCACAGGGCAGGTTTTGAAAATATATATGCACATGGTTAGTTGTAAAGTCCACAATAGCAGCCAGACATTCCAGAGTAAAAGAGCAAAGTATGTATATTTAGTATCAGAAAGTTTCCAATGGAGAACAATAGTTATTAAGTTAGAAAAAAATTTGGACTTGAAATGCATCCCAACCAAAACTGACAAGTCTTGCAAGTTGAGGCAAACAGTCAATTCAGTAGAAACACATGAAAAAGCAAACAGAAGGAGACTGTAAAAGGATGTCAAATTATACAGATTGTGAATGATGCCTCACTTTAAGAAGAATAAAATACTAATATAACTAATGCATTACTTGGAAACTTGTTAAACATGATACACTGTATCTCGAAAATTCAGAATTTTGAGTCATGGAAAGTTAAATGACAAACAAAAAGATAATTATGATTCAGAGGTAATTATGTAGCTTAAAATTACCAGTAGATAACAAGAATAAAGAAATATTTTAACTGATAAAATCACATATGTACTCTTTACTAACAGTACATGATGCATTAATCCTCCATCTCAGTTAGTGGAACCCTCACTTCACACTTGAAATGTCTCAGGTTTAACCCCACTTTTACGTTTTTTACGCGGACTGAACGCAACAGAAAGACACAGATAGCAGCTTGTTTAATTTATTATAATGATCTACTTATGTGATAGACAAAATAAATTATCCAATAGTAATAACAGATATCCAGTTTCAACCTTCAAAACAACTTATGATACAAAAAGGTACTGGCCTGTGTTTAATAATATGATCCAGAATGAGTGTCCAAATCCGAAATCCAAAGTTCCAATCTAGGCGGTGAATTTAGTCCCACGGAGAAATTTACGAAGTTTGAATGGGTATTTTCAAACAAAATTCACAGTCCAATACGTGCTGGCTTTCGGTATAATCTGTAATTTGACTGAATTGCAAAGATTGACGGAATAAAAATTTCACCGCTCTATTCACAAATTCAATTTAAATAATCACACGGTAAACGTTTAAACTTTCTCAAACGAGACAAACTTCTTGATCCGAGTAAAAATGGATGATTCCATTCCCTTCCCTCGCATCGCCATCTGTTTATATACTATACCGCGTAACTTCCCAGAATTCCACAGTACAAACACTAGGCCAATGCAAGTGATTAATCTATCTAGTTTTAAAAATTTCTACATGAATAATTCTAAATGAATTTTAATTAATTCTAAAATGTTATTTTAAATTTCACTGGTTTAAACCTCGAAAATATAAATATAAATAATAGATATGGGAATTCAAACACGACATTACATGATTGTCGTTTACAAAACATTTACATAACACTCTCGACATGGTTGTTGTTTTGATAACATTTACATAATATTTACATAACACCCACTTACAAGAGATGATACAGAATACAAATGAGAAAGTGTCAATAGATTGTAGTTCATGAAATCAAAGACTAAAATAACCGGGAAAGTGAAAGTATCAAACATAACTTTACTTATCTACATCCCTGGGAGAGGATATAAAATCATACATTGGAAACAACTATCAATAAATCAGGAAATACTGACACAATGCTAAATTTATGCAGGTAAATTGACAAAGTTTATGTCAGGAAGAACATGAAAGATGTTCTCTGTACACATATACTTACTACTAGATATTGTAAAACTTTCATCTTCATTTTTCTCCAAATCTTCCTGTTTATCATCATAAAATGGTTCAACCTTCATATTTAATACTTCCATGATTACACAAAATCTTCACCTTCACATTTTTATCAAAACTTGGTGTTATACTACAGAGAGATAAATTAAGACTTAAATGTTGCTTCCTTCAAAAATATTACAAAGTTTAATATTTATGAACCTCAAATTATTTGGTAATTTTCATTACTAATTCTAAGCATAATTTTATCACATCTCTATGTGTAAATAGTGACAAAATCAACAATAAACTGATACAGATGAACTACAGAACATGAGATGTAACTAAATGGTAAGAACTAACACGAACCACACAAAAAATGCAAAGTTCTACAATCATACACTTAACAACAGGTTTCTCAACAATTCTGGTATATTTACATCACTACAAGCAAGAAAAAATAAAGGTTTTATTGCTTCTACCTGAAATAATAATTTGTTTCAAATTTTTAAATAAAAGCATAGATTATGTTCAACATTTGTATAATAATGTGAATAAGCAAATTTTGTGCCCATTTGTGCATCATGCTCACAGAAGAAAATATAGCTGTGTATTGTTTCATAACATTTTCAACATGCATGTCCTATAGCACACAAATTTTATACTTTAAAGTATGTAGTGAATTGAATAATGCCAATGCATTAACATGACAAATGTTTTGTTGAAAAGTGTTCTACTACTAAAATGATGATCACTTGGTGTTATGTAAACGACAACCATGTCGAGAGTGTTATGCAAGTGTTATGTAAACGACAATCATGTCATGTCGTGTTTGAATTTCCATATTTATATTATTGTTTCGAGGTTTAAACCAGTGAAATTTAAAATAACATTTTATAATTAATTAAAATCCATTTAGAATTATTTATGTAAAAATTTCTAGAACTAGATAGATTAATCATTTGTATTGGCCTGGTGTCTGTTCTCTGGAATTCTGTGAAGTTACGCGATTAGTATATAAACAGACAGCGATGCGAGGGAAAGAAGTAATCCGTTTTTATTCGGATCAAGAAGTTTGTCTCGTTTGAGAAAGTTTAAACATTTGCTGTGTGATTATTCAAATTGAATTTGTGAATAGAGCTAGATCAACTAAAGCGGTGAATTTCTTTTATTGCGTCAATCTTTATAATTCAGTCGAATTACGGATTATACCGAAAGCCAACACGTATTGGACTGTGAATTTCTTTTTTTAAATACCCATTCAAATTCGTAAATTTCTCCGTGGGACTAAATTCCCCGCCTAAATGGGAACTTTGGATTTCTGATTTGGATACTCATTCTGGATCATATTATTAAGCACAGGCCAGTCCTTTTTTGTATTATAAGTGGTTTTGAAGGTTGAAACTGGATATCTGTTATTGCTATTGGATAATTTATTTTGTGTCTATAAGAAGATCATTGGAATAAATTATACAAGCTGCTATCTGTGTCTTTCTGTTGCGTCAGTCCACATTAAAAAACGTAACACTTGGTTACAGTAAGTTAAAAGTGCTTTTTAAGAATTACACATTCTATCCTGTCTAAATCTCATTTAATTGGAAGTATTGTGCAAACTTATGATATGAGACAAATGTCCAAATAATATGCTTATGAGAAATGTTTGACAACTCGCAAATTTTAAGCATAATTTATCTCACATCTCTATTCAAAAATGGTGACATCATAATAAGAGCTCTATTACTGGATGAAATATAGAGCATAAGATGTAACTAAATGTTGAGAACTAATATTAACCAAATGAAAAAAATCATCAATTTCAGCAACCATACACTTATATGACTGGTGTCCCCTATAACATCAGGTGTGTAATTAATTCTGGTGCAGTTAAATGAAGAACAAAAAAAAAGACTTGAATAATACACCATTTTTTGTGCGTTTTTTCATATAAGCAACGACTATGTTCTATGTTTGTTTAGCAATTTTTGTAAGCAAATTTCCGTTCCTAGTTGTGTATCTCACCCCATAATAAAACACAGCTTATGAAGTGCACGTATTGTAGCACACAAATTTTCCAAATTGTATATACTGAAGTATAATATTTAGTGGAATGAATGCATCAATATGACAATTTTTTCTTGAAATGTCTTCTACATAGTTAAAATGTTGATCATGTCGTTAAAGTAGTTTAAAAGTATTTTTAAGAATTATACATTCCATCCAAATCTCATCTCTTTAGAAGTGTATACTTACCACACAAGACAATTGTCCAAATCATATGCTTGTAGAAACTTGCCGAGTAGCTATAAATAATCTATTTTGTGAGATAATAATTTGTACATTCCTTACAATACAATATACTGCATAAACTTCAAGCACAAGAACATTCCAAATACATTCAATTTTATTTGAGATTCTCTTGATGTTTCGTTGCTCCTAAGTTTTAATTCGTCAGTTCTCAGTGCTTCCTGATGTTTTAGGATAAAAAGAAACATTTGCAGTCTAATTATTTTAGTTTCATATACAATGTTATTGCATCATTTTATATATTTGTATAGCATTTAGCAGAAAACATTAATGAGAGATTTTGCTTTAGTTGAAATTTTACTTTACGTTTAATTTGTATGTATATTTTTTAATTTGCAGCACAAATAATTCCATGAAGCCTACAGCGAAACATCTCCTACATACTTTATCATCCGCGAGATTTTCTTGAACCAGCGTGCTCTTCATATTTAATATAATCGTTCAACCTGTAGTATCTCGCCCTCTGTCAGTTAAATGGTTAACAAATTTATCAGCTTTCTTTTATCCCAATTTTCTAAGTTCTACAGAATTCTGACTTCTGAAGTAACTATAGAATTTATCACAAAGTTTTATTGTAATTATGTGCAAAACTACACAAGAGACAATATATACTCTTCCCATCACATGTATCAAAACCACGTTTCTACCAACTTGAGTCTGAAGACATGCCTCTGTGCCACTGGTGAGGCGTTTATCTAGGAATATTTACCTGTGTGCGCAAAAACCTTCACTCAAAAATGTGTTTCTGAAATGTTGATTTTATTTGGCTAAGGGCTATGTAAATTATAGTTCCAATGTTAAAAATATATAAGTGTGAAACTTTAAGTATATGTATTAAAAACTAATTGAAGAATTACAACTATTTAAACTTGTCGTTTATCGATTTAATTTTACAATACATAAATACATTTAAGTTGACGAGAATATTAGATAAATTTAGTTTTTCCTCGACGACAAAAATGCCCTGTAAATATACTTATATCCAAAGTCAATTCTCTAAATTTCTAATGTGCAAAATCAATAAACGTTAAATTTTGAAGTTTTTCGATTAACAAGCGTTTATCAAACCATAGTTTCCAAAGCTTATAGTATAGTAACTATAGCGACCAAACAATATACTTTTATTGTTTCTCGACTCCTTTTGATGGCTTACTTTTATATACTCATTAAGTGATATCCTCTAGAGTTCAACAATGTCCAAGTTACGCTAGTGTTTTCGTAAAATATATATTAGTGATTTTTACTCTCAAAAATCCTCTACAAATTCAGAGAACGTGCGGGACTTGCACAGTACACATCCAGCAATATACGTCAGATGCATCAAACTGAAACAAATGCAAATATTTAAAAACATGTAGAGTAATAAATCCGTTACATCTCCATCCTTACAGAAATAAAGCTTGACGTTAGACATTTTTTAACTAAGATACTATATACACACATATATATATATATTGGAACAACTGGAATTGTCAGATTAGTTTTTCCAACTAACTGACAGGTATAACAAGTTTTGGTAAACCAAACAAACATCTTGCCTAATATTTTGACAAAAGAAATGTATCATAATTTTGTTGCTTTTCCTCTTGATACATATGTAACCTCCCATGAGCACTTTTTAATATTTCAGGGTGATATGCTTTTGGAACAATAAATTGATAAACTGCAGCCCAGTCCTCTGAAACTGGCATATTTGATGGTCACTATTTTGTCATAAGAACATCATTTTTGAAAAGTAGCAACTTGGAACTTTCTCCAGCTTAACTTTCGGGAGTGCAACTTTAACCAGCTAAATCGTTTCCCAACAATAATGATACGCCATTTGCCAAAATAGGTTTCACTCCAACCACAGCTGGTCCCGATATTGCGTCAGATATTAAATAAATGTTTTGAAAAAGAAAATTAACAAAGCAACCCTCAGCACCCTGAGTATTAACACATTGATGAGTGACAGAACTCGAATTTGAAGGCAAGTACAATTCTAACAATAATTGAGCCACATTACCTAAAATAACTCGTTAGAAATAACATATAGCTACAACTTATTTTTCAGTCTATTGTCTAATCTTCTTGGAAGTTTGCTGTCAAGGAACAGCAAAAAATCTAAGAGCATAATATTTTATTTAATGAATGAAGTTTTTAGAATTATTTCATTATTCAAGAAACTTGTCTTAATTAAGACTTATGGTTTGATTTATATATAGAATTGTTGCAAACGCGAATAATTAGTTCACAGGGTCAAATTTGACATAAACGACTAACCTGCTATGTTTGAATTTATGTAAAAATGAAATGTCTGTGACCTTGTGATATTACATTTTAGTATATTGCAGTTATTTATGCATTTATATTGAAATTGAACATTTTCAATAATTTTCATTCAATGTTAGTGACCCTTAGACAGAAATATATATGTTTATTTAGTCTTAAGATTTGTAAAAATGTCAACAAAAGTGTAAGAATATTAATTGTAATTTCTACCATGATAATGGTTAAACATTACTATATGCGTAAATTTGTATATAACCCTTTAAAAATAAACTTTAGAGGAACATTTATACGTAATAATTTATAGAGGACGAATCGGAACTGGTATGAAAATATAGTACACAGTGTGTCAGTATCATGTTTTATCGCAGATGATTTTCCAATTTATTATGCTAAGTATCAACAATTTAAAATAGCTGAAACTAGTTTTAATCGTAACTTGAATTTAAAAGTTAATAAAATGTCGATGTGTGTTAAATTTATGATATTTACCAACAAGATCGATACACAGTTTTCTTTCTAAATACAAAAATAATGCAATTTATAATAAACAGTTGGTTTCAATGGTTTATAGAAATAATGGTCCACCTGCAAAGGATTTACAAATAATATCAAGATTTCTTTCCAGTCTGGAACGTCCTTCATATCTTATCCAAGGTTCACGATGAGAGAATTAATTTTGCAGATACAGTTCATTCAACATGGAGCTTGCCTCATGTCGTTTATAAGCTGATTTGTTTTACCGCTAAAGTTGTGTAATATTTTTGTAAAAATATTGATGTGTGATGAAAATGCACTGAAGTTACATGTGCTATAGTGTTCGAAATCTATCAACGTTGCTTGTCAAATATCTTTTGTTTTCCGATTAACAAGGGTTAATCGCAGTTATAGCATACAAAGTGTATTGTATGCCAACTCCAGCAAACGAACAATATAAACTGTATCTCACCTTATCGGTTTACAAAAGTTAAGACGAAGTTCTTGAAATTTCAGGAGGATCGATAATACCATTGTAAAACATAGAATGTGTGAAACAAAGTATTTTAAGGCTATATGTAATACAACTTTCATTTCCGTTATAATAGTTATCGCGTTAATACTGATGTTTATTTTAAGTATCATAAGTGATAACTTTTTTTTATCAATTGAGGTGATAGTGCAATAGTAGTTTTCCCTCCCTTCTTCTGGTTGAACTGTTATTTGAAAAACATGATAAACAATTTCTCAGAATATCTATAGCCTAATAACACGTAATTACTCAAATAAAAAAATCGCTGCAAACGAAACAATGTACATTATCCAAAGTAACACGTTTTCATGGGATATTTCTCCTTTTAGAAATTTCGATTTTTACAATTTTCCTGTTGTAATGAATGTTACCTGACAGAATTAGCATAAATTATACTCAACTGTAAGTGAAAAGTTATATATATTACTATATGTTAATTATAACCTGCGCTCTTATGTTAATACTGTATTGATAGAACACCTATCAAATAAAGAACGGCAGAATTTACGTCAACAGATTTGTAGTAGTCTCTCGCGCTAAACATGCTCGCCTTCCCAGCCGTGGGGGTGTATAATGTGACGGTCAATCCCACTATTCGCTGGTAAAAGAGTAGCCCAAGAGTTGGCGGTGGGTGGTGATGACTAGCTGCCTTCCCTCTAGTCTTACACTGCAAAATTAGGGACTGCTAGCACAGATAGCCCTCGAGTAGCTTTGTGCGAAATTCCAAAAACAAACAAACAAACAAAAACTCTACACTTACTTAAATAGCACAATTCGTGACGAGAAGAAACTAAATGATTGCTGTAAATCAACACACATTAATGTCTTATGTACTCTATTCATTGACAAACTTTTTCAACTACACCCAAGTATTCAGAAGAAATATTTCTGTTTTGCAAGGACAAGTCATGATCTATGGAATCTCATTTCCATAAGTCAGGTAAATTAACTACTGGGTTCGGATTTCTATAATAAATTAGAATTTCTACAAAATTAATCAAATATATCCTATCTTTGCATGCATCAAATAATCAAAGTGAAAAATGTTGTAAGAATTGTTTCATCCAAATTATATACAGCAATTTCATATAGACATGTACAACATTACAACATACCTTTCTGAACAACACAATATTTCAGTTCTGTGGAAGATAAATATCAAGCATCTTTACACATTATTAACATATGTCGCTTCATTAGATCTTTTAAATTATCATTACTTGGTATGTTATAGCTTATCAATTAACATAACAAAAAAGGATAAAACTTGAGTCACTTTTAACATCTTTTTATTTAATAACATTAATAATGAGAAAAAAAGAATAAATGAAACCAATATTCACCATAATACATATTACAATTGCAAATAATTTTAATTTTCAACAGCATACACTAGGAACCATCTTTGCTCTGACCACCACAGGTATTGAAATTCTAAATTTAAGACTGTAAGTCCACAGACACATTGTTGTGCTACTAGAAGGCTAGACAAATACAAAATTCCTTCAAGGTTAAAATGTGCAAAGTTTTATCACTGTTTTTAATTTATGCACAATAACCAGAATCAGTATGACATAAATTGAACAATCTTAAAACAATAACACAATGACTGTAGTGGTAAAAAAATATTAAAACATAACAGTCTCATTATTTTACATTTCTATATCAGTAGCCTATTTGTCTTTTCAGGTAGAAAAGAATATTATTAGAATAGGTACATTCATACTGAACATGCATCACAAGCTTCCAACTGTAAAATTCATTATGTGTAGATTACACAAAGACAGTTCTATACATATCTTAATACTGAAAGAATAATTCAACATATAAAATTGTCAGTTTGTGTATTTAATTATTTCTTTCCACCAATGAACAGTAAAATTTACATGTAGGTAGCTTAGTAATTAATATATCAGAAACATCAAATATAATATCAAAATGTTAACCACTTGACATCTTAGCTTTACAAAGGATTATATAAAGCATTTCTTACTTCTTTTAACTATGAAAGTTTTATTTCCCAATGAAAATCTTTTGTAAAATTATAAAGAGCTTTAATATAACAGACACTTACAAATGTTTTAAAGTAATGTAATGGCAAGAAAATGTAACATATTGTAATTTCTGAATTCAGTTGTTGCTATGCTGCTTGATTCACGGATTTCATCACCAAAATCAACCATAAATTTAATATATTAGGTTATAGCTTTTAGGTTGAGGTTTCAACTTTTACTTTCTAGGTTAGCAGTTTATATGGCTGGCCACATAATCTACAAAAAGAATATTCATATTAGAGTTATTTCTCAAAGTTATGGTTTGAAATAATTATAAATAAGTTAATGAATATGTAAATATGCTTCCTTACCTGTTGGATTTCTACAGGTTAAATGTATCTAAGTGAAGAACAAACCAAATTAAATATTTCTTACCACAACTGCCACAAATGTAAAAGATGGAGAATTCAATGGTAAGGTTTGTAACTTATGCTTATTAATATTTTGGGAACTGTACATCTAACAAGACTTAAAGTATCAGAGAGTTTTGTTTGAAACAGGAACTAGTAGTTTGATTTATGTCATAGAAATTAGGAAACAGCTGTTTCTAGGTTCAACTAGTTCCTTCATATTTTACCAAAGCATTTAAAAATGAATTAAACTTCTTTTGTGAACACGTTACTTGTCGAGAATGATAAATTTTAAGGTTCCCACATGAAATAATTGAAGACAAAATTTTTAATCAGTGAACCCTCTGGTGGTGTTATTGATAATTTCATTTTCAATCTGCAAACTTTCTCTGAAGTAAAATTTATTTAATGATAAAAACATAATGTTAGGATACAAGTAAATTCATTAAGATATATTGTACACTCTTCTGGGTTTTTTTAAATAACATTGTTGTGGGTTTTACATTTCCCATTAATCCATATTTTGCTCTCACAAGAAATCAGTATATTCAGAGGTCTACCAGAATATAATATGAGGTGGATATTTTATTATTTTAAAACAAATTAAGATCTATGAACATGTTTACTCTTATAAAAAACTAGAAGAGAATTAAATGATGTATTTAAGATTATTATTTATACTGACAGTGTTGATACATCATGTTTCTTAATATCTTACAGTAAGAATATTTAGATAACTGGTTTAATTTTTTCAATGGTTTAATTCAGTGAACAGGGCAACCAACATGGACCAAAAGATTCCTTGCTTTCCTTTAATGTTATTCCCAAACTATAACTGTGAGGGTTCTTACATGTTATTCTAATTCACCATTTATTCTAAACTGTTTTGAACCTGTACAACTGTCAGGTTCCTTATAAGTGTGATTTCTGATGATTTTTTAAATAACCTTTTGTTCTAAGTTCTTTTCCACACACTGTACAAGTGTAATGTTCCTCACAACTGTGTGTTCTTAGATGTTTTCTTAAAGAGTATTTTATTCTAAACTGTTTTCCACACACTGTACAACTGTAAGGTTTCTCACCAGTGTGTATTCTTTGATGATTTTTTGAACCCTCTTTTGTTCTAAACTGTTTTTCACAAACTGTACAACCGTAAGGTTTCACTCCAGTATGTATTTCTCGATGAGTTACTAATCCACTATTTGTTCTAAACTGTTTTCCACAAACTGTACAAGTGTAAGGTTTCTCCCCAGTGTGTATTCTTTGATGTATTGTTAATTCATAATTCCTTCTAAATTGTTTCCCACACACTGTACAAGTGTAAGGTTTCTCCCCAGTGTGTACTCTTTGATGTATTGTTAATTCATAATTCCTTCTAAATTGTTTCCCACACACAGTACAACTGTAAGGTTTCTCAAAAGTGTGTGTTCTATTGTGATTTTTTAAAACATTTTTCGTTCTAAACTGTTTTTCACACACTGTACAACTGTAAGGCTTCTCTCCAGTGTGTATTCTTTGATGTGATTTTAAGTTTCTGTTTGATACCAATGATTTTCCACAAATCTCACAACTGTAAAACTTCTCCCTGGTGAGATTTCTCTTAGGTTGTTCTAATGGACAATTTCTCTCAAAGTTTTGAACATCAACAACACAATGATATGGTTTCTCTCCAGGTTGTATCCTCTGTTCTTGTGTTAGTTTATCCAATGTTCTAAATTCTTTTATATTATTTCCATTTAAAGTTGTTTCTCCACCTGTTTCATTGTTTGGTTTGGAAGATTTTATGATATCTGTATAGTAATCTTGTTTTTTACCATGATCACTAGGACATTCACTCACACAGTGGATATTCACACTGGTATTTGGATCTGAAATAAATATCCATAAATAATATCATATCACAGTTAATAAAATATTTTATGAATTTCTAAGTGCATTTAATATTTTCATATGATCAATATCTACATTCAAGTATTAAAGCTAAAACTAATTATAATGCTGTTTTTCATAGTTTCAATCGTTACAGACTTTTCTTTCAAAAGCATGTAAAACAAATTGTTGATAACATTCCACTTTCCACAAAAATTTTAGTGGATAAAGTAAAAATAAAACAGCAGAATGTTACAACAACCAATGCTCTTTCAGCTACTATCTTTCTAAACTACATTTTAAAAGATATTTTATATATTGAAATGATTGATCATCATAAAATCTTCAAATGATTATCATTCAGAGTTTAAAATGATTTTTTTTTTTTTTGCAAGTCCATGTCGAGTCATTTTGTCAAACTCAGATCATCATGATAAAATATTACCATAACAGTATCCAACAGATCTATGTGGAAGAAAGTCCTTTGTACCTCTTTGTTTGTTTTGCTTTTACATAGTCTTAGTAACAGCTTGTTTAGAGGGTATCCTTTCTTATATAGATAAATGATATAACCTGGATATCACTGACAAGAATGTTGCACTAAGACATACTGATGGTACACTATTAGTGTCTCATATGCAATAATCCCAGTAATCTGTTTAGTTATACAGATTAATTAAGAAAGTATAGAGTATCTCTTATTTTGGACCAGCTTCACTATAAGGGCTCAAATAAGTGTGTTTGAGTGCTTTGTGTATAATATGGGTAGCTGAGTTCTGGGTGAAGACTGTTTGTTTGTAGCACTCTTAACACTGATACCAGGATTGTAAAAGATCACTGATACATGTGCTACATGTGATACAGAAAATTATTGCTATCCTCAATCCATGCTCTTTTGAGCTCATGTGAATATGCAGTTGTGTGTTCATGATGTCCTTTTGGCAAGATCTGTTCAGAAAAATTTAAGATTGTATTTTTTCTTCTTGGATTGCAAAAAAAGTTAATTAAGTTGAGATGCAAGTCAAGTTACAAGTTGTAATAGGCATATTATTTCAGTTTGTCTCAGTTCCAAACCAGAAAAATTAGGATTTGATTCAAATTCATGTCTCTTAATTCTTCAACTCACTGTAAACATAACTACACTCTTAAATGTTCAAGTGTTAACTATATGTATTTGTGAATGTCAAGATTTAGATCATATTATATGTTGATACATCACTTCTTCAAAGGTACCATCACAATCATTAGAAGTTGTTTGGTTACTGCATTCACTATGGGTATTTTGGATGATTAAAAACCAAGGTTCTACAAGTATAGTAGTGTTCAATAAATCACATCTATAGAAATAAATTACAGAAATACATCCTCTGCATTTGTTGAAACAATCTACTGACATGGATTACAACCATCAATTAGAAAGCTTATTTATAAATAATCAGAAAGATAAACAAAGGTCAGTTAAAGTTTCTTTCTGTTTCATTTTAAAACAGAATTACAAACATCCTTTTTTTTTTGTATTTAATAAAATTCCAAGACAATAATCAATTCTATCAAGCCAGTGTTAAAAAACTTGAGTTGTAAAAAATACATGCACTTACCATATGTACTTTCTGATGTAGACTCTATTTCTTCTTTAAATTCAGTTTTGGTTTTCACATTCATAACATTTTTTTCTGAACTACATAAATCATCATCATTACTGTCACTGAACTTTGAAATAATACCTTCTTCTAACAGATCACCAGACTGTTCTGTTTCCTCCTGGATAAATGCAATCTAATATTGAACAGCTTGTGTTATCATCACACATAGTCTCTACAGTTTACTAGTTCAAAATAATATAATTAATCAAACTAATGCTTGGAACTTAATTATAAGTGTAAACAGTACTAAAAACCATTTAAATACTTACCTTTTTTAAAATGATGTGACTTCAGATAATTAAATTTTTTTGTATCTGATATTTAAATAAAATAACTTCAGATACATTACATACTTCTGTACACCATTAACAGCTAGGAGTCACCTAGTGGAGCAGCAACCAGTGAAAGACTGCATCTTTCTGAAGAAGGGAATACCTGATGGGTTTTTAATATTAAAGTGATAATAGACCAAAGGTCATGAAGGTGGTTACATGTTTTCAAGGTGGGTGAAATGTTAGAACGTACAATGTGAATAAGGTTTCAAATCATTTCACTTTAGTTATATACAACAGGTTAATATTATAACAATAAGCTAAAGGAGCCTTCATATATATTCTGAGGTAAATCCAAATCTTGTTCAGCGAGGCTGAACAACAGGGGACTTACTACTCAACAGATATCAAACATAATTGTAATGTACCACACCTCCTGCCATATATCTCAAGTTAAGTGTGCACCCAATTGGTTGTTTATTGGATGAAACACACCACTTGTAAATGAATCTCCACATATCCAATTCTCCAGCAGCTTGGGATTGAGAAGTCATTTTTCTTTTGGGCTTTACTAAGAGAATGATGAGTGAATCATATGTTAAAACACATAAGTGTGGGTGAAGCACTGTCATCAGGCACAATCACCTGGAAATCAGTCATCATAAGGAGATACTATAACGGTCATCATGACTAAGGACATCAAAGTATGATCTAGGATTGAGTGAATAATTACATTTCATTCTGTCTGCTTTCTGTTTTTTTTTGTAAAAATTGTTGAAATGTCAAGACAGTTATACAGATATGGTGTTGAAGTTTTTAAGGGAGCCCCATCTCAACAGTTGGCACCAAGCAAGAGCAAATCAGCTTCAGATTTCTGTACTTCCCTGTATGATGCAGATTTTGAATAAACACTTATGATGAGGTAAGGATTACCATTCAGTGAGATCTGGTGACACCAAATACAAAGAATTTAATGTTTGGTTCTACATGTAAGTTGGGTAGTTGGTTGGAGTTCTCTATTAGTTTTCCCAACTTTTGGTATATTTGGTATTGTTTCCCTGAAATGCAGAAGATTGGTGATGAATCTGGAAATTAAACTCAGCAGGCTAATACACTATAGCCTAGAATAAACTAGAGGGATGGTAACATTAGAGTACATAAAAACATCTTGTAATACATGTAACTGGAGTTGAATGTATTAAATGCAATTCACAGACAATTCTTTGAGATCTCTGGTCAGTTTTGGAAGGAAGCAAGACAGACTGTTACATAATTGAGCTGATTGGAAGCTATGTTGCAAATACATACTGTGATGTGATTGTAGGCTATGTTGGACCTGATAAAATATGTCAAATGATTCAGCTGATGAATTGAAGCTGTGAAATTGGATGAGGATAAGTCCTCAGCAAGGAGGTATACCATAAACAAAACAAGCATTGATGGAGTTCATGAGAGGGAACAGTTTGAGCAGGGTAGCCAAAAAGAGAATCAGATATAGAAGAATCATATAATGAAATATAAAACAGTATACAAACAACAGATTATAGGCATGTAATATCTTTGTGTAATGGAGAAGTTTTAATTGTATATTACCTCAGTTTTTGCTGTTGATTCATTATAGTTATCTTTTTTCTCATCTTTTATCATATTGCAATTCCAAACTGTTTGTAGAGATCTTTCTTCCATATAATCAAATTTTACTGAAGCTGGAAATATAAATAATGCAGATTTCTCTATAAAAGGACACAATTTAATGTGTGTACCATATAACACAATAAAAAACAAGTGTATTTAGTTGAACTAGCCTCTTGTGTAGCTCCTTAATACACTGGTGCACAGGGCAGGTTTTGAAAATATATATGCACATGGTTAGTTGTAAAGTCCACAATAGCAGCCAGACATTCCAGAGTAAAAGAGCAAAGTATCTATATTTAGTATCTGAAAGTTTCCAATGGAGAACAATAGTTATTAAGTTAGAAAAAAATTTGGACTTGAAATGCATCCCAACCAAAACTGACAAGTCTTGCAAGTTGAGGCAAACAGTCAATTCAGTAGAAACACATGAAAAAGCAAACAGAAGGAGACTGTAAAAGGATGTCAAATTATACAGATTGTGAATGATGCCTCACTTTAAGAAGAATAAAATACTAATATAACTAATGCATTACTTGGAAACTTGTTTGATTTGTTTTGGAAATTCGCACAAAGCTACTCGAGGGCTATCTGTGCTAGCCGTTCCTAATTTTGCAGTGTAAGACTAGAGGGAAGGCAGCTAGTCATCACCACCCACCGCCAACTCTTGGGCTACTCTTTTACCAACGAATAGTGGGATTGACCGTAACATTATACACCCCCACGGCTGGGAGGGTGAGCATGTTTAGCGCGACGCGGGCGCGAACCCGCGACCCTCGGATTACGAGTGCACGCCTTAACCCGCTCGGCCATGCCAGGCCAGGAAACTTGTTAAACATGATACACTGTATCTCGAAAATTCAGAATTTTGAGTCATGGAAAGTTAAATGACAAACAAAAAGATAATTATGATTCAGAGGTAATTATGTGGCTTAAAATTACCAGTAGATAACAAGAATAAAGAAATATTTTAACTGATAAAATCACATATGTACTCTTTACTAACAGTACATGATGCATTAATCCTCCATCTCAGTTAGTGGAACCCTCACTTCACACTTGAAATGTCTCAGGTTTAACCCCACTGTTACGTTTTTTACGCGGACTGAACGCAACAGAAAGACACAGATAGCAGCTTGTTTAATTTATTATAATGATCTACTTATGTGATAGACACAAAATAAATTATCCAATAGTAATAACAGATATCCAGTTTCAACCTTCAAAACAACTTATAATACAAAAAGGTACTGGCCTGTGTTTAATAATATGATCCAGAATGAGTGTCCAAATCCGAAATCCAAAGTTCCAATCTAGGCGGTGAATTTAGTCCCACAGAGAAATTTTCGAAGTTTGAATGGGTATTTTCAAACAAAATTCACAGTCCAATACGTGTTGGCTTTCGGTATAATCTGTAATTTGACTGAATTGCAAAGATTGACGGAATAAAAATTTCACCGCTCTATTCACAAATACAATTTAAATAATCACACGGTAAACGTTTAAACTTTCTCAAACGAGACAAACTTCTTGATCCGAGTAAAAACGGATGATTCCATTCCCTTCCCTCGCATCGCCATCTGTTTATATACTATATCGCGTAACTTCCCAAAATTCCACAGTACAAACACTAGGCCAATACAAGTGATTAATCTATCTAGTTTTAAAAATTTCTACATGAATAATTCTAAATGAATTTTAATTAATTCTAAAATGTTATTTTAAATTTCACTGGTTTAAACCTCGAAAATATAAATATAAATAATAGATATGGGAATTCAAACACGACATTACATGATTGTCGTTTACAAAACATTTACATAACACTCTCGACACGGTTGTTGTTTTGATAACATTTACATAATATTTACATAACACCCACTTACAAGAGATGATACAGAATACAAATGAGAAAGTGTCAATAGATTGTAGTTCATGAAATCAAAGACTAAAATAACCGGGAAAGTGAAAGTATCAAACATAACTTTACTTATCTACATCCCTGGGAGAGGATATAAAATCATACATTGGAAACAACTATCAATAAATAAGGAAATACTGACACAATGCTAAATTTATGCAGGTAAATTGATAAAGTTTATGTCAGGAAGAACATGAAAGATGTTCTCTGTACACATATACTTACTACTAGATATTGTAAAACTTTCATCTTCATTTTTCTCCAAATCTTCCTGTTTATCATCATAAAATGGTTCAACCTTCATATTTAATACTTCCATGATTACACAAAATCTTCACCTTCACATTTTTATCAAAACTTGGTGTTATACTACAGAGAGATAAATTAAGACTTAAATGTTGCTTCCTTCAAAAATATTACAAAGTTTAATATTTATGAACCTCAAATTATTTGGTAATTTTCATTACTAATTCTAAGCATAATTTTATCACATCTCTATGTGTAAATAGTGACAAAATCAACAATAAACTGATACAGATGAACTACAGAACATGAGATGTAACTAAATGGTAAGAACTAACACGAACCACACAAAAAATGCAAAGTTCTACAATCATACACTTAACAACAGGTTTCTCAACAATTCTGGTATATTTACATTACTACAAGCAAGAAAAAATAAAGGTTTTATTGCTTCTACCTGAAATGATAATTTGTTTCAAATTTTTAAATAAAAGCATAGATTATGTTCAACATTTGTATAATAATGTGAATAAGCAAATTTTGTGCCCATTCGTGCATCATGCTCACAGAAGAAAATATAGCTGTGTATTGTTTCATAACATTTTCAACATGCATGTCCTATAGCACACAAATTTTATACTTTAAAGTATGTAGTGAATTGAATAATGCCAATGCATTAACATGACAAATGTTTTGTTGAAAAGTGTTCTACTACTAAAATGATGATCACTTGGTGTTATGTAAACGACAACCATGTCGAGAGTGTTATGCAAGTGTTATGTAAACGACAATCATGTCATGTCGTGTTTGAATTTCCATATTTATATTATTGTTTCGAGGTTTAAACCAGTGAAATTTAAAATAACATTTTATAATTAATTAAAATTCATTTAGAATTATTTATGTAAAAATTTCTAGAACTAGATAGATTAATCATTTGTATTGGCCTGGTGTCTGTTCTCTGGAATTCTGTGAAGTTACGCGATTAGTATATAAACAGACAGCGATGCGAGGGAAAGAAGTAATCCGTTTTTATTCGGATCAAGAAGTTTGTCTCGTTTGAGAAAGTTTAAACATTTGCTGTGTGATTATTCAAATTGAATTTGTGAATAGAGCTAGATCAACTAAAGCGGTGAATTTCTTTTATTGCGTCAATCTTTATAATTCAGTCGAATTACGGATTATACCGAAAGCCAACACGTATTGGACTGTGAATTTTTTTTTTAAATACCCATTCAAATTCGTAAATTTCTTCATGGGACTAAATTCCCCGCCTAAATGGGAACTTTGGATTTCTGATTTGGATACTCATTCTGGATCATATTATTAAGCACAGGCCAGTCCTTTTTTTGTATTATAAGTGGTTTTGAAGGTTGAAACTGGATATCTGTTATTGCTATTGGATAATTTATTTTGTGTCTATAAGAAGATCATTGGAATAAATTATACAAGCTGCTATCTGTGTCTTTCTGTTGCGTCAGTCCACATAAAAAAACGTAACACTTGGTTACAGTAAGTTAAAAGTGCTTTTTAAGAATTACACATTCTATCCTGTCTAAATCTCATTTAATTGGAAGTATTGTGCAAACTTATGATATGAGACAAATGTCCAAATAATATGCTTATGAGAAATGTTTGACAACTCGCAAATTTTAAGCATAATTTATCTCACATCTCTATTCAAAAATGGTGACATCATAATAAGAGCTCTATTACTGGATGAAATATAGAGCATAAGATGTAACTAAATGTTGAGAACTAATATTAACCAAATGAAAAAAACCCATCAATTTCATCAACCATACACTTATATGACTGGTGTCCCCTATAACATCAGGTGTGTAATTAATTCTGGTGCAGTTATATTATTGAAAGTAAATGAAGAACAAAAAAAAGACTTGAATAATACACTATTTTTTGTGCGTTTTTTCATATAAGCAACGACTATGTTCTATGTTTGTTTAGCAATTTTTGTAAGCAAATTTCCGTTCCTAGTTGTGTATCTCACCCCATAATAAAACACAGCTTATGAAGTACACGTATTGTATCACACAAATTTTCCAAATTGCATATACTGAAGTATAATATTTAGTGGAATGAATGCATCAATATGACAATTTTTTCTTGAAATGTCTTCTACATAGTTAAAATGTTGATCATGTCGTTAAAGTAGTTTAAAAGTATTTTTAAGAATTATACATTCCATCCAAATCTCATCTCTTTAGAAGTGTATACTTACCACACAAGACAATTGTCCAAATCATATGCTTGTAGAAACTTGCCGAGTAGCTATAAATAATCTATTTTGTGAGATAATAATTTGTACATTCCTTACAATACAATATACTGCATAAACTTCAAGCACAAGAACATTCCAAATACATTCAATTTTATTTGAGATTCTCTTGATGTTTCGTTGCTCCTAAGTTTTAATTCGTCAATTCTCAGTGCTTCCTGATGTTTTAGGATAATAAGAAACATTTGCAGTCTAATTATTTTAGTTTCATATACAATGTTATTGCATCATTTTATATATTTATATAGCATTTAGCAGAAAACATTAATGAGAGATTTTGCTTTAGTTGAAATTTTACTTTACGTTTAATTTGTATGTATATTTTTTAATTTGCAGCACAAATAATTCCATGAAGCCTACAGCGAAACATCTCCTACATACTTTATCATCCGCGAGATTTTCTTGAACCAGCGTGCTCGTCATATTTAATTTAATCGTTCAACCTGTAGTATCTCGCCCTCTGTCAGTTAAATGGTTAACAAATTTATCAGCTTTCTTTTATCCCAATTTTCTAAGTTCTACAGAATTCTGACTTCTGAAGTAACTATAGAATTTATCACAAAGTTTTATTGTAATTATGTGCAAAACTACACAAGAGACAATATATACTCTTCCCATCACATGTATCAAAACCACGTTTCTACCAACTTGAGTCTGAAGACATGCCTCTGTGCCACTGGTGAGGCGTTTATCTAGGAATATTTACCTGTGTGCGCAAAAACCTTCACTCAAAAATGTGTTTCTGAAATGTTGATTTTATTTGGCTAAGGGCTATGTAAATTATAGTTCCAATGTTAAAAATATATAAGTGTGAAACTTTAAGTATATGTATTAAAAACTAATTGAAGAATTACAACTATTTAAACTTGTCGTTTATCGATTTAATTTTACAATACATAAATACATTTAAGTTGACGAGAATATTAGATAAATTTAGTTTTTCCTCGACGACAAAAATGCCCTGTAAATATACTTATATCCAAAGTCAATTCTCTAAATTTCTATGTGCAAAATCAATAAACGTTAAATTTTGAAGTTTTTCGATTAACAAGCGTTTATTAAACCATAGTTTCCAAAGCTTATAGTATAGTAACTATAGCGACCAAACAATATACTTTTATTGTTTCTCGACTCCTTTTGATGGCTTACTTTTATATACTCATTAAGTGATATCCTCTAGAGTTCAACAATGTCCAAGTTACGCTAGTGTTTTCGTAAAATATATATTAGTGATTGTTACTCTCAAAAATCCTCTACAAATTCAGAGAACGTGCGGGACTTGCACAGTACACATCCAGCAATATACGTCAGATGCATCAAACTGAAACAAATGCAAATATTTAAAAAAAATGTAGAGTAATAAATCCGTTACATCTCCATCCTTACAGAAATAAAGCTTGACGTTAGACATTTTTTAACTAAGATACTACACACACACATATATATATATATATATTGGAACAACTGGAATTGTCAGATTAGTTTTTCCAACTAACTGACAGGTATAACAAGTTTTGGTAAACCAAACAAACATCTTGCCTAATATTTTGACAAAAGAAATGTATCATAATTTTGTTGCTTTTCCTCTTGATACATATGTAACCTCCCATGAGCACTTTTTAATATTTCAGGGTGATATGCTTTTGGAACAATAAATTGATAAACTGCAGCCCAGTCCTCTGAAACTGGCATATTTGATGGTCACTATTTTGTCATAAGAACATCATTTTTGAAAAGTAGCAACTTGGAACTTTCTCCAGCTTAACTTTCGGGAGTGCAACTTTAACCAGCAAAATCGTTTCCCAACAATAATGATACGCCATTTGCCTAAATAGGTTTCACTCCAACCACAGCTGGTCCCGATATTGCGTCAGATATTAAATAAATGTTTTGAAAAAGAAAATTAACAAAGCAACCCTCAGCACCCTGAGTATTAACACATTAATGAGTGACAGAACTCGAATTTGAAGGCAAGTACAATTCTAACAATAATTGAGCCACATTACCTAAAATAACTCGTTAGAAATAACATATAGCTACAACTTATTTTTCAGTCTATTGTCTAATCTTCTTGGAAGTTTGCTGTCAAGGAACAGCAAAAAATCTAAGAGCATAATATTTATTTAATGAATGAAGTTTTTAGAATTATTTCATTATTCAAGAAACTTGTCTTAATTAAGACTTATGGTTTGATTTATATATAGAATTGTTGCAAACGCGAATAATTAGTTCACAGGGTCAAATTTGACATAAACGACTAACCTGCTATGTTTGAATTTATGTAAAAATGAAATGTCTGTGACCTTGTGATATTACATTTTAGTATATTGCAGTTATTTATGCATTTATATTGAAATTGAACATTTTCAATAATTTTCATTCAATGTTAGTGACCCTTAGACAGAAATATATATGTTTATTTAGTCTTAAGATTTGTAAAAATGTCAACAAAAGTGTAAGAATATTAATTGTAATTTCTACCATGATAATGGTTAAACATTACTATATGCGTAAATTTGTATATAACCCTTTAAAAATAAACTTTAGAGGAACATTTATACGTAATAATTTATAGAGGACGAATCGGAACTGGTATGAAAATATAGTACACAGTGTGTCAGTATCATGTTTTATCGCAGATGATTTTCCAATTTATTATGCTAAGTATCAACAATTTAAAATAGCTGAAACTAGTTTTAATCGTAACTTGAATTTAAAAGTTAATAAAATGTCGATGTGTGTTAAATTTATGATATTTACCAACAAGATCGATATACAGTTTTCTTTCTAAACCCAAAATATACAAAAATAATGCAATTTATAATAAACAGTTGGTTTCAATGGTTTATAGAAATAATGGTCCACCTGCAAAGGATTTACAAATAATATCAAGACTTCTTTCCAGTCTGGAACGTCCTTCATATCTTATCCAAGGTTCACGATGAGAGAATTAATTTTGCAGATACAGTTCATTCAACATGGAGCTTGCCTCATGTCGTTTATAAGCTGATTTGTTTTACCGCTAAAGTTGTGTAATATTTTTGTAAAAATATTGATGTGTGATGAAAATGCACTGAAGTTACATGTGCTATAGTGTTCGAAATCTATCAACGTTGCTTGTCAAATATCTTTTGTTTTCCGATTAACAAGGGTTAATCGCAGTTATAGCATACAAAGTGTATTGTATGCCAACTCCAGCAAACGAACAATATAAACTGTATCTCACCTTATCGGTTTACAAAAGTTAAGACGAAGTTCTTGAAATTTCAGGAGGATCGATAATACCATTGTAAAACATAGAATGTGTGAAACAAAGTATTTTAAGGCTATATGTAATACAACTTTCATTTCCGTTATAATAGTTATCGCGTTAATACTGATGTTTATTTTAAGTATCGTAAGTGATAACTTTTTTTTATCAATTGAGGTGATAGTGCAATAGTAGTTTTCCCTCCCTTCTTCTGGTTGAACTGTTATTTGAAAAACATAATTTCTCAGAATATCTATAGCCTAATAACACGTAATTACTCAAATAAAAAAATCGCTGCAAACGAAACAATGTACATTATCCAAAGTAACACGTTTTCATGGGATATTTCTCCTTTTAGAAATTTCGATTTTTACAATTTTCCTGTTGTAATGAATGTTACCTGACAGAATTAGCATAAATTATACTCAACTGTAAGTGAAAAGTTATATATATTACTATATGTTAATTATAACCTGCGCTCTTATGTTAATACTGTATTGATAGAACACCTATCAAATAAAGAACGGCAGAATTTACGTCAACAGATTTGTAGTAGTCTCTACACTTACTTAAATAGCACAATTCGTGACGAGAAGAAACTAAATGATTGCTGTAAATCAACACACATTAATGTCTTATGTACGCTATTCATTGACAAACTTTTTCAACTACACCCAAGTATTCAGAAGAAATATTTCTGTTTTGCAAGGACAAGTCATGATCTATGGAATCTCATTTCCATAAGTCAGGTAAATTAACTACTGGGTTCGGATTTCTATAATAAATTAGAATTTCTACAAAATTAATCAAATATATCCTATCTTTGCATGCATCAAATAATCAAAGTGAAAAATGTTGTAAGAATTGTTTCATCCAAATTATATACAGCAATTTCATATAGACATGTACAACATTACAACATACCTTTCTGAACAACATGATATTTCAGTTCTGTGGAAGATAAATATCAAGCATCTTTACACATTATTAACATATGTCGCTTCATTAGATCTTATAAAATATCATTACTTGGTATGTTATAGCTTATCAATTAACATAACAAAAAAGGATAAAGCTTAAGTCACTTTTAACATCTTTTTATTTAATAACATTAATAATGAGAAAAAAAGAATAAATGAAACCAATATTCACCATCATACATATTACAAGTGCAAATAATTTTAATTTTCAACAGCATACACTAGGAACCATCTTTGCTCTGACCACCACAGGTATTGAAATTCTAAATTTAAGACTGTAAGTCCACAGACACATTGTTGTGCTACTAGAAGGCTAGACAAATACAAAATTCCTTCAAGGTTAAAATGTGCAAAGTTTTATCACTGTTTTTAATTTATGCACAATAACCAGAATCAGTATGACATAAATTGAACAATCTTAAAACAATAACACAATGACTGTAGTGGTAAAAAAATATTAAAACATAACAGTCTCATTATTTTACATTTCTATATCAGTAGCCTATTTGTCTTTTCAGGTAGAAAAGAATATTATTAGAATAGGTACATTCATACTCAACATGCATCACAAGCTTCCAACTGTAAAATTCATTATGTGTAGATTACACAAAGACAGTTCTATACATATCTTAATACTGAAAGAAAAATTCAACATATAAAATTGTCAGTTTGTGTATTTAATTCTTTCTTTCCACCAATGAACAGTAAAATTTACATGTAGGTAGCTTAGTAATTAATATATCAGAAACATCAAATATAATATCAAAATGTTAACCACTTGACATCTTAGCTTTACAAAGGATTATATAAAGCATTTCTTACTTCTTTTAACTCTGAAAGTTTTATTTCCCAATGAAAATCGTTTGTAAAATTATAAAGAGCTTTAACATAACAAACACTTACAAATGTTTTAAAGTAATGTAATGGCAAGAAAATGTAACATATTGTAATTTCTGAATTCAGTTGTTGCTATGCTGCTTGATTCACGGATTTCATCACCAAAATCAACCATAAACTTACTATATAAGATTATAACTTTCAGGTTGAGGTTTCAACTTTTACTTTCTAGGTTAGCAGTTTATATGGCTGGCCACATGATCTACAAAAATAATATTCATATTAGAGTTATTTCTCAAAGTTATGGTTTGAAATAATTATAAATAAGTTAATGAATATGTAAATATGCTTCCTTACCTGTCGGATTTCTACAGGTTAAATGTATCTAAGTGAAGAACAAACCAAATTAAATATTTCTTACCACAACTGCTACAATTGTAAAAGATGGAGAATTCAATGGTAAGGTTTGTAACTTATGCTTATTAATATTTTGGGAACTGTACATCTAACAAGACTTAAAGTATCAGAGAGTTTTGTTTGAAACAGGAACTAGTAGTTTGATTTATATCATAGAAATTAGGAAACAGCTGTTTCTAGGTTCAACTAGTTCCTTCATATTTTACCAAAGCATTTAAAAATGAATTAAACTTCTTTTGTGAACACGTTACTTGTCGAGAATGATAAATTTTAAGGTTCCCACATGAAATAATTGAAGATAAAATTTTTAATCAGTGAACCCTCTGGTGGTGTTATTGATAATTTCATTTTCAATCTGCAAACTTTCTCTGAAGTAAAATTTATTTAATGATAAAAACATAATGTTAGGATACAAGTAAATTCATTAGAATATATTGTACACTCTTCTAGGTTTTTTAATAACATTGTTGTGGGTTTTACATTTCCCATTAATCCATATTTTGCTCTCACAAGAAATCAGTATATTCAGAGGTCTACCAGAATATAATATGAGGTGTATATTTTATTATTTTAGGACAAATTAAGATCTATGAACATGTTTACTCTTATAAAAAACTAGAAGAGAATTAAATGATGTATTTAAGATTATTATTTATACTGACAGTGTTGATACATCATGTTTCTTAATATCTTACAGTAAGAATATTTAGATAACTGGTTTAATTTTTTCAATGGTTTAATTCAGTGAACAGGGCAACCAACATGGACCAAAAGATTCCTTGCTTTCCTTTAATGTTATTCCCAAACTATAACTGTAAGGGTTCTTACATGTTATTCTAATTCACCATTTATTCTAAACTGTTTTGAACCTGTACAACTGTCAGGTTCCTTATAAGTGTGATTTCTGATGATTTTTTAAATAACCTTTTGTTCTAAGTTCTTTTCCACACACTGTACAAGTGTAATGTTCCTCACAACTGTGTGTTCTTAGATGTTTTCTTAAAGAGTATTTTATTCTAAACTGTTTTCCACACACTGTACAACTGTAAGGTTTCTCACCAGTGTGTATTCTTTGATGATTTTTTGAACCCTCTTTTGTTCTAAACTGTTTTTCACAAACTGTACAACCGTAAGGTTTCACTCCAGTATGTATTTCTCGATGAGTTACTAATCCACTATTTGTTCTAAACTGTTTTCCACAAACTGTACAAGTGTAAGGTTTCTCCCCAGTGTGTATTCTTTGATGTATTGTTAATTCATAATTCCTTCTAAATTGTTTCCCACACACTGTACAAGTGTAAGGTTTCTCCCCAGTGTGTACTCTTTGATGTATTGTTAATTCATAATTCCTTCTAAATTGTTTCCCACACACAGTACAACTGTAAGGTTTCTCAAAAGTGTGTGTTCTATTGTGATTTTTTAAAACATTTTTCGTTCTAAACTGTTTTTCACACACTGTACAACTGTAAGGCTTCTCCCCAGTGTGTATTCTTTGATGTGATTTTAAGTTTCTGTTTGATACCAATGATTTTCCACAAATCTCACAACTGTAAAACTTCTCCCTGGTGAGATTTCTCTCAGGTTGTTCTAATGGACAATTTCTATCAAAGTTTTGAACATCAACAACACAATGATATGGTTTCTCTCCAGGTTGTATCCTCTGTTCTTGTGTTAGTTTATCCAATGTTCTAAATTCTTTTATATTATTTCCATTTAAAGTTGTTTCTCCACCTGTTTCATTGTTTGGTTTGGAAGATTTTATGATATCTGTATAGTAATCTTGTTTTTTACCATGATCACTAGGACATTCACTCACACAGTGGATATTCACACTGGTATTTGGATCTGAAATAAATATCCATAAATAATATCATATCACAGTTAATAAAATATTTTATGAATTTCTAAGTGCATTTAATATTTTCATATGATCAATATCTACATTCAAGTATTAAAGCTAAAACTAATTATAATGCTGTTTTTCATAGTTTCAATCGTTACAGACTTTTCTTTCAAAAGCATGTAAAACAAATTGTTGATAACATTCCACTTTCCACAAAAATTTTAGTGGATAAAGTAAAAATAAAACAGCAGAATGTTACAACAACCAATGCTCTTTCAGCTACTATCTTTCTAAACTACATTTTAAAAGATATTTTATATATTGAAATGATTGATCATCATAAAATCTTCAAATGATTATCATTCAGAGTTTAAAATGATTTTTTTTTTTTTGCATGTCCATGTCGAGTCATTTTGTCAAACTCAGATCATCATGATAAAATATTACCATAACAGTATCCAACAGATCTATGTGGAAGAAAGTCCTTTGTACCTCTTTGTTTGTTTTGCTTTTACATAGTCTTAGTAACAGCTTGTTTAGAGGGTATCCTTTCTTATATAGATAAATGATATAACCTGGATATCACTGACAAGAATGTTGCACTAAGACATACTGATGGTACACTATTAGTGTCTCATATGCAATAATCCCAGTAATCTGTTTAGTTATACAGATTAATTAAGGAAGTATAGAGTATCTCTTATTTTGGACCAGCTTCACTATAAGGGCTCAAATAAGTGTGTTTGAGTGCTTTGTGTATAATATGGGTAGCTGAGTTCTGGGTGAAGACTGTTTGTTTGTAGCACTCTTAACACTGATACCAGGATTGTAAAAGATCACTGATACATGTGCTACAGAAAATTATTGCTATCCTCAATCCATGCTCTTTTGAGCTCATGTGAATATGCAGTTGTGTGTTCATGATGTCCTTTTGGCAAGATCTGTTCAGAAAAATTTAAGATTGTATTTTTTCTTCTTGGATTGCAAAAAAAGTTAATTAAGTTGAGATGCAAGTCAAGTTACAAGTTGTAATAGGCATATTATTTCATTTTGTCTCAGTTCCAAACCAGAAAAATTAGGATTTGATTCAAATTCATGTCTCTTAATTCTTCAACTCACTGTAAACATAACTACACTCTTAAATGTTCAAGTGTTAACTATATGTATTTGTGAATGTCAAGATTTAGATCATATTATATGTTGATACATCACTTCTTCAAAGGTACCATCACAATCATTAGAAGTTGTTTGGTTACTGCATTCACTATGGGTATTTTGGATGATTAAAAACCAAGGTTCTACAAGTATAGTAGTGTTCAATAAATCACATCTATAGAAATAAATGACAGAAATACATCCTCTGCATTTGTTGAAACAATCTACTGACATGGATTACAACCATCAATTAGAAAGCTTATTTATAAATAATCAGAAAGATAAACAAAGGTCACTTAAAGTTTCTTTCTGTTTCATTTTAAAACAGAATTACAAACATCATTTTTTTTGTATTTAATAAAATACCAAGACAATAATCAATTCTATCAAACCAGTGTTAAAAAACTTTAATTCTCAAAAAATACATGTACTTACCAAATGTACTTTCTAATGTAGATTCTATTTCTTCTTTAAATTTGGTTTTGGTTTTCACATTCATAACATTTTTGTCTGAACTACATAAATCATCATCACTACTGTCACTGAACTTTGAAATAATACCTTCTTCTAACAGATCACCAGACTGTTCTGTTTCCTCCTGGATAAATGCAATCTAATATTGAACAGCTTGTGTTATCATCACACATAGTCTCTACATTTCACAAGTTCAAAATAATATAATTAATCAAACTAATGCTTGGAACTTAATTATATGTGTAAACAGTACTAAAAACCATTTAATTACTTACCAGCTAGGAGTCACCTAGTGAAGCAGCAACCAGTGAAAGACTGCATCTTTCTGAAGAAGGGAATACCTTATGGGTGTTTAATATTAAAGTGATAATAGACCAAAGGTCATGAAGGTGGTTACATGTTTTCAAGGTGGGTGAAATGTTAGAACGTACAATGTGAACAAGGTTTCAAATCATTTCACTTTAGTTATATACAACAGGTTAATATTATAACAATAAGCTAAAGGAGCCTTCATATATATTCTGAGGTAAATCCAAATCTTGTTCAGCGAGGCTGAACAACAGGGGACTTACTACTCAACAGATATCAAATATAATTGTAATGTACCACACCTCCTGCCATATATCTCAAGTTAAGTGTGTACCCAATTGGTTGTTTATTGGATGAAACACACCACTTGTAAATGAATCTCCACATATCCAATTCTCCAGCAGCTTGGGATTGAGAAGTCATTTTTCTTTTGGGCTTTACTAAGAGAATGATGAGTGAATCATATGTTAAAACACATAAGTGTGGGTGAAGCACTGTCATCAGGCACAATCACCTGGAAATCAGTCATCATAAGGAGATACTATAACAGTCATCATGACTAAGGACATCAAAGTATGATCTAGGATTGAGTGAATAATTACATTTCATTCTGTCTGCTTTCTGTTTTTTTTTGTAAAAATTGTTGAAATGTCAAGACAGTTATACAGATATGGTGTTGAAGTTTTTAAGGGAGCCCCATCTCAACAGTTGGCACCAAGCAAGAGCAAATCAGCTTCAGATTTCTGTACTTCCCTGTATGATGCAGATTTTGAATAAACACTTATGATGAGGTAAGGATTACCATTCAGTGAGATCTGGTGACACCAAATACAAAGAATTTAATGTTTGGTTCTACATATAAGTTGGGTAGTTGGTTGGAGTTCTCTATTAGTTTTCCCAACTTTTGGTATATTTGGTATTGTTTCCCTGAAATGCAGAAGATTAGTGATGAATCTGGAAATTAAACTCAGCAGGCTAATACACTATAGCCTAGAATAAACTAGAGGGATGGTAACATTAGAGTACATAAAAACATCTTGTAATACATGTAACTGGAGTTGAATGTATTAAATGCAATTCACAGACAATTCTTTGAGATCTCTGGTCAGTTTTGGAAGGAAGCAAGACAGACTGTTACATAATTGAGCTGATTGGAAGCTATGTTGCAAATACATACTGTGATGTGATTGTAGGCTATGTTGGACCTGATAAAATATGTCAAATGATTCAGCTGATGAATTGAAGCTGTGAAATTGGATGAGGATAAGTCCTCAGCAAGGAGGTATACCATAAACAAAACAAGCATTGATGGAGTTCATGAGAGGGAACAGTTTGAGCAGGGTAGCCAAAAAGAGAATCAGATATAGAAGAATCATATAATGAAAAATAAAACAGTATACAAACAACAGATTATAGGCATGTAATATCTTTGTGTAATGGAGAAGTTAAGGAATAAATTAATCAGTCCTAATACAGGATAAAAATGTGCAAAAGTATGGGTATCTGAATGATGATGATGATCATAGGCAAAATGGAAAAAATATGTGAAAGAAACAAAACGATTGGTAAGTTGTAGCCATTGAATATTTCATTTTATTTATTCAATGTCACAAAGAACACAAACCAGGAAAGGATGACTACAGAAAATAAAGTTCTAATTAAGTGGACAGAACAAAAGTGCAACAAAGATAAGAGGAATGTAACAGTAAATAAACAAATCCAATTGATCAAAGTAACTGAAAAATACAAGTCAAAATAGGCAGTACAAGGGAAAAATGAACATATGACCATACACAAATGTTCACAGGGAATACAAACCATGAAGGTTGTGTTACTCTCCTGTTGGTGAAGAAATATAGCATTATGATGATTACCTTGTAAACCCTATAGATAATTACAGACTCACAAACATGGAAGTTTATTAATTTATTCTGCTGGTAGGTGCATAAATTTCCATGGCAGTTGTATGAAAGTTTGTAAATCACAATGAAATTATACCTGCTTTATACACGATTTCTGATATTTTTCAGAAATAAAATGAGATATTATTGATTCACTAAACATAAGGATAGCTCAGCAAACAGAAAAGCTAAAAGGTTTCATTGTATTTTTTCTAGCTTTTTACTATTGTTCATTTGAGTTCCTAATTTCTACACAACTATGGACTTTGTATTATCATATGAAAAACATATTATTTCACCTCATGCTGCATTCAACACACTCCATGGCATAGAAATTGATATTGAGCTGGGTTTTTCTGTATTTACTTTTAAAATAAAAAATGTATAATATCAACATTTTAATTATAATATCTCATTGGATATCAAATTTAATTACACAGATTCATAAAATATGAGTCCAATAACATTTTTAAATCAAATCAACAAATGCAATGATACAACATTTGATTCGGTCTACTGTGACAGGGTTAAATCTCAAATATGACTACCTGAAATCTTATGACATGTACAGCAAAATATATCTGTAGCAAAGTTTAATTAACCCATTCATTAACTGAATATCAAACACCACTTATTAACCAACAAGAATTAGAAACATTTAGAAACAGACCTACAATTTGAATCATAGATGTGGTAAAAAAAGTGTGTAATTTTATTACAAAAGACAATCCACAAACACAAATTAAAGTGGTGAGAGCCTATCACGTGCCACAGACAACAGTTCACAATATACTCCAGAAACATCTCTACTTAAAACAGCAACATAGCTCACATGTAAACAAGCAGTTTCCCTGACATCCATTTTACTGTCATATAATTTATGTACCAGCAGAATAAAGTGAGTATTTATGCTATTCCTTTCCAAGATGTATTAGTTACCAGATGTAGCAACTGCAGATTTATGTGCAACTAAGACTGTTGAAAGTTTGGCAAATCTTCACTCTAGTATAGGTTAAATGTAAGATACTAAACTACTGTAAATATTACAGATCATTAAACACAAAGTAAGAGAACTTTCAGAATACGATGAAAAATCCAAAAATTAAGTTATATTTTGTACAGCAAATATTACTATTGTAAGAAGAGATAAAATGAGTATTTGTGACATTGCAGCAAACTTTTAGCGAATTTCTTCAGATTGTAGCTATAAATATGTTACTACCAATCAGCTTCAAAAAATATCTAGAAAGACACAATTATAGCTATATATGTTATCCAGTAACACAACCACAAAAGTTTCAATTGTATATTACCTCAGTTTTTGCTGTTGATTCATCATAGTTATCTTTTTTCTCATCTTTTTTCATATCACACTTCAAAACTGTTTGTAGAGGTCTTTCTTCCATATAATCAGCTTTTACTGAAGCTGGAAATATAAATAATGCAGATTTCCCTGTTACAGGACACAATTTAATTTATGCACCATATAACATAATTAAAATAATTACAATTTAATTAGCTTAATAAGTCTCATTCATAGCTCCTTCTTTAATATACTGGCACATAATTAAATTATGGCACACACAAAAAAATTAACTTTCAGCACAGGGCAGGTTCAGAATATATACATGCACATTGTCAGCACAGAAGCAGGTTGTAAAAGTATGTTAAATTATGCAGATTGTGAATGATGCGTCACTTAAAGATGGATAAAATTCTAAGATAACTAATGCATTACATGGAAACTTGTTAAACATGATACAAATTTATCTAGGAAATTCACAATTTTGAGTCACGTTATACTAAATGACTAACAAAAAGATGCAATTCAGAGGTAATTATGTAGCTTCAAATTACTGGTAGATAACAAGAAATAATGATATATTTTAGCCAATAAAATGACATATATACTCTTTACTAACAGCACATGGTGCATTGATCCTTTATCTCAGTTGGTGGAACCCTTACTTCACACTTCAAATGTCTCAGGTTTAACATACATTGCAAACAACTATCAATAAATAAGGAAATACTGACACAATGCTACATTTGTGCAGGTAAATTGGCACAGTTTATGTCAGGAAGAACATGAAAAATGTTCTCAAAACACATATACTTACTACTAGTTGTTGTAAAACTTTCATCTTCATTCTTCTCTAATTTAATATCCAAATCTTCTTGTTTCTCATCATGAAATGGTTCAACCTTCATATTTAATACTTCCATGATCACACAAAATCTTCACCTTCACATTTTTATCAAAACTTGGTGTTATACTACAGAGAGATAAATTAAGACTTAAATGTTGCTTCCTTCAAAAATATTACAAAGTTTAATATTTATGAACCTCAAATTATTTTGTAATTTTCATAACTAATTATAAGCATAATTTTTCTCACATCTCTATGTGAAAATGGTGACAAAAGTATCAAACTGTTGCAGATGAAATACAGAACATAAGATGTAACTAAAATGGTCAGAACTTACAAAAACCACACAAAGAAATGCACAGTTATGCAATCAATTCACTAAGATACTGGTGTTCCCTTTAACATCAGGTTTCCCAACAATTCTGGTATATTTACTTTATTACAAGTGACAAAAAACAAATTTTTTTTTACTAATTCTACCTCAAATAATAAGCTGTTTTAAATATTTTTTTTTCCATATTGGTATAGATTATGTTCAACATTTGTTTCATAATTTGAATGAGCAAATTTTTGTAACTATTTGTGTATCACACTCCCAGAACAAAATACAGCTATGTATTGTTTCATAGTATTTTCAACATGCATTTTATATTTTAAAGTATGTTGTGGATTGAATAATGCCAATGCATCCATATAACAAATGTTTTGTTGAAAAGTGTTCTGCTGTTAAAATATTGATCACTTTGTAATAGTAGGTTAAAAATGCTTTTTAAGAATTACATATTCTATCCTATATAAATCTCATTTACATCGAAGTAGTGTCCAAACTTATGATATAAGACAAATGTCCAAATAATATGCTTATAAGTTCTGTTTGACAACTCACAAAATATGTTTGTGAAATAAGAACTTATTCATTTATAGGTATACAATATACTACAAAATGTTCCAGTGCACAAGCATTCCAAATACCATCTATTATGTAATTTGTCTTATGATACTAGCTCCCTCTGGTTTAGGAAGATATTAATTTAATACTAATATTGTTTGTTTTTGCATTTAATTGAAAGCTACATGAAGGCTATCTGCATTAGCCATCCCTAATTTAGAAGTGTAAGACTAGAGGAAAGGGAGCTAGTCATCACCATCCACCAACTCTCAGGCTACTCTTTCACAAATGAATAGTGTGATTGACCACTACATTATTATGTCCTTGCAGTTGAAGGGCAAACATGTATGGTGTGACAGGAATTCAAACCCACAACACTCAGATTACAAATCACACTCCTTAACCACCTGGCCACACCAGGCCTAATACAAATATAATGATGCATTTGATGTTTTATTACTGTTATTTTAATTTGTCAATTCTTAATGTTTCCAGGTCTTTCTTTAGTATAGTAAGAAACATTTGGTCTAAACATTTTGTTTTTTATACATGATATTATTGCCACGTTTTCCTTTTATATACCTTTTTGTATAAAACATCAATTACGGATGCTACTTTAGGTGCAATTTTATCTTATTTGTGTTTTTGCTTCAGTAATTTTCAGCACAAATAGTTGTTTCAAATCTCTAAAGTATTTGTAAATTGGAAGATTACCTTTCAAAATTACTATTTTTACTTGTAAAGTACTCGAAACTTTTATGACACAAGCAATTACTAACTGAAAATGCAGATTTTTCTAGTAAAATATCCAATAAGTCGTTACGATAATTAATCAAAAATAGAAGTAAAAACTATATTGTGGAAACAGCAAACTACAGTTGAGATCAATATTTATTTCGATTACTTGGCCATTTGTACCTCCCGTAACAACACATGGTATGTCTGTGGACTTACAACGCTAGAAAAGATGCCCACTGGGAAGTTTTTGTTTATTTACAAATAAAGGAACAAAACTTAACGATTCAGAAAGCTGGTGGGGCAACAGATGGATTACCTTCGATAAACACAGCAAATAACTCAACGATACTTTGTTATAACAAATCGTTCACTTAATCATGCTACCGAAATAATCTGACTTCCCTATAGCACTTCTATACCACCCGACCTTTGAAATATCACCTAGTCTTTTCACGACAAAACAAGATAAATGAGTATATTTGCAAAAAATTCAACATACAATATTAATTTTAAAGTTTTCTTTGTTAGTAGATTAGAAATATAAACTCACGACATATTCCATATTAAGATTAATTGATATCCATAAAATCCTCTGGTGACTGTTGTCAACTCTCGCGATCCTTCAGTGATGTCGAGAAACCCACTTGTTGAGAATTTTATATGCAAAAACGGCTCGTTCTGGGTTCAGGAAATATTTTAAATAGAAGAGCGAACAACGTTTCGAACTTCTTCGGTCATCGTCAGGTTCACAAAGAAAGAGGTAACTGACCGGAAGCTGACCACATGTTTGGAAGGGGTTGTATAACTGAGTGTCGCAATGTAGAGGGCGCGGTTAGATGTTTGAATATATAATAATCTATAATATTAATATAGGTATAATGGCGTTCCTTTATATTGGTTTATTTTGGGTTTAAGTTGTTGTATAAGTAAGGCTTCTTTAATTTTTCGTTTGTTTATGTTTGTTTCTTTATTTAGTATTTTAGTGTTTTCTATGGTTATGTTGTGTCCATTTGACTTGCAGTGTTCGAAAACGTGTGAAGGTGACTTTTTATGTTCTTTGAATCTGGTTTCCATTTTTCTACTTGTTTCTCCTATATAGAAGTCGTGGCAGTTGTCACATTGTATTTTATAAATAATGTTGGTGTGGTGTTTGTCAGTGTAGTTCTTACATAGTATAGACCTTAGTTTTGTGCCTGGTTTTTGAATAAATTTAGTGTTAACTGGAATGTTATATTTTGTTACTAGTTTTTGCCAAATGTTGGTTATTTGTTTGCTGATGTCAGGAATATATGGTATACAGCAGTATATGGTTTCGTGATTTTTTGATTCGTGAGATATATTTACTTTTGTTGGTTGATTTTGCTTTCTGTCTCGGTGTGTGTTTATAATGTTTTCTACGGTTTGTGGAGGAAACTTATTGATGTTGATGAAGTATTGTTTTATTTTGTCTAATTCATCGTTAATTTTATCTGGTGAGCACAGTTTTATGGCTGTGTTGATCTGGTTTCTTAGTATGTTGAGTTTTTGTTTTGTTTCATGTGCTGAGTCCCAAGGAATGTATAGTCCAGTATGGGTGATTTTTCGGTGGATTTCTGTTTTGAATTGTGTGTCGGTTCTTATAATTTTGCGGTTAAGAAATGATATTTGATTGCTTTCTTCCTGTTCACATGTGAAGTTAATGTTGGGATGTATAGAGTTAATGTGAGTGAAAAAATTAAGTATGTGTTCTGTAGATTTGAATCCCGCAACCGTGTCATCTACATATCTGTACCAGTATAGTGGTGGATGTAATGCAGTATTAATTGCTTGTGTTTCAATTTGTGTCATAAAAATATTGGCTAGAACTGGTGATACTGGGTTGCCCATGCTTAGGCCATTTGTTTGTATATAGTTTTGGTTGTTGAACATGAAGTTTGTCTTTATTGTGGTGAATTCTATGAGGGTTGCTGACTGGTTACTGGGAATGTCTATAATTGGGTTAGGGTCTCGAATATAGAGTTCTAAGGCTATCTTGCAGGCTTCTGTTGTTGGAACTTCTGTGAAGAGGGATATAACATCGAAACTGGCCATTAAGGCTTTATGATTAAGTTCATTTAGATTAGACTTGAAATTAAAAGAGTCTTTGATGAATGAGCTGGCTGATGTTACATATTTGGAGAATGCCCATGCTATGTATTTACGAAGATTGTAATTAAACGATTCATATGTTGACATTATTGGTCGCACACCGCAAATATACGGCATCCCCAAACCTCATAAACCAGATTGTCCATTACGTCCAATAATGTTTCCAACTACGTTTCTAGCGTTGTAAGTCCTTAAACATACCGCTGTATCATTAGAGGGGCATTTATCAAGGAATATTTACCTTGGAGCACGTACAAGTATTACTTGTTTATTTGTTTTTGAATTTCGTACAAAGCTACTCGAGGGCTATCTGTGCTAGCCGTCTCTAATTTAGCAGTGTAAGACTAGAACGAAATCAACTAGTCATCACCACCCACCGCCAACTTTTGGGCTACTATTTTACCAACGAACAGTGGGATTGACCGTGACATTATAACGCCCTCACTGCTGGCAGGTTAAGCATTTTTACGAGTCTCACGCCTTGACATGCTTGGCCATGCCGGACCTGTTTTACTTTAAAACGAGTTTCTAAATTGTTATTTGTGTCTCGGTAAAAGCTTTTATAAATTACATATCCACTGTAAACAACATATAAGTGTGAAAATATACCTGTATGCATTTCAAGGTATATTCAGGAATTACCAATCCGTAAACTATTTTTATATACACGATAAAAAGCGTTCAAAATAACAATTATCAGCAAACTCGTGACGACGGGAAATCCACTTGAAGTAAAAATGTATCTCAAGATGGTTGATACAGGAAGTAAAACAACTTTTATTAAAATAAAGTAGAGAACAACGTTTCGACCTACTTGGGTCATCTTCAGGTACAAAAGGATAATTTACAATTGACCTTTGCTGGGACAAAAGTAAAACTGGTACAGGATTATTGGGGATGTTGCGGTTAGATATTAGGTTATTAATTAATACAGGTATAAAGGTGTTCGTTTATATTGGTTTTAGTTGTTGTATGAGCAGGGCTTCTTTGATTTCATGTTTATTGATATATAATTCCTTACTTCGTATCTGGGTGTTTTATTTGGTTATGTTGTGTTTATTTGTTTGCAGTGTTCAAAAATTTGTAATGGTTTGTTTTTTCTTTGAATCTGGTTTCCACTTTTCTGCTCGTTTCTCCAATAAAGAAGTAGCAGTTGTATTGTATTTTATAAGTAATGTCGGTGTTGTGTTTATCAGAGTAATTCTTATGTTCTACGGACTTTAGTTTTGTAGCAGGTTTTTGAATAAATTTGGTGTTTACTGAATTGCTGTGTTTCAAGTTATTTTCAAATGTTGGTTATTTTTCGCTGATGTAAGTAATATATGGTACGCAGCATTGTAAGATTTACTGTTTGTTTGTTGTTAACCTAGGTGTGTGCGTATAATTTTGTCAACAGTGTCTGGAGGAAATTTCTTCATGAAATGGTTTTATTTTGTTGATTTCATCGTTAATTTTATTGGGTGAGAACAGTTTTGTGATTGTGCTTATTTAGTTTCTTAATTAAGTTTTCATGCTGTTAGTAAAGGATCGCCTTACAATTAACTGTGATGAATCACAATGAATACCTAAATAGATTCAAATATCCACAAATTTGAGAAATTTTGTTTTGAATCTCGCGCAAATCTACACGAGGGCTATCTGCGCTAGTCGTCCCTAATTTAGCAGTGTAACACTAGAGGGAAGGCAGGTAGTCATCACCACCGCCAACTCTTGGGCTACTCTTCTACCATCGAATAGTGGGTTTGACCATTACATTATAACGCCCCCAGGGCTGAAAGGATGAACATGTTGGTACGACTGGGATTCGAACCCATGACCCTCGGATTACGAGTCGAATGCCTAAACACACTAGGCAACGTTGGGCCAAAATTTGAGGAACACATACATTGACTTTTTTATTGTTTTGCATTCAATGCTCGTGATCCTCAGACGGAAACCTATACATTAGGTCATCCCATAAATTCGAACATTTAATACAGAATGTGCATCATCATTTCTGTCTTCGTAGAAGGCTTTAATGTCTAAAATATGGAGTAGGACGTGTATAAAAATGTTCACGCAAATTAAATAAATTAATCCACCTCCACTTTTTATATAATTAATCAAACAAACTCTTATAAAGATAGATGTGTCTGAGGAGCACATTAGGCATATAATGCTTTACGAGTTTCAAAAAGGCAATATTGCAGCAGAAACTTCACGAAATATTCAAGGTGTTTACGGTATGGAGTCTCTCAATGAAATAAAGTGTCAAAGGTAGTTTCAGAAGTTCAGATCAGATGACTACAACTAAAGTAATACGCCACGTTCAGGTCGTCCTGTTGAGTTTAATGATAACTTGCTGCTAACTGCACTTGATGAAGATTGTGCTGTAACAGTTGAAAAACTCGCACAGAAGTTAATTCAACTCATTCAACAGTTCACCATCATCTGCAATAACTTGGAAAGGTGTCAAAACTAGGAAAGTGGGTACCAACGATTTGAAGCCAACTTCAGAGCAAGAGTAGACATTTGCACTTCTCTGCGTTCTCATGAGCGCAACTCACCTATTTTGAACAGGTTAGTGAGTGGAGATGAAAATTAGATATTTTATAAAACGTTAAAGGCTGTAGACAATGCAGGTAAACTGGCTAAAGCAGAGCTCAAAATGGAACTCCACCCTAAAAAGTCTTGTCAAGCGTTTGGTGGGATATTGTTGGTGTGATCCACTTTGAAATGCTGCAACTCAATGTAACGATTACATCAGACTTCTAATGTCAATAGTTAGAGCACTTGAGTGTTGCATTGAAATAAAAGAGGCCTCCTTTGATCAATCGTAAGGGTGTTGTGTTGTACCAGGATAATGCACAGCCCCATAAGCAATAATCACATCTGCAAAGATTGAAGAGCTAGACTGGGAAAACTTCCGCATCCTTCAGTTCTTGCCCCATCTCATTATCACCTATACCCTCTCTATATTCTGAAAACTTCAAACCCCGACAATTTTATAGAAATGGCATTCAGAAGCTTGTGAATCGTTGGCAGAAAATAATTAATATTTATGAAACATACATTATGAATTATATAACATTCAATGTTTTTTAAATCCTTTCTCTTTTTCTGAACCTAAAATCAGATATTACTTCAGGGATGACCCTTAGGTTTAACTTGAGTAAATATCTGTCAGTTATTGTCTAAGATTTGTAAAAACATCAATTTTAACTTTTACCGTAACACTGGTCAAACATTACTGTTTACATAAAGTTATATATAATCCTTTAAAACAAAACTAGCGGAACATTTATTTAGAATAACTTACAAAGGGTGAATAGGAATAGATGTAAAAATATGGTATTCGATGTATTAATTATAGGAACGAACAAGTGAATTAGCAACGTTAATTAGTGTATGTCACAAATATAATGTCAGAAAATGCAAAATATGTGTACCTGTATTGTATGATACACAATCGGCTTTGGATAAATAATGTAAATATATCGTTCACTTAAAATATTTATTTAAAAAAACGAAACTTCAGATCAGTATAAAATATAGATCTAATGAATTAGTCTTTTTGTTTGTTTTTGGAATTTCGCACAAAGCTACTCGAGGGCTATCTGTGCTAGCCGTCCCTAATTTAGCAGTGTAAGACTAGAACGAAATCAGCTAGTCATCACCACCCACCGCCAACTCTTGGGCTACTCTTTTACCAACGAATAGTGGGATTGACGGTCACATTATACACCCCCACGGCTGGGAGGGCGAGCATGTTTAGCGCGACGTGGGCGCGAACCCGCGACCCTCGGATTACGAGTGCACGCCTTAACGCGCTCGGCCATGCCAGGCCCCTGTTAAAATGTCCCGCCGCCGGGTTTTGAAGCCCGGACTTGCTGGGGGTGTGCCAAGCTTCCCCAGGTAATCTAGACAACTAGACTACGGCGGGACATGAATTAGTCATACAAATGTTTTGTAAAAAGAACAACGAATTATGCAATGGCATTTGGCTCATTCAAATAATTGATTTATCCATAAATCAAGAAACTAAGTGTGATACAAACTAGTTTTAGACAATATAATTTTCATCTGTGTTACAATGATCTTCTCGTTAATGCTGACGTTTGTTGTAAACACAAGTTTTGAAACTTTTTTATCAGTAGAGGTGATATGTGCAATCTTTTGTTGTTTTCTGAATTCTGCATGAATTATTACTTGGAAAACATAATGCCAGGTTCTCTGAATATCCACTGCCTAATAGCACGTGATTAATAATTCGTAATTAGTCAAACAGAACAAACCACTGCAAACGAAACATAACGTTGATTACCCAAAGTGATACGTTCTAACAGAATCACGAGATGTTTCTTCTTTCAGAAACTTTGTAAAAGATTATGCACATAAATTCCATTATTAAATTCGTCAAAGAAATTTAAGATAGATCTTTCAGACCTATCGGTACAATTATTCTATTGCTTAAAATTGTGTAGCAGAATGGTATCAGGTAAACAATTACAAATTAAATTGTGAGTGAAAAGTAATATAATGCTATATGTTAATCATTGTCTGTACTATTATATTAATATTCTATCGATACCAGACTGATAAAAGTTTCAAGTTTTATCACATAAAAAATGATAGAATTCATGTGTACAGAGTTGCAGTCTGTATACTTACTTAAATATCACAATTCATGATGAAAAGTAACTGAATGATCTGAGTAAACCAATACATAATGTTTAGTATACTCTGTTCATTAACGAACTTCATATATTGCATTCGAATGTTTGGAATAATTTTTATTTTTTTGTACGAACAAGTCATAATCCATGAAATTCCGTTCCATAAGTCAGGTGTATCAACTACTTTGTTCGGTACAATCAATACTAAATTTAGAGCTTCTACAAAATTAATCAAATATATCCAAACTTTGTATAAATCCAATAATTACAGTGAAAAAATGTTTTAAGAAGCATTTTACCCACTCTGTATTAATGTATTTCATCTAGAAAAGTAGAATAACATTAGTACGTTTTTCTTAACAACACCCAAGTTCTGTAGAAGATAAATATCAAGCCTCTTTACATATTAAAATAAGTATCTTCATTAGATTTTTAAATTATCATATCTTTGTAATTTATAGGTTATTGCTTAATGTCACAAAATGGGAAAGCCTAAGTCACTTTTAAAATCTTTTCATTTAACGATATTAATAATAAAAAAAGAGAAGTAGATGAAATCAGTATTCACCTTTACACATTTGATAATTACAAATATTTTAAACTTTCGGTTGCACAGTTACACAAATATATTTTTTTTGTAATTAAGCACAAAACAACACAAGGAGTCATCTGTCAACTAGTATTAATCACCAGTATTAAAATTTTGATTCTATCGTTTAAGTCCAATGACACACCACTGTACTACTAGAGGGCTCCACAAATACAAAAGTCCATAAAGGTTGAAATGTATATAGCTTTATCACTGTTTCTAATTGCATGTATAATAAACAGAATCACTATAACATAAACTGAAAAATCTTAAAACAACAACACTTTTGCTGCAGTAGTAAAAAAATGTTAAAACACAACAGTTTCATTACTTTATGTTTTTATAACGGTGGTCTACTTTTCTTTTCAGGAAGTAGCAATTACAATGTTATCAGTCCTAATGAAGCTGCATCAAAAACCTTCCAACTGTAAAATTAATTATGGGTAGATTGAACAAAGATAATTGTATACATTTCTTAATCTTGAATACAAGTTTAACACACATAATAAAATTAACTGTTTATGTACTAAATTAATTCTTTTCACCAATGGTATTTTTCATCTCTGGGTAATTTTGTGAATTATATATGAAAAACATTAACTACAGTACCAAACTGTTAATCACTTAACATTTGAGCACTTCAAATGTGATTTCAGCAATTCAAAAGATTAAGTAAAGCATTTTTATTTCCTTTAACTATAAAACTTTTATTTTCTTCAGAAAAGCTTTTGTAAAATTAGAAAAGCTTTAATATAACCACATATAGAGCACATTTTTACTTCTGAATTCAGTTTTGATTCATGGTTTTCATAATTAGAAACAACCATAAATTGAATAAGGCTATAACTTTTAGGTTGAGGTTTTAGCTTATACTTTCTACATTAGCACTTTATATTACTGGCTACACGGTCTACATAAAGAATATTTATACATTTATCTCTGTAAAGTTTAGTTTGACATAATTACCAATAAGTTAATAAATACAATAATATTCATCCATATCTGTAGAATTTCTACCTAAAGTTAAATGTTTCTGAGTGAAGAACAAATCAAGTATTTCTGACCATGTTTGTTATAAATATAGAAGATTACAAACAATTCAATAGTACGGTTTGTAACTAATGCTTATTATTATTCTGGGAACTGCACATCTAATGAGACTTAAGTACAAAAAAGGTTTGCTTGGAAGTAAAACTAGTTCTTCTGTTTGTATTACAGGGGAAAGGAGACTGAGCAGTTTCTAGGTTCAACTGACTCCTTCATTTTTTACCTAAGCATATTTTTGTGAATTAATCACTCGGTGAGAAAATGGAATTTTAAGATTACCATATGAGTTACCAAAGAAGATGTAATTTATAATCAGTGAACCCTCTGATGGTAATATAAAAGTTCAACTAATTGTTTAATAATTTTTGCTTACTTCCTTACACAATGTTTGAAGTCAGGTTTAATTTAATGATAGAAACGTAATGTCAGGATACAAGTAAGTTTATTAGGTTACAATTGTACCCTATTCTGGCCTTTTATTTGCTTGTTTTGAATTAAGCACAAAGTTATACAATGGGCTACCTGTGCTTTGTCCACCACAGGTATTGAATTCCAATTTCTAGTGGTGTGAGTCCACAGACATATTGCTGTACCAAAAAAGGGAGCACTCTCGTTTTTAATAACACTGTCTTGCATTCACATTTCTCAATCTTGTAGTTTTTCTGTCAGAATAAATATAAAAACCTCTTGTGAATGAAAAGGTTCACACAATTTTTAATTCAAATTTCTTTCTCAACCCACTAAAAAGTCACACTTTCTCCTGCTATTCAGTCCTTATTCAGTGATTTTGCTCATTTTAATACTTAGATACTGAGTAATCAATTCATTTTTTTTAATAAGAACTAACGATTTTGTAAATGCTATTATTTCAGAAATTCTAACTCCTCTACTTTAACAAAGGTTTGAAGTCATTCATTTTCAGTCACTTGTAATACAATTCTTCTTGAGGTGTGAGTCAAATACTTTAATACTTCTGAAAATAGTAAAGTTGGAATAACTATTTTCCAAAACGTAGGTCCCTTATCATTAAATAGTAAGGTATATAGCAAATTATGACATGTTTCTGAAATGCACAATTGGCAACATGTGCTGTGTAAACCACTGGAATGAAAAACCCATGTTTTCATGTTGCAAACCCTCAGGAATGGAAATTACAAATATGTAACTTTTTTTCCCAGTGTCAGCTCTGATATATTTTAACCTACAGTTATTTACAGACTGTTTTTAAAAACTTCACAACTAAACTTCTTGTCCTGAATGTATCTTATGATGTTCCTTTAAGCTATAACTCCTTATAAAGTGTTTTCCCCACACTGTACAGTGTCAGGTTCCTCCCCAGCGTGTGTGTTCTCTTGGATGTTGTTTTAATTCACCCTTTGATCCAAGGCGTTTGCTATAACTTCACAATTGTAAGATTTCTTCACAGTACATAATCTTTGATGTCATTTTAAAACACTTTTTGTTTTAAATTGTTTTTCACACACTGTGCAATGGTAGGGTCTTTCATAAGTGTGTATTCTTTATGTTTTAATCTACCATTTGATCTAAACTGCTTCCAACACACTCTACAACTGTAAGGTTTCTAACAAGTGAATTCTTTGGTGCTTTTTCAAATAATGTTTTGTTCTAAATTGTTTTTCACACACTGCACAACTGTAGGGTTTCCCACCATTGTGTATTCTTTTATGTACTGTTAATTCACCATTTGTTCTGAACTGTTTTCCACACACTGAACAACTGTAAGGTTTCTCACCAGTATGTATTCTATGATGATTTTTCAAACCATCTTTTGTTCTAAATTGTTTTCCACACACTGTACAACTGTAAGGCCTCTCTCCAGTGTGTATTCTTTCATGAATTTTTAATTCATAATTTGATCTAAATTTTTTCCCACACCCTATACAACTGTAAGATTTCTCACCAGTGTGTGCTCTTTGGTGCTGTTTTAAAGAAACTTTTATTCTAAATTGTTTTTCACATACTGTACAACTGTAAGGCTTCTCTCCAGTGTGTATTCTTTCATGTATTTTTAATTCACCATTTGTTTTAAATTGTTTTCCACACACTGTACAACTGTAGGGTTTCTCACAAGTGTGCGTTCTTTGATGTTTTTCTAAAGCACCTTTTGTTCCAAACTGTTTTCCACAAATTGTACAATTGTATGGCTTCTCTCCAGTATGTATTCTTTGATGTATAGTTAATCCACTGTTTGTTCTAAATTGTTTACCACAAACAGTACAGATGTAAGGCTTTTCCCCAGTGTGTATACTTTGATGTATTTTTACAACACTATTTGTCCTAAATTGTTTCCCACATACTGTACAACTGTAAGGTTTCTCCCCAGTGTGTATTCTCTGATGTACTTTTAATTCAATATTCCTTCTAAATTGTTTCCCACACACTGTACAACTGTAAGGTTTTACCCCAGTGTGTATTTGTTGATGATATTTTAATTCATAACTTGTTGTACACTGTTTTTCACACACTGTACAACTGTAAGGTTTTATCCCAGTGTGTAGTGGTTGATGATATTTTAATTGACAATTTGTTGTAAATTGTTTTTCGCATACTGTACAACTGTAAGGTTTCTCCCCAGTGTGTATTCTTTGATGTATTGTTAATATACTATTTGTTCTAAATTGTTTTCCACACACAGTACAACTGTAAGGTTTCTCATGAGTGTGTATTTCTTTATGATGATTTAACTTACCATATGTTACAAATTGTTTCCCACATACTGTACAACAGTAGGATTTCTCCCCAGTGTGTATTCTTTGATGTACTGTTAATTTACTGTTTGTTCTAAATTGTTTTCCACATACTTTACAAATGTAATGTTCCTCACAACTATGTGTTCTTTGGTGTTTTTTTAAGGAATCTTTTATCCTAAATTGTTTTTCACAAACTGTACAGCTGTAAGGCTTCTCTCCAGTGTGTATAGTTTGATGTTTTTTTAATTCACCACATGTTCTAAATTGTTTCCCACAAACTATACAACTGTAAGGTTTCACCCCAATATGTATTCCTTTATGTATTGTTAATCCACTCTTTGTTCTAAACTGTTTTTCACAAACTGTACAACTATAAGGCTTCTCCCCTGTGTGTATACTTTGATGTATTTTTACTAGACCACATGTTCTAAATTGTTTTCCACACACTGTACAACTGTAAGGTTTTTCCTTAGTGTGGATTCTTTGATGTGATTTTAAGTTTTTAATTTTTACAAATAATTTTCCACAAATTCCACAACCATGAGACTTCTCCCTGGTATAATTTCTTTTATGTTGTTCTAATGGACTATTTCTCTCAAAGTTTTGAACATCAACTGCACAATGATATGGTTTATCTCCAGGTTGTATCCCCCGTTCTTGTATTAGTTTATTCAATGTTGTAAATTCTTTTATGTTATTTCCATTTAAAGTTGTTTCTCCACACATTTCATTGTTTGGTTTGGATGAATTTATAACTTCTGTACAGTAATCTTGCTTTATACCATGATAACCAGGACACTGACTCACGTAACAGATGTTCACACTGGCTTTTGTATCTGTAACAAATGTATAAATGATGTCATATAACAGTTAATAAAATATTTGATAAACTTCTAAGTATATATGTTTTTGTATGATCAATGCACAAATAAAAATATTAAAGCTAAAACCAACTACGATGCTGTTTTCACAGTTTTATTATTTACAAACTGCTCTACTGGAATCATTTAAAATAATTTGTAAATAACATTCCACTTACAAGAAAGGTTTTTTTGTGGATAAATTAAAATCACCTACATAAGTATGAGAACAACATCGGAACAACCAATGTAGTTTCAGCATTAAGTTTTAAAGATATTTTCAATTTGAAAAGGAGGGTTATCATCAATTCTTCAAATGATTAACATGTAGAGTTTAAAACGAGATATTTATTTTAAAGTCCAAATTGAATCAAATCATTTCATGCAAGCAATAACTGGTTTGTTTCAAATTTCCCACAAAGCTACTCAAGGGCTATCTGCAGTAGCCATCCCTAATTTAGCAGTGTAAGACTAGAGGGAAGGCCACTAATCATTGCCACCCACCACTAACTCTCGGGCTACTCTTTTACTAATGAACAGTGGGATTGACCATTACATTATAATGCCCCCACAGGTGAAAAAGCGAGCATGTTTGGTGTGGCGAAGATTCGAACCAATGATGCTCAGATAATGAGTTGAGTGCCTTAACCACCTGGCCATGCTGGGCCCTATAAGAAAGAAAATCCACTGTACCATTTTGTTTATTATAGAGGCTGAAACAATCTACACTCAGTTTTGTTTTTTACATAGGCTAAGTAACAGTATGATTAGAGGCCATCCTTTCCAATATAAATGCAAGAAATAAGCTGAATATCACTGACTCTGATGTTGTGTTAAGACAAACTGATGATACACTCATATGCAATAATCAAGGTGATGTAAATGTAATTTAGTTACACAGTCTATTTAAGGAAGCATAAAGTATCATTTATTTTGAACCAGCTACACTATAATGTCTCCAAACAGTGTGTTTATGTGCCTTGTGTATATTACGAGTAGCTGAGTTCTGGGTGAAAACTTTCAACATTCTTAACCCTGATACTAGGATTTTAATAGTTCACTGGAACATGTACATAAGCAATAATTTGTTGCTATCCTAGATCTATGCTCTTTTGAGCTTATGTAAATACAGCATAGTGTGTCAATGATGATCTTTTTGCAAGGAATTTTCAGGAAAATAAGTTGTTTTTTTCTTGTACTGTGAAAAATCATTTAAGTTGAGATGCTAGTCAAGTGACAAGTTGTAATGGGCAACTAAAAGTTATTTTGTCTCAGTTAAAAAAACAAACTATTATTTGAGTCTACAACCATGTTAACATAAATATACTTTTTGTTAAAATGTTCTAAATCAAGGGTAACTATAAATATATATATTGATAAATATCACGATTTAGACTATATTATTTATTGATATATCTTATTCTTTTATGAAGTTTAGGAGCCATCACTCTGATTAGAAATTGTTTGGTTTCTATATTCACCATGTAAAGTAATGGATGGGAGATGTGATGTGATTAAAGCCCATGGGTGTAAAAGGCTGGTAGTGTTCAATAAATTATATTTAAAGAAATAAATGAAAGAAATACATTCTCTGTATGTGTTGAAACATTAATCCACAGATACAGATTCAAATTACTAATTAAAAATTTTATCTATAAAGAACCAGGAAGATAAACACTAGTCAGTTAAAAGTTTCTTTGTTTAATTTTAAGGAAAAAAAATTAGTTTTCTCCATTCATTATCAGGTAAACTTTATCTCACAACTATTTCTAATGTTTATCATTTTATCACTCCATAATCTATCACATAAAAACCCTGAGTACAACTAAAAAATAAAAACACAACAAATACAGATCTACACACTTCATATTTTTTTTCTTTGATTTAAATAACAATGTGAAATAACTTGAGTTGTAGAAAATACATGTACTTACCACATGTACTTTCTGACACTGATTCTGTTTCTTTAAATTCAGTTTTTGTTTTTACATTCACATAATTACAGTTTGAACTATCCAGATCATCATCATTACTGTCACTGAACTTTGAAATAATATCATCTTCTAACAGATCACCAGGCTGCTCTGTTTTCTCCTGAACAAATACAGTATAATATTAAACAGCTTGTGTTATCATTACACATAGTTTCTATGGTTTACTAGTTCGAAATAATATAATTAATCAACCTAATGCTTGGAACTAATGTGCAAACAGCACTAAACCCATCTAAATACTTACATTTTTTTAAAATGTTAGGACTTTAAATATTAAAAATATTGGAATCTAATATTTTACTTTTACATAGCTTGCTGAAACTGCAATATGTATATTCCAAAATATTCAAGAAATACATGTTTGTTACCATCTGAAGTGTCAACTATTTTTTGTTGTTGCCATTATAATGTTTCTCATTAAACTTCCATTCACATCTAACTAAAATGTAAACTTCAGATACATTACATACATCTGTACACCATTAACAGCCAGGAGTCTCCTAGTGGAGCAGCAACCAGTGAAAGACTGCATCTTTCTGAAGAAGGGAGTACCTTATGGGTTTTTAATATTAGCTTAATGTGATAACAGACCAAAAGTCATGAAGGTAGTTACATTTTGTCAAAGTGGGTGAAATTTTATAATGTACAGCATGAATAAGGCTTCGATATATTTTACTTTAGCCATACATATCAGGTCGATACTATAATAGTAGACAAAAGTAACCCTCACATATATTCCAAGATAAATCCCAATCTTGTCCAGCTGGGAACTACTCAACAGATGTTATGATTTGTTGTAATATACTACATTTACTGCCTTGTATCTCAAATCATGAGTGTGCCCAATTTATTGCTCATTGCACAAAAACCACCACTTGCAGACAAATCCCATTTCCATTTCTACAGCAGTTTGAGACTGAAGAAGTCATAATCCTTTTGGATTCCATTACCAGAATGAAGAGAAAGTCATATATGTTAAAACATAAGTGTGCATGAACCAATGTCATCAGGCACCATCATCCGGAAATGGGTCATCACAAAAAGACACTGTAATGGGTTACCACTGCTAAAAACATCAAACTAAGAGTGAATAATTATATTTATTTCTGTCCAATTTCTTTTTTCTTGTGCAGAATGTTAAAATGGTCAATTCAGTTATGTACACATGTTCTCAAAATGGAACATCATCTCAACAGTGGACACCAAGCAAGAATGGATCAATTAAGATGTCTGTATTTCCCTGCTTGACACAAAATTTGAATAAACAATTCCCATGAGATAAGTATAACCATTCAGTGAGATCTGATGACACCAGATAGAAGAATAACAATAATGAAGGAAGAAATAGGATAAAAACAACTAGATCCAGGCAGCCAATATATTTTGAAAATAGAGGGGTTACAGAAAAATTAATCAGTCCTTATACATGGATGAAGGAATGTGGCAGTAAATAAACAAATCCAACTGATCAAACTAACTCGAAAACCAAAAAGAACTGAAAAAAAACAAGTCTGAAAATAGGCAGTATTATGGAAAGATAAACATATGATCATACACTAATACTCGCAAGGAATACTGCCCATGGAGGATGTTTCACCCTCCTATTGGTGAAGGGATATTGCATTATGATAATTATGACGTCGACCAGCTAAACGACTGTAGACACACAAACATGGAAGTTTAAGTCTTTTAGCAGGTGCATGAAATTTCATGGTAGTCATATATGAGGTTGTAGGTCAGAGGTAAGTAACATTTCTGAGATTAAATTTACTTTATGCACAACTTTTAACATATTTTAAAAATGAGATTTTAAAAGAATATAAGCATATTTTCAAATAGGAAGTACCCATATAAATTATCTGATAAAACTTATGATGCATATTATATATACACACACATGAACACACTTAAATAACCAAAAAAATCAAATTACTTCATCAGTACCACAGAATTTCATTATAATTCCTCATGTTTATTTGCTAAGCTGTATTTGTGTCTAATAAAAATATGAAATCTTGAACACACTGAACACCCAACTTATAAGCTCTAAGGTTTTCTTGAAAGAAAAAGGATGTCATTATATTTGGAAATGGCTTAGTAGATCACTAAGGGGATATTCTGAGCTTTTGTATGGTTATTCACATGCCATATACAAAAGTATGTGTATATAACAAACCATTTTCAAAAATGGAAACCAGTAACTAGGTGAGATGAGGAAGGTGCCAAATTTGATTCACTAAATACAGTGATAGCTTAGCAAATATAAAAAAGGTTTCATTATATATTATAACTTTCCAACTAGGTAACTTGAATTCTTAATTTGTATAAATCTATGAACGCTGTATTTTGATATGACAAACATCTATTTTGAACCACTGAATTTAATATACCACATGACACACAAAATTCAATGTTTGGCTGTATTTAATATTTACTTTCAAGTTAAAATATATTAAATAAACTATGAACAGGAGAAATGCAGAAAGCTTTTGTGCAGAGCCACAAAGCCCCCAGATAATGAAAGGTGTCCAGCATTTTTATGTCTGAGGTCCTTGCAGACCCATAGTCCAGTTTAGAATGAAAGATGGCATAACAGATCTTGAGCACAGAACATCATTCTGCTCCACAAGATGTAGAAGATAGGATACGGAGGATTTTCACTGCTCTTATACACGTGACTTGTAGCTGTGTGATGTGAAGAATGAAAGCAAGCTTACAGTCATAAATAAAACAAGAACTTTGCTTCAGAGACCAGGGGAAGAACATCATTACCATTTGCTGTAGTCCACTGCAACAAACAATTGAGGACAGTCTGAATATGCCACTTAATAAATTTCATGTTTGACGACCAACATTAAATGTGGAAGTTGTCCACATAGAACCAGTTTGCAACAGTAGGAGGAAGTTGTGTAGTGATAGCATTAATCTTAATATCAAAAAGTGTGAAACTGATGACACAGCTCTGAGGGACTCCAAGTTCTTGTGGAAACGAACATGAAAGTGTCAAGCCCACACAGACTTCTGAATAAAAATTGGAAAAACAGCTGTGCAATCCTTAGTAGTCTCCTTAGCCTTCTCAAGGTGAAAGAACACAGAAATAGGATATTCCCTCTTCAGGAAGAGTTCCTTGAAACACATTTCAAACCATATGTCAGACTGTCTACTGTTTAATGCTGTAAACAAGGCCAACAATGTGTGGAAGAGAGAGGTTGTTTGAATTGAGGAACAAAACAAAGTAAGCATTAAACATCTTCTCTAAGACCTTATAAAGACAGCAAATGAAAGCAATCAGACAATAATTAGAAGGAATCTTTGGATTCTTCCTAGGCTTAAATTAAAAAAGGGTAAACAATAGCCTGGTGCCAAGCATCAGGGAAAAGATTTTCCTTCCAGATATAATTAAAAACAGCTTAAAGAATATCAAGAGAAGCAGTAGAGAGATGGCACAACATCTCATAGTGAACATCATCAGGTCTGACCAATGTAATGCTAGACTGATGAGGAACAAGCCTGAATTCCAGTGGTGTAAGGAGGTCATTACAGTTGTGGAGACAATCAGCTTGAAAGGAAAGAGGCAACTGCTCAGCCTCAGACTTGATGACTGAGAAAGCACAGTAAGAAACAGAAGCAGTGGATGTACAAGAAAAACTCTCACCAAGTGTCAAATAATGTTCTGTATACCATCATCTTCCTGGCCATTAGAGAGCAAGATGGAAAGGAGATGGAGAGCATACCTCATGACCAATGTCATGACTAATCCCACTATTTGTTGGTAAAAGAGTATCCCAAGAGTTGAAGATGGGTGGTGATGACTAGCTGCCTTCCCTCTAGTCTTACACTGCCAAATTAGGGATGGTTAATGCAGTTAACCCTTGTGTAGCTTTGTGTGATATTAAAAAAAACAAGGTTTCAGTGCCTCCAGGCAGGCAGAACTCCATCATAGATAAGGATGCCTTGATAAACATAACTAGATCTTCTTAGGAATATGGTAAGCAGCTGCCTGAACAAATGTTAGCCACTTCAAACAGAGAGGACTGCATCCATTGATCTTCCAGAACACACAGGAATAAAATCCTAAAAGAACTTCAATAACTCTCTCCACTGTCCCCTTTACCAACATACCTCTGTTAGCCATGAATCAAAGTTCTGAAATCCAATGATCTGTAGGAGATGGAAACACTATCTGTTTGAGGGAGGGATACTTGTAGCAGAGATGTGAACTGAATGACTAGTCCTCATACAAGGGTTTGTAGTATCCATGAATCAATGGTAAAGGTTTTCTACAGATCCAGAATTTCTTAAAGCCAAGGCCCCATAGACCCGCAACATAGAATTAAAACTGAGCAAATGAACCTCATGGATATAGACAAAATCTGTTCTTGGTACCAATGGTTCAAGGGGCTGATGTAGGGGATGGAACTATGACCTCACGTTAAAAGGAAAGTTAAAAGCCAACAATGACAGGGATAAATACAGAAAGTTTACAATCTGTCCTCTATAAATATTAAATATGAAACACTAGTGAATTAGCAATATTATTGTTGCAAGAAGACCTGAAATGAGTTTATTCATGGCAATATGGCAAACTTGTTGTGAATTTCTTCACCTTGTAACTATAAATGTATTATTATCAATTATAAAAAGTCCAGAAAGACACAATTACAATTATATATTATCTTCAATACCACAATGTAAAAGTTTTAATCTACAAATTACCTCAGTTTTCACTGTTGCTCCATCACAGTTATCTTCTTTCTCCTGTTTTATCATATCAAATTTGAAAATGGGATGTAGAGATCTTTCTTCTATGTAATCAGCTGGTCCTGTAGCTAGGAATACAAACACTGTAGATTTCTCTATAACATGATGCAATATTATTTATCATAATCAAAATCAGTACAATATATTTAGCTAGATAAGCCTCTTCTATAGTCCCTTTCTTGATGTACTAGTGTATTAAAAAAAACAAAACTTTCAGGAAACAGACTGGCATGCAGTTTGTTTCAATCCAGAATGTAGTTGGTTGAACATTCTCAAGTCAAGGAACAATGTATCTATATCCAGATTGAAATTTTTGAATGAAGAAATATAGTAATTAAGTGAAGAGTACTTCTCGAGTTGAAATGCACACCAACCAAAACTGATAAGTCTGGCAAACTGATGCAAGCAGTCAATTCAACAGGTACACAAGAAAAATCAAAAAGAAGAATAAAGTAGAATAGTGAAAAACTTAACACAATGTTGCATCCCTTCATCCTTCATGACTGGAATTACAAGTCAATCACCAAAGAATACATGTTATGTTTCTAATGTCTTGAAATGCTATGCTGAGGTGGAAAACCAACCAATAACCTCTGTCAGAGGGTATCACTCTCTAACGGAATACCAGCACAGATAGTATAGCTTCTACAACAGTTTTATAAGTACATTTACCTCATATATGGATGAGGCTGCCTAAATAAACACAGTTTCATGCTTCAAGAGAAGTCATACAGATTTCATTTTACACAGAATTTAAGTGGCCTTAAGTGCTTGGCTTAAAGAATTAAAAAAAAATGGGGTGTATGATTTGGAAATTCTTAAATACAACCTGTATGTTGAAATTTCGTTATGTATCACTAAATAATTTGTTAATAGCATTACTGTAACACAGTAAAGTACCATAATATTGATAACTGACAAAGTACATTCTGAAGGGGTTTGTTAGTTTTAAGAAAACCTTGATGAATCACAGAAATAGCCAAGTCTTTTGTAAAAGTATTCATTATGCCTAAAATATCTGAGTTGTTTTAAGAAGTAACCATTGCCATAACAAGTGATTCTGGCAGAGTTGGTGAAACAGAATGTTGCTACCAATATAAGAGTAATTCTAAGATTGTTACCCATAGCATCAATTCATTCATTTTGTAACTTTTAAGATTTTCAAACAATTTCTAAGTTTTAATTATTAACTGTATTAATATAGACATTATACTTGCTTATATAATTCTGTATGTTATAAATGTTATTAAACTAACCTCATTGAAATCTTTGAAAAGCTATAGAACTTGCTGTTTTTAATGTTGAGCTAAACTGATTCTCCTGGTTTCAGTGATGCAAACTGTACTTTCAATGTCTTTGTTGTATTACCAGATAGTATATTCTTAGAAAATTGGTTGAATAACAAGAAAGCTTGAAGCATTCATTTAAGAATCTGATAGCAGTTGTAGACAAAATTATTATTCTATTTAAGATTCAGGGAGAGACATTGATGATTTGTGAATTCAACAAAACTAGTCTGCTGAAGAAAAAGTGGTGACAAATAACAAAACAGATCTCTATATCATTTTTCTTTCACTAAAATTTATTTTTCAGAGTGAAAGAAATTCACAAGTAAAACATTTGATTGATGTTAAGCACAAAACTATGTAATGGATTATCTGTGCTGTGTCCAGATTTATAAGATTCATTTGTCAAAGAGATGCTTTTAGTGCAAATTGTTTCTAATTTCAATATTATAAACAAGTTTTTTTATCCAAAGTTGTGAAAATGCATTTGAATAATCTCTAAAACCTCTTAATGATTTAATTTCCTGAAAAACTTGAAATTTCATTCTTTATTTTCTCAATCTAACTCTAAGGTCAACTTGACCAGCCTCTTAGCCATAATAAAATATATGAAATTAAACTGAACTACCCTTTGAATAATGACTGCAAATTGACATGAGATACAAAAGTTGTGTATGCTATATAGCATAAATTTTTGTAACAATAGATATCAGTTTACACTTTTTACTACCCTTTGTAGTATCTGTCCAGTAGTGTCTTATGGATAATCCTGCCACATCAGGAGTAAATCACACAACAAACATGTATCTCCATTACTGTATCAAATTATGTAATACAAAAGTTCATTGTGAGAATATCCCATGAAGAATCTTTTACTGCTATTCTTATCATTTTTCATTATCTTATCTCATCTAACTTAAGCTCCTAATTTTTAATTTTAATACTTTTATAATAATAAATAAAGAATAGATATGTAGAATCAAAATTACAGTACTTCCATGGGTCTTCTGGTTTTTTTTACTCTTGACTATTGACAAAAATTAAGTGTTCTTTCCATACAAATGGTACTAGAACACTAAATTTTAATTTAATTAAATAATGCACCTAGATAAACAGAGTAATAATGCATCAAGAAGATAATGCTCTATAATGATAATTTTTCTAGCCTCTAACTGCAAGATAAAGGACTGAAAATAATGTCTTCTGATATATTAAAAATTCTTACTGCATTTAATATACATTATAAATACTGTAGTGCAAAATATTACAGTGAACTATTTGCAATCTGTGAAGATGATATGGCAGATGTGTCCCATTTCTTTATAAAATTCAGATCTTACATAATATTTGATTTAATACCCATGTTTTAATGCCAAATTTATTCACAAATAAAATAAATAATATTTTGGATGCAACTAAAATGATGTGATATGCACAATTTGACCAGCCATGGCAAGAGGGTTTACTTATCACTGATTTCTTGTAAGAAAAAGTCTGTATTGGGATAAACATGTTAGTAACATAAAAATCTCTCTACTGCCACAAAAGAAAACAACATGAGAACAACTGCTGAAATAAATCTTTTGAAGTTTACCTAAAAACACAATGACTTATGAATTTATATGGTACATAATAAGAAATAATAAAGTGTTAGTAAATTATAGTTTATGTTATAAAACTCTAAAATAACCATAAAAGTCAAACTACCAAACCTAACTTTACGAACAAGCATCCTTCATACAGGATATAAAACCATCCATAAAAGAAAAAAAAAATTAATAATGAAAAACTCTGCTAAATTTGAACAGGTAAATTGACACAGTTCATATTAAGAACATGAAAGGTGTTCTCTATACACACATACTTACTACTTGTTATTGCGAAACTTTCATCTTCATTCTTCTCCAATTTAATATTCAAATCTACTTGTTTCTCATCATAAAATGGTTCAACCTTCATATTTAATACTTCCATGATTATACAGAAACTTCACCCTTATACATTCTTGTCAAAACTTGGTGTTTCATGGTAGAGATAAATTAGACTTAAATGTTGCTTCATTCAAAAACGTTAGAAATTTTCATATATATATTTATATATATATATATGAACCTCAAAATTCAAATGATTTCACTAACTTCCATAACTAACTTTCAGCAAAATGTTCCTTCTACCTCTATACGAAAATGGTGACAACAACAAAATTACCAGATGAAGCATAGAATATAACGTGTAACTAAATGGTTAGAAGCAACCAGAAACAGGAAAAACACGAAGTTTAACAATGATACACTTAGATCGTTGGTGTTGTCTGACACAAGGTGTGTCAACAATTCTTGTACATATTTATTATTACAAGTAACAAAGAAGAGAAGTTTTACCAGTTGTAATTTAAAAAATAAACATTTCAAAAAATTGTTTTTCATACATGAAAAAAGTACATTACACGTCTGTTTAACAATTTGAGGAAGCAAATTTCCATGTCTAGCTGTGAATTCTACCCAGATTAAAATTCATGTATACTGTTCATAATAGTATTTACAACATACATGTACTGTAACAAACAATTTTCCCAAATTTTTTATTCTAAAGTATTGTTTATTGAGCTGAAAACATGTCAGTGTATCAATACGTCAAATTATTTGTTGAAGAGTCTTCCACAAAGCTAAAATGTTGGTCATTTGGTTAAAGTAGATCAAAATTGCTTTTAAGAAATACACATTTATCCTATTCAAATATCATCTCCTCAGAAGCACTGCGCATACTTATAAGATCTTGCTGACTAGTTATAAAACATATATTTGCGGGAAGAAAAATTAAATTCACTTGTTCTCATATCACAAACTACAAACGATTCCAGAACAAACACATTTCAAATATATTCAATTAAATTGTTTGATTTATGATACCAGCTCCCTCTGCTTTTGAAAGAAATTAACTTAATACAAATATAATGACGCTCTTTAAGTTATGTCACTGTTAGGTGCCCCCCAGTGGCTCAGCGGTATGTCTGCGGACTTACACGCTAAAATCCGGGTTTCGATACCCGTGGTGGGCAGAGCATAGATAGCCCATTGTGTAGCTTTGTGCTTAATTCAAAACAACAACAACACTGTTAGGTTTTAATTCTCAGTGCTTCTAGGTCTTTCTTTAGTATAGTTAGAAACATTTGCAATCTAAAAAGTATTTTTATACACAATATTATTGCCATATTTACTTTTTATACAGCTTTCGATACAAAACTGCTTCAGTTGCAATTTTATTTTAATTTAAATTTGTGGTTTTTCTGAAATTCGTGGAACAAATAATGTATTTGTAACGCAAGAGAGCGTCTTTCTGTCTTGATTGTTTATTTTTGAATTTCGCACAAAGCTACTGTTCATATATTATAGTGCCTATGCTTCTGTTTGTTTGTTTGTTTTTGAAGTTCGCACAAAGCTACTCGAGGGCTATCTGTGCTAGCCGTCCCTAATTTAGCAGTGCAAGACTATAGAGCAGGAAACTAGTTATCACCACGCACTGTCAACGTTTGGGCTACTCTTTTATCAACAAATAGTAGGATTGACCGTCACATTATAACGCCATTATAGGCCCTGCCGGCCTAAAAAATGCCAGCTGTTTCAGAATAAAAGTTTTATTTGTTTTAATTTATTAAAAACCGTTATGACGTCAAGACGTCACAGGTGCCGAACAGGAAGCAATAGGTATACGATACGTAGATGAGAACCTTAACGTCCATGAGACATTTCTTGGTTTGTTCAGTGTTTCCAATACAACTAGTGAAACAATATCTTCGACTGTACTTGATGTACTGACTGGACTCAATTTACCACTGTCAGGATTAAGAGCACAAACTTATGATGGAGCCGCTAACATGAATGGTGCGTACAGTGGATGTCAGGCAAAAATAAAAGAGAAGCAACCATCAGCTTTGTTTTTTATTGTGGAACACATAAAGCTAATTTAATCATGCAATATGCAGTTGAAGCTTGTGAATGTGTTCGAGATTCTATCCAGTGGGTACATAAACTTGGTGTCTTGCTTCAGAGATCAGGAAAATACAAGACAATCTTTGAAAATATTGTATCGTCAAACAGCCACAATGGTCCAGTTAAATACATCCGCCCACTGTGTCCAACACGCTGGTTGTGCCGCCTATCTGCAATTACATGTGCTAATGATCAGTACAGTGACATTGTTGATTCTTTGTCTGATTTAGCAAATGAAAAATCAGATGTTACAGTAAAAGCATGAGGTTTGCTGAACAGATTTGACAAAGAAAAGACAGTTTTAGGATTGTTGATTGCTCAGCATCTATTAGCTGCATTAAAGGAACTAAACCGTTCATTCCAAGCAAAATCAGCGACAGTATTTGGTATGATTGAAGCATCTGCAATGACAGTTGAGCAATTGCGGGTATTGCGAACAGAGGAGAATTACAAGATATTTGAGGAAGCTGAGAAAAAGGTAACTTCCCTAGATCTGGTGCCTATTGAACTATCAAGCATTCACAGACCCCCTAGAGATCACAGGTTATGGCTCAGCACACCATTCTGCAACAGCTAGAGATTACTACAGAAGCCAACATTTTGAATTTGTGGACACAGTCACAGAACATCTGACCATTAGATTCAATGGAGACAACAATAACTTGAGGCAATATCTGGTACTTAAGAACATGATCACATCTGGCAAGATTGGCAACTCGGTTATAAACTTCTATCCAGAAATCTCTGCACAACGGCTGGAGTTTCAGTTGCTTATGTTCAAAGGAACAACAAAAGCAGTATCTCTGAAAGGTGCGAAGGATGGTTACTGTAAAATGCATGAAACAAGCCAGCAGATGTTTAGTGAAGTGTTTCTTCTCATGAAAATTTTGCTTGTATGTCCAGTATCAAGCTGCGAATGTGAACGCAGCTTTTTTGCATTAAACTATGTCTCAGTGCCGCCTCAACCATGTGGCAGTTTGTTACACTCACAAAGATGAGGTTGACAAGATAAATATAGAGGAGCTTATGAAAGAATTTATAAACAGATCATCACAAAGGAGGTCTACGTTTGGGAACATGTAAACTAGAGGCCTAAATGAATCTTACTTCAATGAAAAGTATGAAAAATTATGTGCTACATTGTATTGATGTGTAATTTTCAAGAGTTCGCAAAGACATTTTAATTATTTTTATGAAGCAACATGAACAGTTTTTCAGTAGATGTAAACTTATCAAGGGTAATTACTAATTTTATTAATATTTGAAAACGTAATTCATGCAATGAAAGTTATTTGCAACTTTGTCAAGTATAATGGCCATCTTTTATATTGTGCAGTGTGCAGGAATAAATCCAAGTGGCGGTTAATTTGTGACATATTTGTCTTTATTCTATTAACATTTTTAAAACTGTTCACAACACCTCACTTATATAAACCTACATGGAAACCTTGAAGTATTGTGGCAACGAGATTATTCTGTGACTGCATGTTTACAGCTTTCAGGTTTTCGTAATCAAAGATTACCAATTTGCAAATTGAACAGTCCACATAAGTGTTGCAAAAATCATTCCCCCTTTTGCATTAATGCAAAGATTTTATTTTGCTGCACTTCATGTGTTATGTTCCTTAGTATTTGATGGCTGAACTTTTCCATTATTTCATTCTGAGCCTGCGGTGATGTGAATATGGTTTTCTTTGAAAAGTAGGTCGTCAACTCAGGGTCTTCCTCTTCCAGGAGCTACATTAACTGCAAAAAGTTCCCCTCCGTATCAGTATGTCCACGTAATGGTGAACCTTGACGCAATAAGAAACGTAAACTTCTGAATATTTTGGCCAGACTTCTTTTGCATTCTTCCTGCTGCTTCTTTTTTCCATCATGTAGCTGGACAGTCACAGGAGTTACATCAAGTGAACCTTCTGGAAATATAGAGAATCTGTGGTGAGAGGAGGATTGGCGTTCATTGAATTTCTGTTTTGCCTTTTTCCAGTTGCAAAAACCGTTGGATATGAAAGTATATTCCACTGCCCTCTCCAATTTCCCTGTAAAAAGCCCTCTATTTTCCGCCTTGGCACAATAAAAGCATATGACTTTTTTTTCTGATTGTCGAAGTGTAGCATGGGAACTCATCAAACCACTTGCCCTGGAAGTTGATATTTTGAGATTTTGCTTTCTGTTATGGTATTAGTTGTGCAACTGGATGATATGGCTTCCCACACTGTATCTGTGGAGTGTCATATTTTTCATTACTGCACAAACTTGTTTCACAACTATCTGTTGGTTCATAATGTGCAATAGTTGCACAAACATTTTCAGACTCCTCCTCTGATGAACATGGTATTTCCTCTCAATGGCAAGTTTATATTCCTTTGCTTGAGGTTGTTGGATTATCTGCATCTGCATTGTCACTTGTAGTACTAGTGACTGGCTAGCAGAAGTGTCTAATATAGGAAAGTTTCAGACGCTTGCTTGTAATAATTGCAATCTGTTTCCCAGATGACTGAACAGGCTAATATACAGTTTTTATTGAAAAACTCTAACGTACAACGAACGAAGATAGAATAGAATGGAAGTTGGACTGAACTGTACAATGTATTTAAGTCGAACGCGCGAACCTCACAGTGACTACCGAGCCAACTGACCGCCAGGGCATCACTGGAACAATAATGTGTGCTAGTTACAACACAAGTAATTGCAAATTTCTCGAAAAATACTTGAATAATCACAAATATATTATATTCCTGTTAAAGCTCGTCGAAAGTCAAACACGTTGTTATGAAATATCTATAAGCACATCTATTAAATAAAAACACCTAAACAAAAACTAGCAATACAATTCGAGTAGAGGCTTCAGGCCGTTGAAATCGCTCCTTTTGTGTTCTAATTATACAAGAAAATACAATATTTTTACTATCTATGATAAGGGAATATACTGTTTTTTACCATAAAGCACCAGCACTTTATTAGGGCAATGATAATCTAAAATTTCATGGATTAATGAGGGCCGCAAACACAGGTCTATTGAGCCCTCTGGTAAAATCGAGGCTCAGACTGAAAGGAGCGGAGTGGGTGATGTAGGGCGAGTTTGGATCCGAGTGGCCCGAATCTGTCGTTAAGTATACACTAAACGTACACTACAGTCAACAGCTTCGGCAGCTAAGGAGAGTAAGGCGTTCGACAGTAAAACCGGCTAGACATGCATAAGAACAAATGGCGAAGGAAAACCGCACAATATACACATAAGATTCATGCAGCTACAAGCTACAAATGGCCTGCCAGATCTAGATCATATGAGTTTACGCTTGGGAGTTATATTTTCGAATTGCATGCTCTGTGCAATCTGTTATAATGAAAATGTTAATTAATCTTACACTACGTACAAGACGTAGGTAGATTCTGTGAAAGTACTTGCAAGCTTTGCATGTATACTTAGGTCTATTGAGTGATACTTACGAACTATCGCTTAGATCGAAAAGCTTAGAAGCGCGCTTATATTAAAGATGTACATTTCGGCTACTGAGAAAGCCTACATCTAGACCTAATTATGTAATTCGATTGGTAAGAACACCAGAATCACAAGAACAAACACACAGTTTGTTGGCCTGTGATGCAATAAAACAATTCAACAGACCAAACTTAAGAGGATGTGTCCCCCATAATCCCATGATCTACGCCCCTGAAAAATGCAATACGAAAAAGTAAACATAAGTTTATCTGTATGAAGTTAGATTGCCCACTCCATACCCTGTGAAACTATAGAAATACTGTATTACACTGCTGACCAAAATCTTAAGGCCAATAAACATAAAGAAACAATATGCATTTTGCGTTGTTAGACTCAACGACTTATTTGAGTAGAGCTTCGAAAAATGAAAATAAGAAATGGGAAAACAAAAATAAAAAACTTGTTTACCATTGAATAGAGAAAATGCGAACACTATAAAATTAGCTTAAATACTAGCTGGTCAACAGTTTAAGATCATACCAAAAAGAAGTTCTAAACTGGGTAGGAAATGCCCAACAAGAGGTCTTTGTAGTGGGTTGCACGGCCGTCATTGCGAATAACTTCAAACATTTGCTTTAAAATGGTCGATGTAAGCGTTTGCAGAAGGCTGGCTGGAATGTTATTCCAAGTGGCGAAGATGGCTTTACGAAGATCATGCACTGTTTGGAATTGACGTTCATTTCTATAGACTTCCTGCCCTCCATTGGCTCAGCGGTATGTCTGCGGACTTACACCCTAAAATCCGGGTTTCGATACCCGTGGTGGGCAGAGCACAGATAGCCCATTGTGTAGCTTTGTGCTTAATTAAAAATAACAAATAACTATAGACTTCCCTTGCTATCCAACCCCCAACATTTTCAATGTGGTTCAGTTCGTGCAAACACGCTGGATGGTTCAAAAGAATCACGTTATTCATCATGAGAAAGTTCTTTGTCCTGCGGGCATTGTGAATTGCAACGTTTTCCTGCTGAAATATCCAGTCATTTCCACATAGCGAGATCCTTCAATCAATAAGGATGCTCTCTCCAACATGCAACTGCACTCAGCTGCTGTTTCACGCCACTGTATAACCTGAAGCTCCATTGTTCCATGGAAAGAGAAAGCACTCCAGGTGATGATAGAACCTCTTACACTATGTCTTGTAGAAAATGTCTCCGGTGGGATATCCTTATCGTGCCAGTAACGTTGGAAGCCATCTGGACCATCCAGGTTAATTTTTTCTTATCAGAGAACAAAACCTTCTTCCACGTCTCATGTTTAGTGCTTCTCAGTAAAGTTTAACCGAGATGTCTCGTGATGTGGAAGGAGGCGTGGCTTTTGAAGACGTTTACGGTTTTTAAGACCTTTCTTTCGTAGTTGCCGTCTTATTGTTCTTGAGCTGCGTTCTGCGTCCGTAAGGGCCTTAATCTGATTTAACGATCGCCTCGTGTTTTGCCGGACACTCCTGCTCAACGCCGGCGAAATTTTCGTGGGTCAACCACTTGAAATTTTCGTTCCGTATCCCTCAGGGTCTTTTAAGAAATTTACAACAGCAGTTTTACTATTTCCAATCTCACCAGCGATGGCACGTTGAGAGAGACCTTGCTTTTGTAGCCCGACAATTCTGCCACGTTCAAACTCTGTCAATTTTTAGCCTTTGTCATCTTTTTACCTAATGTAACACAGGAGATGTCAGTGGGAGATGTTGACAACGCAATGACTGAATTTCTTTACGTGTTTAGCGATTAACGATTCGTTTCAATTAACCAACTAGTATTTAGGATAATTTCATGGTATTCACATTTTCCCCATTAAATGCTAAATTTGTTTTTTATTTTTATTTTCCCTTTTCTTATTTTAATATTTTGAAGCTTTACTCAAATAAGTGGTTGAGTCTAACAACGCAAAATCTATATTTTTCTTTATATTCATTGACTTAAGATTTTGGCCAGCAGTGTATGGTCCATGTGTAATACACCTTAATAATAGGTGTTTGATTGTTGATCTACATTACATTCTGGTGGTTTTCTCGTGAGATATCTTTGTGCTTGTCAAATAATACATTATTTGCTCGTCTTACCTCTATTATCACGACCTCTCGCAATTAAGAAGTTATTGCATGTATTTGGCGTTTTTGTGTTATTTTATTATTATTATTCTAATATGCCAAGTCGTGAGTAATTCTTACTTGTAAATTACGTGATACATTTTTTGAATAAACAAATAAGTCTTACTTAAAAACTTAATATAATGTTGATTATACCCCACGAAATGCTTATGTGATCGCATGTTGACAATACCTATGTGTGAAACTATGCCATATATATTCACATATAAAACTAATTGAAGAATTATCATTATTTAAACGCTTTCTATCACAGCAATGAAAATTTTAAAAATAAGTTATGGCAAAATTTTCATTTACGTGGTCATGAAATCCATATTGCTGTGACATGACTTTTTGTATTATATTGATTATCTACCAGTTTGTTATAAATAAGGATAATATTTTTATCTCCTTTATTACCTTAATATCTTTCTCAGTTAACTGGTTTGTTGGTCAACATCACATAATTAGTTATTAATTTTTTCTGTGTCCTCTTCTTGTAAATACAATTTTTAAAATAATGGCAGTGAGAGGAGAAATAAGTACGTATTAGGTTTTAACCTTTCTGTAAATTGCGTTCAATGTTTGTGTCCCTCAAATACAGATAACACTTTTATGCGATTAGTTTTGGTAAAAATCTGTCAGTGCCTGCTCTGAGATTTGTGAAAATATAATCAACAAGATAAGAATGTTAATTTCAGTTTCTACCATAATAATAGTTAAATATAACTATTTGTGTAAAGTGGTATTTAATCCTTAAAACTGAGATTAACTACACAAATTAACCTATAAAGTTAAGCATGAAATTTACTTAAATATACATTCCACTCAAATCTAGGTATTTTGAAGCAATAATTTCGATATTGTAAACAAGTACTAATTTATTAAAATTCAATAATGATTCGTAAACAGGTTCATAAGGAAACGTAACTTAAAGTTTTCTAAAAATAACTAAATATAAGACCTAAATTATACAAACGATCTTAATTCAAAATCCCTACTTTCGCTTTAAACTTAAATAATTGTGTATAAATAACAAACATATTAAGATCAAAAGTAGTTTCGTCATTATTTTGACAGTCAAACTTAGACCAAGAATCATTAGAGTAGCTACCGTATAAGATAAAATAAATACATTCAAAGCATAGCACAATACAAATGACCAGTCAGTGAACAACATGACTGACTCATCAGCAAATGAGTGATACTTTTTGTCATCTAAAAATATTCAAGAAACACGAGATAGAACTGAACATTGAACATTTTATTACTGTTATTTTGTTATCATTACTGCATATTTTCTAGTAAGACGTTTGTTTCCTAATAGTGTTTGATCAGAATATAAAAATATAATATTTTAAAGTAAACTCAATAATAGCGCGTTTTGTCACAACAATAGTCAACTTATTTACAAATATATGAATAGATGAAATTCCTTATCCTGCTAGTTTACCCTCAACGATATTTTTTTCTGCATTACGTACTGAAATAATAACTCAATTACGTACGTGAAAAGAATCACAAAGTTTTTAAAATTTTCTTTCGTCAGCATGAGTGTATCTTAAAATAATATTACTCCATGAAACGTTCTTATTTTCAACTTTCATTGTAAAACATTTCTCAATTCATGAATATTTACTTTTAAAGTTAAATTGCTTTAAAATATTTTCTGAACCCAAAACGAGCCGTTTTTGCATATAAAACATTTTCAATTTATTTGTAACAAAAACTATAATATAATCCAAAACAATGACAAGAGAAATATGCACAAATCATTAATTTACATATATACTCTTCAAAAAAAGAAACGCAAAAGGCAAAATATGAGACAAATTGTTAACAAGTTTATTCCAGGTAGTTCTGTATGATTTGTGTGAAACTTTGCATATTCACTGCTGAACATCCAAAGTCTGCAAGGGCGAAGTCCACGCTTACTAGTTGAAGTTTAACGTCAATAACGAGTATGCCCCCGTGAGCATCAATAATTTCTTGGCATCTCCTGCCCATGGAAGCGATGAGATGATGAATCACATCCTGTGGAATGACTGTCCACTCAGCCTACAAAGCTGCTGCAAGCTGAGGTAGAGTCTGCAGTTGAGGTTGTCGCCGTCGCAGACGTCGGTCCAACTTGTCCCAAAGATGTTCGATGGGATTTAAATCTGGTGATCTGGAGGACCAGGGAAGAACGTTGATGTTGTGGTGTCTCAAGAAGACAGTGGTGAGTCGGGCTGTGTGAGGACGGGGGTTGTCATGTTGAAAAACATCGCTGGCGTTTACCATGATGGGTTGCACATGGGGCCTAAGAATCTCGTCGACGTATCGTTGAGCCGTAAGATTCCCTCGAATGTGCAAAAGGTCTGTTCTGGCATTGTAGGCGATGGCAGCCCACATCATGACGCTGCCACCACCAAATCTGTCAACATCCTGCACACGAGGTCTGTCAGATCGTAGACGGTCAAGAGTCGATCCATGTTGTTGGTGATGATTCCATAGCCTTCTGATGGTGCTTGGGTGGACATTCACAGCTCTGGCAACATCTGATCGAGATTCGCCTGCTTCCCAGCGACCAATGGCGTTGTTGCATTGTGCTTCAGTCAGTATTGGCGTAACTGTATTGCGTAATTAAAAATAAAAAATATTGCAAAATAAAATAAAATTACAGAATACAAAATAACGACGAAAATTTAAACTTACAAAAACATACACGTTCAACAAGAAGCGTGAATTAGCATGTTATGCTCCTATTGGTGGATAAACGACGCGTGATTTACATCAGGAAAATGTTAAAATTATTCGATCAAAATAGGGGAAGCAGAAGGCTTTGGCATGCGTAAGGAGAAATATTTGCATATAGAGGGCAACACTTGACCAGAATAGTCAATTTTGTGACCGGGGGCTTGTGACTATTGAAACAGAACTGAGATTGAGAGGTTAAAGTAGTCATTGCTGAACTATAAGATATGTGGAGCGTCACGGCCTGCTCTAAACATATAATTGTAATACAAAATAATTTTGCCAATTCTCTAACACTGAAAAAAATCACAACAAACTATGGCAGTTATTACCACGAAAATGGAGAAAAATCAACATATAACCTAAATTATATGTATCTGCGTTTGTTTGTTTGTTTGTTTAGAGTTAAGCACAAAGCTACTCAATGGGATATTTGTGCTCTGTCCACCACGGGTATCGAAACCCGGTTTTAGTGTGTAAGTCCGCAGACATACCACTGTGCCCCTGGGGGGCATGTATCTGCGACAGCCATCCTTAATTTAGTAGTGTAAGACTAGAGGGAAGGCAGCTATTCATCACCAACCAATACCATCTCTTGGGATACTCTTTTACCAACGAATAGTGGGATTGGCTGTTATATTATAACACACCCACGGCTGAAAGGGCGAGCATATTTGGTGGGACGGGGATTCGAACCCGCGATCGTCGGATTACGAGTCGAGTTTCTTAACCACCTGGCCATGCCGGGCAAACTGTCATCTCTTCGTAGACCAGAAATGGACATTGAAATGAATAACGAAATGGTTAACATGTGTAGACGAAATGATAAAAATGAGTATATAATGTGTGCACCAATTTTGAAATGAATTTATGTTGCTGTATTTTTAGAATAAACCTTTTTGTTTCATATAAAAGGATTTTTCCCACATTTTGGAAGTAGTACAGAAGAAAAAATCACTTATGACGTTTGTAAAAACATTTATCATTAATGTATGGCACAATAGTTCATACTACATCCTAGCTTTTACATTCAGAGAAGTTAGATGAATGTTATTTTTTGAGAATACTTCATTGTTATGCAACTTAACTGCAGGAATGGCTTGGTAGATAAGGACCTTGACTTAGAATCTCTTTATTGCAGGATTGAAACCCCCATAACATCAAACCTTCTCGGCAAAGGTTTCATTATTTTCAAGTAATGGTAATGTTAACCATGACGGATTATTAATGTTACCAACTAGTCTACGCCTAGCGTTAGAAATTGACACAACTACATACTCAACATAGATATATCATTAGGAATTCTCCACAAGATCTAATTGACTTTGCAAAAATATATTTAAAACTTAAAGTAATGTAAATAAGTAACAAGAAGATAATTCTTATGCCATCACTTTTGTTGTTTTACCACAATAAACATATTTTTTATGCAATAACAATAATATTATAAAGATATACACAATAGAAGTTGCATACCACACCTCTCATTCTCTGGACTGAATATGTTGAGCTCTGTTAACGTTGATGATATAAATCAATGTAAATATAGTGTTATGATTAATAATTATTGTATTTATTTATATTGTACTGCTTAGCTGTCTGAGAAAATCTAAACACTTTCACAGATTTTTCAAAAATAATGAGAATACTATATAAATCTTATTTTCTCATAAGTTAAATTAAATTTTCTTTTTTAAAACCCAAAATCATGTTGCAAAGATTACTCAAAATAGCAAAAAATATAATCAGGAAATATGAACCTGGACAAATTAATATAAATATAATAGTGTTGCAACAAAGCTTTCTGAAGTTATAAATTGTGGTATAAATAATTTAAAACGCAGCCAATGTAATATATAACAAATATAATAACGTAGTGCTGTAAATTTCCTATAGGCCTAGGTTGCAAACTACATTAAATAAAATAAATTTGTTGAAAATAATGGTGATAGTTCACATCACGACAGACTTACTCTTTATCTTGAAAATTAATATTTCGTGATAAAAAAATTCTTACATGTATTTTCAAATACGTTGAAAACCTAAATCTCTAACTTAAGTTAGAGTTTTGCAGATGTTTCAAGCTTGTTAATCCTTCTGATGTAAACATTACCATAAAAATCCACAGGCACTTTTAGATAGAAAAATATATTAAAAATACATAGCTTACAACAGTCTCAAATATCATATTCAGCTTATTAATTGCTTTATACACATTTACGATAACCTGAATATGTTGTGGTATGCAATTTGCAAGTCCATGATTCAGTTTCTTCAATTACTCTTAAGTATTCTAGTCTTGGAATGAAAAGAAAAAAAGAAGAAAAATAATTATGACAGAATCATGTACACTTAAATAAGTGTTTATAGCACAAACCAAACAACATAGAACGACGGGTATCGAAACCCGGATTTTAGCGTGTAAGCCCGCAGACATCCTGCTGAGCCACTGGGGAGCATCGTTCAAGCAATCACAGCTTTATTTTTACTTTTGTCTTAGAATAGTTAAATTTTGAGCTGTTATAAATTTATAAAGACACAATATTATGAAATGAACACAGGAATAATAAAAAATTAAAGTAATAATGTGTGTTAAGTGCAAATAAAACATATTAATAATTATAACTTTATACCAGTTCAGAAGTTCATAATTTTGAGTGGTAAAATTTCTTACTAGCGTCGAGTAATAAAACTGGCCAAGATTTAAAACCAGGATTACACACCACTATCCATATCAGTACACAATCTCTTAGTTTTATAATATTTTCTACAAGAAATTCGTTCCAAACATTTCATTATCATTATATAAGGAACTGATAATTTAATCTAAATGTTAAAATAACACTTCACAAATGAAGATGCTCCTTCTTACATGCTCAGTATGAGTATTGTGAGAGATATATCGCTGTTCATATATTACAGTGCCTACGCTTCTGTTTTGTTTTTTTAATTTCGCATAAAGGTACTCGAGGGCTATTTGTGCTAGCCGTCCCTAATTTAGCAGTGACCGTAACATTATAAAGCCCCCACGGCTGAAAGAGCGAGCATGTTTGGCGCGGCGGGGATGCGAACCCGCGACCCTCAGATTACGAGTCGCACGCCTTAACACGCTTAGCAATATCTACGCTTCTTTCAGTACAGTTTTATTTTTAGCATGTGGCGTATATTCTTGATTGTATTAAGCAAGTCTCGCTTATTCTCCAAATTTCTAGAACGTTCTTGTGCGTAAGGATCAGCAATGTACTAGATGTGTGTATATATATATATATATATGACTTGTGGTTGACAGTATTGTTGTAAGTGAACTTTAATGAAGGTTCTAGAGTCTCAAGTGATTCCTATAAAAACGGCTAAATGAGAGACGGAAGTATTATTATTCATCAACCACAGTGAGTGTGCTATAGATTGAGAAAGCTGTAATTGAGATAAATGTCAATTAATCAGTAAACTACAGAACTGGATCAAGAACGTTTATAGATTTTGAACATTACAAACCATTCAACTTCAGAGAATAACTTTGGACGTTAGCATTTCTACAAGGACATTAAGCATCTTAATCGTTAGAAGTGAACTTGCAAGCAGTATGAGGTCAATTAAGGATAGTTAGCTTAAGTGTGGTGCAACAATATCAATTACAATTAACTTGCTTGTCATGGACCTGGAACACCAATAAAATATTCAGTTCTAAACAGGATATAATATTCAGTATAGTTTGTAAAATTGTTGTATATATCATTTTAAATAAATATCAGTAACAATTATTATTATAAATTGTATTTTTGTATATTAAAATATAATTATGTTAAAAAAGAAAATTGTGTTTATCATTCTTGTTGGCAAATAACATAAATTTAATACACATTAACACAAATTAACGACTAAATTCAAATTTTCCGTTATTTGAAACAGAATACATCAACATGGGTTACATGATAAATCAGACTCGTCCGAAATAAATTATGATACGTTACAATATCATGTAAAATATAAGTATCAATCATTTGTTCAGACAACTTGAAAATGGTACATTTTATAAATAATATAGAGAAAAAGGCCGTTTCTGTTACATCAGTTAGTACTTAGGAAATATATTTGTTCAAACCAGAAATGAATACAGTTGGCAAAAAGGGACACACAATGAACTGACATTGAATATTACGATGGGATGAAATTTTGACGGGGGGGGGGAATGGTAATTATAAAAGTACAGTAAAATCAACTTATTATCAAATAAAATATTGAAATACATCAAGTGTATATACAAATATTAGTTATATTGTTGGTTACTATGGGTGTGGCCAGAGCTTTAAATAACTAACTGTCTTTTTGTTTTTTTTATCAAAGTTCACATAGACTTGTTCGGTTACTATAGAACCAACTTGATAAGACTAACTGTTCTTCTCTAATCCATTATTACAATGCAAACTGTGATAATATCATTTCAAGAACTTTCACTCTGTATGGCACAACTCATAATATGTCAGTCTCAACCTATCTGCCTCTGGAACTATATTTTTAACGCATATTTATACTCCGTTACAGGTCTAGAATGTTACATGCACACTACAATAGATCTTGTCATCTAATGACTGTTATGTATTATAATTTATCTCGGATGAGTCTCTGATATGTTTTATGCACTACGTTTTGAGATTTTAAAGAACTGGAAATTTGAATTTATAATTTAATTAAATATCGATTTGTATTAACTTTATGACACTTGTCAAAAAGATTGATAACACAATTTTCTTTATTAACACAAGCATAATTTAATATACAAACAACAATATAATTTATAATGATGGTTTATATACAAGTTTTATGAACTTACAAACAATGCTGAGTCTTTTATCTGGTCGGGAATTGAATCTTTTATCAGCGTTCACTGTGAGCAAATTAATTCTATGTTCATAAATTGATACACTTGCCAAGGAGGTTTGAAGCACATGCCATTTTTTCACCGACGACAATATCTAATGTTTTCGAACAAATACTTAGAACAGAAAGTGTTCGGAGAAGGTCTACTAGAACGATTGGAGGATAAGTTAAGATTTACAAACATATTTCCTCTTGAAAAACAGAATTAGAAGAGAGCTAAATGAGACAATTAAAGTTGTGGAAATTGATAGTGTTGACACATCTTATTTTTTTACATTTAATAGTGAGATGTATATAAGACAGTGGCTTTGAGTTTTTGAAAGTTTTTTTTTTTTTTTAATAGGAATTCGCACAAAGCTACTCGAGGGCTATCTGTGCTAGCCGTCCCTAATTTTGCAGTGTAAGACTAGATGGAAGGCAGCTAGTCATCACCACCCACCGCCAACTCTTGGGCTACTCTTTTACCAACGAATAGTGGGATTGACCGTAATATTATAACGCCCCCACGGCTGGGAGGGCGAGCATGTTTCAGCGCGACCCGGGCGCGAACCCGCGACCCTCGGATTACGAGTGCACGCCTTAACGCGCTCGGCCATGCCAGGCCTCTTTGAAAGTTTAATTTAATGAACAGGACACCAAGATGAACTTCAAACTCTCTTGTATTTTTCTTTAATGTCATGCAACATCTTACAAAACAACAGGTAATACAGGTCCATAATCTCGTATCTGAATTTTCGAAATTCAAAAAGCTCTGAAAACTAAAGTTTTTTTTTCATGGAGTGTGAGTATAACAGCTGACCCAACTCCACACCCATCTGACCCACGTCACTCAGGTGTGACATAGCAGTGTGGCCCAGCTGCTCAGCAGTTTGACAAGCACATCAGTTGTGTCTCAGTACTTCTACTGGTCGCTCGTGTGTCTGCTGATTTTTTTCTTGCTTTTTATTTTGTGACTTTGTGTTTAATTTCACTGTGAAAATGTAAAAAAAAGTTGCAGATACCCTGAAGGGTAATGGTTTGAAGCTGTATGTTTAAGTTTTACCAAATGTTTTAGAGAATTTATGGTTTATAATTATACCAGTATTTTGTTCATCAGTATGTATTATTCTGTAAATAAAATGTAATAGTATTTCTAGTCTTTATTTAATCCACTTAGTGCGAGTTTTTATGTTTTTGCTCCGGTATTGATGTTTGATTATGAGATTCTGTCGTGGACCCTACTGGGGTGATACAGTTGTTCTAAAATCTGAAAAACTCCAAATTCCAAAACACAACTTGCCCCAAGAGTTTCAGAAGAGGGATTGTGGACCTGTACATACTGTATCAAATATTAAAATCAAAACACTTGTTTTGAAGTTTCGCACAAAGCTACTCGAGGGCTATCTGTGCTCAATCAAAACACAGTATTTAGTATTGCAAACACTTGGGCTTAACTGAAAGGAAATATGGAGATTACAAGTATGTAACTTTTTCCTCCATTGCGAACTCTGATGTATTTTTACCTAGTTATTTACTGATTGTTTTAATAAACTTCTAATAAAGTGTTTTTCACAAACAATAACTGTAAGGTTTCTTCCAATAATCTGCTCCTACAAATTGTTCTTATTCACCTTTTGTTCTAAATTGTTTTCCACACTGTACAATAGTACGGTTTCTCTCCAGTGTGTATTCTCTTATGTACTCAGGCCTGGCATGGCCAAGCACGTAAAGACGTGTGCTTCGTAATCCGAGGGTCGCGCCAAACATGCTCGCCCTCCCAGCCGTGGACGGTTAATACCACTATTCGTTGGTAAAAGAGTAGCCCAAGAGTTGGCGGTGGGTGGTGATGACTAGCTGCCTTCCCTCTTGTCTTACACTGCTAAATTAGGGTTGGCTATCACAGATAGCCCTCGAGTTGCTTTGTGCGAAATTCAAAAATAACAACTTATGTACTGTTAATTCATTATTTCTCTGAACTGTTTTACACACAGTACTACTTTAACTTTTCGTCCTAGTGTAAACTCTGATGTATTTTTAACCTACAGTTATTTACAAACTGTTTTAAGAAACTTCCTTTCCTAAATGTATTTTATGATGTTCCTTTAAGCTATAACTTCTTACAAAGTGTTTTCCACACATTGTATGGCTGTCAGGTTCCTCCCCAGTGTGTGTGTTCTAAGGTGTTTTAATTCACCTTTTGATCCAAGGTGTTTGCCAAAACCTCACTACTGTAAGATTTCTTCACAGTACATAATCTTTGATGTCATTTTAAAACACCTTTTGGTTTCAATTGTTTTTCTTGCACTACACAATGGTAAACTTTTTCATAAAGGTGTATTCTTTGATGATATTTTAATCCACCATTTAATCTGAATTGTTTCCAACATACTCTACAACTGTATGGTTTCTCTCCAGTGCATATTCTTTGATGTATTTTTAGTTCAGTATTTATTCTAAGTTATTGTTTCCCACAGTGTAGAAGTGTAAGATTTTTCCCCAGTGTATACTACTGATGATATTTTAATTCTCAATTTCTTCTCTTTGATGTACATTTGATACATAATAACTGTTTCCCACATACTGCACAACTGCAAGGAATTTTCTTCTGGTGTGCTCTTTGTTGACTTTTTCAATCATTATGTTTTTTGTTTCACACACACATTACAACTATATGATTTCTCACAAATGTATTTTTTCATGATTTTAAAGCACTTTTTATTCTTAATTTTGATCAACAGAGTATATATTTTCGATATCTGACAAAGTGGAATAAAACATGTTTCTAAGCAATTCTTTGACCTGTCATTGTTTGACCTTTCTTGTTTAATGACATGGTTGCCAATTATCACAACTTAAAAAAAACAAACCCCGTTCTATTTGTAATTATAATTTATGCACAATGAGAACAATAACTTATACATTTCAAATTCACCTGATATATAATGACACAAGAATGACAGAAACTAAAAATGAAATTCTTCTCACATTGAGGATTTTTTAAAATTGCATTATATTTATGAAAATTAGATATTCACTGTAGTAACAAGAACGTTTTAAATATGGTACATTACAATTCTTTACTGTGTAGAAAATGTATAATTTCTAGTTGCTTTAATGTTGAATAAAAATGTGACGTGTCAAGGTTTTTGACAATTCCTACAGACAGAAGTATCCTATGTATTTTTTTCACAGCAAAACCACATCCAGCTATCTGCTTTGTGGACAAAGGGGAATGAAATCCTTGATTTTAGCATTATAAATCTGAAGATATACCCCTGTCCAACTGACAAACCTCTTGTAAGACTATCAGGTTTTTTAAGATTGGATTCTTCACAATGTCTCTAACTTGTTTGTGATAAATTTTAAATACAAACAAACAGCAAATGGGTCTGATTGTTTTAAACATATTACACCACAAACAGATCAAAATCCACATACAAGTTTTTGTTATACTGTTGTTTACTACAGTTGTATTCGTCAAAGTTTACACAGGCTGGTTCAGTTACTTTAGAAAACAATTTACAATATTCTATTATCACTAAACAGTTTGTGATAATGTACTTTAAAAACCAATGCTACACACTCCTTACCCATGAACTCATGACCACATAGATGAGTAATATATCAGATGACTTTCCAACACGTATTAATACTCCACAAGAAGTCTAGTACATTATGCTTAAAATGAGGTATTCTGATGCAATAACATCACTGTTGCAAATTATTACTAATTCATGAAAATTTATCTATGGCTGGTAATTAGTTATGCAAGCAGTCTTACCATAAAATATTTCTAAAAATAACTAAATATGATATTAGCATTATATAACCTATCTAAATCCCAATGTTCACAATAAACTTAAATATCACTAAATGTACATTCAAAGCTGAGCTCAATACATATGACCATTCATTTAACTTGACCGATCTGACATTAGCTGAATAATATAGTAATTTAAAAATACTTAAAATTATGTCAAGAAAACACATAGTAGAAGTGAAGAGTAAACATTTTTTCTGTATTATTGTTATTTTGGAATCATTACTGCATAATTTATAATAAGACGTTAGATTCTTAATGCCTTACCACATAGCAAGATAAAAATATTAAAAAAAATAAAATTATTTCAATAACACAGTGTAAGTACACTGAAATTTCTCATCACCCTAGTTTTTCTACACACCGAAAAAATTATTTAATACAGTTTTTTACGTATCTTTAACAATATTTTTTCTGCAACACACACAGTGGAACAATAACTAATTTGCTCACTGCATGAGAAGAGTTACAAAGGTTTTTAAAAAGTTTTTAGTTATAATGCCAAGATTAGTGTATCTTAAAATACTATTCTACAAAACATTATTTTTGAATTTTCACTGGAAATAATTTTTCAAAACGTAGATGTTTACTTCAAAATTAAATTGCATTAAAAAAGAAAAATGGATCATGAATGAAACTTCAGAAATTTATCTTTTATAATTTATCTCGGACGAATCTCTGATTTGTAATGCTATGTCTTCCAATTTCAAATAGCTGAAAATTTTAATTTAAAGGTTAATTAAATGTTAATATGTATCAAATTTATTATATTTATCAACAGGATTACACTGCTAAATTAGGGACAGCTAGCACAGCTAACCCTAGAGTATCTTTGTGTGAAATTTAAAGCAAACAAACCAAGATAAAAAATAAAATTGTATCAAAAATATATTTGAATATTCAAACAATAAAACTTATAGATTACTACAAATAAGTTATATTCAAAAGTTTTACAAATTTACAAATTATGTCGAGTTTTCTACATGGTCTAGAAGTAAATTCTTTGTCAACAGTTCACAAGACACAAATTACTTTTATGTTGATAGAATTATGTTGATTCTATTCTTCATACATGAGTTTTTCCAACAAAACTATCGTGTCCTCATATAAATACTAACATCAGAATTCAACAAATTTATAATGTTCGAAATTTATAAATGTTCCTGGCCAAATGGCTACATTTTTGATTAATAAGCAATTGTCACAATTACAGCTTCCCAGGCTTAAAATATAGACTGTATTGACCTAGCAATAAATCGGTGATGTTGAGAAACCCACTTGTTGAGAAATTTACATGCAAAAATGAACAACGTTTTGACCTTCTATGTGAAATATTTTCTCAACCCAAACGAGCCGTTTTTGCATATAAAAAACCTCGCAATAAACTTTAAACTCTTACCAGGCATGTTGATTTTTAATCTTCAGGCAATGTTCTAGAAGGTTTAATTGGCTCAACAACATTCAAAGATACCATAATTCTTTCACAAAACATATATTATTGATTGATACTTCAAAGAATCTTATACAAACTTAGGGAACATGCAGAACTTGCACAATACACTTTTAACAAGTCAAATACATTTCTAAATATATATTAAACTGAAACAAATATAGATACTGAACATTAAATCCATTACAATATTAATGTCAAGTTTTCCCTATTTATTAATAATTTTTTGTATTGCTCTCATGTGCTGAGAAGGTTTTTTGTTGTTTTTCTCTGTCTGGTCTATCAACTACTGGATTAGGTCCAGTCTATACTAAATTAGAACTAATACAAAATTAATCAAATAATCAGAGCAAAAATAAATTGTAAAAGGTTTTATCCAACCTGTATAAAGGAATTTTATCTGAACAAGTAGTACAACAATACTATATATTTTTCTTACCAACACTCAAGTTCTGCAGAAAATAAAACATCTTTACACATTATTAACGTAAATGTGGTCATTAGATCTTTCAAATTATCCTCATTTGGTAATTTATAAGTTATTACTTTCTATCACTAAAAAAAACCTAAATCACTTTTAAGATCTTTTCACTGAATGAGATGAACAATGAGAAAAATGAGATTTGTTTGTTTATTTGGAATTCAGCCCAAAGCTATACAATGGACTATCTGTGCTCTGCACACCACAGGTATTGAAACATGGTCTCTGGTGATATGAGTCCATAAACATACTGCTGTGCCATTGGCGAACAGAAGAATAAGATATGTGAAATAAGTATTCACCAACACATAATTTATAATTATAAATATTTTAAATTTCCAATAGCATTGTTACAAAATACTTTTTTTTCTAACTAAGCACAAAGCCACACCAGGGGCTATCTCTGCTATGCCCAACATTGGTACTAAAATTCTGATTCTAAAGTTTTAAGTCCAAAAACACACATAAATACAAAAGTCCTTAAAGGTTATAATATGCAAAAACCTGATCACTGTTTTTAATTGTATGCACAATGACCAGAATCAGTATAATGTAAACTGAACAATCTTAAAACAACAATACTGCTGCTGAAGTAGTTCAGTTGTAGAAATATATTAAAACACAACAGCATCATTACTCTATATTTCTATAACAGTCGTCTATTTTTCTTTTCAGGTAGAAATGATTATGATGTCATAAAAATAAGTACAGTCTAAGTCAACTTGCATTATAAACTTCCCAACTATAAAATAAATTGTGTAGATTGAACAAAGATAATTTTATACATTTTTTAATCTTGAAAATAAGTTCAACACTTGTTAAAATTAAATTGGGAGTTAATGAATGAAATTCATTCTATACACCACCCAGTAGTAACTTTCATCTTTTGGTAACTAAGTAAATTATAGATGACAAACATTGACTACAGTACCAAACTGTTAATCATGAAACATTTTAGCACTTCAAATGTGTTTTTATTAATACAAATGATCATATAAAGCAGTTTTATTATCTTTAATTAAGAAGCTTTTTTCTCCTACAGAAAAGCTTTTGTAAAATTAGAAGAGCTTCAATATAACTAAAACATATAGACGTTTTAAAAGTAATGTAATGATAATAAAATCGAGCACATTTTTACTTCTGAATTCAGTTGTTTCAATGCTGCTTGATTCATGGTTTTCATAATTAGAAACAACCATAATCTGTACAAGTTTATATCTTTTAGGTTGAAATTTCAACATTTTCTTTCTACATTAGCAGTTTATATGACTGGTTTCATGATTAGCATGAAGAATATCCATATAATTACCAGTAAAAGGTTTATTTTGACATAATTTTCATTAAATCAGTAAATATTCTCCTTACCTGTGGAATTTCTTTATAAATGTTCCTAGGCAAAGAACAAACCAAATAAAAGTATTTTTAATCATACTTTTTAGAAATTTAAGAGACTAAACAACAATTTAGCAGTGAAATTTGTAACCTAAGCTTATTATTTGGGGAGTTGAAGATCAAATGAAATCGAAGTGCAAAACAGTTATCACCTGCTAGTACAGCAGTAACTCTATGGATTTACAATGCTAAAATCAGGGATTTGATTCCCCTTGGTGGACTCAGCAGATAGCCTGAGGTAGTTTTGCTAAATGAAAACACACACATGCAAAAGAGTTTTACTTTTTAAAACTACTACTATTTTTGCATCATAGGGAGGTAGTAACTGAGTTGTTTATAGGTTCAACTAGTTCCTTTGTTTTTTTACACAAGGATCAGAAAAAATTAAACTTTTCTGCAAATTAATCACTTGTTGAGAATTAGGTATTTTAAGGTTATCATATGAAGTACCTGAAGAAGATAGAATTTTTAATTAGTAAAACCATCTGGTGGCAATATAAGAAATTTTGAATAATTGTTCAACAATTTTCTTATACTTTCATAAACTGTGTTTGAAGTTAGATTTATTTAATGATAAAAACTTAATGTCATTATCATGTAAATACATCAGGTTGCATTTGTAAACTATTCTGGTTATTGATAACAAACAGTCCTTCATTCTTGTTGTCAGAATAAATACTGTATTTTCTGCCTAATAAGCCAAATATCTGGCACTAAATTTTGGACCTGATTTTTTGGGGTCGGCTTATTGGCCGATCACCAGCTTTGGACCAAAAAATACCGAAGACCAAAATCGTCCCCAAAATCATACCTTTGATCTCACAGTTATTTCAGTTGAATAAACTTTATTTATTAATAGAAAAAGGTCTATACATTACGAATGACATGTATTCATATAAATAACAAAATTCATAAAAAAATATACACTTTAATCTCAGAAATTTATAAAATCCATCAAATTCATCATCTTCATTGTCAGAAGCACCAAATAATAGATTCCAATCCTCGGCAGAGACCTGGTCATCGTACGGGTCATTCTCTGGTGTTATTAGCTGAGTGAGTGGAATGTTGTCTTCCTCGTCGTCGTCCAACCACAACATATCATCTTACCTTCCATCCATTGCATTTGAGATGCTGTATTTTTTAAATGACTTCTCTACAGTTTCAACACTAATATCGTCCCACAATTTCATGACCCACTCACAGACGGTAGCGAGTGATGCAGTGCGCATATTTCTGGCAGCAGTAAAACTTTGATTGCCAGAAACTATCTACTCATTCCAGCATTGACGAAGCCTGTGTTTAAAAGGTTTATTTAAACACACATCTAAGGGCTGTATCACAGATGTCAGCCCACTGGGAATAACTGCAATATCGGTATTGCATCTTTTGATCGCGGCTTTAACATTTTCACACAGGTGGGACTTAAACATATCCCAAATGAGCAGAGATCTAGATTTTATCAGCCTGCCAGGCCTTGGCTTAGTGGGCGGTAATAAGCAAAAACCCTCATTTTCAGAGCTGAAAATTGGCCTCGGCTTATTAACTGGAAAATACGGTATACAGAAAAAGGTTGATAAGTTTTAATTTATGTTTCATTCTCATCTCACAAAAATAGTTGAACTTCCTCCCACCACTTAGCCCTACTTCACAACTCGCATCACTGGTAATCAATTTATTTTTCTTGTACAAGAAATTACCCATTCTGCAAGTTTTTTCTTTTAGTTCACAAACTTAACTCCCCTACTTTAACCAAGACTTGTAGTCATTTGTTTTCAGTTACTTGTAATACAACTTTACTTGAGATGTGGGTCAAATACTTCTGAAAATAGTTGAGTTAACTATCTTACTTGTACCTAACGATATATAACAACAATTACTTGTTGAAATATTGTACATTAATAGTAAATTTTTCTCTCAATAACCATTCAAGCCAGCTCCATGCCATATTTTCCAAAACATGGGTTTCTTTTGATAACATAGTAAGTTATCTCAAGCATGCCTCACTTGATATCTTCTTAATTAACCATCTAACTTTAATTGTATTACACAAATTATATAACTGTAAGGGCAAGTCATGGCTTGTTTTCAGTGATGTAATTTGAATTCCAAAGAAAAGAAAGTGTTCAAAGAAAGTCTATTTGGATGACAATGGAGATGGAGGTTTTAGTATTTGAGGATACATTAGCATCTACAAGCATATTTCTTCTTAAAATAGAAGAATTAGAAGAGAGCTGAATAAGATTTTTAAGGTTGTTGTGGAAATTGATAGTGATGGTAAATCATGCATTTTTATATTTAACAGTAAGAATATTAATACAGATTTTTGTGTTTAGTTCAATGAACATGACAGCCAAAATGAACCAAAAGTCCACTATTTTCCTTTAATTTTATATATGTTACAATACAACACAATAGGCAATACATGTTGTGCCAACAACAGGAATTGAAACCAAAAATTTAGCATTTTAAACTCATAGTCTTAATTGCTGAAATATGGAGGTTACAAATATGTAACTTTTCTCCCCAATGTGAACATTAATATATTTTTTAGATTTTTTTTATGCACCAAACAACTAAGGTTTCTTCCCTATATGTATTTTATGATGTTCTTTTTTTAACTTACTATTAAGTGTTTCACACACATTATACAACTATCAGGTTCTCACAAGTGTGTGTGTGTGTCCTTAAATGTTATTTTAATTTACCTTTTGATCCAAATTATTTTCCACAAACTGCACAGCTGTAAGATTTTTCAATAGTATGTATTCTTTGACGTTGTTTTAGAACACCTTTCATTCTAAATTATTTTTCACATGCTGCACAACTGCAAAGTTTCTAACAAGTGTGAATTATTTGATGATGTTTTAATCCACTATTTGTTCTGAATTGTTTCCCACACACTTTACAAATGTAAGGTTTCTCCCCAGTATGTATTCTTTGATGTATTGTTAATTTACTATTTCTTCTGAATTGTTTCCCACACACTGTACAACTGTAAGGTTTTTCCCCAGTGTGTATTGCTTGATGATATTTTAAATCACCATATGTTCTAAATTGTTTTCCACACACTGTACAACTATAAGGTTTCACCCCAGTGTGTATTCTTTGATGTGTTGTTAATTCACTATTTGTTCTAAATTGTTTTCCACACATTGTACAACTGTAAGGTTTCTCCCCACTATGTATTCTTTGATGTATTGTTAACTCACTATTTGTTCTAAACTGTTTTCCACACACTGTACAACTGTAAGGTTTTTCCCCAGTATGTATTCTATGATGTATTGTTAACTCGCTATTTGTTCTAAATTGTTTTCCACACACTGTACAACTGTAAGGTTTCTCACATGTGTGTGTTCTTTGGTGACTTTCTAAACCATATTTTGCTCTAAACTCTTTTTCACATACTGTACAACTATAAGGCTTCTCCCCAGTGTGTATTCTCCAATGTATCTTTAATTCGCTATTTTTTCTAAATTGTTTTCCACATACCGTACAACTGTAAGGTTTCTCACAAGTGTGTGTTCTTTGGTGATTTTTTAAAGCATCTTTCGTTCTAAATAATTTTTCGCAAACTGTACAACAGTAAGGCTTCTCCCCAGTGTGTATTCTTTGATGTATTTCTAATTCACTATTTTTTCTAAATTGTTTTCCACACACTGTACAACTGTGAGATTTCTCCCTGGTGTGTATTTTCTGATGCAATTTTAGAATTCTGCTTGATACAAATTGTTTTCCACAAACTTCACAACTATAAGGATTCTCCCCAGTGTGATTTTGATCCTGTAGTTTTGGTAGACTATTTCTCTCAAAGTTTTTCACAACAACTTCACATTGGTTTGGTTTTTCTCTAAATTGTATCCTCTCTTTTTGCATTAGTTTATCCAATGTTCCAAATTCTTTTTTGCCAGTTACACAACTGAATGTTTTACCATTACACTGAGGTATGTTAAATCCTTTTATGTTATTTCCATTTAAAGTTGTTTCTCCACATGTTTCATTGTTTGGTTTGGAGGATTTTATAATTTCTGTACAGTAATCTTCTTGCTTTATAACATGATAATCAGGACACTCACTCACACAGTGGATGTTCACACTGGTATTTGTATCTGAAATAAATGTATAAATGATGTCATGTCATATTTAATAATATATTTGATGAACTTCCAAGTATGTTTAATATTTTCATATGATCAACACACATATAGAAATATTAAAGCTAAAAAAATTATGATACAGTTTTCACAGTTTCACACCTAAAGCATTTGAAACAAGATCTAAGTAATATTCCACTTTCAAGAAAGGTTTCACAGTGGACATAGTGAAATCATCTGTTACAACAACCAATGCACTTTCAGCTAATATTTTTCTGGATTGGTTGGTTGGTTGGTTTTGTGTTTTATGACACAAAGCAGCTAGGCTATCTGCACCAAACGTCTGGTAAAAAGGTAAAAGTAAATTTAGTAAAATTCATAGAAGTAAATTGAGGTAAAACAAAACAAAGTAAAAATAAACAAACAAAATAGCATAAAACCAATGTTTATATCTACTCTACAACGTCAAGAGTAATTCAAGTTGTAAAGGACTTTCTGTAGCATGACTGTGATAACAACTTGCCAGGAAGACTAACAAGTAAATACAAAAACCACCATCAGCCACCTAAAGTTGGCCTTTGGAGTTACTTAATGTTACAGGCAGTTTCAAATTTCAAATTGAACAAGGTGAACTGTTATTTTTAAAAGAGAGCCACGTTAAAAAGGTGTAATGTATACATTAAAAAAATTTAAATGGCATTAAAAAGATTAATGGCCTTTAAAAAACTAAAAACATTTCCAAGATGGATAGTGTCATTATCACCAATAACATTGTCTAATGTTATGGACAAACCTTGGGACAGAACATGCTTAAAATGGTGCCATCGTTGTGAATTGTATAGATGACAAGAAAGTAAAATATGCCTTATTGTGATCTAAGTTTTGCACAGACTACACACTGGTGCATCATTTTCAAATAAAAAAAAATGATGAGTTGAAAAACTGTGACCAATGCATAGTTTAGTTAGAACAACTTCCTCTTTCTGATCCTTACAGAAAAAAAAGACAGCCAAAATCCAATATAGGGTTTTATTTGGAAAAGCTTGTTTTTGCATTGGTCAATCCAAGTCGACTACCAGCTGGTATGGAGCCAAGCCTTGAATACAGGATTATAGACCATGTGTGGGACAGGCACAGTGGTGATAGTCCCAGAGCAGATAGACTTAGCTGCAGTGTCAGCGCAAGCTTGTTTTTCGTGGCCCAGTATTCAGAGAAACTGGATAGAAGTAGATGTTACTGAGAAATGGGCCAGTTGATTTCGATTATTAGCAAGAACAGGGTGTGAACCAACGTGAAGTGGTTCCAGGGCCAGTAGAGAACTAAGTGAGTCAGTATAAATCATGCAGTCTGAGTACTGTTTAGCTTCTATGTGATCCAGGGCAAGAGAAATGGCATACAGTTCAGCAGTGAACACAGAAGCTGTTGAGGGGATTATGTGCACAACCACTGAACCACAACAAACCATGGCAGCAAACCATCTGGATGAATAGGAATGGAAGGATGCTTCAAAAGATGTTCAGCAAATAGCAGACAGCATTTCCGATCAGGAGTGTCTACCTTTATCAGATGACTTAAAGACAGGTCACAAATATGGACTATAAGAAGTCATGGTGGGATGGACTGACCAGTGGATACAGCAATGTTATCCAAGGACAGACCCAATTCATCCAACAGTGCCTGGATATGAAAGCCAAAAGAAAAAGGTCTAAAAAAGCATGGCCCATCGAGGAAGGAAAACACAACCCCAGGTGGGATGCCTTGGTAAGGAATGAAGTTTCAAAGAATATAGTGAAGACAGTTGCAAATGGCAAAGGTGCAGAGAAGGTTCATAAGACTGTGTATAAGCTATGTGGAAAGCTCCAGTGCAGAACCAAAGTCCTTGATGAAGAATAGGGTCTAGCATCATAAAGGCTGATAGTCTGGCAGAGCCATAGACTAGTGATCCACTAGTGATAAGAGCACAATATATCTTTATAACAGAACGTCGATCTGCTCCCCAAGTGGTGGAAAAGAGGACACAGAGGATGTACAGTGCTCTTGTACATTTGACCCGTAGCTACTTGATGTGTGATGTAAATGTCAGCTTACATTCAAAGATAAGCTCCAATAACTTTGTCTCAGGAACCACAAGCAGCACAACTTTACTGATATGAAGTTTGGAATCATGATGAATAACCCATTTGCAGCAGAAGTGCATGCAAACAGTATAGAGAGAGAGAGAGAGAAATTAAAGCTGTTTGCTGTAGTCCACTTCAGTAAACAATTGAGGGTATTCTGTAGCTGCCACTCAATATGCCTCATGTTCAATGACTGACATAAGATGTGAAAGTCGTCGACATGGAGCCCATTTGCAACAGTGAGAGGGAGTTGTTCAGTGATGGCAGTAATCTTTATACTGAGAAGTCTAACACTCAGAACACAGCCATGAGGGACTCCAAGTTCCTGTGGAAAAGAATGGGAAAGTGTCAAACCCACACGGACTCAGAATCTACTGTCCATTAAATATTTTTCATAAAAATGGGCAAATGGCCACGTAACCAAGATATATGGAGATTTCGCAAAATGCCATACCTCCATATTGTATCATAAGCCTTCTCAATGTCAAAGAATATTGATACAAGATGTTGTCATTTGAGAAAGGTTTCTCTGATTGACATTTCAATTTGAATCAGGTGATCTGTGGTGCAGTTCTGTTGTCGGAACCTACATTGGGTGGGTGAGAAGAGGTTGTTTGATTCGAGGAACCAAACATTAACCATCCTCTCCAAAGTGTTAGAGAGACAGCTCATCAAAGCAACTGGACAGTAGTTTGAAGGAATCTTGGGATCCTTCCCAGGCTTGGAAGAGGGCAGTACAATAGCCTGGTACCAAGCATCAGGAAAAACATTCTCCTGACAGATCTGGTTAAAAACAACCAGAAGGATAGCAAGAAAAGCTGGAGAAAGATAGCACAGCATCTCATCGTGTATATAATCAAATCCAACCAATAAAGGGTCAATTAGAGTTCCATCAGTGTAAAGGAATGATTATAGTTATACAGACAATCAGCTCAAAAGGAAAGAGGTGATTGCTCTGCCCAAGTCTTGATAGCTGAGAAGGTGGAAGAAGAAGCAAAAGTGCTAGATACCTGGCAAAAGCTTTCACCTAGAGTATCGGCAAAGCTCTGTGTATCAGCCACTTCCTGGCCATCAGAGAGAATGATCAAGAGGGGACAAAGTGATATTGCCCATTAACCTCTCGATTCTTGTCCCATATGACTTTAGAACTGGTGGTATAGGATATGCTGGTTGTGAACTTAATCCAAGATTCCTTCTGGCTTTAATGTCTTACCCATAGAGCATGTGTAGGGGCCAGCTGGAAAGTGATGTGGTTCAAGAGTGTGGGATATCTACGGAAAGTATCCCAGGCTCATCTTTGAGCCATGTGGCAAGCAAGATTCCACCACAGACGAGAATATAGTGGAAAATGTGTCAAGATTTTAGTAATATATTGAGCAACTGCTTGTATAATACAGTCAGTTACTGCTGCCACACAGTTGTCTATTGATGGCTTACAGACAATGGCAGGATCAAGTTCTGCTAAAGAGGTAAAAGAGGGCTAGTTTGTCTGATATAGCTTCTACCAGGGCACATGGGTTGAGTGCCATCAACCATGGCCAGTATCTCTCAAGATTATAGGAAAATTATCACTGCTTTGTGGATAATTGTCAACTCTCCATGAAAAATGGGAAAATAATGAAGGGGAGCAAACTGAGAGATCTACAGCAGTAAAGGACTGACTAGGCAATGGAAATAAGTAGAAGAACCAGTACTAAAAAGAGAAAGGTTGTGATCAGAGAGCATATGCTCTACAGAGTGATCCCTTCTATCAATATCACCACTTCCCCAGAGGGGATGATGTTCATTAAAGTCCCCCAGAATGAAAAAGGGAGATGGTAACTGTTCAATGAGAGCAGGTGACAGGTAGAGAGAACAAACAGTGATGGTATGATCCAAGGAAACACGAATGGCTACTGCCTCCAAGGGTGTGTCGAGTACTAAAGACAGGGTAGGCACATGCTGATCAACTAACAGTGCCACCCCTCCATGCACTTGTTCAGCCTGTCATTTCTGTACAAAGAAATCTGCCGAAATGTGACTGTATCAGCAGGTTTCAGAAATGTTTCCTGTAAGGAAAGACAAATAGGATGGTAGGAAACAATCAGTGTTTTGATGTCATCCAGATTAGAATGTAAACCTTGACAGTTCCATTGTATCAGGGTGGCCATTTTTATTTACATATAGGCAAATTGTGTGGAGAACTCTTCTGGTCATGACCACGTCTTTTTTCCTTACTTTCCTTATTTGAGGGAGGTCTATTGACCTCCATGAATCCTGCCCTGGGTCAATTGGGCAGGTCTTTGCTGTTGGAAAGGGATTCCAGACACTGAGGACGTGAACGAATGATTGTTTTGCATCTTGGGGTGAGAGAGGAAGATGGATCCAAGGAAATGCCTGTGCCAAAGGATGTGGATCTTGGTATTTGGTGGAATGTATATAAGGGACAGAGATAGGTGTTGAAGTTAATTCATCAACATTGTTAACCATGGAAGTCAAAAGACTTTTCATTTGTTTGGAGAACAATTCTCTAGGAGGCACAGAGAGATCTGCCTGCACTCCCACAGTAGTTGTGGAACAAAGTGCAGCAGCAGAGTCCGAGATGAGGTGATGTACAGCAATTTTCGAGCCTCTGCATAGGGTAATGTTATGAATCATTTTCAAATGCTCTACCTCTTTTTTCTTCCAACCATTTAGGGCAAGAATGAAAGTAGGATAGATGAGAGACATTTCAAATGATGCAATGAGGATCTGTTTCACACTCATAGGCATCATAGTCCTTGCCACTGTAACAAGCACACATCATGGAACCATGACATGACGCCTTCGAGTGCCCGAACAGTTGACACTGGAAACATTAGAGATGGTTTGGAATGTATGGCCATACTATGCAATTAAAATAACCTGCCTTGATGGTAGCAGGTGGACGTGGTGACGTAAATGTCAGAATGAGAATACTGGTCAGCATCATAATTCCATCTTTACAAGTGGAGATACGCCTCACTGCAGAAACACCTTGGGTGGAGAAATCAGCAAGAATCTCTGCTTCTTGGATGTTCTTCAAACTCCTATCAACAATAACTCCTTATGATGAATTCAAAGTAGCATGAGGTGTAACCTCTATAGCTCATCCCCAATTGCCTTTGAATGCAACAGGAGTTCACTATGTTGAGATGTGGATGTTTCTGCCAATATGTCACCAAATGGAAGCTTTTTCAATGACTTAAAAGAGAGCCAGCAAGTCCCTCTAGTCCCTTCTGAATAAAAAGTGAGATATTTGGCCTAAAAGTTTGTCTGAAGGTGTGTGGAATGTAATAAAATGAGGTACAACAGGTGGTATGGGTGGTGAGAATTGCTGCTCAGAATCTTCAAGACGTGGTTGTTTACCTATAGACTGTTTTTTCACTATTTCATTAAGATTTTTAATTGGAGTATCCATAATAAAGAAAGGGAAATTTCAGTGCACACTGACCCCATCCACCATGGAGCTCTACAAGGGGATGCACTACAATGTCAAACAAGGACACTGCAGCAATGCCAGGGTTTTGTGAGCACTATACCCAAACACCAGTATCAGATATAATGTCCACAACACCTGTTAACTGACACAAATATTTTGTTCAAATATTCTGTGTGAATTATACAAAAGTTAAATAAGTATCCATAAATGCTAAGATTTAGACTATACTATTTATAAATATTATTTTTTATGAAGTATAGGTACTGTCACTGTGATTAGAAGTTGTCTTGTTGCTGTATTCACCATGTAAATTAACAAACTGAGAATTTGGGATGATTAAGGTTCTATACTGCTGGTAGTGTTCAACAAATCATATCTAAAGAAATAAAGTAATAGAAATATGTTCACTGTACATTTTGAAATACTGATCTACTAATATGAATTCCAACCATCAATTAAAAAGTTTATTTGTAAAGAACCAGGAAGATAAACACTGGTCAATTAAAATTTCTTTCCATTTCATTTTCTAGAAACAATTATTGTTTTTTTCTAATTACTTTCAGGTAAACTTAATCTAATAATTACTTTTAATGTTTTTTTATGTGATCACTTCATTACATATCACACTAAAATTCCCAAGTAAAAATAAAAAAACACTTCACATTTATCATCCTTGATGAAATACCAAGAGTATAATCAATTCTTTAGAGCCAATGTCAAAGAACTTGAGTTACAGAAAATATTTATACTTACCAGATATATTTTCTAACACAGGATTAATTTCTTCTTTAAATTCAGTTTTAGTTTTCATATTAATATTAAAGCTTGAACTATCCAGATCATCATCATCACTGTCACTGAACTTTGAAATAATATTTTCTTCTAACAGGTCACAAGGCTGTTCCATTTTCTCTTGGACAAATACAGGCTAATATTGAACAGCTTGTGTTATCATTACAGATAGTCTCCACAGTTTAATAGTTCAAAATATAATAATATAGTCAATGAATCCAATGCTTCAAACTTAGCTATGGGTGTAAACAATTATAAAACTAGTTAAATAGTCAAGCTTCTTAAAATGTTAGAACTTTAGATATTTAAAAATATTTTGAAAATAATAGTTTACTTTAACATAGCTTGCTAAAAATGAAATGTGTATATTCCAAAATATTCTAGTAATAAATGTTTGTTATCATCTGATGTGTCAAATATTTGTTGTTATCTTGCTGTTATTTTTTAAACCTCTATTTCCATCTGAAAAAAATAACTTCAGATATATTACATACATCTATACACCATAAAGAGCTGGAGAAAGTCAACTAGTGGAGCAGCAACAAGAGAACAACTGCATCTTCCTGAAGAAGGGAATACCTTATGGGTTTTTTGATGTTAAATGAAAGTGATAATAGACCAAAGGTCATGAAGGTGGTTACATGTTGTCAAGATAGATGAAACAGTAGAATGTGCAGTGTGGACAGGGATCCAAGCTATTCCACTTAAATTATATACATCAGGTTGTTACTATAACAGTGGGCAGAAGCAGTTCTCATATATATTCCAAGGTTAATCTAAATCTTGTTCAGATGGATATATCCACAAAGAACTACTTAGTAGATATTATAAATGGCTGTTTTGTACTGCACATTCAACCCTGTATCTCAAATTAAAATTGTACCCAACTGGTTGCTTACTGGATGAAACACACCACTTGCAGATGAACCTCTCATGTCCACTTCTGTAGCAGCTTGGGACTAAAAGGTCATTGTTTTGGGCTTCACTTAAAGAATGAGTAAATCACATATGTTGAAACACATAACTGTACATGAACCACTGTCATCAGGCACAATCATCTGGAAATAGATCATCATATGGAAAGTGTAATCAGTTACCATTACAAAATAATTACATTTCATTCTGTCTGCTATCCCCCCTTTTTTTTTTAAATAAAATGTTCAAATGACCAAGTCAGCTTTATAGATATGGTTTCAAAATTTTTTTTTAGGAAACCACTTCTCAACAGTGGGCACCAAGCAATAGCAGATCAGCTTAAGATTTCTATACTCCCCTGCTTGATTCAGACTTTTAATAAACAATTCATATGAGGTAAGGGTAACCATTCAGTAAGATTAGATGACACCAAATACAAATAACTTAATGTTTTGTTCCACACACTAGGTGAATATTGGTTTGAAGTCTTTATTATTCTCCACTTCTTTTGATGTAATTGGTCACTGTTTTCAGGATCTGTATATAAAGATCATCACACAATGTTTCCCTGAAATGTATCAGGTACATGTAGAATGTACAAGATTAGTAATGAAGCTGGAAATTAAACTCAACAGGCTAAGGTCAGTACACTAGAACCTTGGATAAACTAGAGGAATGTTAACACTAAAAGTACTTAAAACCATCTTGTGATACACATAACTAGAGTTGAATGTATTGGATGTAGTTCACAGACCAGTCTTCAAGATCTCCTCTGATCAGTATTAAAATAAAGCAAGAGAGATGGCAACATGCATGGTTTTATGGAAGGCTATGTTACAAAGCATTTGTCTGGACCAAGTACGTCAAATGATTTGGCTGATAAATCCTACCTGCAAAAGTGGATGAGGATAAGACTAGACAAGAGGCTGCATCCTAAACAAAACAAGCAATGATGGAGTTCATGAGAGGAAGCAGTCTGAGCAGGATAGCCTGAACTGTACATAAAGAGAGAATCAGGAATAGAAAAAGCACAAAATGAAGGAAAAAACATGATAAAAACAACTGATTACAGGTAAGCATTAATTTTGGGAAAAGGAGGGATCAAGAAAGAAATTAACCATGCCTTATACAGGACAAAAGCCATTATGAGAGAACTGAGGAAATAAACAAGGACAATTCTCAATTACACAAATTAATTGATTAATAACCATGGTTTAGCCAAGAAGTACAAAATAAAATGGTTTGTAAACATGTTTATATGTAAACTTTAACCTAGAGCTCAGAATATTTCCATCAGACTTCTTGTTTCATATATTAATGCTTCTGCCTACAAGCTTACAAAGAAAGCTCATATTTTATAAATCTACTTGGTTTTAAACTATTTGGAATTTGTAGAAATAAAAAAAATGTAGGAATACTCAAAAAATGTCAAATTTGTTTCATTTGATGTTGCACTTTTTTTTTATCACCAATATAACTGTCAACATGTGTAAACAAATTGTTAGTGATTTAATGTATAAAGAAAAAGTCCCTGTTCAAGCCCAGGATACAAAAACAATGATAACTTGCTTAAATAAGGACTACTTCAAACATTTCCTTGCAGAAGCTTCTATGGATAATTTAGAGAAGAAATTATATAGTGAAGAAAATAATACAAAATATATAATGATGTGTTAATTATGTGATTTGTCTTTGAACAGGCTAGTTGATTAAGTTTACCATAGAATTTGGTGGAAATGGGGCATAAATAACAGCATACATTGGCATTTGCCAATTAACATGTCAATGCTACAATAATGTGTATGTAGGTGAAACAGAACATTCCATAGATATAAGAACTGAAGATCATTCTTAAAACTGGAAATTAAGGTAAATGGATTCAATCTTTGCATTTCACCTTATTAAAACTAAACACCAATTTTATCGAAAAGAACGGATTTTTCAACTACACCAACTTAGGCTACTCCCACTGAGTCATCACATTATCTTGCATTTTAAGATACACAAGTTATAATGGGTAACTTAATTCATCAGATTTCATAATTTTAATAGGGTGTACATAATAACAAAAAACATTTTTACAATCATTGCTTTCAATAAAACTATAATATATCTTTCAAAAAGTACAAACACAAACATTAAACAGAGAACCACGTGTCAACAATTTATATGTATATATATATTCCTGTTTCTAGGTAAAGTATTTACATTTGAGGATAAAATCTTCAAACACTATATATCTGTTGAACTCGTTCTAAAGTTTCATTGTCACTTACTCCACCTGTCTCTAAACATGCACTCAAATCACAGCTTACTGCCTCTATGCAAGAGAACAAAATTTTAACTTTTAGAAGATGGATGAGGCTAAAAGTGACCAGTTGTCCATGTAATAATGAAAACAAAGCCCTTGTGAATGAAAAAGCAGAGTGAAAGCTTTGATCACCCAACAAAAAACATAAGAAGCAAAGACCAGTCTAAAAGTCCTGGAACTGATTTATACATTAAAGGTGAAGGAAGCAAAAATAACTACAGGATGCTGGATAAATAGGAATATGGAAGTGAGCATCGGATAAGTTAAACTTCTTCATCAAAAGACTTGAAGTAAACACCTACTGAAGAGACACAAAATACTTCATTGTGAACTTAGAAACATCCAAATAGTGATTCAGACAAGAGAGATCAATAATAGGACACAAATCACTAGTATTCTTGGGGACTATAAAAAGACAGGAATAAAACAGAGTAGGAACTAACAGTCCTATAGAGGCCGAGGGAAGAAATTCCTGAGATGCCTCAGAAAGATGCTGAATAGACAGAGGACCTCAAGGACAGGGGAAACTCTTCTTATGGCATACAAAAAAAACAACAACAGGGGTTTATAGTAAAAGATTCCCAAATGTTAGCAAACAGCATGAATCTGGACCCAACCAAACATGATACAACATGAGAGTCACATATAACTTTGGAAGCATGTGGGTTAGAGGTGAACAATAGAACAATATGAAAGTACTGACTGTATATGAAACTATAGAAGAAGGGACTTGGATCTGTGAATTCATAATGAATCAATTCTGAACAATTTTCCATTTGAAAGTCATTTGAAGTACAAAAAACAAAAAACTCAAATTGTTTTCCAAATATAAACACAAGAAGTTAGCATTTTCTTCAATCATTTATGCAAATCCACTAATGGTGAAATTTGACATGATCCATCATCACCATTGGAAAAGTACCAAGTTGGAAGTCAAGACCCCTAAATCAAAAGAACCCCTCATGTATTACTCATGACAGTCCAGGTACGTACAGTAATAATGCCTAATCAGTCAGTTTGTGGCCTTATGGAACACCTCATTTCTACAGATCCTGTTGTAACCCAGTTAAAGCATATTGCATTAGTGACTGCTTGTGCAGATTTAGTTTAATAACAGCACATGAATTGGTAACACTTGCTGCACAGTAGATTCTTGCAAAAAAAAACGTAATGGATCCGAGAAAGGAAACCAGTGGCAAGATTAATAATGAAAATACTCACCTCTCTTTATAATTTGGTAAGATATACAGAAATTACTCGAAACAATTAAAGAAAGAAACTGACAAATCATGAAAATAATGTCAGATGAAAGTGTTGGAGGAAGTTTGTTTACATAGCATCCAACACATTCTCCTCTAGCAGGCAATACAACCACACAGCTAGAAATGTAACAAATCTAATGAGAGCTGACTTTCAGAAGTCTCCTCACCTCCAAAGAGAGACCAAAATAAACAGTATCAATCAATTTTTGTCATCACACCATCAAGTTAACCAGATAAATAGCCATTATCTAGCAATTTGAAAACCTTTGTGCAGAAAAATAATACTTATAGGACCTCACTAATTATAACAAATGATCAGGATCTGATCTATCAGAAAGAAATAGCATGCTAGATAAATCAGTAAAAAGGATATAACCCCTTTCCTGACTGCCAGTGGACAACCAAAAAAACATGGACCAGTCTAAATATAAAAGGATGTTGGTAGAATGATAAATTCTCCTATGCAGGTGCAGCACAAACAAATCTAACTTGTGATGTACAAAGGCAAGTAGCAACAAAAAAAACCCTTAAAAGAAAGGTTATCTATAGCACATGAAGCTAAGGGCTCAAATGTATGTAAAAAAAAAGCATGTAACGTCACCTTTACATCTGAGTGAGGTTAATGAAATAGTCATTTGGGTCAAAGAATCTGTGGGATGATGCAGAAAAAGAGAAAGGTACCTGGAAATCTTACAAGTTAAACCCTGACATCAAGGGAAGGGCCACATAACCTCCATGCATGAAGCTTGAGCTTCAGAATGGATTGATATAAGATGTGGGATTATGGCTGCTTAACAAAAATGGCCAAAGATGAAGTGTAAGAAATTGACATTACTGAAGAAAAAAAAAAAGGAAACCATAGTTCAGCTAGTTAATCTAGTGCTACCAACAGAAGGCAACAAAGCTGTGGAATTAAAAATTGCTACAATTCAGAGTAACAGATGAATTGGTGAGTGGGCATATAGATGCAATCGAGTTCAGTCCTGCCTGAATACTTCTATTCCCAATCCCCAAGGGTGAGGTACCAGACATCAAAATGACAGTAGATGAGTGTTCCAATGAGTGGCAAACTCATCAATCATCAGTGTCCTGAAACAAAAGCAAATCCAACAGAAAAACTCAACGAACATCCACTTTGTGGGAAAATCTGTCTGGGTCATCCACCAAATTTATCACCCTCAGAACATGGCAAGCTAAGAGGTTAATATAATAGAAGCAGGCTCAATATAGAAGATACAAGGTTAAAAATTAGAGACCAAAAATGAGTGTCCCCCTTGACAGTAAATGTAAGACATCATTGTCCAATTGGTGGTGTGAAGCATAATGACTTTACCCCTCAATAATTCCAGAACTTGAGACATCACCTTTTGAACAACAAGAAGTTCTAAAACACTAAAGTTCTGATCATTGGTAAATCAAGTGGATCACTGTTCATGGTCCACTGGGTTCACAGAGACCACTTAAGGGTTCATATGTGCACTCTTCTCAAATGAAACAGGAATTCATGTGATGCTCATATCTCCAAAAGAGAAAGAACCATTTGCATAGTGGAAGAAAAAGGCACGAGTGAGAGCCAAATTCTAGTAACTTGAGCCCAACTAAGATATGTGTTGAAAAAGATGCTCATATAGACAAAAGGTGGTAGTGGAGTGAGAAAAGACTTGATTAATCTGATAAGAGATCATTCCTTGGTTGTTTTGGAGAGAATAGTCCAGGTGTGATGTTTCACCAATTAACATGATGATGTAAGCAATTGCTATTTGTCCATGTCATGGTGTGTGCAAAGGCCCAGTGAAGGGCAGGGCCTTGAACTGCAACACACAAACTGCAGGCACAAAAAAAAGAGAGAAAGAGAGAGATGGTGGCAAGATAACGCAGCTACTAGAAAATGCATATAGACTTTGGAATTACTGCAGATAGCCATCCAAATTCCTGCCAAAAATTGCCAATGCAGAATGATGAGTGATTTTACTGTAAGCATTCAACTTCTGAGAAATGATCTTCACAAAAGATCAAATGACAAAATGCCAATATATCTCCTGCCTTCTTGGTACAACATACCAAAAGAACTAGTGGGAAGTGAAACTTTTGTGCATGTAAAGGGTTCTACAAATTGTGTGAAGCCATTTTGTGTCAGGAGAGAAGTTATTTTATCAGAATTACTCTTTTTTCGTGTTTCTAGTATGAATTCTGATTGTAACATGAAACTACACGTTTATCCTCAATAGATTTAAATTTGTAACACTATACCTCTTTGCATACTTAATATTATTGCTTTATTGCTTTTAAACTAAATCTGAACTAAAATTTTCACCACTAAATTTGTAAATCACTGTAAACAAGCAATTTCCCTGACATCAATTTTACTTTCACATACTTCATGTAGAGCAGAATGAAGTGGGTATTTATACTATTCCTTTCCACAATGTATTAGTTATCACATGTAGCAACTACAGATGTATCTGTAACTGAGACTGCTGCAAAGTATTGATAAGTCATCACTCTGATACACTATAGAGATCAAGGAATGCAGGATGGAATATTATAGCCTTGTGGTAGAGCTATATTTATCAGAGAATCACCAGTGGTGGAATGAAACACTATGGTGGATGTCCAGATTAGGTTTAAAATAATATACTAAACTGCTGTAAATATTGAACACAGATTAAGAGAATCTTTATAATCAAATAAAAAATCCCACAATTAAGTTCTATTTTGCACAGCTGATAAAGTTTCCATAAGTAATTAGAAGAATGTTTACAATACATCCTGTGTAAACATCATGAATGAAACAATAGTCAAGTAGCAAATATTACTGTTGCAAGATGAAGTGTAATGAGTTTATTATGACAATGCAGCAAACTTCAGTGATGTCGAGAAACCCACTTGTTGAGAACTTTTATGTGCAAAAACGGCTGTTCTGGGCCCAGAAAACACTTCAAATAGAAGAGCGAACAACGTTCTTTGTGAACCTGACGATGACCGAAGAAGGTCGAAACGTTGTTCGCTCTTCTATTTGAAGTGTTTTCTGGGCCCAGAACAGCCGTTTTTGCACATAAAAATGCAGCAAACTTGTAACAAATTCTTCATATTTTAGCAATAAACATGTCAGTACTAATGAGCTTAAAAAGAACAAAAAGTCTAGAAATACTCAATTGCAGCTACATATTCTATCCAGTAACACAACCACAAAAGTTTCAATCTGCATATTACCTCAGTTTTCACTGTTGATCCATCATAGTTATCTTCTTTCTCCTCTTTTATCATATCAAACTTCAAAACTGTTTGTAGAGATCTTTCTTCCACATAATCAGCTTTTCCTGTTAGTAAAAATATAAACAATGGAGATTTCTCCACAATAAGACACAATGTAATTCATGCACCACAAACCATAATCAAAATCAGTACAGTGTATTTAGTTGAGCAAGTCTCTTCTATAGCTTTGTCCTTAATATACTAATGCATAAAGAAAATTAACTTTCAGCATAGGGCAGGTTCTAAAAATATACCTGTACTGACATGCACATTTTTAGTTGTATAATCCAAAACAGTAGCTGAACATTCCAATGATCAAAATATTTTACTGTATCTAATATCAAAAAGTTTCCTGTGGAGAACAAAAGAAATAAAGGTAAAGAGTACTTATGGAGTTGAAATGCACAATAACCAAAACTGATAAATCTAGCAGAAACACATCAAGAATAAATAAAAAAAAGAATAAAAAAGTAAAAGAATGCCAAAATTAAGCATTATGTTGCAACCCTTTATGATTGCTACAATAAGACAATCACTGAAGAAAAGATGTCATGTTTTTAATGTCTTGAAATGTAATGCTAAAATGGAAAACCAACCAATAACCTTGACTTCTCCTCCAGGGGTATCACTTGCACATGAAATACCAGCACAGATAGTATAGCATCTACAAGAATTTCAGAAATACATGTTTACCTCATATATGGTTTGTTTTGAATTTCACATAAAGCTATTCAAGAACTATCTATGCCAGCCATCCCTAATTTAGTAGTGTAAGACTAGAGGGAAGACAGCTGGTCATCACCATCCACTGCCATCTCTTGGGTTACTCTTTCACCAATGAATAGTGGGACTGACTGTCACATTATAATGCCACCACAGCTGAATGAGTAAGCATGTTTGGTGTGATGGAGATTTGAACCCACCACCCTCAGATTACAAGCCGAGTGCCTTAACCAACTGGTCATGCAAGGCCTCTCATGTATGAATGAAGTTACATAATAAACAAAGTATTATTACATACTAATGAATAATTTTTCAATTGCAAAATTGTAACAGAGTAAACCACCCTAATACTGATAATTGACAAAGTACATACAGAAGGGGTTTGTTGGTTCTAAGAAGACCATGCAAATCACAGCAACAGACAAGGTTGTTATAAAGTATTTGTTGAACTTGTTGTCATCAGAAGTAATCTTTGCTACAGAGTAAGTGATTTTGGCAGAGTTGGTGAGACAGCATGTTGAGAAGTTGAATGTTGCTACCACTACAGGAGTAATTCTCAGATTGTTATCTGTAGCATCAATTCAGGTATTCACTCTTTTTGTAACTTTTAAAATTTACAAACAATTTCTAAGTTTTAGTTATTAACTGCATTAATATAGATATTATACTTGCTTATATAATTCTGTGCACTATAAATGTTACCACACTAACCTCATCCAAATTGTTTAAAAACAACAGAACTTGTTATTTTTAATGTTAAACTGATTCTCCTGGTTTCAATGATACACATTGTACTTTTAATGTCTGGACACTACATTCTTAGAAAAGTGATTGAAGAACAAAAAAGTTTGAAGCATCCATATCAGAATCTGATTCGAATTGTAGACAAGACTACAATTCATTTCAAGATTTTGGAAGAGACACTGATGAACTGTGAATTTGACAAAACTAGACTGCTGCAAAAGAGACTGTAACAAATAACAACAATGCAGACCTCTCTGTCATCTTTTCTTTACTAAAACTTATTTTTTGAAAAGAAAAAAAATCACAACTGAAACATCTTATTATCAAGCATAGAGCTGCATGATGGGTCATTTGTGTTGTGACCAGATAAGACTGAGTTTTTCTTTATTCTTCAAATTTTTTCATCTCAGGTCAGGCCTTGAAAATCCCAAAAGTCATATCACCATGGCAACTAACAATTTCATTTGGGCATATAATAAATAAATATCGACCCTAGTTTCTGGAACAAAGAACAGCAAAAGATGTTTCACAACTTTTCTATCTCTACTTTATAAGACATGGCTCCTAAATTATCGGATTGTCTCCGAGATATGAAAATATTTGTTGAGGCCTTGTCTTTTTTTAAATGGTGTAGAGTATTTTTTATGATCTGAATTTCTCAGTTTCAATTTAAACTGCTCCAAAACTCGCCCAACTTGTCTTTGTAATTGCAAAGCCACTATGATTATCTCCATTTTCACTATTTTTGACTTTGCTAAATTTACCAATAGGGTTTCCATAATTTTTTTAAATATTTTATCAGAGTGATGACTGCTTTGAATACAAACTGTTTTTGATGTCAAGATTAAAAATGAGCTTTTAAACTCAAAACTGTGAAAATGCAGTGCATAATCTCCTAAACCTCCAAGTTAAATCAAACCTTTTCCTTCTGGAAAACTTAATACTTCATCCTTTATTTTCTTCAACAAAGTTTACATTCATTAGGTCAGCTTGACCAATGTTGTAACCACCATAAAAAATATAAAATTAAACTCAATTCCCTTTCTGTTATGACTGCAAATTGTAACTGGACAGAAAAGTAGTGTATGCTAAATAGTATAAGGTTTGTAACAAAATACCTCTGTTTACACTTTTTATTACCATCTAAACAGTGTCTAACTAATAATCTTGCTACACTAGGCGTAAATCCAACAGTAAATGTAGAGCTCACATTATTTAATCAAATTACGTAACAGGAGTTGCTTGTGAGAATATCCCATGAAGAATATTTTATTGCTGTTGTCATCATTTTGTATTATTTCACCTAATCTAACTTAACATTTTCAAACTTATGTTAATAAATTTAAGAATGGACATGAAACACAAAATATAGTGATGACATGGGTTACCTAGTTTTTACTCATGACTGTCAATGAAACTTAAGCTTCTTTTCTATACAAATGATACAAGAACACTAAATTTTATTCAATTAAATAATTCTCTTAAGTAAATACAAAAATGATTCATTGGGCAAATAATGTCCTATAAGTATCATAATTTTTCTGGATTTCTCAATACATCATAAGACTGAAAATTCCTCTACATATGTAGAGAAAGCATCGTTACATGTCATTTGATAAATAATAAATTTCTATGTACTGTACGGTATTTATTATAAATAATGTAGTGCAAAACATTGGAGAGAAATATTGACAATCTGTGAAAAAAGGATGTGACAAATTCATCTAATTTTCAAGTCTACAGCTCCATTGAGACCAAAATCTGTACTTTTCCTCAGTAATTTACCTGTAACAATGAGTAGTTTGCAGTATATTCTGTACTTCTTGGGGTGGTAATGATAATAATAAAATTAATGAAGGGGAAACCTCTGATGAAGATAGAGGATGTTTAAAATATTTCCTTATAAAATTCAGATCTTACATAATATTAACATATGATTTGATAATTATGTTTTAATGTTTAGTTTATTCACAAATAAAGTTATTTAATTACTATGTGTATGTAACTGAAATGATGCAACATACAATTTGACTTGCCATGTCAAGAGAGTTTACACAAGACTGATTTCTTGTAAACAAAAAGCTTGTAGTACGCTAAACATGTTGGCAACATGAAAATCTTTCAACTGCCATTAAAGAAAGCAATGTAATAATAATTGTCTAAATAAATCTTTTGAAGTTTACATAAAACTATAAGAACCAGACACACAGTTTCTTGTTATTTTATATAAATTACCTGAACTATTCTACTTGTGTTTAAATAAGATTCAAGTTTCTTATCTGTCATTGATTATTACTTCATGCACCAATAGGTTTCCACTGTCAGATTGTGAATAACATCTCATTTAAAGGAAGATAAGATTCCAAGACACCTTACGTATCACTTGGAAACTTGTTTGATGTGATGCATTGCATCAAGGAGATTCAGAATTTTAAATCCTGTGATATTAAAGGAGTGACAAAAATTGTTATTCAGGAATAATTCTCTTCCTTCAAATATCAAAAGACAGAAAAATAAATCTTTTAACACTGATAAAATCTCATGTAAGCTCTTTACAAACAATACACAGTAGGTTAATCCCTTAAACACTTACTTCACACTCATGGGTGATGGTGTGTAGAAAAGAAAAGTGTCATCAGATTTGGGTTTATGAAAATAACCATGAGAATTAATCCTAATTTTATTAATATACATCCCTATAACAGGAAGTAAAATCATCAATTAAAACAAATTATCAATGATAAATGAAAAGGTTAGTGTTATGTAAATATCATGTAAATGTTATGTAAACAACAACCACGTCGAGTGTTATGTAAATGTCATGTAAATATCATGCATATGTTATGTAAATATCATGTAATGTCGTGTTTGAATTCCCATATCTATTATTTATATTTTCGAAGTTTAAACCAGTGAAATTTAAAATAACATTTTAGAATTAATTAAAATTCATTTAGAATTATTCATGTAGAAATTTTTAAAACTCGGTAGATTGATCATTTGTATTGGCGTGGTGTCTGTACTCTGGAATTCTGGGAAGTTACGCAACTAGTATATAAACAGACGGCGATGCGAGGGAAGGAAATCATCCATTTTACTCGAGTCAAGAAGTGAATCATCCATTTTTACTCAGATCAAGAAGTTTGTCTCGTTTGAGAAAGTTTAAACTGAATTTGTGAATAGAGCTAGATCGACTAAAGCGGTGAAATTTTTATTCCGTCAATCTTTACAATTCAGTCGAATTACGGATTATACCGAAAGTCAATACGAATTGGACTGTGAATTTGTTTTTGAAAATACTCATTCAAACTTCAAACTCGGATCAAGAAGTTTGTCTCGTTTGAGAAAGTTTAAACTGAATTTGTGAATAAAGCTAGATCGACTAAAGCGGTGAAATTTTTATTCCGTCAATCTTTACAATTCAGTCGGATTACGGATTTTACCGAAAGTCAATATGAATTGGACTGTGAATTTGTTTTTGAAAATACTCATTCAAACTTCGAAAATTTCTCTGTGACACTAAATTCCCCACCTAGATTGGAACTTTGGAATTCGGATTTGGACACTTATTCTGGATCATATTATTAAGCACAGGCCAGTACCTTTTTGTATTGTAAGTGGTTTTGAAGGTTGAAGCTGGATATCTGTTATTGATATTGGATAATTTATTTTGTGTCTATCACATAAGTAGATCATTATAATAAATTATACAAGCTGCTATGTGTCTTTCTGTTGCATTCAGTCTGCATAAAAAAAAACGTAACAGTTAGGTACAGAGCTAAATTTGAACAAGTAAAATTCACACAATTTATGTTTGGAAGAGCATGAAATATTTGAGTTATATACACACACACACATACTTACTACTTGATATTTTGAAATTTTCATCTTCATTTTTCTCCAATTTGTTATCCAATAGGCCATCAGGTTTCTCATCATAACATGGTTCAACCTTTATATTTACTACTTCCATGATTATACAGAAGCTTTACATTTGTATTCTTGTCAAAATTTGGTGTTATACTACAGAGAAATAAATTATGAATTAAATGTTGCATCCTTTAAAACAGTTCCAAAGTTTTCAATATTTACGAATCTCAAAATTCAAACTGTGTTGCTAATTTTCATAAATAATAAGCATAGCTATTCTCAAATATTTTTATAAAAATGGTGACAAAATTAATCTCTATAACCAGTTATAATATAGAACATAAGATGTAACTAAATGGTCAGAACTAACAAGAATCAGATGAATAACAGCATAATGAAGCTCAGCAACCATAGGCTCAGATTATTTGTTGTTCTCTCTAATATTAAGTGTTAATAATTAAAGTATATTTATATTATTACAATTGGCAAAAATGAAAAATTTCACTCGTTCTTACTAAATAATAAACTGTTTGAAATTTTTTTCCACATGAGCAAAGACTACATTCCATGTCTGTTTCATGACTTTAAGAAATAAATACTTGTTCGTAGGTGTGTATCCCACCCTCAGATCAAAATAAAGTTGCATATTGTTGGTAATAATATTTACAACATACATATGCTATAGTACTGTTATTTTAATTTTTCCAAATTTTATATTCAAAAGTATTACATTTATTGGAATAAATACATGTCATTGAACAATATGAAAAATTCTTTACTGAAGAGTCTTCTTTGAAATTAGTGTTAATAACTTGGTTAGAGTAGTTTAAAAGTAATTTTTAAGAATTACACAATCTATCCTGTCCAAATATAATCTCCTTGGAAGTAATGTTCATACTTATGACACAAGAAAGACAATTATCCGAATTGTAAGCTAAAAAATTCCAACTGGGTAGTTTTGAAACATCCATTTATGGGATAAAAATTAACATACTTGTCCAAAGTCTTCAAGTATAATAACATTCAAAAGCAAATGGTTTGAGAATAAATCAATTTAATACAAATATAATGGTGCTCTTGATGCTTTAATGCCATGTTTTAATTCTTCAATTCTCAGTGTTTCCAGATTTTTCTTTGGTATAGTCAGAAATGTTTACAGTCTAAGTTTTCTATTTTATACATAATATTATTGAAATGTATTTTTTCCTTTTACATATTTTTTCTAGAAAACTTTCATGTCACTTCCTGCTTCACTTCCAACTTTACATTAATGATTTGACACACAAATAGTTGTTTCAAACCTATAAAATATTTGTAAATTAAGGGGATACCTTAAAAATAACGGGTTTACATGTAAAGTATTCGAAACCTTTATGACACAAAAAAAATAATTATTGAATGTAAAGTGAATCAAACATAAACTATGTCGCTCAATAATGTCTTTACTTGTGTGAAATTACGTTTTATGTTACATAATTGAATGAAGAAACGAAAACTGCAACGTATCAAAAGTGAACATATGTTCAGATCTGTAAGCGATTCGATTACCTTCTTCATCTACAAAATTCTAGAAACCTTAGTCCCTTGCATAATGATCTCTGGTGAGTCATTGTATAATATTACCTCTCCTTTTTAAGGTCTATGCAAAATAAAAATTGATAATTGTTAAAAGTTCAACATAAAAATTAGATGAAATATCAATACTTGATTGTTACTAAAGCAAAAACTGTGCATTTGATAGCCTAATAACACATTGAAACACGTTGCTTTTCAGTCATCTACGTTACCTTCCATTGATTAACTTGTGAACCAACTACAAACTTCGTGATGTCGAGAAAACCCACTTGAAAAGAAAAATATATATGTAAAAACGGCTCGTTTGGGTTGATAATTTTTTTTTTACTTATATTTTACTCAGAGGAACGAACCTGATGAGGGTTTGAAACGTTTTAATAAATTACACAATGAAAAATAAAGTGCCAAAAATAAAAAATCCCATGCTTCAAACAAACTTTATTAACATCTTAACCACCAATCTGTTACACGTTAACACATAGTCTTCATTTTATCATCTCACTCGATGAAAGAAAAAGAATGAATAAAAAAATCAGCAAGGTCAGGAAATAAAACTAAAACTAGTTTTAGTGTCAATAAATTCTTTTTGATCATTACAGTTAAACAGGATCATCGGAAATCAACTAGACACGTTAAATATTAGAGTTAAATGATATTGGCGTAAATACGTGTACCAGATGAAGTTCACACAAATTCTTTGAGTTTATACTATAAATTATAATTAAAATGTAGAAATATGCCTTATGTATATGTTATATTACTTGTAATATAAGTTACCGCGACTTAATGTGAAGACATTGTTGTGGATGGCCCCCCAGTGGCTCAGCGGTATGTCTGCGGAATTACACGCTATAATCCGGGTTTCGATATCCGTGGTGGGCAGGGCACAGATAGCTCATTGTGTAGCTTTGTGCTCAGACATGCCGCTGAGCCACTGGGGGGCATCAATATTACATTAATTCAATAAAGTAGATTATTAGTGTGATCATTTACTCGGAAATAAGAAATTTTCTTTACATATATTTTGACGTTTTTAAAGCGTCTGTTCTTTCATTTATATACCACAAACTTCAAACAATTTTATTATACATTATTTTTGGTCTTACTCACTAAAATCATGAAGTCATTTCTCTTTTATGATCATAAAATAGGAGATGGTTTATCATCAGTTATTGACTTTCAAGTGTTAATAGTAGTTTTATGATATATATTATTTCTGGCATAGAACTGAAAACTATAAACAACCAAGAAAGGTGTTATGTTTGCTGCAACAGAATGCGACGAATTCCTAGATGAATGAAATCGTTCATTTTGTGTGTTTTATGTCAGTAATATCCTTTTTAGTTTATTTACCAATCGATTTGGTTACGCTGTGAAACAAACATTTTGTTCCTGGATAGTATGTGTTATTTATTAATTGCTTGTGTTGTAAAAGTACAGAAAATGGTCATTATTTCCTTCAAACGTTGCTTTTGTAATCTGGATAAAAAAATTTAAAAATTAACCTGTATTCTATGTAAAAACGGGCAAATTTGCACATTTTTATTTACATAAAGTCTGATTAAAACAACGTATAAATCAATATTTACATGTATTTATACTAAAGCTACACAAAAATGTTTATAAGTGAGTAGTTTTTCGAGATATGCGACTGTAATTTAAATCACTTTCACGTATCAGCACCCAAATAGTCTCCCATCATGTTTTTATAAAAGGCTCCCAGGTCAAATAAGCAAAGTTTAAAGAGAAAAATGGATCTTCTCCATTTACTTTTGGCATAAGCAATTGGGAAATAAAACTTTCTGTCCAGGAACAAAAAAAAAAAAAGTGAAACTTTTGTTACATAGTGTTTTATAATACTAATACGACATCTGATAAGGTTCTTGTTTTATCAAAGTCAAGAGGAAATAACCTCGAAACCTAAATTTCTAAACCATGAGTGTGTGCAGCAGGGTATTGTCAATTATCCACGTACACGAGCGACAGCATGTTTTTGTGAGGCAAGCTATCGGAAAAACCACATAGAAAAGAAATGTTTTCCTATATTACAAAAAGAAATCACATGAACACAGGCAGACATAATCGAAGTGTGCATTGGGGTGCTATAACTTATGAATGCGGGCGCATTTTTTTAATAAGATAAGTGAGCGAAAAACCCACACAGAAAGAAAAGAAAATGTGACCACTATAGCGACAAGAGCAAAAAGCCTAGAACCTGAAATTTTGCAACCATACTGAGTAGACTCTCAAGGTGCACACCAAGATATAATTATATATCTACGTGCGTGCGTATCTTTTAATGCGAAAAATTACATATAAATGTGTCCACAATGGATGTTTGTTTTTCTTCAACTATTATGGGATCTTATAGGGTAGTTTAATTGTTACGAGACGTCAGTGTTTTCTTTTACTATTGTGGAATTTTTAGTGTTTTTAAAATATATTATGGGATGATATAGATTTGTTTAAATTATTTTAAGACGTCATAGTGTTTAACTATTGTGGAATCATTAGTGTTATTAAAATCTATTGTGGGATGATATAGATTTGTTTAAATTATGTTTAAGACGTTATGGTGTTTAACTGTTATGGAGTATTTAGTGTTTTTTAAATCTATTGTGAGATGATATAGATTTGTTTGAATTATTATACGACATTATAGTGTTTAACTGTTACGGAATGTTAGTGGTTTTAACCCCTTTTTGCTCAGCAATAAAAGTATAATGTCATTTTGTTATGAGTCTATGTGCTGAAAGTACAAAATGAAATTTATAAACTAAAAAAAATATACTTGATTCTAATTTATATGTTTTATTAATTAAGGGGTTTGTTTTTATTATATAGATATCAAATCAGAGGACAACCCAGAAGAATGATTATCTTTATAAACAGGCCACATTCCACAAAGGAGCAGCAAAAGGGTATAAATTATACTGTTTGCCAAAATGGGTTTGAAAATGCGCGTTGATACTGCTGACTAGAATAAATCAACCTAATTACCCGAGCAAAGCGGGGTACTTTCACTGGTCCTAAAATATAAATTCAATAAAATTAATTGAATATATCCAGTCTAGTAAAATAAATAGCAAGAACTGTTTTACGAAACCTGCCCAAGGGAATTTTACTGAGACATGCAGTAGAACATTATCGCAAATAGTTCTTAACAAAACAGCTCATTTTTGTAGAGGAAAAAATCGGGAATTTTCATCAAATTTAACACATCTCTGCAAACTAATCTTGAAATAATCGTTACTTAATTACACTGCTGGCCAAAATATCAAGGCCAATGAGCATAAAGAAAAAATCTGTACTTTGCGTTGTTAAACTCAACCTCAAATTTTAGAAGTTTCGAAAGATGAAAATAAGAAAAGGGAAAATAAAAATAAAAACGTTTTTAGCATTAAATAGGGAAACTGTGAACACTGTGAAATTAGCCTAAACACTAGCTGGTCAAAAGTTCAAGACCATACAGAAACGAAGCATTAATCGTTAAACACGTAACAAAATTTGTGTTCAAGCATAAGCGTTGTAAAACTGGTGTTGCAAATTTCTTAAAATACTCTGAGGGATACGGTACGAAAATTTAAAGTGGTCGGCCCAAGAAAAAATTCGCCGTCGTTAAGCAGGAGAATTCGACGGATTGTCCGGCAATACACCAGCCGATCGTCAAAACAGATTAAGGCCCTTACCGATGCAGAATGCAGCTCAAGAACAATGAGACGGCATCTACGAGAGAAAGGCCTTAAAAACCGTAAACGTCTTCAAAGGCCACACCATGAAACAGCTCGGTTAAACTTTGCTGAGAAGCACCAAACATGGGACAGAGAAAAGCAAAAGGAAATTTTGTTCTCTGGTGAGAAAAAAATAACTTGGATGGTCGAGATGGCTTCCAACGTTACAGGCATAATAAGGATATCCCACTGGAGACATTTTCTAAACGACACAGTGGAGAAGGTTCCATCATGACCTTGAATGCTTTCTTCTTCCATAAAACAAGGGAGCTTTAGGTTATACAGGGTCGTTATACGGCAGCTGGGTGCATTGGCATGTTGGAGAGAGCATCCTTATTGATTAAAGGATCTCGCTATGTGGAAATGACTGTATCCTTCAGCAGGACAATGCTGCAATGCACAATACCCGCAGGACAAAGGACTTTATCATGACAAATAATATGATTCTTTTGGACCATCCAGCATGTTCGTCCAAACTGAACCCCAATGAAAATGTTTGGGGGTGAATGGCAAGAGAAGTCTATAAAAATGGACGTCAATTCGAAACAGTGCATGATCTTCGTGAAGCCATCCTCACTACTGGGAATAACATTTCAACCAGCCCTCTGAAAACGCTTATTCTGACCATACTAAAGCGAATGTTTTAAGTTATTCACAATGACAGCTGTGCTACTCACTACTGAGACCTCTTGTTGGGCATTTCCTACGCTGTTTAGGAGTTCTTTTTAGTATGGCCTCAAACTTTTCACCAGCTAGTATTTAGGCTAATTTCATAGTTTTCACATTTTCCATATTAAATGCTGAAAAAGTTATTTTACTTTTAATTTTCCCTTTTCTTATTTTCATCTTTTGAAGCTCTACTCAAATAAGTGGTTGAGTCTGATAAAGCAAAATACATATTTTTTTTTTAAGTTCATTATTCTTAAGAGTTTGGCCAGCAGTGTATGTACTCATGATCATACCACAAAAAACTTCACAGATTTTATAATTGCAAATATTTTTAATTTCCAATAACATAGCTTCACTAATGCAAAGTTCTTAAATGGTAAAATGTATAAAAAACTTTTATCATTATTTCTAACTGTATGCCTGATGACTGGACTCAAAATAACAGCTTAAATAACATTAAATCAACAAACTGTTACTGTACTGGTAAATATATATTATACACAATTTAACCATTACTGTGTTTCAATAAGTTTCGTTTTTTCAGTGAGAAATGGTTACAAAGTTATCAGAATGTTTTTTGCAATTCAAAGGAATATTTTACATTTTTTATTTCCTTTAATTATGAAGCTTTTCTTGCAAAAAAAAAAGCCTTTTGTATAACTAAAACTCACAAATAGTTTGAAAGTAATAATACAAAAAATGCTTACATTTATTTCTGAATTAAGTTTATTCAATGCTGTTTGATTCCCTTATTTCGTAATTAGGAATAACCTTAAACATCATAAGGCTGAAGTTTCAACTTTATAGTTTCTTAGATTACAGTTTACATGATTGGCTACTTGGTCTACATGAGGAATATCCATACACAAATTGGCTGTGAAAAGTTTGGTGTATCATAATTATCAATAAATCATGATTATATAAGTATTTTTTGCTATCTAAATCTCTGCAAAAGAAAACAAATCAAGCAATCTTAATCACACTTGTTACAAAGTTAATTGAGATAATAAAAATGATATAGTAAAAGGATTTTTAACTCATCCTTATTACTTTCGGCACTGGAGATTTAATAACATCAAAGCTAAAAAATATTTTGTTTGGATTTAAATCAGTACTTCCATTTATAACATTGCGCAGTAGAAATTGAGCCGTTTCTTAGTTTAACTGGTTCCTTCCTTTTTACACAAGGATTCAAACAAACTAAGTTTTTTCCATGAAATAATCAGTTAAGAATTGAGAAAATTCATGAATGATACCTGAATTGAACGAAGTAGAATATATTAATTAATAAAGGTCTGTTTTACCTATTTAAAATCTTAAGTTTAGCTCCTGATAAGAATAATACAGAAAGAAGATGACAAAAATAATTTTTAATCTGTAGAATGTTTTGATTATGATATCAAATTGCTAAAATAATATTTTTGAGATTCTCTTTTACTTTCTCAAAGTACATTTGAAATCAGCTTTATCTAATGATTAAAACTCAATCTCAGAAAACAAACAAGTTTCTTAGATTGCAAATGAACAATATTCTGGTAATTAATAACAAAAAGCTTTTTCATGGTTCTCATTTTTGCAGTTTTTTTGTCAAAACAAAGATAAAGACCTCATAAGAAATAAAATGGTAATAATCTGCAATTGATGTTTCATTTTCACCTCAACAGTGTAGCAGTTTCTACCACCAATTAAATCCACCTTGCTGCAATTGTTCACTTTAATACTTATTTCTTCCTTGTATGAGAAACTTCAGGTCTTTTTTTTTCAGAAACTCAAACATTCTTTACTCCTCCACTTTATCCAATACTTGAGGTTATTTGTTACCTTTCATACAAATCCACTTTAGAATTGATGTCTTTTAAACTAAATGTTTCATTCAAGTTGTATTCCACAACCTATATAACTGTAAGGGTTCACACTGGTGTTTTAATACAAAGTACACAAAGGTAACTTTTCTCCCAAATATATATATTCTCTAGTATTTTTAATTTATAGTTCCTTACAAATTGTTTCCCACAAGTTTGAATAAGGTTTCACCTTTGTATGCATTTTTCAATATTCTTTTACGGTACAACTTCTTACAAAGTATTTCCTGCACTCCATACAACTGCAAGGCTTAACCCTACCTTGTCTTCTTAGACATTGTTGTATTTCACACTTTGATCCAAAGGGCTTTCCATAAAAAACACAACTGCAAGATTTCTCCCCCCTAAATATTTTTGATGCAATTTTAAGTCATTCTTTTTGCAACTGTTTTTCATACAAAGACCAAATGTAAAGTTTCTCCTCACTGTATAAGTTTCAGTATAATGTTTGCCCCAAATTGTTCGAGACAAACTCCACCACTGTATGGTTTCTCCAGAGTGTGTTTTTTGATGCATTGAGCTACTGGTTAATGAAACAGTTTCCACACACACTACAGTTGTAAGGTTTCTCATCAGTGTATATTATTTAATATTGTTTTAATTTACTACTTTTTATAAAAACACTGAACAACTGTAAGGTTTTTCCCCAGCGTGTCTTCTTTGATGTTCTTTCAAGGCACTACTTCTTACATAGTGTTTTCCACATAATGTACAACTGTAAGGTTTCTCACCAGTGTGTATTCTTTGGTGTTTCTTTAAAGCATCTTTTGTTCTGAAATGTTTTTCACACACTGTACAACTGTAAGGTTTCTCTCCAGTGTGTATTTTTTGATGTTCTTGTAAAGTACCACTTCTTATAAAGTGTTTTCCACACACTGTACAACTGTAAGGTCTCTCTCCAGTGTGTATCCTTTGATGTACTTTTAATTCAAAGTTTGTTCCAAAGTCATTTCCACAAACAACACAAATATAAATTTTCTCCCCAGTGTGTGTTCTTAAATGTCGTTCTAATTCACCCTTTGATACAAAATTTTTCCCACACACTGTACAACTGTAAGGTTTCTCCCCGGTGTGTATTCTTTGATGCTGTTTTAAGTTATTACTTTGTACAAAATGTTTTCCACACACTGTACAATTGTAAGGTTTCTCTCCAGTGTGTATCCTTTGATGTAATTTTAAGTAATTCTTTCTACTAAAATCTTTTTCACACACTGAACAACTGTAAGGTTTCTCTCCAGTGTGTATTATTTGATGTTGTTTTAATTTACTACTCTGTACAAAATGTTTTCCACACACTGAACAACTGTAAGGTTTCTCTCCAGTGTGTATTCTTTGATGCTTTTTTAAGTTACTACTTACCACAAAATGTTTTCCACACACTGAACAACTGTAAGGTTTCTCACCAGTATGTATTCTTTCATGTACTTTTAAGACACTCTTTGTTCCAAATTGTTTATCACAAACTGCACAACTATGTGGTTTCTCCCCTGTGTGTATTATTTGATGCGATTTTAAATTGCTGCGTGACACAAACTGTTTTCTACAAACTCCGCAACTGTAAGGCTTCTCCTCAGTGTGTTTTCTTTCATGTTTTAAGGAACTATTTCTCTCAAAGTGTTTATCATAAACTGCACACTGATATGGTTTTTCTCCAGACTGTACTGTCTTTTCTTGTGTTAGGTTATCAAATGTTCTCAATTCTTTTAGGTTATTTTCACTTAAAGTTGTTTCTCCACATATTTCACTGTTAGGCTGTAGGGAATTTGTAACTTCTGTATAATGGTCTTCTGGTTTTATGCCATGATAATCAGGACTGGTCTTCATGTCTAAAACAGATATAAATTATGCCATATCATTGTTGATACTACTTTTGATGAGCTTTAAATATATTTATTTTTCTAATATGATCAATATGTATACCAATACTTTTATCCACGAACTGGAATAAAATTAAAAACTAACTGTAGGTAACATTCCACTGTCACCAGATATTTAGTATATACACTGTAGAAATGTGACAGTACAATGTAAAAACAACCAATGTACTGTTCAACCAGTATCTTTCTCAATTTCATTTCAGAGATATTTTATATTCTTTGTGGTTAATTATCATCAAATCTTCTTATGATTTGTTTACTTTCACACTTTAATTAAAATGAGGACTTTAAACACGAGCCAGTTAGAAAGTTTTCTGTTCCATTCTACACAAATAATAAATGATCTCAGTTTTCAAACGAACATAACCTTAAAATTGTTTTTAACTGTTTAGTTGTCATTTTATCACTTCAAAAGATATCATGCAAAAATCTCAACCAGAAGAATAAATAGAGATATACACTTCAAATCAATCCAGTCATATATGGTTCAATAACTTTGAAAAATTACCCAGAATTTAACTACTACCTTTAAGCCTGTGCCTATTGTCTTAAATGCTTGTACTTACCACATGTATTTTCTAACATAGGTTCAAGTTCTTCTTGAAATTCAGTTTTTGTTTTTACATTCATATTATTATAATTTGAATTATCCATATAAACATCATTGCTGTCACTGAACTTTGAAATAACATCACCTTCTAACAGGCTACCAAGCTGCACAGCTTTCTCTCGAATAAACATGTTCTGAAATGAAACAGCATAGTCAAAAAAATTAATTAAACTAATGGCTAGTGTTATCATCACACATAGTCTCCATGTTTACCAGTTGAAAACATGATAATTATACTAAAATAGCTTATATGATATTGGAAAAAAAAATTATTACACAATGTGAAACCCCCAACTTCCTGAAATTTTTTATCTTGTGTGCATGCAGACTTGCAAAGGGGTCATAATTTTCCTATTTTGCATCTATTTCCTGTAACAGAGAACTTCTTGATTCTCAGGGTGTGGATATGACATCATGACTACATCATACACTGATCTAATGCAGTGGCACCACCTGTATAAATATAATAATACTGTCTGTTATATGTCCATGTAAATCCTTTGCAGGGTGTGGATGGATCTTCACCAGGTTTGGAAAAGAAGTTAATTAGGTTGACGGGTAAATACACACAAATTTTCAATTTTTACCACTACTTTGCATCTGTTGATAGATCACCAAATTTGGCAAGAAATTTTGGTTTGTTGGGTCCATGAGGAGATACATGAAAATTTACAATTTTATATTTTGTGTTTTGCTGTTTTCATGAGCATTTGTTTTTAATTGTGCATAAAGGAAACAACTTTTCATTTCTTAAGATAACCTTTCATTGATTATAAATCTAAATAACTTCAGTCTAGGGTGTGGGTACTCCAGCTATTTCAATTAAAAAAGCTTTGTTTGTATATAAACATTTCTAAAAATATTGTGTAACATGTCACAGCTTTTACAGTAAATAAGGTTTGTTTTTTTAAAGACAGGTATGGCATTTTGATCACAAGGATAATCATTCTCAAGTCCACAAGTTTTAATGATAAAGAATATTTTGATATTTAAATTAACATTCAAGAATATGACAAGATATATTACTACACTTGGTTCTGGTCACCATTTTTTTCAATATAAGATATTTAAATGGTGAAGTCAGTTATATATATGGTATCAAAGCAGGCTTGCAGAAAAATACTAACCTATTCAGTTAGCACAAAGAAAAAGGAAATTGATTTAACACTTTCTGTACTTACTCCATGTGGATTTTGAGTAAATATTCCTCTGAGGTAAGGTTAACACTTCACCAAGATCTGATGACATCAAGTACAGAGAATTGATTGTTTAGTTTAAATGTTAATTGACTAATGGTTTTGGTTTTTGATTATTTTTCTCCTATTTTTGATGTTTTCATGCTTTTTCTTTTCTAGTACACGAACAGCAGTATCTTGAAATGCATCAAGAACGTACTGAATGTACAAGATTAGTATGGAATTAAAGTTAACAGGGCAAGGTCAATACACCTGAGAAGACCAGATGGAAGTTAAAGCTGGATACATGTAAACCAGGAAATATGTTTGATGCAATTAAGACACCAGTCTTTGAAATTTCTGATCGTTACTGAAAAGGAAGAAAGAGATTCTGACATGCCTGATCTGATGGGAGGCTATATTAAAAGAATTCCTTCAGAGTTAATCAAATCTGAGCAATGCAGCAACAGACATAAATGAGAAATAATAGAATTACATAATGAGAAAAGAGATGGGAGGAAAAAACACAACTGATTTTATTGTTAATATCTTTGGGGAAAAAATGAGCACTCAAGAAAGAAGTTAATCTGGCCCTATAATATATGAAACAAAAAGCTGCAAATGCATATGTATCTTATGACAATGATCAGAAGCAAAAGGGAGAAAACAGCAGCAAGAAATGGAATGTCTGATGAGGTATGTCCGAGACTTACGTATTTTTGTGATAAACATCAGAAACTAAGAATGTGGTGGCTACAGCAAATGAAGTTGTAAACAGAGGGAAGTAACAAAACTGCAACGAGAACAAAGGAATTTTATTCTAAATAAAATAAAGTCAGTTGAACAAACTAACTACAAAGTCAAAAAGCATTGGAAATAAGCAACTGTAACCATAGGTAGTTTCAAGGAAACAATAAGCCTTTTATCACATGCTTATGCTCAAGAATATAGCAGCATGATGATTATATTATAAGCCTGTGCGACAGATGTAGAAACATGTAAAGATGGGAGTTTAAGACTTCTGGTAAGACCATTAAAATTCATGACAATTGTGCAATAGATAAGTAAGTGGTGTAGAAAAGTAACATTCTAAAATTATGTTTACTTCATACATAGTTCTTGGCCGTATAATTTTTTTTTTAAATAAATGGTGATTTGAAAAATAAATCTTATTTTTGAATAGGAAGGAAAATTATGTAGATTTTTTTTATGCTAACCATTCTGCACCTCAACTTTCAGTGGTCAAAAAATAATCAATAAAGATTTTATTTGAAAAACAGTAAACATTCACACACATTGTAATAGTGCTCAATAGATCCATTAATGGAATACACATGATTAACTGATCAGCACACATATCATAAAATTAGCAAAAAAAAACTTAATTTTTCTCTCTCTCTCTTTCTGTCATTACATATTTTTTTCTTTTTTAATGTAATGGTTTATAGTGAAAAGGTGTAAACTATCAAACAATTGTCACTGCCTTTAAAATGTGCAGTAATCCAAAAATGACCTACAAATGTAATCTATTCTGATCAAACACTTTACGTGTGAAAAAAGGTGCAGCTAAAAAAAGACTGAGCATCCAATTTATACGAAAAAAACAAAATTACCAACACTTTAGTACTGATAATCTTACAACACACTCATTCAGTAGTTAGCTTGCCCACAATGGATTGATATAGGATGTGGGATTATGGCTATTTAACAAAAATGGCGAAAAATAAAGTGTAAGAAATTGGCATTACCGAAGAAAAAACAAAATTGGAAACCATAGTTCAGCTAGTTAATCTAGTGCTACCAACAGAAGGCAACAAAGCTGTGGAATTAAAAATTGCTACAATTCTGAGTAAGAGATGAATTGGTGAGTAGGCATATAGATGCTATCCAGTTCAGTCTTGCCTGAATACTTCTATTCCCAATCCCCAAGGGTGAGGTACCAGACATCAAAATGACAGTAGATGAGTGTTCCAATGAGTGACAAACTCATCAATCATCAGTGTCCTGAAACAAAAGCAAATCCAACAGAAAAAAATCAACGAACATCCACTTTGTGGGAAAATCTGTCTGGGTCATCCACCAAATTTATCACCCTCAGAATATGGCAAGCTAAGAGGTTAATATAATGGAAGCAGGCTCAATATAGAAGATATAAGGTTAAAAAATAAACAGTCCTAGAATGAGTGTCCCCCTTGACAATAAATGTGAGACTTCATTATCATATTGGTGGTGTGAAGTATAATGACTTTACCCCTAAATAATTCCAGAACTTGAGACATCACCCTTTGAACAACAAGTTCTAAAACACTAAAGTTCTGATCATTGGTAAATCAAGTAGATCACTGTTCATGGTCCACTGGGTTCACAGAGACCACTTAAGGGTTCATATGTGCACTCTTCTCAAATGAATGAGGAATTCATGTGATGCTCATATCTCCAAAAGAAAAAGAACCATTTGCATAGTGGAAGTAAAAGGCACGAGTGAGAGCCAAATTCTTGTAACTTGAGCCCAACTAAGATATGTTTTGAAAAAGGTGCTCATATAGACAAAAGGTGGTAGTGGAGTGAGAAAAGACTTGATTCTGATAAGAGATCATTCCTTGGTTGTTTTGGTGAGTATAGTCTGGACGTGATGTTTCACCAATTAACATGATGATGTAAGCAATAGCTATTTGTCCATGTCATGGTGTGTGCAAAGGCCCAGTGAAGGGCAGAGCCTTGAACTGCAACACACAAACTGCAGGCACAAAAAAAAAAGAGAGAGAGAGATAGTGGCAAGACAATGCAGCTGCTAGAAAATGCATATAGACTTTAGAATAACTGAAGATAGCCATCCACATTCCTGCCAAAAATTGCAATGTAGAATAAAGAGCGATTTTACTGTGAGCATTCAAGATCTAAGAAATGATCTTCACAAAAGATCAAATGACTAAATGCCAACATATCTCCTGCCTTCTTGGGACAACATACCAAAAGAACTAGTGAAAAGTGAAACTTTTGTGCATGTAAAGGGTTCTACAAATGGTGTGAAGCCATTTTGTGTCAGGAGAGAAGTTATTGTGTCAGAATTACTCTTTATGTTTCTAGTATGACCTCTGATTGTCACATGAAACTACACGTTTATCCTCAATAAATTTAAATTTGTAACACTATACCTCTTTGCATACCTAATGTTATTGCTTTTAAACTATATCTAAACTAAAATTCCCACCACTAAATTTGTAAATCACTGTAAACAAGCAATTTTCCTGACATCGATTTTCCTTAATGTAGAGCAGAATGAAGTGGGTATCAATTCTATTCCTTTCCACAATGTATTAGTTATCACATGTAGCAACTACAGATGTATCTGTAACTGAGACTGCTGCAAAGTATTGATAAATCATCACTCTGTTACACTATAGAGATTAAGGAATGTAGGATGGAATATTATAGCCTTGTGGTAGAGCTATAGTAATCAGAGAATCACCAGTGATGGAATGAAACACTATGGTGGATGTCCAGATTAGGTTTAAAATAATATACTGAACTGCTGTAAATATTAAACACAGAATAAGAGAATCTTTATAATCAAATGAGAAGTCCCAAAACTAAGTTCTATTTTGCACAGCTGATAAAGTTTCCATAAGTAGTTAGAAGAATGTTTACAATACATCCTGTGTAAACATCATGAATGAAACAATAGTGAATTAGCAAATATTACTGTTGCAAGATGAAGTGTAACAAGTATATTTATGACAATGTAGCAAACTTGTAACAAATTCTTCATATTTTAGCTATAATCATGTCAGTACTAATGAGCCTAAAGAGGAACAAAAAGTCTAGAAATACTCAATTACAGCTACATATTCTATCCAGTAACACAACCACAAAAGTTTCAGTCTGCATATTACCTCTGTTTCCACTGTTGATCCATCATAGTTATCTTCTTTCTCCTCTTTTATCATATCAAACTTCAAAACTGTTTGTAGAGATCTTTCTTCCACATAATCAGCTTTTCCTGTTAGTAAAAATATAAACAATGGAGATTTCTCCACAATAAGACACAATGTAATTCATGCACCACAAACCATAATCAAAATCAGTACAGTGTATTTAGTTGAGCAAGTCTCTTCTATAGCTTTGTCCTTAATATACTAATGCATAAAGAAAATTAACTTTCAGCATAGGGCAGGTTCTAAAAATATACCTGTACTGACATGCACATTTTTAGTTGTATAATCCAAAACAGTAGCTGAACATTCCAATGACCAAAGTATTTTACTGTATCTAATATCAAAAAGTTTCCTGTGGAGAACAAAAGAAATAAAGGTAAAGAGTACTTATGGAGTTGAAATGCACAATAACCAAAACTGATAAGTCCAGCAGAAACACATCAAGAGTAAATAAAAAAAGAATAAAAAAGTAAAAGAATGTCAAAATTAAGCACTATGTTGGACCCCTTCATGACTGCTACTATGAGACAATCATTGAAGGAAAAATGTCATGTCTTTAATGTCTTGAAATGTAATGCTAAGGTGGAAAACCAACCAATAACCTTGACTTCCCCTCCAGGGGTATCACTTGCACATGAAATACCAGCACAGATAGTATAGCATCTACAAGAATTTCAGAAATACATGTTTACCTCATATATGGTTTGTTTTGAATTTCACATAGAGCTACTCAAGGACTATCTATGCTAGCCATCTCTAATTTAGCAGTGTAAGACTAGAGGGAAGACAGCTGGTCATCACCATCCACTGCCATCTCTTAGGCTACTCTTTTACCAATGAATAGTGGGACTGATTGTCACATTATAATGCCACCACAGCTGAAAGAGTGAGCATATTTGGTATGATGGAAATTTGAACCCACCACCCTCAGATTACAAGCCGAGTGCCTTAACCAACTGGCCATGCAAGGCCTCTCATATATGAATGAAGTTACATAATAAACATAGTATTATTACATACTAATGAATAATTTTTCAATTGCAAAACTGTAACAGAGTAAACCACCCTGATATTGATAATTGACAAAAAACATACAGAAGGGGTCAGTTGGTTGTAAGAAGACCATGCAAATCACAGCGACAGACAAGGTTGTTATAAAGTATTTGTTGTACTTGTTGTCATCAGAAGTAATCTTTGCTACAGAGTAAGTGATTTTGGCAGAGTTGGTGAGACAGCATATTGAGAAGTTGAATGTTGCTACCACTACAGGAGTAATTCTCAGATTGTTATCTGTAGCATTAATTCAGGTATTCACTCTTTTTGTAACTTTTAAAATTTGCAAACAATTTCTAAGTTTTAGTTATTAACTGCATTAATATAGATATTATACTTGCTTATATAATTCTGTGCACTATAAATGTTACCACACTAACCTCATCCAAATTGTTTAAAAACAACAGAACTTGCTATTTTTAATGTTAAACTGATTCTCCTGGTTTCAATGATACACATTGTACTTTTAATGTCTGGACACTACATTCTTAGAAAAGTGATTGAAGAACAAAAAAGTTTGAAGCATCCATATCAGAATCTCATTCGAATTGTAGACACGACTACAATTCATTTCAAGATTTTGGAAGAGACACTGATGAACTGTGAATTTGACAAAACTAGACTGCTGCAAAAGAGACTGTAACAAATAACAACAATGCAGACCTCTCTGTCATCTTTTCTTTACTAAAACTTACTTTTTGAAAAGAAAAAAAAATCACAACTGAAACATCTTATTGTCAAGCATAGAGCTGCATGATGGGTCATTTGTGTTGTGACCAGATAAGACTGTGTTTTTCTTTATTCTTCAAATTTTTTCATCTCAGGTCAGGCCTTGAAAATCCCAGAAGTCATATCACCATGGCAACTAACAATTTCATTTGGGCATATAATAAATAAATATCGACCCTAGTTTCTGGAACAAAGAACAGCAAAAGATGTTTCACAACTTTTCTATCTCTACTTTATAAGACTTGGCTCTTAAATTATCGGATAGTCTCCGAGATATGAAAATATTTGTTGAGGCCTTGTCTTTTTTTTAATGGTGTAGAGTATTTTTTAAGATCTGCATCTCTCAGTTTCAATTTAAACTGCTCCAAAACTCGCCCAACTTGTCTTTGTAATTGCAAAGCCACTATGATTATCTCCATTTTCACTATTTTTGACTTTGCCAAATTTACCAATAGAGTTTCCATAATTTTTTTAAATATTTTATCAGAGTGATGACCGCTTTGAATACAAACTGTTTTTGATGTCAAGATTAAAAATGAGCTTTTAAACTCAAAACTGTGAAAATGCAGTGCATAATCTCCTAAACCTCCAAGTTAAATCAAACCTTTTCCTTCTGGAAAACTTAATACTTCATCCTTTATTTTCTTCAACAAAGTTTACATTCATTAGGGCAGCTTGACCAATGTTGTAACCACCATAAAAAATATAAAATTAAACTCAATTCCCTTTCTGTTATGACTGCAAATTGTAACTGGACAGAAAAGTAGTGTATGCTAAATAGTATAAGGTTTGTAACAAAATACCTCTGTTTACACTTTTTATTACCATCTGAAGAGTGTCTAAACTAATAATCTTGCTACACTAGGTGTAAATCCAAAAGCAAATGTCCAGCTCACATTACTTTATCAAATTACGCATCACAAGTTGCTTGTGAGAATATCCCATGAAGAATATTTTATTACTATTGCCATCATTTTGTATTATCTTATCCAATCTAACTTAACATTTTCAAACTTTTATGTTAATAAATTTAAGAATAGACATGAAACACAAAATATAGTGATGACATGGGTTAACTAGTTTTTGCTCATGACTGTCAATGAAACTTAAGCTTCTTTTCTATACAAATGATACCAGAACACTAAATTTTATTCAATTAAATAATCCTCCTAAGTAAATACAAAAATAATTCATTGAGCAAATAAGGTCCTAAAAATATCATAATTTTTTTGGATTTCTCACTGCAGCATAAGAAAATTCCTCTACATATGTAGAGAAAGCATCATTACATGCCACTTGATAGATAATAAATTTCTATGGTATTTATTATAAATAATGTAGTGCAAAACACTGGAGAGAAATATTGACAATCTGTGAAAAAAGGATGTGACAAATTCATCTAATTTTCAAGTTTATTGCTCCATTGAGACCAAAATCTGTACTTTTCCTCAGTAATTTACCTTTAACAATGAGTAGTTTGCAGTATACTCAGTACTTCTTGGGATGGTAATGATAATAATAAAATTAATGAAGGGGAAAACCTCTAATGAAGATAAAGGATGTTTAAAATATTTCCTTATAAAATTCAGATCTTACATAATATTAACAATTGATTTGATAATTATGTTTTAATGTTTAATTTATTCACAAATAAAGTTATTTAATTACTATGTGTATGTAACTGAAATGATGCGACATACAATTTGACTTGCCATGTCAAGAGAGTTTACACAAGACTGATTTCTTTTAAACAAAAAGCTTGTAGTAGGCTAAACATGTTGGCAACATGAAAATCTTTCAACTGCCATTAAAGAAAGCAATGTGATAATAATTGTCTAAATAAATCTTTTGAAGTTTACATAAAACTATAAGAACCAGACACACAGTTTCTTGTTAGTTTATATAAATTACCTGAACTATTTTATTTGTGTTTAAATAAGATTCAATTTTCTTATCTGTCATTGATTATTACTTCATGCACCAATAGGTTTCCATTGTCAGATTGTGAATAACATCTCATTTAAAGGAAGATAAGATTCCAAGACACCTTACGTATCACTTGGAAACTTGTTTGATGTGATGCATTGCATCAAGGAGATTCAGAATTTTAAATCCTGTGATATTAAAGGAGTGACAAAAATTGTCATTCAGGAATAATTCTCTTCCTTCGAATATCAAAAGACAGAAAAATAAATCTTTTAATGCTGATAAAATCTCATGTAAGCTCTTTACAAACAATACATTGTAGGTTAATCCCTTAAACGCTTACTTCACACTCATGGGTGATGGTGTGTAGAAAAGAAAAGTGTCATCAGATTTCGGTTTATGAAAATAACCATGAGAATTAATCCTAATTTTATTAATATACATCCCTGGAACAGGAAGTAAAATAATCAATTAAAACAAATTATCAATGATAAATGAAAAGGTTAGGCACAGAGCTAAATTTGAACATGTAAAATTCACACAATTTATGTTTGGAAGAGCATGAAATATTTGAGTTATATACACACACATACTTACTACTTGATATTTTGAAAATTTCATCTTCATTTTTCTCCAATTTGTTATCCAATAGGCCATCAGGTTTCTCATCATAACATGGTTCAACCTTTATATTTACTACTTCCATGATTATACAGAAGCTTTACATTTGTATTCTTGTCAAAATTTGGTGTTATACTACAGAGAAATAAATTATGAATTAAATGTTGCATCCTTTAAAACAGTTCCAAAGTTTTCAATATTTATGAATCTCAAAATTCAAACTGTGTTGCTAATTTTCATGAATAATAAGCATAGCTATTCTCAAATATTTTTATAAAAATGGTGACAAAATTAATCTCTATAACCAGTTATAATATAGAACATAAGATGTAACTAAATGGTCAGAACTAACAAGAATCAGATGAATAACAGCATAATGAAGCTCAGCAACCACAGACTCAGATTATTTGTTCACTCTAATATTAAGTATTAATAATTAAAGTATATTTACATTATTACAATTAGCAAAAATGAAAAATTTCACTAGTTCTTACTAAATAATAAACTGTTTGAAATTTTTTTCCACATGAGCAAAGACTACATTCCATGTCTGTTTCATGACTTTAAGAAATAAATACTTGTTCGTAGGTGTGTATCCCACCCTCAGATCAAAATAAAGTTGCATATTGTTGGTAATAATATTTACAACATACATATGCTATAGTACTGTTATTTTAATTTTTCCAAATTTTATATTTCAAAGTATTACATTTATTGGAATAAATACGTCATTGAATCAATATGAAAAATTCTTTACTGAAGAGTCTTCTTTGAAATTAGTGTTGATCACTTGGTTAGAGTAGTTTGAAAGTAATTTTTAAGAATTACACAATCTATTCTGTATAAATCTCATCTCCTTGGAAGTGATGTGCCTACTTATGACACAAGAAAGACAATTATCTAAATTATTTGCTAATAAATTCCAACTGGGTAGTTTTGAAACATCCATTTATGGGATAAAAATTAGCATACTTGTCCAAAGTCTTCAAGTATAATAACATTCAAAATATGCCTGATTAAATAATTTGACTTATGATATCACCCCATGTGGTTTGAGAATAAATCAACTTTATATAAATATAATGGCACTCTTGATGCTTAAATTTAAGGTTTTAATTCTTCAATTCTCAGAATTTCCAGATTTTTCTTTAGTATAGTCAGAAATGTTTGCAGTCCAAGTTTTCTATTTTATACATAATATTATTGTAATGTTTTTTTTTTTCCTTTTTCATATTTTTTTCTTGAGAACTTCCGTGACACTTCCAACTTTACATTTGCGATTTGACACACAAATAGTTGTTTCAAGCCTATAAAGTATTTGCAAATTAAGGGGATACCTTAAAAATTACGGTTTTTACATGTAAAGTATTCGAAACCTTTATGACACAAAAAAAAAATAATTATTGAATGTAAAGTGAATCAAACATAAACTACGTCGCTCAATAATGTCTTTACTTGTGTGAAATTACGTTTTATGCTACATAACTGAATAAAGAAACGAAAACTACAACGTATCAAAAGTGAACATAAGTTCAGATCTGTAAGCGATTCGATTACCTTCTTCATCTACAAAATTCTAGAAACCTAAGCCCCTTGCAACATGATATCTGGTGAGTCATTGTATAATATTACCTCTCCTTTTTAAGGTCTATGCAAGAAAAATTTGATAATTGTTAAAAGTTCAATAAACAAATTAGATGAAATATTAATACTTGATTGTTACTTAAGCAAAAACTGCATTTGATTGTCTAATAACATGTTGAAACACGTTGCTATATGATCTACGTTACCTTTCATTGATTTTCTTGTGAACCAACCACGAATATCAGTGGCGTGAAGAAAACCCACTTGTAAAGAAAAATATATACGTAAAAACGGATCGTTTAGGTTTAGAAATTTTTTTTACTTAGAGGAGCGAACCCGACAATGACTGCAGTAGGTCGAAACGTTACTCGCTCTTCAACATAAAATATTTTCTCAATCCGAATTCGCTGTTTTCACATACGTATTTTTCAACTTCATACTTGTCATACAATACGTCACATGCTTGTCCTCAATCTGTCAAAAATATGTATGCAAAAACGGCTCTTCTCTGCAAAATATTTTTTCAACCCAAACGAGCCGTTTTTGCATATATATTTATCTACAAGTGGGTTTTCTCGACATCACTTAATCTATCAAAAAGTTCACTGGCAACAAGAAAGTTAAGTAATGTATCAGTTTTGTTGTTGCTGTTTGATTATTATTTTCCAAAGTCGTGTAAAATGATTAATTGTGAATTAACTGAGATATTTATTAAATAAGCCCGAACTGTTAACTTGTTTTTAAATTATGAATTATATACCTCGCTAAGGATTTACGTGAGTTATGAATTCTGTGTTCAAAATACTTAAGTGTGAAACTGAACCGTATCTATAAGTTTAAACCAATTGAAAAAATCATTACTACTTAAACTACTATTATTTATCGGGTGAAAAATCGTTTAAAATAAGAGTTCTTGTAAAATGTTCCTGCACATCGACATAAAATACATAATTCTATGATATCACCATTTTTTATTATATTGATTATCTATTTTATTATGGCTAAGTTGCGGATTGTTCATATCATTTATTACCCTAACATCTTAATCAGGTAACTGCTTTTCCTTAAATATTATTAATTTTTTTTAACTTCATCTTTTCAATGAATTTATAAAATTGCGGAGATAAAGAAAAATGAAGATTGCATGATGTGTCGCCCTTTTCGTCAATTGCGTTCAGTGTAAGCGACCTTCAAACAGAAACAAAGGTAACACTTACATGCCGATTAATTTCAGTAAAGTTCTGCCAGAAAATACCATAAGATTCGTGAAAATGTCTACAAAAAGTAAGAACACTAGTTTTAATTTCTACAATAATAGCAGTGAAACATAACTATATACTATATAAAGTGTTATATAATCCTAAAAAAACTAAAGTTTAAGTACATAAATTAACTCATGAAGGTAAACATAAAATTTAAATTGTATTATATAACATATAATTTAGAAATTCAGACAAACGCCGTTATCAGGATGTGAAAGTATGGTATGCCGTCCATTAATTGTAGAAATGAACAAATACATTATAGATATTAATAAGTGTTAAATAAATAAAGTGACAAATAACAGTAAAAGTATGCAACATAAAATTCTGCCTGTGCTCTAAAACTTGCTACATTGACATTTGTTTGGCTTGCTTTCAGTTTTGTGCAATGCTACATGAGGACTTTGTCCCAAAGCCATCAGTGAAAACCTAGAGGGAAAGCAGCTAGTCCTCACCGCCAACTCTTGGACAACTATTTTAACAATTAATAGTAGGATAGATCGTCACTCAACAACACACACACACACGACTGCAAAGGAAAGCATGTTTGGTGGGACGGAGATTTGAATATGTCAATCTCAGATTAGGAGTCAAGCATTACAACCACAACCCATGCCAAGGGTTGTTCAATTAATTATTTTGGATATAAAATAAAATAATATATATGTGTTGTAACCACGTCCTTAATATTCGAGATTGAGACTTAAGGGTTTGAGACCTTGAAAGAAATTACAGAATGAAAAATTAAGCACCAAAAATAAAAATCACATGCTTCAAACAAACTTTATTAACATCTTAACCACCAATCTGTTACACGTTAACACATAGTCTTTGTTTTAACATCTCATTCGATGAAAAAAAAGAAACAATAAAAAATCAGTAAGGTCAGGAAATAAAACTAAAACTAGTATTGGTGCTAATAAATTATTTATGATCTTTACAGCTAAACAGGATAATCGGAAATCAACTAGACATGTTAAATATTAGAGTTGAATGATATTGGCGTTATGTGTACCAGATGAAGTTCAAACAAATTCAAAGAGTTTATACTATTATAATTATAATGTAGAATTATGCCTTATGTATATGTTATATTACTTGTAATATAAGTAGCCGCGGCTTAATGTAAAGACATTCCAGTGGATTATGTCGTAAACAAGAATGAAGGTCATGCTATAAACGTTATTACAATGGCGTAAGTAGTATCAGGGCTTGTTAGGAATATAGTTTTGATGATACTCCACACGTTTTATGAATTGCTAGTAATCTGTATTTATTTCGTAATATTTCTGGGAAGGTGACTGGTCTAATGCTGTTAAACTTTTTAATGAAATTGGTCTCCTTTTCAAAACCTGTAAAACATTAACACCTTTCAAAGGATTATATCAAGACCTACAAAACTGTGATAAAAGCTCAATTTGTGTTGTATGTTGTATAATTTTGCAATACATGTGATAAATCGTTTTAACATATGAAATACAGTTGAATAGCTGTCTCATTATTGTTGCAGTTTATTGTAAATATTGGAAGTGCGAAACGTTTTTCTTCAGTACAATTGATATGTTTAAAATTTCATGTTTTATCGTCCTCTGGACAAATTTTTATTTGAAAAATATGATGTTCATTTATCAGAATATTTATCGCTCAATATAATAATATCCAAGTGTTATAATTAAATTAAAATATAAAACACATCACACAGTTGAAATCCACAAATGAATTGATAATCCAGTCATTCCAAATTTCGTAAATTAGATATTAAACATCTCGCTACAACTTTTCCATTGCTTACAACGGATCAACATTACATTAATTAAATATAGTAGATCATTTGAAAATTATTTACTCAGAAATTAGAAATTATATTTACATATATTTTTACGTTTTTAAAGTGTTTGTTCTTTCATTTATATACCACAAATTTCAAAAATTTTATTATACATTATTTTTAGTCTCCCTCATTAAAATCATGAAGTCATTTCTCTTTTATGATCATTAAATAGGAGATGGTTTGTTTATCATCAGTTATTGACTTTCAAGTTTTAATAGTAGTTTTATGATATATAATTTTCTGACATAGAACTAAAAGCTATAGACAACCAAGAAAGGTATTATGTTTGTTGTAACAGAATGCGACGAATTCCTAGATGAATGGAATCGTATATTTTGTATTGTTTGTGTCAGTAATATCCTTTCTAGTTTATTTACCAATCGATATGGTTACACTGTGTAACAAACATTTTGTTCCTGGATAGTATGTGTTATTTATTAATTGCTTAAGTTATAAAAGTACAGAAAATGGCCATTATTTTCTTCAAACTTTGCTTTTGTGACCTGGATTATGAAATTTAAAAATTAACCTATATTCTATGTAAAAACGGGCAAATTTGCACATTTTTATTTACATAAAGACTGATTAAAACAACATATGAATCAATATTTGCATGTATTTACACTGAAATTATTCACAAATGTTTATAAGTGAGTAGTTTTTCGAGATATGCGACTGTAATGTAAATCACTTTCACGTATCAGCACCCAAATAGTCTCCCATCATGTTTTTATAAAAGGCTCACAGTTCACAAAAGTAAAGTTTAAAAAGAAAAATGGATCTTCTCCATTTACTTTTGGCATAAGCAATTGGGAAATAAAACTTTCTGTCCAGGAACAAAAAAAAAGTGAAACTTTTGTCACATTGTGTTTTCATAACACTAACACGACATCCGATAAGGTTCTTGTTCTATCAAAGTCAAGAGGAAATAACCTCGAAACCTAAATTTCTAAACCATGAGTGTGTGCAGCAGGGTATTGTCAATTATCCACGTACACGAGCGACAGCATGTTTTTGTGAGGCAAGCTATCGGAAAAACCACATAGAAAACAAATGTTTTCTTATATTACAAAAAGAAATCACATAAAAACAGGCAGACATATTCGCAGTGTGCATTGGGGTACCATTACTTATGTATGCATGAACATTTTTTGATAAGTGAGCGAAAAAACCACACAGAAAGAAAAGAAAATGTGACAAGAATGGCTACAACAGCAAAAAGCCTAGAATTCGAAATTTTGCAACCATACAAAGTAGACACTCAATGTGCATATCAAGATATTATTACATATCTACGTGCGTGCGTATCTTTTAATGCGAAACATTACACATAAATGTGTCCACCATGGATGTTGGTTTTTCGTTAACTATTATGGGATCTTATTGGGTAGTTTTAATTGTTATAAGATGTCAGTGTTTTTCTTTAACTACTGTGGAATATTTAGCGTTTTTAAAATCTATTGTGGGATGTATAGATTTGTTTAAATTATTATTAGACATTATAGTGTTTAACTATTATGCTATAGTGGTTGTAACCCCTTTTTGCTCGGAAATAAAAGTATAATGTCATTTTGTTAAGAGTCTATGTGCTGAAAGTACAAAATGAAATTTATAAACTAAAAAAATATATTTGATTCTAATTTAAATGTTTTATTAATTAAGGGGTTTGTTTTTATTATTTAGATTTAAAATCAGAGTACAAGTCAGAAGGAAGATTATCTTTATAAACAGGCCACATTCCACAAAGGAGCAGCAAAAGTGTATAGATCATACTGTTTGCCAAAATGGGTTTGAAAATGCGCGTTGATACTACGAACTAAAATAAATCAACCTAACTACCCGAGCAAAGCGGGGTAATTTTACCAGTACTAAATCATAAGGCCTGGCATGGCCGAGCGCGTTAAGGCGTGGACTCGTAATCCGAGGGTCGCGGGTTCGCACCCGCGTCGCTCTAAACATGCTCGCCCTCCCAGCCGTGGGGGTGTATAATGTGACGGTCAATCCCACTATTCGTTAGTAAAAGAGTAGCCCAAGAGTTGGCGGTGGGTGGTGATGACTAGCTGCCTTCCCTCTAGTCTTACACTGCAAAATTAGGGACGGCTAGAACAGATAGCTCTCGAGTAGCTTTGTGCGAAATTCAAAAAAAAAAAAAAACTAAATCATAAATTCAACAAAATTAATTAAATATATCTTGTCTGGTAAAATAAGTGGCAAGAAGTGTTTTACGAAACCCGCCCAAGGGAATTTTATCTTGACATGCAGTAGAACATTATCGCAAATAGTTCTCAACAAAACAGCTCATTTTTGCAGAAGATAAATTTTCATCAAATTTAACACATCTCTGCAAATTAATCTTGAAATAATCATAACTTAATTACACTGCTGACCAAAATATTAAGGCCAATAAACATAAAGAAAAAATCTGTATTTTGTGTTGTTAGACTCAATCACAAATTTGAGTTGAGCTTCGAAAGATGAAAATAAGAAAAGGGAAAATAAAAATAAAAACGTTTTTAGCATTAAATAGGAAAATTGAGAACACTGTGAAATTAGCCTAAATACTAGCTGGTCAAAAGTTCAAGACCATACAGAAACGAAGCATTAATTGTTAAACACGTAACGAAATTTGTGTTCAAGCATTAGCGTTGTCAATATCTCCCACTGACATCTCCTGTGTTACATTGGGTAAAAACATAGCAAAGGCAAAAATTGACAGAGTTTGAACGTGGCAGAATTGTCGAGCTACAAAAGCAAGGTCTCTCTCAACGTGCCATCGCTGGTGAGATCAGGCGTAGTAAAAGTGCTGTTGCAAATTTCTTAAAATACTCTGAGGGATACCCTGTTTTGGACTTCTCTTTGGTGTAGTCTTAAACTTTTGACCAGCTAGAATTTAGGCTAATTTCATAGTGTTCACATTTTTCCTATAAAATGCAAAAAAAAAAAAAAAAAAAATATTTTTATTTTCCCTTTTCTTATTTTCATCTTTAGAAGCTCAACTGAAATAAGTGGTTGAGTCAGACAAAGCAAAATGCATATTTTTTCTTTATGTTCATTATTCTTAAGAGTTTGGCCGGCAGTGTATGTACTGATGATCATATCACTAAAAAGTCACTTTTTTGGTAATTTTTATCTGATATGATTAATGAAACAAAAAACCTAACAGATTTGACAATTGCAAACATTTTTAATTTCCAATATTATAGCTACACCAATACAAATGTTCTTAAATGGTAAAATGTATAAAAAACCTTGACCATTATTTCTAACTGTATGCATAATGACCAGAATCAAAATAACAACCTGAATGACCTTAAATCAACATATTGTTACAATAGTAGTTAATAAATATAATCATATATATACATATAATACAGTAACAATATGTTGATTTTATCATTACTGTGTTTCCATAACAAGTTTCGTTTTTTCAGGGAGAAATGGTTACAAAGTTATCAGAATGTTTTTTGAAATTCAAAGGAATATTTTAAGTTTTTAATTTTCTTTAATTATTAAATTTTTTCGTAATTAGGAATAACCTTAAACCTCATAAGGCTGAAGTTTCAACTTCATAGTTTCTTAGATTACAGTTTACATGATTGGCTACTTGGTCTACATGAGGAATATCCATTCACAAATTGGCTGTGAAAAGTTTGGTGTATCATAATTATCAATAAATCAATGATTATATAAGTATTTTTTGCTATCTAAATCTCTGCAAAAGAAAACAAATCAAGCAATCTTAATCACACTTGTTACAAAGTTAACTGAGATATCAAAAATGATATAGTAAAAGGATTTTTAACTCATCCTTATTACTTTCGGCACTGGAGATTTAATAACATCAAAGCTAAAAAATATTTGTTTGGATTTAAATTAGTACTTCCATTTATAACATTGCGCAGTAGAAATTGAGCCGTTTCTTAGTTTAACTGGTTCCTTCCTTTTTAAATAAGGGTTCAAACAAACTAAGTTTTTTCTATGAAATAATCAGTTGTTGAGAATTGAGATTATTCATGAATGATACCTGAATTGAACAAGGAAAGTAGAATATATTAATTAATAAAGTTCAATTTTATCTACTTAAAATTTTAAGTTTAGCTCCTGATAAGAATAATACAGAAAGAAGATGACAAAAATAATTTTTAATCTGTAGAATGTTTTGATTATGATATCAAATTGCTAAAATAATATTTTTGAGATTCTCTTTTACTTTCTCAAAGTACATTTCAAATCAGCTTTATCTAATGATTAAAACTCAATCTCAGAAAACAAACAAGTTTGTTAGATTGCAAATGAACAATATTCTGGTAATTAATAACAAAAAGCTCTTTCATGGTTCTCATTTTTGCAGTTTTTCTGTCAAAACAAAGGTAAAGACCTCATCAGAAATAAAAGGGTAGTAATCTGCAATTGATGTTTCATTCTCACCTCAACAGCGTAGCAGTTTCTACCACCAATTAAATCCACCTTGCTGCATTTGTTCACTTTAATACTTAGACCATTATCAAATGATTATTTCTTCCTTGTATGAGAAATTTTAGGTCTTTTTTTTTCAGAAACTCAAACATTCTTTACTCCTCTACTTTATCCAAACTTTAGGTTATTTGTTACCTTTCATACAAATCCACTTGAGAATTGATGTCTTTTAAACTAAATGTTTCATCCAAGTTGTATTCCACAACCTATATAACTGTAAGGGTTCACACTGGTGTTTTAATACAAAGTACACAAAGGTAACTTTTCTCCCAAATATATATATTCTCTAGTATTTTTAATTTATAGTTCCTTACAAATTGTTTCCCACAAGTTTGAATAAGGTTTCACCTTTGTATGCATTTTTCAATATTCTTTTAAGGTACAACTTCTTACAAAGTATTTCCTGCACTCCATACAACTGCAAGGCTTAACCCTACCTTGTCTTCTTATACATTGTTGTATTTCACACTTTGATCCAAAGGGCTTTCCACAAAAAACACAACTGCAAGATTTCTCCCCCCTAAATATTTTTTGATGCAATTTTAAGTCATTCTTTTTGCAACTGTTTTTCATACAAAGAACAAATGTAAAGTTTCAGTATAATGTTTGCCCCAAATTGTTTGAGACAAACTCCACTACTGTATGGTTTCTCCAGAGTGTGTTTTTTGATGCACTGAGCTACTGGTTAATGAAACAGTTTCCACACACTACAATTGTTAGGTTTCTCATCAGTGTATATTATTTAATATTGTTTTAATTTACTACTTTTTACAAAAACAATGAACAACTGTAAGGTTTTTCCCCAGCATGTCTTCTTTGATGTTCTTTCAAGGCACTACTTCTTACATAATGTTTTCCACATAATGTACAACTGTAAGGTTTCTCACCAGTGTGTATTCTTTGGTGTTTCTTTAAAGCATCTTTTGTTCTGAAATGTTTTTCACACACTGTACAACTGTAAGGTTTCTCTCCAGTGTGTATTCTTTGATGTTCTTGTAAAGTACCACTTCTTATAAAGTGTTTTCCACACACTGTACAACTGTAAGGTCTCTCTCCAGTGTGTGTCCTTTGATGTACTTTTAATTCAAAGTTTGTTCCAAAGTCATTTCCACAAACAACACAAATATAAATTTTCTCCCCAGTGTGTGTTCTTAAATGTCGTTCTAATTCACCCTTTGATACAAAATTTTTCCCACACACTGTACAACTGTAAGGTTTCTCCCCAGTGTGTATCCTTTGATGTAATTTTAAATAATTCTTTCTACTAAAATGTTTTTCACACACTGAACAACTATACGGTTTCTCTCCAGTGTGTATTATTTGATGCTGTTTCAATTTACTACTTTGTACAAAATGTTTTCCACACACTGTACAACTGTAAGGTTTCTCTCCAGTGTGTATTCTTTGATGCTGTTTTAAGTTACTACTTACCACAAAATGTTTTCCACACACCGAACAACTGTAAGGTTTCTCACCAGTATGTATTCTTTCATGTATTTTTAATACACTCTTTGTTCCAAATGGTTTATCACAAACTGTACAACTATGTGGTTTCTGCCCAACATGAATTCTTTGATGTGATTTTAAGTTATTTCTTGCACCAAAGTGTTTTCCACACACTGAACAAATGTAAGGTTTCTCACCAGTATGTGTTCTTTGATGTATTTTTAAGTTAACACTTGTTCTAAATGTTTTTTCACAATTTGTACAACTATAAGGTTTCTCCCCAGTGTGTATGCTTTGATGCGATTTCAAGTTACTCACTGATACAAACTGTTTTCTGCAAACTTCACAACTGTAAGGTTTTTCCCCAGTGTGCGTTCTTTGATGCTGTTCTAATTTACCCTTTGATAAAAACCGTTTTCCACAAACTGCACAACAGTGTGGTTTTTCTCCTGTGTGTATCCTTAGGTGTGACTTCAAGTTATTCTTTCTAATAAATCTTTTTTTACACACTATACAAGTAAAAGGTTTCTCCCCTGTGTGTATTATTTGATGAAATTTTAAATTGCTACGTGACACAAACTGTTTTCTACAAACTCCGCAACTGTAAGGCTTCTCCCCAGTGTGTTTTTTTTCATGTTTTAAGGAACTATTTCTCTCAAAGTGTTTATCATAAACTGCACACTGATATGGTTTTTCTCCAGACTGTACTGTCTTTTCTTGTGTTTGGATACCAAATGTTCTCAATTCTTTTAGGTTATTTTCATTTAAAGTTGTTTCTCCACATATTTCACTGTTAGGTTGTAGGGAATTTATAACTTCTGTTTTATGATCTTCTGGTTTTATGCCATGATAATCAGGATTGGTCTTCATGTCTAAAACAGATATAAATTATGCCACATCATTGTTGATACTACTTTTGATGAGCTTTAAATATATTTATTTTTCTGATATGATCAATATGTATACCAATACTTTTATCCACGAACTGGAATAAAATTAAAAACTAACTGTAGGTAACATTCCACTGTCACCAGATATTTAGTATATACACTGTAGAAATGTGACAGTACAATGTAAAAACAACCAATGTACTGTTCAACCAGTATCTTTCTCAATTTCATTTCAGAGATATTTTATATTCTTTGTGGTTAATTATCATCAAATCTTCTAATGATTTGTTTACTTTCACACTTTAATTAAAATGGGGACTTTAAACACGAGTCAGTTAGAAAGTTTTCCATTCCATTTTACACTAATAAAAAATGACCTCAGTTTTCAAACGAACATAACTTTAAAATTGTTTTTAACTGTTTAGTTGTCATTTTATCACTTCAAAAGATATCATGCAAAAATCTCAACCAGAAGAATAAATAGAGATATACACTTCAAGTCAATCCAGTCATATATGGTTCAATAACTTTGAAAAATTACAAAGAATTTAACTACTACCTTTAAGCCTGTGCCTATAGTCTTAAATGTTTGTACTTACCACATGAATTTTCTAACATAGGTTCAAGTTCTTCTTGAAATTCAGTTTTTGTTTTTACATTCATATTATTATAATTTGAATTATCCATATGAACATCATTGCTGTCACTGAACTTTGAAATAACATCACCTTCTAACAGGCTACCAAGCTGCACAGCTTTCACTTGGATAAACATGTTCTGAAATGAAACAGGATATTCAAAAAAATTAATAAAACTAATGGCTATTGTTATCACACATAGTCTCCATGTTTACCAGTTGAAAACATGATAATTATACTAAAGTAGAACTCTTGCTTAAATGATATTGGAAAAAAATTTATTACACAATGTGAAACCCCCAACTTCCTGAAATTTTTTATCTTGTGTGCATGCAGACTTGCAAAGGGGTCATAATTTTCTTATTTTGCATCTATTTCCTGTAACAAAGAAATTCTTGATTCTCAGGGTGTAGATATGACATCATGATTACATCATACACTGATCTAATGCAGTGGCACCACCTGTATAAATATAATGATACTGTCTGTTATATGTCCATGTAAATTCTTTGCAGGGTGTGGATGGATCTTCACCAGGTTTGGAATAGAAGTTCATTAGGTTAACGGGTAAATACACACAAATTTTCAATTTTTACCACTACTTTGCATCTGTTGATAGATCACCAAATTTAGCAAGAAATTTTGGTTTGTTGGGTCCATGAGGAGATACATGAAAATTTACAATTTTATATTTTGTGTTTTGCTGTTTTCATGAGCATTTATTTTTAATTGTGCATAAAGGAAACAACTTTTCATTTCTTAAGATAACCTTTCATTGATTATAAATCTAAATAACTTCAGTCTAGGGTATGGGTACTCCAGTTATTATAATTAAAAAAGCTAATACTTCAAACTTTGTTTGTATATAAACATTTCTAAAAATATTGTGTAACATGTTACAGCTTTTACAGTAAATAAGGTTTGTTTTTTCAAAGACAGGTGTGGCATTTTGATCACAAGTATAATCATTCTCAAGTACACAAGTTTCAATAATAAAGAATATTTTAATATTTAAATTAACATTCAAGAATATAACAATATATATTATTACACTTGGTTCTGGTTGCCTTTTTTTAATATATTTAAATGGTTAAGTCAGTAATATATATGGTATCAAAACAGGGTTGCAGAAAAATACTAACCTATTCAGTAAGCACAAAGAAAAAGGAAATTGATTTAACACTTTCTGTACTTACTCCATGTGGATTTTGAGTAAATATTCCTCTGAGGTAAGGTTAACACTTCACCAAGATCTGATGACATCAAGTACAGAGAATTGATTGTTTAGTTTAAATGTTAATTGACTAATGGTTTTGGTTTTTGATTACTTTTCTCCTATTTTTGATGTTTTCATGCTTTTTGTTTTCTAGTATATGAACAGCAGTATCTTGAAATGCATCAAGAACTTACTGAACGTACAAGATTAGTATGGAATTAAAGTCAACAGTGCAAGGTCAATACACCTGAGAAGACCAGATGGAAGTTAAAGCTGGATCCATGTAAACCAGAGTGGTGTAAGTGGAAATGTGTTTGATGCAATTAAGACACCAGTCTATGAAATTTCTGATCATTACTGAAAAGGAAGAAAGAGATTCTGACATGCCTGATCTCATGGGAGGCTATGTTAAAAGAATTCGTTCAGAGTTAATCAAATCTGGGCAACACAGCAACAGACATAAATGAGAAATAATAGAATTACATAATGAGAAAAGAGATGGGAGGAAAAAACACAACTGATTTTATTGTTAATATCTTTGGGGAAAAAAATGAGCACTCAAGAAAGAAATTAATCTGGCCCTATAATATATGAAACAAAAAGCTGCAAATGCATATGTATCTTATGACAATGATCAGAAGCAAAAGGGAGAAAACAGCAGAAAGAAATGAAATGTCTGATGAGGTATGTCCAAGACTTGCATATTTTTGTGATAAACAGCAGAAACTAAGAATGTGGTGGCTACAGCAAATGAAGTTGTAAACAGAGGGATGTAACAAAACTGCAACAAGAACAAAGGGATTTTATTCTAAATAAAATAAAGTCAGTTGAACAAACTAACTACAGAGTCAAAAAGCATTGGAAATAAGCAACTGTAACCATGGGTAGTTTCAAGGAAACAATAAGCCTTTTATCACATGCTAATGCTCAAGAATATAGCAGCATGATGATTATATTATAAGCCTGTGCGACAGATGTAGAAACATGTAAAGATGGGAGTTTGTTTAAGACAACTGATGAGACCATTAAAATTCATGACAATTGTGCAATAGATAAGTAAGTGGTGTAGAGAAGTAATATTCTGAAATTATGTTTCCTTCATACATTGTTCTTGACCATATAATTTTTTTTTAAATAAATGGTGATTTGAAAAATAAATCTTATTTTTTAATAGGAAGGAAAATTATATAGATTTTTTTTATGCTAACCATTCTGCACCTCAATTTTCAGTGGTAAAAAAAAATCAATAAAAATTTTATTTTAAAAACAGTAAACAGGCACACAAATAGTAATGTTGCTTAATAGATACATTAATGGATTACACATGATTAACTGATCAGCACACATCATAAAATTAGCAAAAAAAAACTTAATTTTTCTCTCTCTCTCTTTCTCTGTCATTACATATTTTTTTCTTTTTTAATATAATGGTTTATAGTGAAAAGGTGTAAACTATCAAACAATTGTCACTGCCTTTAAAATGTGCAGTAATCCAACAATGACCTACAAATGTAATCTATTCTGATCAAACACTTTAGGTGTGAAAAAGATGCAGCTAAAAAAAGCCTGAGCATGCAATTTATACAAAAAAATCAAAATAGCAACACTTTAGTACTGATAATTTTACAACACACTCATTCAGTAGTTAGCTAAGCCACACTTTGTTGTTCAACTTGCAGTACAATGGTGGGTAAAAACATTTAAGGAGCTGTATTTAGTTTGTTAACAATTCCTTCAGCTTGTGACTAGAAACAAGTTACCACCAACTAGTCTCAACAAAATAACCAGAAAGATAATTACATCTACATATTCTCATTAATAACACAACAGTAATAGTTTTGATCCACAAATTACCTCTGTTTTATCTGTACCTCCATCACAGTCATTTTCTTTCTCCTCTTTTATCACACCAAACTTCAAAACTGTGTGTAGAGATCTTTCTACCATGTAATCAGCTTTTTCTGTAGCTAGAAATATATACAATGTAGATAACAAAACTCAACTTATGCACAACTTGACAATAATCAAAACCTTTTCAAAGTATTCAGCCAAATGAGGCTTTTCCATGAATTTGTTATGTGACATAAGGATGAATAGAAACTTACCAACTTTCAATGAAGAGCATGTTCTTAAAACATACCTGAACTACCATGCACATTGGTAGTTGTAAGTTTCAAATGATTACTAATTAAGTAGCAAGTGTCAGAGAGAAAAGCATTTTCCTATACCTGATATCAGAAAATTCTCAACAGAGAATAACAATAATTAAGAAGAGTACATTTACTTCTAGAGTTGAAATACACACCATACAAACTGATAACTCTTCAAAATTAACAGAAGCAGCCAAATACATATGAAGATGCAAACACAGCAAGATAATTCTCAAAATATAAAGTTATGATAATGGGAACATTTTGTAACAACTTGAAAGAAATGTGAAAATTTAACACTACAGTGTACCCCTTTCTCACTGAAACTATGAGACAACTACTCCAGTGTAGATGTCATGTCTATAATGTTTTCAAATATTACAAAGATGGTGGAAAAGCACCCAAAATCTAACAGCTTCCAGAAGACATCACTTTCTTCTGAAATACCAGTCCAGAGGATGGAATGGCATCTAAAACAATCACAAAAACAAATGTTTATTTCAAATGTGGATGAAAATGCCCAAGTACAAGAGATCATGTTGACATTGTTTCTGAAACACTAAGTGATTACTACGAATTTGACTTGATTTGAAGAAATATTTTTAAATAATAAAACTTAAAATTAGGCAATTGTTGAGATTAACCTACATGTTAAAATTTTCATATATAATACTGCATTCTCTAAAAAAATAGCAGCAAACCACTACAATACTGATAACTATAAAGTACATTCTGAATAAATTTGCCAGTTTTCATAAAAATACCATAAATACAGAAAATATATTTATTAAAGTTTTTATCATTTACCATAACATTCTGAAATTGTTGCTAAAACTAATCTTTGCAATAATAAGTGATTTATACAGTTGGTAAGATATCAAGTGAGACAGTGAACAGTTATGTGTTTCATGGTAATACTTTCATGGTAATTCTTCAATTCTTATTTATAGAAGCAATTAATGTAACAACTTTCTGTAACTTTTAAATTATAAACTTTCAAAAATTCTTAGTATATTATTAATTGCATTAATATAGCTTTTTTCTTATATTATTAAACTAAACCTTAAAATCTGCAAATGTTATTTCTCATATTAAACAAAACAGATGTTCCACTTTTCATGTAAGATCTGTGTATTGTGCTTTTTACTGCTAAAATATTTGCTTGGTTATTGATTTAGATTAAGCGTAAGAGAGTGACAATCTGCCAGTTTGAATCTTGACACGGGTAAGACTGCTATTTTATTTAGTTTGGCTTCAGGAAGAGAATGATTAATCGTGAATTCAAAACTAGTTTTCTAGTTGCATAATCACTCAAACTCAGAGAACATGTATTGAATTGCCATACATCAAGAAGAATTTTTATTATCATTTTTCATTGTCTTATCTGATAAGTTTAGTTGTTTTAAATTTATTTTAAAGACAATAAATAATGAATACATATTATGTATATATATATATATATATATATATTCAAAATCCCCATCACTATCATAATTCTTCTGGTTCTCCAATTGTTTTTAAAAATTCAGATACGAAAATCAAAGTTTAGCTGTAACTTCCTTAAGTTGTAAAATAAAAACAAAAAGACATAATTGTGAAAAATGCATAATACCTCAGTTGACAGTCAGAACTTTGTTAGTTTTTACTGATAAATATGTATTATCAAATCATTAAAAAGAACTATTGGCAATTTGGGGAAAACAGGATAGGAGAAGTGGCTGTAATACTAGTAAATGGCTCCAATTTTTTAGTTTAAGCTCCGTTTACAAATAAGATTGAAGTATATGCTGTAAATTAATAGCATAAATATTATGCTTTAAGCAAGTGATTGTCATATTATGAATAGTTTACTTTGTATTTCCTAGAAAGAAAGAAGATAAACCGAGGAATAAAAAAAATATAAAAATAATATATTAGAATCCTCCTATACGAAAAATGTATAAATACGAAGGGATACTTACTTTTACTAACACAAATGCTTAATCAACAGTATGACCAAAAATGTCGACAAATTCGCCATCAAATATTACATTGGAAAAAGTCCAACTGCCAATCAATATACGGTTAATGACTGCAGATGTGAAGAGGGCGCTAGTTAAGATACGAGTGGTACCGTGTTCCTATTGGTGGAGAGCTGCTACGTGTTATTCGTCTGTCGATATTCAGATGTTGGAAGTGAAAGGCAAGCCCCGTACACTGCAAGTATGCAGTGATATAGGACAGTTCTATTCGAGAAAAGCTATTTGTGACGGAAGATAAGATTTCGTATCTGAAGTCACAATTCTCAAACTAGTGGATTGAGGATTTTTAAAATAATTACTTGTAACACTAAAGACTTACCTAACTTTGACATGTCAACTTTATTCATAAAGAAAAATATTTATAAAATAAACTGGAATTGCGAGCAGTTGCCTGGTGTGAAATGGCAATGATTCAAAAGTTGTCCAATATTGATTCCTATTTAGGTTTAATACTCCAATGGTGATCAGATATTAGTTATTTTTCCATGCACCTTTCTTGGTTTGTTGATAACTTTACATATTGTTATACTAAGTGCTATGGCTTCCGTGGAATTTTATGCATAGGTTACTTGTTGTTAAGCGAGAGAAAAGACCGTGAAAGATATGAAGTGTGTTTGTTTTTCTGTTGTGGTTTAAAAGAAAGTGAAACTTTCAAGTCTGGCATACAAGATAAACCGGTTGTGGGCAGTGGCACGAGAGAGCTAAGGCCTATGCATCCCGTCCGTCCCAGAAACGACACAAGACAAGAACCACGGTTTATTGTTTGTAAATGACAATTACATAGAACAGATAACATTCTAGAGATACAATTGCCCCCCAGTGGCTCAGCGGTATGTCTACGGACTTACACGCTAAAATCCGAGTTTCGATACCCGTGGTGGGCAGAGCACAGATAGCCCATTGTGTAGCTTTGTGCTTAATTCAAAACAAACAAACAAACAGAGATACAATTAACAAATAAAACAAATGTAACAGTAGACAATATTCATTAACAAATATATGGCTAACAAATTATAGCAGTTTATATATGTTATACATGACAATTCCAAACTTTAATACAACACACATACAATGACACATAAACATTTGTAGTTCATTGTAAGTATGTGTAAATCTAATCTAATACCAAAGTGTGTATTTGAGTCTGAAGTTATTTGACACTAAACAGAAACTTAGGAGCTCATATAACCGGGGTTGTTCAGAAATTTCTTTCTTTTTGCCCCGCTCGCGTTTTGAATGACCTGGGGGACTTAATGCTAAAAACAGCCTGAGAGAAAAAAAAATTGATGATTAATTGTCAACAAAAAAGATTAAATAAACATGAACCAAGCAAGGGGGGAACTAAAGATGGACAGCACACAAAAAACGACCGATATAGGTCTCAGAGTCCCGCAGGGGGAGGGAGGATCTGTAGATCCAATGCCAAGAGTTAATGTTGGGACTCCGAGGAAAACCACTTTCACTAACTAGAACCAATATTGTCAGAGAAGTGAGATTTAACTGGGTCAAGAGGAAGGGAATCAGTGACTTAATGTTTTTAAAAGTCAATCGTAACATACAGGTCACGGAGTTTAGTTTTCTGATCAACTGTTGCGGCGAAGTGTATAATCATATTAATTATCCTTAGACAGGGGAGAAAGGGATGGAAGTGGCTTCAACTGTTGGAAGACTTTAGTTGACCAGGGGTGGGGAATGGGAGAGTTTGACATCGGAATCAACAGAGGTTGAATGTCGAAGGATGCGGATGTCTTTTTTCGGACAGTAAGGTTTGATCTGTGTAGCTTGCGTTAAGACGGCATGAATGTCGGTCTGTGATGATGAGTCCTAAACTACTGGAACATCGGTTTGAGTTGGCTGGCACAAATTTGAGACCGACTTGGGAGGTGGAGTCAGAATTGTGGACATGAAGGAGCTGAGTAACGAATTTACTATTATGTATTTATTTTACTTTCAATATTTGTTTCAATTTTAAACGCATTTAGTGCATGTAATTTATATTTTTAATTGTGTATTGCGAAAGTCCCACTTGTTCTTTAAATTTGTAGAAAATTCTTGAGCGTAAGAATCAACAATGTATAGAGCTACGTAAATACCAGCACTGTTGGGTCAACAGTTTATAACTCCCAACACGCGGAAAAACAGTTTAAAATATTATTGTTGGTTTGCTACAATCAGTATACCATGACCCTCGGAAGCAATAATTTTTATAAACGCTTATTAATTGCAAAAACTAAAAATACTTGACAAGGAACGTATAAAGATTTCGAACATTACAAACCGTTTAACTTTAGTGAATTCACTTCAGACGTTAGCATTCCAACGAAAACCTAAAGTATTTTCGTCAGTGAAAAACTTTCAGTGAAGCAGTTAGTCAGCTTCTCATCAAGAGAAGTGTATTCATGTATTAACATAGAATTAATTTGCTATCCCTGAACCCTCGATAAAATATTCAATACCAGACGAGATACAAGACTCAGTATAGTTTGTAAGTTTTCAAAACTTTTGTATCAAAATTACTGATTACAATAACTATTTGTAATTACCATTATTATAAATTGTATTGTTGTTTGTGTATTAAAATATGTTTGTGTTAAGAAAGAAAATTATGTATATCAATCTTTTTAGCAAATATTATAAATTTGATACATATAAACACTCAATTAACTTCAAATTCAAATTTCCAGCTGTTTGAAATCGTAATATATTAAATCGGAGACTCGTCCGAAATAAATTCTAATACATATCAAGATGATGATATGCACGTCTAGTTGGCGGATATGTGAGTCAGAACTGGTTGTTTGGGGCGAAAAAGAGATAGTTTGTGAACTGTAATTTGGCTAAGAAGTGAAAGAGGTGGTATATAACTCTATAGTTTAGAATTTATTCAACTGTTGTTCTTGAAGTAGCAACTATTTTCGTTAAATGTGTTGATAATTCTGTGATTTTATTGGGAATACGGTAAATAGTACAGAACTGCTCTTTATAGATGAATTAATTCTCTTGAAAAATGAGTATTATCGGTAGTGATAGACGGATAAATATTCTTTAGCAAAACAAAGAACAGGTGGCTAGAGCTGTGTAGAGTAGTGCATGTAATTGGTGGGACGAAATTCCATAAGCTTCATAAATAATTAAAATCAGAAATGGTTAGCAGCTAATGTCCAGGTTTGCGGTGATGGATGAATGAAATGAAATGACGAAGGGAGAAGTCAAGGAGAAGGCCTTAGATGGTCCAGCTGTCTTGAATATCATGTTGAACATATAATACCAATACATGTCAGTGTGTGTGTATGTATGCAAGATGTTGCAGGTATTTACAGTATCGTGGTGTATTGTAAAGGGCGTGTTATGACTGGTTTCTTTATTTCTGGTTCTGATCAGTGGAAATGCTATAATAAAAGAGGAAGAGTTTTGAGATATTAACTTTTATACATGCGTTTTTACAATCTATTCAATCATAATTAAGTAATTTAATTAACTTTCTACGTAGCTCTCTAAAAATCGCGACACGTGTCAGTTGAAACACTCATGAAAAGATGGTTAACTCTAAACAGCAAAAAGACTACAATACACTGTACATGTTGACAACTTGGAAATCTATGAAATGCCACAAAAGGAAACAACATAAGAACAATAATTTCATGTATAGATATTCTGAAGTTGTTGTCTTTTAATATCACAAGAAGTTAGATAATGATGAGTTGATTTATACAATTGATCTAAGCTATTGTACTTGTGTTTAAATCAAATATAATTATTTCTTCTTTGTTGCTGATTATCCCTGCACACACCAGTAAAGTATGTAAAATATCTCTTCTAAATTCATTGTCTGATTCAAATATATCATTGAGTTCAAACGAAGCACATAAAGGTTTGTTTGTTTTGTATATCTTGCAAAGTAACACGAGGGTTATCTGCACTAGCCGTTCCTAATTAAGCAGTGTAAGACTAGAGGAAAAGCATCAATTATTACCACCCACCACCAACTCTCGGGCTACTCTTTTATCAAGGAATACTTGAATTGACTATGCATTATAACGCCCCCACGGCTGAAAAGGCGAGCATATTTGGTGTTACAGGGGATAAGATCTCAAATAAAGAAGGTTCTAGAATAGCTAACACATTATATAGATAGCAGGTAAGTATGGTGCAAGTACTGTATTGCATCAAAAACATTTATAACTTTAAGTTATATGATAATGAAAGAGCAAATAAAAGGTAAATTGAGTGTCATGATGTAAAAGAATGTTCAGTGTGGATATTATCAGTTAGTTTATTTTGTAAATGTATATTTTATAATTGTTTAATGTTTTTTATTATTGTAAGAACGTTAAAAGCAGACGATTATTATGAGTTGCTTTTCTAACTCATTGGTTTAGAGAGTATATCGAGCAGACGATTTAGCAATAAATATATAAATAGTATCAGATGAGCTGGAAGCCGCAGAAAAATCAAAGAGAGTTTAAAAGAAATAAACGAAATTCTTATAAGTAAGGTAAAAAGAGAGGAAATAAGGCTTAATAATAAATAAAAAGAAGAACAGTTTATTTTGTCACAGAGTTCCGAAATGAACCTGCTGTGTGGACTTTGATGAAAGGTAATATATTACTTGGAACTAGATTAGTCTGTATGCGAAAATTTGATATTTAATTGAAGTAGGTCGAAATAAGAAATAGGACCAACCGATTTAGAAATATAGAATACAACTCTGATAATTTGACGAAATGTAAGTGAATAGTTTCGCGATAGCAATACATAAAATTCTAAAGCAATTAAATAGGCCTAAGTAGACTTTTAACAAAACGAAAATAATTAGATGGTGTTACGGCCCGGCATGGCCAAGCGTGTTAAGGCGTCCGACTCGAAATTCGAGGGTCGTGGGTTCGAATCCCGCTCGCACCAAACATGCTCGCCCTCCCAACCGTGTGGACGTTACAATGTTATAGTAAATTCCACTATTCGTTGGTAAAAGAGTAGCCCAAGAGTTGGCGATGGGTGGTGATGACTAGCTGCCTTCCCTCTAGTCTTACACTGCTAAATTAGGGACGACCAGTTCAGATAGCCCTAGTGTAGCTTTGCACGAAATTCAAAACAAAGCAAACTAATTTATTTTGCCCAATTTTCAATATTTTTAAAAGTAATACACAAAACCTTAAAAAACACTCAAAATTACATCTGATAATGCACCTGTTAGTACAGTGGTATGTCTACGGATTTACAACGCTAAAATCAGAGGTTCGATTTCCCTCACTGGGGTCAGCAGATAGCCCGATGTGGCTTTGAAATGAGAAAAAACACACACGCATCTACTAACATTTAAAAAGAAATATATATTCAAAGAGATTTAACAATTGACGGCTAGCACAGTTAGCCCTTGAGTAGCTTTGTGCGAAATTCAAAAAACCATATGACTATCTCTAACTACAACTTATTATCGCTTAAAATTTGAATACAGCAAACAAAAGAACTAATACATATATAACATTAAAACAGTGATACAAAGAATAAAAATCTGATTTTTCATGTATGTATAAATATTTGTTTGTTTTGCATTAAGCACAAAGCTACTCAATGGGCTATCTGTGTTCTGCCCACCACGGGTATCGAAACCCGGTTTTTAGTGTGTAAGTCACAGACATACCACTGTGCCACTGAGGGGCACGTATAAATATATATCTACACATTTTATTTATAATTCTAACATTTCGAAGATGGCTGGATTATTAAATTTTGGTTTTTCTTTGGTCTTTTACAAATGAACATTTAAACAGCATTCCACAGTTGATAAATAGAAATGAAATCGAAGATGACTGCATTAATTCTGAGCTGGTAAAAAAAAAAGAGGGAAGGTTAGGGCTCCTGGGCCACAATGTTTCCCCAAGGGTTTTGAAGAAATTGAAAGGTTGGATATGTTAGCCACTTACTACTATTTTTTGACAGCTCATAAATAGTAGATAGGTACCAGAGGATTGGAAGTTAACTAATGCAACTCCTCTTTTTTAATAAAGATGTTAAAAACTGTCCCATTAATCTTACATCAGTTGTTAGAAAATGTTTGGGAAGTCTGTTAAAAGATGATCTGCAGTCATTCATAATAAAGTTTAGAATTTTATTAAGTAGTCAACATGGATTTACTAAAGGAAAATTTTGCCATACAAATATTTTGACATTCTTTTAAAAAGTTTACTGCTTAGTTATATGAAAGGTGTAGATTTTGTATATTTGAATTTTTCAGAAAACATTTTACAAGGTGGCACATAAAAGGCTTGCATGGGGGATAATTTTGCAAATTGGATAGACCTGTGGCTGGTTGAAAGAAAGTAGGAAGTTGTTACAAATGGAGTTCTTCAGACCTGATTAATGTCACAAGGGGGGGGGGCACCTCAGGGTGAAAAGTCTTAAAATCTTTGCATTTTTATATTTATATCAATGACATAGATGAAGGAATAATCAATAAATCACATAAATGTGCAGATAATATTAAGTTGCTATCTGTAAAGAGGATGCTGCTGATTTACAAAGATTTAGATAATTTAGTGAGTTAGGCAGATAAATGACATAAGTTTTTCATTCTAATAAATTAGTTAATGCATGTGGGTTATCATAATTTGAATTATAAGTATAACTGAATGGCAATAACTTGACAATATTATGAAAGAAAGGGATCTTGGTATAATAGTTGATCAGTTTCTAAAGCCATTCAAGCAGTGTGTTATTGCTAGTGTTAAGTCAAATGAGTTTAGATTGTATCTGCAAAAATATTGAATACAAGTCCAAAAAAGATTAGAGTTTCATTACAGATTGGTTAGGTCACATATGGAATATCATATTCAGTCTTGGGCTCCTTACCTTAGTATAGATGTTAAATTGTCAGAAAGGATTTTGAGAAGGGTTACTAGAATGTTGCCTGAGATATAGTGGTTATTATATGAAAACAACAAGAGTTAGGGGGATATGGTTGAGGTGTTTAAGATTGTAAAGGGAATTGACAATGTTGAATCAAGAAGTTAATAAATATGTAAATATTTTTCCTTATCTATGAAATTTCTACATAAATTTAAATATTTATAAATGAAAACACAACAAATTATATATTCAGAACCATTACAAAGTTAAAAGAGTAAAAACAACTTAGTAGAAGACTATTTAATTCATAATTATTTTGGAATTAAAAGAACTACTTCTGTTTACATCATATTCAATTGGTATCTTCACTTGTTATCTTTGAATTTTGAAACGTAAAATGTCTTCTGTGAATTAATTTGTTGTCAAGGTTTAGGATTGTTGAGGATAATATGTGAAGTTGATGAGGAAGATGCAATGTATTAATAAGTTATCCATCTAACGTAGTTAGGAGTTTACACTTCCATTCCTGAAGGTACAATCTATTGATAAGTAACACTTTCTGAGTTTTGCCTACCATATTTAGGAGACTTGACAGAAGTTCTTGATAAGTACATGAAGTAAAATTCCTTGGACCAACAATTCTGGGTTTGATTCCTTGCAGTGGACACAGTAGATAGACAAACGTGCCTCTGCTTTTAGCAAAAAGCAACTTATTACACGAGGAAAGTAGTACTTATTTATAATCAATTTGCTTTTTACTGTATCCTGTATAATGGAGTCAGAGCATTGTCTGGAATTCTTGATAAGAATGGTATGTGAAGTAGGATTTATTATTACAAAACACTTTCTGCCAAGTTCTATCTTCCCTGTTTAAAAACCTTGAATTTAGTTCCTAATTGGGGTGGCAATTGTTCTTAGGGTTTAGTTTTAGTTACAAAGACATCCCAAATGAGTCACCAGATCTAGTTATTTCCTTTAATATTATATTGTATGGCATGTTATAAAACTAGACAACAGGTGATCTGTGCTGTGTGAACGATTGATACCAAAACCCTAAGAATTAAGTTCTGAGGTATGAAGGATACCTAAATGTAAGTTCTCTCAACAGTGTGTATTTTCTAACATATTTTTAGCTACATTTCCTTAAAACATGTTTTTCATCAACTTTACAAGTATGGTTTATTCGTTGTATCCTCTTTGCAACGTTTTGTTAGGTACAGTATCTTGCAAGGTGTTTTCCATGCATTGTACAACCTTTAAGATTTCTCACTGGTGTGTACTCTAAGATCTTGTTTTAATTCAGCCTTGATCCAAATTGTTTTCCACGAACTGCACAGCTGTAAGGTCTCTCCCTAATGTGTATTCTTTGGTGTGATTTTAAGTAATTCTTTTTATCAAAATATTTTCCACACACTGAACAACTATAAGGTTTCATCACACAACAGACATTTTTGTGTTTTCAATGTACTTCTTGTTCCAAATTGCTTTTCACAAACTGTGCAACTGTAAGGTTTCTTCCCAGTATTATTCTTTGATGTTCTTTTAATTTACTATTTTCCACACTCTTCACAACTGTAAGGTTTCTCCCTGGTGTGTATTCCTTGATGTTTTTTTAAGGTACTACTTCCTACAAAATGTTTTCCACAAACTGTACAACAGTAAGGTTTCTCTGCAGTATGTATTTTATTATGTTCTTTTAAGGTAAAAACTTCTTATAAAGTGTTTTCCATACACTATACAACTGCAAAGTTTCTCACAAGTGTGTATTCTTTGATGTTTCTTTAAAGCATCTCTTGTTCTGAATTTTATATGCAAAATCCACAATTATAAGGTTTCTATCCTGTGTTTATTCTTTGATGTAATATAAGGTAATAATTTCTGTTAAAGTGTTTTCCCCATGTTGAACAAGTGTAAGGTTTCTCACCAGTGTGTGTTCTTTCATGTATTTTTAAGATATTCTTTGTTCCAAATGTTTTTTTACAAACTGAACAACTGTATGGTTTCTGCCCAATGTGAATTCTTTGTTGTAATTTTAAATTATTTTTTGCACCAAAGTGTTTTCCACACTTTGAACAACTGTAAGGTTTCTCATTAGTATGTGTTCTTTGATGTGTTTTTAGGATACCCTTTGTTCCAAATGATTTTTTATAAACTGGACAACTGTATGGTTTCTGCCCAATGTGTATTCTTTGATGCAATATTAAGTTGTTCCTTGCACCAAAGTGTTTTCCACACATTGAACAACTAAGGTTATTCACCAGTGTGCATTCTTTGATGTATTCTTAATTCACCATTTGTTCTGAATTGTTTTTCACAAACTCCACAATTGTAAGGTTTCTCCCAGTGTGTGTTCTTAAATGTAATTTTAAGTTATTTTTCCTATCAAAGTGTTTTCCACACTCTGAACAATTGTATGGTTGCTCCCTACTGTGTACTTTTTGATGGCTTTTTAAGTTACCTTTTGTTTTAAATTGTTTTTCACAATCTGTACAACTATATGGTTTCTCCCCAGTGAGTATTCTTTGATGTGTTTTTAAGTTAGATCTTGATATAAAATGTTTTCTACATACTCCACAACTGTAAGGTTTCTTCCCAGCATGATTTCTTTCATGTTGTTTTAGGGGACTATTTCTCTCAAAGTGTTTTCTAAAAACTGCACAATTATATGGTATCTCTCCAGATTATATCCTCTATTTTTGTGTTAGTTCATCCATTGTTCCAGTTTTCTTCCACTGTATATTTTATATTTTACCATTACACTGAGGTATATTAAATTCTTTTATATTATTTCCATTTAAAGTTGTTTCTCCACAAATATCATTGTTTGGTTTGGGCAGTGTTATAACTTCTGTAAAGTGATCTCTTTGTTTACTATGATAATCAGGACAGTGCCTCCTACAACATATGCTCACATTGGTCTTCATATCTAAAATACATAAATTATGCCACATACAGTTAATAAGAAATTTAATGAACTTCTAAATATACATAATGTTTTAACACGATCAGTACAAATATCGGTGTTAAAATATTAAAGCTAAACCTAATTATTATGTAGTTTTCACATTTTAAAGACTTTTCTACCTGAATCTGGAGTACTGTATTGAAAAGAAACTGCAGGTAACATTTGAATTTCAAGAGAAGTTTTATTAGATAAAAGTAAAATCATCTATGGAAATATAACAATACAAAATCACAACAGTACTTTCAGCTGGAATTTCGCAATTAACTTTTAGAAATATTTTCTACCTTAATATTTAATTGTCATCAAATCTTCTAATGATTTGTCTACTTTAATATGTGAATTAACATAAATACTTTATACTTTTTGTTCAAAATTCCCATATGCAAATTAAAAATAAATGTTTATTAGTTCCAATAAATGCACAGTACTAAAATGTTTATCACTATTTTTTGTAATTTTATCATGTTCAAATATTGTCTATGATCACAAGGTGTTTAACTGTTGTCTTCAACATGTACAAAGAAGGGATTGGAGATTTGATATCTATCTTCAATCATACATTGGTAATGTTCAACATATCACATTCACAGACATAAATGACAATACATTCTATGAACATGTTGAAATATTAATCTACTAAAATGGCTTCCAACCATTAATCAAAGTTTGTACATGAAGATCCAAATGAACAAACATATGTCAGTTAAAAAAAATTATGATCTATATACTTCAAATTAATGCAGTCTAATGTGGTTCAATAACATTCAAAATATACCTAGAATTTCACTAATTCTTGTAAGCCAGTGTCACTGCACTTAGTTTCATATGTTTGTTCTTACCAGATATACTTTCTAACACAGGTTCAATTTCTTCTTGAAATTCAGTTTTAGTTTTCACATTCATATCATTATAGTTTGAACTATCCAGATCATCATTACTGTCACTGAACTTTGAAATAACTTCATCTTCTAACAGATCACCAGGTTGCTCTGTTTTCTCTTGGATAAATATGTTCTAAAATCAAAAAGTCGATTCAAAAGGTTGATAAAACTAATGGCTTGTGTTATCATAACTCATTGTCTCCACAGTTTACTAGTTTAAAATGTGGTAATATAATTAATAAACTTAATGTTTTAAACTTTGTTTTATATGGAAACATTATTAAAAATATTTTATTACAAGTTGCACCTTTTACAGTAAATAAGGTTTATTTTTAAAACAGGTATGGGATTTTGATCACAAGGATAATTAATCTTAAGTACAGAAGTATGGTGGAGAATGTTTTAATATTTAAATTTACATTCAAGAATATAACAAAATATGTTATGTTTGGTTCTGTTCACTTCTTTTTTGTACAAGATATTTAAAAGGTTAAGTCAATTATATATATGGTATCCCAGAATGCCTGGTATGGGTATAAACACTTTTATTGAAAAGGAGAGAATAACGTTTTGACCTTCCTAGGTCATCTTCAGGTCATGAAAGAGAGAATTTGTAAGTGACCGTTGCTGGACAGATGTCTTAGGGACAAGAGTATAAATGAGTGCAGGATTGTAGGAAGCGTTGCAATTGGATTTTAGATTTTTAATTGGTATAGGTATAAAGGTGTTCCTTTGTATTGGTTTAATTTTGGTTTTAGTTGCTATATAAGTAGGACTTCTTTGATTTTGCATTTGTTTATATTTGTTTCCCTACTTAGTATCTGGGTGTTTTCTGTGGTTATGTTGTGTTTATTTGATTTGCAGTGTTAACATTTTTTATTATTATTATTTGAAGATAATTTCCATTTTTCTGCTTGTTTCTCCAGTATAGAAGTTATGTTACAGTGTCTATCATAAATTATGATGGTGTTATTTTTGTCAGTGTAGTTTTTACATACTATGGATTTTAGTTGTGTACCTGGTTTTTGAATAAATTTGGTGTTTACTGGAATGTTGTGTTTTATAATAATTTTTTTTCCAAAAGTTGGTTATTTTTTCACTGATGTTGGGAACATATATTATGCAGCAGTATAAGGTTTTGTAGTTTGTTGTATCTTGGGATTTGTTGTTAATCTAGCTGTGTGCCTATAATTTTTTCTGTGGTTTTTTTGAGGAAATTTGTTGATGTTGAAGTGTTGTTTTATTTTGTTCATTTCATAATTAATTTTATCTGGTAAGCATAGCTTTGTGGCTGTGTTTATTTGGTTTCTTAATATGTTGAGTTTTTTTTGTTTCATGTGCTGTGTCCCAGGGAGTGTATAATCCAGTATGGGTGATTTTTCTGTGGATTTCTGTTGTGAATTGTGTATCAGTTATAGTGATTATGATATTAAGAAATGCTATTTGCTGAGTTTTTTCCTGTTCACATGTGAAATTAATGTTGGGATGTATCGAGTTAACGTGATTGAAGAAAACTAAGTGTGTGTTCTGTATATGTGAATCCAGCAATCATATCATCAACATACCTGTACCAGAATAGTGGTGGGTGTAAAGCTCAATTGATCGCTTGTGATTCAATCTGTGTCATAAAAATGTCAGCTGGAACTAGCAACACAAGATTCCCCATACTTAGGCCATTTATTTGTTGGTAGTTTTGGTTGTTGAACAAAAAGTTAGTTTTGGTGTTATTGTATAAGGGTTGCTGGGGATATGTATCAATGGGTTGGGGTCTTGGATAAAAAGTTCTAAGGCTATCTTGCAGGCTTCAGTTGTTGGGACTTCTGTGAAGAGGGAGATTACATCAAAACTGGGCATTAAGGCTTCATGATTTAGTTGATATTAGAAGAATATATTTAAAGTTAAAAAAGTCTTTGAAAATGGAGCTGGCTGATGTTGCATATTTAGAAAATGCCTATGCTATATATTTACCGAGGTTGTAGTTAAATGATTCATAGGTAAAATTTCAGCACAAATATTAATGTAGTATCTTATTATGTGATGGTCTAGTACTTGCTCAGTTCAGTCATACTTAAATTTTCTCTAGCCATTTTCTAACTATCAGGTTTTTTGCATAGGGATGGACTGGATTCTTCACACTAGATAGTTGCAACTTGATGATAAATTTCAACAACAAACAAACACATAATCCACTCATTTTAAAATAATATATTAAAACAATTCAAATGCATACACAAATGTTTCTTATACTAGTAATTACAATTTTTATATCTAGAGCTTAAAATCATTGTCAACTGCTCCTTTTTTATTGAAGTCCACATGATGGGCTCAATTATTTTAGAACACAACATACAAGACAAATTCTTCTTCTTTGTTTGTTGTTGCAATAAAGCCATGAAAATTTCACTTAGGAAATCACCACTATATGCTCTTCATGGTTAAACTCCTAATCACACAATCTAGACCTATCTGTATTCATCAATCTACATTAGTATGCATATTTATACACCAACAGAGGCCGAGAACATTCTACACACTACAAGATATTATAATGCTTGATTGATTGATTGATTTAGTGTTTTATGGCACAAAGCAATGAGGCTATTTGGACCAAACATCCGGTAAAAATGTAAAAAAAATAGATGTAGTAAAAGACATAAATGGAAATGAAGGTAAAACAAAAAAGTATAAAACCAATGTTGACACCTAGTCTACAACGTTAAGAAAGAAGGCAGAGTATAAGAAGTTGTAAGGTATTTACTCAAGCAAAAAGGTAATGATCATAACCTGCCAGGAAGACTAACAGGTAAGTTCAAGACCCACCATCAGTCACCTGAAGTTGGTCTTTCCAGTCCTGGTTCCAGGTTATGTGTCATACAACCAGTATCAAAATGTAAAAGAATACAAGTTTTAAAAGATACATAACAAAATCGCAACAATGAGTAGCCAAATGTCTAGTAAAAAGATAAAAGTCAAGTAAATGGAGTAAAATTTGTAAAAGTAAATGAAGGTAAAAACAAAACAGCAATTAAAACTGAAAATGGCACAAAAACCAATGTTGACATCCAGTCAACAAAGTTGTAAAGGACTACCTGTAGCAGAATGGTAATGATCATAACCCACCAGGAAGACTAACAGGTAAGAATAAAAACCACTGTCAGTCACCTGAATTTGGTCTTTCCAGTCCTGGTTCCAGGTTATGAGTCAATATGGCCAGTACTAAAAAGTAAAGTAGTAAAAGTGTGAAATGATATGCAGCAAAAGTACAATAACAGCTCGCCAGGATGACTAACGAGTAGTTCAAATGGATAGTTAAAACAGTAGCGTTAGTCATCTGAAGTTGGCCTTTCCAGTCCTGGTGTTGAGTTATTTAATGTTCTGGCCATTGTCCAATGTCAAATTGAATGAGAGAGATTAAAACTGTAAAAAAAGAGCCACAATTAAAAAGGTGTTATGAATAAATATGCAACACTTTAATGAGATTAAAAAGATTAATGGCCATTAAAAAATTAAAACCGTTATCAAGGTCGACAGAGTCACCATCACCAATAACTCTGTCCAATGTTACAGACTGACCCTGGGAGAAAATATGTTTAAAATATTGCTGTCGTTGAGAATTGTAACAATGGCAAGAAAGTAAAACATTGCTGATAGTGATTTGAGTGTTATACAAACTACACATTGGTGCATCAGTTCCAAATAAAAGAAAATGATGAGTTAAAAAACTGTGACCAATGCGTAGCCTAGTGAGAACAACTTCCTCCTTCCAAACTTTATGGAAGCTAGATGGCCAAACTCCAATTTTGGGTTTGATTTGAAAAAGTTTGTTGCGTTGCTCGCTCCCAGTGGACTGCTAGCTGGCACGGAGCCGAGCCTTGAAGACAACACCATAGTCCACGTACGGGTGATGGTGCTGAAGCAGACATATTTAGCTGCCATGTCTGCAAGCTCGTTCCCACGAATACCAACATGGCTTGGTATCCAGAAAAACTGGATTGAAGTAGCTGCTAATGAGAAATGGGCCAGTCGGTTACGAATATCAGCAAGAATAGGATGTGAGCTAACGTGTAGCGATTCCAAGGCAAGTATAGAACTAGGCGAATCAGTATAAATAGTGCAGTTGGAGTACTGCTCAGCTGCAATATGATCCAGGGCAAGAGATATGGCATTCAGTTCAGCAGTGAACACAGAAGCTATAGAGGGGATTCTGCACACAACTACTGACTCATAGCAGAGCCCACTGAATTACCTGATTTGGAACCATTTGTATAAATGGGAACTGAATGATTGTTTGAAAGATATTCATTGAATAAAAGACGGTACTTCCAATCTGGAGTATCTGCCTTTTTTAGGTGACTGAAAGAAAGGTCACATTTGGGGGCTGTAATAAGCCATGGTGGGATGGGCCAACCTGTGGAATCTGCAATGTTATCCAAGGACAGACCCAATTCACCCAATTGCGCTTGGATGTGAAGGCCAAACGGAGCAATGGCAGATCGCCTGTTCTTAAAAAGTACTGCCCACCGAGGAAGGAAAACACATTCCCAGGTGGGATGCTTTGGTAAGGAACGAAGGTTCGAAGTATATTGTAAAAATAGTAGCAAACGGAGAAGGTTCATGAGATTCAATGTATATGCTTTGAACTAGAGAGGTACGGAAAGCCCCAGTGCAGAGTGGAAGTCCTTGGTGATGAATGGGGTCCAGCATCTTTAAGGCCGAGGGTCTGGCAGAGCCATAGACCATTGATCCATAGTTGAGTTTCGATCTAATAATCGCACGATATATCTTTAAAATTGAACAGCGATCTGCCCCCCAACTGGTAGAAGAGAGGACATGGAGGATGTTCAGTGCTCTTGTGCATTTGACCCGAAGCTGCTTTAAGTGTAGTATAAAGGTCAGTTTACGATCAAAGATAAGCCCCAAGAACTTTGTCTCCGGAACCACTGGCAGCAAAACTTCACCGATATGAAGTTCAGGATCAGGGTGAATACCCTGTCGACGGCAAAAGTGCATGCCGTTCCCCAGAGTCCACTTCCGTACATGATTGAGGGCACTTTGTAGTTGCCGCTCAATATATCTCATGTTTGACAACTGACATGAGATGTGAATGTCATCAACATAAAGCCCATTTGCAATAGTGAGAGGAAGTTGTTCAGTGATGGCATTTATCTTTATACTGAAGAGTGTGACACTCAATACACAACCTTGAGGGACTCCAAGTTCCTGTACAAAAGAACGGGGAAGTCTCGAACCTACACGAACTTGGAATCTCCTGTCCATTAAAAATTTTTTAATAAACATGGGTAGATGGCCACGTAACCCATATGTATGAAGTCTCGCAAAACACCATACCTCCATGTTGTGTCGTAAGCCTTCTCTATGTCAAAGAATATTGATACAAGATGTTGGCAGTTGAGAAAGGCTTCTCTGATAGATGTTTCAAGGTGGTCTGTGGTGGAGTGCTGTTGATGGAACCCACACTGGGTGGGCGAGAGGAGGTTGTTTGATTCAAGGAACCAAACAAGACGAGCATTAACCATCTTTTCTAAGGTGTTACACAAAGAGATTGTCAAAGCGATTGGATGATAGTTTGAAGGAATCTTTGGATCTTTCCCTGGCTTAGAGAAAGGTAAAATAATAGCCTTGCGCTAGGCATCAGGAAAATAATTCTCCTTCCAAATATGGTTGAAGACAATCAGAAGGACATCAAGAGAAGCAGGAGATAGATGGTGCAACATGTCATAATGAATATCATCAGGTCCAACAGACGTACTGGCAGACTGACAGCCATTTTTAGTTCCACCAGGGTAAAAGGACAATTATAGTCAAAGAAACAGTCGGTTCGAAAGGAAAGAGGTGATCGCTCTGCCCGAGTCTTGATGGCCAGGAAGGTGGAGGAACAAGCAGAAGTGCTAGATACCTGGCAAAAGCTTTCACCAAGAGTGTTCGCGATGTTCCGGACATCAGCCACCTCCTGACCATCAGAGAGTAAGATCGATAGGGGACAGAATTATAGTGCCCATTAACCTTTCAAATCCTGTCCCATATGATCTTGGAACTGGTGGTAAAAGATATGCTGGTTGTGAACGTAATCCAAGATTCCTTCTGGCTTTGACGTCTTACCTACCTAGCATGTGCATGGGCCCGTTGGAAAGCAACCTGGTTTGAAAGTGTGGGATATCTATGAGAAGTATCCCAGGTCCGTTTTTGAGCCTTCCGTGCTAAGTGGTAAGCAGGATTCCACCATGGACGAGGATATCGTGGAATACGTGTCGAGATTTTAGGAATACACTGAGCGGCTGCATGTATAATACAGTCAGTTACCGCTGCTACACAGTCGTCTATTGATGGGTGATTTATGATGGCAGGATCAAGTTCTGCGAGAGCAGTGAAAGTGGACCAGTCTGCCTGATCTAGCTTCCACCGGGGTACACGGGTACGGTGGCATCGACCACAGCCAGTCTCTCTCAAAAGGATCGGAATATGATCACTGCCTAGTGGATTACTGTCAACCCTCCATGAAAAATGGGAGAATAATGAAGGGGAGCAAACTGAGAGATCAATAGCGGTAAAGGACTGACTAGGTGCATGAAAGTAAGTGGAAGAACCAGTATTGAAAAAATAAAGATTGTGATCAGAGAGCATTCGCTCTACAGATCGACCCCTCCCATCAATAATAGCACTTCCCCAGAGGGGATGATGTCCATTAAAATCCCCCAGGATTAGAAATGGAGATGGCAACTGTTCAATGAGAGCATCCAGGTCTGATTGATCATATGTCTCTCCAGGGGACAGGTACAGAGAACAAACAGTGATGGTATGACCCAAGGAAACACAGATTGCTACGGCCTCCAAGGGTGTGTTGAGTGACAAAGACAGGGTGGGCACATGTTGATCAACCAACAGTGCCACCCCTCCATGTACTCGACCATCACACAACCTGTCATTTCTGTACAGAGAAAAGTGCCAAATGGAGACTGTATCAGCAGATTTGAGAAATCTTTCTTGTAAAGAAAGACAAACAGGATGGTAGGAAACAATCAGCATTTTGATATCATCCCGATTAGAACCTAAACCTCGACAGATCCATTGTATCAAGGTGGCCAGTTTTAAGAACGGGTAGGTGAAGTGGCTGGAGAACCCTTCGGTTTACAACCACGTCTTTTTTTCTTTACGGTCTTTAATTGGAGGAGGTCTATCAACCTCCATGGATCCTGCTCTGGGTCGAGTGGGCAGGTTTTTATTATTGGAAGAGGAATCCAGTGACTGAGGACATGAACGAATAACTGTTTTGTCTCTTGTGGTGGGAGAAAACAATGTATCAGAAGAAATGCCTGTATTGAAAACTGAAGGACGTGGATCTTGAGGTTTGTTGGAAGGTATGGGAGGAACAGAGATGGGTGTGGAAGTCGATTCATCAACTTTTTTAACCAGGAAGGTCAAAAGGCTTTTCATTTGTTTTGAAAATTATTCTCTTGGAGATACAGAGAGATCTGTCTGCACTCCCACTGTAGTTGTGGAATGAAGTGCAGCAGCATATGTCCGAACCTCAGGATGACTAATGTTATGAGTCGTTTTCAAACGCTGCACCTCTTTTTCCTCCAACCATTTTGGGCAAGAATGAAAGTAAGAGGGGTGAGAACCATTGCAGTTTACGCAATTTGGGTTCATGTCACAGTCATAGGCATCGTGGTCCTTGCCTCAACAACGAGCACATGTCAGGGCACCACGAGAAGATGTCTTTGAGTGGCTGAATCTCTGATATTGGAAACATCGAAGAGGGTTTGGAATGCATGGCCGAATCCTGCAAATGAGATAACCTGCCTTGATGGTGGCAGGTGCACGTGATGAAGTAAATGTTAAAACGAGGGTATTTGTTGGCAGTGTAACTCCATCTTTGCGAGTGGAGATGCGCCTCACTGCAGAAACTCCTTGAGTGGAGAGACCGGCGAGAATCTCTGACTCGGGAATGTTCTTCAAATCCCTTTCAACAATAACTCCTTGTGAAGAATTCAAAGTAGCATGGGGTGTAATCTCAATAGGTATATCCCCAATTTCCTTTGAATTCAAGAGGAGTTCACTGTGTTGGGATGTGGATGTTTCAACCAATATGTCACCAGATCGAAGCTTTACTGACTTTGGAGAGCCAGCAAGTCCCTCTAGTCCCTTTTGAATAAAAGAAGGGGACATTTGCCCTGAAGGTTTTTCTGAAAGAGAATGTAATATAAGAAAATGAGGGACGTGTGTTACTGATGTTGAAGATTGCCTTTCTGAGTATTCAAGACGTGGTCGCTTACCCATTGACTGTTTTTTTACAATTTTATTTAAATTTTTTGAAAGATCCATAGGAAAGAGGAAAAGTTTCGGCACTCACTGACCCCACCCACCATGGAGCCCTACAAGGGGACGCACTGCAAAGTCATGCAAGGACAATGCAGCAACGCCAGAGTTTCGTGAGCACTATACCCAAACACCAGCATCAGACACAATGTCCACCACACTCGTTGAGAACTTCCAACACTGGTACTTGGTTGGCTCTAGCTCAAGTGGACCAGCCGATTGACCCAAGGGGGCCACTCAAAGGCTGCCCATCTACAGGAATTTGAGGCCAAAGTGGTGTGTTAGGGTTGGACCCCTCAATCACCAGGATCCTCTTCTCCCCTTCACGGGTTGCCATGCACGGCAAACACGTGGGTGGATGTTTAGATCCCAGAGAAGGTAACCAGACAGAACAGAACCTTCCTTGGGAGGTCCCCTCACCACGTACAGAAATCCACACCGAGGGGATTATAATGCTATAACACTCAATTAAAACAGAGAAAAACTCAGAAGGATCAAGTAACATGACAATAATATTATAATCACCAATTCTTAACTGGTGAACTACTTAGTATTTGTTAATATTTACACAATCAAGTGAGTAACAAACTATTGCTTCTCAAAACAATTAAATGGAACACTTTTACTATATAAGCTATGTAAATCATAATACTCACATTAAACTTATATTGAAATAATTGTGTGTATTTAACAGCTAAGAATACATTATTACCAATCCTTTCAACAATGTCCAGAATGACACAATCACAATTTTTTTTTCTTTTCAGTAATAAAACTAAAATTTTTTTATTTACAAATAACCTCTGTTTTCACTGTTGCTTCATCACAGTCATCTTCTTTCTCCTCTTTTATCCTATCAAACTTCAAAACTGTATATAGATATTGCTCATTCATGAAACCAGCTTTTCCTATAGGTAGAAATGCCAACAATGGAGCTTTTTCTATAACAATGCAATAATTTGTACACCACTTAAACATCATCAAACACTTCCTCGAGATGACAAGGAAGACAATATTCCATGGAATGACCATATAACACATTTGTCAGAGAAACTGGAAAAGGTTTTTACTGCCTCACACATTACAGCCTGGGGCAAACGTTCTCTATCCAGGAAAGAAATGGAAATGGGTTGAGAGAAACAAATTACTGATGACATTGAAGGTAAGCCTTCTCAAAGTAATAACATCACTTTTGATAACAAGGAGCCAACCCCTTTGCCTGAGCCAGAATCACCATTTACCAACATCAAGTCAATCATACAAACACAATGATGGGCTTTTGACCTTCAATAATTTGCACTTGACTAAGGTTTCTCAGGTATTTTAGAGACTTTCAAGGGTAAAATGCAACATTTTCAACATAAATATGACAAACAACCATCTATTAAAGGCTCTTTTACAAAGTAAACACAAAACCAGTGAGAAAAAAAATGAGAGTATGTCTGCTATACATGTATTTGTGCTAATGACCTTATTTGTATTATGTACAAATGCATCTTAACATTTTACTTGTACATTTATTTTCATACCTATGAAAATTTCTTGGCTCCATTTATTTAATACATATACAAAACAGAATGGAGGGGCTTAAAATTCAGAAATTTAGTCAATATGGAATCCAAATTTGTGCGACTAATTTTTGATATTAAGAGCACCTTGCTATAGAGGCATTTGGATGCTGTCAAGTGTGCCCTTAATGCCAACTGAGAGATTAAAACCTTGGTTTCTGTTAGTTATGACTTGTATACCACAATTTTTTACACAAATATTGATAATCTGCAAAACGGAAGATGTGAGTGCTGGGTGTAACATATGGGTCTGATTTTTTATTTTATGGCTCCCTTAACAAACAAGACTAAAGGCTATAAAAATTGTGCTTTAAGCAAGTAATTTTTATATTATAATAAGTAATTTATTATAAAGCTTCACTTTTGTGTTTTTGACAAAACCTGCAGTTAGAATACAGAGAAATAGATTATTGATTGATTCCTTCAAAAAGGGTTACAAACTCTTCAACAATTATAAACCTCAAAATTTACACTATTTTCTTTTAGTTTCAAATTATAAGTTTCATGTTTTTCCATTTCACCTAACAAAATTTTGAAAAACCCTTACCAAAAGTTTTATATTTTAAGCTGGCTCCAGTTTGTTGCCTTCAACCCTTCCTCACCAAGTTTGTTTTGTTTTTGAATTTCGTACAAAGCTACTCAAGAGCTATCTGAACTAGCCATCCCTAATTTAAGAGTGTAAGACTTGGGAGAAGGCAGCTAGTCATCACCACCCACTGCCAACTCTTGGGCTACTCTTTTACCAACAAATAGTGGGATTGACTGTCACATTATAATGCACACATGGCTGAAAGGGCGAGCATATTTGGTGCGACCCTGGATTCGAACCTGCGACCCATGGGTTACGAGTTGATCGCCTTAACCCATCTGGCCATGCCGGGCCTCCTCAACAAGTAAGAAGACACAAGGTAAAGTAATATAAAACAAAACTAAGCCATGTCAATACTGATTTTCTATAATAGAAAGATTCACCTCTTAAATTTCATAAAATATTAATTAAAAATATGTTTCAAAGAAAAATTAACAAATTCACTGTAACAAATGTCAAAAATTCACTCACTTTGACAACAACCACAGAGAAAGGTAAGTAAACAGTGATGTGAAAATTGTGAAATGTTTTAATGATGAATGTAAACATTATATTTATCACAAATTATTTATATTTAATATGTATTTGATCTCTTGGTTTTAAATTAATGTGAGTTAATTATTACATATTTATAAAAATTGTCCTTGTTGAAACTAAAACTTACCAATTTGCCCAAATTTTAATACTTTTAAAAGTAATGCATAAAAAAACTATAAAAAATAAATTCAAAATTACATGGATTAAAATTAAAAAAAAAAAATATATATATATATATCCAAAAGCAATTTATCAACTGCATTTGTTAAAATTAATTCACTGTTTAATTACTTGTTGACTAGATAGGTCTGTCATTAATACTACTTTGATTGCAAGCATAACATAGATGTAATTATTAGTTAACAACCTTGTAATTCTGTATAAAATTAAGAATACTCACTAAGAACCTGCTTTGGAATATTTTAAGAGGAAATAATAAAATATATATATTACCAAATGATGTTTACAGAACATAAGATATAACTAAATGTTCAAAACTAGCTTGAACTGCAAGAAGAGAAACACCCATAAAATGACAACAGTGGTGTTCACTCTAACACTAAATGTGTCACCAGAGGTGCACAATAGACACATTTACATTATCACAATTAGCAAGGAGGGAAAATTTTACTTGATATATCTTGAATACTAAACCACTTGAAAAACTTTCTGTCAAGGGAAAGACTACTGTGGAAACATTTACTATTAATTAAAATTAACTAAAACTTCCCATTTTATCAACCATCACAATATTATGCGTGAAAATTACCTCACCTGTATTACTTCTTTGATTAAAATTACAAGTTAAAGTCCACAACATTCGGTAAAGTTTTTGTAATATATCATTTTTGACAAAAGGAATTGGAAACTACAGCTGTTCACTTTACTAGATTATCCCTCTTTACAGATAAAATAAACATGCAGCTTTTAATGCTGATAACATGTTTGTTACATTTCACAAAACAAAAACACCTAATGTTAACTTATAGTTCCAGACAAAGTGTAGACCGTGCAATATAGGATATAGGAAATTAAGTAATTTCACTTTCGGTTGGCCCAGAAAAAATGTGAAATATAATTACTGGATCAGCAATTTCCTTCTCATAATAATTTTAAATATTTCACATAATCTATAACTTCTTCCCATACAACGGATTCACTACAATTACAAACTCTTCCGTTTTCCCGCTTAGATGACGAATTCTTTCTTGACCAAATCTCGTCCCATTGGTGCTCATGTGAAATGGATCTTGAGCGAAATTCCTAATGCACAGTGGCGTCAGTATTACTGCGATACCAGCACTGTGCCAACATGCTTTTCAATTAAACACGTATCAATCAATAAGCCTGTTTAAGGTGCACATGAATTTCACTTGTTTGCGGTCCATACTGAACTGCTGTAAGTACATTTGCAAAATAAAAAGCCCCCCAGTGGCTCAGCGGTATGTCTGCGGACTTACACGCTAAAATCCGGGTTTCGATACCCGTGGTGGGCAGAGCACAGATAGCCCATTGTGTAGCTTTGTGCTTAATTCAAAACAACAACAGCAAAATAAAAATGGCCCCTTTTAAGCCATTCTGAATTTCAAAAACTTACAAGTATGCATATGCACTGTGCTTGTTTTTCTGATACGTATTTTATCAATTCCACTAAATTGAGTGTAAAATATAAGAATTGGAATCTTAACATAATAAGGACACATTTAATCGCAGTGGAGATAAATCTGCTGACAGAAAAGCCGATTTGATCAACAGGTAAACAAAATAATTTAAGTCACAACATAGTATCGGACTATTGTTTTGTTAAACAAAAACAAACGAAGTTTCAGTAGGATGGTGAGAATCTTGTTCTAAGTCAGTGAATAAAACGAAATAATTGTAGCTATTGATGGAAAATAATGACGATGATTAACTTTTGTTTACACACTGCTAGTCAAAATCTTAAGGCCAATGAACATAAAGAAAAAATATGCATTTTGCGTCGAGAGACTCAACCACTCATATAAGTAGAGTTTTGAAAGATGAAAATAAGAAAGGGGAAAATAAACATGAAAAACTTTTTTAGCATTTAATAGGGAAAATGTGAACACCATGAAATTAGCTTATATACTAGCTGGTCAAAAATTTAAGACCATACCATAAAGAAGTCCTAAACAGGGTAGGAAATACCCAACAAGAGGTCTCAGCAGTGAGTTGTATGGCCGTCATTGCGAATAATTTAAAACATTTGCTTTGGCATGGTTGATATAAGCGTTTGCAGAAGACTGGCTGGAATGTTATTCCAAGTGGTGAAGATGGCTTCACGAAGATCATGCACAGTTTAGAATTGACGTCCATTTCAATAGACTTTCCTTGCCATCCACTTCCAAACATTTTCAATGGGGTTCAGTTCGCGCGGACATGCTGGATGGTCCAAAAGAAACACGTTATTCACCATGAAAACGTCCTTTGTCTTGCAGGCATTGTGGATTGCAACGTTGTCCTGCTGAAAAATCCAATCATTTGCACATAATCGAGGGCCTTCAGTCAATAAGGATGCTCTCTCCAACATGCCAATGTAGTCAAATGTTGTTTCACCCCCTGTATAACTCGAAGTTCTGTTGTTCCATTGAAGGAGAAAGCATCCCAGATCATTATGGAACCTCCTCCACAGTGTCATGTAGAAAATGTCTTCGGTGGGATAATATTATCACTCCAGTAATGTTGGAAGCCATCCAGATTAATTTTTTCTCATCAGAGAACAAAGCCTTCATTCACTTTCCTACCTCCCATGTTTGGTGCTTCTCAGCAAAGTTTAACCGAGCTTTTTTTTCTTTTTTTTTTGGTGTGGAAGAAGGCGTGGCCTTTGAAGAAGTTTACGGTTTTTAAAGCTTTTCGCATATACCGTCTTCTTGTTCTTGAGCTGCATTCTGTATCTGTAAGGGCCTTAATCTGGTTCAACGATCGGCTGGTGTCTTGCTGGACAACCTTTCTAATCCACTTGCTCAACGCCGGCGAAATTTTCTTGGGTCGACTACTTGAAATTCTCGTTCCGTATCCCTCGGGGTCTTTTGAGAAATTTGCAACAGCAGTTTTTCTACGCCCAATCTCACCAGCGATGGCATGTTGAGAGAAACCTTGCTTTTGCAGCTCAACGATTCTTCCACATTCAAACTCTGTCAACTTTTTGCCTTTGCCATAAAATAGTAAAATAAATATATAATAGTAATTTCGTTATATACAAGTTTTTCTTAAACTAACTACAAAGCACGTTTCTACTAACAGTATGTTTATTTATATTCTTTCACTCACCCTGTTATCGTACTTTATGTTTAATTCATTTATAACTCAAAAATACCTCAAACTACTTGTTTACCTAGATGTTTCACGAGAGGTGGTCATTCGTAGCCTTCAAATCAAGAATTGTGTGAAAAGTGGCTCTGTGCGTTCAGACGACTTGTGGAAACGGAAGAAAGTTTCTAAGGTTTGTTTTTGTTTGTTTTGTTTTGGAATTTCGCACAAAGCTACTCAAGGGCTATCTGTGTTAGCCGTCCCTAATTTTGCAGTGTAAGACTAGAGGGAAGGCAGCTAGCCATCACCACCCACCGCCAACTCTTGGGCTACTCTTTTACCAACGAGTAGTGGGATTGACCATCACATTATACACCCCCACGGCTGGGAGGGCGAGCATGTTTAGCGCGACGCGGGCGCGAACCCGCGACCCTCGGATTACGAGTGCACGCCTTAACGCGCTCGGCCATGTTATTTGTAAGGACTAATTTATGTTTGATAACTACGTATCTGAAACTAGATATTGTTGGCCTGTGTTTAATGAAGTTTTTCAATAATTTGCTTTTCATTTAAGAATGTGTCTTAAATTATTACGATTTTATAATTTTTTATGTTGAATCAAGATTCATATTTTTATTTTCAAAATACATCCCACACACTACCGTGTCCCACATAGCTCGGATTTGTTTACAAAATTATTGTAACAGTTCTATGGCTAGGTTTATGTCATGCATGATATTTGATAGTGATTAATATTTCAGTAATACTTAGATCATATTTTAAAATTTATAACAGGCCTGGAAAGTGATTGTCTAAATATTATGAAAATAATATATATTTATTTCATACTTATGACCTTCACATGGCATGGCCTAGCGCGTTCAGGCGTGCACTTCGTAATCTGAGGGTTGCGGGTTCGCGCCCCAGTCGCGCCAAGCATGCTCGCCCTCCTAGCCGTGGGAGCGTTATAAAGTGACGGTCAGTCCCACTTTTCGTTGGTAAAAGAGTAGCCCAAGAGTTGGCGGTGGGTGGTGATGACTAGCTGCCTTCCCTCTTGTCTTACACTGCTAAATTAGGGACGGCTAGCACAGATAGCCCTTGAGTAGCTTTGTGCGAAATTCCAAAACAAACCAAAACAATGACCTTCACAACAACAAAAACAATCGGGTGCAGTTTTCAGTATGTCCAGCTGATCCAAACAATAACATCACATCCTACCTCAAAACCTAGTTAGCACTGAAAATTTTAACACGCTTCAACCAGTCAGTAGTTAATGCACCAGAGGAAATTATCCTAGTCTTATAAAATGTCAGTGGCAGTGCCATATACATGCATTTAAATACACTGCTGGCCAAAATCATAAGGCCAATGAACATAAAGAAAAAAATCTGTATTTTGCGTTGTTAGACTCAACCACAAATTTGAGTAGAGCTACGAAAGATGAAAATAAGAAAAGGGAAAATAAAAATAAAAACCTTTTTTAGCATTTAATAGGGAAAATGTGAGCACTATAAAATTAGCCTAAATACTAGCTAGTCAAAAGATTAAGACTATACTGAAACGAAACGTTAATCGGTAAACACGTAATGAAATTTGCTCATTTGTTTTCAAGCATTAGCGTTGTCAACATCTCCGACTGATATCTCCTATGTTAGAAATGCATGTAACTTATACTGTTAAATGTGTATTAGGAAAGATTCGCTTGTTCTCTAAATTTGTAGAATATTTTCAAGCGTAAGAATCAATAATGTACGTTAAGTGTTTATAAGATATCAGTATAGTTGCCTTTGTTGAAATTTCTAGAAAACCTACTCTTAAACTTGTAAAAGGTAACTAACGCAACGACTATCTGCGATAATCACTGATTATCAAAGTGAATCCATTATTTATTCAATAAACTGTCAGTGGGGAGACAGTTTAATAATATTGTTGATTTGCTACAGAAAGTGTACAATAAACTTCGTAAGCCATGATTGTGACATACGCTCATTAATCAGAAAACTACATGTATTTGACCAGGAACATTAATAGATTTAGATCATTACAAACCGTTTAACATTGAGACGTTAGCATTTTTATAAGACCATTAGATATTGTCACCAGTGAAAAACTTGCATGTGTTCTGTGAGGCAGCTAACTAGCTTGCCATCAAGAGAAGTGTACCTGTGTGTCAACAAAGAACTAACTCTCTCTGTGAACCATCGATAAAAGATTCAGTTCCAGACCAGTTAGAAGACTCATTATTTTATGTAAATTTTGTAAAACTTTTGTACGTAAATTATTATTTGTAATAACTATTATTATAATTTACATTGTTGTTTATATATTCATATAGGTTTGTGTTAAAGAAAATTATGTATATCACTCTTGTTGGCAAATATAAATTTGATACATATCGTCATTCAGTTAACTTCTAAATTAAAATTAAAATTTTTGGTTTTTGGAAATCTTAATATTTTGGCATGCGTAACATAATAAATCAGAGACTCATCCGAGGTAAATTATAATAAGTAACAGTGAAAAAAAAGTGTTATTGGCCGCTGTTCAGTTCATCTTAAAATATATCCATACAACATCAGACATAATGGCAAGGCGGTTAAGGCACTCGACTCGCATCTCTGAGGTATACAGTGTTCGAATTTGACTGTAAAATCTCTGCCAGAAACGCGCTTGAAATGCAGAACTGATAGTTCTAATTGATGTTTCATAAACAACTGACCTAAAATGTGGTTCAAAAGCACTTTCATTTGATATAGAAAATAAGTTTTTTTCAGTGCTGTTATTGATTTGTCACGATATTTTGGGTCAAATTAATGTTATTCGCAAAATGAAACACCGCAAATGTATGCAATTAGATCAAACACTCACACTTTTACTTATATAGTACAGAAAGTTTTATCATCCAAATCAAAGAAACTGGCTTTGAAAGTTCGAAAACATCAGTAAGTGCACTTGAAATAGATATAGAAGAATATGTTACTCAAAAGGAATCGTCTGTTTGACGAAGGAAACTAAATAAACAACTTACATGAGAAGCTGAAGACGAATCAATAAGTGATCCTGAAAAAAACAATTCGCACGTGTGTTTTTAAATACTCTGCAGGATCAAACAATAATATTATTAAAAGAACGATTTCAACAATTTGATCTTCCACACAAACGTTGGCTTTATGTATGATACTTGAAAGCTCAAAAAGATGTCTAATTGCGATCTTCGCGGTGCAAAGACTTGGAACTATTACTTTAGAAGTCACAAGGTGAATCTAAAGGTGAAATTGACTGGATGTGTCTGTATAACAAGTTTTAAAACATCACAGATGATCCCTCAACATTGTAAAATAGCACTTTCTGTCTTTAGATCTATTTTGTAAAAACAATTTCTTTGAAATTGTGCGAGATATTTCAGTTGCTCCAAGAATTTTACTGGCCATACCTGTTAATGTGGCTAGTGGTAAATATAGATTTTATACGATCAAATTAACTAAGACTACTTTCAACGATGACACAACATTAACCTTTCTATGATTTCAATTGAAACCTCTGTAACATCATCGTTCAGTTAGTCGCTCAACCATCACTGCTGATTTCGCAAGTCTTAAAGGAAGAAAAATAAATTTTTGATTTTAACTAAACTTTTAAATTTAATTAAATTGTTTTTGTAATGTAATAAAACTTTTTACGAAAACATAGTTTTCAATGTGTCCTTTGATTTCTGGAAGTTAATTAAAATGTATATAAATTCATGTTATATATGAAGTTAAATTGTTTGTTTGTTTGTTTTGTTTTTTGGAATTTCACACAAAGCTACTCGAGGGCTATCTGTGCTAGCCGTCCCTAATTTAGTAGTGTAAGACTAGAGGGAAGGCAGCTAGTCATCACCACCCACCGCCAACTCTTGGGCTACTCTTTTACCAACGAATAGTAGGATTGACCGTAACATTATACACCCCCACGGCTGGGAGGGCGAGCATGTTTAGCGCGAACCCGCGACCCTCGGATTACGAGTGCACGCCTTAACGCGCTCGGCCATGCCAGGCCCTATGAAGTTAAATGGCTGTGAATGAAGACCAGGACAAATCACGTATTCCAATTGCACAGTTGCTAGACATTTAAAATATTACAAACAATTTATCAGAAGAGTTTGTAATTTATGCTTTGCTCAGAATTAAAAGAACTGTTCCATCTGTTGCATCACAAGGAAGTGAAAACAGAAGTGTTCTTCGTTCAACTAGTTCCTTTACTTGCTGTTTAAGGATTTTAAAGCGTTAATCTAGTTCTGTGAAGGATTGTACGTGATGTAAATGAGAAAGGTATAATCTGTTAATAAGTTATCCACTTAAAAGAATTTTATCCGTCATATTTAAGTTTCGACTTTAGTTCCTGATAACGAAATACACGAAGCACAGGTAGCTTTCCATTTACGAGATAGTCACAATCCAGGATTTGGTGGCGTAAATCAAACACTATTTTCCATAGAATATGCACTATCCATGCAAACCTTGTGGGAATGCCATTCGTCAAACTTTAATAATACTGCAGGAGTGTCGCCTCTGTTCACGTAGTCAACATAATACACTTACAGAAAACATCAACTTCAATGTGAAGAATGACAACTTGATTTTAATGACTTTGTTGTATAACCAAACGGACACAGTTGTCATCTGGCACAGATAACCGTAATGCTATTGTCATTGTAACGTCACTTCAAATATCGTGCGTACCGTCATCGCTGGTGTTATCGTAATAAAGCATCTATGTCGGTTAGACCTTCAAGCACGTTTTAGTTTTTGTCGTTACAATAAACAAATCGCTCGAAAATCGTATTAATCCAAATTCACAAGCGTGTAAATGGTGTTATTCCATCGATCGCATTAATACAAAAATACATAAATCGAGAATTACCTATATATATATATAGGTTTAGTCTATTAAAAATTAATATTTTCCAAAGAGTTTTACCAGTAATATTTAGGAACTTTGACATTTGTTCGCCACAAGGATGCCCCCTAGTGGCTCAGCGGTATGTCTGGGGACTTACACGCTAAAATCCGGGTTTCGATACCCGTGGTGGGCAGAGCACAGATAGCCCATTGTGTAGCTTTGTGCTTAATTCAAAACAACACCAATCGCCACAAGGAACTTTGCAAAATAAAAACAAAATATTTATTATGTAAGAAAGGTACTACTTATTTATAATCAACATTTTGCTGTGTCCTATATACTATACTTGCAACCTTCACTTGTATTCTTGATAAGAATAGTATTTGAAACAGTTGTTGAAGGTAAAATATATTAATATGCTACTTTCTGCAAGGTTCTATTTTAACTTAATTAAAACCTTGATTGTGTTCCTTATAAGAATAACGTGAAGTAGATGAAATATACAGAATTTCTAATAAATAAAACCTTCTGTTTGTGATAAAAAATTGCTTAAAAATATTTTTCTGATTTTCTTCTCCTTTCTTAAAATACATTTCAAGTTAGATTTATCTCATGATATAATTTGATATGATAAACTACCAATTGTCTTTGTTTGTTAGTTTTGGAAATCTGAGATTTTCTTAACTACTTTCTAAAAATACGTTTGAAATCAGCTTTATTTAATGATGAAAACTTATTATCAGAATGTAAGTAAATTCATTAAGTTGCAGTTATACAATATTCTAGTTATTAATAACAAATTGTCCTTCATTCATGTTTCTTATTCTTGTACTTTGTGTTAGAACAAATATAAAGATCTCTTCAGAAGGAAAAGATTGACAAGTTTTAATTAAAGTTTCATTTACACTTCACTAAGGCAGTTGTTTTCCAGACATTTAGCCCTACTTGACTGAGTGTTTATTTTAGTACTCAGATCATTGGCAATTGGTTTGTTTTTCTTGTATGAGAAGCTATTCATTTTTTAGGTTCTTTTAATTCAAAAAACTAAAATATTCATTACTCTTTCACTTAAACAAAAATTTTAAGTTATTTGTTTTCAGTCACCTATTATACAACTATACTTAAAATGTGAGTCAAATACTTGTAATACTTCCAAAACTGATTATGTTCAACTGAATATCCTACTTGTAATTAATAATAATAACAAGTCTCTTCTTAAAATGTTGTACATTTGTAATAAAGCTTCTCTCACTTCTTATTTAACCCATTTCCAAACTTTATTTTCCAGTACATGGGTTTCTTGTCATCAAATAACAAGACTATCACTTCTAAGTCTTCCTTGTTATCTTTCTTAATTAAGTATTTAACCCACACAATGTTCCTCAAAATACATAATTGTAAGTAATTGTCCTGCTTTGTTTTCACCAGTGTATTTTTAATTCCTAGGAAATGACACTGAATTGTTGGAAAATGTTCAAGAGGATAATATCTGGAATACAGATTTTATTAATTGAGAATATGTTCAGATTTATGAACATGTTTCCTCTTGAAAAAGGAATAATTAGAAGAGACCTGAATGAAGTGGTTATGATTGTTATGGAAACTGGTACTGGTGATTCATCAAACTTTTTTATATTTAATGAAAAAAATATTGACAAAGCTTTATTTTTCTAGAAAGGGTGGTTGTTATCTGTATAGATTGCCATTATTTGTGGTGAAATCAAATCATTTAAGAATTTAAGGGACAGCTTGATAAATGTTTTGATAGCAAGGTTTGGCTTTGAAGTTTTTCTTTTAAGGTTTACTTGTCTTTTAATTTTAAGTTATGATATGTCAAAAAATTCAAAATAGGTGATAAGTAGTGGGTCAACCACTGATATCAAAACCCCATTTTTGCTACTGTTAACCCTGAGATTTAATTTCTGAGGTATGGAGGATGCAAAAAGTTACATTTTTCTTACTTCTAAAGTTTGTGTAAGATTTCTTCTCAGTATGTATTTTACAATGTTCTTTTAAGGTACAACACTTTATAAAGGGTTTTCCACAAACCGTACAACGATAAGGTTTCTCCCCAGTATGTATCCTTTGATGGTTTTTTGAAGTACTATTTTCTACAAAACGTTTTCCACACATCATACAGCTGTAAATTTTTCCTTGGTGTGTGTTCTTTGATGTTTTTTAAGGTACGACATCTAACAAAATGTTTCCCACACACTGTACAAATGTAAGGTTTCTCCCCAGTGTGTATTCTTTGATGTTGTTTCAGGTTACTACTTACTATAAAATATTTTCCACATATTGTACAACTGTAAGGTTTCTCCTTGGTATGTATTTTTTGATGTTGTTTTAATCAACTATTTTCTACAAAATGTTTCCCACACATTTTAAAACTATAAGGTTTCTCCCTGGTGTGTATTCTTTGATGTTTTTTTAAGGTACTTCTTCCTACAAAACGTTTTCCACAAACTGTACAACTGTAAGGTTCCTCCCTAGTATGTATTTTATTATGTTCTTTTAAGGTAATACTTCTTATAAAGAGTTTACCACACACTGTACAACTGTAAAATTTGTCATCAGTGAGTGTTCCTTGTTTTTTTTTTAAAGTATCATTTGTTCTAAACCATTTTTCACAAACTGTACAACTGTAAGGTTTTTCCCCAGTGTGTATTCTTTGGTGTGATTTTAAGTAATTCTTTCTACCAAACTGTTTTCCACACACTGAACAACTGTAAGGTTTCTCCCCACTGTGTCTTCTTTGATTAATTTTTAAATCACTGTTTGTTCCAAACTGTTTTCCACACTCTGAACAACTGTATGGTTTCTTAACAGTGTGTTTTCTTTGGTGTCTTTTTAAAGTATCATTTGTTCCAAATAGTTTTTTACAAACTACACAACAGTGTAGTTTCTACCCGGTGTGTATTCTTTCATGTGATTTTAAGTTATTCTTTCTAAGAAAGCATTTTCCACACACTGAACAACTGTATGGTTTCTCCCTACTGTGTACTTTTTATGGATTTTTAAGATACCCTTTATTTGAAATTGTTTTTCATAAATTTCACAACTGTAAGGTTTCTCCCCATTGGGTTTTCTTTCATGTTGTTCTAATGGACTATCTTTCTCAAATTGTTTACCATAAACTGCACAGTGGTATGGTTTCTCTCCAGAGTGTATCATTTCATCTTGCATTAGTTTATCCAATGTTCCAAATTCTCTTTTGCCAATTATACAACTGTATGTTTTACCATTACACTGAGGTATGTTATATTTTTATGTTATTTCCATTTAAAGTTGTTTCTCCATATATTTTATTGTTTGCTTTAGAGGATTTTATAATTTCTGTATAGTAATCTTCGTGCTTTATACCATGATAATCAGGACACTCACATAACAGAAGTTCGTACTGGTATTTGTATCTGAAACAGATATAAATGATGCCTCATCATAGTTAATAATATGTCTAACAAACTTCTAAATATATTTAATGTTCTCATATGATCACCAATAATATGAAAATGTTAAAGCTAGAACTAATTATGATGCAGTTTTCAGTTCCACATTTTATAGAAAGTTTTCTATAAAGCAGTTAAAATAGTTAGTTAAAGCAGTTCTATAAACCTAAAGCAGTTAAAACTATCTGTAGGTAATCTTCCATGTTTAACAGGCTTTTGTAGATAAAACCTAAAATCACTTGTGGAAATATGATAGTACAGTGTCACAACAACTACTTACAGCTAGTATCTCTGCATTAACTTTGAGAAATATTTCCTAACTTTATTTGGTTGCATGATCTTCGTGAAGCCATCCTCACCACTAGGAATAACATTTCAGCCAGCCTTCTGCAAACGCTTATATTGACCATGCTAAAGTGAATCTTTTAAGTTATTCACAATGACAGCCATGCAACTCACTACTGATACTTCTTGTTGAGCATTTCTTACGCTGTTTAGAAGTTCTTTTTGGTATGACCTCAAACTTTTGACCAGCTAGTATTTAGGCTAATTTCACAGTATTCACATTTTCCATATTAAATGCTAAAAAAGTTTTTTACTTTTAATTTTCCCTTTTCTTATTTTCATCTTTTGAAGCTCCACTCAAATAAGTGGTTAAGTCTAACAAAGCAAAATACATATTTTTTCTTAATAGTTTAGCCAGCAGTGTATATAGATTTCCACAGCCAGATATGGAATAAACCATCAAATAAAGAGAAAGAAACTTATAATACAGATGGTACATCACATAGAAAGTATTTAAGTGTATAACTGTAAGTTAATATGTTGTAACTACACTACTACATCAAAAGCATTAAGAAATTAAGGTCAATTGATAATGTAAAAGCGATTTAAGGCAATTATGTCCTTATATTACCAGTACATTAAAAAAGAACAAATTTTGTAAAACTTATAAAATCACTACACAGTGTTAAAAAAGAGCTTATATATAGTTTTGTCAGTGTTCCCAAACAAAAATAGTGTGAATTTTACTTGTTTTAATTTAGTAGTGTCTAAATTTTTTATTTATTTTATTAACTGTTCCACAAGTACAAAAGATACTCGAAAGCCATATATATACTTCTAGTTGTTGTGGAAGTTCCATCTTCACTTTTCTCCAATTTTATATTCAAGAGACCATCAGGCTTCTCATCAGAAAATGGTTCAACCTTCATCTTTAATACTTCCACAGGTACAAAAAAGATTCACATTTATATTGTTATCAATACTTGCAGCTAAACTACAGAGAAACACATTAATAATTAGATCATGCATCCTCCATAAAGGTTACAGTTTTCAATAATTGTGAACTCATAGGTAACAATGCATTGCTTGCTTATCAAATTATAAGTTTCATCTTATCTTTATCACATCTTTATTACATAATTTTAAAACTATTTGTAGTGAGAAACTATGAAGAAAATGTACTTGAATTTTGTATGTAATGACTGGAATTTAGGTTTTATTCTATTCAGAAGATATACCTAATATTTAAAATTACACTACATTTTGCACAGCAGAACTTCTAAAACACTTTTAAACCATTCAGAACTCCAATTAACAACAGTTTTCATCCTTCTGTAATTCCAAACAGATTTTTTATTAGGAAAAGATTCACCAAGAAAAACTATCACACCATAAGCTTCATAAATAAATTAATTTAAAATATATTCAAAAGAAAAATTACACATTGTTTTGTAAACTCCATTATTGAATGTATAACAGGAAACCTTGATTTGTTTTGAATTTCGCTCCAAGCTACACAAGGGCTATCTATGCTAGCCATTCCTAATTTAGTAGTGTGAGACTAGAGGGAAGGCTATTAGTTATCATCATCTACTGCCAAATCTTGGGCTACTCTTTTACCAATGAACAGTAGGATTGACCATCATAATATAATGCCCCCATAGCTGAAAGAACAAGCATGTTTGGTGTGATAGGAATTCAAACCTGCAACCCTTGGATTACGAGTTGAGTGCCTTATCTACCTGGCCATGAGATGCCAAGAAAACCTTGAAATATTTAAAAAAACCATTATAACATGTGTCAAAAATGCACTTTGAGTTGTTTCTTGTAACATCTTTCTAAAGAGAAAAAGATGAATAAACAATATTGTGAATGTTGTCAAATGTAAACATTATATTCATCATAAATTATATATTATCTGTGTGACCTCTTTGTTTGAAATAAATGCAACTTGATTATCCCATGTTCATAAACACAATCCTTCAGAAGATTATACTTGTTGTTATTATACTTCATCAATTTGTCTAAATACCTGTATTTTTAAAACTTACATGCATAGTCCCTTTTAAAAAAATACAGAACTACATACATAGAATATATATATCCAAAAGCAATTTATCAACTATATATGTTAAAATTAATTCAATGTTCAATTACTTTTGAAAATCACTTAAACGCAAAGTTATTATTTTTATGCTGAACTGATTGGTTCCTCATTACAGCTATACACTGCTATTGAAAGCATAATATTGATGTAATTATCAGTTGAAGAAAAAAAACCTGGTAATTCTTTAGTATAGAATCAAAAGTACTCAGTGACAAAGTACTCACACCTTAATGTGCAAAATAGCATTTTGAGAGAAAATAAGAGAAGCTATATTATCAGATGAAATGCGTATTTTATTTTGGAAGGAAATAATATTTTATATTTGTGGAATGAGTACATGTGAGTGTATAAATATGTATTCTTCATTGACAAGTCTCTACAAAGTTAAAATATTAATAATGTAATTAGATCAGGCTAAAAGAATTACGAACAACATAAACTTTTCTTTTCTACTTTAGTATTTTCTATTTCAGTAGTACATTATCATCATAATGCTTGCAGCCTGTAAGAATATTTACCACTTGTTAATTACAGTTAACACAAACTTCATCAACCATCACTATACTGAATGTAAAAATTTCCTTCTATTAGTAAGTTCTGTTATGTAAATGTCGTTTAAATATTTTGTAAACGACAACATGTCGTGTTGTGTTTGAATTTTCATTTCTATTATTCATTTTTCCATATTTATATTATTGTTTCGAAGTTTAAACTAATATGTTGTTATTCATTTAGGGTAACATTTAGAATTTTCTTGAATTAAGTAGACCAATCATATGTTTGTAAATGAAGTGCTGGTGACTTTGTGTCTAGACGTGTAGTCTCGTGCAAGAACTGTCATCCAATTGTTTTGACGAGCTGTAAGACCTTTGGGAAGATAGTTAATGCTTGTCTTGTTTTGCTCCTCGAATCAAACAACCTCCCCTCGCCCACCCAATGTGGGTTTCGACGACAGCACTCCACCATGGACCACCTGAAACGTCAATCAGAGAAACCTTTCTCAAATGATATCTTGTATCAATATTCTTTGATATTGAGAAGACTTATGACACAAGATGGAAGTATGGCATTTTTCAAGACCTCCATATATATGGCTTATGTGGCCATTTACCCATATTCATAAAAAAATTTAATGGACAGGAGATTCCAAGTAAATGTGGGTTCGACACTTCCCGTTTTTTTCTACAGGAACTTGGAGTCCTTCAAGGCTGTGTTTTGAGTATCACACTGTTCAGTATAAAGATTAATGCCATCACTGAACAATTCCCTCTCACTGCTGCAAACAGGCTCTATGTCGACGACTTTCACATCTCATGTCAGTCGTTGAACATGAGATATATTGAGCGGCAACTACTAACTACCCTTGATCGTGTACTGAAGTGGACCACGGCAAACGGCTTTAATTTCTCTCTCTCGAAAACCGTTTGCATGCACTTTTGCCGCCAACAGGGTATTCACCCTGATCCTGAAATTTGTATTGGTGACGTTTTGCTGCCTGTGTGACTTATCTTTGACCATAAGCTGACCTTTATATCACACATTAAGCAGCTATGGGTCAAATGTACAAGAGTACTGAACATCCTCCGTGTCCTCTCTACCACCAGTTGGGAAGCAGATCGATGTTATGGTGTTGAAGATATATCATGCTCTTATTCGATCGCAACTCGACTATGGAGCATTGGTCTACTGCTCTGCCAGACCCTCTACTGGACTTCAGCTATTCACTTGGGCATTCTGCACCTCCCCAGTTCAGAGCTTATACGCAGAGTCTCATAAACCTTCTTTGCACCTTCACCCTCTGCAACTATCTTTACTATATTCTTCGAAATTTCGTTCCTTACCAAAGCATCCCACCTGGGGTTGTGTTTCACTTCCTTGGTCGGCCATGCTTTTTCAGGACAGACGATCTGCCATTGCTCCTTTTGGCCTTTGCATCTAGACACAGTTAGAGGAATTGGGTCTGTCCTTGGATAACATTGCAGTATCCACAGGTCAGCCCATCCCACCATGGCTTATTTCAGTCCCCAAATGGAACCTTTCTTTTAGTCATTTGAGAAAAGCAGGTTCTCCCTATTGGAAGTACCGTCTTTTATTTACTGAACATCTTTCGAACAGTCTTTCCATTACAATTTATATGGATGGCTCCAAATCAGGTGACTCTGTGGGCTCCGCCGTTGTTTGTTGCAATTCAGTGGTTGCACGCAGAATCCCCTCTACAGCTTCTGTGTTCACTGCTGATCTGTACACCATTTCTCTTGCCCTGGATCATATTAAAGTTGAGCAGTACTCCAGCTGCACTATTTATACTAACTCTCTTAGTTTTATATTAGCCTTGGCATCACTTTACGTTGTTTCACACCCTGTTCTTGCTGATATTCAAAACCGTATGGACCATTTCTCATTAACATCTACTTCTATCCGGTTTTTCTGGATACCAGACCACATTGGTATTCGCAGGAACGAGCTTGCAGACACGGCAGACAAATCTATTTGCTCTAGCTTTATCACTACTGTGCCTTTTCTGTACATGGACTATGGTCCTGCATTCAAGATTCGCTCCGTGCCAGCTGGCAGTCGACTGTGAGTGAGCAACGCGAAAACAAGCTTTTCCAAATAAAACCCGATATTGGGCTTTGGCCATCTAGCTTCCGTAAGGTTCGGAAGGAGGAAGTTGTTCTAATTAGACTACACATTGGTCACAGTCTTTAACTGTTTTCTTTTATCTGAAACTGATGTACCAATGTGTAGTCTGTGTAACACTCAGATCACTGTAAGCCACATTTTTGCTATCTTGTCCTCGTTACGACTCTCAACTACGGCACCAATTTAACACTGTTTGGTCCCAAGGTTTGTCCGTAACATTAGACCGTGTTGTTTGTAATGGTGACACTGTCCACCTTGAGAAAGTTTTTAGTTTTTAAAGGCCATTAATCTTTTTAGTGTCATTTTAGAGTTTTAAATTTATATATTAAATCTTTTTTAATGTTTCCATTTTAAGAATCACAATCTTAACCCGGCACCAATACTGGAAAGGCCAACTTCAGGTGACTGACGGTGGTTCTTATACTGACCTGTTTATCATCCTGGCGGGTTATGATAATTAATATTATGCTACAAAAAGTCCTTTCCAACTTCTCTCACTGTGGTTTCTCTCTTAACATTGTGGATTAGATGTTATCATTGTTTCATGCTACTTATGTTTTTAAATGATGTTTTGTTTCAACTTCATTTCCTTTTATGAATTTTTTTACATTTACTTTATTTTTACCTTTTTACCGGACGTCTGGCGCAGAGAACCTAGCTGCTTTGTGCCATAAAACACTAAATCAACCAACCAACAGTGGAGGCATCGGGAAATTACAATTTATATTACTTTGGGTGATGTCCAAGAAATTCTCTACTGGAATGAACATCATTTGTGTATTTTACAAGAGTTATTTGTCTTTCATTTCTTGTATTCATGTGTTTTTGATATCATCAAAGCTGAAATACAGTTAGAAAATAATTCATTGCTGTTTTACCTCCTAATTCAATATAAATCCAAGCAGAGATTTCATGTTATTTTGTTATTTTCTAACATTACATTGAGAGACTTTTTTTTTGGGGGGGGGGGAGGTTTTTCTAATGCTACTTTATTAAGTTGTGCTATTATTTTTACCTGGAAGTAAAATAACAATTGAAAGTTCTTACATTTATGATATCTAAAATTTATCATTTACAGATAAACATTTACTTATACACGATAAAAATACAGCATGATAAACATTCATGAAACTTAGTTAAATTTAACTTAGTTCTTAAATCTAAATATGAATGTTGACAATCAGTATTTTATGGTGATATCTTTGATAATTTGTAACTCCTGAATGTTAATTTTGAGAGCAAGTTATGTATAACTTGTACCTTCATGAACATAATGTTTTCTAACTAACTCTTTTAAGACCAGGAATTTTATTTTTGATTTATTTTATATTTTATTGCAGATAGGCTAAAAAATAAATGTATTACCTGATTCAGTAATACAAAATATTTTATGGATGTACTCCACAAAATCCGTGGGAGATTTATTTTAGAAAGATATCCTTTTTGTTATGTTGTGAAAACAGCGATAACTTAAAGTAGAAGATTAAGAGTTAATCCCTAAGTTAAAATGCACATGAACAAATATTAATAAATAAATTCTTAATTAAAAAATTGACTTTCCGTGTGTAACAGCCTTGTAATGTTTAATAAAAATCTTCCAGATTTTGTAAATGTTTATTCAATTAGTGATTTAAACACCTATATCGATTTTTCACACAGAGCCGTGGACTTCAAGGAAGCAGTCATGAAGATTATATTGGTCTCAAATGCCCCCCAGTGGCTCAGCGGTATGCTTGCGGACTTACACGCTAAAATACGGGTTTCGATACCCGTGGTGGGCAGAGCACTGATTGCCCCTTGTGTAGCTTTGTGCTTAATTGACAACAACAACAACAACAACATGGTCTCAAATAACATCAGCAAAAACTGTAAATTCGATTAATATTAGTACACGTAAATTCAAAAGTAGTAACTATTAAGTTTAATTCAAATTATAATCGACTTCTTTTGTTTTCCAAAATTTTAATCACTTTATAATACGATGAACTGCATTTTTATTTTATCCGTGTTTGGCCTTGGTTGTTTTTCCCGTATGGGGCCTGGCATGGCCAAGTGCGTTAAGACGTGAGACTTGTAATCTGAGGGTCGCGGGTTCGCATCCCCATCGCACCCAACATGCTCGCCCTTTCAGCCGTGGGGGCGTTATATGTGACGGTCAATTCCATTATTCGTTGGTAAAAGAGTAGCCCAAGAGTTGGCGGTGGGTGGTGATGACTAGCTGCCTTCTCTCTAGTCTCACACTGCTAATTTAGGGACTTCTAGCACAGATAACCCTCGAGTAGCTTTGTGCGAAATTTAAAAAAAAAAATCCTTGCAGGAATGTATTAATACTCGGATCGTCTTCAGGAATAATGAAATGTTTTGTCTTCAGATAATGAATGAAGAAAAGGAATATGCCTCCAACTTTTTGAAACTGATATTTCTTACCTTTAGGAAAATACCAACGTCGTTTACGTGCTGGAGAGGAAAGATATCTCCCAATTTTACATTTGGAAAGCATTTGAACTGGAATTCTGTATCTAATTCCATCGACACTCAAATATATAGTTTTTATTCCTTCAGGAAACATTGAAAAATATTAAGCCATAGCAAATTATTTTACCTGAGATTCTTATTTCCCAAATTCCTATTACTTTACTTGCTATCGTTCATTAACGATATTCATATATTCGTGTATATATTTCCGTATCTAAGCGTGACTTATTAACAATTGTTACGAGAAATTTAACGTCATGCATTGTTTTCTCAATAGACAACAACAGCCAAGAATACTTAAACATTTACAAATATTATTTTCTCTCTCTCGGTAGCGTAGCGCTAAACATGCTCGCCCTCTCAGCCGCGTGGGCATTGTAATGTGACGGTCAGTCCCACTATTCATTGGTAAAAGAGTAGCCCAATAGTTGGCGATGGGTGGTGATGACTAGCTGCGAAAATGGCACCACCTAACAAACAACCAGACGTCAATCTTCTTCAAAAGGTAACTAACCTCAAAATGCATACAATTTACACGTCGAGACCTCAACCCAAACCATTGCGAATTTAACTGCCGGAAACACTCCACGAGAGCTTCAGCAACTAGTGGAAATATAAATGCCTTATACGGTTTTACCGACTGCATGCGTGTGATAACATGAATCTGTTACTATATATTCCGGGGCCATTACTGTCAAGTAAGCCGTTAACACATCTGTACAAAGAGAAAAAAAAGAAACTACCATAACATATTCTAAAATCTCTGGTTGGTTCTTCAAAGTATAAGCATCTTCCGAGACGTCAGGGTTTCGAACATTAAGCTAAAGGTGGTGTCTTTCACCGATTGCCGCACCTCAAATTTTACAAACAACGCGGCGCCGATAACTAATCAATGAATATTTGTTGAAAAATTCTGAAACAATGATATAACTACGAGCTTGACCACCAATTTTTATTCCATTACTTCAAGTAGCATGTTTTGGGATCCAGATTGATTTTTACACCAAAGATTTTTATATCCGAAATGAGTTTCTTGTGATTTTACTTGCTTTCGACAGAATGTTTCAGATTCTATGGTGAAGTATTCATCGGTTCCGTAAAAGAAGGGAATAAATTGTTTTTGATGTTGTCGTTGTAAAATTTCACCCTATAGTCGTTCTGACCTAAACGAACCCCTCATACTGGTTGGTTTTAAAACTCGAGTTATGCGGAAATTGAGCAGTTATGCATATTGTATCACACACACACTCCAGACCATGCGAAAATGGCACCACCTAACAAACAACCAGACGTCAATCTTCTTGAAAAGGTAACTAACCTCAAAATGCATACAATTTACACGTCGAGACCTCAACCCAAACCATTGCGAATTTAACTGCCGGAAACACTCCACGATCGCAATATTCTACACAATTGTAACATGCACTACAAAAATTTACGAAACATTCTAGATCATATAATCTCTCATTCCATATACAATTTCAATATATAAGAAAACATCGGGAGCGATCACAACCAAATTTCATTAAATGTAAACGTCAGCCCCAGTAACACATACCTAACTTCACTGCCAAATTTCTTTCCACTTCACTAATATAAACTAAAACAATTTAAGGCAAACTACAGACTCGTGTTTACTCTAAATTTGGTTAGAATCAAGCAATTTCACATCGCGTTAATAGAGGTGTTGATCATGCATTTGGTCGAATAGACCTTCTCTAGGAAATCACGCCATTTAAGTATTTCGCTAAGAACTAAAGAAACAGGAATTTATATCACTTATTTTTTAAATTATGTTTAATAACCACGGATTTGAGCTGCAACATTACAAAAAAAAGGGTCTCATTTATAAATGTGAACAGTCTCTTCATCATCAATAATAACGCACCAGCTCAGATAATTTGTTATTTCTCGTTATCGCATCTAGTCATTTCCTGCTAATGTGCAGATAGTTTACAGTACGTGTAAACCTTGGAGGTGATCAAAACCTTGTGTTCGGGAAGTTTAAAGATAACTCTTGCACCCATCCTAGAATCCAATAATTTACTAACTGAAACATTTCCGGAAACAATCTTCAAACCGACTATCAACTTGTAAGTCTTACTACACAAACTGTATTTCAAGCGTTCAATAAAAACTATTTATTTATTTATATCTATTTAGCAGACCTTAAAGGGAGAACTTAACCCCGTCTGGGACAAGTGCTTTTAGATATAAACTCACGAAAGTGAATTTTCCATCTTCAATCATTCATTAGGCTTTCGACACAAGAAAGGGAAGCATTTTTTAACAGCGAAAAGAGTATTTAGGTAAAGTAAGCATCGAATTTGAAGAAAAGCATTAGAAACAAAAACATGAAACGAAACAAGTTGACATCAAAAGAAAGAGTTTCCATAAACAACCTACGATGGCGTAGAGAAAGAAAATTCAAACGAACCATTGTGCATAACAAAAGAAGAGTGTGACGCAAAAGAGTTGTCAGAATATGGATTCGAACACACGCCTCTATTCAGAGACCAGAATACCCAATCCGTCAAACTAACGGAAGGTTTTCATACCTTGAGTCTGGCTTTTTTTTTTCTCTTTATTTATCCCACCTAAACGAGGAGGTATACACAGAAATACAACAATTAAAACACAAGTTAATAAATTATCATGTATCAATAACTCTAGAGATTATCATGCTGAAAATTACCACAAAGCTAATAAATTAGAAACAAAAAATATATAAAAGATGTGATTTTGAACAGCAGTTATCTAAATAATACAGTTTACGTATCAAAACAAGAAACCAACAGATCTGTTATTGGCAACAAAATTAAAAAGACAATGCAAATAAAAAAATTACAACTTATCTTAACAAAGTACACAAGTAATAACCTTGGGCACCTTGGTTTGTTTGTTTTGGAATTTCGCACAAAGCTACTCGAGGGCTATCTGTGCTTGCCGTCCCTAATTTAGCAGTGTAAGACTAGAGGGAAGGTAGCTAGTCATCACCACCCACCGCCAACTCTTGGGCTACTCTTTACCAACGAAAAGTGGGATTGACCGTAATATTATACACCCCCATGGCTGGAAGGGCGAGCATGTTTAGCGCGACCCTCGGATTACGAAGTCGCACGCCTTACGCGGTCGGCCATGCCAGGCCTGCACCTTGGTTTGCCAGGGTACCAACAAAAGAATACGTTATGTAAAAACTTCTATGAGTTATGTAACAAACACCTATGGTAATTGAAATAAATATGTTTACGCACACGCACTTTAAACATGGAAATTAAATGAATTTCGTGATGGCTTGCTAAATAAACTGAACGAGCAGAACATATAACCTGTCGTGCCAAACTGGTAAGCAAACGGAATATGTTGCAACATCTCCTAGGTAACGAAGGATGTGATCCCACCAATTGGCATCTCCTCCATACTCAGTTATATAGAGGACAACCAAAATTAAACTCCAATAATTTATATAAATAGGACCACAAAGGCTGTACAAAAGGACATAGGAAAAAGATGGTTTATGGTTTCCCGCGCCTGTAAACAGAAAGTGCACAACCCTGTGGGATGTCTGTCCATGTGTACCAGCTTGACATTAGTGGTTATCGCCCGCAACCACAGTAAATAATCCACATCCCAAACATGAAAACCCACAAAAGAAGAATATGCGTTTCCAATCTCCAGGAGGAACAATATTCCCCCAGTAAAATGGAGCAGGGACGTGAAAGGCAAGTGAACACTGTAAATAACCCACAAACTGCTTCAGGTGTAACCCCTGAAAATGAACCCGGTTATCAGACTGTTCCAGAAAATATAGGTCAACTACACACGCCTCTATTCAGAGACCAGAATACACAATCCGTCATACCAACGGAAGGTTTTCATACCTTGAGTCTGGCGCCTTAGACCGCTCGGCCATCCTGACGTTGCATATTTCCTTTTCAATTTCCAATCTACATAAATATAATTACTTTTTTTGTCTCTCATCTTTTTTATCTTTTCACAAATTTTTGCCTTTTATAGAGTTATACATCCATAAATCGAATGTCACATTTTCTTTGAATACAAACCGCAGTGCAAAGTTATTCGACAAACACTGCCCAATTTCGACCACACTATTTGCGCATTGACACACCTGAGCTTTCTGTCTTAAAGATTTACTGCAGTTTCACGTAAAGTCGACAGTTTTCTTTCATTCGAAGTGAAGATGCCTGATTCAGAGAAGCAAAACCATAGAGTGAAAGCACTAGCAGATACATGAGTATTGGTTCGGCCAAGCAATTTAGTTACTAGCTTCTAGCTGAAGTTTACGAAAGAATGATAATGTCACTTTACATTGTCAGCTCTAAGAATTAATTCGTTGAATTTTATGAAATTGTTCTCATTTAAGAGCGTTCAGCGTCAAGCGACAGCTTCAGCAACTAGTGGAAATATAAATGCCTTATACGGTTTTACCGACTGCATGCGTGTGATAACATGAATCTGTTACTATATATTCCGGGGCCATTACTGTCAAGTAAGCCGTTAACACATCTGTACAAAGAGAAAAAAAAGAAACTACCATAACATATTCTAAAATCTCTGGTTGGTTCTTCAAAGTATAAGCATCTTCCGAGACGTCAGGGTTTCGAACATTAAGCTAAAGGTGGTGTCTTTCACCGATTGCCGCACCTCAAATTTTACAAACAACGCGGCGCCGATAACTAATCAATGAATATTTGTTGAAAAATTCTGAAACAATGATATAACTACGAGCTTGACCACCAATTTTTATTCCATTACTTCAAGTAGCATGTTTTGGGATCCAGATTGATTTTTACACCAAAGATTTTTATATCCGAAATGAGTTTCTTGTGATTTTACTTGCTTTCGACAGGAATGTTTCAGATTCTATGGTGAAGTATTCATCGGTTCCGTAAAAGAAGGGAATAAATTGTTTTTGATGTTGTCGTTGTAAAATTTCACCCTATAGTCGTTCTGACCTAAACGAACCCCTCATACTGGTTGGTTTTAAAACTCGAGTTATGCGGAAATTGAGCAGTTATGCATATTGTATCACACACACACTCCAGACCATGCGAAAATGGCACCACCTAACAAACAACCAGACGTCAATCTTCTTGAAAAGGTAACTAACCTCAAAATGCATACAATTTACACGTCGAGACCTCAACCCAAACCATTGCGAATTTAACTGCCGGAAACACTCCACGATCGCAATATTCTACACAATTGTAACATGCACTACAAAAATTTACGAAACATTCTAGATCATATAATCTCTCATTCCATATACAATTTCAATATATAAGAAAACATCGGGAGCGATCACAACCAAATTTCATTAAATGTAAACGTCAGCCCCAGTAACACATACCTAACTTCACTGCCAAATTTCTTTCCACTTCACTAATATAAACTAAAACAATTTAAGGCAAACTACAGACTCGTGTTTACTCTAAATTTGGTTAGAATCAAGCAATTTCACATCGCGTTAATAGAGGTGTTGATCATGCATTTTGTCGAATAGACCTTCTCTAGGAAATCACGCCATTTAAGTATTTCGCTAAGAACTAAAGAAACAGGAATTTATATCACTTATTTTTTAAATTATGTTTAATAACCACGGATTTGAGCTGCAACATTACAAAAAAAAGGGTCTCATTTATAAATGTGAACAGTCTCTTCATCATCAATAATAACGCACCAGCTCAGATAATTTGTTATTTCTCGTTATCGCATCTAGTCATTCCTGCTAATGTGCAGATAGTTTACAGTACGTGTAAACCTTGGAGGTGATCAAAACCTTGTGTTCGGGAAGTTTAAAGATAAACTCTTGCACCCATCCTAGAATCCAATAATTTACTAACTGAAACATTTCCGGAAACAATCTTCAAACCGACTATCAACTTGTAAGTCTTACTACACAAACTGTATTTCAAGCGTTCAATAAAAACTATTTATTTATTTATATCTATTTAGCAGACCTTAAAGGGAGAACTTAACCCCGTCTGGGACAAGTGCTTTTAGATATAAACTCACGAAAGTGAATTTTCCATCTTCAATCATTCATTAGGCTTTCGACACAAGAAAGGGAAGCATTTTTTAACAGCGAAAAGAGTATTTAGGTAAAGTAAGCATCGAATTTGAAGAAAAGCATTAGAAACAAAAACATGAAACGAAACAAGTTGACATCAAAAGAAAGAGTTTCCATAAACAACCTACGATGGCGTAGAGAAAGAAAATTCAAACGAACCATTGTGCATAACAAAAGAAGAGTGTGACGCAAAAGAGTTGTCAGAATATGGATTCGAACACACGCCTCTATTCAGAGACCAGAATACCCAATCCGTCAAACTAACGGAAGGTTTTCATACCTTGAGTCTGGCTTTTTTTTTCTCTTTATTTATCCCACCTAAACGAGGAGGTATACACAGAAATACAACAATTAAAACACAAGTTAATAAATTATCATGTATCAATAACTCTAGAGATTATCATGCTGAAAATTACCACAAAGCTAATAAATTAGAAACAAAAAATATATAAAAGATGTGATTTTGAACAGCAGTTATCTAAATAATACAGTTTACGTATCAAAACAAGAAACCAACAGATCTGTTATTGGCAACAAAATTAAAAAGACAATGCAAATAAAAAAATTACAACTTATCTTAACAAAGTACACAAGTAATAACCTTGGGCACCTTGGTTTGTTTGTTTTGGAATTTCGCACAAAGCTACTCGAGGGCTATCTGTGCTTGCCGTCCCTAATTTAGCAGTGTAAGACTAGAGGGAAGGTAGCTAGTCATCACCACCCACCGCCAACTCTTGGGCTACTCTTTTACCAACGAAAAGTGGGATTGACCGTAATATTATACACCCCCATGGCTGGAAGGGCGAGCATGTTTAGCGCGACCCTCGGATTACGAGTCGCACGCCTTACGCGGTCGGCCATGCCAGGCCTGGCACCTTGGTTTGCCAGGGTACCAACAAAAGAATACGTTATGTAAAAAACTTCTATGAGTTATGTAACAAACACCTATGGTAATTGAAATAAATATGTTTACGCACACGCACTTTAAACATGGAAATTAAATGAATTTCGTGATGGCTTGCTAAATAAACTGAACGAGCAGAACATATAACCTGTCGTGCCAAACTGGTAAGCAAACGGAATATGTTGCAACATCTCCTAGGTAACGAAGGATGTGATCCCACCAATTGGCATCTCCTCCATACTCAGTTATATAGAGGACAACCAAAATTAAACTCCAATAATTTATATAAATAGGACCACAAAGGCTGTACAAAAGGACATAGGAAAAAGATGGTTTATGGTTTCCCGCGCCTGTAAACAGAAAGTGCACAACCCTGTGGGATGTCTGTCCATGTGTACCAGCTTGACATTAGTGGTTATCGCCCGCAACCACAGTAAATAATCCACATCCCAAACATGAAAACCCACAAAAGAAGAATATGCGTTTCCAATCTCCAGGAGGAACAATATTCCCCCAGTAAAATGGAGCAGGGACGTGAAAGGCAAGTGAACACTGTAAATAACCCACAAACTGCTTCAGGTGTAACCCCTGAAAATGAACCCGGTTATCAGACTGTTCCAGAAAATATAGGTCAACTACAAGTGTGGTCGATGTTAGAGGAGCCTGCCTAGTGGACAAAAACTTCAACCAGTCCACTGGCAACGCCTCCCTAAGCATATTAAAATGGGAAACAATTGTACGGACATTGGCCAACGGGTCAGCACCCATACTAGAATCCAATAATCTACTAACTGAAACGTTTCCGGAAACAATCTTCAAACCGACTATCAACTTGTAAGTCTTACTACACAAACTGTATTTCAGGCGTTCAATAAAAACTATTTATTTATTTATAGCTGTTTAGCAGACCTTAAAGGGAGCATTTAACCCCGTCTGGGACAAGTGCTTTTAGATATAAACTCACGAAAGTGAATTTTCCATCTTCAATCATTCATTAGGCTTTCGACACAAGAAAGGAAAGCATTTTTAACAGTGAAAAGAGTATTTAGGTAAAGTAAGCATCGAATTTGAAGAAAAGCATTAGAAACAAAAACATGAAACGAAACAAGTTGACATCAAAACAAACAGTTTCCGTAAACATCCTACGATGGCGTAGAGAAAGAAAATTCAAACGAACCATTGTGCATAACAAAAGAAGAGTGTGACGCAAATGTTTTGTCAGAAGTGGGATTCGAACCCACGCCTCTATTCAGAGACCAGAATACACAATCCGTCATACCAACGGAAGGTTTTCATACCTTGAGTCTGGCGCCTTAGACCGCTCGGCCATCCTGACGTTGCATATTTCCTTTTCAATTTCCAATCTACATAAATATAATTACTTTTTTTGTCTCTCGTCTTTTTTATCTTTTCACAAATTTTTGCCTTTTATAGAGTTATACATCCATAAATCGAATGTCACATTTTCTTTGAATACAAACCGCAGTGCAAAGTTATTCGACAAACACTGCCCAATTTCGACCACACTATTTGCGCATTGACACACCTGAGCTTTCTGTCTTAAAGATTTACTGCAGTTTCACGTAAAGTCGACAGTTTTCTTTCATTCGAAGTGAAGATGCCTGATTCAGAGAAGCAAAACCATAGAGTGAAAGCACTAGCAGATACATGAGTATTGGTTCGGCCAAGCAATTTAGTTACTAGCTTCTAGCTGAAGTTTACGAAAGAATGATAATGTCACTTTACATTGTCAGCTCTAAGAATTAATTCGTTGAATTTTATGAAATTGTTCTCATTTAAGAGCGTTCAGCGTCAAGCGACAGCTTCAGCAACTAGTGGAAATATAAATGCCTTATACGGTTTTACCGACTGCATGCGTGTGATAACATGAATCTGTTACTATATATTCCGGGGCCATTACTGTCAAGTAAGCCGTTAACACATCTGTACAAAGAGAAAAAAAAAGAAACTACCATAACATATTCTAAAATCTCTGGTTGGTTCTTCAAAGTATAAGCATCTTCCGAGACGTCAGGGTTTCGAACATTAAGCTAAAGGTGGTGTCTTTCACCGATTGCCGCACCTCAAATTTTACAAACAACGCGGCGCCGATAACTAATCAATGAATATTTGTTGAAAAATTCTGAAACAATGATATAACTACGAGCTTGACCACCAATTTTTATTCCATTACTTCAAGTAGCATGTTTTGGGATCCAGATTGATTTTTACACCAAAGATTTTTATATCCGAAATGAGTTTCTTGTGATTTTACTTGCTTTCGACAGGATGTTTCAGATTCTATGGTGAAGTATTCATCGGTTCCGTAAAAGAAGGGAATAAATTGTTTTTGATGTTGTCGTTGTAAAATTTCACCCTATAGTCGTTCTGACCTAAACGAACCCCTCATACTGGTTGGTTTTAAAACTCGAGTTATGCGGAAATTGAGCAGTATGCATATTGTATCACACACACACTCCAGACCATGCGAAAATGGCACCACCTAACAAACAACCAGACGTCAATCTTCTTCGAAAAGGTAACTAACCTCAAAATGCATACAATTTACACGTCGAGACCTCAACCCAAACCATTGCGAATTTAACTGCCGGAAACACTCCACGATCGCAATATTCTACACAATTGTAACATGCACTACAAAAATTTACGAAACATTCTAGATCATATAATCTCTCATTCCATATACAATTTCAATATATAAGAAAACATCGGGAGCGATCACAACCAAATTTCATTAAATGTAAACGTCAGCCCCAGTAACACATACCTAACTTCACTGCCAAATTTCTTTCCACTTCACTAATATAAACTAAAACAATTTAAGGCAAACTACAGACTCGTGTTTACTCTAAATTTGGTTAGAATCAAGCAATTTCACATCGCGTTAATAGAGGTGTTGATCATGCATTTTGTCGAATAGACCTTCTCTAGGAAATCACGCCATTTAAGTATTTCGCTAAGAACTAAAGAAACAGGAATTTATATCACTTATTTTTTAAATTATGTTTAATAACCACGGATTTGAGCTGCAACATTACAAAAAAAAGGGTCTCATTTATAAATGTGAACAGTCTCTTCATCATCAATAATAACGCACCAGCTCAGATAATTTGTTATTTCTCGTTATCGCATCTAGTCATTTCCTGCTAATGTGCAGATAGTTTACAGTACGTGTAAACCTTGGAGGTGATCAAAACCTTGTGTTCGGGAAGTTTAAAGATAAACTCTTGCACCCATCCTAGAATCCAATAATTTACTAACTGAAACATTTCCGGAAACAATCTTCAAACCGACTATCAACTTGTAAGTCTTACTACACAAACTGTATTTCAAGCGTTCAATAAAAACTATTTATTTATTTATATCTATTTAGCAGACCTTAAAGGGAGAACTTAACCCCGTCTGGGACAAGTGCTTTTAGATATAAACTCACGAAAGTGAATTTTCCATCTTCAATCATTCATTAGGCTTTCGACACAAGAAAGGGAAGCATTTTTTAACAGCGAAAAGAGTATTTAGGTAAAGTAAGCATCGAATTTGAAGAAAAGCATTAGAAACAAAAACATGAAACGAAACAAGTTGACATCAAAAGAAAGAGTTTCCGTAAACAACCTACGATGGCGTAGAGAAAGAAAATTCAAACGAACCATTGTGCATAACAAAAGAAGAGTGTGACGCAAAAGAGTTGTCAGAATATGGATTCGAACCCACGCCTCTATTCAGAGACCAGAATACCCAATCCGTCAAACTAACGGAAGGTTTTCATACCTTGAGTCTGGCTTTTTTTTTCTCTTTATTTATCCCACCTAAACGAGGAGGTATACACAGAAATACAACAATTAAAACACAAGTTAATAAATTATCATGTATCAATAACTCTACAGATTATCATGCTGAAAATTACCACAAAGCTAATAAATTAGAAACAAAAAATATATAAAAGATGTGATTTTGAACAGCAGTTATCTAAATAATACAGTTTACGTATCAAAACAAGAAACCAACAGATCTGTTATTGGCAACAAAATTAAAAAGACAATGCAAATAAAAAAATTACAACTTATCTTAACAAAGTACACAAGTAATAACCTTGGGCACCTTGGTTTGTTTGTTTTGGAATTTCGCACAAAGCTACTCGAGGGCTATCTGTGCTTGCCGTCCCTAATTTAGCAGTGTAAGACTAGAGGGAAGGCAGCTAGTCATCACCACCCACCGCCAACTCTTGGGCTACTCTTTTACCAACGAAAAGTGGGATTCACCGTAATATTATACACCCCCATGGCTGGAAGGGCGAGCATGTTTAGCGCGACCCTCGGATTACGAGTCGCACGCCTTACGCGGTCGGCCATGCCAGGCCTGGCACCTTGGTTTGCCAGGGTACCAACAAAAGAATACGTTATGTAAAAAACTTCTATGAGTTATGTAACAAACACCTATGGTAATTGAAATAAATATGTTTACGCACACGCACTTTAAACATGGAAATTAAATGAATTTCGTGATGGCTTGCTAAATAAACTGAACGAGCAGAACATATAACCTGTCGTGCCAAACTGGTAAGCAAACGGAATATGTTGCAACATCTCCTAGGTAACGAAGGATGTGATCCCACCAATTGGCATCTCCTCCATACTCAGTTATATAGAGGACAACCAAAATAAAACTCCAATAATTTATATAAATAGGACCACAAAGGCTGTACAAAAGGACATAGGAAAAAGATGGTTTATGGTTTCCCGCGCCTGTAAACAGAAAGTGCACAACCCTGTGGGATGTCTGTCCATGTGTACCAGCTTGACATTAGTGGTTATCGCCCGCAACCACAGTAAATAATCCACATCCCAAACATGAAAACCCACAAAAGAAGAATATGCGTTTCCAATCTCCAGGAGGAACAATATTCCCCCAGTAAAATGGAGCAGGGACGTGAAAGGCAAGTGAACACTGTAAATAACCCACAAACTGCTTCAGGTGTAACCCCTGAAAATGAACCCGGTTATCAGAGTGTTCCAGAAAATATAGGTAAACTACAAGTGTGGTCGATGGTAGAGGAGCCTGCCTAGTGGACAAAAACTTCAACCAGTCCACTGGCAACGCCTCCCTAAGCATATTAAAATGGGAAACAATTGTACGGACATTGGCCAACGGGTCACCACCCATACTAGAATCCAATAATCTACTAACTGAAACGTTTCCGGAAACAATCTTCAAACCGACTATCAACTTGTAAGTCTTACTACACAAACTGTATTTCAGGCGTTCAATAAAAACTATTTATTTATTTATAGCTGTTTAGCAGACCTTAAAGGGAGCATTTAACCCCGTCTGGGACAAGTGCTTTTAGATATAAACTCACGAAAGTGAATTTTCCATCTTCAATCATTCATTAGGCTTTCGACACAAGAAAGGGAAGCATTTTTTAACAGCGAAAAGAGTATTTAGGTAAAGTAAGCATCGAATTTGAAGAAAAGCATTAGAAACAAAAACATGAAACGAAACAAGTTGACATCAAAACAAACAGTTTCCGTAAACATCCTACGATGGCGTAGAGAAAGAAAATTCAAACGAACCATTGTGCATAACAAAAGAAGAGTGTGACGCAAAAGTTTTGTCAGAAGTGGGATTCGAACCCACGCCTCTATTCAGAGACCAGAATACACAATCCGTCATACCAACGGAAGGTTTTCATACCTTGAGTCTGGCGCCTTAGACCGCTCGGCCATCCTGACGTTATATATTTTCTTTTCAATTTCCAATCTACATAAATATAATTACTTTTTTTGTCTCTCATCTTTTTTATCTTTTCACAAATTTTTGCCTTTTATAGAGTTATACATCCATAAATCGAATGTCACATTTTCTTTGAATACAAACCGCAGTGCAAAGTTATTCGACAAACACTGCCCAATTTTGACCACACTGTTTGCGCATTGACACACCTGAGCTTTCTGTCTTAACGATTTACTGCAGTTTCACGTAAAGTCGACAGTTTTCTTTCATTCGAAGTGAAGATGCCTGATTCAGAGAAGCAAAACCATAGAGTGAAAGCACTAGCAGATACATGAGTATTGGTTCGGCCAAGCAATTTAGTTACTAGCTTCTAGCTGAAGTTTACGAAAGAATGATAATGTCACTTTACATTGTCAGCTCTAAGAATTAATTCGTTGAATTTTATGAAATTGTTCTCATTTAAGAGCGTTCAGCGTCAAGCGACAGCTTCAGCAACTAGTGGAAATATAAATGCCTTATACGGTTTTACCGACTGCATGCGTGTGATAACATGAATCTGTTACTATATATTCCGGGGCCATTACTGTCAAGTAAGCCGTTAACACATCTGTACAAAGAGAAAAAAAAAGAAACTACCATAACATATTCTAAAATCTCTGGTTGGTTCTTCAAAGTATAAGCATCTTCCGAGACGTCAGGGTTTCGAACATTAAGCTAAAGGTGGTGTCTTTCACCGATTGCCGCACCTCAAATTTTACAAACAACGCGGCGCCGATAACTAATCAATGAATATTTGTTGAAAAATTCTGAAACAATGATATAACTACGAGCTTGACCACCAATTTTTATTCCATTACTTCAAGTAGCATGTTTTGGGATCCAGATTGATTTTTACACCAAAGATTTTTATATCCGAAATGAGTTTCTTGTGATTTTACTTGCTTTCGACAGGATGTTTCAGATTCTATGGTGAAGTATTCATCGGTTCCGTAAAAGAAGGGAATAAATTGTTTTTGATGTTGTCGTTGTAAAATTTCACCCTATAGTCGTTCTGACCTAAACGAACCCCTCATACTGGTTGGTTTTAAAACTCGAGTTATGCGGAAATTGAGCAGTTATGCATATTGTATCACACACACACTCCAGACCATGCGAAAATGGCACCACCTAACAAACAACCAGACGTCAATCTTCTTCAAAAGGTAACTAACCTCAAAATGCATACAATTTACACGTCGAGACCTCAACCCAAACCATTGCGAATTTAACTGCCGGAAACACTCCACGATCGCAATATTCTACACAATTGTAACATGCACTACAAAAATTTACGAAACATTCTAGATCATATAATCTCTCATTCCATATACAATTTCAATATATAAGAAAACATCGGGAGCGATCACAACCAAATTTCATTAAATGTAAACGTCAGCCCCAGTAACACATACCTAACTTCACTGCCAAATTTCTTTCCACTTCACTAATATAAACTAAAACAATTTAAGGCAAACTACAGACTCGTGTTTACTCTAAATTTGGTTAGAATCAAGCAATTTCACATCGCGTTAATAGAGGTGTTGATCATGCATTTTGTCGAATAGACCTTCTCTAGGAAATCACGCCATTTAAGTATTTCGCTAAGAACTAAAGAAACAGGAATTTATATCACTTATTTTTTAAATTACGTTTAATAACCACGGATTTGAGCTGCAACATTACAAAAAAAAGGGTCTCATTTATAAATGTGAACAGTCTCTTCATCATCAATAATAACGCACCAGCTCAGATAATTTGTTATTTCTCGTTATCGCATCTAGTCATTTCCTGCTAATGTGCAGATAGTTTACAGTACGTGTAAACCTTGGAAATGATCAAAACCTTGTGTTCGGGAAGTTTCAAGATAACTCTTGCACCCATCCTAGAATCCAATAATTTACTAACTGAAACATTTCCGGAAACAATCTTCAAACCGACTATCAACTTGTAAGTCTTACTACACAAACTGTATTTCAAGCGTTCAATAAAAACTATTTATTTATTTATATCTATTTAGCAGACCTTAAAGGGAGAACTTAACCCCGTCTGGGACAAGTGCTTTTAGATATAAACTCACGAAAGTGAATTTTCCATCTTCAATCATTCATTAGGCTTTCGACACAAGAAAGGGAAGCATTTTTTAACAGCGAAAAGAGTATTTAGGTAAAGTAAGCATCGAATTTGAAGAAAAGCATTAGAAACAAAAACATGAAACGAAACAAGTTGACATCAAAACAAACAGTTTCCGTAAACATCCTACGATGGCGTAGAGAAAGAAAATTCAAACAAACCATTGTGCATAACAAAAGAAGAGTGTGACGCAAATGTTTTGTCAGAAGTGGGATTCGAACCCACGCCTCTATTCAGAGACCAGAATACACAATCCGTCATACCAACGGAAGGTTTTCATACCTTGAGTCTGGCGCCCTAGACCGCTCGGCCATCCTGACGTTATATATTTCCTTTTCAATTTCCAATCTACATAAATATAATTACATTTTTGTCTCTCATCTTTTTTATCTTTTCACAAATTTTTGCCTTTTATAGAGTTATACATCCATAAATCGAATGTCACATTTTCTTTGAATACAAACCGCAGTGCAAAGTTATTCGACAAACACTGCCCAATTTTGACCACACTATTTGCGCATTGACACACCTGAGCTTTCTGTCTTAACGATTTACTGCAGTTTCACGTAAAGTCGACAGTTTTCTTTCATTCGAAGTGAAGATGCCTGATTCAGAGAAGCAAAACCATAGAGTGAAAGCACTAGCAGATACATGAGTATTGGTTCGGCCAAGCAATTTAGTTACTAGCTTCTAGCTGAAGTTTACGAAAGAATGATAATGTCACTTTACATTGTCAGCTCTAAGAATTAATTCGTTGAATTTTATGAAATTGTTCTCATTTAAGAGCGTTCAGCGTCAAGCGACAGCTTCAGCAACTAGTGGAAATATAAATGCCTTATACGGTTTTACCGACTGCATGCGTGTGATAACATGAATCTGTTACTATATATTCCGGGGCCATTACTGTCAAGTAAGCCGTTAACACATCTGTACAAAGAGAAAAAAAAGAAACTACCATAACATATTCTAAAATCTCTGGTTGGTTCTTCAAAGTATAAGCATCTTCCGAGACGTCAGGGTTTCGAACATTAAGCTAAAGGTGGTGTCTTTCACCGATTGCCGCACCTCAAATTTTACAAACAACGCGGCGCCGATAACTAATCAATGAATATTTGTTGAAAAATTCTGAAACAATGATATAACTACGAGCTTGACCACCAATTTTTATTCCATTACTTCAAGTAGCATGTTTTGGGATCCAGATTGATTTTTACACCAAAGATTTTTATATCCGAAATGAGTTTCTTGTGATTTTACTTGCTTTCGACAGGATGTTTCAGATTCTATGGTGAAGTATTCATCGGTTCCGTAAAAGAAGGGAATAAATTGTTTTTGATGTTGTCGTTGTAAAATTTCACCCTATAGTCGTTCTGACCTAAACGAACCCCTCATACTGGTTGGTTTTAAAACTCGAGTTATGCGGAAATTGAGCAGTTATGCATATTGTATCACACACACACTCCAGACCATGCGAAAATGGCACCACCTAACAAACAACCAGACGTCAATCTTCTTCAAAAGGTAACTAACCTCAAAATGCATACAATTTACACGTCGAGACCTCAACCCAAACCATTGCGAATTTAACTGCCGGAAACACTCCACGATCGCAATATTCTACACAATTGTAACATGCACTACAAAAATTTACGAAACATTCTAGATCATATAAGCTCTCATTCCATATACAATTTCAATATATAAGAAAACATCGGGAGCGATCACAACCAAATTTCATTAAATGTAAACGTCAGCCCCAGTAACACATACCTAACTTCACTGCCAAATTTCTTTCCACTTCACTAATATAAACTAAAACAATTTAAGGCAAACTACAGACTCGTGTTTACTCTAAATTTGGTTAGAATCAAGCAATTTCACATCGCGTTAATAGAGGTGTTGATCATGCATTTTGTCGAATAGACCTTCTCTAGGAAATCACGCCATTTAAGTATTTCGCTAAGAACTAAAGAAACAGGAATTTATATCACTTATTTTTTAAATTACGTTTAATAACCACGGATTTGAGCTGCAACATTACAAAAAAAAGGGTCTCATTTATAAATGTGAACAGTCTCTTCATCATCAATAATAACGCACCAGCTCAGATAATTTGTTATTTCTCGTTATCGCATCTAGTCATTTCCTGCTAATGTGCAGATAGTTTACAGTACGTGTAAACCTTGGAGGTGATCAAAACCTTGTGTTCGGGAAGTTTAAAGATAAACTCTTGCACCCATCCTAGAATCCAATAATTTACTAACTGAAACATTTCCGGAAACAATCTTCAAACCGACTATCAACTTGTAAGTCTTACTACACAAACTGTATTTCAAGCGTTCAATAAAAACTATTTATTTATTTATATCTATTTAGCAGACCTTAAAGGGAGAACTTAACCCCGTCTGGGACAAGTGCTTTTAGATATAAACTCACGAAAGTGAATTTTCCATCTTCAATCATTCATTAGGCTTTCGACACAAGAAAGGGAAGCATTTTTTAACAGCGAAAAGAGTATTTAGGTAAAGTAAGCATCGAATTTGAAGAAAAGCATTAGAAACAAAAACATGAAACGAAACAAGTTGACATCAAAAGAAAGAGTTTCCGTAAACAACCTACGATGGCGTAGAGAAAGAAAATTCAAACGAACCATTGTGCATAACAAAAGAAGAGTGTGACGCAAAAGAGTTGTTAGAATATGGATTCGAACCCACGCCTCTATTCAGAGACCAGAATACCCAATCCGTCAAACTAACGGAAGGTTTTCATGCCTTGAGTCTGGCTTTTTTTTTCTCTTTATTTATCCCACCTAAACGAGGAGGTATACACAGAAATACAACAATTAAAACACAAGTTAATAAATTATCATGTATCAATAACTCTAGAGATTATCATGCTGAAAATTACCACAAAGCTAATAAATTAGAAACAAAAAATATATAAAAGATGTGATTTTGAACAGCAGTTATCTAAATAATACAGTTTACGTATCAAAACAAGAAACCAACAGATCTGTTATTGGCAACAAAATTAAAAAGACAATGCAAATAAAAAAATTACAACTTATCTTAACAAAGTACACAAGTAATAACCTTGGGCACCTTGGTTTGTTTGTTTTGGAATTTCGCACAAAGCTACTCGAGGGCTATCTGTGCTTGCCGTCCCTAATTTAGCAGTGTAAGACTAGAGGGAAGGCAGCTAGTCATCACCACCCACCGCCAACTCTTGGGCTACTCTTTTACCAACGAAAAGTGGGATTGACTGTCACATTATAACGCCCCCATTGCTGGGAGGGCGAGCATGTTTGGAGCAACGCAGGCGCGAACCCATGACCCTCGGATTACGAGTCGCGCGCCTTACGCGCTTGGCCATGCCAAGCCCACAGAGAAACATTGGTATCTCATAACATGTAAAGTTTAAGTTAATGTAACAATTTAAATTATTTATATTATTAATTATGTTTATCTCAGGCACAAACCTACTTATATGAAATACTACAAGAAGTAATGATTGAGTGCTTCACTCATGTTACGAACCAGTCAACAATAACATACCGTTATGTCACATGTTGATATGTGAATGATAGCGTTATTAATTCATAATAAGTTAGTGTAGAATATCCTGTTTGTTGTCAACATTATTCATACCCGTTCTACAGTTATTTAAACAGTTATTGTTTAACTTTACCTTCATTCGTAGCTCTCCACGCTCAACACGAGAACTGACGACCGTCGTAAACAAAGACAGACGAACGAATGTACAGACTCCACGGTTGACAGTATGTACAAAACAAGTAGAAGATAATGTTCTCTGTCCAATCTGGATTGGATTTCCTTTTCTCTTTGTGACTTAACACTGAATGGATGTCACAAAACATTAGTTAACAAATACAATCATAGGATTTGGGATTAGTAGTTAACAAAACAATATGTAGATTGTTTACTGGAGAAATTCGTTGGAGTTCACATTGAACAAACATGAAAGTCTTGATTGGTTTTCATTCTTATTTGTGACATACACTGAATGTATGTTCCAAAATAATAAAATCTAAAGTATTTATGAGTAAAACTGTTAGTGTACATTTAGAATTATGTTTTACTTAAAGTTTAAAATATGAAATGTGGGTGTCCACTCAGCATGTGAAAGGTGTTCCCAAGTTATGGCAGAATAAAAAAAAAAGCTAAGTTAAAAAGCTAGGTTAAAAAACAAAAAGCACAGAGCAATATGGTAATTGGTAGTTGCTTTTTAATAACTCACAAATTATGTTTTAGTTCCAGATTACGTTTATCCCCATATCATAAACATGGGATTTCTTCTGACTAAAAACATCCGAATTTATCTTTGTTCATGGCTTGTCCATATTTTCACCCAAAAAGACTGCAGGGCCTGATGTATTGACAAAGCCAAACGCCATCTAGTAATAAGAGCTAATAAAATATGGAATTATTCATGAAATACACATAAAGTACAGTAACTAACTCATTCTTTGCAGGGATAACACTGATCTGCAATTAGTACTTAAAGAAACTATCCACATGAAACAACTTTAACCAACACAGAATATCATGTTACCTTTATTAAAATTGTACCATTTAAGATGTATACAGCATTTTTTACTGTTAGTAATTTACTTTTTAAGTATTTTAGTTTCGATTAAATGATCGTTGTTTCAACAATGTATTTTAGTTCTTTAGTTAGAAATAATGTATTGGTTTTCGTTTACTTTAAACACTGAAGATGGAATCTGTAAAATATTGAAAACTTTATCTCTGTTCCCTTCTGTTATATGAATCTATCTCTTCATCTTTGACACACTTCTGCTATTAATTGTCAAACATCGTTTTCCATCGAGCACACCGATTGCTAATGCCGTGATTCGACCATATGTGAATTAACTGTTACCTGAGTATCACGACATTTCGCAGCCGCAATTTCGCACCCGTCTCTTCGCAGCCAACAATTTGACAGCCAAGCTCGTTGACAGCGGACAATTTCTCACCCAGGAAAATTGGCAGCGGATGATTTCCCAGCCGAGTATTTACATCAACTATGACACTAATAAAATTATCTAATGATAAAAACTATGATATTATTAGCATTATTAATATTATTATAATAATTATTATATTAATATTTTGTTTGTTTGTTTTGTTTTTTTGGAAATTCGCACAAAGCTACTCGAGGGCTATCTGTGCTAGCCGTCCCTAATTTTGCAGTGTAAGACTAGAGGGAAGGCACCTAGTCATCACCACCCACCGCCAACTCTTGGGCTACTCTCATTAACGAATAGTGGGATTGACCGTCACATTATACACCCCCACGGCTGGGAGGGCGAGCATGTTTGGTGCGACTCGGGCGCGAACCCGCGACCCTCGGATTACGAGTGCACGCCTTAACGCGCTCGGCCATGCCAGGCCTATATTAATATTATTAGCATTATTAATATTATTATAATAATGATTATATTAATATTATAATATTATTATTATAATAATGATTATATTAATATTATAATAATATTATTAGCATTATTAATATCATAGTTTTCATCACTCGATAATGTTATTAACACCACAGTCTTCATGCTACATAATTTATAATCAATTCATTGTTTCTATGATTTGTTGTTAACACACTGTTTAAAACAATCAAGTTTACGAGAAAGTCGATGAACATTTGCATATTTGTTTGTGGTTGAATGGGCTGTCATAGCTACACCGCTGATGTCGAACCTCAACATACCAGTTCGGTCGTTTTGTTTATTTATTGTTACGTATTTTTTGATGTTTTAAGTTCTTCGTAGATTAAACGCAACAGAAAAACACAGATAACAGCTTGTATAATTTATTACACTAACCTATTAACAAATATAACAGATATAACATAAATTATATGATAACAGTTACGACATTCGAAATTAATTACAAAACAAAATAATATTAGTTTCAATCTTCAAAATAAATCACAAATACAAAACGGTACTGGCCTGTATCTAATGTAATGATCTAAAATTAAAGTCTCAAATTCCAGTCTAGGGTGTGAATTTGGTCCCACGAAGAAATTCCGAAACAGTTCACAGTTCAATGAAATCGCCGTCTCTCAGCTCAAGCAGTAATTCAGATGTATTTTAGAGATTGACGAAATAAAATCACAACTTCCGTAGATCTAACTTCAATCACAAATCCAAGTTGAATATTCACAGCAAACACTTAATCTTTCTCAAATAACTAAAACTGATGCCTGAATCTCACTCTTATTCTTCGAATAAAACTAATGACTGAATCTATCTTCTTTTTTCGAATAAAAACTGATGACTGAAACTCTCTCCTTTTCTTCGAATAAAAACTGATGACTCATGACTGAATCTCTCTCTTGTCACCGTCTTTTATATCGATAGGCCTACTTCTCGAACAATCTTGAAATTTCCATACAACTCCAGAGCTATCCACGCATATCCGTTCTTGCACGAGACTACACGTCTAGACAGGAAGTCACCAGCACTCATTTACAAACATGTGATTGGTCTACTTAATTCGAGAAAGTTCTAAAATGTTACCCTAAATAAATAACATATTTTAGTTTAAACTTCGAAACAATAATATCAATATGGAAAAATGAATAATACAAATGAAAATCCAAACACAATACGACATGTTGTCGTTTACAAAATATTTACACATATACATAACATTATTTAGCACAGAGCTACTGAATGGGCTATCTATGGTGTGTCCACTGCCATTGTTGAACCCGATTGTAAGTAGTATGAGCACTAAGATTTACCGGTGAACCACTTAGGGCAGGTTAGATGTTACCTTGGGATCATGTTATGTTTGGAGGATAATTACCAGCACGTAGGGGCCTGTCATGGCCTAGCGCGTTAAGGCGTGCGCTTCGTAATCTGAGGGTGGTGGGTTTGCGCCCGAGTCGCGCCAAACATGCTCGCCCTCCCAGCCGTGGGGGCGTTATAATGTGACGGTCAATCCCACTTTTCGTTGGTAAAAGAGTAGCCCAAGAGTTGGCGGTGGGTGGTTATGACTAACCTTCCCTCTAGTCTTACACTGCTAAATTAGGGACGGCTAGCACAGATAGCTCTTGAGTAGCTTTGTGCGAAATTCCAAAACAAACAAACAAAAACCAGGACGTGAGCTAGTCTCTTTGTTTCCTTCTCATCAGCTCGGTTATTCTGATAAACTCAATATTACTCTGTAACATGTATCTTGTCGTTTAAACATTTGTGAACATACACAATGATAGAAAATAAATTAAAATATATTGTTAAAAGATAAAAATTTTGAACATATGAAAATGAAGGAAACGAACAACTAAGTTCTATTGTTTTGAATTAAACAGAAAGCTACACGATGGGCTATCTGTGCTCTGCCCACCACAGGTATCGAAACCCGTATTTTAGCGTTGTAAGTCCGCAGACATACCGCTGAACCACAGAGAGCAACTTAGTTCTATTGTGATGTTAGATACCAAGAGTCGGGTGCGAAATTGCGGCTGCAAAATGTCGTAGCACCGAAAAATAGGACTTAAAAAGTCAACCTTGAGATTTGCTTTCTTCAGAATGTAAACTTCAACACATTATTCTAAAGTTTCTCCACTTTGAAGAACCAAACCGAAATTTTCAAAATGAGTTCGTTCATGAGATTTGTGAAAAGAGACTATTGGTTTCTTTGAATTTGACTCAAAGCTACACGAGGACTATCTGCTCTAGCCGTCCGTAATATATAAGTGGAATAATAGATCAAATGCACCTAGAGATCACCACAGTTTCACAAATGAATAGTTGGATTGACCGTAACGATATATCCCCCAGTCTCACGTCATAAAGGATGAGCATATTTGGTGGAATAGATGTTGGATCAAGAACTTGGAACGAAATATCCACAGAACAGACGACATCCTGAAACAGTTCAATGTGTACTCTACCAACCTTAGGATCGTTGTTAACAGCGTTGATTAAACCGATATACTAAACAATGGGTACCAACGAAACAAAGACAAATTGCTCGACGTAAACATGTCCAAAATTTGAAGCTCAATTGACTGACTAACAGCATTCAGTTCTAGTTTCATCCTTGTGATCAGATTGTTAACCTATATAATTATAACATAAATAATCAGTGTAAATTAGTCCGACGTAAAATTATTTTGTCTAAAATGATTACTTGATCAAAATATTGCTTACTCTTGTAAACTCTACCATATCACCAATGACCCTTAACTCTTTGTCACCCAACGTTTGGAAACATTCCAAAGATACCTGAGAGATCTTAGAAATTAAAATTTTGTAAACGTTTTAGTAATGATGATACGATACCAGGTGAACCATCACAGTATATTTAGTTGTTGTTAGTTATGATGATACGACACCAGGTGAACCATCACAGTATATTTAGTTGTTGTTAGTAATGATGATACGACACCAGGTGAACCATCAAAGTATATTAAGTTGTTGTTAGTAATAATGATACGACACCAGGTGAACCATCACAGCATATTAAATTGTTGTTAGTAATGCTGATACGACATCAGGTGAACCATCACAGTATATTTAGTTGTTGTTAGTAATGATGATACGACACCAGGTGAACCATCATAGTATATTAAGTTGTTGTTAGTTATGATGATACGACACCAGGTGAACCATCACAGCATATTAAATTGTTGTTAGTAATGATGAGACGACACCAGGTGAACCATCACAGCATATTAAGTTGTTGTTAGTAATGATGAGACGACACCAGGTGAACCATCACAGTATATTTAGTTGTTATTAGTAATGATGATACGACACCAGGTGAACCATCATAGTATATTAAGTTGTTGTTAGTAATGATGATACGACACCAGGTGAACCATCACAGCATATTAAATTGTTGTTAGTAATGATAAGACGACACCAGGTGAACCATCACAGCATATTAAGTGTCGTTCAAAGGTACCAGTAAAGTAGTCAACCAGGCACGTGCGTTTTTCAAAGGTATCAATAAATTCGTCAACTAGGTATGAATGTTGTACAGATGTACCAGTATGGTCGTCAACAAGCACTTATATTGTTCAGATGTATCAGTTAACCACTATACCAGGCATGTATGTTGTACCGAAGTACCAGTAATGTAGTGAAACAGGCATGTATGTTGCACCGAAGTACCAGTAATGTAGTGAAACAGGCATGTATGTTGCACCGAAGTACCAGTAATGTAGTGAAACAGGCATGTATGCTATACATATGTACCAGTAATGTAGTGAAACAGGCATGTATGTTGTACCGAAGTACCAGTAATGTAGTGAAACAGGCATGTATGTTATACATATATACCAGTAATGTAGTGAAACAGGCATGTATGTTATACATATATACCAGTAATGTAGTGAAACAGGCATGTATGTTATACATATATACCAGTAATGTAGTGAAACAGGCATGTATGTTGTACATATGTACCAGTATGCCTAGTCGCTTGGTTGATTGCCCCAGGTGAAAATTAGGGTTTGCCCGAGAAGGCAGTTCAGGGTGTAAATTTGACCCTTCTCCTAGCTATAGGTTAACTAAAATAGGGGGAAGACCTTGTTGTTTATGACGCTTCCATATTCTACACTGCAGATAGCAGTTTGCCCTTGTTTTGACAGTAAAATAAGCATGTTTTATTTCATCAGTTGTTGAATAACTTTCCTTGTCCGTTTCTGTATTTAACTAATTCAAACACTAATTATTAAAAATGTGTCGATTAAATAGTAACATACGAGTACTTACCATGAAGAACTCGAGAGGACTGTATCCATACGACTTGTGTATCTGTATGAAATGTGACACACTTTCAGTATACATTATATATTCTTCTGCTGATATTTTGTGATTCAATAAAGATGAGCATTGAGTAGTACATACTGTCTTCATTTGTTTGATAAAAATGTTACCTGGAAAGTAAAACTTAATTTGTTTGTAATGCTACAAAGTAACGTAACAAATTAACAATGACAGAATGGACATACAAATATTACGACTGTGGTTTTGGCAGCATGCGTCTCGAACGCCTGTGAACATCGATTAATCTCCTTTCGATTCTGATCTGTCTAGCAGTGTCTAGCAAGCACAAGCAATGGATTCCTGATAGCTAGTCGCACGGTTGAGTACCCCAAGTAAAACATACGATCTGCTGGCGAGGGCAATTCAGGGTGTAAATTCGGCGTTTCTACAAGTTATAGGTTAGTTAAAACTGGGGAGAAGACCTCCTCGTGGTTTATGACGCTTCCATATACGGCACTTCAGACAGCAGTTTGCCCTTGTTTTGACAGTAACATAACCATGTTTAATTTCATCAATTGTTGAATAACTTTTCGTACCTGTTTCTCCCGCATCCGTGTATATTATCGTCCATAAGACGGCAACGGCCACTTGCGAACTGTCTCTTTCTTAACCTGAAGATGACCAATCAAGGTCAAAACGTTTTTCTCTCCTTCTCACTAAAAGTGTTTGTTGCCATTCTGATATACATTTTTATTTCAATTAGGGTTCTCGTAATCAAGATTTTTTTGCTTTAAAATTATGAAGATAAAATCTGTAGAATTCCGAAAACTTTGATTCTGTCCCTGCTGTTATATAAAACTCTTTCTTCATCTTCAATATAGTTTTCCTATTAATCGTCAAACATCGTTTTCCTTCGAACACACTGATTGCTAATGTATCACCATAAGTAAATAAGCTGTTACCTGTGTGCTGTGACTCTGAAAAATGGGGCTTCTTATGATTTTATCTCTAATGTTCGTCCTTACCCTGAAGAAATATTTTAAAAGAACTATCATTAAATAAAAATATTTACGTTACATCGTCCGACAATAACATTGTTATTCTTAACTAAAATAACTACTTGATCAAAATGGTGGTTATTATTGACAACTCTACCACATTTAAAATTCTTATCAATGTCTATTCTTTATCATCCAACGTAAAGAAACATTCCAAAGATACCTGAGGGAACTTAGAAAGAAAAATGTAGACATTTGACTGATAATTAGACGACACCGGGTAAACCATCACAAAATATTAAGTTGCTGTTGTGTTATATATAAAATTTACTAAAGACACAGTTAATTAATAATACAACAACATAGTATCCGCCGTGTATTAACAATTCAAGCATTATATTATATTGAAAATAAGTATTTTGGTAAATCCAATACAGAGAATTAATTACGTTATATTTACTATGCTTACCAGGCATGCAAATCTGTATCTATGTGACAAAATTAACAAATACATTGTCTCACTATCTATTAAATAGCATCACAAAAAATCTGTAAAAAAAATTTCCACTTTAGTATTCTAAATTCACACAATTATAAAAATAAGTACGATACGTTTATCAGATAACAGAATTTTAAAGCACTCACCTTGTAACAAGAATCTAACTTTTCACTGGGACTAAATCTGAAAGTTGGGTTATATCTTAATTGATGTAATTTATAAATATAGTTTCAAGGAAGGGAGTTAAAAAAAATGTTGACTTTTAAGTAAACGGTACCACACTCAATAGATCAAAAATAATTTTTTCTTAGCACAATCAAAACAGTTTTCCACTGCATTAATTACCGTAAAAAATTTGTCGTAGAAAATGGTCCCCTTTTCTAGATTCTTCAGAATGACGCTATCTAAAACAGCCAAGTGTTTGCTAACACTTATTGATGAGTCTCTCACTGGTTGCAGAGTAAAGTGAATTTTATTAGTTGTCTGACTTTTGTTTCTCATTTCAAGAATTTAATTCAGATTTGTAGAATGTCCTTATATGAATATACAATTAAAATATGTATACAAAATTCACACCTAGAAATTGTACCCGTGGAATGTAAGGTGAGAAACTTTTGACTGTAAAATATTGTTCTTTCTTCTCAAAGTTCGACTTTTATTTTAATGTCTGGTCTCCGCAGGTACTATATGCAAATATTCAGTGATATTGTAGTTCAGTTTTATTGTTGTCTTTCTTCACAGTTTGTATTGGTTGGAAGTGTGACAATATTCTTGAATCAATTGTAATAAAATGACGTAAGCAAAAGAGAAGGAAAAATGACAGAAAAATAAAACTGGTAAGTGAGGGGTAACAGTGGGAAACGACAAAAGATATTCAAAGCTGAGTTATGAAAACGAATATTTCTCTTTTAAAGATAGTTAACAAATTGTACGTAAATTACAAATAAAGGGTTGTTTCTCGCGATCACGTGTATGACGATTTGTTGATGTAGATCTCAGAATTGGTCAAGCGCGTTGAGGCGTGCGACTCGTAATCCGAAGGTCGCGGGTTCGAATCCCCGTCGCGCCACACATGCTCGCCCTCCCAGCCGTGGGGGTGTATAATGTGACGGTCAATCCCACTATTCGTTGGTAAAAGAGTAGCCCAAGAGTTGGCGGTTGGTGGTGATGACTAGATGCCTTCCTTCTAGTCTTATGCTGCTAAATTTGGGACGGCTAGCACAGATAGCCCTCGAGTAGCTTTGTGCGAAATTAAAAGAAAACAAACAAACAATTACTCTGTGAGGATATGGGAAGTTTGCATAAAAATTTGGGGTTTCATACTGAAGTCTGTTGGTTTTCTTGGGAAAAGTGCTTGATCGGTTTCACTGCGCGGGGAGATAGGTTTCTTTTCATGTGAATGCCATTTTGAAATGGTATACAAATTAAGGGACAAATGCTGGATATAGAAAGTGACTTATCTTTCGGACGTTTTTACCTATCTAAATGAAGTAAATGCTATGATGCAGGGTACCAGGGTAACGAACTTTAAAGCTCAAAGTAAAACTTTATACTATTAAAGAAGCATTCGTTTATGGTAAAAACTGAGTTTAGAATGAAAATATTGAACTTGTATACACGAAAATAAATATACACTTAAGTTATGAAAAAAAGAAAAAAAAGAGTCGAACAGCAATGGTAATAAAATCGGTTTGGAACCATATTACACAAACATTAAATCGATTGAAAGTGTAGTGTGTCAGTAAGATATCTTCACGTTTACAAATTTTTATTGTACTGGTTGATTTGTCAGAGTATCTTGTTTACTTTTAACTTCATTAACTATCAAGCCCTGTAAGAGAAAAATCAGGAATTTCATAACTCTAACCAACAAATGCAAATAAATATCGCAAACATACAGTAAGATTGATAAAATATTAGTTTTCTAAGTTTTAGTGGCAGTTAAACTATATTTCAAATGATTTCCAAACGATAATTGATGAGAGAATTATTTTTTTCTTTGTATGAAAATTCGGCTTGATTGTTTACAAAAAAACAACACATGAATATATTTTTATATTGCGAAATAAGTTAGACAAAAGTGATACTATCGTCATCATATTCAAAATCTTATGTATACACAGGCAATAGAAATTATGTTTTTAATCAATACACATGATGAGTCGAGACGGGTAATTTCGATTTAGATGTTATGTCTGTTAAATTATTGCAGTTTAATAAATAAAAATAAGGTCTAAAAAACTTTGAATTTACCTATGACATCATGCTTGTTATCATCTTCACCATTTTTGCATGTATAAAGTCCCGCGTCTTCGAATTGCACGTCAGTTAATACTAATTCGCCGCTATATTTTATTTGTATTCTCTTGCTACTAGAAACTACTTCATTGAGATGTGAGTACCAAATAATTGGTTCTTCTTTCTCTTTATTATGGACTTGCTTTGAACAAATTAATATAAGTATAGAACCACGTTCAATTTCGTAGACTACTTTAAAACCTGAAGCAAGCAGGAAGCTACCGAAAACAAAATAATTTAGTATAATTAGCCATAGAATCTTCTCTGCACCGCATGCTTTATTAGTCACTTTCATTTTGTTTCTAAGTGAAATACCCGTGTTACAATGTGCACAAAGTATTCTTGTTTGAATGATGTCATGAACTGAAGTAACATTGTTCGGTGAAAAAAGTTTTACTGACAATAATGATTGTAAATTAAATTGTTTATTGTACTGTGAAAGACGCCTGAACTGTGAAATTATATCACCGTTATCTCACGCACAGCCATGGATTAACCATTAAGCAAAATAAGCACGTGCTAAGGACACCAACGGAAGAGGGGCTCCACGGAGTTTTTCCCCTTGTTATCATGCCATTAACTCTTTTACTGACACCCTCAACTTTAGTCGATCTTTTTGTACTCTGCCGTGCTCGCTTTACTCTGCATTGTTAAAAAAAGGTTTTCTTCGGCTCGATAAGTGACCAAAGTTTCGTGAAACTACTAAACTATGTATCTGAAGTAAAAAGTCATTATTTTGCGAATGATTACTGTAAAGAGCAGTATAAAATGTTGATAAATCTTCAGGTAAAAGTTGATTGTATGTTATAATGTCTGACCTTGAAGATGAAAAGTTTTTCAATCATTCCTTTTGTTGTGGCTATTTATAAGAAATTATAGGCAGTGGAACTATTTTGTTTCACCTTTTACTGCTCTATTCAGTCACATCTGCAGAAAAAATAAGAGCATAATACAACAGAAACATATGTTAAACGAAATGGTGACAGATGTGAACAGAGACGTGGCTAGTTTTATGGGTTTTTTCGGCTTTATTTTCATACGTTAAATTTGGGTTTTTGTCTCGTTTGTTTTAGTTTTATTTACGTTAGTATTGTGTTATTCATGTGTGTTTTGTAATATTTTTATAAGTGTTTCTCATTAAAGTTTTTCTAAGCCGTAACTCTTTTGCTTCAAACAACTTGCTGTGAAAAAAAACCTCCTTTTGCATGAGTACATGTTTTGAAATTTACCATACCAAGAAAAAATTTAGAAAGGAATACCACTGTAGCATTGCCACCGCTCATAGATTATATGTAACTTATAAGAGTAATAGGGCATGTAAGTATTCCCTTGTGATTATGTAATAATATAAACATATCTGAAGCTGAGATTTATTTAGGGGATAAATAGCCAACAAAATTTTGTCGAAAATGCCATTTTAGACCATTACTTCCTCCTTGATCCTATCCTGACGTCATAATGCCCTGACCCAGCCCGGTCCTCCGGTGATATTTTTTTATGAGACGAACGTAAAATCCGAGAAAGAAACACAGAGAAAACGACGACCAACTTTTAGGCGTAATTTAATTATTTTGCAACTATAAATTCAGATTAGTATGTGTTCTATTGCATTGCTGAAAAACTGGGAAAACAAGTGACTAATCAGAGCAATCTAAAGGCGATAATTCGACCTTTTAGATCAAATTGCGTAAGACTTCGGCAGGTACGACAACTTGATTCTTAACGTTTTTATGTATACGCTACACATTATACTCAGTGATGACGAGAAAACCCACCTGTAGAGAAAAATATATATGTAAAACGGCTGGTTTGGGTTGAGAAAATGTTTGTATTTTTATATTTATATTTATTAACGTTTTCACACATGTATTTTTCTATACATTATACTACTAGTAGAAGCACAGTAATGTGGCACCGTGGTTAACAAGGTTACTGCAAGGAACCGACAAATCAACAAAATCAATTTAGGATTGTCTGAAAAAGTGCATGAATTGAACAAGTTCATGTGAGTAAGGTTAGAACTGAGTTCTAGGTTTAACGTCAGTGGACTAAGTTGCATGCATTAGCATTAGGCTTAACGTTAGTGTTACCTGAGAACTGAGTGACAATAACGTCAGGCCCTAAAAACTGTACCTAGAGTTACGTTTTGTTTTTTTTTGTTGTTGACTGAACGCAACAGAAAGACACAGATAACAGCTTGTATAATTTATTACAATAAACTATTATATATGTAACAGATATAACATAAATTATATAATAACAATGACAGATATTCAGTTTCAACCTTCAAAGTTAATTACAATACAAAACGGTACTGGCCTGTGTCCAATATAATGATCTATAATGAAAGTCCAAAAGTCCAGATCAGAAATCCAAAATTCCAGTCTAGGGTGTGAATTTGGTCCCACGAAGAAATTTCGAAGTTTGCTCCGGTCTCCCCTAAACAGTCTTGTACGTGCTGACTTTCAGTATAACCACTAATTCGAATGAATCGTAAAGATTGACGAAATAAAATCACAGTTTTTGTAAATCCAGCTCCAGTCACAAATTCAAGTTGAATAAACACACAGCAAACGTTGAAAATTTCTCAAACTAAGACAGTATCTCTTGAATCGAATAAAAACGAATGACTGACTCTTCTTTCATCCCCGTCTGTTTATATATTAGTAGGCCTACTCTTCTCGAACAATTGCGTAACTTCCCAGCATTCCAGAGTAATCTAGATTTGTCTCGTGCAGATACCAGGCCATTACAAATGATCGATCTATCTAGTTCTAGAAATTTCTACATGAATAATAACATATATACATAACGCTTTATACATAACACTCTCCGCTTAAAAGCAAAAAAAAAAAAATTGAACTCGTGAAAACCTTTTTTAAAAAACCAACTCAAAAGGGTTAAATCCAGTAGATTCTTGAATAACCTCACGAACTGTAAACAATAACAAGGGAACACCCTCATCCCAGTCCTTTGAGTGCTCATGGCAGTAATTTGGTGGAAACGATCAAGGACACCTTGTGACTCAGGATGAAACTTGATGGATGTTTAGTTCATCCATAGCTTGTTGAAATAGCTTGGACATAAAATTTGAGCCTTGGTCTGATTGCACAACTTTTGGAATCCCGAACATGGTAAAGAATTTGACAAGAGCTTTGACAATGTTGGGAGCAGTGATTTTTCTCAAAGGGATAGCCTCAGTGAAACGTGTAGAAGCACACATGATTGTCAAGAGGTATTCATTTCCTGCTTTGCTTTTTGGCATCGGGCCAACACAGTCGATAATGACCCTTGAGAACGGTTCTTCAAAGGCAGGAATAGGCTGCAGTGGTGCTTTGGGAATCCCCTGATTTGGTTTTCCAGTCATTTGGCAAGAATGGCATGTCTTACAATAGTCAACAACATCTTGGCGCATCTTTGGCCAATAGAAATGTCGTCAGATATGATCTAAGGTCTTTCTTACACTTAGGTGTCCTGACAACACGTGATCATGAGCAAGACTAAGAATATCATTCCAATAGCATTTTGGAATGACGATTTGGTGAATAACATTCCACTCTACATCAGCAGCAACGTCAGGAGGTCTGTATTTTCTCATTAACACACATGACTTCTGGTAGTAACAAATAGGGACAGTTCCTATTTCATTTTCATTAATGGCCAGTTGTACAAGAGAACGAGTTTCAGGATCATTGTCCTGTTCCTCAACAAGTTTGTTTCGATGAAGAGAGTTGAAAAATGACTTGAAATCATCAGTAGAACTCAAAGTTGAGTCAGAAATCTCATCGATGTGAGACATGAACGTATCAGATAAAGGGAAATACTCTTTGGACTCCTGAGAACGACTTACAGCACAGGCGAGGAAAACATCAGGAAACTCTTCAACGAGTTGCTCTGTACTGGGACTAACAACAGGTGCTTCAACAACACGAACCTCTGGTACCACCTTACTACCAGCCAAATCATTCCCCAAAAGCATAGACACACCTTCAACAGGCAATGAAGATTTAATACCCACAGTCACTGGGCCCGAAACTAAGTCCGAATGCAAATCCAATCTATGAAGAGGAATAGAAACGACGCCACCTTCTACACCAGAAATGAGCACATTGGGCCCAACGGATGACTTTTCAGAAAACGGAAGAACACTTTCCAAAATCAAACTGAAAAGCTCCAGTATCCCGCAGGATCTTAATTGGTTGTAGATGTGAATCGCCAACAAAAGAAACAAAACCTTCAGTGATGAAAGGCTTAAATTTGTCCTCAACAAGATCTTCAGATAAATCAAGAATATTGGACTTGGAATCCACAGTGGACTGGACAGGGTCAAAATCATTGAGAACCAATGATGTATCCAACGAGGGCGAAATGAAACTATGGGGTGATGGCTTGTTTTTGATCTTATAGCACTCAGAAATCAGATGGCCAGGTTTCTTACAATAAGCACATGTTTTGGATGAGAATGACACGTTTTTTTGTAGATGATGAGCTTTGAGAATAAGATGAAGTCTTTGTTTGAGAATCAGAAGTTTGCTCTTTTCTGTCTTTGTTGACATTTGCATTATGCTTGAATGAGTCATTGGGTTTGTTTGCTGTGTTATTTGTTTTGCTTTTGTATGACAAATCTTTGTGAGTCAAAGCATACTCGTCTGCCAAGACAGCAGCATCATGAACTTTGGAAGCTTTTTCTTCATCAATGTAAGTTTTGAGCTCTACGGGAATACATCTTTTATACTCTTCAACTAACATGAGTTCTCTGAGTTTTGTGTAATCATCTTTGATTTCTTTGGAATCACACCATCTGTCGAACAGTTTCTTTTTCACGAGCAAATTCGACATAAGTTTGGCTGTCCAACTTTTTGTAACCACGAAATTTTTGTCTGTATGCCTCTGGCACCAATTCATAAGCATTCAAAATGCATTTTTTGACGTGCTCGTAATCATAACTCTGCTCGGCTGTGAGTTTGGAAAATACTTCCTGAGCGTTACCCTTGAAAACACTCTGAAGCAATATTGTCCAATATTCGGTTGGCCATTTTAGCCTAAGGGCCATTTTTCAAATTGCTGAAAATATTTATCTACAGCCTTCTCATTGAATGGAGGCACTAAACGAATTTGTTTGGAAACATCAAAATTATCCAACCGCATTTAGACAACCTTTTCTTCTGTCTGTGCCTTTCTCATACTGATTTCCTTATCAGCTTTAATGCGTTCTTTTTGTATTTCGGCATCAAGGCGTTTGTTTTCTTCTTCTGCCTCAATACGTTTTTGTTCTGCCTCAAGAACAAAGCGTTTGCTTTCCATTTCCATTTTTTTTAATTCAAAATCTGGGTCAAAATGAGAGGCAGGCAATTGCTGTACAACTTTTTGAGGTAAAACTTTTTGGTTGACCAAATGTTCAACAACAATTCGCTTGATATCTGCTTTCTTCATTGCTTGCTTCACTTCCAAATTGAAATGTTTTCCATCATCAAGCAATTCAGATTTTTTAATTCACTGATCAATTCGAAAGAGGGATTCTGATTAAATTTGTCTGTAAAATCTTCGAGTTGGAATGCCATTTTGAATATACAAGCTGTCGATCTGTATAGAATATAAATCTAATTTTTTAATATAATTAAATTGTTTGATCATTAGTCTCCCAAAGACACTAGGCCATTACAAATGATCGATCTACCTAATTCTAAAAATTTCTACATGAATAACAACGTATATACATAACGCTTTATACATAACACTAGTACAGTGTAAGTACACTGGAAACGCTACTGTAGCCTGGAATAATAAAGTGGACTATTCCCAGTTTAAGGCCGTCGTTTTGAATTTGCTTTCGCATCCGGGCATGCAGATAAAATTTCAGTCATATGCCTATTTTGTTGATGTGTGGTTTGTTGGCTCATCTAAAATCCCCAGGTCAAAATTGAACTCAAAGTTGAGGTTATAACTCATTCTTCAGATTGGGATTAAAGTACTTTAACTTAGGCCTAACCTAGTATTTAGCAGTTCAATGTGCAGTACAGTTTATAATTGATTACACTGGGGAACACTCATTTTGTTGCATTTAAAAAAAGACCTTTCTATAGTCAATTTGAGTGTGTTGATTTCAAATCTGAAGTCGGTTTTTGTCTGCAAGCTACAGATTATATGCGATTTGACACTTTTATTTATTTTTTAAAGCTCTGCTGCTTTATTTGAAAGACCTAAATCCCACACTAAATCATTCAGTTCAGCCTGGGGAAGAGGCTTGGGGACGGGGAAAAGTTCAGTGTCTGAAGAACAGTTCTCCGATTGTGTACACTTTTTTGACAATTCACTGTCACAACTGTCTTGTTCGCTTGTATCATGTCCAATGTCTTTATCGTCCAATAAAGGCAAGCCTTTGAAAACTGGAACAGGAACTTCTTCAGAGTGCGGAGCAGGCCGAATAGCTGAAGGAATGTTCGGATACGTAATCTTATGTCGGTTTTTCTTCCCAACACCCGTTGTGTTTACTATGCAGAAATAACAGTCAGTTACATGGTTGGTGGGTTCGCGCCAAATTATTGGAACACCAAAAGGCAGACCATTGCGTTTTCCTTTGGTTCAGTCTCGAAGCATTTCCTCACAATTGTGGCACACAACATGAGGAGCCCATTGCTTGTCTTGATCACCAAGATGAACGTCAAAATATGCCTTGTTGGCACGCTTGACGAACGAGGATATGTTACGTCTCTGACGATTGAGTGTGTAGCATCCACATGTGTAGCAGAAGGCATCAGGCTTGTTTCTGCAATGATATCTATTTTTGGAAGCCATGTTTGATCTGAAACAAAAGAAGAATGATCAAAATATTAGAAGCTATCTATCTATATGGACGTTAAAATGCTTATACATGGTTTACACAAGTTCACATTTGTACAATTTCATTAACCTCAAATTGCATACAAACTAGGCTTGTAGAGAAAAACTAATTTCAGATTTGAAATCAGCGCCTAAAACTCCTTCAGAATCAGTTAAAATATCCAATGCAACTCAAAGTTACTGAAAAAGTGTTCTCCAGTGTTATATGTTATGTATGTTTACCAGTACAAAATGATCGCTGTGTTTATAGGTTACTAAAGAATGTGTTGTTCATCGCAAATTGTTTTGGAATACCTTTTGGCTCACAATGAATTTGCATATTACCGTTTACAATGCTTTTTGTATACAACTACCATAGCAACAACCTTAATAAAACTTTTGCAATTACTAAAAATTATTTCTCCTAAACTGGATTGAAGCCAGTCGCGAATCGATTTGAGACTGGTCACGAATGGTTTTCAACCAACCAGAATGCAGCAAATCAATAAAGATATTTATGAAATCGTGTTTTTGTGCGGATGAACCTAGGTTCTAGGATAACTTTCTGACAGTTTTTCTCTAAATGTAGACCTCCAGTTTAGTATGTTTGACTATCTTATCAACATTTTTCTTTATGAATTTCAGTGTTTCTCTAATCATTATAACTATATACGATCGATATTTTGTTTCTTTTTATTTTATTTTTGTTTCTGTATATTTCAGATTGCAATATGAAACGTGTTAAATTAAGTTGTGCACAAAAGAGAAAAATGGCAAAAAAGAACCAACAAAAGGCTTTTGATTGAGTGGTCAAGACTGAAAAGCTGACTAATTTTTTTCACTCAGCTAAAACAACATGATCTTCAAAATCAAAACCCATCTCCGTCATCAGAAGTCACTTGTACAGCAACTAACTATGACAAAATTGAAGTTCAACCAAGTTCCACACCGACAAGTACCTGTTTATCCACTTCAAGGTGATGACGTTGAGGTGTCACAGGTTGGCTCAACTGGCACAAATCTCACAACAGATCTCACTTTGCTTGTAAATTCCCCTGATATTTATGTTAATTTAAGATATCGGCAATTAGGAAGGTCTGTCCATGTTATTTGAGATCATAAAAGAGAGGAGGGCAGGGAATCGATAATGGAACTTATCAGTGTTGTCTTCTATATATCTGTTAAGTATATTAAACGTAGTATTGTCAGCGTAGCAGATGCAGGTTAGGTGGAAAGAAGTGGGAAAATATTTTGCGAAAAACTGAGATTATTCTTTGTGTGTGTGTCATCATGTTTTATAGATTTTTTAAAATAAAATTTCCTTTCCTGTTTGCGAAGATAATTTGGACTTACATTTTCTTGTGATTGATGGAGTAAGAAAATAATTACCAGTTTATGTGTCTTTGTTCTTTATTGATATTGTTTTCTGTATTAATTTTATGTCGGAGAGAAGTGTCCATGTGAGAGTAAAGGTTATTGTAATTCAGCGTCTTTTTGAAACGTATAATTTTTATAGTGTGGTCAAATTTGGGCAGTATTTGTCGAATAACTTTGCACGTGTGGTTTGTATTCAAAGCAAATGTGAAATTTGATTTTTGGTTGTAGAGCTCTATAAAAGCCATAAATTTGTTAGAAATAACAAACAACAAAAAGTAAGTATGTTTATGTAGATAGAAATAAAAAAAATTATGATGGCCGTCAGGATGGCCGAGCGGTCTAAGGCGCCAGACTCAAGGTATGAAAACCTTCCGTTGGGATGACGGATTGTGTATTCTGGTCTCTAAATAGAGGCGTGGGTTCGAATCCCACTTCTGACAAAACTTTTGCGTCACACTCTTCTTTTGTTATGCACAATGGTTCGTTTGAATTTTCTTTCTCTACGCCATCGTAGGTTGTTTATGGAAACTGTTTGTTTTGATGTCAACTTGTTTCATTTCATGTTTTTGTTTCTAATGCTTTTCTTCAAATTTGATGCTTACTTTACCTAAATACTCTTTTCGCTGTTAAAAAATGCTTTCCTTTCTTGTGTCGAAAGCCTAATGAATGATTGAAGATGGAAAATTCACTTTCGTGAGTTTGTATCTAAAAGCACTTGTCCCAGACGGGGTTAAATGCTCCCTTTAAGGTCTGCTAAACAGCTATAAATAAATAAATAGTTTTTATTGAACGCTTGAAATACAGTTTGTGTAGTAAGACTTACAAGTTGATGGTCGGTTTGAAAATTGTTTCCGGAAACGTTTAAGAGGGGCACCATTGTTGGGTTATGTTTACGGCATCAGTTGCCCTTAATCCGGCCCTGTGGGTATTACTATATCTCAAGGGCGAAAGCAGTCTGAAAAACTGCAAACTCCAGCTGCATTGAATATTTTAAATACAAAAAATGTGATATGCTTATCGTAGACATGGTGATAAACAAACGATTAGATCTCTCATTTAGTGGAACTTTCACCATTTATTAAAGAGTTTATTTAAATAAACACTATTGGTCTTCACTTTCACTTCTATTTCAACACTATTCGTGTTGACTTCCACTGACTGTTTTCACATTCTTTGTCTTCACTTTAATTGGCTGTTTCACACTGCTGGTCTTCAAGTATATTGTGTGTTTAAACAGCGTTGGTCCTCAACTTCACTGTTGTACCAACACTGGTCTGCAGTTTCAATATCTGTTTCAACACTATAGGTCTTTAATTTCAATGTTTTAACACTCGGTGTTCAGTTTCACTGTCTGCTTCATAATTTTGGTCTTTACTTTAGCTTCTCTTTCAACACTGTTGGTCGTGAATTCAACTAAATGTTTTCACAATGTTGGTTTATTCTCTCATTGGCTGTTTCAATACTTATGGAATTGAAGTTCAATGTCTTCTTCAAGACTGTTTGTCATCAACTTCACTTTCTGCTTCAAAACTATTGTTCTTCTGTTTCACTGTATGTTTCAATACTAATGATCTTGAATTTCACTCTGTTTGAATGGTGTAGTCTTAAATTTCAGTATACTTCAACCGTGTTGATCTTCACTTGCTATATAAAATAAAGCTACTGGTCTTCAATTTCAAGGTATTTGTCAACATTGTTGTCTTCACTTGCACTGCATGTTTCAACAGTCTACGTCTTCCATTTTACTAACTTTATCAACACTATCGGTCTTCGATGTCACTGACGGTTTGCACAGTGTTAATGTTCAGCTTCACGGTATTTAAGCAGTGTCGGTCTTCGCTTTCAATGATTGTTTCAGTAGTGTCAGTCTTCAACTTGACGGTCTGGTTCAAAACTGTTGGTGTTCACTTTCAATGACTGTCTCAACAGTGATCGGTTTCACTGACGGTTTGCAAAATGTTGTTCAATATGTTTCATCAGTGTTGGTCTTCACTTTCAATGGTTGTTTGAATAGTGTCAGTCGTCAATTTCACGGTCTGTTTCAATTTGTTCTTCACTTTCACTGAATGTTTCAACAGTGGAGATCTTCAATTTCACAGTCAGTTTCAAAAGTGCTGGTTTTCAGTTTCAATATCTGTTTTCTAATTGTGTAAGTCTTCAACTTTACTGTGTGTTTCAACAGTGTCTCTTATAACACAACTGGTTTTCACTTTCTATTACTCTTTCAATAGAGTAAGTCATCAAGTTCACGGTATTGATCTTCAATTTTACTGTCTTTTTTCACACTATTGGTCTTTGGCACCACTATCTTTTTAACACATTTGGTCTGAAGTATCACTGGCTGTTTCAACACTGTTGGTCGTCACGTTTACTGTTCGTTTGTACACTATTGGTCTTCAGTTTCACTGACTTTTTTCTCACTGTTGGTTTTTACTTTCACGGACTGTTTCACCACTGTCGGACTTAATTTCACAGTCAGATTCAACACTACAGGTCTTCACTTTTACTTCCATTTCAACACTATTCGTGTTGACTTCCACCGACTGTTTACACACTCTTTGTCTTCACTTTAATTGGCTGTTTCACACTGCTGGTTATCAAGTATATTGTGTGTTTGAACACCGTTGGTCTTCAATTTTACTGTTGTACCACCACTGGTCTGCAGTTTGAATTCTGTTTCAACACTATTGGTCTTTAATTTTAATGTTTTAACACTCGGTGTTCAGTTTCACTGTCTGTTTAACAATTTTATTCTTTACTTTAGCTTCTCTTTCAACACTGTTGGTCGTGAATTCAACTAAATGTTTTCACAATGTTGGTTTATTCTTTCGCTGGCTGTTTCAATACTTATGGAATTGAAGTTCAATGTCTTCTTCAAGACTGTTTGTCATCAACTTCACTTTCTGCGTCAAAACTATTCTTCTTCTGTTTCACTGTATGTTTCAATACTAATGATCTTGAATTTCACTCTGTTTCAACAGTGTAGTCTTAAATTTCAGTATGCTTCAACCGTGTTGATCTTCACTTGCTATATAATTTAAAACTACTGGTCTTCAATTTCAAAGTATTTGTCAACATTGTTGTCTTCACTTGCACTGCATGTTTCAACAGTCTACGTCTTCCATTTCACTAACTTTATCAACACTATTGGTCTGAAGTATGTCTAGCTGTTTCAACACTGTTGGTCGTAAAGTTTAATGTTCGTTTGCACACTATTGGTCTTAATTTTCACTTCTGTTTTAACCCTTCTGATCTTCAGTTTCACATCCTTCTTTCACAATGTTTGTTTTTACTTTCACTGACTGATTCAATACTTTTGGTCTTCAAGTTCAATGTCTCTTTCAACACTGTTTGTCATCAACTTCACTTTCTGCTTCAAAACTATTGTTCTTCTGTTTCACTGTATGTTTCAATACTAATGATCTTGAATTTCACTCTGTTTCAACAGTGTAGTCTTAAATTTCAGTATGCTTCAACCGTGTTGATCTTCACTTGCTATATAATTTAAAACTACTAGTCTTCAATTTCAAGGTATTTGTCAACATTGTTGTCTTCACTTGCACTGCATGTTTCAACAGTCTACGTCTTCCATTTTACTAACTTTATCAACACTATCGGTCTTCGATGTCACTGACGGTTCGCACAGTGTTGGTGTTCAGTTTCACGGTGTTTAAACAGTGTCGGTCTTCGCTTTCAATGATTGTTTCAGTTGTGTCAGTCTTCAACTTGACGGTCTGGTTCAAAACTGTTTGTGTTCACTTTCAATGACTGTCTCAACAGTGATCAGTTTTAGTGACGGTTTACAAAATGTTGTACAATCTCACTATGTTTCAACAGTGTTGGTCTTCACTTTCAACGGTTGTTTCAGTAGTGTCGGTCATCAATTTCACGGTCTGTTTCAATCTGTTCTTCACTTTCACTGAATGTTTCAACAGTGGAGATCTTCAATTTCACAGTCAGTTTCAAAAGTGCTGGTTTTCAGTTTCAATATCTGTTTTCTAATTGTGTAAGTCTTTAACTTTACTGTGTGTTTCAACAGTGTCTCTTATAACACAACTGGTTTTCACTTTCTATTACTCTTTCAATAGAGTAAGTCATCAAGTTCACGGTGTTGATCTTCAATTTCACCGAATATTTCACCAGTTTAAATCTTCAATTTCATTGTCTGATTTCACAGGGTGTTTCATTTCTGTTGGTCTTCAGGTTTACCGTTCGTTTGTACACTATTGGTCTTGAGTTTCACTGACCGTTTGCACAGTGTTGGTGTTCAGTTTTATGGTGTTTAAACAGTGTCGGTCTTCGCTTTCAATGATTGTTTCAGTAGTGTCAGTCTTCAATTTCACGGTCTGGTTCAAAATTGTTGGTGTTCCTTTTCAATGACTGTGTCAACAGTGTTCGGTTTCACTGACGGTTTGCACAGTGTTGTTCAATCTCACTATGTCTCAACAGTGTTCGGTTTCACTGACGGTTTGCACAGTGTTGTTCAATCTCACTATGTCTCAACAGTGTTGTTCTTCACTATCAATGGTTGTTTCAGTAGTGTCGGTCATCAATTTCAAAGTCTGTTTCAGTCTTCCATTTTACTTTCAACACTCCCTTTCACTGAATGTTTCTACAATGAAGATCTTCAATTTCACAGTCAGTTTCAGAAATGCTGGTTTTCAGTTTTTAATATCTGCTTTTGAATTGTGTTAGTCTTTAACTTGACTATGTGTTTCAACAGTGTATCTTATAACACAATTGGTTTTCACTTTTAATTACTCTTTCAATAGAATAAGTCATCAAGTTCACGGTGTTGATCTTCACTTTCACTGAATATTTCACCAGTTTAAGTCTTCAGTTTCACTGTCTATTTCACACTGTTGGTCTTTGACATCACTGTTTCAACAGTCTACGTCTTCCATTTTACTAACTTTATCAACACTATTGGTCTGAAGTTTCTCTAGCTGTTTGTACACTGTTGGTCGTCAAGTTTACTGTTCGTTTGTACACTATTGGTCTTCATTTTCACTTCTGTTTCAACCCTTCCGATCTTCAGTTTCACTGCCTTCTTTTACACTATTAGTCTTTACATTCACTGACTGTTCCAACACTGTCGGACTTAATTTCACAGTCAGATTCAATACTACTGGTCTTCACTTTTATTTCTATTTCAACACTATTCGTGTTGACTTCCACTGACTGTTTTCACACTCTTTGTCTTCACTTTAATTGGCTGTTTCACACTGCTGGTCATCAAGTATATTGTGTGTTTGAACACCGTTGGTCTTCAACTTCACTGTTGTGACACCACTTGTTTGCAGTTTCAATGTCTGTTTCAACACTATAGATCTTTAATTTCAATGTTTTAACTCTCGGTCTTCACTTTCACTGTCTGTTTCATAATTTTATTCTTCACTTTAGCTTCTCTTTCAACACTGTTGGTCATAAATTCAACTGAATATTTTCACAACGTTGGTTTTTCTTTCACTGACTGTTTCAATACTTATGGTCTTCAAGTTCATTGTCTCTTTCAACACTGTTTGTCATCAATTTTCAGTATGCTTCAACCGTGTTGATCTTCACTTGCTATATAATTTAAAACTACTGGTCTTAAATTTCAAGGTATTTGTCAACATTGTTGTCTTCACTTGCACTGCATGTTTCAACAGACTACGTCTTCCATTTTACTAACTTTATCAACACTATCGGTCTTCGGTGTCACTAACGGTTTGCACAGTGTTGGTGTTCAGTACCACTGTGTTTCAAAAGTGTCGGTCTTCGCTTTCAATGATTGTTTCAGTAGTTTCAGTCCTCAATTTCACGGTCTGGTTCAAAACTGTTGGTGTTTACTTTCAATGACTGTCTCAACAATTTTCGTCTTCAGTTTTACTAACTTTATAAACACCTTGGTCTTCGGTTTCACTGACGGTTTGCACAATGTTCAATCTCACTACGTTTCAACAGTGTTGGTGTTGAGTTTCATTGGTTGTTTCAGTAGTGTCGGTCATCAAATTCACGGTCTGTTTCAATTTGTTGTTCAATTTCACTGAATGTTTTAACAGTGGATATCTTCAATTTCACAGTCAGTTTCAAAAATGCTGGTTTTCAGTTTCAATGTCTGTTTTTGAACAGTGTTGGTCTTTAATTTGACTGTCTGTTTTAACAGTGTGTTTTCACTTCTACTCTCTTTTAACACAACTGGTTTTCACTTTCAATGACTGTTTCAATAGAGTACGTCATCAATTTCATAGTATGTTTCAGCAGTGTTGGTCTTCACTTCCACTTTTGTTAAAACGCTGTTCGTTTTCACTTCCACCGTCTGTTTTCACACTGTTGTTCTTCACTTTCAACACTATTGGGCTTCACTTTCACTGATTATTTCAACAGTGTTGATCTTCAGTTTTCACTGACTGTTTTCACATTGTTGTTCTTCAATTTCATTGTCTGTTGCAACACTGTTTATCTTCAATTTCAATCTCTCTTTCAACACTATTGGTATTCACTTTAACTGGCTGTTTTCACATTTTTTGTTTTCACTTTCACTTCTGTTTGAATCTGTTGTTCTTCAGTTTAAGTTACTATTTCAACACTGTTGGTCTTTAATTTCATTGCCTTCAGCGCGAGAAAAGGCCACCATAAATAGGAGGCAGAGATAAACTGATGGACAGACACCACTGTTCATGATATATATAAAATAAGTAGTTCATAATGTTTTTTGTCCAATCACATTTAAATATTGTCTGCATCTACTTTCAAAGTCGGTCTTCATTTGTTGTCGTGCAGAACCATTCTGTAATATCATACATGAGTAAAATAAAAAGATTGTCGTTAGTAAACCATTAAGAAAATTGTACAAAAAAACGAGACATGAGTAATTAATATGTGAAGAAGTGAAAATTAGTTAACAAATACAATCATAGGATTTGGGATAAATGAGAAAATGTTCCAGACACAGCTGAGAGACCTTGGAAATAGAAATGTCGTAAACATTTTAGTATTGATGATACGACATCAAGTGAACCATCACAGTATATTAAGTTGTTGTTAGTAATGATGATACGACACCAGGTGAACCATCACAGTATATTAAGTTGTTGTTAGTAATGATGATACGACACCAGGTGAACCTTGTTTTTTTTAATTAAGCACAAAACTACACAATGGGCTCTGCCTACCACGGGTATCGAAACCCGGATTTTAGCGTGTAAGTCCGCAGACATACCGCTGTGCCACTGGGGGGCCCAGGTGAAGCATCACAGTATATTATGTTGTTGTTGTGGGTTATATGATTATAATGATCAAACTTTACTAAAATCACGAACTAAAATCAAAGTTAATTAATAATACAACAACGTAATATAGGCTATGTATTAACGACTATAGCATGATATATTGTTTAAGATATATATTTTTGGTAAATCCAATATATAGAATTACGTTATATTTTCTAATATTACTATAATATGGTGTTTATATCTGTATCTATCTACCGAAACAATAAATACATTATGGCATATCTATCAAATGGCACCATAAACAAAAATCTATTTAAAAATTCCCATATTTGGTATTCTAGATTCAAACACTTATAGAAATAAATACGATACGTGTAGCATTCCTTTGTTTATCATAGATAGAATGTTAAGTACTCTCCTTGTAACAAGAAACCAGCTTTCACCAGGTGTGAACCTAAAGGTTTGATTGTATCTTTATTGATATAATTTATAGATTTAAGAAGTGGAGTTTAATTTTTTTTTAATAAACGGTAGCACGTTTTACAGATAGAAAACGACCATTTCTATCAACACGATCAGAACACTTTTCCTCTACTGCACTTGCCCTAAAAAGAATCTTTTTTCTTTCTTAAAAAATGTTCACTTTTTCTAAATTTTCCAGCACGGCGTTATCTAAAACAGCCCGATATTTGCTAACCCTCTCACAGGTTGTAGAATAACATCATTGCCACTCACTAATTGACTGACATTTGTTTCTCATTCAAGAATTTAATTCAGAGTTATATAATGACCTTATGTGAATATATATTTAAATTATTTATACAAAACTTTATACCTAAAAATTATACTGGCCGAAATATCCATGAAATGCAAGGTACGGTCGAATACAAAATTGTTCTTTTCCTTCGCACAGTTCGGTTCCTACTTTAATATGTTGTCACCTTAGTCACTTAACGAAAATATTCAATTATATTATGGTTCCATTTTATTGTTGCGTTTCTCAGTTTGTATCATTTAGAAGCGTGGCAATACTTGTCAATCAATTGTTATAAATATATGACGTACGCAAAAGAGAAGAAATATAAAGACAGAAATATAAAACAGATAAGTGCAGGATAGCAATTGGAAAAGACAGAAGATGTTCAAAGTTGAGTTATAAAAAAGGCAGTTTCTCCTTTAAACTTATTTAACAAATTGTACCTGGAGTATGAATAAAGGGTCGTTATTCGCGATTACGTGTATAACAGTTTGTTGGTGTGTATCTCAGAGCAAAAAGTTTAAGATGTGACAAGTCATAAATGTCGTCTGTAGATTTATGTGTGTGTGTGTATATGTATTATACCGTCGTATTATGTGAAAACAGAAAGAACCACAAAATGTTTTATGAATAGATTTAAGTACACAAATAAATGCTACAAAGAAACAAACATATAAAGTTGAAAGGATACACAAGTTACTACAAGTGATAAAAACAAATTGAAATTTTGTGATACTCTAAAGTAAGTGTGTCAAATTTTTTTAGTTTTCTATGTTTTATGTTCCATGTTTGTATAGGAAGTGTTCTGTTAAAAGCCACTCAACAATAACATACCCTTATGTCACATTTTAAAATGTGACAGACAGTGTTATTAATTCCGAAAAAGTTAGTGCAGAATATTCTGTTATTAACATTATTCGTACCTGTTCTTTCGTTATTTAAATAGTTAATGTTGAACTTGGACTTCGTCAACTTTTTCAAACTTAGCGGGAGAAAAGGATACCACTAACAGGAGACGGAGATGAACGGACGGACAGATACCAGTTCACGATGTATATAAAACAAATAGTAAATAATGTTCTCTGTCTCAAATATTGTCTACAGCTGCTTTCAAAGCTGACCTTTATTGATTGGTGTTGATATCGAAATCTATAATATCGTAAAAGGATACGATAAAAAGTTTGTAGAAAGTAAACCACTAAGAAAATTGTACGAAAAACGAGGCTTGAGTATTTACTGTGTCAAGAAATGACAATTAGTTAACAAATATAATAATAGGATTTGGAATTATGACTTAAAAAGACAGTAGGTAAATTGTCTATTGTTAAAAACATGTCCATAGGCTCTGGGATTAAGGGTTAAAAACAACAGGTAAATTGTGTACTGAGGAATCTCGTCAGACTTTACACTAAACAAACATGAAAGTGTCGATTGGTTTTTCACTTCTTTGTGACTTACACTGAATAAATCTTTCGAAATTATAAAATCGAAAGTATATCTGAGTAAAACTGTTCGTACAGATTCATAATTATTATTTTTATTTAAAGTTGTATGTTATTCAGGGGTTTCAGTAAAGGACATGTCAACAACTCATCTGTGTAGATTATTAAGGATTAATCCCCTTTGGTATGGATTCCAAGAAGGTTCTGTTCTTTCAGTTTACCTCCTCTGAGATCTAAACGTGCACCCACATGTTTGCTGTGCATGGTGACTTGTGAAAAGGAGATGGGTCCAACCATAACACACCATTTTGGCTTTTAATTCTTGTAGACAGGCAGCCTTTGAGTGCCTTTCCTTGGATCAACCAGCAGATGCACTTAGGCAAGGGTCAACAAAGTACCAGTGTTGGACGTTCTCAACAGGTGTTGTGAACATTGTATCTGATGCTGGTGTTTAGGTTTAGTGCTCATGAAACCCTGGCATTGCTGCAGTGTCTTTGTTTGACATTGTAGTGCAGCCCCTCGTGGAATCAGTGGGCACCAAAATATTCCTTTTTTCATCATGGATCTTCCAAATAAAAACGTAAATTAAATACTGAAAAACAGTCCATAGGTAAATGACCACATCTTGAAGATTCTGAGCAGCAATCCTCACCATCTGTACCACCTGTTGTACTTCATTTTCTTATATTGCATTCACTTTCAGACATGTCTTTTGGGCAAATGTCTCTCATTTTCATTCAGAAGGGACTAGAGGGACTTTCTGGCTCTCCAAAGTCAGTAAAGAAACTGGTGACATCTTAGTGGAAAAATCCACATTTCGACACAGTGAACTCCTCTTACTTTCAAAGGCAATTGGGGATATGCCTATTGAGGTCGCACCTGATGCTACTTTGAATTTGTCATGAGGATTTATTGTTGAGAGGAATTTGAAGAACATTTCTGAGTCAGAGATTCTTGTTGGTTTTTTCTCCACACTAGGAGTTTCTGCAATGAGGTAAATATCAACTCGCAATGACGAAATTACGATGCCGACCAATGTTCTCATTCTTACATTTACATCACCACATCCACCTGCCACCATCAAGGCAGGTTATCTTAATTGTAGACTATAGCCATACATTCCAAACCCTCTCCCATGTTTCCAGAGTTAGCAGTTCAGTCATTCGAAGACTTCATGTGATGGTTGCTTGATGTGTGCTCGTTGCAGTGGCAAGTACCATGATATCTATGAGTGTGAAACGGACTCACATTGCATCAAATGCTATGGCTCTCACCCTCCTACTTTCATTCTGGCACTAAATGGTTACAGAGTTATACACATATACATCAACATCTGCATGAAGTTGAAATGAAGTACGTCACAAAACTGAACATGTGCTACAATCTTAATGCATTCCGTGTGTATTTGTGAACAGATATGACAATTTCTTGAGTGGAAAAGGATAACACAATCGTAAAAATATATTTCCACTGTGCTTTAAGATTTAACATAATTATAATCAATATAATATAATAAAATTAAAGCATGTGCATTTCAGGCAGTGAAGAGCAGACAAAATGTTAAAAAGTAGTATTACCAAAATTTACTGGTGTTTATGTGTATATATTAGAAGTTGTTAATCTGATTTATACCAATAATTATTCTTTGAATAGGCCATCTTTATCACTAATGATTTTTAAATAATCTCCTGGTATATCTTTACTTATTACTAATTTCCTCAATAATTAAAAAACAAACACTTCTTTCCTGAGTTTTTGTATTATGAATGTATCTTGGGATAACTTATATTCTGTACTTAAAGATGTGATTTATGAATTTTGTCCTGACACAATAAAGAATGGGTAGAGTTTACTATCTATTAATCACTATTTCAAATTTTCAACTAGTGTCATTAAAATACTCCTTTACTTTCATAAGTATACAGGCAAGTTCCTACTTCATTTCTAACACTTAGTTGTTGATAATGTTAACATTATTTATCCATATAATATGTACTTATATGTACGAGATGGGCATTGATCAGTTTTGATGGAACTATGTTTTATCTTGCCTTAACATCATTGTCATGCAGCACCACTTTACCAGGTAAAATTATAAATCACATATATTCTGTTAACATAGGTCCAGTAAAAAGGTAGAATGGGATGAAAGTTCACTATTCAAGAATCATTTTTAATTGTTTTCATTAATTATAAACTAAATAATTAAACTTGTGATGTAACTCTACTAATCTGTGTCTGTGGAATTCAATGATGTGCATGAAGTTCTGTCATTTTAATTCTTTCAAATTCATCAAACCCCTCTAATTTTAGGTTTATAGTTCGTATTCCAGTTGCACTTCAAAAATTAATTACTAGAACCAGAAAACCTGAAGATTTATCAACCTCACTTATTTGGTTTTTTAAAAATTGTGATTTTAACTAGTAAACTTAAAGGAATTGCAATTTTTCAAATTTCAACATAACACACATTTATAATTATGTCTAAAGTAACTAAGACTACTCCAGAATAAAAATATCACACAAACTCTGTAGACACATAATGTACATCGAGCACATATATATGTGAATGTAACTTATTCTTTTCAATTACCTAATATGAACAGATAAATGAAAACTTGCTTAACTGAAATATGTTTGCTTATGTTAAAAACTGAGAAATCCATGATGTGGTTAATACTATTTCAATAATTTGTTTTTAACTTGTAAATTATGCACAGTATTTCCTTCCAATAATATTTCTCCACATTATAAAAAACATGATAATTTGCCTTTCACAAAGAAAAATTGTATCAAAAAGTACTCTAGATTTTTTTGCAAAAACCATGTACAGAAAACATTTTTCTATCAATAAATATTGTTCAGAAAATAAGCTTTAAAAATCTTATTCTGAAAATTAAATGAAAACAGCTTAATATTTTAAAGAAAAACATTTAATCATTAAAAACTAACAAGGAAAATTATGAAGTAGGATTGAAAATTAGAATGTATTAATTCATATGGTTATGTGAAGCCTTTTCTGCTTTGATATATCAGGTTGTAATTCAGTAAATCATTTTGTATAATTAAATAACATTTATATTTAGAAAATTAATAACACCACATTAACATCATAAATATCAACATAGCAAAGCAAACAGTAGAAATCCCAGGCTCCAGATATCAGTCTGTAAAATTTGAAGGTATTTCTTAATTGAAATTTCTAATCAAAAATCACTCTTTAAACTACAGTTGTTTTAACTTTTCAAATCATACTCTTATAATTTCTGTCTTCTTGATACTTTTTAAACATGGTCCATTATTCACATTTTCTTGGACAACAGTTTCTTATAATTAGTTTGCTCATGTCAAAACTAATTTAAGTTTTGAATTATTAATTTTCTCACTTTCTTAAGCAGTAACAGTAATTCCTTTATCACAAATGATTCAGTAAATCTTTTTCTATACTGATATAAACTCATTAATCAGGATTCCATATTTTTACAACCTCTATGATCTACAAATCAACATAATTTATTTAAAAACTTTTGTAAACACTGATGACAAGTACAATTTAAATATTAAATACTTTAATAAAGCTAAACAAAGACTGCATTATTTCAAATGTGTAATAAATTAAAAAATGAGAAGGAAGTAATTTTAATTTTTCATTATTTATTCCACATTTTCATTAAATCAAATAATGACATAATTCTGGTTGCCTAGAAATTGTCTTTGTAAAATCTATATCATTAGATAAGAAAATCTTATCCAACTAAAGCATATTTTTCTTGTAATAATATAAAACCATTTTTACACGTTTCATTTCTCAAATGTTCTTGTCCACTAATCAATTCTGGTGCAGCATATGCAGGACTACCACAACATGTTTCTAGGTGTGTATCCATACTTCCCTTAAAATTACAACATTTATTAGCTTGTATTCCAACAACAGTTTCTTTTGCCATGATATAAATTACTGATTATTCTCCAATAAATAAACTCAACAAAAAGCAGTTTATTTTAAAATATTTTTTAAAATAAATATAATTTTACAAAATTTCTCTACTTTTCAAAAAAACTTGTACTTTCTTAAAATGTTAATTGGATTGAGCAAAACATATAGTCAAAGAATGCATCACCATTGGAATGATCTTATTATATGGTCTTCTAGTTATTGAAAATCCCTCAAAAATAGATAAAAAGCATAATGTTTGAAAATTTAATAGTCTTAATACTAATGTTGGATGACAAGTATGATTATAACCATGTTTAGCCAACTTACAAAAGATGTTCTTATCCTAACAAATGGTAAGTATTATTTGTATCATCTCATATCTTTTGAAAAGCTAGTGTAGTACAATTCCCTACAACTTATTAGGTTTCATTTCAAGAAAAATAAAAGAAATACTTACAAATATATGTAACTTTAACAGTCTTTTTATAAAAATGTATCTGATAAATATCTTTCCTTGGAGTGACTTCAGGTAAAATCCTTTAAACAAATTTATTTACCTGTCTTTTGACTATCTTGAGATATGAAGTGTATTAATATTTGCATGTGCAGAAACCACTATATCAAATACTTTGTATTTCTGGATTTTCTTTTGATTAACTCTTTTCTAAAAGAAAAATGTGAAAAAATGAAACTTATTTATTCAGATTTTTTGTTTGTTTGATTACTTATTTGTGACAACAAAATTCCAATACAACATTTTGCAACTTTTGGATAAAAATAACAAGTTTAAATTACCTTTGCTCCAGCACAAGAAACAAAATCTGTTAGTTTCAAGTCTGTTCTTCATCTAAGAGAAGATTTTCCTGAAAGAAACAAAACATAACACAAATTTCTTTTAACTAATTAAGTACTTCTGTCTATATGTGTAGAATTATTAATATTTTGTTAACAGTATATCACAAAATCAACACAGCAGAAGTTGGATATATGTTTTGATACATGAAGAATTGCATGTACACATAATACAGACTGCACAATGTAAAAGTTAATGGGTGTATAGGTAACTCAAAAAGATAATCAGAAAACAGTAAAGCAGTCTATTGTTGCTCATTAAAACAGAATTATAATCAAAACTGAACGAGATTCGTAAATTTTAATGTATATTAATATAAGATTATCATTCCATGGTAAATGTTTCAGTTAATAATTTTTTAAAGTAGTTTATGAACGTTACTGAAACTGCCTAGGCCTATTGGACCAAACCCGTAACTATTTGTACTCATTAGTTTATATACCAGGAACTTCTAATATATTAAGTGTATATTCACAAAATTTGGTAGATTTTTCCAAAACATTACATGGCTGTTGCACACTAAAAGTCATAATTTTTTAATTAAGAATTTTATTTATTACTGTTTGTTCATGTCCATTTTAACCTAGGGGTTAACTCTCAATCTTATACTTTGAGTTATCACTATTATCACAACATAACAGAAAGGATGTCTTTCAAATATAAACCTCCCATGGACTTTGTGGAGTACTTTTGTAAGAGATTTTTTAATACTGAATCAAGTAATACGCTTTTTTTAGCCTTTCTGGAATAAAATATAAAATAAATTAAATATAAAACCTTGGTATTTTGGAAATTCCAAATCATACTTGGTTCTCAAAAATATAAAATTCCTGGTCTTAAAAGAGTTGGTTAAACAACATTATGTTTATGAAGATGTAATACATAACTTGCTATCAAAATTAACACTCAGGAGTTACAAATTACCAAAGATATCACTATCAAATACTGGTTGCCAACATTCACATTTAGATTTAAGAACTAAGTTAAATTTAACTAAGTTTCATGAATGTTAATGATGCTGTATTTTTATCATGTATAAGTAAATGTTTATCTGTAAATGATAAATCTTAAATGTCATAAATGAAGGAACTTTCAATTGTTATTTTACTTCCGGGTAAAAATAATAGCACAGCTATAGTAGCATTAAAAAAAAACCTCCCAAAAAACGTCTTTTAGCAAAATATAAGAAAAAAAAACACCACCAGAAAAACAATATGAAATCTTTTACTTGGATTTATATTGAATTAGGAGGTAAAACAAAAATGGATTATTTTATAACTGTTTGATGATGTCTAGAATACATGAATGCAAGAAATGAAAGACAAATAACTCTTGCCAAATACACAAATGATATTCATTCCATTAGAGCATTTTCTGGGCATCACCCAAAGTAAGAGAAATTTTAGTTTCCAGATACCTCTTCTGTAATAGTTTTTTGTTCATTTAAATCTTTCAATCTGGGCATCCATTGTAAATATTTTGTAAACGACGGCATGTCGTGTTGTGTTTGGATTTTCATTTCTGTTATCTATGTTTCCATATTTATATTATTGTTTCGAAGTTTAAACTAATATGTTGTTATTCATTTAGGGTAACATTTAGAATTTTCTTGAATTAAGTAGACCAATCATATGTTTGTAAATAAAGTGCTGGCGACTTTGTGTCTAGACGTTTAGTCTCGTGCAAGAACGGACATGCGCGGATTGCTCTGGGGATCTGTAGAAATTTCGCGGTTATTGGAGGGGTCTAGGCCTACAATATATAAACAGACGAAGATGAGAAAGAGAAAGGGAGAGTCAGACATTAGTTTTATTTCAAAAGAAGAGAGTCAGTTATTTGAGAAAGATTAAGTGTTTGCTGTGATTATTCAACTTGGATTTGTGACTGAAGTTAGATCTACGGAAGCTGTGATTTTATTTCGTCAGTCTCTACGATTCATCTGAATTACTACTTGTGCTGAGAGTCAGCGAATTTGTGACGTTCATCGGAGGCATCGTGAAAGGAACTTCGTCGAATTTATTAAACTGTGAACTGTTTCTGAACTTCTTCATTTAAGCTTCGAAATTTCTTCGTGGGACCAAATTCACACCCTAGACTGGAAATTGAGACTTTCATTTTAGATCATTATATTAGATACAGGCCAGTACCATTTTGTATTGTGATAAATTTTGAAGTTTGAAACTAGTATTATTTGGTTTTGTAATTAATTTCGAATGTTGTAGCTTAATATCTGTCACTGTTATTATATAATTTATGTTATATCTGTTATATTTGTTAACAGTTTAGTGTAATAAATTATACAAGCTGTTATCTGTGTTTTTCTGTTGCATTTAGTCTACGAAAAACATAAAACATAAAAAATACGTAACAATTACTTTACATGACAAAGTTTCAGTGTTTTACATTCAAAACTGTACTAATCTTTTTATCTTATACCAATAATAATGTCACAACATTTTAGCTTATAATAAATATTTTAATAACATATAAGTTTTAAGTTCCTATTTTTACAATGAAATATGTTTTAAAAACCTAAATTGTTGTTGTTGTTGTTTTGAATTAAGCACAAAGCTACACAATGGGCTATCTGTGCTCTGCCCACCACGGGTATCGAAACCCGGATTTTAGCGCGCAAGTCCGCAGACATACTGCTGAAAATCCTAAATTCCCCCAAGTTTGGCATTTTCTTTTGGTGTTTTTTCTCAATATTTTCCATCACCTCTTGAAAGAGCAAGAAATTAAGCAGTTATTCAAGATAGAATCTTCACTGCTCAGATGAACCATTAATTTTTGTCACAGAGCTATTAACAGAAAATCAAACAGTTCCTACTACACCCACCTGTCATATTCTCTGTTACAGGGTATGTTAATAATTCTCTCTTATGTTTAATTATGAATTACATATAACCTGAGGTTTTGATCTATAAAATGACGAACTGCCTAACAGATAGACATCAGTTTCACTCAGAGCACACGCAGTTTTCCACTGAGAATCTTAATAAGCTTCAATGAATGTCAAACAGATCTTGTTGCAAAGAAAGGAAACCAGAAAATTGTGAGAGGTGTTTATGTATCTGTGTGAATCTCCAACAGTATTCTAGCCTAAAACCTCGAAAACCGCTAATGTTAGCAGTTGCTGAATATAACAGTGGCTATTCTAAGTAATTTTAAGTCCTTACAGGTCATGTCGATTGTTTGTTTGTTTTGGAATTTCGCACAAAGCTACTCGAGGGCTATCTGTGCTAGCCATCCCTAATTTAGTAGTGTAAGACTAGAGGGAAGGCAGCTAGTTATCACCACCCACCGCCAACTCTTGGGCTACTCTTTTACCAACGAATAGTGGGATTGACCGTCACATTATACACCCCACGGCTGGGAGGGCGAGCATGTTTAGCGCGACACTCGGATAACGAGACACCTTATGCACTTGGCCATGCCAGGTTAGGTCACTTCGAATTCTTAAAGTAATGTAAAAGAGTCATTAAACAAGCAAGGTTAAAGACATTAGTGTATAAAAGTTAATAGCTGTCATATAGTAGGCAGTATTGTAAGCTGAAGTTACAATAACATAAAACTTAATAAATAACAAATGGTAACTCCGACACACAAACCATGCTCGCATTCAAAAGTATATGGAAAATGGATAAAGCAAAACTTCATGTAACATTATCATGAAAATATGGTAAACTTAATATATCCATGAGAAAAAAAGAGCAAATGAAATTTATTGTACCCCTGTGGGTGTGTTATAACGTGATACTCAATCCCATTATGTGCCCATCCTTGTTGGTTTTCACTTCTTACAGTTTATAGATTAATGTTAGCTAAGCCTGACATTTTGAGTCTGTAATCTAACTGCTTAGTTGATATTTTGCATAATTGTTGTTTAAGTTGAAAATACTAAAAACATTTATCTATATGGTTCATAATAATTTGTGTATTACAGTGTCAATTACGGACTAAGTTCGTGTGTTTAGATTGGTATATTTATTTGGTTCAAATATAGCTAGTGATCCATATTTTCGAAGTATTTGCCAATTAGAAAATATCCATTCGAAAGCATTCTTCGTAACAAGGGTTTACGCTTGTACTATCTCAACTGAATAATTGGATTGACTGCTAGTTTTCAAGACAACTACAGCCGAAAAAGCAGAACGTTTCAAATGCATTTTGTGGCTCATACCTTGGACCTTATAATACACAGCCCGGTATGTTTATCACTACTTAAAGAAAGCCCATATCTTATTTAGTTATATCATCTATTAATTGTCGGATATCAGTAAACATTTTCGTCAAGAGAAATAAACAAAATCTTTATTCAACGATATTATTCTACATGTATATGTGTTTATATATACTGCTGGCCAAAATCCTAAGACCAATGAAAATAAAGAAAAAATATGCATTTTGCGTTGTTAGACTAAACCACTTATTTGAGTAGAGCTTCGAAAGATGAAAATAAGGAAAGGCAAAATAAAAAACACTTTTTAACATTTATTAGGGAAAATGTAAACACTGAAATTAGCCTATATACTAGCTGGTCAAAAGTTTGAGACCATACCAAAAAAAGCCCTAAACAAGGTAGGAAATGCCCAACAAGAGGTCTCAGTAGTGAGTTGCTTGGTCGTCATTGCGAATAACTTCAAATATTCGCTTTGGCATGGTCAGTATAAGCGTTTGAAGAAGGCTAACTGGAATGTTATTCCAACTGATGAAGATTGCTTCACGGAGATCATGCACTGTTTGGAATTGATGTCCATTTCTCTAAACTTTTTACATCCAACCAGAGACGTATTTAGTATTTCGGCGCCCCTAGGCACAAGGTTATGTTGATACTTTTGCCGCCTCCTCCCCTCCGTGCCACAACTTGCACCAAGCATCACCATCACAACAACAGACAAACACAGTTGTTATCATTCAAAATCAACACAACATTTATTTTCCAACACAATAAAAAATGAAACATCAAAATCAATTATCACTAAATATTATTCTGCGGCTGAATATACAGGCTTTCTCCCGGCCTTCTGTTCCGAAAACATGTTTATTGCATCGTCATAGTTTATTCTACAAACAATATCACTTTCAATGGCGAGGAGTGACAGGGCATTTAGTTTATCTTCTGCCATTCTTGATCTCAAGTAATTTTTTACACGTTTGAGAGCCGAGAAAGATCTCTCTGATGTACATTTAGTTGCTGGAATGCACAGAAACATGCGCATAGCAATATCCAGGTTTGGATATACAGTTTAAAGTCCTTTAGCTCGCAGATTTCTGTATACTGCTAATGCAGAAGAGTCATTATTTTGCACTTTCATACTGACAAGATGTACGCGGAAATGTAGACATTCATCTACGAAGCTCACTTCCAAATCATTGGGGTAGAGTTTCAACAGCATAAAGCTCGACTACAAGTCCGATGTCCATATCAGCACTTTGCAAATTTTTACTGGCAGCATTGAATCTTTCCAGTATTGTTCCCCAAACTGTGGACAAAATAGCTGTTTCTAGCGTTCCTAATTTGGAAAGAAGTCCAGCGGCCTCATTCCTAGCGGCTAGTTTTTCCATAACATTTCCCTCCATGGTGGTGAGGGCATCAAACACTTGTTGCCAGTTTCTGTTGAGGCTTTGACAAGCATCTTTACGAGCGGACCACCGAGTGTCACTGAGTTTCTTCAAAGAGAGACTTTCTTTATTTGCAGACAGGTGTTTTTGTAGAATTTTCCAACGATGGGTTGAAGCATTAAAGAAAACATAGAGACTTTGTAAGAGTTCGAAGAATGAACATGCTTCTCTGCAACATTCAGCAGCACACGTTCCTACAAAATTTAATGAATGTGCGGAACATGGGATATACACAGCTAAAGGATTTTTCTCCATGATACGAGCCTGGAAACCGCTGTACTGATCAGACATGTTGCTGGCGTTGTCGTAAGACTGTCCACGACATACAGAAATGTCAAGCTCATATGACTGAAGCAGGCTAAGTACAACTTCTGCCAGCTGTTCAGCTTTGTGACCCGGATTGGGTATAAAAGTCAGGAAACATTCCATAGGTGAACCATCACTGTTCACGTACCTGATGATGAATGCCAACTGATCAACATGGGATATATCAGGCGTCGAGTCCACGCTGATTGAGAGATATTTTGCAGTTTTGACGTCCTTTAAAAGGTTCTTTAGAACAAGGTCTGCCACAAGCTGGATGAATTCGTCGCAAGTACTGAAAGACAAGTAAGACGTGGATCCCTTGCCAGCATTGCCATATCGGTGAATGTGATCAGCGAGGAAGGGGTCAAACTCCGCAACTAGTTCTAACGACATCATAAAGTTGCCGTTGAGTACTGAGCCAAACTTATCATCCCAACCTCTGAACGGAAGCCCATGTGAAGCCAATCTTTTCTCTACAGCTACCACACGAGTGAGTACATTTCTCCAGTATTTGATTTCGTCGTGCAGCTGTATGGCCATCTGGAGATCTACACGTCCCAACATGTTGCCCCTTGCTACTAGAGATAAAACTGAAGACCGATGCTCAGGAGAGTTTTCATGCTCATTCAGCCGGACAGTAGCATTTTTCCAGTCATCAAAGCCTTCGTCAGCCAGTTTGGATTTTTTTCCAAAATCAAATAAACGACAAGGAGCACAAAACAGTCTACCTTTGCTCTTTGAATAAACCAAATATGTCCACTTACATTTTTCGCCATTTTGCAGTTTTCTTTCAAACATGCCTTTGGTTACAGATCTGATTTTCTCCCCGTCCTTTTTCACAGAGTTCTTGAAATCCGAGTCATCGTTTTGAAGGATGGCATGTGTGGCAATATAATCTTTTGTGTAATCATCTATTATCCACTCTGCTGGATCTGAACTTACTTTATCTGAAAAACTTGCTGGAACCATTGACGTTTCAGGCACGCAACCAGCAGATCTTACTAGGCCTGCTGCTGATGACGTCACATGTTCAAGCTGCAGTTCGATATTTTCGGGTCGTTCAGATTGTTCAAAACTGCTACTGCTAGGCCCGTCATGTGTATTCTCTCCATCGCTGTTGGTTTGAACATCATCGCTAGTAGGCTGTTCTTGCCTTTGTTTAGCAAAAAAGGCCTCCATCGTCGGTGTCTTATCCAAAACATCACGTGTGTTTTCATTTTTTAACTTTGCTATCTTCCTATAAGATGCTCCACTCAATTTTCGGCGTATGTTACTCATGACGATATCACTAGAATCCACTGATCGTATATTGAGTATTGACAGTGAATTTGTTACTTTTACCACTCAGATCATCAGGATCTGAGCCATTTTCGTGGGATCGAGCTATTTATGGCAGCCGCGCGAACCTCACAGAGATCCGTGAGCCGTTTGATCCCCAGTGACCCTCGCCCTCACAAGAATTGTGCTTCTTGTGGAGGTTTAAACACTGACAACACGATAGAACTTAGATATTGGGTGACGGAGGAATAAGTAAAAGCATAACGATCTCTACATTTTGACACCAATATCGCTAACCACGTTATTATCTATATTGTTGATTATATTGTAAATATGTTGGTGAACCATATATTCGTCTGGCAGATAATGAGTTTTATGATTCAAGAGGTTATTGGGGCGGCATAAATGGCAGGGGGAATTAATAACCAGGGACTACATTTTAAAATGTTGTCCATTCTTTTTCTTTTTTTTTTGGTCAAAATTTGCCGCCCCCTAAAATCTGCGGCCCCAGGCACGTGCCTCGTGTGCCTATGCGTTAATACATCCCTGCATCCAACCCCAAACATTTTCAGTGGTGTTCAGTTTGGATAAACACACTGGATGGTCCAAAAGAATGACATTATTTGACATGATGGAAGCCATCTGGACCAATCAGGTTAATTTTTTTTCTCATCAGAGAACAAATCCTTCTTCCACTGTTCTGCATACCATGTTTGGTGCTTCTCAGCAAAGTTTAACCGAGCTGTGTCATGGTGTGGAAGGAGGCGTGGCTTTTAAAGGCATTTACAATTTTTAAAGCCTTTCTCTCGTATATGCCATCTTATTGTTCTTGAGTTGCATTCTGCGTTTGTAAGGGCTTTAATCTTGTTTGACGATCGGCTGGTGTCTTGCCAGACACCCCATTGAATCCTCTTGCTCAACGCTGGCAAAAGTTTCTTGGGCTGACCACTTGAAATTTTTGTTCCATATCCCTCAGGGTCTTTTAAGAAATTTGCAAAAGTAATTTTACTGTACCCAATCTCACCAGCAATGGCAAATTGAGAGAGACCTTGCTTTTGCAGTTCGAAAGTTCTTCCACATTCAAATTCTGCCAACTTTTTAAACCATTGCCATGTTTTTACCCCTATGTAACACAGGAGATGTTAACAATGCTGTTTCAGTATGGTCTTAAACTTTTGACCAGCTAGTATTTAAGCTAATTTCTCAGTGTTCACATTTTCCCTATTAAATGCTAAAAAGGTTTTTGTTTTTATTTTCTGTTTTCTTTAACCATCCATGTTAATTTTTTTTTCATCAGAGAACAAAACCTTCTTCCACTTTTCTATATCCCATGTTAGATGCTTCTCAGCAAAGTTTAGCCGAGCTTTTTCGTGGTGTGGAAGGAAGCGTGGCCTTTGAAGACGCTTACGGTTTTAAAAGCCTTTTTCTCGTAGATCCCGTCTTATTGTTTTTCAGCTGCATTCTGCGTCCGTAAGGGCCTTAATCTGGTTCGATGATCGCCTGGTGTCTTGCCGGACAACCCATCGAAACCTCCTGCTCAACGACGGCGAAATTTTCTTGGGCTGACCACTCGAAATTCTCGTTCCGTATTCCTCAAGGTCTTTCAAGAAATTTGAAACAGCAGTTTTACTACCCCCAACCTCACCATCGATGGCACGTTAAAAGAGACCTTGCTTTTGCAACTTGACAATTCTGCCATGTTGAAACTCTGTTTTTCCCCAATGTAACACAGGAGATGTTGACAATGCTAATGCCTGAACACAAATAACTAAATTTCGTTACGTGTTTACTGATTAACGCTTTGTTTCAGTATGTTCTTAAACTTTTGACCAGCTAGTATTTATGCTCATATCATGGTGTTCACATTTTCCCTGATAAATGCTAAAAAAAATTCATTTTTATTTTCTCTTTTTTTGTTTTTATCTTTCGAAGCTTTACTCAAATTAGTGGTTGAGTTTAACAACGCAAAATGCATATTTTTTCTTTGTGTGTGTGTGTATTAGATGTAATGGCCTTGATGCACATTGGAAACCGTTGATGTTACAACTTTTATCAATCTATTTTTAATCATGGGGCAAACATGAAATATATAGAGATTTACACAACATTTCATCACTGTTTTCCAATATACGTTCATCAACTTTGATATTTACCACATTAGACATTTTTTACTTTCTAATTTTGTTTAAGAAAGGGCCAGATTAACAAAGACAAAGTAAGCAGTGTCAATACTATGTGTAGAAGGAGCCAACAGCCTTTTCTTTTTATTTTCTTCTCAATTAGTTTTATGGAGAAAAATATAGTGGTACCTCGGTTATCGAACTTAATCCGTTACAGACCTCCAAAAATTACGCATTATAGAGCATTTTAAGTGAAAATTTTGCTTATTTATACCTTATAATAATAATTACATGCCTAATGTCAACCACAAAAACTATAAACATAATAAAAAATAATAAATAAAAATTTAACTGCACTTTACCTGTGCTGAGGAGAGCTGATGACGTAAGTGAAAGGTTGTGAGAGTGGAGAGTAGGAAGGTTATTAATGTTTGAAAGGGGATCACCTTCCATAAAAACATCAGGTAACTCTCCTTCTAGAGTTCTTTCTCTTTATTGTCTCTTTGGACTGCTACAACCTGCATTTTAAAATGTTTCTGAAGTAAGACATGGCATTGTCATTGAAAAGGTTTATGCTGCGGTTTCCTATAGCTTTGTTACGGTGAAATTTTTACACAAAACTTTGTAACTCTCCTCATTTTCCACACATTTCCTTGATTAGTGAGGAAGGAACATCCTCCCTTCTCTCCTTATCATCTGAAGACACTTCCTCAGTTGCCTTCTGTTACTGCTCCTTCTGAAGGTCTTGGAGTTCTTCCATGATGTGCTCAGTGTTGTGGTCTTCCAACAACTCCTCCACATCATCACCACTCAAATTTAAGCCCATACACTTGCCTAGTGGGACAATATCTTCGACAACAGACTCAATCTCAAAGCCTTCAAAGTCTCTATCTGCTACTGAGCCTAGCCATAATTTCTTCCAGGCTGAGTTCATGGTCCTCAAAGACACTTCCCTCAAGCAATGGGGGATATTAAAGTGATTTTTTTCAGAACTCTCTGACGGTTAACTCTATGTTAGACGTCACTTTAAAGCACCTTTAAAACAGTGCTTTGGTTTAGAGTTTCTTAAAGTTCGATATGACCTGCTGGTCCCTGGGCTGAATGAGAGGAGTCGTGTTATAGGGCAAGAGCTTCACCATAATGAAACTGTACTCCTCCACCAACCTGTCCTCCAAGCTTTGTGGGTGAGCAGGTGCATTGCCCATCAAAAGAAGGGCCTTGAGTGGCAACTGTTTTTCCTTGAGGTAATTCTTTACACTTGGGGCAAACACTTCATGGACCCACTCAATAAAAAATTGCATGGTTACCCATGGTTTACTATTTGCCCTCCACATGACATTTAGTTTACTTTTTAAGACATTATTTTTCTTAAAACACTCGGGTTCTCAGGATGGTACACAAGCAAAGGCCCCACTTGCATTACTACATAACAATAGAGTTAGCCTGTTTTTCATTGGCTTGTGTCCTAGCAGTGACTTCTTCATTTTGGTGATGTAGGTCGTCACTGGCATTTTCTTTCAAAAGAGGTCTGTCTCATCACAGTTGAACACTTGCTGGGAAATAAAACCCTCAGCTTCAACATAGTCCTTAAATTCCCTAACAAATTTATCAGCAGCATCTTTGTTGGAACTGGCAACCTCCCCATGTCTCACCATACTGTGTATGCTACTTCCTAAATTTTTCAAACCACCCCTACTAGCCTTAAAGGCATCACTTGTATCAGCACTCGTTTCAGGAGTGTTTTTAGGAGGTAAGCATGGAACTGCTTTGCTTTCTTACAAATGATAGTCTCAGAAATGCTATCACCAACTAACTGTTTTTCGTTTACCCAAATAAACAACAGTCTTTCTATAACTTCCATTGTTTGTGACCTATGTTTCGTTAGCACTGTCACTCCTTTTGCAACATCAGCTCCTTTTATGACCTCTTTAGTTTTCTGTTATTTTTTACTGTTACGTATTATAATTTATCTCGATCGTAATTTATTTCGTATTATTATTTCAAATTTAATCTATACGTTAATTGAATGTCAACAAGTATAAACTTTATGGTATTTGCCACCAAAGTATACTTTAATATACAAACAACATTACAATTTATAATAATGGTTGTTACAAATAATGATTTTTTAATATAAATTTTACAAACTCACAAATAATTTAGTCTGTTTGGTTCAGAATTAAGTATTTTATCGACGGTCCAGGTCCATGATTAACAAATTAATTTTAAGTTGATATTGTTAACTTGCCCTATATTTTGGGCTGTCATCGCATTTCTTACAAGGCGACTTTTACGTACGAAGATATTTAATGTCCTCTAAGAAATAAATACCAACGTCAGAAGTTAATTCATATATGTCAAATGTATTGTAATGTTCGAAATCTATAAATATTCCTGGTCCAAATCTGTGGTTTTCCTATTAATAAGCATTGATGACAATTTTAGCTTTCGAAGTGTACTGACTGTAGCGATCAAACAACATACTATTTTCTTCCCGCGTCTTGCGATAACCTTTTCTGTTCATTAGGCGAGCTTCTAGAAAGTTCAATAGGCAACAATACTGGCAATCACCAGTTATTACATACATCGTACATTGTTGATTCTTATGCTCGAAAAACTTCTAAAAATTTAGATAACAGGTAGGACATGCGCAGAACACATTTACAAATATACGTTACGTTTATTAAATTTAAATGTATAACAGTAAATCCGTTACGTGATGGATAAATTTTAATGCTAGAGAAAAGGAGAGCTGGTGAGTAAAAGTGGCTCACATAATTGTTATTGCCTTTGGGTTTATTATAGTGTTAATCCGGTCCTTCTTTTGGACAGTAGTAAATGAATCCAACGTTGTTTTTAATCTTAGGTTTCATTAGTTAATTATTTGCAGGTTAACTCTATTGAAATAAATACAAATATATCCAAAAGCATTTGAATTGAAATTAAAGAAGCCGAAATTTCATAAACAGAACAAAATAAAGCAGCTTTTCGCTGCATCTTTGTTCGATTTAGTTTCCGAAATGCTAATGAATCATCACTGAGTTACATTGAAGAAAACACAATGCAATTTGTCAGGAACCAAAATGATGCAATGTGAGCTATGCAAAATCACTTTATTTTGCTATGTTTATGAGTAATTACCTACTGTTTGAAATAAGAATAATTTACTTTTTTTCTTTCACTGAAGAATTTTTATTTGTATAGATTGCATATGTTTTTGTTGTTTAACTAAAATTTAAAGAAAAGCAATTAATACATAAATGTAACATGCAAATCAGGATATTGCTGATATTAAACCAAGAAAAGGATTAAAAACATTTTGCCTGTATGAGGTTATTTATGAGAAAGAAGTGTAAAATTTAAGTTTGAGCTCAACTATATGACATGGTTTCTGAGAACAATAGAGACCTGATGAAGTAGTGAGAATTTGTTTTTATTAATTGATGTGGAATCTTTAAATAATAAGTATTTATTTATAACTGAAGAGAATTATGTAACTGTCTCGTCTGAGCAGATACAGTTTCAACCCTCTTCTCGATGCTTCTAGCATGAGAATTAGTTTGTTTTGTTTTGATTTTGCGCAAAGCTACTCGAGAGCTATCCACAGTAGTTGTCCTTAATTTAGCAGCACAAGACTAGAGGGAAGACAGCTAGTCATCACCACCCACCACCAACTCTTAGACTACTCTTACCAATGAATAGTAGGATTGACCGTCACATTATAACGCCTCGACTGCCGAAAGGGCGGGAATGTTTGGTGCGACAGGGATTCGAATCCGCGCCCCCCGGATTATGAGTCAGACGCCTAAACCCACCTGGCAATGCTGGGCCGTGAGAATTGGTAGTATTGTAACACTTGTGAAAGGTGAAGTAAGGATCCGCCGGTGTGCAATACAAACAAACTGTGAAAATAGAAAAAAAACTAGGCACGGCCTGGCCTGGGAGTGAAGGCACTCATCTCGTAATCTGACGCTCGCGGATTCGAATCCCCGTCGCACCAAACATGCTCGCCCTTTCACCCATTGGGGTGTTATAACGTGACGGTAAATTCTAGAAGAGTATTCTTTGGTAAAAAGAGTGGCCCAAGAGTTGGTGGGTGGTGATAACTAGCTGCCTTCTCTCTAATATTACATTGCTAAATTAAAAACGGCTAAAGCAAATAGCTCTTGTGTAGCTTTGAGCAAAATTAAAAAACAAAGAAAATCACGTCAAGTTATTGTTTTCTGTTAAACCTGCTTCCACAATTTCGTATTGAGTCAGAATAATGTAATAGTCCAATAAATCCTACACTCTGCCCTTGTAGTTACTGAATGCTTTCAGATGCACCGCAATGTATAACAAATAATTTGTTCAAGTTTCCATCAATGTCTGTGCTTTTTTTAATTGATTAGTAAATAACTTGGATTAAAAGACATTTAAGTTACTCTTAAGGTTTTCGACAAATAAACATATTATTCAGGTTTCTTCTAATCAGGCGACTTACTGGTATCTGATCGCATAAAGTTGGCAGAAGGATATTTCATGAACGTCTCAGAAACTAACGTTGACTTTATTTCGTTACAGGAACAAGCTAACACCCTATGAGTGAATTACTTCTTTACAAGGGTGACTATTTGGTGATGTTGATCATTCTGTCTGTTCATACTTCTTAGAAGTTCACTGATGTCCTAAGCGTTGGTATTGGACAAGAGTTTAGTTTATAAAAGTTTGAAACTAGAGTCTGAAAGGATGATTTATAGAATGTTTGCTCTTGATGGACACTTACACATAAACTATTACATCAAAACTCTCTGCCTGGTATAGCCAAGTGGTTAGGGCGCTGGGTTCGCTGGTTTGAATCTTTGTCCCACCACACGTTTGCTTATTCACCGTGAAGGAACTATAATGCGACGATCAATCCCACTATCCGTCGGTAAAAGAGAAGCCCAAGAGTTGAAGGTGGACGGTGATGACCAGCTGCCTTCTCTAGTATTTCACTGCTAAATCAGGAACGGCTAGTCCTGATGAACTTTTCGCGAAATTCAAACAAAACTATGTCTTAAGCGTAAATTTTTCCTTTAATAGAAAATTACCATGCAAACCATTTTGTATGACGCAATAAAATTTCTTGCCCCATTTATTCCTAAACAGAACAATTCTATAATTTACATTCATTCGATCACTTTCTACCCTTATTCTCGAGCCGCAGTGCAACATCTTTGTGTAACAATTATGGTTTCTAACTTAGCTTTTATTCGTGTAATGCAACATCTCCAGGTCACGATCGCGGGTTCAAACTGGTCATTTTGTTATCAGTGGACTTATTTTGAAAATTTTTTATATTGTCTTCCTTAAGAAATACTTTACTTTAATCATATTATATGATTTTTTTGTTAAAACGATAATCCGTTGCATCCTTATAAGACACATTAAGCTGCTATTCATGGATGTCAACGGCAAATAACAATTTATCTATTTTCTGATGAAAATACACAGAAACGGATTCAAACGTCGTTCAAATATTCGTCTCCGGGAAGGTATACCATTTCTATAACTTTCTACTTACTGCTATTCTCTCTACATGTTTCATGAAAAGAATATTAATTTTTATTTCGTTAATATTTTAAGCGATTCTGAATATCAATGTTTTCTTCTTATAATCCACAGATATGCCGGTGAAGTCCATATTGGCTTTTTAAAGTAATATATCCACCAACAAACTTCTGAATCCATCACTTCGCTGATTATATGGACCTTAATAACACACAAGGCAAAGAAGTAACATATATAAGTGTTGATATTAAATCCACTAATTATTGCTTCAATTTTCTAACTATTTAACACTAGACAATGAGTAATTTTATCCTACATTTCTGATGTAACCGACAAAAACAGGAAATATTTAATAAGTTGAAACATATTGATCTCATCTGTTGTGAATAATATACAAATGAAGCTTGGTAATCTGATATTTAAAGGACACCATATAAGATCTATCAGCAAATTTTCTGCTATAGTAGACTGTTTTCTCATCAGAGGTAGTTTATCTTCACTTATTTTGACAAATATTCTAGAATACAATAAATTTTACACTGTCATACATTTTCTCAGTCTTTTCTGAATGGTCAGTCAGTGATAATATGATAATGAAAAATTGTAAGTTTTCAAATGTTTAAATACTGTTTCCCTTTGCCCGTGATTTGTGTAGTATAATCATTAAAACGAAATAAAAACACACTAAAATACACGACAGTTCACACCAAATCATCTTGTTCCAACTCTAAGTGAAGTAAATACGCCTTTTGTTTGTGTCACGATTCTCTTCGAAGATCCTTCTTGCGTGTATCTTCCTTGATAATCCTGTTGTCCCTTGACAATTCATATCTTTCCTTTACCAATACCTATTTTCAGCCTAGAAGGTACCTAATATGGTTTATAGGTTTGATGACCACGCCAAAGACCATTAAGGTTCAGATATATTCACATCTAATTTACAGTTGCTGACCAAAAGGAATGAAATTAGTCTTCACCTATCTATTCTAAATCAAATAAAAGGATTGATTCCACTCTTATATCGCCTCCATAGCTGAAGATACAAATCGTGTTCAGCGAAATATCGTGGCTCGAACCTTCGATCTTTTTATATGTACAAAATATACTTTTTTTAAAAATTAAAATTGATTAATATAAGTCGCTTATGTAAGATATACAAATGTAGATTGTTTAAAATGTTCATTGATATTTGAATATTTGTTTATACATAATACTTTGACTGGGGGTCTAGAAGCACTTTCGTTCCTGGCGAACACAGCGTCAAGGAGAATCCTCTGGTTGACATGAAGAAGGTGCTTCTTCTTCCTCTTCACATCAAGCTTGGTTTGATGAAGAATTTCGTGAAGGCCATGGACAAAAATGGTGCAGCCTTCCAACACTTGTCTACTGTGTTCCCAGGTCTCAGTGCTGCTAAGCTCAAAGAGGGCATCTTTGTCGGACTTAAAATCCGAGAAGTGCTGTAGGATACTGATTTTGAGTAGCTTCTTACCTTAAAGGAACTAAGAGCATGGGAAGCATTTAAGTCAGCCTGTAGTGGCTTCCTTGGTAACACACGCGTACCAAATTACCAAGCCTGTATTGAGAAGTTGCTTAAGACTTATGAGGATATGGGATGCCGAATGTCACTCAAAATTCATTTTCTCCATTCCCACCTCAACTTCTTCCCTCCAAACCTGGGAGCAGTGAGTAATGAGCACGGAGAAAGATTCCACCAAGACATTACGAAGATGGAGAGCAACTACCAAGGTAAATGGAACCCCAGCATGATGGGAGACTTCTGGTGGATGCTTTTGCGTGACATCCCGGAGGCAAAATACACCAGATCATCTAAGAAAACACTTTTCTAACTGTCTGAGGTACTATGAATTGTGTACATTGTGTCATCCAAGTATATTTATTCCGTCAATGTTCTTTATCTATCCTGTTTTATCTGTAATAAGCTGCTGCAACTGTTGAAATAAGCACGTATATACTATGTATATACTAAAATGAGACTATTTAAAAGCCAGAAAACTAGAGGTGATAGAGCAAAACTGTTTATAAATTTGACTTCAGCACACCCAAATTAGTAAAAAACACCTATTCACATTCTTGCCTCAGACAAAAAATATTTTTTTGAAAACTAATGTAATCAAATCTTGTTGGCACTGATAAATTTAAATTGAATTAAGATTTGTATTTTAATTTTGATTAAATTTTGTCTCTGATTCAGATTTCAAACAGTTTATCATGTTACATACTATAATTTATCCTGAATGAGTTTCTTAGTTATTATGCTACATACTATGATTTCAAATATCTGTAATTTTTAATTTTAATTTAGAAATTAATTAAATGTTAATATTTATTAAATTTATGATATTTTTCAACAAGACTGATGCACGTAATTTTCTTACTTGAAACACACACACATTTTAATATACATAAACCAAAACAATTTATAATAACAGTTATTACAAATAATGATTTACACACAAAACTTTTACAAACTTACAAACACAAATGAATCTTCTGTCTGGTCTGGAACTGAATATTTTATTGACAGTTCACAGAGTGTGATTTAATTCTGGTTTATATGCAAAAGTTTTAAAAACTGACAAAGAATATTAAGTTCTCTGTCTAAAACTGAATACTTTGTCCATAGTTCATGAGGCACAAATTACTTTCATGTTAATACACAAATATACTTCACTTGACAGGAATGTTTGCTAACAACATTCTTCACACGTGAGTCTTTTACTGATTGTAATATTTAATGTCCTTATAAATATAATAATGCCCAAAGTTAATTCACAAAGGTTTGAAATCTATAAATGTTCCTGCTGAAATATTTGTAGTTTACTGATTAATAAGCATTTGTCACAATTACAGATTCCAAGACTGAGAGTAAACTGACTGTAGCAACCAAACAATATTCTAATACCTCTCTCAGCACAATGATTTATAATCTTTAGGTAAAATTATTGAAAGTTCAGTCAGCTCAACAATATGACAATATTTGTAGATACACTAGTGCTTTCGTGAAACACATATTGTTGATTCTTACTCTTGAGAATCTTTTATGAATTTAAAGAAAAGACAGAACCTGTACAATATACATTTAACAACATAAGTTACATGCATTTGAAAATACATATTAAAATGAAACATACACAGATATTAAAATAATATTAAATCCATCACAAGAGCCAAAGATGACAAATGAGCCAATACAAATTTACTGAAAAAAAGTATTGGATAAAACACGGCATACCTGAGAAATCATGTCAAAACCTACCATACTAGGTCTAGGTAATCTTGCAAGAGGAGTAGGAAAAAGCATGGCAAATTCTGGCAGTGTACGAAAGGAAAATATAAAATATTCATTGGCTCAAATAAGTTTGACTTATTCACGAAAATTAGTGAGGCTAGTTCAGTAGAAAAAGATCAACCTATATAACAATCAATCTCATGATAGGTAATGGAAGAAAAATCCATCAACAGGTCTCCCCAACCTGCAGCTTGTGAAAAAATGCAACAACACCCAAAGTGAGAACAAAAACCTCAAGTACTGGTGTTGGGTTGACACATGATAATTTGCTTGAAAAATGTATTAGTATCAGCCAGTTCCAATGAAGGATAGACAGAAGGCTTGTGTCGTGCGTAGTTCCCCCTCCCCTTATGTTTTGCATATATGGAGTAGCACTGAACAAGAACAGCTTGATTTCAGAAAATTTTCCAGGTGATCCCCTCAAAATGCCTTGAGACAATTTTTTAATTCTGTGAGATTAATTCAGTCAGTGTAGCAAATTTTAGCCTCCTACAACCATTATTCTTGCAGCTTTAAGTGACCAAAGTTGCCCAAAAATGAATTCGCCAAAAGTAAAAGAAAAATTTACTAAATTTTACAGGGCTATAAGTCAGAAACTATTAGATATGTTGATCTAATCTTTGGAAAGTTTTCATTATATTGGTAGATGAGCACATGTAAATTTTCAAGGTATTCTGTGGGAGTCACCTGCAACCCCTAGATGATTTGACATGGAATGACCCAAAAGCAACAAAGTCAATCATGTCGTTTTATTACCAGTACATTAAAAAGAACAAAGAACACTGATAAAAGCACACATAAGTTCTTTATTAACAGCATATAGTGGATCAATTCTTCACCTCAGTTAGCAGAACCCTCACTTTACACATCAGTTCTCATGTTTAGCCCCATCCAGATGTGATCGTATAGAATAAGGTTAGGAAAGTGACATTATATTCAGGTTTATTCAATCAAACACTAAAATAACCAAAAGGATAAAACCTAATTTCAATTATATATGTCTCTGGGACAAAAACATTCATACAATTTATGTTTGGGAAGAATAGAAAATATTTATATTATATATATATGTACTTACTATCAGTTGTAAAAGATCCATCTTCACTTTTCTCCAATTTTATACCCAACAGACCTTCAGGCTTCTCATCAGAAAATGGTTCAACCTTCATCTTTAATACTTCCACAGGTACAAACAAGATTCACATTTATATTGTTATCAATACTTGCAGCTCGACTACAGAGAAACACATTAATAATAACATGTTGCATCCTTCAAAAAGGTTACAAAATCTCCAACAATTATAAAACAAAAAGTTACTTCATGTTGCTTTCATATCAAATTATAAGTTTATATTTTTTCACATCTCACCTGACATGTGTTATGTATAAAGCGTTTGAAATGCAGTGTCGTGTTGTGTTTAGATTTCCATATCTATCGGTCGAAATTTTTTGTTTTGTTTTTTGTTGTTGTTTATATTATTGTTTCGAAGTTCAAATCAATAAAATGTTGTTATTCATATAGAAATTTCTAAAATTAGGTAGATCGATCATTTGTCTATAAATAGAATGTATTTTGGCCTGGTGTCGGTACGAGACGAATCCAGATTACTCTGGAATTCTGGGGAAGTTACGCGATTGTTCGAGAATACAGTAGGCCTACTAGTATATAAACAGACGGCAAAGCGAGGGGAGTCAGTCATTCGTTTTCATTCGATTCAAGAGAGACTGTCTTCGTTTGAGAATTTTTCAACGTTTGTTGGAGCTAGATCTACAAAAGCTGTGATTTTTATTTCGTCAATCTTTACGATTCATTCGAATTACTGGTTAAATTGAAAGTCAACACGTATAGGGCTGTTTAGGGGAGATCGGGGTAAGTTGGAAAACGACAAATTTGAGACATTCATGAAAAACATCGTAAAAAGAATTGTCAAATTTATTGGACTGTGAATTGTTTCTGGACTTTTCCATTCAAACTTCGAAATTTCTTCGTGGAACTAAATTCACCTCCTAGACTAGAATTTTGGATTTCTGATCTAGACTTTTGGACTTTCATTCTGGATCATTCTATTGGACACAGGCCAGTACCATTTTGCATTGTAATTAATTTTGAAGGTTGAAACTGAACATCTGTCATTGTTATTATATAATTTATTTTATATCTGTCAGATATATAATAGTTTATTGTAATAAATCATATAAGCTGTTATCTGTGTCTTTCTGTTGCATTCAGTCCACATAAAAAAACGTAACAACACGGTTTTGAAACAAGACAACATTTAACAGTTTCATGCTTTATGAGCTTGTAAAAACAAGTAAATAGCTGGCTCCCTGTTTTATTGCCTTCCATTCCTCCTCAAAATATAAGGAGACTGGAAGACACAAATGAAGACACATTAAAGTAAGGTTTTTACTTTATTTAGGAGATATATCTCATGTATAAAACTAAACTGTAACATGACAACACTAAAACTACCATTTTACAAACTTATATGTTGCTTGAAAACTATTGTTGAATAAATCAAAGTTTTATATATTTTAACAAACAGCATTATTATAAACATCATCAGCTCACTTATTTTTCCTAACAACAACCATAGAGAAATAAAGAGAAGGTAAGTAAATACTAATATGACTATAGTTAAATATCTTAATAATGATTTCAAATATTACATATAACATAAATGTTTTATTTTTAACATGTATTTGACCTTTTGGTTTAAAATGAATATGAGTTGATCACACATGTTCACAAATACAATCCTTTAGAAGACTGTCCTTTAAACTATACCTTACTAATCTGATTAGATTTCAGTAGTTCAAAATGTAATACAAAACTACATCTAGTACAGTTAAAGATTACACCTAGTAAAAGTAAAAAAACAGATATATATCCAAAATAATTTATAAATTGTATAACTTAAAATGAATTCAATGTTTAATTACTCCTCACAACAAATTAAGTGTAAAGTTAACACATGCAGTTTCAAACTTTCCACATTTTCAAAAGTAATAAAGTTTTATCTTGTCAATGTGATAACTTCATTTTTCAAAAGCCTTCTACAACATTAAAATGTTGATAATCATCTTAAATTAGGTGAAAAGTATTTTATGAATAAAATGTACTTTCCTACTTTAGTATATCATGTTGGAATAGTATCTGATTCTCTAAAAATGTGCACTCTATAAGAATATTTTTACTACTTATTAATTATAGTTGAACAAATTTCATCAATTATCACAATACTGTACGCCAAACTTCCATTTTAATTCCTCCAAAAGGTCTAGCGATCTACATCAAAACTCAGTAGTTTTAAACGTGCTATCAATGTAACGTTTAGCAAAAAATAATTAATTAAAATACTATCACTATTCACTTAATAACCTTAAAACATATACATGTTCAGCTAACTTTACAACTTCTGATATATTTCTCGCACTTCATCAAAGGCTAATATAACTGTTAAATTTTAATTTATTTTGTAAATCCTCATAGACTTAATAATTATCTGTCTTTTAATAAACTTAATTATTTCATATAAACTATATTTTTTCCGGTATAAATTATTTAATAGTCAAATAAAAACCTTCAGTTTTCCCTCAGACCTGCCTGGCATGGCCGAGCGCGTAAAGGCGTGCGCTCGTAATCCGAGGGTCGCGGGTTCGCGCTAAACATGCTCGCCCTCCCAGCCGTGGGGGCGTATAATGTGAGGGTCAATCCCACTATTCGTTGGTAAAAGAGTAGCCCAAGAGTTGGCGGTGGGTGGTGATGACTAGCTGCTTTTCCTCTAGTCTTACACTCCTAAATTAGGGACGGCTAGCACAGATAGCCCTCGAGTAGCTTTGTGCGAAATTCCAAAACAAACAAACCCTCAGACCTAAAGTATTCTGCACTACACAGCTCGCAACTCTATTTTCCGCGTAAAATGCTTTATACACGTGCTTTTGTCCCTTACAGGTTCCAGCTAGGTAGTTTGAAACAGTTGCTTTCGAAATGAAAATTAATATATTTATTCGAGCACTATAGCTGCAAAATACAATCACGTATGATTCACTTCCAAAAGATCAAGTTATATCAAAACACAAATACATGCTATTATTATTAAATAATTTGAATTAGGATACTTGATCTCTCTCATTTAGAGAAAGTTAACTTGATACATGTAAAATAGCACTCTTTCTGCTCTATTCTGTATTTTACTCTTAGCAAAGTTATATCGAGATTCCGGACACAAAATCTTTAATTTTATTGTCGTAAATCCGTAAACGTACCACTGTTTTAACGTGAAATATCGTGTTGTTTGTTTGTTTTTTAATTTCGCTCAAAGTTACACCAGGGCTACCTGCGCTAGCCGTCCCTAAGTTTACAGTGCAAGACTAAATGGAAGCCAGAAAGTCTGTTTGTTTGTTTGTTTGTTTTGGAATTTCGCACAAAGCTACTCGAGGGCTATCTGTGCTAGCCGTCCCTAATTTAGCAGTGTAAGACTAGAGGGAAGGCAGCTAGTCATCACCACCCACCGCCAACTCTTGGGCTACTCTTTTATCAACGAATAGTGGGATTGACCGTCACATTATACGCCCTCACGGCTGGGAGGGCGAGCATGTTTAGCGCGACTCGGGCGCGAACCCGCGACCCTCGGATTACGAGCGCACGCCTTAACGCGCTCGGCCATGCCAGGCCGCCAGAAAGTCATCACCACCAACCGCCAAACTCTTGGGCTACTCTTTTATCAACAAACAGTGGGATTGACCGTCACATTATACGCCCTCACGGCTGGGAGGGCGAGCATGTTTAGCGCGACTCGGGCGCGAACCCGCGACCGTCGGATTACGAGCGCACGCCTTAACGCGCTCGGCCATGCCAGGCCGCCAGAAAGTCATCACCACCAACCGCCAAACTCTTGGGCTACTCTTTTATCAACAAACAGTGGGATTGACCGTCACTTTATAACGCCTCCACGGTTGAAAGGGCGAGCATGTTTAGTGCGACCGGGATTCGGATCCGTGAGCCTCAGATAAGAGTCGAGCACTTATTGTCTTGTTACTGCTAAGTTTTATTTCTTCAGTTCTCAGTATTTTCAGATTTTTTGTTAAATTTTCGGTTTTCTCTATTGTAAGAAACAAACATTTGCAGTTTAAAAATTCATTTTATAAATAATTTTTATTGCTATATTTCACACTTTTATATATCTTTCGGGTATGAATTTTAATGGAACATCGTGCGTTTGCTGTAATTTTAATTTGACGTGTTTTTTGTTGTTGTTGTTTGTTTATTTAGCAAAATAAATTGCTATTTCAAGCCAACTAATTCTTTGCACATTACGTCGGTATTTTCAAAATGATTTTACTTGTCAAGCATTCGAAATTTTATGACACAAACAAACTAATTATCAAAACTTGACAAAAAAGTATTCACTAAAGGATTGATTACATTTTCAGCATGATTGATTTATAAAAAAATCAACGACATTCGTTGAATAATTGAAGCAATATTATATAAAAATCAGAACAAGTACAAAAGAAAATAACATTTCTTAAACGAATTAAGTCCACTTCCAGTGGTAAAACGATATATTGTATACTTACAACGCTAAATACGCGTGATGTGTAAGGCACAGACAACCTAGTTGCACAACAGGGTGTCTGTGCGTACTTATAATGCTCGAATCCGAGGTGGGCATATTAACATTATGTTGTTATGTGCTTATTTTCAAACAGAAAGACAGCATTAATATCACTTAAAATAATAGTTATAAATAACATAAAGCTGGAACTTGTTTTTCAGTTTATGATTTTTTTAGAAGTTTCCTGCAATTGTTTGTTCAGAATTAAGCACAAAGCTTCACAATGGGCAGTCTGTGCTCTGCTCACTACAGGTATCGAAACCTGGTTTTTAACGGTGTTAGTATACAGACGTGCCACTGTGAGAGCAGTTTCCTAGAATAAGTAGCTATAAATCTGACAAGTTAATCAAAGGACATAATTCACTTTTTACTACATGAGATTTCATGAATATGTTTTTGGCATATCAGGTTTCGAATGCGAGATGTAGATTCTTTACAATACGTGTCTTTGAGTTTTTGGTGATAACTGTCAACAATAATAGGGCAACCAACACACAGTTTAATTGTTTGAAAATTATATGTTCAAAAACAAATCAAATTTGTGTACAAATATCCAAAACACTATTGGTTGTAAAAGGCCCGGCATGGCCGAGCGAGTTAGGCATGCGACTCGTAATCTGAGGGTCGCGTCGCGCTAAACATGCTCGCCCTTCCAGCTGTGTGGGCGTTATAATGTAACGATTAACCCCACTATTCGTTGGTAAAAAAGTAGCCCAAAAGTTGGAGGTGGATTGTGACGACTAGCTGCCTTTTCTCTAGTCTTACACAGCTGAATTAGGGACTGCTAGGTGCAGTGGGCTAACAACCTACTCACTTAAAAAAACTATTACAGAAACCGCAGTGATTGCGGCCCTATGTTCCTTAAGGAATTGAGTGGCAGATGATGATGATTGGTTGAAACAGTTCTATCAAAAGCTTCAAATAATTGCCTCTTTTTGTTCAAAGTCCACAACAGCGGGTTCAGTCACTTTATAATATCATTTGGTAAGAAAAATAATATTCTTCTACCTCGTTATTACAACATAAAGTTATGATTAAGAAACATACTAAAAAACCAAATAAACACAGCCATAAAACTATGTTCACCAGATAAAGTTAACGACGAATTAAACAAAATAAAATAATACTTCATCAAAATCAATAAGTTTCCTCCACAAACCGTAGAAAACATTATACGCACACACCTAAACAAAAACAAAATAAACTAACAAAAGTAAATATATCCCACGAATTAAAAAATCACGAAACTATATACTGCTGCATACCATATATTCCCGACTTCAGCAGAAAAATAACCAACATTTGGCAAAAACTAGTAACAAAATATGACATTCCAGTTAATAACATTTTTTTTGAAAAACCAGGCACAAAACTAAGGTCTATACCGTGTAAAAACTATACTGACAAACAAAACACCAACATTATTTATAAAATACAATGTGATAACTGCCACGACTTCTATATTGTGAAACAAGAAGAAAAATGAAAACCAGATTCAAAGAACACAAAAACTCACCTTCACACGTTTTCGACTAATATCTCGTATTAATGTTCCATAAGAAAGGAAAGCCAGCAAATAAACCTAATAGCTTCCGACCAATCAGCCTGACCAGCTGTGTTGGCAAAATTCTTGAAAGATTAATCAGTAATAGTGTCTCCACATTCTTGGAGATAACATCAAAATTACCAAAAGAACAAAATGAACTCAGAAAATTCAGACAAACACAGATCATTTAATTAGATTAACTGAAACTATATAAATAGCTTTGATAAGAAAGAATGCACTGTCGCTTGCTTCCTTGATAACGAGAAAGCATGCGACACTGTAGGGCACGATGGTCTAAGGTTTCAAAGGAATGAAATGGTAGGGAACACTGCGTGGTATTATTCGCTGGTTATCTAACTTTTTGGAAAATAGAAAGTGTAGAGTGAATGTTGAGGGTACCTTTTCTGAGTATTTTACTCCAGAAGCTGAAGTCCCTCAGGGAGGGGTGGTTAGCCCAAAACCCTTCATCATATATGTAAACAATATGCCACTGAAGGATCCAAATCATGGATTCTCTTCACAGTTCGCAGATGATGTGACAGTCTGGAAAAGTGCCGCAACACCAACGATAGCAGCCACAAACATTCAACCACAACTGAATAGAATAAGTGAATACTGTCAAAAATATAGAATAAAAATAAACAGCAGAAACACAGCTCGTAGTCTTTACGAAATTGGCAAAACACAAAAAAGCCAGAATTATATATGAATGGTACGCTACTTCAGACTGTTCCATCGGCAACATTTCTAGGTCTAACCTATGACTCAAAATTAACTTTGATTAATCATGTCAATGAAATTAAAAATAAAGTCTGACAAAAACCAAATATGCTTGGAGCCTTACTGGCAAGAACAGTGGAGCATCTACAGACAAGATACTAAAAATCTATAAAACGTAAATTAGATCAGAAATAGACTATGCAGCTCAGCATGGATAACTGAAAGCAATAAAATAATTAAAACTAAAATACAAACAATCCAAAACACACTCCTCACAACAACACGTAAAGTTCCCAGAACCACATAATCTAATTTCATACACAAATATTGAAACATACCAACCATACCAGATAGAATTCAACAGAGTACAATGACTACTTCGATAAAAATTGGATGAAAAACGAACTACTATGCAAACTAGATAGGTACCTCATACATGATGAAGTTAGTTCTAAAAATCTCTCCCCCAGTCAATTTATATTTTAATCATAAAAAATAAATAAAAATTAATTTAAAAAAAGTGCCACCAACAAATTTGACATTCTGCTGATAGAGCAATATAATAACTATGTATGTTCCACAATACATGGACATTGCTCTGAAAAGGATCAGAGTAATATTCAGTTCAATAATTGCAAATTCTAAAACTGCAAGACCATAAGTACGGGGAGGAGGAAGGAGTCAAAGAGAACCTGACCCTCCAGGGTATGAACATATCTTACCCAAACACCGAGAGAGACAGATCGCACACGTTTTCGAACACTGCAAATCAAATAAACACAGCATAACCACAGAAAACACCGAAATACTAAATAAAGAAATAAACATAAACAAACGCAAAATTAAAGCTGCCTTACTTACACTTAGTCTTAATGTAGGAAATCAACAGAATATTAAACATGCTTATATGAATAAAACTGTACAGCAGTTTTATATTTTTCATAAGATAAAACAAATAATTTACGTGTTTGAATTTAGTTAAAAAAAAATAAAACAACAGGTTGAAACTGATTAGTTATAGCCGTTTGTTTACTGTGCATTGATATTAATTCGTAATTTGGTTCATATTTTCCGATTAAAAGTACTTGCAAAATCCTTATAACATCAAGATAACTGTCAAATGTGTTAGTATAAATGTTTACATTTATCAGTTATTTTTAACAATCGAATCTTTGTATGCATTCAGTCCATTTGACCGATCTCATACCCACCATGCAAAATTAGAACACAAATGATGCCTATTTTATCACAGAATGACTGCAGATTATAACATGAAAACACGAATGCTTAGACTAAGTAGCTCACCTAATAGTATAATATATTTATAAATACATATTATTTTCATTATATTAACTTCTCAGCCGTATCGAGTTAAACATTACAGAAGTTGTAATAACGCGGCGCGCCTACATTCATGTTACCGTATCCAACATTAACTGTCTTGAAAGTGTTTTAGTTTTTGAATTTCACGCAAAGCTACACGAGGGCTATCTGCGCTAACCGCCCCTAATTAAACAGTGTAATACTAGAGGGAAGGCAACTAGTCATCACCACTCACCGCCAATTCTTGGGCTACTCTTTTACCAACGAACAGTGGGATTGACCGTTGACTTTAACGCCCCAACGGCTGAAAGGACGAGCATGTTTGGTGTGATGGGGATTCGAACTCGCGACCCTCGGACTATAAGTCAAGTTTTAGTGAACTAGTATTTTGTAAAACACAGTCACATTTCAGTTATAATACGTAGGTATATACATTATTACTACTTACAAATATACTCTTCAACTTATTTTTTTTAAAACATTGAAGAGTAAATAAAGTATGGAAAATAATAATATCTTCCAACGATCATTGTATTCGTTTACTGCTTTCCATAGGCTGCTAAGCCTTATCAAACCTCGCACGTGGGGAATGTGAAGCTAAACAATTTTTTGGGTTTTATATGTACATTTGAAACAATCAAAAATTATACATTAATACATCAATACAACACAATACTGCTACATAAAGTATACCAACTATGCTGTATTTGGTTCTAAAAAAAATGAAGAAAGCACAAAACAAAACTCGTGCAAGTGTTCATTTTAGAAGAGGAAACGTCGAGAACGTTCTGTCCCAGTTGGGCTGTTGGAGAATATTTGGTTTGGTTTGGTTTGTTTTAATTTCGCGCAAAGCAACACGCGGGCTATCTGCACTTGCCATCCCTTAGTTTGCAGTGTAAAACTAGAGGGAAGACAGCTAGTCATCATTACCTACCGCCAACGCTTCGGCTACTCTTTTTACCAACGAATAGGGGATTGATCATAAATTTATAACGCCCCCACGGCTGAAAGGGCAAGCAAGTTTAATATGATAGGGATTTGAGCCCCAGACCCTCGCATTACGAGTCGAGTACCTTAACCCACCTGGCCACGTCGTTCCCCTACATGCGGAATTGTATTAAATAATTATTATAGATGTGAATAATCATTTTACAAAGTGTAATTTATCACAAAAGGTTTAATCAAGTATTTTTAATGTCTAGAAAATCAATTTTTGTAACGTTATAACACTACAATCAATTTACTCTTCATGAATAAATTGGCCATTCTATATTAAAATAACTTGTAGCAGTATTAAATATAAATACATTTATACCTTACGAACGAATTATAACAATTAACAACGCATACCATATATTAGTCAACAATAATAATCAACATCGGTTTTGACGAAATGTTTGTTTTTTCTGTCTTATGAAACCTTCTAACCCATTAGCTCTCGTTCATTTTGAGAGGTCGATGGAACAGAAACTGTAATGAGTCACAATAATAAATTCAGTGGGGTTGACGAGACTAAATTGTTTAGAAATGACACGTTTTGACCTATCACTTGCGTTCAATGTTATTTACGGGCAAATAAAAGGTCAGTAGCCTTGAAAATTAGTTTTAACTTTAGTTAAATACAAAATAGTTGAAGTTTAGTAAATATTACAATGAACATATGGTTTAAACACATAAACAGCAGTTTAATTATTTCAAGTTGCAATTCATATATATTTCTTTAAAATTTAAATATTTTATTTATCTTTAATTGGTTATCGATTTTCAACTTCTACAATTCACTTTCTGATATCTACTTTTATAACACGGACTTGAAACCTATATCTAAACAAGAAACGAATTACTTTCTTCTTCAACAGAATAGGAAGAATTTTGACAATGGATTTCAACCGTTAATGTAGTTGATATATAAATGTTTTATAGCACTACATATGATCTGTGAATTAATCTGCTGCTGATAATTTGGAGATTTAAGGTTGGTGCATGGTGTACATGAGGATGGGAGAATTTATTAATAATTAATACCTTCTGCATGTCTTTATCTTACCTATTTAAAATCTTGAGTTTATTTCCTAACAAGTACATGTGAAATAGATAATTTTAAGTAAGTAAAATTTTCTGATTGCAATATAAAATTTATAGGAAAATCTTCGAGATTTTCTTCCACTTTTTAAAAATATATTTGAAGTTACCTTGATCTAATGACATGATTTGTCTTATAAGATAAACTACCAATTCTTTATGTATGCAACTTTAGAAATTCAAGCATACTTTAATTCTTGAAGTAATTTGTTTTTAGTCACCTGTTATACAATTTCCCTTGAGACATGAGTCAAATGCTTGTACATCTGAATATGGTTATGTTAAGCTAACTGTCAACTTGTTCCTGACGATGACCAGAATTACTTATTGAAATGTTGTGCTTGAGAACAGATTATCTTTCTTGTGGTGAAACCAGTTAAAACATGGAACTTCAAGAAAAAGCTTGATCAATATTTTAATGACAAGATCTTGCTTGTTGTGTGTGAATGTGTGTTTTTTAGGGTTTAATTCAGTAAAAGCGAACAGCCCAAATGGACCAAAAAGAATCTTGACGTCCTTTAATGTTATGTCACAAAATAAAACAAAAAGCAATTTGAGCTGTGTCAATCACTGCAATAAAAACCCAATTTTTACTATTATAAGCACAATAATTTAACTGTTGAAGTATGGAGGCTATAGGCATGTAACTTTACTCTCTACTGTGTATTCCCTCGTAGTTTTAACCTACAGTTCCATGCACATTTTTCCCACACTCTGTACAACTGTATGGTTTATCACCAAGGTGTGTTCTTTGATGTCCTTTTAATTCACTATTTGATCCAAAGATTTTTCCACAAACAGCACAACTGTAAGGTTTCTCCCCACTGTGTTTTCTTTCATGTTGTTTTAATCCATACTTTGATACAAAGAGTTTTCCACAGACAACACAACAATAAGGTTTCTCCCCAGTGTGTTTTCTATCATGTTGTTTTAATCCATGCTTTGATACAAAACATTTTCCACAAACTGCACAACTATAAGGTTTCTCCCCAGTGTGTGTTATTTGATGTCGTTTTAATCCATCCTTTGATCCAAAGTGTTTTCCACAAACTGTACAAGTGTAAGATTTCTCCCCAGTGTGTGTTCTTTCATGTTGTTTTAAGTAAAACTTTCTCCCAAACTGTTTTTCACAAATTTCACAACTATAAGGTTTCTCACCAGTGTGTGTTATTAGATGTTTTTGTAATACACCCATTGATCCAAACTGTTTTGTACAAACTGTACAGCTGTATGGTTTCTCACCAGTGTGTATTCTTTGATGTATTTTTAAGTAACTGTTTGATGAAAACTGTTTTCTACAAACTGCACAACTATAAGGTTTCTCCCCAGTGTGTATTCTTTGATGTTGTTTCAAGTAAAACTTTCTCCCAAACTGTTTTTCACAAATATCACAACTGTAAGGTTTTTCACCAGTGTGTGTTATTAGATGTTTTTGCAACACAACCTTTGATCCAAATTGTTTTTCACAAACTGTACAGATATATGGTTTCTCCCCAGTGTGTATTCTTTGATGTATTTTTAGGTAACTGCTTGATGAAAACTGCTTCCTACAAACTTCACAACTGTAACGTTTCTCCCCAGTGTGTATTCTTTGATGTATTTTTAAGTAACTGTTTGATGAAAACTGTTTCCTACAAACTGCACAACTGTAAGGTCTCTCTCCATTGTGTATTCTTTCATGTTGTTTTAAATAAAACCTTCTCCCAAACTGTTTTTCACAAATTTCACAGCTGTACAGCTTCTCCCCAGTGTGTATTATCTGATGTATTTTTAAGGCATTACGTTCAACAAAACGTTTTTCACAAAATTCACAGCTGTATGGTTTCTCCCCAGTATGTATTCTGTGATGTGTGTTTAAGGAACTGCTCGATGAAAACTGTTTCCTACAAACTCCACAACTGTATGGTTTCTCCCCAGTGTGTGTTCTGTGATGTCTTTTTAATTGACCTCGTGTTCTAAATTCCTTTCCACAAACTATACAACAATGCAGTTTCTGTTCAATCTGTATTATATGATGTGATTTTAATCTATTTTTTGTACTCAAGTGGTTTTTACATACTGAACAACTACAGGATTTCTTGCCAATATGTGTTCTTAAATGTGTATTGATGTTTCCACTTACTTCAAATAATTTTTCACAAAGTATAGAACTGTATGGTTTTTCCTCACTGTTTGCTTTTTCATGACTTTTTAAGTTACCCTTTAATGGAAATTGTTTTCCAAAAACTTTACAGCTGTAAAGTTTCTCTCCAGTTTTATTTTTTTCATGTTGCTCTGAGGGACTATTTCTCTCAAAGCTTCTTCCATAAACTTCACAATGATATGGTTTTTCTCCAGACTGTAACTGCCTTTGTTGTGTTAGCTTACCCAGTGTTGAAAATTCTGCTCCACTAATTGCACAAAATGTTTTACCATTGCACTGAAGTATATTGAATGTATTCAGTTCATTTCCATTCAAAGTTGTTTCTCCACATATTTCACTGTTTGGTTTTGGAGATTTTATCATTTCTGTAACATGATCTTGTTTTGCACCATGATAATCGGGACACTGACTCAAACTACAGATGTTTTCACTGGTCTTCTTATCTGAAATGAAAAATTTTAAGTCTAAAAATTAATTATTATGTAGCTTTTACACTTCATAGAACCTTATCTGTATGAATCACAATAGCACTGAAAAACTGAAGGTAATATTCTACACTTAACATTGATTTTTAGTACATAAAATAAAATCACCAGTAGAAATATGGTAGACAATGTTCCAACCACCAATGCTTGTCCATTAAGAGATAGTTTCTAACTTGACCTGGTTTGTTATCAAAGTTTCTAATTATTAGCATACAGAGTTGGTAACAAATGATTTTTTGAATGTCCTAGTCACAAGTTGTTTCCTGCTAATTTCATGTCAAGTCATGATTCATTTGGCCAATGTCACAATGCAAGTCATAATAATAAATAGCATTTGTGATCTAGCTAAATGATCTATAAGATAGAAAGTGCACTGTACATTTCAGTAACTTTGTTAAACATTATAAGAAACTTAATTCTCTGTATGTGTATGAATTTTTTTTATTCAATTCACTGATTCACAAAGAAACCAAAAGAAGAAACATTGGTCAGTTGGTAACTTTTTTATAGTAATGCTTTCCATATTTGTTTTGAGGGTAAATAAAACTTATTATTTTTTAAATTGTTGTTTTTATCATTTCAAAGCCCTTCAAACACAAATTCTCAAGTCAGGAAAAAGTAAAACACAGATAAAGACAGTGATCAAAAACTTTGATAAAATACTAAGAAGTTAATTCTTAAAAGCCATTTTCAATGTATTTAATGGTTTTAGATGTTTGTACTTACCCAATGTATTTTCTAGCATGGGTTCAATTTTTTCTTGAAATTCAGTTTTTGTTTTCATATCCATATCATTATAGTTTGAATTATTCAGATCATTATCTTTGCTGTCACTGAACTTTGAAATAACTTCATCTTCTAACAAATCACCTGAATGTTCTGCTTTCTCTTGAACAGATATGTTCTAAAATCAGACAACATATTCAAAAGGTTAATAAAAATTACAGCTAGCATTTTCATTACACATTGTCTTTACTCCAAATGTCTCTGTTACACTCTTACAAAGTTTCTTTGGATTTGTTAAATATTTGATTTATCTAATCCCACATCTGCTCTGTGGTTGCAATGCATCATTTGAATAACTCCTGTATCTTCTTTCTTAACAAACTAATTTCTTCATAGATTGGTTGAATGTTTTGGGTCATTATCTTCTTGGTGGTAAAATCCTTTACCAATAACATATAAACCACTGAATATATCACACTGTACTTGTGTTGGTCTATTATTGCAAATATCATGTAGATACCTTCTGTTGTTTCAGCAGAAAATACCCCCAAAATGCAAAACTGCCTCCTCCATGCTATGTCATAGGTGATACATATTGAAGTAAGATGTACAACCTAACCTACATTTTGAACCAAATATTTCAAAATGAGACTCATTTATCCATAATACCCTTTTACAATCATCAACTATCTAGTTTTGTGCTTTTTAGCAAATTTCAGTCACATTACTATATTTGGAGATCAAAGTAGAGATTTTTTTAATTGTTAAATGAACAAATATTCCATTCTTGTTGAGTCTTCTAGTTACTGTAAATATGAACACTTTTCTGTCATTCATTTATCTCATGATTGAGATCAGTGGCACTCTTCCTTCTTTCCAAGAAGTAAGAATAAACAAATATATTTCACATCATTAAGTTTAGGTGTTCTGGCTCTTCCTCTCCTATTTTCAAATTTCACTGTCTGGATCTCATGATCTAGGATGTACTTGACACTGTTTGAGAAACACCTCAAGTCCTGGAGCTATTTTTTGGACAGTTCAATCAGAATCACATTCATCTTTTATGCAGATTATCTGCTCTTCTGACAATGTCCATGCTTTTTAGGCTATTGCATAACAACAAAGCTAAATATATAGTGTTAAACACTATTTTTATCAAAAGCTTATGGAATTTGGTTTCCATGAGACACAGAGTCACCAAGTGGAGCAACATATGTTACGAGTCTGGAACAGAAGAAGAGAGGGTGCTTTTGTACTTCACAATAGGAATCAGAGCTAAACCACATACCACATTAAAACTACTAAGTGTGCATGAATCACCAACATCTGGCACAAATATTTGGAACGGTGTCATCACAAAAAGACAGAAGAACGGGTGACCATGAATAGCCACATTTGATTCTGTCAGATTTTTTTTAATGTAATGAGGGAAGAGAGGAGAGAATAACAACTGATTACCTTGCTTGACAGACCTTACAATATGGAGGATGCAAAGTTATTATGGCATAACATGTGAATGATAATGATGATCAGAAACAAAAGGAAGTAGATGGTTAAAAACAGGGAGTACCAGAAAAGGTATGTCTCAGCATTGATACATTTTTATGTATTCACTGGAATAAGTAACACACAGAAGGAATAATAGTAAAAGTAGGAAGGTATTTCATGTTTATTGACACAAAGCTACCAGGCTATCTGTGCTGAACAAGATGTAGTATATTGTAATAATATATAGAAATTAAGGTAAAAATCCGTAAAATATGTAAAATTAACACTCACCTGGAAGACTGAAGCGTTTAGTTCAAACTTGCTGTCAGTCACATGAAGGTGGCCTTTCCAGTTCTGAGTTCAGGTCAAAATTAAAATTAAAATGTGCAAAAGAAATCATGCTAAAACAGTATATAGTCCAATAAAAACCTTATATTAAGTTAAAAAGACCAATGGCTCTTGAAAATGTAAAAACATGAGTGAGGTGGACAGTATCACCTATGACATTAGCTACTGTCGAGGGCAAACCTACCTTGAAAAAGTTTAAAAGGGCATCGTCATTCTTGGTATTAACGACAGCATGATAATAAAATAAGTACAAGTGTGACCTGAGGGCCACACAGACCACAACACATTGGTGCAGCAGTACCAGGTAAAAGGAAGTAGTAAGTTAAAAAAATGTGACCAATGAGTAGCCTAGCCAAAACAACCTCCTCCCTTTGATCTTCAGAGAAACAAGATGGTCAATGAGCTAAAGAAAGCTTGATTTGAAAAATCTCATTATTTCATTGCTCACTCCAGGTCGACTGCCAACTGGTGTACAGTTGGGTTTTGATAACTGGACCATAGTCCATTTATGGAACAGGTATAGTGATAGAGTCAGAGCAGATGGACTTTGCTGTTCTGTCAACTACATCATTCCACGAATACCAATATGACCTGGTATCCAAAACACTGGACAGAGATAGATGGGCCAGTTTGTTTTGCATATTGATAACAACAGGGTGGTAACTAACATGGAATGATGTCGTGGCCAATAAACAGCTGAGTGAATCAGCATAGATCATACAATTCGTATATAGCATTGTTTCAATATGATTCAGGGCAAGAGAAATGGCATACAATTCAGCAGTGAACACAAAAACTGTAGAGGGGATTCTGTGTGCTACAACTGAACTGTAACAAACTATGACAAAGCCTACAGTCACCTAATTTTAAACCATCTGTATATACAAGAATGGATGGATCATTTTAAAGATATTCGGCAAAATAACAAATGATATTTCAAATCAGGAATATCTGTCTTCCTCAGATGACTCAAAGATAGTTCATAATTGGGGATAGTAATTAGTCATGGTGGAAGAGGCCGATTTGTGGATACTGCAATGCTATTCAAAGATAAATCCAAATTTTCTGATTGTACCTGGATACAAAGCCTAAAAGGAACAATGGCAGATTTTCTGTTATGAAAAGTGTTGCCCACTGAGGATGGAAAACACAACCCCAAGTAGAATGCTGTGGTAAAGATCAAAGTTTGGAAGCATACATAAGAGACAGTTGCAAATGGGAATATGCATAGAGGGTTCATGGGACTCCATGTACAGAATTTGGACTGGAAAACTACAAAAGATGAAGCCCCTGATGGTGGATAGGATACATCATTTGCAGTGCTGAGGTTCTGGCAGAACCATAAACCATAGACCCATATTCAACTCTGGATCGGATAAGGGCCCAATAAATTTTCAGCATGCAGTATCAATCCGCTCACCAAGAGGTGGAAGAAAGGATGCAGAGGATGTTCAGTACTCTTATACATATGACACAAAGTTGCTTGGTATGTGAAATAAAGTTTAATTTACAGTCAAATATGAGCCCTAAGATTTTTGCCTGAGGGATGACAGGAATGGCAACATCATCAATATAAAGTTTTGGATCTGGATGAATACTATGGTGGTTGCAGAAATGTATGCAAAATGTTTTAGAGAGAGAGAGAGTTGAAAACCATTTGTTATGGTCCACTTAAGTACATGACTTATTGCAGTTTGTAGCTGCTGCTCAATAAAACCCATGTCTGATGACTGACATGAGATGTGAAAGTCATCAACAAAAACACCATTTGCAACTGCAGGGGGTAGCTGTTCACTGATGGTATTAATCTTTATAATGAAAAATGTGACACTCGGAACACAGCCCTGAGGGACTCCAAGTCCCTGTGGGAAATAATAGGAAAGTGTTGAGCCCACACAGAAACGCAATTTAGCAGTTCATTAAAAAATGCTTAATAAAAAGAGGCAAACAGCCACGTAATCCATATGGTTAAAGGTCTCACAAAATGCCATATCTCCATGTGGAATCACAAGCTTTCACTAAATGAGAAAAAATCGAAACAAGAAGTTGTCACTTCAAAAAGGCTCCTCTAACTGATGTTTCAAGATGAATTAAGTTGTCCATCATGGAGTGTTGTCTTCAGAAACCTATACTGAGTGGGTGAGAGAAGGTTGTTTGATTCAAGGAACCAAAGAAGACGAGCATTAATCATCCTCTCTAAGCTCTTACTGAGACAACTCGTCAAAGCAATTGGACTGTAATTCGAAGGAATCTTTGGATCCTTCCCAGGTTTAAGAATAGGGAGTACAATAGCTTGGCACCAAGCATCAGAAAAGATATTCTCCTGCCATATCTGGTTAACGACAGTTAGGAAAATAGTAAGGGAAGCAGGAGAAAGGTGATGTAGCATCTCATAATGTATATCATCAGAACCAACTGAAGAATTGCCAGATTGATGAAGTGCAAGTTTGAGTTCCACCAGTGTAAGAGGGCAATTGTAATCATAGTGATGATCAGTGAAAAAGGAAAGAGGCAGATGTTCAACTCATGTTTTCACAGCTAAGAAGGAAGGGGATGAGTTTGAAGAGCTAAAAACATGAGAAAGATTTACCAAGAGTACTGGCAATGCTCTGAGCATCAGCAACTTCATGACCACTGGATATTAAGATAGAGAGAAGGGCAGAGGTATACCATCCACTCACCTTCCAGATCTTGTCCCATATGACTTTTGAACTGGTGATTGAAGAAATGCTGAAGGTGTATTTAATCCAAGATTCCTTCAGGCTTTGATGTCTAACTCGCTGAGCACATGCACAAGCTTGCTGAACTGCAATGCAGTTTGAAAGTTTGGGATATCTACGAAATTTATTCCAAGCACACTTCTGAGCTTTTCATGTAATATAATAAGCAGAATTCCACCAAGGGCGGGGATGCCATAAAAAAAATGTTGAGGTTTTGGGGATGTATTAAGCAGCTGCTTGGACAGTTAGTTACTGCTGCTACACAATCATTTATCAATGATTTACAGAAGATGGCAAGATCAAGTTCTGAGAGAGTGAGAAAGTCAGTTGGTCTGATCCAACTTCCACTTTGGCATACAGGTCAGGTGGCAATGAAAATGGCCAGTTGCTCTTAATATGATAGAAAAATGATCATTACCCCATGGATTGATGTCAACCTCCCAAGAAAAGCAAGTGAAAAGTGAAGGGGAGCAGACAGAAAGATCTATAGCAGTAAATTACTGAATGGGTAAATGAAAATAAGTGTAAGAGCCAGTATTGAAGAGAGACAGGTTGTGATTCAGGAGCATATGCTCAATAGCACAACCCCTCACAATTAATACTAGATACACCCCAGAGGAGATTATGCCCATTAAGATCCCCCAAAATTAAAAAGGGGGTTGGCAGTTGCTCAATAAGAGCATCAAGGTCTGATGGATGATAATGTTTTCCAGGGGTAAAGTACAGAGAGCAAACAGTGATGGTATGATCCAAGGAAATATGGATGGCTACAGCCTCCAAAAGATGTATTCAATGACAAGGACCAAATGGGCACATGTTAATCAAGCAGCAGTGCCACTCCCCTATGTCCTTGTCCTACACATGACCTGCCATTTTGGTATAAGGAGTATTGTCAAATTGTGACTGAATTGGTAGGTTTTAAAAATGTTTCCTGCAACGAAAGATATTTGGGATGATAAAAGTCAATCAAAACCTTGATGTTATTCACATTTGATTGAAAACCTTGATAATTCCATTGGATTAGCATGGCCATTTAAATTTATTTTGGAGGAGAATATGGCAATGAGACCTTCTACTCCCCACCACACTTTTTTCTTCACTAGATGTTGGTCATCACTCTCTAGTGATCCTGCTCTGGATGGAGCAGGCAGGTTGGTGTTTGTAGACATACATTCCAGTGATTGAAGATGTGAATGAATTGTTTGTTTAAATTTTGGGGTGTCAAGTGAGGAAGACCCCATGGAAACACCTGGGCTTGAACCAAGTGAAGTTGGGCAATGACTGGAAGATGCAGTAGGTACAGAGATAGAAGTAGATACTGATTCATTAACTTTGTTGATTTTGGAGGGTACTAGATTAAGATGTGCTGTTAAGAATTCTGTAGGAGGCACAGAAAGGTCTGTCTGGACTCTTACTGTTGTAGTGAAATGGATTACAGCAGCATAAGTATGAGACGGATTTGAGAATAGTAATTTCCAAGCCTCTGGGTAAGTAATATTGTGAAATATTTTTACATGTTGTACTTCTTTCTCTTCTACCCATTTAGGGCAAGAAGTAAAACAGGAAGAAAGTGGACCATAACAGTTAATACAATGCAGTTACAGTTGGCATTCAAAAGCATCATGGTCTTTACCAGTACAACGGGCACATATCAAGGAAGCATGGCAGGATGTTTTCAAATGCCCAAATCGTTGACAATGGAAACATCTAACAGGATTAGGAATATAAGGCTGTACCTTACAATTCAGATACTCTGCCTTGATTATGGTGGGAGGACATGATGTTGTAAATGTTAATATTAGAACATTTGTTGGCTCCATAATCCCATCTTTATGAGTAAAAATCTGATACACAGCTGTAACACCTTGGCTGCTAAAACCTGCGAGAATCTCTGACTCAGGAATGGTTTTTAAATCCCTCTCAACTATAACTCTTCTGGAAGAATTCAAAGTAAAATAAGGAATAATCTCAATAAGTATATCCCCAATGGCCTTTGATTTCAAGAGGAGTTTGGAATATTATGATGAAGATGTTTCCACTAAAATGTCCCCAGACCATAACTTTTTACTGAATTTAGGAGAGCCAGCAAGCCCTTCCAAACCCTTCTGAATAAATAAATAAATGGAAATATTTGCCCTAAGGGTTTTTCAGTTAAAGAATGTATAATTAAAAGTTGCAGGGCAGATTCAAGTTGTGAGTTTGACTGTACAGAGCCATCCATGTGTGGTTATTTCCCAGAAGTTGGATTTTTCTCTATGTTGTCCTGCTTGTTTATTTTTTCATTTGAGGGGTATCCATAATAAAAAAAAGGATATTTCAATGTCCAATGACCCCACCCACCATGGAACCATATGAGGGGACACACTACAGTACCAATGCAGTGATGGCAGGGTTTTGTGGGCACTATACCCAAACATCAGTGTTAGATACAATGTCCACAACACCCACCGAGGACATCCTATGCTGGCACTCAGTTGACCCTGGCCCAAATGGACTAGCAAATTGATCCTGGGGGCCATCCTAAGACCATCTGTCTGCAGGATTTCAAAGCCAAAGTGGCATGTTGGAGTTGGAAACCTCATCCACCAGGATATACTCTTACCCTTCACAGGTCAACAAGCATGACAAACATGCAGGTGGATGTTTAGGTCCTAGAGGAGGTAAAATGAAAGTACAGAACCTTCTCTGGGAGGTCCCCTCATCATGTACATGAATCCACATCGAGGGGTTCAGAAAAGGAAAACAGAAACATTGTATACTTCCAACTTTCAGTGGTCCAAAACTAATCAATAAAGATTTCATTTTAACTTGAGTAAAAACAAGCACAGCAGTAGGGTTTCTAGTCACCAGATTAATCACTGAACCAATTACCTGATTACACATGATTAACTGATCATCACACACCTACAATAAACACTGGCAAAAACAAATAGTCATTTTTCTCCTATTTTCAATTCTATAATGAAAGTCTTGGCATTACCTTCATTCTGTATGAGATACCATTAGAAATTCACCATTATTATTGTTTGTTCAAATATAAAATAATCTATCTTCTACAAGTCAAATAAACCAATAACTAAATCTTGAAAACATGGTTTTGTTATTACTCATAATAATTTTATAAGTATCATAACTGCAGTTAAAAACAATTAGATAGCCAATTCGTTTAAGTAAGTTATTTCAACTGATATAACATAAATATAATAGAAAATAATGATTTGTGTAGTTGCAGTATTTTGCAGTTAACTAATATAATTAACCAAACAGTTGACTTATCTGATTGGCTAACTTTATTTAGTGAATATAAACAAAATAAAATGTTTATAAACAAGGCATTTAATAAAAATTCATAATGTATCTCTCAAAAAATACAAAAATTGACACTTTAAACAAAAAAACAATCCACATACTATGAGATATTATGATACAATAGCACTCAAAACAAGAAAAATTCAGAAAGTTTTTATAACATGACATAATAATATAACAATCACTAATATATAGCCAGTGAATTAAATTATGTATGATTCACAAATAGTTACACAAGCAAACTTACTATAAACTATCATTTCTGAAAGTACCTGACTAATAATGTAACACCCACACTACATAAACTATCCAAATCATAACAATTAAAATGAACTGTATTATGTTGAAATAGATGTGCATATCTAAATATTAAAAACATAACCAATTAATATAAACAATGTCCAAAAAGACACTATTAGAGCTACATATTCTATCCAATAACACAACTTTAAAAGCTTTAATCTACAAATTACCTCAGTTTTCACTGTTAATCCATCATAATTATCTTCTTTCTCATCTTTAATCATATCAAATTTCAAAATTGTTTGTAGAGATCTTTCTTCCATGTAATCAGCTTTTATTGAAGCTAGAAATATAAACACAGATTTCTCTATAACAAGATTAATAACTTGTGCACCACGTAATGAAAACAAAATGTATACAATGTATTTATTTCAGTGATGTCGAAAAACCCACTTGTTGAGAATTTTATATGCAAAAGCGGCTCTTTTGGTTGAGAAAATATTTTACATAGAAGAGCGAATAAAATTCAGATAATCAGTTTTTATGACTGACACAATCCCAGTTTCTAACACCAGATCTTAGTAAAGAGGAAAGACACGAAAGTATTTGAGGAGGTAGGTATTATGGAAATTCCCTTTTTAATTTTCAAAAATGTTAACTTTCAAAACACACTTAACTTCCTCTGCCACTGACAGCAACATTAAGATGGAAGGGCTGGTGTGAGTATTCCTTAAGGTGTCTGAAAGATACCCATTATCAAGAGAGACACAGATTTGAAAAATCAGAAAACGGGAACCTCATCACTCTTGAGCCAAGTATACTCTTTGCCCATGGAAACTGTTCAGTGTAGATTAACTAGAGTATGGCAGACTGTACTCAGTAAGTCGACTACCTCCAAAACCTTTTTGCGGGGTATCAGTATCTGTGTGGGGGTAGGATGAGGATCATACCATCTTCACCTCAAATCCAAAATATGGGATTAAGACCCATACCAATTTTTATGTATGCCACAAAGATTCTCGCTGTTTTCTCAATCTAGAAACAGACATCAGATATTAAAAGGTTGCCTATCACATGAAATCAACTCATACAACCATGGCATGGGCAAGACATCCAAAGGCAATAACTTGGAACAATTCAATGCACAACTGCTGTGACTGAAGACACAGACAGAGCAACAATCAAAAAATAGAAACAACCTGTATTTATTGGAGAACTTATGTTGATTGCTTCACTAATTCAAAATCTCAATGCAAGGAACCAACGTCCATACAAAAGTAGAATGAGGTTCTTCAATCACACGGTTGAACTGCAACTGTGACAACTTAACTTCAGTGTGTATGTAAAGTCTATTAGGAGACATCATCATCTCATGAGGTGACTACTCAACTCTCACAGTTGTATAAATAGGATCAGAAAGCAACATCAACCAGGAAAACAACGGCTCAACTCCAGTGAGCGTGTCATAAGTATCAGGAAGCCACGTCACATTAATATCAGAAGAACACCACTGCCCAACTCTCAACAGAATAGTCTTAATTTTCTGTATAGCACTCATTCACAATCAAAACCTTATCATTAAATGGTTGAAAAAAGGTGATAACATCATCTAAATTAGGTGCTTATATACATTAACAAGACACAGGGCACATTGATGTAGGTACAAAGTGTCACAAGATATATATTGCCAAAGACAACTGGAGTATGAAAGACTGAAATAAGTGAGAAAAAAATTAATACAATGGTCAGATGAGCAAAGGATGAAACCCCATGGGGAGCCACAATTGTGTAGAGCTTGAAAGTCATTCCAAGTGCCACAAAAGGAAAAAACATAAGGACAAAAACTACCTAACCATATCTTCACATGTTTACTTAAAGAACTGTCGCAACATGCCAGATAATATTTAGTTCATTTATATAAATTATCTAAGTTATTGTACTTGTATTTCAATCAGATTCAAATATTTCTTATTTGTTGTTGATTATTACTTCACACAACAGTGAAGTACATAATACATTTCTTCTAACTCCATTGTCTGGTCCAAATATGTTAATTAATGAGTGAAAACAAAGCATTTGTTGATATCCATAGCCAGAATATGGAATAAGGTATCAAATAAAGAAACTTCTAAGAAAACTAATACATCACATGGAAAGTGTTAAGTGTAGAACTGTGACTAAGTATGTTGTAACTACAGTACTACATCAAAAACATTCAGAACTTTAGGTGAATTGATAATGTAAAAACAACAAAAGCAATCGTCTCTTTTTAATACCAGTACACTAAAAAAGAACAAATCTTGTAATACTTATAAAACCACATACAAGCTCTTTATTAACAGTATATAGTGGATCAATTCTTCATCTCAGTTAGCAGAACCCTGACTTTACACATCAGTTCTCATGATTAGTCCCACCCAGATGTGATCGTATAGAATAAGGTTAGAAAAAAAGACATTATATTCAGGTCTGTTCAATTAAACACTGAAATAACTGAGATAATGAAACCTAATTTCAATCATATACATCTCTGGGACAAAAAATAAAATAATAAATAAAACAAATAAAAGTTATACATGGTGAGTAAAGAACTTAGGTAAATTGTTAAATTAAAACAGGTAACATTTATACAATTTATGTTTGGGAAGAATAGAAAATATGTGTATCATATATATATACTACCAATTGTTGTGAAAGATCCATCTTCACTTTTCTCCAATTTCATATCCAACAAACCATCAGGCTTCTCATCAGAAAATGGTTCAACCTTCATCTTTAATACTTCCACAGTTAAAAAGAAGCTTCACATTTATATTGTTATCAAAACTTCCTGTTAGACTATACAGAAACGAATTAATAATTAGATGTTGCATCCTTCAAAAAGGTTACAAAATCTCCAACAATTATAAATCCAAAAGTTACTTTCTGTTCCTTTCATATCAAATCATAAGTTTAATTTTTTACACATCTCACCTGACATGGTTTTGAAACAAGGCAACATTTAACAGTTTCATGCTTTGTGAGCTTGTAAAAACAAGTAAATAGCTGGCACCCTGTTTTATTGCTCTCCATCCCTCCTCAAAATAGGAGGAGACTGGAAGACACATTAAAGTGAGGTTTTTACTTTATTTAGGAGATATATCTCATATATAAAACTGAACTGTAACATGACAACACTAAAACTACCATTTTACAAACTTATATGTTGCTTGGAAACTCTATTGTTGAACAAATCAAAGTTTGATATATTTTAACAAACAGCATTATTATAAACATCATTAAATCATTAAAAAACAGATATATATTTAAAATAATTTATAAATTGTATAACTTAAACTGAATTCAATGTTCAATTACTCCTCACAACAAATTAAGTTATCACATACACTGCACCCTGCACATAAATTTTACTTTCCATGTTTTCCAAAGTAATAGTTTTTTCTTGTCAATGTGACAAATTCATTTTTTAGAAACCTTTTACAATGTTAAAATGTTGATAATTTTGTTAAATTTGGTTAAAATTAATTTAAGAATTAAATGTACTTTTCAATTTTAGTATATCATATTAGAATAGTATCTGATTCTCTGAAAACGTGCACCCTATAAGAATATTTTTACTATTTATTTATTACAATTAACACAAATTTCATCAATTATCACAATACTGCACGCCATACTTCCATTTTAATTCCACGAAAAGGTCAAGTAACAGTCAATAGCGATCCATATCAAGAAAAGTCGGTAGTTTTGAACGCAGGAAGTATTGTGTAACGTTTGACAAAAAAAATAAAAAATAAATACAATCATTATCCACTTTTTTAAAATAACCTTAAAATACACACATGTAGAACTTTACAACTTCTGACATATATACATACAGTGATAACACGCTTGTCGCACTTCATCAAAAGCTAATATAACTTTTAAATTTTAGTTTCTTTTGTAATTCCTCACAGACTTGATAATTCTCTGTCTTTTAATAAACTTAATTATTTCATATAAACTATATTTTTTTCGGTATAATAAACTGTTTAACAGTTATACAAAAACCTTCAGTTCTCCCTCAGACCTAAAGTATTCTGCACTACACAGTCCGCAACTCTCGCTTTCGCGTTAAATGTTTTATACGTGTGCTTTTTTACCTTACAAGTTCTAGCTAGGTAGTTTGAAACAGTTTGTTACGGAATGAAAATTAATATATTTATTCGAGCTCTCTAGCTATAAAATACAATCACGTATGATTTACTTTCAAAAGATCAAGTTATATCAAAACACAAATACACGCTATTATTAATAAAGAATTCGAATTAAGATACTTGATCTCCCTCATTTACAGAAAATTAACTTAATATATATCTAATAGCACTTTTCCTGTTTTATTCAGTATTTATCTTTTAGCAAAGTTATATACAGATGCCAAGAACAAAATCCTTATATTTATCGTCGTAAATCCTTAAAAGTACCGCTGTTTCAACGCAGGTCTGACAAGAGTGGGGGGGAGATCAGAAGGGTTATAGTCCTGGTGCACAGCGTCAATAAGGGTCACAGGGAAATATAGATTGAAGAATAATGCATTCTCATTTTCATAATATACTTAAGAAAATATTGCAGTTTTGCGGGAAATCGCTTTGGCGCAAGAAATGTAAATTCTCAACACACTTGGCTTCCGACGACCAGAAAAATATTTCATACGTCATGAATGCACCACGAATTCATGAAGACTTTAAAAAGGGGTCAGGGAACGTAACTGTCTTCCGAAACCGATCTACTTCGAGGCGCCTCTGTTCCAACTTGGGCTACTCATTTACCAATAAATAGTGGGGTTGACCGACATATTATAACGCCCCCCGGCTGAAGGGCGAGTATGTTTGGTATGATGGTGATTCAAATCAGCAATCCTCAAATAACGAGCCGAGTACCTTATCCACCTGGCCATGCCGGGCTTTATCGAAAAGACAAAAGCAATATATTGCTATTTAAACAAGTACTGTGAGAGAATACTGGGGCCAAGGGATTTACTTTTTTTCTATGGTGTCTGAAGTGATCATTCTGATAGCTGAAGCCGTTGCTGTTTCAATTTTTTTTTACTTGTATAGGAGCGATTTATGATCTTTTGTCAATATATATCAAGGTACATCTTTCAGCACAGTATCCCTCCATTCGATAAACATTATAACCATTCTGTGCTTGTTGTAGTTTTCATGCTATAACTGTTAAATAATTAGTAAGCATATATTCACGATATTTGACAGATTATCTATAAACGTTACAATACTTTCGTAAGCAAAATATCACATTATTTTTCGTAAGCTTTACGGTTTTTAAAGCAACGTTTATCTCATGCCTTTTATCTTTTGAAATGTTGACTATCAACATTCAAAACAGTGGCGACGCCAAAGGGACTCGAGCCCTCCGAAAATGAGCCAAGCTACATCATCCCCCCAATATTGTTACCTACATATATTCATAAAATATGGAAAAACACATTCGTCATTGTTGCTTAATAATTAGCATCAAAGAGACATAGATCTGTAGAACTCAACATCTTCATTAAGACGGAAGTATGTGTTATGCGTCCTATAGCAACGTACTGAATGCACTGAAACTCATGCGCTGTATTGCCGCTCCCTGTGTAATGCCATTCTATCTTGAGCTGTTTTTGTTTGTTTGTTGTTTTTTGTTAAACTCGCACAAAGCTACTCGAGGGCTATCTGTGCTAGCCGTCCCTAATTTAGCAGTGTAAGACTAGAGGGAAGGCAGCTAGTCATCACCACCCACCGCCAACTCTTGGGCTACTCTTTTACCAAGGAAAAGTGGGATTGACCGTCACATTATAACGCCCCCACGGCTGGAAGGGCGAGCATGTTTGGCGCGAACCCACGACCCTCAGATTACGAAGCGCACGCCTTAACGCGCTAGGCCATGCCAGGTCTCTATCATGAGCTTTGACGAAGATTAGACAACGACGTTTATTTCAGGTTACAACAGATCAAGAATTTTACTTGATAAACCAAAGGTTTCACAGGTATTTATTCATTAACTTCATTTATCTTTTATTGAAAAGTAAAACATAGCATGCATGTATAAGTGTATTGTGTATAGATCAAAACTATGAAGCATTTAGCTGGTGTTGTGTCCTCTGTGAGATCATTTTGCACTGTGTATCAGCCATCCAAAATTGTACTAATGACTGTGGCATACACTTAAAATTGTAACTTACAATCCAATTAATGTTATACTTATACTTATGATTAGATAATAACCTTACATGTTAACTGACCAAATATTTCTAAACAATTCTAGAATGAATTTTGAAATTGTCATTGGGCTATTTAGAAGTGCCTAATTTAATGTAATGTAGCAGTTACATATTATTGTAACAGGTGTTTGTTACACTTATGATAATAAGAACAAAATCACAATCAGAGTTTGGCCTACATGAATAATGTGAACTTATGAAGAAACCAGCCTTTCTGTGAAGATCAAGAACTAGATGCCAGCCACACGCCACCCTCCCATTAGCTACCCACAGTTTTACAACATGCCCTATCAAAACCTGTAATTTTACATCATGAATAATGCCAATATAGGGAAAAAATTCCCATTCATTTCATATAAAGTGGTACTAGCAGTCAGCCGGCTTGGGGGGTCACTTTGACGTTTGCACACTCTGTATGAAAGGGAGTCATGTTTGTTTAGGCAGCTATCGCCCTCTCTGGTATTCGGCCTCACACCGAAACACACTCAGTTTGGATTAATAAAAGGAAATCAAAATTATTGACTCGTTTTCAAACAAGAACGCCAACACGCAAGACAAGAGTCAGAAATCAACCACCAAAACATAAACCGGTCATACTACACATAGGATTGATTATGCAACACTACCTGCTGCCCAAGAAGAGGCAGTAAGTAGATGGTCCTACAAACATATGTGGTGCAAGTGAGGAGGACAGTGGTGATGGTGAGAATGCGAACACGACTAGTGCGGGACCCCAGCTGCAAGAGGGCACCAATCACACCCAGGGTGAAAAACTTCCATCAAAACCCAAGGACCTGAGCCAGCTTCCAGATAGTGGTCCTTCTTGTCAAGACATGCAGAGATACCCAGTCACAGAATAAAGTGGCCAGTCAAGGTCATTTAACAAGAATTGGCATGATCAGCACTCGTGGTTAGAGTACTCTGTGACCCAAGATGCTGCATTCCACTTCGCATGCCGTCTTTTCAGTCACATACACTTCAGTAAAACTGAGAAGTTCTTCACCCATGAAGGGTTCCAGAACTGGAAGAAGGCGACCACATTACCGAAGTCCTATGATAACTCTGCAGGGCACAAGTTTGCCATGCAAGCATGGGCAGAGTTTAATTTACAGAAAACAAAGGATCCAACATGCTCTCAATGCAAGCTATGCTAAAACTATGGAGGAAAACTGACATTACATATGAGCCATGATAGATACACTGCTCTACACAGCCTGCCAGAATGAAGCCCAGATAGGTCACAGGGAAGATAGTCAGTCAGATAACAGGGGCAATTTCCTGAAACTTCTTGACATGATTTCCAGGTATGATGAAATCGTGAAGAAGAAGCTGAGTGGTCCTGACAATGCCAAGTACATGCACCACGATATCCAAAATGAACTGCTTGACACCATAGCTGGAATGATCAGGAAGGATATCAGCAAAGAGGTCATGGAAGCTAAGCATTTTGCTTTAATGGTGGATGAAACAAAGGATGTGAGCAAACAAGAACAGCTGTCCATTGTGTTAAGGTACCTACACAAACAGAGCCTTCACTTTACAGCTATTGAGAGCCTGGATGCTGATTCATTGCTCAAGAAAATCATGGAGACTCTGGCTAAAGGTGGTATTGACCATAATGCTGCATTGGCCAGTGCTATAACGGAGCTGCAGTCATGTCAGAACACATCAGTGGCATACAGGAGAGGTTCAGGAGAGAGGTGTCTAAGGCTGTGTATGTCCACTGCTATGCGCACAGGCTCAATCTTATGCTAGTTGATGGTGTGCATAACGTCCACGCTCCAGCAGAGTTCTTTGTAACAATTCAGAAGCTGTACAAATTCTTTTCTACATTGGTTGTGGATGAAGAATGCCTGAAGGTACAGAAAGAGCTTGACCTTTAAACCATCACATAGAGTTGAAGCGACTGTCAGACATAAGATGGGCCTGCCAACATGTTGCTTGTTTGGCTGTAAAAAGAACCCTCCTGACATTGTGAAAACCCTAAAGAGTCTTGTGGAGGGGGACAATGTCCACAGAGCCACTGAATTAAAGGGCCTGTGTATCTTCCCAGATCAGTAGTTTGTAACCAGTCTAGTGGCCATAGCAAAACTACTGCTGATGACAAAACAGCTATCAGATCACCTCCAGTCACTTCACCTGCAGCTGGCCTCTGCAAAAGACCAAGTACAATCTGTCATCTCTGGTCTCTCAGAAATGGGAACTGAAGCAACATGGAAAGACTTTGAACAGTCTGCTGAGGATATATGTAAGAAAGTGGGAATATGTACTGAGATGGTGCCTAAAGGTGGAAAGCAATACACTCCCAGACACCTGGACGAATTCATTATCACATCTAGTACTGGCCAAAGAGATGAACCGACACCAGATGCCAGGAGACACACCTGCTATGCCATCAAAGACAGGATGCTCAATGAGCTGGATAGAAGATTCTCCTCTGATGCCTGCAATGTTCTGATGAGGCAACTGCATTGAACCACAAACACTCTACGTTTTTGGACAAGCAAGCACTCTTAGGAATGGCAGCGAACTATGGTGTGGCAAAAGATGATCTCGCAGTGGAGGTCCACCAGTTGAATTGGCTAATTACCAGGAAGAAAGACAAGGGGCAGGAAATATCCACACCACTGGAGCTTGCAACCATGCTGGAGCAATAAAAGGATGCCTTCATGGATCTCCACAAACTTGTATGCATTGCTGTGACCCTGCCTGTGAAAGAAGTTTTTCATGTCTGAAGATTCTCAAGACATACTGGCGCAACAACAGTAGTAACAACCACACCAGCAACCTTGCTGTCATATCAGTAAACTCCAGGAGGGCAAAATAACTCGATATTGATACTATTATAGACACATTTACTGCCAATAACCAAAACAGGTGCATTGTTTTGAAGTAATATTGACTATAAACATAACATAATGAAAGATAGTTAGCCTGATAGTGACCTTACTTTCCTCAGAGTGTATTAACTTCACGTGGAATAATTCGTTTCTGCTATGCAAACTATATCTTTATATTTCATTTGATGTGTAGCTTTGCTGTTAAAGGTATATTAAATGTTCAATCTAAGTTAATCTCAATGTTCTTTATTATTACATATTACCTTGGGTGGAATTTAGGTGTGCTTTCTGTTTTACATATGCACATATTTTCATAAATAGTTTTGTTTTGTATTAAGCACAAAGCTACACAATGGGCTATCCGTGCTTTGCCCACCACGGGTATCGAAACCCGGATTTTAGCGTACAAGTCCGCAGACATCCCGCTGAGCCACTGAGGACTTTCATAAACAGATCATTTCTAATTTGTAATAATGAATTATTGATCAGAGTATGAGTTTCCAATGAAAACTGCATTAAAAGCGCAGTTCTAAATAGCACACCTTTCTGAAATGTACCTCGGTATTTACATTATTATAATTTACCATCTGTACTTCATATTGATGGCATTTTGGGAAGCCCCTCCACAGTTTACCTCAGCCCCCAACGAAAATATCCTGGCGCCACCACTGATTCAAAATTTTAGGATTGAAAGTGCTTTTATGAACTAGAATATTATCAAATTTAATATGCAAAATCCTTATAATCTCAAGATAATTGTCAAATGTCTGTTAGGATAAATGTTTATATTTATCAGTTATTTTTAACAATCGAATCTTTGTATGCATTCGGTCCGTTTGACCGATATCATACTCACCATACAAAATCATAAAATAAATAATGCCTATTTTATTATAAAATGACTAGAAATTATAACATGAAAACAAGAATACTTAGACTAAGTAGCTCACCTAATAGTATAATATATTTACAAATACATTTTATTTTCATTATATTGACTTTTCAGCCGTACCTTGTTAAACATTACAGAAGTTACAATAACGCGACGCGCCTGCACTCATGTTACTGTATTCAAGAGTAAAAATTGATCTTTGCAAAATTAATGGTCTTGGCTGTGTTTTAGTGGTTTGGTTTGAATTTCACGCAATGCTACTCGAGGGCTATCTGCAGTAGCCTCCCCTAATTAAGTAGTTTAATACTAGATGAAAGGCAACTAGTCATCACCACTCACCGCCAACTCTTGGGCTACTCTTTTACCAATGAACAGTGGGATTGACCATTGATTTTAGCGCCCCAACGGCTGAAAGGGCGAGCATGTTTGGTGAGATGGGGATTCGAACCCGTGACCCTCGGACTACGAGTCGAATGTTTTATTCAACTGGTATTTTCTAAAACAAAGTCACATTTCAGTTATGATACATATGTATATACATTATTACTACTTACAAATATACTCTTCAACTTATTTTTCTTGAAACATTGAATAGTAAATAAAGTGTGGAAAATAATTCTCTTCTTACGAACATTGTATTTGTTTACTTCTTGTCATAGGCTGCTAAGCCTTATCAAAACTCGCACGTGAAAAATGTGAAACTAAATATTTCTTTTTAGATTTTATACATACATTTGAAAGAACCAAGAAATCATAAAGTATCATATCAATACAACAAAATACCACAATATCAAGTTTAGTAACTACGCCCTATTTGATTCTAAAAAAGAAAAGAACAATGCATAACACAGAAACGTCGAGGCCGTTCTATTCCAACTGGGCTGTTTGAGAATATTTGGTTTAGTTTGTTTTGAACCTCGTACAAAGCTAAACGAGGACTATCTGTGCTAGCCGTCCCTAATTTAGCAGTGTAAGACTAGAGGGAAGGCAGCTAGTCATCACCACCCACCGCCAACTCTTGGGCTACACTTTTACCAACGAATAGTGGATTTGACCGTAACATTATACACCCCCACGGCTGGGAGGGCGAGCATGTTTAGCGCGACCCTCGGATTACGAGTCGCACGCCTTACGCGCTTGGCCATGCCATGCCAGGGTGAAATCAATAGTACTTGCATCTTACAATGCTTTAGAAAATTTTAAAACGAAATAAAAGCTATATTGCCAGATATAGAAGAATAACTGGTCCATAACTAGAATCACATGACTCAGAACACTGGCGTTCCACAATAAGAGTTTCATCTACTTTATTTCATGTAGCAACTAGGAACATTTTGCTAGTTCTAATTGGAATAATAAACCACTTGAAAAGATTTCAATATTTGTAAGACTACGTTCCATGTCGGTTTATCAATTTTGATGAGGTATTCCTGTTAGCTTTCTCCATGACGAGAAAACCACTTGAAGATATGAATAATCATTTTACAATGTGTAATTTATCACAAAAGGTTTAATCAAATATTTTTAATGTCTAGAAAATCAATATTTGTAACGTTATAACACTACAATCAATTTACTCTGTATGAATAAATTGGACATTCTGTATAAAAATAACTTGTAGCAGTATTAAATATAAATACATTTGTACCTTACGAACGAATTATAACAATTAACAACACATACCATATATTAATAAACAATAATACTCAACATCGGTTTTGATGAAATGTTTTTTTCTGTTATGAAACTTTATAACCCGTCACTCTCGTTCATAGTGCAAGGTCGGTGTACTAGCAACTCTGATGAGTCACAACAAATATTCAATTTGGATGAAGAGTACACACCGTTTAGAGATGACACGTTTTGATCCATAATTTACGTTCAATGTTATTGTAATTTACTGACAAATAAAAGGTCAGTAACCGTGAAAGTCAATTTTAACTCTATTCAAATTCAAAATAGTTGAGATTTAGTAAATATTACAAAGAACATATGTTTTAAACATATTACCATCAAATTATATATTTCTTTATAATTGAAATACTGTTTGTTTGTTTTTGGAATTTCGCACAAAGCTACTCGAGGGCTATCTGTGCTAGCCGTCCCTAATTTAGCAGTGTAAGACTAGAGGGAAGGCAGCTAGTCATCACCACCCACCGCCAACTCTTATCAACGAATAGTGGGATTGACCGTCACATTATACGCCACCACGGCTGGAAGGGCGAACATGTTTAGCGCGACTCGGGCGCGAACCCGCGACCCTCGGATTACGAGCGCACGCCTTAACGCGCTCGGCCATGCCAGGCCTAATTGAAATACTCTATCTATAATTGGTTATCGATTTTCAACTTCTACTATTCACTTTCCGATATCTACTTTTATAACACAGACTTGAAACCTTTATCTAAACAAGAAACGAATTACTTACTACTTCAACAGAATAGGAAGAATTTTGACAATGGATTTCAACCGTTAATGTAGTTGATATATAAATGTTTTATAGCACTACATATGATCTGTGAATTAATCTGCTGCTGATAATTTGGAGATTTAAGGTTGGTGCATGGTGTACATGAGGAGGATGGGAGAATTTATTAATAATTTATACCTTCTGCATGTCTTAATCTTAACTATTTAAAATCTTGAGTTTATTTCCTAAAAAGTATGTGTGAAATGGATAACTTTAAGTAAAACTTTCTGATTGCAATATAAAATTCATCAGAAAATCTTCGAGATTTTCTTCCACTTTTAAAAAAATATATTTGAAGTTACCTTGATCTAATGACATGATTTGTCTTAGAAGATAAACTACCAATTCTTTATGTATGCAACTTTAGAAATTCAAGCATACTTTAATTCTTGAAGTAATTTGTTTTTAGTCACCTGTTATACAATTTCCCTTGAGACATGAGTCAAATGCTTGTACATCTGAACATGGTTATGTTAAGCTAACTGTCAACTTGTTCCTGACGATGACCAAAATTGCTAATTAAAATGTTGTGCTTTAAAACAAATTATCTTTCTTTTGGTGAAACCAGTTAAATCATGGAACTTCAAGGAAAAGCTTGATTTTAATTACAAGATCTGACTGATTGTGTGTGTCTTAAAGTTTAATTTAATTCAGTTAACAGCCCAAATGGACCAAAAAGTATCTTTATGTCCTTTAATGTTATGTTACAAAATAACACAATAAGCAATTTGAGCTGTGTCAATCACTGGAATAAAAACCCAATTTTTACTATTATAAACACAATAATTTAACTATTGGGGTATGGAGGCTATATGCTACCCACTGTGTATTCTCTCATGTAGTTTTAACTTACAGTTCCATACACATTTTTCCCACACTCTGTACAACTGTATGGTTTATCACCAGTGTGTGTTTTTTGATGATGTTTTAATCCATCTTTTGACCAAGTGTTTTTTACAAATTGCAAAACTGTAAGGTTTCTCTCCAGTATGCTCTTTCATGTAGTTTTAAGTAAAACCTTCTCACAAATTTCACAACTGTAAGGTTTCAAATTAGTGTGTATTACCAAGTGTTTCTAATACACTCCTTGAATTAAACTCTTGTTCACAAACTGCACAGCTTCTCCCCAGTGTGTATTCTTTGATGAATTTTTAAGGCATTACATTCTACAGACTGCTTTCCACAAACTCCACAACTGCATGGTTTCTCCCCCATGTGTATTCTGCGATGTATTTTCAAGTAACTACCTGATGGAAACTGTTTCGTACAAACTCCACAACTGTATGGTTTCTCCCAAATGTGTGTTCTGTGATGTATTTTTAAGGAACTGATTGATGAAAACTGTTTCCTACAAACTCCACAACTGTATGGTCTCTCCCCAGTGTGTGTTCTGTGATGTTTTTTAATTGACCTCGTGTTCTAAATTCCTTTTCACAAACTGTACAACAATGCAGTTTCTGTTCAATCTGTATTATATGATGTGATTTTAATCTATTTTTTGTACTCAAGTGGTTTTACATACTGAACAACTACAGGATTTCTTGCCAATATGTGTTCTTAAATGTGTATTGAAGTTTCCACTTCAAATAATTTTTCACAAAGTATATAACTGTATGGTTTTTCCTCACTGCTTGCTTTTTATGACTTTTTAAGTTCCCCTTTAATGGAAATTGTTTTCCAAAAACTTTACAGCTGTAAAGTTTCTCTCCAGTTTTATTTTTTTCATGTTGCTCTGAGGGACTATTTCTCTCAAAACTTCTTCCATAAACATCACAATGATATGGTTTTTCTCCAGACTGTAACTGCCTTTGTTGTGTTAGCTTACCCAGTGTTGAAAATTCTTCTCCACTAATTACACAAAATGTTTTACCATTGCACCGAGGTATATTGAATGTATTTATTATTTAGTTCATTTCCATTTGAAGTTGTTTCTCCACATATTTCACTGTTTGGTTTTAGATATTTTATCATTTCTGTAACATGATCTTGTTTTACACCATGATAATCAGGACACTGACTCACTCTACAGATGTTTTCACTGGTCTTCTTGTCTGAAAAGAAAAATTTTATGTCTAAAAACTAATTATTATGTAGCTTTTACACTTTATAGAGTCTTGTCTGTATGAATCAGAATAGCACTGAAAAACTGTAGGTAATATTCCACATTTAATGTAAGGTTTTAGTGTACAAAATAAAATCACCTGTAGAAATATGGTAGTACAATGTTACAACCACCAATGCTTGCCCATTAAGAGATAGTTTCTAACTTGACTTGATTTGTCATCATGTTAAAAGTTTCTTATGATTAGCATATAGAATGGGTTTTTTGCATGTCCTAGCCACAAGTCATTTCCTGCTAGTTTTAAGTCATGATTCATTTAGTCCAGGTTGCAATGCAAGTCACAATAATAGTGTTTGTGATCTAGTCAAATGATCTATAAGAAAGAAAGTCTACTGTACATTTCGGTAACTTTGTTAACACTTTGTAAGAAACATAATTCTACCTTTATTCTTTCTCTGTATGGATATGAATTTTTTATTTTTTTTCACTGTTTCACAAAGAAACCAAGAGAATAAACATTAGCCAGTTAGCAATTTTCTTTCAGTAATGTTTTCCCTATTTGATTTCAGGGTTAGTTTAATTTTAATATTTTGAAATTATTTTTATCATTTTATCACTTCAAAACCCTTCAAACACAAACTCCCAAGTAGAAAAAAAAAACACATAAAATAATAAATCTACACACTTCTAAACTTTTTTATCTCACAGCAACCAAACACTTTGATAAAATACCAAAAAGTTAATTATATAAAGCCATTTTCAATGTACTTTATGGATTCTAAATGTTTGTACTTACCCGATGTATTTTGTAGCATGGGTTCAATTTTTTCTTGAAATTCAGTTTTTGTTTCTCATCCATATCATTATAGTTTAAATTATTTCGATCATGATCTTTGGTGTCACTGAACTTTGAAATAACTTCATCTTCTAACAAATCACCTGAATGTTCTGCTTTCTCATGAACAAATATGTTCTAAAATCAAACAACATATTCAAAAGGTTAATAAAAATTACAGCTAGCATTTTCATTGCACACTGTCTTCAAAGTTCACTAGTTTAAAACATACAGTGCTGTTATAAAAGTGTAAGGACAAAGTACAAATTAAATTTCAGGCTACTTTTAAAGAACAATGGAAAATAACTCACAGGAGAAACATTAAAATATTATTGATCTCATTTAGTACAAAACAAACTCAGCAAACAGTTCATAATTTACATGTCTGTCATTTTGCTTTAATAACTACAGACAGTCCTTCAGGCATTGTTGCAATATATTAAATCAAAGATTCCTTTGGAATTTTACTCCATATTTCTCTTATATTAACACTCTCATAAAGTTTGTTTTGCACACTTCTGTAATAATATAATTAATAAACCTAATTTTGTAAATAGTAAAACTATTTAAATACCTTTCCTAACATGTTAGGGCTTTAGATACTTATATTTGCATCTAATATTTTACTTTAACATAGCTTGCTGGAGATGGAAGATGTGTTCCAAAATATTGAGGAGTTTAATTTTTGTTTCCATCTCATGTATGCCAAATATTTGTTATTGTTTTCATCATTGTGTTATTCATCATCAAACTTGAATTCCCAACAAAGTAATATTTTAACTTCAGATACATATTCTTCTACACCACAAATAGCTGGATCCAACACTGATGATGGGGGAAGAATCACTGTAAATCAACTATAATGTTGAGCATACTTCTGTAATGGGAACAAAGCTTATGGAAATTGGTTGGTGGAGCAACATATGTTACGAGTCTGGAACAGAAGAAGAGAGGGTGCTTTTGTACTTCACAATAGGAATCAGAGCTAAATCATAAACCACATTAAAACACTTAAGTGTGCATGAATCACTACCAACTGGCACAAATATTTGGAACTGTGTCATCACAAAAAGACAGAAGAACAGGTGACCATAAATAGCCACATTTGATTCTGTCAGCTTTTTTTTTTTTAATGTAATGAGGGAAGAGAGAAGAGAATAACAACTGATTACCTTGCTTGACAGACCTTACAATATGGAGGATGCAAAGTTATAATGGCATAACATGTGAATGATAATGATGATGAGGAACAAAAGGAAGTAGATGGTTAAAAACAGGGAGTACCAGAAAAGGTATGTCTCAGCATTGCTACATTTTTATGTATTCATTGGAATAAGTAACACACAGAAGGAATTACAGAAAAGGGACACAGAAAAACTGTATACCTCCAACATTCAGTGGTACAAAGCTAATCAATAAAGATTTCATTTTAACTTGAGTAAAACAAGCACAACAGTAGGATTTGTAGCCACCAAATTAATTACTGAACCAAATACTTGATTACACATGATTAACTGATCACACAACTACAATAAACACTGGCAAAAACAAATAGTATACACTTTTCTCCTATTTTCAATCCTATACTGAAAGTCTTGGCATTACCTTCATTCTGTATGAGATACCCTGAGAAATTCACCATTATTATTGTTTGTTCAAATATAAAATAATCTATCTTCTATAAGTCAAGTAAACCAATAACTAAATAATGAAAACCGTTATTTAAAACATTTACGTTATTACAACTAGCAAAAAAGAAACATTTCACTATTTCTAATTGAAATAAAAACACTACTTTGCAGTTTGTTTACTTAAACAATGTAAGTAAACTAAAATATGAATGTAGTTAAATCTTTTAATGAATTTAAACATTATATGCACCAAAACTGTTTTATATTTAATATCTATTTAGCATTTTGGTTTCATATGAATGTGAGTTGATCATCACATGTTCATAAACACAATCCTTCAGAAGACTGTCCTTTTAAACTATACCTTAATAATTGGTCTAAATTTCTGAAATTTTAAAACTAATACATTATATACTGTTAAAAAATTTCAAAGCTACACTTTGTAAATTTTTAAAAAAGTATAAATCCGAGACCAACTTATAAACTTTGTATGTAAAAATTATTTCAAAGTTTAAGTGATTTTGAAAAGTAATTGAACAATGATTAATTTTTACATATAGAGTTGATAAGTTGCTAAATATTCTTGTACTGAAAAGATAGGGTCATTATTACCACTATACATTGTCTATTTAAAGAATAGTGTTGTTATAATTATATGTTAAAGAAAAAAACCTTGTAATTCTTTAATGTAGTATCAAAAGTACTCAGTGATGAAGTACTCGCACCTCAATGTGCTATAGGACGTTTTGTGAAGAAATAAGAGAGGCTATATTATAAGATGAAAAACACAACATAAGATGCAACAAAATGGTCAAAAAACAAAGTGAAATATGGCAAACATACATTTACAACACTGTTGTTCTTTTTAACAATATGAGTATCAACATTCCAAGTTAGGGATGAACAACAGTAGTACATTTACGTTATTACAACTAACAAAAAAGAATAATTTTACAAGTTTTAATTGAAATAAAAACTGTTTCTATGTAGGTAAAGACTACTTTATATGTTTAACAGTTTCAGTGATCCAATTTCTGTTCTTAGTTGTGTATCCTGCCCACAGATCAAAACACAATTGTGTGTTGTTTCACACTACTTTAAGTACTTACAACATACATGTGCTGTATACAACAACTGAAAAGTTTTAAAACTTTCCATATTTTATTTCATAAAGTTATAAACATTTACACATTTGATGGAATGAATATATGTGAATGTATCAATATAAAAAATTCTTCATTGACAAGTCTCCTACAAAGTTAAAATATTAATAATGTAATTAGATTAGGCTAAAAGAATTACGAACTACATAAACTTTTCTTTTCTACTTTAGTATTTTCTATTTCAGTAGTACATTATCATCATAATGCTTGCAGCCTGTAAGAATATTTACTACTCGTTAATTACAGTTAACATAAACTTCATCAACCATCACTATACTGAATGTCAAAATTTCCTTCTATTAGTAAGTCCTAGTAAATAACAGTGAATAGCAATCAATGTTAAGATTCTATAGTTTCAGATGCAGTAAGTAGTATGAATATAATATTTGGCAAAAGATAAGGAATCAAAGTTCTACCATCATTCACTTGTCAATATAACCTTTTTTTTACATGCAGACAAATTACACTTTAAGACTTCTGTTACACATTTGTCACATTTCACCAGACTAACATAACTTTTATATTTTAATTTTATTTTGGAATCCATAATGGGTTTAACCATTCTCTTATCTTCCATTAAACTTAAATATACACATATATATTTATACCAATATAGTTTGAGTTATAGAAAAATTTCCATTTTTCCATAGAACCGGTATAGTACATCCTACCCAATGAACACTTCTTCAAATTTCATCTTTACAAGCTTTAACTAGGCTGTTTTGAAATAACTGCTTTAAATTAAAAATTAAAACATTTATTCCAACACAACTTTTCACCTCTAACAATAAGACATGATCATGTATAATACAGTACAAATTGTTTCACTAATAGTGTGAATAAATTACAATTGTATTCAATTACATAATCCAAATCATGACATTTTACTCTTTGTAGTTTTAGAGGGAATTAATTTTATACAAATATAACAGCCTCTTGATGTTTTATTACTGTTGAGTTTTATATCTTCTTTTCTCAGTATTTACAGTTTTTCATTTTTTTTAAGTTTACTGATAAACATTCTTTTTTACAGTTAATGTTATTGCCACATTTTTCTTTATATCTTTTGGTAGAAAAGTTTAATGTCAAATTAAGATAAAGTATAGAACAACATTTTGACCATATCAAGTCATTTTCAGGTTAACAAAGAGAGTTTGAAAACTTGACGGTAAATGGACCTGAGCCAATACAACATCATGACCTATAATGTCCCAACAACAAAAACAAACAAACGTGTATTTAATGCCAGAACAAAAAATGAAATATAAGAAAGTGGAGGGTGAAAGACAGATGTATCTAAATCCTCTTGGTTTTTTTGCTTTAACTGTAAATAAAACACAAGCAAAATTTTTTAATATACTTGTAGTACTACTACACTAAATTACTATTTAACTAAATAATGAACCTAAGAACACAGAGTAACAACCCACAAAGCAAATAATGTTAATAACTATCATAATTCTTTTGGCTTTCTAACTTTGTGGTAACAGCTATTAAAAATTAAGCTTAGTTTGTCAAGGTGTTGAGAAATAATTTTGAGTTGGAAACTAAACTCTGTTTAGAAAACAAAAGAAATACATCAACTGATAGAATAAAACTTTGCTTTCTGTTTGTTATAACTTACATACTGAGAAATTTAAGAAGAAATATTGGCTAGCTGTGTGTGTGTGTGTGTGAAAATTTTACAGGTCTTTATACTATCCTGGTGGATTGTGGAAAACATTGTGATTGGTTTATTTATCTCAAGTTCTGATTTTTGAAAAAGCTGCAGATGAAAGACAGAAGAATTTTGAAAAGTCGTCCTTTATACTTAAGTTTTTACAAGAAGCTGTTACTGTCTCTCCCACTTAGTTCATAATGAACACTCTGTATGAACAATCTATCAGAGAAAGATAAAGCAATTTACAGTTTTTAAGTAAATGTTGTAAAAATATATATATATTTCTTAAATTCATAACGTGCTATATGACCTGCCCCAACAAGAGGGTTAATAATGAACTGAGTCCTTGATCTCAAAAGGTCTTCAGTGGATGATACATATGTATGAAAAGGAGACAACTATCTAAGTATCTTCAGTGGATGATATATATGTATGAAAAGGAGACAACTATCTAAGTATCTTCAGTAGATGATATATATGTATGAAAAGGAGACAACTATCTAAGTATACCTCCTGAGGTTTACTTAGTCTATCACAACATGCCACATAATGATTAGTTGAATTACATAAATTACCTAAGTTATTGTACTTGTGTTTAAATCAAAATGACTGTTACTTCACTTGACAGTGAATTATATAACAGATCTCTTCTAAACTCATTGTCTGATCCAATGAGTGCCAACAAAGAATTTGTAGGTTTTCATGGTTAGATATGAAATAAAAAAGCTTCTAAAATAACTAATACCTCACACGGAAAGTGGTTAAGTGTTGGACTATGAATAAATATGTTACAAGGGACTATGAATAAACATGTTACAATGGACTATGAATAGATATGTTACAACTGCTATAATACATAAAGAAAATTCAGAATTATAGATCAGGTGACAGTTAAAAACCATGAAAAGGCCATCAAGTTTACAAATTATCAGTACATAATAAAGAACAAATGTTGTAGCACCAATTAAATCACATACAAGTTCTTTAGCAACATATATAGCAGGTTAATCCTTCAATTAGCAGAACACTTGTTTCACAAGTGAAAGGTCTCAAGTTTAACTCTACTCATGGGTGATCATATAAAATAAGGTTAGAATGTGCCACTAGATTCATGTTTATTTAACAAACTACTGAAAAAACCCACTAGAATGCAACCTAATTTCACTGACACACATCCCTAGGACAGAAAATAAAATCATGAACAAAATAAAAAAGAAAATGTACCATTGAATAATACAACATTTAAAGAAAGAGCTAAATTAAAACAGGTAAAAATCATACTATATTTATTTTGAAACATCATCAAAATTTTAAATATTAGGGGGTCCTCATTAAACATCAGAGTTAAGAACCAGAAATTTGCAACAGGTAATAACAAGAGTAATAAGAAATGGAATAAGATGGAAGCATGAACAATACGTGTGTAATGCAAAACAGAGAAATATCTCCTATAAGAAACAATGAAATGTGCTATTTAACAGGGGCAATAACTTAAGAAAATCTTGTTTTACACCAAGCAACCAAATTACAAACTGTACATGTAAAGTTTTGGTACTACACTATATAACACAATTTATAAATAATTCTGAATTCAATTACAAACTTTATACATAAAGTTCTGGCACTATACTATATAAAACAATATATAAATAATTATGAATTCAATTACAAACTTTACATGTAAAGTTCTGGCACTATACCACATAAAACAATTTATAAATAATTATGAATTCAATTACAAACTTTACATGTAAAGTTCTGGCACTATACCATATAACACAATTTATAAATAATAATGAATTCAATTACAAACTTTACACTAAGTTCTGGCACTATACTATATAACAATTTATAAATAATTCTAAATTCAAGGATATTTAAACAGATTTTATATTTAACAAATGCTTAATTGAAAACCATTTTTTTATGAACATTTAAAAACACTTTCCTAACAGAGAACATTTCAGTATAAGAGTCACAGAATATTAAATACATTTTGAAAAACCTCTTTAACTTTTATATTCTTTTCTTAAGGAATGTACAAGTTGTACTAGACTGAAAGTGTTGTGAGAGGATTGGGCAGAAGATGAAAATGTAGATGCAGCTGTGATGTCATCAATGTCACTGACTTCTGTCACCTTTATCTCTCTAGAAGACACAGGCTCAGAATTTTCATTCACCTGAGAACCAGGAAGGGCCTGCTTTGAGTTACTTGGGTGTTTTTCTAAATAGAGTCTAGATTTGTCAGCTCTCCTACTTGCATGCTATTAATCTATGATCTTTTGTGCATTATTTAATTAAATAAAATTATTTAGCACACTACTACCATTAGTATAAAAACATAGGAATAGATGCCATTGACAAACAAAACATATGATTTTTTTGGATGTAAAGACTTGTAATGTTATCTCAAATAGTACCAAATTTTGTGAAGATATACATACACCCAATGTTGAAAGTCATAAATATGAAATCTATAAAAACTTTAAACGAGTACAAAGAGATCATATTGTCATTCAAGATGACCAAGCCCATGTTCAAAGAGTTATGCTGCACAACTGAGTCATAAAACTATCCAGGACATATGTGTGGGGAAATTTTGTATTTTGTTCCTCAAGATGCCAGCAATATAAGAATAAAACAACAAATAGCAAGGGTCAGTGATGTTGAGAAAACCCATATGTAGAGAAATATACATGTAAAAATGGCTCCTTTAGGTTGAGAAAATTTTTTACATCGAGTAGTGAACCTGATGATGACCAAAGAAGGTTGAAACATTGTTCATTTCTCAATGTAAAAAATTTTCTCAACCCAAACGAGCCGTTTTTACATATATAAATAGCAAGGACTCTGTATGTGTGTGAATATACACACATCTACTTACTACTAGTTTTTGTGAAAGTTTCATCTTCACTTTTCTCCAATTTGATATCCAACTGACCATCAGGCTTCTCGTCAGAAAATGGTTCAACCTTCATCTTTAATACTTCCATGATTACACAGAAGCTTTACATTTATATTCTGATCAAAACTTGCAGCTACACTACAGAGAAACACATTAATAATTAGATGTTGCATCCTTCAAAAAGGTTACAAAATCTTCAGCAATTATAAATTCAAAAATAACATTATTTTTCTTTCATATCAAATTAGAAAGTTTCATTTCTCTCACATCCTTATATGAAAATGATGACATAATCCAAGATACCATGATTATGAAACTACATGTACATTAAGGGACCAAGAAAAACCTCACATTAGAAAACTGATAGCATTGCAATGACAGAAACACCTTCAAAACATTTATGATTTTAATTGCTGATAGGTCTTCTGAGATGGATTGATTCATTAAGTGTAACTATCAGATCATGGACTTGATTAAAAAAAAGAAAGAATTACAAATATGTTTAAAACAAAAATTACACATTCCAGTAAATTTGATTGCTGACCAAACACCATGAAAGTTTAGAATATTTTAACAAACATCAAATCTCCATTCATTCTGTCTCTGAAAAAAACACTAAACAGAGTGATAAGGTAAGTAAACAATAACATGAATACAGTTAAACGTTTTAATGATGAATATAGACATTAAATGCATCAAAACTGTTTCACGTTTAATATACAAGTTGATCATCACATGTTTATAAACACAGTCCTTTGGAAGTGTCATTGTTTAAACTATACCTTACTCTTTTGAATAAATTTCAGTATTTTTATAACTAATACCTAAAACATTATATAAAAGTATATATTAAACAGTTCATGTAATATAATTAAATAAAAAGGAAAAGATATAATATTTAAAAGCAATTTAACTGTACATGTTAAAATGAATTCAAGGTTTAAGTACTTCCCACAACAAATTAAGTAAATATTATGCAAAGTTAATATTTTTATGATCACTAGACAGGTCCATTTTTACTACTGCTATACATAAATCTGTTACAAGCATCATGTTGTAGTTATTAGATCAGGAGAAAAACCTTGATTGTCCTTTAGGATAACATCAAGAATGATGATTGATGGAGCATTCACATTTCACCCTTCTCTAGAAATGTTTTGAGAGGATATAAAAGAAGTTATATTGTCAGGTAGAATAGAGAACATAAAATGTAACTACATTTTCCAAACTAACCAAAATCACATGAATGTCAGTAACCATATATTCTCTATGATTCAGAGCATTCCAAGTATTGAGTCAGCAACAAAGTTACACTCAAAGAAAATTTCACTCATTCTAACTTGAATAACAAACCATATGAAATAATTTTCTGTATAGAGAAAGACAATGTTTCATATGTCGATGAGTTTTATTCAACAAATATCTGTTATCCTTCCCACATATCAAAACAATGTTGTTTATTGTTTCACACTACTTGCATTGCACATGCACTTTAACACACAAGTTTTAAACTTAACCAAATTTTAGTCACAAAAGTTACAACTTTTACATACATTTAATATAATGAATTAACACAAATAGAACAAGCAGTTTGTTTAAAAATTTTCTGCAAAGTTAAAATATTGATCATTTGGTCAAATAAGGTTAAAAGCATTTTTAATATCACATGTCCATTACTTCAGTATTTCTTATTGAAATAATACATATTTTCTGACTGTTTACAGCCATTAATAAGTGAAAACATTCACCACAGATTAAAGTTAACAAAAACTTTGTATTTCCTCAAACATAACAACACCACTATCAGGCATCAAAATAACCTCCTTATCTTCCTGTTCTTTGAAATTACAACTTACAATCAATTGCAATCCATATTATCACAAGATCTGATAAAGGTTGAGTACCAATACTTTGTCAACCTATGCCTCTTGAAATACAAAAACTAACTAAAATTTACAATGTGTTTGCCATATATTACCAAAATTTAAATGATCCCTTAATCTATCTTCTGTTATAAAGGACGTTCAGTATGGGACTTGGAGGGCTTAAGTTTAAAGTTTCTCTTTCCAATGACTCAGTATTAAAATACAAAATGTTCGGAGTTTCACAATTCTAATTTTTATTTTGTAATGAATTATATGCTTAGTCATTGCCTGGCTGATAATAACGTTAAATCTGTGATATAAACTGTAATTTCTTTCCTAATGAATTATTGAATAATAATACTCAAACTCCCGATTTTCTCACTGACCTGAAATATTTTTATGTCCAAAACCCATGCGCATGATATGAGAAAGACAATCGTCCAAAAATCTGGCCTATGGAGTTTTGAAACAGCTGTCTGTGAGATACAAAATAACAAATTTACTTCTGTATAAAGTTTCGTCTCTACATATGCCAATCGAATCTCTTCCGGTGTTCGGGTAAGAAAAGTTCATACCCTGGAGGGTCGGGTTCTCTATGACCTCTTCCTCCTCCCCGTACTTGTGTTCTTGCTGGATTTATAATTATAATTGTAGAACTGAATATTATTTTAATCCTTTTCAGGGCAATGTCCATGTATTTTGGCTCATATACAGTGATTATTTTATTCTATCAGCAGAATGTCAAGTTTGTTGGTGGCATTTTTTTTAATTGTTTACTACTTATATATATAATTTTTTTTAATTATTTAAAATATTTTTTTATTTTATTTTTATTATTTATTTTTTATATTTAAAGTACAAGTTAACTGGGGAGAGATATTTAGGACTAGCTTCAACATGTATGAGGTTCCTGTCTAGTTTGCATAGAAATTCGTTTTTCATCCAATTCTTATTAAAGCACATTATTGTACTATGTAGGAGTCTATCTAGTATGGTTGGTATGTTTGAATATTTGTGAATGAACTGAGATAATATAGTTCTTGGAACTCTGTATGCAGTTGTGAGGAGTGTGTTTTGGATTGTTTGTAGTTTGGTTTTAATTATTTTATTGCTTACAGTTATCCATGTTGGAGATGCATTATCTATTACAGGTCTAATATATGTTTTATAGATTTTTAGTATGTTATCTGCAGATGCTCCACTGTTTTTACCAGTTATACTCCTAGCATAGTTAGTTCTTTGCCACATTGATTGATCCAAGTTAGTTTTGAATCACAGGTCAGACCTAAAACTTTTGCTGATGGGGAAATCTGGAGTATTGTGCCATTCATATATAATTATGGCTGTTGTTTTTTGTGTTTTGTCAATTTTGTAAAGACTACGAGTTGTGTTTTTGCTGTGTTTATTTTTATTCTATATTTTTGACAGTATTCACTTATTCTGTTTAGTTGTGGTTGTATGTTAGTGGCTGCTATAGTGGGTGTTGTGGCACTTTTCCAGACTGCCACATCGTCTGCAAACTGTGAAGAGAATCCATGATTCGGATCCCTCAGTGGCACATTGTTTACATACATGATGAAGAGTATAAGGCTAACCATCCCTCCCTGACGGACACCAGCTTCAGGAGTAAAGTATTCAGAAAAAGTTCCTTCAATTTTTACTCTACACTTTCTATTTTCCAAAAAGTTAGATAACCAGCGAATAATTCCTCGTGATAGTTCCATTTCATTCATTTGGAACTTTAGATCATCGTGCCATACAGTGTCGAATGCTTTCTTGATATCAAGGAAGCAAGCGACAGTACATTCTTTTTTATTGAAGCTATCTATTATTTATAGTTTCAGTTAATCTGATTAAGTGGTCAGTCATTTGTCTAAATTTCCTGAATCAGTTTTGTTCTTTTGGTAATTTTGATGTTATCTCCATGAATCTGGAGAATCTATTACTGATTAATCTTTCAAGAATTTTGCCTACACAGCTGGTCAGGCTGATTGGTCGGAAGCTATTAGGTTTATTTGCTGGCTTTCCTCCCTTATGGAACATTAATACATTTGCAAGCTTCCAAGAAACTGGGATGTATCCTGAGGATAGTGATAGGTTAAAAAGTGAATTTAGGTGGTCAAACAATTTTGGAGTGCCCTTTATTAGAAGGATAGCTTGTATTTCGTCTTCACCTAGTGCTTTGTTTTTGTGTTGTTTATTGCTTTGAGTAGTTCTTGAAGGGATATTTCATTTGTTAGTAACGTGCATAATCTGTGTTGGAACTTGTATTTGTACCAGTTATGCTTACTGGAAAAATTGGTTCAAATTGATGTTTTTTGTTTAATATGTGTTTAGTGACTTTATTGTAGAAATATGTATCCATATCTAGATCAGTGCGAGTTTTAAAAGCATTTTGAAGTTGATCTTTGAAAGCTTTGACTATCTCTTTATTTGTGTGTGCTGTAGTATTATTATGTTCAAGTGAAGGATATTTCTTTGTGTCTGTATTTTGATTGGTGAGTCTTTTAAGGAGTGACCAAAATTTTTCAGGTCAGCTTTATCATTTGGTTTTGAGCAGTAATTGTCCCATTTATTTTGTTTTTGTTGTTTTGTGTTCTGATGTGATTTCTAATGTTATTTATTTGCGTTTTGGTTTATCTGTTTATCATGTATTGTCTTCTTAATTGTCTTTATTTTTTGATTAGACTGATTATTTCTGTGGTGGGTTTCCATGTGTTGATTGTTGTTTTATGGTGGTGTTTTGGTATTGTTAACGTGGCTGCTTTCTGAAGGCACTCCATTATTGTTTGACAGTAGTTATCCATTTTAAAATGGTTTTTGACTTCTTTTATAACTTTATTAGGTAAGAGATTGTCTAATTCCTGTTTGTAATTTTGCCAATCTGCTTTTCTGTAATTAAATTTTTCTTTCCTAATTGTTATATTTTTATGGGGGAGCGAGATCAAAGACACAATATATTAGAAGGTGATTACTGTCAACATCTTTTCCCACTTGATATTTTATTATTTTTTGGCTCAGATTATTTGTACACATACACAGGTCTAGTATGTCACTGGAGTTAGTGGCATACACTGTATGTATAAGGGTGGTATCTTTAATAAAACTATATTGTTATCATCTATGAATTGTAATAGACTTCTACCATTGTAGTTTGAGCTCCGGCATCCAAAGGTAAAATTTTTACTATTTAAGTGGGAAAAGATGTTGCTGAGTAATGCTATATCTAGTTGTTTATTAGGTGAGCAGTAAATTCCTGCTACAGTTACTTTTGTTTTATTACTTTACAGGATATCCACAGTAACTGTTAATGGTTACTGAGCAGTAATTGTTACTGCTCAATTTGATTTTATTACTGATAGCTCCATTTTATAAAGCAGCATAATGCATCTGTTTTTATCATTCTTATTTATTCTGTCTTTCCTTATTGTTGAATAATTTGGTATTTTAAATCTATTGTTATTGTATATTAGAGTTTTGCTTACTATTATAATATGGGGGTTAGTTCCTTGTATTAGGTCTTTGATCTCATGTTTCTTGGAAGCTATTGCACCTTGGATGTTGATATATACCACTGTAAACATTTTGCTGTGAACATGTAACCTGTAAAGGTTGATATTATGAAGGGTATATTTGGTGTGATGTGTTTTTTGGAGATATTAATCAGTAATTGGAAGCAGTTGATTGATTTGGCTTTGTGTATTCTGTTGGAAATTCTGTAAATATGTTTTTGATTATGGTTATGACAAGGCTTGTTTATCTGGTGTGCTAGTATTCAGTTTTTGGATGGTGGTGCTGTTTTCTTGTGGTTTTTGTTGTTTTATTAATCAGTGATGTCGAGAAACCCACTTATTGAGAATTATATATGCAAAAACGGCTCGTTTGGGTTGAGAAATTATTTTAAATAGAAGGTCGAAACGTTGTTCGCTCTTCTATTTAAAATATTTTCTCAACCCAAACGAGCCGTTTTTGCATATATAATGTTGTTTTATTAAATTCTGTTGATATGTCTGTTTGTATTTGGTTGATTCTGTTGATGGTGTTCTCATCTGAAAAATACGTTGTTTTATTTGTTTATATTTATCACATCCTTTATAATTGGTTGTGTGGGTTTGACCACAGTTACAACATTTGGGTGTTTCTTTATCTTTTTTACACTGGTTGATATGGTGTTCTCCACCACAGCCACAGCACCTCGGTGTTGCTAAGCAGGCTGCAGAAACATGTCCACATCTTTGGCAATTATAACATTGTGTTATTACAATTGCCGGAGTTTTTAACTGTTCTACTTTGTATTTTTTATACCAAAGCATTATTCCATTATTTATTAGTTTCAGTATATTGTAACTGTCGTCTACGACTATACATATAAGATAAGTGGGTGCCTGCGTTTTCTTTGACATCATACGTTGTATATTATGTGGAATGCCTTGTTCATCTAAAGTTTGTGTAATAGATTCAAGGTCAATAGTCTGGTGAACCCTTTTTACTACAATGGCTTTAGGCTGCGGCTTACTTCGTGGCAGGTGGATATTAATTTTGCCTGTTTTGAAAACATCTGCTGGCCACTCTTTTACTAATCTGTTAAGGTCAGCAGCGTCTTGTCCTTGAACAAGGACACCGCCTCTGGCCAGACCCTTGATATTAACAACAGTTACATGCGGCTTGCAGCGATTAACCTCTGTCGCAAGTAGGGGGTGGTTGTACTGGTCTGGAATACCTTCTATAATGATTGAGAATTGTGGTGGTTTTGTTTTTCGTGCCATATTGTTACTTATTTTTTGTTCTTTCTGTAATGTTTTTTTCCTTTTTGATGTGACTGTAATAAAACCTTCTTGATCTTCGATGTCTAGCTCACTGTCTGAGGTATTTTTCACAATATTATTTTGAGTGTTTTCGGTAGATCTATCAACATCCACTGCGTTTGTTTTTACTTCTATTTCTTTCACATTGTTAGTTATTTTATTGTTAATGTTACTGGCAGGGGAAGCTACCTCTACCTCAGTATTAGTAACAACTGCTTCTTCATTTTCGGAATTTTCCTTTGAGTTACTTAGTTTAATAATTTTTCTTTTGACTTTTCTTCTTTTTCTTACATTATTTTCGTTTATTTTTTCTGCTGTACTAAGTTCCTTTCTAGCCATAGTACACAGCGCTATTAATGGTGAAGTAGTTAAATTACTTTTCGATTTGCCACCAACAAAACTTGACTTACTTGTTTTCTGTATATCCTGATCGGAACCAGCACTTTTTTCGTCCGCCATGGTTTGTCCTGGTCTGATTTTAGTCTCCAGGCGAAATCTTGAACGCAGTTTCCCGCTCTGCCGTCGGTGATTTCTTCAGGTAGCCCCCGCTGTAGTAGTAGTCTTTGTAGTCATTCGCAAGTAGTCAAAATAAAGTGTCATATATTTTTTCAGCTGTATTAGTTGGAGGAAGCCTATCTATTCAAACTTCTTTTTGGCGTTGAGAGAACACGTCTGCATCTTTCTCACTCTCGCCAACTAAATATCCCATACAACCTCGTACAAGCATATTTAAGTTGCAAATACATGAAATCAAATAATTTTATTTACGTTATTAGCCCCCTCTCGTCTCAGAATTAATCAACTTACATATAAAGGTGCTTCAACCTTTTAATAATTTGAGATTTTAATTTTTTGATGCTCACTACTTCCATATTTTTCTTTAGTTAAGTATTTTCCCTCTGTTAAATAATTCAATATTTTAAACTCTTTTTCATTTTAATGTTTGTAACATCTGGTCGTGATTTTTTGACCCGTTTCTACTGCACAACTTTTACAGTCTGAACACTCTTGTACACATTGACGTGTTTTCATTTCAGTACAACATTTAATAATATAGTTTGGTTTAATTACAATTTTAGTTTTTGCCTTCAATTTATGATTGATGTTTAAGTTGCACCACAAATAGCTTTAGAAATCTATAAACTATTCTTTAGTTGAATGGGTATCTCTTAAAATAATGTTTTTGCTTGGATATTATCAGATACTTTTTTTGAATGCGTAAACACAGAAGTGAAAATTATAATGTGATAAAACAACACATAAATTGAGAGGTCTATGCAGTTCGATAACCAACATAATCTTCCTGCAAAATTATGAACACCCTGTTTTTCATCGCTTATAGTACCAACCACACTTAGCAACGATGATGTATCACATTAAGTAACCCCGTCCTTTTCAGTATGATTGTAAGAGGTTTGATACACACATCAGATGAAATATCAATTTTGAAGTGTCCACTGTTAATAGAACAAGAACTATAAATTTGATGACGTAGTCAATAATTGAAACATGTCAAATACTTTTCTCGTGAACTATATGCGTGCTCGTAAGAAATAATTATCTCCTAATTCATGCGAGTAAAACCCATCGTAATATGTTCACGTAATTGGAAATATAAAACTAAAAACACTAATGGAATTATTTAAGTAGTTTCAGTTATCGTGGAAACAAACTGTTTAAAATTATATCGAGTATACAAAAATATACACTCTATAACTGATTACACCATGTAACAAAATGTTTAGTTTTTATTGTTCCTAGGCAGAAAGTATTATTTCCGAAGTTCTTATGTCTAAAGTAAATGGAAAAGACCTATTTTTCTTTTCAAACTTTGCTTTTTGGACCTGGGTAATGACATTTTCAAATTTACCCATTTTCCAGAACATTCCATGTAGATTTAGTGCTAAGTAGCTGATAGAGAATTTTCTCGAACATACAAGAATTTTTAAAAACTTTCTAGAATGTTGTAGAACTTACGAGAATTTTCCAGAAATTTCCATAGTAACATACATACTATCTTATATGAAACAAGTCATCTCCAAAAAACTCTAGAAGGTAAGACGGACAATTTTTGCTCGCTTGAATATTAAGACTTTATATTATACAAATTTTAGACCTTTTAAAACTTGGTGTACCTCAAAGAGGGATATAACACTGTCAAGATTTTGCTAGAAGTTTTGAAGTACGATCAGTATGGCTGGGATGTTAACGGAGACTTCAAAATGGTGGCATTCCTGATGGGTCTCCGAGGGGCTTTATCAAGTTTCCCTGTTATCTTTGCCCTTAAGACAGCAGGGACACTGCATTGCACCACAACCGAAAGCACAAACCACAACGGACCGAGTTCTCTGTGGAGAGGCACAATTTCAAGTGTGAACCATTAGTGGACCTCCAGAAGATGTTGTTCCCACCATTGCACATAAAACTGGGTCTTATGAAACAATTTCTCACAGCTCTTGATAAAGAGATTGAAGCATTCAAGTACCTTCGAGATTTCTTTCCTAAAATGTCTGAGACAATGGTCAAAGCTGATGTCTTCGTTGGACCACAAATAAAGAAGATCCTCGAATGCACAGAATTCCCTAAAAACCTTATTAGAAAGGAAAAAAAGCTTGAGTCAGCTTTGTCGCAGTGGTTTGGAGCTCCTTGGGCAATCCCAAGGCCGAAAATGATGTGGAAGTGGTTGAAGCTCTGGTGAAGAGCTTCGGCAAAATGAGCTGCAGGATGTCCCGAAAGTCCACATTCTTTAAGCTCATCTTGATAAATTTATGTAGAACATAAGAGCATACTCAGAGGAGCAAGGCAAGCGCTTCCACCACGATATTAGCCTTTGAACGCCGCTACCAAGGTGCATATAACGAATACATGATGGGAGACTATATTTGAGGTATGATACGAGAAAGTGATTTACATTACACCCACAAATCTGGAAACTCTACTCAATTTAAAACATTATTGTATAACTTTAGTGTATATACATATAATTCTTGATTCATCTGTTATTTTATTTAGACCTTATGTAAATGAAAATGTGCAAATTTGCCCGTTTTGACACAGAAAATAGAATAATTTCTAAATTTCATTATCCAGGTTACAAAAGCAAATTTTGAACGGACTAATGACCATTTTCTATACTCGTACAACATAAGCAATTAAGAAGTAACACATACAGGGTGGCCTATGAGTCATCCATATATCGTATGTATCCAGTGTAGAACATGGGAACATACTCAGAGGAGCAAGGCAAGCGCTTCCACCAAGATATACTGACCTTTAAAAGCCGCTACCAAGGAGCATATAACAAAAATATGATGGGAGACAATAATTGAGGTCTGATACGTGAAAGTGATTTATATTAGAGTCGCAAATCTCGAAAAAATACTCACTTCTAAACATTTTTCTGTAACTTTAGTATGAATAATGTAAAGTTTGAGTCACAGGTTGTTTTATTCAGACATTATGTCAATAAAAATGTGCAAATTTGCCCGTTTTTTTTAATAGAAAATAGATTAATTTCTAAATTTCCTTATCCAAGTCACAAAAGCAAAGTTTGAAGGAAATCATGCCCATTTTCTCTACTTTTACAATACACGTAATTAAGAAATAACACATACTATTTGGGAACAAAATTTGTGTTACACTTCTGGTATTAGTGTTTGGTAAAATTTCAATTCTTATGTTAGTGTTTTACAATTGTAACTGAAAGGGCGAAAGTGACACAACTGATTGGTCAAGTGTATAATGGCCCTGCCGCTACGATCGGTAAGTGCTCTGGGATTCGTTAGAAATTTAGATAAATCATACCTCAAGCCAATGACATTCACCGTTTTGTTTGTTGTTGTTTTAATCTGGCCCGGCATGGCCTAGCGCGTTAAGGCGTGCGCTTCGTAATCTGAGGGTCGCGGGTTCGCGCCAAACATGCTCGCCCTCCCAGCCGTGGGAGCGTTATAATGGTACGGTTAATCCCACTATTCGTTTGTACAAGAGTAGCCCAAGAGTTGGTGGTGGGTGATGATGACTAGCTGCCTTCCCTCTAGTTTTACACTGCTAAATTAGGGACGGCTTGCACAGATAGCCCTCGAGTAGCTTTGTGCGAAATTCTAAAACAAACGTTTTAATTTGATCATCATAAAGTGAGTAAAATCTGAGACCCAGACAGTGGACCAAAATAAAAAAAAATTTAAAATAACGTCAGAAACACGGTGATATTGTTAGAAGCGTTCTGTTGTTACATATATTGTAGGGATCGACTGTTTTATTATGTTGAAATAAATAACAGCTGTTGAAACCATTAAACGCTTCATCCATTTTGGCGTTAATTAACTAGACATTTATATAGCGTATGCTGTTTTTGAATGACATCTAACATAAAAGAAAAGGAGCATCAGATATGCTGCCAGGTTCCAAGCTAGAATACTTGAAAGTAGCAGATCTCATCGAGTGTCGTCTAGTAGAGTCGAAAACCTTGTTTTGTTTTTTGAATTAAGCACAAAGCTACACAATGGGCTATCTGTGCTCTGCCCACCACGGGTATCGAAACCCGGATTTTAGCGTGTAAGTCCGCAGACATACCGCTGAGCCACTGGGGGGCAGTCGAAAACCTAAAGATATGATGAGAAAGCTGTACATTATTTTCAACCTTCTTGTGACACATTTACCAGAAATTACCTAAAATATTGTTGTCACCAGTGTCGGTTACAGAGTTCCTCCTTCTTCTTCAACACGGCCAAATTTGTAGCTCTAACCACGTTTATGAAGTGGAAAACAACACAAAATTCATTAAAATGAAACAAGTCATCTGATCACCAACCATTGATCGTTGTTTAGAAAAATAAACAAGCTATTATACTGATAAAATTTCTACATTTTCCTCTTCCTCTTAGAAATCTGAGAAAATCCTGGATTTTTACATCATTAAAACTCTTGCAGCCCATTATAGACTGAATCTTGAAGTTATACAAATGGAAATAAGACAATGAAAGTGAGACATGTAAAGGAGTCGAAGAATTTACAGTATCTCTGAAATCCACATTTATTACTTTTACTGAACTTTACAAGATTATAAAGATAGCAATAACTCTCCCAGTTAGCTCAGCTACTAACTCTGAATTTTAAAACTTAAGAGTAAAGCCAATATGGAAGATAAGAGACTGAAGAGTTTAACAGTAATTGACGTGCATATAAAACACACTATTTCTATGGATCCTGATGATTTTGCTTTTATACTAAGTTATACCAAGTTTCGAAATACAAGATTATAATTTTTAAATTATAAAAGGATAATCTTTTTGGTTGGTGGCTTTGGTAAATCCATGCTAGGTATTTCCCCCTCCCCCCAAAATGCTAGATTTGCTAGAATGGGGGAATAATGAGTCCCTTTAAATTTATCTTTCAGTATAAGATTTATTCTGGATTGACTCACTAATTGACACCTTGGGAAATTATTCAAACTGAAGTATGAGAGGGTAACGAGCTTTGTCGTCTTTTCAGTGGTGTCGAGAAATATATATTTCACTTATAGAGAAATATATATGCAAAAACGACTCGTTTGGGTTGAGAAACTATTTTACATAGAAGAGCGAACAACGTTTCGACCTTCTTCTTCTTAACCTAAACGAGCCGTTTTTGCATATATAATTGTCGTCTTTTCTTTGAGTGGAATAAAAAGTACAAACATTGTTTAGGAGAAATAGACCTCAGTAGCTGGAAAGTGATAAAGCTTTTAATGTGCTATTTTCTTCTTTATGCTTTATTATATTACACAACAAAAGTTTTATTTTTATGAACCCACCTACACTTGCGTGAGAGCCCGAAAATACAACACTTGCTCCTATATAGTATGACGACACTAGCCACTTAGTTTCTAAACTTTTCTCAAAAATAAAATCATTTTATTACAACAATTAAAATATTATATGGTCTAAGTGAATAGCGCCCGCGTCGCGCTAAACATGCTCGCCCTCCCAGCCGTGGGGGTGTATAATGTGACGGTCAATCCCACTATTCGTTGGTAAAAGAGTAGCCCAAGAGTTGGCGGTGGGTGGTGATGACTAGCTGCCTTCCCTCTAGTCTTGCACTACTAAATTAGGGACGGCTAGCACAGATAGCCCTCGAGTAGCTTTGTGCGAAATTCCCCAAAAAACTAAGTGAATAAGTTTTATGAAAATCAGTACCTGGACATACTATATTGACATGAGTATATGGTAAGAAATGTAATATAGTTACAAATGTTTTAAATAACAGATAAAGAATGTTTTCAAACTGAAATATTAATAATAATTATTAAACAGACTGGTATCATTTGCACACTTTTTAAGTACAATGGTCAATGTTTAATTAAATATATATAAAGATTCTAATAAGTATAATTATCTTAAAAACTAACTTATATCCTTAAAAAAACACTTCAGGGGAAACAACGCTGAAGTGGAGGAAAAGTTACCACTCTGTAATATTCAGATCTTAACATTATATGGCTATATAATAGTAGATATAACAAATACACTAAGTATTATGAAAATTGTTTGATATCCAAGGCTAAGTTCAAAAGATGTAAAAATCAATCTACACTTTTATCTGTGTATTATTGAGTTCTAATGGTTTTGAAGTTCAGGACTACTAACGGTATTCTGTGAAACAAGTATAACCTAATAGCACATGTTGATAAAAATTTAGATTGAATTGCACCTCTATTAGACCTAGACTAAAAATACATAACATTTAAAATACTAAGTTTATTTATTAACTTATAGATGTTTGTTGTGAGAACTAATCTTTGAGTCGAATTAGTTACAATCTGCTGTGCAGACAAAAGAGCTTTATCTGAGTTAAAAACTTCATATTATCATATAAAATCATACCAATGTAACACCGCATGTGAAAAACTAATTTCTAGTTAATAAATGCTTGTATGAAATGGGACACCAAATTACAAATAAGCAATATAGAAGGCAAAAAATTGTTGCTGATAATCAGCTTTTATTGATTTATATATGTTAAATTTTCCACTAGCAGTTAACATATTCATTCAATTTGACTACCACCCAATTACAAACTGACTATCTTTTGGTACATTTGTTTGTTGGACTGTGCAGAAAGCTAAACCCTGGTTGTCTGCATTAGCCGTTCTAAATTGTGAGGTATTAGATAAATGGGAAGGCAGCTGGTCATCACCTCCCACCACAAACTGTTGTTAGACCAAATAGTGGAATTTGACCACCATTCTTAAATTATATCCATGTTCATAACTGCTAAGAATTTTGGTGTATTTTTCTTATAGAAAGCCACATGTGACTATCTTCTGCATCTGATGAGAGGAAAATAACCCTTAATTGTAGAGTTGTAAACTTGTACACTTATTGCTATCCCAGTGGGGGATTATTTGTGTTTTCTTATAGCAAAGCCACATGGGCTATCTGCTAAGCCCTCCGAGGGGAATCGAACTTTGTCGGCCCAATGCCAAAAAGCAAAGCAGGAAATGAGTACCTCTTGACAATCATGTGTGCTTCTACACGATTTCCTGAGGCTATCCCTTTGAGAAAAATCACTGCTCCCAACATTGTCAAGGCTCTTGTCAAATTCTTTACCATGTTCGGGATTCCAAAAGTTGTACAATCAGATCAAGACTCAAATTTTATGTCCAAGATATTACAATAAGCCATGCATGAACTAAACATCCAGTGCATACCATCCTGAGTCACAAGGTGTTCTTGATCGTTTCCACCAAATTACTGCCACGAACACTCAAAGAACTGGTATGAGGGTGTTCCTTTGTTATTGTTTGCAGTTCGTGAGGGTATTAAAGAATCCACTGGATTTAACCCTTTTAAGGTTTTCACAAGTTCAAACTTTTTTTTTTTACTTTTAAGGGGGAGAGTGTTATATAAATGTCGTGTTGTGTTTAAATTTTCATATCTATTATTTACATTTCCATATTTATATTATTGTTTCAAAGCTTAAACCAATAAAATATGTTGTTATTCATTTAAAATAACATTCAGAAATTTCTAGAATTAGGTAGATCAAATATATGACTATAAACGGAAATGTATGGCGGCCTAGTGTCTAGACGTTGAGTCTCGTGCAAGAACGGACATGCGCGGATTGCTCTGGAGTTCAGTAGAAGTTACGCGATTGTTCGAGAAGAGGCCTACCCATATATAATCAGACGGAGAAGCGAGAAATGGTAAGAGTCATTAGTTTTTATTCAAAGAAGAAGAGTCAGTCATTACTTTATATTTAATTCAAGATATAGTGTCTTTGTTCGAGAAGTTTTCAACGTTTGCTGTGTGATTATTCAACTTAAATTTGTGACTAGAGCTAGATCTACAGAAGCTGTGATTTTGTTTCGTCAATCTTTGCGATTCATTCGAATTACTGGTTATACTGAAGGCCAACACGTGTAGGACTGTTTTAGGGAGAACGGGAAAATTTGGAAAACAACAAGTTGAGACATTCGTCGAAAACATCGTGAAAAGAACTTCGTCGAATTTATTGAACTGTGGATTGTTTCTGAACTTCTCCATTCAAACTTCGGAATTTCTGCGTGGGACCAAATTCACACCCTAGACCGGAATTTTGGATTTCTGAACTGAACTTTTGGACTTTCATTCTAGATCATTATATTAGATACAGGCCAGCACCATTTTGTGTTGTAATTAATTTTGAAGGTTTAAACTGAACATCTGTCATTGTTGTTATGTAATTTATGTTATATCTGTTACATATATAATAGTTTGTTGTAATAAATTATACAAACTGTTATCTGTGTCTTTCTGTTGCGTTTAGTCTACGAAAAACATAAAAAAAACGTAACACACCCCCAAGGCTGATAGGGCAAGCATGTTTGGTGCAACTGGGATTTGAACCCAAGATCGTCGAATTATGAGTCAAGTGCCTTAACCACCAAGCCATGATTTTACATATGTTATTGATATCCACTTAAATATATTAGGCTATGATGAAACAATGAGAAACTTCATAATAAAAGTTGTTTAAGCACAATTGTTAGAAAAGTGTATAATCAGTTCACAAAATTTATGTAAAAAATCGATGTTTATGACATTAAAATATAACAATAATTTGATTGTGTATAATTTGGACATTTTGTATTAAATCAGGTTCAATGCTAAATGTAAATATATGTATGTAAATTTTTCTTTCTCAATGAGTGTTTAATAATGAGAACGTAACTTATACTGTGTTTGTAGTTGTCATTTCAGTTTTTTTGTGATATAATCAAGATTTTAATTATAATAGCTCCTCCTCTTTTTAAAAGGTCAACCTAACATTAACTGTTATGTATCACAAAAATATCTAATGAGGTTAAGTGTCCTCACGGTTTGTAGAGAAACGGTTTCTGTTATGTTCAATGTTACTGACCTTCAGATATATGTCGAATGAAAACGTACGTCATTAGTTTTAGTCACGATATTTCATTGTATGCACAAATATTTGTGAAAATATTTACAGAAAGGTAACAATGGTAGTTTTAATTCAAACAATAGTAATGGTTAAACATAACAATTTACCTAAAGTGGTATAAAATCCTTTAAAACTAAACATCAGCAGAACAGTTATATACAGGGTGGCCCATAAGTCCCTACCTATCCATATATCTTATGTATCCAGTGTATCTGTGTGCTGTCCCTCATTCTCACTGCACAATACTTGTCACAATAGAGTGAAGAGTGTTCAAGTGTAAATCGGCTTACAATGGCTACATTTCTTGAAAAAAAGAAAACTTTATGATACATCCATAATTGAATGTAACATAATAACATATGGATGGGTAGGGACTTACAGGCCATCCTGTATATTAAATCATATATCTAAACGTGAAACTTTAGAGATCTAAATAAATGACCTTTTTAGGGTGATTAGATCGAAATGTGTGGTGAAGAAGATATTAAATATAAAAGCAAAACTACATGGTGGCCCTTAAGTCCCTACCCACCCATACGTTTTTATAAACAACATTATAATACTAATGATGAGTTGAAGGCAGCTGTTACCTCGACATTTGGAACAATAACCTCTGCTATGCTGAGAAAAATGTTTCACAGAACATGGCATCGCATAATATTATGCAGTGAAAATGAGGGACAGCAAACAGATCCACTGGATACATGAGATATCTGAATGGGAAGGGACTTACAGGCCACCCTGTAGAGAATAAATGAATTGGACATATTAATAATTGTTTCACATACATAAAACAACAAAAAGTGCAAAATATATATCATACAAATAACATATGAAAAAAAATAATGATGCAACTGTCTCATTTATGTAATAGGTTTATTTGTAAAATGAAACATTATTATCATAAATAATAAACTCTTTTCTACAGATAATCGTGTTATACCATATGTCAATCAAACAAATGAGAACGGTATTTTCATATTTTCAAAATGGTTATTCTTCCACTTGATTATTGCAAATTTAAAACAATTTTATAATACATTCTTTACTCATTGTCACCAAAATCATGAATTCACTTTGCTTTTTTCATAATTATAACATGAAATATAATTTATCCACGATCACTTATCAACTTTGAAATTTTACTTATAGTTTTGTGATATCTTTTTTTCTTCTCCTAACATAGGCCTAAGAACTGTAACAAATCATGAAAGGTATTAATTTTTATTTGACGGAACAAACCTGAACAAGATTTTCTCTTATATAAGTTATAAGTGGAATTGTGTATTTTGTTTACCTAATCAATTTGATTACCATGGTGTTAATATGGCATATAACATTCTCATAGTTTCACCACATGCTTTATTGCAAAATGTGTATAGATTTCTCATTTTGATAAATGGTTTTATTACCAGAATTAAACATCCCATATTCTAAGTAATAACTACAACAAAAAAGGCAATCAGCAGCCAGATACACTGTATTTACCTAATTCTTTTGTCAGAATATAATAGTGTATGTTGACAAAACAGTTCCATTCAAGTTAAACTTTGTATTATTGTACCTGTTTTATGAATTAGAAACCTAGGTCATATTTTAGTGCACTGTAAGTGGAAGAACTAATTCTAAATTGAAGTTAGTCATCCAGTTAAGAATCATCAATTCCATAAGGTAAATAAAAAATTCCAAATCAAAAGCTATTATTCAATTAAGTTACATTCTTTAATATTAGCAAAGTCATACAATTAGACTAACAACAAATTATTATTTGACTTTATGAATCAAACATGATTTATATATGTTGCATTTATTAAATGTTAAATCAAAATTATCTCAATTATCTATCATTAATTTTGAGGTGACACACTATAAATTAAAATTGACTATTAAAGTTCAAACATAAATCTTCATCTGACTTCACAGTGATTTTCACCAAAATGTAATTAACTTACTATTAACCTTAACTTCAACACTAAAAATTATTTTCATCACAAATTACTTTAGTATTGTTAATGTATTTTAAGCAGCTCAAAGGAAAATGTTAAGAATTTTAATTATGAAATATTTATTTCCTGGAAAAAAGTTTTTGTACAATAGAAAAACAACTTTAATACAAGTAAAATTCCTAGAAGTTTTAAAATTAACTTAATGATATGAAATATTCAGTTGTTTTGATGATGCTTGACCCTCAAATTTCACAATTGAAGACAACTCTGTATGGTTATGATTTTTAGGTTGGAATTTCAACTCACACTATTCTAGAAAATAGTTTATGTCTCATTATATGATATATATACACATATAAAGAATATATACCAATTAGCTGAAGAAACTTTGGTTTGACACAATTATCAGTAAGTCAGTAATTATGTAACTGTTATTTCTTAACTGTGGAATTCTGATATAAATACAAATGGTAAGTGATGGTGAACATTGTTCATTTTTCAATGGTGAGTTGTTCGTGCATTACAGATAAATACCTTCATAAGAATTGTAAATGTAGGCTTCCTTCATACCTCTGGTAGAACTTAGTGGACCATGAAGTTCCTTGTTATGATCTGTGTTTTTCTCATTGCTGTAATGTTGAGAGACTATGTTAAGCATCACTTGGATGAGACTGAAATTACGCCAACTATGCACATGCTGAAATATTCTGCTACAGAGAGATTTGACTACACTTAATTATATACCAGGGCCATACATGTGGCACAAGCTAAAAACGCTGGCTGTTGGTTTGCAAACGTAGCACTACAAAACTGTCAAAATACTGCTGCAGGCCTGCAAATTAACTATCACTGTGTAAAAAATACCCATGTAACTGAATAAACTATTTGAAAGAAATTTCACAAATGTGAATTAAAATCCAGAATACCTTTAACTAAACAGCACTGTGCTGCCATATAAAATCTTGTTCATTTACACCAGAATTGGCTACTTTATTATTGGAGATCTTTACTAATTACAAATGAAAGTTGATTTCATGTTTTTAGTTGTGACAAATTTGTATAAAGATGGCAGTGCCAGGGTGAATATTATGAGGCTTCCAAACCATGGAGTTTGATCATTATGGTGGATGTTCAGTTATTGTTTGGGTGGAGATTTTCTTGAAAATTTACACTAATACAAGTTTTATTGATTGAAGTTCCTTAACTGCACAACAAAGTCCAGATAACATCCTACATCCTATTTTAAGATTTTTGTAGGTGGCTTAAAAGAAAATTTCACAATGGTTCCAGACCCCATACCACCAAGTTATTCAAGGATTTACTTAAAACAGATAAGGATGGAGGTGGTGGAGTAACCAGCAAGATCACCACACTAACATACCCTCAAACAAACATATCATGCAAATCTCCCTGCCATTGTTGTGGATTTATGACAAGCTTTGACACACAAATGGAATGCCATGCCTCATGTTTATATCAGAGTCATCATTAGAAGTATCCAAAGACATTGTCAAGAATATTTACAAGATCAAGGTCGTCATACCTCTTACTGGAAGTTAATTATAAACTTTAGTTTTGTGTTCCTTAAGTTTCATGTTGTACACATAAATGGATTACAAGTTCATTTTTGAAGGTGTTTCTCAATAAAGTCATATGTTATTGGGAAAATGAAAACTCAAAGATGTTGATAAAAAAGTTCATAATAAAGGCATCTTCATTGTAATTAACATTTCTGTTACCTTCATTACTTACAGAAGTGTACAGCCCCATTCTTCTTTTTGGCTTCCTTAATTGTTTTGGACAGTGTATTTTGAAAGTTGGAGATCTATTAAGAACAAAGCTCAAAAGAACTTTGGAATTAAAACAAGGATCATAACAGTTCTTAAAAAGTATTTTAAAATAATCACAGGTTTTGGCTTTTAAAGTCTCATGTTTGATTTCTATCAGCACTGATGCTGTATCACTTTTGTAACTTTAGTTTGTTTCATGCTGTACTATGCTCAAAAAACATTAGAGTACTTTGTGCATTTGATCTAGGCCATACTCAAAATTGGGAGTACTAAACCATTATAGTGTACAATCATTTCTTCTAAGCCTACCAACTGTACCAGGAATACAAAATCAAGTTTGACTTGTTTTGACAGGTATGTTCAGTGGTGCTAATGTATGTGACAAAAATAGACCTACCTTGATTACAGTCTGTTAACAATAAGCTTGGGACTTAACCATAGTGCATGAATTGCTCTTCATATTAGAACGTTAATGTAATAATGGGAACGTGCGTGTTCAATAACAAGTTGCTGGAGGACATTCAGTACAGTCATTGGTTAGTCCAACAGCATGCATGTTAGAAGCCTATTGCAAGATGTACACAAAGATATTTCAACTTAGAACAGTGGGCATTAAGACTGTTCACTCACACAGTGAAAGTTGAAAACACAATTCTAATTCATGTACTTTCTAATGTATGCATATAAATGTAATTACAAATTACATGCAAAATAACACAGTACAATCTAGGTGTACAGAAACAAGTACTGGGATCATTACAGGAACTTACGTGCCAAGAGATCTGGAGACTACATCTAGACTTATGTGTCCAAAGGCTGCCAACCTATACAAGACTATTAGATCTTTGATGAACATACGTGTTTAGAGATAAGATGTAGATCATATCTAGGCCTATGGAACCTATATAAGATATTCAGATACATGGAAACACTCAAAACAGAAATTCTTTTGACTCTGAAAACTGTTAGCATAAGTCATACAAGTGCAATAAAAATATTGGATCACTTTATCTGTCTATGTTCTTTTATAGTGATATTTGTAAAGCATTCAAATGTGGGTAAAACAGAACAGCCTATTTGATAAAATTTGGATTGGCACCATACCTAAAATATCAGTAGGTTTTGCAGGAACAAGCTGGTGATTCTGTGTTAATGCTGGATGAGAGTCTAATCAAAATTACAAGATACAAACAACTTGACTTTCAAGTTCATTACTGGAAAACAGTTGGAACAGGCATTCATGTACAGTTCAGAAGAAGGGAAAAACTTTTCAGAGTAAAGAATCTCTTCAACTGCAAACAAATAAATTTATTAAACAAGCTGAAAAAGCAAAATCATTCACTTCACCACTAAATCTAAAGTAAACAGGAGATAAAGGAAAAAAAAAACTTGCTGAAATAAAAGAATTAATAAAACTCAGGAGATACAAAAGTTGTGAAAAATTTGGGTACACTAGTTCAGTGCAAACATTTGTGCTTAACACATTTCCTGCTTGATAATATTTTTGCGTTTGAAAATTTCACTGCCTATTTACAAGTTTAAGCAAAATTCAGCATAATGAATGAATTAATATTCCTCTTGCAGCATTATGTTTTCAAATAAACAGCAAACAAAAACATGTTTACAGGCTTTAAAGTTCTCTTATTCATGGTCTTAAATTAAGTGCTAGGAACCCTATAAAAGCACTTCTTTTGTCTCTCCACTGTGTTATAGAGATTAAGACTGATGTTTTTCTTGTGATTCTGATATCTCTAATTGTTATTTAAAGATTATGAAGACTAGTGTGTGAAACAGATGAAGAAAGCATAATTTATTAACAAGTAACACCTTCTGTGTGGTTCAATCTAGCATATTCAGAACTTTGACTTTAATTCATAATAAGAGGTATTTCAAGAAGATAATGAAAGGTGAATTTATTTGTAAGTAACACCTTATTGAGGATTTTATCCACAATACTAGTGCCTTGGTTTTAAATCCTGATAAGGAGGTACTTGAAGCAGAGTCTCCTGGTGTGACATAGATAATTTCACAAAACAAGAATGCTTGACTGCAGAATTCGACTTCCTGAAGAGGATATACAAGATGGAGGCAAGTGTCCCTTACTGTACTTTAATTTTATGTTATATGGCATGTTACAAAGATGCACAAAGGGACATCTAGCCTGTGTCAATTGCTGGTATAAAAACCCAATTTATAGCATTGTGAACCTTCAATTAAATTAATGGGGTATGTAGGATGCAATTTATAACACTATAAGCTTTCACAGTTAACTGATGAAATATGAGGACTACATTTCTCTCCAGTAAATATTGTTTTATGTTGTCTGAAGTTATTACTTCCTATAAAATGTATTCCACGTGTTCTTTGATGTCATATTAAGTGATTCTTTGTTCCATAATTTTCCAACCTAGTGTGTGTTTTTTGATGTCGTTTTAATTCTGAGTTTCTTCCAAACTGTTTTTCACAAATGGCACAACTGTAAGGTTTCTCTCCAGTGTGTATTCTTAGATGACTTTTTAAATCACCCTTTGATATAAACCGTTTACAACAAACTTCACAACTGTATGGTTTCTCCCCAGTATGTATTCTTTGATGATTTTTCAAGATACTCTTTGTCCCAAAGTGTTTTTCACACACTGGACAACCATATGGTTTCTCTCCAGTGTGTGTTCTTTGATGACATTTTAAATCACCCATTGATATAAACTGTTTTTCACAAACTTCACAACTGTATGGTTTCTCTCCGGTGTGTGTTCTTTGATGTCTTTTTAGTTCTGAATTCCTTCCAAATTGTTTTTCACACATTGAACAATGGTAAGGTTTCTCACCAGTGTGTGTTCTTTGATGTTTTTTTAATTCAGAGTTTGATCCATACTGTTTTTCACAAACTATACAATTGTAAGGTTTCTCCCCATTGTGCATTCTTAGATGATTTCTTAATACACCTTTTGATATAAACTGTTTTCCACAAACTTCACAACTATAAGGTTTCTCCCCAGTATGTAATCTTTGATGATTTTTTAAGACACTACTTCCTGCAAAATGTTTACCACACACTACACAATCGTAAGGTTTCTCACCAGTGTGTGTTTTTTGATGTCTTTTTAATTCACTGTTTATTCTGAATTCTTTTTCACAAACTGTACATCTGTAAGGTTTATCACCAGTATGTATTCCTTGATGTGATTTTAAGGTACTCTTTGTACCAAAGTGTCTTCCACACACTGGACAACTGTATGGTTTCTCCCCAGTGTGTATTCTTTGATGTATTTTCAAGTTACCCATTGTTACAAATTGTTTTTCACAAACTGGACAACCATATGGTTTTTCCCCAGTATGTATTTTTTGATGTCCTTTTAATTCACTGTTTGTTCTAAATTGTTTTTCACAAACTGTACAACTGTATGGTTTCTCAAAAGAATGTATTTTTTCATGTCCTTTTAATTCACTGTTTGTTCTAAACTGTTTTTCACAAACTGTACAACTGTATGGTTTTTCCCCAGTGTGTACTTTTTGATGTACTTTTAAATCACTGTTTCTTCTAAACTGTTTTTCACAAACTTTACAACTGTGTGGTTTCTCCCCTGTGTGTATTCTTTGATGTATTTTTAAGTTATATCTTGAGAGAAACTGTTTTCTACAAACTATGCAACTGTGAGGTTTCTCCCCAGTGTGTATTTTTTGATGTATTTTTAATTGACCATTTGTTCTAAACTGTTTTTCACAAACCCTACATCTGTATGGTTTCTCCCCAGTATGTATTCTTTGATGTATTTTTAAGATACTCTTTGTACCATATTGTTTACCACAAACTGTACAATTGTATGGTTTCTCACCAATTTGTATTTCTATTTGTTCTTTTAATTCATCATTTGTTCTGAACTGATTTTCACATACCTCACAACTGCATGGTTTCTCCCCAGTATGTATTCTTTGATGTATTTGTAAGTCACTGCTTGATCCAAACTGTTTTCTACAAACTCCATAACTGTAAGATTTCTCCCCAGTATGACTTATTTTGTCTTGATTGAAATAACTATTTCTCTCAAAATGTTTTCTATAATCATCACAATGATTTGTTTTCTCTCCAAACTGTATCCTTTTTTGTTGTGTTAGGTTATTCACTGTTTTAAATTCTTTTCCACTGAGTATACAACTGTATGTTTCACCATTACACTGAGGTATATTAAATTCTTTTATGTTATTTCCATTTAAAGTTGTTTCTCCACAAATTTCATTGTTTGGTTTGGAGGTGTTTGTATCTTCTGCATAGTAATCTTCTTGTTTTATACCATTATAACAAGGACACCCACCCATACAATAGATGTTTGCACTGGTCTTTGTATCTAAAGAAAGATATAAATGATACCAAATTACAGTTAATAATACACTTGGCGGACCTCTAAATATATTTAATGTCCTATTTTGAAAAATACAAATACCATTACAAAAACTGTAAAGCTGAAAACTAATTACAATGTGATTTTCATTGTGTAATTTGTAAAACATATGTATCTGAATCAAAATAACAATGAAAACAAATTATGGGGAACATTCCACTTTTAACAGATTTTTAGTAGATGAAATAAAATCTCCTGTAGAAATGCACGTATTTTCTAGTTTGAAGTGGTAAATTATTAATGAATCTAATATGTACATTTTAACATTAATTAAAATGAATAATTCAAAAGCTCAATGTGCAAATCATAAATAAACATTTATAAATGTCAGAAAATACTAAAGGTTTATCACTATATCTGGTTTTTATTAAAGTATCATCTCTGTGATTAAAAGCTATTTGATTACAGTCTTGACCACCCCAGATTCTATTCAGCTAGAAAGGTTCAGCAAACCACATAAACAAAAATAAGTGACAAGAATACATTTTCTGTACAAGTTTTAACATTAATCTACTAAAACAGGTTTCAACCACTAATCAGAAAATTTATAGAAGAACCAGGATGATAAACACTGGTCAGTTAGAAAATTTTTTGTTTATTTTATAGGAATGATTAGTGTTCTCCCAAATAGGCAAATTTAATCTTAAAATTTCTTTTACATCTTTTGTTGTCATTTTATCACTTCGAAACCTTTCACACAAAATTTTTCACTACAAGTAAAAAAAGACATACAAAACAGATTTGTATACTTCAAATTAAATCAGTCTCATATGGTTCAGCAATCTATAAAATATACCAAGAATTTAACCTATATTTTCAAGCCAGTGTTAATGCACTTAACAGTTTTAGATCTTTGTACTTACCAGATGTATTTCCTAACACAGGCTCCTTTTCTTCTTGAAATTCAGTTTTCATTTTCACATTCATATCATTATAGTTTGAACTATCCAGATCTTCATCATTACTGTCACTGAACTTTGAAATAATATCATCTTCTGACAGATCACCCCACTGCTCTGTTTTCTTTTGGCCAAATACAGTCTAATATTAAACAGCTCGTGTTATTATTACACAGAGTCTCCACAGTTTACCAGTTTAAAACATGACAATTTCATTAATCAACATAATACTTCAAACTTAGATATATATGTAAACAGTAGTAAAACTATTTAAATACTTACACATCTTTTTGTCTTATCTGTAACTAAGCAAAAAAAGGAGGAAATCTTTGGAGAAAAACAGTTTCATTTCTGTTACAAGAAGTTCAATATTTTGAATCAATATACAACAAAAATTTATTTAAATGAAAACACTTAAAAACCATTTGTGTGTTTAAGCAACTTGTAAAAAGCCTTATATGGATATAACTGAAGGTTTATATATTTAAAAATGGCTGATATGGGTAGAGAAAGTACTAGTAGATGAGTGAACAATGTTTCAACTTTCTTCAGTCATCATCAGGTTCACTACAAATGGGATTTCTGGTCATCTGGATAACTGAAGTTTGTTGGTTGATCATTTGGAGCTTTATGTAGCAAAGCATTATGGTATCTACATGAAATAGTGGGTACTAAAGAGTGAGAAAAAAACAAAATACACAGAAAAGTTGAAAATAAAATACACAATGAAAAGTTTTCATTTTCTGTTCATCAAATCAAGCAACAAAATAAAATAAAAATACTATAATCTATAAAAATCCCCAAATCTGAACAGCTTCACTGTCTATGATACCTCTGACCTATATCAATGGAAAATTAGGAGATAAAATGTCTCTTTAATGGTGCTGTGATCTGAGTATCGTGAAAGACACTTAATGGTAGACCAAGTTCTCATACAAAAAACAATGACAAGCAAACACACTAGCTAACTTGAAGCCCTATCAAGATAACTTCCTCTCTATGGATTCTATGGAAACTAAATCGCCATACAATAGTGGGAACAACATGGTAAAGCTTGTTGTTGTAAATCTCACTCCAAATTAACTACTACCTGGTGGGAAATCTTGCATCAATAACATGCCTCACATCAAGATAACAAAATAGGCAAGAGCAGGTGATTTTGTTGCAATGTCAACAAGCTCATTCACACAATTACTAACATCGCCAAAAATTATGAAAAATTAAATAATGAAAAAAAGTCTGTGTTTTCTGAATATCCAAGAAAACTGGATGAGAACTCACATTAAGTGATTCCAGAGCCTTCAAAGAGTGATGCAACATAGTATAGCTCATATATATATATAGTTCATGCACTGCTTTGCCTTAAAATAATTCAGAGCAAGGCAAATTGCATATAAAATAATCTGTGAAGGGGATTATATGATTGCTCACTTCAGCAAACTGTGGTAGAGCTCATAGGACCATATGGTTTCAAACCATTCATAAAAATAGAAACAGAAGAACAGTTTGAAATGTATTCAGAAGAGAGAAGACCATACCTGACTTTTTCAAATGGCTTAAGAAGAGGTCGCAAGTAGGAATGGTAATAAGACCTGGTGTTATGAGCTGATCATTGCACTAAAACTAAACTGCTAAATATGTGAAATGAACATTAGATTATGGTTAAATTAAAGTCTAGGAGCTTTCTCTGATCCGTCACAGGAAAAATGGCACTTTTCAGACAGAACATAGTAAAAGGGCATAATCCTTGCTGTTGCCAAAATGCATGCAAATGATTTTAGAAAAGAACATGCAACTATCACAACTACATAAATTTATGTTTAAAAACAAGAAAGCACAAAGGCAAGATTTTGATTACTCAGATAGTTGAAATAATTTTAAAATAGTAAATAACTGGATAATCTAAATTCAGTTAGTTGATTATTTACATAAACAAATTGTAATCTCAATTAATGGATTGGTTTATGAAACATTAATCAATGTAATCACTGCTCATTAGTAATCAGCTGAATAAATCAGCATTAGTAAATACAAAGTTTCCTTGTATGGTATAGTCACATGCAATTCAAACAATTAAAAGTATTTCAATTCATTAATGATGAAAAAGGAATTAACCATTTCATGACAGGTTGGTATAATACACCGAAGTTTGCATATTCGTTTGCACATTAAGTATTTATACTATAACTTGTGATGCAATGTGTATATCTTCAAAAGATTTGGTAGACTTTCAGTAAAGATTGTGTTTTGTGCATAAAAAATTAGATTTTTAATAAAGTATATTTACTAAAGATTTGTTTCTGCAGATGTTTAGGTTGTTTACTTACTTGTCCTAGTGTGTAGTAATTTTTGTGTTACGATTAAAAAAATATTCTTCCTTCCCAAAATCTCAAAATTCCTAATACATTTCCTATGTTTGTGTTTCGTAAGACTTTATATTTTAACTGTTATTTTCCCTATTATAACCACCATAAAATGACGCTTTTTTTTGTTACAGAATGACTACAGATTATAGCACAAAAATACAAATATTTAATCAAAATAGCTTAAGTCTCATAACATTATATATTTATTATTTTTATTATATTGACCTTAGTTAATCATGCCTGGCTAACATTACCTAACTTGCATTGACATGGCACACATGCACTTATAATATTGTATCCAATATTATAAAACTAACCTTTAGTCTTTAAAAAGTGACTCTGTGTTGGCTGTGTTTCAGTGGATTAGTATTTAGTAACATAGAGTCACATTTCAATTATTATACATTATATATACATTGTATAAATTATTAATTTTTAGAATTAAGTTATTAAACTTATTTTTCTTAAAATATAGAATGATCAATAAAGAAGTAAAGCAAAAATTTCTCTTCTAGATACAACCCTTGAACTTGGTTGCTGCTGGATGCAGGTTGCTAAGCCTTTTAAAACTTTGCACATGAAAGACATGAATTTTTTTTTAGGCTTTTAAATATATACAGTTGAATAACAACAAAAATATCATAAATTACTATTCTGCAATACCATAGAATTCTAATATAATTTATGAAGCTAGTAATTAAGCTGAATTTAGATCTAAAAATATATATGAATTTCAAACAGACTAATGACACAACTTACCTCCTTGAAATCTTGATTCGAAAGAAGGATGTAGCTATTTAAGAGATTAAAATGGTTTCAAAATCCACTAGGGGATATTTTAAGCTATCAATTGGTTATTCACGTGTCATATATTGAAGTAAGTACATATTAGGATCCATTTCCAAAAATGGAAAGAGATGAATGAGGCCACTGTTTTTGATTCAGCACATAAGCCATATTTCAGTAAAATGAAAAGATACAAGGTTCTTATTTTATATTACAGCTAGTCAATATTGGTAATTTAAGTTCCTAATAGTCTGTACAATACTACAGACTTAGTATTTTGACATCTAATCTGAACCAGTGTTGCATTTAACAAACCAAGTGATTCATAAAAATTGATTTCTCAGTGTTCTTTTTAATATTTACTTTTAAATTAAGACATTAACTAATTTATAATAATAAACTTTGAATTTTAATCTACAATTTGACACCAAAATTATTAACATAAATTCATAAAATAAAAGTTTAATAAAACTGAATGAAAGTCAACAAACATGATGAAAGGGCCTTTTGACGGGTGACCTGGCATGATAAGGTTAATACTAAACCTACAGAATAATGCATTTTGTATATTTTTTGATAGATATTAGCAAAAGAAGACTGAAAAATACATTGTTTAATTACTGTATTTATTGGTAAAACTAAAATTTGTTACTTAAAGCCTCAGAAAACAAAATAAATATTTATGTTATGGATATTTATGGAGTCAGTTTACAGGAAAATATTTAACTAAATCATCAAATAATAAAATTCACGAAATTATTGTACATTCAAATTATGACTAATATTACAGGCATTCTGTATATTATATAAAACATTATAACTGACTTGACAGAAAATTTTACACATTTGCCTTTTATACATTACAGTTGACAGAGAATTCTAAAAATTCATATTTTGGTTGATCTGACAAAGAATTCTACACATTTACATTATAAACAAGATTAGAATTGATTTTAAAAGAATTATACAGATTCAAATTATGATCATTATGGCTCAACTGAAAGAGGATTCAACACATTCACATTGTAACCACTATTATCACCGATATGATAAATATAACTGTGGAATTGTGGGTAATTTTGTTGAGGATTCTACCCATTCACAATATAACTGATATGACAGACGATTTTACACACTTACTTTAAAAATAACAGAACTCTACAGAGATACATTATGTTCATCATGGTTAATTTTACAGAGTTATATACATGTACATCCCATCCACTACACATTAAAATAAAAATAAAACACTTATCATTAAAAGTTTCATGCTTTCTATCAAATTTCTCTTAATTTTTGGCAAAGATCACATTTTAAGGTTGCCATTCCAAATTTAAACCATCCTACAGTAAAATTAAATTTATCTTAGTTGAAGATGATGCCTGCTTCATTAAACCAACTGTTATCATCATTTTTTGTATTAAAAAGGAAGATTATTTGTTTGCTTCAATAGTGATGCCACATTGTGGTGTCTTATGTGTCCATCATGAGAACAAACCCCCAGATTATAGCATTGTAGTCAGCAGATTTACTGCTGTCCTGGGTAACAGATTTGCTATAATATGTTTTTACAAAACATACACTTGTTTCTGTACAGTTTTGTTTTTTTCTTGGGATGTATATTATTGGCTGTATGTTATGCAAGTCCCACCTGTTTTTGGAAGTTGCAGAAGGTTTTTAAAATTAAAAATCAACAACATATTAGATGTGTATGCAATACCAGTGACTGAATGTACTTTTACCAAGTGAGCTTTTGATAACCTTGTGTGACTTGTATAAAATCAATGCACCAAAAGAGATTAAATTGTTGTTGGTCAGCTACAGTCAGTGAGCTACAAACCTCAGAAGCTATAACTGTAATTAACACCTATTAATTGGAAAACTACAGAATTGGACATATATTCTTAACTATGTATTGTGTAAATCCTGTCAGTCCTCAAAAATTGAAGAATGTTTGTGTGCATAAAAATCAGCAATACTTGTTTTACAAAAGAGTGCAAAAATATTTTCTAAATTTCTATTCACTCATGTGATTTATGTAAAACATAGATAGTCGAGAGACAGGAGAGAAGATTATTGGACAGCTACAGTTAGTGTACTATAGGCTTAGGAAGCTATAATTGTGATTAATGTCTATTAATCAGAAAACTACACAATTTAACAAGGAACATTACAGATTTCAAACATTACAAATTGTTCAACTCCAGTGAAAAACGTTGGACATTATTATTTCTATTAGAACAATGAACACCTTCATCAGTAAGAAGTGAACTTGTGACTGGTGTCAGGCCAATAAAGCCTAGCTAGCATAAGCAAGGTTCAACAATATCAGCTCAGAATTAATTTGCTTGTCATGGACCTTGATCTTTGAAAAAATATTCAGTTAAAGACTGGATATAAAACTCAATATTGTTTGTAAGTTTGTAAAATCTTGTATGTAAACCATCATTTGTAATAAATATTAGTAATAACCATTATTATAAACTGTATTGTTTTTGTATTTGTATAAAAAAAGAAGGAAACTATATGTATCAATCTTGTTAACAAATAACATATATTTAATACACATTAAAAGTTAATCAACTCCTAAATTTAAATTTCTGGTTATTTGAAAGAGTAAAATGTTAACATACAGAATGTAATAAATCAGAGAATCATCCAAGATAAATTATAATACGTTACACCTTACAAGAGAAACAAAATTGCATAAACCCTATCAATTCCTTTAACAATTTTAGACACCTCAACCAGATTTCCTATAACTCATTTTGTCAAGAGGAAACAGTTTCAGAGATATTAACCCATTCTTTTTAAAAACTCTAACAGTCCTATAAGTGAACATTTTCAAAAAATTAAATGTCTTTCCTAAGTAAATTGCCCAAGATTGAGGATAACACTCCACATTGGTCTTAACACTTACTCAGACAATGAAATTATTACATCTTTAAACTTGAAGACAATATTTCTCAAGACACAACTTAAAATCCTATATGCCCTACTGCTAGCAGCAACACACTGGTTAATCAACCAACTATAACTACAACCATTCAGATAGACCTACAAAAACTGAACCTTAGGTGTGGTAAGCAAAGTGTGTAATCTTGAAACAAAAGAGAATCCACAGATACATTAAGAATCATCCATGTTTACAGGTAGTAGTACTTAATATAATGAAGAAGAATCTTTGCTGAAACAGTGACACAGCTTTTGTGTATAAGGGACTTCGTCAGTATATTCATTCAACTTTCAAATACCTCATGTTCCAGAAGAAAGAAAGAGGTAATGAAACTGTTCCATTCCAATGTGTTTTAGTCAAAATAAGCATATTCCCTATAGAGTTCTGAGCAACTAAACTGTTAAAAAATACTGGTAAATCATTACTCTGGTGCATTAGAGGGACTAATGGATATTATAACTTTACAATGGAGGCTTCACAATAGAAACTCTGATGCAGAGCTACAGTGAAAATAAAAGTTTACCAAACAAGATTTGGTAAACAGAGCATCAACATCTCTGGACTGGAACAATATGGTGGGACTAAAGATGAGGTTTTATTCATCATACTATATCACTGTCATTATTATCACTAATTCTACATGGAATAAGAGAAGTTTTATAATTAGGAGAAAAATCCTAAATTTTAGGTTTTTCTTGTATAGCTAATAAGGATTGCACAAGTAATTACTAAAAATTTACTCTAAGTTCTAGGGAGACAGTAATTATGAAATCCCTATGGACTAGCAATATTACTGTGTTCGAAGAGCTGTAAAAAGTTTATTCAGAGTAATGAAGCAAACCTGTAGTGAATTTTTTCAGCTTGTGACTACAAACATGTTATTACCAGTTAGTCTCAACAAAAAGTCCAGAAAGTTACAATTGCAACCATATATCCTCAATGATAACACAACTGTAAAGGTTTTAATCTAGGACTTACCTCAGTTGTTTCTATACCTCCATCATAAATATCTTCTTTCTCCTCTTTTATCATATCAAACTTCAAAGTGGTATGTTCTAAGTAATTGATTTTTCCTGTAGCTACAAATATAAACAGTACAATATGTTAAAAATTGTATTACATATTACTGAATTCTTCATTAATATTAACACTGTAACACAGTAACCCACCTCAATACTGGTACAGTGAAATATTCTTAGTACTACAGTTGAAATTCCTTGATATAAATCAGAATGTTTCAAGTAACCACTTTCCTTTTTATAACTTTTAAGATACTATTTTCAGAAGCATCCTTATAGTTATTAATTGCATTAATATAAATCTTTTTCTTGCATATGCAATTCTGTATACTACAAACTGTATTAAACTATCCCTAAGTAAATCTTTTAACAGCTACATAATATGCTATTTCTAATATTAAACTAATGTTCCTAGTTTCAATGTCATCCCTGTGAAATTTACTTTCACTTGCTAAAACATTTGATAAGTTGTGTTGTTAGAAATTTAGATGAAGCATAAGAAAGACAAAAATAGCCATTTTGGATTCTGAAGACTGTCACAGATAAAATTACTACTTTCTTCATTTCAGATATGGGAAGAGACGTGAATGAGCTGTGAATTCATAAAACCAGTATTTTGTAGCAGAGGTAGTAAAAAAGTAGGCCTTTGTAGTATCTTTTCTTTACTGAAATTCATGTTTTGGAGAAAAACAATTTCACAAACAAAATGTTTAACTGTTGTTATTTGTGTTCGACCCAGATTTATAAGTTGATTTTTACTTTACTTGAAGTTTATTTACCTCAGCTATTGTTGTCTAGTACTTTCCTCTATATGCAAACCTTTTTCTTTATGCATGCCACGAAGGCCTTCTACTCTCCACTATTGGACTGGAATTAAATTATTCCAGCATGCCCCTCATGGAGTTCATCATGCATCACTTTTCCACTGTGAAGAGTGTGATATACATGATGTATGCAACTCCTTTTTTATGTTTATAAAAAACTATCACTTCCAAATCTGGCAGAAGATATATGCATTGTAGGAAAGTGAAGAAGAATGGTGGAAATTGTAAGTGGAGAGAAGTATCCTTCAGAAATACATTTTCAGTATAGGAAAATTATAACTTCCATCCAAGATCAGATAGAATCCCACACTGATTAGGTGGAGGGACTGGTTCAAGGGAATAATATAAGTATGCCTTGAATGGATCCAAAGGATATTCCTGGAAATAAGGGAGTCAAATCTGAATATCTGGTAAGAAAAACCACAACACTTCTGATCAGGTATACTCTTTGGTCATCCATGAAAAGCATAGTAGGGAAGAGCACATTCAAGTGGGAGAGAATGCAGACAGGATAGTAATCATAACCCTGAAATATATATATGTAGCTTAATTCCACAAATATAAGAGTGGGTATATCAATGGATGTGTCCAAAGCTGTATAGTGGCTACAGTACAACAAACCATACTCAGTAGGTAAACTACATCCACAACCTATGCCACTGGGAGCTGACATCTATGCAGGGATAGGATGAGGATCATATTGCCTTTAGCTGAAGTTCAAGAGACCTAAGGGAGTCCAGACTCATTCTGACTTCAGAGTATGATACATTAGCTTGGGAACCTAATGTTTGGTATCAGAAAGATTTTTATGAAATATAAATCAACTAATCCAACAGCAAAACCAACCAGAATCATCAAAAAAGTAATAACATCCTTGTAAAAAAAAGAGAAAAGACAAAAAAGAAAGAACTGGAACAATCCCCTGTACCTCTGCTGTGATCCACAACATAAAAAAGAGTACAATCATGGGAAGATAATAGACAACCATAAACATGTGTGAGGAATGATGTTGATTGGTCTCAACTCCAAATACAAAAACCCAGCCATGGGGTACTAATATCCATGTGAGGGTAGGATGAGGGCTCTCAATGGAAGGGGTAAGCTGCAATTCAACATCTCACTTCTTAGTAATTTTATAGCCCAAAGTGTAGGATATTACACGACCTACACCTGCAAAACATCACTGCTGTATTTTACACTAAATGGTTATAACTATCTTTGTGTGGAACATTTCAAGAGGGTGCCTCCACAGTTAACCACCTCATAACATTGGAAATGGTAAAAATTTGCACACTTTACTGGAAGAAAAGGGAGAGAAAATGCATTAAGGACTCCAGAGGAGCACCATCACCTAAGACAATGCAATGGATGGCCACAAAACATTTTGAAAAGCAAACTATAGCAACTTATTCAATTCAAGGCATAACATAGATGAGCAGTTATCCTCTTCTGCTTTACCCATGCAGTCCATGTGTAGTATGGTCCAAAATATGCAAGTTTATCAAGTAATTACATCATGAGATTACTTATCTACAAGCAATCTTGTAGAACACTCCATTTCAACATTGAATATTGTAAAGCCATGGAAATTAAAACACGAGTCAACATGGCTGTAAGGTACAGATTTTTAACTGAAGAATACCTGTTCAGGTACCACATGCCACAGAGTGGAATATATGTGAAGAATAAGTGAAGCAAGGCTCACTGAAATGAAAATAATGTATACATATAAACTTATCGTGTCAAAGTGTCACCGAAGATTGAAAAATGGCTACAGGTGAAAGACAAAACCCAATGAATAATAAATTGAGATTTGGTATACATAATGGGAGATAAATGCGTTAAATGTAGTCTACATGCCCAAGTGCAAGATTTCCTCCACTGACCAATGAAGATGATTTGCAAAAGAAAAAGTGAAGAGTTGGATTTGATGAGGAGACACCCTGAACAAATTCCAGTTTGAAGAAGATAAGGAGAAATAAGCCAATTGAATCAAATGTTGAACCAAAGTTGTAAAGGTAGAAATGGATACATCACAAATAAGGAAGACTAAAAGAAGCAAAGAGTCTGGGGTAGGTGCCATGGAAGGAAGACATGCATTCAATATAGAAATGAAGGGTACAGGTCAGACATAGAAGTTTATCCAGAATGGGATAAAGATAAAGATGAAAAATCTAAGGAAGGGAAACAGATGAAAAGGAGGAGTTATCTTCCCAAAGAGAAACCTTGGTGGCTAGATAAAGAATAAGATAGATGTAAAACTTAAATAAAATGTAAAGGGCAAACAATTCAGACCATTAACATCCACTGGCAAGGAGGAGGAAATATATTGCAAGAGAAAGGTGAAATATGGAGCATGAGAAAATAGGATCAAACAGAGGAAAAGTTAGGTGAAGGAATTAAGGACCACATTAATGTCCCAGTCTGGAAGACTAGACATCTGGAGAGATGACAGATATGAAAGGAACAAATTAACATGGTAAGGACAAGGGAAACATATACTCAATAGTACTGGGAAAAATAAAAGGTATGGGATAAGGCAGTCTGCTAACTTGAGATGCAAAAGACCAGAGACCCTCAATTGAAAACTATGTTAGGAACACAGTCACATAAGCCATGCTAGATCAGTCATCAGGGAATCCCTAGGAAGACTAACTATGGAACATCTTTTATTTGCACTGATACACTTCCAGTCAAAAAGGACATATGGAGCTGGCCAAAAGGAAAACTACTCAATAAGAGAAACCTCATATCCTCACCAATGACAGGATAAAAGCCAAGTTTGAAGACAAAGGACGTAAATGGTGGAATGTAAAACTGGTGATCAAGGTTGAAGAAGAAGGAAGGGAAAAAAGGAAATGGGTACTAAAGGGAAACATTGCAGTCGGCATAATGATGGATACCACAGTTAAGCTGGCCAATAGAAACCAATCAAAAGGGCTCAATAGAGAGTGGTATAGATGAGAGAAACCACCCAATGAAGTAATCAGTTAGTACAAACATAAAGAAATGTGGGAGCCAATCCTGACTGAAGGTATCAACAGCCAGACCCTTAGAAAAAAGGAGAGAGGACCAAAAGAGGGATAATTTGTAATTAAGGACTGTAGAAAATGCATCTACGTGTGAAAAACCCCACAGGTTACAAAGCTACTATAATACAAGGGGAACTAAAGACCACTGATACATTTTATCAGGGCAAGAAAGATGAACCACTGAAAAACTGAATACACCTGGAATGTAAGATATAATGAGATTAATGTGTAAAAAATATAGGAGATATAATGGATGAAAGCAGAGAGATCTTGATCAGTTGCCCCCTTGATGATTGATATTTGTTACCATCATAAAATTGTTTAAATGAATCATCACCAGATAGTGTCTGGCAAGATCAAAAAAGTGATTCAAAGCCTGATGGGCCTTTAGAAATTTGAAGATGCTGATAATGCAAAGACTGTTCTTTGACAGACTAACAACCTGAAGCCTCTTAATAAATGACCCATGCACCCCAGCATACATGAACAATGTGTATATTGACAAGGAGGAGGATGTGCAGCACCCACTGATGTATGGGCCTTGTCCAACTACCAAAGCAGCCTGCCCAACAGGATATGTGGAAGGGTAATGGAAGCTGCCAAGGGATTCAAAGCAAGGTTCAATTGATGTGAAGAGTGTGATAAAGGTATCACATACATGGACAACTGAGGAGGGATCACTGATGTCATTGAAAATCACATTCCCAAAGAACATTGCAAGCAGAAAGTGTGAAAGCTGAAATGGCATCACAAACTAACATTTCCATGAAAGAACTCCTTCAATTTGATTAACCAACCCACTTGAGCAGCCATATAAAGAAGATAAGTATGGTTGGCTAACTCCAGTTTGGAATGAGCCAGAAGAAGCCAGTCACCCTTGAAGTTGTGAAATCACAGCTAATGAGCAAAAGCTTTGATGATCCAACAGAAAGCATAAGGGATGAAAGCAAGCTTGAAGGGTAGGGCACAAGATTGGTAAACCAGCTCATGATGGATGAACTGAAGATGCTTATGAGATCATGTTGGAATAGGGATGTGTAGATAAGCATTTAAGGCATCCATCTGCATCATCCATAAACCTGTAGAATATGCTTACCATAGTGTGAGAAATGATTCATGGTAAAACATGGCAGTTTCATGAATCAATTAAGGTGAGACACATTTCTGACAGGCCTCCAGTCTTGTTTTCTTAGGAACAACAAAGAGTTTGGAACAGAAACCTGGCAAAGTATAAAAAACAGGTTCAATGGCCTGAACTACTTCCAACAAACACTGGTCAGCCATTGGGTCCTGGGGTAGAAGGAAGGAAACAAAAATAGGAGACATGGTAGGTGAGGAAAGAAATAGGATCACAAATCCTTCTGATAAAACTTGAAGAACCCAATGATCTTGATGAGAGAATGCCATTGATGAAGAAAATCAGCAAGTCAAGTTTCCACCAAACCAGAACCCACTGATTTGTCACAAATACCGTTGATGATGTAACATATATCTTCCACGAATATGATGAGACAAAGCACGCTGAGAAGGAAGGGCAGGTAAGGGTTTGGAAAGGGAAGAATAAATGAGATAAATGAGCAATAAGACAGGAAAAGATACATGTTGTTGTACTGATGCAACTCCTGACTACAAGGATACAGAGACTGCATCAAATACATAGTGATGCAAAAATGGGGCCATATGTAAATCCCACAGATTCTGGTAAACAAAAGCAAGTCAAGGTTGCATCACAACCTAGAAGCTCCTAACAACAGAAAACCGTGTACATAAAGCAAGAGCTAAAGACCATAAAGAAGCCAATGAGGAGAAATTGATGGTGAGGATGTCATCAGAAAATCTCTTAGAATTTTGGTGAAGAGCTTCAGAGAGCAGATTGGTGATAAAGAGATACTGTAAAAAAGTGGTGAGGGTAAGACAAAGGTGGGAGAATTAGTCAAGAGTCAGACTTACAGAATACTGGAACACCTCCCCTCCCAAACAGGTAAAATAGAACCTAACAGTTATTTTCCTTGAAAAAGGCAGTTATCATGATGATATACAAGAGCAAAATGATTCAAAGCCCACAGAGTGGTGAAACATGCCAGTTGTTTCATATAATTGTGAGTCAAATTAGTAATCGTGTATCTGAGTATCTGGGGAGGGAAGTAAAACCAAAAATGGATGTAATGATTGGTCATGTAGTAAAAAATAATGCAGGTTATAGAAAATAGGGGCAAGAGATAAAACATCACATAACTGAGAAACAAAATCCAAAAAGACTTTAGTAAGCCTAACTGAATACTCAGGAGGGACACTGGAAGACACTTCAAAATCAGGAGATGTTCAAGAGAAAGAGGGGTGAGGTACGAAGATAGAGGTTGACCTATTTAATGTTCAAAAAATGTTGATAAATCTCCTTCTGGGTCCACCACATTTGAAGTCTGTCTCAAGCGTGATGACTGAATTGGTAACACAAATTTCAGAATTCATAATTAAGAAGAGTCAACCAAAGACTGAAATTAGAAATAATAATGTGGTTGTAATAAACTAGGATTAAAATAAAGGGAAGAAAGAGCCTAAATAAACTTGAAAGTAGTTTAAATGAAAACCATTTCACATGTATATTAAAGCTAAACATGACACAAATAAAGGAGTACATCTGAGCACAACTGCTGCCAAACAAGAAGTGACAGAAATAATATAGAGAAAGCCAGTTGCATCATGAGTGTGTTATGCTTCCATTGGTAAAGAAGTGGCTCGCGGAAATAAAAGATATGTTGGAATCATTTAATTCCAATAGGGAAGAACAAAATGTTTGTCATGTTTGTAAAGAAAAATGTTTGAATATAGAAAATATTAGACTACAGAAGACATAAAGAACAAATGCCACAACTGTAAGGGAAAACTGAGGATTGTTTAAATATATTTTCATTATAAATGTAAGAAATTACATAATATTAAATGTTAATTTATTCACTATATTTTGATGTCAAGTTTATTCACAAACAATAATCATAAAATAATTGAACTGAATTTGTTATTTAGGTATCTAAAAATTCTTGATATATGCAATTTGACCTGCCAATATCTAAAGGATTTACAATGAATGGATCCTTTGATAACAAAAACCCTATTATACCATTATATATTGACAAGTTGGAAATGATTCAAGTGCCAGAAAGTGAAACAATACGAGAAAAACTTCCTAAATAGATCTGAAGTTTACTTACAGAACCACGTGAACAAGCCACATAATTACACTCTAATTTATATAAATTACATAAACTATTGTACTTGTGTTTAAATCAAATTCTAGAATTTCTTATTTGTTGTTGATAACTACTTTACACAATAGTGAATTAACAGATCTCTTCTAAATCCATTGCCTAATACAAACATTTTGATCAATGAGGGACAACAAGTTATTTATGAGTTTTTATGGTCAGATATAGAATAACCTCAAATAAAGAAACTTCTCAAATATCCAATACCTCCTGTGAAAAGTATTTAAGTGTAGAGCTGTGAATAAGTATGGTGCAAGTACTGTATTGTATAAAATTAAAAGCATTAGTTCACGTGATCCTGAAAAAGCATCAAATGACAAAGTGTGATCAGAGGTAATGCTCACCATCTTCAAATTACCAGTAAATACAATTTCTTTAAACACTGATGAAAATCACACATAAGCTCTTCAATAGCAATATATGCTGGGTCAATCCTCCATCACAGTTACTAGAACACTTTACACTTGAAAGTTGTCAGTCTTAAACCCACTTACAGGTAAAGGTATAGAATATGATTACAAAAGTGTCATTCGACTCAGATTTATGCAACCAAATACAAAAATAACAGTGAGAATGAAACAGTTTTACTGATACACATCTCAAGACAGAAAATAAAATCATGCAAAAAATTATTATAAATCAGTAATGTAACATTCAGACAACCTGCTAAATTAACAGATAATTTACACAATTTATACTGGGAATAGAAAATATTTAAATTATCAAATACACACACACACACATATATATACTTACTGTCATTTGTTGTGAAAGTTCCATCTTCACTTTTCTCCAATTTTATATCCAACACATCAGAAGGCTTCTCGTCAGAAAATGGTTCAATCTTCATCTTTAGTACTTCCACAGTTACAAAGAAGTTTCACATTTATATTGTTATCAAAACTTGCAGCTAGACTACAGAGAAACACATTAATAATTATATGTTGTTTTCTTCAAAAAAGGTTACAAAGTTTTTAACAATTCTGAACCTCAAAATTCATATTACCTTGCTTACTTTCCCATCAACTTATAAGCTTTTTTTTAAGCATGTTTATACCAAAATAGTTACATAATTTGATATCACATTATTTTGAAGCAATATGTCTACTGAGAGACCAAGAGAATCTTTACCAGCAGTTTCATTCAGTTAAATTTGTAGCAGCATGCCTGTAAGTCAAATAGGATTCTAGGTTGTATCGATAAAAATATTGAATACAAGTATGACGGGGTTATAATTTCATTGTACAGATTACTGGTAAGGCCATGTTTGGAATATCGTGTTTAGTCTTGGGCTCCTTACCTTAGGAAAGAATTGTTGGAAAGGGTTCAGAGAATGACTACTATAATGGAGCCTGAGATGGAGGGGTTAATATATTTTAAGAAAAACTATCAAATGTCAAAAATTCATTCACTTTGTTCCTAATAAGAACATTGAACAGAGAGACAAGGTTTGTAAACAACATGAACACATTTATATATTTTAATTATGAATATAAACATTATGTGTGTCATAACTGTTTTATATTTAATATGTTCTCAACATCTTGGTTTCAAATAAATGTGATTTCTTTAACACGTATAAAAGAAATAGGCATAAATAACTATTAATTTCACACAACTGTGAAGTAACAAATTCTATTTTCATTTCATTTTGGTTTTGTTTACTGTTTGTTTTTTTCCTTCAATCTTTTAGTTTAGCTGTGAATGTTTGGTTATATTCAAATACTAAACTCACCATCTGGTTGACCATGTTGATTTTAAGTTTGTATGAGTAATGAGACAGTCACCATTTTCCCATAGTGTTAAGGTACAGATATTATTCATGATGTAAATTGTGTATGGACCTATAAACACATGAAATGTATCTTCTGATTTAACTACTGAATAAAATCCACATCATAAGCTTCAGTAAGTCAGTTCACAAGAGATAGCTAACAGTTATTAATGCTGATTATTACTGAACATTATCAGTAATTTCCTGGATGTATAAATACAGAATATTGTTATTTTTTATTATTATGTTATTGTTATTTTTGTGCATTTTTTTCTAACTCCTTTATTTTGACATATTAACTCTGATATTTATGGTATTTTGTTCTTTGATATTACAGCAAGTCTAGGCCAAGTACATATTTATTAACCATATTTTTAACTGTTTGAAAGTTTTAATTTTTCACTTCTTTCTTTGTTAAATTTCAATTAATTATTTTTGTTGTTGTTGTTGTTCTTTCATCACTGGTTGCCAAAACCACTCACTTGTAGTTTGATCCATTACACAATAATGCGGAAGACTGTTGTCATCAGAATTATGCCTTACTAACTTCTCTAAAATTTTACTTGTTCCAAAATTAATACATACAATGTGGCTGTAATTATTATTTAAAGATAAAAACCTTGCAATTCTCCAGAATAAAATCAAGAGTACTCAGTTAGAGAGCATTCACTATTCACTCTACTCTGACAATTTTCAGAAGAAATAAAAGAAGCTATAATGCCATATAAAATACAGAACATAAGATTTATCTAAATCATTAAAACTAATAAGAATCACATGAAGAGAAGTAAAGTAAAGATCAGCAATCACTGGTGTTCTCTTTAACACTAAGTGTGTCAATGTTCCAAATGTGGAATAAACAGTTGAGATACTTTAAAAAGTTATAAATAGCAAAAAAAACAGTGTTACTAGTTCGAACTAATATTATAAACTATTTGGTAATTTTTCAACACAAGCAAAAATTATGGGGTCATTCCATGTCAAATCATCCAGATTTTGGATATTATTTTATGATTTTGGGTTTTCATGTGATTTTACTGCCTCACTATGCAAATCCTAAGAGAGATAAACTTGGCTTGAGACCATTTTTGAATTCTGAGAGATTAATTCAATCAATGTAGCAAATTTTAGCCTTCTACCACCATTACTCTTGCAGCTTTAAGCAGCCAAAGTTGCCTGAAAATGAATTCACCAAACATAAAAAAAATTAAATTTTACAGGGCTATAAATCAGAAACTATTAGATATATTAATCTAATCTTTAGCAATTTTTTCATTATATTGGTAGATGAGCACATGTGAATTTTTTCAAGGCATTCTGTGGGGTTCACCTGCAGCTCCCTAGATGATTTGGCATGGAATGACCCTATGTTCCATATTTGTTCAAGAGTTTTAGCTGTTGTTGTTGTTGTTTCAAATTATGCACAAAGCTACACAATGGGCTATCTGTGCTCTGCCCACCACAGGTATCAAAACCCGGATTTTAGCGTGTAAGTCTGCAGACATACCGCTGAGCCACTGGGGGACAGGGTTTTAGCAAGTAAACATCTATTCCTAGTTATGTGCCTTGCCTACAGATCAAAATACAGTTTTATGTCATTTCATACAACACATACCATAGCACACATTTTAAACTTTACTTAATATCAAAAGTAATGGTTTTATTTCTGTTGGAATGAATGAATGCTAATAGATTCTTTGTTTAAGTCTTTTACAAAGTTAAAATATTGGTAGTTTGATTACATTAGGTTAAAAAGTATTTCAACAATTACATATGTTTTTTAGTACTTCCTATTGGAATAAAACACAATATTTAAAATATCTGTAGCCATTATAAATATTTACAACCCATTAATTAAGTTACAAACACTTCCTACTTCATCAACCATCAGAATATTAGACATCAAAATTCTCTTCCAGTTTATCCAAGTTAACAACAATCCATATAAACATAAAATCTGGTAAAACATTGTATACTGTCAACAATGTGGCTATCACTTTCCATTAAAGATAATGAGTTGAAACTACCAGTATTTATTTTATCATATCCTTCATTACACACAGCTTATAGCTTTAGATAACACATTTGTTATATTTGACTAATGTCATTTCTGAAGTAGGACATCCAAAATGAGGGTGCTTGTTTTCACTATAGGATAGCCACAAATGAATCTGCTGTGTACAATGAGGACATTAAACCCCTGAATTTAGAGTTTTAAACCCCAAAGTGTATCCCAGTCTCACCATGTAAACCAAATTGAGAGAAATCTATGGTCTATAGTCCAGACTGCAAAATTTTCTGATGTTAATACAACATTATTTTTTTTTCAATGGCAGAAGAATTTGACATTTTCACCAAGAATTAATATCAATTTAAATTATGTTTCTTTAAAATATAATACTTAATTGGTACATAAATTAATATTGAAATAAATTGTTTCACTGACCAGTAAATATTTTTATGATCATGTAACAAATCTCTTTTGTTCTACAAGTTACTTTTAAACACTCAGTATATAAACACAAAAATTTCACAGTATCACAATTTCTAGTTTTTATTCTATAATTCATCATACGTTTTTAAATATAAATTATAGACTTAGTTTTTCTGTGTCTGATAATACATTTAAATATTTCATATAAACTATCACTCTTTTCCGAGTTGGTGCTTTGTTGATTTGTGCGTGACGGTCACGTAATATCGTAACCCTTTTCCCCCGCTCGTACAGCGGTAAGTCTCCAGATTCACAACGCTAAAATCAGTGGTTCGATTCCCCTACGTGTCTCAGCAGATAGCCTGCTGTGGCTTTGCTATAAGAAAAATATACACACAACACTCTCAGCCCCACCCTCCTAAATAAACTATACAATACAGATGGTAATCGAAAAACCTTCAGTTTCACTGCAGCGATGCCTCACTCCATTCTACCCAAAACTCAAACCCCACACAATAATGCGCATACGTATGACAATTATCATATTCTATTCTTCTATCCAGCAATGTAGTTTTGAATTATGAACGATATTTTTTCGACCAGTCGTGAGGAGAAACTAGGTTAAATAGCAATAAAGAATAAATCCTTAAATGAAAACTTTTTTCATTACCTTTTATGCAACGTTTAAAGCAGTCCTCTATCTTTAGGCAGAAGAGACCGTGTTACAATTTTAAAAAAAAAGGTTTTATTTAGGCGTGTCGTTTCGTTCTTTATCATTCATCGAAGTTTTAAAACAGCTGCTTGTGAGATAAAAATTAATAAACTTATTTCTCTTAAATTTGTCATCTCTTAACTGTGAAGCACAATCACTCACGACATTTAAGGTGTAAGAATTTGCCCCTGAAGTAGAAAGGATTATATGGTATCATACATTTGAATTAAATATACGACTCGGGATGGCCAAGCGTGTTAAAACGTTGGACTCGTACAACGAGAATCGCAGGTTTGAATCCATTTCAGCCGTGGGGGCGCTATAAAGTGGCGGTCAATTCCACTATTCGTTGGTAAAAGAGTAGCCCAAAAGTTGGCGGTAGGTGGTGATGACAAGCTGCCTTCCATCTAGTTTTACACTGCTAAATTAGGGACGATTAGCGCAGATAGCCCTCGAATAGCTTGCGCGAAATTCAGAAAACAACAAACAAAACAGTTAAATATATTTATTAAAACTATTTGTTTTTTTAACATCATGGATTTATAGTACAGCTATTCTCAAAGTGGAAATACACAAAGTCAAATAATTTGACTTAGGATAGTAGTTCTCTCTGGGTTTAAAGATAATTAACTCAATACAAAAGTTATGGTGCTCTTGATGTTTTTATTAGTGTAAGTTTTAAATAATTCGATTTTCAGCGCTACCATATCCTGTTTTAGTTTGAATTTTTCACTCTACAGGTCCACAATCCCTTTTCCGAAACCCTTGGTTGCAATCGAGTATCGGATTTTTCGGATTTTAGAACAAATATATCACCCCAGTAGAGTTCACAACAGCACCCATAATCAAACATTAATACTGCAGCAAAAGCATATGAATACTCACACTAAGTGGATTAAACAAAGACTCCAAATACAATCACATTCTATTCATAGAGTAATGTTCTGATATTTGAAATAGTGGGATAATTATAGACCATACATTCTTTAAAACATTTCATTTCAAAGAAAAACATACACAGCTTCAAACGAACAGTAATTAAATACGTTAATATTCTGCAGAGAAACGTATGAATATTCACACCAAGTGAGATAAATAAAGACTATGCAGTGTTTTCTTACATTTTATCAGTTTATGGTCGTCACTGTCACTAAAAACTTCAGTAACTTGTCTTTCTGTTTTTCTTTAAATCATATACAGTGGTAGTTCCGACACCATATTCTTCAGAAAGACGCCACACAGAAACACCACGATCAAGCTTCTGCAATAACTCCACTTTCTGCGTCATTAATAATGTCAAATGCTTTCTTTTCCTTTTTTCACTGTTTTCCATAGGGGTATCTGCAGTTCTTTTTTACATTTTCACAATGAAATTACACATAAAGTCACAAAATAAAAACCAAAAAAGAAACATAATCGAAGAGCAGGCACGCATATGACCAATAGAAGCGCTAAGACACAAATGATACGCCTTTCAGACTACTGGGCGGCTGGGCCACGCCGTCACGTCACACCCCAAACAAAAACTTTGGTTTTCGGTTTGTTTTGAATTTCGCACACATCTACATGAGGGCTCTCTACGCTAGCCGTTCCTAATTTTGTAGTGTAAGGCTAGAGGGAAGTTTGTTTTTGAATTTAAATTTCGCACAAAGCTACTCGAGGGCTATCTGTGCTAGCCGTTCCTAATTTAGTAGTGTAAGACTAGTGGGAAGGCAGCTAGTCATCACCACCCACCGCCAATTTTTGGGCTACTCTTTTACCAACGAAAAGTGGGATTGATTGTCACATTATAACGCCCATACGGCTGAAAGGACGAGCATGTTTGGTATGACGGGGGTTCGAACCCGCGACCCTTGGATTACGAGTCAAATGCCTTAACCACCTGGCAGGTTCTTTCAAGAATAGAAGAAAATACCAGTCGAGTACTGTCAAACGATCATGGAGGGCTATGATAAGAGATTGCACCAAGTTATTCACTTGAAAGGCTACACAACTGACCATTAATGTAGACGCACGAACACTTTCTGCCCCTTCTATGTTTGGTTATTTGTTTATAAATAGTTTATTTGTCGTTCAATTTATATAAACATTTATGTAGATGTGTGTTAGTATAATATTCATAATATACTATACTTTAATCATCCTAAGCATGATACTTTTTAAGTTATGAGGAAAAACTACTCTCGACGCAGGGGTAAGAACACTTTCTGTCGTAACTGCATGCTTGAATATTTGTGTATGAAATTAGATTATGTGGTTCTGGGAACTTTACGTGTTGTTATGAGGAGCGTGTTTCGTATTGTTTGTAGCTTGGTTTTGATTATTTTGTCACATACAGTAATCCAAGGCTGGAGCTGCATAATCAATTATTGGTCTAACATATGTTTTGTAAATTTTTAGTATATTGTCTGTTGATGCTACACTGTTCTTGCCAGTTAGTTCTGGTTCTTCGCCAGACTTTCCTTTTAATTTCATTTAAATAGTTAATCCATGAAAATTTTAAATCATATGTTAGATCTAGTAAGCTTGCCGATGTGAGAGTCTGAAGTAATGTTCCATTAATACAGGGTGGTCGCTAGAAAAGCGGAAAATTTGTCAAACAGCTATTTATTTTTACAAAGAATAACTTTTACAAAGTTTTTGAAAGACATATGTTATATTACACTCATAGATGCTCAAAATGCATTTTATGATATTAAAATCATGCATTTTATTCATGATGTAAAGAAATCAAAATAGAAATGAGTAAGCACGCATTTTATTCATGATCTCATCTGACCCTCAAATTTTCCGCTTTTCTAGCGACCACCCTGTATATATTTTAGTCTGTACTTGTTTGTGTTTTGCCAGCTTGGTAAAGACGACAAGTTGTGTTTTTGCTGTATTTATATTTTATTTTTGACAGTATTTGCTCATTCTATTTAATTGTGTTTGTATGTTTGTGGCTGCTATTGCTAGTGTTGGAGCACTTTTCCTGATTGCCACATCATCAGTGAAATGTGAAGGGAATCCATGATTAGCATCCTTCAGTGACAAATTGTTTATATACATGATGAAGAGTATAGGGCTAACCCCCCCTCCCTGATGGACGCCAGATTCTGAAGTAAAGTACACAGAAAAGATTCTCTCTACATTTACACTACATTTTATGTTTTCCAAAAAGTTAAATAATTCCACGCGGATGTCCCATTTCGTGCATACGGAACCGTAGACCATTATGCCATACAGTGTCGAATGCTTTCTTAAAGTCAAGAAAATAGGCGATGGTGCATTGTTTTTTGTTGAAGCTATTGATTATGTTTTCAGTTAGTCTGACCAAGTTGTCAGTTGTTTGTCTAAATTTACTGAAGCCATTTTGTTCTTCAGGTAATTTAGAAGTAATTTCCAAGTGCGTAGAGAGTCTACAGCTAATTATGCATTGTAAAATTTTGCCTGCACAGCAGGTCAGGCTGACTGATTGGTGGCTATTAAGTTTATTGGTTAGCTTTCCTTCATTATGGAACATTAATATATTATCATGCTTCCAATAAACTCGTATGTATCCAGCGGATAGTGATAATTTAAAAAGTGCTTTTAGGTGGTCGAACAAATTCGGAATGCCCTTTTATAGGAGGATGGCTTGTATCTCATATTCACCCGGAGATTTGATTTTGTTTTTTCATTGCTTCATGAAGTTCGTGTATGAATATTTCTTTCGTTAGCTTTGTGTCTTCGTAGATTGTTACGTGTCTTGTATTTCCTCAGATACACTTGTCGGGAAAATTGGTTCAAATTGTTCTTTATTGTTTAGTATATAATTTGTGACTGTTATAAAAAGCATTCATATCTGTATCACTGTGTTTCAAATGTATTCTGTAGTTGGTGTTTGAAAGCTTCGGCTTTTTCTTTATATAAGTTATTGTACTCAAATGCAGGATATTTTTTTACAGCTGAATTGTCGTTGGTGAGTCCAGAATTTTCTCGAGTCAGTTTTATCATTTGATTTTGAACAAAATTGTCCCATTTATCTTGTTTTAGTAGTTTTATTTGAGCTATAATGTGATTTTTTATATTATTTACTTGTGTTTTAATTTCTCTATCTCTTGTTATAATAAATTGTTTTCTAAAATCTTCGTTTTTGATTAGGGTTATTATTTGTGTGTTTGGTTACCATGTGTTATTTGTTGTTTAATGGTTTTGTTTTGAATTTCGCACAAAGCTACGCGAAAGCTATCTACGCTAGCCGTCCCTAATTTAGCAGTGTAAGACTAGAGGAAAGGCAGCTAGTCATCATCACCACCATACCAACTCTTTTACCAATGAATAGTGGGATTTACCATCACATTTTAATGCCCTCACGTCTGAAAGGGGAGTATGTTTGGTGTGACGAGGATTTGAACCTGCGACCCTCGGATTACGAGTCAAATGCCTTAACCACCTGGTCCTGTTGGGCCATTTTGTTTCAGTATTATTTTATTTACCGCTTTTTGAAAGCACTCCGTTACTGTTTGACAGTAGTTATCCAATTCAATATGGTTCTTTGCTTCTTCTAAAACGTTGTTAGGAAATTGATTGTCTAATTTTTTTGATAATCTTACCAATTTGTTTTATTGTAATTAATTTTTTTCTTTTCTTTTGATTGTGTATTTTTATGGGGGGCGAAATCGAAGACGGAACACATTGGAAGGTGATCGCTATCAACGTCTTTTCCCACCTGAAATTGTATTAGCTTCTGACGCGTGTGCTGAGACACAAATTTGGTATGTCACTAGTGTTCGTGACATACGCTACATGTGTGAGATTATCATTCAGTAGTGCTATACTATTATCGTCTATAAACTGTAATGGACTTCTTCCATTATTGTTTGTATAGTTGCAAAGAAGTTAGCATTTTTACTGTTTAGGTCTCCAATGATTATGAAGTTTTGGTTGTTGAGTAATGTTATGTCTAGTTGCTTATGTGGCGAACAGTATATTCCTGCTATTGTCACTTTTGTTTTGTTTGTTTGCAGAATATCCACAGTAATACGTTCGTTGCTACTGCTCATACTGATTTCTGTAACTGACAAAACTGTTTTGTATGGCATCATTATGACTATTTTCATCAGTTTTGTTTATTGTCTTTCCTTATGCATATTTATGTTGGTTTCTTAAATCTATTGTTATGTGTTATGGTTTTACTTAATATTATAATGTGGGGGTTAGTTTATTGTATAACGTGTTTAATCCCATGTTTCTTAGAAGTTATTGCACCTTGGAGGTTAATATATACCACTGTGAACTTTATGTTGTCACTAGATATCCCTTACGTGTTGCTATTATGTGTGGTACATGAATTATAATGTGTTTTTTCACGACATTGACTGACATATCAACACAGTCGCTTGTTTGATTTGGTTTCCTGTATTCTGTAACGTTTTTTGTTATCGTAGTCAATAGGCTTGTTTTGTCAAATGTGTTAGGACTTATTTCTGGGAGTGTGGTATTCTTTCCTTGTGATTTTTGTGTACGTATTGAGGTGTTATTTTCTAGAGTAATATTACTTTATTCTTGCTGTTTTTGTTTTGTTTCCTTTTAGCATTTACGCTGCTAAATTAGGAACGGCTAGCGTATATAGCCCTCCTGTTGCTTTGTGCGAAATTCAAAAACAAACCATCAAGTGAAGTGTATCAACATGAAAGTAATTTGTCCCTCGTGAACCGTCGACAAAGAATTCTGTTCCAGGCTGAATAGAGGACACAATATTGTTTCTATCACTGTTGCATATAAATTAGTATTAATTTGATCTCTGAGGTGTCGATAAAAGATTCGGTTCCAGGTCAAACAGAAGACTCAGTGAGTAAAACTTTTCTATATATATCGTTATTTCTAGCAATTGTTATTGTCGATTGTATTATTATTTGTATATTAAAATATATTTGTGTTGAGAAAGAATTGTGTGTATCAATCTTGTTGGCAAATATCATGAGCTTAATACATATTGATATTCTAGTGGATTCTAAATTCAAATTTCTGGCTATTTAAAATCGTAATACGTAACAAAAAAAATTGTTGACTCGTTCAAGCAAATTATTCAAATCGAAACAATGTTAAAGTGTAATTGTATTAAAAAAAACCCATTTATCAGTCTCGTTGGGTCCCCCTCTAATACAGCGATAAGTCTACGGATATACAACGATAAAATCAGGGATTTGATTTCTCTCGGTAGGCTCAGCAGATAACCAAATATGGCTTTGCTTGAAGAAAAACACAAACACACAGTATTGTTGACAAGTAAAATAAATTAAATACATATGGGCATTTAATACCTGAATTATAATTTTACTCAATTCCAAGCTATTCGAAATTCAAGTTTCGTGACAAACTGAAGGCTTGTCTGGAATAATTGTTATACGTAACACTGTACACAAGGAAAGTGGTCAAAAGCTTCTCCAAGATGAGGACGAAAAAGCTTGTTTCATATTGAACGTGTTAATAAAAGTTACCTCTATTTTCTTTATCTATCGATTTGGTTATCATTGTACAGACATGACATTCGATAAGGTTCTCATTGTTTTGTCATATTCAGAATGGTAGAATTTATATGAATATATGTGGATTTGATATTTATTTAAATGCTACAATTCAGAGTGAAAACTGAATGATCAAATTAAATCAACTTTCATTAATGTATGCATTGAACAAATATACCATATTTATCAATTAAACTTTTAATTTCTAGAGATGGTATCATGATTTTAAACAAATTGTTTAAATTTAGAGCTAATAACTCAATGTGACTGGATGACGAAAATCACCATAATATATGACATGTACATTCCAATACTAAAATTTTATATCACTCTTACACATTTCATAGTATGAGACACAATAAATCTTCGGTACTCGACATAAATATTGATTAGCCCAAGCAAACTGGATTTGTAGTTTCTAGCTTAACTTTTCTAAATAATTGTACGGGTTAATGGTTATTATTCATTCCTTACTTTTAAACATGAATTTCATAAATGCTATGAAAGTCTTCTACTTAAAAAAGTATTTAGTTTAATGTGATATTAGTTTGGGAAGTAAGAATTATAAATAACAATTGATATAACAGCATCAAATGCAAGCAGATGACAAGAAATTGTTAATCTATATCTTTAAAAACGGCTCGTTTGGGTTGAGAAAATTCTTTTACGTAAAGGAGTTAACAACATTTCGACCTTTTTCGATCATTGTCAGGTTCACAAAGAAAGAAAAAAGGAACTGAACGGTAGCTGACCAGACGTTTGAAGGAGGTTGTGTAACTGAGAGTAGGAATGTAGAGGGCGTGATTAAATTTTGAATGTATAATTTTATATTATTTATTTTATTTTTAATCTATATTCCATGGCATTACGATAATGTTATTAACACTGTTTTATAGAGTAAAATTATTATCACATATTTAAAAGAAATCTCACTAGTCCTAAAAGTATACGTGTGTCGTGAATAATTAAATTACACCCAAAAGATAATTTTGGCTACCATTAAATGTCGATTCCTTATTTGGTGTGGTATGTTGGTGTGGGCAAAAAACAACAAATGACAGACAGTACCACTAAAAATAATGAAGTCAAAAGTGTTCTCCAAACTAATAACCACACTTAGAGTATCGATAACAATTACACAGCAAATATACATTTATTAGTTAAAAAGACCACGAAATTTGTTTGACCAATATTGTGCCTCAAATTGAACAAAAAATGCACTTGTCTAATAAATAAAAGCATGCGAATTTACCACATATTTTAAATTTTGCATAAAGCTAAATCAGGACTCTCTGATTTTAATGTGATAAACTAAAAGTGTAGTTGTCAGTGTCAGTCATTATCAGCTGTTACCAAACTAAATTCAGGGATTTGACCACCAGAACTTGTTTATAAGATCCATTGGTCTTAAGTGCTGAGTGGCATGTTATGTTTTTTTTACCATAACAAGACCATAGTCTGGTACACCACTTTATACGTTAAATACAGTCTATTCATGTTGTTACTAAAATACAGATTAATCATGCCCATCTACATATAAAGTAACTGCAGTAAAAATACGTTGCAAAATGTAAACAAAACACGGTTAAAAGAAATCTTATCTAGACAAGCTTTACATCATTCTCACAAATCTTTGATAATGACACATCTGAGTTTTGAAGTTCATAACAATTAGGCCCATTATAATAAATATGCTCATTAGACCTTTAACTTATTGTCTTCAACTAATTTACTGTTTATCACTTAAAAGGAAAACCTAAGTTACTTTTAATATTTTCCATTTGTCCCACAGTGGGACAGCAGTACGTCTATCCATTTAGAATACTAAAATCAAAGCCTTCATTAACCATGATGGGTGCAACAGATAGCCTGATGTAGATTTGAGATTACTACAAAATCTTTTTACTTAATGATATTAATAATGAGAAGGAAAAAAAAGCAACAAAAAGACAGGAAATCAGTACTTATCATAACACATTTACCCAGGTTTATCATTGAAAATATCTTAAACTTCCAATATCTGAGTTGCATCAACACAAAAGTTCCCAAACATTTCAACAGATAAAATTTTGCTTACCATTTCTAACTGTATGCACAATGACTAGAATCAAGATAATGTAACCTAATAACCTCAATATTCTATTACCCCATTGGTAATAATACTTAATACACAATTGTCCCATTACTAGATGTTTCAAGAACAGTAGTTTTGTCTTCTTTTCTGGAAAATAGCAATTAATGTCATCAGAATTAGTGTACCTTACTCATAACACACTTTTGTACAATTAGAAGGCAGTATTAAAATGATTAAAACTCCCAGAAATTTTAAGAATGGTGCGACATTTTACAAACTGTAATTATTTTCACCACTGACACACACAATACATTCTCACTGGTCTTCATATCGACAACAGATATAAATAATGTCACAACTTGCTTCAATGTTGCTCAACTACAAGACATCATAATTAAGCACAACACTAAAATACACAACATTACAATTATAGAATTAAAGTTCCAACTTAAACTTAACTTGGTTAACAGTTTATAAAGTGACTATATGAAATACACAAAAAATGACCACATAACATTTTCTTAGTGCATCTGGTAACTCAATTTGCTGCTTAAAGATTTTTAAGCACAAACCTGGTTCTGTGAATTAATCAGTTAATGAAGTGTAATACATAAAGCAGATGATAAAGGTAGAATTAATTAATAAGGAACACCTTCTACAAAGTTCAATCTACCACTCTTGGAAAATATCTTTCATTTATAAGAATGATAAGTGAAGCAGAAGAGGAGAGTAGAATCTACTAATTAGTGCTGCTTGCTGGAGTGCTTTATCTTATATATTTACAAGTCTTGACTTTTGTTCTTGATAAATGTATGTAAAGTAGGTATGGAATGTAGAATGTATTAATAAGTATTGCTTTTAGCAGGTAGAATAGGATAATGATGTTAATCAAGTGAAATCACTGGTAAGGAAGTGGTAAGTTCACACACAATGCTGCAGTTCAGGGTTTAATTCCTCGTGATGTTCATAAAAGATGAACAAAAGGGTCTTTTGTTGTCCTTTAATGTTATGTTGTATGATAATTAACAAACCACACAATAGATTGTATGTGTTCTTTTAAGCTACTATTACTTTGAATTACTTTTCGCACCCTATACTGTAAAGCTTAATCCCAATGCGAGTTTTTGAAACTATTTTGAATTACCTTTTTCTCCAAACCCCTTGTCACAAAATATACAACTGTATGGTTTCTCCCTAGTGTGTATTTTTTTGATGAAATTTTAAATTACCACTTGTTCCAAACTGTTTACCACAAACTGTACAGCAATAAGGTTTCTCACCAGTATGTATTCTTTGATGCCTTTTTAATGTACTACTTCTAACAAATTGTTTTTCACAAACTGTACAGCCATAAGGTTTTTCCCCAGTGTGTATTCTTTGATGTAATTTTAAGTAACTGCTTGAAACAAATTGTTTTTCACAAACTGTACAACTGTAAGGTTTCTCCCCAGTGTGTATTCTGTGATGTAATTTTAAGTAACTACTCGATACAAATTGTTTTTCACAAACTGTACAACTGTAAGGGTTTTCCCCACTGTGTATTTTATGATGCAATTTTAAGTAACTGCTCGATACAAATTGCTTTTCACAAACTGTACAACTATAAAGTTTCTTGCCAGTGTGTATTATTTTGTGTTTTTTCAAACTATCTCTTGTTCCAAATTGTTTTTCACAAACTGGACAACTGAATGGTTTCTCCCCAGTATGTATTCTTTGATGTTTTTTCAATTCACTCTTTGTTCTATGTTGTTTTTCACAAACTGTACAACTGTATGGTTTCTCCTCAGTGTGTGTCATTTCATGTAATTTTAAATTACCATTTGTTCCAAACTGCTTTCCACACACTGTACAATAGTATGGTTTTTCCCCAGTATGTGTTCGTAGATGTTGTTTTAATTCACCAATTGCTTTAAATTGTTTTTCACAAACTGTACAACTGTATGGTTTCTCCCCAGTGTGTATTCTTTGGTGTAATTTTAAGTAATCACTTGTTCTAAATTTTTTTCCACAAACTGTACAACTGTAAGGTTTCTCTCCAGTGTGTATTCTTTGGTGTGATTTTAATGTACTGCTTCTTACAAAGTATTTTCCACACACTGCACAACTATAAGGTTTCTCACCAGTATGTATTATTTGATGTCTTTTTAATGTACTACTTCTTACAAATTGTTTTTCACAAATGGTACAACTATAAGGTTTCTCTCCAGTATGTATTCTTTGATGTAATTTTAATTTACTGTTTCCTCCAAATTGCTTTTCACAAACTGTACAACTGTATGGTTTCTCCCCACTGTGTATTCTCAGATGTCCCTTCAGTTCACCTTTTGTTTTAAATTGTTTTTCACAAATTGTGCAACTGTATGGTTTCTCACCAGTGTGTATTCTTTGGTGCAATTTTAAGTAACCACTTGTTCCAAAGTGTTTTTCACAAACTGTACAACTGTAAGGTTTCTCTCCTGTGTGTGTTCGAATGTGACTTTTTAATTTATCATTTGTTTTAAATTGTTTTTCACAAAATGTACAACTATATGGTTTCTCACCAGTGTGTATCCTCTGATGTAATTTTAAACTACTTCTTAGCCTAAAATGTTTTTTACAAACCATACAACTGTAAGGTTTCACTCCAGTGTGGATACTTTGGTGTAATTCTAAGCTACTCTTAGTACCAAAGCATTTTCTACATATTAAACAAATGTATGGTTTCTCCCCAGTATGAATTCTTTGATGTATTTTTAAGTTACTGTTTGATACAAACTGTTTTTTACAAATTCCACAACTATAAGGTTTCTCCCCATGATGATTTCTTTCATGTTGTTTCAAAGCACTATTATTCTGAAAGTGCTTTCCATAAACTCCACAAAGATATGATTTCTCTCCAGATTGTACCCTCTGTTCTTGTAATAGGTTATCTATCATTCCAAGTCCTCTTCCACTGATTACACAGCTGTAGGTGTTACCTTTACACTGGAGTATATTAAAGTTGTTCAGGTTATTTCGATTTAAAGTTGTTTCTCCACATATATTACTGTTTGGATTTGGAGATTTTATAACTTCTCTATAGTTGTCATCTTGGTTTATATCATAATAACCAGAACACTGACTCACACAACACGTGCTCTCACTGTTCTTTGTATCTACAACAGATATAAATGATGCCACAATGTAGTTAATTATGAAACAGATGAACTTCTAAATACATATAACATTTTAGCATGATCAGTACAAACATCAGTATGAAAATGTTAAAGCTAAAAATGAATTGTTACATATTTTTCATAGTTTCACACTTGTTAAAACTTTTCTACATGAATCAGAATAGCAATGAAAACAAACTGTAGGTAACATCCACTTTCAACAGGTCTTTACAATCTCATGCAAACATACAACACTACAGTGTTACGACAAACAATATACTTTTAGGTAGTTCTTTTATGGATTAACTTTTACAGATATTTTCTGATATGAAATGTCGATTATCACTAAATCTAATGGTTTGTTTATTTTAACAAATTATTACAGATCAGTAAAATTCTATATGCAAGTAATGAATCGGTATGTATAAATGTCAACGTTTAGACATAATTAAAATGCTTGTTAACATGTTATTCATTAAGTTTAAGTATCATCTCTCTAATTAAAAGCTGTTTGATTATTGTCTTCATCATGTTAACCCTTTTGCAATGAGTTTGCTTCCACACTATTTGTTCTCTAACTTTTGTTACAAGATGAAACAAAATTTGGTAGACTTTTGTTAAAGATTACACATTTTTTGTGCACAAAAAATTAATTTTTTTAATGACATGTTTTTATTAAAGATTTGTGCGAGACTTTTGTCATACCAAAAACCTCAATTATTATTTGCATAATTCCTAAAAACTCCCAAATACAGTTGAAATGTTTGTTTTCAGTTAGACTATGTTATTTTCTATACCATAACTATGTGTGGATCTGTCACTTGAGAGCTATCTGTGCTCGCCTGTTTAATTTTGCAGTGGAAGACTTGAGGAGAAGGGAGTTAGTCGTCACCACCCATTGCCAATTCTTGGGCTACTCTTTTACCAATAAATAGTGGGATTCACCATCACATTATGATACCCCCATTGCTGAAAGGGCAAGTATATTTGCTGTAACAAAAACTTAAGCCTGTGACCATCAGATTACGAGTCGAGCACCATAACCACCTGGCCATGCCTGGCCTTAAATGTTTAGTCTAAGTAGACTTAGTCTCATAACACTACATTTATATATTCATCTTATTTTTTTTATTATATTGACCTTAGAGTGATGCCTAACTGACATAACTTGCATTGAAGTGGTGCATGTGCACTTTTCTTACACATTCAATAATCTAAAATTGACCTTCAGTCTTCCCTGTCTTGGTTATGTTTTTGTGAACTAGAATTTCATAATATACAGTCACATTTCAATTATTGAACATTATATTTGTCCATAGATTTTTACTATTTAGATATAAATTATTAAACTTATTTTTCTTGAGATACAGAACAATACATAGAGAAGTAAAGCAAACAATTATCTCTTATAACTATGGCCTTTAAACTTGGTATCTGCTGGACAAAGGTTGCAAAGCCTTTTACAATTTTCAAAATGATTATATCAAACATTTGTTTTTCAGGTTTTATATATACATTTGAATGACAAAAAATAAAAAAAACTGTACCGATATCACAGAATTCCATTATAATTAATTAAGCTTAGTAATTAAGATGTATTTAATTTAAAAAAAACATGAAACTTTGAGTAGATTAAACACACAATTTGTCTTTTGAAATCATGGTAAGAAAGAACGTGTTTTTTCACAGATGAAAATGACTGAAAAAAACCTCTACGGGACATTCTTAGCTGTCAAATGGTGGTTATTCATGTGATAGATCAAAGTGTGTGTGTGTGTGTGTATGTACGAACCATTTCCACATATAAAAAGAGGTGAATGTTGCCACTATGTTTGATTCAGCACATAAGCCATATCTCAGCAAAACAAAAATATTCAAAATTATTTCATGTTCCAACTTACTAATATTGGTAATTTGAGTTCCTAATTTGTACAAAACTATAAAGTTAGTATTTTCACATTGCAAACAGCTAATTTGAAACACTACTGCATTCAAAATTTCACGCAAATCATTAAAATCTATATTTAGGTGTTTTTTTTTTATACATTCTTTAAAATTAAGAAATTAACTTAAAATAACATTAAAGTTGGAATTATAATCTACAAATTGAATCCAAGCTTCTTGACATAAATTCATAAAACAGTAATTCAATAAAATTTTGCATGCAAGTTAACAAACACAATGACATGGCCTTTGACCCCCTGACCAGTTGCAAAAGGGTTAAATTAAGAGATTGATAATTTGGGATCATTGAAGTTCCAAATTCTAGAGAAGATGTTCCATAAACAACAATTCACACTCTGAACATGCTGAAACATTAACCTACAACAGGTTCCAAATATTAATCATAAGGTTTATACCTGAAGAACTGCAAAGATAAACACTGATCAGTTACAAATAATTATTTTTCTCCCTATTAACATTCAGTTTTGTTTAATGTTTTGTTGCTTTCATAACTTCAAAACATGTCACATTAAAATATTTCCCAGCAGAAATTAGTCCTGTATCACTTGGTTCAGTAACTTTTAAAAATTATGAAGCAATTAGGCAATTCTTTTAAAGTTACTGTTAATGCACTTAAATTTATATGTTTGTACTTACCAGATGTACTTACAAACACAGATTCAACTTCTTTCTGAAAGTCAGTTTCCGTTTTAACACTAATATCATAAGTTGAACTTCCCAGATCATCATCATTACTGTCACTGAACTTTGAAATAATATCATCTTCTAACAGGTCACCAGGCTGCTCTGTTTTCTCTTGGACAAATATGTTCTATAATCAAACAACATATTTAAATGGCCATTAAAAATAATTTGATTTTGTTAATACACAGGCTCCACAATTAATTAGCTTAGAATTCAACAATAATTAATAAACTTAATGCTTCAAATGTAGTTGTCATAATAAATGATAGTGTCTAATGTGGCCAAAACAACCTGCAGGAAACAGTGTGTAATTTTGTGCAGTGGTAATTTGGCAGTTTTCTTTTTTTTGTACCTTGGGTATTGGTGCTATAAAGGATAACATTCTGATACAAAAACGCAATTATATTTCATGAATTTTCCATGTTCGGTGTGCTAACAGATATTTACAACCTACAACTAGGGGTCATATTTGGTTAAAATTAAGTTGCAGTTGCAAAGTTATTAAAAACACACACAATACTTTGACAAAAGTTCTTGTGCACACTTATGCAAAAAGTCATTTAAGCTGTCAGTCCAGCATTTTTACTGAAGCTACCTAAAAGTGAAAGTGGACCAGTTTTAGTTTTTCCTTTGGAATTAACATGGCCGATTAAAAGCAGCAAAACTACAGGATGAAAAAAACTTTGTGTAGATATGTTAGTGTTGGTTTGGCCAAGGAAACTGTAACAGCAGTTTCTAATTAAGGTTTGCAAAATAATTTTATTTGTGTATAGTTATTATTCACAACTGAGTATCAACTTTTCAATATAAATTTGTTAAATTTTATGAAATTTTTCAGATTAGAGAATATCACGTGATATTAGTTTGAGCAATTTGCTAAAATTATAATGTCTGAGATGGTTGTATCAAGTGCACGTGACTGATGACAAGAAACTACTAATTTGATTTCCATGTCATAACCATAATAAGGTCTGAGATGGCTGTATCAAGTGCATGTGACTGATGACAAGAAACTACTAATTTCCATGTTATTACCATATAAGAAATTATTACTATTGTTTTAGAGAGAATAAACTAGCATAACATATATTACATATCCTGCTTGGCTTTGTAAAGTACTGGTCTACTTTGGATAATAAGCCTGCAATCCTAGATCTAATGTTGGTTACGATCAAGTGTCACTTTCTTACATGTCATGGTTTGTTGGTTTTCATCAATAAAACCTCGTGTTATCTAATCAAAACACATTTTAGATGTGGAAAAAGGAATCTTGTTAGCCTACCTTCATGTTCCAAACTGAACGAGTTTTGCTGCACTTTTGTTTTTACATGGAAGGTATTTTTCATTGGATGTATATAAAAATGCTAAGACTATTTAAATGCTGTTTCTATTAACAAACAAAACAGATTGGAAAAGTGTAAGAAAAGTAGTTTATTTATATTACACATAGTTCAATATTTTGGACTAACACACAATAAAACTTGTTTAGTTTGACACAATAACTACTTATTTCAACATATTTAAAGTGAAATGTTACATGGTTATCCTACTAAAATGAAGTTTTTTGGTTTGTCACTTGGACCTGTACTGCATTGAGAATATTTATTGGAAATAATGGGGACTAAGAAGTGAGAAAAACAAAATAGGTAAAAAATAAAATAAAATAATGCCAAAGTAATTGTCATTTTATGAAACTAGACCAAAAAATATAACTGACACACGCATGTCCTAAAAAAGCAATCAATCTAAATAATGTTACCATCTCCAATGCTACTACTGAATGTAACAGCATACTTTAAGATAAAATATTTCTGAAATTGTGCTATATTTTCTATTCACATTGTTGGAAGGAATGCAAAATGTGAGCAGTTTTGATCTGAGTATCATTAAGGCTGCACATCATAAGATCAGTTACTTGTACCAAAACTCAATTAACAAGGAAGTTGGCCAAGTTAAAGCCCCATTACAACTTCTCTTTCTGTACCCAATGAAAACTCAGACAAACAACAGAACAAATAACCAAGAAAATGTTGTTGTGGTGCTACTTCCAATATAACCACCATTTGGTGGGAAGTTTTGCATCAATGATTGTTCAGTTGGTGTTTGATGGTGCAAAACCACAAAGCTATCTGCAACAAACAGTTGATAAGAAAGTGAATCAACCTTTATAAAATACAGAAATTGTTTCATTTCTTTTTGGAAGCAAAACAATTCCCTGAAAAACATTAAAAAAGACAAAAATTGTGCATGCTAAAATATGGATTTCCAGTTGTTTTTTTTGAAATCTCAAAAAGAGATAAAACCTAAATAAAAAACCTGTAAAAAGCTAAAAACACAGTCAAGGTAGAGAGTGTTACCAATGACACCACCCAAAATCGATAGTAAATTGTGAGCTTAAGCATTTCTAAAGTGGTGCTACCACTCCAAGTCGTGATCATGGTACAACAGTAAAATGCAGAATTTCATGACATGAGTGTTAGAAATGTCACAAAATGGTGGGTTAAAAGGCTGTAACTAATGCAGGGCTTTGTGAGGATAACTTTCTCCTTATAATCCCTGTGGAAAATAAAAACCCAAAGAGGAACAGTTAGTTTGATCTGGAAAACCTTGTTGTAATGTTCTTTACCTCATGTTAACTACTATATGGTGGTAAGTTTGGCATCAATGATATGCCTCAAATCAACGTCACAGACAGGCAACAGAAAACGACTGTTGCAGTGTTAGCAAGCTCATAATTGTGATAAAAGTTGATAATTGTGTCAATAATGAAAACTAGGTCAGCTTTTTATAAATATCCAAGAAAACTGGTATCTGAACTTACATTAACTACTAAACATGGGTAAATGAATTAACATCTGTTCAACAAGGGAAGAAAATATATCCAACAAAAATATCAAAACTTTGTGTGTTCCTCATAAAACCTCTCAACACTTTGTTATGGTTTATAAGATTTTTGTACACAAAGAATAACATTACACTAATTATGTCTTTCTATGAAAAATGTTATTTGTTTATTGTGATTATTTACACTCCAACTGTTAAAATAACTTAAGTGCAAAGTAATTGTCATTTTAAGTACAAAAATACTTTTCTTCAACTTATATTTCTATATCTCATTTGCATAACATCTTGAAACCTTTCACATGAATATCAAAAATTTTTAAGGTAAATTTCTGTATTTTAATATTAATTTTCTTTGCCATATAACTAACTTTTGCTGTTATCATAATTGCAATGAAATTATTAATATTAACAAGTAATAACAATGTACTTCATATCTTTTTGTAGAATATCTCTAAACAAGTTATTTTGCTTATGTTCATAGTCTTAGGTATTTTCCTTTTAACAAATATTTTAATTTTTAATGTTCTATTTTTTTTTCCTTGTCCCACTTATTATTTATCTTAAAGAAAGGTAGAGGTCCCATCATTTTCATGTAATGAAAATAAATATTGAATGTAACACAACACATACCCAGGAGACAATTTAAACATAGAGTAGACAGCAATGGTTAAAATTATGTTAAAACAAAACAAACATACATACAAATGGTTCTACACTATAGGTTATTATAGGTATATATACAGCACGAAATAGCTTTGTTTCTTGTCACACAGACTGGTATGGTTACTTAAGAAAACAATTAATAAAATTTTCTTATCTGCTCTATTATTGCAATACAGATTGTGATCATTCTATTTTTAAAACAGCCACAATAAGCTCTTTATAACAAAAATAATGTAGTCTTGATTTAAATAATCTTTCAATGCAAATTTACACTGACAAAATCTAGAACACTTCAAGCAATCCTATATATCCTGATGCAAAATCTTAACTTAAAACAACAAGAACTGAGAAAGTTCTATTAACACGAGAGAACAATGTGACATAAGTGTAACAGAATGTATGATTCATAAAATACTACAGAACTGAATTTGCTCTGAGCTCTCGCCACTAAAAATAACTAAATATGACACTACCAGATATAAAATATAAATCATAACTTCCACTTGATCCTTAAACAGTCTAGTATATTTAACAGCTACTTGTGATTATGGCATGGCTTCACCTTCTTCAGAAAAAGAACAATAAAGTGGTTGTGCATTTGAGATTCAAGCATCTCTATAGACGTTTACTTCTGTCAAAGGAAGGAACTACATTAATTTTAAAGACGATATATGAATTACAGGTGAGCATCACATGGCTTAATTGAAAGTTCCAACAACCTTTCCATCAGTCACAATATGTCCTTTACAATCCAGTATAATAATATGAGAGACTTGTAACAGCTCACACATACTGATATGAAGGCAAGATTTTTAAAACATTCATCTGCTAAACCTGTGTTTTATGCAAAAGTATTATAGTCTTTTTCAGTGATATTAAAACAGATTTTCATAACTCAATTATCAGTTTATGCAATTCATGGAAGATCAACATGGAATTGCTGGTAACTTAAAAAACAAATATAATGATGAATGAATGATAATTCTTTCACTAGGCACAGCAGTTCTTTTTGGTCAGCAATTCTGACCAATTACAAAATATGCTCATTATAAATAAAACTAGTTAAAGAATTTTATACAATAAAATAAGTTTTTAATAATTTGCAAATATGGCAATTGTCAGAAGAGACTTATCACATGAAATGAATGAAAATTTAATCCCATAACTATGGGTGGGGCAAAGTGCTGATCTCATAGCTTTCCAGAAATTTAAATTAAACAACTTTATTCATATTATGTATGAAGAAGCATAGCATCAAAAGGTGGTTATATAAATCAAACTTAAAATTATACAAACTCGTTAATTTTATAAGAAAATGAAAGATCCTCAATCTTCCCTAGTATGTGAACAGAAACATTTGCTTTTTCGGTATTCTTTCTCCTCTAATTTATCTTCCATCTATGAAGTAAGAAATTAAATATAAATTACTCATCCTAATATAGGTATTGATCATACAAAGCATTTTTTTTTTTCAACCATCAATTTTATTTGTTTACAGAGCCATAAACTAGAAACTGAGACCTACTTTCTACACCTAGGTTTAGAGTAGCATGTTGTTAGTACAAAATAGTCTTAAAAACCAACAGAAAAAGCAAGGCACAGGTAAGTAAAATATTTCTTTCTCCCTCATATTGTTTATTGCTATAAATGTCACTAAAATTAGGTCATTTAATTGTGGTAACTTTCGTGATGAGATTTTGTGTTTGACATGGTTCAAATGTCAATAAAAATATAATTAGAAAAAAAAAGATGTATATTATTAAAGCTTTAAAGTATTTTGGATAAACAACTGTTGTTTCCTGATACAATAAGCATTATATCTAGTAGGACAAAATGGTATTTAAATTTATTCTGTTATTTTCTATGATGTTGCCACAGTAAGTCAAATTGATCAAGCCTGTATAGAGTTAAGGTAGAAAATAGTACAGATAAAATACAACATTTTATTCAAACCACTTTTGCTTTTTTTAAAGATTACACAATCTTAACTTTTAAATTATCAAGTGAAAAAAATCAGTTCACATAAAGTGTCCAAAATCATATGCCATAAATACACACAAACATTGAAACATTTCTATACAAAATATTTGATTAAAAGTTAATATTTCTTTCCTGCAAAGGTTTTAAATATTTACAAAAACACTGTCTCATCTCATGATGATACAGAAAAAATATTAAATGTTATATCATGGAAAGTACGGTGGTCATAAATTAGCTAGTCAAGCCCACCAACAAAGGGCTAAAAGAAAAAGACAAGGTGAATGGAAACTGGAAGAGCATTATCATGTAAGAATAATTCAGTTGTTGAGAAAGTTATGAAACAAATGCGATAACATAATAAGCTCACTGATTAATTAAATGGTAAACATCATTAATCAAACAACTATAATAAAACCATCCAGACAGAACTAAAACATGCTGAACCCTGAAGAGGTAAGTAAACCTTGTCATCTGGTAACAAAAGATAATCCATGAACACAAAGGTAAGTGGCAAGAGTTATACTTGTGGCCCAGGCAACATTACAAAATATAATTAAGGAAAAACTCTGGTAAAACAATTAGACAGTTCACTTGTATACCAGTGACTCCCCCAACATATTTCTTCAACTGTTACATACTTCACGCAGTAGAAAAATGAAATGGGTAATCATGCTGTTCATCCCAAGTCAAGATGACAAATATTGCCCCTGTAGAGTTCTGTGCAACTAAACAGTGAAACAGTACTGGTAAACCATCACTCTGGTACATCAAATGGATTGTGGAATTCAGAATGAAACATTAAGGCCTAACAACAATGAAGCCTTTTATTGTAGACATTTTGCTGGAGATCTGTAGTTATAGACTAAAATAATGTAGTGGTGCTCCAGATTAGGTTTAATAAAGTGTAACAAACTGCGATAAATATTATGTGATTAAATACACAATAAGATTTTATAATTAGGTTTTATAACCAGAAGAAAAATACAAAGTTTAGGTTCTATCTTGTATTATAAACTTGGTTTGTATATGTAACTCGTATAAAGTATACAGTAAGTTTTATGGAAACATTAATTATGAAACAACCCTGGACTAGCAATACTATCCTTACAAACAAATCTGTGATGAGATTATTCCCAGCAATGTAACAAACGTTCAGTGAATTTCTTCAGCTTGTGTGCATAACCATGAAATAACCAGTCCATATCAACAAAAAAGTTTGGAAAGACAAAGAAAGGCCTAACAACAATGTAGCCTTTTATTCTACACATTTTGCTGTAGACCTGCAGTGAAACAAAGTTATAGTGCTCCAGATTAGGTTTAATAAAGTGTAAAAAAACACTGTAAATATTATTTGGGATTAAATACACAATAAGATTTTATAATTAGGTTTTATAACCAGAAGAAAAATACAAAGTTTCGGTTCTATCTTATATCATGAACCTAGTTTGTATATGTGACTCGTATAAAGTATACAGTAAGTTTTATGGAAACATTAATTATGAAACAACCCTGGACTAGCAACATTATCCTCACAAATAAACCTGTAAGGAGTTTATTCCTAGCAATGCAACAAACAGTAATGTTGAAAAAAAAACCAGAAAAAAATATATATGTAAAAACGGCTTGTTTGGGTTGAGATTTTTTTTAAAGTAAAATATATATATATATAACCTCAACATGCCGTTTTTACATATAATGCAACAAACGTTTAGTGAATTTCTTCAGCTTGTGTGCATAACCATGTAATAACCAGCCCATCTCAACAAAAAGTTTGGAAAGACACAATTACAGTTACATAATCTCTTTAATAACACAATAATGTGAAAGTTTAATCTCCAATTTACCTCAATTTTCTCTTTTCCTCCATCACAGTTATCTTCTTTCTCTGCAAGCAGAAATAAAAACAACATAGATTTCTGTTTAACAAGAGCCAACATAACTTTGCCATTGAAAAAACACAAGTAAGATTCATACAGTGTATTTAGGTGAACAAGCTGCTTCTACAATTCCTTATGGAACATCTTGGTTCATATAAAAGTATCAACTTTCAGCAAAGTAGCTGAAAAATCTCAGAGAAGAACAATAGTAATTAAGTAAAGAGTACATATACTTCTAGTGTTGAAATACAAACTTTAGAAAACTGATACCTCTAGTAAATTAATGCATGCAAGAACACAAGAAGAAAAGAGACAGATGGACAACAGATGGCAAGGACATTGCAAAAGAAACATTAAGGAAGTAAAACAGTGTGGAAATTAAGCAATATAGTGTGCTCCTTCTTATGGAACTATTAGAAAAATCACTTCAGGATAGATGTAATGTAAGTAATGTCTCAAAATGAGATGCTGATGTGGTAAACCAGCCACAACTTTTATCCACTTACAAAGGCATTACTCTCCAATGGAGTACCAGCATAGAGGATGGAATACATTCATAAAATTGTAGAAATTAATATCTACTTCATAGATAAATGAAGCTATGTAAATACAGAGGTTTGTGCAACAACAGATGACGAAGATTTTCATTTTCAACAATTGTAAATTATCTTAAAAGTCAATGATTTTACTGAAAAAATAATGCAAAAATAGGGAATTATTAAAAAATAAAATTTAAGTTAAAATTCTCATTACATAATACTGAATTATTGAGCATTAGCATCATCATAACATATCAAACTACCCTGATAATGATAACTAACAAAGTACATTCTGAAAAAGTTCTTCACTTTTCAAAAAATTATACCAGCTCACAAAAATGCTGTGAAAGTATTTGTTTTACTATTAAATATTCCACATTTCATCCAAGAAGTAACCTTTGCTGTGATGCAAGTCATTTATACACTGTTAACAACTTGTCATGTGAGAATGTAGAAAGTCTTCAGTACTACAATGGTAATTCCCTGATTCTAATAGAAGTACAACAAAAAACTTCATTTTTATGAAGACAAGTAGAGACTGATATATATCTGACTTAGATAACTACAGTAATATAGAAAGTTTTAATGTTGCTAAAAATATCAAAACAAGAAATACAAAGGAACCAAACTTTTCTATGCCCTGCACCCATAAAAAATGTTAATATGTTTTTGCACCCCTCACAGTAATTATTTATTTAAGAATAAAGGTGAAGGTGGCCAAAACAAATGTTATCTCGCACCCCTGGCTGGGAAAAACTGTCCTAGATACTTATGTAATAAATATTATCCCTTCTTTAGCAAATCACTCCATGTTTTGTCAAGCCAAAGTAGTGACAAAACGTTTTTAAATATTAAATATCTCAGTTTTGTAATTATCACTTTCTTCTTTCAATACGCTTTGTACACATTAAAACTTTCTATATTATTACACCTATTTAGATTATGTATCTGTGATACCTACTTGTTTTTATAAATGTAAAACTTTTAACTACAATTTTTTTTACATTTTTAATCTATATTTTTGTGGACCAGCAATACAAAATGTGGACAATACTGAATTCTTCAAATCAATTTGAAGGACTATCACATTATGTAAACAACTGTATGTAACAGATCATCTCTAAATCCATTGATACACTGTCTGATGAAAATAAGTGGATCAATGAGTTCCAACAAAGCATCTATGAGTTTTCACAGTCAGGTAATGAATAAGACCTCATGTGAAAAGTGGTTAAATGTAGAACTGCAAATATGTATGGTGCAAGAACTTTACTAACACTATTTAATGGATTAATCCTTCATTTCAGTTTGTAGAACACTCACTTCATATGTCACATGTTTAACCCTAATCACAAAATCAGATCAAAGTTTATGCAACCAAGACTAAAATATTCAAGAAAATGCAACTTAATTTTACTGATACACATCATTGGATCAGAAAACAATCATCCAGAAACAAAAACTGCTAAATTAAAAGTGAAATTTAATCTATTTATGTGGAAAAATTGTATATATACTTACTAGTTATTGTGAAAGTTTCATCTTCACTTTTCTCCAATTTTATATCCAACACATCAGCAGGCTTCTCGTCAGAAAATGGTTCAACCTTCATCTTTAATACTTCCACAGTTACACAGAAGCTTCACATTTATATTGTTATCAAAACTTGCAGCTACACTACAGAGAGACAAATTAATAATTAGATGATGCATCCTTCAAAAAGGTTACAAAGTTTTCAACAAGTGTGTGCCCCAATATTCATATCTCACTGTCATATCATGTTACGAGTTTTAACCTTTTTAAAATTTTACTGGCCACAAAGAGCAAAATATATGCAGTAGTCTTCACGCCCATTTGCAAGGTGCCAGATATGTTTCATCTCAGATTTAGCTGTTTTACCGGAAAACACTTTGAACATCAAATGGCCCCCATTTAAGTGATCTTTGTGTTATTAATAAAATAAAAATATCAAAACATTTCAACCAATGATTTAATAAACAAAATATCAATTGTTCATTTTAAGATATTTAAGTACAAAGTCACTTGAATTAAAACACATTTCATTCTATTAGAGATGAGAGAAAATATCTTTGAAGAACTTCCACAAAATTTAACCTTATTTAAATAATTCACTGCATATTTTTAAAAATCCAGAGAATAGCCTGTGTTTATTCTTATTAATAAACATTTGGCATGCTACTTCTAATTACATGTTTGTTACAATGTTCATCACATCACTCATGTTTAATAGGGTGAGTACAGCACATTGTTCTTCACCCATGCGGCACATTAGCAATGTCACAACTTCACTTAGGCATGAAATAAAACATTCAGCCTCACAGCAGCCAATAGGAAAAATACATCCAAACCAAGTTAATGTTTGGATATTTGGTAAAAATGTCATTTGATACTGAAGACAGTCTATAATATTGTGTGTGATGCCCTACCCTATCCACTTCTTTATTTCTGCTAATTGTGGTGATGGATGAGACAAGTCTTGATTCCAGATTCGAGAGCAAACAGAGCAACTCTACTGGCCAAGTCGTGGCTGTTAAACATCCCATAAAATCCCCCCATACGTTCAAGTCCACATGGAACATAAGACAAATGAATTACCCAGTATACACAGCTCCACAAGCAGAATACACACAGTTTTTTTTTCTTAGTTGTACCAACTTCACAGGGTCTAGAACCCTGGATTTTTTATAAATCTCCTACTGTCTCAATAAGCTTTCACAAAGTAATAAACATGATTTTTAATGAACTGTGCTTGCACATTTTAGACGTAATTTAGTTGCAAAGCCTACAGCAATTGTATTTAGTGTAATGTAATTTTTCCTTTTCCAGAAATTACACATGGATTGAGTGTTCTTTGCATGACATCTTTGTAAAAAATAAAAATTGAAATAGAACCTTATCAAAGTTGTTCATCATGAAATAACAAAATTGTAAAATTATATTAAAAAATTTGACTTGACAAAAACAAGTAAACTGATTCTGAATAGAAATGCAAATAAGCAATTTTGACACTTCAGGCAAAGCACTTACAACAGTTACAATATTATTGTGGCATTTAACAGAAAAAATCTGTTAGAAAGCTCCACAATGTGCATCCATTCTACAAAGTTTCATCACCAGTGTTCCCTCTTTGTACATTGTGTTAAATTCCAAGAGAATAACAGAGGTACATTTCCATTACTTTACTCAGAAAATTTTTTTCTTTTCTCCTTCTAAGTTATGTAATAAATTAATTGAACATTTTTTCCACGAAGGCAAGATCTATATTTCATGTCCGTTCAACAGTTTTATTGAGCAAATTTCTGTATCCTTCCCACCAATCAAAACAAATTGCATTTTGTTTCATATTACTTATTGTACCAGTACTGAGTTTCAAACTTTGTTGTGAAACATTTTCAAAAGAAATGCAGTTATACAAGGTGTGAAATTAATGAATGCTAATGTTTCAATATGACAACCTGTTTGTTGAAAAGTCTTAAACAAATTTAAAATGTTGATCATTTAGTAAGATAAAAGTATTTTGCGAAATATATAATTTTAGTATTATCTGCTATTACACATGACTTTCAAAACTGTTTGCATCTTTTATGTTATTACTGAGCAGTTATTAAATCTTACACAACTTTGTATTCCATCAATTTTCACGTTATACGTAAAAAAAAAGTTACAACTAGAATTTCTAGTTTCTACTTTAAGTTTTATTTCTTCCAGTTTCCAGTAAAAAGCTTTATATACTGCAAATCTTAAATATCACGATGAATATAAGCATCTGTGGAAACGTAGAAATCGAAACTCTACCGTTATTCAGTTTATCGACATATTCTTATTTACACATAAAACTAACTTTCAACTGAACACGTTTTCCAAACTCCACCAAACAAAAACAACTAATACAACTTTAAGAGTACGACATCAAAACGTTCCAGTGTGGGAGACTAAACTCAGTACAACACTGAACATTTCTACTTTTCGCTTCAATTTCAAGAGCTCAGTATAAACATGGAATATTAAATTCTCATCGGGCCATAATTCGAATTTTTATTTTATAATTAATTATGGGCTTAGTCATTCGCCAAACGATAATAAATATTTGACATAAACTAAGTTTCCAATAACGAAATCATATTTATTTACCTTTAATCTCTATTACTACACAACGTCCAACATCAATCACATATATCCTGTAAGTAATGCGCATGCCTTTCAATACAAAAGACACCGTCGTTGAAATTTCGCACACAAAAATTTAGGAATCTAATTTTCAAACTTGTGTGTAACATAATTATGTACACATTATTTCTACACAGTGTTGTGACTCCAACTGTGATACACACTAACGCACAATATTTAAGACTAAAAAATATTCCCAATCAAACACATCCACAAACATCCTTCATATTTACCTCCTCTGATTTTCGAGGTAATATTACATTTTGTAGCGTTCTTGATGTTTTATTGACACGTAATGCATATTTCAGGCAAGCAAAATTTCTATATATTTATAATGTTGACTTCTATGGAACATCAACTACAAAATTTCAACATTAATATAGGGTATTTAGTGCTAAAATATAACAGCGATGAATATTTTCAAGGATGCTTTTAGTTGTTTTTTTTTAGGCATAAATATGCAAAATATGGTGTGATCGTTTTAACATTGCAATTTAGGCTAAATAGCTTTTTTTTTAAATTATTTTTCCTTATTTTCATCTCCCGAAACTCTACTCAAAATAGTGGTTGAGTCTAACAATGCAAAATGTATATTTTGTGTTCATGTTTATTGGCCTTAAGATTTTGGCGAGCAGTGTATTTCTATACAGCAATCAGTAAAATATGCATTGACAGTGTTTAAAACCTGTAATGAAAAATACGAAAACATTGAATCTAAAAAATAAAGAAATGTATGTTTAGAGCAATTTGATTAATTTGAAGATCTATTCTTTTACAATTAATTGGTATTTTTCGAATATTTTTTCTCAAAATACAAGAATTATATAACTTTATTTTTATAAAGTACTGGTGTTTTCGATAAGACGGCTCTACGAAAACAAAGCTGTTACCAAAGAGTAGAATTTTATTTAATTCCTCACTCCTGAAGACGTAACTTTTCTATTTTTTCTACAGAATTCAATTTCACTAATGATCTTCTTATATCTTATTCATAACTTTTTTCTGTTTTGCTCCCCAGTGGCTCAGCGGTATGTCTGCGGACTTACACGCTAAAATCCGGGTTTCGATACCCGTGGTGGGCAGATCACAGAGAGCCCATTGTGTAGCTTTGTGCTTAATTCCAAACAAACAAACAAAAATTCTCTGTTTTGCTTAAAATCGAAGAGAAACAAAATTCTCTGAGTGTTTTTTAGACCTTTAAGTGGTCTGAAAGATTTAAATTAAATTCTTATCAAAACTTAGATTAGACACCCACTTGCTAAGTAAAAAACACCGAGCCAGCAACCAAGTCAAAGATCACAGCATGTACATGACACAAAACAACATACAAACCATCACCTACAATAATTATAGAAGGAATTCCTGGTACCTATAAACAACGAGATATCATACAAGCCATGAAGAGGCTTTCTCGAGAATTATTTTCACACATCTCGGACGACTGGTCATTGAAATAATATGCATCGGATGTTCTAACCGGCAGTGAAACGCCACACTTTTGAACAACAAGCCGAATGATGATATCAGCAGTTCCAAGGTCACTCAGTACACTGCTGAGGAACTATCCACCAGGAAAGCCATAGTCATCAAGGGTATACCACAACACACTGAAATCCACGAGAAGCTTGCTCTTTCGAACAGCAAAATAATCAAGAATTAATACAGCTGAGCCAATCACCAAATAACTGAGTGAACCAACATTTAAGAACTCATCAAATGAACTAGCATTTGAGACCCAATACCACTTTTTATTTTGGATTACCAAAATTCATAGATGTCATTGTTAGCTACCACCAATAAATTTCAGAAAAATGTATCTCAGAACAGCTCGTATGGGTATTAACACTTTTATTGATTAGCAGGAACAACATTTCACCTTCCTGGTATCGAAATGACCTCGGAAGGTCGAAACTTTGTTCTCTACTTATCAATAAAAGTTTTAATACCCATACCAGCCGTTCTGAGAAACATTTTTATTTCAAGTGGGTTTCTCGTCATCAAAAAGATATTAGAAAACACTACCAAGCTTATACCACTCACAGCTTCCAGAACTACCAGTTCCCGATGAACCGTCAGCTTCCAAATATACCTATATCATGTAACATCATTTCCGCCACTAAACCAGCGAAACTACACGCCTGCAGCAGACATCACAGAGTACAGTGGGCACCTTTTCACGGTCAAACTTGTTGCCTTTGTCATTAGTGTTAAACATACCTGCAAAAACCCCAAGACATTAATGACATCACGTGCCATACCACAGAATATTGTACTGCAGCCACGTGGTACTTTGACATTAATGTGACAAACAAACTCGGTATATACTGTTAAGTTTATTAAACACTGAAGGAGCACTTTATGCATCAACACGCAAGTTTCACTTTATTTTGTTGTTGTATGTCTTCTATATAAAAAATATCCAAGATAGGTGTCTAGCTTTTAAAAAAAATCTTTTTTAACCATGAAACGAAATTAATGCTAATATTATTAACTTAAATGAAATTCTCTTGAATAATATAGATACATTTCAAATACCAAAATTATAAAATAATTACTATTCCAAAAATACCACATAGTAGAGTTATAGCATTACTTTATAATTAAAAAACCCACTAAGATAATCTTTCTATCAATCTTGATACGATGCAAAAATGAATCTATTTTATGTCAGATTCATCACCACAATGAATTCATTATTATATTATTACCTCTATATGTGTCACTGCATAAATATTAATTAATTACAAAGAACATATAGTGTAAAAGTATAATCATGGAATACCTCAACTTAAAACATATAGATTTTAATTGTGAAATCAGAAATAGTAACACAAAAATTTTACATGGCTTTGTTGTTGTTGTTTTTTAGAATTAAGCACAAAGCTACAGAATGGGCTATCTGTGCTCTGCCCACCACGGGTATCGAAACCCGAATTTTAGCGTGTAAGTCCGCAGACATACCGCTGAGCCACTGGGGGGCACATGACTTTGTAGCTAACAGGAGTTTATTACTATAAATACAAACTAACCAACACACAAATGGCTATCAAGTTATGTTAGACATAACAACTGTCTCAGTCTCTGTTTTCTCCCACACTTCTGTTTTCACTGTACATTAAAATAATGGTGGTAATCACAACGAAATAGTCGTATATTTATAACTCTGCAATAATTAACCACTACAAAAACCTGTAGATTGTGTAAACATTAACTTGTTGCTACTAAAGAACAATATTCATAAACTTCCTTCCCAAGGAACAAAAATCACAACGAAATTACCAAATGTCTCTAATATTTCCATTGCTTTTTCCCAAATCTCTCATGAGACAGTTCCGAGTAAAACAGTTAATCAAAACGTAAATGCAGGACAACGTGCCGCTAAAATCGACAAACTAATATAAGGACAACGTCAGATAAAACATAGCTTCATCATGCCACATGACATCACCCTAAATCTAGATAAATCTTATTAAAAAGCACATTCTTTTACAAGAAAATCGAGATAAGTTTTGACAGATAAAGAGATAATTTCCTTTATAATCCAACACTTCTGAAAAATATGTAAATCAGTCACCTACAACTAATCTGCATAAAAAGCGACACTACATAGCCAAAAGTATGTGGATACCCGACCATCACCCCCATATGTGCTTTTTGAACATATCATTCTGAAACCATGGTCATTAATATGGAGTTAGTCCTCTCATTGCTGTTATAACAGCCTTCTGGGAAGGCCTTTCACTTTCATTTGGAACACGGCTGGGGAGGTTCACTCCTATTGAGCCACAAGAGCATTAGTGAGATCTAGCACTAATGTTAGACAAGAAGACGGCGCTTTAATTCATCCCAAAAGTGTTCGATGGGGTTGAGGTCAGGGATCTGTGCAAGGCAGTCAAGTTTTTCCACGCTAACCTCGGCAAACCATGTGTTTATGGACCTTGCTTTGTGCATGCTGAAACAAAAAGGGCCTTCCCCAAACTACTATCACAAAGTTGAAAACACACATTAAGATTTCCCTTCATTGTTACTAAAGAGCCTAGCCCAAACCATGAAAAACAGCCCCAGAATATTATTCCTCTTCTGCCAAACTTTACCGTTGGCACTATGCATATAGGCAGGTAGTGTTCTTCTGCCATCCACCAAACCCAGATTTATCCGTCAGACTGCCAGACAGTGAAGCGTGATTCATCACTCCAGAGAACGTGTTTCTACTGTTCCAGTGTCCAATGGCAGTGTGCTTTACACCACTCCAGTCGTTCCTTGGCATTGTGCATGGTAATCTTAGGCTTGTGTGCGGCTTCTTGGCCCTGGAAACTAGTTTCATGAAGCTCCCGATGAACAGTTCTATTGCTGATGTTGCTTCCAGAGGCAGCGTAGAACTCGAAAGTAAATTTTGCAACTGTGGACACATAATATTTATGAGCTACGCGCTTCAGCACTCGGAGGTACTGTTCTGTGAGCTCGTGTGACGTACCTATTTGTGGCTGAGTTGTTGTTGCTCCTAAATGTTTCCACTTCACAATATTTTATTTCTTGAGTTTACTTTCAGTTGAAAACTATAAGTTTTCTCTTCTATGTACATTCTTTTGGTGTAACTTTATATTACTACTTGTTCCAAATTGTTTTCTACAAACCATACAGCAATAAGGTTTTTGACCAGTATGTATTCTATGACGTGTTTTTAATGTACTGCTTCTTGCAAATTGTTTTTCATGTAATTTACAGCTATTAGGTTTATTCCCAGTGTATATCATTTGAAGTAATTTTTAAGTAACTGTTTGATACAAATTGTTTTTCACAAACAGTACATCTGTTAGGTTTCTCCCCAGCATGCATTCTTTGATGAAATATTAAGTAACTACTTGATATAAATTGTTCATCACAAAGTATACAACTGTAAGGTTTCTCACTAGTGTGTATTCTTCGACGTTTTTTTAAACTATCTCTTGTTCCAAATTGCTTTTCACAAACTACACAACCATAAGGTTTCTCTCCAGTCTGTATTCTATGACATAATCTCAAGTAACTACTTGATACAAACTATACAACTGTATGGTTTCTCCTCAGTGTGTATTTTTGATGTAATTTTATATTACCTCTTGTTTCAAATTGCAATTCACATACCATATCACTGTAAAACTTCTTCCATGTATGTGTTTCTCAATACTGTTTCAACACACTATTTGTTTTGAATTGTTTTTCACAAACTGTACAGCTGTATGGTTTCTCCACAGTGTTTATTATTTGATGTAATTTTACCATACTGTTTCTTGTAAAACATTTTATACATACTGTGCAGATATAAAGTTTTTCACCAGAATATACTTTTTATGTCTTCATAATATACCACTTCTTATAAATTGTTTTTAACAAATTGTAAAACTATAAAGTTTCTTCCCAGTATTTATTTTTTGATGTAATTTTAATTAACTGTTTCCTCCAAACTGCTTTTCACAAACTGTCCAACTGTATGGTTTTTTCTCATTGTGTGTTCTTAAATGGTCCTTTTAATCCACCTTTTGTTCTAAACTGTTTTTCACTAAATGCACAACTGTAAGGTTTCTATCTAGTGTGTGTTCTCAGACAGCTTTTAATTTATCATTTGTAACAGTGTTTTCCACACGTGGTGGTTTCTCTCCAGTATGTACTTTTTCATGGCTTTTTAAGTTATCCTTTACTTTAAATTTATTTTCACAAACAATACAATTGTGAGGTTTCTCTCCAGTATGTATAGTCTGATGTAATTCTAAGTTATTTTTTGAAACAAAGTGCTTTCCACACATTGAACCAAAAAATGCCTCGAAAATGTCTGGAAGTCAGGGAGTGAATATGTTTTCCCCCAGTGTGGTCCAAGAAAGCTGCATTTTCATTATTGTTGGCTTTTACGCTGGAGATGGCTACTCTACGGTCAACATGTAAAGAGTGCTTTCTGCAAGTACTGCTGTCTTTTTGCTCCTGATGGTGCTGATGTTGAAAGCCAGAAATTGGAACAACTGGTGAAATTTCCATACACAAACTTGAAGAAGGCTGTTGAAGACTTCATGGCACATGAATTGAAACAGTACCACCAAGACAGCAAAGAAAAAGCTAACAATTTTCTACAGGTCGTAAACACAAGTTCATCTGTACACTTGCAACTTGATGCAACTTACAAGCAAGAAATTGAACAGAACTGGCAATATTTAATGTCTATTATTAATACTATATTGCTGTGTGGGAGACGGGGTTTAGCTTTGAGGAAAATCTGATTCTGGTGCAATGTTTATTGGTGAAACTGATGAGAAGCCCATCAATAATGACGGGAATTTGGGGCAATTTTGCGCTACGATGCAAAGGGTGATGTCAAGCTTTCAGCAAGCCTTAAGAGTACAAAGACGTACGTATCTGAGTCTTCAAATTCAAAATGAAATAATCAATTCCTGTAATACTCATGTTCTTGATGCTTTGGTCAACAGGGTTAATGTTACAAAGTTTCTCAATATTAGCTGATGAAACAACAGATATTTCAGAGATTGAACAGTTTTTGCTGTGTGTTAGATATTTGCATGCCAATGACAACTCTGTTGCAATGAGAGAAGATCTTTTGCAATTTATACCTGTTTATGATGTGACAGACAAAAACTTGGCTGATGTTATCATTACCAATCTGACAAAATATGGTATTGACATGGCTTACATACGAGGACAAGGGTACGACGGTGCTACCTGTATGAGTGGGAAATTCAATGGTGTCCAGAGACACATAATTGATAAATTCCCACTTGCACCCAATGTACACTTCAGTGCCCATTCCCCAAACTTGGCAATTTCTGATGCTTGTAAAGAAGTTTCTGTGCGAAATTGCATGGAAGTAATTTCTAGCATTGAAAACTTTTTCAATACACCCAAATGAAAGCACGTTTTGGCTCTTTCGGTGAAGAATAAAGCACCTGAATCGAAAAAGTTTGAAAGGTCTCTGCCTCACCCGGTGGGTTGAGAGGCATGTCTCAGTCATTGTCTTTCTAGAATTAATCCATGCAGTTGCTGATGCCCTTGAGACCATATCAGGTTGGCAAGACAGAGATTCTGCCATGCAAGCCAATCAATTGTGTTCTATAACACAGCCAGAATTGCTAATTTGTTTTTCTTTAGTTTACTTCTGTGCAACTTACTGCAGCAACAGAACATTGATTTAGATGCTGCGATGTATCTAAGTAGTGGAAGATTTAATTCATTCACTCAGAAATAATAGATAAAAATAGATGTAACATGCTAACCCACAAACCACTAGCCCTGAGGAGCACTTTCGTATTGTTGTATTTGTACCATTTGTTAATTAATTTCATTCACAAATATGTGACTGTCTGTCCAGTCACAAAACTCTCCTAACAAACTTCATGTGTCTACTACCATCAGGATCGACAACAGAACAGTCAGAACCTACAGCACAACAATGTGACCAAATTAAAGAGTTGGTCAATAGATACAAGGCTGACATTGACAGCACTTCACTAGCTGGTTGGTGAACTTAGAGTTTGGTACAAATTATTTGCAAACAACATAACAAAAAATGTCATAGATGCATATGCAATGTGCAATGCAGAAATATTCCCAGTCATTTCTAGACACTTGGAAGTATTTTCCACGATGCCTGTGCCAACGAGGTCAGTGGAACATTTGTTTTCAACTCTCAGATAACTCAAAACATATTTGAGAAATACCAACACTTCACACCAGGTAAAGTAAATAAACAAACTTAACATCTTCAAAAACAAATATTTAGTAAATATACTTCATTAAAAATCTAATTTTTTATGCATAAAACACAATCTTCACTGAAAGTCTACCAAATCTTTTGAAGATATACACATTGCATCACAAGTTATAGTATAAATTCTTAATGTGCAAACGAGTATGCAAACTTCGGTGTATTATACCCAACCTGTCATGAAATGGTTAATTCCTTTTTCAACATTAATGAATTGAAATACTTTTAAGTGAAAAACAATTTGGGACAAAGAGTATCTTGAAAAATCATGAAAGAATACATATTGGGAAGAAACCATACAGTTGTGAAGTTTGTGGTAAAAGAGTTACATCAAGGGGTGATTTAAAAAATCATCTAAGAACACACACTGAGTTGGACAATTATGGTACAAAGAATCACTTAACATGTGGAATACACATTATGTAGAAAGTATAAATTTCAAACAACATAAAACAATACCTACCGGAGAAAAATGTTGCATTGATATAGTCGTCATATTTCATCAGTTAGCTATGAAAGCTTATAGTGTTATAAATTGCATCCTACAAACCCCATTAAATTAATTGAAGTTTCACAATGCTATAAATTGGATTTTTATTCCAGCAATTGACACAGGCTAGATGTCCCTTTGTGCATCTTTGTGATATACCATATAACATTAAATAAACGTACAATAAGGGACACTTTCCTCTCATCTTGTATGTCCTCTTCTAGGAATCGAATCCTGCAGACAAGCATTGGTGTTTTGTGAAATTACCTATGTTACACCAGGGGACTCTGCTTCAAGTACTTCCTTATCCGTATCTAAAACCAAAGCACTAGCATTATGGATAAAACCCTCAATACGGTGTTACTTAATAATAAATTCACCTTTCATTATCTTCTTGAAATACATCTTATAATGAATTAGAGTCAAAGTTCTGAATATGGTAGACTGAACCACACAGAAGGTGTTACTTGTCTTCAGAATCTTCAAATAACAATTGGAGATATTAGAGTTACAAAAAAAAAGTCAGTCTTAATCTCCCTATGACACAGTGGAGAGACAAAAGAAGTGCTTTTATAGGGTTCCTAGCACTTAATTTAAGACTATGAACAAGAACTTTAAAGCCTGTAAACATGTTTTTGTTTGCTGTTTATTTGAAAACATAATGCTGCAAGAGGAATATTAATTCATTCATTATGCTGAATTTTGCTTAAACTTGTAAATAGGCAGTGAAATTTTCAAACTCAAAAATATTATCAAGCAGGAAATGTGTTAAGCACAAATGTTTGCACTGAACTAGTGCACCCAAATTTTTCACAACTTTTGTATCTCCTGAGTTTTATTAATTCTTTTATTTGAGCAAGTTTTTTTTTCCTTTATCTCCTGTTTACTTTAGATTTAGTGGTGAAGTAAATGATTTTGCTTTTTCAGCTTGTTTAATAAATTTATTTGTTTGCAGTCTTATATAGGTTCCATGGGCCTCGAATAACAGTTTTTGATTTAGAAGTTTTTACTTGCCTCATGGAATTGATGATTCTTAACTGAATGGCTTGCTTCAATTTAGAATTAGTTCTTCCACTATCAGTGCGCTAAAACATGACCTAGATTTCTAATTCATAAAACAGGTACAATTATACAAAGTTTAACTTGAATGGAACTGTTTTGTCAACACATACTATTATATTTCTGACAAAAGAATCAGGTTAATACAGTGTAACACTAAGTTTAGGATGCCACATTAGCCATGTGGGAGTAGCATGCAATACACATGTAACAAAAAACAGACAGAAATATAACCAACATTTTTGTTTACCAAAAGGTTATCAGAGAAGATGACATGAGCAAAAACAATTATTACATTGCATATAGTGAGTACATATTTGAGTTTCACCAAGTCGCAAAAAAGTTAGTGAGATTTATGAAATTCGCGTTTGGCTTTCAAAATATCTTCAATTGTCGGTTTTGAATTGGTGGATCCAATCATTAGAATTGCTTTCAAATGTTCATCAGTCAACATTGATCGATGTACCGAGTTCATATACTTCATTTTTGAAAATGCTTGTTCACAAACATAAGTTGTTCTCAACATTGATGCCATACTAAATGCGAACTGCTTCAGCTTTGGAAAATCATCTTCATGTATGCAGCTGTAAAATTCAATAAGTTGCCCCTCTCTGTGTTTTGCTTTCAACAAGTCATTTCCTTGCAAATCGATGACTTCCAGCTGAAGTTCCACTGGCATGTCATCAATGACACAATCAAAAGGATTCTGAAAAAGGAGAATGTCACTTTGGATTCTGTCGAGCCCCCCCAGTGGCTCAGCAGTATGTCTGCGGACCTACACGCTAAAATCCGGGTTTCGATACCCGTGGTGGGCAGAGCACAGATAGCCCATTGTGTAGCTTTGTGCTTAATTCCCAAAAACAATAATTCCAAAAATAATACCAGTCTATTTAATAATTATTATAAATATTTCAGTTTGAAAACATTCTTTATCTGTTATTAAAAACAATAGTAACTATATCAAATTTCTTGCCATATAATCATGTCAATATAGTACATCCAGGTACTGATTTTCTGATACTTTATTCACTTGGACCATAAAATATTTTAATTGTTGTAATAAAATTATTTTATTTTTTTGAGAAATGTTTGGAAGTAAAGTGGCGATTGTCGTTATACTCTATAGGAGCACGTGTTGTATTTCCGGGGTCCCACGCAAGTGTAGGTGGGTTCATAAAAATAAAACTTTTGTTGTGTAATGTAATAAAGCATAAAGAAGAAAATAGCACATTAAAAGCTTTATCACTTTCCAATCGCTGAGGTCTATTTCTTCTAAATAATGTTTGTACTCTTTATTCCACTAAAAAAAAGACGATAAAGCTGGTTACCCTCTCACACTTCACTTTGAATAGTTTTCCAAGGTGTCAATCCAGAATAAATCTTATACTGAAAGATAAATTTAAAGGGACTTATTATTCCCCCATTCTAGCAAATCTAGCATTTTGTGGGGAGGGGAAAGAGATACCTAGCATATATTTACCAAAGCCACCAACCAGGAAGATTATCCTTTTTTAATTTAAAAAACATAATCTTGTCTTTTGAAACTTGGTATATGAGCAAAATCATCAGGATCAATGGTTTGTTTGTTTGTTTTGAATTTCGCACAAAGCTACTCAAGGGCTATCTATGCTAGCCGTCCCTAATTTAGCAGTGTAAGACTAGAGGGAAGGCAACTAGTCATCACCACCCACCGCTAACTCTTGGGCTGCTCTTTTGCCAACGAAAAGTGGAATTGACCGTCACATTATAACGTCCCCACGGCTGGGAGGGCGAGCATGTTTAGCGCGACTCGGATGCGAACCCGCGACCCTCAGATTACGAGCGCATGCCTTAACGCGCTCGGTCATGCCAGGCCAAGGATCAATGGAAAAAGTATGTTTTATGTGCACGTCAATTACTGTTGAACTCTTCAATCTTTTATCTTCCATATTGGTTTTACTGTAATTTTTAAAATCAGTTTTAGTAGCTGAGCTAACTGGGAGAGTTATTGCTATCTTTATAATCTTATAAAGTTCAGTAAAAGTCATAAATGTGGATTTCAGCGATACTGCAAATTCTTCGACTCTTTTACATGTCTCAATTTTATTGCCTTATTTCCATTTGTATAACTTCAAGATTCAGTCTATAATGGGCTGCAAGAGTTTTAATGATCTCAAAATCCAGGATCTTCTCAGATTTCCAAGAGGAAGAGGAAAATGTAGAAATTTTACCAGTATAATAACTTGTTTATTTCTCAAAGAAAACGATCAATGGTTGGTGACAAGGTGACTTGTTTCGTATAAGATGAATTTTGTGTTGTTTTCCACTTCATAAACGTGGTTAGAGCTAGAAAGTTTTCCGTGTTGAAAAAGGAGGAGAAATTCTGTAACTGACGCCGGCGGCAACAATATTTCAGGTAATTTCTGATAAAGATGTCACAAGAACGTTGAAAATAATGTACAGCTTTCTCATCATATCTTTAGGTTTTTGACTTTACTAGAAGACACTCAATGAGATTTGCTGCTTTCAAGTAATCTAGCTTGGAACCTGGCAGCATGTCTGATGCTCCTTTTGCTTTGTGTGAGATGTCATTTCAAAAACAGCATACGGTATATGAATGTCGAGTTAATTAACACCAAAATAGATTGAGCATTTAATGCATGGTTTCAACAGCTGTTATTTATTTCAACATACTACAAAAATTTAATAAAACAGTCGGATCTTACTATGCATGTAACAACAGAACGCTTCTAACAATACCACTGTGTTTTTGACGTTATTTTAAATTTTACATTTTTTTTCATTTTGGACCACTGCCTGGGTCGCAGATTTTACTCAGTTTATGATGATCAAATTAAAACGACAAACAAAATGGTGAATTTCATTGGCTTGAGGTACGATTTATCTCAATTTTAATGAATCCCAGAACACTTGCCGATCGTAACAGCAGTGCCATTATACACTTGATCAATCAGTTATATTACTTTTGCCTTTCAGTTACTATTGTAAAACACTCACCTTTGAATTGAAATTTTACCAAACACTAAAACCAGAAGTGTAACACAAATTTCGTTCTCAAATAGTATGTGCTATTTCTTTATTACGTATGTTGTAAAAGTAAAGAAAATGTCCATTATTCCCTTCTTTGGTTTTGTGACCTGGATAAGGAAATTTAGAAATTAACCTATTTTCTATTAAAAAACGGGCAAATTCACACATTTTCATTGACATAATGTCTGAATAAAACAACATATGACCCAAGATTTACATTATTTGTTCTAAAGTTACAGTAAAATGAACAAAAATGTTTAGAAGTGAGTAGTTATTCGAGATTTGCGACTGCAATGTAAATCACTTTCACGTATCAGACCTCAAATATAGTCTTCCATCATGTTTTCGTTTTATGCTCCTTGGTCGCGGTATTCAAAGTCCAGTATATCTTGATGGAAGCGCTCGCTTTGCTCCTCTGAGTTTGCTCCCATGTTCTACATAAATATATCAAGATGAGCGTCGTGAATATGGACTTTCAGGGACACCCTGCAACCCATTTTGCTGTAGCTCTTCACCAGAGCTTTAACCACTTCCACATCATTTTTGGCCTTGTGATTGTCCAAGAGACCCCTAACCACTGTGACAAAGCTGACCCAAGCTTTTTGCTTTCTGCTAAGCTTCTTAGGGAATTCTGTGCACTCCAGGATCTTCTTTATTTTTGGTTCAACGAAAACACTAGCTTTGAATATTGCCTCAGAGATCTTAGGGAAGAAGTCTCAAAAGTACTTGAAGACTACAGAGTCCTTATCAAGAGATATGACAAATTATTTTATAAGACCCAGTTTTATGTGCAGTGGTAGGAACAACACCTTCTGGAGGTCCACTAGGGGCTCATACTTAACATTGTACCTCTCCACAGAGAACGCGGTCCCTTGTGGCTGGTGCTTTCTGTTGTAATGCACTGCAGTGTGACTGCTGTCTCAAAGGCAAAGATAACAGGGAAATTTGATAAAGCCCCTCGGAGATCCATCAGGACTGCCACCATTTTGAAGTCTCCGATAACCTCCTAGCAATACTCATCATACTTCAAGGTTTCTAGCAAGGTCTTGACGCTGTTATATTCCTCTTTGAGGTACACTAAATTTTAAAAGATCCAAAATTTATTTCATATGAAATCTTATTATTCAAGCAAACAAAAATTGCCTGTCTTGCCTTCTAGAGATTTTTAGAGTGCTCGCAGGTAAAATTAGGTGCCTGGGGTATATCTTAATCCCAGACAGGCATGCTAAAATGTGTCTTGTAGGCTTCACACATCTTAGCAGATGCTGTCACAGAGTACTTTTTGCTCTTGTCTTAACATATTGGCCACTTATATAACAGAATACGTCTGTAGAATGCTTGTAGCTTCTTGATGCTATCTCTGATAAAAATCAGATAGGTTTATCTGTTCACTTAGGCAGCTAGAACTAATCTGAAGTGCTGAGCCCCTATATATATGTATGTTACTATGGAAAGTTCCAGAAAATTCTCGTAAGCTCTACAACAAAAAGTTTTCAAAAATTCTTGTAAGTTCGAGAAAATTCTCTATCAGCTACTCAGGACTATATCTACATAAAATGTTCTGGAAAATGGGCAAATTTCATTACTCAGGTCACAAAAGCGAAGTTTGAAAAGAAAAATAGGTCTTTTCCATTTACTTTAGACATAAGAACTTCGGAAATAATACTTTCTGCCAAGGAACAAGAAAAACTAAACATTTTGTTACATGGTGTAATCAGTTATAGTGTACAATTTTTGTATACTCGATATAATTTTTAACAGTTTGTTTCCACGATAACTGAAACTACTTAAATAATTCCATTAAAGTGTTTTTAGTTTCATATTTCCAATACTTGAACATATTACGATGGGTTTTACTCGTATGAATTAGGAGATAATTATTTCTTATGAGCACGCAAATAGTTCACGAGAAAAGTATCAGTAGTCAGTTAGATTGACAGTATTTAACATGTTTCATTTATTGACTACGTCATCAAATTTATAGTTCTTGTTCAACTAACAGTGGACACCACAAAATTAATATTTCATCTAATGTGTGTATCAAACCTTTTACAATCATACTGGAAAGGACGGGGTTACTTTATGTGATACATCATCGTTGCTGAGCGTGGTTGGTACTACAAGCGATGAAAAACAGGGTTTTAATTATTTTGCAGGAATATGAGGTTGGTTATCGAACTGCATAGATCTCTCAATTTATGTGTTGTTTTATCACATTATAATTTGCACTTCCTGTTTACGCATCCAAAAAAATTATTTGATAATATACAAGCATAAACATTATTTTCAGAAATACCCATTCAACTTAGGAATAGTTTATAGGTTTCTAAAGCTACTTGTGGTGCAACTTAAACATCAGTCATAAATTGAAGGCAAATACAAAAATTGTAATTAAACCAAACTATATTATTAAAAGTTGTACTGAAATGAAAACACGGCAATGTATACAAGAGTGTTCAGACTGTAAAAGTTGTGCAGGAGAAACGGGTCAAAAAATCACGACCAGATGTAACGAACATTAAAATGAAAAAGAGTTTAAAATATTGAATTATTTAATACAGGAAAAATATTGAACTAAAGAAAAATATGAAAGTAGTGAGCATCAAATAATTAAAATCTCAAATTAATAAAACGTTAGAACACTTTTATATTTACAGTAAGTTGATTAATTCTGAGACGAGAGGGGCTAATAACGTAAATAAAATTATTTGATTTCATGTATTTGCAACTTAAATATACTTTGTTGTTGTTGTTTTGAATTAAGCACAAAGCTACAGAATGGGCTATCTGTGTTCTGCCCACCACGGGTATTGAAACCCGGAGTTTAGCGTGTAAGTCCGCAGACATACCGCTGAGCCACTGGGGGGCATTAAATATACTTGTACGAGTTTATGTGGCGTGTGTGGAGATGATACTTTGTACAGAAGTAAATTTGTTATTTTGTATCTCACAGACAACTGTTTCAAAACTCCATAGGTCGGATTTTGGACGATTGTCTTTCTCATATCATGCGTATGGATTTTGGACATTAGAATGTTTCAGGTCAGTGGGAAAATAGGGAGTTTGAGTATTATTATTCAATAATTCATTCGGAAAGAAATTACAGTTTATATCACAGATTTAACGTTATTGTCAGCCAGGCAATGACTAAGCGTGTAATTCATTACAAAATAAAAATTAGAATTGTGGAACTCCGAATATTTTGTATTTTAATTCTGAGATATTGGAAAGAGAAACTTTAAACTTAAGCCCTCCAAGTCCCATACTGAACGTCCTTTATAACAGAAGATAGATTAAGGGATCATTTAACCTTTGGCAAACAAGTTGTCAATATTAGTTGTAAGTTAGTTTTGTATTTCATGAGGGATAGGTTGACAAAGTATGAAGAGGTTAAGTTTCGATTCATTTTTGTCAAAAGTGATTTAGAACTACTAGTACTAAACCTTTATCAGGTCTTGTGATAATATGGATTGCAGTTGATTGTAAGTTGTAATTTCAAAGAACAAGAAGGTAAGGAGGTAATTTTAATGCCAAGTAGTAGTGTTGTTATGTTTGAGGAAATACGAAGTTTTTCTTAACTTTAATCTATGGTGAATGTTCTCACGTATTAAAGGCTGTAAAAAGTCAGAAAATATGTATTATTTCAATAAGAAATACTGAAGTAATGGGCATATGATATTAAAAACGCTTTTAACCTTATCTGACCAAATGATCAACATTTTAACTTTGTAAAAAATTGTTTAAAATAGCTTGTTCTATTTGCATCAGTTCATTACATCAAATATATAAGTTGTTACTTTTGTGACTAAAATTTGGTTAAGTTTAAAACTTGTGTGTTAAAGTGCATGTGCAATGCAAGTAGTGTGAAACAATAAACAACATTGTTTTGATATGTGGGAAGGATAACAGATATTTGTTGAATAAAACTCATCTACTCATGAAACATTGTCTTTCTCTGTACAGAATTTTTTATTTTCAAATGGCTTGTTATTCAAATGAGAACGAGTGAAATATTCTTTGTGAGTGTAATTTTGCTGACTCGACACTTGGAAAGGTGGCACTCTTTCATATAAATGTACGAGTTACGTAGAACGCCAGTGCTCTGAATCACAGAGAATATATGGTTACTGAACTTCATGTAATTTTGGTTTGTTTAGAAAATGCAGTTACATTTTATGTTCTCTATTTTACCTGGTAATACAACTTCTTTTATTTCCCCCCTGGATGTGGATTCCTGTAAGTGGTGAGGGGACCTCCCAGGGAAAATTCTGTTCTTTCTGGTTCCCTCCTCTGGGATCTAAACATACACCCACATGTTTTCCGTTCGTAGCGACCCGTGAAGGACAGGTCCAATTCTTACACACTACTTTGGCCTTGAATTCTTGTAGACGGGTGGTCTTTGGGTGACACCCTTGGACAATCGTTTTCAAACAAATGAAAAGCCTTTTGACCTCCATGGTTAAAAACGTTGATGAATCAACTTCTACACCCATCTCTGTTCCTCCTATACATTCTAATAAATCCCAAGATTCACATTCTTTGGTTTCAAATACAGGCATTTCTTCAGATACAGCTTTTTCTCCCACACCAAGATGTAAAACAATCATTTGTTTGCGTCCTCAGTCACTGGTGTCCCCTTCCAACAACAAAGACCTGCCCAATCGACCCAGAGCAGGTCGACAGACCTCCTCCAAATAAAGAGAGTAAAGAAAAAAGACTTGGTGGTAAATAGAAAGGCTCTTCACCCACTTCGCCTTCCCTTCATTAAAAATGGCCTCCTTGATATAATGGAGCTGTCGAGGTTTCTGTTCTAATCTGGATGACATCAAAAGACTGATCACTTCCTACCATCCTGGATGTCTTTTATTATAAGAAACATTTCTGAAACCTGCCGATAGAGTCACCTTTCGGCAGTTTTCTCTGTACAGAAATGACACTGGTTCTTCCACTTATTTTCACGCACCTAGTCAGTCCTTTATCACTGTTGATCTCTCGGTTTGCTCCACTTCATTATTCTTTCATTTTTCATGAAGGGTTGACAATAATTCACTGCCCAGTGCCACACTGTGCCACACAGTCGTCTATTAATGGCTGACTGACGGTGGCAGCGGTAACTGACTGTATTATACAAGCAGCTGCTCAGTGTATTCCCAAAATTTCGACATGTTTTCCACGATATCCTCATCCGTAGTGAAATCCTGCCTGCCACATGGCACTGAAGGTTCATAAACGGGCTTGGGATACATTCTATAGATATCCCAACTTTCAAACCTTATCGCTTTCCAATGGGCTCGTGAACATGCTAGGTGGGTACGATGTCAAAGCCAGAAGAATCTTGGACTAAGTTCACATCTAGCATATCTACTACCATCAGTTCCTAGGTCATATGGGACATGGTTCGAAAGGTCAGTGGGCACTACATTCTGTCCCCCTCTCAATGTTACTCTCTGATAATCAAGAGGTAGCTGATGTCTGGAGCATCGTTAATACTCTAGGTGAAAGCTTTTGCCGGGTATTAAGCACTTCTGCTTGTTCCTCCACCTTCTTGGCCATCAAGACTCGGGCAGAGCGTTCACCTCTTTCCTTTCGAACTGACTGTCTCTTTGACTATAATTGTCCCTTTACACTGGTAGAACTAAAAATGGCCCTTCATCGGTCTAGCAGTACATCTGTTGGACCTGATGATGTACACCATGACATCCTGCACCATCTATCTCCTGCTTCTCTTGATGCCCTTCAAATTGTCTTTAACTGGACCTGGCAGGAGAATGTTTTGCTTGATGCCTGGCGCCAGACTATTATTTTATCTTCCTCTAAGCCAGGGAAAGATCTCAAGATTCCTTCAAACTACTGTCCAATTGCTTTGACGAGCTGTCTCTGTAAGACCTTAGAAAGGATGGTTAATGCTCGTCTTGTTTTGTTCCTCAAATCAAACAACATCCTCTCGCCAACCAGTGTGGGTTCCGACGACAGCACTCCACCACGGACCACCTATTTCGACTTGAAACATCAATCAGAGAAGCCTTTCTCAAACGACAGCTTGTATCAATATTCTTTGACATTGAGAAGGCTTGTGAAGGTATGACATTTTGCGAGACCTCCATACATATGGGTTATGTGGCCATTTACCCATGTTTATTAAAAAAAATTTTAATGGACAGGAAATTCCAAGTTAGTGTAGGTTCGACACTTTCCTGTTCTTTTTTACAGGAACTTGGAGTCCCTCAGGGCTGTTTTCTAAGTGTCACACTTTTCAGTATAAAGATAAATGCCATCACTGAACAACTCCCTCTCACTGTTGTGAATGGGCTGTATGTCGACGACTTTCACATCTCATGTCAGTTGTCGAACATGAGATATATTGAGCGGCAACTACAAACTGCCCTCAATCATGTACTGAAGTGGACTATGGCGAATGGCTTTAATTTATCTCTCTCTCAAACCGTTTGCATACACTTTTGCCGCCAACGGGGTATTCACCCTGATCCTGAACTTCATATCAGTGACGTTTCGCTGCCAGTAGTCCCTGAGATCAAGTTCTTGGGGCTTATCTTTGACCGTAAGCTGACCTTTATACCACACTTAAAGCAGCTACGGATCAAATGCGCAAGGGCACTGAACATCCTCCGTGTCCTATCCACTACCATTCGGGGAGCAGATCGATGTTCTATGTTAAAGGTATATTATGCTCCTATTCGATCAAAACTCGACTATGGATTAATGGTCTATGGCTCTGCCAGACTCTCAGCCTTAAAGATGCTGGATCCTATTCATCACCAAGGACTTCAACTCTGCACTGGGGCTTTCCGCACCTTTCCAGTTCAAAGCTTATACGTTGAATCTCATGAGCCTTCTCTGCACCTTCACTGTTTGCAACTATCTTTACTATATTCTTCGAAACTTCGTTCCCTACTAAAGCATCCCACCTGGGGATGCATTTTCCTTCCTCAGTGGGCCGTACTTTTTCAGAACAGACGATCTGCCATTGCTCCATTTGGCCTTCGCATCTAGGCACAATTGGATGACTTGAGTCTGTCCTTGGATAACATTGCAAATTCAACAGGTCAGCCCATCCCACCATGGCTTATTACAGCCCCCAAATGTGACCTTTCTTTCAGTCATCTGAAAAAGGCAGATACTCCAGATTGGAAGTACCGTCATTTATTTAATTAACATCTTTCAAACAATTATTCCGTTCACATTTATACAGATGGTTCCAAAACAGGTAATTCAATGGGCTCTGCTATGGTTTGCTATGGGTCAGTAGTTGCTCGCAGAATCCCCTCTACAGCTTCTGTGTTCACTGCTGAACTGTACGCCATATCTCTTGCCTTGAATCATATTGAAGCTAAGCAGTACTCCAACTGCACTATTTATACTGATTCGCTTAGTTCTATACTGGCCCTGGAATCGCTACACGTTGGCTCACACCTTGCTCTCGCTGATATTTAAAACCGACTGGCCCATTTCTTATCAACATCTACTTCTATCCAGTTTTTTCTGGATACCAGGCTATGTTGGTATTCGCGGGAACGAGCTTGCAGACATAGCAGCTAAATCTATCTGCTCTGGCACTATCACTACTGTGCCTCTTCCGTACATGGACTATGGTCCTGCATTCAAGATTTGCCTCCGTGCCAGGTGGCAGCCCACTTGGAGTGAGCAACGCGAAAACAAGCTTTTAAAATGAAACCCTGTTTTGGGCTTTGGCCATCTAGCTTCCGTAAGGTTCGGAAGGAGGAAGTTCTGACTAAACTTCACATTGTTCACAGTTTTTAACTCATTTCTTTTATCTGGAACTGTTGCACCAGTGTGTTGTTTGTGTAACACTCAAATCACAATAAGTCACATTTTACTTTCTTGTCATTGTTATGATTCTTAACGCGGCACTATTTTAAACATGTTCTGTCCCAGGGTTTATCTGTAACATTGGACAGCGTTATTGGTGACGGTGACACTGTCCCCCTTGATAAAGTTTTTAGTTTTTTAATGGCCATTAATCTTTTTAATCTCATTTAAGTGTTGGATATTTATTCATTACACCTTTTCAATTGTGATTCCATTTTTACAGTTTCATTCTCTCTAGTTCAATTTGACATTGAAAAATGGCCATAACATTAAATAACTCTGACACCAGGACTGGAAAGGCCAATTTCAGGTGACTAACGCTGCTGTTTGAACTACCCGTTAGTCGTCATGTCGAGTTGTTATTCCAGTTTTGCTGCATGTCTTTTAAACTTTTAATACTTTACCCTTTGGTACTGGCCATAATGACACATAACCCAGAACCAGGACAGGAAAGACCAACTTCAGGTGACTGACGGTGGTTCTGGTACTTGCCTGTTTTTCTTCCTGGTGGGTTATGATCATTACCATTCTGCTACAGAAGTTCTTTACAACTTTATAGATTGGATGTCAACATCGGTTTTTCTGTTTTTAATTGTTGTTTTGCTTTTACCTTTGTTTACTTTTACAAATTTTACTACATTTACTTTGCTTTTACCTTTTTACTGGACGTTTGGCCACTCATTATTACGATTTTACAATATGTCTTTTAAAACTTGTATTATTTTACATTTTGATAATGGCTGCTGTGACACATAACCCGGAACCAGGACTAGAAACCCCAACTTCAGGTGACTGACGGTGGTTTTTTGTACTTACCTCTTTGTCTTCCTGGTGGGTTATGATTATTACCATTATGCTACAGAAAGTCCTTTACAACTTCTTTTACTCTGTTTACTCTCTTAACATTGTAGACTAGGTGTCAACATTGGTTTTATGCTTTTTTCTGTTTTTCAATGCTGTTTTGTTTTACCTTCATATCCTTTTATGTATGTTACTACATTTAATTTATTTTTACTAACTGATCAATGTTTATTCTTCTAATTTCTTTGTGAAACAGTGAAATGAATAAAAAAAGTTGATATACATACAGAGAATTATGTTTCTTATAATGTTTAACAAAGTTACTGAAATGTACAGTGCACTTTCTATTTTATAGATCATTCAGCTAGATCGCAAACGCTATTTATTATTATGACTTGCATTGTGACATGGGCCAAATAAATCATGACTTGACATGAAATTAGCAGGAGACAACTTGTGACTAGGACATTCAAAAAATCATTTGTTACCAACTCTGTATGCTAATAATTAGAAACTTTGATAACAAACCAGGTCAAGTTAGAAACTATCTTTTAATGGACAAGCATTGGTGGTTGGAACATTGTCTACCATATTTCTACTGGTGATTTTATTTTATGTACTAAAAGTCAATGTTAAGTGTGAAATATTACCTACAGTTTTTCAGTGCCATTCTGATTCATACCGACAAAATTCTATTATTATGTAAAAGCTACACAATAATTAATTTTTCGATTTAAAATTTTCTATTTTATATAAGAAGACCAGTGAAAACATCTGCAGTGTGAGTCAGTGTCCCAATTATCATGGTGTAAAACAAGATCATGTTACAGAAATCTCCAAAACCAAACATTGAAATATGTGAAAAGGAATTTAGAACACAAGTCAATTAAAAATACATCACAGAATACATACTTGGGCAGAAACCATACAGTTGTGAAGTTTGTGAAAAACCTTTTGTGGAACGTAATGTTTTAAACATACAACAAATAATACACACTGGGGAGAAACTGTACAGTTGTGAAATTTGTGAAAAACAGTTTAGGAAAAGGTTTTACTTAAAACTACATGAAAGAATACACAATGGAGAGAAACCTTACAGTTGTGCAGTTTGTAGGAAACAGTTTTCATCAAACAGTTACTTAAAAATACATCAAAGAATACACACTGGGGAGAAACGTTACAGTTGTGAAGTTTGTAGGAAGCAGTTTTCATCAAGCAGTTACCTAAAAATACATCAAAGAATACACACTGGGGAGAAACGTTACAGTTGTGAAGTTTGTAGGAAGCAGTTTTCATCAAGTAGTTACCTAAAAATACATCAAAGAATACACACTGGGGAGAAACGTTACAGTTGTGAAGTTTGTGAAAAACAGTATGGGAGAAAGTTTTACTCAAAACAACATCAAATTACACACTCCTGGGAGAAACCTTATAGATGTGCAGTTTGTGGAAAATACTTTGAATCAAAGCATGGATAAAAACAACATGAAAGAAAACACACTGGGGAGAAACCTTATTGTTGTGCTGATTGTGGAAAACTCTTTGGATCAAATGATGAATTAAAAGGACATCAAAGAACACACACTGGTGAGAAACCATACAGTTGTACAGAGTGTGGGAAAAATGTGTATGGAACTGTAAGTTAAAACTACATGAGAGAATACAGTGGAGAGCATATAGCCTCCATACCTTAGTAGTAAAATTATTGTGCTTATAATAGTAAAAATTGGGTTTTTATTCCAGTGATTGACACAGCTCAGTTTGCTTTTTGTGTATTTTTGTAACATAAAATTAAGGGGCATCAAGATACTTTTTGGTCCATTTGGGCTGTTAACTGAATTAAACCCTGAAAATGTGCACACCCACACAATACAAGCAAGATCTTCTCATTATAATAGTGATCAAGCTTTTCCTTGAACTTCCATGATTTAACTGGTTTCACCAAAAGAAAGATAATTTGTTCTAAAGCACAACATTTTAATTAGAAATTTTAGTCATCCTCAGGAACAAGTTGACAGTTAGCTTAACATAACCATGTTCAGATGTATTGTAAGTGTTTGACTCATGTCTCAAGTGAAATTTATAACAGGTGACTAAAACAAATGACCTCAAGCATACTTTAATTCTTTTGTTCTAAAGTTGCATACATAAAGAATTGGTAGTTTATCTTGTAAGACAAATCATGTCATTAGATCAAGGTAACTTCAAATATATTTTCGAAAAGTAGAAGAAAATCACGAAGGTTTTCTTATAAATTTTATATTGCAATCAGAAAGTTTTACTTACTTAAAATTATCCATTTCACACATACTTATTAGGAATTTATTTCAAGATTTTAAAGAGTTAAGGTAAAGAAAGCCATTCAGAAGGAATAAACAAACCTTAAAACTACAAATTATCAGCAGCAGATTAACTCACATATCATATTTAGTGCTCTAAAACCCTTAGGTATCAGCTACATTAATGGTTGAAATCCATTATCAAAATACCTTTCAACCCTGGGGGCGTTATAAAGTTATGGTCCATCCCACTATTCGTTGGTGAAAAGAGTAGCCAAAGCGTTGGCGGTGGGTGTTGATGACTAGCTGCCTTCCCTCTAGTCTTACACTGCAAACTAAGGGATGGCTAGCGCAGATAGCTCTCGTGTTGCATTGTGCGAATTTAAAACAAACCAAATCAAATATTCACTAACAGTCCAACTGGGACACAACGTCCTCGGCGTTTCTTTCTCTAAAATGAACACCTGCCACGAGTTTTGTTTTGTGCTTTCTTCATTTTTTTAGAACCAAATACAGCATAGTTTGGTATACTTCATGTAGCAGTATTCTGTTGTATTGATACATTAATGTATAATATTTTTTATTTTTTCATATGTATATATAAAGCCTAAAACATTGGTTAGTTTCACATTTGGCATGGCATGGCCAAGCGCGTAAGACGTGCGACTCGTAATCCGAGGGTCGCGGGTTCGCGCCCGCGTCGCGCTACCAGCCGTGGGAGTGTATAATGTGACGGTTGTTGTTTAGAACTAAGCACAAAGCTGCAAAATGGGCTATCTGTGCTCTGCCCACCACGGGTATCGAAACCCGGATTTTAGCGTGTAAGTCCGCAGACATACCGCTGAGCCACTGGGGGGCTAATGTGACGGTCAATCCCACTATTCGTTGGTAAAAGAGTAGCCCAAGAGTTGGCGGTGTGTGGTGATAACTAGCTGCCTTCCTTCTAGTCTTACACTGCTAAATTAGGGACGGCTAGCACAGATAGCCCTCGAGTAGCTTTGTGCGAAATTCCAAAAAACAAACAAACAGTTTCACATTCTCCACGAGCCAGTTTTGATAAGGCTTAGCAGCCTATGGAAAGCAATAAACGAATACAATATTCGTAAGAAGAGATAATTATTTTCCATACTTTATTTACTCTTCAATGTTTTAAGAAAAATAAGTTGAAGAGTATATTTGTAAATAATAATAATGTGTATACATATATATTATAACTGAAATATGACTGTGTTTTACAAAATACTAGTTCGATGGTCACGAGTTCGAGTCGCCGTCACACCAAAAATAATCGCCTTTAGCCGTTGGGACGTTAAAAATCAACGGTCAATCCCACTATTCGTTGGTAAAAGGGTAGTCCAATAGTTGGCGGTGAGTGGTGATGACTAGTTGCTTCTTTTTAGTATTACACTACTTAATTACGGGCGGCTAGTGCAGATAGCCCTCGTGTAGCTTTGCGTGAAATTCAAAACAAACTAAAAACACAGTCAAATCAGTTAATGTTACAAAAGTCAGTTTTTACTCTTGGATACGGTAACATGAATGTGAGCGCGCCTCGTTATTGCAACTTCTGTAATGTTTAACTAGGTTCGGCTGAAAATTCAATAAAGTGAAAATAATATGGAATTATAAATGTATTATATCTTTAAGTTTGAGCTACTTTGTTTAAGCATTCATGTTTTCATGTTATAATCTGCAGTCATTCCATAATAAAATAGGTATCATTTATTTTCCTGATTTTGTATAGTGGTATGAGATCTGTCAAAAGGACCGAATCCATACAAAGATTCGATTGTAAAAATAAGTGATAAATGTAAACATTTATCTTAACACATTTCACAGTTATCTTGAGGTTATAAAGATTTTGCAAGTACTTCAATCTTAAAATCAAAATTTTGAATGTCGATAGTCAATCGGAAAATACGAACCAAATTACAAATTTATATCAATGCACAGCAAACAAACGGCAAAAACTAACCAGTTTCAACCTGTCATTTTATTTTTTTCTAACCAAATTCAAACACGTAAATTATTTGTTTTATCTTATGAAAAATATAAGACTGCTGGACAGTTTCATTCATGTAAGCATGTTTAATATTCTGTTGATTTCCTACATTAAGACTAAGTTACCAAGTATCGTAGATCTAACAACATTGAATAATTAGCTTTAAATGCAAACACTTAATAAAAGTTCATAATAACGTGTCTAATACAAATGTTTTTGCTCTTGCTAATGATTTATTTGTTTGTTTTTGAATTTCGCACAAAGCAACTCGACGGCTATCTGTGCTAGCTGTCCCTAATTTAGCAGTGTAAGACTAGAGGGATGACAGCCAGTCATCTCCACCCACCGCCAACTCTTTTACCAACGAATAGTGGGATTGACCGTCACATTACAACATACCCACGGCTGAAAGGGCGGGCATGTTTGGCGCGATAGGGATCCGAACTCGCGACACTCAGATTGCGAGTCGCACGCTTGGCCATGCCGGGCTAATGAACTGGTACACTTGTCATTAATACGTATTGATTTACTCTAATAATTCAGTGTGTTTTTTACCATGAATTATAGTATTAAATAAGTATAAAAATTGCAGATCTGTACTTATAAATTTTGCCCTTCTGAACTTAATAAAACAACAATAACCCGTTAGACATATCCGACTGTTGTATTTAAATTGAATGTGAGAGTATTATTTGATCAATATTGTGCAAGCATTAGTTATAGGAAATACTTTAGAAGAGATAATTTATCGCAGGTTTGCATCCGTTACTGTTTACAAATTATTGAATCACGTTATTCAAATCTTCCGGATTTTTATCGTAGCATTTAGAAAGTTCTAGGCCTCAGTCAGACTTTATAAACAAGCATCCAACAATGAAATAAGTATGTGAGAAATATAGTTAGACAGCTTAGACACCAAGTGATTTCACCAAGTGTAAGCGGTTTCATACATTGTATTGTAATAACAGATATAGGAAGAAATAGGTTCTAAAGTAAGGAACCAGCCTGAATCGACTTTTGAAGAAAAGGAAACCTCTTTTTAAAGCTCTGAATACAACTATGGTAACTAACAAAAAGGTGCTAAAAAGTTAGTTATTGAAAGTTAAAGCAAAGCTGAAGTTATTCTGTAAGAGTTTAGTTTTCAGGAATGATTTCTGAAGTGAATTCCACAATTTTCATTGTAATCAAAGAAATAGAGAAGAATAATTTGTACTGTTAAAGCATGTTTTAAAGCAATTGGATCCGAATGTGTGGACTTTTACAAAAAAGAAGACGATTATTAAAATCTCTGAATTCAGTGAGTATCATAATCAGGTGTTTCTTTGTGTTGGTTTATTTTGGGCTTGAGTTGTTGAATAAATAAGGCATCTTTAATTTTGCGTTTGTTTATGTTCATTTTTTTATTTGGTATTTGGGTGTTTTGTATGGTAATGTTGTGTTTATTTGATTTGCAGTGTTCGAAAACGTGTACGATCTATCTCTCTCGGTGTTTGGGTAAGATATATTCGTACTCTGGAGGGTCAGGTTCTCTTTGATCCCTTCCTCCTCCCCGTACTTGTGGTCTTGCAGTATTGGAATTTGTAATTATTGAACTGAATATTACTCTGATCCTTTTCAGAGCAATGTCCATGTATTGTGAAACATATATAGTTATTATATTGCTCTATCAGCAGAATGTCAAATTTGTTGGTGGCACTTTTTACTCCCCCCTTTTTTAAATTAATTTTCATTATTTCTGTTTATTTATTTATTTCTCTTATGTTTAAAATATAAATTGACTAGGGAGAGATGTTTAGGACTAACTTCATCATGTATGAGGTACCTATCTAGTTTGCAAAGTAGTTCGTTTTTCATCGAATTTTTATCGAAGTACGTTATTGTACTCTGTTGAATTCTATCTGGTATGGTTGGTATGTTTGAATATTTGTGTATGAATTGAGATGATATAGTTCTTGGAACTCTGTATGCTGTTGTGAGGAGTGTGTTTTGGATTGTTTGTAGTTTAGTTTTAATTACTTAATTTCTTTCAGTTATCCATGCTGAGCTGCATAATCTATTTCTGATCTAATTTACGTTTTATATACCTTTAGTATCTTGTCTGTAGATGCTCCACTGTTCTTGCCAGTAAGGCTCCAAGCATATTTGGTTCTTTGCCAGACTTTATTCTTAATTTCATTGACATGATTAATCCAAGTTAATTTTGAGTCGGGTTTTAAACCTAGAAATTTTGCCTATGTGGTAGTCTGAAGTAGTGTGCCATTCATATATAATTCTGGCTGTCTTTTTTGTCAATTTCGTAAAGACTACGAGCTGTGTTTATTTTTATTCCATATTTTTGACAGTATTCGCTTGTTCTATTTGCGGTTGTATGTTGATGGCTGCTATCGTTGGTATTGCGGCTTTTTTCTAGACTGCTACATCATCTGCGAACTGTGAAGAGAATCCATGATTTGGATTCTTCAATGGCATGTTGTTTACATATATGATGAAGAGTATAGGGCTTACCATCCCTCCTTGAGGGACTTCAGCTTTTGGAGTAAAATACTCAGAAAAGGTACCCTCAACATTCACTCTACACTTTCTATTTTCCAAAAAGTTAGATAACCAGCGAATAATTCCACGCAGTGTTCCCTACCATTTCATTCATTTGAAACCTTAGACCATCGTGCCATACAGTGTCGAATGCTTTCTCGTTATTATTTATCAAAGCTATTTATATAGTTTCAGTTAATCTACTTAAATGATCTGTGTTTGTCTAAATTTCCTGAATCCATTTTGTTCTTTTGGTAATTTTGATGCTATCTCCAAGAATGTGGAGAGTCTATTACTGATTATTATTTCGAGAATTTTGCCTACACAGCTGGTCAAAAGCTATTAGGTTTATTTGCTTTGTTTCCTTCTTCATGGAGCAATTATATATCAGTCGAAAACATGTGAAGGTGAGTTTTTGTGTTCTTTGAATCTGGTTTCCATCTTTCTACTTGTTTCACCAATATAGAAGTCGTGGCAGTTATCACATTGTAATTTATAAATGATGTTGGTGTTTTGTTTCTCAGTATATTTTTTACACAGTATAGACCTAAGTTTTGTGCCTTGTTTTTCAAAAAAAAATTGTTATTAACTGGAATGTCATATTTTGTTACAAGTTTTTGCCAAATGTTGGTTATTTTTCTGCTGAAGTCGGAAATATATGATATGCAGCAGTATATAGTTTCGTGATTTTTTAATTCGTGGGATATATTTACTTTTGTTAGTTGATTTTGCTTTTTGTCTAAGTGTGTGCATATAATGTTTTCTACGGTTTGTGGAGGAAACTTATTGATGTTAATGAAGTAATGTTTTATTTTGTCTAATTCGTCGTTAACTTTATCTGGTGAACATAGTTTTATGGCTGTGTTGATCTGGTTTCTGAGAATATTTCTCAATCATAACTTTATGTTGTAATAACGAAGTAGAGGAGTATTTCTTTTCTTGCCAAACGATATTATAAAGTGACTGACTTGTGGACTTTGTGGACGTTGTGGACTTTGAACAAAAAGAGGCAATTATTTAAAGCTTTTGATAGAACTGTTAAAACTAATAGTGTTTTTAATTTTTGTACATACATTTGATTTGTTTTTGAACACATCATTTTCGAACAATTAAATTGTGTGTTGCACTATTCTTGTTGACGGTTATCACCAAAAGTCACAGACATGTGTTCTAAAGAATCTACATCTCACATTCAAAACCTGATATTCCGAAAAACATATTCATGAAATCTCATGTTGTAAAAAGTGAACTATGTCCTTTGATTAACTTGTCAAATTTATAGCGACTCATTCATAGGAAACTGCCCATATAGTGGCATGTCTGTGTACTCACACTGTTAAACCCGGGTTTCGATACCTGTAGTGAGCAGAGTACAGATGGCCCATTGTGTAGCTTTGTGTTTAATTCTAAACAAACAAACAATCGTAGGAAACTTGTAAAAAATCATAAACTGAAAAACAAGTCCCAGCTTTACATTATTTATAACTAGTTATTTTAAGTGATATTTTTGCTGTCTTTCTGTTAGAAAAGAAGCACAAAAAAACATAATGGGCTACCTGTGCTCTGCTTACCGTGGGTATCAAAACTCGGATTCTAGCATTATAAGTCCGCACAGGCACACTAGGTTGTAACTAGGTTGTCTGTACTTTACCCATCACGCTTATTTAACGTTGTAAGTATACAAATATATCGTTGTACCACTGGAAGTGAACTTAATTCGTAAAAGAAATGTTATTTTCTTCTGATTTTTAAATGATATTGCTTCAGTTATTCAACGGGTATCGTTGATTTTTTATAAATTAATTATATTAAAAGAGTAATCAATCCTATAGTGAATGATATTTTGGCAATTTGTGATAATTAGTTTGTTTGTGTCATAAAATTTCGAATACTTGACAAGTAAAATCATTTTGAAAATACCCACTTACGTGCAAAGAATTAGTAGGCTTGAAACAGCAATTTATAGTGCAAAATAAACTTTTTTTTTGTTTTTGGAATTTCGCACAAAGCTACTCGAGGGCTATCTGTGCTAGCCGTCCCTAATTTTGCAGTGTAAGACTAGAGGGAAGGCAGCTAGTCATCACCACCCACCGCCAACTTTTGGGCTACTCTTTTACCAACGAATAGTGGGATTGACCGTCACATTATACACCCCCACGGCTAGGAGGGTGAGCATGTTTTGCGCGACTCGGGCGCGAACCCGCGACCCTCGGATTACGAGTGCACGCCTTAACGCGCTCGGCCATGCCAGGCCGGAAAAGAAAAAAAAAAAAAAAAATTAAACGTCAAATTACAATTACAGTTAACCCACAATCTTCTTTCAAAATTCATAACCGAAAGATACACAAAAATGTAAAATATGGCAATAAAAATTATTTATAAAATGATTTTTTAAACTGCAAATGTTTGTTTCTTACAATAGAGAAAACCGAAAACTGAACAAAAAATCTGAAAATATTGAAAACTGAAGAAATAAAACTTAGCAGTAACAAGACGATAAGCGCTCGACTCTTATTTGAGGCTCGCGGGTCCGAATCCCGGTCGCACTAAACGTGCTCGCCCTTTCAACTGTGGAGGCGTTATAAAGGGCGGTCAATCCCACTATTCGTTGATAAAAGAGTAGCCCAAGAGTTGGCGGCAGGTGGTGATGAATCGCTGGCTTCCCTTTAGTCTTACAGTGCTAAATTAGGGATGACTAGCGCAGATTGCCCTCGTGTAACTTTGCACGAAATTAAAAAACAAACAACACGATATTCTACATTGGAACAGTGGTACGTTTAAGGATTTAGGACGATAAAATTAAAGATTTTGTGCCCGCAATCTTGATATAACTTTGTTAAAAGAAAAAATACAGAATCAAACAGAAAGAGTGCTATTAGAAATGTATGAAGTCAATTTTCTCTAAATGAGAGAGATCAAGTATCCTAATTCAAATTATATAATAATAATAGCATGTATTTGTGTTTTGATATAGCTTGATGTTTTGGAAGTGAATCATACGTGATTGTATTTTGCAGCTATAGTGCTCGAATAAATATATTAATTTTCATTTCGAAAGCAACTGTTTCAAACTAGCTAGCTAGAACTTGTAATGAAAAAAAAAAAGCACGCGTTATGAGCATTTAACGCGAAAACGAGAGTTGTGAACTGTGTAGTGCAGAATACTTTAGGTCTGAGGGAAAACTGAAGATTTTTATATAACTATTGAACAATTTATACCGGAAAAATTATAGTTTATATGAAATAATTAAGTTTATTAAAAGAGAGAGAATTGTTGAGTCTATGAGGATTTTCAAAATAAATTAAAATTTAACAGTTATATTAGCCTTTGATGAAGTGCGAGAAATATATCAGAAGTTGTAAAGTTAGCTGAACATGGAAATATTTTAAGGTTATTTTAAAAAAGTGAATAGTGATAGTATTTTAATTCATTATTTTTTTCCAAACGTTACATTTATAGTACGTTTAAAACTACTGCCTTTTCTTGATGTAGATCGCTAGATCTTTTGGAGGAATTAAAATGGAAGTTTGACATACAATGTTGTGATAATTGATGAAATTTGTGTAAACTGTAATTAAAAAGTAGTAAAAATTTTCTTATAGGGTGCACACTTACAGAGAATCAGGTATTATCCTGATATGATATATTAAAGTAGAAAAGAAAAGTACATTTTATTCTTAAATTTCTTTTTTCCTAATTTAAGAAGATTATCAACATTTTAACGTTGTAGAAGGCCTTTGAAAAATTGAACTTGTCACACTTACAAGATAAACTATTACATTTGAAAATGTGGAAAGTGTGAAACTTGTGTGCTGCATGCAGTGCATGTGTTAACTTTACACTTAATTTGTTGCGAGGAGTAATTAAACATTGAATTCATTTTAAGCTATACAGTTTATAAATTATTTTGGATATATATATATTTTTTAATTTTACTAGGTGTAATTTTTAACTGTACTAGATGTAGTTTTGTAGTTTTAATTGTTCTTACTCTTTTGTTGTATAACATTTTGAACTACTGAATTCTAATCAAATTAGTAAGGTATAGTTTGAAGGACAGTCTTCTAAAGGATTGTATTTATGAACATGTGTGATCAACTCATATTCATTTTGAACCAAAAGGTCAAATACATGTTAAAAATAAAACATTTATGTTATATGTAATATTTGAAATCATTATTAAGATATTTAACTATAGTCACATTAGTATTTACTTACCTTCTCTTTCTTTCTCTATGGTCGTTGTTAGGAAAAATAAGTGAGCTGATGATGTTTATAATAATGCTGTTTGTTAAAATATATCAAACTTTGATTTGTTCAACAGTAGAGTTTTCAAGCAACATATAAATCTGTAAAATGGTAGTTTTAGTGTTGTCATGTTACAGTTTAGTTTTATATATGAGATATATCTCCTAAATAAAGTAAAAACCTCACTTTAATGTGTCTTCCAGTCTCCTCATATTTTGGGGAGGGATGGAGGGCAATAAAACAGGGAGCCAGCTGTTTACTTGTTCATTCAAACTCACAAAGCATGAAACTATTAAATGTTGCCTTGTTTCAAAACCATGTCAGGTGAGATGTGAAAAAATTTAAACTTATGATTTGATATGAAAGGAACAGAAAGTAACTTTTGGATTTATAATTGTTGGAGATTTTGTAACCTTTTTGAAGGATGCAACATCTAATTATTAATGTGTTTCTCTGTAGTCTACCTGCAAGTTTTGATAACAATATAAATGTGAAGCTTCTTTGTAACTGTGGAAGTATTAAAGATGAAGATTGAACCATTTTCTGATGAGAAGCCTGATGGCCTGTTGGATATAAAATTGGAGAAAAGTGAAGATGGATCTTTCACAAAAACTGATAGTAAGTGCATATATATATGATATAAATATTTTCTATTCTTCCCAATCGTAAATAGTATGAATGTTACCTGTTTAATTTAATAATTTACCTTAGGTATTTTCTCATCATATGTAACGTTTGTTTTATTCATTATATAATTTTTGTTCAAGAGAAGTATATGATTGAAATTAGGTTTTATTCTCTTAGTTATTTTAGTGTTTGATTGAATAAAGCTGAATATAATGTCACTTTTCTAATCTTATTCTGTACAATCATATCTGGGTGGACCTAAACATGAGAACTGATGTGTAAAGTTATGGTTTTACTAACTAATATGAAAAATTAATCTGTGTACTGTTAATAAAGAGTTTATATGTGGTTTTATCAGTGTTACAAGATTTGTTCTTTTTAATGTACTGGCAATAAAATGACACAATTGTCTTTGTTGCTTTTGGGACATTCCATATGAAATCATCCAGGGGGCTACAAGTGAACCCCACAGAATACCTTGAAAAAAGTCACGTGTTCATCTACCCATATAATAAAAAATTGCCAAAGATTAGATCAATATCTCTAATAGCTTCTGATTTATAGCCCTGTAAAATTTAGTTAATTTTTGTTATATTTTTGGCAAATTCATTTTCTGACAACTTTGGCTGCTTGTAGCTGCAATGGTAGTAGAAGGCTGAAATATTCTACACTGACTGAATTAATCTCAAAATTGATAAATGGTCTCAAACCAAGTTTATCTCTCTTAGGATATTCATGGTGAGGCAGTAAAATCACCTGAAAATCCAAATCATAAAAAAACCTTGGTTTGTGTAACAAGCCATAGCTCTGAGACTTAATATGATACAAAGCTGAATTTTGTTTTCTAATTTCCTATAACATATCAGTTGATAAATTGCAATTGTTGTAATTAAAAGTCTGTTAGATCTCCTGTAAAAAAAATTAGCTGCATGCAACTTTTTATGATGTAACTAAAAATTGCCCTACTTCAGGCCACAGTTTGATCATCTCACCAGTTATTCAGCTTTTTTGGATTTTTTACCATATATTCTTACATCTTTGAATATGATCTACAAAAAGAAATCAGGATGGTGTTCAACCAACTTTTCGAGTTATAATTTTTTAAAGTATCCTCTGACCATACATTTCGTATTTAAAAAAAAAATTCGGTTTAGGTGTATTACTGTGTGCAAACATATCCATACAATTTTGAAAACTACCTCTCAGAATTTTATGAATTCGACTGAAATATTCTAACTAGCCTTTTACAATGTTAAATAATAAAGTTGTAAGAAACAAGAAAGAATTAATGCATTTCTGATGCAGATATTGGGGAGTTTAAGATTCATAATATAATAAATACAAAGGTTAATCAGACACAAAGAGCACAATGCTACAATAGGGGATAACTCAGAAAGGTTACTGTCACACCAAACTACAATAATCGTGACAATGAAATGTTTCAAAAACTGCTTTGGTGATAAATTATCCTTAACAACATCAAATAAACATTGCTTTGTTCAAACAGCTTGAATAAATTTCTGAAATTCGAGTTTATGTTGAGATCACTGACTAAGAATATGTTGGAAAGGAATCCAACTTTCATCTTTATGTGACCTTGCAGGCCATGAGAACAGTTCATTTCTTGATTTTTTCATAAATGGCACCAACACATCGGAATGTTCATCTTATATATCTTTTGTTTCCCACATACCATTCATGATCATGTACACTTGCCACATATTTCCCTGGCTGATAATTGTCATTGCTATCATTAGAACCTCTTTTGAGCTGCTGCAGCATCACTTTCACTGCTACTACCAACAGTTACAACTGTGTACACATCATCATCTGATAGCCTTCTCATATACAATTTGTTGTTAGAGTGGGAAATAAAGCTATGATGTGACCTGCCACAGTTTTGCATTTTTCATGATATTCAAGTAGATCAAACTTTACACAATTTTACAGGACTGATTCCTGATTGACAAGAAAGAACTGAATGCCCTGAATGTGGTCCTTTGCCCAAAGGTACATATCAGAGACACTTAACTTAGATAATTTATATAAATGAACTACACATTATCTGGCATGTTGTGACAGTTCTTTAAGTAAATCTGTGAAGATATGGTTAGGTAGTTTTTTGTGCTTATGTTGTTTCCTTTTATGGCACTAGAATGACTTTCAAGCTCTACATAGTTATGGTCCTCTTTAGACAATAGGCTGTCAAGGAAAAAGTTCAGTATTAAGACATCGGCATGTCAAGTAGCAAATGTCATGAAAGTTTACAAAACTAAATACTAAATTTAACTAAATTATTATTCTATTATTTTTAATAGATTGTTTAGGCAGAGTATTCCTGATGAGTAAACAAGAATGTATGGCTACTGCTTGTTGTAAAAACACAACTATCGATAAATATATATCAAAAATCTTCTGTTTTTCATCTGCAGTCTTACCACCAATAAGAACCAACTGTAAACTAACCAATGATAGCATGTTCTTCATCAGTATAAGATTTGTAACGTCTTACACACACACACACACACACCTGAAATGCATTTACTTTCCATTTAATCTTACTTTATTATTATTTATTAATATATCTGGCATCAAAACATGATTAAAAGAACAAATTTTAATATTATAATAGTTTTTAATGTTATAAGGCAGCATTTAAAAATCATCTTTTCTCTAGTATGAGAATTATGACATTCACTCTTCAGGTGTTTCCTCTTCTTTAATTTATTTACTATCCCTACAAGAGTAACAGAATGTAAGGTAAATTACTTATTTTAATGTAAATATTACTCAAGTAAAATATAATTGTTAAAGCCTTATTTGTTTATGGAGCTGTAAGCTAGAAAACAATACCCTTTTCCTGTTTTTTCCATATTTCTTCAAACATTTCATAATGTATGAAATAACTAATAGAAAGTCAAAGTTTTAATCTATCAACTACTGTATTACATTGGTTACTGAACAGAACTGTGTATGTTTTTCAAGTTGAAAATTTTTTCTCAACACCTTCACAATCTAAGCTTAATTTTTAAAAGCTCTAACCACACAGTTAGAAAGCCAGAAGAACTGTGATTGTTATTAAACAATGTTTGTTTTTTGTGTTTTTTTCTGTGTTCTTAGGTACATTATTTAGTTAAATAAGAATTTATTTTAGTACTACTATTAGTGTGTTAACAAATTAGGTTTAAGTGTTATTAACAGTTGAGAGTGAAAAACAAGAGAAATCAGATGAGTGTTATATTTTGTTTTTCATATGTATTCTTTATTGTCAAAAGTACAATTAAAATCTGAAAATAAAAAACTTAGTTGGTAAGATAATGATTGTCACACTACTCTTGTGTGAATGTCAGTTCCTAGTTGCCTTAGTCGTGTGTTAACTTTGTGTGCACTCCATCTTGTCCTAGCCACTTTAGTCCTGGAGGCATATTCCATTTGATTTCTTCCATGAATTATTAGATTGAGACTCTTGTATTGTGTGATTTAGATCCACATCCAACAACACTTTTTTTCCCTACTAGGTGAAGAGTACACCTGGTAATGTCTCCCATGTGTTGTCTTCAACTCTGAAGATCTCCTCTGTGGCAGTGTCATTAGGATACATTCAAAGTATGCTTCTTTCTTTTCCTAGCACTGGTCCCTCCACCTCTTCTGTATGGGATTCTAATTATTCATGCGAGTGGAAATAATGTACCATGTTGACATTTGTTGACGTCTGATATGGTACGTTACTTCTTCTCATGTAAATAGCTGTTCTTGTTCAGTGCTACTCTATATATGCAAAAAAATGGGGGAAATTACGCACGACACAAGCCTTCTATCTATCCTTCATTGGAACTGGCTGATCCTTTTGCATCTCTCGAGCAAATCATCACGAGTCAACCCAACACCAGTATCTGAGGTTTATGTTCCTACTTTGGGTGTTGTACTTGTAACACTTTTCCACAAGCTGCAGGTTGGGAACACCTGTTGATGGATCTTTCTTCTTTTACCTCTCATGATATTGATTGTTATATTGGTTGATCTTCCTTCACCTTGACTTTGCATTTTGAGGATGATATGGCTGTGTTTTCTCCTTCATGAGTGCCTGCTGACTCATCTGGTCACATTAATTTTGTAGAGTTATCACTTTGTATGGTGTATATTTCATCTCCAGAAGTAAATATACTTTACTTAATTACTGTTATTCTGTGTTAAGAACTTTATAGCATGTATAACAAAATATTTTACACTCTGACACTGACTACCTAGTTAGTAACCATTTTGGACTACAACTACCAATATGCATGGAAGTCCGGTTATATTTTCAGAATCAGCTCTTTGCTGAAAGTTGAAATTTTTCTGTGCACCAGTATATTTTATGAAGCATTAAGGAAGAGGCCTGTTCAGCTGAATACATTATACGGATTTTGATTATGATGAAGTGATATGTAAGTTATGAGTCTTGTTATACAGAAATAAATAATTTTTGTGTTTCTGGGTACAGGAAAAGCTGATTACATTATAGGAAAGTCTCTACAAACAGTTCTGAAGTTTGATATGATAAAAGAGGAGAAAGAAGATAACTATCATGGATCAACAGTGAAAACTGAGGTAATATGTAGATTGAAATTTTTACGGTTGTGTTATTTAATTGAATATGTAGGTATAATTGTGTGTTTCAGGATATTTTCTTGAACTTGATTTACAATAACATGTTTGCAGTTGTTACACAACAAAGCTGTTTTGACTTAAGTTTAATGTGTTATTATTTAGATAGTTTATATAGAACAAACATCACATTTGGTTAGTTTTAGAAAAGCTGATTTATCACAAGTTTGTTTGTGTAACTGTTCATGAATCCTATGTTTTTCAGTTCACTATTTACAAAGTGGTGATTGTTATGTTACTAGAATTTTCTGAGTTTTAATGTTGTTTTGAGTGAGTGTTATTGCATCATAATATCTCATAGTATGTGGAATGTTCTTTATGTAAAGATACAGTTTTTGTGTTCTTTAACAGATATGCTATTAAACACTAGAAACTATGTTTAGATTCTCATGGTGAGCATAACACAAATAGCCCATCTTATAACTTAATGCCTAACTACAAACATTATTCAACCCATTACCCAGAACCACTATTTCTGTTTATATTTAGTCCATTTAAAATGAAATATTTATCAAGTATCTTTTACACTGAAAGTTAGAGGTGCATATTGAGTAGCCTAAATTGTTTTATTTGTTGATTTGTACTTTCCATTGAAAAATTTGGTTTATATTTTTTAAAATCACTTTGTACTGTATAAAATGTTATGCTGAAGAACCATCTATCAAGTAGATAAAATTTCAGAAATGTTACTTACCTCTCTACGTCTCATTACAATGAGTTAAAACCTCTAATACTACTGTTATAGAATTTTGTTACAGAAATGTTACTTACCTCTCTACATCTCATTACAATGAGTTAAAACCTCTAATAATACTGTTATAGAATTTTGTTACAGAAATGTTACTTACCTCTCTACATCTCATTACAATGAGTTAAAACCTCTAATAATACTGTTATAGAATTTTGTTACAGAAATGTTACTTACCTCTCTACGTCTCATTACTATGAGTTAAAACCTCTAATAATACTGTTATAGAATTTTGTTACAGAAATGTTACTTACCTCTCTACATCTCATTACAATGAGTTAAAACCTCTAATAATACTGTTATAGAATTTTGTTACAGAAATGTTACTTACCTCTCTACTTCTCATTACTATGAGTTAAAATCTCTAATAATACTGTTATAGAATTTTGTTACAGAAATGTTACTTACCTCTCTACGTCTCATTACTATGAGTTAAAATCTCTAATAATACTGTTATAGAATTTTGTTACAGAAATGTTACTTACCTCTCTACGTCTCATTACTATGAGTTAAAATCTCTAATAATACTGTTATAGAATTTTGTTACAGAAATGTTACTTACCTCTCTACGTCTCATTACTATGAGTTAAAATCTCTAATAATACTGTTATAGAATTTTGTGCCACCACCACGAACCTTGAACAAACTCCTACATTCATGCTTGCAATCTCCATGGATAATATTCAATTTAAGCATAATTATATGATCAAAGGTTTATTCCTTCATTAATACTGCCTGTGTTTAGACTTTTTTTTTTCCCAGTGCTATTTTAGTTTCTTGAACTGACTTTTTTATTTAGCACTAAATTTCTTTTTCCTCTCTATACTTTTGTTCCATCTATTTACAACATCATTTTCTGAAGCCATCCTATTCTTATTTTGTGCTGCTTATCACAAAGAATACATAAAAATTCTCAATGATCAGATTACTTTTCAAGTATTCCCGAACCTTTAGCTGTGTACTTCTGTTTTTTCTGATTGTCATCATCATTATTCAGGTGTTCGTGTTTGTATCTTTGGCTCCTTCGTATTATAAGGCCTGCCTGGCAAAGTAATCAGTTGTTTTTCTCTCATTTTTGTCCTTGTTATATGATTCTCTTTTGCATACAGTTGCATTCCTGCTCAGATTGCTTTCTCACATATATTCCATGATTGCCAATTCTTTTCATGGCTTACCTCGACATATCCTCTTCCACTTTTACAAGTTTGGTTCATTAGCTCAACCATGTGGCATATTTGATTAAGTCTAATGCTTTTTAACGTGGATTCCCATCAGATCAGGCATATCATAGCCTCTCTTACTTCCTTTCATTACTGACTAGAGATGTTATAGAATGGTACATGAACTGCATTTAATACAATGATATCTAGTTACTTACATCATTGGGTGGTTTTCTGTGCATTTAATGTTAACCCCTTTTTGGTTTACCCAGAAGCTCTGGTACAGCATTGTCCAATATTTCCATAATCACAAGTACTGTGGAGAATGTGTTTACATTTTTCCACATGATAAAATAAACAAATTAACATAGATGTTCATATAAATATATCTAAAAAGGTGAGGAGATAAAATGATGTATTAAACTCAAGTATTGGTCAAATGTAATTTTGATACATAAAAATACAAAATGTTTTATCTTTAGAAAGCTTTGTTTACAACTACAGAACACTGTTTTGTCTGTGTTAAGTCAGTTGAGATGTATATATATTCCTAAATCTTTGCAGTGAGGTTGCTCCATTATTTTATTATCAAAATGCTGTTAAAAATTTATTTTAAAAATGGATTGTAGAAGTGAAACAGCATATCTATCACAGGTCAGTATTTGTTTTGCTGATTTTTGATGAGTGGTGACCCTGTTGGACAATGTGGCTCTAGTGTTTTAACTTTGGTGTGTGAATTTTAAATTTCCAGCCTCATCACTATCTTTTACATTCTGCATATACCTGACTGATTTCTGGACAACATTGTGTGTCAAGCTTTTCACTAATATCCTGAAAAACTGACAAAAAACACCAAAAGGAAGGAAAAAGATAATAAAAACCCCAAACTACTTAGTTATTTAACATGTAGAAACAAGCATTAAATTATTTGTGTTAAGTGTTACCACATCTCACTGAATTGTCACTTACCTCACAGGAAATGTGTACCCCAAATTCACATCAAGCAGGTCTTAAACCAGTCTGCTCTTCCTTGGTTCCCACTATTAAAATGGAGTTCTCTGAAAAATTACTTTTACACTTTTTCTATATAACTGATTTTTTTCATTTCAGCATTTTGTATTAAAAAAAAAAGAATCCAAATATAATTCTTCACTCACATCTGGCTTACATTTTGATGTATTCAGTCATAGTGACCCATTCCATTACACTGTGTTCTTGTGATGACTCATTTCCACATGGTTGTGCCTGATAACAGTGGTTAATGAACACTTAGATGTTTTATGATAATATATGTTTTACCCCTCATTTCTATTGTGAAGCACAAAAGAACCCTGGTTTTTTCAGTCCTACACTGCCGTAGAAGTCAATATGAGAAGATTCCTTTTGCAATAGTACCTTTCCTCCAATAAGAGACCAGTTGGACACACTGTTGATTTGAAGTAAATGACTGGAAGTGTAGTGCATTACATCCCTTTTATAGTTTCTGTTAAGCATGTGGATGTGTTCAGGTGACTGAGACTTGGATATGTCATGAAATATAGGTGAGGGCTCCTTTTCATTTAAGATTCAGTTACAGTTTCTATCTAATGTAAGTATATAACCAAAATGTAATGGATTAAAAATCTGAACTCACACTACATTCCTATGTTCTTCATATCTTCACAATATGCTGCTACCACCAACTGCTTTCTCCTGGTGATATTTGCTTTACTATTACAGTAATTTAACATTAAAAATCCCTATCTCTTCAAATTCCATAAGTTTTCTGTTGCCATTTCAGAAATGTCCTCAAGTTTATAGTTGATTAACAGTGATTCTTCCACCATCTTCAGTGTTATATTCAGCTGTATCTGAAGCTAAAATGTTACTTAGATGGGAATCAAAGTTTGATGAATAAAGTATGAGAGAAATAACAAATATCTTGCATGTATGAGATGCTAACAAGTATACAATTCTTGAACAAGCAAACTTAATGTTTGGTACAAATATTTTTAAATATCTAAAGTCCCAGCATTTTAGAAATGGTAAGTATTTTAATATTTCTGGTGCTGTTACACACATAACTAAGTTTAGAGCATTAGGTTGATTTATTATATTTTCATGTTTTAAACTAGTAAACCATAGAGACTATGTGTAATTATAACACGAGCTGTTTAATATTATACTGTATTTGGCCAAAAGAAAACAGAGCAGTCTGGTGATCTGTCAGAAGATGATATTATTTCAAAGTTCAGTGACAGTAATGATGATGATCTGGATAGTTCAAACTATAATGATATGGATGTGAAAATGAAAACCGAATTTCAAGACGAATCTGTGTTAGAAAATACATCTGGTAAGTACAAAGATCTAAAACTATTGAGTGCATTGACACTGGCTTGAAAATATTGGTTAAATTCTTAGTATGTTTTATAGGCTAATGAACTACATGAGACTAATTTAATTTGAAGTGTACAGTTTTCTTTTCTGTATATTTTTCACTTGTTATTAAAAATTATGTATGAGTGATTTTAAAGTGCCAAAATGACAACAAAACGTAAAAAATGTGAGATGATTAAGTTTGTCTGAAAGTGAATAGGGAGAACAGTAATTGTTTTCATAAAATTAAACAGAAAATCTTTCTAACTGGCCAGCATACTATTTGAAGATTATAGTATAGATGGTGTGAGATAAAAGATAGTTCATGTGTCCTTTACCAATTTTGTAACCCAATTGAATTTCCACAACTGTGAATTATTACATATGAGACACTAATAGTATACCATCAGTTTGTCTTTGCACAACTTCATATTCAGTGGTATCCAGTTTATTTCATTTATGTATATTAGAAAGGACACCTTCCAAACAAACTGTTACTAAGATTTTGTAAAAGAAAATCTATTAATACATTATTTTAACTTCCACAACAAACAGAAATGCACAGTAGACTTTCTTCTTTGCAGATTGTTTGACCAGTCTATGATAACATTTTATCATTATGACCTTACTTGTAACTTGCAGAAAATAACTTATTATCAACTCTGTATGTAAATCATTAGAAGATTTCATTGTAATCAGTCATTTAAAATTTGAAAAAAATCTCCAAAACTTAATCCAGAAAGAAATTTGCTGAAAGTACATCGATAGTTGCAACATTGTGTTGCTTTGTGCTTAATTCTAAACAAACAAACAGTCAAATAGAAAAGGTTCTGTAAAATGTGAAACTCTTACCCAATCATTATGTTTTGGAGTTAATATTTCATATTTATATTTGTATTGATTATTTTAAAATATGTTTAGAAGTTCATCCAATGATGAGAAATTGTTTATCTCAATTTCAGATACAAATACTGGAGTGAACATTGATTATGTGAGTCAGTGTCCAAGTTATTATGGCAAAAATCAAGAAGACTGTTTTACAGAAGTTATAAAATTGCCCAAAGGAAACAATGAAATATGTGGAGAAACAACTTTAAATGGAAATAACATAAAAGAATTTAATATACCTCACTGTAATGGTAAAATTTACAGTGGAAAAAAAACCGGAACAATGGATAAACCAACACAACAAAAGAAGATACAATATGGAGAGAAATCATATAATTGTGCAGTTTTTAGAAAACACTACAAGAGAAATAGTCTTTTAGTACGACATGAAATTAATCAAAGTAAGGAGAAACTTTACAGTTGTACAGTTTGTGGAAAAAACTTTAGATCAAGCAGTTATTTAAAAATACATAAAAGAATACACACTGGGGAGAAACCTTACAGTTGTACAGTTTGTGAAAAGCAATTTAAAACAGATGGTGAATTGAAACAACATCTAATAACACACACAAGGGAGAAACCTTACAGTTGTGAAATTTGTGAAAAACAGTTTAGGAGAAGGTCTCACTTAAAACAACATGAAAGAACACATACTGAGGAGAAACTTTACAGCTGTGCATTGTGTGGAAAACACTTTATGACAAAGGATTACCTGAATAAACATAAAAGAAGGTACACTTTGGAGAAACTATACAGTTGTGAAGTTTGTAGTAAGTGCTTTGCATCAAAGGATGGATTAAAACAACATCAAAGAATACATACTGGAGAAAAACCTTACAGTTGTGCTGTTTGTGGAAAACACCTTACATCAAAGGATGGATTAAAACAACATCAAACAACACACACTGGGGAGAAACCTTACAGTTGTGAAGTTTGTGGAAAACACTTTGCATGGAAGGATGGATTAAAACAACATGAAAGAACACATGCTAGGGAGAAATATTACAGTTGTGGAGTTTGTAGGAAGCAATTTGTTACAAGCAGTTACTTAAAAATACATCAAAGGATACACACTGGTGATAAACCTTACAGTTGTGAAGTTTGTGAAAAACACTTTGTATCAAAGTTAGGATTAAAACGACATCAAACAACACATACTGGTGAGAAACCTTACAGTTGTGCAGTTTGTGGAAAGCATTTTGCATCAAAGGATGGATTAAAACAACATCTAAGAACACACACTGGAGAGAAACCTCACAGTTGTGAAGTTTGTGGAAAACATTTTGGATCAAGTGGTGAATTAAAACGACATCAAACAACACATACTGGGGAGAAACGTTACAGGTGTACAGAGTGCGGAAAACACTTTGTGAGATTTTATACCTTAAAAAAACACCATAAGATACATACTGGGGAGAAACCTTAGTTATAATATTTCTAGAAAATAAATTTTTAAGGAACTGTAGCATACAAATACATCATAGAATACACACTGCACAGAGAGAAATATTGTGTGTAGACTCACTCATCAGTTAAATTGTTCTATTTACAATAGTAAAAATTGTGTATAGACTCATTAGTTAAATTGTTGTGTTTAAAATTGTAAAAACTGTGTTTTGATTTCAGTGGTTGACACAGTGCAGACAGACTGGCTTTTCTGTAGCTATGTAGCACATCAAATAACAACATACTTTTTGGTATATCTGGGCTGTCCTGTTTACTAAATTAAACTAACCCCTGAAACAGAAACTGTTAATCAACCTGCTGTTTAAAATATTGATCAAGCTTTTCCTTAGAGTCTCTCAAATTAACTAGTTTCACTACAAATAAAAACAATTTGTTCCAACGTACAACCATGCATGTAGAGAAGTAATGCTTTCTTAGTATTTTCATCATTAAATATCAAAAAAGATGATTCAACAGTACCAGTTTCCATAAGAATCATAACCACTTCATTCAGGTCTCTTCTAATTCTTCTGTTTACAAGAGGAAATAATCTAGACTTAAACCTGTGCTCAAATGATAAATTCTATATCCAAGATACCATCCTAATAAACTTTCTCTTACCTTTTTCCCAACAATTCAATATCCTTTCTTAAAACTTGAAAATACACCAGTGAAAACTAACTAGGACAATCCTTACAAGTATATAGTTTGTGCAATACAACTTGATAAAATAATTAATTAAAAACTATTACTTGTTTAAAAGTCTATATTCTTTATCTGTTTCAAATATTATCCTTGTCAGGAACTAATGTCAACGTTTTAAATAGTCAAGATAAAGTCATGTTGTAAATGTAACTTATTAATAAATTCTCCCATCCTCATCTACATCATGTACCAACCTTAAACATCCTAATTATCAACAACAGATTAATTCACAGAACAAGTTTTGTGCTTTAAAATCCTTAAATATCAAGTGAAGATACCAGTTGAATTAAGAAACAACTTAGTTTTCAGAATCTTATGATATAAATAATGATAGTTCTTTTAATTCCAGGTAAAGCTCTTTCAAGCTTTTGTCTCATTAGATCCCAAAATAATAAGCATAAGTTACAAACCTTGCTACTAATTTGTTTTTTTATCTTTTAAATGTGTAACAAGTTTGGCTAGAAATACTTCATTTGGTTTCTCCTTTGTTTAGAAACATTTTAAATTACATATAAATTGCATAGATATGGAAGAATATTTTCATATTTACTGTCTGATTCATAATTACAGCAAACCAAACATTTCATAATTATTATTTTTATGATGAATTCCACTTTGCTGCAGTTAGGGTTAATTTAACTAATTCTGTATGAAAATTACTATTCAGTGGTGCAAAGATTTATTTAAGAACTTTAAGCATTATTTTATTTGTATATTGAACTTTTTATTTCAATGTTAAGAAATGTACAATAGGATTTCTGTTCAACCTACACATATTTAATTTTATAAGTACATAGTTTCAGATACAGGTTATGAGCAAAGCTGTGCAAGTACGGATAATATTATAATCTTTTATCTCCCTGACAATAAAAATACAATACTGTTGTAGAAACATAAAGTAATGAGGGATATAAGTATTAAGTGTTTTACTACTGCAGTAACTGTCTGTTGTTTTAAGTTTATTCTAATTATGTTATCCTGATTCTGATCTTTGTACATCCAATTAAAAACAGTGATAATTTTTAATTAGGAATAATAATCAAGTTTGTAAACATTTTTACCTCCAAGAACTTTTGTACTTGTATAATTATGTGATTGGAAGTTAAAAATATTTGCATTTAGAAAATGTGGATGAATGTATGGTGTTAATAATAATAATTTATAAAGATCTTTCATAGATTTTGTGAACATTATATACACAATGCATTATATGTACAAAAATACTCAGGGATAGTCTGTCTTTATGCTTATTAATAAACATTTGAAATAATATTTCTAAATCAGTGTTAATCGGTATTCATACTTAATAGGATGTGTCTAGAAAGTCATTCCTTACCCATTCAGCTTTGCAGAAATGTCTTTCAGAATTTGGAGTACATATTGGAAAGACCTGCACATTTTCTTAAGAATGTCTTGACTCTACATTGGCATGAAAAAGAATGTTCGACATCGCAGCTGTCAAGGGTACATTCTGACTGGAGTAATTTTTCCAAGTATTTGTATCACTTTTAGCAAATCTCCACCAGATGTGATGAGCTATGGAATACTGTACATAAAGCCAAATTTTTCATTGAAAATCATTGTTGAATTCGTTCATATAATGATTTTTATTACACGATTCAACAAGAGATAAAATGCATGCAAAATATTTTTCAGGATCTCTTATTTAATTATTTTCAGCTTCTTATTTTTGTTGTTTTGCAGATTACTCCACTTAAATAACACTTTCTTCTGCATCCATTTCAGGTTCATTTGCTGGTGTTTTGAAACTTTATAAGACATTTTCTTTGAATTATAGTAGGAAACTTTAAGTATTCTGCAAAAGTGTCAGTGCTTGATTTAACCACATATTTTTGCTTTTCATCTTGCTAATAACATCAATTTGCCTCAGAATATCATGCCAAGTCACTGACTGCACCAAAACGTTTAATTTCATTGGAACTTTAATGCTTTTGAACCACATTTAAGGTCACTTGCTCTTTCTGAAACTTCAATTGATACATTGCACGCTTTTGAGTTGATTCCAAGCTGGTTCTATGCTTGGAGGCCTGGCATGGCCAGGTAATTAAGGCACTCAACTCGTAATCTGGGTGTCCCAGGTTTGAATCCCCATCACACCAAATATGTTTGCCCTTTCAACCATGGGAGCGTTATAACGTGACAAACAACCCCACTATTCATTGGTAAAAGAGTAGTCCAAGAGTTGACAGTGGGTGGTGATTACCAGTTACCTTTCCTCTGGTCTTACATCACTAAATTATGGACGGCTAGCACAGATAACCCTCGTGTAGCTTTGTGCTTAATTCAAAAACAAATGAACATATAATGCTAGAAAATAGATTTCAATATCCGTGGTTGGCAGAGCACAGATAGCCTATTGTATAGTAAGCTTTGAACTTACTTATAAACTATTAATTTTTCATTTCTAGCCCATTTCTGATAAAGGTTTAAATGTAAAATATGTCACTTAAAAATTGTTTAAATCCAGATAAAAGCATTTAAATTATATGTGAAGTTTAAAATAAATTCACATTAAAAAATGACTGCCATGGCATCAAATGCTAAATTTAAACTGTGGCATTCAAATATGATAAAGTTCAACAGTTTGTATGCAAAACTTAAGTGTGTACAGCCTTCAATGAAACAACCAATTCAGTACAACTATCGTAACCTTGGCTAAAGAAATTATTGATGGAAACCCCAAATTATTACATTTTTCCATTAATGCTTCTGCTCATTCACTCCCAGTGCAATCATAAACATTCAAAAAGCAAACAACTGTTGAAGAACATTGAGTTGTCTGAGATTTCAGCATGGATAATTACTCTTTATGACTTATATTACACGGACAATCCAGAATGATGGATGATTGGGCAAAATTTTGTTGCCTGACGTGTGACTGCTGATTACAAAGAGATATTTACATTCATTCTGCATGTTTCCCTAAATAGTAGGTGTGGCTATCATCGCTTAATTATTTTATGTTGAATGTTCTCATTTTAAATTAGGTCTAACTCAGGGGTGTGCAACAGGCGGGCCACAACCCGGCCCGCCAAGCCATTTAGTGTGGCCCTAGTTGTTGTAATCTAACCATGTGGCCTGATCTGTAATCCAACGCAAATGGAATATTTTTAAAAGCATCGATCCTACGGGATTCCCAGGCTTCGACTCGACAAACTTCTAAAATTATCTTTGCTAGAGAGGAGCAGGCCGAATTCGATTGGTCGGCCTCCTTAGGGCATGAATATGTGACGTGCACTAGCACTATTGTCTACGACTCAACGTCATGTCCTGAACCTCGCCTTCGCCCGCTGGCGACAATTTTCCCTAACCTCTGCTGTCCGTCATTCATTATTGGTGAAAATTTTATTACCTTTTACAGTTACTACAAGAGATTGAAGGTAAATTGATTATTATTTAGCATATTGTTGTGACTTTACTGAATTTATTAAAATTTTTGCTTTCAGATGCATCTGATTCTATGTACAGTGTGACCTCGTTATTCGCGGGGGTTACGTTCTTTACCCTCCCGCGAATAGCGAAAAACCGCGAATATTGGATGCAGTTTTAAAACGTATATGTATGCAATTATATACTATATGAAATGCTTCCCAAACACTAATGATACTTATATTCATTGATGCAGTAATAATGTAGCAATACTGCATACTGTTATGTATTTCACTAAATTGTACCGTGCGTTACCGGGCTGTGCTTTGCCGTATGCGTTGTTGGGGAAGCTGAGGCAGTCAGCCAATAGCAGTCCAATCTTGTTTGGTGAAGACGACAATTGATAAAAACGGCTTGATTGAGTAAATACAACAGAAATCTCCTCCAAAAGCCCTTTCAGTCTCTGTGACCTACAAAAACGCAGTTCGCGCATAACCCGCGAATATGCGGGGCCGCGAATGGGCGAGGTCACACTGTATTTTGCTATTCTCAATTAATTTAAGTACCGGAAGGCTATGATCGGGATGCCAATTTAGAAACATGTGTTTCTGTCCATAAGAGGTTCCATGTGTAAATAAATTCTATGTTTTTTTCTACTTTGCTATTTTCGTGAGAATAATTTTTGTTTTGATTTCAGGGCTAGTAAAATGTCAGCAGTTAAGAAACGAAAAATTGATGATGAGGGAAGGTTATTCAACAGTGAATGGTGCACAAAATATCTTGTTGTCCCACATAGTCAAGGTGTTGTCTGCCTCGTCTGTCAAACTACAATTGCAGTCATGAAAGAGTACAATATTAAGCGACATTACGCAACTAAGCACTCCTCCCAGTTTGATGAAATTGTTGGTCAGGCACGAAAGGACAAAATTGAACATTTAAAAACATCCATTGAAAAGCAACAAGGTGTTTTTATCACTTTCAAGAAAAATTCAGAACTGGTGACAAAACTGAGTTTTAAGCTTTGTGAATGTATGGCAGAAAAGGGAAAGCCTTTCAGTGATGGAGAATTTATTAAAAATTGTTTAACAATATTCACAGAATATGCATGTCCAGAGAAAAAATATTTGGTGGAGCAAACTAGCCTTTCCCGCTTTACTGTCTCACGCAGGACAAAAGATCTTTCAGAGGACATCAAAGAAACTTTGAAAGAGAGATTGAATTCGTGTGAAGCTTTCAGTCTGGCTTTGGATGAAAGCACTGATATCAATGACACATCCCAACTTGTCATTTTCATCAGAGCTGTTACTGCAGGCTTTGATGTTTTCGAAGAGTTTTTAGATATGGCAAACCTTTCCTCAACAACCACAGGACAGGATATTTGTGAACAAGTGCTTAAGGTTGTAGAAAAGTTTGAACTGAATCCTTATAAATTATGTGGTGTTACAACAGATGGTGCTCCTTCCATGACAGGTAGGACAAATGGATTCACCAAGAAATTTCTAACTGCAATTGGAGCACAAGACGTAGTTGTAAGCCATTGCATTATTCACCAAGAGAGCTTGTGCACCAAAGTTATGGATTTTGCAGAAGTCATGAAAAATGTCGTCCAATGCGTAAATTATATTCGAACACGAGGATTAAATCATCGACAATTTAAAACTTTTTTAGATGAGCTGGACAGTGAGTATTCAGATGTTTTGTACTTCTCTGCTGTACGTTGGCTTAGTAGAGCTGCTACTTTGAAGAGATTCTGGAATCTGCGAGAGGAGATTAAGTTCTTCATGGAGAGCAAACGTCAGAATGTGGACTTCTTGAGCAATGAGAACTGGCTGAATGACTTAGCATTCCTCACAGACATTACACAGCATCTGTCTGATTTAAACTTAAAACTACAAGGGAAAAGTCAACTTGTGAATAAGTTGTTTGAGCATATTTGTGCTTTTGAGAAGAAATTGGAACTTTTCCAGGTTCAGTTGAGAAGAGCCATATTGACCCATTTTACATGTCTTGCAACCAGGAAACTGGAATTTCCTAATCTGGATTGCGCCAAATATGGAACCAGTGTACAAAAGCTGCGTGATGAGTTTGCAAACAGATTTCCAGATTTCAGACAAACTGAAATTAGATTGAAATTGTTCGCTCAACCTTTTGATTTGGCAGTGGAAGACAGTCCTGATGATTGCCAAATAGAACTCATTGAACTGCAGGCTGACATGGACACTAAAAGGAAATTCTCTGAAAACAGTTTGCTAGACTTTTACAAACTCTGTGTACGTGAAAAGTTTCCCAATTTGTCCCGTCATGCACAAAGAATTGCCTCCCTTTTTGGTAGCACCTACTGCTGTGAGCAATTTTTCTCCAAAATGAAGCTCATCAAAACCAAATGTAGAAGTCAGCTGACTGATGAACATTTGACCAGTCAGTTAAGAGTGGCAACCACTTCTGTCAAAGCTGATATTGACAAGCTCTGCAAGGACTCTAAATTTCAAGTGTCGCACTAAAATGATCACTCATGCAAAAATATAAAATATTATTGCTTGCATTTTGAGAATTTTTTTTAATTTATTGTGCATGTACACGAATAAGCTTGTTTTTTAAGTGGCCCCGCTTGATTGATGAAGTTGGTTATATGGCCCACCGACGAAAAATGTTGCACACCCCTGGTCTAACTTAACTTATAGTTCTACCAGTTATCATTATTATAATTATTTTACAGTACCACGAGTTCCTGATTGTCCTGAGCCAAAAACCAGGTAATAGAGAAAAGACGGTCTAGAATTCTGTGTTAGTGAATATTTTGTTAAAGAATCAGTCATTTCTATTCCTTATCAATTCTGTAAAGATAAATCTATTTAGAGGTCTCGACCTTTTTCGCTGAATGTCAGTGTTCTACTAGGTAAACTTATCTTGCATAACTATGTTTCAAGATTTTTCTAGTTGTTTAAACTATCATGGGAAATTTTACTTTGAGCTCTTCCCAAAAGCTTGGTACACAGGGAGAAAACGTAGTATTGTTTCGCAATTTTCACCTGTTGTTAAACTTTTTTAAATTATTTGTTTGTTTGTTTGTTTGTTTTGGAATTTCGCACAAAGCTACTCGAGGGCTATCTGTGCTAGCCGTCCCTAATTTAGCAGTGTAAGACTAGAGGGAAGGCAGCTAGTCATCACCACCCACCGCCAACTCTTGGGCTACTCTTTTACAAACGAATAGTGGGATTGACCGTCACATTATACACCCCCACGGCTGGGAGGGCGAGCATGTTTTAGCGCGACTCGGGCGCGAACCCGCGACCCTCGGATTACGAGTGCACGCCTTAACGCGCTCGGCCATGCCAGGCCTTTAAATTATTTAAAATTGTATATTATTTGTAATTTCACTCTTGGACCATTCTTCTAACACGTTTTACACCAAAATCAGTTCGAATATTGGAGAGATTCTTCTTATCTCTACTATCTTCACTCTCTTTTTTCTAGAGTTAAGTAAAATCCAGTTCCATAACGAATAACCTTAAACCTCTGTTTACTTTATTTTTATAACCAAACGAAACGAACATGTAAGATTTCTTTTGTTTTATTCTGTGCAATATGCAAGATTGCGTACATTCTTCATTCCACATCAAGTGAAAATTACCAAGCATCGTAGATCCAATTGCATTTGGTAATTAGCTCTAAATATAAGCATTTCAATTAAATTCATAAAACCTTCCTATGTTTTGAAGTTTTGCATTTGCTAATAAATAGGCACGATTTACATTAATAAGTATTGATTTTGCCAAATTATTCGGTTTCTTTTCGTTACCCGTGGCTTGCAGAGCACAGATCGTTCATTGTGTCGCTTTGTGCTTAATTACAAAAAATATAAATTTAACATGAGTGTTAGTCATTATTGTTTGAGCATTAAAGTAATATAAAATTTGGCCAGGTGGCAAGATAAAACTTCAGTAACCAGTAGTGAAAATTTTTGTACGTAAATTTAATTTGTTTTGAGTTTATCATTTTAAAACACGTTGATTGTGTGCTTGCCATTTATTGTTGACATTCATCACCATTAAGCCACAAGACAGCTACTGTAAAGAATTCGCGACGTACATTCAAAATCTGGTAAACCAAAATATTATTCACAAAACCTCGCATCAGGAAACTTCCAAGAAAGATCATACAGTGGATTGAAACGTACGTTGTAGATATAGACTATTTATAACGATTATTTTAGGTCATATTAGTTACTTTTCTTTATGGTATAAATTTATTGTTTGTTTGTTTGTTCGTTCGTCTGCAGTTAAGCATAAAGCAACACAATGGGCAATCTGTGCTCTTCCCACTACCATAAAACCCCGTCATCTAGCGTTGTAAGTCTGCAGACCTGCCGCTGTGCCACTAAAAGGCTTGTTTCATTTAGTAAATATGATTGGATTTATGAACTTGTTTTTATTCGTAAACAATGTTGCTCCCTTTATTCAGTTTTAAATCGAAAACGGGAACGGTTGAAGGTTAGATGTTAGCTAACCCTACTATTGAAATTATAATCAGTCCTATAGTGAAAACCGTTTGTTAACATGCGATTATTATCAGCAATTTGTCACCAGGTTAACTCCCAAACCAGTCATTTATCCTCGTTGCCTCCGTTAATTTAAGGAAATTGGTAAATCTTAATCAAAAGAAGAAGAACAAGAATAGTGTAGTAATAATTAATAAGATTGGATACTACCTCACATGGCATTTAACTGAGAAAGATATTAAGGTGGCAAATTTAGTAAAACCTCTTATCCTTATATGGAAGTGGCAGCTAATGAAAGTAAAAACATGTAACACAAATTTTGTTCCTGGATAGTGTGAGTTATTTCTTAATTGCTTATGTTGTAAAAGTACAGAAAATTGCCATTATTCACTTCAGACTTTGCTTTTTTGACCTAGATAGTAAAATTTAGAAATTAACCTATTTTCTGTGTAAAAACGGGCAAATTTTCATTTGCATAATGTCTGAATAAAACAACATATCAATCAAGATTTGAAACCCAAGTTCTACAAAAATGTTTAAGAGTGGGTAGTTTTTCGAGATTTGCGACTGTAATGTAAGTCACTTTCACGTGTCAGCCCTCCAAATATATTCTCCCATCATGTTTTCCTCACAGGTTCTTTGGTAGCAGCGTTCAAAGTCCAGTATATCTTGGTGGAACTGCTCACCTTGCTTCTCTGAGTATGCTCCCATGCTCTCCTTGAATTTATCAAGAGAACAGGGAAACTACGTTAAACCTCCTAGAAGACCCATCAGGAATGCCACCATTTTGAAGTCCTCAATAACCACCTAGCCATATTCATCATACTTCAAGGCTTCTAGCAAGGTTTTGACGCTGTTGTATTCCTCTATGAGGTGCTCTAAATGAGCCAGGGAAGAGTGATACTTATTCCCGTTATGGAGCAGCAAGGTTTTGAGGCTTCTGGATGAGCTACCAATGAAGAGGCGCTGCTCGTTCGGGTTACAGGCAATTCCAATTGCTTCGCACAGACCGACACATTGTGACAGAAGCAGAGCCCATTTTCATGAATGAAGAAGGTTGAAAAATGTCAGTAACTTCCTCTGACATGCAACTTGCACACTTTCATTTAACAAATTCCACACATTGAGTTTAGATGTCAAAAGCTCGTCATTCGACTTTGTTAGACTAAGATCTTTGATCAAGTTATTGAAGTATCTTTGGTTGGGGTAGTATAGGTTTCTCTCACGAACTGCACTTCTGAAACGGTATTCTGGATCTTCAGCGTCTACCTTCTGAGGATGGCTGCTTTCTCTCTGACAGAGTGGTTACGAGGAGCTCAAGGTAGTGTGACACTGGGGTGATGGAAGGGCTGGATACATGACAGTTGATACATTCTTGTCAGTCCAGCCCAACATTTGGTTGATTGGTTGGTTAGTTTACTTAGTGTTTTATGGCACAAAGCATCTAGGCTGTCTGAACCAAACATCCAGTAAAAATGCAGAAGTAAAGTAAATGCAGTAAAATTCATAAATAGAAATGAAGGTAAAACAAAACAGCGTTTAAAACATAAATAGTATAAAACCAAGGTTGACATCTAGTCTACAACGTTAAGAGAAAAACTACAGTTAGAGAAGTCGTAAAGGACTTTCTGTAGCATAACGGTAATTATCATAACTCGCCAGGAAGACTAACAGGTAAGTAAAAGAACCACCGTCAGTCATCTGAAGTTGGCCTTTCCAGTACTGGTTCCGAATTATGTGTCATTATGGCCATTGTCAAAAGGTAAAGTAATAAAAGTTTTAAAAGACGTGTAGTAAAACTTTAATAATAACTCGCCAGGATGACTAACGGGAAGTTCAAATGAATAGTTCAAACAGCAGAATTAGTCACATAAAGTTGGCCTTTCCAGTCCTGATGTCGAGTTATTTAATGTTACAGCCTATTACTAATTTCAAATCAAACTAGAGAGTCTGTGATTCTTAATAGGGAACCACATTAA